>OX344763.1:62183092-64683092 GCA_947034895.1 Rhytidiadelphus loreus | reverse complement strand
AATTAGCGTTTTAGGGTACATAAAATGTTCCAAAGGTTTGCAATGTTCTCTAAGAAGCTTCCATCAATTACCAAGCAACTCATGAAAAAAATATAAAGCAAAGAAAAAAAAACATATTCACTCTATATTCCTAGTTCTAAATCCTTCCGCCAAGTGCAATGCATGACGTTGAAGTTCCTTGTTTGTCTTGTTTTTGAAATTAGCGTTTTAGGGTACATAAAATGTTCCAAAGGTTTGCAATGTTCTCAAAGAAGCTTCCATCAATTACCAAGCAACTCATGAAAAAAATATAAAGCAAAGAAAAAAAAACATATTCACTCTATATTCCTAGTTCTAAATCCTTCCGCCAAGTGCAATGCATGACGTTGAAGTTCCTTGTTTGTCTTGTTTTTGAAATTAGCGTTTTAGGGTACATAAAATGTTCCAAAGGTTTGCAATGTTCTCTAAGAAGCTTCCATCAATTACCAAGCAACTCATGAAAAAAATATAAAGCAAAGAAAAAAAAACATATTCACTCTATATTCCTAGTTCTAAATCCTTCCGCCAAGTGCAATGCATGACGTTGAAGTTCCTTGTTTGTCTTGTTTTTGAAATTAGCGTTTTAGGGTACATAAAATGTTCCAAAGGTTTGCAATGTTCTCAAAGAAGCTTCCATCAATTACCAAGCAACTCATGAAAAAAATATAAAGCAAAGAAAAAAAAACATATTCACACTATATTCCTAGTTCTAAATCCTTCCGCCAAGTGCAATGCATGACGTTGAAGTTCCTTGTTTGTCTTGTTTTTGAAATTAGCGTTTTAGGGTACATAAAATGTTCCAAAGGTTTGCAATGTTCTCTAAGAAGCTTCCATCAATTACCAAGCAACTCATGAAAAAAATATAAAGCAAAGAAAAAAAAACATATTCACTCTATATTCCTAGTTCTAAATCCTTCCGCCAAGTGCAATGCATGACGTTGAAGTTCCTTGTTTGTCTTGTTTTTGAAATTAGCGTTTTAGGGTACATAAAATGTTCCAAAGGTTTGCAATGTTCTCAAAGAAGCTTCCATCAATTACCAAGCAACTCATGAAAAAAATATAAAGCAAAGAAAAAAAAGATATTGATACTATATTCCTAGTTCTAAATCCTTCCGCCAAGTGCAATGCATGACGTTGAAGTTCCTTGTTTGTCTTGTTTTTGAAATTAGCGTTTTAGGGTACATAAAATGTTCCAAAGGTTTGCAATGTTCTCTAAGAAGCTTCCATCAATTACCAAGCAACTCATGAAAAAAATATAAAGCAAAGAAAAAAAAGATATTGATACTATATTCCTAGTTCTAAATCCTTCCGCCAAGTGCAATGCATGACGTTGAAGTTCCTTGTTTGTCTTGTTTTTGAAATTAGCGTTTTAGGGTACATAAAATGTTCCAAAGGTTTGCAATGTTCTCAAAGAAGCTTCCATCAATTATAAAGCAACTCATGAAAAAAATATAAAGCAAAGAAAAAAAAGATATTGATACTATATTCCTAGTTCTAAATCCTTCCGCCAAGTGCAATGCATGACGTTGAAGTTCCTTGTTTGTCTTGTTTTTGAAATTAGCGTTTTAGGGTACATAAAATGTTCCAAAGGTTTGCAATGTTCTCTAAGAAGCTTCCATCAATTACCAAGCAACTCATGAAAAAAATATAAAGCAAAGAAAAAAAAACATATTCATACTATATTCCTAGTTCTAAATCCTTCCGCCAAGTGCAATGCATGACGTTGAAGTTCCTTGTTTGTCTTGTTTTTGAAATTAGCGTTTTAGGGTACATAAAATGTTCCAAAGGTTTGCAATGTTCTCTAAGAAGCTTCCATCAATTACCAAGCAACTCATGGAGAAAATATAAAGCAAAGAAAGAAAAGATATTGATACTATATTCCTAGTTCTAAATCCTTCCGCCAAGTGCAATGCATGACGTTGAAGTTCCTTGTTTGTCTTGTTTTTGAAATTAGCGTTTTAGGGTACATAAAATGTTCCAAAGGTTTGCAATGTTCTCTAAGAAGCTTCCATCAATTACCAAGCAACTCATGAAAAAAATATAAATCAAAGAAAAAAAAGATATTCATACTATATTCCTAGTTCTAAATCCTTCCGCCAAGTGCAATGCATGACGTTGAAGTTCCTTGTTTGTCTTGTTTTTGAAATTAGCGTTTTAGGGTACATAAAATGTTCCAAAGGTTTGCAATGTTCTCAAAGAAGCTTCCATCAATTACCAAGCAACTCATGAAAAAAATATAAAGCAAAGAAAAAAAAGATATTGATACTATATTCCTAGTTCTAAATCCTTCCGCCAAGTGCAATGCATGACGTTGAAGTTCCTTGTTTGTCTTGTTTTTGAAATTAGCGTTTTAGGGTACATAAAATGTTCCAAAGGTTTGCAATGTTCTTTAAGAAGCTTCCATCAATTACCAAGCAACTCATGAAAAAAATATAAAGCAAAGAAAAAAAAGATATTGATACTATATTCCTAGTTCTAAATCCTTCCGCCAAGTGCAATGCATGACGTTGAAGTTCCTTGTTTGTCTTGTTTTTGAAATTAGCGTTTTAGGGTACATAAAATGTTCCAAAGGTTTGCAATGTTCTCAAAGAAGCTTCCATCAATTATCAAGCAACTCATGAAAAAAATATAAAGCAAAGAAAAAAAAGATATTGATACTATATTCCTAGTTCTAAATCCTTCCGCCAAGTGCAATGCATGACGTTGAAGTTCCTTGTTTGTCTTGTTTTTCAAATTAGCGTTTTAGGGTACATAAAATGTTCCAAAGGTTTGCAATGTTCTCTAAGAAGCTTCCATCAATTACCAAGCAACTCATGGAAAAAATATAAAGCAAAGAAAAAAAAACATATTCATACTATATTCCTTGTTCTAAATCCTCCCCATCAAGTGCAATGCATGACGTTGAAGTTTCTTTTTGTCTTGTTTGTGAAATTAGCATTGGAGAACATAAAATGTTCCAAAGGTTTGCAATGTTCTCAAAGAAGCTTCCGTCAATTGTCAAGCAACTCATGAAAAAAATATAAAGCAAAGAAAAAAAAACATATTCATACTATATTCCTAGTTCTAAATCCTTCCGCCAAGTGCAATGCATGACGTTGAAGTTCCTTGTTTGTCTTGTTTTTGAAATTAGCGTTTTAGGGTACATAAAATGTTCCAAAGGTTTGCAATGTTCTCAAAGAAGCTTCCATCAATTACCAAGCAACTCATGAAAAAAATATAAAGCAAAGAAAAAAAAGATATTGATACTATATTCCTAGTTCTAAATCCTTCCGCCAAGTGCAATGCATGACGTTGAAGTTCCTTGTTTGTCTTGTTTTTGAAATTAGCGTTTTAGGGTACATAAAATGTTCCAAAGGTTTGCAATGTTCTCAAAGAAGCTTCCATCAATTATAAAGCAACTCATGAAAAAAATATAAAGCAAAGAAAAAAAAACATATTCATACTATATTCCTAGTTCTAAATCCTTCCGCCAAGTGCAATGCATGACGTTGAAGTTCCTTGTTTGTCTTGTTTTTGAAATTAGCGTTTTAGGGTACATAAAATGTTCCAAAGGTTTGCAATGTTCTCTAAGAAGCTTCCATCAATTACCAAGCAACTCATGAAAAAAATATAAAGCAAAGAAAAAAAAACATATTCATACTATATTCCTAGTTCTAAATCCTTCCGCCAAGTGCAATGCATGACGTTGAAGTTCCTTGTTTGTCTTGTTTTTGAAATTAGCGTTTTAGGGTACATAAAATGTTCCAAAGGTTTGCAATGTTCTCTAAGAAGCTTCCATCAATTACCAAGCAACTCATGAAAAAAATATAAAGCAAAGAAAAAAAAGATATTGATACTATATTCCTAGTTCTAAATCCTTCCGCCAAGTGCAATGCATGACGTTGAAGTTCCTTGTTTGTCTTGTTTTTGAAATTAGCGTTTTAGGGTACATAAAATGTTCCAAAGGTTTGCAATGTTCTCTAAGAAGCTTCCATCAATTACCAAGCAACTCATGAAAAAAATATAAAGCAAAGAAAGAAAAGATATTGATACTATATTCCTAGTTCTAAATCCTTCCGCCAAGTGCAATGCATGACGTTGAAGTTCCTTGTTTGTCTTGTTTTTGAAATTAGTGTTTTAGGGTACATAAAATGTTCCAAAGGTTTGCAATGTTCTCAAAGAAGCTTCCATCAATTATAAAGCAACTCATGAAAAAAATATAAAGCAAAGAAAAAAAAAGATATTGATACTATATTCCTAGTTCTAAATCCTTCCGCCAAGTGCAATGCATGACGTTGAAGTTCCTTGTTTGTCTTGTTTTTGAAATTAGCGTTTTAGGGTACATAAAATGTTCCAAAGGTTTGCAATGTTCTCAAAGAAGCTTCCATCAATTACCAAGCAACTCATGAGAAAAATATAAAGCAAAGAAAAAAAAGATATTCACTCTATATTCCTAGTTCTAAATCCTTCCGCCAAGTGCAATGCATGACGTTGAAGTTCCTTGTTTGTCTTGTTTTTGAAATTAGCGTTTTAGGGTACATAAAATGTTCCAAAGGTTTGCAATGTTCTCTAAGACGCTTCCATCAATTACCAAGCAACTCATGAAAAAAATATAAAGCAAAGAAAAAAAAACATATTCATACTATATTCCTAGTTCTAAATCCTTCCGCCAAGTGCAATGCATGACGTTGAAGTTCCTTGTTTGTCTTGTTTTTGAAATTAGCATTGGAGAACATAAAATGTTCCAAAGGTTTGCAATGTTCTCAAAGAAGCTTCCATCAATTATAAAGCAACTCATGAAAAAAATATAAAGCAAAGAAAAAAAAAGATATTGATACTATATTCCTAGTTCTAAATCCTTCCGCCAAGTGCAATGCATGACGTTGAAGTTCCTTGTTTGTCTTGTTTTTGAAATTAGCGTTTTAGGGTACATAAAATGTTCCAAAGGTTTGCAATGTTCTTTAAGAAGCTTCCATCAATTACCAAGCAACTCATGAAAAAAATATAAAGCAAAGAAAAAAAAGATATTGATACTATATTCCTAGTTCTAAATCCTTCCGCCAAGTGCAATGCATGACGTTGAAGTTCCTTGTTTGTCTTGTTTTTGAAATTAGCGTTTTAGGGTACATAAAATGTTCCAAAGGTTTGCAATGTTCTCAAAGAAGCTTCCATCAATTATCAAGCAACTCATGAAAAAAATATAAAGCAAAGAAAAAAAAGATATTGATACTATATTCCTAGTTCTAAATCCTTCCGCCAAGTGCAATGCATGACGTTGAAGTTCCTTGTTTGTCTTGTTTTTCAAATTAGCGTTTTAGGGTACATAAAATGTTCCAAAGGTTTGCAATGTTCTCTAAGAAGCTTCCATCAATTACCAAGCAACTCATGGAAAAAATATAAAGCAAAGAAAAAAAAACATATTCATACTATATTCCTTGTTCTAAATCCTCCCCATCAAGTGCAATGCATGACGTTGAAGTTTCTTTTTGTCTTGTTTGTGAAATTAGCATTGGAGAACATAAAATGTTCCAAAGGTTTGCAATGTTCTCAAAGAAGCTTCCGTCAATTGTCAAGCAACTCATGAAAAAAATATAAAGCAAAGAAAAAAAAACATATTCATACTATATTCCTAGTTCTAAATCCTTCCGCCAAGTGCAATGCATGACGTTGAAGTTCCTTGTTTGTCTTGTTTTTGAAATTAGCGTTTTAGGGTACATAAAATGTTCCAAAGGTTTGCAATGTTCTCAAAGAAGCTTCCATCAATTACCAAGCAACTCATGAAAAAAATATAAAGCAAAGAAAAAAAAGATATTGATACTATATTCCTAGTTCTAAATCCTTCCGCCAAGTGCAATGCATGACGTTGAAGTTCCTTGTTTGTCTTGTTTTTGAAATTAGCGTTTTAGGGTACATAAAATGTTCCAAAGGTTTGCAATGTTCTCAAAGAAGCTTCCATCAATTATAAAGCAACTCATGAAAAAAATATAAAGCAAAGAAAAAAAAACATATTCATACTATATTCCTAGTTCTAAATCCTTCCGCCAAGTGCAATGCATGACGTTGAAGTTCCTTGTTTGTCTTGTTTTTGAAATTAGCGTTTTAGGGTACATAAAATGTTCCAAAGGTTTGCAATGTTCTCTAAGAAGCTTCCATCAATTACCAAGCAACTCATGAAAAAAATATAAAGCAAAGAAAAAAAAACATATTCATACTATATTCCTAGTTCTAAATCCTTCCGCCAAGTGCAATGCATGACGTTGAAGTTCCTTGTTTGTCTTGTTTTTGAAATTAGCGTTTTAGGGTACATAAAATGTTCCAAAGGTTTGCAATGTTCTCTAAGAAGCTTCCATCAATTACCAAGCAACTCATGAAAAAAATATAAAGCAAAGAAAAAAAAGATATTGATACTATATTCCTAGTTCTAAATCCTTCCGCCAAGTGCAATGCATGACGTTGAAGTTCCTTGTTTGTCTTGTTTTTGAAATTAGCGTTTTAGGGTACATAAAATGTTCCAAAGGTTTGCAATGTTCTCTAAGAAGCTTCCATCAATTACCAAGCAACTCATGAAAAAAATATAAAGCAAAGAAAGAAAAGATATTGATACTATATTCCTAGTTCTAAATCCTTCCGCCAAGTGCAATGCATGACGTTGAAGTTCCTTGTTTGTCTTGTTTTTGAAATTAGTGTTTTAGGGTACATAAAATGTTCCAAAGGTTTGCAATGTTCTCAAAGAAGCTTCCATCAATTATAAAGCAACTCATGAAAAAAATATAAAGCAAAGAAAAAAAAAGATATTGATACTATATTCCTAGTTCTAAATCCTTCCGCCAAGTGCAATGCATGACGTTGAAGTTCCTTGTTTGTCTTGTTTTTGAAATTAGCGTTTTAGGGTACATAAAATGTTCCAAAGGTTTGCAATGTTCTCAAAGAAGCTTCCATCAATTACCAAGCAACTCATGAGAAAAATATAAAGCAAAGAAAAAAAAGATATTCACTCTATATTCCTAGTTCTAAATCCTTCCGCCAAGTGCAATGCATGACGTTGAAGTTCCTTGTTTGTCTTGTTTTTGAAATTAGCGTTTTAGGGTACATAAAATGTTCCAAAGGTTTGCAATGTTCTCTAAGACGCTTCCATCAATTACCAAGCAACTCATGAAAAAAATATAAAGCAAAGAAAAAAAAACATATTCATACTATATTCCTAGTTCTAAATCCTTCCGCCAAGTGCAATGCATGACGTTGAAGTTCCTTGTTTGTCTTGTTTTTGAAATTAGCATTGGAGAACATAAAATGTTCCAAAGGTTTGCAATGTTCTCAAAGAAGCTTCCATCAATTATAAAGCAACTCATGAAAAAAATATAAAGCAAAGAAAAAAAAAGATATTGATACTATATTCCTAGTTCTAAATCCTTCCGCCAAGTGCAATGCATGACGTTGAAGTTCCTTGTTTGTCTTGTTTTTGAAATTAGCGTTTTAGGGTACATAAAATGTTCCAAAGGTTTGCAATGTTCTTTAAGAAGCTTCCATCAATTACCAAGCAACTCATGAAAAAAATATAAAGCAAAGAAAAAAAAGATATTGATACTATATTCCTAGTTCTAAATCCTTCCGCCAAGTGCAATGCATGACGTTGAAGTTCCTTGTTTGTCTTGTTTTTGAAATTAGCGTTTTAGGGTACATAAAATGTTCCAAAGGTTTGCAATGTTCTCAAAGAAGCTTCCATCAATTATCAAGCAACTCATGAAAAAAATATAAAGCAAAGAAAAAAAAGATATTGATACTATATTCCTAGTTCTAAATCCTTCCGCCAAGTGCAATGCATGACGTTGAAGTTCCTTGTTTGTCTTGTTTTTGAAATTAGTGTTTTAGGGTACATAAAATGTTCCAAAGGTTTGCAATGTTCTCAAAGAAGCTTCCATCAATTATAAAGCAACTCATGAAAAAAATATAAAGCAAAGAAAAAAAAAGATATTGATACTATATTCCTAGTTCTAAATCCTTCCGCCAAGTGCAATGCATGACGTTGAAGTTCCTTGTTTGTCTTGTTTTTGAAATTAGCGTTTTAGGGTACATAAAATGTTCCAAAGGTTTGCAATGTTCTCAAAGAAGCTTCCATCAATTACCAAGCAACTCATGAGAAAAATATAAAGCAAAGAAAAAAAAGATATTCACTCTATATTCCTAGTTCTAAATCCTTCCGCCAAGTGCAATGCATGACGTTGAAGTTCCTTGTTTGTCTTGTTTTTGAAATTAGCGTTTTAGGGTACATAAAATGTTCCAAAGGTTTGCAATGTTCTCTAAGACGCTTCCATCAATTACCAAGCAACTCATGAAAAAAATATAAAGCAAAGAAAAAAAAACATATTCATACTATATTCCTAGTTCTAAATCCTTCCGCCAAGTGCAATGCATGACGTTGAAGTTCCTTGTTTGTCTTGTTTTTGAAATTAGCATTGGAGAACATAAAATGTTCCAAAGGTTTGCAATGTTCTCAAAGAAGCTTCCATCAATTATAAAGCAACTCATGAAAAAAATATAAAGCAAAGAAAAAAAAAGATATTGATACTATATTCCTAGTTCTAAATCCTTCCGCCAAGTGCAATGCATGACGTTGAAGTTCCTTGTTTGTCTTGTTTTTGAAATTAGCGTTTTAGGGTACATAAAATGTTCCAAAGGTTTGCAATGTTCTCTAAGAAGCTTCCATCAATTACCAAGCAACTTATGAAAAAAATATAAAGCAAAGAAAAAAAAACATATTCATACTATATTCCTAGTTCTAAATCCTTCCGCCAAGTGCAATGCATGACGTTGAAGTTCCTTGTTTGTCTTGTTTTTGAAATTAGCGTTTTAGGGTACATAAAATGTTCCAAAGGTTTGCAATGTTCTCAAAGAAGCTTCCATCAATTACCAAGCAACTCATGAGAAAAATATAAAGCAAAGAAAAAAAAGATATTCACTCTATATTCCTAGTTCTAAATCCTTCCGCCAAGTGCAATGCATGACGTTGAAGTTCCTTGTTTGTCTTGTTTTTGAAATTAGCGTTTTAGGGTACATAAAATGTTCCAAAGGTTTGCAATGTTCTCTAAGACGCTTCCATCAATTACCAAGCAACTCATGAAAAAAATATAAAGCAAAGAAAAAAAAACATATTCATACTATATTCCTAGTTCTAAATCCTTCCGCCAAGTGCAATGCATGACGTTGAAGTTCCTTGTTTGTCTTGTTTTTGAAATTAGCGTTTTAGGGTACATAAAATGTTCCAAAGGTTTGCAATGTTTTCAAAAAAGCTTCCATCAATTACCAAGCAACTCATGAAAAAAATATAAAGCAAAGAAAAAAAAGATATTGATACTATATTCCTAGTTCTAAATCCTTCCGCCAAGTGCAATGCATGACGTTGAAGTTCCTTGTTTGTCTTGTTTTTGAAATTAGCGTTTTAGGGTACATAAAATGTTCCAAAGGTTTGCAATGTTCTCTAAGAAGCTTCCATCAATTTCCAAGCAACTCATGAAAAAAATATAAAGAAAAGAAAGAAAAGATATTGATACTATATTCCTAGTTCTAAATCCTTCCGCCAAGTGCAATGCATGACGTTGAAGTTCCTTGTTTGTCTTGTTTTTGAAATTAGCGTTTTAGGGTACATAAAATGTTCCAAAGGTTTGCAATGTTCTCTAAGAAGCTTCCATCAATTACCAAGCAACTCATGAAAATAATATAAAGCAAAGAAAAAAAAACATATTCACTCTATATTCCTAGTTCTAAATCCTTCCGCCAAGTGCAATGCATGACGTTGAAGTTCCTTGTTTGTCTTGTTTTTGAAATTAGCGTTTTAGGGTACATAAAATGTTCCAAAGGTTTGCAATGTTCTCAAAGAAGCTTCCATCAATTACCAAGCAACTCATGAAAAAAATATAAAGCAAAGAAAAAAAAACATATTCACTCTATATTCCTAGTTCTAAATCCTTCCGCCAAGTGCAATGCATGACGTTGAAGTTCCTTGTTTGTCTTGTTTTTAAAATTAGCGTTTTAGGGTACATAAAATGTTCCAAAGGTTTGCAATGTTCTCAAAGAAGCTTCCATCAATTACCAAGCAACTCATGAAAAAAATATAAAGCAAAGAAAAAAAAGATATTCATACTATATTCCTAGTTCTAAATCCTTCCGCCAAGTGCAATGCATGACGTTGAAGTTCCTTGTTTGTCTTGTTTTTGAAATTAGCGTTTTAGGGTACATAAAATGTTCCAAAGGTTTGCAATGTTCTCTAAGAAGCTTCCATCAATTACCAAGCAACTCATGATAAAAATATAAAGCAAAGAAAAAAAAGATATTGATACTATATTCCTAGTTCTAAATCCTTCCGCCAAGTGCAATGCATGACGTTGAAGTTCCTTGTTTGTCTTGTTTTTGAAATTAGCGTTTTAGGGTACATAAAATGTTCCAAAGGTTTGCAATGTTCTCTAAGAAGCTTCCATCAATTACCAAGAAACTCATGAAAAAAATATAAAGCAAAGAAAAAAAAAAATATTCATACTATATTCCTAGTTCTAAATCCTTCCGCCAAGTGCAATGCATGACGTTGAAGTTCCTTGTTTGTCTTGTTTTTGAAATTAGCGTTTTAGGGTACATAAAATGTTCCAAAGGTTTGCAATGTTCTCTAAGAAGCTTCCATCAATTACCAAGCAACTCATGGAAAAAATATAAAGCAAAGAAAAAAAAAGATATTGATACTATATTCGTTGTTCTAAATCCTCCCCATCAAGTGCAATGCATGACGTTGAAGTTTCTTTTTGTCTTGTTTGTGAAATTAGCGTTTTAGGGTACATAAAATGTTCCAAAGGTTTGCAATGTTCTCAAAGAAGCTTCCATCAATTACCAAGCAACTCATGAAAAAAATATAAAGCAAAGAAAAAAAAGATATTGATACTATATTCCTAGTTCTAAATCCTTCCGCCCAGTGCAATGCATGACGTTGAAGTTCCTTGTTTGTCTTGTTTTTGAAATTAGCGTTTTAGGGTACATAAAATGTTCCAAAGGTTTGCAATGTTCTCTAAGAAGCTTCCATCAATTACCAAGCAACTCATGGAAAAAATATAAAGCAAAGAAAAAAAAAGATATTGATACTATATTCCTTGTTCTAAATCCTCCCCATCAAGTGCAATGCATGACGTTGAAGTTTCTTTTTGTCTTGTTTGTGAAATTAGCGTTTTAGGGTACATAAAATGTTCCAAGGGTTTGCAATGTTCTCAAAGAAGCTTCCATCAATTATCAAGCAACTCATGAAAAAAATATAAAGCAAAGAAAAAAAAGATATTCATACTATATTCCTAGTTCTAAATCCTTCCGCCAAGTGCAATGCATGACGTTGAAGTTCCTTGTTTGTCTTGTTTTTGAAATTAGCGTTTTAGGGTACATAAAATGTTCCAAAGGTTTGCAATGTTCTCTAAGAAGCTTCCATCAATTACCAAGCAACTTATGAAAAAAATATAAAGCAAAGAAAAAAAAGATATTGATACTATATTCCTAGTTCTAAATCCTTCCGCCAAGTGCAATGCATGACGTTGAAGTTCCTTGTTTGTCTTGTTTTTGAAATTAGCGTTTTAGGGTACATAAAATGTTCCAAAGGTTTGCAATGTTCTCTAAGAAGCTTCCATCAATTACCAAGCAACTCATGGAAAAAATATAAAGCAAAGAAAAAAAAAGATATTGATACTATATTCCTTGTTCTAAATCCTCCCCATCAAGTGCAATGCATGACGTTGAAGTTTCTTTTTGTCTTGTTTGTGAAATTAGCATTGGAGAACATAAAATGTTCCAAAGGGTTGCAATGTTCTCAAAGAAGCTTCCGTCAATTATCAAGCAACTCCTGAAAAAAATATAAAGCAAAGAAAAAAAAACATATTCATACTATATTCCTAGTTCTAAATCCTTCCGCCAAGTGCAATGCATGACGTTGAAGTTCCTTGTTTGTCTTGTTTTTGAAATTAGCGTTTTAGGGTACATAAAATGTTCCAAAGGTTTGCAATGTTCTCAAAGAAGCTTCCATCAATTACCAAGCAACTCATGAAAAAAATATAAAGCAAAGAAAAAAAAGATATTGATACTATATTCCTAGTTCTAAATCCTTCCGCCAAGTGCAATGCATGACGTTGAAGTTCCTTGTTTGTCTTGTTTTTGAAATTAGCGTTTTAGGGTACATAAAATGTTCCAAAGGTTTGCAATGTTCTCAAAGAAGCTTCCATCAATTACCAAGCAACTCATGAAAAAAATATAAAGCAAAGAAAGAAAAGATATTGATACTATATTCCTAGTTCTAAATCCTTCCGCCAAGTGCAATGCATGACGTTGAAGTTCCTTGTTTGTCTTGTTTTTGAAATTAGCGTTTTAGGGTACATAAAATGTTCCAAAGGTTTGCAATGTTCTCAAAGAAGCTTCCATCAATTACCAAGCAACTCATGAAAAAAATATAAAGCAAAGAAAAAAAAAGATATTGATACTATATTCCTAGTTATAAATCCTTCCGCCAAGTGCAATGCATGACGTTGAAGTTCCTTGTTTGTCTTGTTTTTGAAATTAGCGTTTTAGGGTACATAAAATGTTCCAAAGGTTTGCAATGTTCTCTAAGAAGCTTCCATCAATTACCAAGCAACTCATGAAAAAAATATAAAGCAAAGAAAAAAAAACATATTCATACTATATTCCTAGTTCTAAATCCTTCCGCCAAGTGCAATGCATGACGTTGAAGTTCCTTGTTTGTCTTATTTTTGAAATTAGCGTTTTAGGGTACATAAAATGTTCCAAAGGTTTGCAATGTTCTCAAAGAAGCTTCCATCAATTACCAAGCAAGTCATGAAAAAAATATAAAGCAAAGAAAAAAAAGATATTGATACAATATTCCTAGTTCTAAATCCTTCCGCCAAGTGCAATGCATGACGTTGAAGTTCCTTGTTTGTCTTGTTTTTGAAATTAGCGTTTTAGGGTACATAAAATGTTCCAAAGGTTTGCAATGTTCTCTAAGAAGCTTCCATCAATTACCAAGCAACTCATGAAAAAAATATAAAGCAAAGAAAAAAAAACATATTCACTCTATATTCCTAGTTCTAAATCCTTCCGCCAAGTGCAATGCATGACGTTGAAGTTCCTTGTTTGTCTTGTTTTTGAAATTAGCGTTTTAGGGTACATAAAATGTTCCAAAGGTTTGCAATGTTCTTTAAGAAGCTTCCATCAATTACCAAGCAACTCATGAAAAAAATATAAAGCAAAGAAAAAAAAAGATATTGATACTATATTCCTAGTTCTAAATCCTTCCGCCAAGTGCAATGCATGACGTTGAAGTTCCTTGTTTGTCTTGTTTTTGAAATTAGCGTTTTAGGGTACATAAAATGTTCCAAAGGTTTGCAATGTTCTCTAAGAAGCTTCCATCAATTACCAAGCAACTTATGAAAAAAATATAAAGCAAAGAAAAAAGAGATATTGATACTATATTCCTAGTTCTAAATCCTTCCGCCAAGTGCAATGCATGACGTTGAAGTTCCTTGTTTGTCTTGTTTTTGAAATTAGCGTTTTAGGGTACATAAAATGTTCCAAAGGTTTGCAATGTTCTCAAAGAAGCTTCCATCAATTACCAAGCAAGTCATGAAAAAAATATAAAGCAAAGAAAAAAAAACATATTCACTCTATATTCCTAGTTCTAAATCCTTCCGCCAAGTGCAATGCATGACGTTGAAGTTCCTTGTTTGTCTTGTTTTTGAAATTAGCGTTTTAGGGTACATAAAATGTTCCAAAGGTTTGCAATGTTCTCAAAGAAGCTTCCATCAATTACCAAGCAAGTCATGAAAAAAATATAAAGCAAAGAAAAAAAAGATATTGATACAATATTCCTAGTTCTAAATCCTTCCGCCAAGTGCAATGCATGACGTTGAAGTTCCTTGTTTGTCTTGTTTTTGAAATTAGCGTTTTAGGGTACATAAAATGTTCCAAAGGTTTGCAATGTTCTCTAAGAAGCTTCCATCAATTACCAAGCAACTCATGAAAAAAATATAAAGCAAAGAAAAAAAAACATATTCACTCTATATTCCTAGTTCTAAATCCTTCCGCCAAGTGCAATGCATGACGTTGAAGTTCCTTGTTTGTCTTGTTTTTGAAATTAGCGTTTTAGGGTACATAAAATGTTCCAAAGGTTTGCAATGTTCTTTAAGAAGCTTCCATCAATTACCAAGCAACTCATGAAAAAAATATAAAGCAAAGAAAAAAAAAGATATTGATACTATATTCCTAGTTCTAAATCCTTCCGCCAAGTGCAATGCATGACGTTGAAGTTCCTTGTTTGTCTTGTTTTTGAAATTAGCGTTTTAGGGTACATAAAATGTTCCAAAGGTTTGCAATGTTCTCTAAGAAGCTTCCATCAATTACCAAGCAACTTATGAAAAAAATATAAAGCAAAGAAAAAAGAGATATTGATACTATATTCCTAGTTCTAAATCCTTCCGCCAAGTGCAATGCATGACGTTGAAGTTCCTTGTTTGTCTTGTTTTTGAAATTAGCGTTTTAGGGTACATAAAATGTTCCAAAGGTTTGCAATGTTCTCAAAGAAGCTTCCATCAATTACCAAGCAAGTCATGAAAAAAATATAAAGCAAAGAAAAAAAAACATATTCACTCTATATTCCTAGTTCTAAATCCTTCCGCCAAGTGCAATGCATGACGTTGAAGTTCCTTGTTTGTCTTGTTTTTGAAATTAGCGTTTTAGGGTACATAAAATGTTCCAAAGGTTTGCAATGTTCTCAAAGAAGCTTCCATCAATTACCAAGCAACTCATGAAAAAAATATAAAGCAAAGAAAAAAAAGATATTGATACTATATTCCTAGTTCTAAATCCTTCCGCCAAGTGCAATGCATGACGTTGAAGTTCCTTGTTTGTCTTGTTTTTGAAATTAGCGTTTTAGGGTACATAAAATGTTCCAAAGGTTTGCAATGTTCTCTAAGAAGCTTCCATCAATTACCAAGCAACTCATGAAAAAAATATAAAGCAAAGAAAAAAAAGATATTGATACTATATTCCTAGTTCTAAATCCTTCCGCCAAGTGCAATGCATGACGTTGAAGTTCCTTGTTTGTCTTGTTTTTGAAATTAGCGTTTTAGGGTACATAAAATGTTCCAAAGGTTTGCAATGTTCTCTAAGAAGCTTCCATCAATTACCAAGCAACTCATGAAAAAAATATAAAGCAAAGAAAAAAAAGATATTGATACTATATTCCTCGTTCTAAATCCTTCCGCCAAGTGCAATGCATGACGTTGAAGTTCCTTGTTTGTCTTGTTTTTGAAATTAGCGATTTAGGGTACATAAAATGTTCCAAAGGTTTGCAATGTTCTCTAAGAAGCTTCCATCAATTACCAAGCAACTCATGGAAAAAATATAAAGCAAAGAAAAAAAAAGATATTGATACTATATTCCTTGTTCTAAATCCTCCCCATCAAGTGCAATGCATGACGTTGAAGTTTCTTTTTGTCTTGTTTGTGAAATTAGCGTTTTAGGGTACATAAAATGTTCCAAAGGTTTGCAATGTTCTCAAAGAAGCTTCCATCAATTACCAAGCAACTCATGAAAAAAATATAAAGCAAAGAAAAAAAAGATATTGATACTATATTCCTAGTTCTAAATCCTTCCGCCAAGTGCAATGCATGACGTTGAAGTTCCTTGTTTGTCTTGTTTTTGAAATTAGCGATTTAGGGTACATAAAATGTTCCAAAGGTTTGCAATGTTTTCTAAGAAGCTTCCATCAATTACCAAGCAACTCATGAAAAAAATATAAAGCAAAGAAAAAAAAACATATTCATACTATATTCCTAGTTCTAAATCCTTCCGCCAAGTGCAATGCATGACGTTGAAGTTCCTTGTTTGTCTTGTTTTTGAAATTAGCGTTTTAGGGTACATAAAATGTTCCAAAGGTTTGCAATGTTCTCTAAGAAGCTTCCATCAATTACCAAGCAACTCATGAAAAAAATATAAAGCAAAGAAAAAAAAACATATTCACTCTATATTCCTAGTTCTAAATCCTTCCGCCAAGTGCAATGCATGACGTTGAAGTTCCTTGTTTGTCTTGTTTTTGAAATTAGCGTTTTAGGGTACATAAAATGTTCCAAAGGTTTGCAATGTTCTTTAAGAAGCTTCCATCAATTACCAAGCAACTCATGAAAAAAATATAAAGCAAAGAAAAAAAAGATATTGATACTATATTCCTAGTTCTAAATCCTTCCGCCAAGTGCAATGCATGACGTTGAAGTTCCTTGTTTGTCTTGTTTTTGAAATTAGCGTTTTAGGGTACATAAAATGTTCCAAAGGTTTGCAATGTTCTCTAAGAAGCTTCCATCAATTACCAAGCAACTCATGAAAAAAATATAAAGCAAAGAAAAAAAAGATATTGATACTATATTCCTCGTTCTAAATCCTTCCGCCAAGTGCAATGCATGACGTTGAAGTTCCTTGTTTGTCTTGTTTTTGAAATTAGCGTTTTAGGGTACATAAAATGTTCCAAAGGTTTGCAATGTTTTCTAAGAAGCTTCCATCAATTACCAAGCAACTCATGAAAAAAATATAAAGCAAAGAAAAAAAAACATATTCATACTATATTCCTAGTTCTAAATCCTTCCGCCAAGTGCAATGCATGACGTTGAAGTTCCTTGTTTGTCTTGTTTTTGAAATTAGCGTTTTAGGGTACATAAAATGTTCCAAAGGTTTGCAATGTTCTCAAAGAAGCTTCCATCAATTATCAAGCAACTCCTGAAAAAAATATAAAGCAAAGAAAAAAAAAGATATTGATACTATATTCCTAGTTCTAAATCCTTCCGCCAAGTGCAATGCATGACGTTGAAGTTCCTTGTTTGTCTTGTTTTTGAAATTAGCGTTTTAGGGTACATAAAATGTTCCAAAGGTTTGCAATGTTCTCTAAGAAGCTTCCATCAATTACCAAGCAACTTATGAAAAAAATATAAAGCAAAGAAAAAAAAACATATTCATACTATATTCCTAGTTCTAAATCCTTCCGCCAAGTGCAATGCATGACGTTGAAGTTCCTTGTTTGTCTTGTTTTTGAAATTAGCGTTTTAGGGTACATAAAATGTTCCAAAGGTTTGCAATGTTCTCAAAGAAGCTTCCATCAATTACCAAGCAACTCATGAAAAAAATATAAAGCAAAGAAAAAAAAGATATTGATACTATATTCCTAGTTCTAAATCCTTCCGCCAAGTGCAATGCATGACGTTGAAGTTCCTTGTTTGTCTTGTTTTTGAAATTAGCGTTTTAGGGTACATAAAATGTTCCAAAGGTTTGCAATGTTCTCAAAGAAGCTTCCATCAATTACCAAGCAACTCATGAAAAAAATATAAAGCAAAGAAAAAAAAGATATTGATACTATATTCCTAGTTTTAAATCCTTCCGCCAAGTGCAATGCATGACGTTGAAGTTCCTTGTTTGTCTTGTTTTTGAAATTAGCGTTTTAGGGTACATAAAATGTTCCAAAGGTTTGCAATGTTCTCTAAGAAGCTTCCATCAATTACCAAGCAACTCATGAAAAAAATATAAAGCAAAGAAAAAAAAACATATTCATACTATATTCCTAGTTCTAAATCCTTCCGCCAAGTGCAATGCATGACGTTGAAGTTCCTTGTTTGTCTTGTTTTTGAAATTAGCGTTTTAGGGTACATAAAATGTTCCAAAGGTTTGCAATGTTCTCTAAGAAGCTTCCATCAATTACCAAGCAACTCATGGAAAAAATATAAAGCAAAGAAAAAAAAAGATATTGATACTATATTCCTTGTTCTAAATCCTCCCCATCAAGTGCAATGCATGACGTTGAAGTTTCTTTTTGTCTTGTTTGTGAAATTAGCATTGGAGAACATAAAATGTTCCAAAGGGTTGCAATGTTCTCAAAGAAGCTTCCGTCAATTATCAAGCAACTCCTGAAAAAAATATAAAGCAAAGAAAAAAAAACATATTCATACTATATTCCTAGTTCTAAATCCTTCCGCCAAGTGCAATGCATGACGTTGAAGTTCCTTGTTTGTCTTGTTTTTGAAATTAGCGTTTTAGGGTACATAAAATGTTCCAAAGGTTTGCAATGTTCTCAAAGAAGCTTCCATCAATTACCAAGCAAGTCATGAAAAAAATATAAAGCAAAGAAAAAAAAGATATTGATACAATATTCCTAGTTCTAAATCCTTCCGCCAAGTGCAATGCATGACGTTGAAGTTCCTTGTTTGTCTTGTTTTTGAAATTAGCGTTTTAGGGTACATAAAATGTTCCAAAGGTTTGCAATGTTCTCTAAGAAGCTTCCATCAATTACCAAGCAACTCATGAAAAAAATATAAAGCAAAGAAAAAAAAGATATTGATACTATATTCCTAGTTCTAAATCCTTCCGCCAAGTGCAATGCATGACGTTGAAGTTCCTTGTTTGTCTTGTTTTTGAAATTAGCGTTTTAGGGTACATAAAATGTTCCAAAGGTTTGCAATGTTCTCAAAGAAGCTTCCATCAATTATAAAGCAACTCATGAAAAAAATATAAAGCAAAGAAAAAAAAAGATATTGATACTATATTCCTAGTTCTAAATCCTTCCGCCAAGTGCAATGCATGACGTTGAAGTTCCTTGTTTGTCTTGTTTTTGAAATTAGCGTTTTAGGGTACATAAAATGTTCCAAAGGTTTGCAATGTTCTCAAAGAAGCTTCCATCAATTACCAAGCAACTCATGAAAAAAATATAAAGCAAAGAAAAAAAAACATATTCATACTATATTCCTAGTTCTAAATCCTTCCGCCAAGTGCAATGCATGACGTTGAAGTTCCTTGTTTGTCTTGTTTTTGAAATTAGCGTTTTAGGGTACATAAAATGTTCCAAAGGTTTGCAATGTTCTCAAAGAAGCTTCCATCAATTACCAAGCAAGTCATGAAAAAAATATAAAGCAAAGAAAAAAAAGATATTGATACTATATTCCTAGTTCTAAATCCTTCCGCCAAGTGCAATGCATGACGTTGAAGTTCCTTGTTTGTCTTGTTTTTGAAATTAGCGTTTTAGGGTACATAAAATGTTCCAAAGGTTTGCAATGTTCTCTAAGAAGCTTCCATCAATTACCAAGCAACTCATGAAAAAAATATAAAGCAAAGAAAAAAAAGATATTGATACTATATTCCTAGTTCTAAATCCTTCCGCCAAGTGCAATGCATGACGTTGAAGTTCCTTGTTTGTCTTGTTTTTGAAATTAGCGTTTTAGGGTACATAAAATGTTCCAAAGGTTTGCAATGTTCTTTAAGAAGCTTCCATCAATTACCAAGCAACTCATGGAAAAAATATAAAGCAAAGAAAAAAAAAGATATTGATACTATATTCCTTGTTCTAAATCCTCCCCATCAAGTGCAATGCATGACGTTGAAGTTTCTTTTTGTCTTGTTTGTGAAATTAGCATTGGAGAACATAAAATGTTCCAAAGGGTTGCAATGTTCTCGAAGAAGCTTCCGTCAATTATCAAGCAACTCATGAAAAAAATATAAAGCAAAGAAAAAAAAACATATTCATACTATATTCCTAGTTCTAAATCCTTCCGCCAAGTGCAATGCATGACGTTGAAGTTCCTTGTTTGTCTTGTTTTTGAAATTAGCGTTTTAGGGTACATAAAATGTTCCAAAGGTTTGCAATGTTCTCAAAGAAGCTTCCATCAATTACCAAGCAACTCATGAAAAAAATATAAAGCAAAGAAAAAAAAGATATTGATACAATATTCCTAGTTCTAAATCCTTCCGCCAAGTGCAATGCATGACGTTGAAGTTCCTTGTTTGTCTTGTTTTTGAAATTAGCGTTTTAGGGTACATAAAATGTTCCAAAGGTTTGCAATGTTCTCTAAGAAGCTTCCATCAATTACCAAGCAACTCATGAAAAAAATATAAAGCAAAGAAAAAAAAGATATTGATACAATATTCCTAGTTCTAAATCCTTCCGCCAAGTGCAATGCATGACGTTGAAGTTCCTTGTTTGTCTTGTTTTTGAAATTAGCGTTTTAGGGTACATAAAATGTTCCAAAGGTTTGCAATGTTCTCTAAGAAGCTTCCATCAATTACCAAGCAACTTATGAAAAAAATATAAAGCAAAGAAAAAAAAACATATTCATACTATATTCCTAGTTCTAAATCCTTCCGCCAAGTGCAATGCATGACGTTGAAGTTCCTTGTTTGTCTTGTTTTTGAAATTAGCGGTTTAGGGTACATAAAATGTTCCAAAGGTTTGCAATGTTCTCTAAGAAGCTTCCATCAATTACCAAGCAACTCATGAAAAAAATATAAAGCAAAGAAAAAAAAACATATTCATACTATATTCCTAGTTCTAAATCCTTCCGCCAAGTGCAATGCATGACGTTGAAGTTCCTTGTTTGTCTTGTTTTTGAAATTAGCGTTTTAGGGTACATAAAATGTTCCAAAGGTTTGCAATGTTTTCTAAGAAGCTTCCATCAATTACCAAGCAACTCATGAAAAAAATATAAAGCAAAGAAAAAAAAACATATTCATACTATATTCCTAGTTCTAAATCCTTCCGCCAAGTGCAATGCATGACGTTGAAGTTCCTTGTTTGTCTTGTTTTTGAAATTAGCGTTTTAGGGTACATAAAATGTTCCAAAGGTTTGCAATGTTCTCTAAGAAGCTTCCATCAATTACCAAGCAACTCATGAAAAAAATATAAAGCAAAGAAAAAAAAGATATTGATACTATATTCCTAGTTCTAAATCCTTCCGCCAAGTGCAATGCATGACGTTGAAGTTCCTTGTTTGTCTTGTTTTTGAAATTAGCGTTTTAGGGTACATAAAATGTTCCAAAGGTTTGCAATGTTCTCTAAGAAGCTTCCATCAATTACCAAGCAACTCATGGAAAAAATATAAAGCAAAGAAAAAAAAAGATATTGATACTATATTCCTAGTTCTAAATCCTTCCGCCAAGTGCAATGCATGACGTTGAAGTTCCTTGTTTGTCTTGTTTTTGAAATTAGCGTTTTAGGGTACATAAAATGTTCCAAAGGTTTGCAATGTTCTCTAAGAAGCTTCCATCAATTACCAAGCAACTTATGAAAAAAATATAAAGCAAAGAAAAAAAAAGATATTGATACAATATTCCTAGTTCTAAATCCTTCCGCCAAGTGCAATGCATGACGTTGAAGTTCCTTGTTTGTCTTGTTTTTGAAATTAGCGTTTTAGGGTACATAAAATGTTCCAAAGGTTTGCAATGTTCTCAAAGAAGCTTCCATCAATTACCAAGCAACTCATGAAAAAAATATAAAGCAAAGAAAAAAAAACATATTCATACTATATTCCTAGTTCTAAATCCTTCCGCCAAGTGCAATGCATGACGTTGAAGTTCCTTGTTTGTCTTGTTTTTGAAATTAGCGTTTTAGGGTACATAAAATGTTCCAAAGGTTTGCAATGTTCTCTAAGAAGCTTCCATCAATTACCAAGCAACTCATGGAAAAAATATAAAGCAAAGAAAAAAAAAGATATTGATACTATATTCCTTGTTCTAAATCCTCCCCATCAAGTGCAATGCATGACGTTGAAGTTTCTTTTTGTCTTGTTTGTGAAATTAGCATTGGAGAACATAAAATGTTCCAAAGGGTTGCAATGTTCTCGAAGAAGCTTCCGTCAATTATCAAGCAACTCATGAAAAAAATATAAAGCAAAGAAAAAAAAACATATTCATACTATATTCCTAGTTCTAAATCCTTCCGCCAAGTGCAATGCATGACGTTGAAGTTCCTTGTTTGTCTTGTTTTTGAAATTAGCGTTTTAGGGTACATAAAATGTTCCAAAGGTTTGCAATGTTCTCAAAGAAGCTTCCATCAATTACGAAGCAACTCATGAAAAAAATATAAAGCAAAGAAAAAAAAGATATTGATACAATATTCCTAGTTCTAAATCCTTCCGCCAAGTGCAATGCATGACGTTGAAGTTCCTTGTTTGTCTTGTTTTTGAAATTAGCGTTTTAGGGTACATAAAATGTTCCAAAGGTTTGCAATGTTCTCAAAGAAGCTTCCATCAATTACCAAGCAACTCATGAAAAAAATATAAAGCAAAGAAAAAAAAGATATTGATACTATATTCCTAGTTCTAAATCCTTCCGCCAAGTGCAATGCATGACGTTGAAGTTCCTTGTTTGTCTTGTTTTTGAAATTAGCGTTTTAGGGTACATAAAATGTTCCAAAGGTTTGCAATGTTCTCTAAGAAGCTTCCATCAATTACCAAGCAACTTATGAAAAAAATATAAAGCAAAGAAAAAAAAACATATTCATACTATATTCCTAGTTCTAAATCCTTCCGCCAAGTGCAATGCATGACGTTGAAGTTCCTTGTTTGTCTTGTTTTTGAAATTAGCGTTTTAGGGTACATAAAATGTTCCAAAGGTTTGCAATGTTCTCTAAGAAGCTTCCATCAATTACCAAGCAACTCATGGAAAAAATATAAAGCAAAGAAAAAAAAAGATATTGATACTATATTCCTAGTTCTAAATCCTCCCCATCAAGTGCAATGCATGACGTTGAAGTTTCTTTTTGTCTTGTTTGTGAAATTAGCATTGGAGAACATAAAATGTTCCAAAGGGTTGCAATGTTCTCGAAGAAGCTTCCGTCAATTATCAAGCAACTCATGAAAAAAATATAAAGCAAAGAAAAAAAAACATATTCATACTATATTCCTAGTTCTAAATCCTTCCGCCAAGTGCAATGCATGACGTTGAAGTTCCTTGTTTGTCTTGTTTTTGAAATTAGCGTTTTAGGGTACATAAAATGTTCCAAAGGTTTGCAATGTTCTCAAAGAAGCTTCCATCAATTACCAAGCAACTCATGAAAAAAATATAAAGCAAAGAAAAAAAAGATATTGATACAATATTCCTAGTTCTAAATCCTTCCGCCAAGTGCAATGCATGACGTTGAAGTTCCTTGTTTGTCTTGTTTTTGAAATTAGCGTTTTAGGGTACATAAAATGTTCCAAAGGTTTGCAATGTTCTCAAAGAAGCTTCCATCAATTACCAAGCAACTTATGAAAAAAATATAAAGCAAAGAAAAAAAAGATATTGATACAATATTCCTAGTTCTAAATCCTTCCGCCAAGTGCAATGCATGACGTTGAAGTTCCTTGTTTGTCTTGTTTTTGAAATTAGCGTTTTAGGGTACATAAAATGTTCCAAAGGTTTGCAATGTTCTCTAAGAAGCTTCCATCAATTACCAAGCAACTTATGAAAAAAATATAAAGCAAAGAGAAAAAAACATATTCATACTATATTCCTAGTTCTAAATCCTTCCGCCAAGTGCAATGCATGACGTTGAAGTTCCTTGTTTGTCTTGTTTTTGAAATTAGCGGTTTAGGGTACATAAAATGTTCCAAAGGTTTGCAATGTTCTCTAAGAAGCTTCCATCAATTACCAAGCAACTCATGAAAAAAATATAAAGCAAAGAAAAAAAAACATATTCATACTATATTCCTAGTTCTAAATCCTTCCGCCAAGTGCAATGCATGACGTTGAAGTTCCTTGTTTGTCTTGTATTTGAAATTAGCGTTTTAGGGTACATAAAATGTTCCAAAGGTTTGCAATGTTTTCTAAGAAGCTTCCATCAATTACCAAGCAACTCATGAAAAAAATATAAAGCAAAGAAAAAAAAACATATTCATACTATATTCCTAGTTCTAAATCCTTCCGCCAAGTGCAATGCATGACGTTGAAGTTCCTTGTTTGTCTTGTTTTTGAAATTAGCGTTTTAGGGTACATAAAATGTTCCAAAGGTTTGCAATGTTCTCTAAGAAGCTTCCATCAATTACCAAGCAACTCATGAAAAAAATATAAAGCAAAGAAAAAAAAGATATTGATACTATATTCCTAGTTCTAAATCCTTCCGCCAAGTGCAATGCATGACGTTGAAGTTCCTTGTTTGTCTTGTTTTTGAAATTAGCGTTTTAGGGTACATAAAATGTTCCAAAGGTTTGCAATGTTCTCAAAGAAGCTTCCATCAATTACCAAGCAACTCATGGAAAAAATATAAAGCAAAGAAAAAAAAACATATTCATACTATATTCCTAGTTCTAAATCCTTCCGCCAAGTGCAATGCATGACGTTGAAGTTCCTTGTTTGTCTTGTTTTTGAAATTAGCGTTTTAGGGTACATAAAATGTTCCAAAGGTTTGCAATGTTCTCTAAGAAGCTTCCATCAATTACCAAGCAACTTATGAAAAAAATATAAAGCAAAGAAAAAAGAGATATTGATACTATATTCCTAGTTCTAAATCCTTCCGCCAAGTGCAATGCATGACGTTGAAGTTCCTTGTTTGTCTTGTTTTTGAAATTAGCGTTTTAGGGTACATAAAATGTTCCAAAGGTTTGCAATGTTCTCAAAGAAGCTTCCATCAATTACCAAGCAAGTCATGAAAAAAATATAAAGCAAAGAAAAAAAAGATATTGATACAATATTCCTAGTTCTAAATCCTTCCGCCAAGTGCAATGCATGACGTTGAAGTTCCTTGTTTGTCTTGTTTTTGAAATTAGCGTTTTAGGGTACATAAAATGTTCCAAAGGTTTGCAATGTTCTCTAAGAAGCTTCCATCAATTACCAAGCAACTCATGAAAAAAATATAAAGCAAAGAAAAAAAAGATATTGATACTATATTCCTAGTTCTAAATCCTTCCGCCAAGTGCAATGCATGACGTTGAAGTTCCTTGTTTGTCTTGTTTTTGAAATTAGCGTTTTAGTGTACATAAAATGTTCCAAAGGTTTGCAATGTTCTCAAAGAAGCTTCCATCAATTATCAAGCAACTCATGAAAAAAATATAAAGCAAAGAAAAAAAAGATATTGATACTATATTCCTAGTTCTAAATCCTTCCGCCAAGTGCAATGCATGACGTTGAAGTTCCTTGTTTGTCTTGTTTTTGAAATTAGCGTTTTAGGGTACATAAAATGTTCCAAAGGTTTGCAATGTTCTCTAAGAAGCTTCCATCAATTACCAAGCAACTTATGAAAAAAATATAAAGCAAAGAAAAAAAAACATATTCATACTATATTCCTAGTTCTAAATCCTTCCGCCAAGTGCAATGCATGACGTTGAAGTTCCTTGTTTGTCTTGTTTTTGAAATTAGCGTTTTAGGGTACATAAAATGTTCCAAAGGTTTGCAATGTTCTCAAAGAAGCTTCCATCAATTACCAAGCAACTCATGAAAAAAATATAAAGCAAAGAAAAAAAAACATATTCATACTATATTCCTAGTTCTAAATCCTTCCGCCAAGTGCAATGCATGACGTTGAAGTTCCTTGTTTGTCTTGTTTTTGAAATTAGCGTTTTAGGGTACATAAAATGTTCCAAAGGTTTGCAATGTTCTCTAAGAAGCTTCCATCAATTACCAAGCAACTCATGGAAAAAATATAAAGCAAAGAAAAAAAAAGATATTGATACTATATTCCTTGTTCTAAATCCTCCCCATCAAGTGCAATGCATGACGTTGAAGTTTCTTTTTGTCTTGTTTGTGAAATTAGCATTGGAGAACATAAAATGTTCCAAAGGGTTGCAATGTTCTCGAAGAAGCTTCCGTCAATTATCAAGCAACTCATGAAAAAAATATAAAGCAAAGAAAAAAAAACATATTCATACTATATTCCTAGTTCTAAATCCTTCCGCCAAGTGCAATGCATGACGTTGAAGTTCCTTGTTTGTCTTGTTTTTGAAATTAGCGTTTTAGGGTACATAAAATGTTCCAAAGGTTTGCAATGTTCTCAAAGAAGCTTCCATCAATTACCAAGCAACTCATGAAAAAAATATAAAGCAAAGAAAAAA
Source organism: Rhytidiadelphus loreus (assembly GCA_947034895.1). NCBI lineage: Eukaryota > Viridiplantae > Streptophyta > Bryopsida > Hypnales > Hylocomiaceae > Rhytidiadelphus > Rhytidiadelphus loreus. Next base: position 64,657,257 of record OX344763.1, on the reverse strand, counting down.
AAGATATTGATACTATATTCCTAGTTCTAAATCCTTCCGCCAAGTGCAATGCATGACGTTGAAGTTCCTTGTTTGTCTTGTTTTTGAAATTAGCGTTTTAGGGTACATAAAATGTTCCAAAGGTTTGCAATGTTCTCTAAGAAGCTTCCATCAATTACCAAGCAACTCATGAAAAAAATATAAAGCAAAGAAAAAAAAACATATTCATACTATATTCCTAGTTCTAAATCCTTCCGCCAAGTGCAATGCATGACGTTGAAGTTCCTTGTTTGTCTTGTTTTTGAAATTAGCGTTTTAGGGTACATAAAATGTTCCAAAGGTTTGCAATGTTCTCTAAGAAGCTTCCATCAATTACCAAGCAACTCATGAAAAAAATATAAAGCAAAGAAAAAAAAACATATTGATACTATATTCCTAGTTCTAAATCCTTCCGCCAAGTGCAATGCATGACGTTGAAGTTCCTTGTTTGTCTTGTTTTTGAAATTAGCGTTTTAGGGTACATAAAATGTTCCAATGGTTTGCAATGTTCTCTAAGAAGCTTCCATCAATTACCAAGCAACTCATGGAAAAAATATAAAGCAAAGAAAAAAAAAGATATTGATACTATATTCCTTGTTCTAAATCCTCCCCATCAAGTGCAATGCATGACGTTGAAGTTTCTTTTTGTCTTGTTTGTGAAATTAGCATTGGAGAACATAAAATGTTCCAAAGGGTTGCAATGTTCTCAAAGAAGCTTCCGTCAATTATCAAGCAACTCCTGAAAAAAATATAAAGCAAAGAAAAAAAAACATATTGATACTATATTCCTAGTTCTAAATCCTTCCGCCAAGTGCAATGCATGACGTTGAAGTTCCTTGTTTGTCTTGTTTTTGAAATTAGCGTTTTAGGGTACATAAAATGTTCCAAAGGTTTGCAATGTTCTCAAAGAAGCTTCCATCAATTACCAAGCATGTCATGAAAAAAATATAAAGCAAAGAAAAAAAAGATATTGATACAATATTCCTAGTTCTAAATCCTTCCGCCAAGTGCAATGCATGACGTTGAAGTTCCTTGTTTGTCTTGTTTTTGAAATTAGCGTTTTAGGGTACATAAAATGTTCCAAAGGTTTGCAATGTTTTCTAAGAAGCTTCCATCAATTACCAAGCAACTCATGAAAAAAATATAAAGCAAAGAAAAAAAAACATATTCATACTATATTCCTAGTTCTAAATCCTTCCGCCAAGTGCAATGCATGACGTTGAAGTTCCTTGTTTGTCTTGTTTTTGAAATTAGCGTTTTAGGGTACATAAAATGTTCCAAAGGTTTGCAATGTTCTCAAAGAAGCTTCCATCAATTATCAAGCAACTCCTGAAAAAAATATAAAGCAAAGAAAAAAAAAGATATTGATACTATATTCCTAGTTCTAAATCCTTCCGCCAAGTGCAATGCATGACGTTGAAGTTCCTTGTTTGTCTTGTTTTTGAAATTAGCGTTTTAGGGTACATAAAATGTTCCAAAGGTTTGCAATGTTCTCTAAGAAGCTTCCATCAATTACCAAGCAACTTATGAAAAAAATATAAAGCAAAGAAAAAAAAACATATTCATACTATATTCCTAGTTCTAAATCCTTCCGCCAAGTGCAATGCATGACGTTGAAGTTCCTTGTTTGTCTTGTTTTTGAAATTAGCGTTTTAGGGTACATAAAATGTTCCAAAGGTTTGCAATGTTCTCAAAGAAGCTTCCATCAATTACCAAGCAACTCATGAAAAAAATATAAAGCAAAGAAAAAAAAGATATTGATACAATATTCCTAGTTCTAAATCCTTCCGCCAAGTGCAATGCATGACGTTGAAGTTCCTTGTTTGTCTTGTTTTTGAAATTAGCGTTTTAGGGTACATAAAATGTTCCAAAGGTTTGCAATGTTCTCAAAGAAGCTTCCATCAATTACCAAGCAACTCATGAAAAAAATATAAAGCAAAGAAAAAAAAGATATTGATACTATATTCCTAGTTCTAAATCCTTCCGCCAAGTGCAATGCATGACGTTGAAGTTCCTTGTTTGTCTTGTTTTTGAAATTAGCGTTTTAGGGTACATAAAATGTTCCAAAGGTTTGCAATGTTCTCTAAGAAGCTTCCATCAATTACCAAGCAACTCATGAAAAAAATATAAAGCAAAGAAAAAAAAACATATTCATACTATATTCCTAGTTCTAAATCCTTCCGCCAAGTGCAATGCATGACGTTGAAGTTCCTTGTTTGTCTTGTTTTTGAAATTAGCGTTTTAGGGTACATAAAATGTTCCAAAGGTTTGCAATGTTCTCTAAGAAGCTTCCATCAATTACCAAGCAACTCATGGAAAAAATATAAAGCAAAGAAAAAAAAAGATATTGATACTATATTCCTTGTTCTAAATCCTCCCCATCAAGTGCAATGCATGACGTTGAAGTTTCTTTTTGTCTTGTTTGTGAAATTAGCATTGGAGAACATAAAATGTTCCAAAGGGTTGCAATGTTCTCAAAGAAGCTTCCGTCAATTATCAAGCAACTCCTGAAAAAAATATAAAGCAAAGAAAAAAAAACATATTCATACTATATTCCTAGTTCTAAATCCTTCCGCCAAGTGCAATGCATGACGTTGAAGTTCCTTGTTTGTCTTGTTTTTGAAATTAGCGTTTTAGGGTACATAAAATGTTCCAAAGGTTTGCAATGTTCTCAAAGAAGCTTCCATCAATTACCAAGCAAGTCATGAAAAAAATATAAAGCAAAGAAAAAAAAGATATTGATACAATATTCCTAGTTCTAAATCCTTCCGCCAAGTGCAATGCATGACGTTGAAGTTCCTTGTTTGTCTTGTTTTTGAAATTAGCGTTTTAGGGTACATAAAATGTTCCAAAGGTTTGCAATGTTCTCTAAGAAGCTTCCATCAATTACCAAGCAACTCATGAAAAAAATATAAAGCAAAGAAAAAAAAGATATTGATACTATATTCCTAGTTCTAAATCCTTCCGCCAAGTGCAATGCATGACGTTGAAGTTCCTTGTTTGTCTTGTTTTTGAAATTAGCGTTTTAGGGTACATAAAATGTTCCAAAGGTTTGCAATGTTCTCAAAGAAGCTTCCATCAATTATAAAGCAACTCATGAAAAAAATATAAAGCAAAGAAAAAAAAAGATATTGATACTATATTCCTAGTTCTAAATCCTTCCGCCAAGTGCAATGCATGACGTTGAAGTTCCTTGTTTGTCTTGTTTTTGAAATTAGCGTTTTAGGGTACATAAAATGTTCCAAAGGTTTGCAATGTTCTCAAAGAAGCTTCCATCAATTACCAAGCAACTCATGAAAAAAATATAAAGCAAAGAAAAAAAAACATATTCATACTATATTCCTAGTTCTAAATCCTTCCGCCAAGTGCAATGCATGACGTTGAAGTTCCTTGTTTGTCTTGTTTTTGAAATTAGCGTTTTAGGGTACATAAAATGTTCCAAAGGTTTGCAATGTTCTCAAAGAAGCTTCCATCAATTACCAAGCAAGTCATGAAAAAAATATAAAGCAAAGAAAAAAAAGATATTGATACTATATTCCTAGTTCTAAATCCTTCCGCCAAGTGCAATGCATGACGTTGAAGTTCCTTGTTTGTCTTGTTTTTGAAATTAGCGTTTTAGGGTACATAAAATGTTCCAAGGGTTTGCAATGTTCTCTAAGAAGCTTCCATCAATTACCAAGCAACTCATGAAAAAAATATAAAGCAAAGAAAAAAAAGATATTGATACTATATTCCTAGTTCTAAATCCTTCCGCCAAGTGCAATGCATGACGTTGAAGTTCCTTGTTTGTCTTGTTTTTGAAATTAGCGTTTTAGGGTACATAAAATGTTCCAAAGGTTTGCAATGTTCTTTAAGAAGCTTCCATCAATTACCAAGCAACTCATGGAAAAAATATAAAGCAAAGAAAAAAAAAGATATTGATACTATATTCCTTGTTCTAAATCCTCCCCATCAAGTGCAATGCATGACGTTGAAGTTTCTTTTTGTCTTGTTTGTGAAATTAGCATTGGAGAACATAAAATGTTCCAAAGGGTTGCAATGTTCACGAAGAAGCTTCCGTCAATTATCAAGCAACTCATGAAAAAAATATAAAGCAAAGAAAAAAAAACATATTCATACTATATTCCTAGTTCTAAATCCTTCCGCCAAGTGCAATGCATGACGTTGAAGTTCCTTGTTTGTCTTGTTTTTGAAATTAGCGTTTTAGGGTACATAAAATGTTCCAAAGGTTTGCAATGTTCTCAAAGAAGCTTCCATCAATTACCAAGCAACTCATGAAAAAAATATAAAGCAAAGAAAAAAAAGATATTGATACAATATTCCTAGTTCTAAATCCTTCCGCCAAGTGCAATGCATGACGTTGAAGTTCCTTGTTTGTCTTGTTTTTGAAATTAGCGTTTTAGGGTACATAAAATGTTCCAAAGGTTTGCAATGTTCTCTAAGAAGCTTCCATCAATTACCAAGCAACTCATGAAAAAAATATAAAGCAAAGAAAAAAAAGATATTGATACAATATTCCTAGTTCTAAATCCTTCCGCCAAGTGCAATGCATGACGTTGAAGTTCCTTGTTTGTCTTGTTTTTGAAATTAGCGTTTTAGGGTACATAAAATGTTCCAAAGGTTTGCAATGTTCTCTAAGAAGCTTCCATCAATTACCAAGCAACTTATGAAAAAAATATAAAGCAAAGAAAAAAAAACATATTCATACTATATTCCTAGTTCTAAATCCTTCCGCCAAGTGCAATGCATGACGTTGAAGTTCCTTGTTTGTCTTGTTTTTGAAATTAGCGGTTTAGGGTACATAAAATGTTCCAAAGGTTTGCAATGTTCTCTAAGAAGCTTCCATCAATTACCAAGCAACTCATGAAAAAAATATAAAGCAAAGAAAAAAAAACATATTCATACTATATTCCTAGTTCTAAATCCTTCCGCCAAGTGCAATGCATGACGTTGAAGTTCCTTGTTTGTCTTGTTTTTGAAATTAGCGTTTTAGGGTACATAAAATGTTCCAAAGGTTTGCAATGTTTTCTAAGAAGCTTCCATCAATTACCAAGCAACTCATGAAAAAAATATAAAGCAAAGAAAAAAAAACATATTCATACTATATTCCTAGTTCTAAATCCTTCCGCCAAGTGCAATGCATGACGTTGAAGTTCCTTGTTTGTCTTGTTTTTGAAATTAGCGTTTTAGGGTACATAAAATGTTCCAAAGGTTTGCAATGTTCTCTAAGAAGCTTCCATCAATTACCAAGCAACTCATGAAAAAAATATAAAGCAAAGAAAAAAAAGATATTGATACTATATTCCTAGTTCTAAATCCTTCCGCCAAGTGCAATGCATGACGTTGAAGTTCCTTGTTTGTCTTGTTTTTGAAATTAGCGTTTTAGGGTACATAAAATGTTCCAAAGGTTTGCAATGTTCTCTAAGAAGCTTCCATCAATTACCAAGCAACTCATGGAAAAAATATAAAGCAAAGAAAAAAAAAGATATTGATACTATATTCCTAGTTCTAAATCCTTCCGCCAAGTGCAATGCATGACGTTGAAGTTCCTTGTTTGTCTTGTTTTTGAAATTAGCGTTTTAGGGTACATAAAATGTTCCAAAGGTTTGCAATGTTCTCTAAGAAGCTTCCATCAATTACCAAGCAACTTATGAAAAAAATATAAAGCAAAGAAAAAAAAACATATTCATACTATATTCCTAGTTCTAAATCCTTCCGCCAAGTGCAATGCATGACGTTGAAGTTCCTTGTTTGTCTTGTTTTTGAAATTAGCGTTTTAGGGTACATAAAATGTTCCAAAGGTTTGCAATGTTCTCAAAGAAGCTTCCATCAATTACCAAGCAACTCATGAAAAAAATATAAAGCAAAGAAAAAAAAACATATTCATACTATATTCCTAGTTCTAAATCCTTCCGCCAAGTGCAATGCATGACGTTGAAGTTCCTTGTTTGTCTTGTTTTTGAAATTAGCGTTTTAGGGTACATAAAATGTTCCAAAGGTTTGCAATGTTCTCTAAGAAGCTTCCATCAATTACCAAGCAACTCATGGAAAAAATATAAAGCAAAGAAAAAAAAAGATATTGATACTATATTCCTTGTTCTAAATCCTCCCCATCAAGTGCAATGCATGACGTTGAAGTTTCTTTTTGTCTTGTTTGTGAAATTAGCATTGGAGAACATAAAATGTTCCAAAGGGTTGCAATGTTCTCAAAGAAGCTTCCGTCAATTATCAAGCAACTCCTGAAAAAAATATAAAGCAAAGAAAAAAAAACATATTCATACTATATTCCTAGTTCTAAATCCTTCCGCCAAGTGCAATGCATGACGTTGAAGTTCCTTGTTTGTCTTGTTTTTGAAATTAGCGTTTTAGGGTACATAAAATGTTCCAAAGGTTTGCAATGTTCTCAAAGAAGCTTCCATCAATTACCAAGCAACTCATGAAAAAAATATAAAGCAAAGAAAAAAAAGATATTGATACAATATTCCTAGTTCTAAATCCTTCCGCCAAGTGCAATGCATGACGTTGAAGTTCCTTGTTTGTCTTGTTTTTGAAATTAGCGTTTTAGGGTACATAAAATGTTCCAAAGGTTTGCAATGTTCTCTAAGAAGCTTCCATCAATTACCAAGCAACTTATGAAAAAAATATAAAGCAAAGAAAAAAAAACATATTCATACTATATTCCTAGTTCTAAATCCTTCCGCCAAGTGCAATGCATGACGTTGAAGTTCCTTGTTTGTCTTGTTTTTGAAATTAGCGTTTTAGGGTACATAAAATGTTCCAAAGGTTTGCAATGTTCTCAAAGAAGCTTCCATCAATTACCAAGCAACTCATGAAAAAAATATAAAGCAAAGAAAAAAAAACATATTCATACTATATTCCTAGTTCTAAATCCTTCCGCCAAGTGCAATGCATGACGTTGAAGTTCCTTGTTTGTCTTGTTTTTGAAATTAGCGTTTTAGGGTACATAAAATGTTCCAAAGGTTTGCAATGTTCTCTAAGAAGCTTCCATCAATTACCAAGCAACTCATGGAAAAAATATAAAGCAAAGAAAAAAAAAGATATTGATACTATATTCCTTGTTCTAAATCCTCCCCATCAAGTGCAATGCATGACGTTGAAGTTTCTTTTTGTCTTGTTTGTGAAATTAGCATTGGAGAACATAAAATGTTCCAAAGGGTTGCAATGTTCTCAAAGAAGCTTCCGTCAATTATCAAGCAACTCCTGAAAAAAATATAAAGCAAAGAAAAAAAAACATATTCATACTATATTCCTAGTTCTAAATCCTTCCGCCAAGTGCAATGCATGACGTTGAAGTTCCTTGTTTGTCTTGTTTTTGAAATTAGCGTTTTAGGGTACATAAAATGTTCCAAAGGTTTGCAATGTTCTCAAAGAAGCTTCCATCAATTACCAAGCAACTCATGAAAAAAATATAAAGCAAAGAAAAAAAAGATATTGATACAATATTCCTAGTTCTAAATCCTTCCGCCAAGTGCAATGCATGACGTTGAAGTTCCTTGTTTGTCTTGTTTTTGAAATTAGCGTTTTAGGGTACATAAAATGTTCCAAAGGTTTGCAATGTTCTCAAAGAAGCTTCCATCAATTACCAAGCAACTCATGGAAAAAATATAAAGCAAAGAAAAAAAAAGATATTGATACAATATTCCTAGTTCTAAATCCTTCCGCCAAGTGCAATGCATGACGTTGAAGTTCCTTGTTTGTCTTGTTTTTGAAATTAGCGTTTTAGGGTACATAAAATGTTCCAAAGGTTTGCAATGTTCTCAAAGAAGCTTCCATCAATTACCAAGCAACTCATGAAAAAAATATAAAGCAAAGAAAAAAAAGATATTGATACTATATTCCTAGTTCTAAATCCTTCCGCCAAGTGCAATGCATGACGTTGAAGTTCCTTGTTTGTCTTGTTTTTGAAATTAGCGTTTTAGGGTACATAAAATGTTCCAAAGGTTTGCAATGTTCTCTAAGAAGCTTCCATCAATTACCAAGCAACTTATGAAAAAAATATAAAGCAAAGAAAAAAAAACATATTCATACTATATTCCTAGTTCTAAATCCTTCCGCCAAGTGCAATGCATGACGTTGAAGTTCCTTGTTTGTCTTGTTTTTGAAATTAGCGTTTTAGGGTACATAAAATGTTCCAAAGGTTTGCAATGTTCTCTAAGAAGCTTCCATCAATTACCAAGCAACTCATGGAAAAAATATAAAGCAAAGAAAAAAAAAGATATTGATACTATATTCCTAGTTCTAAATCCTCCCCATCAAGTGCAATGCATGACGTTGAAGTTTCTTTTTGTCTTGTTTGTGAAATTAGCATTGGAGAACATAAAATGTTCCAAAGGGTTGCAATGTTCTCGAAGAAGCTTCCGTCAATTATCAAGCAACTCATGAAAAAAATATAAAGCAAAGAAAAAAAAACATATTCATACTATATTCCTAGTTCTAAATCCTTCCGCCAAGTGCAATGCATGACGTTGAAGTTCCTTGTTTGTCTTGTTTTTGAAATTAGCGTTTTAGGGTACATAAAATGTTCCAAAGGTTTGCAATGTTCTCAAAGAAGCTTCCATCAATTACCAAGCAACTCATGAAAAAAATATAAAGCAAAGAAAAAAAAGATATTGATACAATATTCCTAGTTCTAAATCCTTCCGCCAAGTGCAATGCATGACGTTGAAGTTCCTTGTTTGTCTTGTTTTTGAAATTAGCGTTTTAGGGTACATAAAATGTTCCAAAGGTTTGCAATGTTCTCAAAGAAGCTTCCATCAATTACCAAGCAACTCATGAAAAAAATATAAAGCAAAGAAAAAAAAGATATTGATACAATATTCCTAGTTCTAAATCCTTCCGCCAAGTGCAATGCATGACGTTGAAGTTCCTTGTTTGTCTTGTTTTTGAAATTAGCGTTTTAGGGTACATAAAATGTTCCAAAGGTTTGCAATGTTCTCTAAGAAGCTTCCATCAATTACCAAGCAACTTATGAAAAAAATATAAAGCAAAGAGAAAAAAACATATTCATACTATATTCCTAGTTCTAAATCCTTCCGCCAAGTGCAATGCATGACGTTGAAGTTCCTTGTTTGTCTTGTTTTTGAAATTAGCGGTTTAGGGTACATAAAATGTTCCAAAGGTTTGCAATGTTCTCTAAGAAGCTTCCATCAATTACCAAGCAACTCATGAAAAAAATATAAAGCAAAGAAAAAAAAACATATTCATACTATATTCCTAGTTCTAAATCCTTCCGCCAAGTGCAATGCATGACGTTGAAGTTCCTTGTTTGTCTTGTTTTTGAAATTAGCGTTTTAGGGTACATAAAATGTTCCAAAGGTTTGCAATGTTCTTTAAGAAGCTTCCATCAATTACCAATCAACTCATGAAAAAAATATAAAGCAAAGAAAAAAAAGATATTGATACTATATTCCTAGTTCTAAATCCTTCCGCCAAGTGCAATGCATGACGTTGAAGTTCCTTGTTTGTCTTGTTTTTGAAATTAGCGTTTTAGGGTACATAAAATGTTCCAAAGGTTTGCAATGTTCTCTAAGAAGCTTCCATCAATTACCAAGCAACTTATGAAAAAAATATAAAGCAAAGAAAAAAGAGATATTGATACTATATTCCTAGTTCTAAATCCTTCCGCCAAGTGCAATGCATGACGTTGAAGTTCCTTGTTTGTCTTGTTTTTGAAATTAGCGTTTTAGGGTACATAAAATGTTCCAAAGGTTTGCAATGTTCTCAAAGAAGCTTCCATCAATTACCAAGCAAGTCATGAAAAAAATATAAAGCAAAGAAAAAAAAGATATTGATACAATATTCCTAGTTCTAAATCCTTCCGCCAAGTGCAATGCATGACGTTGAAGTTCCTTGTTTGTCTTGTTTTTGAAATTAGCGTTTTAGGGTACATAAAATGTTCCAAAGGTTTGCAATGTTCTCTAAGAAGCTTCCATCAATTACCAAGCAACTCATGAAAAAAATATAAAGCAAAGAAAAAAAAGATATTGATACTATATTCCTAGTTCTAAATCCTTCCGCCAAGTGCAATGCATGACGTTGAAGTTCCTTGTTTGTCTTGTTTTTGAAATTAGCGTTTTAGTGTACATAAAATGTTCCAAAGGTTTGCAATGTTCTCAAAGAAGCTTCCATCAATTATCAAGCAACTCATGAAAAAAATATAAAGCAAAGAAAAAAAAGATATTGATACTATATTCCTAGTTCTAAATCCTTCCGCCAAGTGCAATGCATGACGTTGAAGTTCCTTGTTTGTCTTGTTTTTGAAATTAGCGTTTTAGGGTACATAAAATGTTCCAAAGGTTTGCAATGTTCTCAAAGAAGCTTCCATCAATTACCAAGCAACTCATGGAAAAAATATAAAGCAAAGAAAAAAAAACATATTCATACTATATTCCTAGTTCTAAATCCTTCCGCCAAGTGCAATGCATGACGTTGAAGTTCCTTGTTTGTCTTGTTTTTGAAATTAGCGTTTTAGGGTACATAAAATGTTCCAAAGGTTTGCAATGTTCTCAAAGAAGCTTCCATCAATTACCAAGCAACTCATGGAAAAAATATAAAGCAAAGAAAAAAAAACATATTCATACTATATTCCTAGTTCTAAATCCTTCCGCCAAGTGCAATGCATGACGTTGAAGTTCCTTGTTTGTCTTGTTTTTGAAATTAGCGTTTTAGTGTACATAAAATGTTCCAAAGGTTTGCAATGTTCTCAAAGAAGCTTCCATCAATTATCAAGCAACTCATGAAAAAAATATAAAGCAAAGAAAAAAAAGATATTGATACTATATTCCTAGTTCTAAATCCTTCCGCCAAGTGCAATGCATGACGTTGAAGTTCCTTGTTTGTCTTGTTTTTGAAATTAGCGTTTTAGGGTACATAAAATGTTCCAAAGGTTTGCAATGTTCTCAAAGAAGCTTCCATCAATTACCAAGCAACTCATGGAAAAAATATAAAGCAAAGAAAAAAAAACATATTCATACTATATTCCTAGTTCTAAATCCTTCCGCCAAGTGCAATGCATGACGTTGAAGTTCCTTGTTTGTCTTGTTTTTGAAATTAGCGTTTTAGGGTACATAAAATGTTCCAAAGGTTTGCAATGTTCTCAAAGAAGCTTCCATCAATTACCAAGCAACTCATGGAAAAAATATAAAGCAAAGAAAAAAAAAGATATTGATACTATATTCCTTGTTCTAAATCCTCCCCATCAAGTGCAATGCATGACGTTGAAGTTTCTTTTTGTCTTGTTTGTGAAATTAGCATTGGAGAACATAAAATGTTCCAAAGGGTTGCAATGTTCTCGAAGAAGCTTCCGTCAATTATCAAGCAACTCATGAAAAAAATATAAAGCAAAGAAAAAAAAACATATTCATACTATATTCCTAGTTCTAAATCCTTCCGCCAAGTGCAATGCATGACGTTGAAGTTCCTTGTTTGTCTTGTTTTTGAAATTAGCGTTTTAGGGTACATAAAATGTTCCAAAGGTTTGCAATGTTCTCAAAGAAGCTTCCATCAATTACCAAGCAACTCATGAAAAAAATATAAAGCAAAGAAAAAAAAGATATTGATACTATATTCCTAGTTCTAAATCCTTCCGCCAAGTGCAATGCATGACGTTGAAGTTCCTTGTTTGTCTTGTTTTTGAAATTAGCGTTTTAGGGTACATAAAATGTTCCAAAGGTTTGCAATGTTCTCAAAGAAGCTTCCATCAATTACCAAGCAACTCATGAAAAAAATATAAAGCAAAGAAAAAAAAGATATTGATACAATATTCCTAGTTCTAAATCCTTCCGCCAAGTGCAATGCATGACGTTGAAGTTCCTTGTTTGTCTTGTTTTTGAAATTAGCGTTTTAGGGTACATAAAATGTTCCAAAGGTTTGCAATGTTCTCTAAGAAGCTTCCATCAATTACCAAGCAACTTATGAAAAAAATATAAAGCAAAGAAAAAAAAACATATTCATACTATATTCCTAGTTCTAAATCCTTCCGCCAAGTGCAATGCATGACGTTGAAGTTCCTTGTTTGTCTTGTTTTTGAAATTAGCGGTTTAGGGTACATAAAATGTTCCAAAGGTTTGCAATGTTCTCTAAGAAGCTTCCATCAATTACCAAGCAACTCATGAAAAAAATATAAAGCAAAGAAAAAAAAACATATTCATACTATATTCCTAGTTCTAAATCCTTCCGCCAAGTGCAATGCATGACGTTGAAGTTCCTTGTTTGTCTTGTTTTTGAAATTAGCGTTTTAGGGTACATAAAATGTTCCAAAGGTTTGCAATGTTCTCTAAGAAGCTTCCATCAATTACCAAGCAACTTATGAAAAAAATATAAAGCAAAGAAAAAAAAACATATTGATACTATATTCCTAGTTCTAAATCCTTCCGCCAAGTGCAATGCATGACGTTGAAGTTCCTTGTTTGTCTTGTTTTTGAAATTAGCGTTTTAGGGTACATAAAATGTTCCAAAGGTTTGCAATGTTCTCAAAGAAGCTTCCATCAACTACCAAGCAACTCATGAGAAAAATATAAAGCAAAGAAAAAAAAGATATTGATATTATATTCCTAGTTCTAAATCCTTCCGCCAAGTGCAATGCATGACGTTGAAGTTCCTTGTTTGTCTTGTTTTTGAAATTAGCGTTTTAGGGTACATAAAATGTTCCAAAGGTTTGCAATGTTCTCAAAGAAGCTTCCATCAATTACCAAGCAACTCATGAAAAAAATATAAAGCAAAGAAAAAAAAGATATTGATACTATATTCCTAGTTCTAAATCCTTCCGCCAAGTGCAATGCATGACGTTGAAGTTCCTTGTTTGTCTTGTTTTTGAAATTAGCGTTTTAGGGTACATAAAATGTTCCAAAGGTTTGCAATGTTCTCTAAGAAGCTTCCATCAATTACCAAGCAACTCATGAAAAAAATATAAAGCAAAGAAAAAAAAGATATTGATACTATATTCCTAGTTCTAAATCCTTCCGCCAAGTGCAATGCATGACGTTGAAGTTCCTTGTTTGTCTTGTTTTTGAAATTAGCGTTTTAGGGTACATAAAATGTTCCAAAGGTTTGCAATGTTCTCAAAGAAGCTTCCATCAATTATAAAGCAACTCATGAAAAAAATATAAAGCAAAGAAAAAAAAAGATATTGATACTATATTCCTAGTTCTAAATCCTTCCGCCAAGTGCAATGCATGACGTTGAAGTTCCTTGTTTGTCTTGTTTTTGAAATTAGCGTTTTAGGGTACATAAAATGTTCCAAAGGTTTGCAATGTTCTCTAAGAAGCTTACATCAATTACCAAGCAACTTATGAAAAAAATATAAAGCAAAGAAAAAAAAACATATTCATACTATATTCCTAGTTCTAAATCCTTCCGCCAAGTGCAATGCATGACGTTGAAGTTCCTTGTTTGTCTTGTTTTTGAAATTAGCGTTTTAGGGTACATAAAATGTTCCAAAGGTTTGCAATGTTCTCAAAGAAGCTTCCATCAATTACCAAGCAACTCATGAGAAAAATATAAAGCAAAGAAAAAAAAGATATTGATACTATATTCCTAGTTCTAAATCCTTCCGCCAAGTGCAATGCATGACGTTGAAGTTCCTTGTTTGTCTTGTTTTTGAAATTAGCGTTTTAGGGTACATAAAATGTTCCAAAGGTTTGCAATGTTCTCTAAGAAGCTTCCATCAATTACCAAGCAACTCATGAAAAAAATATAAAGCAAAGAAAGAAAAGATATTGATACTATATTCCTAGTTCTAAATCCTTCCGCCAAGTGCAATGCATGACGTTGAAGTTCCTTGTTTGTCTTGTTTTTGAAATTAGCGTTTTAGGGTACATAAAATGTTCCAAAGGTTTGCAATGTTCTCAAAGAAGCTTCCATCAATTATCAAGCAACTCATGAAAAAAATATAAAGCAAAGAAAAAAAAGATATTGATACTATATTCCTAGTTCTAAATCCTTCCGCCAAGTGCAATGCATGACGTTGAAGTTCCTTGTTTGTCTTGTTTTTGAAATTAGCGTTTTAGGGTACATAAAATGTTCCAAAGGTTTGCAATGTTCTCTAAGAAGCTTCCATCAATTACCAAGCAACTTATGAAAAAAATATAAAGCAAAGAAAAAAAAACATATTCATACTATATTCCTAGTTCTAAATCCTTCCGCCAAGTGCAATGCATGACGTTGAAGTTCCTTGTTTGTCTTGTTTTTGAAATTAGTGTTTTAGGGTACATAAAATGTTCCAAAGGTTTGCAATGTTCTCAAAGAAGCTTCCATCAATTACCAAGCAACTCATGAAAAAAATATAAAGCAAAGAAAAAAAAGATATTGATAGTATATTCCTAGTTCTAAATCCTTCCGCCAAGTGCAATGCATGACGTTGAAGTTCCTTGTTTGTCTTGTTTTTGAAATTAGCGTTTTAGGGTACATAAAATGTTCCAAAGGTTTGCAATGTTCTCAAAGAAGCTTCCATCAATTATCAAGCAACTCATGAAAAAAATATAAAGCAAAGAAAAAAAAGATATTGATACTATATTCCTAGTTCTAAATCCTTCAGCCAAGTGCAATGCATGACGTTGAAGTTCCTTGTTTGTCTTGTTTTTGAAATTAGCGTTTTAGGGTACATAAAATGTTCCAAAGGTTTGCAATGTTCTCTAAGAAGCTTCCATCAATTACCAAGCAACTTATGAAAAAAATATAAAGCAAAGAAAAAAAAACATATTCATACTATATTCCTAGTTCTAAATCCTTCCGCCAAGTGCAATGCATGACGTTGAAGTTCCTTGTTTGTCTTGTTTTTGAAATTAGCGTTTTAGGGTACATAAAATGTTCCAAAGGTTTGCAATGTTCTCAAAGAAGCTTCCATCAATTACCAAGCAACTCATGAGAAAAATATAAAGCAAAGAAAAAAAAGATATTGATAGTATATTCCTAGTTCTAAATCCTTCCGCCAAGTGCAATGCATGACGTTGAAGTTCCTTGTTTGTCTTGTTTTTGAAATTAGCGTTTTAGGGTACATAAAATGTTCCAAAGGTTTGCAATGTTCTCAAAGAAGCTTCCATCAATTACCAAGCAACTCATGAAAAAAATATAAAGCAAAGAAAAAAAAGATATTGATACTATATTCCTAGTTCTAAATCCTTCCGCCAAGTGCAATGCATGACGTTGAAGTTCCTTGTTTGTCTTGTTTTTGAAATTAGCGTTTTAGGGTACATAAAATGTTCCAAAGGTTTGCAATGTTCTCTAAGAAGCTTCCATCAATTACCAAGCAACTCATGAAAAAAATATAAAGCAAAGAAAAAAAAGATATTGATACTATATTCCTAGTTCTAAATCCTTCCGCCAAGTGCAATGCATGACGTTGAAGTTCCTTGTTTGTCTTGTTTTTGAAATTAGCGTTTTAGGGTACATAAAATGTTCCAAAGGTTTGCAATGTTCTCTAAGAAGCTTCCATCAATTACCAAGCAACTCATGAAGAAAATATAAAGCAAAGAATAAAAAAGATATTGATACTATATTCCTAGTTCTAAATCCTTCCGCCAAGTGCAATGCATGACGTTGAAGTTCCTTGTTTGTCTTGTTTTTGAAATTAGCGTTTTAGGGTACATAAAATGTTCCAAAGGTTTGCAATGTTCTCAAAGAAGCTTCCATCAATTACCAAGCAACTCATGAAAAAAATATAAAGCAAAGAAAAAAAAACATATTCACTCTATATTCCTAGTTCTAAATCCTTCCGCCAAGTGCAATGCATGACGTTGAAGTTCCTTGTTTGTCTTGTTTTTGAAATTAGCGTTTTAGGGTACATAAAATGTTCCAAAGGTTTGCAATGTTCTCAAAGAAGCTTCCATCAATTATCAAGCAACTCATGAAAAAAATATAAAGCAAAGAAAAAAAAGATATTGATACTATATTCCTAGTTCTAAATCCTTCCGCCAAGTGCAATGCATGACGTTGAAGTTCCTTGTTTGTCTTGTTTTTGAAATTAGCGTTTTAGGGTACATAAAATGTTCCAAAGGTTTGCAATGTTCTCTAAGAAGCTTCTATCAATTACCAAGCAACTCATGAAAAAAATATTAAGCAAAGAAAAAAAAGATATTGATACTATATTCCTAGTTCTAAATCCTTCCGCCAAGTGCAATGCATGACGTTGAAGTTCCTTGTTTGTCTTGTTTTTGAAATTAGCGTTTTAGGGTACATAAAATGTTCCAAAGGTTTGCAATGTTCTCAAAGAAGCTTCCATCAATTACCAAGCAAGTCATGAAAAAAATATAAAGCAAAGAAAAAAAAGATATTGATACTATATTCCTTGTTCTAAATCCTTCCGCCAAGTGCAATGCATGACGTTGAAGTTCCTTGTTTGTCTTGTTTTTGAAATTAGCGTTTTAGGGTACATAAAATGTTCCAAAGGTTTGCAATGTTCTCTAAGAAGCTTCCATCAATTACCAAGCAACTCATGAAAAAAATATAAAGCAAAGAAAAAAAAGATATTGATACTATATTCCTAGTTCTAAAACCTTCCGCCAAGTGCAATGCATGACGTTGAAGTTCCTTGTTTGTCTTGTTTTTGAAATTAGCGTTTTAGGGTACATAAAATGTTCCAAAGGTTTGCAATGTTCTCAAAGAAGCTTCCATCAACTATCAAGCAACTCATGAAAAAAATATAAAGCAAAGAAAAAAAAGATATTGATACTATATTCCTAGTTCTAAATCCTTCCGCCAAGTGCAATGCATGACGTTGAAGTTCCTTGTTTGTCTTGTTTTTGAAATTAGCGTTTTAGGGTACATAAAATGTTCCAAAGGTTTGCAATGTTCTCTAAGAAGCTTCCATCAATTACCAAGCAACTCATGAAAAAAATATAAAGCAAAGAAAAAAAAGATATTGATACTATATTCCTAGTTCTAAATCCTTCCGCCAAGTGCAATGCATGACGTTGAAGTTCCTTGTTTGTCTTGTTTTTGAAATTAGCGTTTTAGGGTACATAAAATGTTCCAAAGGTTTGCAATGTTCTCAAAGAAGCTTCCATCAATTACCAAGCAACTTATGAAAAAAATATAAAGCAAAGAAAAAAAAACATATTCACTCTATATTCCTAGTTCTAAATCCTTCCGCCAAGTGCAATGCATGACGTTGAAGTTCCTTGTTTGTCTTGTTTTTGAAATTAGCGTTTTAGGGTACATAAAATGTTCCAAAGGTTTGCAATGTTCTCAAAGAAGCTTCCATCAATTATCAAGCAACTCATGAAAAAAATATAAAGCAAAGAAAAAAAAGATATTGATACTATATTCCTAGTTCTAAATCCTTCCGCCAAGTGCAATGCATGACGTTGAAGTTCCTTGTTTGTCTTGTTTTTGAAATTAGCGTTTTAGGGTACATAAAATGTTCCAAAGGTTTGCAATGTTCTCTAAGAAGCTTCCATCAATTACCAAGCAACTCATGAAAAAAATATAAAGCAAAGAAAAAAAAACATATTCATACTATATTCCTAGTTCTAAATCCTTCCGCCAAGTGCAATGCATGACGTTGAAGTTCCTTGTTTGTCTTGTTTTTGAAATTAGCGTTTTAGGGTACATAAAATGTTCCAAAGGTTTGCAATGTTCTCAAAGAAGCTTCCATCAATTACCAAGCAACTCATGAGAAAAATATAAAGCAAAGAAAAAAAAGATATTGATAGTATATTCCTAGTTCTAAATCCTTCCGCCAAGTGCAATGCATGACGTTGAAGTTCCTTGTTTGTCTTGTTTTTGAAATTAGCGTTTTAGGGTACATAAAATGTTCCAAAGGTTTGCAATGTTCTCTAAGAAGCTTCCATCAATTACCAAGCAACTCATGAAAAAAATATAAAGCAAAGAAAAAAAAGATATTGATACTATATTCCTAGTTCTAAATCCTTCCGCCAAGTGCAATGCATGACGTTGAAGTTCCTTGTTTGTCTTGTTTTTGAAATTAGCGTTTTAGGGTACATAAAATGTTCCAAAGGTTTGCAATGTTCTCTAAGAAGCTTCCATCAATTACCAAGCAACTCATGAAAAAAATATAAAGCAAAGAAAGAAAAGATATTGATACTATATTCCTAGTTCTAAATCCTTCCGCCAAGTGCAATGCATGACGTTGAAGTTCCTTGTTTGTCTTGTTTTTGAAATTAGCGTTTTAGGGTACATAAAATGTTCCAAAGGTTTGCAATGTTCTCAAAGAAGCTTCCATCAATTACCAAGCAACTCATGAAAAAAATATAAAGCAAAGAAAAAAAAACATATTCACTCTATATTCCTAGTTCTAAATCCTTCCGCCAAGTGCAATGCATGACGTTGAAGTTCCTTGTTTGTCTTGTTTTTGAAATTAGCGTTTTAGGGTACATAAAATGTTCCAAAGGTTTGCAATGTTCTCAAAGAAGCTTCCATCAATTATCAAGCAACTCATGAAAAAAATATAAAGCAAAGAAAAAAAAGATATTGATACTATATTCCTAGTTCTAAATCCTTCCGCCAAGTGCAATGCATGACGTTGAAGTTCCTTGTTTGTCTTGTTTTTGAAATTAGCGTTTTAGGGTACATAAAATGTTCCAAAGGTTTGCAATGTTCTCTAAGAAGCTTCCATCAATTACCAAGCAACTCATGAAAAAAATATAAAGAAAAGAAAGAAAAGATATTGATACTATATTCCTAGTTCTAAATCCTTCCGCCAAGTGCAATGCATGACGTTGAAGTTCCTTGTTTGTCTTGTTTTTGAAATTAGCGTTTTAGGGTACATAAAATGTTCCAAAGGTTTGCAATGTTCTCAAAGAAGCTTCCATCAATTACCAAGCAAGTCATGAAAAAAATATAAAGCAAAGAAAAAAAAGATATTGATACTATATTCCTAGTTCTAAATCCTTCCGCCAAGTGCAATGCATGACGTTGAAGTTCCTTGTTTGTCTTGTTTTTGAAATTAGCGTTTTAGGGTACATAAAATGTTCCAAAGGTTTGCAATGTTCTCTAAGAAGCTTCCATCAATTACCAAGCAACTCATGAAAAAAATATAAAGCAAAGAAAAAAAAGATATTGATACTATATTCCTAGTTCTAAATCCTTCCGCCAAGTGCAATGCATGACGTTGAAGTTCCTTGTTTGTCTTGTTTTTGAAATTAGCGTTTTAGGGTACATAAAATGTTCCAAAGGTTTGCAATGTTCTCTAAGAAGCTTCCATCAATTACCAAGCAACTCATGAAAAAAATATAAAGCAAAGAAAAAAAAGATATTGATACTATATTCCTAGTTCTAAATCCTTCCGCCAAGTGCAATGCATGACGTTGAAGTTCCTTGTTAGTCTTGTTTTTGAAATTAGCGTTTTAGGGTACATAAAATGTTCCAAAGGTTTGCAATGTTCTCTAAGAAGCTTCCATCAATTACCAAGCAACTCATGAAAAAAATATAAAGCAAAGAAAAAAAAGATATTGATACTATATTCCTAGTTCTAAATCCTTCCGCCAAGTGCAATGCATGACGTTGAAGTTCCTTGTTTGTCTTGTTTTTGAAATTAGCGTTTTAGGGTACATAAAATGTTCCAAAGGTTTGCAATGTTCTCAAAGAAGCTTCCATCCATTACCAAGCAACTCATGAAAAAAATATAAAGCAAAGAAAAAAAAGATATTGATACTATATTCCTAGTTCTAAATCCTTCCGCCAAGTGCAATGCATGACGTTGAAGTTCCTTGTTTGTCTTGTTTTTGAAATTAGCGTTTTAGGGTACATAAAATGTTCCAAAGGTTTGCAATGTTCTCTAAGAAGCTTCCATCGATTACCAAGCAACTCATGAAAAAAATATAAAGCAAAGAAAAAAAAGATATTGATACTATATTCCTAGTTCTAAATCCTTCCGCCAAGTGCAATGCATGACGTTGAAGTTCCTTGTTTGTCTTGTTTTTGAAATTAGCGTTTTAGGGTACATAAAATGTTCCAAAGGTTTGCAATGTTCTCAAAGAAGCTTCCATCAATTACCAAGCAACTCATGAAAAAAATATAAAGCAAAGAAAAAAAAGATATTGATTCTATATTCCTAGTTCTAAATCCTTCCGCCAAGTGCAATGCATGACGTTGAAGTTCCTTGTTTGTCTTGTTTTTGAAATTAGCGTTTTAGGGTACATAAAATGTTCCAAAGGTTTGCAATGTTCTCTAAGAAGCTTCCATCAATTACCAAGCAACTTATGAAAAAAATATAAAGCAAAGAAAAAAAAACATATTCATACTATATTCCTAGTTCTAAATCCTTCCGCCAAGTGCAATGCATGACGTTGAAGTTCCTTGTTTGTCTTGTTTTTGAAATTAGCGTTTTAGGGTACATAAAATGTTCCAAAGGTTTGCAATGTTCTCTAAGAAGCTTCCATCAATTACCAAGCAACTCATGAAAAAAATATAAAGCAAAGAAAAAAAAACATATTGATACTATATTCCTAGTTCTAAATCCTTCCGCCAAGTGCAATGCATGACGTTGAAGTTCCTTGTTTGTCTTGTTTTTGAAATTAGCGTTTTAGGGTACATAAAATGTTCCAAAGGTTTGCAATGTTCTCTAAGAAGCTTCCATCAATTACCAAGCAACTTATGAAAAAAATATAAAGCAAAGAAAAAAAAACATATTCATACTATATTCCTAGTTCTAAATCCTTCCGCCAAGTGCAATGCATGACGTTGAAGTTCCTTGTTTGTCTTGTTTTTGAAATTAGCATTTTAGGGTACATAAAATGTTCCAAAGGTTTGCAATGTTCTCTAAGAAGCTTCCATCAATTACCAAGCAACTCATGGAAAAAATATAAAGCAAAGAAAAAAAAAGATATTGATACTATATTCCTTGTTCTAAATCCTCCCCATCAAGTGCAATGCATGACGTTGAAGTTTCTTTTTGTCTTGTTTGTGAAATTAGCATTGGAGAACATAAAATGTTCCAAAGGGTTGCAATGTTCTCAAAGAAGCTTCCGTCAATTATCAAGCAACTCATGAAAAAAATATAAAGCAAAGAAAAAAAAACATATTCATACTATATTCCTAGTTCTAAATCCTTCCGCCAAGTGCAATGCATGACGTTGAAGTTCCTTGTTTGTCTTGTTTTTGAAATTAGCGTTTTAGGGTACATAAAATGTTCCAAAGGTTTGCAATGTTCTCTAAGAAGCTTCCATCAATTACCAAGCAACTCATGAAAAAAATATAAAGCAAAGAAAGAAAAGATATTGATACTATATTCCTAGTTCTAAATCCTTCCGCCAAGTGCAATGCATGACGTTGAAGTTCCTTGTTTGTCTTGTTTTTGAAATTAGCGTTTTAGGGTACATAAAATGTTCCAAAGGTTTGCAATGTTCTCAAAGAAGCTTCCATCAATTACCAAGCAACTCATGGAAAAAATATAAAGCAAAGAAAAAAAAACATATTCATACTATATTCCTAGTTCTAAATCCTTCCGCCAAGTGCAATGCATGACGTTGAAGTTCCTTGTTTGTCTTGTTTTTGAAATTAGCATTTTAGGGTACATAAAATGTTCCAAAGGTTTGCAATGTTCTCTAAGAAGCTTCCATCAATTACCAAGCAACTCATGGAAAAAATATAAAGCAAAGAAAAAAAAAGATATTGATACTATATTCCTTGTTCTAAATCCTCCCCATCAAGTGCAATGCATGACGTTGAAGTTTCTTTTTGTCTTGTTTGTGAAATTAGCATTGGAGAACATAAAATGTTCCAAAGGGTTGCAATGTTCTCAAAGAAGCTTCCGTCAATTATCAAGCAACTCATGAAAAAAATATAAAGCAAAGAAAAAAAAACATATTCATACTATATTCCTAGTTCTAAATCCTTCCGCCAAGTGCAATGCATGACGTTGAAGTTCCTTGTTTGTCTTGTTTTTGAAATTAGCGTTTTAGGGTACATAAAATGTTCCAAAGGTTTGCAATGTTCTCTAAGAAGCTTCCATCAATTACCAAGCAACTCATGAAAAAAATATAAAGCAAAGAAAGAAAAGATATTGATACTATATTCCTAGTTCTAAATCCTTCCGCCAAGTGCAATGCATGACGTTGAAGTTCCTTGTTTGTCTTGTTTTTGAAATTAGCGTTTTAGGGTACATAAAATGTTCCAAAGGTTTGCAATGTTCTCAAAGAAGCTTCCATCAATTATAAAGCAACTCATGAAAAAAATATAAAGCAAAGAATAAAAAAGATATTGATACTATATTCCTAGTTCTAAATCCTTCCGCCAAGTGCAATGCATGACGTTGAAGTTCCTTGTTTGTCTTGTTTTTGAAATTAGCGTTTTAGGGTACATAAAATGTTCCAAAGGTTTGCAATGTTCTCTAAGAAGCTTCCATCAATTACCAAGCAACTCATGAAAAAAATATAAAGCAAAGAAAAAAAAGATATTCATACTATATTCCTAGTTCTAAATCCTTCCGCCAAGTGCAATGCATGACGTTGAAGTTCCTTGTTTGTCTTGTTTTTGAAATTAGCGTTTTAGGGTACATAAAATGTTCCAAAGGTTTGCAATGTTCTCAAAGAAGCTTCCATCAATTATCAAGCAACTCATGAAAAAAATATAAAGCAAAGAAAAAAAAGATATTGATACTATATTCCTAGTTCTAAATCCTTCCGCCAAGTGCAATGCATGACGTTGAAGTTCCTTGTTTGTCTTGTTTTTGAAATTAGCGTTTTAGGGTACATAAAATGTTCCAAAGGTTTGCAATGTTCTCAAAGAAGCTTCCATCAATTACCAAGCAACTCATGGAAAAAATATAAAGCAAAGAAAAAAAAACATATTCATACTATATTCCTAGTTCTAAATCCTTCCGCCAAGTGCAATGCATGACGTTGAAGTTCCTTGTTTGTCTTGTTTTTGAAATTAGCATTTTAGGGTACATAAAATGTTCCAAAGGTTTGCAATGTTCTCTAAGAAGCTTCCATCAATTACCAAGCAACTCATGGAAAAAATATAAAGCAAAGAAAAAAAAAGATATTGATACTATATTCCTTGTTCTAAATCCTCCCCATCAAGTGCAATGCATGACGTTGAAGTTTCTTTTTGTCTTGTTTGTGAAATTAGCATTGGAGAACATAAAATGTTCCAAAGGGTTGCAATGTTCTCAAAGAAGCTTCCGTCAATTATCAAGCAACTCATGAAAAAAATATAAAGCAAAGAAAAAAAAACATATTCATACTATATTCCTAGTTCTAAATCCTTCCGCCAAGTGCAATGCATGACGTTGAAGTTCCTTGTTTGTCTTGTTTTTGAAATTAGCGTTTTAGGGTACATAAAATGTTCCAAAGGTTTGCAATGTTCTCTAAGAAGCTTCCATCAATTACCAAGCAACTCATGAAAAAAATATAAAGCAAAGAAAGAAAAGATATTGATACTATATTCCTAGTTCTAAATCCTTCCGCCAAGTGCAATGCATGACGTTGAAGTTCCTTGTTTGTCTTGTTTTTGAAATTAGCGTTTTAGGGTACATAAAATGTTCCAAAGGTTTGCAATGTTCTCAAAGAAGCTTCCATCAATTATAAAGCAACTCATGAAAAAAATATAAAGCAAAGAATAAAAAAGATATTGATACTATATTCCTAGTTCTAAATCCTTCCGCCAAGTGCAATGCATGACGTTGAAGTTCCTTGTTTGTCTTGTTTTTGAAATTAGCGTTTTAGGGTACATAAAATGTTCCAAAGGTTTGCAATGTTCTCTAAGAAGCTTCCATCAATTACCAAGCAACTCATGAAAAAAATATAAAGCAAAGAAAAAAAAGATATTCATACTATATTCCTAGTTCTAAATCCTTCCGCCAAGTGCAATGCATGACGTTGAAGTTCCTTGTTTGTCTTGTTTTTGAAATTAGCGTTTTAGGGTACATAAAATGTTCCAAAGGTTTGCAATGTTCTCAAAGAAGCTTCCATCAATTATCAAGCAACTCATGAAAAAAATATAAAGCAAAGAAAAAAAAGATATTGATACTATATTCCTAGTTCTAAATCCTTCCGCCAAGTGCAATGCATGACGTTGAAGTTCCTTGTTTGTCTTGTTTTTGAAATTAGCGTTTTAGGGTACATAAAATGTTCCAAAGGTTTGCAATGTTCTCTAAGAAGCTTCCATCAATTACCAAGCAACTCATGAAAAAAATATAAAGCAAAGAAAAAAAAAGATATTGATACTATATTCCTAGTTCTAAATCCTTCCGCCAAGTGCAATGCATGACGTTGAAGTTCCTTGTTTGTCTTGTTTTTGAAATTAGCGTTTTAGGGTACATAAAATGTTCCAAAGGTTTGCAATGTTCTCAAAGAAGCTTCCATCAATTATAAAGCAACTCATGAAAAAAATATAAAGCAAAGAAAAAAAAAGATATTGATACTATATTCCTAGTTCTAAATCCTTCCGCCAAGTGCAATGCATGACGTTGAAGTTCCTTGTTTGTCTTGTTTTTGAAATTAGCGTTTTAGGGTACATAAAATGTTCCAAAGGTTTGCAATGTTCTCTAAGAAGCTTCCATCAATTACCAAGCAACTTATGAAAAAAATATAAAGCAAAGAAAAAAAAACATATTCATACTATATTCCTAGTTCTAAATCCTTCCGCCAAGTGCAATGCATGACGTTGAAGTTCCTTGTTTGTCTTGTTTTTGAAATTAGCGTTTTAGGGTACATAAAATGTTCCAAAGGTTTGCAATGTTCTCTAAGAAGCTTCCATCAATTACCAAGCAACTTATGAAAAAAATATAAAGCAAAGAAAAAAAAACATATTCATACTATATTCCTAGTTCTAAATCCTTCCGCCAAGTGCAATGCATGACGTTGAAGTTCCTTGTTTGTCTTGTTTTTGAAATTAGCGTTTTAGGGTACATAAAATGTTCCAAAGGTTTGCAATGTTCTCAAAGAAGCTTCCATCAATTACCAAGCAACTCATGAAAAAAATATAAAGCAAAGAAAAAAAAACATATTGATACTATATTCCTAGTTCTAAATCCTTCCGCCAAGTGCAATGCATGACGTTGAAGTTCCTTGTTTGTCTTATTTTTGAAATTAGCGTTTTAGGGTACATAAAATGTTCCAAAGGTTTGCAATGTTCACTAAGAAGCTTCCATCAATTACCAAGCAACTCATGGAAAAAATATAAAGCAAAGAAAAAAAAAGATATTGATACTATATTCCTTGTTCTAAATCCTCCCCATCAAGTGCAATGCATGACGTTGAAGTTTCTTTTTGTCTTGTTTGTGAAATTAGCATTGGAGAACATAAAATGTTCCAAAGGGTTGCAATGTTCTCAAAGAAGCTTCCGTCAATTATCAAGCAACTCATGAAAAAAATATAAAGCAAAGAAAAAAAAACATATTCATACTATATTCCTAGTTCTAAATCCTTTCGCCAAGTGCAATGCATGACGTTGAAGTTCCTTGTTTGTCTTGTTTTTGAAATTAGCGTTTTAGGGTACATAAAATGTTCCAAAGGTTTGCAATGTTCACTAAGAAGCTTCCATCAATTACCAAGCAACTCATGGAAAAAATATAAAGCAAAGAAAAAAAAAGATATTGATACTATATTCCTTGTTCTAAATCCTCCCCATCAAGTGCAATGCATGACGTTGAAGTTTCTTTTTGTCTTGTTTGTGAAATTAGCATTGGAGAACATAAAATGTTCCAAAGGGTTGCAATGTTCTCAAAGAAGCTTCCATCAATTATCAAGCAACTCATGAAAAAAATATAAAGCAAAGAAAAAAAAGATATTGATACTATATTCCTAGTTCTAAATCCTTCCGCCAAGTGCAATGCATGACGTTGAAGTTCCTTGTTTGTCTTGTTTTTGAAATTAGCGTTTTAGGGTACATAAAATGTTCCAAAGGTTTGCAATGTTCTCTAAGAAGCTTCCATCAATTACCAAGCAACTCATGAAAAAAATATAAAGCAAAGAAAAAAAAACATATTCATACTATATTCCTAGTTCTAAATCCTTCCGCCAAGTGCAATGCATGACGTTGAAGTTCCTTGTTTGTCTTGTTTTTGAAATTAGCGTTTTAGGGTACATAAAATGTTCCAAAGGTTTGCAATGTTCTCAAAGAAGCTTCCATCAATTAGCAAGCAACTCATGAAAAAAATATAAAGCAAAGAAAAAAAAGATATTGATACTATATTCCTAGTTCTAAATCCTTCCGCCAAGTGCAATGCATGACGTTGAAGTTCCTTGTTTGTCTTGTTTTTGAAATTAGCGTTTTAGGGTACATAAAATGTTCCAAAGGTTTGCAATGTTCTCTAAGAAGCTTCCATCAATTACCAAGCAACTCATGAAAAAAATATAAAGCAAAGAAAGAAAAGATATTGATACTATATTCCTAGTTCTAAATCCTTCCGCCAAGTGCAATGCATGACGTTGAAGTTCCTTGTTTGTCTTGTTTTTGAAATTAGCGTTTTAGGGTACATAAAATGTTCCAAAGGTTTGCCATGTTCTCAAAGAAGCTTCCATCAATTATAAAGCAACTCATGAAAAAAATATAAAGCAAAGAAAAAAAAAGATATTGATACTATATTCCTAGTTCTAAATCCTTCCGCCAAGTGCAATGCATGACGTTGAAGTTCCTTGTTTGTCTTGTTTTTGAAATTAGCGTTTTAGGGTACATAAAATGTTCCAAAGGTTTGCAATGTTCTCTAAGAAGCTTCCATCAATTACCAAGCAACTCATGAAAAAAATATAAAGCAAAGAAAAAAAAACATATTCATACTATATTCCTAGTTCTAAATCCTTCCGCCAAGTGCAATGCATGACGTTGAAGTTCCTTGTTTGTCTTGTTTTTGAAATTAGCGTTTTAGGGTACATAAAATGTTCCAAAGGTTTGCAATGTTCTCAAAGAAGCTTCCATCAATTAGCAAGCAACTCATGAAAAAAATATAAAGCAAAGAAAAAAAAGATATTGATACTATATTCCTAGTTCTAAATCCTTCCGCCAAGTGCAATGCATGACGTTGAAGTTCCTTGTTTGTCTTGTTTTTGAAATTAGCGTTTTAGGGTACATAAAATGTTCCAAAGGTTTGCAATGTTCTCTAAGAAGCTTCCATCAATTACCAAGCAACTCATGAAAAAAATATAAAGCAAAGAAAAAAAAGATATTGATACTATATTCCTAGTTCTAAATCCTTCCGCCAAGTGCAATGCATGACGTTGAAGTTCCTTGTTTGTCTTGTTTTTGAAATTAGCGTTTTAGGGTACATAAAATGTTCCAAAGGTTTGCAATGTTCTCTAAGAAGCTTCCATCAATTATCAAGCAACTCATGAAAAAAATATAAAGCAAAGAAAAAAAAGATATTGATACTATATTCCTAGTTCTAAATCCTTCCGCCAAGTGCAATGCATGACGTTGAAGTTCCTTGTTTGTCTTGTTTTTGAAATTAGCGTTTTAGGGTACATAAAATGTTCCAAAGGTTTGCAATGTTCTCTAAGAAGCTTCCATCAATTACCAAGCAACTCATGAAAAAAATATAAAGCAAAGAAAAAAAAAGATATTGATACTATATTCCTAGTTCTAAATCCTTCCGCCAAGTGCAATGCATGACGTTGAAGTTCCTTGTTTGTCTTGTTTTTGAAATTAGCGTTTTAGGGTACATAAAATGTTCCAAAGGTTTGCAATGTTCTCAAAGAAGCTTCCATCAATTAGCAAGCAACTCATGAAAAAAATATAAAGCAAAGAAAAAAAAGATATTGATACTATATTCCTAGTTCTAAATCCTTCCGCCAAGTGCAATGCATGACGTTGAAGTTCCTTGTTTGTCTTGTTTTTGAAATTAGCGTTTTAGGGTACATAAAATGTTCCAAAGGTTTGCAATGTTCTCTAAGAAGCTTCCATCAATTACCAAGCAACTCATGAAAAAAATATAAAGCAAAGAAAAAAAAGATATTGATACTATATTCCTAGTTCTAAATCCTTCCGCCAAGTGCAATGCATGACGTTGAAGTTCCTTGTTTGTCTTGTTTTTGAAATTAGCGTTTTAGGGTACATAAAATGTTCCAAAGGTTTGCAATGTTCTCAAAGAAGCTTCCATCAATTATAAAGCAACTCATGAAAAAAATATAAAGCAAAGAAAAAAAAACATATTCATACTATATTCCTAGTTCTAAATCCTTCCGCCAAGTGCAATGCATGACGTTGAAGTTCCTTGTTTGTCTTGTTTTTGAAATTAGCGTTTTAGGGTACATAAAATGTTCCAAAGGTTTGCAATGTTCTCTAAGAAGCTTCCATCAATTACCAAGCAACTCATGAAAAAAATATAAAGCAAAGAAAAAAAAACATATTCATACTATATTCCTAGTTCTAAATCCTTCCGCCAAGTGCAATGCATGACGTTGAAGTTCCTTGTTTGTCTTGTTTTTGAAATTAGCGTTTTAGGGTACATAAAATGTTCCAAAGGTTTGCAATGTTCTCAAAGAAGCTTCCATCAATTAGCAAGCAACTCATGAAAAAAATATAAAGCAAAGAAAAAAAAGATATTGATACTATATTCCTAGTTCTAAATCCTTCCGCCAAGTGCAATGCATGACGTTGAAGTTCCTTGTTTGTCTTGTTTTTGAAATTAGCGTTTTAGGGTACATAAAATGTTCCAAAGGTTTGCAATGTTCTCAAAGAAGCTTCCATCAATTACCAAGCAACTCATGAAAAAAATATAAAGCAAAGAAAAAAAAAGATATTGATACTATATTCCTAGTTCTAAATCCTTCCGCCAAGTGCAATGCATGACGTTGAAGTTCCTTGTTTGTCTTGTTTTTGAAATTAGCGTTTTAGGGTACATAAAATGTTCCAAAGGTTTGCAATGTTCTCTAAGAAGCTTCCATCAATTACCAAGCAACTTATGAAAAAAATATAAAGCAAAGAAAAAAAAACATATTGATACTATATTCCTAGTTCTAAATCCTTCCGCCAAGTGCAATGCATGACGTTGAAGTTCCTTGTTTGTCTTGTTTTTGAAATTAGCGTTTTAGGGTACATAAAATGTTCCAAAGGTTTGCAATGTTCTCAAAGAAGCTTCCATCAATTACCAAGCAACTCATGAGAAAAATATAAAGCAAAGAAAAAAAAGATATTGATACTATATTCCTAGTTCTAAATCCTTCCGCCAAGTGCAATGCATGACGTTGAAGTTCCTTGTTTGTCTTGTTTTTGAAATTAGCGTTTTAGGGTACATAAAATGTTCCAAAGGTTTGCAATGTTCTCAAAGAAGCTTCCATCAATTACCAAGCAACTCATGAAAAAAATATAAAGCAAAGAAAAAAAAGATATTGATACTATATTCCTAGTTCTAAATCCTTCCGCCAAGTGCAATGCATGACGTTGAAGTTCCTTGTTTGTCTTGTTTTTGAAATTAGCGTTTTAGGGTACATAAAATGTTCCAAAGGTTTGCAATGTTCTCTAAGAAGCTTCCATCAATTACCAAGCAACTCATGAAAAAAATATAAAGCAAAGAAAAAAAAGATATTGATACTATATTCCTAGTTCTAAATCCTTCCGCCAAGTGCAATGCATGACGTTGAAGTTCCTTGTTTGTCTTGTTTTTGAAATTAGCGTTTTAGGGTACATAAAATGTTCCAAAGGTTTGCAATGTTCTCTAAGAAGCTTCCATCAATTACCAAGCAACTCATGAAAAAAATATAAAGCAAAGAAAAAAAAGATATTGATACTATATTCCTAGTTCTAAATCCTTCCGCCAAGTGCAATGCATGACGTTGAAGTTCCTTGTTTGTCTTGTTTTTGAAATTAGCGTTTTAGGGTACATAAAATGTTCCAAAGGTTTGCAATGTTCTCAAAGAAGCTTCCATCAATTATCAAGCAACTCATGAAAAAAATTTAAAGCAAAGAAAAAAAAGATATTGATACTATATTCCTAGTTCTAAATCCTTCCGCCAAGTGCAATGCATGACGTTGAAGTTCCTTGTTTGTCTTGTTTTTGAAATTAGCGTTTTAGGGTACATAAAATGTTCCAAAGGTTTGCAATGTTCTCTAAGAAGCTTCCATCAATTACCAAGCAACTCATGAAAAAAATATAAAGCAAAGAAAAAAAAACATATTCATACTATATTCCTAGTTCTAAATCCTTCCGCCAAGTGCAATGCATGACGTTGAAGTTCCTTGTTTGTCTTGTTTTTGAAATTAGCGTTTTAGGGTACATAAAATGTTCCAAAGGTTTGCAATGTTCTCAAAGAAGCTTCCATCAATTACCAAGCAAGTCATGAAAAAAATATAAAGCAAAGAAAAAAAAGATATTGATACTATATTCCTAGTTCTAAATCCTTCCGCCAAGTGCAATGCATGACGTTGAAGTTCCTTGTTTGTCTTGTTTTTGAAATTAGCGTTTTAGGGTACATAAAATGTTCCAAAGGTTTGCAATGTTCTCTAAGAAGCTTCCATCAATTACCAAGCAACTTATGAAAAAAATATAATGCAAAGAAAGAAAAACATATTCATACTATATTCCTAGTTCTAAATCCTTCCGCCAAGTGCAATGCATGACGTTGAAGTTCCTTGTTTGTCTTGTTTTTGAAATTAGCGTTTTAGGGTACATAAAATGTTCCAAAGGTTTGCAATGTTCTCTAAGAAGCTTCCATCAATTACCAAGCAACTTATGAAAAAAATATAAAGCAAAGAAAGAAAAACATATTCATACTATATTCCTAGTTCTAAATCCTTCCGCCAAGTGCAATGCATGACGTTGAAGTTCCTTGTTTGTCTTGTTTTTGAAATTAGCGTTTTAGGGTACATAAAATGTTCCAAAGGTTTGCAATGTTCTCTAAGAAGCTTCCATCAATTACCAAGCAACTCATGAAAAAAATATAAAGCAAAGAAAAAAAAGATATTGATACTATATTCCTAGTTCTAAATCCTTCCGCCAAGTGCAATGCATGACGTTGAAGTTCCTTGTTTGTCTTGTTTTTGAAATTAGCGTTTTAGGGTACATAAAATGTTCCAAAGGTTTGCAATGTTCTCAAAGAAGCTTCCATCAATTATCAAGCAACTCATGAAAAAAATTTAAAGCAAAGAAAAAAAAGATATTGATACTATATTCCTAGTTCTAAATCCTTCCGCCAAGTGCAATGCATGACGTTGAAGTTCCTTGTTTGTCTTGTTTTTGAAATTAGCGTTTTAGGGTACATAAAATGTTCCAAAGGTTTGCAATGTTCTCTAAGAAGCTTCCATCAATTACCAAGCAACTTATGAAAAAAATATAAAGCAAAGAAAGAAAAACATATTCATACTATATTCCTAGTTCTAAATCCTTCCGCCAAGTGCAATGCATGACGTTGAAGTTCCTTGTTTGTCTTGTTTTTGAAATTAGCGTTTTAGGGTACATAAAATGTTCCAAAGGTTTGCAATGTTCTCTAAGAAGCTTCCATCAATTACCAAGCAAGTCATGAAAAAAATATAAAGCAAAGAAAAAAAAAGATATTGATACTATATTCCTAGTTCTAAATCCTTCCGCCAAGTGCAATGCATGACGTTGAAGTTCCTTGTTTGTCTTGTTTTTGAAATTAGCGTTTTAGGGTACATAAAATGTTCCAAAGGTTTGCAATGTTCTCAAAGAAGCTTCCATCAATTAGCAAGCAACTCATGAAAAAAATATAAAGCAAAGAAAAAAAAGATATTGATACTATATTCCTAGTTCTAAATCCTTCCGCCAAGTGCAATGCATGACGTTGAAGTTCCTTGTTTGTCTTGTTTTTGAAATTAGCGTTTTAGGGTACATAAAATGTTCCAAAGGTTTGCAATGTTCTCTAAGAAGCTTCCATCAATTACCAAGCCACTCACGAAAAAAATATAAAGCAAAGAAAAAAAAGATATTCATACTATATTCCTAGTTCTAAATCCTTCCGCCAAGTGCAATGCATGACGTTGAAGTTCCTTGTTTGTCTTGTTTTTGAAATTAGCGTTTTAGGGTACATAAAATGTTCCAAAGGTTTGCAATGTTCTCTAAGAAGCTTCCATCAATTACCAAGCAACTCATGAAAAAAATATAAAGCAAAGAAATAAATGATATTGATACTATATTCCTAGTTCTAAATCCTTCCGCCAAGTGCAATGCATGACGTTGAAGTTCCTTGTTTGTCTTGTTTTTGAAATTAGCGTTTTAGGGTACATAAAATGTTCCAAAGGTTTGCAATGTTCTCTAAGAAGCTTCCATCAATTACCAAGCAACTCATGAAAAAAATATAAAGCAAAGAAAAAAAAGATATTGATACTATATTCCTAGTTCTAAATCCTTCCGCCAAGTGCAATGCATGACGTTGAAGTTCCTTGTTTGTCTTGTTTTTGAAATTAGCGTTTTAGGGTACATAAAATGTTCCAAAGGTTTGCAATGTTCTCTAAGAAGCTTCCATCAATTACCAAGCAACTTATGAAAAAAATATAAAGCAAAGAAAGAAAAACATATTCATACTATATTCCTAGTTCTAAATCCTTCCGCCAAGTGCAATGCATGACGTTGAAGTTCCTTGTTTGTCTTGTTTTTGAAATTAGCGTTTTAGGGTACATAAAATGTTCCAAAGGTTTGCAATGTTCTCTAAGAAGCTTCCATCAATTACCAAGCAACTCATGAAAAAAATATAAAGCAAAGAAAAAAAAACATATTCATACTATATTCCTAGTTCTAAATCCTTCCGCCAAGTGCAATGCATGACGTTGAAGTTCCTTGTTTGTCTTGTTTTTGAAATTAGCGTTTTAGGGTACATAAAATGTTCCAAAGGTTTGCAATGTTCTCAAAGAAGCTTCCATCAATTACCAAGCAACTCATGAAAAAAATATAAAGCAAAGAAAAAAAAGATATTGATACTATATTCCTAGTTCTAAATCCTTCCGCCAAGTGCAATGCATGACGTTGAAGTTCCTTGTTTGTCTTGTTTTTGAAATTAGCGTTTTAGGGTACATAAAATGTTCCAAAGGTTTGCAATGTTCTCTAAGAAGCTTCCATCAATTACCAAGCAACTCATGAAAAAAATATAAAGCAAAGAAAAAAAAGATATTGATACTATATTCCTAGTTCTAAATCCTTCCGCCAAGTGCAATGCATGACGTTGAAGTTCCTTGTTTGTCTTGTTTTTGAAATTAGCGTTTTAGGGTACATAAAATGTTCCAAAGGTTTGCAATGTTCTCTAAGAAGCTTCCATCAATTACCAAGCAACTCATGAAAAAAATATAAAGCAAAGAAAAAAAAGATATTGATACTATATTCCTAGTTCTAAATCCTTCCGCCAAGTGCAATGCATGACGTTGAAGTTCCTTGTTTGTCTTGTTTTTGAAATTAGCGTTTTAGGGTACATAAAATGTTCCAAAGGTTTGCAATGTTCTCTAAGAAGCTTCCATCAATTACCAAGCAACTTATGAAAAAAATATAAAGCAAAGAAAGAAAAACATATTCATACTATATTCCTAGTTCTAAATCCTTCCGCCAAGTGCAATGCATGACGTTGAAGTTCCTTGTTTGTCTCGTTTTTGAAATTAGCGTTTTAGGGTACATAAAATGTTCCAAAGGTTTGCAATGTTCTCTAAGAAGCTTCCATCAATTACCAAGCAACTCATGAAAAAAATATAAAGGAAAGAAAAAAAAACATATTCACTCTATATTCCTAGTTCTAAATCCTTCCGCCAAGTGCAATGCATGACGTTGAAGTTCCTTGTTTGTCTTGTTTTTGAAATTAGCGTTTTAGGGTACATAAAATGTTCCAAAGGTTTGCAATGTTCTCTAAGAAGCTTCCATCAATTACCAAGCAACTCATGAAAAAAATATAAAGCAAAGAAAAAAAAGATATTGATACTATATTCCTAGTTCTAAATCCTTCCGCCAAGTGCAATGCATGACGTTGAAGTTCCTTGTTTGTCTTGTTTTTGAAATTAGCGTTTTAGGGTACATAAAATGTTCCAAAGGTTTGCAATGTTCTCTAAGAAGCTTCCATCAATTACCAAGCAACTCATGAAAAAAATATAAAGCAAAGAAAAAAAAGATATTGATACTATATTCCTAGTTCTAAATCCTTCCGCCAAGTGCAATGCATGACGTTGAAGTTCCTTGTTTGTCTTGTTTTTGAAATTAGCGTTTTAGGGTACATAAAATGTTCCAAAGGTTTGCAATGTTCTCTAAGAAGCTTCCATCAATTACCAAGCAACTTATGAAAAAAATATAAAGCAAAGAAAGAAAAACATATTGATACTATATTCCTAGTTCTAAATCCTTCCGCCAAGTGCAATGCATGACGTTGAAGTTCCTTGTTTGTCTTGTTTTTGAAATTAGCGTTTTAGGGTACATAAAATGTTCCAAAGGTTTGCAATGTTCTCTAAGAAGCTTCCATCAATTATCAAGCAACTCATGAAAAAAATATAAAGGAAAGAAAAAAAAACATATTCACTCTATATTCCTAGTTCTAAATCCTTCCGCCAAGTGCAATGCATGACGTTGAAGTTCCTTGTTTGTCTTGTTTTTGAAATTAGCGTTTTAGGGTACATAAAATGTTCCAAAGGTTTGCAATGTTCTCTAAGAAGCTTCCATCAATTATCAAGCAACTCATGAAAAAAATATAAAGCAAAGAAAAAAAAGATATTGATACTATATTCCTAGTTCTAAATCCTTCCGCCAAGTGCAATGCATGACGTTGAAGTTCCTTGTTTGTCTTGTTTTTGAAATTAGCGTTTTAGGGTATATAAAATGTTCCAAAGGTTTGCAATGTTCTCTAAGAAGCTTCCATCAATTACCAAGCAACTCATGAAAAAAATATAAAGCAAAGAAAAAAAAGATATTGATACTATATTCCTAGTTCTAAATCCTTCCGCCAAGTGCAATGCATGACGTTGAAGTTCCTTGTTTGTCTTGTTTTTGAAATTAGCGTTTTAGGGTACATAAAATGTTCCAAAGGTTTGCAATGTTCTCTAAGAAGCTTCCATCAATTACCAAGCAACTCATGAAAAAAATATAAAGCAAAGAAAAAAAAACATATTCATACTATATTCCTAGTTCTAAATCCTTCCGCCAAGTGCAATGCATGACGTTGAAGTTCCTTGTTTGTCTTGTTTTTGAAATTAGCGTTTTAGGGTACATAAAATGTTCCAAAGGTTTGCAATGTTCTCAAAGAAGCTTCCATCAATTAGCAAGCAACTCATGAAAAAAATATAAAGCAAAGAAAAAAAAGATATTGATACTATATTCCTAGTTCTAAATCCTTCCGCCAAGTGCAATGCATGACGTTGAAGTTCCTTGTTTGTCTTGTTTTTGAAATTAGCGTTTTAGGGTACATAAAATGTTCCAAAGGTTTGCAATGTTCTCTAAGAAGCTTCCATCAATTACCAAGCAACTTATGGAAAAAATATAAAGCAAAGAAAGAAAAAGATATTGATACTATATTCCTAGTTCTAAATCCTTCCGCCAAGTGCAATGCATGACGTTGAAGTTCCTTGTTTGTCTTGTTTTTGAAATTAGCGTTTTAGGGTACATAAAATGTTCCAAAGGTTTGCAATGTTCTCTAAGAAGCTTCCATCAATTACCAAGCAACTCATGAAAAAAATATAAAGCAAAGAAAAAAAACATATTCACTCTATATTCCTAGTTCTAAATCCTTCCGCCAAGTGCAATGCATGACGTTGAAGTTCCTTGTTTGTCTTGTTTTTGAAATTAGCGTTTTAGGGTACATAAAATGTTCCAAAGGTTTGCAATGTTCTCTAAGAAGCTTCCATCAATTACCAAGCAACTCATGAAAAAAATATAAAGCAAAGAAAAAAAAGATATTGATACTATATTCCTAGTTCTAAATCCTTCCGCCAAGTGCAATGCATGACGTTGAAGTTCCTTGTTTGTCTTGTTTTTGAAATTAGCGTTTTAGGGTACATAAAATGTTCCAAAGGTTTGCAATGTTCTCAAAGAAGCTTCCATCAATTACCAAGCAAGTCATGAAAAAAATATAAAGCAAAGAAAAAAAAAGATATTGATACTATATTCCTAGTTCTAAATCCTTCCGCCAAGTGCAATGCATGACGTTGAAGTTCCTTGTTTGTCTTGTTTTTGAAATTAGCGTTTTAGGGTACATAAAATGTTCCAAAGGTTTGCAATGTTCTCTAAGAAGCTTCCATCAATTACCAAGCAACTCATGAAAAAAATATAAAGCAAAGAAAGAAAAGATATTGATACTATATTCCTAGTTCTAAATCCTTCCGCCAAGTGCAATGCATGACGTTGAAGTTCCTTGTTTGTCTTGTTTTTGAAATTAGCGTTTTAGGGTACATAAAATGTTCCAAAGGTTTGCAATGTTCTCAAAGAAGCTTCCATCAATTACCAAGCAACTCATGAAACAAATATAAAGCAAAGAAAAAAAAGATATTGATACTATATTCCTAGTTCTAAATCCTTCCGCCAAGTGCAATGCATGACGTTGAAGTTCCTTGTTTGTCTTGTTTTTGAAATTAGCGTTTTAGGGTACATAAAATGTTCCAAAGGTTTGCAATGTTCTCAAAGAAGCTTCCATCAATTACCAAGCAACTCATGAAAAAAATATAAAGCAAAGAAAAAAAAGATATTGATACTATATTCCTAGTTCTAAATCCTTCCGCCAAGTGCAATGCATGACGTTGAAGTTCCTTGTTTGTCTTGTTTTTGAAATTAGCGTTTTAGGGTACATAAAATGTTCCAAAGGTTTGCAATGTTCTCTAAGAAGCTTCCATCAATTACCAAGCAACTCATGAAAAAAATATAAAGCAAAGAAAAAAAAGATATTGATACTATATTCCTAGTTCTAAATCCTTCCGCCAAGTGCAATGCATGACGTTGAAGTTCCTTGTTTGTCTTGTTTTTGAAATTAGCGTTTTAGGGTACATAAAATGTTCCAAAGGTTTGCAATGTTCTAAAAGAAGCTTCCATCAATTACCAAGCAAGTCATGAAAAAAATATAAAGCAAAGAAAAAAAAAGATATTGATACTATATTCCTAGTTCTAAATCCTTCCGCCAAGTGCAATGCATGACGTTGAAGTTCCTTGTTTGTCTTGTTTTTGAAATTAGCGTTTTAGGGTACATAAAATGTTCCAAAGGTTTGCAATGTTCTCTAAGAAGCTTCCATCAATTACCAAGCAACTCATGAAAAAAATATAAAGCAAAGAAAAAAAAGATATTCATACTATATTCCTAGTTCTAAATCCTTCCGCCAAGTGCAATGCATGACGTTGAAGTTCCTTGTTTGTCTTGTTTTTGAAATTAGCGTTTTAGGGTACATAAAATGTTCCAAAGGTTTGCAATGTTCTCAAAGAAGCTTCCATCAATTATCAAGCAACTCATGAAAAAAATATAAAGCAAAGAAAAAAAAGATATTGATACTATATTCCTAGTTCTAAATCCTTCCGCCAAGTGCAATGCATGACGTTGAAGTTCCTTGTTTGTCTTGTTTTTGAAATTAGCGTTTTAGGGTACATAAAATGTTCCAAAGGTTTGCAATGTTCTCTAAGAAGCTTCCATCAATTACCAAGCAACTCATGAAAAAAATATAAAGCAAAGAAAAAAAAGATATTGATACTATATTCCTAGTTCTAAATCCTTCCGCCAAGTGCAATGCATGACGTTGAAGTTCCTTGTTTGTCTTGTTTTTGAAATTAGCGTTTTAGGGTACATAAAATGTTCCAAAGGTTTGCAATGTTCTCTAAGAAGCTTCCATCAATTACCAAGCAACTTATGAAAAAAATATAAAGCAAAGAAAGAAAAACATATTCATACTATATTCCTAGTTCTAAATCCTTCCGCCAAGTGCAATGCATGACGTTGAAGTTCCTTGTTTGTCTTGTTTTTGAAATTAGCGTTTTAGGGTACATAAAATGTTCCAAAGGTTTGCAATGTTCTCAAAGAAGCTTCCATCAATTACCAAGCAACTTATGAAAAAAATATAAAGCAAAGAAAGAAAAACATATTCATACTATATTCCTAGTTCTAAATCCTTCCGCCAAGTGCAATGCATGACGTTGAAGTTCCTTGTTTGTCTTGTTTTTGAAATTAGCGTTTTAGGGTACATAAAATGTTCCAAAGGTTTGCAATGTTCTCAAAGAAGCTTCCATCAATTACCAAGCAAGTCATGCAAAAAATATAAAGCAAAGAAAAAAAAAGATATTGATACTATATTCCTAGTTCTAAATCCTTCCGCCAAGTGCAATGCATGACGTTGAAGTTCCTTGTTTGTCTTGTTTTTGAAATTAGCGTTTTAGGGTACATAAAATGTTCCAAAGGTTTGCAATGTTCTCTAAGAAGCTTCCATCAATTACCAAGCAACTTATGAAAAAAATATAAAGCAAAGAAAGAAAAACATATTCATACTATATTCCTAGTTCTAAATCCTTCCGCCAAGTGCAATGCATGACGTTGAAGTTCCTTGTTTGTCTTGTTTTTGAAATTAGCGTTTTAGGGTACATAAAATGTTCCAAAGGTTTGCAATGTTCTCAAAGAAGCTTCCATCAATTACCAAGCAACTTATGAAAAAAATATAAAGCAAAGAAAGAAAAACATATTCATACTATATTCCTAGTTCTAAATCCTTCCGCCAAGTGCAATGCATGACGTTGAAGTTCCTTGTTTGTCTTGTTTTTGAAATTAGCGTTTTAGGGTACATAAAATGTTCCAAAGGTTTGCAATGTTCTCAAAGAAGCTTCCATCAATTACCAAGCAACTCATGGAAAAAATATAAAGCAAAGAAAAAAAAAGATATTGATACTATATTCCTAGTTCTAAATCCTTCCGCCAAGTGCAATGCATGACGTTGAAGTTCCTTGTTTGTCTTGTTTTTGAAATTAGCGTTTTAGGGTACATAAAATGTTCCAAAGGTTTGCAATGTTCTCTAAGAAGCATCCATCAATTACCAAGCAACTCATGAAAAAAATATAAAGCAAAGAAAAAAAAGATATTGATACTATATTCCTAGTTCTAAATCCTTCCGCCAAGTGCAATGCATGACGTTGAAGTTCCTTGTTTGTCTTGTTTTTGAAATTAGCGTTTTAGGGTACATAAAATGTTCCAAAGGTTTGCAATGTTCTCAAAGAAGCTTCCATCAATTATGAAGCAACTCATGAAAAAAATATAAAGCAAAGAAAAAAAAGATATTGATACTATATTCCTAGTTCTAAATCCTTCCGCCAAGTGCAATGCATGACGTTGAAGTTCCTTGTTTGTCTTGTTTTTGAAATTAGCGTTTTAGGGTACATAAAATGTTCCAAAGGTTTGCAATGTTCTCTAAGAAGCTTCCATCAATTATGAAGCAACTCATGAAAAAAATATAAAGCAAAGAAAAAAAAAGATATTGATACTATATTCCTAGTTCTAAATCCTTCCGCCAAGTGCAATGCATGACGTTGAAGTTCCTTGTTTGTCTTGTTTTTGAAATTAGCGTTTTAGGGTACATAAAATGTTCCAAAGGT
Organism: Rhytidiadelphus loreus; assembly: GCA_947034895.1. Lineage (NCBI taxonomy): Eukaryota > Viridiplantae > Streptophyta > Bryopsida > Hypnales > Hylocomiaceae > Rhytidiadelphus > Rhytidiadelphus loreus. Next base: position 64,617,857 of record OX344763.1, on the reverse strand, counting down.
TTGCAATGTCTTCTAAGAAGCTTCCATCAATTACCAAGCAACTCATGAAAAAAATATAAAGCAAAGAAAAAAAAACATATTCATACTATATTCCTAGTTCTAAATCCTTCCGCCAAGTGCAATGCATGACGTTGAAGTTCCTTGTTTGTCTTGTTTTTGAAATTAGCGTTTTAGGGTACATAAAATGTTCCAAAGGTTTGCAATGTTCTCTAAGAAGCTTCCATCAATTACCAAGCAACTCATGAAAAAAATATAAAGCAAAGAAAAAAAAGATATTGATACTATATTCCTAGTTCTAAATCCTTCCGCCAAGTGCAATGCATGACGTTGAAGTTCCTTGTTTGTCTTGTTTTTGAAATTAGCGTTTTAGGGTACATAAAATGTTCCAAAGGTTTGCAATGTTCTCTAAGAAGCTTCCATCAATTACCAAGCAACTCATGAAAAAAATATAAAGCAAAGAAAAAAAAACATATTCATACTATATTCCTAGTTCTAAATCCTTCCGCCAAGTGCAATGCATGACGTTGAAGTTCCTTGTTTGTCTTGTTTTTGAAATTAGCGTTTTAGGGTACATAAAATGTTCCAAAGGTTTGCAATGTTCTCAAAGAAGCTTCCATCAATTACCAAGCAAGTCATGCAAAAAATATAAAGCAAAGAAAAAAAAACATATTGATACTATATTCCTAGTTCTAAATCCTTCCGCCAAGTGCAATGCATGACGTTGAAGTTCCTTGTTTGTCTTGTTTTTGAAATTAGCGTTTTAGGGTACATAAAATGTTCCAAAGGTTTGCAATGTTCTCTAAGAAGCTTCCATCAATTACCAAGCAACTTATGAAAAAAATATAAAGCAAAGAAAGAAAAACATATTCATACTATATTCCTAGTTCTAAATCCTTCCGCCAAGTGCAATGCATGACGTTGAAGTTCCTTGTTTGTCTTGTTTTTGAAATTAGCGTTTTAGGGTACATAAAATGTTCCAAAGGTTTGCAATGTTCTCAAAGAAGCTTCCATCAATTACCAAGCAACTTATGAAAAAAATATAAAGCAAAGAAAGAAAAACATATTCATACTATATTCCTAGTTCTAAATCCTTCCGCCAAGTGCAATGCATGACGTTGAAGTTCCTTGTTTGTCTTGTTTTTGAAATTAGCGTTTTAGGGTACATAAAATGTTCCAAAGGTTTGCAATGTTCTCAAAGAAGCTTCCATCAATTACCAAGCAACTCATGGAAAAAATATAAAGCAAAGAAAAAAAAAGATATTGATACTATATTCCTAGTTCTAAATCCTTCCGCCAAGTGCAATGCATGACGTTGAAGTTCCTTGTTTGTCTTGTTTTTGAAATTAGCGTTTTAGGGTACATAAAATGTTCCAAAGGTTTGCAATGTTCTCTAAGAAGCTTCCATCAATTACCAAGCAACTTATGAAAAAAATATAAAGCAAAGAAAGAAAAACATATTCATACTATATTCCTAGTTCTAAATCCTTCCGCCAAGTGCAATGCATGACGTTGAAGTTCCTTGTTTGTCTTGTTTTTGAAATTAGCGTTTTAGGGTACATAAAATGTTCCAAACGTTTGCAATGTTCTCTAAGAAGCTTCCATCAATTACCAAGCAACTCATGAAAAAAATATAAAGGAAAGAAAAAAAAACATATTCACTCTATATTCCTAGTTCTAAATCCTTCCGCCAAGTGCAATGCATGACGTTGAAGTTCCTTGTTTGTCTTGTTTTTGAAATTAGCGTTTTAGGGTACATAAAATGTTCCAAAGGTTTGCAATGTTCTCTAAGAAGCTTCCATCAATTATCAAGCAACTCATGAAAAAAATATAAAGCAAAGAAAAAAAAGATATTGATACTATATTCCTAGTTCTAAATCCTTCCGCCAAGTGCAATGCATGACGTTGAAGTTCCTTGTTTGTCTTGTTTTTGAAATTAGCGTTTTAGGGTACATAAAATGTTCCAAAGGTTTGCAATGTTCTCTAAGAAGCTTCCATCAATTACCAAGCAACTCATGAAAAAAATATAAAGCAAAGAAAAAAAAGATATTGATACTATATTCCTAGTTCTAAATCCTTCCGCCAAGTGCAATGCATGACGTTGAAGTTCCTTGTTTGTCTTGTTTTTGAAATTAGCGTTTTAGGGTACATAAAATGTTCCAAAGGTTTGCAATGTTCTCTAAAAAGCTTCCATCAATTACCAAGCAACTCATGAAAAAAATATAAAGCAAAGAAAAAAAAGATATTGATACTATATTCCTAGTTCTAAATCCTTCCGCCAAGTGCAATGCATGACGTTGAAGTTCCTTGTTTGTCTTGTTTTTGAAATTAGCGTTTTAGGGTACATAAAATGTTCCAAAGGTTTGCAATGTTCTCAAAGAAGCTTCCATCAATTATCAAGCAACTCATGAAAAAAATATAAAGCAAAGAAAAAAAAGATATTGATACTATATTCCTAGTTCTAAATCCTTCCGCCAAGTGCAATGCATGACGTTGAAGTTCCTTGTTTGTCTTGTTTTTGAAATTAGCGTTTTAGGGTACATAAAATGTTCCAAAGGTTTGCAATGTTCTCTAAGAAGCTTCCATCAATTACCAAGCAACTCATGAAAAAAATATAAAGCAAAGAAAAAAAAGATATTGATACTATATTCCTAGTTCTAAATCCTTCCGCCAAGTGCAATGCATGACGTTGAAGTTCCTTGTTTGTCTTGTTTTTGAAATTAGCGTTTTAGGGTACATAAAATGTTCCAAAGGTTTGCAATGTTCTCTAAAAAGCTTCCATCAATTACCAAGCAACTCATGAAAAAAATATAAAGCAAAGAAAAAAAAGATATTGATACTATATTCCTAGTTCTAAATCCTTCCGCCAAGTGCAATGCATGACGTTGAAGTTCCTTGTTTGTCTTGTTTTTGAAATTAGCGTTTTAGGGTACATAAAATGTTCCAAAGGTTTGCAATGTTCTCAAAGAAGCTTCCATCAATTATCAAGCAACTCATGAAAAAAATATAAAGCAAAGAAAAAAAAGATATTGATACTATATTCCTAGTTCTAAATCCTTCCGCCAAGTGCAATGCATGACGTTGAAGTTCCTTGTTTGTCTTGTTTTTGAAATTAGCGTTTTAGGGTACATAAAATGTTCCAAAGGTTTGCAATGTTCTCTAAGAAGCTTCCATCAATTACCAAGCAACTCATGAAAAAAATATAAAGCAAAGAAAGAAAAGATATTGATACTATATTCCTAGTTCTAAATCCTTCCGCCAAGTGCAATGCATGACGTTGAAGTTCCTTGTTTGTCTTGTTTTTGAAATTAGCGTTTTAGGGTACATAAAATGTTCCAAAGGTTTGCAATGTTCTCAAAGAAGCTTCCATCAATTATGAAGCAACTCATGAAAAAAATATAAAGCAAAGAAAAAAAAAGATATTGATACTATATTCCTAGTTCTAAATCCTTCCGCCAAGTGCAATGCATGACGTTGAAGTTCCTTGTTTGTCTTGTTTTTGAAATTAGCGTTTTAGGGTACATAAAATGTTCCAAAGGTTTGCAATGTTCTCTAAGAAGCTTCCATCAATTACCAAGCAACTCATGAAAAAAATATAAAGCAAAGAAAAAAAAACATATTCACTCTATATTCCTAGTTCTAAATCCTTCCGCCAAGTGCAATGCATGACGTTGAAGTTCCTTGTTTGTCTTGTTTTTGAAATTAGCGTTTTAGGGTACATAAAATGTTCCAAAGGTTTGCAATGTTCTCTAAGAAGCTTCCATCAATTACCAAGCAACTCATGAGAAAAATATAAAGCAAAGAAAAAAAAGATATTGATACTATATTCCTAGTTCTAAATCCTTCCGCCAAGTGCAATGCATGACGTTGAAGTTCCTTGTTTGTCTTGTTTTTGAAATTAGCGTTTTAGGGTACATAAAATGTTCCAAAGGTTTGCAATGTTCTCTAAGAAGCTTCCATCAATTAGCAAGCAACTCATGAAAAAAATATAAAGCAAAGAAAAAAAAGATATTGATACTATATTCCTAGTTCTAAATCCTTCCGCCAAGTGCAATGCATGACGTTGAAGTTCCTTGTTTGTCTTGTTTTTGAAATTAGCGTTTTAGGGTACATAAAATGTTCCAAAGGTTTGCAATGTTCTCTAAGAAGCTTCCATCAATTACCAAGCAACTTATGAAAAAAATATAAAGCAAAGAAAGAAAAACATATTCATACTATATTCCTAGTTCTAAATCCTTCCGCCAAGTGCAATGCATGACGTTGAAGTTCCTTGTTTGTCTTGTTTTTGAAATTAGCGTTTTAGGGTACATAAAATGTTCCAAAGGTTTGCAATGTTCTCAAAGAAGCTTCCATCAATTATGAAGCAACTCATGAAAAAAATATAAAGCAAAGAAAAAAAAAGATATTGATACTATATTCCTAGTTCTAAATCCTTCCGCCAAGTGCAATGCATGACGTTGAAGTTCCTTGTTTGTCTTGTTTTTGAAATTAGCGTTTTAGGGTACATAAAATGTTCCAAAGGTTTGCAATGTTCTCTAAGAAGCTTCCATCAATTACCAAGCAACTCATGAAAAAAATATAAAGCAAAGAAAAAAAAACATATTCACTCTATATTCCTAGTTCTAAATCCTTCCGCCAAGTGCAATGCATGACGTTGAAGTTCCTTGTTTGTCTTGTTTTTGAAATTAGCGTTTTAGGGTACATAAAATGTTCCAAAGGTTTGCAATGTTCTCTAAGAAGCTTCCATCAATTACCAAGCAACTCATGAGAAAAATATAAAGCAAAGAAAAAAAAGATATTGATACTATATTCCTAGTTCTAAATCCTTCCGCCAAGTGCAATGCATGACGTTGAAGTTCCTTGTTTGTCTTGTTTTTGAAATTAGCGTTTTAGGGTACATAAAATGTTCCAAAGGTTTGCAATGTTCTCTAAGAAGCTTCCATCAATTACCAAGCAACTCATGAAAAAAATATAAAGCAAAGAAAAAAAAGATATTGATACTATATTCCTAGTTCTAAATCCTTCCGCCAAGTGCAATGCATGACGTTGAAGTTCCTTGTTTGTCTTGTTTTTGAAATTAGCGTTTTAGGGTACATAAAATGTTCCAAAGGTTTGCAATGTTCTCTAAGAAGCTTCCATCAATTACCAAGCAACTCATGAAAAAAATATAAAGCAAAGAAAAAAAAGATATTGATACTATATTCCTAGTTCTAAATCCTTCCGCCAAGTGCAATGCATGACGTTGAAGTTCCTTGTTTGTCTTGTTTTTGAAATTAGCGTTTTAGGGTACATAAAATGTTCCAAAGGTTTGCAATGTTCTCAAAGAAGCTTCCATCAATTATCAAGCAACTCATGAAAAAAATATAAAGCAAAGAAAAAAAAGATATTGATACTATATTCCTAGTTCTAAATCCTTCCGCCAAGTGCAATGCATGACGTTGAATTTCCTTGTTTGTCTTGTTTTTGAAATTAGCGTTTTAGGGTACATAAAATGTTCCAAAGGTTTGCAATGTTCTCTAAGAAGCTTCCATCAATTACCAAGCAACTCATGAAAAAAATATAAAGCAAAGAAAAAAAAACATATTGATACTATATTCCTAGTTCTAAATCCTTCCGCCAAGTGCAATGCATGACGTTGAAGTTCCTTGTTTGTCTTGTTTTTGAAATTAGCGTTTTAGGGTACATAAAATGTTCCAAAGGTTTGCAATGTTCTCAAAGAAGCTTCCATCAATTACCAAGCAACTCATGAAAAAAATATAAAGCAAAGAAAAAAAAGATATTGATACTATATTCCTAGTTCTAAATCCTTCCGCCAAGTGCAATGCATGACGTTGAAGTTCCTTGTTTGTCTTGTTTTTGAAATTAGCGTTTTAGGGTACATAAAATGTTCCAAAGGTTTGCAATGTTCTCTAAGAAGCTTCCATCAATTACCAAGCAACTCATGAAAAAAATATAAAGCAAAGAAAAAAAAACATATTCATACTATATTCCTAGTTCTAAATCCTTCCGCCAAGTGCAATGCATGACGTTGAAGTTCCTTGTTTGTCTTGTTTTTGAAATTAGCGTTTTAGGGTACATAAAATGTTCCAAAGGTTTGCAATGTTCTCTAAGAAGCTTCCATCAATTACCAAGCAACTTATGAAAAAAATAGAAAGCAAAGAAAAAAAAACATATTGATACTATATTCCTAGTTCTAAATCCTTCCGCCAAGTGCAATGCATGACGTTGAAGTTCCTTGTTTGTCTTGTTTTTGAAATTAGCGTTTTAGGGTACATAAAATGTTCCAAAGGTTTGCAATGTTCTCTAAGAAGCTTCCATCAATTACCAAGCAACTCATGAAAAAAATATAAAGCAAAGAAAAAAAAGATATTGATACTATATTCCTAGTTCTAAATCCTTCCGCCAAGTGCAATGCATGACGTTGAAGTTCCTTGTTTGTCTTGTTTTTGAAATTAGCGTTTTAGGGTACATAAAATGTTCCAAAGGTTTGCAATGTTCTCAAAGAAGCTTCCATCAATTATCAAGCAACTCATGAAAAAAATATAAAGCAAAGAAAAAAAAACATATTGATACTATATTCCTAGTTCTAAATCCTTCCGCCAAGTGCAATGCATGACGTTGAAGTTCCTTGTTTGTCTTGTTTTTGAAATTAGCGTTTTAGGGTACATAAAATGTTCCAAAGGTTTGCAATGTTCTCTAAGAAGCTTCCATCAATTACCAAGCAACTCATGAAAAAAATATAAAGCAAAGAAAAAAAAGATATTGATACTATATTCCTAGTTCTAAATCCTTCCGCCAAGTGCAATGCATGACGTTGAAGTTCCTTGTTTGTCTTGTTTTTGAAATTAGCGTTTTAGGGTACATAAAATGTTCCAAAGGTTTGCAATGTTCTCAAAGAAGCTTCCATCAATTATAAAGCAACTCATGAAAAAAATATAAAGCAAAGAAAAAAAAAGATATTGATACTATATTCCTAGTTCTAAATCCTTCCGCCAAGTGCAATGCATGACGTTGAAGTTCCTTGTTTGTCTTGTTTTTGAAATTAGCGTTTTAGGGTACATAAAATGTTCCAAAGGTTTGCAATGTTCTCTAAGAAGCTTCCATCAATTACCAAGCAACTTATGAAAAAAATATAAAGCAAAGAAAAAAAAACATATTGATACTATATTCCTAGTTCTAAATCCTTCCGCCAAGTGCAATGCATGACGTTGAAGTTCCTTGTTTGTCTTGTTTTTGAAATTAGTGTTTTAGGGTACATAAAATGTTCCAAAGGTTTGCAATGTTCTCTAAGAAGCTTCCATCAATTACCAAGCAACTCATGAAAAAAATATAAAGCAAAGAAATAAATGATATTGATACTATATTCCTAGTTCTAAATCCTTCCGCCAAGTGCAATGCATGACGTTGAAGTTCCTTGTTTGTCTTGTTTTTGAAATTAGCGTTTTAGGGTACATAAAATGTTCCAAAGGTTTGCAATGTTCTCTAAGAAGCTTCCATCAATTACCAAGCAACTCATGAAAAAAATATAAAGCAAAGAAAAAAAAGATATTGATACTATATTCCTAGTTCTAAATCCTTCCGCCAAGTGCAATGCATGACGTTGAAGTTCCTTGTTTGTCTTGTTTTTGAAATTAGCGTTTTAGGGTACATAAAATGTTCCAAAGGTTTGCAATGTTCTCAAAGAAGCTTCCATCAATTATCAAGCAACTCATGAAAAAAATATAAAGCAAAGAAAAAAAAGATATTGATACTATATTCCTAGTTCTAAATCCTTCCGCCAAGTGCAATGCATGACGTTGAAGTTCCTTGTTTGTCTTGTTTTTGAAATTAGCGTTTTAGGGTACATAAAATGTTCCAAAGGTTTGCAATGTTCTCTAAGAAGCTTCCATCAATTACCAAGCAACTCATGAAAAAAATATAAAGCAAAGAAAAAAAAACATATTGATACTATATTCCTAGTTCTAAATCCTTCCGCCAAGTGCAATGCATGACGTTGAAGTTCCTTGTTTGTCTTGTTTTTGAAATTAGCGTTTTAGGGTACATAAAATGTTCCAAAGGTTTGCAATGTTCTCAAAGAAGCTTCCATCAATTACCAAGCAACTCATGAAAAAAATATAAAGCAAAGAAAAAAAAGATATTGATACTATATTCCTAGTTCTAAATCCTTCCGCCAAGTGCAATGCATGACGTTGAAGTTCCTTGTTTGTCTTGTTTTTGAAATTAGCGTTTTAGGGTACATAAAATGTTCCAAAGGTTTGCAATGTTCTCTAAGAAGCTTCCATCAATTACCAAGCAACTCATGAAAAAAATATAAAGCAAAGAAATAAATGATATTGATACTATATTCCTAGTTCTAAATCCTTCCGCCAAGTGCAATGCATGACGTTGAAGTTCCTTGTTTGTCTTGTTTTTGAAATTAGCGTTTTAGGGTACATAAAATGTTCCAAAGGTTTGCAATGTTCTCTAAGAAGCTTCCATCAATTACCAAGCAACTCATGAAAAAAATATAAAGCAAAGAAAAAAAAGATATTGATACTATATTCCTAGTTCTAAATCCTTCCGCCAAGTGCAATGCATGACGTTGAAGTTCCTTGTTTGTCTTGTTTTTGAAATTAGCGTTTTAGGGTACATAAAATGTTCCAAAGGTTTGCAATGTTCTCAAAGAAGCTTCCATCAATTATCAAGCAACTCATGAAAAAAATATAAAGCAAAGAAAAAAAAGATATTGATACTATATTCCTAGTTCTAAATCCTTCCGCCAAGTGCAATGCATGACGTTGAAGTTCCTTGTTTGTCTTGTTTTTGAAATTAGCGTTTTAGGGTACATAAAATGTTCCAAAGGTTTGCAATGTTCTCTAAGAAGCTTCCATCAATTACCAAGCAACTCATGAAAAAAATATAAAGCAAAGAAAAAAAAACATATTGATACTATATTCCTAGTTCTAAATCCTTCCGCCAAGTGCAATGCATGACGTTGAAGTTCCTTGTTTGTCTTGTTTTTGAAATTAGCGTTTTAGGGTACATAAAATGTTCCAAAGGTTTGCAATGTTCTCAAAGAAGCTTCCATCAATTACCAAGCAACTCATGAAAAAAATATAAAGCAAAGAAAAAAAAGATATTGATACTATATTCCTAGTTCTAAATCCTTCCGCCAAGTGCAATGCATGACGTTGAAGTTCCTTGTTTGTCTTGTTTTTGAAATTAGCGTTTTAGGGTACATAAAATGTTCCAAAGGTTTGCAATGTTCTCTAAGAAGCTTCCATCAATTACCAAGCAACTCATGAAAAAAATATAAAGCAAAGAAATAAATGATATTGATACTATATTCCTAGTTCTAAATCCTTCCGCCAAGTGCAATGCATGACGTTGAAGTTCCTTGTTTGTCTTGTTTTTGAAATTAGCGTTTTAGGGTACATAAAATGTTCCAAAGGTTTGCAATGTTCTCTAAGAAGCTTCCATCAATTACCAAGCAACTCATGAAAAAAATATAAAGCAAAGAAAAAAAAGATATTGATACTATATTCCTAGTTCTAAATCCTTCCGCCAAGTGCAATGCATGACGTTGAAGTTCCTTGTTTGTCTTGTTTTTGAAATTAGCGTTTTAGGGTACATAAAATGTTCCAAAGGTTTGCAATGTTCTCTAAGAAGCTTCCATCAATTACCAAGCAACTTATGAAAAAAATATAAAGCAAAGAAAGAAAAACATATTCATACTATATTCCTAGTTCTAAATCCTTCCGCCAAGTGCAATGCATGACGTTGAAGTTCCTTGTTTGTCTTGTTTTTGAAATTAGCGTTTTAGGGTACATAAAATGTTCCAAAGGTTTGCAATGTTCTCTAAGAAGCTTCCATCAATTACCAAGCAACTCATGAAAAAAATATAAAGCAAAGAAAAAAAAACATATTCACTCTATATTCCTAGTTCTAAATCCTTCCGCCAAGTGCAATGCATGACGTTGAAGTTCCTTGTTTGTCTTGTTTTTGAAATTAGCGTTTTAGGGTACATAAAATGTTCCAAAGGTTTGCAATGTTCTCTAAGAAGCTTCCATCAATTACCAAGCAACTCATGAAAAAAATATAAAGCAAAGAAAAAAAAGATATTGATACTATATTCCTAGTTCTAAATCCTTCCGCCAAGTGCAATGCATGACGTTGAAGTTCCTTGTTTGTCTTGTTTTTGAAATTAGCGTTTTAGGGTACATAAAATGTTCCAAAGGTTTGCAATGTTCTCTAAGAAGCTTCCATCAATTACCAAGCAACTTATGAAAAAAATATAAAGCAAAGAAAGAAAAACATATTCATACTATATTCCTAGTTCTAAATCCTTCCGCCAAGTGCAATGCATGACGTTGAAGTTCCTTGTTTGTCTTGTTTTTGAAATTAGCGTTTTAGGGTACATAAAATGTTCCAAAGGTTTGCAATGTTCTCTAAGAAGCTTCCATCAATTACCAAGCAACTCATGAAAAAAATATAAAGCAAAGAAAAAAAAACATATTCACTCTATATTCCTAGTTCTAAATCCTTCCGCCAAGTGCAATGCATGACGTTGAAGTTCCTTGTTTGTCTTGTTTTTGAAATTAGCGTTTTAGGGTACATAAAATGTTCCAAAGGTTTGCAATGTTCTCTAAGAAGCTTCCATCAATTACCAAGCAACTCATGAAAAAAATATAAAGCAAAGAAAAAAAAGATATTGATACTATATTCCTAGTTCTAAATCCTTCCGCCAAGTGCAATGCATGACGTTGAAGTTCCTTGTTTGTCTTGTTTTTGAAATTAGCGTTTTAGGGTACATAAAATGTTCCAAAGGTTTGCAATGTTCTCTAAGAAGCTTCCATCAATTATCAAGCAACTCATGAAAAAAATATAAAGCAAAGAAAAAAAAACATATTCATACTATATTCCTAGTTCTAAATCCTTCCGCCAAGTGCAATGCATGACGTTGAAGTTCCTTGTTTGTCTTGTTTTTGAAATTAGCGTTTTAGGGTACATAAAATGTTCCAAAGGTTTGCAATGTTCTCAAAGAAGCTTCCATCAATTACCAAGCAACTCATGAAAAAAATATAAAGCAAAGAAAAAAAAGATATTGATACTATATTCCTAGTTCTAAATCCTTCCGCCAAGTGCAATGCATGACGTTGAAGTTCCTTGTTTGTCTTGTTTTTGAAATTAGCGTTTTAGGGTACATAAAATGTTCCAAAGGTTTGCAATGTTCTCTAAGAAGCTTCCATCAATTACCAAGCAACTCATGAAAAAAATATAAAGCAAAGAAATAAATGATATTGATACTACATTCCTAGTTCTAAATCCTTCCGCCAAGTGCAATGCATGACGTTGAAGTTCCTTGTTTGTCTTGTTTTTGAAATTAGCGTTTTAGGGTACATAAAATGTTCCAAAGGTTTGCAATGTTCTCTAAGAAGCTTCCATCAATTACCAAGCAACTCATGAAAAAAATATAAAGCAAAGAAAAAAAAGATATTGATACTATATTCCTAGTTCTAAATCCTTCCGCCAAGTGCAATGCATGACGTTGAAGTTCCTTGTTTGTCTTGTTTTTGAAATTAGCGTTTTAGGGTACATAAAATGTTCCAAAGGTTTGCAATGTTCTCTAAGAAGCTTCCATCAATTACCAAGCAACTTATGAAAAAAATATAAAGCAAAGAAATAAATGATATTGATACTATATTCCTAGTTCTAAATCCTTCCGCCAAGTGCAATGCATGACGTTGAAGTTCCTTGTTTGTCTTGTTTTTGAAATTAGCGTTTTAGGGTACATAAAATGTTCCAAAGGTTTGCAATGTTCTCTAAGAAGCTTCCATCAATTACCAAGCAACTCATGAAAAAAATATAAAGCAAAGAAAAAAAAACATATTCACTCTATATTCCTAGTTCTAAATCCTTCCGCCAAGTGCAATGCATGACGTTGAAGTTCCTTGTTTGTCTTGTTTTTGAAATTAGCGTTTTAGGGTACATAAAATGTTCCAAAGGTTTGCAATGTTCTCTAAGAAGCTTCCATCAATTACCAAGCAACTCATGAAAAAAATATAAAGCAAAGAAAAAAAAGATATTGATACTATATTCCTAGTTCTAAATCCTTCCGCCAAGTGCAATGCATGACGTTGAAGTTCCTTGTTTGTCTTGTTTTTGAAATTAGCGTTTTAGGGTACATAAAATGTTCCAAAGGTTTGCAATGTTCTCTAAGAAGCTTCCATCAATTACCAAGCAACTTATGAAAAAAATATAAAGCAAAGAAATAAATGATATTGATACTATATTCCTAGTTCTAAATCCTTCCGCCAAGTGCAATGCATGACGTTGAAGTTCCTTGTTTGTCTTGTTTTTGAAATTAGCGTTTTAGGGTACATAAAATGTTCCAAAGGTTTGCAATGTTCTCTAAGAAGCTTCCATCAATTACCAAGCAACTCATGAAAAAAATATAAAGCAAAGAAAAAAAAACATATTCACTCTATATTCCTAGTTCTAAATCCTTCCGCCAAGTGCAATGCATGACGTTGAAGTTCCTTGTTTGTCTTGTTTTTGAAATTAGCGTTTTAGGGTACATAAAATGTTCCAAAGGTTTGCAATGTTCTCTAAGAAGCTTCCATCAATTACCAAGCAACTCATGAAAAAAATATAAAGCAAAGAAAAAAAAGATATTGATACTATATTCCTAGTTCTAAATCCTTCCGCCAAGTGCAATGCATGACGTTGAAGTTCCTTGTTTGTCTTGTTTTTGAAATTAGCGTTTTAGGGTACATAAAATGTTCCAAAGGTTTGCAATGTTCTCTAAGAAGCTTCCATCAATTATCAAGCAACTCATGAAAAAAATATAAAGCAAAGAAAAAAAAACATATTCATACTATATTCCTAGTTCTAAATCCTTCCGCCAAGTGCAATGCATGACGTTGAAGTTCCTTGTTTGTCTTGTTTTTGAAATTAGCGTTTTAGGGTACATAAAATGTTCCAAAGGTTTGCAATGTTCTCAAAGAAGCTTCCATCAATTACCAAGCAACTCATGAAAAAAATATAAAGCAAAGAAAAAAAAGATATTGATACTATATTCCTAGTTCTAAATCCTTCCGCCAAGTGCAATGCATGACGTTGAAGTTCCTTGTTTGTCTTGTTTTTGAAATTAGCGTTTTAGGGTACATAAAATGTTCCAAAGGTTTGCAATGTTCTCTAAGAAGCTTCCATCAATTACCAAGCAACTCATGAAAAAAATATAAAGCAAAGAAATAAATGATATTGATACTATATTCCTAGTTCTAAATCCTTCCGCCAAGTGCAATGCATGACGTTGAAGTTCCTTGTTTGTCTTGTTTTTGAAATTAGCGTTTTAGGGTACATAAAATGTTCCAAAGGTTTGCAATGTTCTCTAAGAAGCTTCCATCAATTACCAAGCAACTCATGAAAAAAATATAAAGCAAAGAAAAAAAAGATATTGATACTATATTCCTAGTTCTAAATCCTTCCGCCAAGTGCAATGCATGACGTTGAAGTTCCTTGTTTGTCTTGTTTTTGAAATTAGCGTTTTAGGGTACATAAAATGTTCCAAAGGTTTGCAATGTTCTCTAAGAAGCTTCCATCAATTACCAAGCAACTTATGAAAAAAATATAAAGCAAAGAAATAAATGATATTGATACTATATTCCTAGTTCTAAATCCTTCCGCCAAGTGCAATGCATGACGTTGAAGTTCCTTGTTTGTCTTGTTTTTGAAATTAGCGTTTTAGGGTACATAAAATGTTCCAAAGGTTTGCAATGTTCTCTAAGAAGCTTCCATCAATTACCAAGCAACTCATGAAAAAAATATAAAGCAAAGAAAAAAAAACATATTCACTCTATATTCCTAGTTCTAAATCCTTCCGCCAAGTGCAATGCATGACGTTGAAGTTCCTTGTTTGTCTTGTTTTTGAAATTAGCGTTTTAGGGTACATAAAATGTTCCAAAGGTTTGCAATGTTCTCAAAGAAGCTTCCATCAATTATCAAGCAACTCATGAAAAAAATATAAAGCAAAGAAAAAAAAGATATTGATACTATATTCCTAGTTCTAAATCCTTCCGCCAAGTGCAATGCATGACGTTGAAGTTCCTTGTTTGTCTTGTTTTTGAAATTAGCGTTTTAGGGTACATAAAATGTTCCAAAGGTTTGCAATGTTCTCTAAGAAGCTTCCATCAATTACCAAGCAACTTATGAAAAAAATATAAAGCAAAGAAAGAAAAACATATTCATACTATATTCCTAGTTCTAAATCCTTCCGCCAAGTGCAATGCATGACGTTGAAGTTCCTTGTTTGTCTTGTTTTTGAAATTAGCGTTTTAGGGTACATAAAATGTTCCAAAGGTTTGCAATGTTCTCTAAGAAGCTTCCATCAATTACCAAGCAACTCATGAAAAAAATATAAAGCAAAGAAAAAAAAGATATTGATACTATATTCCTAGTTCTAAATCCTTCCGCCAAGTGCAATGCATGACGTTGAAGTTCCTTGTTTGTCTTGTTTTTGAAATTAGCGTTTTAGGGTACATAAAATGTTCCAAAGGTTTGCAATGTTCTCTAAGAAGCTTCCATCAATTACCAAGCAACTCATGAAAAAAATATAAAGCAAAGAAATAAATGATATTGATACTATATTCTTAGTTCTAAATCCTTCCGCCAAGTGCAATGCATGACGTTGAAGTTCCTTGTTTGTCTTGTTTTTGAAATTAGCGTTTTAGGGTACATAAAATGTTCCAAAGGTTTGCAATGTTCTCTAAGAAGCTTCCATCAATTACCAAGCAACTCATGAAAAAAATATAAAGCAAAGAAAAAAAAACATATTGATACTATATTCCTAGTTCTAAATCCTTCCGCCAAGTGCAATGCATGACGTTGAAGTTCCTTGTTTGTCTTGTTTTTGAAATTAGCGTTTTAGGGTACATAAAATGTTCCAAAGGTTTGCAATGTTCTCTAAGAAGCTTCCATCAATTACCAAGCAACTTATGAAAAAAATATAAAGCAAAGAAAGAAAAACATATTGATACTATATTCCTAGTTCTAAATCCTTCCGCCAAGTGCAATGCATGACGTTGAAGTTCCTTGTTTGTCTTGTTTTTGAAATTAGCGTTTTAGGGTACATAAAATGTTCCAAAGGTTTGCAATGTTCTCTAAGAAGCTTCCATCAATTACCAAGCAACTCATGAAAAAAATATAAAGCAAAGAAAAAAAAACATATTGATACTATATTCCTAGTTCTAAATCCTTCCGCCAAGTGCAATGCATGACGTTGAAGTTCCTTGTTTGTCTTGTTTTTGAAATTAGCGTTTTAGGGTACATAAAATGTTCCAAAGGTTTGCAATGTTCTCTAAGAAGCTTCCATCAATTATCAAGCAACTCATGAAAAAAATATAAAGCAAAGAAAAAAAAGATATTGATACTATATTCCTAGTTCTAAATCCTTCCGCCAAGTGCAATGCATGACGTTGAAGTTCCTTGTTTGTCTTGTTTTTGAAATTAGCGTTTTAGGGTACATAAAATGTTCCAAAGGTTTGCAATGTTCTCTAAGAAGCTTCCATCAATTACCAAGCAACTCATGAAAAAAATATAAAGCAAAGAAAAAAAAACATATTCACTCTATATTCCTAGTTCTAAATCCTTCCGCCAAGTGCAATGCATGACGTTGAAGTTCCTTGTTTGTCTTGTTTTTGAAATTAGCGTTTTAGGGTACATAAAATGTTCCAAAGGTTTGCAATGTTCTCAAAGAAGCTTCCATCAATTACCAAGCAACTCATGAGAAAAATATAAAGCAAAGAAAAAAAAGATATTGATACTATATTCCTAGTTCTAAATCCTTCCGCCAAGTGCAATGCATGACGTTGAAGTTCCTTGTTTGTCTTGTTTTTGAAATTAGCGTTTTAGGGTACATAAAATGTTCCAAAGGTTTGCAATGTTCTCTAAGAAGCTTCCATCAATTACCAAGCAACTTATGAAAAAAATATAAAGCAAAGAAAGAAAAACATATTCATACTATATTCCTAGTTCTAAATCCTTCCGCCAAGTGCAATGCATGACGTTGAAGTTCCTTGTTTGTCTTGTTTTTGAAATTAGCGTTTTAGGGTACATAAAATGTTCCAAAGGTTTGCAATGTTCTCTAAGAAGCTTCCATCAATTACCAAGCAACTCATGAAAAAAATATAAAGCAAAGAAAAAAAAGATATTGATACTATATTCCTAGTTCTAAATCCTTCCGCCAAGTGCAATGCATGACGTTGAAGTTCCTTGTTTGTCTTGTTTTTGAAATTAGCGTTTTAGGGTACATAAAATGTTCCAAAGGTTTGCAATGTTCTCTAAGAAGCTTCCATCAATTACCAAGCAACTCATGAAAAAAATATAAAGCAAAGAAAAAAAAACATATTCACTCTATATTCCTAGTTCTAAATCCTTCCGCCAAGTGCAATGCATGACGTTGAAGTTCCTTGTTTGTCTTGTTTTTGAAATTAGCGTTTTAGGGTACATAAAATGTTCCAAAGGTTTGCAATGTTCTCTAAGAAGCTTCCATCAATTACCAAGCAACTCATGAAAAAAATATAAAGCAAAGAAAAAAAAACATATTGATACTATATTCCTAGTTCTAAATCCTTCCGCCAAGTGCAATGCATGACGTTGAAGTTCCTTGTTTGTCTTGTTTTTGAAATTAGCGTTTTAGGGTACATAAAATGTTCCAAAGGTTTGCAATGTTCTCAAAGAAGCTTCCATCAATTACCAAGCAACTCATGGAAAAAATATAAAGCAAAGAAAAAAAAGATATTGATACTATATTCCTAGTTCTAAATCCCTCCCCCCAAGTGCAATGCATGAGTAGTTGACTAAGATTGTGCTAAGATACATTGGTACTCGTATTGTACATATTTATAAAAATGAATTGTAAATAGAATAAAAATGAATTGTAAATAGAATAAAAATGAATTGTACATAGAATTGTACAAGAATAGAATTTATAGTCTTTTGAAGTTTAATTATTATAGCCATATCTGATAATCACACATATATTGAATGAGTGTTTTAGGGTAATTATAGTTTCATTATGAATTCTAAAACGTTCAATGTTGTGAACTGCTAAAGACTAGAGGTTATTGGTGAAGTTCGACCAAAAGTCTAAAATTGCCTAGTACTCTGATGCATTGTTTAAAAAAAAGTATATTTTATGGTTACGAAAAGAAGCCTGGAAAGATGCTTTGATTTCAAGGGTAGCCTAAAAATTTTGGGCAGATGAATTTTATATTTTCACTTATAGGATGCATGTTTACATCTTCTGTCCAAATTTTATAAAACTGTGATCAAAATTGACTTCTTACAATAGGAGCACAATATCAAACGAATTTTTGTGAACAGGGTTGGGGGCGGGAGAATATTGAACACTTAAATTCAAAATGTAAAATAGGCCTATGAAAGAAGAATTATATACAACACGATAATATTTTAATTATTTAAGACATGAATAGTTCGAATTATTTGAAATATAGTGGACGAAATTGTAATGGTTACTACTAAATTTTACACGTGGGCTCCGAAGAAGCCTTTTTTTGAAGGAAACTTTTATGTAGGAAATATGTAGGAAATTTTTATTTCAATAGACTTTTGCATTAAGCCTTTATTGAATAATTAGTACAGAACTTCAGTTTCAATAGGGTTCTTCAATTATTAATTGAACTGGAAAAAGCCTTTTTTTAAAGGTTCTTCTTAAATTTGTTTTGGTAAAGAATGTAGGACTTACTAAATGGGCTCCAAAGAGGCCGTTTTCATAGAGAGGTTGGTAACTTTAATTTCAAGAGAGTTTTGCACTTAGTACATGCATTTGAGGGAAGCCCTTTATAAAGACAAGTATATTACTTTCAAGTTTCTTTGCATCAATGACTATTGATCCATTGGACATTAGCTCATTGTCATTACGAACAGACACTTTATTCACGCCGGTCTTCTCTTTCTGAAGATCGGAGTTTTTATCTATCTATCTATCTATCTAACTTTCAAGTCTTTCTATTGTAAAGACAAGTACATAACTTTCAAGCCTTTATAAAGACAAGTACATAACTTTCAAGCCTTTATAAAGACAAGTACATAACTTTCAAGCCTTTATAAAGACAAGTACATAACTTTCAAGCCTTTATAAAAACAAGTACATAACTTTCAAGCCTTTATAAAGACAAGTACATAAATTTCATTTCAAATGAGTTTAGGACTTAAACGGTTCTCAACTAGGCTATACGGTTCTCAACTGGTCCTGTCCGGGTATCTATTGGGGCACTTCTAAAGACAAGTACATAACTTTCAAGCCTTTCTAAAGACATGTACATAACTTTCAAGCCTTTATAAAGACAAGTACATAACTTTCAAGCCTTTATAAAGACAAGTACATAACTTTCAAGCTTTTATAAAGACAAGTACATAAATTTCATTTCAAATGAGTTTAGGACTTAAACGGTTCTCAACTGGGCTATACGGTTCTCAACTGGTCCTGTCCGGGTATCTGTTGGGGCACTTCGTCTCTCTCCTGGAAATCCGTGGAATCAGTCGCTAGGGTTTCGCTGAGCATGCCAAACCTTCCAACTGCGCGGCTATATGTTTGTGAGTGATTTTGAGTGTTCTTGAGTGCTTCATCGTATTCACGGCGTGTACAGAAAAGTAGGGTTTAGGGTTCTTTATACTTCTATTTGTGTGTACAAAGACTTCGTAGCAAATTGGCGTCATCGCATTTCCGTGCTTTCTTGAGTCTTGGGGCGACATAGGCGGCAGCAGCAGTCAGTGTGCCTCGCTGGAGGATTGAACTTGAGAAAGCCATTGGCAGCGGTCGCAAGCTCGCGAGGATTGGAGGTGTAGGATTTTGCAGCAGGCGGCAATTGTGGTCGCAAGTTCTCAGGTATTCTTCCTCCCTTTTTTTTGCAATGTTGTAGGCATGTTTGCTTTCTTTTTAGGGTTATGAATACAACCCTAAAACGTGGCTTTGCAGTTTGTCTTGTTTTTGCATTCGGCCACCAAGAACTGCTTGCGTTCACAAAAAACATATTTCATTGTTTCTGAGCGTTTCGATGTGTGTTGTTTGCCAATTGGCAACCAGAAGTGCCTGCTTTTGTTTGCCTTCTGTGTCTTGTGTGCAACTGAGCAAGCAGAACTGGCTGCGATTGTTGCCTTCAGTATCAAGGTTTGCTTTCAGTTTGCCTTCTGATTTCAGGGTTTGCTTTCTGTCGATGTCTCTTGTTTGCAACTGAGCAACCAGAACTGGCTGCGGTTGTTGCCTTCGTTATGAGGGTTTGCTTTCAGTATCAATGTTTGGCAATGTCGTGGGTTTTACGGATTTAGGGTTTCCTTTCTGTATTAGAGTTTTTCAATGTCGTGGGCTTGCATGATTGTAGCCTTTTTTTTTTGCGTTTGGGTTTAGACAACAACCTATCGTTGTGTTGAATCCTTAGAGTTAGGATTTGAGGCTTAGAATTTTGCATTCACTATCCAAATCGCTATAAGAATGGGTTGAATGCTAGGATGTGTTTGTTTTTAGCAATTGAGTTTAGGAATCACGTATCGTTTTCTTGAATCCGTTGAGCTAGCATTTCAGTGTTACTTGCATGGATTGTATGAATGGGTAGAATAGTTCTTGAATGCTACGAATGCACGGATCAATAAGTGCTCATAGATTTTTGATTCTTCTGATGCAGGTAGCAGAGTTTTAAGAGCGGACAATCTTCTGCAGTTCCATTACGCTGCGAGAACACCAAGATTCTTTGCAGGTATGCACAGGAGTGGCCACAGTGATGCGAGTTCATTGCATGAGAAACAGAAATGTCAGTGACATGGTTAGCAAGGGTAGTAATCGTCGCAAAGAAAATTAACTCGTAGGGAGACAATTTAACTCGAATACAGTCAGTTTAACTCGAAGGAAGACCTTTTCCGAGGTATCCAGCATAAAGTTTCAACCATAGATCCTCTCATTTTAACTCGAATCGAGTTAAATTGGATCCCTGCAGAGCGACTACAGTCCCTAGAGACGTCAATTTAACTCGATTCGAGTTAAATCACCTACAGAATAGAAGAAATAATCAACCCCAATAAAAATTTTAACTCGAATCGAGTTAAAATTCATCAAATCCAGAGCATAACCTTCCTGAAAGGGACCAATTTAACTCGATTCGAGATAAACAGACAACCTCGGGCAACAGTAGAGGCCCGAAATTTCCCTAAAGTAAATCATCAAAATGAGAATTATGTACCCATAACTTCAGAGTAGGTAATGTCAACAAACCTTCCTCAGCAGAAAGCAACAAATAGCAGTAAAATCCGAAGTCAGTTCATCTCGAATCGAGATAAACTGATGACAAAGACAAGTAGTGATTAAATACAAAGCCAAAAACAATATATTCCAGAGAGAACCATCAACCAATGGAATGAAAACCTTTTTCATAGTCACACAGTTCAACTCGAATCAAGTAGAATTGTAAAAGCAAAGAAAGCAAAGAATGAAAAATAACAGCAC
The DNA here is from genome assembly GCA_947034895.1 of Rhytidiadelphus loreus. Lineage (NCBI taxonomy): Eukaryota > Viridiplantae > Streptophyta > Bryopsida > Hypnales > Hylocomiaceae > Rhytidiadelphus > Rhytidiadelphus loreus. The sequence continues at coordinate 64,597,363 of OX344763.1, read as the reverse complement.
TCGGTCATGGTATTTAACTCGAGTCGACTTAAATTGATTCCGATCAAAGTGCAATAATCTAACCATCTCTGTCTGTCCTGTACCAGAAATGGAAGATCAAATTCGACAACTATCGGTGTTCTTCAAGCCATTCAACATTGATCCTCAACTGAAGAACGTATACGGAGACGAAAAAGTTTTGGGAGAATGTTGGGAGTGGTCAGACCCTGAGAGAGTAGAGTACTGGACCATTATCCTGGTTCCACTTACCAACCACTTGGCGTTCAGGACAAAATACCATAACTCCAACGGCAATCTACCCGTCTCCCTGACAGAATCAGTGACCGAGTTCAGTGGAGGTCCTAATGGAGAGATTTTTGTCTCATGCGAGACCCAAGACCCCGATCAGCAGGAGACATACATTTTCTCGTACGTGGTGGACGCTACGAAGATACGATTCTGCATATCAGACTACGCGCGGAGCCTTATGGACACGGACTACGAACCACTTCTTCGCAATCTGCAGAATCACATCGACGAGAAACGATGGGAATCCGCAGATGGAGGAGAATTAACCCCTCAGGCTCTTCTTTCAAGGCTAAATCATCAGAAAATGGCCTTCGAGCGCATGCACATTAAACTCGTAGAGAAGAAGAGGGACATGCGACCACTTACTGTCGGAAGAGACTACAGCAGCCAGGGAGATGGACAGTCTTCAATGGTGGTTGCAACTCCAGAGACTCGTCGAAGCGTCACAAGGCTAAAGAAGACGCAGGAATTCTCAAGAGGAATTCCACGGGACACACCACCATCTGGGTCTAGGGGAAAGGCGAAGAAGGTTTCCGAGTCCACGGAGAAGTCGGCCGGGAGGAATGAAAGCCTCGTGACGGACCTTTCAAACATACCCCGTGATGTCGGGAAGGACGTAAAGGACATAGACTACGATGAAGCCGTGAAGTCGTACGAGGCCTACTGGTCAGAATGTACAGATTCTTACGTCCCGAAAATAGGGTGGAAATTTACGTTGCCACTTGAGCAATTAGAGACTCCACCTGAAAACTTGAACATTAGAGGTCTGGAGGAGATGGGGATCATGAAAGCTCTAAATTTCCTAATAAACATGCCCGACCCAGACAAGAAAATGACCCTGTGCGCCATGCCGAAGGATGTAACGTCGAAGCCGAAAGATTTCGAGGAAATCAAGAACGGCCAATTTTACATGGTGAACGGGCAACACACAGTAGCAGCTGCCAAGAGGATGCAGGAGATGCCCAAATTGAGATCGAAGGCTGAGAAGTTCAAGAAATGGGAGTGCTTTATCGTCTGGAACAAAGACGACCGAATCATTCAGAAGATCTCGGCTTATTACAACCGAGTGAACCATTTTCAGAACTTCACACCAACTTGGGCAACAAACATCATCGTAGCCTGATATGTTTGGGAAAAGGCAGGCTTCCCACCACCAGACAAGGAGCCCAATGAGTTGGGAAGGGTTCTGGAGAAACCCAGGAAATCCATCTCTGAGGCGTTGGCTCAGAAGAAGTTCAAGGTATATAAACAGTTTAACTCGATTCGACATAAATTGTTTCGTGAATTGCACGGTTCGATTGAATGAAGTTAAACTCGATTCGAGATGAAATTGGATGAGGATCATGACTAATTATCGATCAATTTATGCAGGATTTTGCGGACCAGGTGAAGCTTCGTTTTGCAATGATCGACGTGAAGAAGAACCAGTCTGCTTTAAGCAGAGGAAAATGGAAGGAGATCGACATTCATAACGAACTTAAAATTATTACCGCATCTAAGGACGTCTACGAGCTCTGGGCTGAACTCATTTCAGCTCACTCGCAGGGAGAGCTCACTGACCCTGAGACATTGTTGAAGTTTCGGCAGGTCAAGGGTTGGGATCAGGAGAGGGATGGTGTGTTGACGCGAGAGTTTTTCAAGCATCTCGGGAATTGCTCAGCCAATGACTTGAAGCGGTTGGCACTGCACATGCTCAACAAGACACCGAAGCGGGGTCATTCCCATCCGAAGGTGACGCTGAAGCAAATCAAAAGCGTCCTTCCTGATTGCTACTCGGCGAAGGAGTGGCTGGAGCGGTGCAAGAGGAAGCAAATTATCAAGCTCCAGTTCCATAAGCTGAAGAAGGACTTGAACCTCGTGAGCAACATTGGATACTTCCGGAGGGACAAGTGGAAGGACTTCAAGAAAGCCTACAGCATCACGAAGGCGACGAAAAACACACTCATCAACGACCCTCCGGATGAGTACTTTTCGCAGATGAAAATGCCTTCAAACAAGAAGAAGAGCATTTCTGAGCTGTCCCCCTACGCCGCAGAATTCTTCCGAATTTTCCTCATGAGCAAGGGGAAGTTTGTGACGCCAGATGCCACCGCCTCGTACCGCACATACGACATGGAGAAGGACAAAATCGGTATGTGGGGAGATCATATTTGGAAGGACAGCTCGAGCTCAAACTTGAAGCTGGTAGTGTTGGACTTCCGGCAAATTCCGGGGGTCATAAACAAGGAGGGGTCTAAGGATGGAGATGCGTACTTCGTGAATTTCCTGAAGTACCTTGAGGGCGACGCATGTCCAGCAATAACTGATCCTCAGGTATGGCTATGGATTTGCGGTGAGAAGGAGGTTGAAGTCGATCTCCGCCAGTGCATCCGGACAACGACGTTCGGCGAAGCGTACCTTGTTCACTACGCGGAGTATCTGCCTGGACCTCATGAGAGAATCGGGGATTTGTCCGAGAGGTCCACGAAGGCAAAGGAGGCCATTCAGCTTATCTTTCTCATTCGAAAGGGATTCAGACCGAAGGCCAAGAAGATACCTAAACGGTTCGAGATACTAGCTGATGGTAGATACGCAAAGTCCAAGTCAAGTAACGATGTGGACTTCAGAATCTACAACACGGACTTGCGCATGGACTTTTACATTCAAGTGCTAGATCTCTTTGCCTCGCCAAGGGAGGACGTTGTGTCCTATTTTGCAGGAGGAAAGATTATTTGCGCGGCTTGGGTATGTGATTTATGAAACACTCTGAATTGGAATGATTGATTCAATAGCATTGAGGTGCATGTTTAACTCGAACCGAGTTAAATCTTTGCATTTCAAAAATGGGGGATTCAACTCGATGCGAGTTAAATTGTTGACATTGAACACTCTTGTTTGATTGCAGATGCTTTCCCTCAACCACTTTGTCGTCGGCAATAAGAAGTGGAAGGACCGGTTCCAATCCCTAATGCATGATTCAGAGAAATTGTCCAAGGACGATTTCCTGGATGGCAGGTACCTCATCGACTCAAAGGTTCACCAAAGGAGGGCGCCGAAGGGGTCATCCCGATCTGCCAAAGGGAAAAGAAGGATTACGGATGAAGAGGAAGCGGAGGAGAAGGCTCCGATTCATCTGGACACAGAGGAGGAGGAGAATGACGACGACGATGTGCAGGAGATAGATAGCTGGCAGGATCCTGTGCCTGGGATTATTGACCGGATGGAGAGTTCCGGAGCGGGGACCTCGGGAGCGGGTGCTGCTAGTGAGAGGCCTCTTCCTGGGGGCGCATCGTCAGAGTTCTCGGGAAGGAGTGAACACCGAGAGACCTCAGATGCGTCTGCTCAAGTACCCCTCACGCCCACGCCAAGTTTGCCTTCTCAAACGCAGCCGAGTACGCGCTCCTCGCAGAAAAGGAAGAGGGACCCAGTGATTCCTGCGTCGCAACAGTGGCTTGTTGATTACGTCGCTGCCTCCAATGCACAGAATGAGAGAAATCGGGAAGCCGATTTCGAGAGGCATAGAAGGGAGCGGGAGGCGGATAGGGAGGAAGACAAAAGGCTTCGATTGGAATCCAGGAAGGAGACCAATGACATGATGGTTTCCATCCTGCAAACCATAGTCCCAGACATGGTGGCCAAGGCTGTCCAATTCATAAACATGAAGCCCATCTCCGTGGTCGACCCATCATCCATGTCCCCGTAGCTCATGATCGGACAGCATGCACATGCATCATCTGACAACATGACGCATCCGGGATCAGCTTCGCAGAATCCGTCGCTCAATTTAACCCCCACTTCGACCCCTGCACAAGCCTCGCACCAGTCGTCTCCGATTCTGGATACCTCACCATCGCATTTGAGGGACGTGTCCAGTGTTCCTTCGGATGTGGGTACTGAAGCGCATGAACAGCCAGCCGGGGAGATTGAAGCGGATAAATGTCCGGCCGAGGGTAACGCAGCGGGGGAAGTACAACCCAAAGAGGCTGATCCTGATGAATATCAGGAGGAGGGAAATGAAGAGGATGTCAACCCGACCGAGGGGACTGACGTGGATGAGTTTCCAGATGAAGAGACTACAGCAGAGGAAGTACAGTCCGAACAGTCACAGGACCCTGTGACTGGTGATCCTCCAGGTTGTTCCCTGTGACTCTTTCAGACTGTATTTCAACTCGATACGAGTTGAATTGCATTCCGCTGCATTCAATTTTTTCCTAGAAGGTAGTTTCGGAGGGTGGAAAGGTCAGGACAGATATTAGGTTCTTCATATGTAAAACTATATCTCTTTTGAGATAGTGTAATATATCATTTGCCTTACTGTGTGTTTTGGTGTTCATCGTTTTATTTCGCAGAACACATTGTCGTGGAACCAATCCTTCCCAACATCTCGTTGGATTCTGGTAACCCTGCATCACAATTCAGTCCCGTGCGTTCTGTCTCGTTGTCGCTAGATACACCGGACCATTCTCCTCTAGACTTTGTGTCACTCGAAGAGCCTATTCCAAACGTGGGCGGGGATGTGGAGGATGTGAGTGTAAAAACAGATACCGAACCCAATGACGAAGCTCTACCAGAGTTTGAGAGTCCACGAGAGCCAGAGGTGAAGCGGGATGAGGTAGATTTGAATCAGGAACTTAACGTGGATGAAGAAATTCCTGAAAATGAGGTTCTGGAAGTGGAGGAGCTGCGAGAACCTGATGCGGAATGGGAAGGTCCTAGTTTGCCTGATGAAATTGAGGGAGATGTTGATGTCGACAATTACACGGAGACACTTCAAAAGGACGAGGATGTATCAACCGATGTAATTCCTGAGAAGATGCCATCGGACGCTGTGGTGAACTTCCTTACCAAACTAAATTTATTTTTGAATTCTTGTTGCAGTGTCTCGCGTGTTTGTATCCCCTTCGTCCTATACCGCCTTTAGTTTTGAACCAGCATGGGCCGCTGCACTTAATTAACACTCCAAAAATTTGGCGTTATATCATGCTCAGGTTAGCAGTCAGAGAACGATTCCTATAGATGGGGAGGGGGACCAGGTTCCTGCACCATTCAAGTCCAGGTCCACAGGAAAGTGGCTTAATGTGATCCTGGATCTGAATGGCCTCCTCTGCTTCTGTGACGATGTGAGATATCACCTAAGTGAGAGGAGATTGTGCACTCCCGATGAGAAAGTGCTAGAGAAAAACGTCTTGCCTTTGGGGAGGGTCGTTGCGCGCTCCCACCTGAAGACTTTCCTGCAAGAGTTATCTTCGATCGCGAACGTCTTGGTGTGGAGCTCCATGAACCGGTCGTACGCCCTACTTGTATGTCATTTCCTCTTCTTTCGAATGGATCCGCCGGTGTGTATTCTCGGACAGGAGCAATGCAATGTCTTGAAACAAAGAACCAGGAATGGGAGGCTTGTAAATTACAGAGTGAGGGGGGCAACAAAAGACCTATGGGTGAAGCCGTTGGAAAAGTTGTTCAAGATTAAGAACACCGTCCTCACCAAAGATAATACTCTGATAGTCGACGATGTCCCTGAAAAACACTTCATGAATGATCCAAGGAATGTGGTTCTTTTTGAGTCGTGGTCGTTTGAAGGATGGGGTGCCAGGGAAGGGCTTCTCATTGACCACCTTCTTCCTTGGATTAAGAAACTGCACTTCGATTATCGCAAGGAATTGTATCGGTTTCGGTCAGACAATCCAATGGGACGCTTCCACCTTGTAGATGAACCAAATCAGACACAGTACCAGGAACTACAGAGGGCATTAGACGTCTCCAGCTCTCTGCGAGCAGAGTGGATTGAAGAAAATCCGGATTGTCCCGTGAATCCGTGGATGACAGGAGGGTCGGAGCGCAAGGACATTAAGGAAGAGGATATGTGGTTCCTTCCATGTCCTCCTCCCCGAGAGAGGATCCCCAGACTTTGGATGATTTGTGAACAGAAGATGATTTCCAATTAACTCGGATGATCTCTTCTTGTTGTATAAATGCATTCTCTTATGTGGGCTCATCTTTGCTTAGAGAGGATCGGATGATGTCATGGTCCAATCCATTGCGACCTGCCGGAGATTGACAATTTTTCCGAACTCTGTTTGTTCCCAGGGTTTGCGTGCTACTACAGTCAGTGAAATTCAGTGTACATACACGTGTGCTGCCTCTGCTGATTCGTTCTCTGACTATGGACAGTTTGACATATCGGAAGGCGTGTTGGGGCACATCATGTATTCCGCAGCCACGGCCCAATCGACTATGGACTTCTCAGTCATGCATGTTGATGATGGGGTTGTGGACAGTCCGCCGAATGGGGGGAAGTGCTCCGTTCCTGTTAGCTCGCCTTCACCTTTAAAAAGCCGTATGCATTCCCCTTCAGCTGCGGATCGTGATGGGATGAACCCTGTGACCCAGAGGAAGTTGTACGGTGCTGATATGGTGGTGGACGCGGTCCATCAGGTATGGCGTTCTTTCACGAATGTAGCATTTCTTTCGATAGAACGCATATTACGTTATTGGCATGGTAAACTTATAATCTCATGTTGTTGTGTAGGGAGATGGCCAGAACATCGCTAAGTCCGTCATTCATGTCAATGAGACACAACCTACAAAACTTCCTTTTAAAGAGCGGCATATGGCATCTAAGGGCTCGTTGCCTCCTCGACCCAAAAGCAATGTGCTTGCTGTAGCAGACCGTAAATGCAAGACTCATGATGGACAACTTCATAGTTATTCCCCTCGTCGTCCTTGGGATTTTGCGGAGCAAAGGTCCTTAAAGAAGCAACGGCGAGAGTTTCTACACCAACGATCCTCTAATAACAATGGATACAGCCGAGGGCCTGAGATATTGAAGGCATTGATGATTTTGAAGAGTAGGTCGCACTCCTAGTACCTAGATTGAAGGCCATGGAGAACATTGGACTCTGAGTGAGGTGGATGATAGAATACAAGGCTCATACAACTCTGCTATTTTGTAGCAATGATAAGAAGTCAAGTTTTACATAGCACTAGGAATTTCAAATTGTAGAAATCATTCTTGCTAAATACATGTAACTAATCATTTTGCAAACTATATGTAATTACTTCGTGTACGGACATTCAAACTTCGTATGTGCTTCGGCTGTGAATGTATTGAATTTCGTCTATTTTGATGAATAATTCCATCTATTTTTCAACCTAACTCTTCCCCCTCAACTCCCATTTCATTGGAAAACTCTCAAAATAATGAATATGATGTTGATTGAAGCTGGAAGACACCGCGCCTCAAGAAGACTGAACTAAACCGTGCCTGAAACCCCGCGCGCCCCAAACCAAAGCTACAAAAACAAAACGCGATTGAAGACGGAGAATCACCCACGCCGGAAGTTGGAAAAATGTTCGTGAAAAAAAATTGGAAAACTTTCAGAGGAAAGGGACGACGGACCAACCCTGGTTCCAACCCTCCTTCCCCGAACCTCCTTCCCCGAACCTCCTTCGCCAGCTTCGGTCCTTCCCAATCCTACTCCTTTTACCCTACAGGAGTGTATGTCGCCAAACTTGTGGAATGTATGTCGCCAAACTTGCCTCCCCAGAACCTATTTCTTCTAAGCTTCAAGTCCTATACACGTAGGTGTCTTGAACCCTTGAACAGCATGTGGGTCATAATGAAAATCATCTATTTTTTCACCATGCGAATTGTTTGTTTAAAAAAATGATAAAGTTCTCATATGAAGAAAAAGTACTGTAGATGATCTTTCCTTTGCACTCAAATTTTGGAGGATGAATAGTTGCATTTTTGTCCGACACAAAGAGATTTCTGTCATTCATCAACCAAAAAATGGTCTGGCATTATGCATGGTCTACAAAATGTAAGAGAACTTCATCCAATTCAATTTTTGTAGGTCCCTATTTTCCAAAGTAGCATTTGATTTTGAAGAATTGAAAATTCAACCACAAATTCAACCCCATGACATTTGGGCTCTCTAAATGTTCCAATTTTTAAAAAAAAAATTAACCTTTGAATGTCTGGACGGTCATCATGGAAATCATTTGTTTTGTCACCGTACAAATTGTTGGCTTAAAAAAATGAAACATCAACAGATTGTAGTTGAAACTCTAATTGGAAGACAAACTATTGTAGTTGATCTTTATTTTTCACCATAAATTTTGGAAGATGAATAGTTACATTTGTGTCCAGTACGGCAAGATTGTTTCTCATTCATTTATCAAGAAATGGCTTAGCAGTTGTTTAGGGATTAAAGAAAGTAAAGAGTCCACGTAATGGGACTAAGAGATGTTGAAGACATGTATGAAGCAATTGTGCAAAGTGTGTTTCATTTCTTCTCATCCCATAATTTATCTCTTTTAGACTTTTTCACGTAATGTAGACATTTCCTTATTTCAAGAATTTCGGAAAAAATTCCATATCCATTGGGGGGGGGGGTATATTTTCTAATTTAAACAAATTTGAATAAAATTTAATCAATAGTATTTCTAATTTGTAATGTACCTAACACTCTAAATAACCAAGGTTTTTTTTTTAGCTTCTTGGAATTCATTGTAAGTTTCAAATGAATCTAAGCATCTTTAGAACTTATACACCAAAACACAATTTCCAAATTTCAAACCCTATTCAAGGCTTACGTAAGATTTTGAGCATTCCATATACTAAAATTTTACCCTAAATACAAAGTTTAGTAAATGTAACCAAACTTCTAAAGTATTGTCATGAATAAAAAAATAATTAAATAATAAATAATTTAGTTTTTTCTATGCTATTTTTTTAAAATTATAAAGAACTTTTACTTTTTAGATGATCGTAATCTATAAAGGTCTAAACACCATTTTTTTTAAGATTAAACATTTAAAAAGGTATGGAATAACTATTAAATGGCACAAGAAAGAAAATGTAGAAGTTCAAAATATTTTGAACTAGAATTTAGGATTCTTAAGTGAATAAATTTGGTGCCATTTGTTTGGTAAATCAACAAAACATTAAAATTAAGTATTCATGTTTTGTAGTTTAAAGAACTATTATTTCATACATAACTTGCACTTTTTGAATAATTATGTGTTTGAAGTACAGAAGATGTAATAAAAGAATTTCTAAAACTTGTAGAGTACTAATTTTTTATACAATTTAGCGAGTCATTGTATGGGATACATTATAATACATTCATTTCTAGGAGGTGAACCTCTCATGAAGATTATTTATGTGACATTGAAGTCGTTCAAGGCTCTAAACCATGATGGAGTTAAAAATAATGATTGGTAGCAAATGAATGGAAAGTCCATCATTCATTTCAATGTACTAACAAAGTAGTCTAATTTGAAGCCAATTATGCTCCAAATCATGGTTTGGGATGCCATGTAGGTGGACATGACGACTTCTTAGAACATGGGTCTCTACATTTTGTACACTTCACATAATTATTAAGCTTTTAAAAATGAGTATGGATCCTACTTTGTATAGTTCTAGTTCTCATACTTTCTTTTTGAAATATTCTAAGCGTGTGCTTTTTATTTCTTTTATCTTCATAAAAGTTTAGTTTTTTTTCATTGTAGTGCTTCATAGTGTTCTGCAAACTTTATGTTTTTTCATCCAAATCATTCTAATTTAAAAAACAATTGAACAAAATTATATATTACACTGAAGAATCATAATTCTTTCAAATTTATACAAAAATTTAACTAGTACAATATGTTGTTGATCTCCAATACTTATCCTCTTTAAAATTTCATAGCTCTTATGATTTTAGTTACATAATAAAAACAACATAATTACCTTCATTTTTCATTAGTTGCTAATGTATTGTACAAGACAAATAGCAAGAATTTGATGTGCTCATACGTAAATGCAAATTTCTTAGAATGAGTTTCAACATTTATGGAAAATAAAACATAACAAGTACCGCATTTTATAGAATTAAATGTTAAAAAATTCAGAATTGTACATTGTTCTTTGTTTTCAAAACAGAAGCTCAAAGTTCTATATTTTTTTTATAAAATTAAATTACAGATTCAAAAGTACCATGTAAGATTTTGGGTAATTTTGAACATGTACGGTCATTTAGATGTCCACAACATTGGAGATCCTTTATTAATTGAAACTAGTAATATTCAAAATAAAAAGGCATTATGTTTTATTGCCTGCTATTATTTCAAAAATTTCAAGAATCCTAATAAAATTTATATAAGAAGCATCTTTCAATTTCAGGATATTGGAATTTCAGAAATAAATGTGAATTTTGAATATCATTTGCAAAATCAAGATGAATTCATGAACATATTCGTGAATGAATTCAATGAACATTGAATTCATGAGCATGTAATTTACATTTGTTGAAGACTTTGCTATTGCTCCTAAACCTTAAACCCTGAACCCTACACCCAAAACCCTACATCATAAACCCTAAACCCTAAACCCTAAATCCTAAACCCTAAACTCTAAACCCCAAAATCCGAAAGTCCAAACTCCATTCCCTATTGAAAGCTTTCATTACGTACAATTCTGTTTATAGCCAATACACATTGGACCCAACATGTGCCAAATTACTGTGGTTACCTACCGTAAACATTCATCTAAATCAGACATAAGAATAAACTATTTAAAAAAAAGGTTGGTTGGTGGGTGGTGTATGAATTGCCAAATTTGCCAAATCCGAAATTCCGCTGTGACTACAAAGAATATTTCCACATTTTTGGAAAAAAGGTCACTGCCAAAAATTCCACAAAGTACAAATCCCCCTATTAAAATCTAAAAAAGATCGGCTACGTCAGATCCCATTTCTATTCATAAAAATTTCCATCACATTCCACATCATTGTCATTATTTGGGGGATGATAATGTCAACGGCCCCATAATCCGAGGAGGTACTTCTCCCCTACGCCCTCAAAATTATGAAGATTTCAAATACTATTAAATTTCCCGCTCACATTCTCCCGCTCACATTCTCCCACTCACATTCTTCCGCTAGTGTGTGCATCGACTCTCTTCCTCGAGCACCTCATTTCCTTTCTCGTGTTTTCCAGTATTCCCTCCTCCGCGGCCTCTTGCAGACATTGCTACCACACGGCCTTTGAACATATGTTTTTGCAGTGCATTTACAAGTTTATGTGACTAATTTGCTTAGTTTTGCACGGGTTATCGTAAGTTTCTCTATTTCCCTTCTCCCCTTCTCACTGAATGCTAGATTTCTGCTCTTGGTCGTCAGTGTTAAGCAAAGTTACATGTAGTATTACGTAGTCCTCCGATTCTTGGAGTTTAGGGAATTCAGGTGTCAAATCTCAAATGTTGTCCTGTCTATGTTATGTTCAAGAATGAACAACCGATTCTTGCGCCATAAATGTCGGAACTATAAATTTGTCTATCACATATATGCATGGAGGTTATCCTCGGGTCGAGGATAACCACAAACATGAATAGATATTCAGAAACATGCATGCAGGTTATCCTCGTCTCGAGGATAATTTCAAACATGCAAGGAGATTAACCTTGAGCCTAGCATAATCACAAACATACATGGAGATTATCCTCGGGTCGAGGATAATTTGAAACATGCATGAAGATTATCTTTCATCCGAGAATAATTTCCAACACGCACCGAGATTATCCTCGACCCGAGGATAATCACATACATACATAGAATATGAATGATAACCATAGACAAACATAGTCATTCATTGACATTTGAATTGATATACAGAGTTCATGTACATAATAAGTGTGACACTCCAATGTCGACTGTGGGAATACATATTATCTCTCAATCTTGTCCGCCAGGTATCTTCGAATCGAAGATACATTTTGTTTTCTTACTCCTACTACCTACTCCAAAATGGTATACAATTTTACCCTCCAACTGAGGTTGCTTTGCTCCCTGTTTTGTCAGTGTGTTCTACTTATTTATTATCCTCGACTCGAGGATACTCATAATAGTATGAATTAATTTTTTTTCTTTCACGCGCAGAATGGATACTCCAGATGCCAACGAGTTTACAATTCCAATGCCAACTTTGCCGCCAGGTGTCGCAGCCTGCGAGGGATTTCCTCAAGCTTCTTGGTATACAAAATGCGTCACACTCAGAAATGAGGAGGGGGTAGAGGTGGCAAAAGGGATTTGTCATAATGTTGATGCAGATCTCGTCATTGACATGGACGGGCAGCCACTCGGTGATGACCGAGTTGCAATTCAAATTGCAGAGTCTTTGTGTAAGGCAGATGTTCCGTCGGAGTGGATGTGGTCCATGCACTCCTGGCACATTTCCAAAGTCTACCTTAATTGTGCCAGCTTATATGACCACGAACAAACGCATTTCTTCAATACTGCAGTCTCTTCAAACGGTTCGAGGCGGCGTGTTCGGACTGGAGTTCGTTCCTATGAAAGCTCACGTGAAAGGACTGAGCCTACCAATCTCCCGAAGAAAGAAGCCCTCCTCACAGAGCAAGCAATTGCTGATGTTTCTAGTATGAAATGTTGCCAGAAGAATTGCTTGCAACCATTTCCACGTGGTCAGATTCAAACTGTTCGGTCTCTACTTCATATTGATGGTGGAGTGTTCTGGCGCAAGTCACGTCTGCTTGACGTGCACAAGCAAACCCACACTGATTCCAATGGAAGGGACATGATTACCTTGACAAACCATGAAATTTGTTCGGTTGCTTGGTGCGCCATCCATGGAGTATCGAAGGCTACCTTTTATAGATACAAGAAGATGGCAAAAGATGACCAGAAACTGGAGCATCATGGCAACCTTGGAATGAAAAAACCTCGGACACACACTTTGCAAGCAACAGCAACTCTTCGATTGTTAGTGGAGAATGAAGCGGACACGATGCCTCACAAATCGAGGACCCTTGTGTCTGGAGAGAATGTCCCCTCCATGGTCCTACCGTCTGCATTTCGTTGGAAGGACAAGTTGCCACAGATTAACAATGTCAATTCCTCACTTCAATTGCAAAATATTTCGGCTAGTGGATTGAGCAACATACGTCGTCAATCTTTTCTAGAGTATGCTCCAAAGGCTAGAGGAGATAGTTTTTCTCGTTGTGGAACCTGCGATAGATATAGGCAACTTAAGAGTGCTTGCACTCCACGTTCACGAGCGCAAGACGTGTGGTCTAACAAATTGAGAGTGCACCTATCGGGGCAAAAGGCGCATAGGGACTTGTACTATGGAAACCGTTCAATGTCTGAGATGTATCCTGACAAGGTTTTGACTATAATCCATGACAAGATGGATCACTCAAAGACTGCTTCCCCTCATTACTCGCACAAGAGTAAGGGAAATGATTCTTTCATGAAGATGCCTGTCGCTGTTACAGGCATGATTGCTCATGGTCATGGAGATGTGCGATATGCACACTATGGCTTGGACATATTCCCAACAGACTCCAACTATACTATTGGGTCCATTGCAAAATTATTGCGAGATCTAGAGTCCCAACCGAAGCATTCATCTCGTCAATTGTTTGTAGGAGGAGAGCGTTCTGAACTGACAGAGGCTTTGTTAATAGGTTCAAAGATTTGTACGGACTCTCTCGGGTCCCCCCCTGAAGTATTGGTGGAAGCTCAACCTCTTCCTCCAACATTGACTCTTCAGCTTGACTATGCTTCTGGCGACAATAAGAATCGGTGGGTTTTTGCGTTCTGTTCTCTCCTTGTCTATAGAGCTATTTTTCGAGAGATATACATTAATTTCCTCATTGTTGGACACACTCATGAGGACATTGATGCTCTATTTGGTCGTTGGAGCACTAAATTGAAGACGAATGACTACCCCACACTTCCAAGGTTGATGAAGTCTTTCATGGATTGTGAAACACAACCCGTAATTCCTCATCTCATTGAGGAGGATCCTGATTTTAAGCGATTTGTGGACGGGTACTTGCATACAGGCGATGATTCTCTACAGGGTCATTCTCAAGCGCAGCAATTCAAGTTTTATAAGGATTCCAATGGGTGGCCATTGATGCAGTACAAGATCCTTTGTACCGATGTCGATTGGTTGCCGAAAGAGGGTGGGGGAATTCGCTTATGGAAAGAGACAATAGATGGACACCCTAAAGTACCGAGGGGTAGTCCTCTACCTTTGGCACCGCAACAAATGCGTTGCTTTGATGAAATTTGCAAGGGTTTAGATGGGTACATTGCATTGTGGGGGGCAATGGGCAATCAAGACTTATCTGGAGAATTTAGGAGGAAGAATGAGCCGGTGCGGAAATATTAGGAGGGTGTGAGAAGTGCTCTCAATGCTCCACTTGTGGTGCGTGAGACATTGCGTGATGGATTTTGGCCAAATTCTCGAATTGCCGATGAGGTGGAAGACCAATACCTAGCTGATGGCACAATACGTGAGGAGTTTGCGGAAGATGCACCTTTTGTTGGTCGTAGGCGTGATCGTCCACCTCCTTCATTTCGTGTTGGCCGTGATGTATATGCAGGTTACTTAGTTGTTGTGCGCCCCGCTGACGGTGACCTCCGTCCATTTTGGCTTGCTCGGGCTTTAACAAATCCAAATCCAAATCCAGGTCATGTCAATTCGATTCAACTTCAATATTGGACACCTACGTCTTTTCACCACACCAATGAAGAAACATATGTTGGGTGGGACACAAAACAAGGGAATTCTTGGTGCGAGGATAAGGCTATCTCTCCGAGTTGGACGCATACAGACTGCATTATGACTGCTTGGAAGCCACGCTTCAAAGAAGGCACTTCTGATCCAAGAGTTAGAATTCCCAAAACACAAATCGCTATCATCTAGACATCGGTGGATGCATATGTATCTGGTGAAAGCAATAATGTATCTTCGGAGTGAAGATGAATAGTTTGTAGGCATAGGAAATCATGATGAGTTTTGCGAGTTTGTACGTTATTTTCTTAACTGTAGGGAGGATGACAAAAAAATATGGAAAAAAATAAATTATAAAGAGTTGTAGAAGTTGATAGTTTCTTTGATTAGGGCAAAAAAAAATATAATAAAAAGTTGTTAGAAAAAAACATGTGGAGAAGATGAAATAGATTTAGTTTTTTTATTCTTTTAGTTCATTGTTTTGATCTTTTTTTATATTATTTTAGAATTTGATGTTATAGATGTTGTATAATATAATATATTTTTATTTTTATTTCTTGTATGGTATTGTGTATTTTGTAAGTTCTTCATTGGAATTCTATTGTCTATGACATTTGTTTTGGATCACGATGAGTACTAATGTTTTCTATACAAAGTAATTATGAACTTCTCTATCTAAGCATATGTCAAATTCTTTACTTTGACATTGTAGTTTTTGATCAGGCTAGGTGTACAAATGTATTCTATCATGGATGATTTCAAAAATCTCTACCTCACTATATGTCAAACTATTTACTTAGATATTTTAGTTAAGCACTTATTATAAATGGTTCTAGTTTTCCATCCAAAATCCCTCCTTTCAATGTCCTTTACTACTATTTTTGTCCTCCAATTTCTTATACTTGTACAAATTCTTTATTCTTCAAGCAGTTTATGGTCTCAATTTTTTGAATTGTCTCAATTTAATGGACTCTTCTACATACTAAATTTAGGAAGATGATTAAAATGAGAATCCACATTGTCTCAATTTAATGAATATGGCCTTTTTTTTTGCTTTCATTTGTTGATGTCGTTCATATGTTCTACCTCTCCTTTCTCAATTTCTTCTATATTTGTGGGGTTTTAGTTGGCAAGGTCTACTATGCTTTCTACATTTTGTTTCTTCATTTGGGTGTTTTTTGTTTTCTTTCCGAATTTCAACTTCTATGATATGTTTACTATTTTATTCTTGATTTATATTCAATGTTTTACTTTTTATTCCCAAGAATTTTGCTCGAGGGTACTAGAAGAAAACTGCGTTGAAACCCACAAAACCATGTGGGATTGGTTTTATTGAGTTCGTCGTTTCCAATGCTGATTTTTGCGTTGGAATGTGTTGGAATGCAACACAGAAATGCATTCCAACACAATCCAACGCAAAAATCAGCATTGAAAACGACGAAGTCAACAAAACCAATACCACATGGTTTTGTGGGTTCCAATGTAGTTTTTGACAATTCCAACGCAGTTTTCTTCTAGTGGGGGGGGCACTTAGTTCTACTACACCAAACCATGTGTGAACAAGTGGTTTGTAATAAACTATAATTTCAACCTAAAATTTTTAGCATCAATTTTCAATGACTATAGGTTTCTATTGCCGAAATTTTCAACTCAAATAAAATATGGGTTTCACTATTTCTCACCCTCCTAAAAGCAGCTCAATGGCTCATTAAGGGTCACTCTACTATAGTAATGGCTCCTTCTAGCCAGATTTGGTCTTCTGGGTGACAATCAGGTACGTACATCTGGCTTTGATTTTACTCGGGTAATTCTATAGAGTAAATCTCCAGTGTTGGCACTCCCCTCACTACAGTGTATTGGCGTAGGCCCCATGACCCATGTTGTATGTGAATCCCCATGGAAGGTACCACCATGTCACATGCGCCATACATCATGCGTCATGCAGCATAGACGCATGCACCGTGTACTCTTCATCAAATGGGCCGTCAATGTTTTGTCGCCACAGTGATTTTTGCTCACACTACTTGAATAGTATTTCGACCTTGATTTTGGCGGAAGGGGTTCTTCCGTCGTATTTAGCGCCCACTTTAGGGTTTAGGGCGGCTTAGTGTTCACGCGGCGGTTTAGGTTTAGGAAATTCGAGCTTCATTGGAACTGTCCATTGTTTGAAGATTCTTGCTGCTACAATGGTTTCATTTTTCATTTTAGAGTTTGGGGGTTCAGGCTACGACAATGTTGAAGCGACGTTCAACGTAGAGTTTAGGCATTTTTGGTGATTGTGTGCAGGTTGCTGCTGCAGGGGATTGATTATTGAGATCGGCGTAGTTTTAGAGCTTTTGTGATTTGCATGGTTCTGTTTTCAACTACGGGATTAGGTAGCAATACAATATTTTTTGGGCAACGGTTTACTTTAGGGTTCAGTGTACGGTGTACTCTACGAAATCGGTTTAAGCAATATTTTCACACATTGTGATTCTAGTTCATGCGGTTCGGGGTTTAGGGGGCTGGGACGCCTTCCTAGCATAGTTATACATGAATGTATGTTTCAAGGGCACTTTCTTTCAGTATACTGCCATGGTAGACTTAGACGGTTTAAGGTCAAGCTGTGTACCACTTGCTTTCACAACCACCAAATCCACAATCAATGACACACGTCCTACTTCCTAAATAGATTTGTACAAGCGTCGGTTCCACTTGCAACATCAGGCAATCGAAGCGAAGGTATAATATCCATTTGAAGGTTCCATTCAATCTGGAGACTTGTTGTGGGACTAGCGTAAGACGCACGTAATTTGTTGGCAAAATGGAAATCGGACAAAAGCCCTTGTAGTAGCTCCTTAGTGTTTCATCCCAACCACCCGACTTGGAGATTTCATATGGGGGATGGTGAATACAAACGCGGGGATCAATTGCAGGTATGTTAAGATCCGCACAAAGTTAGGAAACGAACCTAGCTCCTTCAGGGCTACTGCAACTGCGGCAAAGGATCTCATCCGGTATACACTTACCCAGCAATCAAGGCTATTCACGTCATGTCCGGACGTCCGAATTCATTCCCGACGTCCGTCAAGATGAAATCTGGACTAGAACCGTCGACAGAGGTTGAAAACTACAAAAATAAATGGACATTCTTTGTCGACGGGCGGGTTGGACGGACGCGCTAGACGGGTGGGCCTTTGTCAATGGGCATCTGGACGGGTAGGATGGACGGGTTTGTGGACAGAGAACTGGACGGGCATAATGGACAGGCATCTAGATGGATATGTGGATGGAGAACTAGACAGGCGGGATGAACGGGCTTTGGATTTTTTGCATTTAACCCATAAATGCCCGAGGCACCCAAACCTGGTATTGGTAAAACTTTGAAGTTAAATAAAACCTAACCAAGTTGCTATTTTTAGTAGTATATATTTTTGGAAAGTTCTTCTTGAAGCCCAGTTATAGCTTCAATAGTCTGTTCTTAAAAATAAATGATAGAGATTTTTCTATTCAAGACTTTGTACAAGGGTACCCATTGCAATCTTGACTTCTTGTAGCATTGAGAGCTCTTGGAAATGTGCCTCAAAAACACTAGATCTTGGAGAAAAATTATATTCAAAATTCATTTAAAATTAAAAAAAATTATAAAGTAGATTTTAAGAAGCCATAAATTGATTGGGTTATACACGTCAAGCCCTTTAACCTCATATTTTTTTGGTCACCAACTTTTTAAATTTGACTTGTGAAAAGAGGATTGGAAGACTTCACATCATTTTTGTAGTTTTAACACCCTCATAGTCAAACATTATAATCTTTTACTCCATAAGTGATATTGTTGTATTTTTTTTTCCTATGAGATTTCTAACATGTCTAGTTCAAATTTATACGGTTACAATTTTTTTTAAATTGATACACCTAGTCACCTAATCAAAATGTTGACATTTTGTTCAACTTAGAGCAAATTCTAATAAGCTCAAAACAAGCCTTGGGCATCAAAAAAAGTTAAAAACTAAGAGAACAAAAGTTGAATTATTTTTTGGTTTAATTCTTAAGACTCAAAGAAGATTTCATCAAAGATTAAGCAATAACATTAATTATTAATTGTTTCTTGCTTTGGTAAGGAATTTCCATTGTTCTTATTTCTTAGCCCCTAAAGTAACATACTCTCATTGTCCCTGCTGCAAGGGATAAAATGGATTTACGGTAGGCTCCAATGATCTCAGTTTTTACTGAAACTTTTGGAAACTTTTTCATAAGATAGAATGATAGATAAACTTATGAGTTTATTTGGAATACAATTTCTATTGCAATTAGTGCCTAGGAGCAAAGGTTATGCCACAATAACCTCAAAATAGGGGAGATCGAACACCGGGCGGTTCGGGACTCCGGGCAACCAAAAAAAATCCACAAAAAATTGAAATAAAAATTTTAATATCTTTTTCCTTATGGATTATATTTTCTTTTAAATGGGAGGCTTTCATTCATTCCATTTGAATTAGTAATGTGAAAGTTATGGAGATTTTTGTGGAGTGGGCAATCCTAGCAACTTCTTGAAATAAATTTTCTTCTTTTACTTTGAATGCTAATAACTTTCAATCTATACGGTCAAACATCACAAATTTTTTATCACGTCATCTGAGACAAGTGTAGAATAAGATCCTCTGGTTAGATTCTAAAAAAAAATTGGAAAATTTATTTCATAGGTGAACATAGCAAAAGTGGTGGTTTAGGGTGGTTTGGGCCAAAAAATGGACTTTCTACTTTAGGGCTTTACCAAAAATAAAATAGAAGACTATTTTACCTACCATCTAAGCATACAAGCTTCTTCTACACTATTACAAAAGGGCCAATAGATTAACCCAATAGACAAACACAAAACAACAATACACAAGGTGGAAAGAAAATGATAAATGTACATGTTTTATAAATCCTTCAAGTAGATGGTAAATTGGTAAAGGCTTTACATATATCTGCTTTGTACAACTTCCGGTATTTAATTCTATACATCTATCTAGTTATAGACAATCTCATCCAAAACTATCTATTCTATTTCTTTGATTACAATGCCTCATGCTATGTTGCTTCTCAAAAATCTTTGCAATTCTTATCTCGATTGCAAAGTCGTCAGAAGCTGATGTGCGGTACGATTGTATCTATTATGTAAGTGGAAAAAAATGGCACTCACAAGTGTAGGCTCATGGAAAGTATTGTCTTCAATGTAGTTCATTTCTTCCTCAAAACTCATTTCACCCTCAAATCCGACATGCATGCCTTGAGAGTTAAACATGATGCGCTGTCACATCATAGGATAAGCAATTTCCCTGTTATACTTCCAAAAACCACTCTAGAGCATAACAAGAGTGACTCTAAAGATCGAACCTACGAGATTCTGTGAAGTATCTACTCTATTTATGATTCTAAGCTCAGTCAGTCTCAAACTCCACCTTTCCGGTCCTACTACTGCAACTGGAAAACAACACAACCAATTGAAATTACTCCTAGACTTTCTTCAACTTCCGGTCCAGGACATAATCCGGACCAGGAAGTAATCCGGTTTGTCAATCTGCAACAAAACCAGGACTTCCTAACTTCCGGTCCTGGGTACCACTCTTAAACCTATCCGTTCCGGTCTAATTCCACTCACTCAAGTAACCTAACCGGTTTAGTTTAACCTCTATTTCACCATCAGAAGGTTCGCCGCTTGATTTTGAGAGTGGCAGGCCCACCGCTCCTTCCGTGACTTATAGTGGCTGAAGACCCACTATCCTATCCTCCAATCTCCTACTCTAATCTGGATCTGGTTTGATCCTTCACAGTAATCCAGAAAATAATCTAGATTATAGGTCACATAAAGACCCCCCATATGATCCGCTCATACTACAACGACCTTGATGTCAAGTTCTAGCCGTACGAAGCTAGGTGGCTGCAAGTCTATCCGTCCATTCTAGCTTCAACTAAGATTATTTTGTTCGCTGCGATAGCAATGAGACCTCACAGGAGTTCGGGCACTCGACTGGATTTCCCACCCAGGAGTTTTAGCGCGCCTATGGAATCCCTCCCTATTCGCCTAGCCTAACAACGGCTCTTTCAACCGGAATACTAAATCTTAGCAAAACTAAGGCACTGGAATATACTCCCAACTCTTACTTACCCGCCCTCATGTACTCAAAACCAAAACAAGAACACCAAGGGGAGAAATCCTAATCAAAACTCTAAGTGCGCTCCCAACCCTTCACTAAACTGCCCTGCCAAACACGGAAGAACACAAAACAAGGAGCAAATAGAATACACAAAAGAACTTCAACAAAAGGAATGACTCCCATTCTTCTTCGCAGAGAATGATTTTATATACATTGTAAAGATCCAAAAAGCGAAAAGCACCCCAAAAATCCCTCGCAGAACTTTCCGGATAAGCCTCGTTGGCAAAATCGGATCTAATCCGGTACTAAACCCTAGCAAACCAGGTACTAACCCGGTCCGGTCCCTACCTAACCGACCGGGATCTAATCCGGTCCAGTTCCTAACTAACAATTTACAAAACTAAGCCCCCATGCCCACGTTTAATGTAACACTAATGACCTCGGGCGGAAGCTCGTCAAAGGTTTCCTACAGGTTCCTGGCCGTCTCGCCAACAGTAGGATCCGGTCACTCTGGTGATGAATCCAACTCGATGTGCTCGGCCGATTCGGTCCTCCCTGCCTTCCGTTCCTTCTTTGATTGGGGAGTAACATCTTTCCCCTTATTTAATTCCGTTCCTCCCGGAAATGACTCTGGTAAGGAGATATCCAAAAGGCGGATACTCCTTGAGAGTACTGTTCCGGTCAGCTTCATGTTGCTCATCTCCATCCAGTCCGCAGCTTCTCGGGCTCCCATCATGACCGTCTCCAATTGCTTGGCGAAGTCCGTTAGGATCCGAACCATCCGGGAACCGGATAACTTCTTGTCCACTAGCCATCCTTCATCAAACAGCTTCGCTTTGGCTATCAGCATTCCGGATTCCCCGAAAGTCTCCTTCATCAACTTTGTTGTCTTCTGAGTCACATCTACCATCTCCCTAGTGGCGGCCATATCTTCCTTGAAGATGGCGATCTCCCCCTTCAACATGTCAACTTCCTCCTGGAGTCGACGGTTCTCAGCTCTCAATTTTCGGTTCTCTTCTGGATCGCTGATGCAGACATGTAGTTAGCTATCCTTCCAGGTAACAGACTGTTCAGTGGGGCTCCCACCAGCTTACCAATCTTCTCCAACGTGATCTTCTTACACTCTCAATCTCCCTGGATGTTGGAGAGGGTCTCAACCAGGCCATCGAAAGGGTCAACCGGATCACCTTCATCTGTGACCGGCTTCTTATCCGGTCGGCGTTCCGGTTTTGACGTCTCACTTGGAAGCGTTCCTCTTCCGTCTGGAGGCATTGTCTTCTGCCATTTGGTCTGCTTCAACGACTCCTCCTTGTCATCTGTCTCCTCATCTTCCGGTTCTTCATCCATTTTTGACTCCCCATACTTCAAAATGGACTCCTGGGATCGCCAAGTCTTTTCTTCTGTATCGGTGAGGACGTGGTCATATAATATATGTGGAGGAGGTAGGGTGACAGAGGTGTGGGCCTACTCTTTCCTACCAGGGCACAAGGTTGGACACCTAATCACAGATGATCCAGGCCCAATCTGCCTTCCGTTGTCTGGTCAACGCACTGAAGATTGTGTTGCCAAGGATTATCGTCTCCCTCGTCAGCTTTTCCAGATGGAGGATCGGAATGAGGAACTTGAATAAGTTCTGGTTTCGGTCATCCATACAATCATCAACTGCGTATCTGTCCTTCGGGTTCGTTGGTCCCGAAAACTTGTCCTTGATATAGTCGTCCTTCCGACTGGCCATCCCTGAACCTCCCAACCAGAAGTGATAGACTTCCCTCCATTTCTCTTCCGTCCAGCGGGTCGGATTCCCTCTGGCAGTGTTATCGAACTGATTCGATAACTTCCCCAACAATTCTTTGACAACCCGCTCCTCCTTAAACCCCCACGGTTTATCAACCAGACTAGTGCACCCCATGGTCGCGAGATCCTCCATTAGCGCGGTCTTTTCTGATTCCGTCGAAGGGATGATTGGAACCACCTTCTAGAGTTTCACTTCTGTTGTGGCAGAGCTAACTCTGGATCTGTGTAGCTGCGGCATGGGCACGGTTCTGAGGCGCTCAAAAATCTCACCAAGACTACTTCACTTTCCACTCCTAGTCGCACATCCCATTCCTCACTTTCCCTCACTGGTCACGACCGGAAAGCAACAAAACTGCAACTGCGGATATCCAACCTTACAGCACACAAAAGAAATCTTCACTAATGATGCCCTTCTTCACAAATCTGAAGGAAAATCACAGAGAGGAGGCACAAAACAACCAGTCTCAGCGCACAAGGTTGGAAAAGGGGTTCTAACTGGCGAGGTTTCCCCCTATATAGTCTCAGGGCCGCCAAATTAGGTCATAATGACCTAATCCGGTTTATCCTAATCCGCTCCAACCAGATCCGGTCTGCCAAAACTAATCCGGATAGAACCAATCCGGTCCAGACAAATCTAATCCGATCCAAACCAATCCGGTCCAGACAGATTCCGTGTCTGTGTAGAATCCGGCTAGATCCCTAACTCTATTCTTCATCTAATTTCCAGTTCTAACTTATTTCGTGACTCATCAGAGGGATTTGCCAATTGATTTTTGAGAGTGGCCAGCTCACCACACCTTCCGGATCTTTTAAAGTGATGGAAGAGTTCACTCTATTCTACCTGCTCTCCTATCTAACTAGAGTCCGGTTTGGCTTCTCACAATGACCGGAAAATGAATCCGACCAGAGGTCACACAAACCCCCCCTGTACGACCCTTATCATACTACAACAACCTTGACTTTTCCTGCAATCCGTATGAAGCTAAGGTGACCACAAGTGTATCCGCCCGTGCTAGTAGAATCCAGTATCTTCTCCGTTTACTTTCTAAGTTAATGAGACCTCTCAAGGATCAGACACTAACCAGATCTCCCATCCGGTCGCTCTAGCATAGTCAAGAAATCCCTCCCTAATTGCCTAGCTTAATAATGGCTACCTCATCCGGAATACCAAATCCAAATTCCACTAAGGTGCAATGACTCACTCCCAACACTTACAACCTTTTCACATATACTAACAAGTACAAAAAAACAACCAAGGGGAAGAAAACTCTCTCAAAGTCCACTCACTAGCACTCAATTCCTCACTCACTCACTTGGCCAAAGCATGGGAAGGCAAAAGAACAACAGAAAAATGCACAGTATATAGACAATATGATAGAAATTCCCTTCCTAGTCTCAATTGAGAGACCTGTTTATATACAAAGTTTGAGTTCATACAAAAATAAGGAAAAGTCCTAAGAATCCGGCACTGTTTCCGGCTGAGATTATAGGATCTAATCTTCTCGGATTTTATGCTACAAAACTGTACCTTACAAAATTGTCCTAAAAATATACATCCTATCTACTAAAATTCCTAAGGCCCACCACTCTCTGGTGTAAGTTGCTCAGTAATTTTACTGAGGCTTCCTTCTTTATCTCCCCCTTCTGGAACACGTTCCGGAACTGGAGTAGATGGTTCCCCAACTTCTGTTGTAGTTGAAGCGGGTACTGGTATTGCTGGTGCAGGGGTCTTCTGGTTTGAACCTGGAGATCCCGGCTTGGGTACCTCCTGCACATCTGAGTCCCCACATAGACTCGGGAAGGAGATTCCGGACAAGGAAACCGGATGATGTAGATGAAGTCTTTTACTGCTATCATCAATCATCTTAGCTGCCTTCCGGAATTCCTCCAGCGAAGACTCCATCTGACCGGCAAACTTTGCAAGAATCCGTGCTACCCTCCCTCCGAAGATTTTCTTCTCTCTATGCACGCCTTCTTCAAACAGCTTCACCTTGGCCATCGCGTCTCCGGACGCCGCCACCACGAAGGTCATCAAGTTGATGGCCGTCCGGGTGTCCTCCTATAGGATCCGGGCAGCTTTCACTTCCTCCAAGCTGACATCCCGGTTCCTCTTCAAGAGTTGATTATCGCCTCTCAGCTTGAGTATCAACTCGTTCATCTCCCGAAGGGTTATGGTTTGCTTAAGAAACCATTCTTCCTTCTCCCGGTCCTCGTCCGGGTTATTGATACAGTTCGCTACCATTTCCGGAAGTGAACTATCAATCTTCCCTCCCACCAAGCCGGCCACCGAAGCAAGTGTGGTCTGCCTGATCACGCAAAGGGACTGGATCTCCCCCATAATGTGAATCAACTTCCCAAAAAGTGGATTCATTCCGATATCACTGGATCCGGAAGCTTTGGCTTTTCCCTTTTCCGCTTCCTGGGGTCCAATCTTGGATGGTCCGGTTTTAGCCAGATGAACCTTGTCCGGACTGGTCTTGGCCCGAGTGGACATCTCCTTCACTTCCGCCTGAGATGGCTTTTCGCCCGTCTTCTGTCCAGCCGGAGACCCCCAGTTACTCACCGTTGTTTTGAGCCGTTTCCGGTTCACAAGGGGTACCTCATCGTCTTCCTCGCCTTCCTCCTGCTAGTTCCTCATATTCTCCTTGGGCATCCCTACTAGCGGGGTACTATCCGGTTCTGTTTCGGAGCTCTCGTCATCCGACGCTCCGAATTTTGAGAGAGCCGTCTAGGCCCTCCATTCACTCTCCTCACCCGTCTTGAGGAGTCCCTGCTTCCGGTAGAGATGGAAGAGGTAGGGGCAGAGTGGAGTTCCTCTGCTCTTCTTGGTGTTGGCGCAGAGTCCGGCCACCAGTAGACACATGTCCTTGGCCCAGTCTACTCTCATTTCTCCACTCAGCACCCCAAAGATGGTATTGCCCACCAAGTGGATCAATATCGTGGGCTTCTCCGGATAAAGTATGGGGAGCAAAAATTCTAGGAGGCACCGATGTCGCAAGTTGATGCAATCCGCCAGAGCAAACCCGTCCTTGGAATCTGCTCCTTGAGAAAACAGCCCCTTCACGTAGTTATCCTGGGATTTTGCCTTGGACGTCCCTCCTGCCCAGAAATTGTATACTTCCTGCCAAATTTCCTCCGTCCACTTTTCTGGAGCTGCACGGATGGTTCCTGCAAATTGATTCGGAGCGCCCACCTGCAACTCTCGGAGCATCTCTTCGTTCTTGAAACCCCATAGCTTCCCACGAAGTCCCTCACAGCCCATGGCTGTCAAATCGTCCATCAGATCTGCCTTCTCTCGATCTGATTTTGGTTCTACAGGCGCCACCCCCCTCAGTTTCACTTCCACTTGAAGCGCATTGTGTTTGGTGGCGGCGCTGCTATGTTTAGGCATCCGTCCTCCCTTCTGATTCTACCTCACTTTCTCTCTTCTAGCCACACGTCTTGTATCCCACCCGAAAACCCGGTTTAGCGTCTTTCTTCTTCTCGCGCCTCAAGGTCAATCTGCGCGCCCTCCCTCAACTCAGCGCTTCCTCCAATCTCATAATGCCTAAGTGCAAAAGGCTTCCTCAAACACTCAAAGAGAAAACAAAAAAAACTGAGAGCTGGAGGGAGAGAGAGAGAGAGAGAGAGAGTTAGAAAATTGAGAGTTGGAGCGCCTAAGTGAAAATGAGCCCCCAAAACCCTAATTCAAGGTTTATATACCTTGAAAAGTAATCCTGACTTCCCTTCCGGCTTTCCAGTCCTCCGGTCTTAGTCTGGAACTAGAAGATTTTCCAACTTCCATTCTAATTCCGGTTGGCAGTTGGTGTACTCTTCCAACTATTCTAAGTTCAAACAATTTCCTATTCTTTAAGCTCATCCGAATCAGTTCTTTTCAGATTAGGGCCTAAAATCTTGACTTCTATAAAAAAAATCAAAATTCCGGTTGCGACATGTAGCGGTCGCTTGTAGAGTTTGTGTACGAGGTTTTTTCAATCTCAAATTCCCATGTGCCTCTGCTTCCTTCCCCTCTTTGGCCATGTGCTTGAACCTGTAGAAGGTAGCTTTTGAAGTCCCATGGATGGTCCACCACGCAGTGAGACATACATCAATGTTTCTCAAAGTTATCCATTCCTTTCCAACAGTGTCTTTGCGCGACTGCCTATGTGCTTTAAGAAGGCAAAGCTAACGGACATACACTCCACCTTTCACATGCAGTTGATATTGTATAGACTCAATTTCGTGACGCGGGAAATGTTGTTTGCAGTTCTTCTGGCAACATGGTTTTGTAGACACTTCAATAATTGCTTGTGGAGTGAGAAGGGTTTGTTTTTTGGGAGGCAGGACTTGCTCCCTCCTCTCCCGAGAAGTTTCATAAGAACGTACACCAACCCGAATGTAGAGGTTGAGGGCATTTATAGCCATATTGTATATATGTGTCTGGTCATGGTCATATAAACTGGTACCATTCAAAAAGACTTACTTGATGTGCCATGCCTTCATTGACCACATCCACCCTAAAGAGACTTCTGGCTCGCACAATGATTCTACAATTTGCATTGCAACACAGTCATCACCTAAGGGCTTCCCATCACTATCGATGACAAGATCAACATCAACACTTTGGCAAACTCCTTTTGCAACGTCAGCTCTTGCTTCATTTCTTAGGGTGACACACTTCGTAATCCAGGACTGCCGAGGCAACTCCTCGCAGCCAACGACACCAATAGGTAATATGGGTACTGGAACCGCAAATTCATCAAGTCTATGAATATCCATTCTGCAAACAATCAGATGACATTAGAAAGATTAATCTTTGAATCGATGATAAACAAATCGCAAATGTAAAATGCAAGTCACAAAATTCTTTCCAAATTGTAATCAAACTTGTCATACCTACTTTTTGATGTGATTAGTGGATCATCGATACCATTGACTCAACGATAATCAGTTATAGTTTAAATTCTTTAGTAGAAAAGAAAAAGCAAAGGACCTCAAATTTTAGGCAATTACTCTATTAGAATCATTCCCTACGTGACATGACACTTTCAGTAAAGCACAATACCTGAACTTCATGATGAACACAATCCATGTAAACATAGTCAACTCAAGGATGAAGTAATAATCATTAATTTTCATTACTAAGAATGCATGTGACGATTCAAGTAATCATCATGTCATCTCAAAGAACAAGTAATTATACACAATTGCACAAGAACGATATATCTGTCTAGTATATAGATTTTTCGATTAAAGATGAACACGATAGTTTTACTACAGGAGTATACATCGATGTCAACCTAGTTAGTGTCCTTGACTAAAGGAGAACTCAAACTTATCCTCGAGTCGAGGATAAGATCAAGTAGGTAATGGCAAAGCACTATTCCGAGACTCCATTGTAAACATAGAAAAAAACGGGATGGAATTCTTTAATTTTTGGCTACATAATTAATTAAATAAACTATATTTCTAGAATAATTATTATCCAATCCATTATATATACTTAGAATCCCTTGCTCAAAACAGTTCTTGCGTAAGACTTCATTAGTGGGAAAGCTACTATCGTTGATTCGATGATACTTTTCAGAATTAGGTGGAGATGGAATTTCGCCAAATCCAGGATTCCTGAAGCATTTAGTTGAAAATTGATATCATCGAGTCAATGATAACCCTCCAAAATTTGTTGGAGGATGGGTATGTTGGATTCCACAATGAACCTCCATAATTAGGTGTTCAAAGGTATTGTCGACTTAACTATGACTCTGACATATTCATGACTGAATGTTGTTATCGTCGACTCGACGATACCCTGTATACAATACATTATAAGTGCACAGAACATATTCCCGGATTTTGCGCCGTATTAATCGGAAGTTCACAAACCAAGTGAAAGCAATAGAATTCACACACACATTTTCTTTTCATACCACAAGTCCCTGAACTCATTCATTACTATAAACAAACAAATACTAACATCACAAATATGAACATACAATCATTTAAGAAACGACTCCAAGCACAAACATGTAGAGAAAGATGAGTACTGTGGAAAAGCCCAAATCAAAATACAACTTACTAGCTATGAGAATGAAGGACCACGGGAGGGATTCCACAACTCTCCACAGACTGCATAATCAGCAATAGAGAAACAAAGACTTCTTGGGAAATAAGTAGAGAACGTGGTGTCCGCAAGTGCTAGAGCTACAACAAAATGAGGAGAAGAACTTCAGGTGTGCGGTTCCGAAGCGAATTCGAGCGCACAGCATGAAGGTACCTAATAGAAACTAGGAATCTCTACCGTAGGAAGGGTGGGAAAGAATGGGCGCAAACATTTTAGATTTCAAAATTTGTAGAAATCAACGGCATATTAACGGCTCATTCATGCACTTGCACTAACAACAATAATTAAATGCTTCCCGTTTTTGGGAGCAATTTTGAAGACTTTTCGATAAGAATACAACAAAAGAAGATTCCTTTCCTTCACAGTTGCCCTGCATTTCCGTATTCCGTTGACCTTGAGAAGATGCGCTTCGCTGTCAAAGCATCAAAAACTTAAGTGCCATCCTTTTAGGAGTGCTTTCTTGCGATTTTGTCAAATTGAGATTCAACCTTTCACCATGATTTTAGGGTTTTAAACAAGTGGGTATGGATTTAGGGTTTAGGGTTTCTAGGGTTCTTAGGGTTTAGGATTTTGGGTATTTGACCTCTTATCTTCAGAGTTTTTTTTTTCCATTACGTGACTCTATAAAATACAAATTTTTTTGGCAAGGAGCGCAGAACTTCCTAAAATCATGTTTGTTTGGCATATTTCACCCCTAAATGTCCAAGATCTGTTTTGAGCCTCTAAGAAATTGCTCTAAATTGGACTACAAGACAACTTTCAGGTATGTTGAGTCATTTGCAAAAAACTGTAACCTTACAAAATTAAAGTAGACATGTCTGACATTTCAAAAGAAAAAAAAACACAACAATATCATTTAAGGGTTGAAGGATTATAATGTTTCATCATGAAGGTGTTAAAACTATGAATATCTTTGAATTTTCTTTTTGCATGTGGAATCTACAAAATTGGTGACCAAGAAAAGCTTGAGAAGTTCATGTGATTTTAGGTTCAAAAGTTCAGTGAATATGGATGAAAAAGAAACATTAAAAAGAAAAGAATATTCAAAGAACTGATAACTACATTTGTGTTTGAAGCTCATTCTAAAGTTTAATAGTTAATGTGCGTATAATGAAGTTGGAGAATTATAGTTCAAATGAACCTCACTTTGTCTAACAATGTTTTTCGCAAAATTGTAGAAGTTGCATTACAATATTCATCCTATAGATTCATTTTTGAATAATTAAGATGCTTACATAATAATAAGTTTAGGGTTCAAAGTAGTGTTCAATAAACTAAAATTGGTCATGCACTTAACTGTACATCTTATAACTTATATTTTTTTTTTCTTCTTCCTCATATGAATTAAATACATTTGATTTTTTGAACTACAAGGCATGGAATTTCATGTTCATGAGTTATTCACCTTGGAAACAGAAAACAATAGTATTCATTGAAATAAATTCTATCACAAATTGTGCATCTCCTAAACATTGAAAACTTCTACATGTATTTTAACCAACTAAAGTGTATTTTAAGATCAATACTATGTGATACTAGTGTTGAAGGAATTCAACCATGACTTCTAGTTTATAAATCCAAGGAACAAAATTAATGGCATGCAATATGTGTGTCAACGGGGGCCAAAAAATAGAGATAAGTTCTAAATACTATTGAGATGGAGGGTCCATAATCAAATAAAGTTAATGCTACTATTTATTGTAATGTACCATCTAATTCCAACGTAAAAAGAATAATTCTATGACCGGTACTATAGAAACCTAAGCCCAAAAATACATGGCATATAATACATGTTACAAGATGGGTCCAAAAAATTGGAATAGGTTGCATATTTATGATTACAAGGAGTTGAGGAAGAAGTTATTTACATGAGGTACATGTTGTATTTGTTTATTAGTAGTGAACAATTGGAAAAAGTCATAATCCCTTTAAATTTTGTTCCTGATTTTGTAAATTAGAACTTTGGTTATGTACATTGACACCAGTCATAAGAATGTTGTGGGCAATGCTCGTTTTTTGGGCAAAATACACTTGTTATTGAAAATATTATCTGCTTGAATATTTTTTTGAAGCAATTCTTATAATTTTTTACAAAAAAATTTAGAAAGGCTTAGGGTGGTTTTCGAGAACAATATTATCATGGAGATAAAAAAAATTTATTGGTCTTACTTGTAAGAACTTTAGAGTGATTTCTTCAACATTGACCATACTTGTACTTTTTGTTTTTTAAACAACACACATTAAAGAATTGTTTCAAGTGTGCTAGCATGGATTGATTATGACTATGACATAAATAAAGGGTCACAATTGCAAAGACCATAAGTAATTGCAATGTCCTAATACAATCATGGTACATTTTGAAGTTAGTTATGCTTCAAATCATGGATTGGGATGCCCCAATGGTAAACATTAGTACTTCTTTGTACAAAGTGTGTTATTAATTATTTCAATGTTTTATTCAACTAAATTAATAAAGAATTAAAGATTGACCAACTATGGTTAGAAATAATAAGTAAGTAGGGCGTGAAGTTTTTCCTTCACCCTTCATTTAAGGTACATAACATCCACTTTAAGTGAACTATAGCCTAGGGTTGTTCCGAAGGTCCTCTCTATTTTAAATTAAAGAAGAAAATAAGAATAATGTTAAATGGTCATGACATCAAACTCTTCTAAATTCTTTTAATTTAAACAATTTATGTTGTACAACGTCTTCCTCGATTAAGAATTGTTTTGATAGTATTTTGTAATGTAATTCTACAATCTTAGCAAAACTTACAAAAGGTTTTTTTCTATAAGTCACATACTTAGAAGGAATTCAAGTTCACATAAATATATCAAAGTTTTATACGTTTGGCAGAAGTAGAATTTTGTAAGGGTTTATGGTATACTATAATTCTATAATTTCTTATTCGAAGATAAAACATGAAAACAATGAGGCATGCTCTGTAATTTTATAATAATAGAAGCAAGGCCATATTCATTAAATTGAGACAATGTGGATTCTCATTTTAATCATCTTCCTAAATTTAGTATGTAGAAGAGTCCATTAAATTGAGACAATTCAAAAAATTGAGACCATAAACTGCTTGAAGAATAAAGAATTTGTACAAGTATAAGAAATTGGAGGTAAAAAATTGTGGTGAAGGACGTTGAAAGGAGGGATTTTGGATGGGAAACTAGAACCATTTATAATAAGTGCTTAACTAAAATATCTAAGTAAATAGTTTGACATATAGTGAGGTAGAGATTTTTGAAATCATCCATGATAGAATACATTTGTACACCTAGCCTGATCAAAAACTACAATGTCAAAGTAAAGAATTTGACATATGCTTAGATAGAGAAGTTCATAATTACTTTGTATAGAAAACATTAGTACTCATCGTGTTCCAAAACAAATGTCATAGACAATAGAATTCCAATGAAGAACATACAAAATACACAGTACCATACAAGAAATAAAAATAAAAATATATTATATTATACAACATCTATAACATCAAATTCTAAAATAATTTAAAAAAGAACAAAACAATGAACTAAAAGAATAAAAAAACTAAATCTATTTCATCTTCTCCACCTATTTTTCTCTAACAACTTTTTATTATATTTCTTTGTACCCTAATCAAAGAAATTATCCATATTTACAACTCTTTATAATTTATTTTTTTCCATATTTTTTTGTCATCCTCCCTACAGTTAAGAAAATAACGTACAAACTCGCAAAACTCCTAATGATTTCCTATGCCTACAAACAATTCATCTTCACTCTGAAGATACATTATTGCTTTCACCAGATACATATGCATCCACCGATGTCTAGATGATAGCGATTTGTGTTTTGGGAATTCTAACTCTTGGATCAGAAGTGCCTTCTTTGAAGCGTGGCTTCCAAGCAGTCATAATGCAGTCTGTATGCGTCCAACTCGGAGAGATAGCCTTATCCTCGCACCAAGAATTCCCTTGTTTTGTGTCCCACCCAACATATGTTTCTTCATTGGTGTGGTGAAAAGACGTAGGTGTCCAATATTGAAGTTGAATCGAATTGACATGACCTGGATTTGGATTTGGATTTGTTAGAGCTCGAGCAAGCCAAAATGGACGGAGGTCACCGTCAGCGGGGCGCACAACAACTAAGTAACCTGCATATACATCACGGCCAACACGAAATGAAGGAGGTGGACGATCACGCCTACGACCAACAAAAGGTGCATCTTCCGCAAACTCCTCACGTATTGTGCCATCAGCTAGGTATTGGTCTTCCACCTCATCGGCAATTCGAGAATTTGGCCAAAATCCATCACGCAATGTCTCACGCACCACAAGTGGAGCATTGAGAGCACTTCTCACACCCTCCTAATATTTCCGCACCGGCTCATTCTTCCTCCTAAATTCTCCAGATAAGTCTTGATTGCCCATTGCCCCCCACAATGCAATGTACCCATCTAAACCCTTGCAAATTTCATCAAAGCAACGCATTTGTTGCGGTGCCAAAGGTAGAGGACTACCCCTCGGTACTTTAGGGTGCCCATCTATTGTCTCTTTCCATAAGCGAATTCCCCCACCCTCTTTCGGCAACCAATCGACATCGGTACAAAGGATCTTGTACTGCATCAATGGCCACCCATTGGAATCCTTATAAAACTTGAATTGCTGCGCTTGAGAATGACCCTGTAGAGAATCATCGCCTGTATGCAAGTACCCTTCCACAAATCTCTTAAAATCTGGAACCTCCTCGATGAGATGAGGAATCACGGGTTGAGTTTCACAATCCATGAAGGACTTCATCAACCTTGGAAGCGTGGGGTAGTCATTCGTCTTCAATTTGGTGCTCCAACGACCAAATAGAGCATCAATGTCTTCATGAGTGTGTCCAACAATGAGGAAATTAATGTATATCTCTCGAAAAATAGCTCTATAGACAAGGAGAGAACAGAACGCAAAAACCCACCGATTCTTGTTGTCGCCAGAGGCATTGTCAAGCTGAAGAGTCAATGTTGGAGGAAGAGGTTGAGCTTCCACCAACACTTCAGGGGGGGACCCGAGGGAGTCCGTACAAATCTCTGAGCCTATTAACAAAGCTTTTGTTAGTTCTGAACGCTCTCCTCCTACAAACAATTGACGAGATGAATGCTTCGGTTGGGACTCTAGATCTCGCAATAATTTTGCAATGGACCCAATAGTATGATTGGAGTCTATTGGGAAGATGTCCAAGCCATAGTGTGTATATCGCACATCTCCATGACCATGAGCAATCATTCCTGTAACAGCGACAGGCATCTTCATGAAAGAATCATTTCCCTTATTCTTATGAGAGTAATGTGGAGAAGCAGTCTTTGAGTGATCCATCTTGTCATGGATTATAGTCAAAACCTTGTCAGGATACATCTCAGACATTGAACGGTTTCCATAGTACAAGTCCCTATGCGCCTTTTGCCCCAATAGGTGCACTATCAATTTGTTAGACCACACGTCTTGCGCTCGTGAACGTGGAGTGCAAGCACTCTTGAGTTGCCTATATCTATCGCAGGTTCCACAACGAGAAAAACTATCTCCTCTAGCCTTTGGAGCATACTCTGGAAAAGATTGACGACGTATGTTGCTCAATCCACTAGTCGAAATATTTTGCAATTGAAGTGAAGAATTGACATTGTTGATCTGTGACAACTTATCCTTCCAACGAAATGCAAACGGTAGGACCATGGAGGGGACATTCTCTCCAGACTCAAGGGTCCTCGATTTGTGAGGCATCGTGTCCGCTTCATTCTCCACTAACAATCGAAAAGTTGCTGTTGCTTGCAAAGTGTGTGTCCGAGGTTTTTTCATTCCAAGGTTGCCATGATGCTCCGGTTTCTGGTCATCTTTTGCCATCTTCTAGTATCTATAAAAGGTAGCCTTCGATACTCCATGGATGGCGCACCAAGCAACCGAACAAATTTCATGGTTTGTCAAGGTGATCATGTCCCTTCCATTGGAATCAGTGTGGGTTTGCTTGTGCACGTCAAGCAAACGAGACTTGCGCCAGAACACTCCACCATCAATATGAAGTAGAGACCGAACGGCTTGAATCTGACCACGTGGAAATGGTTGCAAGCAATTCTTTTGGCAACATTTCATACTAGAAACATCAGCAATTGCTTGCTCTGTGAGGAGGGCTTCTTTCTTCGGGAGATTGGTAGGCTCAGTCCTTTCACGTGAGCTTTCATAGGAACGAACTCCAATTCGTACACGTTGCCTCGAACCACTTGAAGAGACTGCAGTATTGAAGAGATGCGTTTGCTCGTGATCATATAAGTTGGCACCATTAAGGTAGACTTTGGAAATGTGCCAGGAGTGCATGGACCACATCCACTCCGACGGAACTTCTGCCTCACACAAAGACTCTTCAATTTGAATTGCAACCCGGTCATCACCAAGTGGCTGTCCGTCCATGTCAATAACGAGATCTGCATCAACACTATGACAAATTCCTTTTGCCACCTCTACCCCCTCTTCATTTTTGAGTGTGACGCATTTGGTATACCAAGAAGGTCGAGGAAATCCCTCCCAGGCTGCGACGCCTGGTGGCAAAGTTGGCACTGGAACGGTAAACTCGTTGGCATCTGAAGTATCCATTCTGCGCGAGAAAGAACACCAATTAATTAATACTATTGTGAGTATCCTCGAGTCGAGGATAATAAATAAGTAGGACATATTGACAAAACTAGAAGCAAAGACAACTCCAGTGGAGGGTAAAATTGTAAACCATTTTCTGATAATTTATAATAATCCATCCACCTAGACCAAAGAAGTGGATTTGCAACTAATTAGAGCACCAGAAACAGAAAACAGAATTTAATTAATTAATTTACCAAATTCTCTAGAGAGATATTATGCATTCCCACACACATCATTAGAGTGTCACAGTGATTATGTATATTGAACTGTGTATATCATCACAAATGTCAATGAATGTCTACGTTGTCTATGGTTATCATTCACATTCTATGTATGTGTGCGATTATCCTCGGCTCGAGGATAATCACACGCGCGCATGGGTATTATCCTCGGCTCGAGGATAATCACACACGCGCATGGGTATTATCCTCGGATCGAGGATAGTCACACGCGCGTGTGTGATTATCTATGCATGTCTGTGATTATCTATGCATGTTTGTGATTATCCATGCATGTTTGTGATTATCCTCGAGACGAGGATAATTTCCTTGCATGTATGTGATAGACAAATATATAGTTCCGATATTAATGGCGCGAAAGTCGGTTGTTCATTCTCGAATATAACATACGAAGGACAACATTTTAGTTGTGACACCAGAATTCTCAATACTCCAAGAATCGCAGGACTACATAATACTACATGTACCTTTGCTTTACACTGTGGAGCAAGAGCAGGAATCTAGCATTCAGTGAGAAGGGAAGACGGGAAATAGAGCAACTTACGACAACCCGTGCGAAACTGAGCCACCTAGTCACATATACTTGTAAATTAAATGCAAAAACATAAGTTCAAAGCCCGTGCGGTAGCAATGTTTGCACGAGGACGAGGAGGAGGGAAAATTGGAAAACACGAGAGTGGAAATGAGGTGCTCGAGGAAGAGAAAAGATGCACACACTGGCGGGAGAATATGAGCGGGAAATACAACGGCATTTGAATTCTTCATGGTTTTCAGGACGTAGGGGAGAAGTACCTCCTCGGATTTGGGGGCCGTTGACATTCTCATCCCCCAAATAATGACAATGATCTGGAATGAGAAGGAGATTTTCATGAATAGAAATGGGATCTCATATAGGCGATCTTTTTATGATTCTCATAGGGGCATTTTTAGTTTGTGGAATTTTGGCAGTCCCCTTTTCTCGTAAAATGTGGAAATATTCTTTGAAATTACAGCGGAATTTCGGATTTGGCAAATATGGCAATTCTACATCACCCACCAACCAACCTTTTTGTTTAAATAGTTAATTCTAATGTCTGATTTAGATGAATGTTTACGGGAGGTAACCACACTAATTTGGCACATGCTTGGTCCAATGTGTATTGGCTATAAACAGAATTGTACATAATGTAAGCTTTCAATAGGGAATGAAGTTGGGACTTTAGGGTTTAGGATTTAGGCTTCAGGGTTCAGGGTTCAGGGTTTAGGCTTCACTGTTGACGCTTTAGGGTTTAAGGTTTAGGAGCAACAACAAAGTCTTTAACAAATGTAAATTATATGTTCACGAATTCAGTGTTAATTGAATTTAGTCACGAATATGTTCACGATTGTATGTTTACAAATATTCATACGAATTCATTTTCATTTTGCAAATTATATGACAATTCATATTTTTTTCTTCAATTCCAATATCCAAAAACTGAAGGATGTTTCTTATTTAAAATTTATTTTGAACTTCAAATTTTTGAAATTAAAGCGTGACGATTAAACATAATGCTCCTTATTTTGAATGTTATTAGTTTCAGTTAACCCTTCAACGTCAAAGGGGTCATACTCAAAATCATCCTTTTGTATTACTATGTGAATCATTGGTCAAAAAAATAGCAAAACCACCTATTGAAAGTCAA
Source organism: Rhytidiadelphus loreus (assembly GCA_947034895.1). NCBI lineage: Eukaryota > Viridiplantae > Streptophyta > Bryopsida > Hypnales > Hylocomiaceae > Rhytidiadelphus > Rhytidiadelphus loreus. Next base: position 64,559,994 of record OX344763.1, on the reverse strand, counting down.
AGTACAGTAGGAGATCTTTTCTTTCCAAACCCAACTCCAAGGATTAATAGTTGCACTTTCGTCATACACCCAAAGATTCCTTGTCATCCATGCAATGACTCCCTAAATTGTAAAAAAATACTGTACTCTACAAGTTCTAGAAATTCTTTTATTATATCTTGTGTACTTAAAACACATAATTATTCAAAAAGTGCAAGTTACGTTGAATGAAAGGCATATTTTCTAACTACTATAAACAATTTTGAGTGCTATACTTTTATAATTTTGTCATTATAACTTTACAATAAACAAAATATTATATTGAAGTAATTCTTAATAATTTTAACATTGAATGAAGAAGTAAAACAAGCGAAGCGTACGTTGTACTTCAAAAACTAAAATGAATGCCCAACAATCATAAACTTTTAATGAAGAGGGTCAAGTGCAAAAAATGGAGAAGTTTATTTTTTTCTTCATTCCACCCTAAACCCTATTCCATGAATTCAAAAATAATAGTTCTTTAAACTACAAAACATGAATATTTAATTTTAATGTTTTGCTGTGAAGTACCAAACAAATGGCACCAAATTTATTCACACTAGAATCATAAATTCAACTTCAAAATATTTTCAAATTCTACATTTTATTTCTTGTCTCATTTAATGGTTGTTCCATACCTTTTTAAATGTTAAATCTTTAAAAAATGGTGTTTGGACCTTTATGGGTAAGAATCATATGAACAGTAACAGTTCTTTATAATTTAAAAAAAAACAAATTGTAAAAAGCAAATAGTTTATTACTTTATTATTCTTTTATTTGTGACAATACTTTAGAAGTCTAGCAAAATCTACTAAACTTTGTATTTCATATAAAATTTTAGTATATCGAATGTTCCAAATGTAACGTAAGCTTGGAATAAGGTATGGAATTTCAGAATTGCGTTCCAGTGTATAAGTTCTAAAGATGCACGATTCATTTGAAACTTAAAGTGACTTCCAAGAAGCTCAAAAAACACGTTGGTCATTTAGAGGCTTAGATATACAACAAATTAGAAATACTATTGATTAAATTCTAGTCAAATTTGTTTAAATTAGAAAATATGGAAAACCTCAATGAATATGAAATTTTTTATAGATTCTTATGGTAAGAAAAATTATTCCTTAAATGAAGAAGTCTAAAAGGAATGAATTATCCCATCATGTGGTTTCTTTACCTTCCTTAATTCCTAAACTACTCAATGAATGACAAAAAATCTTGCCGTATAGGACACAAATGTAATTATTCATCATCCAAAATTTAGGGTGACAAGGAAAGATCATCTACAGTAGTTTGTCTTTCAATTAGTATTTTTCCATTGTTATATGCCAACAATTCACATGGTGACAAAACAAATGATTTCCATGATAATCGGCCTTGCATTCAAGGGTTTATTTTTTTTAATAGCAACATTTAGAGAGCCCAAATGTCATGGAGTATAATTTTGTGGTTGAATTTTCAATTCTTCCAAATCAAATGCTACTTCTTTGAAAAATAGGAACCTACAAAAACTTAATTGGATGAAGTTCTCTTACATTCCCTACACCATACATAACGCCAAGGCCATTTTCTGGTCGATGAATGACAAAAATCTCTCTGTGTAGGACAGAAATGCAACTATTTATCCTCCAAAATTTGAGTGGAAAGGAAAGATCATCTAGAATAGTTCGTCTTCTAATAAGAACATTACCTTTTTTTTAAGCCAACAATTCACGCGGTGACAAAATGGATGATTTCCACGTTGACCCACCCATCATTTGTTCAAGGGTTCAAAACACATAATTATGTGTATAGGACTTGAAGCTTAGAAGAAGCAAGTTTTGGGGAGGTAGGGTTGGCGACATACATTCGGCAAAGTAGATTCCGGGAAGCTACGAAGCTTGGTGATGTAGGTTCGAAGAGGTTGGAAGTTTGGGAAAGTAGGTTTGGGGAGGCAAAAAGGTTGGGGAAGTAGGTTCAGGAAGGCCCACGACAATTGAGAAGTAGGTTCGGCAAGGCACAAAGCTTCGGAAGTAGGTTTGGAGAGGCCCAAAGCTGGGGAAGTAGGTTCGGGCGAGGCCCAAAGCTGGGGAAGTAGATTCGGTCCATCGTCCCTCCCCACCAACGCGAGGCTTCCGACTGTTGCGCACGTTTTTGTTTTTCCAGTCTTCTTTGTTTTTCCAATTTCTGTGTGCGTGTTTTTTCTCCAACTTCAGCGCTAGTGTGTTCTCAGCGCGGGTGTTTGCGTGGATTGGTTGCAGCGCAAGTGGCAGGGTTTTTGTTGCAGCGCAAGTGTGGGGGGGGGTTGCAATGCGAGTGGGGTTTTTGTTGCAGCGCAAGTGTGTGTGTATGTGGGGGGTTGCAGCGCGGTTGCAGCGCGTGTGTGTGTGGTGGTGGGGGTTGCAGCACGGTTGCAGTGCGTGTGTGTGGGGGGAGGTGTTGCAGCGCGGTTGCAGCGCAAGTGTGGGGGGTGTGTGTCGGAATCCGTAATAGCTTAGTACGGACCTTAAGAGACTAAGAAAAATTAAAATAGATCAAAATTGAAAAAAATTAGTTTAGGCATAGACTAGCGGAAACAAATAAATACTTAGAATTAGTTTAGACTTCGTTCCGGAACCAGTACGGAAGCATGACGGAACTTGACATCCAGGTGGACGGATTCAGGAGCTGGAACGCAGGAAACCGAAACGCAGGCATTAAATTCAGTAGCTTGCGGCGGTAGACTAGGGATACGTTACGGCGTACCGTAGCCTGCGTTCCCGTTATAGTGAACGTTGGGCGCAGGAATTCTATATAAACCTAGTTCCTCCTCATTTCTCGCCCTCTTTCAGTTGCTCCGCATCTGGCTGATAGTGAGAGAAAGTGTGGTGAGTTAGGGTTACCGCGATAGGAGAGGTGAGACGGATGGCAGGGGTTAGTACATGGTATATAGTACCGGCCCGGAAGATTAGTCCGGTATATCCGGAAGATCCGCTGCACTTGCGGCATTTAGAGGACGATTTGATTGTCTTAGGTTGTGCAGGTCTCCTGAAGAAACCCTGGAACATCCAAAGTGACCAGGTGCTCCGGAAGTTGGCGGCAAGTGCTCCGAACCAGTACGACCAGATCGTACGTGGGCATCCGGACCAGTGGACGGAGGAGTTGTGGGCGGAAGTGTACGGGTTCTCCCAAACCGGAAGCGGATTCGCTGCCCGAACGGACCAGTACCACCAGCACAAATTCGTGAACCCACCACATGCGAAGGAGGGCTACGCAATCAAGGACTGCCGGGACGAGAGAGGCATAGGCGACTGCTCCGGTTTCTGCTACCGATCCTGTACCCGGACAAGAGTTCCCGGGTTACGGTAACCATGGCCAACATGATATTCGGGGCATTTCAGGACCGGGTCGTGAACTGGGGCCGGATCGTGGCGAGCGTGGTGGGGCGCTGCACCGGGAACTTGGCGAAGAACAAGCCGAACCCACTCAGCACGTACCTGCTCCACCTGTACCAACACCGGGAACTGTTGACGGAAGACGAGGCGACGGATTATGAGACCGGTCTCATCATGCTCCAATGCAACTGCTCTGACGACGAGGAGCAAGAGACACAGGAGTCTAAGGATGAGGAGGAGGAAGCGAAGCCGGAAGTCAAGCCGGAGATCAAGGAAGAGAAGCCGGAACCGGAACCAAAGCAGACACAGAGGGAGAAGGAGGAACGGGAGCAGCCATCGGGAAGCAAAAGACGGAAGTCTACACTTCCGGCTGCTAGAGGTAAATTCCCGGGTCCCTTGCTCATCCAGGATAAACAGGAGTGGGAAGGACCCCGCTTCTTCGAGTGCGGAGAAGAGTGGATCCGGACCGCGAAGGATTACCACGACAGGCTCACGGAGATCGTACTCTGGTCCGCGGAAATGGTGAAGTGCGAACCGGAAAACCTGGTGGACGCGTTGAAGGCGTTACCGGCCGAGTCGGAATGGAACGAGATGAGGACGGAAATCTGGAACTTGAAGACGGAACGGGACGCGCTCAAGGGGAAGCTGATCTGGACGGAAGGAGAGCTGCACCAGTCTCAAGGGGCGACGCAGAAGGCATACCAAGCGTTCCAGACCTTCATGAAATGGATGGTCAGTCCGGCGGAACTCTATCACAAGGCGGCACTGTATGACAAGATGCAGAAGACGTCCGCGGCCCTCACCAACACGAAGATAGTACGAGTGATGGTGGAGATGTCCGGAAGAATGGAGGCATCGTTGAAGGAGTTCCAGTCCATGATGGCGAACATGGATCCGAACAAGCCTCTCGACTTCGGGGGATTTCCGGAAGTTCCAGATGTCATCGCAACTCCGGCAACTCAACCTTCCATCTCGCCCATCAAACGGACAGGTCAGTTTGGGTCACTGATCCACATCGTCACTCAAGGGGGGCACTCATCCGGATTTCTGGGTCAGGATATGCCGGTCCGGAGCAGTTTGGATGCCCGGATCGACCTTGTCCAGAATCCGGCACGGACGCATCCGGAGCAGTTCGAGGATATCGAACCACCTCCACCGATGCCTTTACCTACACCGGATCCCATCGAGATATCGGAGGAGGCGGAAGTAGAGGAGGCAGAAGCAGGGTTGTTCGCTGCGACAACGCGACACCGCGACAGACAGACGTCGCACGACGTCTAGTAGAGCCCGCGCGACGTCACGAAAAGTCAAATTTACCTTTGACTTTACAGGAAATTACCCCCCTCCAGGTGGATGCCACATGGCATCCACTTGGCAAACTGGAGGGCGCGTACGGGTAGGAGAGTGCGGGTAGGGGCGACTGCGGGTGGGCGACTGCGGATTTGGCAGGGAGACCGCGGGTTCAGGAAGTGTTCTTGGGTGGGTGACCGCGGGTGCGCAAAAGGTACCTAGACCCGGTGGTAAACTCGAAGTCGCCCAATTTGGACCCGCTGTCGCCCTCTCGAGACCCGCTGTCGCCCACGTCGGACCCGCAGTCGCCCTACCCAGACCCGCAGTCGCTGGATACGCAGTTGCCCTATCCGTACTCGCCCCCCTAGACCGAAGTCACTCGTCCTATATAGCCAGTAGCCCATCATCATGCTATCACCTTCATTTTCCATTGAGGCTTTCTGTCTTACAACCTTTGTTGGCTGCATGCATGACCCTTTTGGATAATATTTATACTATTTTTTGCTATCATTTGGTTCTTACAATTTTGCGACGTTCGCAAATCTCATGGCAACTGGAGGTAGCAGTGATGGGTCCCTTCCGGTTTTTTCCACTGTACGCACTCCTGGTGCAATTAGGAAGGCTGCCAAAGACAAGACTAGAAAAATGAGGGGTAACATTCACAAGAAGCGATGGCATGTGTTGAACAATGATAACCACCTAGCTTTCAAAGAGTGGAACGAGGAGCTAGAGCCTTGGAGTATGCAGGTGTGCGAAGACTACATTGAATGGTGTCACATCGGGAAGTTCTTTCTGGCATGGCGCCATCATCACAACCGACACAATAACAAGGCAAATTTGAAGTATTGTGAAAATCCAGCTTTCATACGAAGGTGTTTAGAATTGTGGCAGGTCCTCTACAAAACCCCTTTTGTAGATAGGAATGAGGCCCCTTTGTTCATTGCTAGAGGTGCCTATGCTGAGGTCGCCTTGAACAAACAAGTTGACTGGACCACGATTAAAGAAAGTACCTACGTGGAGCGTCCAGAAGTTGGAATAATTCCAAGAGGGGTTCTCAAATTTCCGGAGGGTGGACTTGGGCCTTTTCGAAGTGATCCACAAAACAAAGAAACTCAAGAGGTGGACATGGAAGAATCAGAAGAGGATAATGATTCAGATGGCACACGAATTCCTAAGCTTGTACGAGTGAAGGAGCAGATTATCACCCCCGTCTAAGTTCCAGTTCCAGTTCCAGATCCAAATGTTCAAGCCGCTTCATCATCGCGGGGAAAGAAGATGAAACATCCTGCCAAGGTGCGACGGTCCACCACGAAAATTAGATTGGCATCAGCCTCAACCACAATTGCGACTCCAATCTTGCCACCACAAGATGCCAACAACGTCTTCGACTTTGCTTTAAGTGACGACTCGCCCGTATGTGCCACAAGTCACATTCCCATTCCACAGTCTGAATCTGATGTTGTTCACAATGCGATGACGTTGGCGAAGGCTCTCGACCTCTTGAAGACGAAGGATGCACAAATTGCAACCTTAGAAGGTGATGTGAAGAAATGGCAGTCTACATGTGAACAAAAAAATGCTCTCATTTCTCAACAATCCAAAGAATTACAAGGCCTTCGAGAAAAAGAGCGTCAGACTTTCACATTGTCGGACATGGACGACACCTTTATTGAGCAGGATCCACATCACTTGGACAAGCTTGTTGGGGACCTCACCAGCGATGTCATTCACCTTTCTCCCCCTGCCAAGCGTACGAAGCGTTCTTCAATTCTTCCAATGGCACCACTTCCGTTCGTCTCAAGAGATTCTAGCAATCCGCATGTTGATGGTTTGCAAGGGACTCAGGATTCACTTTCGTTTCCTGCCATTCCACATCTACAATCATCAAAGGAACTTGATTTGGCTGAGGAAAATAGAATGCTTCGAGAGAAGTTGGCAGTGTTGGCAGCAACATACTATCATTGGAAGGTCGCGTGCATTCTCTCCGTGGATCGATCTCAACAAGTTGCTAAAGAGCTAGACAAAGTTTCGAAGAACTTTGTAGCAAATGCCCCTAAACGAGAGAATGGATTGACATCATGGGCATTGATGGAGGACATATTTCCGGATAACATGTCCATGCTTGACGTGGCGGAAAAAAATGTCATAGACTGGGCACAAAATGGTTGGGACCATGGAAATCAGATGTCTAGTCACTTCAACGAAAAAGACCAAAGTCTATTGTGGCCAAAGCCAGCTCATTTCGTCTTGGATCATACCAAATGCCCCATATGTCTAGAACAATTTGGGCCAGAAGGAGGATGGGCACTTGGATCATGTACACATGTGTACCATCCTCAGTGTCTCATCACTCAATGTCTGATTAGACGACGATGTGTGATTTGTGCAGCACCATTCCATGATCTTCAAATCTTTTAATGAATTTTTTCCTTTTGGATTTTTTTCTCATACAACATGTTTTGGTTTACATGGAAAAATTTGATTCATTCCATTCAGATTTTTTATGAGAAAGTTATGGACCATTTTCTTTGGCGGGCAACTTGAGTCTACAGCTTCTTCTTTTAAAAGTTGCTTGTAGGATTTGTTTCTCCAGGCAATTTCTACAATCTAAAAAAAAATTAGGTCCGGTCACATAGTTAACTTCACTTGATAGCACACTCTCACCATTTTCATTTCATTTTAGAGATATTCATTATTTAAATTTTACAACTAGATCTTACCTACTTCTACTCAACAATTTCTTAAAGTATCCAAAATTGTTTTTGAAAATTGTTTTTTTCCCACACATAACCATAGGATCTTACACCTTACTAGTATGAGAATGTGTGGAAAAAATTTCAGAATTTTTCATCTTACAGATTGCAAGATATCCGCATTTAGAGTGAAAAAAACAATTTTTTCAGCACATTGCTGGACTACATTATTTGACTTTTAACATTTTTCACTTTAATTTCTTGCACTACAGAGTTTTGAGCTTTAAACAAATATAGTGGAGAATTGAGTTGAGAGTCTAAATAAAAAAAAGGTTTTCAAAAAAACTTAATTTTCATTCTTAAAAAACTTGTAGAATAGAAGTACATATGAGATTGAATGAAAATCTATTTTCTTTCTAAGATAGAATTAAAATGCACTAATCCCCACGGTCAAATTGTTGTTGCAAGCAAACTAAACCATGTCAAACTTCTTTTCTTGAACAATTGCCAAAATTGCGTTCCTAAATTAATCTTACAAGGTATTTTTCCCACCAGAAGCTCTAATTGCCCAATAAACAAGATTGTCCATAACTTTCTCATAAAAAATCCAAATGAAATGAAAAAAAGCTTTCCGGGTAGACAAAATTATAATCTATGAGGGAAAAAAACTTAGAAAAATAAATTCAAATGCTTGTCACATTTTTTTGCTGCCCATTCTCCCCTGCTTTGGAGTTTGGACTATATGGGCATAACTTTTGTTCCCGGGCACCGATTGGAAAAAAAGTTATATTACCACAAAGGTAATCGTTTTTTCTATCTTCAAATAAAGTTTCAAAAATTCAGTCCCAAATTTCAGCCCGTAGGTACCATCTCTGACATCCATTCTTGCAAAGACACCAAATTCATAGCCCTCGTATTCAAAATATAATAAACACATATGCACATTTCAAAAACAAAGGTGTGAATTTCTTTATTCCACAAAACCTTTGGAAAATCAAAAATTGGAAGGCCAAATTGTTTTTTTCTACCACACTAGATCCAACCACTAAGCATTTTTTTCACTATTCACAAAGTCACTTTCTTTGGGCTCCGGTCTCATTCTTTGAAGTTCCGCACGGGTGGCACCTATGCCTTCATAGGCCCACTTGCGCCATTCCTTAAAATAAAGGATGTGGCGCTCCAAGTCCAATATGCCCTCGTGCAACAACTCTTGTTTTTTCTCCAGTAGCTTCACCAAATAAAAAAGCGTTGCTCTTTCTTCTGTATTGCTATCATAATCCGGAGCTAAAGCCAAGATGCCCTCTTTTTTGGCTTCTTGTAAGGCATCATCATAATATTCCATCTCTAGCTCACGTATTTGAAGATTCAAGCTTCTCCTTTCGCTTTGATGGGACCATTTATCACGTTGCAAAAGATCAAGTTTATTTTGAAGCACCGCTAAATCATCGGAAATGTGTGCTCGCCCGTCTTCGATCTTCTTGAAATAATTTACTCTACTTTTGTTTAACTTAGAGTAAATCTTCTCATTTTCAGCAACGGCGTTTTCAGTCGCCTCTAACTCCTTCTTCAACCCATCCACAACAGTTGGATTCACTGGAAGATGTTGTACCTTCTCTTTCAAATTCATAAGATCCGCTACTGTTGAAGTCAAAGCTGCTCGTGCACTTTCGATCTTAGTGCCCAACATCTCCAAATTGTCTTCCGAATCATTGTCACTACTTCCGCTAGACCCAATGTCTGCACCAGAACGGTCCACATTGATCGGTACATGAACATCTTCGCTTTGTTTTTGAATCTTGGACAATGATTGCGGCTCCTCAAGCTTCCTCTTGCCCTTCTTGTCAACTTGAACGTCTTCAGCCGCCTCTTGTTTTTCTTTGCCAATGTCTTCGTCGTCACTCTCAAAAGAATATCCATCGTATTCGTGAGTGTGCTCATCTGAGCTAGAAGTTGAAGACCATTGAACTTGGTCATCACCAACAACCAACTTGCCAGGCTTTGCCTCTAAAAGCTTCTGATTTGCTTGAAGAAGTCCTTCTTCATCCAACACTATCAGTGTGTCCGGGCTGTCACCGATAGGAAGCTCCTTCAAGGTTGTCCAATCTACCTTTTTCTTCAATTGAACTTCAACGTACACCATTTGCACAAGATAGAAAGAGAAGTTGTCATTTCGATAAGGCTGGGACTCCAAATAGAGTTGCTGCCATACCTCCAAACACCTTCGCTGGAAGACAATACTCTTGCAGTAAGCCAAATTTGCCTTATTAGACTTCACGTGCAAAGGGTGTCGCCAAAACGGGAACAACTTGTTGATGTGGCACCAATCCACATATTTGTTTACAGTTTCATATGTCCAAGGCTCTGGTTCTACTTCCCATCCCAAAAAGGCCTTCATCTTTGGATGCAACAAGATGGGTACACGCTTCTTGTGAGGTTTGCCGCTCCTTTTACGATCCTTGTCACGAACCGCCTTTTTGTTGAGCCGAAGTCAGTATCTTGACATACCGTGTGGCGGTTGAGAGTCCTCGCCCTCCATAACGATCACTTTGTCTCAAAAGTAGCCAACTAAGTACTATGCGGTTTAGGGTTGCAAGCCTAAACCGTAGGTGTAAAAAATGCTAAACGTAATCCTATCACATTTAACATTTACAAAAATACAATGTTCTCGTGAAACACCCTATGTCATCCAAGTGTGAATAAAATGAGCTGTGCAAAGGGACAAAAATCCCCCCCCACAACTCAAACCCCTAGCTTTTGTGCACGCATTCAGCCACGTCAGTAGGTGAAAGACAGTGCGCAGAATGCCAGGGAAAATTTAATGGCAACTGCGGGTGGAGGAGAACGCTGATGTACCCGAGGTCGCCCCTGGGGCGCGTGCGGGTCCTGAAGTGGGGCGAGTGCGGGTCAGCGCAAGTGCTCCAGGGCGACCGCGGGTCCTAGAGTGGGGCGACTGCGGGTTTGGACAGGTGCTCCAACGCGACCGCGGGTCGAAGGAGACCAGGCGAGTGGGCGACCGCAGGTCCAAGGCAACTTTGGGTCCAGGGCGACTGCGGGTCCTAGGCGACCGCGGGTCCAGGACAACCACGGGTCCACTTTGCGAAGGCGACCGCGGGTCCTGGGCGACAGCGAGTCCTGGGCAACAGCGGGTCCTGGGCGACAGCGGGTCCCAAGCGACCGCGGGTCCATCTATTAATGCATGGACTTTTCTTTTCTTTCTTAGTACATGTTTATAGATTGTGATATTTTTTTCCATTTTTCCTTGCGCTGGGAAAGTGGCGATACTAAATGTTACGGAGGGGCTCCAAGCTTCAACATTCATCCACGTACTGGATAGAAAATGTGATACTAAGTATCTAAAATTCTATTTTCATTTACATTGTGGCGATTTCATCGAAGACTTTTCTAGAAGTTGAAGTTTTTCTAGCAATTTCATCCAAAATTTTCCTAAAAAATTCCTATAGCTTATAGCTAGCCTAAATTTTTTGTTGCTTTTGAGCACCAAATCTCAAGGGAAAAAAAAAGGATTGTGAGCTCAATCCCATTTGTGTTGCAAAATTTATGGAATACTAGTTTATACTTTATACTATATTTGGGGAGCCATTAGGGTTGAGGTCGGTTGTGGTACAAATGGATTCCTTATTGATTATCTGAACAAAAGTTAAATCTTTGCAATTGTTTTAGAAGAAGTTCTTGTTGACTAATTTTTTTCTTATTAATTAATTTCATTGTTAATTCTTAATTTTATTGTAAATGACTTATTTCATTGTTAATGACTAATTTTATTGTTAATAACTAATTCAATTGTTAATAACCAATGTTATGATTATTAAGTATTAACCATTGCAATTGTAACAATAATGTCTTTGTAATTGTTTTGACATGAGATGTTCATTATGTATTTTTGGATGTAGACTCAAATTACATACTATGTTACACACACTAATTTTGGTAAATTACATGCCTAATAACTAAATTTCTTGTACGGACACAAATCTATAAATGAAAGTCATTGTTGGACTTATATCATACTCCAACCATCTATGAAAGAATGTGTGTTTTTATCAATTTGGATGACATATACCAAAAAAAAGAATATGGTAGGAAAACATTATGCTACTAGGAATAATATATATGGTAAAACCAGATTTACATTTATTATTGAATTCATCCAAGTTTTCTCGAATTGCGTGTTTAATAAATGACAAAGATTATGGCTACATATCTTTTTTGCAATATCCACTCTTGTTTCATTGTCTCAAAAAAAAAAGGGGGCGCAAGAAGTCAATGAACTTCCTTTTTCCAAATAAAATAAATAGGAAGAGAGCGAAAAAGGTTAAATAAATAAATAAAAACATCTCTCATCTATTTTGAAATAGGTAAAGTACGAATAAAAAGGAAAAGTCTAAAAAAGTCTAAAATGTATGTTTCCTATATTTGAATTAGAATAAATAGGAAAAAAAACCCAACTTGCTTTTATTTTTGGAAATAGAAAAAATAATAAGAGAATGTAAATGATGTATGGCTTACATTTTTTTAGGGATTGAAAAAACAACTATTTGAATTCAATGACCATGAAAGTAAAACTCCTTTCAAGTGCATACTAGCACATTTTATTCAAGAAATAATACAAGTCTTCAACATCAATTACCAACTAATTTATTTTCATTTTCTTATTTGCGTCCATTATATACTACGGAATCAAAAAGGACCAAGAACATTTGAATTCAAAAGTTGTTATACTTTGCATAACAATGTGTAAAAGGCCATATTCAATATATACAATTTGACAAATAGCCCATTGAGTAATTGTTTTTCTAAAGACAAGGCGCGTAGCATAAAATTCCTTCATATATTATAGGAAAATATTACAAAGTAAGCAACACATAATTGGCCACCAAGCTCATTGCTTGCAGCACTAAACTCTTGCTCTAGACTATCCTATTACAAAGGTGAGTCTCGGAATTTGTGATCTCTATACACGTTGGTCTCTTCTTTGGGTCAGTGTTCACGAGTTCACGCAACTTCATTCCAAAGTACATTGATCCCTCGCGGTTCTTGAACAAATCCTTGTCCCAATCGTCCATATCACCAATTCTCATCCATTCGGTCAACTTCCCAATAGAATACGAGTCTGACTATTGCGTATATTTATACTGTTGTTGCATGATCGGTATGCTTGTATCGGAATTTGGAGGTCCATATGCATAAAACAACTCCGGGGCAACCCACCAACGACCTTCTCGGTATTGATCCCTCTCGGCCTTAGATGGCTTTCCAAAATGTGAAGGCGCGTTTTCGTCAAAACGACTTGATATTCCAAAATCACAAATTCCAATGTTGATTATGTCGTTTGAATAATCCGGAAAATGCAACATGATGTTCATGGGAGACAAGTCATTGTGTAGCACGCGGCACTTGTGCATGAGATTTGTCACATATACTAAAGCCCATGCCAACTTTGCCTTGTGCCTTCGGAAGAGACCAAGTTCTTTTTGTTTCTCTTCAGAAAGTCTTGTGGCTTTTTGCATTTCATGCCAGTCAATGGTTGGTGATACAGAATGATCTAAATGCCTCAACTCATTCAAATGGCCCCCATTCCACCACAAAGTGTACGCTTCATTCGTGCGAGAATGAATGGCAAAAAACTTAATGATGCCAGGGTGGTTCAAGGGGCATGCAAGGGCCTCCATGGATCGTTGCGCTCTCCCCTCGCGCGGGTTTATTGCCTTGGATACTTTCCCAGCAAAAGCGATGTAGCTTGGAATTGTATCCATTCCTTCAATGCGTACCTTACGCACTTTTGCATACCCCCCTTCACGTTCAAAAGCACTAAGGGGCACCACTTTCGCCGTATCGGGGATCCACGTGATACACAATCCACCATTTCGTGCAAATGCTGCCTGCACCGCTGCATTTTTCCACTTAAAACCCCTTGCCGAGCCTCTTGCCAATTTCTTCTCTGTGCTGGACCACCACTCCATTTTTTGGCGGAATGCCTTGATGTCTTCTGATTCCTCTACTATCGGAAGAAACGGTCGATGTTCCTCCATCAATTTCTTGGTATTGAACATCACCGCTTTCAATGTGTTATCAAGCCATTCAAATAGTCTCGAAGAATATGTCAAGTCAATGTCTACGAAATCATCGGATCCCTTTAGCTTGGTTAAAATCCGTGCTTGTAAATCGTTTGGCAAGGCCACACTACCAGTTGTAGGACACCTCAAATAGCTTGCCTCCAAGAATTGTACACTTTTCCCTGCGTACCACTAGAGACACGCTTAATGCATATCGGGTATAACTCGGGGGAGGATAGTTGGAGTCCTTGTCATGTGCTGACTTCTGCTTCTTGCCCTTCCGTCGCTCTTGACTCCCTCCTTCTTCGTTTTCATTTACAGCTATCGGAACCTCGAAAAAAATTGGATCATCAAGGTCCAGATCCCATAAAGACTTTCTCCTTGTAGTGTTGCCTTCATGTGGAAAAGCCATGTTGTACTTAGGAACAATTCAAAACCGTAGTTCAAAATTCGTAGATTGAAAGGGTAAAAATTCCCCCCCCAATTGAAACCCCAGCCCACGGGCACGCATCCAGCCACCTAAAGGTAGGTGAAAGACAGTGCGCAAGGCTAAAGTAAGGTGAGAATCGAAAGTGGGGCTAACGCTTAAGTACCCGAAGTCGCCTCAGGGCGCGTGCGTTTGGGTGACTGCGGGTCGGGAGGGGGCGACTGCGGGTCTGAAGTGGGGCGATTGCGGGTCTGAGGAGGGGTGACTGCGGGTCTGAAGACAACGGGAATGGGCGACTACGCGTTTTTGGAGCGCTGAAATGGGCGACTGCGCATCAAGGGCGACTGCGGATCGTGGGCGACCGCGGGTACCAACTAAACCATCCCGAAACTTGCACACGCGGTCGCCCACAAAGAAGTCTCTTCGACCCGCAGTCGCCCCCTACGCGCAGTCGCCCCACTGGAGATTGAATTTGCATTTTCCAAAAAATTAGTCTCCCTCTTTGACCCGCAGTCGCCCCCTACGCGCAATCGCCCTAATTCAAATGTGTTTTTTGCTTCGTCAATGACCCGCGGTCGCCCCTGACCCGAGGTCGCCCTAAACCAACAACCAATCTGACCCAACACTAATTAGCATCTACAGCATATTCTAATTGATTTTTCCTTATCTCACATCCAAAATTGGTAATAAATGTTAGGCGTCAGTTCATATCAAAGACATGGCAAGGCAATGGAAGAATTATTCTCACAATGTGAAGGGTTTCCCAAACCCTAAACCCTAGACCCTAGACCTTGGAAAACAATAATACAACTTTTATCTAGAATCAAATCCTTAAACCTACATAAAATACTTACACATCCTACACGAGATGTAGTGTTTTAGACCTAAAACAGAATCATGTCTTTTTTGTCTTGTTGAATTTGTAAACAAAATGGAGGAAGTAACATATGATTAAAGGGAATTAGAAACAATAAGGGAGAGGTCCCAAAAAAAACACCATCTCGTGAATCATGCCCAAATAAATCTAATTACACCTCCCCACTATTAGAATGTACATAAAACTTTCATTTGGAACTTCTTGCCAAAGGAGTGTTGGAGAGCTAATGCAAAACCTAGGATTTGTTTGTCTTGTTGAATTTGTAAACAAAATGGAGGAAGTAACATATGATTAAAGGGAATTAGAAACAATAAGGGAGAGGTTCCAAAAAAAACACCATCTCGTGAATCATGCCCAAATAAATCTAATTACACCTCCCCACTATTAGAATGTACATAAAACTTTCATTTGGAACTTCTTGCCAAAGGAGTGTTGGAGAGCTAATGCAAAACCTAGGATTTGTTTGTCTTGTTGAATTTGTAAACAAAATGGAGGATGTAACATATGATTAAAGGGAATTAGAAACAATAAGGGAGAGGGGTCCCAAAAAAAAAATTAATCTTGTGAAACATGCCCATACCCGCAGTTGCCCAAAGCGCAGTCGCCCTAGAACCCCAGGTCTGATTTTGGAAGTGATCTGGGGACCCGCAGTCGCCCCCTACGCACAGTCGTCCTGATGGAAGGGGGGAGATTGCATTTTCGAAATTTCTGGTGTCTCCCACCTTGACCCACACTCGCCCCCTACGCGCAGTCGCCCTGATTGAAGGGGGGAGATTGCATTTTGAAATAGTTAGGTTGCTCCCACCTTCATCCGCAGTCGCCCCCTACGCGCAGTCGCCCTGATGGAAGGGGGGAGATTGCATTTTCGAAATTTTTGGTGTCTCCCACCTTGACCCGCAGTCGCCCCCTACGTGCAGTCGCCCTAATAGAGGGCGGAAAAGTATTTGGTGTCTCCCTCCCCTTCCATATGGGCGACTGCGCGTAGTTGCCCCCTACGGGTCAAGGAGTTTGCATTTTCTCCTTGACCTGCAGTCACCCCCTATGCGCAGTCGCCCTGATGGAAGGGGGATTTTGAAATGTGTTTCCCCCTCGAGGACCCGAGGTCGCCCTGACCCGCGGTCGCCCTAATCCGAGGTCGCCCTTGAAAGACGCGAGGGATCCTTAGACCGGACCCGCGGTCGCCCCACGCGCAGTCGCCCCATGCGCTGTCGCCCTAGTATCCGTGTTAGGGTTAGCGCATGCGCCCCTAGCGACCGTGGGTATTTCATGGGCTGTTCCAGCCTGTGGTCCATAATTTTCATAACTGCACCTTGTAGTTCACCTACCTTGTAGTGGCTGAATGTGGGCCCAATGTTGTGGAGGTCTCGTGGTTTTTTTGGTTTCCCACAAACAGCCAACAATACAGCAGACACTTCTTGTATACTTCAATGAACCCAAAATCTTTTCCATTAGTTTAGGATAGTGAGAATATCAAAGCCATTTGATGTAGAGGGCCTTGAAACGGCAATTGCATTCATTGTGGCAAAGTTGTTGAATAATAAGGATGCACACACAAATGGGTGTGAAGTCACCGAAAAAGGGTACACTAAATTTACATTTAAAACAATTAGCAATTCAAATGAAAATGATTCATTTGGTTCTTCATTGATTCTCTTTCATTTTTGGGTGTTATAGTAACGTAGGGGGGCCTCAATTGTTATGTAGCCTATTCAAATTTAATCTTTTTGCATTGCTAATGATTAGTTATTTGGCTCCTTACATGCTTAATGGCAGGTGTTCAATTTAGCAAGTGCTCAGAGGAAGTCATAATTATTCTCGACCATGAATATTTCCGGTAAAAATTTGTTTAGTTTGCGTTTGACTTCCTTATTGTCATCCACTTGTATTGTAGACAATGTCTTTTTAATAGGTGGGAGAATCACCATGACAATGACTATTCTATTGGAATTGATTTGTGATCTTTGAAATAGGATTAAGGACTTTTGGAAAGGCTACAAATTGTATTGCTTTGCTCATTATGGCCAATGCAATGAGTCCAAAGGCCATTTCCAAGCCAACAAAATGGGTGAGTAAAATATTGCCCTTCATTTTGTATAGGTGATTTGAATCCTTGAATAATGAATTGAACATGTATTAATGAACATTTCTAGTTGGATAGTTAGTGGTGGACATTTCATCTCACTATTAGTGCTTATTTGCTGCAGGACGAGTGATGTGTTTGATACAAAACACACGCGATATTGTTTGGGGAGCCAAATTTGATGAGGCCATTAGGGAGGGGTGGGCCATGATGAAAGAATATGTGTGGGTTCGGCAATGAAAAGATTGCACAAACCTCAGGTTCGGTTGTTCTAGTATAGAACTTGTATTATAAGATTATATGCTAAAAATACCCATATGTAGTTGTTATGTTTTAATATTCATTGATATGGGGGGCCGGGAGATGCAGGGCTTTATTAGAAGAATTTGAGGATGTCGAGAAACTTTTCGAGTCTGAGAATGGATGCTTGTTGTTACAACTCATTAAGGTTAGTGCAATACCACAACACGAGTTAATATACTTGCTAGGTTAGTATTGTTTGTACCCCATTCTGTGAATATCATATGTACTAATGACAATTCCACCTTAGGATGATGAGCACGGGACGGAACGCGCATTTACACAATCTCTGAGCGTTCAAATCAACACCACAGATATCTTTGAGCAGACCAATAATAGGTTAAACCAAGCTCGCGCAAACTTGGACAACCTTGTGCCACGGGCAAATCGTTCGTGACTAGAGACATTGTTGTGGTGCATCAAACGGCAGCCTTGTACCATGGCATAAGACCCTATTTTGATTTTTGAGTTGGGATCATAAAAAGAAATAAATTATTTATGAAGATAATAGTACTAAAGTCATGCTAGACATGTGAAATAGCAATGTGCTTGACAAAGAACTTCATTTTACATTTCTATACTATGATTTTGGTAAACAATGCATGGATTGTTTATCTCAGATGGATGATCATATTTTGCTAAACAGTCCATGGTATATGAATGTTTAATTGATTAGTGCCCAATACTTTAATGGTTTACATATGTGACCCCTCCCAAAAAATATATACCCATAAATGTGACCCCCCCAATAAAATATATACCCATAAATGTTGTGGCTTGTTATTCTTGGTTCACAAGTTTGAAATCCCCAAATATTGAAAATGTACAAATGTATGCCCTTGATTTAATCCCTTTGTTTGTAAATATGATGGCTACACTTTTAATTAATATGAAACAAGTTTTATTGTTTGGATACCTATGAATGTACAGATAAATAAAATTTGAACAAAACCATGAAATCAGCTAGGAAATAGCTATGACAATTAATTGTGACAATTAGTTCCCAACTGCACCTTCACGGTGCTTGATGAAGCACATGATGAAAGTTATATGGGAGCTCATGCTGTCACACCCAATCCTTATGAGATATTTGAACAACCATCTTACTACACCTATCCTATGCATTGTATAATTGATTATATTGAGTTTTGTTCTCTCACGCAATTTATAATGTGTCAATCACACTTGACCATAAATGAATAAAAGGTATTTATTCCTCAATTCCCAAACCCCTTCTTTTGGAGCTCTCCGAAAGTGGTCTACATTGATCAAGAATCCCACATTCTTCATAGTTGGATCTTGTTTTACAATGGATTCACCATACAAATTCAAACTAAACATAATAGAGATTGCATTGGAAAATAAAACGCAACCATGTGAATCATGGATAGTAAATTTCTTATGTTTGATTATTTTCTTATTGAAATTGCAGAAGTGATGTTAGGGTGGAAATCCTCTTTTTGCATGTCAAATCTAATAAGTTGCAACAATAATTAATAAAATGGCTAAAGATGCATAACCCAAATTTTTAAATAAAAGATGAAAAGGTGCAATACAATTTTTTGAAGTGCATTGGTAACTAAAATTTATGTCCACAATTTTGTGTAAGAGAACTTCAAAGTGAAAGTCTTAGAGGTTCAGAAATTCAAAATCCCGCCCTGTACCCGCAGTCGCCCACCCGCGGTCGCCCCACCCGCGGTCGCCCCACTGTAGGGGTCCAGAAATTACTCTGTGGTGCCCCACACGCGGTCGCCCATCCCCAGTAGCCCCAGACCCGCAGTCGCCCTACCCGTAGTCGCCTTCGCAGTCGGCCCCTTAGACCCGCAGTCGCCATACCCGCGGTCGCTCTCAGACCTGTACGCGCCCCTTCCTGCACTCGCCCCAGGGCGATTGCGGGTTAATTAGCTGTCGCCCCACCCGACTTCGCCACTTTCCCTTCTTGCTGCGTACTGCCTTTCACCTACTTTACAGAGGCTGATTGCGTGCCCGGGAGTTTGGGTTTTGAGTTTCACTTACATGTGGCTCATGTTCTTGATTTTACTCCATCACTCACTAATCGCTAGATAATACTTTGCGGTTTAGGGTTAAGTTTAGATTCCTTGCCCCAAATCTCAAGAGCATCTCCAATGGCGGACCACAAGAAGAAGACCAAGGCAAAAGGAGCCATGCACCCTAGGCAACGACGCATCCTTTTGGACCCAGCGTGTGTGGCCTACCGAGGTTGGGATCAAATTACGGGCCACTAGACCGCCAAGACTTGTAAGTCCTTCGTGGGGTGGTGCCACATCAACAAGTTATTCCCCTATCATCGGCACTACACGAATCGGCGCAACAATACGGCCAATTTGCATCCATGCCGTAATGATGCATTTGTGCAACGTTGTATCAAAATTTATCGATACTTGTATGGCACATATTCAGTGCCCAGGAGCGAAGTCCCGTATTTCATATGTGCAATGGTGTATGCGGAACTCATTTTGTTTCGAAGCGTGGATTGGAGTTCAATCAAGGGAGTGAAGCATGCTCGCCTTCCACCGACAAAAGACATCCCAAGGGCGGCTCTATCTGCCAATCCACGTGAAGGGCTAGGCCAGAAGAAAAACTTGAAGGAGGGAGTGCCCGATGAGCAGTTTCATTGGACGTCATCTCATTCATCTTCGGGAGAGGAAGACAACCTTGGTGAAGACCCTCCAATGCAGCCCCAAAACATGGCGATGGTGGCTTCTACTTCACAAAATTTACCTCCCCCGAGAATGGAAGAAGAGGATGAACCAGCTAGGCAACCACAAAATCTTGATATTTTGCCTCTTGCTATGGTGAATCCGATTACAGTCCCTCGCACTGAAGAAGACGAAGTTTTGCAGTATGTGCTTGCATGCATGCAAGAAGCAGAAGATGATGTTTTTTGGACAGAGATGGAAACAGAAGAAGATGTGAAGCCTTCTTTGTTCCAATTGGATTGTGTTGATGACATGTACCGAAGTGAGGAATTTGTTGAAGATGGAACTGTCCCTGACACAGTAATGTTGGACACCAAAGTTGTTTACAAAGCTCAACTCAAGAAGCTTCTAAATGAGTTGGATGAAAAGCATCTAGAATGTGAGAAGCTTTGCAATCAAGAAACGCAAACTTTGAGTGGAGATATTGTGAATAGCTTACGTGCTGAACTTGAAAGTCGGCAAGTTCTTTTGTCAACGCAAATAACAAAGATTTTAGACTTGGAAGCATTTTACCTTAGATTCTCTTCTCGGCATGCTGGAGGATCTAGTTCTTCTAGCAATGAGTTTGCAAAAGAACGGCTTGCCAAAATTATGGAAGCATGCAAGCTGGAGGAAGATCAGATAGACTTGGAGAAGCAAGGGGTGGAAGAAGCACGATCAAGATTAAATTCCTTGAAAGCATTAAAGGACAAAGCCCCCCTTGACCGTATTGCAGAAATGTGTGGTTGGAAAGACGTGGCTACTAAACAAGCATTGTCTCTTACGGAAGTAGTTGACTTGAAAAAGAAGCTTGGGGTTTCTTTGTCATTGGATCCAAAATTGGAAGAACATCGGGATGCACTGAAGGCGCTTTTGAAGTTCCAAAAATCATACAAGCAATTTTGGTTGGAAAAGAAGTTGGGGAAGGATGACCGATACCTTAGGAATTTGCAGTTGGAAGGTAGGAAAGTCTTGTATGAGATGGAACGTGAGGCTCATGACCGCAAAGAAAAGGCCAAAATGGATGTTGAATGATTTTCATTTTTAGCACATTTTTGAGGACTATGTATATTCCATCTTATGTATATATAAAAGGATATTATCCATTTTGAACATTTTAATGCAAGCACATTGAATTCTATGTAGTTCCTTGACAAGAGTACATAAATATAGATATGAATTTTTGGTTATTTATGTTTGCAATGTTGTGAATACTTGAATATTCTAGGAATTTTGGCAGGAAAATGACCTTGGGAGTTCGGACTTTCGGAATTAAAAGAGAATTAAAAAAAAAAGGAAAATTCAAAACTTGCCGGATTGGAAAAGAACTTGTTATTGAAGTTCAGAGCAATTGTCACGGCTAGGGTGAATTGACCTACTCATTGCCACTCCAGGGCAAACACTAGAATTTTTTATTTTCAAGGCTTATTTTTTTAGTGGAAATTCTGAATTCATAGTTTCAATTATAGGCCCCAAATTACCCCAGGGGATGTAAGAATTATCCAAACAAATGGCAGTCGCCCGTTCCTGGACCCGCAGTCGCCCATTACTGGACCTGCAGTCGCCTGTTTCTGGACCCGCAATCGTCCATTACTAGACCCGTGGCGCCCACTTCTGGACCCGCAGTCGCCCACTTCTGGACCCGCTGTCGCCCAATCTTGGACCCGCAGTCGCCCATCACCTGACTGATTTCAGGTTTTTGGACCCGCATTCTCTCATGGGGTGACCGCGGGTCCAAGGAGTTTTCTTGTATAAAGTTCTAGGGGTACCCCTTGTTTTATCACCTTGGCTCCGTTGATAAAACTCTTGTCTTGGACCTTCGAAAGAGGCTTCATGCGGACATTTAACTTCTTCGGAGGGCAACAACCGTGTTTAGAAGGGTTTACAAGACCACTCTAAGCGGGTTGCTTTGTCATTACATCTTCCATAGTATTAGTGTGATTATTGTAGTCATTTTCTTTGAAGACCCAATGTTGATCTACTACATGGCTGAACAAGGTGTTGGGAGGGGGGGGACCATGAATGATACGCGGAGGTCCACAAAGGATTGGGACCCTTGGCTAGTACCGTGTACCCCAATTGATAATTCCCCCCATGCTCGAAAATGCGTGTTTTGTGGGTGAAGCAAAGCATTTGTACGAAAGAGAGCATTGATTCACTTTGGCTATGGCGGCTCGACTACATCGGAGCGTTGTAAGGAGATCCCTAGAATTGTACGAGAAAAGTTTCGGACTGGCGAGGGGCAAGTTCCAAGGTCCATGAGTTACGAAGAGATGTATGATGCACCGGCTAGACATGATGCACCAGTTAATGTTGCAGAGTCTATTGTCGCACCTGCGTTGGATGTCGAAGAAGAAGGGTCTCTCAATCCCTTTGAATCAAATGCAAGACCAAATCCTACGCCTGATTCAGTAGATTCTACTGGAACAACGCTTGAGAGAAGGAGGAACATGCCATCTGTTTCTCCGCAAAGAAGCATGGATGAATCATTACAGACGGGCTGCAGACAAGAGTTAGATAGGTTGTGGGCTTCTTTCTTTTACGAGGCGAACATTTCATTTAATGTTGTGCGCCACCCGGCCTTTGTGAATGCTGTTAAACAAACTGCAGCAGCTGGATTCGTGTACCAACCGCCACCGTATAATGCGATTCGCACGAAAATGATAGATGTTAAGAAGGCATCGGTTGAAGCCATGGTCTCGGAGTGGACGAGGGTTTCAATAAGTCAGTATGGAGCAACAATTTGTTCAGATGGTTGGTCCGATACTAATTCGCGGCCATTACTAAATATGATGTTGGTGTGTCCCGCCGGGGATGTCTTTTTGGGATCAGTGGATAGTACTGGGAAGAAGAAGGATATATCTTACACGACTGAGACGATGGCACAATACATTGAAGAAGTTGGGCCTACCAACGTTGTGCAATTGTGTACGGACAATGCTGCAGTCATGACGGGGGCGATGGCAAGGTTGGAAGAAAGGTACCCTCACATTTATAGGCAGGGTTGTGCGGCACACATTTTGGACTTACTCTTAGAAGACTGGGAAAAGGATCAGAGAATAAAGGAGTTGGTAAAAAAGGCTTCATCAATTGTGAAGTTCATCAAGAAATACCAACATACTTTGGCGTTGTTTTGGAGATTTTCACCAAACAAAGTGTTGAGACTTCCAAGCAAAATACGTTTTGCCACAAATTTCTTGATGATTGATCGTTTGGTAGACTGCAAGCAAGCAGTGCACAACGTGACACTGGATGAGACATACATGACGTTCGAGTTGAGTTTGCAAAACCGCAGAAATGGACATTTCATTATGGGCAAGGCCAAATTTGCAAGGCAAGATATCCGTTCAGAAGAGTTCTGGGTTCAGTGCGATAATTTCCTCCATATGGTAGAGCCCTTGCTGCTTTGTCTTCGTCATTTTGATGGAAAAGTCCCGGCAATGCCGAAAGCTTTAGTAATGATGACAGCCTTGAAGGAGCACATTTATTCTCTCAAGAATGCTCCATTTTTCCTTGATCCAGTGGTGGCAACACGATATGAGAAACAATTTGATGCTCGCTGGAAGTTGATGATTACTGACCTACACTATGCGGGGGCACTACTAAATCCATACTTGAGTGACGTGGAGGCTATTCATAACAATGGCTACGCGAAGGGAGCTTTGAATTGAGTCATACGAAAACTGAGCGTACCATTGAACGTGTCAGTGGTGGAAGCAATGTAGGAGCTAACTCAATTTGAAGAGAAGACAGGTGCATTCGATCCTTTACATGAGGCTCCCGATATCATTGAATGTCAATTATTGCCTCATCAATGGTGGAATCGTGTAGGGGGCAATGCTCTTCCAAAAATTGCAAAGCGAATTCTCGGTTTGACGTGCTCTGCATCTTCGTGTGAAAGGAATTGGAGCATGTATTCCTTTGTGCACAATAAAGTGCGAAACCGCTTGGCCACGACAAAGGCAGAGACATTGGTGTATATCTACGCGAACAGCAAACTTGAACGTCAAAAACGTGGACACAACCCAGCCATTTTTTACGACCAGATGCTTGCAGATGGAGACGATGAGGACGAGCGTGATGGGCCTTTGTCTTCAAGGGAAGAAGACGACGTTGTTCCTGATTTTATGAGAGAACGCGAGAACCGCAGGGATGAAGAGGATCGGTTGCGCAACAATCCTTGGAATGCAATGGTTAGGCCCCCACATAGTCCTCTACGACCAATATACGGGAATACATTTGATTTTAGTGACGATGGGTATGTTTCTCCGGGAAATTCACCTGTACGCAGTCCACTGCAGAACGTCGTACACAATATGGATGCAATTTCGCCGGCACATGCATCACTGAGGAGGGAAAGCACCCCCGACAACAACGACGAAGGCGTACCTATTCCCATGGCACTCGTAGAGAAAGAAGCTAGATCTCCAATATCAACTAGTTCGCCTCCAAATATGGCCCGCAATTTAAGAAGCAGTGCACAAGTTCCAATGAGAAGCGAACATGAAGAAGAGGCCATCGAAGTCAATGAAGTTGTACACGAGGGAATACCAAATCCCGTTGTATTGAACGCATCTACCCTCGGAACAACTGTTACTACAGATGATGATGATGATGTGCCATTGGCATATGTTATGAATCGAAGTCGGAATGTGCCGTTGAATCCAGAGACGACTACAAATGTGGCAACAGTGAAGAGGTCTATCCCAACCCTTCCAACAAGGCCACCGGTGCGTGGAGGTGCTCTACGGACGATTGATGAAG
The DNA here is from genome assembly GCA_947034895.1 of Rhytidiadelphus loreus. Classification (NCBI taxonomy): domain Eukaryota; kingdom Viridiplantae; phylum Streptophyta; class Bryopsida; order Hypnales; family Hylocomiaceae; genus Rhytidiadelphus; species Rhytidiadelphus loreus. Next base: position 64,535,422 of record OX344763.1, on the reverse strand, counting down.
AGGTTCACGGCTCAACTCCACAACCCACTCAACCTTCATCCGTGTCTGGCCCTGGCGAATCATCATTAGGAATCCAGAGGCGCAACAGTAGAGGCCAGAAAAGGCGTATTAGGAGGGTTGACGAGAGGGGACCTCGAAATCCTAAACGACCCACTCAAATTGTCCAACGGTGTACCATTGGAGCGGGATGTTCCACCCAGAATGTTGGACAATCAAGTAGAGGAGGGCGACACCCTGCATCCAACATGGATGGAACTACGGATGCGTTGAGGCTCACGAAACGACTTGTGCAAACTGAAGGGTTCAGTGGTGTAGATACAAAAGTTCGAAATCTGAACTCAGAGGTAGAGTGTGAGGTACAAATCGAAGTAGTAATAAGGGAAGATGATGAAATCGAAAGCTCGGGCGACAACAGGAGCAACGAAGAGTCTTACGAAGATACAGACCCTAATGTTGATGAGGTGCCGAGCGATTCCACATTCACGCCTGGTGACTAGAGTACTAGAGAAGTAGACAATAATTATAATTATAGTTATAGTTATAATTATAGTTATAAGGTTTTAGCTTATATGTTAGGTAGCAAATCTTTGTAGTTCAAGCTTTGAGCCTTCATCTTGATGTGTAAGGATTTTGTAATGCTTCATCAAGCATATGAGCATATTAGAGTGAGGGACAGATTACCGGTTTTAAAGTATATGTTGAGTTCTAATTGGTAGGCAGTTAGGTGATGACTGCAACAAGGTTATAAAAGTGCAATGCAAGTATGACTACATTTGAAGTCCGCCTCAAAGCAATATCGATGACTTATTAATATAATTGTTGTTGACATTATTATTGTGGCCTTATACTGGGTGAATTTTTGGAATTAGAGAAGTTTGTCCAAGGAGACCCTCATTCACCTTGGTCAGAGCAGTAAAGATAGAAACTTTGCTTGACCCCGATGGACGCCAGTAAGAAGCTTTTGAAGGAGTGTCCTAAAGATTGGGATTCCATCAAAAACGGAGGCTTCTACATAATTGACGGCCAACACAATGTCACTGCAGCCAAAATGCTTCAACAAGGCGGATGCTGCGAGATTCATAAGGTCGAGTTGCAGACGTGGGAGGCTGTGATTGTGTGGACTAAAGACCCCACACAACTCACAGATATTTCAAAGTGGTACAACGCCTCAAATCACCTCGTTCACAGTCAGCCAACATGGGGAAATCAAATATCCGCATGTAGGCAAGTCTGGAAAGCACTAAAGCGGCCTACCAACACAGACAGCGAGGGGCTGGTGAGAGGGAATAAATCAGTTTACAACGTCTCAGCGTATAAGGTAACCCTCTTTTATCTTCGAGTCGAAGATAAAATTCTTGACCATGCTCCAATTGCATTTACGTATTTCTTATAGAAGTGTTGCAATTTCTGTGATCTCTTTACTAGTTATCCTCGGCCCGAGGATAATTGTCTGATAATCTGTGAATCTTCTGAGTGCACTCATATGCGTGCTGATATCGTGAATATGTGTTTGAGCAGGAATTTGTGGACGATGTCATGATCCGTTATGGCAGCATCAACTCGGACAAGGAGGGCGCTCAAGTCAAATTGGCGTCCGATGTGAAGAACGAAATTCGCATAATAACCTTGGCCGATGAGACCTATCAGATGTGGGAGGAGTTTCTCACGAAGCACACTGATGGGTCGCTGATTGATCCCGTGACGCGGAAACCATACAATAGCGCGAAGACATTCAACGCGAAGAACTTCTCGCTGAAACGGGAGTTCTTCAAGCACATGGGACATTTCACGGACAAAGATCTAAAGAATTATGTCCTCCATCTGCTTGGGAGAACAGAGGGACGCACACGAGACTATCCGAAGGTCTCTGTGGGGGTGGCAAAGATCCTGTGCGAGGACAACTACAAAGCCGAGCACTGGGTAGAGCGCAGGAAGCGTAAGAAGGTCATCGTGGAGGAGTTCATGGCCCTCGACAAGTCCTTGAAATTCAAGGACAGAAATGGGGATGTCATCAATGTGAAATGGAGGCAATGGAAGCTCGACAACTTCTTTTCCTCGGCATCGTGGGATTTCCTCCTCACGGCAACGCCCAACCAATTCTTCGTAAAGCGCCTTACCAACGAGGCGAAGAAGAAGACGGCCATAGACTACAAGGACAATCAAAAATTGTCAATGGTCTATCCTATGTTCAAGACCTTCTTGAAGATGAAGAAGCGAGTGGAGCCATTGGGAGGAGATGTGTTTATCCGAGGACACCAATGCTATCCCCAAGGTCTAGTGACGACCCACATATGGCCCTACATCCTTAGGGAACTTGGCCTTGCTGTGATTGACTTCCGAATCCTCCCAAGGCCAAATCCGGGATCCGGTGACAATCCACCCTGCTTGCCATTACTAAATTTTCTAGATGATCACCTGAGGCCGGTGTTGTCTACTCAAGACGTCTGGTTATGGATTGTGGGGAGTTCATATGACATGGACGTGGCAAAGAAATTTGCGGCATCGAAGATGTCAGGGTACAAGGTCAAGGTGTCCACCTACCTGCCAAGTAAGGCTGAGAGGTTGGACAACTTGACCAACCGAGCAGTGCCACCCCCTGTGAAGCTCCTATTCGTCATGAAGAAACGCGATGACGGGGAGCCAAAAAATAAGGAGGCAGTGAAGAAGGTATACTGCACCGATGACATACCTTACTACACTGATTTCCAGAAGAACACGGAGGCAAAATATAGGGTCCATCCCAGTGAGCTGAGGATGGAGTTCTATATTGACATTCTCCAGAGTTTCGCCGTGACGGGAGAGAACGTCATCGGCGTTTACACAGGCTCGAAGTTTGTGATTGCTGCTAAGGTGCGGCTCTTTGATTTATCTTCGGCTCGAAGATAAATGCTTAGGATCTCTTTCTGGTTTATTATTATGTTTGGTTGTTCTGTTGCGTGCATCTTCATCCGTTGTTATCTTCGGGTCGATGATGATCTCCTAGGATGGATAACTATATCTGGAAAAAAGTATTAACAGATGCTTCTTGTATTGTAGATGTATGGCCTCTATTATTATGGCCTAATTGAGAGACATGCGTCCCAAAAGCTTCGAGATATGGCGACTTATGGCAGTAAATTAGACATGAACGATTTCTGCCATGAGAACTCGCCATATCTTCCAGGTTACATGCATCCTCATAACCTTGAAACTCCAAACCTTGACTCGGATTCCACACCCTCCATCGATCGCAACGTGGAAGCCCAACAACAATTTCCTACTGATGAAGGGGCTACCAACCTTGGGATCGATGAATTTGGGACAAACACCAATGTTGTCCAAGGAGGAAATGTGGAAATCAACGCAGAGGACTTCCACGTAGAGAACCGCGGCCCCGAATCTGCATCGAAGGAGAAGGAAGAGTCAACTGCAGTCACTCGCAAGAAGAAGAGGACGGCGAGGAAGCCCGTGGAGGGCTTTATATCGGACATCATCATCAGCGACGTAGAGGACATGTATTCGGATTTGGAAGACTTCGACTACGCTGGTCCGAATGAGGATGGCGCGGGAACCTCTAGGGGAACCCAAGGTGCAGCGTCACTTGTTGAGCTACAACCTCCTTGTCATTCCACGGCCGGAGATGCTGCAGATCCAATTGAAGTTCCTCTTCGTCCAGTGAAGCAGGAACTTAAGGATTTTTGGAGGCAGAGAGAGGAGAGGAAGGCCTTCAAGAGGGTAGAGTAGGCAAGGAGAAGGGCTGACGAGTTGGCAGAGAAGGAAGCGTTGAAGAAGGAACTTGAGAAATTGCGTGAAGAGAATGTTTCTCTCAGTATGCGATCACAGGAGCCCTCTGCTTCTCAACCTAGCCAACTTGATGCACATGACGCTGGTGGTGCTTCAGAAGCTACAGGTCATGTGGCAACTGATCTGAGCACTGAGGGTTATCTTCGAGGCGAAGATGATCCTCTACCTCCCGCCCAAGAGGATATTGCTCCCCCTTTTCCTCCTCCAATGGAACATGAGCAGGGTTCCTGTCTTCCAGTTGGATCTGATCAACAGATCCAAGAAGAGATTGCTCCCTCTGGAACCGGGACAGTGGGAGTTGATAATGCTGTGGATTATCCTCGAGGCGAGGATAATTTGAGCCAGCCCCCTGCATTGGAGGCGCAAGCAGAGACGGTCCCGGAGACGCAAGAAGAGGGTGATGTTATACAGGATCCTATCCCGCCTCCGACTGAGCCACGTGCACCGGAGACGAAGATAGAATTCGAAAATCCCCCAAACGACGACGAGGAGACTGTCGACTACGGGGATTATTTGGATGATGAGTTCGGCCAAGTACATTGTCGTCCATCCTCAGACCCCTACGATATTTCATGATTGAGTCTGTCAAATGTGATATGATGGATGTTTGTTTTGGCTTCCATCATGTTCATGTTCCCAGTGAGAGACTCTCATGTCCATTCCTTTTGTCTGACAGGAGGGAGTGTACAGTCTCTGATTGTGAAGCGTGGAAGAACTGCCACTCTGTGACTGCGTTGTAGCATAGTGTAGATACCGCAACGGGCTGTAGTTGGTACTTGTATACAATCGGCTAGAGATCAACAAAACCGTTAGACCGGATGTATCATATATTATTTTGAAATAAATATATGTCAAACTTCTCTTCAATGCGTGTAGTGTCTAATGAATTGATATTGCCCATGTTTGTGCCCAGCGCGGACAACTTAGAAGTGTGCACCGCCCGTTGGCACTCAAACAATCACTTAACGGAGGGGTTCTGCAGTCGCTTAGTGGGGTTCCATGCTTTTCTCCGTTTTATGGGTCGCTTGATTCTGCCTTTCAACAGGTAACTACATCTCTTTCGTGTTGTGTTTGATCAGGTAGTAACGGCAGGTCGAAAAAAGAGAGTGCCGCGGAGTGTGTACTCGTTAGTGGTCCAACCGCGACAAAAGTGGTTGAATATCGTGTTCGATTTGAACGGAGTACTGTGTGAGAGTCAAGGTCAAGGGCCCTATAAGAAGAAAAAACATTACACAGTCCAAGATAATATATTCTCCCATCGAACCCCAACCCTCATTGGAACGAAGGCCGTCTTCGTTCGTCCCAATGTGCGCAAGTTCTTAGACGAGGTTTCAAAGATTTCGAACCGCGTCGTAGTTTGGAGCTCCATGTTCAAGAAGACGGTGGAGCCCGTTGCGAGTTTCCTATTCCAGAATTGCAAGGCTCCCTACCACATCCTAGGTCAGGACAACTGCAGGAGGGTAGAAACCTTGGAAGGGAAATTTCTTCATCAGGCTGGGAGTCCGTGGAAGACTCTGCTCTTCAAAGTGCTTGATGAAGAATTGTTCCTGGACCCTCAGGATCCCAACTCCTTCAACAAGGACAATACCATTCTCATCGATGATTCTCCGCAAAAGGGCATCCTCAATGAGAACGGGAATTGCATATACCTTGAGAGTTGGAATCCGTACATGCGTGGAGACAATGTGCTCGTCGGCACTCTCATTATGTGGCTAAAGAAACTACATGAGGAGTGTCCACTCGGACGCCTTCGTGAGTTCGTAGATCGGAACCGCATAGGTGTGGCGCCCTTGGTTGCAGCAGACGATCAAGCCAATTATATATTCGATGGGATGAGGATGTCCGCCAAGGCATTCGAGTCTCGATTCATGTTGCAGGGGATGAATCTAGTGATTGAATAAGAAAGACGAAGGAAGAAATAGACTTCTCAATGTCTCAGTCAATCATAGAACTCGTTGTACATTATTTTTGTGAATACGGATTTTTATGTACATTTCATTCTTGTGAAATAGTAAAATTTTGAAATTTAATCAAGATTTCTGGCTTCTTTCGGGGGTACTATTTTGTTCCACATGTGTTTGTCTTCTATGTTGAGTTATCTTTGGGTTGAGGATAGTTGTGGAAGATGTGTTTTATCTTTGGGTCGAGGATAATTGTGGAAGATGTGTGTTATCTTTGGGTCGAGGATAATTGTGAAAGATGTCTGTTCACTACCATTGCTGTAGGTCGGAGGATCCATTCTACACTTTCTCCAACAGAGGGAACCACTGACGAGGAGCTTGCTGTCTGGATCGGACGTGTCACTTTCAATGAGGTCCGGCTCGATTGGAGGGAGCTTCGTGCTGTCCTCCTACTCTAAGCCTTACCTCCTGGGCTCGGCCACCGATGCAGCTTCGGCGGCCATCGACTTCTCAAAGGGGAATGTGGAGGAAGGCATGGTAGATAGCCCACCTAGTCGGGGTCCGATGAGGACACCGATTTGCTTACCATCACCGATGAAGAGGGCCAGCTCTACCCCAAGTCGATTGCGTTCACAGTCGCCGACTTTGCGAACGCCAAACATGCTGCACAGGAAATTGTATGCGGATGACGAAGACCGGGGTATGGATCCTCGTCTCGAGGATGGAGTGCTGTTGCCGGTGTCGATCGCACATGACGCTGTCTAGAGCGAGGAGCTGAATGTGGATCCCAAGGTTGGGGAACGCATCAATGAGGTACCATTGGGTGCATGCAGTACACAGCAGGTTCCACGCCTCGTAGAAATTCCTATCTTGTTCCCCTCAAAATCCGTGGGCGGAGTATCTTTGCCTTCCGCTGTACCTATTTTCCGTCAAACAACTCTTCGAGACATACGGCGGACAAATTACACATGATCGACAACAACTGCCGATCTGTACATAAGCACTGTGAATAGATCGATACCACGGCCGCCTCCTCGAGGTTCTAGGTCTCTTTCCAATACGGAAATTCCGCGACGTGAACGAAAGCGAAAGAGAGAGGCCAAGGATTTAATGATGATGGGGATGTTCAATACTTTCAGTAAAGATAGTGGATCGCCCAAGCCTTCTCGACGCGAGGATATCTTCAGAGGATTGGCCAAGTTGAAAGCCTTGGAGGCAGCCAAGGAGGCAACAAATAGCAGTTCTTAATCCAAGAACGATGGTTTGCCAAGTGATCCTCGTTCATAGTGGTCTTTTTTTTGTGGAAGGATCATTACTATTAATAGAATAGTCATTCATATACAAAAACCAATTTTTAGTAAGGGTGAGTGCTCTCTGTGCACATAGCCTCTACATTTTTACACAAGACATTCAATCATTAGAATTAGCAAGATTAGATATACCGGGAAGTGAAGTATATAGAGAAGTGAAAGAAGTTGATTCAAGTAAATTCATGTTCTTCAATGTAAAGGGACCCGCTTTTATAAATATTACATCTTATTACACAACTCATGTGGAGTTGCATTTTGCACATTCACGTTTCTTAATTGTTTTGGTGTGGGATTGCTCTATGCCTTCTATCCATTTGACTTTTTTTATCTTTGCCTTCAACAATTTATCTTTGAATGGAGGAGCCTTAAGTTCTCAAAATGACCATATTGTCTCAATTTAATGAATATGGCCAAACCCAAAGCGTCTTGCAATAAACAAGACACCTAAAACTGATGCCTATCATTATTTTTATCTTCATTACATTTTCTGCATGAGATGGAGGATTTTTCTTTTGAGGACCAGTTCTACTTAAAGTACAGCTTACGGGCATCATCTTCATATCCCCTAGGAAATTATAAAATAAATTGGGTTTTTTGAAATGCTCATGCATTCAACATGTGTGAGTTATTTACAACTTCAACCTATTATTTTTTTTAACTTCTTTACATTTTTTTCAAGACACAAAAGACTATGTTTTTGTTGTCTTCGAGGTGATGGGAGTCCCAACAATTTTCAGAATCCTTTAGAAGTTAATAAAAAAGGATTCATACTAAAAGCTCGTTCATCATGCACGTGGGATTATTTTCATATGGAATTAATTTCTATCCATGCATAAATCTCTAAGTGCATTGTTTTAAAAAATTTCAATAATAATTTTTCAATATTCAAAATTAGCAACTATAAATTTTCTTCATGTTCCTAAAAATAATAGTACAAGTTTTTCAAAGTTTCACACACTACCAACCCTACATGTACTATGTAGACCTTCCAATGACAAGTTGTTTTAGAGTGGAAATGATCTATAATTCTATCGAAGTGTACATTGTTCATTGAAAATATTGTTGAAGCATGTACTGGACGTGAAATTAATGTACAAGACATCTCCTTGTCATACAAATTTTGGGACAGTAAATACTTATTTTCTTGTCTTGCATGCTAAGGTGGTATGTTATTTATCCAAATGTAGCTAATTTCAAATTCATTTGCAGAAATAAGCAATTTGTAAGAATCTATGATCTGTATTATGAATGCCTTTTTTCAACACGTTTGGAATTCAAAGTTTCTTCTAATTTTGTTAAAAAAATGCATTGTAAAAGAATCTAGAATCAGTGCAACAATGACTATCGTATAAAAATTTGTCCAATATACTAATAAAAACCATTTGAATAGTTGAGTTGTGCTATTTTAGGTGTACTTACCTTGTTGGAAGTAGTAAAAACTATAAATTGTACACTTCTTAAGAATTGCACTTTTGCCTTCGAGTTATGTTGGTAGAAGTCCTTTTCTTTTACTTTTTGACAAAGTGCCATGATGTTGATCATTTCAAAATTGGTGAAGCATTGTATTTCTACATTCATCCATGTTTTGGACCCACAAAGACTTTTCAGTCCTATTCATGTAATTATTTAAGCAAATTTGGCAATTTCATCCATATTTTAAATACAAAGAGGAAATTCAAGGCAAATTTTTTTTACTTCTACTTGGTGACAAGTACACATATATTTTTAAATGATGAAATCTGGCCCATGGTGCCAATTTAAAGGGTGCCTCATTGGATTCAAGGTATTTTCTTTTAGGCTCGGTAATCGGAGCTTGGTCTCAGGTTCAGTAAATGGGTCTTGGTCTTCGGTTTGGGAACTTGCGTCGGCGGTACATTTGGCGGCTCGGCGTAGGGTAGGGGAGTCTTCTCTCTCCTCCGAATTTGGATTTAGGATTTCGCAGGTTCTTTGTAGGTTTTTGCCGCTCCAACTCCAACTCCACTTCGTTCCTGCTCCACCTTGTTGTGCTCCTATTGCGTTGCTGTTGTGGCGTTGCTGTTACGCCATTTGGCGGCTCGGCGTAGGGTAGGGGAGTCTTCTCTCTCTTCCGAATTCGGATTTAGGATTTTGCAGGTTCTTCGTAGGTTTTTTCCGCTCCAGCTCCACCTCCACCTCGTTCCTGCTCCACCTCGTTGTGCTCCTGCTGCAGTGCCCCATTGCTGCTACGGCATTGGTACGTTCCTGCTCCCATGAAAATCTGCGGCCCGTTTGGTAGGTTTTGCTTAAAGAGCTTTACCATTAAGGGCTCAATAAGGGCTCAATAAGGGCTCAAAGAAGAAAACTTGTTTTCTTCTCTCGTGATTTCGTCTCCGACTGTTTCCTTGTTATTCCTCTGTTTTCGTGTTGTACGCTATGTTTTCTGCTGGGTTTTTTTTCAGTGCAGGGTTGGTGCTTAGGGTTTGTGTAGGATTGACTACGACTGTGAGTGAAAGATTTGATTTCGAGAAGTTCAAGTTCTTTTTCTTAATTTTTCAACTTCAGTGACTGTGAGTGTGAGGTTGGTTAAACTTTTAGAGGTTTCCTGGATTGTAGAAGTACTTGGTTGAGTTTTCATTTGTTGATGCTGTTGTCTGAGCATCAACATCTCCTCAGTAGTCCTCTGTTTTGGCATTAGGTGGTAGCCAACACCGTGTGGATAGACACTTGAATTTTGAATTGTAGCTGGCATTTGGATTCTTTTGACATTGATCGTCACATGGAAGTGATCTGTTTGTATTCCTTGAAGTTGCTTGTGGTTTGCTAAAAGTTAGGTTATTGGTTGATTGTTGCTTGTGGCTTACAAGGGTTTACATTTTACAATTACTGATTCTTGTGAACTGTTGCTAGAATTTGTCTTGAAGTTGGTTGAATTTCAATTTCGGTTTCAAATGAAGGATTTAGGGTTTCTATTTACTACCATATTTGGGGTCAACTACGGAATGAATTTTCCTCGAAGCTAATTGTACTTTGATTTTTTCAGTTGCTATAGTGAAACTTGAAGCTTTCTAGAAGGAGCGTCGAGAAATACAACAACAAAGACATTCCAAGGTTTGTGGTTTCTGTAATTTTCATGTAGGGTTAAGTTCAATTAGTTCTTCAATAATATACATGAAGAAAACCACACAAAGAATAGTCTAATGCCTATTTCAAATGTTGTAGTTACTTTTCTTTGCAACACCTTCAATTCTGTGAGAAATAAAACTGTTTGATATACTGGAATTAGGGGTTTTGTTCAATTGATAAATTTCTTGTACATGGACAAGGATTATCATCGACTCGAGGATACACTAATATTGGGACATACGAAGAGTCTGTTGTCGGTTCGAAGATAAGTACAAATCGAAAACCAAAAGCTTGACAACAAACTAATGACCTAAACCAGAAGTTGTCATTAAATAAGAAGGAATCAACGAGTTGCACATTACATTCCTTAAAAAAATATACGAAGAAGTAATGAACAATATTACAAACGCGGAAGACCTAGAAAATCGTTCCATACCAAACGATGCAGTAGCTATCATTGACTCGATGATACATTGCAAACACTAAAAGTAAGTTAATTCAAATAACATAAACATATTGCATTCGAAATAGAAAAGATTAATACACAAAAGTACAAAACGAAACCCACATAGAACTTCTATGCAATTACACACAGTTCAGTTAAAGGATTGTAATTTCACAACCAATAATATTATTGAAAGTGATCTTATTTTGTACACAACATCCTAATAAGTCTATCATCGAATCGACGATATCTCAGTGTACTAAAAGTATAACTCAACTTGCAAAACCCAGGGATCAAGCAATGGCGACTCAAGATGAGTACAACTACTCAGTCACCGAATGTCACCTCGAGCCTTTCCAAGACCCCATTGACGACGAACCATTCCTGCTTGAAATGGAGGCCACCTACGGAAAATTGTGGCAACTAAAAGAGCACATCAGTACGTGGAGTTTTGGGGTTAGCCGATGGAAGAATTACGTGTACTTAAGATATCGAGCTTAGGGAAAAATCCAATATTTCCCGTGGAACATGAAAGAAAAGGTCATCCTCATCGACGACTACTAGAGCAACTACGTCATCATAGTCCTACGCAATGTAGACGATGCTGGGAACCCAGGCAAGCATTGTCACTCTCTTGTACTTGACGTGAATGCTTACCACGGGAAGTTTGACTTAGAGAACCTCATGACCTTTCTAGAGGGATCGGAAATGGATTCTTTGAACGAAGAGTTTGAAAAATGTGGATACGTTCCTTGGAGGAACGGCATTGCCAAATCCAACGCAAGTAGACTGCGACTAATTTGGCAAACGCTAGACTACTACGCGTTAACAAATATCTCTCCTCTCCCAACCGTGGGTGGGAATCAGTCCAAAGAAACGAAGAGAGCATCAGATGCTGGTCAACAACCTCCTTCTGGTCGTACAGGGGAGGGTAGTTGCGGTACCAGACCATCACCAACGTTGTCCCAACCAAGGCAACGGGATCTAGTCCAACAACAACTAGGGGAATCAAGTAGAAAGAGGAGAAAATCAAACCTTCCGGGTGGAACTACTGGGGCAGGAAGTTCGGGGTCAATTCTAATGACAGTTGAAGCAACTCGATCGACATCACAATCTAAAATGAAAGAGCACGAGAAGTTTGCCATTTATCAACGAGATTTCTGGACTGATCACAAATCATGCTTCCTTCTGGACCAGGAGGTTGTACAGGTCCATATCAAGCAGTGCAAAATAGCGCAAGACCAATACATCATTCGCACATTGCAGACGGACATAGTGGACTTAGTGAAAAATGAACTTGTGCAACTAGGGCACAAAAAGCAGCGTCAAATTCTATGTCTCACTCCTATGGACGTAAATAACGAGCTATTGCAGAGGAAGCCGGAGAAATGGGACGACACAAAGACTGGCAAATTCATGATAATTAATGGCCAGCATAGCATAACAGCTTCAAAAGAGCTTCAGAAGGAAGGATGCGGTGAGGCTAGAAGGGTAGAGCTCCAAACTTGGGATGCTTGGATTGTATGGTCCTTGAATCCAAACAAGTTAAGGAACATCTCCAAGTTCTACAACTGCACAAATCACCTTGATCACGCCCAACCGACATGGGGAAATCAGATAATCAACCTTTGGAATATCTGGTTGACCTGCCAGAGAGCCACGGATGTAGTGACGGAGGCGGTGACCCGGAGAAATAAGGCAGTATATGACTTGGCAAAGTATGAGGTAAGGCAAAATTATTTTTTAGTATCGTCGAGTCGACGATAGTGCACGAGTTTAAACCAATGATAAATGGACATATGGAACTGTTGTGGTACACATTTGTGATCTAGGAATTAATTTGTTAGTGAAAATATTGGGTTAATAGGTATCGCCGACTTGAGGATACTATGTCTCTTACTGATGTCACAGAACTGAACACTCCTAATACTTGTGAATATATTTGTCGTGCAGGAATTCACCATTGCAGTTCTCGATCGATATGTGTAGGAAAGGAAGGTGCATGTGTGAAACGTCTAAATGATCTAAAGAATGAAATTTAGATCATCACATTACCCGATGATCTCTTCGCGTTTTGGGAGAGATTCCTCACGAAGCATGCAGAGGGTGAGTTAATTGAGCCTATAATTGGACTGCAATTCAAGGATCTGAAAGGCTTCAAGAGGAAGGCAATGTCTCTGAAGAGAGAGTTCTTCCGTCACTGCGGACATTTCACAAACAAGGACTATGGAGTATTTGCGCAGCACTTGCTCGGTGAAACGCCTAAACGGATAGCAACATATCCGAAGGTGTTTGTGTCCAAGACGAAAATCCTAGTCCCGGATAACATGGTTGTTGGAGATTAGGTGGAGTGGAGGAAAAGAAAGAAAGTGGTCATCCAAGACCTCGCTGCCATCAAAACTGCCCTCAAACTGACAGATAATGGGGGAGATGTCATTGAAAGGACATGGAAGTCCTGGAAAGCACAACACAGGTTTACGTCCACATCATGGGACTTCCTCATCTCGCACCCAAAGAACGAATACTTCAAGAAGAGGCTTTAAAACGACGCTTGGAGTAAACGAGCCAAGGATCTGGGGAAGAATTTTCCCGAGGTCCTTCATATGTTCTCTCAGTTCATGCGACTGAAGTACAGGCTTCCAGAACCAGCTGGAGGTGTGCAAGTCAAGGGCATTGATATTGCGGCAAAGGCGTTGGTGACCAGTACGCAGTTCCACTACCAGCAATGTGAGATCTATTTGGCGTTGTTGGACATGAGAGAGTATCCGAAGAGCAAGGTCACCAACAAAATAGTTGAAATTGACCCGTTGCTCAAGTTTCTCTCAGACATTATGGAGCCAGAAATGTCAGAGCCACTAGTCTGGCTCTTCATTTTGCACAGCAAGGTTGACGTGAAGGCCGCCATAAAATTTGTGGCCTACAAGTTGAAGGACTATGATTGCGTGCAGTCATCTTACGTGCCAGCTAAGGCAGAGATGTTGGACAACTACACAAATCGCAACATAGTTGACGACGTTCCTCTCCTGTTCTTGTTCCAAAAGGACAATGACTTTGCCACTTCAGTCCGGGGTTGTGTGAAGCATGAATACGAAACGCCAAACAACTACCAGTACTACAATGAAGTGTCAAAGAACATAGAGGCAAAGGGGAGGATCACCCCGAAAGAACTCAGGATGGAGTTCTACCTACAAATCCTCCAGGATTTTGCGGCACTTGAGGAGAACGTCTGCGGTGTCTTCTGCGGGCCAAAATTTATATTGGCCGCCAAGGTTCGTCTCTTAATACCAAGAATACTTATTGTCGACTCGAGGATACATATGGAATCGTTTGATGTAGAGAAGTATAATAGATTTCAGTGTCTCCTCACCTTTTGAGTAGTCTGTAATGGAGATCCCGACTTATCCTCGACTCGAGGATAGGACATCATATTAACTTTGGCATAATTACTAATTCATTGTGATCTTTGTATCAGATGTTTGGAGCGCATTTTTATGGATTTTGCGACATAGATGATGCAAAGAGCTACCACAAAATTGCTTATCTGGCGGATAAAATGGACAAGAATGATTTCATGTTCTCAAATTCGCCTTATTCACAGGCGTATGTCAAACCGCCGAGCCGTATTCCAGTGGTAGTTAACTCTAATTCACCCCCGTCACCATTGCCCACCTACGAGTCACTAGCCGATATCCCAGCACCAAGGCAACGAGAGAGAGAAGCGATTGGCCCACAGTTGACTACTGATCCTAGGGTAGAGGGCATAGACGAATTTGGGACGAATACGTTTCAGGTCTGTATGTAGATGAACTTGCCTACTGTGCCGAATGCACTGCAACAACTACGAACTACATCTCCAAGAGGGCTTGCAGGATCGCAAGGGGAGCATTCAGCTGCCCAGGCAAATCTATTTGGGGTGCATGGTGAGCCATCTGGGTCTCAGGGAGCCCCATTAGAGGCTAGGGGGGGCCAATCGGGTGTACATGGGGAGCCATCAGAAGCGCAACAGGCACTCGTTCGTGAGGAGGACATGGAAACAGACACTGAGTTTGAAGAACTGGTGCGTCTTCATTCAACGGTGAATCGAAGAAGACAAGTTGAGCCTCCATTGCAGGATATGCATACAAGCGACGCAAGAGAGGCAGCTGGTAATGATTTAGTAGTGGAACGCTCGGCTTCTCCGCCCAAGAAACGTTGGAAGGCGTAGTTGTCAGAGATCATCGACATCAGTGACGAGGATGACATAGATTGCCCACATTCCTCTGACGAAGACAATGTCGAAGGCATGCCCCCCAAACCCGACAAAAAACCAATCCTCCTACAAGACGGGAAGGTCAAGGTCAAGGGTGATTGGTGGACTCATGAGGAGGAAGCCCAAAAGCGGAGGATATTAAGGCAACATGCGAGGGAAGAAAAAGATAGACAGCTTGCTGAGGCTGTCGCGTGTAGTCAAGCGGCAAATGCCAAAATATCCGAGGTGCAGCAAGAGTCCAATGCTAAGATCTCTTCCCTCAAGACACAATTGAAGCAATTGGTTGCCGCAATTCAGTCTCAATCTGGCGGCTTGCTTGTCCTCCCTTCGCTTTCCGAGGCCTCACAACAACAAGCACTAGTGACCTCCTCTGGCTAGGTTGACGTGCACAAGGTCGAAGAACTGGTCTCGGGACTGCCCCATCCTCGACTCGAGGATAAGGCTGGCGCTGTCCCTCCCGCACCGGGGGGGCGTCCATGCTTTACCTCCCGATTCCTAGGTGGACAGGGTGCCATCTCCTGACCAAGCCAAGTTTGAAGTTATCTTGGAGACACAACGTGCCTCTCCTGTAAAGGACACTGTCAAGGATGAGTCGAGTCATCCTCGACTCAACGATACTGTTGAAGGGACGTTGCAGCCTGTGCGTGATGCCGTCATTGGCAGTATGCTAGTGGTACCAAACAAACCGATGACCCTTGTGATTGCACCATTCGGCATGGAGCTAGAATCGCCCTGTTCTTCGGAAGAGAAGGTGGACTACGGCGAGACTGAAGAGGACGTCGGCGGAGATGTAAGCCAGTGACTGGGAAGTAGTAGCCGCCGAGGAGCAGGTGGAAAATGTTCCAGAAGGTCTAGAATCATCAAAGGTACAACCACCAGATCCTTACAATTTTGATTGACTCTCGCATACACAAAGTCATGCATGAGTGTCTTGTTTTGCGAGTGGCAACAAAAGTCTTCTCATAGGTCTGAAATCTCATTCGGATGCATGATGCTTGACAGGATGGCGTGGCCACTCCTTGATTGATCGGGCGTGGACGGCAAACCCGTTTGTAGCTGCAAAGCGTGTAGACTAGTGTAGCATAGACATGAGTGTATAGTTTTGGCGGTTGTAGATGTAAACAAAAAACTATGTATGTAATATATTTCACTTGTAAATAAAATATATCGCTTGAAATTACAAAAAACGGACTCAAAGTCTAATTGTCTTTTGCTTTCCATGTTTTTTTGCTCAACTCAAAAAACATGAAAGCGTGCATCCTCAGGTGCCTATGAAAGCACATCCTAACGGGAGCAAGCAAACGATTAGTGGATTTTAGTGCTCCCTCCAATTTTCTGGCTCACATGATTCTGCATTCAATTAGGTAACTCTATTTCTATGTTGTCTTGACTTGATCAGGTAGAATCGAAGGACAAGAGAGAGGTCGTCCCGAGGAATGTAGCGCCTCTAGTGCCCCTACCGCGGAGGAAGTGGCTAAACATTGTCTTCGACTTGAATGGGGTGCTCTGCCAAGTCGCCACCAGGGCTTATGGCATGAATGGAAAATTCCAACCCTACCAACTCGAAGACATAGTTCTCTGCCACAGAAACCCCACAATCGTTGGACCTAAGGCTGTATTCGCTCGACAGAATTTAGAGGGCTTCCTGCGAGAGGTTTCCAACATCGCGAACATGGTGCTAGTATGGAGCGCCATGTTCAAGTGCAATACGGAACCCATTGCTGCACACCTGTTCAGCGGGGGCAGGGCCTCCTCCGATGTGCTGAGCCAGGATCAATGCAAAAGAATAGAGGTCTCTCCCGGGAATTATCTTCATTTTGGCACGAAAGGCGTCTTCATGAAGGTTCTGTCCGAGACCTTGTTCATGAATCCCAACGGAGACACGTCTTTCACTACGGACAACACCCTCCTTATCGATGACTCCCTGGAGAAGGGGAACTGTAATGAGAGGGGAAACACTGTGATTCTCAAAACTTGGAGTCACGCTAAGCGGAGGTACAACTTCCTGTCTTCCTCATGGGAGACCTCCTACCATGGCTCCGGCGTCTCATCTCGGACTGCCAACCGGGGAGACTGCGAGAGTACGTAGAGGCCAACCGGATTGGGCTCGAGCCCTTGGTAGCTAGGGACTACAATCACGCGTGAATTGTAGATGCCATGAGAGAATCCGCACACAACGTGGGAGTTCGTTACGAACTGCCGATAGTGAATTTGGTCATTGGGAGAGGCCGTCGTAGGACGTAGAGTAACGCGGTAGAACCCACATTCGTAGAACAATATTTACATTTTGTATTCTATAATCTTGTATGCTATGTTCTTTTGTAAATAATATATTGAGTTCGGACTTAGCTTTTCTATGTCTTCGCATTTTCGCTCCGCTTGTTTCTTTTTGTGGTTTTTTGTTTTTGAATTACAATTTACCTACTTCCCTTGGTGGATATTGTCTACTGGTCTCTTGTAATTTAGTCTATACTACTTCCAAGTTCGAGCTCCTAATCTGAATTTGCCAACACCCAAGCGGAGGCTCACTAGAAACTTGCTTTCCGGGTCGGAAAAGTCGTTCTCGAACGGCTCGGATTTGGTAGGAGGGAGCTGCGGACTTGCGCCGGTGTCCAAAATGTACATGTTGCGCTCAGCCGCTGATGCCGCGTCAACTGCTATAGACTACTCTAAGGGGGACATTGAAGACGACGTCATGGATAGTCCTCCCAATCGTGGACCCGGACGGACGCCCATCTCCTCACCATCCCTGCTCAAGCAAACATCGTCGACTCGAAGAAGATCGTTCTCGCCAGCTTCACGAGTAGACACTGCGACGAACTGGAAACTGAACCTATTCGTCGATGGAACTTCAGTGGGTCCTCGACTCGATGATAATCTCTTGGGCTCCGAAGTGCCTCGATTTGTTCCCGTCAGAGATTTTATGCAGATGTCATCTTCGGGAGGGTACACGAAGAGCGAACAAGTTGGTCCGCCGGTTAGACCTCAGTCACTTCGGCTCAAGAATAATCCACCTCGGCCTTCGGCGTCCGTTGGAGGTAGACGACAACCTTCCACCGATTCCATTTTCCGTCAGAGGTTTATTAGGGACCAACGCCGCTCTTTGCACTCTATATCGATTAGAAGTGGACCCTCATACAAGGGCGATGTGAATGCATTCCTCCCGAGGCCGCCTCCTTGTGGGTCTAGATCGCCTTCCACTTCTCAGGTTACTCGAAGTTGTCGTGATTTGAAGCGTAAGGGGAGTGGATCTTGGAGTGTGGGCGTCTGTATGGCAATGGACGCTGAGAGTGGGCCCCACCATCATCCTTGACGCAACAATATCTTCAAGAGACTAGCGAAACTAAAAGCGTTAGAGGCAACGAAGAGCAAAGACATAGCCAACACCGATGCGTAATGCCAATGGGCAATTTTCTGGATGCCTTGGGATCCTCTGTCCCTCTTATTATAAATAGCATGAATGTAAATAGTGCATACAAATTCGTGTTGAAAACAAGAGTGCCTTATGTATAGTGAGCCTCTCCATTCCTAGACTAGCGTTATTAATAGATGGAGCACTTCATAATTCATAACTTTGGGTGCCATTTTGTGTAGGCAAGACTTACATACTTTTTGTGTTCTTGATACCTCGAGGAGTTCGAGCTTATTGAATTTAAATGGACTCGCTTCTCTATACTTTGATTGATTTAGGGCAATTCTGCGAGTAAATGTTTCCCGTCTTTCCAATTGTTGCTGTACTTTTCTCACTTGGAGCCAATTATTTTGGGCACCTACTACAAAAAACTCTATGATTGGTGTTAGTCGTGCTTCATTTATTGTTGACGTCAACAACTAATATTTCAAGGATCTTCGCTCTCCATTTTGCAAGGTCTCAAAAGCACTATTTTGTCTCAATTTAACGAATAAGGCCTTTAAGCAGTAATTGATTGAAACAAGATCACTGTATTTTTCAACATGCACATTTAGGAACAACCATTTCCTCTGAAAAGTGTGGCATTATGTGTACTGAAATTGTTGTCGTTGTGAGACAGGATTATTGAATTGCATTTGGCGTAACCAAGTCCGTAGACCATGTCATTGGAGAAGTGTGTTTATTTGAAAAAAGATGTAATGAAAGTGAGATTGTTTCAGTCCTTTGGATCACATGTTGTCGAAGTTCTTGTTTATTTTGTTGTCTAATATAAGTTTTCAAGTGTTCTCTTAGCGTTGAAATTGCAGGCTCAGGAAATGTAGCTCCATTTTCATAGCTCTGGTGTTGTATTTACATGGAAGACTGTCATTCTAGTGGAGGCATTTTTTAATTTGATGATGCCATGCCTATACAATTAAGAAAGGAATTCGAATTTCTTGTGTGCCATTCATGCGAATAGCCATTAAGATTATTGAATACTGCAATAGTAGGCGTAGAATGAGAGCGTAGTGAATGTAGATGGAGTGACTTCTTTTCCATTGCCATAATTATTTGTGTCAAACGCTTAGTGAATAGGTCGGTGTATAACTACTCGATTTGTCTTATTGGGGTACTAGCAACCGTCACGCACATTTCTGAATAAAGAAAGTACATTTTAGGGATCGGATCATGGTGCCAAGATGTGCTTCATCGGCAGTTTTCAACTAAAAATTAGCGGCGTATAAAGCCTATTTATGTATGATGCACGTTCACTAATTAAGCCAGGGATTGAATAGACGACTGCAATTAATAACCTTTTTTTTTATAGAAAATTTTATTTTGTCTTAATTTAGAAGATAGTAAAACTATGTTATTTTAAAAAAAAAAAACGTGGAAGGTAGTCGTAAATGTTGACCTCGATGAGTCGGTGAAGTGATGACGGGCTTTTGGTTTAGGAGAGATCATTTTCCGCTTTCGTTTTCCTTCCTTTTTTTCTTCAGAGTCGTGTATGAACTTACATTCTTCCGGAAGTTCGACGTGTGCGTCCTCACTGTGGTTTTTCAACAGTGAACCACTAGTTCGTTGACTTCATGTACTATTATTTGCCCCCTCAGGTCTTGTAAGCAATTGCGTTGGAGCACTGCCGAAGCGATGGACTGCAATGCAGAGTCGTTGAACTTGTCTGACATAGATATTGTGAAGGAAACGCAGGTTTTTGTAGATGAAGTACCACGCTCAAGAGTTCGTGGAGACGCAAAGGTAATGTAAATAATGCTTCTTTCACTTCCTGAACTTCATTTAATGATTTCTGAATTTTTATTTGAAAGCATTCACGACGTACAGATGGAAGTGAACCTTATATTATGTTTGTTTGTGTTAGGGGCGATTTGCATACGCTTCGACGGAGACCGTCGGTTGCAGTAATTCTCAAGTGAGTTATTTGACGGTCATCATGGAAAAAATACATTATTTCAAGACGTGAATTTGTTATCCATAATGTGGAAGGTGAATGTGAGCGAACGTAGCATTGAAACGTTTTGCCCACTCTAACTTCGACAATTACATTGTATGCATGCGTACAGGACGTTCATCATCCCAGAATGCGAGGAACTCATCTGAATAATTTTCAGGTGAATTGGAAAACTAACATTGGATATTTCTTCTGGAAATCGTCCGCATCGAAAACCTTTGTTACTGTAGATACAGTTCTGCTTTCGTAGAGGGTTAGTTTTCAGGAGAACATGCCGGAAATGTTGTAGTATTCAATCATTCATGAATGTCGTGTTTCACTTTTCGTACGATGTAGGTCCCGTTGAAATAGGTTAATGGAGTTTCAGCTGTTGTGGTTAGTATGATGAGCGGAACATGATGCAAAAGACTTGATTATTGTTGGTATGGTTTGATTGCGAAACCATCGTCGAAATGTTGTCCATTTTTTGGTATCGAACTCTATCAAATGCCACATTCAGTCGTAGTGCATCTATCGTCTTCACCTATATGTTTGAATTTTTTTGATTTTTTAATTGCTTGCACAAAATTGTGGCAAAAAAAACCATAGTCAATTTTCACCAACGTTTTTTTTTACAAGGTTTGGGTATAGTGTTACCACAGCCTTGCGAGTTACAACATTCGCCTCCACGGAACTCAGAAGATACAAATAACGGGCCAATGGGTAGCAATAGCGTAGAAACAGAGAGGAACATCTTCGATACGTGGAAGCATTCCATGACACCGTCAAAATTCCCAGTGGGTTTTCAGCGAGGCATCAATGACTCAAGTACAATCAAGTACACCTCCTTCTTTAACCAAACGGACAGCTAATAGAGGAGACGAAAGGTCTTATCTGAAGGAAATAAAATTGGCCATTTCGGAGGGAAGGGTACCATAGGTGAAAGTAGATCAGGATGAAAACGGTAATATAGTCCGTTATAGGTCTCAGTTCATGAATGCCCTTAAGTTAGCCGCTCATGCCATTGTCCAGGGCGCTTACATAGATGTAAATGAAGAGGACACAATGAATCAAATAATGGAGGAGGTTTTCCGACAGTTCATTTTGTCTCAACCATTGCCACCTAGAATGGTAGAGTCTTACTTGAAGGGTTATTTCAAAAGACTTAGATCTGAGTATCATCAGTTTTGGCTAAAACACAGAGATGAGAAGAAAGCTTGACGATTGTAAGAAAGCAGCGTGGGTGGAATTGATAGAGTACTGGAAATCGGCCGACAGGAGTAAGGAATGCATGCAGAACAAGATGAATGCAGAAGCCCGTAGAGGGAATTCAGTAATATTCTTTCAGAGCTGTTTGTTTTCGTTGATGACAGACTGCCTTGCAAAGTATTCACTTCATGTTTCTAGAAATACAACTGTATAATGTATTTTGCAGATTCACAAACTTTTGAACAAAGTGTTTGCTAAAGTCATTGGATGTAGCGCTACACATTTCCCTGCATTGAACTGAAACCGTGGAGTACAAATCATCTGAACCAATACAAATTAATTATTACATGTAGTGATTTCGATGTAGATGTACCGATTTCATTGGTACACTTTTCAAAAATAATACACTGACATATTGCATGTCATCACGGTTATCCACTTGTGTTGTTCACGAAATGTAGTTGAAGGGGAAGACGAAGACCGAGGTGCAAAGCATGGCGGAGCAGGATATTAAAAACGTCAAAGGACCGGGTTCACCTACATACGAGGGTGGAGGTTCCGCTTCAATGTGTAGGACTGTGAGTATTTCATTGGAGAATAAAACAATGTACAACGTATTGGAAGGATTCTAGTACTCGTATGAATTAGTCAATGAATTATGGCGTGGAAAACATAAAATAAAAAGGACATGTACATATTCAGGAGACAAGTAGTAGAAACCGTTGAATTTACAAACATGTACCGTAGGACTGTCTCGGCTTTGATGAATATACGGGTGATTGCAAGAAACACCTGTCAATTTTGTTGCGTTTGGCTGATTTTTTCGGGAGTACTTTAAAATTAGAATTTTTTTTTTTTTTAATTTAAAAAATATGACTAATGTATACACCTTTAAGACGAAGGTACCCACGGAAGGAATTGCATAGAAAAATTCTCTAAGTAGGAGAACTTGAAAAGTGCTAAGTCTCTAGAAAATACATACCTTCATGTTTTAATTAGGGAAAAATAGTAAAAAGAAGTAAATACACAAAATGAAAACTGGCCATTTGCAACAACTCTATAGAGATGGTCATTCACCAAAAAAACCACCAAAATGATATTTAATATGTTTCAAAATGTAAGCAGAAGGAAGCTCACTTTGTAGACTTCCACACCACATAAATTTAACTTTTTTTGAAATTCCTTCCCTGGAGACCTAGAAGTCTATTAGAAGACCATCTCATCCAAATTTCAGCTCAAAATCATTAAAAAAAAGGTACTCAATAGTACTAAAAAACCCTAAAGTGCCAAATGTGACATTCAATTGGGGTCTATTTTTGGATAGTAAACTATTTTTAGAAATTATGAAAAAATTAGTGAAGGTGTATGATAGTCATGAGTACCTTCCCTGTAAATCTCGAGTCATTTGGAGCCAAAACACAAAAGTTATGGCCAAAAAACAAATCAGCACACACCATGTGACTCAAAATAGGACAAGTGTTTCTTGCAATCACCCATACGCCGAAGAACAGTAAAACGTGTAATGATGGAGCAATCCGGAACCCAATGGAAGACATCAACAACAAATTGCATGATGCTGTGGACAACATTCTAGCGTCCTTTTCATCAATGTCCCTGCCTTTGCAATTGTTGAGCAAAAAGTCGTTGGACAGCAAAGCAAGAGTGGAGCCACATGGAAGTCAGAATTCTAAAGCATCAAAGCATGTCGGTAGGACAACAGACAAAGTTGTATTCTGTTTAAAGCGTCCAAATGAGGAAGACACTTTTTTCCCAATGTCTACAAATTATTCCACAAATACACAGGGTCATATTGGAGGGATTGAAAACATGAAGAGTGAAGATAAAATGAAAACCGCAGACCAAGGAGTTAAGAAAATGCAGTATACCGTCGGAATGGCAGGTTCCGTAAATGGTTTATCGTGCAAAGGAAGAGTTCTATTTATTGAGGACATTACGAAGGGTACATTGCTAGTACAGCCAAAATTTAACGTGCACGCAGATGGTGCCGTTGCTAAAGTGGAGGTTCTCATGCTTTCCTCCGATGCATCGTCGGATGAGGAAGAGTTGAACCGTTTGGGAAAAGGACGGATGATTCGTTCAAATGACGTAGTTCAGAAATGCAGCCGAGCGTACACAGTAGAAATTGAAGCATGGCCGCGGTTAGGAGCAATGAGCGGGAAAGCGGCAAGTGAAAATGTCACAGAAAGCATGAAGAAAATTGAGAAGATGCCCAAAAGTAATCAGTCACAACTGGAGATGTTGTTGAAGGTGAAGCAGAAAGTTCTGTATAAAAAGGAAGTAGTGCATCTTGAGGCGTTTGAAGAATTGTCGAAAGGAAATTCATCGATACATCCATACAAAATGTCTCAGAAATCGCAGATTGACGGGAATAGCGACACGGCAAGGAGGTCAGACGAAGAGTTAGAGGAGCCAAAGTACGTTGACAAGGACTTTGACGGCCAGAGTGACGATGAAGAGCCGCCAATTCTGCCGAGGAAAATAGTGAAGCGCAAACTTGTTGACAAACACGCCGGTAGTAGCGTTAGAAAAGAAATGAAAGGCAGATCTCTAAGGAAGACAGCACCTGCTCAAGTGAAGAAGACAAAGATCAGTGGAATGGATGCGGCTCTCATAAAGAAGTTATAGTTCTATAAGCGTCCGAAAAACGCGGTGAGTCGTATGCCAATGTATCACTAGACTAGAACCTTGTAAAAAAAAACCGTAGTGAAAATTGACTACGGGTTTTTTTGCCTTAGTTTTGTGCAGGTGTCAAGTAGTAGACAGTCAACTTCTCTTGCAATTTGCCACTGAAATTTTTGGAATTTTTGAGCGTGTAATATACCGTTGGAAAGGTAATTTCAATACCTTTCAAATGGTATATTACACGCTCAAAAATACCAAAAATTTCAGTGGCAAATTGCAAAAAACGTTGACTACATGTATAGTCAGCCTGCACAAAACCGTGGCAAAAAAAACCGTAGTCAATTTTTGACTACGGTTTTTTTTTACAAGGTTTTGGTATAGTGTATGTAAAGTCGTAGGGATCCCATGCATTTCCACGGTTGTGAGGACCTAAAAAAACTACAATTGGGCATTATGAGTTCTGAATATGAAGCGAACGTCAGGCAAAGCATATTTGACATTACTTTGGAGTAGAATACTAAACCACATTGACGGAGTATGTAATAGCAGTTCACGGATTTTGTGAATAAGTCTAATGTTGCTTTACCATGGTCTTCTTTATACAGAATCCCATCAAGAACAAAGTGAAGGTATGGGTGCTACATCTGAAGTATGTCGGTAAGGTAGTTGCCGAGGGGCACGCAGGTGTTAAGCGGAAATCAAGGTGCGTTGCGTCGGCAAACAAAGTGTGCAAGGAAAGTCAGCAGCTACTATCAATCGCGTGAGTTTTTTTTTTAAATACACCCGTCATATACGACTCACAAACTCGGTTTCATAAGAATATCCACTACCTGGATCAAGTTGCGGGTCTGCCTAATGCGCAAGTTCTTTGGTGCGTGTGTCACTTGATTGAGATTCCGCCACTAGATCAAGTGACAAGATTGCTAGGGGAAGTCATTCAACCACAGTCTCAAGAAACTGAAGATAGTGAATTAGACTTCAAGGACAGCATCCAAAAAAAAGATCCAAAGAAGAAGTCCATTGTCGTGAAGGATATGAGGAAGGGTCGATCATTAGGTAACGTTTTACCGAGTGCAAGCGTTTCTAAAGTATATAGAAGCGCTCGGAGGGAGTGAAAGTTGTTGGTCCAGTATTGCAGAACTATAAGAACTTGTTGAAGAACAGACGTTTGTAATATGTGTATACAGGAAAATGTTATAGAAGATGTTAGTAGTGTGAAAATGTCACAGTGCGTGTTATATTGGTGTGTTGTTTGTCTTGTGAACGTCGTCTCGTAATTTTCCTTTGTTTACTTATATAGGCAGCGAACAATTTCAGTAAAGAACGTATTTCCATACTTCACTCATCTATGGTTTATGATGTTTTGATCCGCTAATGTGCACTGGTATACGGAAAAAATAATCATTTTTCAGAATACAAATTTTGTATTATTAACAGTACGTGGGTTTCAATAGAAAAGATGCTTTGAAGGTTGAAGGCGAATGGAATCATGCATTGTATGTACGGATCGACAATATACTAATATGTATTTGAATCGTATGTCGTCAGTCATTGTCATTATTAGTGTTGATGCAGGTCAGTGACAGTGAATGCTATGGCGCTTGACTGTATAATGAGGGGAGTGCATTCCTTTCACTTTTGAAGTTTTGTTGGCGTAATTGGAGGTATAATATTTTTACATTCAGTTTAGAGTTGCCTGTGTAGGACGACAAAGAAGCGCATTACTTCATCTACATTAGTTATGTTGTTTTGTTTTGTTTTGTTTTTCACGGAATTTGAATTTCACAATTATTTTACGCCTTGTCGTCGTTACTTTTTAGAAATTGCACTAGTAGAAACCTGTGTTGCAATCAACAAATTTCAAATGACATTTATATCGACTGCAACATAGTTTTCAGAAATTCGTGTTCACTAAAACGCAAATTTCTAAAAACTTGTGTTGCAATCAACATAAATGTCATCTGAATTTTGTTGACTGCAACATAGGTTTCTTCTAATGTTGGCGATGTCTTTGACAAGGAAAGTGCATGCACACTGTCGATGCTTTTTGGAAATTGGCGGTGTCTTTAAAGGGAGGTGAATATTCAGATGTTGTCAGCATCACAACTTTTTGGCAGACTTTTATATTGAGTGGTATTGTAGGAAAATGTTGATTTTAGTCGTAGCTGATGTAGGCATGTGTATGTGGTAATGAAGGAATGACTTGCGTTATAAATCATGACGTCTTCATGTATTTTTATGTGCATTGGATTGTGTACAGAGAAGTTTTTGCAAATCACAGTAGAAAGAATCAATATTTAAGAAAATTTCGGTGAATTCTGTAGAATGCGTTGAAAGAATTTTATATGCAAAGTGACATTGTAATGAAATTCAAATGTCGACAGTTTTTTGAGGGAATTCTTGCGTACCGAATTTGTTGATGAAGTATTGGAAAGAGGGAGAAGACTTGAATACCCCATTAAATATAAAGAGTACTGTGTAGATGTAGTCGCTTCCATGGAACTGCTCATCGTGTAATGCAAGTGTCCAGGTGATTACGTACAGTACTTTCATTAAAGTTCTGTGAGTACATATGGGGTTATCGTATGCGTACATGAATTTTTATTCTTAGCCGTGACGGAGTCTAACATCGCACACTTCATAGACTACGACATATAACATGGACTGTAAGTGGTTGGTTTGGTAGAATAAGTGTTACGTGCACGAATGGGAGTGTACGTGTACTGCAAGCATAGGAGCTGTTGTGATGTCAATCCACTTGTATATATATGTACAGGAAGATTGTGCAACCTGGAAAGTTTGATGTCTTGCATGTCGGGCTATTCATGTATTACTGTATTTCAGAAACTGAATGACATTGGACATGTGAAACTATGCATATTGTCGTTGTGAGGTTCGATTGCGGACTTTTGCGCGTTGTATATAATATTACAATTGCGATTTTTAGATGACTGTGTTGAAATTGTAAAAGGATGACTTGCACGTAGTAGAAGTGAATGACGATTGTCTGCGTGTACATTTTTGAAGCCAATGAAGTACGAGTTTGCAGACGTATGAATTAGAGTTGCATAATGTCAACGCTTGCAGTGCAAGTGGATCTTGCCTTCTGCATGCACTGCGATTGCAACTTGTATAGGAAGTTGACTACGAACAACTTGTAGTCGAAGACTAATACAAGTGCAACTTGTAATGGAAATCGACTACTACTAGAAGTAAAACTGGATGTCGACTACAACTACAAGTGGAAGTCGACGTTGACTACGACTGCAAGAGGTTCTTCACGTCGACTACCAATGGAAGAGGTTCTTCACGTCGACTACCAGTGCAAGTGGTAGTCGAAGTGAAGAAGTAGTGCAACTTGTAGTCGAAATCAAGTACAATTGCAGTTGTAGTAGAAGTCGACTACGAGTGCAAGCGTATTGGAATTCAACTAATAAGGCCATATTCATTAAATTGAGACAATGTGGATTCTCATTTTAATCATCTTCCTAAATTTAGTATGTAGAAGAGTCCATTAAATTGAGACAATTCAAAAAATTGAGACCATAAACTGCTTGAAGAATAAAGAATTTGTACAAGTATAAGAAATTGGAGGACAAAAATAGTAGTGAAGGACGTTGAAAGGAGGGATTTTGGATGGGAAACTAGAACCATTTATAATAAGTGCTTAACTAAAATATCTAAGTAAATAGTTTGACATATAGTGAGGTAGAGATTTTTGAAATCATCCATGATAGAATACATTTGTACACCTAGCCTGATCAAAAACTACAATGTCAAAGTAAAGAATTTGACATATGCTTAGATAGAGAAGTTCATAATTACTTTGTATAGAAAACATTAGTACTCATCGTGTTCCATAACAAATGTCATAGACAATAGAATTCCAATGAAGAACTTACAAAATACACAATACCATACAAGAAATAAAAATAAAAATATATTATATTATACAACATCTATAACATCAAATTCTAAAATAATATAAAAAAAGATCAAAACAATGAACTAAAAGAATAAAAAAACTAAATCTATTTCATCTTCTCCACATGTTTTTTTCTAACAACTTTTTATTATATTTTTTTTTTGCCCTAATCAAAGAAACTATCAACTTCTACAACTCTTTATAATTTATTTTTTTCCATATTTTTTTGTCATCCTCCCTAAAGTTAAGAAAATAACGTACAAACTCGCAAAACTCCTCATGATTTCCTATGCCTACAAACTATTCATCTTCACTCCGAAGATACATTATTGCTTTCACCAGATACATATGCATCCACCGATGTCTAGATGATAGCAATTTGTGTTTTGGGAATTCTAACTTTTGGATCAGAAGTGCCTTCTTTGAAACGTGGCTTCCAAGCAGTCATAATGCAGTCTGTATGCGTCCAACTCAGAGAGATAGCCTTATCCTCGCACCAAGAATTCCCTTGTTTTGTGTCCCACCCAGCATATGTTTCTTCATTGGTGTGATGAAAAGACGTAGGTGTCCAATATTGAAGTTGAATCGAATTGACATGACCTGGATCTGGATTAGGATTTGTTAAAGCCCGAGCAAGCCAAAATGGACGGAGGTCACCGTCAGCGGGGCGCACAACAACTAAGTAACCTGCATATACATCACGGCCAATACGAAATGAAGGAGGTGGACGATCATGCCTACGACCAACAAAAGGTGCATCTTCTGCAAACTCCTCACGCATCGTACCATCATCTAGGTATTGGTCTTCCACCTCATCAGCAACACGAGAATTTGGCCAAAATCCATGCTGCAATGTCTCATGTACCACAAGCGGAGCATTGAGAGCACTTCTCACACCTTCCCAATATTTCCGCACCGGCTCATTCTTCCTCCTAAACTCGCCAGATAAGTCTTGATTTCCCATTGCCCCCACAATGCAATGTACCCATCTAAACCCTTGCAAATCTCATCAAAGCAACGCATTTGTTGCGGTGGCAAAGGTAGAGGACTACCCCTTGGTACTTTAGGGTGCCCATCTATTGTCTCCTTCCACAAGCGAATCCCCCCACCCTCTTTCGGCAACCAATCAACATCGGTACAAAGGATCTTGTACTGCATCAATGGCCACCCATTGGAATCCTTATCAAATTTAAACTGTTGCGCTTGAGAATGACCCTGTAGAGAATCATCGCCTGTATGCAAGTACCCGTCCACAAATCGCTTAAAATCAGGAACCTCCTCAATGAGATGAGGAATTACGGGTTGTGTTTCACAATCCATGAAAGACTTCATCAACCTTGGAAGTGTGGGGTAGTCATTCGTCTTCAATTTAGTGCTCCAACGACTAAATAGAGCATCAATGTCCTCATGAGTGTGTCCAACAATGAGGAAATTAATGTATATCTCTCGAAAAATAGCTCTATAGACAAGGAGAGAACAGAATGCAAAAACCCACCGATTCTTGTTGTCGCCAGAAGCATTGTCAAGCTGAAGAGTCAATGTTGGAGGAAGAGGTTGAGCTTCCACCAATACTTCAGGGGGGGACCCGAGAGAGTCCGTACAAATCTTTGAACCTATTAACAAAGCCTCTGTCAGTTCAGAACGCTCTCCTCCTACAAACAATTGACGAGATGAATGCTTCGGTTGGGACTCTAGATCTCGCAATAATTTTGCAATGGACCCAATAGTATAGTTGGAGTCTGTTGGGAATATGTCCAAGCCATAGTGTGCATATCGCACATCTCCATGACCATGAGCAATCATGCCTGTAACAGCGACAGGCATCTTCATGAAAGAATCATTTCCCTTACTCTTGTGCGAGTAATGAGGGGAAGCAGTCTTTGAGTGATCCATCTTGTCATGGATTATAGTCAAAACCTTGTCAGGATACATCTCAGACATTGAACGGTTTCCATAGTACAAGTCCCTATGCGCCTTTTGCCCCGATAGGTGCACTCTCAATTTGTTAGACCACACGTCTTGCGCTCGTGAACGTGGAGTGCAAGCACTCTTAAGTTGCCTATATCTATCGCAGGTTCCACAACGAGAAAAACTATCTCCTCTAGCCTTTGGAGCATACTCTGGAAAAGATTGACGACGTATGTTGTTCAATCCACTAGCCAAAATATTTTGCAATTGAAGTGAGGAATTGACATTGTTAATCTGTGGCAACTTGTCCTTCCAACGAAATGCAGACGGTAGGACCATGGAGGGGACTTTCTCTCCAGACTCAAGGGTCCTCGATTTGTGAGGCATCGTGTCCGCTTCATTCTCCACTAACAATCGAAGAGTTGCTGTTGCTTGCAAAGTGTGTGTCCGAGGTTTTTTCATTCCAAGGTTGCCATGATGCTCCAGTTTCTGGTCATCTTTTGCCATCTTCTTGTATCTATAAAAGGTAGCCTTCGATACTCCATGGATGGCGCACCAAGCAACCGAACAAATTTCATGGTTTGTCAAGGTGATCATGTCCCTTCCATTGAAATCAGTGTGGGTTTGCTTGTGCACGTCAAGCAGACGTGACTTGCGCCAGAACACTCCACCATCAATATGAAGTAGAGACCGAACAGCTTGAATCTGACCACGTGGAAATGGTTGCAAGCAATTCTTCTGGCAACATTTCATACTAGAAACATCAGCAATTGCTTGCTCTGTGAGGAGGGCTTCTTTCTTCGGGAGATTAGTAGGCTCAGTCCTCTCACGTGAGCTTTCATAGGAACGAACTCCAGTCCGAACACACCGCCTCGAACCGTTTGAAGAGACTGCAGTATTGAAGAGATGCGTTTGTTCGTGGTCATATAAGCTGGCACCATTAAGGTAGACCCTGGAAATGTGCCAGGAGTGCATGGACCACATCCACTCCGACGGAACATCTGCCTCACACAAAGACTCTGCAATTTGAATTGCAACCCGGTCATCACCGAGTGGCTGCCCGTCCATGTCAATGACGAGATCTGCATTAACATTATGACAAATCCCTTTTGCCACCTCTACCCCCTCCTCATTTCTGAGTGTGACGCATTTTGTATACCAAGAAGCTTGAGGAAATCCCTCGCAGGCTGCGACACCCGGCGGCAAAGTTGGCATTGGAATTGTAAACTCGTTGGCATCTGGAGTATCCATTCTGCGCGTGAAAGAAAAAAAATTAATTCATACTATTATGAGTATCCTCGAGTCGAGGATAATAAATAAGTAGAACACACTGACAAAACAAGGAGCAAAGCAACCTCAGTTGGAGGGTAAAATTGTATACCATTTCGGAGTAGGTAGTAGGAGTAAGAAAACAAAATGTATCTTCGATTCGAAGATACCTGGCGGACAAGATTGAGAGATAATATGTATTCCCACAGTCGACATTGGAGTGTCACACTTATTATGTACATGAACTCTGTATATCAATTCAAATGTCAATGAATGACTATGTTTGTCTATGGTTATCATTCATATTCTATGTATGTATGTGATTATCCTCGGGTCGAGGATAATCTCGGTGCGTGTTGGAGATTATCCTCGGGTCGAAGATAATCTCGGTGCGTGTTGGAAATTATCCTCGGGTCGAGGATAATCTCGGTGCATGTTGGAAATTATTCTCGGATGAAAGATAATCTTCATGCATGTTTCAGATTATCCTCGACCCGAGGATAATCTCCATGTATGTTTGTGATTATGCTAGGCTCAAGGTTAATCTCCTTGCATGTTTGAAATTATCCTCGAGACGAGGATAACCTGCATGCATGTTTCTGAATATCTATTCATGTTTGTGGTTATCCTCGACCCGAGGATAACCTCCATGCATATATGTGATAGACAAATTTATAGTTCCGACATTTACGGCGCAAGAATCGGTTGTTCATTCTTGAACATAACATAGACAGGACAACATTTGAGATTTGACACCTGAATTCCCTAAACTCCAAGAATCGGAGGACTACGTAATACTACATGTAACTTTGCTTAACACTGACGACCAAGAGCAGAAATCTAGCATTCAGTGAGAAGGGGAGAAGGGAAATAGAGAAACTTACGATAACCCGTGCAAAACTAAGCAAATTAGTCACATAAACTTGTAAATGCACTGCAAAAACATATGTTCAAAGGCCGTGTGGTAGCAATGTCTGCAAGAGGCCGCGGAGGAGGGAATACTGGAAAACACGAGAAAGGAAATGAGGTGCTCGAGGAAGAGAGTCGATGCACACACTAGCGGAAGAATGTGAGTGGGAGAATGTGAGCGGGAGAATGTGAGCGGGAAATTTAATAGTATTTGAAATCTTCATAATTTTGAGGGCGTAGGGGAGAAGTACCTCCTCGGATTATGGGGCCGTTGACATTATCATCCCCCAAATAATGACAATGATGTGGAATGTGATGGAAATTTTTATGAATAGAAATGGGATCTGACGTAGCCGATCTTTTTTAGATTTTAATAGGGGGATTTGTACTTTGTGGAATTTTTGGCAGTGACCTTTTTTCCAAAAATGTGGAAATATTCTTTGTAGTCACAGCAGAATTTCGGATTTGGCAAATTTGGCAATTCATACACCACCTACCAACCAACCTTTTTTTTAAATAGTTTATTCTTATGTCTGATTTAGATGAATGTTTACGGTAGGTAACCACAGTAATTTGGCACATGTTGGGTCCAATGTGTATTGGCTATAAACAGAATTGTACGTAATGAAAGCTTTCAATAGGAAATGGAGTTTGGACTTTCGGATTTTGGGGTTTAGGGTTTAGGATTTAGGGTTTAGGGTTTAGGATGTAGGGTTTTGGGTGTAGGGTTCAGGGTTTAAGGTTTAGGAGCAATAGCAAAGTCTTCAACAAATGTAAATTACATGCTCATGAATTCAATGTTCATTGAATTCATTCACGAATATATTCATGAATTCATCTTGATTTTGCAAATGATATTCAAAATTCACATTTATTTCTGAAATTCCAATATCCTGAAATTGAAAGATGCTTCTTATATAAAGTTTATTAGGATTCTTGAAATTTTTGAAATAATAGCAGGCAATAAAACATAATGCCTTTTTATTTTGAATATTACTAGTTTCAATTAATAAAGGATCTCCAATGTTGTGGACATCTAAATGACCGTACATGTTCAAAATTACCCAAAATCTTACATGGTACTTTTGAATCTGTAATTTAATTTTATAAAAAAAATATAGAACTTTGAGCTTCTGTTTTGAAAACAAAGAACAATGTACAATTCTGAATTTTTTAACATTTAATTCTATAAAATGCGGTACTTGTTATGTTTTATTTTCCATAAATGTTGAAACTCATTCTAAGAAATTTGCATTTACGTATGAGCACATCAAATTCTTGCTATTTGTCTTGTACAATACATTAGCAACTAATGAAAAATGAAGGTAATTATGTTGTTTTTATTATGTAACTAAAATCATAAGAGCTATGAAATTTTAAAGAGGATAAGTATTGGAGATCAACAACATATTGTACTAGTTAAATTTTTGTATAAATTTGAAAGAATTATGATTCTTCAGTGTAATATATAATTTTGTTCAATTGTTTTTTAAATTAGAATGATTTGGATGAAAAAACATAAAGTTTGCAGAACACTATGAAGCACTACAATGAAAAAAAACTAAACTTTTATGAAGATAAAAGAAATAAAAAGCACACGCTTAGAATATTTCAAAAAGAAAGTATGAGAACTAGAACTATACAAAGTAGGATCCATACTCATTTTTAAAAGCTTAATAATTATGTGAAGTGTACAAAATGTAGAGACCCATGTTCTAAGAAGTCGTCATGTCCACCTACATGGCATCCCAAACCATGATTTGGAGCATAATTGGCTTCAAATTAGACTACTTTGTTAGTACATTGAAATGAATGATGGACTTTCCATTCATTTGCTACCAATCATTATTTTTAACTCCATCATGGTTTAGAGCCTTGAACGACTTCAATGTCACATAAATAATCTTCATGAGAGGTTCACCTCCTAGAAATGAATGTATTATAATGTATCCCATACAATGACTCGCTAAATTGTATAAAAAATTAGTACTCTACAAGTTTTAGAAATTCTTTTATTACATCTTCTGTACTTCAAACACATAATTATTCAAAAAGTGCAAGTTATGTATGAAATAATAGTTCTTTAAACTACAAAACATGAATACTTAATTTTAATGTTTTGTTGATTTACCAAACAAATGGCACCAAATTTATTCACTTAAGAATCCTAAATTCTAGTTCAAAATATTTTGAACTTCTACATTTTCTTTCTTGTGCCATTTAATAGTTATTCCATACCTTTTTAAATGTTTAATCTTAAAAAAAATGGTGTTTAGACCTTTATAGATTACGATCATCTAAAAAGTAAAAGTTCTTTATAATTTTAAAAAAATAGCATAGAAAAAACTAAATTATTTATTATTTAATTATTTTTTTATTCATGACAATACTTTAGAAGTTTGGTTACATTTACTAAACTTTGTATTTAGGGTAAAATTTTAGTATATGGAATGCTCAAAATCTTACGTAAGCCTTGAATAGGGTTTGAAATTTGGAAATTGTGTTTTGGTGTATAAGTTCTAAAGATGCTTAGATTCATTTGAAACTTACAATGAATTCCAAGAAGCTAAAATAAAAACCTTGGTTATTTAGAGTGTTAGGTACATTACAAATTAGAAATACTATTGATTAAATTTGAATAAAATTTGTTTAAATTAGAAAATATACCCCCCCCCAATGGATATAGAATTTTTTCCGAAATTCTTGAAATAAGGAAATGTCTACATTACGTGAAAAAGTCTAAAAGAGATAAATTATGGGATGAGAAGAAATGAAACACACTTTGCACAATTGCTTCATACATGTCTTCAACATCTCTTAGTCCCATTACGTGGACTCTTTACTTTCTTTAATCCCTAAACAACTGCTAAGCCATTTCTTGATAAATGAATGAGAAACAATCTTGCCGTACTGGACACAAATGTAACTATTCATCTTCCAAAATTTATGGTGAAAAATAAAGATCAACTACAATAGTTTGTCTTCCAATTAGAGTTTCAACTACAATTTGTTGATGTTTCATTTTTTTAAGCCAACAATTTGTACGGTGACAAAACAAATGATTTCCATGATGACCGTCCAGACATTCAAAGGTTAATTTTTTTTTTTTAAATTGGAACATTTAGAGAGCCCAAATGTCATGGGGTTGAATTTGTGGTTGAATTTTCAATTCTTCAAAATCAAATGCTACTTTGGAAAATAGGGACCTACAAAAATTGAATTGGATGAAGTTCTCTTACATTTTGTAGACCATGCATAATGCCAGACCATTTTTTGGTTAATGAATGACAGAAATCTCTTTGTGTCGGACAAAAATGCAACTATTCATCCTCCAAAATTTGAGTGCAAAGGAAAGATCATCTACAGTACTTTCTCTTCATATGAGAACTTTATCATTTTTTTAAACAAACAATTCGCATGGTGAAAAAATAGATGATTTTCATTATGACCCACATGCTGTTCAAGGGTTCAAGACACCTACGTGTATAGGACTTGAAGCTTAGAAGAAATAGGTTCTGGGGAGGCAAGTTTGGCGACATACATTCCGCAAGTTTGGCGACATACAATCCTGTAGGGTAAAAGGAGTAGGATTGGGAAGGACCGAAGCTGGGGAAGGAGGTTCGAGGAAGGAGGGTTGGAACCAGGGTTGGTCCGTCGTCCCTTTCCTCCGAAAGTTTTCCAATTTTTTTTCACGAACATTTTTCCAACTTCCGGCGTGGGTGATTCTCCGTCTTCAATCGCGTTTTGTTTTTGTAGCTTTGGTTTGGGGCGCGCGGGGTTTCAGGTGCGGTTTAGTTCAGTCTTCTTGAGGCGCGGTGTCTTCCAGCTTCAATCCAACTTCAGGCGCGGTTTACTTCCAATTTGAGGCGCGGTGTTTTCAGCTTCAGGCGCGGTGTCTTTCGAGTTGAGGGTGCGGTTTCTTTGCAGTTTGAGGCGCGGTGTTTTCAGCTTCAGGCGCGGTGTCTTTCGAGTTGAGGGTGCGGTTTCTTTGCAGTTTGAGGCGCGGTGTTTTCAACTTCAGGCGCGGTGTCTTTCGAGTTGAGAGTGCGGTTTCTTTGCAGTTTGAGGCGCGGTGTTTTCAGCTTCAGGCGTGGAGTTTTCGACATTCATGCGCGCAAGTTTTCAACTTGAGGCGTGGAGTTTTCAACTTCAGACGCGGGGTTTTCGATCTTCAAGCGCGGGGGCTTCTCGATTCGTGCACGGGAGTTGCACGCAGCAGTGTGAGTTTCCAACTCCAGCTGCAGCACGAGTTTCCAGCTCCAGTTTTAGCGTGACTTTCCAGCTCCAGTTTCAACGTGAGTTTCCATCTTCCCAATATTTTGCACCAAGTTTTCTGATTTATTCTTTGTGTATGTAGTTATTTTTTTTGTTCTTTGGGCATGTAGTTTGCAATTATTCATATTCTTGTTTCAAATCATTGTTGTGTTTTCAAATTGTTTATCTTGTTCCAATTTCCATGCCAGTGTTAGTTGCTTAGGTTTTAGAATTCGGGTTTGTGATTTTTGTTCATTTGTCATTGCATTAGGGTTTAGGCAGAGTCGACTACATCTGGAAGTGTTGAAATTTTTTTGAAGCATTCGATAATTTGTTGCAGGAAGTGTGCAGGAGGTGAGGAATTTTTCAATTTCTGTGTCTACCACTGCTCTTGGTTTGAATGCGTGATATCATTTTTGTTTCTATGCACGTTATAATTCAATCAAGATTGTAATCTATGTTTGCATTCTACATGAGCACAGATGATTAGTATTAGAAATAGGGTTTCTGACTTCATTTTCTTCAGTTATTCTTCTTTGAACAATAGAAATCATCTTCGGGTCGAAGATAATCATCTTCGACCCGAAGATAACCTACATGAACACAACTAATGAAATACAAAAACCACAAAACTAATAAAATACAGAAATTGACAATCGGCCTCTGGGTAAATAACCACAAAACTAACACAAATAAAGAACACATGAGCTAAATAAGAACCAATTATCCTCGGACCGAGGATAAATAGTACCAAAAAAGTACAAACAGAATACACCAACACTAATTACGAACCATTTATCCTCGGTCCGAGGATAAATGACAACGAAAACAAGTAAAATAAAATACACTAGAACTCAAGAAGAACCATTTATCCTCGGACCGAGGATAAACGGCAACGAAGACAACACAATAAAAATAAACCAAACCAAATTAAAAATCAATTATCCTCGGTCCGAGGATAAATAGAAATCCAAGATCGTAGTTACCGATCTTAGTTAATGTGATACTATATATCCAAGATCGTACTTATCAATTATGAATATAGTCTGCTCATTCTGCACTGCTCTGGATATCATGTGCAGCCTGCTTTGATAATGGTCCACTCGAAATGCATTAATCCGGAATTCTCTAATCTATTATCTTCGCCTCGAAGATAAATATCAAATTATAATTCTGATCATAGTGGTTTACTATGCTCAGATACATATCAACATGGCGGCTGAGTCTGAATACGACTACTCGGCTACTCTCCCATTCATTGAGCCTTTCACAAAATGGGTGGAAGAGGAGCCCTTCATATCGGAGATGCCAGAGCTATACGGCAAGCTCTGGCAATTCAAAGCCGTCGTCGAGTCCTGGACATTCGGTGTGAACCAGTCCAAGGATTACGTGTACCTTCGTCACCGAGAGAAGGATACAGGGATGTACGTGAATTGGAACTTAAGTGAGAAGGTCGCCCTCATTGAGAACCATCAGGACAAGTACCTCGTCATCACTCTGCAAGGAATCGACAACGCAGGAATCGAAACGAAACATACTCATTCAATCGTCTGCCATGAAGACGACCCTATGGGTGTTTTTGACTTCGACAACCTCATCGTCGACTTGCACTCGGGAAACCTTGACGCCTTGGCAACAGACTTTCATACAAGATACCACCCATGGCATAAAAAGAACGCCAGGGTGACGTCGAGAAAAGTCGGATACATGTTTCATAAGCTGACAGAGGAAGCTAATAAACATGTACAGAAAGGGCCTGCTCGAGCGAGTCAAGGTCGTGGTCAGCAAAGGCCGGATAATGCCGATGAGACGAGATCAGCGTCTGGTATGCGCGGCTGCACAGGGAGTAGAGGAAGTGGGAGAGGAACGGCCCGCGCGCAAGCCCAGAAGAGAAAGAACCCGGACACGAGTACATGTGAGCCTAGTGAGAAACGCAAGAAACCCGTGACGGACAGTCGTCCTACTACCGCCGGCAGTTCAGGTTCGATACTCACGAACGTGAATACCCGGAAGCCAGCCGGTACGCAGCCAATCGAGAAACACGAAGTTGCAGCTGCATATCAGTCGGAATTTTGGAAGAAAAATGGCAAGTGCTTCATTTTTCATCCACATGTATTCTCTGTTAATATCAAGCAATGCTTCCTCGCCCCAGAAAGATACATAATCCGGAAGCTTGAAATGAAATTGGTGGATGAGCAAAAGGAGACTCTCATTCATCTTGGTTCAGAGCAGCAAAGGCAGAAAATTTGCTTGACCCCTATGGACGCCAATAAGAAGCTTTTGAAGGAGTGTCCTAAGGATTGGGATTCCATCAAAAACGGTGGCTTCTACATAATTGACGGCCAACATAGTGTCACCGCAGCCAAAATGCTTCAACAAGGCGGATGCTGCGAGACACGCAAGGTCGAGTTGCAGACATGGGAGGCTGTGATCGTCTGGACCAGAGACCCGACACAGCTCACAGATATTTCGAAGTGGTACAATGCCTCCAACCACCTCGTTCATAGTCAGCCAACATGGGGGAATCAAATATCCGCATGTAGGCAGGTTTGGAAAGCATTTAAGCGGCCTACCAACACAGAAAGCGAGGGGCTGGTGAGAGGAAATAAAGCAGTTTACAACGTCGCAGCGTATAAGGTACTCCTCTTTTATCTTCGAGGCGAAGATAAAATTTACGTGCATGCTCTAGTTGTCCTCACGTATTCTTATAGAGTGCTGCAATTTCTGACTATTGATTATGTGGTCTCGAAAGTAGTTATCCTCGGGCCGAGGATAATTGTTTGAAAATCTGTATTCTTCTAAGTGAACTAGTATGCATGCTGATTCCGTGAATATATGTTTGAGCAGGAATTTGTGGACGGTGTCATGATTCGATATGGAAGCATCAACCCGGACAAGGAGGGCGCTCAAGTCAAGTTGGCGTCCGATGTCAAAAATGAAATTCGAATAATAACCTTGGCCGATGAGACCTATCAAATGTGGGAGGAGTTCCTCACAAAGCACACTGATGGATCGCTGATTGATCCCGTGTCACGGAAATCCTACAACAGCGCGAAGACCTTCAACGCAAAGAACTTCTCGCTCAAAAGGGAGTTCTTCAAGCACATGGGACACTTCACGGACAAAGATCTCAAGGATTATGTCCTCCATCTGCTTGGGAGAACAAAGGGACGCACACGAGACTATCCAAAGGTCTCTGTGGGGGCGGCAAAGATCCTGTGCGAGGACAACTATAAAGCCGAGCACTGGGTAGAGCGCAGGAAGCGTAAGAAAGTCATCGTGGAGGAGTTCATGGCCCTCGATAAGTCCTTGAAATTCAAGGACAGAAATGGGGATGTCATCGATGTGAAGTGGAGGCAATGGAAGCTAGACAACTTCTTTTCGTCGGCATCGTGGGATTTCCTCCTCACCGCAATACCCAACCAATTCTTCGTAAAACGCCTTACCAACGAGGCGAAGAAGAAGACGGCCATAGACTACAAGGACAATAAAAAATTGTCAATGGTCTATCCCATGTTCAAGACCTTCTTGAAGATGAAAAAGCGAGTGGAGCCATCGGGAGGAGATGTGTTTATCCGAGGCCACCAATGCTACCCCCAAGGTCTGGTGACGACCCACATATGGCCCTACGTCAACAGAGAACTTGGCCTCGCTGTGATTGATTTCCGAATCCTCCCGAGGCCAAATCCGGGATCCGGTGACAGTCCACCTTGCTTGCCATTACTAAATTTTTTGGATGATCACCTGAGGCCGGTGTTGTCTACTCCAGACGTATGGTTATGGATTGTGGGGAGTTCATATGACATGGACGCGGCCAAGAAATTTGCCGCATCGAAGATGTTAGGGTACGAAGTCAGGGTGTCCACCTACCTGCCAAGTAAGGCTGAGAGGTTGGACAACTTGACCAACCGAGGAGTGCCACCCCCCGTGAAGCTCCTTTTCGTCATGAAGAAACGCAATGACGGGGAGCCAAAATACGAGGAGGCAGTGAAGAAGGTATATTGCACCGATGACATACCTTACTACACTGATTTCCATAAGAACACGGAGGCAAAATATAGGGTCCATCCGAGTGAGTTGAGGATGGAGTTCTATATCGACATTCTTTAGAGTTTCGCCATGACAGGAGAGAACGTCATCGGCGTTTACACAGGCTCCAAGTTCGTGATCGCTGCAAAGGTGCGGCTCTATGATTTATCTTCGATTCGATGATAATTGCTTAGGATCTCTTTCTGGTGTATTATTATGTTCGATTGTTCTGTTGCATGCATCTATATCTGTTGTTGTGTTATCTTCGGGTCGAAGATAGTTTCCTAGGATGGATCATTATAGTGTGAAAAAAAGTATTGACAACTGCTTGTTGTATTGTAGATGTATGGCCTCTATTACTATGGCCTTACTGAGAGGCATGCTTCACAAAAGCTTCGAGATATGGCGACTTATGGCAGTAAATTAGACATGAACGATTTCTGCCATGAGAACTCGCCATATCTTCCTGGTTACGTGCGTCTGCGTAACCTTGAAATTCCAGATCTGGACTCGGATTCCACACCCTCCATCGATCGCAACGTGGAAGCCCCACGACAATTTCCTACTGACGAGGGGGCTGCCAACCTTGGGATCGATGAATTTGGGACAAACACGAACGTTGTCCAAGGAGGAAATGTGGAAATCAATGCAGAGGACTTCCACGTAGGGAGACGCGGGCCAGAATCAGCGTCAAAGGACAAGGAAGAGTTAGATGCAGTCGCACGCAAGAAGAAGAAGACGGCAAGGAAGCCCGTGGAGGGCTTTATACCGGACATCATCATCAGCGACGTGGAGGACACGTATTCGGATTTGGAAGACTTCAACTACGATGGTCCGACTGATGATGGTGCGGGAACCTCTAAGGGAAGCCAAGGAGAACCCTCACTTGTAGAGCCTCAACCTCCTCGTTATTCCATGTCCGGGGATGCTACAGATCCAATTCAAGTTCCTCTTCGTCCTGTGAAGCAGGAACTTAAGGATTTTTGGAGGCAAAGAGAGGAGAGGAAGGCCTTCAAGAGGGCTGAGGAGGCAAGAAGAAGGGCTGACGAGTTGGCGGAGAAGGAAGCGTTGAAGAAGGAACTTGAGAAATTGCGTGAAGAGAATGTTTCTCTCAGAACGCGATCACAAGATCCCTCTACTTCTCAACCTAGCCAACTTGATGCGCATGATGTTGGTGGTGCTTCAGAAGCCACTGCTCACCAGTCCACTGATCTGAGCTCTGAGGGTTATCTTCGAGGCGAAGATGAACCTCTACCTGCCGCCCAAGAGGATATTGCTCCCCCTTCTCCTCCTCCAATGGAACAAGAGCAGGGATCCTCTCTTCCAGTTGATAGAACAAATCAACAGATTCAAGAAGAGATTGCTCCCCTTGGAACTGGGACAGACGGAGCTAATACTGCAGTGGATTATCCTCGAGGCGAGGATAATCCAAGCCAGCCCCCAGCATTGGAGGTGCAAGCGGAGTCGGTCCTTGGAACCGGGATAGAGGGAGCTCATAGTGCAGTGGATTATCCTCGAAGCGAGGATAATCCAAGCCAGCTCCCTACATTGGAGACTCCAACGGAGTCGGTTCTTGGAGCAGGGAATGAGGGAGCTGATAGGGCAGTGGATTATCCTCGAGGCGAGGATAATTTGAGGCAGTCCCCTACTGTGGAGGCGCAAGCGGAGTCGGTCTCGGAGACCCAAGAGGAGGGTGATGTTGTACCGGATCTTGTCCCCCCTCCGACTGAGCCGCGTGCACCGGAGACGGAGATAGAATTCGAAAATCCCCCAAACGACGACGAAGAGACTGTCGACTACGGGGATTATTTGGATGATGAGTTCGGCCAGGTACACTCTCGTCCATCCTCAGACCCCTACGATATTTCATGAGTCTGTCTAATGTGATATGATGGATGTTTGTTTTGTCTTCCATCATGTTCATGTTTCTAGTGAGAGACTCTCATGTCCATTCCTTCTGTCTGACAGGAGGGAGTGTACAGTCTCTGATTGTGAAGCGTGGAAGAACTGCCACTCTGTGACTGCGTTGTAGCATAGTGTAGATACCGCAACGGGCTGTAGTTGGTATTTGTATACAATCGGCTAGAGATCAACAAAACCGTTAGACCGGGTGTATCAATAATTATTTTGAAATAAATATATGTCAAACTTCTCTTCAATGCGTGTAGTGTCTAATGAATTGATATTGCCCATGTTTGTGCCCAGCGCGGACAACTTAGAAGTGTGCACCGCCCGTTGGCACTCAAACAATCACTTAACGGAGGGGTTCTGCAGTCGCTTAGTGGGGTTCCATGCTTTTCTCCGTTTTATGGGTCGCTTGATTCTGCCTTTCAACAGGTAACTACATCTCTTTCGTGTTGTGTTTGATCAGGTAGTAACGGCAGGTCGAAAAAACAGAGTGCCGCGGAGTGTGTCCTCGTTAGTGGTCCAACCGCGACAGAAGTGGTTGAATATCGTGTTCGATTTGAATGGAGTGCTGTGTGAGAGCCAGGGTCAGGGGCCCCATAAGAAGAAAAAACATTACACAGTCCGAGATAATGTATTCTCCCATCGAACCCCAACCCTCATTGGAACGAAGGCCGTCTTCGTTCGTCCCAATGTGCGCGAGTTCTTAGATGAGGTTTCAAAGATTTCGAACCGCGTCGTAGTTTGGAGCTCCATGTTCAAGAAGACGGTGGAGCCCGTTGCCCGTTTCCTCTTCCAGAACTGCAAGGCTCCCTACCACATCCTAGGTCAGGACAACTGCAGGAGGGTAGAAACCTCGGAAGGGAAATTTCTTCATCAAGCTGGGAGTCCGTGGAAGACTCTACTCTTCAAAGTGCTTGATGAAGAATTGTTCCTGGACCCTCAGGATCCCAACTCCTTCAACAAGGACAATACCATTCTCATCGATGATTCTCCGCAAAAGGGCATCCTCAATGAGAACGGGAATTGCATATACCTTGAGAGTTGGAATCCGTACATGCGTGGAGACAATGTGCTCGTCGGCACTCTCATTCCGTGGCTGAAGAAACTACACGAAGAGTGTCCACTCGGACGCCTGCGTGAGTTCATAGATCGGAACCGCATAGGTGTGGCGCCCTTGGTCGCATCAGACGATCAAGCCAATTATATATTAGATGGGATGAGGATGTCCGTCAAGGCATTCGAGTCGCGATTCGTGTTGCGGGGGATGAATTTAGTGATTGAATAAGAGAGATGAAGGGAGAAATAGACTTCTCAGTGTCTCAGTCAATCATAGAACTCGTTGTACATTATT
This sequence comes from Rhytidiadelphus loreus, assembly GCA_947034895.1. Taxonomy (NCBI): domain Eukaryota; kingdom Viridiplantae; phylum Streptophyta; class Bryopsida; order Hypnales; family Hylocomiaceae; genus Rhytidiadelphus; species Rhytidiadelphus loreus. The sequence continues at coordinate 64,491,909 of OX344763.1, read as the reverse complement.
CTTGTGAATACGGATTTTTTTGTACATTTCATTTTTGTGAATTAGTAAAATTTTGAAATTTAATCAAGATTTCTGGCCTCTTTGGGTTGTATTGTTTTGTTCAACATTTGTTTGTCTTCCATGTTGAGTTATCTTTGGGTCGAGGATAATTGTGGAGGGATGTGTGTTATCTTTGGGTCGAGGATAATTGTGGGGGATGTGTGCTCACTTCTATTGCTATAGGTCGGAGTATCCGTTCTACACTTTCTCCAACAGAGGGAACCACTGACGAGGAGCTTACTGTCTGGATTGGACGTGTCACTTTCAATGAGGTCCGGCTCGATTGGAGGGAGCTTCGTGCCGTCCTCCTATTCTAAGCCTTAACTCTTGGGCTCAGCCACCGATGCAGCTTCGGCGGCCATCGACTTCTCAAAGGGGAATGTGGAGGAAGGCGTGGTAGATAGCCCACCTAGTCGGGGTCCCGTGAGGACACTGATTTGCTCACCGTCGCCAATGAAGAGGGCCAACTCCACCCCTAGTCGATTGCGTTCATAGTCGCCGACTTTGCGAACCCCAAACACACCGCACAGGAAATTGTATGCGGATGACAAAGAGCGGGGTATGGATCCTCGTCTCGAGGATGGAGTATTGTTGCCGGTGACAATGTGTCATCAGGCTATCCAGAGCGTGGAGTTGAATGTGGATCCCAAGGTTGGGGATCGGATCAATGAAGTACCGTTGGGTGCATGCAGAGCACAACAGGTTCCACGCCTCGTAGAGATTCCTATCTCGTTCCCCTCAAAATCCGTGGGCGGAGTATCTTTGCCTTCGGCTGTACCTATTTCCCGCCGAACGACTCTTCGAGACATACGGCGGACAAATTACACTCAATCGACAACAACTGCCGATCCGTACATAAGCACTGTGAATAGATCGATACCACTCCCGCCTCCTCGAGGTTCTAGGTCTCTTTCCAATATCGAGATTCCGCGACGTGAACGAAAGCGGAAGAGAGAGGCCAAGGATTTAATGATGATGGGGATGTTCAATACTTTCAGTAAAGACAGTGGATCACCCAAGCCTTCTCGACGCGAGGATATCTTCAGAGGATTGGCCAAGTTGAAAGCCTTGGAGGCAGCCAAGGAGGCAACAAATAGTAGTTCTTAATCCAAGAACGATGGTTTGCCGAGTGATCCTAGTTCAGAGTGGTCTAATTTTTGTTGAAGGATCATTACTATTAATAGAATATTCATTCATATACAAAAAACAATTTTTAGTAAGGGTGAGTGCTCTCTGCGCACATAGCCTTTATATTTTGACACAAGACATTCAATCATTAGACTTAGCAAGATTAGATATATCGGGATTTCATTTCCTAGGAAGTGAAGTATATAGAGAAGTGAGAGAAGTTGATTCAAGTAAATTCATGTTCTTCAATGTAAAGGGACACACTTTTATAAATATTACATCTTATTACACAACTCATGTGGAATTGCATTTTGCACGTTCACATTTCTTAATTGTTTTGGTGTGGGATTGCTCTAAGCCTTCTAACGACGTGCCTATTTTTATCTTCGCCTTCAACAATTTATCTTTGAATGGAGGAGCCTTAAGTTCTCAAAATGACCATATTGTCTCAATTTAATGAATATGGCCCTTAATGAAGACTGCAAGCATAATGGTATTTGAAGACGATTTGAAGGGAGTGGAAGTTGAGTACGAGTGTAAGCGTAGTGAAAGTAGACTACTTCTGGAAGCGAATGTGGTCGGAGTAATATTACAGTGAGTGCACACTTGTACGTAGTACGCGGAAGCAAATTACACTTGTAATATATTGAAGCGGACACATATATACAACGTTTGCAAGTGAACATGCAATACATCTATAGTCTTCGTACTTCAGTGACCTGACTACGTTTGCAGCTAATCTACGTATGTACTATATATGAGTGCGTGCTTAATTGTGTATGCCAGGGCAATCGCATGTCCATTTCATTTTTGTATGATTGTTCTGTACACGAAAGTAAGTAATGAAAACTGCGTCAATGGAGTACATAGCAGTTGAATAAACGAAGTAGTGTATGCAACTTTTTTTACTTGACAAATTTAGATATTCAAGTGTTCTACTGTAAATATATAGAAGCTGTGGAATCTGTGCACGAATGTTGATGTATTGTAATGCATTGCGGGCACTTGATCGAAGAGGTTACAGCTTCTGACGTCAAATGTGTATGCCCTAAAATGCGAGTTAATGCATGAAGCGTTAATTGAACAGGCACTTAATTAATTAATTAAATTAATTTAGAAGCGATTATTGCATTTTCATTTTCAATAATGGTAAATGCATGTCTGAACAGTTGCATATATAACTTCCGTACATATGTATATAATATATATATCAATCGCTAAATCAATGTTACTACATATAAAAATTTGGCACGCTGAAGTACATACAAGTGTTTCCGAAGGCTCTATTATACACAAGAACAGATGAGCGTGCGACAGTTAAAGAATTGAGTGACTACCGCATGAATTACAGAGAAAACACAGATAAACCGACTATCACAAACAAGTGACCAAAAAAACCGTATTGGAAAATTTACTACGGTTTTTTTTACAAGGTTTTGGTATAGTGCAACATCTCGCAACAATTGCTGCTGCTCCGATTGGCGTACCTCTTTCTCACATAGTTTTTGGAAAACTCTGCAGATTTTAATTATTGCCAAACGGACATTTTCGTCCAAAACGTTTCGAACCTCTACAGGAAGTATCTACACAGTCACGACATAGGAACAACAAGAATTACTTATTGTATTTGAACATCAAGAATTCACACATAACAGTATACAAAATGTGTTGAAAGGAAGATGCACACTTCATTGTTCAACATTGTATCTAGCTATTCATAATCTTGTTTATATTCTCGTTCTACAGAATGCTAGAAGTATGAGTGGACATGCTTGAGCATGGCCAATTTTCCTTTCATGTGTTATACACAACGCTACAAATATAGTTATTAAAAGCAATTGTGATAGTCCACTCCACAAACCACAAACCATTATGAATAGGATTTTTTCCCCATGCACTCGCATAGTTCATATAGAGACTACGGAAGCAGCGTTGTCATACCTGCTACATGAGTACATGGTAGTCATAGGTTTTCATGTATTGCAGTTTTCCATCTTTCAAACGCTTGTGGATGGAGCCAACGTAGTTAGTTGGTGTGCGCATATTGGAAATAATGTCCACAAATTCCCTTCGTTCGTCTGGTTTCAATACATAAGGTGTTGGCGGCATGTAAAACTCGTCTCGGTTTCACCTCGCTGGTTGTAGCCAAATCTCTTCACGCACTTGCAAGTCTTGCGCATCTTGGCGACTTCCAACGCTATCATTCATACCTAGAATTGTCTTCAGAATGTTCTCACACAAATTCTTCTCGCAATGCATGACATCCAGAATGTGCGGGGCTAATAGATGCTGTACTACAGAGTACAACATGTACATAAGGTTAAATACACTCTTGTTTCAATACACATTATGAAGGGACATGCATTAAGTTCCATAGAACACCTAACAAATATATATTTGGCTTTTTTCCATTGCACATACAACAATGTAGAAGAACTTGCTTTACAGGATGTCATTCTATTATCTCATTTGTACAGTTGCAATGGTATTCTGAATGGGACATCCGAAGAAGTAGTACATACACAATAGAGTGTGCAAATGCAATCGAAAGTAATAAGTACTGTTCACTAATCTACCGCACAATAGTTGTTTGTGAATGCTTAGCATTTGCACTTGTGCTTCCTAAAAATTTCAATAATACATACCTACCAATATGGAAGTTCAAATAATGCTGGTAGTAATTTCACGCTTGTGCAATGCACCGGATCATCTTTAGCATTCTCCTTCCCACCAAGGTCGAGGTATGATTGTCTCCATGTAGCATACCTGATCGCATCCAAGCTAGACATGGTAGGAGGTTGCCAATGATGCTCTACTTTGCCATTGAATCTTTTGTTGCAGCGATAGGGATGATGTCGTGGTAAGTAACGCCGCATACCACCATATACAACCTTCGAACCTCAGCTGCGCCCATCTGGTAGAACATCACCGGTTTTGGCCATTCGCGAGTCTGTCTCCGGTCCACAAGACACACAAGCCTTGTATCCCTTACAACATACGCCCGCTATGAGTCCGTATGCAGGGAAATCTGAAATTGTCCACATGAGCACTACATGTAGTCACTAGAAGAAAAGTATGTTAGAATCCCTAAAAATACGTCACTTCATTTTTCTTGAGTTTCAAGTTCAAAATGGAGTCCAAATGCAGAAAAACGCTTTTTCTGCGTTTTTCTGCGTTTGGACTGCGTTTGGACTACGTTTGGAATGCATTTGGACTACGTTTGGACTGCATTTGGACTACGTTTGGACTGCATTTTGAACTTGGAACTCAACAAAAACGAAGTGACGTATTTTCAAGGATTCTAACACACTTTTCTTCTAGTGAATACAAAACGTCGAGAGCCCTCCGATTACGTGAAATCCAATGCTGGTACGCCATTCCACAATTCATTCAACTCCTTTAGCAATGGTTGTAAAAAAACATGAATGCTCTTTGTAGTTGGTGAATGCTTCTCGGAGATGAGAATGCACAATGAAATGAAAAATTCCTTTGTAACAAACCATGGCTCGAAGTTGTAAATCAAAATGAACACTAGCCATGTCGACCAGTTTGTATTGTTGAGCTTGAAAGGATTGACGCCATCCAATGCTAAAGCGAGGCGCATGTTTCTCCTTTCAATGCCGAAGTTGCCAAATGCGACATTAGTATCTACGTGCTTCCATGCAGGGTTGTCCACTACTGACCTCATGATGCCATCTTTGCTGACATATTTTGTATAACTGGTCAACATCTCAGTGATTTCTGTGGATCGCCACATGCGCTTCAACCGAGGTATGAGTGGAAAGTGCCGAATGACCTTTGCTGGAATTGAAAAGCTGCCTTCCAACCAACGCGACCTCCGACATTGAGGACAACTTTGCAATGATGCGTGTTCACCGTCATACAATACACATCCATCAGGGCATGCGTGAATATTCCGGTAGTTCAAACCCAATCGTCGGATTGTCTTACGTGCAACATAATGACTACTTGGAAGCTTGTTGCTAGCGGGCAACATGTCTTTCGACAAGTAATGCAACAACTCGTCTGTGAATTTGTTGCTGATACGGAATACAAGGCACATGTTTATAATGATGATTGTAGCAGAAACGACACTTGTCTTAGCACCTGGATACAACGGGATTGTTGCATGTTCGTACAAATCTTCCAAACCGTCTAAACCATCTGTCTCCATATTGTCGTTGTCCTCCACAGTGTTCGCTGGCAAACTCTCCATGTGTAGAGCATCTCCTCGATTGAGGGCCTCCATAACTTGCCTTTGCATGTTGTGGTACTCATCCAATGGAGGCTCTTCAGCACTTGATGGGTCGCCCCCCTGAATGTTTGGAACATCGTCAACTACATGAGCATCTGGTACAGGTAACGCTTCCTCAATGTCAACAACGTCGTCATCATATGCTACATCTTCTACCCAAATGCCGTGAGAAGGATATCCCTTGGGTGGGTCTCCTCCTATCATTGACTTTGTTAGAAATGGATCACGTTCGACTACAGCATGATGCTTTCGAATAATTGCAATACTTTTTGGTAAGCCCCCATGACATTCTTGGCAGGGACAAAAAAAGGCATGTATATTTTGCTCCGTTGCCACTCGCAGCTCAGTTTGTAGAATGAGGTCGCCTACTGCGATGTGTCGTAGTGTGCGCTCGTCGATGGCAATGCGCACTCTAGTTGCCCGCTTCTGCAATTGGGGAATCATTATGAAATGTGCAGTTCAGAGGCAATCGTATGCACGTTGTCGTTGATGATGAACACCAAGGGATTGCATATGCAAACTCCACACCTAGTACAACAAAATGTTGAAAAGCTTGTCAAAATGCATGCCTCCAATACTGTGGACCTTACTTCATGTACAAATTGTACGCACATAAATTGTACATCCATAGAACGCATGCAGGAGGTGTAAGTAACTGTAGTTCAATATGGCCGTGCAATCCACAGTGCTACTACAGTATAAAATTGGAATGTGAATCCATTCATGCTGTATATAGCAAAGGGCTCACAACCATTGTATATGGCTCTAACAATTGTAGTAATATGTCCACTATGTACAACGGGCACTACTCATTCTTGGAACAACAAATCCTAGAACGCTTTCATACGCTACTCTTGCACGGTGTTGCTATCCATTAAATGAGCAATAGTGTGACTGACATGTTTTAGTTTTTGTAATATAACTGTGATGTACAGAACGTGCTCATAGTGCACTTGGGCAAGATGTTCGCTCTGCCACTGCTGTTAGAAACACAATCCTCTCATATGTTATAGAACAAATACTGTGCATGTACGCAGACGTCAATTTCTCTTCGGCTTTGCAATTCGTGAAAACATTAGTATATATTTCCTGTTCAAAATTGTATACATCTACTATGTGTTAGCACCGACCAGAAATTCACACAAAGTACTTTGAACTTCCATTCTCTCCGTAGTTCTTCTAAGAAGTAGTGCACTGCATCTCTGAATTCAAGGTCCCACTCCATTTGTGCTTCATCATTTCAGATAGAGAAGAAGCCTATGCGGACTTACTAACCAAAACTGCTAACATATTCTCTGCAACATTCTATCCCTTGGTTCCTCTTTTGTTTGGTGCCACATGCACATCACAGAAGCTACATATTCATCAGAAGCGATGGCATCGTTGTCATTCACGATGACATCGGAGTGATTTGTTTCGAATGATTTTCCAATGATGATGGTGCATCCATCGGTGGTACTATAGGTGAAGATGGTGAGGTTCCAGGAGATAGTGATTACAGGGGGCCGGTGCCTCGACAAGGTCCACTCGAAGAAATTGGTGGTAATGAACCAATAGTACAAGAAGCAAATGCAAATACTTCTGTGTGCATTCTTAGGCATGGAAGACGTTGAATGTTTTTGAAATGACAATAGGGTCTTTACATTTGCAAATGCAAATTTTTTAGAGGCTCAATACCTTGCATATTGAAATCAGCATTAATATGAAATATGACTTTTGTTCCGTTCATTCTCATGGAACTATTTACCCCTAAAGTCCCAAAGTCATTACACAAAAAGGGACGCAAAACTGTTTTTTCTCTTGCATTTGCCTCAACATGTGGAAAAAAATGTTTTTTACAACATCAAACCGTAAGATCTTATACTTCACATGTTTTTTATCACATGGAAAAAATTTCATGAAGTTTGACCGAATAGATTGAAAGATATTAGCATTCAAACTTGGAAGAACTAGTTTTCTGAATGCGGGCTTTGCAATTTCAAATTAACTTTCACTACGATTTATGGAAAATTAGGCCTCTGGAGTTTGGAGCACTATTGTTTTTGAATTATGTTTTGTGAATACGAAAGAATCGAGGTCAAAATTTGAAAGAGTTATTGCAATTGAAAACTCCATGTGTTAAAATCCAAATAACACAGTCTGACAGTCTGGTGTTTTCTTCATGTTTGTTTTCTTTTTTTCAAATTTAATTAAAATTAAAATTATAAAACTATGTTTTTCATTCATTCCTTCGTTTATGACTTTATGATAAGAGTTTCCGGTTATTCTGATACATATTCTAATTGATAAAATTTGATTTCCACGTTTAGCTTTATAAAATCACAATAAATTCATTTTTCCATTAAATTTTCTGAAAAAAATAAAATAAATTTAAAATAAATTCTTATATGTGGGGAGAAATATTAAAATATTATGCTGATTTTCAATAAAAATATAAATTTGGTTTGATAGTGAAATTTGACTTCAAGCCCTTCTTTGTGGTTGTTTATTAGTTTCAGGTGTGAAAACTAAAATAACCAATTGAAAATTGGTTCGACTAGAAATCTCTATTGATATTTGTACCTCTTGTAAAAAACTAAAAATTTAGAATCTCGTGAGTTGTTTTTTCTATTTTTACTTATTTATGGCATGAAGTGCAACAAAAATGATGACAATTACAATTGTGCACAAAACTAATTGGAATTTCTTGTAATGATATACAATTCAGAGTTTTTAGTACTAAAGATATAAGATTTTTGTTTAAACTCAATGATAAAGTTAGGAAAGACAATAAGTTCTTTACAACTCAATGTTTAGGTAAAATACTTTTATATCTTTATATAAACCAAAATGAGTACAAAATGCATTGAAGCCACAAAGTGTGCTACATTGCTACGTATGTCCTCAAGCCTACATTATAATAACCGCATGTGCTAAGTAAACACTAACTTTGCAACTATATGGTAATACACTATTATCTAATCTTCATTGCGCGCCTACTCTTCTTGAAGGTCTTGTTCTTTGCGAGCCTCGCAATAGCAATCCACAGGTGGTGTCCAAAACATCGGAGCACCACTTAGACGTTGCACGACGTATGTCACCGAGCGTCGTTGTAGTGGCTCCACCTTGCACAATTCACCCAACATGGTTTGAATGCACCAAATGCCGTAAGGTCCGGAATCATCTCTAGATTTCCGCGATCTTTTTTCCATACCTTCATAGCCAATTTGCCTATGGAGTATCCATCTGTGTGTATACTAACTCACGGTGGCTTAACCCTGCGAGTAGGAGATGATGAAGTTCCTGTCTCTCCAGTCAAGTACATCAACTCAGGAGCCACCTACCAACGTTGCGCTCGGGTTGCCTACAACTTCCTTGGACAATTGAATTGGTAAAGAGAAGGGGTTTCTTCGTTGATGCGGCTACCCATTCTCCAATCACATAGACCAATCCACACAGTTCTTCCATCATCATTCGGAAAATGAAGCATAATGTTCTCCGGTGTGATGTCGTTGTGCAATACAGAGCATTGTTGCACTGCATCCACAATATAAATCATTGCCCACGCAAGTTCAGTGCGCTTGCGTCTATTTGCCATGAGTCGTTTCATGGCTTGCATTGTTTGTGGAGTTGCATCGTAAGCCACCTCTCCAATTTCATTTGGATCTCGGTTCTTCTCATCCAGTGTAAACATGGCGTCGAGAGTACTACCATTCCACCACTGCGAATAACACTCCATGGTCATATCATTTATAGCAAAGAATTTGATGACCCCTGGATTCTCGCATGGACATACCAATGCCTCGATGAACAACTTCTCCCTGGACTTCTTCAATTCATCCACACGCAAAGCTGACTTCCCAACTAATTCCATATTCTCCGGAATATGTTTTGAATTTTGAACACATACTTTGCGCACCCTCCCATGCCCCCCTTTGTTTGCTATGGCCAGACAAAGGAACCACCACCACTCCGCGTTCAAGAAAAACCACTCCTCCTGTAGCTTGTTGACCAAAGGCCAAATTTTGACTTCGTTGAAACCACGGAGCGGAACGGATGTTGTTTGAAGACAGTCCACGCATTGCTTCATGCCACCAATACACCTTCTTGTGCAACAAATTCAATGCTTGTTGTTTGGGCACTACACTCTTCTAAAAGCCTTTTATTTTTTCCGCAACTTGGGCAAGGTTGAAGATACACGTTTGCACTTGTGACTCCAACCAATGATCGAAGCATTCTTTCGTGCGATCTTCATGCCACTCATCCGCGCTCATTGTTGTCCAAAACATGTGGTGGAACTTCTGTTTAATGACATCCACTCCCTGTAATCCGTGCGAGACGTATGTTGTGTTCAACTGTGAAATCGAATACTGCTCAAAAAAATCCAATGCCACTTCTTGCAATTTTCGCGTTGCACCCTTGCTTGGCCACTTCTCCGGATTTGTAGCCTTGTGCCTCCTTCGTTTTTTTTTCCCCTTCAAAGACTCTCCGCCCCCCCCCAGCAGTTGTGGCCCCTTCTGCAGCTACAGACCCTTCTGCAACTACGGCCTCTGAAACGGGCTCTGGTGATTCCGCATCCGGTGATTCCGCATCCGGGTCCATCATCGGTGCATTTTCAATACATGTGTACCAATCATCAACTTTTCTCTTTAAGAAATCTCGACCAGCCATCGTGACAGTAACAAGTAACAAATAATCAAAATGATAGGAATTAGGAATTCGGCTTCCACAAAGTGAAAAACCGCCCCCCTTATTCCTCAAACCAGCCTCTACCTAGCACCCGCGCTCGCAAGCAAGGACTGCAACCAATCCAAGACAAGAGAGCACCGTCAGAGCAGGAGAGACTGTGGCGAAAGTACCCTAAAAACAGTCTTTATATACCCATTTCACGTCGACGGAAAGGCCGTCGAGAGGCCGTCCAGGGCGTCCAGAGGACGAGAAGGCCGTCCAGGGGGACAAGCCGTCCAGCCCGCGGACCAACCGTCGAGAGGTGCAAGGGCTGAGACCGTCCAACCTAAACCCAGGGCGTCCAAAGGACAGGAAGGCCGTCCCCCCCCACGGACCAGCCGTCCAGGGGGCCAGGCCGTCTAGAGGACGGGAAGACTTTCGAGAGACGGCAAGGTCGTCGAGAGGACAGGAAGATTCTCGAGAGACGGAAAGGCCGTCGAGAGGATGGGAAGGCCATCGAGAGGGTGGGAAGGTCGTCGAGCGGGACGTTCGAAACAAGTGGAATTCATTTCTAATCCTTGTTCCACGAATTTTTCATTTATGTGGTTCGGCACTCTCGAACTTGTCAGGACAGGTGTCCTTCCTCTCAATCGGGCATTAGTCTATGGGGGCAGGTAGTTTAGGAGTGCTAACTTAATGTATTTATTTGTTTCAATTAGAGGACAAATAAATACCAGGGATGACATTCAAATGCTGAAAATGAGGTTTACTGCTCATTTAGAATGGAATTCTATTTTGTTGCACGTAAATAATGGGAGATACGTAGAAAAAAATCATAGAAGGTCAAATTGAAAACTTCTTAATGTCGGTCCTTTAATGTTCTATTTGGATGTTCATGTTAACATTTGATTCATTCTATTGATTCTAATTGCACCCATTTTCACGAAAGTCATTGGCATTGGGCAATGTTTTTATTCCCAAAACCTCAGAATCTCACAATCCCTTAAAATAATTTATAATTTGTAGGGCTCAAATTTGAATTCAAATGAATTTTATCAATTATACGTAGAACAATTTCACCTTTGGAATTATTGTATTTTGATTCCATCCTTCCTTGCATGTAAGTGCACCTGACAATTTAGTATTTTGTTGAATTTTAAACCCTGTCTATACTAGTATACTCAATTCAAAGTCTCAATCGTACAAACATTCAATAACTTACTGAGCCCGGATCAAATATACAAAGACCAAGACAAAAACAACCCTCTAAATGCTCTAGTTAAAGGTAGTAAGATTAATACTCTAAAATGGTTAGTTATCAAATAAGTGAAAGACCTCCTAAACAACATATGTCATATGCATATCATTGATTCATGTAAAACATTGTTTCTTCTTTCCATTCATACATTACACAAAAAAAAATGTAGCCCTATACATCTATACTTAAGAATGTTTTACCTTTTACAGATATTGTTATGCCATTTTTTGGTGTTTTCAATATGTTTTCTAAAACTTTGAATTTAAATCATTAATCTATTTTTTTCCAATTCAAACTTCAAAGACTACATCTTGATTGAGTTTTGCACTTGTAATGCCAACTACCGAAATGAAGGACATGTTCCGTAGTTTCCGGTCCAACCTAGGTTTTGAAGTAAATCCTATAGGCCCATACCCTAAACCCTAAACCCTAAACCCTAAATCCTAAACGTTGTTGCAATTTTAAGAGAATTTGATGTTCAAGTTTATGTAACTATGACAAATAAGAGAGGATTGGTGTAAGTCCGTAAGATAAAGGAAAAAAAAAGGACGAATGGATTCTAATGTTCCATGTAGTCTTCCACACAAAGGGAAACTCTAAAACAATAACATAATAACATATGGCATTTGCCTTTTATTTTTATTCTCAAAATCAAAATGCAACATTGAGTACATGAACTTGACATTTTTGTGGTGTCTATATTTTTTTTATGGCTTCTAAATTATAATGCAACTAGCGGTGAATTACTATAGTTTTTCTTATGGATTGTTTATTAATTGCTTATGTAGTATCGTATGTTAGCCACTAAACTGACTGAAGTCCCAAGGCCTCTTTTGAGTCTTTTCCATCCTAAATCTGAATAAATTGCCATTTCTAATTTTCTATAGCAAAGAATTAAAAAAAAAATGAATGTGTTTAGGCCTCTAAGGTGCACCTTTGCTTGTAGTATGTAGGATCTTATACTAGAGTACTAGACTAGTGTTCAATTGATCGGAAGAAATTTCACAAACTTGACCTATGTAGAATTGTAGATTGCAAGATATTTACAATAAACTTCAACCTCTGAACACCCAACGGCATCATTTAGTGCCAATTTAATGGCAGTTCAATCACTTCAATGAGATGGAAAGAAGTTGGAAGCGTTCATTTCATTTTCTTGGGACCTGCCATGTTGAGTTACAAAGTGTATCCAATTGATTTTGTAGTCTTTCCAATATTTGCCTCCAAGTAATTCCGGGTTTAGAAAAAATAAAAATAAAAAAATATGCTCCTTTAGTGTATTTTAGGAAGTTGTTGCTCCTTACTCTTGATCTAAGATTTCTCCCCAAAATTGATATTTTGTGAGTTTGAGTCTAACTATCAAACAAAAGGTCCTTTTCTCTAGTTCCTATTTTATGTAAAATCCCCCAACACAACCCTAAATTGAAATTTCATTATTGCGATTTGAACTTCGAATGTGTTTTTAATGTCTACTACATTGAGTACAAAACAAATATATCATGAAATGGAAATTAAGTTTACACTATGATGAATTATAATGTCATTGTCCTTGTGATATATACACATGGTGAAAAATTGAAAATTTGAAAATTACTTTTCTATTTAACGTGATTTTGTCAAAACTTCCACCCTAAACCAATTTTTTAAAAAAAAAAAAAAAAAAAAAAAAATATATATATATATATATATATTGTGAAGGGCTGTCCAAGGCCTTCGGCAGGCCGTCCCAGACCACGAACAGGCCGTCGCGAGGATGGGCAGGTCGTTCCCGACCAGGGACAGGCCATCGAGGATACATGCAGATCGTCCTCTTGGACGGCCTTTTCGTTGAAGAGACGGGTAGGCCGTTGAGGGGACGGAAAGGCCGTCCAGGACCAGATCCAGGCCGTCGAGGGGACGGGTAGGCCGTCCAAAGGACGGAAAGGCCGTCCGTCGAACTCTCGGGCGGCGGTGTAATCATTCCCCGAACCTGGAGACGGCGCCCCGAACCCGTTGACGGCGTTCCGACCCGAGGCCGGACGTCCGTGGACGGATCGGCCGTCCATTCCAGGGCCGTCCCCCGCCCTAGACGGTCTGGATTCGGGGGGGACGGGCTGATTAGGTGTTAATTACCCTTGCTAACCGGGTCGGTAATTGGGGGGTATAAGTGAAGTTTTTTTCACATTTGCCCTTGCTTCCTCTTTTGAGTTGCACTGTCCTAGCTTGAGAAAGCTTCGTATTGCAATTTGAGGGGAAGTGTTATACATTTGACATTGTTTTGCCACATTTCAGTTGCCTTCACGCAACAGAAGGCAAAGCAAATTGTCATTGTATTCGCATACAGTATCGTGTGTGTCATTGTGCAGGTCTCAAGAATGGATGCAGAGGATGTAGCACGAGGTTCGGGACCTGGAGGTGAGGGAAGCGGTAGAAAGAAGAGAGGAAACAGAGCAACTTTGGATTGGGGCACACTTAATGCCCCAGCGATTATGGCACAGCCTGGGTGGTTGGAGGCAGAATCACCATGGACAAGAGCGACATGTCGGCGGTATATAGATTGGGCCTACATCAACCGCCATTGGCCACACGACCGGTACGAGGTGCACGTGAAATCTGGCGTGGTGAATATTGACCAGTGCACCCATCCGCACTTCAAGAAGAGGATGATTGAAGTGTCATTGGCACTTTGGGGTTCAAGATCTAAGAAAGACGGGACACTTTCATTGTGCCAAATGGCATATGCGGAGGTTTTTCTTGGCAAGGATGTGGATTGGAAAAGCTTTTTGGGCAGACAGCGAGATAACAAGTTTCCAAATAGAACTCGCCACATTCCAACAAATCCTGCCGTGCCACTGGACAATGCACCAATTCCTGCTGTGCCATTGGTTGGTACTCAAAATGTGCAAATGGATGTGGTTCCACCCATGGAGCAGCCAAGGACGGAGTTGATGGAAGTAGAAGTTGGTCAGAGCAGTGGTGCAAATGTCAACCAACAAAATGTGATTGGTGGAGCCCAAGCTGACAGTGAAGAACTAATTCGCTTGCGCCAATTAGTACAAACACTGCAAGCGGAAAATGAAGAAGCGCTACGACAACATGCAGCAGAGTTTGAAGTTCAAAGTGCAAGGATGCGGGCCCTTGTAGATGAAAATGTGCGCCTCATCGCACGTGAAATAGAGCTCGTAGAGCGCAACAGGTGGTTCAGCACAGACTCAGTTCCACCACTCGATATTGTAGTGGAACGTGCTACATACGGGACAGACGAAGACAAACCAGGCCCGAGCAATACACCTGAGTTTGTGGTACGACCACAGGCCATTTTTCCAAGTGCAGAAAGTGCCACGTTGGATATTATGCATGCACGTGCTGAGCGAGTTGAAGCAGAGGTTGGAAGTACTCGCACAAGCATGGAAGAATTAACAAGTGCCATGCGTGCTTTGGAACTCCATGCCAACAACGCTGAGGCAGATGTGTCGGTGTTGACTACAGCTCGAACTGACATGGAACAGACCATGACCGCAATGAGTGCTCAAAACATGCGGTTGGTCCACAATCCTCATAAGGAACATATGCTGCTTCAAATGTGCAACATGAAGTTGACATGCAGCATGGCGCTAAACGAGGCTGAGCAAATGCAGCGTGAAGTGAGGAGAGTGGCTGCGGAATTCAATGATGGCGGTCAACGTTATTTTGGCTTGACCTCGTGGCCTCGGGTGGAAGAAATGTTCACCGACGATTTGCTAGTGTTCGTTGAGAATTCAAGCATCGATCGGAATGCTCGTGCAGACTTGGAATTCCAGTACAATATCGAGCGCCAACGGTACGGGCCACCCAACCGCGATGGCATTACACCACTAGTGTGGCCTTCCGTTCCAGCTTTTGTACAAGATGGAACAACATGTATAATTTGCCAAGAACCGTTTGGCCCAGAGGGTGGATGGAATCTTGGTACATGTGGCCATCTATACCACCCCGGGTGTCTCATTCCTCACATGGTCACCAGAAAGAGATGTGCGCAATGTAGAGCTCCATTTCATGCATGACTGTACAAAACGTTTGGCCTTCAAGACCACATGCCTGCACATTACGAGTACGCTGAAGAAAATTTACCGGGCCTCGGTAATAGAGTACATTGGAAGTCGGATGTGACATGGCTTTGGAAGTGGGGCCACGACAACCGACACCTCCCGGCAGGAACGGTCGCTGAGATACATTGGCAGAGTGACGCCCAAGTGACAGAGGTGATCAGGAGGGTGTTTGGAGAGGGTGATCCAGGGCGTCGACTATATTTTGGTCAGATTGCCGGTGGACATTGGGACCAAGACCGCTCCATTTTTGTGCGTGCGCCACATCCATAGCGCATCATGTTTAACTCTCAAGGCGCGCCAATCGGATTTGAGGGTGAACTAAGTTTTGAGGAACAAATGACGTACATTGAAGACAATACTTTCCATGAGCCAGCTCTCGTGAGTGCCATTTATTCCCACTTACATAATAGATACGACATCGATGCATTTCAGCTTTTGACGACTTTGCAATCGCGACGAGAATTGCAACAATTTTTGAGAAGCAGCATAGCATGAGGCGTTGTCATCGAAGAAGTAGAATAGATAGTTTTGGACTAGATTGTGTATAACTAGATAGATGTATAGAATTAAATACCGGAAGTTGTACAAAGCGAACATATGTAATTATATAAAGCCTTTATTAGTTTACTATGTACTTCAGCGGATTTATAAAGTATGTACATTTATCGTTTTCTTTCCACCTTGTGTATTGTTGCTTCGCCTTTGTCTATTTTTGTAATCTATTGTACCTTTTTGTAATAGTATAGAAGAAGCTTGTATGCTTAGATGGTAGGTAAAAGAGTGTTCTATCTTTATTTTGGGTGTTGCCCTAAAGTCCGAAGTCCATTTTTTGGCCCAAACCACCCTAAACCACTCCTTTTGCTATGTTCACCTATGAATTAAATTTTCCAATTTTTTTTTGAATCGAACCAAAGGATCTTGTTCTGCACTTGTCTTAGATGACGTGTTAATAAATTTGTGATGTTTGACCGTATGGATTGAAAGTTATTAGCATTCGAAGTGAAAGCTCCAAATCTATTTAAAGAAGTGGCTAGGATTGCCCGCTCCATAGAAAAATCCATAACTTTTCCATTCCTAATCCAAATGGGATGAATGAAAGCCTCCCATTTAAAAGAAAATATAATGCAACTAGAAAAAAATATACAAATTTGTATTTCATTTTTTTGTGGATTTTTTTGTCTACCCGGAGTCCTGGACCGCCTAGTGTCCCGATCTCCCCTGTTTGAGGTTATTCTGTTCTTGTGGCATATCCCTAACCCCTTGCTCCTAGGCACCGATTGGAATAGAAATTGTATTATGAATAAACTCATAAGTTTATCTATCATTCTATTTTATCATTCTTATGAAAAAGTTTTCAAAAGTTTGAGTAAAAAATTAGATCATAGGCGCCTATCGAAAATCCATTTTGTCCCTTGCAGCAAGGACAATGAGAGTATATTACTTTAGGGTCTAAGAAATAAAAACAATGGAAATTCTTTACCAAAGCCTAAAATAATAAACAAATTATTTTATTGCTTCATATTTGATGAAATCTCCTTTAAGTCTTTAGAATTGAACCCTAAATAATTCACGTTTTGTAACTTCTTTTCTATTAGTTTGAATCTTTTTTTAGTTGGACACATGATTGACTACTCCCTCATTTTTTTTTAAAATCCAAAGTTTACAAATTAAAGTATTTAACATTTTCCATTTTTTCTCAAATGGCATTATGGCATTATTGAACAAAATGTCAACATTTTTGATTAGGAGACTAGGTGTATCAATTTGCAAAAAATTGTAACCGTATAAATTCAAACAAGACATGTTAGCAATCTCATAGGTTGCTAAAACACAACAATATCACTTATAGAGTAAAAGATTATAATGTTTGAACATGAGGGTGTTAAAACTACAAAAATGATGTGAAGTCTTCCAATCCTCTTTTCAGTTTTCACAAGTAAAATTTAAAAAAATTTAGACCCAAAAAATATGAGGTTAAATTGCCTAACATGTATAACCCCAAACAATTTATGGCTTTTAAAAGTATACTCCATATTTTTCTTTTAATTAAAAAAAAAATTTGAATGTGATGTTTTCTCCAAGATCTTGTTGTGTTTTCGAGGCACATTTCCAAAAGCTCTCAATGCTACAAGAAGTCAAGATTGCAATGGGTACCCTTGCACAAAGTCTTGAAACGATAAATCACTATCATTTTTTTTTAAGAATAGACTATTGATGCTAAAACTAGACTTCAAGAAGAACTTCCTAAAAACAGCAACTTGGATACTACTAAAAATAGCAATTTGGTTAGGTTTTATTTAACTTCGAAGTTTTGCCAACACCAAATTTGGGTGCTTTGGGCATTTAGGCAAAAAATCCAATCCCACCCGTCCAGATGCCCGTCTATTTTTCCGTCCACAGAACCGTCTAGTTACCCGTCCACAGAACCGTCCACTTACCCGTCCAGATGCCCGTCCACCCACACGTCCACATGCTTGTCCACATGCCTGTCCACATGCCCGTCCAGAGAACCGTCCACTTACCTGTCCAGGTGCCCGTCCACCCGCCCGTCCAGTTTTCCATTCAAATGCCCGTCCATCCCGCCCGTCCAGATACCCGTCCACACAACCGCCCACCCTTCCGTCCACATGCCCATCCAGTTTTCCGTCCACATACCCGTCCATCCTGCCCGTCCAGATACCCATCCCCACAACCGCCCACCCTCCCGTCCACATGCCTGTCCAGATGTTCGTCCACCCGCCCGTCCAGTTTTTCGTCCACATACCCGTCCATCCAAACCGTCCAGATACCCTAAATCCCGCCCGTCCAGATACCCATCCATCACGCCCGTTCCGTGCCCGTCGACGAAAGCTCGCCTGTTTAGCTCGCGCGTCGACGAAGAACGTCCATCCATTTCCGTAGTTTTCATCCTCTGTGAATGGTTCTCGTCCAGATTTCATCCTGACGGACTTCGGGGTTGAATTATGACGTCCGTCCGGACATCCTGACGGACGGACAGGACGTGACGGGGACAACCCTGCATTAGGAACACAAATACCTCGAGTGATTAACAATGCAAAATGCTTCATAAGCGTTACTCATCCGGAGATCTCCAGATGCCTGATTAAGAATTAATGTTGACTACGGTTCTTGTCATCTTGTAGTAACGAGTTCATTCTAGAGGGTCCTGAAGAAGGGTCTCCAAAGAAACTTGCCCCCTTCCACGACGGGTGGGTTCATAAATTCAGCTATAAAGGAGATAATCCCCCCGTGGCGGTCTTTCGTTGCAAGACTCGAGTTACAAAGTGGGGTATTGAATGGCTAAAGAATAAGGATGGCAAAGTGTGATTTGTTCCAAAACTTGTGAATGATCGCACGGTGCATCCTACAGTTGGACTCGACATTCTCGAGATGTAGGGTCTTGACCAAGCTACAGTCCTCCTTGTAGTTGAAGAGGTAGTTCCTGGATGTAGCCAATCAAGAATTTACAGAATAATCCTTGATTATGCTACAATGGACCTACCAGGTCTGAGCAAATCATGCGTGGAACGTGCACTCTTATGGAGCAAAAAAAAGGTCCCAAAATGGACTCCAAAGGAAGTGCAAACACAATGGGGACTACTTGTGGAGGCTAGAGATGATGCCAACTCTTTGGGAGCAATAATACCAGTGCAGGCAACTATAACTCTGTCACCAAAGAAGAAGTCAAGGAAGCGAAAGGCTTTGGTAGAAGCACCAAGTGACATCAATGAATCAATCGATAAAGAGCTGACAATTGACAAATGTGTTGCAATGAATGATATTGACGTCAAGAAGCTTACTGCCAAGGAAGTACATGAAGACGTTATATAAAAATACATTCGATGGCTTCTACAAATGGGGAAAGAAACCATTCATTGACGCGAATGGTGAACTCTTGCGTGTGCATTTTGATTACTTGCACACCGCTCCAGGTGGTAGTCTAATGTACCAAGGAATTGAAGCAACTCACATGCCCAGTATGATCAACAAGGCGCGCCTAGAAACAGATTATCACTCCGAGTTTAGAGTAATCATTGTTATTCCGTTGAAATTAGGACCCTATGGCGTCGACAATAAGGCCAAATACTATGACGCCTGCCCCCTAGGTGACGTAATACGAAAGGACACCCACTACTATATTATTGGCGGCCAACATATGATGGAAGCATACAGAACTCTAGTGCGGAACAAGGAAATACCAAAGTGCAATGTGGCGGAGGCAAGTTCTTTTGACATCATTCCAATCTATGCACCGCGGGCCAAGTTTACAGATGTCTTGTATCTATCTCGAGCCCTTAACCAAAATGTTGCTGGTGAACAGAAAGAACAATGCTTCACGAAGCAACTTCTGAACGCCAGGATCAAATGGAGAGGATGGGAAGTCCTCAGCCGTCTATGATGGAACGAGCCCACTCGGAGGCATATCTTGTACGTATCTTTCATTCCATTTCATTCTCTGAGGAAGTACAAATTATAAAGCTGTCTTTCGATTAGTCATCTGGAAATCTCCGGATGCTGTAGTCAATGTATTCAACAATTTACCTTTTTATTCAAAATGCCTTTTTCTATGGAGTCATCTAGAGATCTCCAGATGGTTTCTCTATGTTGGAATCCTGATCATTAGTACCAGTGTTTACAATGCTACCATTATTCACACCATCTGGGGATCTCCGAATGCTTGTAATTCTTGTTGCTACTGCTATTTTATATCCTATGTTATTCACTGAATGTGAGACACTTTGTCTGTAGGAGTTTTTTCCAATTATCTCCACCATCTTTACGTTTGTAAAAGGCAATGAATTGGGGGCCTCCAAAATCCCACTCTTGCTCCTTGAAGATGATGCAGACATGAACAAGTGGATAGAAATTGAATACGCTTATTTGAAGAATGAGCTTTCCGGAACTGAAGGGCAAACTCTTGTTCCGTCTAAGTGGAATAGGAAGCCCCTAACTATCAACGATTTCAAGACTCTGTATGGTCTTCGAGTAGAGGATATAAATTACTTGGCGAAGCTAGTCAGGTCTCAGAAAGTTTGCATCAAGAGCTCGAAGTCAAAGAGCAAGGGTATAGAATTGATGACACTAGTAGAAGCGGGATCTCGAGAACGAGTGATTCGAGCTATGAAGAACGAGCTGATATACCATTACTGCAACTTCCATCTTCCAAGCAAAAAGGTCGTATATGTACTGTACTCGGAGGCCAATTGGGTGGAATTTTTAACGGAAAAAAAAATTAGCCGCTCGAAATTACAATTCTGGGTTGACAAGGCGATATGGTCTGAGAAAGGTAAGAAGTGGCTAGACAACCGCTTGAAGGCTATTAACAAGACTCACGACCTTGCAGATTGTCCGGATGAAGTCAAAAGTAGGTGGGAAGCCTTCATCTCTACAAGGGCCGAGATTGTAGTGGTAGAGGCGATGGAGAAAGGCTTTGTAGAGAAATACCTATCCAAGACCATGGATGAGCATTCTTGGAATATCAATGGGATTCTCATGCAGGCAAATGTCATCGCTTGGTGTGGTGAGTCAAAAAGACACATATATTTCTGGTACATGTTTGAGGCTTCCAAGAATGGGCCCTGTGCTAAGATGCTGGAAGACCAAAAGCTCCGAAGGCTATTTGATGCCCTCGAATGCAGTGACGTTGCGGACGGCATTGAAGTGCGCTCTCCAGCCATCCTCACGACCGATGTTGAGGGATTCCACGAGGTGCTCAGTCACCTAAATAGAAGAAAGCTAGAGAGTCAATCCCATCGACTTTGGGATTGGCATATCATCCACTACATTGCTGGCCCTAAGGACGGCTTCCCAAAGCTTGTGTCTGGATTTGGATTCAATGTGTTCATAATCTTTTGTATATAGTGACAACGAGAGTACACGGAGTAGATTTGCTTACGCATTCCCTACCGAGGACCCTATTCAGGCACTGTATAACTGGAGCCTAATGTCTGATGACGTTGATATGTCGTGGAGGCATCAAGGTGTACCATATTTGAGGGCGAATACGGTGTTGAAATTTTTTGGAAAATTAGTGCAGTCTGACATGGTTGTGGTGAATGTAAACGGAGGGCCGGAGTTTACTAATCTTGGAGTGGTACAATTTCTAAACCAATCCAATCTATCATATCTAATGTTATGTTTATCTTGGCGCAATATAACTTTTCATTTTTATCATGGATCAATATGGTTGTGCAAAGGTCCTTGAGGTATTTCATTCCGTGGAGGCTTAGAAGATTGGAAAAATTGTTGCAAGACATATTGTAGAGTATTATAATGCCGAGAATCGAACGCATGATTTGGAGGACTTGTCAACAACACAGGGAGGACACTCTCACTACATTTGGGGTCCCCACGTGTGGCGGTAGAAAAAGTAATACATGTAATACATCTTGAATAAACTATAATTTCATCCTAAAATTTTGAGCTTTGTTTAACAATGACTAAAGGTTTCTATTGACACAAATTTCAATTCCAAATAGCATAAGATATATTGTCTAGAAAGGGTTGAAAAATGAACTAAAATGGCATGTTCTCCAACTAAAATATTTATAGAGCTCACATGAAGATGACTATTGCATCAATATTCAACCAAAATAAACTTTCAATAGAAATCTATTCTATAAAAAAAAAAAAATTCATTTTTCAATTTTTTTTTCCTTATATAATATAGAGGTGTGAAAGTTATTTTCAGCTTTATTGTGTATCTTTTTTCTTAAAATTTTTATAACTAATTACTATTAGCATAAAAAAATACCAATAATTCAAAACATAAACTTCTAAAGTAGTAAAATCTATCTATAATTTTTTTTTGAAAAAAAAATTAAATTTTAAGGTGTATTACTTGTATTACTTTTTCCGCCGCACGTGGGTTACTAAAACATGGGGAGTGTCCTCCCCGTGGTCAGCAGATAGTGCAAAAACTCCCGTGAACTCAGACAACCCTTACTCGAGAGAAGCAAGGGGACAGTGCGGACACGCAACATTATCAAGGTTAGTATTAACTGACAATGACACATCTAGAGATCTCCAAATGGTGGTTGGAATTGTTGCATGGGAACATTGGCGGTAAGGCTTTATTCTAATGTACTATGTCTAGCTGTCACAAGTTACATCTGCCCCTCCTTCAGCGCCTCCGAAGAAGTTGAAAGACCCGCAGCCCAGAAAAAGGAAGGCCAGTGAACCACCAATGCCTGAAAATGTCGCTCGGGGATCAAAGAAGCAGAAGACAACATCTTGTCAAGTGGTGAAGAATCCAACATTGGCGAGAAATCGAAACAAGGGTTCCAATTCAAAAAAGAACACGCAAACTATGGCCCATGGTGCAAGGGTAGATTTGACTGCCGCGTTTAATCAAGCTGAAGGACTTGCAAATGATGTTACTGCAATCGTAGGAGGCGTTGGGGATTCGAATATGAATGATCCTAGTGTTCTAAATGAGGATGACAGCCCTTCGGCCGTGGCTTCCGTCGTCCTTTCGTATGGGCAAGGGGAATAGGATACAGTTACTCAAATATCTTCTGGGCCGCCACTTCCCAATCCAATTCAAGAAGGTTTGTTGCCGGAGGTCACCGCGGAGCACCTCAATGTCTCCACTCGGCAAGGAGACAACACTGTAATGCCGGACCCAGGACCTCTTGAATCTGGAGAATTCCGGATGGATTTGCATCCAATTGCTCCCGAACGCATGTCTGATATAGTCTGCAGTGATACCTTGGCTGA
The DNA here is from genome assembly GCA_947034895.1 of Rhytidiadelphus loreus. Classification (NCBI taxonomy): domain Eukaryota; kingdom Viridiplantae; phylum Streptophyta; class Bryopsida; order Hypnales; family Hylocomiaceae; genus Rhytidiadelphus; species Rhytidiadelphus loreus. Next base: position 64,468,796 of record OX344763.1, on the reverse strand, counting down.
CCTCAACCCTTTGAGTCCTACGCCTGATACTTCATGGACATTAGTGGTATCTGAAAAGATTAGTGTTAGTCATATGGTTTAGACATTTGTACATATCCTTAAGTATGAATAAAGAGAACCTCATGGATGTGTTGTTTTTTGTCCTATGTGGTTGCCAAGCAGACCTTTTTGCTCTACCTTTCTAACATGTGCGATCTTGAAAATACTTGTCCGACAGGATGTACTATTAGGATATGTTGATAAATTTGGAGAAAGAGTTCTTGTGATGGTTACACCGGCCATAGTCGAAGAGAGTGCTAGTGCTGTGATGGAGAGAGAGCGACTTCTATCGAAGGATGGGACAATCAATCATATGCCGAAGGAAAAGGAGACTAGAGTAGTGAAGGTGAAAGGGACATAAGTGGAGTGGGTGGAGGCCGAAGTGGAGGGGTCGGAAACCCAAGTGGACGAGGTGAAGGCCCAAGTGGATTGGTCAGAAACCCAAATGGAGGGGGTGGAGGCCAAAGTGGAGGGGTCGGAAACCCAAGTGGACGAGGTGAAGGCCCAAGTGGATTGGTCAGAAACCCAAATGGAGGGGGTGGAGGCCAAAGTGGAGGGGTCGGAAACCCAAGTGGACGAGGTGAAGGCCCAAGTGGATTGGTCAGAAACCCAAATGGAGGGGGTGGAGGCCCAAGTGGAGAAGAAGGTGGATGCGGTCCATGGAAAAAGCCCTGTGGTCAATTTTGGCGAGGTTGTTGATGTTGAAGTTGCCAAAACTCCAAAAGTGCTTTAGGAGACTGTCAATTTTTTTTCACGTAATTTTTTGTGGTTTCTGTCAAAATTATTCTGATTCTAACTAGGTGCTTTGTGTATCATGTTCAAATCATCACAGGGTTGCATCAACTATTGCACCTGTGTCACACCAAGTATCTAATCGGCAATATTGTGTAGTCCTAGACTTGAACGGACTTCTTATTCATTGGACATACCATAAAACTCATTATAATGTTACTCGAAGGTCGGGCATCACAAATTTTCTTGATTGGCTGTTTCTTCTAGCTCGAATTATTTTCTGGAGTAGTGTCTCAAAGAAGAATATGTTGCCCTTGTTAGAGAGGGTACTGTCATGCACCACTTTTGGTTGTGGACATGTAAAATATTTTACGCAGGTAGATTGTACGAAATCGTTGTATAGATTTCCAGAGAAACCGAATAAATCCATTTTCTTGAAGAATTTGGCATATTTGGTTGAAATGAAGGAAGTTGATTCAATCGAAAATGTCCTCTTGATTGATGACAGTCCTATGGAGAACCTACTAAACGATAGTCATAGAGCTATACATCCGATCTCTTGGTTAGGTGACCGACGAGACGTCTTCTTGGATGCGTGTCTACGGCCTTGGCTTGATGGTCTTCATAAGTCTAATGACGCTATTCCTGTTTATGTCAAAGCCAATCCACTTCTTGGTGGTTAGATGCTTGAACCTAGGCTAAATAGTGTGGCATCCCAAATTTTGAAGGGATGTCCTCAGGATGAGTAATTTTCAGGTGGAGCTTCTATCTAGATTCTAGAGTTCTCCAGATGCTAAATTTTGAGAATTTCATTTCTAGCATTCTACTTTTACAGTTGGACATAGGATTGATTGAAGTGACTGACATTCAAATACTTTGTAATTTTTGTAATTTTACTTTTTGAGATACATATAGGATACTGTAGTGTCTATAACATTCAAACACTTTGTAATTTTTGTAATTTTACTTTTTGAGATATACATAGGATGCTACAGTGTCTATGACATTCAAACACTTTGTAATTTTTGTAATTTTACTTTATGAGATACATTGGATGTTGTAGTATCTATGACATATGATCGCTTTGTAATTTTTGTAAATGCACTTTCTGAGATATTTACTCTTACTATCTCATATTTTGGGATCATAGCAATATCAAAATCTCATTATTGTACAGTTTTCATTTCGTTGTTCCAAACCTATATATTCCTTTTTAGTATTGTTGATTTTTCTTATTATTTGCACCATATCCTTGGAATTGGACCGGTAAAGTTCTCCATCAATCGGCATTAAAGGTAACAACTGCAAATTAGTTATGAAAATTTGTCAATTCTTGCATGATGTCTATTCCTTTACAATACATTAATTCCTATTGATAAGTTTAGTTTGAAAGGATGCAACGGGAGATCTCCGGTTGATTGGTGGTCGCCTTTTCTTTGGGTGACGGTGGCTTACAAGGGACTGTGTGGTGAGTTGGATCTTTGCAGAGGGTGGTGGTCGTTGTATTGACAGGTCTTTTGTGTATTGAGGGCATTGTCCTGGATGCCCAACAGATAAGCAAAACTCAAAGCTTTCAAAATTTAATTGGGTTGATGTTGACGAGGACTTCCGTTGGTATCTGGTCGAAGATGATGAGTTCAAAGTTGGTAGAGCTCCTCCGAAGTTTGTTTCCTGACAATATTATTTCAAGGCTCTTTATTATTAAAGGATGTGAATTATCGGACAATTCAGACCCGCATCCTCCTAGATATGATTTCTTCACGGATGTTTTCAATAGGAATGCAATGCGGAAATTCCTTAGGAATCGCACGCTTGTGTTCCTTGACATGGATCCTCTACACATGAGTCAAAACTTTGTAATACCGCCATTGGTACATTTTAGTAGTACACGCATTACAAATTTAAGGTACACTAGTTGAGAAATTGCATTCATTGTTTCCAAAGGCAGACACCTATTTCCTGACGTCTCTGATTGAATAAAGGGTATTAAACCCACTTAACTTTTGTATATGACTGTCAAGTTGATTGTGCATGTATTTTTGTGTGTTCAAAGTGAAATGACTTCAGAAGATCTCCGAATCTCTAATTACTACTATTTTTCACTTAAGGAATTCTCATCGTATATTTGTATTTTGTAATATTGAGGGCATGGCATCAAAAGATTTCCAGATTTCTACTTCTGAAGTTCATTGTAGAAATTTCTTTGTGTCTGTAATTGTATAATGTTCAATGGATGCATCAGGAGATCTCCAGATCCCAAATTTCCATGTTTAGTGTTTGAGCTCCTTTGTTTGATGAAGGAACCAAATTCCTGTGGTTTACTAATCATGTAAACATGCAAGGAATTAAATGGTCATTGATCATACCCAACACACAAATTTGTGGTATTCTTGGACAGTTATCTAAAAATATCTAGTTGTTTCTGCTAACTACTTACAAATGAATGTAGCTTAGTTTCATGTGGTCATTACTAGAATTTTTGTTCTCCTACAACTTTTTCATATATAGACATGCCTACAAATTATATTCCTTCTTACTTCCAATGTCATTATGGACTCATTGAACATAATATAGGCAGTATTCAACTGGAGATTTCTCTAAGAAAAGTCCAGATTTCCTCCCAAAGTCCAGAAATAGTTAAATGTGGCATAGTGGAATTACTTCATAGTCTGGTCTAACGATGGTGAACAGTTGTGGTCAATATCTGCATACTATAACCGCACTAACCACTTCCAAGCAATCCAACCATCTTGGGCACCAAACATTCTCGGAGCCCGAGCCATGTGGGTGACAATGGGAAGTCCGAAGAACCCAAAGGAGGCAACAGCTCTGAGGACTGTCCAAATCGCAAAGAGAACTAGAGAGACCATTCGCGAGACAACTAAATTTCGGGAGCGTAAATCAGGTCACCCCGAGCTAAATTGCATGGTTGCCTTCTTCATTGCGTTCTTTACTAACAGTAATAAACCTCGTGGATTGCACCTGAAAGATGCGTGATGAATGATTCTAATGTGTTGAACTTTCTGCAGGCATTTGAAAAAGCAATGCACCAACGTTTTGCCATGATCGATGTCAATAAAAATCACATGGCCGCCGCTAAGAAAAAAGGTACAGAAGAGAAGCTGAAGCTTGTCAACAAGCTCAAAATTATAACCGCACCGAACGAAGTATACAATTTGTGGAGCGAAGTCATTACGAACACTGCACATGGGGAGCTCTTTGATCCAAACACATTGATGAACTTCAACAAGAAAGAGAACTGGAACCAAGATAGTTGCGCCTTTAGCTGCGACTTCTTCAAGTCTCTCGGAAATCTTAGCTACAGTGATCTTGGAAAGCTGGAAAAACACATCTTAAACCAATTTGGCCCCAAGTGGAAGCACACATATCTGAAGATTACTATCAAGGCCACAATGTTGGTTCTTGAAAGCTGCTACAATACGAAAGAGTGGGTCGAAAGACGCAAACGGAAGCAGCTAGTTAGAAAAGCACTCCATGAGATCAACCTTGACCTCAAATTCTTCAACACGAATGGCGAACTCATTGCCGCCAATTGGAGCGAATTCAAGCGAATTCATCGAGAGCGACAGTGAATCTTCTTGTCGAGCGGCCCGGTGATAAGTTCTTTGGAACTGGAAAACAATTGAAGGCCAAGAACAAGTCAGTGGAGCAAATATCACCATGAGCGGCAGAGTTCTTCAGGACTTTTCTAGAGAAAAAGAAGAACTTCAACAAGTAGAACGGGATCGCATACACGAGGCCATATAACATCCGCACAAACAAGTGGTCAGCGTAGCCAAAGCTGTCGTGGACTACGAAGACCAGGAATAAGGTTACATTGGAGGTAATTGACTTTAGAAGTATTCCAGGGGTCCTAGAGAAGGAAAAGTCCAGTATCGAGAACCCTTACTTCTACGAAGTCTTGACTTCCTTTCAAAAAGAGAAGAGTCCTCTCCTTGAAGAAATCAAATCGTGGCTATTCATCTGTGCCGAGGAGGTGGATCAAATACAGGTCTTGGCATACGTGGAGAAAAATAATATGCTGAAGACCTTCAGTTTGTCATTTGCCGACTACTACCCATCTAAAAACGAGAGAATAATGGACCTACCTGCAAACAATACCAAGGAAATGAAAAAAGTGCTCCTCATATTCCTTCAAAGCCCTAACAACATTTTTCAGGCGAAAATTCAGCTGGAGTTCATAGCTCCAAACACATCCGTGTACAAGGAATCAAGAAAGTACAATGAGCTTCCATTTTGTATGTATAACATGGAGCTAAGGATGGAATTCTATCTCTGGGTAGTAGAGAAGTTTTGCCATCTAGGATCCAACGTACTCTCGTTGTTTGTAGGAGGGAAATTGACATGTACTATGCTGGTAAGTAACATTTCACAATTTAGGTCGCTGCGACCTGAATTGCACACCATTTCCAAGCATGTGTGCCTTAGGATTCCATGAATTGTCTCCACATAATTTCATTTCAGGTCGCTGCAACCTGAATTGCACACCATTGCCTACACATTTGTGCCTTAGGATTCCTTGAACTGTCTCCACATAATTTCAATTCAGGGCATTGCGATCTAAATTGCATACCATTGCCTAGACAAGTATGTCGTAGGATTTCAAGAATTGTCTTCGCATTACTGCATTTCAGCTTGCTCCGACCTGAAATGCACACCAATGCCTAGACTTTTATACTTCTGCATTTGAATGCTAGGGTCACTAATCACTTCTTTCTGTCTACATCGTGCAAATGAGCGGTATGAATGTCTATGCAACAGTCTCGGACATCGAATCAGATATGTGAAGCGACATTGCTACTAAAGGAATTACGTTGGACAAAGATAATTTCTTGGCATCAGGGTACGCTATTGACGAGATACAATATCCGAGGATACCATCGTCACAAACAACGCCCCCAAAAGTGAGGCCAAGATTGGGTGCGGGTTTCCCAAGTAACCGGGCAAGCAAAAGACGCTTGGAAGTTGAGGAGGAAGAGGAGGAGGACGACAACGACAACGACGAAGAAGAAGATGATGATGGTCTCGATACATTTCCCACGCTAGGTGCACGTTACTCACAAGAGATGCTGGGCTTGTCAACTTCTTTGGGTTTGCCTTCATCAAGGGTAGAGGCCCCGAGTCTAGTGAATCCCATGACACCTATGTCTCGAAAGCAGCTGGCAAAAAAAAGGAGAGTCACCACAATGGACTCAATCGCACAAATCTTGGCGATTGTCACGTAGAACCAAGAAAATATGAGAATTGACCAAGTGCGAGACCAGGAGGAAAATAAGAGGCTGCACAAGGAGTCAAATAGGAGGATCGATTTCATCACAAAGAATTTCCTAAACGAGCAGAAGCAGAATAGGGACATTTGGCAAACTTATATTTCCGGTAGGCAAGCCACGCCAATTGCTTCGATGGAACCTGCCTCAACTTTTCAACTACTGCTTCTACAGAATCACCCCTCCGTGTCAAGGGACGGCGCAATTTCCATACCACAGGGCATGGAAGTAGTAGTGCCACCTCTTCCTCTTGGAGTACCACTGATTGACCCTCCTCCTCCTCCAATCGAAGTTGTTGCAGGTTCCGAGACATCAGCAGAAGATATTGCCGCCATTGTAGAAGAGAGTGCAGGTGCAGACGTGCAAGATCCAACAAGGATGGTAGAGATGGTCAACATAGGGCACAACCTGCCGGTGGAACCACTTGAGGTAGTACAAAAAAGTGAAGGCGTTTCCACCAACGTTCCACAAGCAGGTTGTGCCCAATAATCAGTCGATGTCATTTGATTCAGCTTGACTCGAGCTGATTTGTAGTATACGGTGGTTGTTGTAGATACAATGTAGATAGTAGAATTGTGCTTTCTCGAATGAGCTTCTAGTGGATTCAAGTACTTTGTTTTGAATTTGAAAACTAATTTTTGTATGACCGAATTCATTTTCTTGAGTCAATAATATATTGACTTCTTACAATTGTATTTATTGAATTGCAGGACTTGTGCATTTGCTAAATGTTTCCGATCCCACTTCACCTTCACATCCGCCGTCCCTTCCTCGTTTGTTCGTCGATGAAATTCCTCGGAACATTGAAAGCACTTCACTCAAAGCAAAGAAGAATGCCAACGTTTCCAAATGTACAATAGTATCGCATGATAATTCCTTAGCGGCCGGTGAATCCTCATAGCGGCAAGTATGGTTTTGTTTCCATTTCATCTGTCTTGTGTATTGTAGGTGCGTTTTGTTGGTTGTACTCATAATATTCTTTAGACTTTCACTTCTTTGTAATGTTGTCATGAATTTGCAATGAAGACGTAGAGGATCATAACTACTTGCAAATTTGTCCATTTGATAGCAGGGATCCTGCCCTCCATCTAGTTGTGAAGGATGTTTGGAGGGTGTCAATCGGCCATTCAGGTCCAGAGTTGCGGACAAGTGGGTCAATGTTATCCTAGACCTAAATGGCATTCTATATGTCTGTGAAGATTGGAAGTCGAAGGGGTTGTCTCACAAAAAACTCAGGAACTCCTTGGATCCGCACTCTGCAATCGAACCCGCTCTAGTGGGACCCAAGGCTGTGTGGGTGCGACCCAATTGCTCCAATTTTCTTTCGGAGATAGGAAAAATTGCAGTCATCTCAATGTGAAGCTCTATAAAGAAGTCTACTACTGAATTGATATGCAAGTACCTATTCTAAGATGTAATTGATCCCTTCTTCATTCTTGGACAAGATGTGTCGGAATCCGTAATAGCTTAGTACGGACCTTAAGAGACTAAGAAAAATTAAAATAGATCAAAATTGAAAAAAATTAGTTTAGGCATAGACTAGCGGAAACAAATAAATACTTAGAATTAGTTTAGACTTCGTTCCGGAACCAGTACGGAAGCATGACGGAACTTGACATCCGGGTGGACGGATTCAGGAGCCGGAACGCAGGAAACCGAAACGCAGGCATTAAATTCAGTAGCTTGCGGCGGTAGACTAGGGATACGTTACGGCGTACCGTAGCTTGCGTTCCCGTTACAGTGAACGTTGGGCGCAGGAATTCTATATAAACCTAGTTCCTCCTCATTTCTCGCCCTCTTTCAGTTGCTCCGCATCTGGCTGATAGTGAGAGAAAGTGTGGTGAGTTAGGGTTACCGCGATAAGAGAGGTGAGACGGATGGCAGGGGTTAGTACATGGTATATAGTACCGGCCCGGAAGATTAGTCCGGTATATCCGGAAGATCTGCTACACTTGCGGCATTTAGAGGACGATTTGATTGTCTTAGGTTGTGCAGGTCTCCTGAAGAAACCCTGGAACATCCAGAGTGACTAGGTGCTCCGGGAGTTGGCGGCAGGTGCTCCGAACCAATACAACCAGACCGTACGTGGGCATCCGGACCAGTGGACGGAGGAGTTGTGGGCGGAAGTGTACGGGTTCTCCCAAACCGGAAGCGGATTCGCTGCCCAGACGGACCAATACCACCAGCACAAATTCGTGAACCCACCACACGCGAAGGAGGGCTACGCGATCAAGGACTGCCGGGACGAGAGGCATAGGCGACTGCTCCGGTTTCTGCTACCGATCCTGTACCCGGACAAGAGTTCCCGGGTTACGGTAACCATGGCCAACATGATATTCGGGGCATTTCAGGACCGGGTCGTGAACTGGGGCCGGATCGTGGCGAGCGTGGTGGGGCGCTGCACCGGGAACTTGGCGAAGAACAAGCCGAACCCACTCAGCACGTACCTGCTCCACCTGTACTAGCACCGGGAATTGTTGACGGAAGACGAGGCGACGGATTATGAGACCGGGCTCATCATGCTCCAATGCAACTGCTGTGACGGCGAGGAGCAGGAAACGCAAGAGTCTGAGGATGAGGATGAGGAAGCGAAGCCAGAAGTCAAGCCGGAGATCAAGGAAGAGAAGCCGGAACCGGAACCAAAGCAGACACAGAGGGAGAAGGAGGAACGGGAGCGGCCATCGGGAAGCAAAAGACGGAAGTCTACCTTTTCGGCTGCTAGAGGTAAATTCCCGGGTCCCTTGCTCATCCAGGATAAACAGGAGTGGGAAGGACCACGCTTCTTCGAGTGCGGAGAAGAGTGGATCCGGACCGCGAAGGATTACCACGACAGGCTCACGGAGATCGTACTCTGGTCCGCAGAAGTGGTGAAGTGTGAACCGGAAAACCTGGTGGACGCGCTGAAGGCGTTACCGGCCGAGTCGGAATGAAACGAGATGAGGACGGAAATCCGGAACTTGAAGACGGAACGGGACGCGCTCAAGGGGAAGCTGATCTGGACGGAAGGAGAGCTGCACCAGTCTCAAGGGGCGACGTAGAAGGCATACCAAGCGTTCCAGACCTTCCAGAAATGGATGGTCAGTCCGGCGGACCTCTATCACAAGGCGGCACTGTATGACGAGATGCAGAAGACGTCCGCGGCCCTCACCAACACGAAGATAGTCCGGGTGATGGTGGAGATGTCCAGAAGAATGGAGGCATCGTTGAAGGAGTTCCGGTCCATGATGGCGAACATGGATCCGAACAAGCCTCTCGACTTTGGGGGATTTCCGGAAGTTCCGGATGTCATCGCAAGTCCGGCAATTCAACCTCCCATCTCGCCCATCAAACGGACACGTCAGTTTGGGTCATTGATCCACATCGTCACTCAAGGGGGGCCCTCATCCGGATTTCTGGGTCAGGATATGCCGGTTCGGAGTAGTTTGGATGCCCGGATCGACCTTGTCCAGAATCCGGCACGGACGCATCCGGAGCAGTTCGAGGATATCGAACCACCTACACCGATGCCTTTACCTACACCGGATCCCATCGAGATATCGAAGGAGGCGGAAGTAGAGGAGGCAGAAGTGGAGGAGGATCCGAAGTCATTGGAGAAGGCGGACCGGTCTCTCGTCCATATGGACGAGACAGATTCTGACAATCTTCCTGTCCGGAAGACGTCGATCATCACCCGGGCGTCTCTCCGTACACCCCAAGGCAAGACCAGCATCCGGAGACAATTAGGATTTGACAGTAGTTCGAAGAAACAGCGGAAGGGAAAGTAGATAGTTAGACTGATAGTGTTTTCAGTTATCTTTTTGTTAGACTTAGAGTTCCGGGTCTCAGTCAAAACCCGGATTCCGGATTTTCAGGAGTAAGTTTCAGTTAAACTTATCCGCCCGGACTTTTAGGACAGTTTAGGATTGGGCTTAGTGGCACTTTCCGCGGGTTTTACGGCATGTTGTTTTGCTTATAAAAGGATGGGACCGCTTGTGGTCCTTCATTCCTTTTCTTGCTATTCCTTATTTTGAGCAGTAAATATATGTTTGCATTTTTATTGTCTTTTTACTCATTGCCTTAGTTTTCTTTGCGGGTCCTTGGTTTCCTTTTTCTTGGGAGTTGTAAGGTTGCTTGGGCGCTTGCTTGAAGGTTGTGGCTAAAGAATAGAGAGGTGGTAAGGAGGAGTCCAGATTCAGGGTTTCCCGGGTCTGTGAACTGTGTGTTGTCCAGGGAAGCGGTTTTAGCGTGTGTAGGAAGTTGTGCGGAGTCCGGCGTTGGTGGTGTGGGTGCGAGTCCGGAAGGCCAGGGAGGGTTCCGTGCGGAGATAAGCAACCGTCTGTGGAAAAACCCCGCTCACCCGGAAAGTTCCGTCAGTCTGCAAACACAAGTTGGAGTGCTAGTACCGGACCCCGTCTCAGTTTCCGGGTAAGTCTTGTATTTGTCGTTGTAGCAAGGGGTGTCGGGTTGTATTCTGAGTGACCTGCTTCTGGAGAAATCCGAAGTTGTGAGGGTCAGCCAATCTGTTCCTTATTTGTGACGGAAAGGTCTTTGGGTACGTATCATTAGGGAGTTAGAGTTAGTGAAATACAAGGAGTGGTGTTGTCCTTACCCCTTCGGAAAAGACAGTGAGGACCCTCTGAAGGTAAAACAGAGGTATCGAAAACCGTGTGTTAAGTTACAGATCTGGTGTTTGTGATAATCCGGATCCGGTAGAGAGTCCGGATAGAGAAAGAATCCGGGTAGGGAGTGAAATTTGAAGTAGTTACAATAAACCGGATTAGAAGGAATTTAGAACACCCTCTGGGGTTCCCTGGGACGATATTCCGTGTCATCTTGCCACGTTGTTGTGTTTAAGAGCGCTTACTACAGTATTACGCATACAACAAGATGCATGCGATACACTTAAACGCAAAGATAAATCAGGAAGGTTGACCACTTTCAAAGAGCCAGGGTCTGATAAAGACTTATTTCTTAAGAATCTAGATACATTGTTCAAAGACTCAAGAGGAAGCTTTGTAGTTGACAATACTATTGTAGTAGAAGATAGCCCAACAAAACACATAATGAACAAGCTTGATAATGTAGTTTTACCAGAGTCATGGAGCTATAGGGGAAATGGTCCAAAAGACACATATTTGTTTGATGTACTACTTCTCTGGTTTCAGTGTTTGCACTCTTTTGGCAACCATGGATTGAAATCTTTTAGGGAGCATGGTCCTAGAAGAATTGGTCGGCGGATGCTTTGCGACAAGAGGAATCGGAAGGAGTATGACAAACTCATTGACGTAGTTCATGCATCCTCTAGTGTTAGTTAGGTTAGAATTTGGACGTGTAGAGTTGAGATGGGACCAATTTGCCATTTTATCTCGGCACAACCTGATATGTACATGGCTGTTTACATAAGTATGAATGAAAATTGTGTTTTCGGTGTACAACTTCAACTGTGTTGCTAACGACTTCGTTCCAATTTTGTTGCCTGCATATACAATTAAAGAAATAGGAGGTTAATTTTTAATGAACATACAACAAAGCTCAATCTTCAAAAGTTTACAACAATAGAAAATATGTAACACAAATTTAGGATAAGAAGAAAAACAATGGTGATGCAAGGAACAAAAAGAAAAAAGGCAAAAAGTGCTAAAAGATAACAACAAATACAAGTTAAGATGCACAAGAAACAATAAGGAGCAATTACTAAGAGGTAACAAGAAACAACAAAAAAGAATTAAGATGCAACAAAAAGAAATAAGAAACAGAAAGAGAGAACAAAAAGTAAGAAAGAAGAAAGAAGAAGAAAGAATTAAGATGCAAGAAGAAAGAAACAAGAGTGAAGATGCAACAAAAGACAACAACTCTAAGAAGTAAGAGTAACTCAAGATGCAACAAAAGACAACAACTAAGAAGCAAGAGTGAACTCAAGATGCAACAAAACACAACAATTAAGAAACAAGAGTGAACTCAAAATGCAACAAAACACAACAACTAAGAAACAAAAGTGAACTCAAAATGCAACAAAACACAACAACTAAGAAACAAAAGTGAACTTAAAGAGACAAGAAACAAAAGGTAAGGAAGAAGTGTCAAAAGTAGTAGTGGCTAGGGTTTCAAAACCCTAAAAAGTGGTGGCTAAGGTTTCAAAACCCTTAAAAAGTGGTGATTAGGTTTCAAAATTTTAAACAATGGCTTGTCTATATTTTTTTGATTGCCCATGTTTTTTTTAGGTTGCCCAAAAACAAAAAAATGTTACTACCATGAAAATATGACCAATAATATAACTCAATGTTCTCAAACGAGTTCCCTACTGTTCCCTATGAAATACTTTGGTGTTCCCAACAGACGTATAATATACGCCTGTGAAGTACAAGACCCAAAAATGACTGGCAGTCATATTTTGCAGTCATATTTCTCCCTAAGGTATTGACCTCCAAGAATATGACTGCATGTCGCTAGTCATCCTCAGTCATATTTTTGCAGTCATAAAATACTACCGTTGTTGTAGTGTGTAGCAATGCGGACGGTGGAAGGCATGTCTTCTTGTACAGAAAGACAGTAATGCCAAATTCAACAAGGTTCGACCTGAACACAGATACATCAATGTTTACACAGACGTGTTTCCTGTGGAATTTAGGAAGAAGAGGGGCAGGTCCTCAACAACAAGGAAGTCTCAAGACATGGGGAAGCAAAAAAGGAGTAAGAAACCCAAGTAGAGTAGACCCAAAGTGAGCAATCAGCACCAATGAATTATGCCACGAGTCCACCTCGTCGACCCTTTTAATTTATAATTTGAAGTTACGTTTCGCTATAACGAGCTCACATATTTTTGGAGTTGCATCTTTGTCCATAGGAACAATTTTGGTATGATACAAGCAACTTGTCCAACGGATTAGAAAGAGTTCCAATCATGGTATCTATTCCAAGTATGGAATTCCGTGCTTTTTCAAAATTTACTTATTGGCCTCAATCCAAGCTATCTACAGTTGCATCATAGAATTTGGCTAAAGTGAAGATGGATTTCCCCGCTTCTTGCCAATGTGTTGAGCGTAATTGTCATGGGCATGCAAGTGGTTGTCAGATGAAAAAACTTTTTTGCTTGGCGTATAATAAAAAAGGGCGTCTATGGAGTTCCATCCTAAACCAACATATAAGTGTTGCTTGAATTGAGATGACAACGCTAATTCCTTTGCGGTTTAGGTTTTTTTTTCCACTTTTGCAAGCATATAGTTTTATTCTTCTTTGTACCAACATGTATTTTGTACTGATTTATACAAGGAATACTGACTGTGCATTGATTTGTACTCTTCATAGGTATCGATGGAAGAAACGTCATTCTGCACTGTACAATGTGTATTGGAGCCAGGTTCTGCATGTACTGGTCATACCAACAAGGTTTTTCTTCAGGAATGCAACAATTCTTGCACCTGCAGTAGTTCTTGCGGTAACAGAGTGGTTCAGAAAGGATTGTGCATTCCCATAGAGGTTTTTTGGACTAGACAGAAGGGTTGGGGATTGTGAGCAAAACAGAAAGTTTCCAAAGGTACTTTTCTCTTTGAATATGTAGGAGAGATTTTTACAAATGTTGAGCTTATGCAGCGGAGGGCCTTTGGAGAATTGGAAAAATCGGAGTCTTTCACGTTAGCACTGGACGTTGATTGGAAATCTGAGGAGTTTGCAATTGATGATATGGCATTGTGCATAGATAGCACTGTTAAGGGAAATGTCAGTCGTTTTCTAAACCACAGGTACTTGCCACTTGTACTTTGTGATTTTAATAAATAATGTACAACATGATGGTTCACTGTGCTTGTGTTGTGTCCAATCTCAGTGTTGCTTGTTTTTGTAGATGTGAAGATGCCAACCTCATTGATGTGCCCATTAAAGTAGGCAAGGAGGACCCCTGACTGTACCATGTTGCATTCTTTGCACAAGAAAACATTTCAGCGTTTGAAGAGCTCACTTGGGATTATGGTTGTAGGTTCGAAAAGCCAGAAGTCGATGTTGTAGATGCTGTAATGTCCTTCCATTGTAAGTGTGGTAGCACTCACTACCGTGACAAAGTAATTGACAATCCCCTACTTCATCACATCACCAATCTTGTGTTGCCACATGACCAAAGATGTGGAAAATGATTGTGGAGATGCTTTCACTATGGAGAATCTACTTTGGTGGATTTCTAGACACCCTTTTTTCCTCCACGCCATACTACTCAAGAATTGACATTGCATTGACGATAATAACTCCCACTACTGCAAATACCTGCGTCGACATCTCTACTGCCTTGAAATGCAAGCCTATCTACAACAATGACGATCTCTACTGCCCTAAATGCAAGCTTATGTACAACGACAACAACCTACCTCTTTGACAGTATCTCGTCATGAATCCCTCCGTGCAACTGATGCCGCAACACTAAGACCAATCCTAAAGCCCAAAACAAATATTATTGTAGGCATGGTCACATTGGGAGGTATTTCCACCATGTTTGAAACTTTGGAACTCTGAATTCCTGAAACCCTTCACCTCCCTCTCACATTCATGCCAACTACGGTACAATCCTGGATGATAGCCATGCTTAACAACATAATACTTCTTTGTGTTCACCGCACCATTCAATGTAGAAATCGCATCATGAAGCTCAGCCTCCGTGTGAGCTTCATCTTCTATCATGTGAAGATTGGTTGAACTTTGCAATTTGGAGAATCGTCCTAGGCAAAAGTCGAAGAGTCGTTGAAGAACTGTCAAGAGCAAAGCAAGCATCAAAATCTCCACCTACAAAGGAACCACACCTACAAATTATTAATTGCATGAACTGTCTTTGAATCTTGACAGCTTGATACATGTTCCTAGAATATTCACCATATTCATGTTTGCAGTTTGCGCCTGTTATTGCATGTATCTCTCACCTCAGCACAAGACATTTAACCGTAGGTTATACTTTCGAAGATACCACCTTTAAATCCGCTTATCTCGGTGAAGCGGGTGTTAAAGAATATCAGTACACCTCGATACAACTTCCATTCATTATACATTCATCCATAGTCGTAGTACCTATATATAAGGTTCCTTCACTAATCTGATCTACTCTTTTGAGTTTATCTATGCTCCATTGTAATGTCATTCTCTTTTGATTCACACTTTTGAGTTTATCTATGCTCCGTTGTAATGTCATTCTCTTTTGATTCACACTTTTGAGTTTATCTATGCTCCGTTGTAATGTCATTCTCTTTTTATTCACTCTTTTGAGTTTATCTATGCTCCGTTGTAATGTCATTATCTTTTGAATCTGTTTGTTTGTTGTCGTCACGTGACTTGGTTTAACATATTCATCTTGCTTGAAATGTTTAAAATCTGACGCTTATAGGTACTATAGTACACTGACTTTTTTGAAACCAAAAACTAGACTTAAAATTTCCCTTTCTCTTTTGGAAAACCTAATCAAATGACAACATTTGCAATAGATAAAAATAAAGAAGACCTATAATTTGTGTTGACACAATAATAGTGTTCACTTATCCGTTTTGTTCAACAAGTTCAAGCGACTCGGTTGACTGTTAGTTCTCCCTCTGCCACTCTCCGAAATCATGTTTATGCCAATATAAGATGAGGCATGAGTATAGACATTATTGTAACGTGAATATGAAACCACAAGCTAAGACCTCTGTTGTAAGTGATGACTCAGAATAGATTAAAGAAAAGTCATTTGATAGAATGGAGAGAATGCATCAAAAACAATAGTTGATTCCATGATAACTGAGTACAAATTACTTTGGAAAACCTTCTAATGTACATGAGCAGCCATAAAATGGTAGACATAGCAAATGGGCCAAAATAACAGAGTACAAATTGTACAAAGAGTATTAAACTCTACAAAATGTATGTAATTGTATAAAAATTATCTCTTAGTATCCAGAGTCTTGTTCCTCCCTAAACCGATGTAAGCCGACACTAATAGTAGCTAGGTTGTCCTCACTTATGTCATAGGCAACCTCCCCACCTTTACGCCTTCTTGGCTTTGGAATCATAACAAATTTACCATGCACCACAAGATGTGCATCAATATGGGCTGGTTGAGAGTTGCCTAGATATACATACCCATTGTTCCACTTCTGATAGTATGTACTTTGTATGACAAAGTCACCAACTTCAAACTCCGGGCCCCAAGCACATTTGAACCCGTCCCGAACCTCATACTTTCCCCTGGAGCACTGGAGAACATAAAACTCCACTCCCTTGATGTTGCCCTCTACAGCAGGGACAACAAAGTTGTCACCTGGCCTAATGAGATCGCCAAATCCCTCGCCTTCCACGGCCTCCTCCCAGTCTTCGTCATCTGGAACGCCGTAGTCCGCCATGTGGTCAGCAACTTCTCGGAGATCATATGGCTTTAGCTTGACCAAATCCCAGTTCTCCACATGGGACTTGTTCACGCAATTGACGAAATTGTCGTCAAGGCAATAGGCACAGAAGCACGATAATTTGCGAACAAATAGTTGCGTTGGGTCCGCTACAGCAAAAGAGTAGATTGAATGGAGGGACTGAGAACCTTGGACAGTCTTGCAATGGTAACTACGCTCCCTCGTAATATCCTTCGGTACTTTCCAGAAGTATCTCTGAACGTCTTTGATGCTAGTCTTCTCGAAGTTCGTGTCAATAGTCCCTCCCATTGTCTTGTTCAAGAAAGATACCGCATCATGAGCGTTTTGCATCCTCCTCCACGTGTTGTGTAGTTGGGATTGCCTTAGAGCGCGCTTCACGACAACACTAGCTCCGTCCCACTCTCCCTTTCCGTGACCAGTTCCAAAAAAATTCCAATTCATAGTACAACCATTTGTCAAGCCAGGATATCTGGCCACAAAATAAAAAAGTCGAGCACCTTTGAACTGACCCACACAGCCATCGGACCACACTACGTGGTGCTTTGGTCGAATCCCTGTACAACAATATATGTACAAAAATCAGTACATTTTGTATCATTTTCTAATTTAATACAAAATCAATACATTGGGAGCAATGTCAAATCGTACCTTGTGACTCTAACCATTTCCAGTGTTGCATCAAGCAATGCTGTACAAAAAGAGAATCATGGACCGAGTCATCAGTGATGTAGAAATGAGATTCTTTCATTATCATTCCATTTGGTTTAAACCGATACGTGATGTGGACAAGAATATTGATTTGTGTGGAGCACCAATATATGCTCTAGATCTGGTTTTGAATCTCGAAAGTGTAGTTCTCTGCAAAATCAATGTGTGATAAAATCACATCTTTGCCCAAGAATTGCATGGAACGCTTGCATTGGTCGTCCTGCCACCTCGCAACGAAGTTGTGCTTCACAAACTGGGGTAGTTTAGACTTAAAATATTCAAAAAACACTTGCGGAGAAGTCTCTTTGTATACCTCGACAATCCTCTTCCGGGGCTTCCCTTCTCGTGTGGTGCCAATTATCTCATTCTCAAAGCATTTCCAAGTGATAGTTGAAGTCAATGATAACTTAAGAGGGCAAATTTTAAGCTTCAAAATACCGCAGTCGGAACACGTACCCATAACACACTGCAGTGCATGCCATTCTTCATTCTCCAACTTAGGACAAACAATTTGTTGCCACCAAGTTGTTGTACTTGCAAACGTCTGCAAATGTGCCTTATACTTTGCCTCTTCTTCTTTGAGTTGAAAGAGGCACACATCACACACGCACTGGCATTTTTCTAAAAAGTGTAGACCCTTTGCGCTATCCCAAATCCGATTGAAGCCCTCCCTCAACATGTCAATCTCCACATGGTATCTGCAGCAACAAACATTCCGCTCGTTGCACACTCTAACAAAGTAAGGCTTCAATTTCTCGAACGCTCTCTGTTTGATTGTCACATTTGGATGCGCCTCCGTAAACCGATTGTAGAATACGGCCTACAGGGATCCAAAAAATAATGAAAAAATACTTGATGCTATGAGGCATACTATTATATTTGTGCATAATGTATAGTAATTAGTACAAAATGTACCAAAACTATTATAATGAGCATTTAGACAATCGCTATCCGCAATTACAATCGTACTTGACTTTCTAGTAAGTAGTGGGTGCAGTGCTTGTCATATGTATTTGGACTCGTCCATTTTTGGATGGTTTCTTTTCTGTTGGGGCTGACACGAGTCTCTTCTACCCACCACTTCGTAAAAAGGTCTTTGATCTCGGTAGGCAACCCCGGCCTCTTTTTTCGTTTTACACGTGCAAAAGGTTTTGCAAGCAAACGTGCACTACTGCAGCGAGTTATAGCCAGTCACCCTCAAATTAGCTCGATGAACTTTGAGAACTCGCGACAAAGCTCTGGTGCTAGTCACACTAGTAGAAATAACGGCTTCTAAGAGTACAACTTTTCTAGCGAGCATGTCTGCTGATTGAACCCCCTTCACAACGTCCAACTCCAATCGATAATTTTTGAGGAATTCAAATTGAGCTTTTGCATCTTCTCCACGAGGATAATATTCAGGAAGAAATGGAGAGATTCGTTCATCCTCCAAAAAAAGTTCCATAATCTTCAACCTAGAAGATGCATGTGGACAGCCTTGCATCTTTAAAATGAAGAAATCCACAATTTCGGACAAAATAAAGGACTGCTCCCGTGGAGACATCTTCCTTCCTACCTCCAATTCCTCATCCTGGTCAACAAGCAAACGAGGTGCTACTTCTCTCTCCCTCACCAATTGACGACGTCAACGTTGCCTCTTTGCCTCCCCGTCTCTGAGACCCTCCCTCATTGCATTGTAATCCTCTACCCTCCCACGAGTCCTTTCCTCTTGAATCCAACACGTCGATCTGCAAGTCTCTTATTTGCCATTACCTTAAACTTGAACAAATAATTCTAAACACCAAAGTCCTAAAACCATCACAAAGCAACCAGAGACCCTAAACCACAAAGGATGCTGGAACTCTAGCCTAAACCGAAGTCCCGAACCGACGGACCCGCTAACAGCAGACCAGAAAAACTGGCGCTTTTTTGTCAGAGTCCTAAGAAACAACCGTAATACGCGGCATACTTAAAATTGTACAATTTGTATAGTTTGCACTAGGATGTACATCGGGTCGGCAAGGCGATCGTAGTGTGCTTTCACCCCTAAGCTTTCCATCCCGTCCACGTTAATTTATGAACTTTTGCGACTTATTCAGTTAGAAATGAATGTAGATGCTTCTGCTGAATAAATCGACATGGGGCCACCTGAATGGTAAAATCGAGCGGAATTAATCCCTACAAATTACACAATGTAATGTACGCACCTTCAATATTTTGTATAATCTAGGATTTCGAATTCTACAAACTCCTTTCTTTCGTTTCTATAAAATTTAGATATGTCCACGTGGATGCATAGTCAGTTAGCAAATTTGAACGTACAAGAAAATATTTGGAATGTAATAAATTCCAACCATACTAAGCACGTAAGATAGGCAATGAAATTGAATACTTTACAAAATACTATGTGTGAGACATTGGAGGATGACATGAGTGAACTCTCTTAAATTAATGATTAACCCATTCATTCATTGAATTATATACTAAACCGGTATCTAGAAAAAGATATTATGCTACACATTAGGGGATCTACGCTAGGCACCGTGAATGTCTGGAGATGTCACAAAACATCTGGAGGTCTACGATGATTGCCTGGAGATGTATGCAGAACATGTGTACATGTATAAAAACCATCTGGAGATGCATGGAAACCATAGGGAGATGCATTATGAAATGTACAGAAGTCATTCATAGTTATGAGGAAAACATTATTAGATCTAACCAGAACACCAAGAGATGTATACAAATGAGAACTTAGAGTCATGATGAACTGAACAATTCTTTGCCAAAGCTTGAATTCTACACTTCTTCTGCAAAATGGGTCTAAACTTTACTTCAAAATCAACATATGAATATCATTCAACCTGTAAGACCATAATGTGCTTCATTTGTTCGAAGTATTTTGTCCCCAAAAATGTAAATGCTATATGTCCTCATGGTCTTCTTGAAGAAGCGCTCCGGGATACACTTTTCCACTCTAGCAAAGCTGAGCTTTTGAAAGAGCAAGTTGTAGCTAAGGTAGACGACCTCATTCCAAACACTTGAATTTAGCATAGTTCCAGTATGCATTTGGTGAAGAGAAAAATCTACTTGGTAGAGAAATAGATTTGAGAAGGGCTCCAAAAATGTTTCCTTTTTTCCCTCAAAAAAAAATATTTATGAAATCAATTCTTTTCGTAAAGATTCCCTTCAATCCATTCCTGTTATATAGGGCACCGCATTTCCAACCATATTTAGGCTGATTACAAAATTGATCATGCTTCAAAGTAGGTGATAATTGTGGCTTCAAATGTACATTTTGTGATCATAATTGAGTGAACTCAATGTACACCTCCCTGACATTTGTGTTGTATGAACTGTAACCTAACCACGGAAGCTGTCACAAGTGATCGGAAACAAAGTAGTCTAACTAGCAAAAATAGGTTAGTGGTCGGAAAGAGGTTGGCTAAATTACATCCAAATTTTAGGAAGCTCCTTCTGTCTAAACGAATTCGATAATAATTGCCTTTGCTACAAGCTTCTAGGCTCTAAGAAGGGCCAATTTATTATGTGGCAAGAAACTAGCCCTATCTTATGTAGCTTCATTAAGTTTTTTTAATTCAAATGGAATCACGAATAAAAGCTTTCCATTTAGAATAAAATATAATCTACAAGAAAAAATAAATAAATTTATATTTCAATTTTTTGTGGATTTTTTGGACTGTCCGATCTCCCCCATTTTGAAGTTATTGTAGCATAACTTTTACTCCTAGGCACTGATTAGAATAAAAATTATATTCTCAAAAAGCTCATAAGTTCATCTATCTTATGAAAAACTTCCAAAAAACTTCAGTAAAAAATGAGATTATAGGGCCTTGCTCAAAATCTATTTTGTCCTCCGTAGGAACAATGGGACTTTAGGGGTTAAGAAGTCTCAAATGATTGAATTGCTACAAGGGTGTGTTGCGTACAAGGGAATGATCCTACCATTTTGGAAAGCAATTATGAAAATTAATTTAACAAACTATGTTTTCACCAAAACTACTCCAAAACTACCCTTGCATTTATTTACAAGCACCAAATTTTAGATGAATAACATATCTAGACACATGTAACCATAGGATCTTGTAATAAAATAGTTTGAGAAGATGTGGAAAAAATTTCACAATTTTCCACCACATATAGTACAAGATATTAACATTTGAAGTAACAAAAATCCTTTTTTGGACTCAATCTGTGAAAATATGGGCAACTGCACTTTACAAGGTCAAAGTTGTATGAAAAAATCCCATTGAGAGACTTCGAGTTCTTCAACGTCTTGGACTATGGGAACGTCACAGAACCAACAGTCCGTCGTGGCCGAAAGACTGTGATGTTGGACTACATAAAAATATTATTTCTTAAATATCTTCTTTAAAAAAAATGACATGGACAAAAATTTTGAATTTTTTGTTTGAATTTTTTATTATATTAATATTTATTTTATTTTGTTTATTATTAAATAACCTGAGTGTCTGGCCATAGTTCACAACATGGGGAACCATGGTCAAACAATCTCCCGGAGGCCTCATGTAACATCTACTGGTCCAAATTGGTGGTTACTCTTTGGTTTCATTCCTCAAGTCAAGTTCGCTACATGCTTGAAGAACATTAGATCATTTGCAATTGTACAACATATAGGAAAAAAATAGTAAGTAGAAAGAAAAAGAGAATGATTAAAAATACTAAATTGTTAACAATATATTTATAGAATTGAAAAATGCCAATTCCAATGGTTGTAATGTTAGTTGTAATAAACAACATACACCTGATTTTTTTATTTCTTTCCAACAATATTAAAAATTGAATTAAATAAAGGACTTCAAAGTTTATTTTAGAGTAGAGTAGAGATTCCATAATTACACACTAATCCAAACTAAAATTCCTCATAACTTTCATCTCATTAATGAAAATGGAATGATTCAAAGCTTACCACATAATTATATAAAAATCTAGAGAATCAATTTTAAATTTTTTTTTCTTTTAAAAGTGATTTTCAAAGAATTTTTTTTTCCCAGGTTGTCCACTGAACATTGAAAATTTCATACCATGCAATAACTTTTGAACCATGCAGTCAAAAGTTATGAAAATTATTGGGCCTTCTAGCTACTCCTCGGGCACACATTGTGTGAAAATTTCAAAGAAGAAAGTAAAAATGATGTCTGTAGTGAGCAGCCCAAAATCGCTATGTCACCAAAAAATATTGTTTCTATTTGACGTTTAGAGGTTAATATTACCCCTTCAGTGCTCTAACATCCATATTATGGATGATGAATAGAGGGCTTCGAGGCGTTGTTCTGTCCAACTAACTTTTCATTTGTCCAATGTAACACTTGAATCTTGAAAATACAACCTTCCTTAATGATCATTTTCATGAAAGTTAGTGCAATAAATGAAATTTATGTAGAAAGATATAAGCAAAAATGTGCCAAAATTAGAAAAAGGATCAAGGCATTAAGGGGTCAAGGTTCAATGCATCCAAATAAGTTTAATTGGTGGTCAATATTGAACCGCATGAATATGTGAAAATACTAGCGCACCACATGATTATGCCCCCAAAATATTTTCTTCATTGGATTTATAGTATATTAAACATTCATAAATAATAATTTCAATATTATTTTTCAATATTGACATGCTTGAATGCCTAATTAATATGATGAATGTACTCAATCAATATTTCAAATGCACGGCTTTGATTTGAAACATACACCTTGAATACTTGATTATGAATGGATTTGTTTAGATTATTTTGATTTAAATTAAAATATTAATATATTTCATGTGGTTTGATTTGAAACATACACCTTCAATACTCGATTGTCAATTGTTTAGATTTGATTGAAATTAAAATATTAATATATTTCATGTGCTATTTACAAAATTGAATTGCTTGGTATATAATTGACCCAATAATAATTAAGTAATAACTAAATAATAAGTAAATAGTCAGCAATCATGTAATTATTGACAATATAAAACTTGAAGCTTTTAATGTCTACGAACCTCAAAATAATGATTGTTTTGATCTCAGTGATTTAATTTAATTTTTTTTTTAAACAAATGAAACTTGAATGTGTAATGCAAGGGCACAAATATAGAACCACTTGCCACAGGTGGCCTATGTCAGTGACTTTAATTTCTAAAGCAATCATGTTGAAGTTCCAATTAAGTTGGTGTGTTAAGGTAGTTTTTTACTTCTTTAATGGATAATTACAATGTTCTTTACAGACTAAAACTAATAATAAACATACTAATTAACCAGTAAAACATTTCAAATACATTATACTCAAAGAATTAAACACTAAACATTTGAATTATTGGAACTTACTCAATTTTTTCAGATTTTTCTTTTTGTATATGTGAATAAATATGATTGTTAGTATAAATCCCAATGCTTCATATTATTTTTTTGGATGACCTAACCTTGGACGAAAAACGATTTTCCACACACAATTAAAAGAAAATTGATTGCAAAAGTTTCTCCACAAATGGCAAATTTTATTTGCAGAAAAAGTCAATCATCCACGAGCTTGTCAAGCTTAGGAAGTTAGAAAATAAAGCTTATATATAGTTAGATTTGAATTTGCACTAGGTGGCACCAATTACAACGTGTAATATATCCCATGAGTGCCCAAATTTATCCAATAAATTCAGGCAGGGGCACATTCATTCTACATTTTTTTGAGCCTTAGGATTGAAATAAAAGAGCATCATGATTTGTTCACCAATTAGTTATCCAACAATTGATATCTATTGGTTTGCAAAAGGGAATTATCCACTGAAACATCAAATTTACTAAATAAATGGAAAAGATTAACCTACCTTGATTTCAAGTCGTGCCACGTGCCACATATTCGAGCATTTACTGTAGCCCACAAGTGCCAAAATTTATCCAATCAAATGGGAGGGCCCCACTATCATTCTCAATTTTTTTTGGGCCTTTGTGTTGAAGGAAAAGAGAGCAAATATTTGTTCACCAACTAGGTTTAGGACAAATGATATTAATTGGGTGGACCAAGGAAATTTCCCTCTAAGTCATGAAACTCATGAATGTCAAAATTTAAGCATATGTGATTTGAATTTGTACCATGCATTAGAAGTTCGAGCACGTGAATAACAAAATTTATCCAACAAATTTGCGGGGGCCCACTTTCATTCTACATTTTTTTGGTCTTTGTTGTTCAATTAAAAAATCTCACCTTCACAAAGTTCTAAAGTACTAACTTCTTATTCCACCATTTCTATGCTTATGCTCTCAAAAAAATGTATAGCTTCAATCACGCCTAAATAATTTCTTTTACATTACCTATTGGGCTAAAATCAAACACATGCTCTGTAGCATATTAGCCCATTTTTTTGTTGGGTGGAGCCTCTAATTATTTATTATAAAATTTATTCTTGGTGTAAATGCTAGTATAGTATGAAAATGAGGGACCAACTTGCAAACAATAAAGTTTTGTAATTTGTTGCCTTCAAGAAATTATCATGCCACGTATACCACTATTTTTCCATGTACATGGTGAAAAAAACTTCTAAGTAGCAAAACAGTATTGTTTATGCAAATGAATGGAATTCCATTTCATTTGTTTCAAAAACAAAAAAAACAAAAAAAACAAAAAAGCCTGTGATCCTAAAAATAGGTGGAAGACTAATTAGGAGTTAACCCACTCCATGAATTCACGTCCCCCCCACTAATTAAATGAGTCAACTTTAGTCATTATGCCTATTAACTCATAATGGAGGACGCCGCCATGATGAAGGTGCCCTGCCTTCGCCTCCAGATTCAGTGTTGGCTCCCCTGATGTCTACTCTCTCTCTCCTAGTTTCCACTGCAGCTCTCCCTCCCCAGTTCCAATCTCCAATTCCCTCTAGTCCCTCTCCGTCTTAAGCTCCTCTCCGCTAGCAGCCAGCCTTCACGACGGAGCGAATAGTGGCGAGGCACGCCAACTTCTTCTTCTGAATGGGACCCGATTTGAGCGGTGGCTATGCTACTTGTGTTGTTGAGGAGATGCAAGCTTGAGTGCGCAAGTGCAAGCTTGTCACACAACTACTAGTGAGATGCGGGCACACATTGTGTGAAATTGAGCGGTGAGATGCAAATTTGAATAGTGACTGTGCTTGCGTCGTTGAGGAAGTTTCAATGGTCATTGTTTTCTGAAGTTGAATGTGTAAAGAGCGTGTTACTTTAGGAGACAAGCATGAATGCACCCGCTCCAGTAGCAAAAAAGGCCGTGGGTAACGTTGAGGGAGGTGCATACGGGAACGGACGGGTATAGTAGTAAAGGAGGTCATCAAAGCCGTGCAATTTGTGAGAGAGGTGCGTACAAGAACGAACCGGTGTAGCAGCAAGGAGCTCGCCGAAGCTGCGCAGTTTGTGAGGGAGGTGCATATGGGAACGGACGGGTGTTGCAACAAGGAGCTCACCGAAGCTGCGCAACTTGTGACGGAGGTGCATACGAGACAAGTGTAGCACTACAGGAGCTCGCCAAAGCCGCAAATTGCAACTTCCGAGTTCAACTAGTCGGGATAAGTTCTAGGGCTGCTTTTTGCGAGCAGGAGCAGTTTTTTGCGAGGCTCTTGCTCATTGTGTGGATTTATTAGCGTGGACATGTAGAGCAGTACAGACAGGTTGTTTTCATTGGCTACAATTTCTGTTGTTATGTAGAGCTAAGTTATCGCTTTAGAACATCTATTCTGTATTTTTCCAAGTTACACCGTTTTGCCCTTGTGTTTCATTGTTGTTCTTATTTTTTTAAATTGAACAGTGCTTTAGTTGCATCTTTTGAATACCAACATAATTGTTGTTTTGTAGGCCCAATACTCAAAAATTCAGGCTAGGATCATACTTAGACAGTCGTTCAACAAGTTCATTGTGTCATAATTCTAAGTCGTTTAAGACAATAGGGCTTGTCAGGATTATTTTAATTAGACAGTTATCATGCATGCACTAAGTATAATTTTAGAATAGATCCCTCGCTTCTTTACAAATGAATCACATTTCGTATGATTGTGCACTGTCTAGTTCTTCCTTTCTAGAATCACAATGCTCATACTTTTTGGCGCCCAATAATATCAGTCACAATGCTTAACCACAACCATCTGGAGACTTGTAGGTGTCTCTTAGTGATGGAGTCATTGTTTTGAAATTCAGTTCATGAAAATTGTGCATTCATTGTTTTAATTTGTATCCTGTTATGTTTGGCATCGTATTAGTGGTTAGCCCTAAACCATCTGGATCCATTCCGTAAACACTTGCACATCGTATAAACCGTGCAGTACTGGTTGTATATAAGAATTTAGAGTGTTGAAGTAGGGAATAAGAAAGATCATAGGAACTCAACGAGACAAGGAAATTATGCCGTTGTGGAATAACTCGTAAGTTTTGAAACCCAAACACCTTGTATCGCGTAAATGGACCCTATAACCACAGACATGGAGATCTCTAGATGCACGTTCAGGTCGTCGATAGTTCTTTTTACATTAAATTGCAAGATCATGTGAAGCACTACAAGTGACTTCAAGCAGCTACAGCAGTCAGCTTCTATAAGTCATCTGGAATGCTCTAGATGCTTGAAGTCACCTAGAGTGATCCAGATGTTTGAAGTCACTTAGAGTGTTGTTGCTGCTTGAATTCACCTGGAGTGCTCTTGCTGTACGAAGTCACCTAGAGTAATCCAGATGACCAAGAACTTCAGGAGTAGTTTGTAGACGCATATAAATCTAACCATGCACATTGCTTTGATGTACTGATGAGTTTCTTCAAGAGGGACCTAAGGACACGTGCCTAGTGAAACTCTACCCCTTTTGTGACGCGTGGGTTCATCAGTTCTATTACGAAGGAAAAATACACCCAGAGGTAGTCTATTGGTGCTTGAAGAAAGTCACTGAATAGGGTGTGTAGTGGAAGAAGGCGGAAGATGGCCAAGTGCGAGTCATTCCGAAACTCATGAATGGTACAAAGTCGCACCGTGACGCTTGGCTTGACATCTTGGAAATGCAGGGCTTGAACGACGAAACCGTACTTCTGGTCATTGAGGAGAAAGTACCCAGATCCGAAGGAACAAGGATATATGGGATAATACTCAACTATTCTAGAATGCAACTTAGTCATTCCGAATCACTACTGGATCAACCATTATTAGAACCGAAAGGGGACTTCCCTCAATGGTCTCCGAGAGAAATGAAAGTTGTGTGGGGGTGTCGTACGCGCAGTCTAGGCGTAGGTATCTTTAACACCACATAAGCGTTAAGATGACACGAGTTATCGTCCCAGGGAATTCCAGATGTTGTCGCGGTAGATAAGCTTCCGGAACTACGGATCTACCCGGAAATGACAATCCGCAGTAGGATCCGGCACAACACAAACCCAAGTTCCGGAAATACTGTCTTCCGGAATCAAATCCGGATCCTCCCTAATCCGGATTCCTACTCTCACTATCCGTCACACCGGTTTTTGGTACCTCTGTTTTACCCTCAGAGGGTCCTCACTTGCTCTTTCCGAGGGGTGGGGAACATCACCACTCAAGTAACACACATATCAACTCCTAAACAACAAACAACTATCCGTCCTCAAAGTTCTCAGTCCGGTAAGGAGGAAAGATGGTCCCTCTCACAACATTCCGGGTGGCCACCCGGAAGGTAGGTCACACAGAGTTACACCCACACCCGTCCTTACTACAACGACACTCAGCTATTTTCCGGATCAAGCTTTCACCTACTCCTGAGGTTGGCAGACCTTCCGGTGGTTTGGGAATATTCCACTAGGCGGTTGCTGACTTCCGCACGGGACTCCTCCCGAGTTCCCGGACTAGCTCCCTGACCACTACCGGATCCCACCGGATCACCGTTCCAGCAATTTAAAGGCACCACGCACAGCTCCTCACTCGAAAACTAGACTCAACTGCAAAACAACCGCGGATAGTTGGAATCCGGAACTAAAGGACTTACTTCCTAGCTGTCGACCGCTCTTGAGGTTGGCAGACCTTCCGATGGTTTGGGAATGTTCCTCTTGGCGGCTGCTGACTTCCGCACGAAACTACTCATGAGTTCCGGATTAGCTCCCTGACCACTACCGGATCCCACCGGATCACCGTTCCAGCGATTTAAAGGCACCGTGCGCAGCTCCTCAAGTTCAATCTAAACTATTTTGCAAGACACCTTCAGCCGGATCCGGATACCAACCAATCCGGATTCCTACCTTGCGCACTCTCCCGGATACACCCACACACAAGTAATCAAGACGCGATACGCAAGATAATGATTCCCAAGGTGTTTATTCTTGGGTGCTCAGATTGAATGATACAAAATGGAATGACAGGCCACAAGCCGGCCCGCCCTTAAAAACCAAAACAACACGACCAAAACGGTCCAAAGAAAAAGCGGCCAACGGCCAGCTGAAAATCCGGACAACGGCCAAGTGACCGTTCCGGGAAAAATGGAAAGCCGTTAAATTCCTAGAAATCCGGAACTACTTAGCGTTCCGAATCAGCGGGTCCCACATCCGGAAAACCCGCGATGAAGACAAAATACTAAAACTAACAATCCAACTACGCAACCTAGTCATTTACCCTTCCGCGCCTTCTTCGCTGACGTTCCGCCCTTCGTAATCCGGGTCGGCGCCTTCGGCCGGATCTGCTTCGTCGGGGTGGACTTGGTCGCGGATCGGGTCCTTGGCGGACCCGGATCCGTCTCCGCATACTCTGACTCGGAAGAGGAGTTCGTCACTGCCTCCTCTTCCTCCGACTCAAGTACCTCCTCCGGATCGCTGCTGACCTTCCGCCGAGTAGCCTTCTTCTTCTCCAGGTCGATGACCTCAATCGGGCTCGACGGAGGCGGCCGCGGAGGAGTCTCCTGCTGCATATGTGTGAACTCCTCCGGATGGGTCCGGGCCGGATTCTGAATCCCAACCGGATCCTCCGTCATCGCCGTCACGTCTGCAGCGGGGTCCTGGAGAGGCGGGAAGAGGTTCATTGAGGTAGTCCGGGTCGTTAGAACCGGATCCGGAATCCTCCTCCCATCCGTAATATCCTTCTGCCCCGAGGATCTTCCGGGTTGCTGGGCAGACGATCGTTCTCCCAAGTTTAGCTGAGTTGTCTCCGGAAACTCACCTCCGGGTATCTCCGGAAACTCCTCCAATCCGCTGAGTGGATCGAAGTGGCCCACCAAGTGCCGCATTTCCTTCAGTGCGACCTCAATCCGTGCCTCGAACTCTACCAATATCTTCACAACCTTGGTTCCGGAAATGTGGCCTTCCCGGGTCATCTGGTTGTTCCAGAGCGCGGATCTGGTGATGATATCCGCTGGCGGGTCGATCAGGTCCCTCAACTTCCGGACCAGCTCCGTCGCATCCGTCACTCGTTTGTTGGCGGTGTGCATCTCCCTCTCCGCCCACGTTGCGCGGTTTTGAAGATGGTCGCGCTCCGCCTCTACTGCCCGGATCCGTCCCTCCAACAGGCGGATCATCTCCGGATCCGGTCTGCTCTTGATCGCCTCCACGATCTCCGTCTCGTCTGCTACTTTCAACACTGTGCAGACTCTCCGGATCAGGGTGGCCATCCGTTCGTTGGCAGTCCTCTGACTCCGCAGCCAGGAGATCGTCGACTCAAAGATGTCCAGTTCCGGATCAATGTTCTGGGATGAAACAGGATCTGGAAGCTGATTCTTTCCTCTTGAATCCGGGTCCGTGCTCTTCTGGCGTGATTTGTGCTTCTCCGGTGAGTCATGTTCCAGTTCCGGTTTCACGTCCTCTTCCGGCTCCTCATCCGTCGGATCCGAATCCGGAGGCAGTCCGTATCGGAGAAGGCTATCTCCCTGCCGGTAGATAATATCTTCTAGACTACTGAGTACCTCCTGCTTGTGATACAAGTGGAGGAGGTACGGACTGATGGGGCTGGATTTCTTTCCCACCAGGTTTCCGGATAGCTTATCCACTATCGACTGGATAATGAGCCCCCAGCTAACTGGTCTAGGGGCCGGTTTCCCTCTTTCCCCTAAGGCTCCGAATACCGTGTTTGCCAGCGTTACTGTAATCCGGCTGGGCTTTTCCGGATACAAGATGGGGCTCAGAAACTCTAAGAGTCTCTGGTCCCTAGGGTTCCGGCAGTCGGAGGCAGTGTATCCCTCCTTCGGATCCGCTGGGTTCCGGAATCTATCCGCGGCGAATTTATCTGTCCGCCCGGCCCATCCGGATCCTCTAGAGGATGCGAAATAGACTCCGGCCCATATCTCTGCTGTCCAGGACTTTGGACGACCTCTAACGGTGAGGTGGTACTAATTCGGAGCGCCATAGACTAACTCGTCTATCATCTCCTCACTCCGGATGCTCCAGGGTCTTTTCAGAAACCCCAGGCACCCCATATCCGTCAGGTCATCCTCCAGTTGGTGGTGGTGTTCCGGATCCTCAGGGATTTCCGGATTGATCATCCGCGCCGCGATCCCTGACTTCCGTACACTGGGCCCTGCCATAACTACTGCCATACTCTACCCTCACTTCCGACTCACTTCCGCTAAGTTTCCGCTAAGTTTCCGCTAATCTTCCGTTAAGTTTCCGTCGCCTGATCCGCTAAGTTTCCGTTCTACTTTCCGGTGCAATCGGCACCAGCCTCCCCTTCTCTCCTTAACGCGTTCCTATCTCACCACACTTTCACTCACTAAGCGCCATCGCGATAATCATGCGGAGAAAGAGGGAGAATGAAGCAAACAGCGGGGGTTAAGTAGCTTTTCGGCCTGGCGTTCCCGCAAGTTCCCTAGCCGGACTAGGGCCTAGGGCCTACTCGGCCGGAACTTTCCGGTTTCCGGATTAGGGTTAGGGTTTCCGGATCCGACTGTAACCCTAATTACAGTTTAAGGTTTTTCATGAAGCCTCTAATTTCTATTTCCGGTTTTAGGCTTCCTATTCCCTACCTATTACGGAAATTTTGAAAATTTCTACTCTATATAATTACTATTGTCTATTATTTCTGTCAATGTAGATAATGCGTACTCCCACAGGGGGCTCATTGAGGAGGCGCGTCAAGATATCAACCCAAGCAACCCTTCCCAAGCAATAGTACCAACAAAAGTAGCAACACCGTCACCCCCCCCAAAGGGAAAGAAACGAAGGACAGTTGTAGGGGTGCCGGGAGACAAAAGTGATTTGGACGTCCATGCTAAGAAGCTAACCATTTCTGCATGTATTGCAATGAAGGAGACTGAGATTAAGAAGCTTGATCCGAAGCAACTGAAGGTCATGAAGTCATTGTACAAAACACACTTTGATTGTATGTACAAGTGGAAGAAGACCCCATTCATCGACGCAACTGGTAAACCCCTTCATGTGCACTTTGATTATCTTTATAGGGCACTAGAGGGGAGAATAGTGTACAGAGGCATTGAGGAGACATGATTACCTAAAATGATGAATAAAGCTCGCCTTAAAACCGATTATGACGCCGATTGGAGAATAATCACAGTGCTTCCCATGAAACTCGGGCCTTATGGTGTTGATGGAAAGGCCACATATTTTGATACCTGCCCAAAGACAGATGAAATAATAAATCAGACACACTATTTTATTATTGGAGGCCAACACACAGTCGAGGCCTACAAGAGGCTAATTGCAAAAGGAGAAATTCCGGAAGTAAATGTATAGGAGGCCTCATGCTTTAAAATCATACCAATCTTTGCACCGCGAAGCAAGTTTACAGACGTCATGCACCTCTCTCGAGCTCTGAACCAGAATGTTGCTGGTGAACAGAAGGAGCAATCATTCTTCAAGCAACTTATTACTACAAGAATCAAGTAAGGGCATATTCATTAAAACGAGACAAAGTGGCCAATTTGAGAACTTATGCCTTCGACTTTCAAAGATAAGTTGTTGAAGGCCAAGATAAATCCAACGAGCACATAACCAATGAAGTGACGAAAAATGCAATTCCAAGTGACTGGTCAAAACTTATGTGGCATTTTTTATAAAAAATGGTCACTTTACATTTGAAGGACATGAATATCCTTGTGAACTCATCTACATATGAAACATTTTTATGTGACTTGTACATATATTTCACATCCTTGAGAATGAAATTAATCCCGATAATTATAACCTCAGTAATTGTAATGATTGAATGTGTTTGTGTAAAAAATATATAGAGGCCATGTGCACATGAAACACTTGCCTATGCTAAAAATTGTATGTAAATGATAATTCTATTAATAGTAAGAAAAGTTATACGAAGTTGATTTCTTTACAAAAATCCGCTAATTATTCTCCTTTGTAGACGAACTACTCTTTGTTGCCTCAGCCGCTTTCAACTTTGCCAAACCTCTGAAAATATCCTCGCGTCGAGAAGGCCCATAGTACTAATCTTGAATATGTTCCTTGATCAATCGACGCCACTTGTGTTCGCGTCCTGAAATGCCATCGTTGGAAAGAGATCTACAGCTTTGACGAGGCGGCCTCGGAATCAGTCTATTGATAGTGTTTATGAATGGAAGGGCAGTTGTAGTAGATTGTGTATAATTTGACCGCCCAAAGTCTGTAGCAAGACTTTTTTGGCGAGAAATATTCCTAGCAAGAGGCAAAGATCCGCCTCCCACAGATTCGGAACGAGCGCTCTCTAGAAGGGGCGGTATATCACCCAAAGACAAAGCCATCAACAAAATCTTCTTTCCATGATTCGCATCCGTGGAATCTTTATTGCCATTGTCTCTCTGAAGAAGGCGATGTGCAGTAGCTGTTGACGATGGACCTCCATCTTGCCGTTGAGGATTATTAGCATGTCCATTGTCATCCACGTACAATTTCCGATGTGGAATGTTTGGAGTGCGTAGAGTTGGTGACTGCGACCGCAATCGACTTGGTGTACATGCTGACATCTTTTGGGGGGACGGCGAGCAAATCGGGGTCTTCACTGGACCCCGACTTGGAGGACTGTCTACCACGCCGTCCTCTACATTCCCCTTTGAGAAGTCAATGGCTGCTGAAGCCGCATCTGTGGTAGTGCCAAGAAAGAAAGGCCTAGAATAAGACGAGGGCATGCTGCTTCCATGAGCCAAAGCTGAGAACCTTGACAACGGCGCATCGAAGTCTGACAAGAGACTCCTGGTCATTGGCTGCCTACGCCAAAGCAGTTCATCTATGGACCCTCCGACCTGCAGAGATAAAATGAATTGAATACCTCCAAAAATTATCATCCACCCAAAGATATCTGGAAACTTGAACCATAAATCCTCAACCCACATGAAACACAATAATTTTTCAATTATCCTGGGCCCAAAGATACCTGACTACTAACTAAATACAACATTGAACCAGACAAGGACATAATGAAATTAGCTTAGATCTGAAGAAAAATAAACATACAAGAACATTCCCACACTGATTTGCTAAAAAGAAATTCAGTATTGCCAGTAAAAGTATGTTCAAATCAAATTTTAAAATTTTACTAAATAGAGAAACAAAATTTACATAAAAATCCGTATTCACAACATGTACAGATCGAGCACTACACAGATAAGTCTATTTTTTCCTACGTTTATCCGGCTCAATCACTACATTCATTCCGGGCAAAACAAACCGAGAACCAAACTTCTTGGCGGAATTCCTCATTCCATCCAAAATATATTCTACCCTATCATTGGTATGGGACATTGGAGGCAAACCAATGTTGTTTCCATCTACAAACTCGCGCAAGCTACCAAGAGGACACTCCTCGTAGAGTCGCCTCAACCACGGGCCCAGCTTGCCCAACAAGAATTGATCGCACTGCACATTACGACTCCAACTCTCGACAGAAATCATATTCCCGTTCTCATTCATGACACCTTTTTGCGGAGAGTCGTCAATGAGAATAGTGTTGTCCTTACTAAAGGACGTAGGATCATTGACATCAACAAACAATTGTTCGTCAAGCACTTTGAGAAGCAAATCCTTCCGAGGGTTCCCAGCCTCCTTCATGA
Organism: Rhytidiadelphus loreus; assembly: GCA_947034895.1. Classification (NCBI taxonomy): domain Eukaryota; kingdom Viridiplantae; phylum Streptophyta; class Bryopsida; order Hypnales; family Hylocomiaceae; genus Rhytidiadelphus; species Rhytidiadelphus loreus. The sequence goes on along the minus strand of OX344763.1, from coordinate 64,434,742 downwards.
ATTTTCCCTCGGAGATCTCTATCCTCCTACACATCTCCTCTCCTAGGATGTCGAATGGCGCCTTGCAGTTTTGGAATAGGAAACCAACGATTAGCTCCACATTCTTCTTAACCATGGAGCTCCACACTACGACGCGGTTGGAGAACCTATGAACTTCATCTAAGAATTCCCTCAAGTTGGGACGAACGAAGACGGCCTTCATCCCAATGATGGTAGGAATCCGATCGGAGAAAATATTATCGTGAATTGTATAATGCTCCTTTTTCAAGTAAGGCCCTTGACCCTCGTTCTTACAGAGCAACCCGTTCAAATTGAAGACCACATTTAACCACTTCTGTCGCGGTTGGGGAACTACATCGAACACACTCCAGGGAACACTCGCGCGCCCCCTCGCTACTACCTGATCATACAGAATACAACAAAAAAGATGTAGTACCTGTTCAAAAGCGGAATCCGTTGACTCACAAAACGGCAACTGCCTCTGATCCCCACTAAGCGACAATAGAACCCGTTTGCTAAGAGATTGTGTGAGTGCCAACGGCCGTAGCACGCTTCTAATTTCTTTGCGCTGAGCACAGACATGGTCAAAAACAGTTCATTAGGTAGGAGATCCTTTGACAAAACTATTTTCGGTATATTTATTTCAAAATAATTCAAAATACATCCCCAAAAACGGATTTCCTAATCAGTACCCGATTTTGAGCAAATTTTCACTACATTTTTCTCGAGTATCTACACTATTCTACAATCCGGAGTGAAAGAGGGGAAGCTCGTCAACGCCATACAATCAGAGACTGTCCACTCTCTCCTGTCAATCAAAATGAATCGACATAAGAGTCTCTCACTCAACATCGATGGCATTCAAAAATACAGCACAAACATCCATTACAAGGCATTCGACTGACTTGATTAGGAGAAATCATAGGGGTCTGATGATTTATGAGGCTCTACCTCATCAAACTCCAAGGCCTGGGAATCCTCCACAGCGCACACCCTGTGCTCGCCTGCATTGTCGTCAAAGTCATCTGGAGGATTTTGCGACTCGACCACCAACTCATGCACATGCGATACTCTCCGCAGAGGGGTGGGATCTAGTAGACTATCCTCTTCTGCTTGAGTCTCTTGGATGGATTCCACCTGAGAGTCCAATTCGATATACTGCCCTTGTTTATCCTCGTCTCGAGGATAATCAGCAGTAGCTGGCTTGTCCTCTTTTGGTGAAAGAGGAGGAAGGTCCTCCAAGTCATGATCGGACTGAATTTCCTCCAACCGATTCGGCTCTAGCTGCTCCTCTAGATTCGGATTCACCTTCTCTTGAGAACCCAGCAAACCACCATCATCAAGTCTAGTATCATCTTTGTTCCTTTTGCATTGGGGGAGGAGAACAACACCATCGTCTTTATTAGGGATAATGTCATGATCATCTTCGGGTCGAAGATAATCAACAAGGGGAGGAGGAATTGATTGCTGACAGGGAGCTAGCAAAGCCCCTCTCGCAGCTTCAACACGCTTTAGCCTTCCAAAATCTTCTAGGACGGGATTGCACTGAGATGATTGAGCAGCCTTCATCGCCTTCATCTCCTCCTCAATTTTCTTCAGCCTGGAGTTCTCAGCGTTGACGGCCTTCAACCTAGCATTCTCGACTTCTAACGCCTTCACCCTCTCCTTTTCAATCCTGTCCTCTTCCCTCTTTCTGGCCTTCCTCTCTTCCCTTTCCCTCCAGAAATCTATATTCTCCTGCTTGACTTGAACGAGTGGCACTTGTCTAGAAACAACCGGAACACTGGAGGATGACAGAGGTTCTGATGGCGGGTTACTAGATTGGGCTTCATTGCCCTCGAGACCTGATGGACCTACGCCTTCAAACTCCCTGTCATAATTCATATTCTCCAGATCGGAATAGTTGTCTTCGTTGTTGCTGAGATCAATGTCTAGAATTATCTCTTCGGTGGGCAACTTTCCTTTCTGTCGCTTGCTGGAGCCTTCACCGAACGGCAATACAGGATCTTGGTCAAGCCCTTGGAAGCCCTCCACATGGATGGAGATATTTCCCTTGTTCATGAGGTTTTCGTTCGACCCGAATTCGTTGAGGATGATTGTCGTATCGTCCTCACCTGCAAATTGTTGCGCCCCAATGGCCTCTTCTTGATACTCATCTCTTGGTGGGGGAGTATCCGAGTGAAGCTCCGGGGTACCAAGAAGTCGAGGTCGAATATAATTGGGGAGGTATGGCAAGTTGTCATGATAGAAATCGTTGATGTCCAACCTTTTCCCATACTTTGCTACCATCTCTCGATACTTCTGAGACAAATGTCTCTCTGATAAAGCGTAGCAGTAGAGTTCATACAACTGCAAAAAAATCAATAATCATCTCTGAGAACTAAGCATAATGTAGTGATATCCTCGAGGCGAAGATAATGGCTAGGAGACAAAATAAATGAACCTTATAAAAGTCAACAATTCAAAGGTAGCTGCTATCAAAGCTACAAGACATAAAAAATTATCTTCGACCCGAAGATAAACTCAACAAGGCCATATCCCGTACCTTAGCTGCTATCATGAATTTTGCTCCCGGATATATACCGATGACATTTTCACTAGTGACACAGAAGCTTTGGAGTATGTCAATGTAGAACTCCATGCGGAGCTTGGAGTGATGAACCCTGTACTTTGCCTCCGTGTTCTTCCACCACTCACTATAATAAGTGGTATCCGATGTCACATATTTGTCTTTCATGGAGGTGACCCCCTTGCCCACACCATCAGGACCTTTCTTGAATAAGAATAGCATCTTGATGGTTGTGGGTGTCCGCACATGGTTCACGACTTCTTCATTTCTCTCTGATTTGGCAGATATGTACTTGGACAATTTCAGTACATACTCCTTCATATGCTTCCTTGCGAAGCATATTACAGTCTCGGCGTCATAGTCATCTCCGATAATCCACAACCATACGTCGGGCGCTGACAAACAAGGCCGCAAATGGTTCTAGAGAAAAGTCAACAAGGGTCCTGCCGGTGGTGCACCGCCATCGCCAAATGCGGGCCTCGATAGTTGCCGGAAGTCAATGACGGCCAGCAGCAGATTCCTCTCAAAGTATGACCACGGGTTACTTGTACAAAATGCTTGGGGAAAGCACTCGTACCCCCGAATATAGACATCTCCGCCATCGTTCTTTGGAGTCATCTTCGTTTGCACAAAGCGAGTGAACATGGGGAAGACCGTGGGGAACTTATCATCTCCCTTTAAATCAACAGCCATCTTCTTCTTAGCCTCGTTTGTCAGCCGCTTCACGAAGAATGCATTCGGGATGGCCGTCAATAGGAAGTTCCAAGAGGCTCCTGTGAAACGGCAATTGAGTTTGAATGTCCTCCATGCCTCCTCTTTTGTGTTGCCGTTTGCGTCCACAAAGTGGAAGGACTTATCCATGGCCTGCAGCTCCTAGCGCATGATATTTTTGCGCTTCCTTCTCTCCACCCAGTCGGTTGCTGCCATGTTATCCACAACCAAGACCCTTGCTCTTCCGATAGAGACTTTGGGGTAGTCTCTGGTTCGGCCGGCAGTTCTTCCAAGCAAATGGAGGACGTACTCCTCCAAGTCTTTGTTTGTGAGGTGCCCCATATGCTTGAAGAACTCCCTCCTAAGGCTGAATTTCTTAGAGTCGAATGTTTTGCCTTCACTGTAACGCTTGTGGGGTATAGGATCAATCAGCCCCCCCTTCATGTGCAATTGGATGAACTCGTCCCAAAGCTTGTAGATTTCATCTGGTAGGGTCACCAACTTTATTTCATTTTTGATGTCAGAGTATAGCTTCACCTTTGCACCCTCTCCCTTTGTATTGATGTTCTGCAGCCTGTACATTACTCCTTCAACAAATTTTTGTGCAGGTCCAAAGTGCAGGAGACAAGTCACTTTCATTGAAGTCAATGGAACGATGAACGCAAGCATTTCATTATCTTCGACTCGAAGATAATGTAGCATCTGAATGCATCCAGAGGCATTGAAGAAATATGGCAGAAATTTATAGAATGAAGTTTCTCAAAGATGTAATGAATCGTCAGAATTATGTGGATTCCTTACCCAATACGCTGCATCATCCTCCACGGCACCATTCTTTCTTATGGCGGCTTCACCCTTATATCCGGCCGCCCGTCTATTGGCCAGCCAGACCAATCGGCAATTCAAAATCTGATTCCCCCAAATTGGCTAACTATGGGTCAGGTGGTTTGTAGAATTAAACCACCTAGAGATTTCTGTCAGCTGATCGGCGTCTAGACTGTAAACAATTGTGGCTCTCCAGGTCTGCAGCTCGATCTTCCGTTCCTCCACGCACCCTCCCTTCTGCAACCTCTTCGATGCAGTAATGCTATGCTGCCCGTTGATGATATAGAATTTCCCGTCCTTGATTTCGTCCCATGATTTTGGACGCACTTTGAGGAGTCTGAAATTATCGTCAACAGGAGTCAAACAGATTGTCTCCCTTTGCCTTTCGTCTGACAGTTCAATTAACTCTTGCACTTGCTCGTACACTATTTTCTCTTCTAGCCTTCGAATGATATACTTTGCTCTAGCTAGGTAACACTGGTTTATGTTCACCATGAATGTTTCTGGGTCAAAAATGAAACAATCTTTATTTTTCTTTTGAAAATTTTTCTGGTATGCTCCCTTGAGCTCGTAGTGTTGAATCGCATCACTTTCATCTGGTCTCCCTGTTTGTACATTGGTTAGGGCAGAATCCGAACTCCCTGCTACTACAACAGGCCTGCTGACTTGGGATGACTTTGGCCGCTTAGAGTTTGGTTGACTCGTGCTGGTCTCTTCTGGTTTTCTCTTTGGTTGCTGTGCTCGAGCCTGCCCTCTCCCGCTTCCCTGACTGGACCTCCGGCTACCAGATTTGCCTCGTCCTCTTGATGCTTCTTGAGTATTGTGCTCTAGTTCCTGAATTTGTTGCACTCTTCTTGGGTCCGCCCTCTTGGCCGAGACAGCGTGCTTGTCAAGGCATTTCAGGATGTTGTTCAGTCTCCTCGTCATGAACATTGCTGCTTTCCATTCCCATGGGCTGAACAACCAAGTGAAGTCCTCTGCTAATTCAACTAGGTTAGCTGCGTAGAGGGAGCTAACTAGTTCTTCAAAATCAAACTGCCCTCTGCTATCACCGTTTGGGATGACAATGGAGTGGCAATGGTTCACCCCGTCCCCGTCGTTATTGACCGCTTCAAGGGTGACGACTATGTAGTCACCCTGGTGGTTTTCGATTCTTGCCACCTTTTCATTTATGTTCCAGTTTAGAAAGGTCGTCGAATCTAGAATCCTGTATCGCAGGAATACATAGTCTTTTGACCGGTTCACTCCAAATGTCCAGTCTGCGACGACGGGCTTGAGTTGCCAGAGTACTCCGTAGAGTTCTGGCATGTCGCTGATGAAGGGTTCTTCGCCCTCCCATTTTGTGAATGGTTCAAGGAACGGTTCAGTGGCCGGTTAATCGTAGGTAGTATCGTCTACCATGATTTTATCTCTGCAATCATCAAGACTCTGGTTAGAACTTTTGTTAACTGAATTATCTTTGGGCCGAAGATAATTAGGTGCGGGGTTAGCGATGTTCCAAGGACATGACCTTCCTGTATTCGATTTACAAATGAGTTCTCTATGGGCATTGGTCTACCGGGACCTTGTGTCGTATTTAGTTCTTCTGGTGTTATATGAGTTATCTTCGAGGTGAAGATATTCCCTTTCCTTTATCCTGCAGAGTACTTCCTTATGGTTGTGGTATGAATCTTGATAACTATAAGAAAATTCTATGTGCTTCTTAGTTATCTTCGACTTGAGGATAACCTTTTATTTTTTATGTTTTTTATTTTTTTATTTTTTTTATTTTTTTATTTTTTTCCAGATTTTTTATCCAAGAACTAAAACAGTGATTTAGGATGAAACACATATTACTTCTTGAGAATATGATGACAAGAATATGATCATCCTATTGATAATTTTCTTATGATTGAATATATTTTTATATATTCTCATATATAAAAGCATTCTGCTATTTCTGTTGCCCTCAAATAAATAAGCTAGTGTGATTTACAACTAGTTGGATATATTGCACAATAGTACAAGCAATCCATGACAGTCTGATCCCTCTGAACAGATCAAGCTTACTAATTAAGTAAGCAAGATTGAATACTCAAGAATTTGTTTTCAGGAATCAATAATGATCCCATTATTAGTCTACATCTCCTGGCACAAAACAAAAGAAGGGAAATTAAAAGAACAATAACAAACAGAGCCTTGCCTCTGGAGCTGACAAGTTCAAAATAAAACCCAAATGACGGCTTCTGTACAAAGGCCGGCTATGGGTACCAAACACCACGGCCACAGGGTTTAATTAAAACCTGACGACCTGACTTACGAGATAGCTGTGAAAGCTTTATCAAGCTGGAAACGAGCTGGTAACGAAGTTGGTGATCAGTATAACTGAACGTTCAAAATGCTCAGAAATATTGGAGGTATAGAAAGCCCAGACTCTTACCTTTAAGCAACTATTAAGTTCGATAGGACTGGGTGATAGCTTACACTTATGCACTTACAGAGTCAAGTTTTGAGAAAGTGTCCAAAGCTTGTTCTGTGAATTTTTACGGCAACAGGAGACAGACATGGCTTCCACGCAGCGAACGAGTTGCAACCAGGTTCATTAGAACTATTGCTAGAAATGCTTCACTTGTGATTTGTTTTTAAGCTTTCCATTTTTTGCACCATGTGACAGCTATAGCATGCGTTGTGATCTCAAGACACTTGGTGTACCCCTCTATCATAACATTGGTTTGTGTTGTTTTTTGGGATGGGCACAGGTGAGGGTCACAACTTCATGGGGCTTTTTGGAGATTCGATTGGCAAATCACACACTCTATTACTAAAGTTTTTTTGACAAATAGAGTGATTTCAGATGTTTATACTTGTTACTAGTAGTCCTGAAAGGCCTTTTTTTGCCTCATGTGACAAAAAACTATAGAACATTTTTCTTGGGAAGGAACATAGGATGGGCTGGATATTTGTCGTGTTTTCTCTCATCAGAAGTCCTGACATAGACAGTACTAGTATTTGGAAAAGTTCACAGATTGATTACTGTGATATGTTTAACATCTATAGCTGTGGTTTTTTCTTAGAAAGACTGATGATCTAAATTATAAGATCTCCAGCTTAAACACTAACCCTGATAAGACCTTGAGCTTGAGGAAAAAAATATAGTGAGAAAAAGAAATACTACATCAAAAATATAGGACTCTTTCTGATGAAGATTCGTCTGTTTCAACAAACAAATATGATTAACTATGTCTCCCAGGTTAGAAAACTACATGCATGGAAAAGATTAGAATAATGCCCTAGACAAGGGATGTGCCAGAACAAGTCATTTTTTTACATTCTACCCATCTGGAGTTGGTGAAATTCCAGCATGATTCTTTCATTTTCATGCATATGTTGTTTATTCTAATATGGTCGGACTGTATAATTGAATGCTTCTCAGGCTCCCAAATCGGGACCAGTATGGCACCAAGACCTGATAGCTCTGGGGTACAGAGAACCTCTGCCGCCCCCAATTCCAGGAGTGCAAGCGACTCTTGCAGCAATGAACCCATCAGAGGTTCACAAGTTTGTCCAAGACTCTGATCTTGTGGCAATCAACACGACAAGGGAATAGGCCAATCCGGCAATCCTACAGTATTGCGATTTCCCAAGCGGTACCAATACTCTACCTGTCAAGCAACATCGAGGCTGCACACAAAGAACTAGAAGCTCTAATAACCACGTTGCAGAACAACGGATTCCAGAGATCTAGACTCATGAACAACATCAAGATTTTTCTGAAGGAAAATAATTTTCCTGGACTAAAGTTCGAGCTCCTACGACTTATTGACATACTCAGGTATGAATGTACTTGTTCCCTACCTTGTTGGTAAAAGGAAAAAAGAAATATTATTTGTGAACGTGCTTGGTGTACTCCTCAGTAGAGGATACACCAAGTACCTCTACTGAGCAACAGTCACACCAAGGGTGGTGGTGGGTGTTTTTTTTCTTTTTTTTCTTTTTTTAGACTTGATTTCCAGGAACTATTCCTAGTTATCATAATTAAAAAGTCTATTGTTGTATGATTCATAGAAATAAATAGATATTATACATCATAGTATATAATCTTATATATTTTTTTCTATTTATTGAGCTGTTATTTATGGTATGATTTAGAAAAAATTTACATACAAAATAAATAGCATTTTCAGAAATTGAAACATTTACCAGATAACCAATATAACTCCCTCCTCCTGTTACAACACATGGAGGCATCACATACTCTGATTTCAAAATCTGATTTTGGTATCAATAAAGTTTTTGACAGTTAATGAGAGCTTTCGGGTATCCATTGACTGAATAACCCAGACTAGCAGGTTTCTAAAAGAATGCTTAAATACTTGATGTTAAGCCTGACAGCTCATGGAGCTTTGGAGGCTTGGTCCATTAATCTCCATATTAAGAGTTGATCAAAAAATAATAATTCCTACCCGTTGTAAGCTCTGGAAGTTTTTGCCGCTCTTCCTGTTACATCCAGGGATGTTCAAACGTTTGAACTTAGAAGTTATTGAAACTCATGCTATAACTAGCTCAGTTTCCACAATGAACACATTTTTTGTGTTATACAAACACTTGCTCAGGGTCAGAGGTTCTCACAGTGGTAATTCAATTGGGAGAAGTATATGCATTGGTGCTTGGCTCACAGAACAGCGGCCAACAGGTGGTGGTTTTTTAAGTCTGTAGAGAAGTCAGAAAATGCTTGCTTTGCATATTTTATGGCTTTAGTTTGGATTACGATTGAAATTTTTCTCATGTGAATTACGATAACAAGTAGTGGTAATCTGTAGACACCTCGTGCACGTCTATTGGCATACTAACGTTTTGCTGGTTGGCATGGGTACAGGTGAAGATTACCACCTCCTGAGGATTTTTTCAAAAAATTTTGAGCTATGGATATGATGTTCTCATACTTTATTGTATCTCCAACTTATTATGCCTAGAAGTTCAATCTAAGGCTATGGTTGGAAAAAATGACTATGAGTTCTCAAAACTTGATGTGTTCATTGTTTGTGCATTGTTTGTTCATGGTTAGTTCAATATTTCTTCATTAGAACTCTAGCTGACTTCTATTGAGGCCACAGCTAACAAGCTGAAATATTTGTGCAAAGCTTGCCTGTAAACAGTGTTGCTGTATGGAATGTAAATCATTGCCATTGTATGTTTTTCTACTCAATCTCCTTTAATAAGGTTGTTGAAATGGACTGAAAATTATACTAGGACATACTAATGCTGTTAGTACTGAAGTTGCTTGGATAGCAAATATCTTTAGCAGTTCAAACTCAAAACATTTACAGTATTAAAAAAATCTGTCTAAAGGTATTTCTGACAGTAGTATTCCTATATATGGATTATGGATGTATATGATCATGATCAAGAATTAGATCATACTTCACAAACGTAAGTTTGATTAAGATTGGAATTTAGAATCTACTCTGAACTAATCAGGGAAGTTTCAAAAAATACTTTTTTTTTTCCTTGATAAAACTTTGCTAATGTTAATTTTTGTCGTTGTTGTGTTCTTTATTTTGATTGATTCTTTCGTGTCAATGCTTTTTTATTTTATTTTTATTATCTTCGAGGCGAAGATAACTTTCCCTGAGGCGGGGATAACTATCTTCGCCTCAAAGATAACTATGTTTGAGGCGAACATGGTTATCTTCAAGGCGAAGATAGTTATTGTCGGAATCCGTAATAGCTCAATACGGACCTTAATAGACTAAGAAAAATTAAAATAGATCAAATTTGAAAAAAATTAGTTTAGGCATAGACTAGCGGAAACAAATAAATACTTAGAATTAGTTTAGACTTCGATCCGGAACCACTACGGAAGCATGACGGAACTTGACATCCGGGTGGACGGATTCAGGAGCCGGAACGCAGGAATCCGGAACGCAGTCATTAAATTCAATAGCTTGCGGCGGTAGACTAGGGATACGTTACGGCGTTCCGTAGCCTGCGTTCCCGTTACAGTGAACGTTGGGCGCAGGAATTCTATATAAACCTAGCTCCTCCTCATTTCTCGCCCTCTTTCAGTTGCTCCGCATCTGGTTGATAGTGAGAGAAAGTGTGGTGAGTTAGGGTTACGGCGATAGGAGAGGTGAGATGGATGGCAAGGGTTAGTACTTGGTATATAGTACCGGCCCGGAAGATTAATCCGGTATATCCGGAAGATCAGCTGCACTTGCGGCAGTTAGAGGACGACTTGATCGTCTTAGGGTGTGCAAGTCTGCTGAAGAAACCCTGGAACGTCCAGAGTGACCAGGTGCTCCGGGAGTTGGTGGCAGGTGCTCCGAACCAGTACGACCAAACCGTACGTGGGCATCCGGACCAGTGGACGGAGGAGTTGTGGGTGGAGGTATACGGGTTCTCGCAAACCGGAAGCGGATTCGCTGCCCGGACGGACCAGTACCACCAATACAAATTCGTGAACCCACCACACGTGAAGGAGGGCTACGCGATCAAGGACTGCCGGGACGAGAGGCACAGGCGATTGCTGCGGTTCCTGCTTCCGATTCTATACCCGGACAAGAGTTCCCGAGTTACGGTAACGATGGCCAACACGATCTTTGGGGCGTTTCAGGACCGAGTCGTGAACTAGGGCCGGATCGTGGCAAGCGTAGTGGGGCGCTGCACCAGAAACTTGGCGAAGAACAAGCCTAACCCGCTGAGTACGTACCTCCTTCACCTGTACCAGCACCGGGAACTGTTGACGGAAGACGAGGCGACGGATTATGAGACCGGGCTCATCATGCTCCAGTGCAACTGCTCTGATGATGAGGAGCAGGAGACACAGGAGTTTGAGGACGAGGAGGAGGAAGCCAAGCCGGAAGTCAAGGAAGAGAAGCCGGATCCGGAACCGAAGCAGACATAGAGGGAGAAGGAGGAATGGGAGCAGGCTTGGGAAGCAAAAGACGGAAGTCTACGATTTCGGCAGCCAGAGGTAAATTTCCGGGTCCCTTTCTCACCTAGGATAAACAGGAGTGGGATGGACCACGCTTCTTCGAGTGTGGAGAAGAGTGGATCCGGACCGCAAAGGATTACCACGACAGGCTTACGGAGATCGTACTCCGGTCCGCAGAAGTCGTGAAGTGCGAACCGGAAAACCTGGTGGACGCGCTGAAGGCGTTACCGGCCGAGTCGGAATGGAACGAGATGAAGACGGAAATCCGGAACTTGAAGACGGAACGGGACGCGCTCAAGGGGAAGCTGATCTGGACGGAAGGAGAGCTGCACCAGTCTCAAGGGGCGACGCAGAAGGCATACCAAGCGTTTCAGACCTTCCAGAAATGGATGGTGAGTTCGGCGGACCTCTATCACAAGGCGGCCCTTTACGATGAGATGCAGAAGACGTCCGCGGCCCTCACCAACACGAAGATAGTCCGGGTAATGGTGGAGATGTCGGGCAGAATGGAGGCATCATTGAAGGAATTCCGGTCCATGATGGCGGACATGGATCCGAACAAGCCTCTCGACTTCGGGGGATTTCCAGATGTACCGGATGTCATCACAACTCCGGCTTCGCAACCTCCCATCTCACCCATCAAACGGACAGGTCAATTTGGGTCACTGATCAACATCGTCACTCAAGGGGGGCACTCTTCCGGATTTCTGGGTCAGGATATGCCGGTCCGGAGCAGTTTGGATGCCTGGATCGAGCTTGTCCAGAATCCGGCGCATACGCATCCGGAGCAGTTCGAGGATATCGAACCACCTCCACCGGTCCCTATGCCTACACCGGATCCCATTGAGATATCGGAGGAGGCAGAAGTGGAGGAGGATCCGAAGTCATTGGAGGAGGCGGACTGGTCTTTAGTCCATACGGACGAGACGGATTCTAACAATCCCCCTGTCCGGAAGACGTCGATCATCATCCGGGCATCCCTCCGTACACCCCAAGGCAAGACCAGCACCCGGGGACAGTTAGGATTTGACAGTAGTTCAAAGAAACAGCGGAAGGGAAAGTAGTTAGTTTGACTGATAGTTTTTCAATTATCTTTTAGTTAGACTAGGAGTTCCGGGTCTCAGTCAGAACCCGGATTCCGGATTTTCAGGGGTAAATTTTAGTTAAATTTATCCGCCTGGACTTTTAGGGCAGTTTAGGATGGTGTTTAGTGGCACTTTCCGCGGGTTTTACGGCATGTTGTTTTGTTTATAAAAAGAAGGGACCGCTTGTGGTCCTTCATTCCTTTTCTTGCTATTCCTTATTTTGAGCAGTAAATATATGTGTGCATTTTTATTGTCTTTTTACTCATTGCCTTAGTTTTCTTTGTGGGTCCTTGGTTTCCTTTTCCTTGGGAGTTTTAAGGTTGCTTGGGCGCTTGCTTGAAGGTTGTGGCTAAAGAGTAGAGAGGTGGTAAGGAGGAGTCCGGATTCAGGGTTTCCCGGGTCTGTGAACTGTGTGTTGTTCAGGGAAGCGGTTTTAACGTGTGTAGGAAGTTGTGCGGAGTCCGGCGTTGGTGGTGTGGGTGCGAGTCTGGAAGGCCAAGGAGGGTTCCGTGCGGAGATAAGCAACCGTCTGTGGAAAAACCCGCTCACCCGGAAAGTTCCGTCCGTCTGCAAAACACAAGTTGGAGTGCTAGTATCGGACCCCGTCTCAGTTTTCGGGTAAGTCTTGTATTTGTCGTTGTAGCAAGGGGTGTCGGGTTGTATTCTGAGTGACCTGCTTCTGGAGAAATCCGAAGTTGTGAGGGTCAGCCAATCTGTTCCTTGTTTGTGACGGAAAGATCTTTGGGTACGTGTCATTAGGAAGTTAGAGTTTGTCGGATACAAGGAGTGGCGTTGTCCTTACCCCTCCGAAAAAGTCAGTGAGGACCCTTTGAAGGTAAAACAGAGGTATCGAAAACCGTGTGTTGAGTTACGGATCTAGTGTTTGTGATAATCCGGATCCGGTAGAGAGTCCGGATAGAGAAAGAATCCGGATAGGGAGTGAAATTTGAAGTAGTTACAATAAACCGGATTAGACGGAATTTAGAACACCCTCTGGGGTTCCCTGGGACGATATTCCGTGTCATCTTGCCACGTTGTTGTGGTTAAGAGCACTTACTACAGTATTACGCGTACGACACTTTTGTTGCCGCTGCCGGGGACTCTGAGCGCGTGATTTAGATATCGGAAACCGTATCCGGTCAGAAAAGTTTAAAAGTTTAAAAAGTTTTTAAGGACTGGTCAAAAGAAGTCTGATACTTGGCTTCATGAGTAGGCCTCAAGGACGGAAAACACCCGGACGACGTTCAGAAAGGTTAGGAGAGTCATCTAGGAGAATAGTTCACGGGATCAGAGCGTTTGGATCAGAAGAAGACACTATTTCTGCCCCACCTCCGATCGTTACATCGAGAGTACTCCGGAGAAGGTTGTTGAAACAGTAGAAGACAGCGTTCCGGAAATCTTAGAGGAGCCAAATAGGACACCAACGTCGTCAGGAGAAGATCAACCTTCGGAAGAATCGGAAACTGCAATGGCCACCACACGCCTGAAGTACAGTAGGTTCCGGGGAGATGGTAGCCATGATGTTGATGACTGGATAGGTGAGTTTGAGTCCACCTCAATAGCTAATCAGGAAACAGCTGCATCTAGGCAGAGGATCTTTCAAGGGTTACTGAAAGGAGAGGCGCTGAGATGGTACCAAGACGTTCCGGAAGAAACCCGGGATGAATGGGACCGACTCAAGGAATCCTTCCTCCGTACATTCCGGGAAGTTGGAGGAGAAGCTAGGGCACTAGGTAGATTGAGTAAAGTCACCATGCGTCCCAGTGAGTCAGTACGGAAGTATGGGCAGAAGGTGAAGGGCCTAATCAAGAAGTTGACCACCGAGGTAGCTCCTAGTATACAAGTCAAGTGGTATGTAGCCGGATTTCCGGAAGAACACTATATTCATTAAAATGAGAGATTTCCATGAGAATGAGAGGTCCAAAACACAATATATTTTATAAATATATCAAAACTTGTGCTCTAGGGCGAGTGAAAAGCAATACATCAATACAAAAAATACATATACAATTGCAAATTCTTCATGAAAAGAATGAAATGTAATGATAATATTCATCATAAATACAATTAGTAGTGTCTCCACATCCCAACATCCTACTTGTAATGGTAAGGATGTCTACAGCACTTTCCCCACAGAACCTGTACATTGTAGGACATCCATTGTCATCCCAAAATTACATATGGATTCTAGTCTTCACAATAGCGAAGTATAATGAATCCAAAGTTTTGGAATACTCAAAACTACTTGAGCGTATTTGATATTGTATTGTACATGCCTACTACAATGGACAAAGGAGACATGGCTTTTTTTTCTATATGTATCCACTACGAGTGTGACCTACTCTTCAATTCTTCTAATGCCTTGAATATTTCAGGCCCTCGACTGTATCCACCATTATTTGAAGACCTTTGACATATGATCTCTCGCATTTGTTTCTTCAACGATTTTCGCTCCCAAGCATCCCATGAACGGCGACTCCCTTCAAACCGTGGTTCTCCAATATGAGTCTGGCACTGGCGTTTAGCAACACCCATTGACCTGCACTTGGGTATAGGAGGCAATACGCCCTCAAACATGGTAGCCCTTGCTTCATATATGCATGAACTCCGAGATCGCTTCGTTTGCACCCCTTTCGAAGAAGGGTGACACGGAAGCAAAGAGGCAAGAATCGGACACATCCCTCCTTCAACCTCTAACTTCAGTCCTGTTGGAGTATCACGACATCTGTCTTCTTCATAAAGCTTTCTTTGTGCCACTCTTTCAGAAGAAATTGGCAAAGTAGGTTGCCTTGAAGATCGCAACGGTGAAGGGGAGCAAGAAACGCGCGGATGTGGTCTCCCACTGGGAGGACTGTCGACCACGTTGTCCTCGATAGGCTTCGTTGAGAAGTCCAATGTTTAATTTGCCGTGGCTGCCGAACAAAGGAAATTTTCGGTGCTGAGAATGATTAATTGACCATAGACCAAGATGGAGTCTACTGATGCAGCGCAAGCTAATCCATCATGTGGGACATGTGTCTCTGAGATGCTCATCATCTGATAGAAAAAGTGCAGCTTAGACAAATTGAAATAACAACGTACAAATTCACTGAAAAACGTTAGACAGCACCAATTGATGCAAACACTTTCCATATATAAGTATGTAAGACACCCATGTACAGTTTAGATCGGACCGAGCTAAATTACATAAATCGATAAACAAGGGCTATAACACATGTAGACATGTTCACTTTAGGTCTCACCGAGCTAAATTACAGAAATCGATAAACATGATCTATAAAATAGACATGTTCATTTCAGGTCGGATCAAGCTAAAATGAACAAGACTAAAAATGACAGTTCACCTCACCTAAATCCCCCTAGACAATGACCTAACATAAACTAGAAGATGCATGAACTGCTTCCATGAGCTTGTTGTACTCCTTCCGATTCCTCTCGTCTCAAAGCATACGCCGCCCAATTCTTCCTGAGCCGTTTTCCTTGAATGCCTTCAAACCCACGTCTCCTGCAACGTGAAGGCGTTGAAACCAAGGAAGCAAAACATCAAGTAGGAACAAATCCCTAGGACCAATTCCTTTATAACTCCACGAATCTGGGAGTATAACATTCTCAGGCTTGTTCATTATGTGTTTGATGGGACTATCATCTACAATGATGGTATTCGCATCCAAGAAGCTCCCTTTGGAGCCTTTGAACAACATGTCCAGATTCTTTAAAAACAAGTCCTTGTCTGTCCTAGGCTCCTTGAATGAGACCAACCTCCCCGATCTTTCCCGTTGTTTCAATGTTTGGCACGAGTCTTGCCCTAGTATATGGAAGGGTGGCCCTACGTCTCGGAAAAGATATTGACAAATCATTTCAGTGGTGGACTTCTTCATGGAGCTCCACACTAAAACGATCGCAATTTTCCCTATCTCTGAGAGGAAATTAGAGCAATTAGGCCGCACCCACACTGCCGTGGGTCCAACTACAACAAGTTCTGTTGCAGAGTGTGGCTGCGAGAAGTCTCTCACTTTTTTGTGCAACAATCCTTTGGACTTCCAATCTTCGCAAACACAAAGAATGCCATTTAGGTCCAGGATAACATTGATCCACTTGTCCGCCACCCTGGACCTGAATGGGCAACTAATGCCCTCCGAAGATCCTCCACGAACAGATGGAGGACCGGATTCCTGCTATCAAACGGAAGAATGTGCAGACAGTTATAATCTTGCACTCCTCTTTTACAACTAGGAACGCATTGACATTAAGTGAGAACCCGAAGACACATGGGAAGAACAGAATACAACACATACCGGACTCAAAGAATGAAACACAATACCATACCTTATGTTGAGAGGATTCAGCGGGAAAGCTTTGATCATCAAGTTGTTCATTGGGACGGATCGGACTCTCAATCACCCTCTTTGATGTCCTTGGCGATGTGACAGGCAATATAACATCATGTACAACTACATGCTCTGGATGCAATGCAGGAAATGATTGATTTGTAGGAGTAGGGGTAGTGGGCATTATGGGAGCAGGGATAGTGGGCAATATGGGAGGGCCTGCAATACCAGAATTGAGACATGATGTTCTGTAAGACGTCAATACATTATAGCCTCAAAATTGAGTGTTAATACACAAAAGTGCTTTGAAAATTTGGAACTCCATGGTTCAGTCCATTACAACTTCAGGTTCACCAAAAAATTGATCTATCTACATTTTATATCTACAACTGCAACTCTAGGATACATATCAGCTCGAGTCGAGCTAAAACAAATGACATCGAGTGATTACTGGGCACAACTTGCTGGTGGATCTTCGTTGCGATCGGTGCCACTTCCTGGTACTACCTCCAGTGGATCCACGGGCAGGTTGTGCCCACTACCAGACTGCTCCCCTTCACTTGGTTGTGCGCTGGTGTCAACATGTACACCTTCTGAAGCAGAGCCTCCTTGAGTTGTAGAAGTACTCTGACCTGCAAGAGTTTCTTTGGCAGGAGGAGGAGGAGGGTTAGATTCAGGATGTCCAAGAGGTAGTGGTGGAGGTCCTGCCGGATTCCTCTAGGGAACAGAAACTGCGCTATCGTTAGATCCGGAGGGATTAATTCCAAGCATCAATTGTTGGGAAGGAGATGCAGGTTCAATCGCGGCAACTAGTGCGGCTTGATTCTTAAGAAGATATTGGTTCCACATTTCCCGATTTTGCCTGTTCTCTTCCTTGTTAGCTTTCTGCTCGTCAAGAAAAGCCTTGGCCAGATCTTGAAAGCCCTTGCTTGAAGCCTCTTGGAACCTCCTGTTCTCTGCACGATCTTCTTCTTGCGCGGCCTTGAGACGTTCTTGCTCCTGTAGAACTGATTTCAACGAATCTGCAAGGGCCTGCATAGGATCAATCTTTTTCTTCTTTGACGGCCGATTCCTAGACGACGGAGTGTTTGGAGTATTTGATGTAGGAGCCATTATCCCCAACGAATTCAAACCCGAAGAACTAGACAACCCAGGCACAGTTTGAGAAGCGGGAGCGGCCGGCGTTGTCATTTCTTCAAGTCCACAAGCATCATCTTGAGTCTCCTGCTCCAAGTCATCATCTTCGTCATCCTCATCGTCGTCTTCGTCCAGCACTTGCCTCTTTCCTCGCCGAGTTCTCGGCGATACAACACCAGACGATCGAGTTGTCCATCTTGTCGAACCAGGCATGGACTGCGAACCATGAATTTCCAGGGCCTCCTCTTCATTCGCTGTATAGGAACTGTCCAGAAAATTTGCTGAGTCTAGAGTCAGACCAACAGTGGCAATGCTACTCCATATTTCGGACTCAATATCCGGAACAACAGCAAAAACATCGATTGAACTCATCTGCAAGGCAACCATTTTGTTTAAAAACAGTTTGTATATTGCGAACTAGATCAACAACTGAAATGGCAATTCAGGTTGCACCAACCTAAATTGCCATGCAAGAGATGTTCGAATCGCAATTACGTTATGAGAATGCAATCTTATACAAATGATAAGGACAAATAATGAGGTGCAATTTAGGTCGCTCCGACCTGAAATGTAAGGTTCTACTTACAAGTGCAGCGCATGTCAGCTTTGATCCCGCGAAGACTGAGAGAACACTGGATCCCGGAAGACAGAACATCTTGATGAGCCACAGGTAAAACTCCATGCGAAGCTCCATTGTGTACATTCGAAACGAAAGTTCATCAAACCTTCTTGAATCCTTGTACACGATGGTTTCTGGAGCTCGAAATTCAGGATCAATTCGAGCCTGGAATGCGTTGTTTTTACTCTGGAGGAAAATGAGGCGGACTTTCTTGAGGGCTTTTGCAGAATTCGAAGGCAGATCGTATAGCCGTTCAGTCTTTGCCAGGTAATAATCGGAGAAACATCGATTGAAGGACCTAAGACCTTTATTCTTCTCCACAAATGCAAGTACTTGAGACTGATCGGTCTCATCAGCGACAATAAACAGCCACGCTTTGATTTCTTCCAACTTAGGTTCTTTCTTCTCCTACAACGACGATAACGCCTCGTAGAAGAAAGGATGGTCAATGGTGGAACCGTCCTTCTCCAGCACCCCTGGAATCGACCTGAAGTCAATAACTCCTAGAAGAATTTTACTTGTTGTGTCTGTCGTCCACATATGCGCCGGCCAATCGAAGTGTTTATTTTCTCCGATGCTATAAGGTCGCATATGAGCGACTCCCGTCGATGCTTGGAACTCCATTTTCTTCTGGAGAAAGACTTTGAAGAATTCCGCTGCCTTTGGAGATATATTTACAGCGGTCTTGTTTCTTGCTTTGACTTGCTTGCCCGTGGCGAAGTATGATTCACTCGGCCTCTCGAGGAGAAGGTTCATTGTCGCACTTGTGATAAGACGACTTCTCTTGAAGGATCTCCAGTTCTCGACAAGGATTTCACCATTTGCATTGAATAGGCCTAGTTCTAGGGCGAGGAGGTGAATCTCTTTCTTGACCATCCTTTTTCGCTTGACCCTCTCCACCCAGTCCTTTGAGCTATAGCAACTCACTAGGACTAAAGTTATAGGCTTGATAGTGACCTTGGGATATAGGTGCGTCCGGTTGGGACCAGAACGATTGAGAATGTGTCTCGCCATTTTCCTCATGTCGTCATATGTCAGATTCCCAAGCA
This sequence comes from Rhytidiadelphus loreus, assembly GCA_947034895.1. Lineage (NCBI taxonomy): Eukaryota > Viridiplantae > Streptophyta > Bryopsida > Hypnales > Hylocomiaceae > Rhytidiadelphus > Rhytidiadelphus loreus. The sequence continues at coordinate 64,415,506 of OX344763.1, read as the reverse complement.
GCTTGAAGAAGTCCCGACTTAGCGTACAGCTTTCTTGCTTCCAGTTCTTCCTCTCGTTGAACTTCATCTTGATGTCGGGGTCGTATAGCTCGCCTAGAGCAGCATTCATGATCACGTCGCTCCACAGCTTAAACAAATCATCGGGTGCAACAATGAGCTTTAGCTCGTTTACAATTTTTAACTTGTCGTCACCACCTTTCTTCTTTGCAAGCAAATGGTTCTTATTGACATCAATCATTGCAAAATGCTGAGTGATGGCTTTCTCGAATTTCTGCAATTCAGACCTCAACTATTAGTGAGGTGGTCATTTAAAAAGAGAATCTACAAGATATCATTACAAAAGTCATTTCTTCTTCAGGAGATGCAATTCAGGTCGGTCCGACCTGAATTACTCACCTTGAACTTAGTCGTCAAGGAAGTGATCTCCCTACGGCTCAACCCTGATGAGGAACTTCCATCTCCTTTTGGATGCTTCGGTCTGCCCATAGCTATCCAAACTGATCTTGCGCCAAGAATGTTAGTAGCCCACGACGGCTGAATAACCTGGAAATGGTTGACGCGGTTGTAGTAGGCTGAGATGGACCTCAGCTTCTCTGCGCTGAGAGACCAAACAATGAAGCAGTTCCAGGTCTTGAAGTACTGCCTCACATCATCACTTACACCACTTCCCTCCTCCATCATGAGTTTACTAGCAGTTTACTAGCAGCCACACTATGTTGTCCATTGATGATATAGAACATGCCATCCTTGACTTCATCCCAGCTTTCAGGTTGCCTCCTGTTCCTTGCCTGCAAGACTGGCATTACGCAAAGTGTCTGCTTCGTGCTTTTGTCTAGGATATTGACAAGGTAATTCAACTGCTCTTGTACAATTGTGTCCTCCTTGACGCGGACGTTGAACTCAGTCGGAGCAACAATCAATTTTTCTATGGGAAGCTCTTTTTTTTCTTCCGCACCAAAGATATACGCACTTGAGCACGTCTCCCAGTACTTCTTGTACATCTCGCTCACAATTTTATAGTTGGGCTTCTGGTTTGTCCTAAGCGCTTCAAGAACCGTGTTGAGTTCCTCCATTAAGCTCACCGAGTCAAGGCTAGACTGTTCGGATGCTTTCTCTGCCAACTTCTTTGCCGACGGTATTGCTAATGGGCTGCTCGGTGTTACAGACCTAGGAGTTACTGGTGGTTTCTTATTTTTGCTTCCCCGACTTTGTGATCCATGGGTTTTACGTCCTATTGATGGTTGCCCTTCTGACTGGCTAATATTTTCTATGGAGACGGTTCGGGGAGTCATGAACGATCGTTGCATATCATGCTTATCCTTGAAGACAAGAAATGAGTTCATGAGAAGTGTGAGCTTTGTGCACAGACGCTTTCCATTCAATGGAGTTCCATCTTGATTCTCGTATTCACCGGCATCCACCTTTTGCTCCAACTGCTTTAGTTCGACACTGTATGGTGTTGGTTCGAGGCTCTGGAGGAAAGGCGATATGTTGAAAATAATCTTCTCGGAGTTCAGGAGAAGCGTGAAGTGATATTGCTGCTCGGGGGTGCGATCATTGTTTGTTGTTACGCAGTGGATTTTAATGACTGGGAAGATGTCGGGGGTGATCCGCTTCACCTTCTCGTCGAAGGTCAGGGGCAAGTATGCGGCTGAGTTCTTGTACTTCATATTGAAGTGCATATTGTCTTTAAAGAGCACCATTTTCAGGGTCCATGACTCCACTTCCTTAGGTTCTGAGAACTCCCACCAGTCCCCTTCTATCATCATTTCGTCATTGCTGGCGTCCTTGGGTTCAATGTCTTCTCTTTTTTTGAAGTAACAATTGAGAAGTTCGGTAATGTCGTCCATCCTATACAAGATATTAGACAAGTTAGGCGAGTGTGCATTTTAGGTCGATTCGACCTGAAATGTCATTATATACCAAGGACTGAAGCTACAATGTTTATTTTATTTTTGCGATATCAAGGTTCGTTTGAAACCTCTTCTATTTGATATTCAGCGTGGTCCAACCTATATTTCACAATCATCGATAGGTTATTTGTGGAAATCTTCATCGATTTACATGCTTACTATTGTATTTTTCGATGTTCTCTATGTTATATTGACCTTTGAAGGAAGCGTAACCTAGTAAGGGATTGTGTAGCATCTCTAATTGGTTTTGCTTGGTGTGCACTTCAGGTTGGTTTGACCTGAATTGCTCTTAGCGGTGATTTGGTTTCTAGCTTTATTTGTAAATGGAGTTCAATCATGTATTAGATCGACGAGCTTCTCAATTGACTTGCGGAATGTGTGCGTTTCAGGTCGGTTCGACCTGAATTGCTCTGGGTGTGGATTAGGGATCTGAGTTTATGTGTGACTGCACAGGAATTATGTTTACGATCATGGAGCTTGTCAGGTAACTTGAGCAAGGTGTGCAATTCAGGTCGGTTCGACCTGAATTGCTCTGGGTGGGGATTAGGGATCTGAGTTTATGTGTGACTGCATAGAAATTATGTTTACAATCATGGAGCTTGTCAGGTAACCTGAGCAAGGTGTGCAATTCAGGTCGGTTCGACCTGAATTGCTCTGGGTGGGGATTAGGGATCTGAATTTATGTGTGACTGCTTTGCAATCATGTTTACGATCATGGAGCTTGTCAATTAACCTGAGGAAGGTGTGCGTTTCAGGTCGGTTCGACCTGAATTGCTCGGGGCGGGGATATGGGAATCAAGTTTCTATGTGTTAGAAGTTTTTTCTAGTACGGGATCGAAGAGCTCCTCCATTTAGTTCTGGAAGGTGTGCACTTTAGGTTGGTGCAACCTGAATTGCATTTCGCTTGACAGAAACTTTTGTTATTCTAAGATAATTCGAGTTATGGAATCCACCTGAGACCCTTTGATATCCGCCTAAGACCCTGTGATATCCTTCAATACCTGGAATATAGACCACTGATATTTATTGGAAATCGATGAAAAATATAGTTTGGGGGTTTGCTGAACCCTAAGACCTGAATGCGAGACCCTAAAATGACAAACTGAAACCTACAGCTTGAACCCTAATACCCTAAACCCTAAGACATTATCCACATACTGCATGTTGCTTGAATAATGAGCATTCTAACTAACCTGCAAACTTAACAAGAGATGAACTTGTCAAATTCTGATACGCCAAGATGCACGAAGCTCCAATTCCTGCAACAGTTTCAATATCCACAACAAATTCAGCATTCAAAATTTGAAGGAAATTGCTAAATCAAAAATAAGAGAATCTTATATGAGCGCTTGCACAATTCCAAAGTACACACGATCATTCATTTCAAAAAGAACTTCAAATTCACAAAGGAACTCACACATTTACAAAGAAACTCAAAACAAACCCAGAAAAAACACTAAACAAGCAAGCAATAAAACACAAAAAAAAAAAAAAATCAATAAACAAGCAAGCAAAACAACCAACCAACAAGGCAGCCTAAACCCTAAACAAAATAATCAGCAAGCAACTCAACATCTTCAAAGAATCTCATACACTAATATCTAACAAACCTAAACCCTAAACCACAAAATTGACAATCTCTAAATGGACCTAATTGTCAGATGTAAATCCTAATAGTAAGCTTTGTTACATCAAACTGAGCTTCGAATCCACATTATACTACAAAGTCTCAAACAACGTCCAACACTTGAAACAAACAAGCAATCAAGTGACACACAGACTTCATCAACAAAAACATAATTGAACAAACCCAACAACAACAGAAACAGCTGGAATTGGAGCCTGGAATTGGAAGAAGCAGCTGCCCTAGAATTGAAACAAGCGCCCAGCTTGAAGTAGTACAAAACGCCCGACAATTGAAACAAAAAGGTTGGGAATTCAATCAAACAGGAGCCCGGGAATTCAAAGACCACCAAACAGCTGGAATTCAATGCAAACTGAAAAAACGAACTCACCTTCTTCGAGTGCTCAGAAATCGCCACCGCCACCGCCCCCTTCCAAACACCGCCAGCAGAATTTTGAACACCGCCAACAGCCACCGCAATTCCGAACCCGCCAACAGACCACCAACAAACACCGCAATTCCGAACCCGCCACCAGAACTCGCCACCACCAGAACTCCAAAAAAACAGAACCCGCCACCAGAACTCGCCACCACCAGAACTCCCAAAAAACAAAAGCCGCCACCAGAACTCCAAAAAAACAAAACCTAGCTCCGTCGCTCAATCAAACAATCACCCTACGCACACACGAGAATCGAGCAGCTAGACTCACGTCGAGAGCCTAAACCGCAAACCAAAACCAGCTCCGAGAATCAAACCCTACCTCAGTCGCTCAAACACGGAGCACCGAGAATCACCGAGAGTCACCGAGAATCATCGGCACAGCAAACCCTAACTCAGTCACTCAAATACGGAGCAACAAGAATCACCGAGAATCAGGAGCACCGTTAATCGGTGGAGATATAAAATCCGCAAACCAAAACCAGCTGCAGCTCCGTCGCTCAAACACCGGCACACCAAACCCTAGCTTCGTCGCTCAAACACGGGGCACCTAGAATCACCAGCACCGTTAATCGGTGAATAAAATCCACAAAACAGAACCCACCGCCGTCGCTCAAACACCGGCACACCGAACCCTAACTCCGACGCTCAAACCGAGCAATGACAATCACGAGCACCGGAAATCGGATCACAGAGCCACCCTACAGACACGAGAATCGAGCACCGACAATCCAGCACCGGTAATCGGATCACTCAGTCACCCTACGCACTTTCCCAGTGCCTCCCCATCCGCCTGGACACGTGGTGGGGCGTGAGTGGGTGGGGCACTTGTTTTGTTTGGAGGTTCAGATGGAAGACAACCATTCTTTCACTCGTTAAGGTAGTATGCACCATTTAAGAGCTGGTCCGCCTTTTTTATAAGGTTACATGGACAAAATTATTTTTAGACCATGTTTCAGAGAAAGAGAAATGGATGTGGAAACTAACAAAAGTGGTTTTGTATTTTTCCAAGTATTTTCGGCTTACTTATAAATTTTCAAAGATTCAAGGCGTAGGCACCTATTTGTGACCATAGGTCCCCCAAAATCTCTCGACTTGCAATTTGTAAATAGATGTGCAAAAATCAAAGGCAATAATTGGCTCTTGTAGTACAAAACTAATTTTTTTCTCAATGCACTTAATTGCTAGAGTGGTTCACTTAAAGATCACCATGTCTCCATTGTTCACCTCAAAACAAGGACAATTTGAAGAAGGTGGGCACTTTTAGAGCACACTACCTTATATTACATTTTAATGAACCTGCCACCATGTTTAGATATATTGGTGATACATTATGTGAAAGCGGGTATCTACATCATTCAATGTGTATATTTTGGGCAATTTGGTGCTCAAAAGCACCAAAAAAATTTGGGCCAATACAAGCTATAGGAAATTTTTAGTAAAACTTCGGATGAAATCGCCACTTACACTCCTAGTTCAAGAAAATCGGCACATTAGAAATGAAAATAGGATTATAGATGCGTAGTTTATAATTTAAAATCCAATACATGGATGAATGTTGAAACATAGTGCACAACTATAACATCTAATATCCACACTTTGCCATTTCATAGAAAATGAAAAAAAAAAATATCTAAATAAAACAGGAGGGAGACAGGTGCCAAGAATTAGTCAAGACCAAACATGGACTCCTTCTGCAAATGCTACTATTCGAAGAAATTATATCAATTGAATGCATACATGAAAGTAAAAACAAAATCACTGATCAGTTTGCATAAGCTTGCATCGTGTACAATACATTAGTTTAGTTAGCTACCGTAGAGCTCTATTAAACTTAGGTGAAGATGGAGCCCCAAATTGGAGGCCAAACTTCACACATGGTTGTCCCGCCATGTCCTGCCAAATCATTCCATCGAACGTGAAGGATATTCAAAAAAAACATTTTTATTTAAATCTATTTGCTGGAAGTAACAATCGATGAAGATAATTTTTTTTATAAATTTTGACATTCAGAGATCAAAGCCCCTACTATTAGTATATACAATACTTTACAATTAAATCGAACACAACGGAATTATTAGTTTGAGTAGTTTTAATATTTTAAATGTTCTTTATGACCACCAATTGAACATGAAAGGACATGGCTGCTTCTTGCTTCGAATTCTTGTTTCTAAAATAAGGTCATTGCAAGTGACCACCAATAGCATATTTTTTTGGATTCTTGTGTGCACGAATAATTGCAACTTCTACAACAGGTTTCCCATTTGTTTGGGACGTGAATTTCATGACGTTATATTTCTTAAGACAAAAAAGGACATGCCTGCTTCTTGCTTCGAATTTTTGTTTCTGAAATAAGGTCATTACAAGTGACCACCAATAGCATATTTTTCTGGATTCTTGTGTGCACAAATAATTGCAACTTCTACAACAGGTTTCCCATTTGTTTTCCGACGTGAATTTCATGACTTTATATATTCTAAGACAAAAAAGGACATGCCTACTTCTTGCTTCGAATTTTTGTTTCTAAAATAAGGTCATTGCAAGTGACCACAAATAGCATATTTTTTTGAATTCTTGTGTGCACAAATAATTGCAACTTCTACAACAGGTTTCCCATTTGTTTGGGACGTGAATTTCAGGACGTTATATTTTTTTAGACAAAAAAGGAGATGCCTGCTTCTTGCTTCGAATTTTTGTTTCTAAAATAAGGTCATTACAAGTGACCACCAATAGCATATTTTTCTGGATTCTTGTGTGCACAAATAATTGCAACTTCTACAACAGGTTTCCCATTTGTTTCCGACGTAAATTTCATGACTTTATATATTCTAAGACAAAAAAGGACATGCCTACTTCTTGCTTCGAATTTTTGTTTCTAAAATAAGGTCATTGCAAGTGACCACCAATAGCATATTTTTTTGGATTCTTGTGTGCACCAATAATTGCAACTTGTACAACAGGTTTCCCATTTGTTTCCGACGTGAATTTCATGACTTTATATTTTCTAAGACAAAAAAGGACATGCCTGCTTCTTGCTTCGAATTTTTGTTTCTAAAATAAGGTCATTGCAAGTGACCACCAATAGCATATTTTTTTGGATTCTTGTGTGCACAAATAATTGCAACTTCTACAACAGGTTTCCCATTTGTTTCCGACTTGAATTTCATGACTTTATATTTTCTTGGACAAAAAAGGACATGCCTGCTTCTTGCTTCGAATTTTTGTTTCTAAAATAAGGTCATTACAAGTGACCACCAATAGCATATTTTTCTGGATTCTTGTGTGCACAAATAATTGCAACTTCTACAACAGGTTTCCCATTTGTTTCCGACGTAAATTTCATGACTTTATATATTCTAAGACAAAAAAGGACATGCCTACTTCTTGCTTCGAATTTTTGTTTCTAAAATAAGGTCATTGCAAGTGACCACCAATAGCAAATTTTTTTAGATTACTGTGTGCACGAATAATTGCAACTTCTACAACAGGTTTCCCATTTGTTTGGGACGTGAATTTCATGACGTTATATTTCTTTGGACAGAAAAGGACATGCCTGCTTCTTGCTTCGAATTTTTGTTTCTAAAATAAGGTCATTGCAAGTGACCACCAATAGCATATTTTTTTGGATTCTTGTGTGCACCAATAATTGCAACTTGTACAACAGGTTTCCCATTTGTTTCCGACGTGAATTTCATGACTTTATATTTTCTAAGACAAAAAAGGACATGCCTGCTTCTTGCTTCGAATTTTTGTTTCTAAAATAAGGTCATTGCAAGTGACCACCAATAGCATATCTTTTTGGATTCTTGTGTGCACAAATAATTGCAACTTCTACAACAGGTTTCCCATTTGTTTCCGACTTGAATTTCATGACTTTATATTTTCTTGGACAAAAAAGGACATGCCTGCTTCTTGCTTCGAATTTTTGTTTCTAAAATAAGGTCATTACAAGTGACCACCAATAGCATATTTTTTTGGATTCTTGTGTGCACAAATAATTGCAACTTCTACAACAGGTTTCCCATTTGTTTCCGACGTGAATTTCATGACTTTATATTTTCTAAGACAAAAAAGGACATGCCTGCTTCTTGCTTCGAATTTTTGTTTCTAAAATAAGGTCATTGCAAGTGACCACCAATAGCATATTTTTTTGGATTCTTGTGTGCACAAATAATTGCAACTTCTACACCAGGTTTCCCATTTGTTTCCGACTTGAATTTCATGACTTTATATTTTCTTGGACAAAAAAGGACATGCCTGCTTCTTGCTTCGAATTTTTGTTTCTAAAATAAGGTCATTACAAGTGACCACCAATAGCATATTCTTCTGGATTCTTGTGTGCACAAATAATTGCAACTTCTACAACAGGTTTCCCATTTGTTTTCCGACGTGAATTTCATGACTTTATATATTCTAAGACAAAAAAGGACATGCCTACTTCTTGCTTCGAATTTTTGTTTCTAAAATAAGGTCATTGCAAGTGACCACCAATAGCATATTTTTTTGGATTCTTGTGTGCACAAATAATTGCAACTTCTACAACAGGTTTCCCATTTGTTTGGGACGTGAATTTCATGACTTTATATTTTTTTGGACAATAAAGGACATGCCTGCTTCTTGCTTCGAATTTTTGTTTCTAAAATAAGGTCATTACAAGTGACCACCAATAGCATATTTTTCTGGATTCTTGTGTGCACAAATAATTGCAACTTCTACAACAGGTTTCCCATTTGTTTCCGACGTAAATTTCATGACTTTATATATTCTAAGACAAAAAAGGACATGCCTACTTCTTGCTTCGAATTTTTGTTTCTAAAATAAGGTCATTGCAAGTGACCACCAATAGCATATTTTTTTGGATTCTTGTGTGCACCAATAATTGCAACTTCTACAACAGGTTTCCCATTTGTTTGGGACGTGAATTTCAGGACGTTATATTTTTTTGGACAAAAAAGGACATGCCTGCTTCTTGCTTCGAATTTTTGTTTCTAAAATAAGGTTATTGCAAGTGACCACCAATAGCATATTCTTTTGAATTCTTGTGTGCACGAATAATTGCAACTTCTACAACAGGTTTCCCATTTGTTTCCGACGTGAATTTCAGGACGTTATATTTTTTTGGACAAAAAAGGACATACCTACTTGTTGCTTCGAATTTTTGTTTCTAAAATAAGGTCATTGCAAGTGACCACCAATAGCATATTTTTTTGGATTCCTGTGTGCACAAATAATTACAACTTCTACAACAGCTTTTCCATTTGTTTCCAACGTGAATTTCATGACTTTCTATTTTCTAAAACAAAAAAGGACATGCCTGCTTCTTGCTTCGAATTTTTGTTTCTTAAATAAGGTCATTGCAAGTGACCACCAATAGCATATTTTTTTGAATTCTTGTGTGCACGAATAATTGCAACTTCTACAACAGGTTTCCCATTTGTTTGGGACGTAAATTTCATGACTTTATATTTTCTAAGACAAAAAAGGACATGCCTGCTTGTTGCTTCGAATTTTTGTTTCTAAAATAAGGTCATTGCAAGTGACCACCAATAGCATATTTTTTTGGATTCTTGTGTGCACCAATAATTGCAACTTCTACAACAGGTTTTCCATTTGTTTCCGACGAGAATATCATGACTTTATATTTTCTAAGACAAAAAAGGACATGCCTGCTTCTTGCTTCGAATTTTTGTTTCTAAAATAAGGTCATTGCAAGTGACCACCAATAGCATATTTTTTTGGATTCTTGTGTGCACAAATAATTGCAACTTCTGCAACAGGTTTCCCATTTGTTTCCGAGGTAAATTTCATGACTTTATATTTTCTAAGACAAAAAAGGACATGCCTACTTGTTGCTTCGAATTTTTGTTTCTAAAATAAGGTCATTGCAAGTGACCACCAATAGCAAATTTTTTTAGATTACTGTGTGCACGAATAATTGCAACTTCTACAACAGGTTTCCCATTTGTTTGGGACGTGAATTTCATGACGTTATATTTTTTTGGACATAAAAGGACATGCCTGCTTCTTGCTTCGAATTTTTGTTTCTAAAATAAGGTCATTGCAAGTGACCACCAATAGCATATTTTTTTGGATTCTTGTGTGCATGAATAATTGCAACTTCTACAACAGGTTTCCCATTTGTTTGGGACGTGAATTTCAGGACGTTATATTTCTTTGGACAGAAAAGGACATGCCTGCTTCTTGCTTCGAATTTTTGTTTCTAAAATAAGGTCATTGCAAGTGACCACCAATAGCATATTTTTTTGGATTCTTGTGTGCACCAATAATTGCAACTTCTACAACAGGTTTCCCATTTGTTTCCGACGTGAATTTCATGACTTTATATTTTTTTGGACAAAAAAGGACATGCTTGCTTCTTGCTTCGAATTTTTGTTTCTAAAATAAGGTCATTGCAAGTGACCACCAATAGCATATTTTTTTGGATTCTTGTGTGCACAAATAATTGCAACTTCTACAACAGGTTTCCCATTTGTTTCCGACTTGAATTTCATGACTTTATATTTTCTTGGACAAAAAAGGACATGCCTGCTTCTTGCTTCGAATTTTTGTTTCTAAAATAAGGTCATTACAAGTGACCACCAATAGCATATTCTTCTGGATTCTTGTGTGCACAAATAATTGCAACTTCTACAACAGGTTTCCCATTTGTTTTCCGACGTGAATTTCATGACTTTATATTTTCTAAGACAAAAAAGGACATGCCTACTTGTTGCTTCGAATTTTTGTTTCTAAAATAAGGTCATTGCAAGTGACCACCAATAGCAAATTTTTTTAGATTACTGTGTGCACGAATAATTGCAACTTCTACAACAGGTTTCCCATTTGTTTGGGACGTGAATTTCAAGACGTTATATTTTTTTGGACATAAAAGGACATGCCTGCTTCTTGCTTCGAATTTTTGTTTCTAAAATAAGGTCATTGCAAGTGACCACCAATAGCATATTTTTTTGGATTCTTGTGTGCATGAATAATTGCAACTTCTACAACAGGTTTCCCATTTGTTTGGGACGTGAATTTCAGGACGTTATATTTCTTTGGACAGAAAAGGACATGCCTGCTTCTTGCTTCGAATTTTTGTTTCTAAAATAAGGTCATTGCAAGTGACCACCAATAGCATATTTTTTTGGATTCTTGTGTGCACCAATAATTGCAACTTCTACAACAGGTTTCCCATTTGTTTCCGACGTGAATTTCATGACTTTATATTTTTTTGGACAAAAAAGGACATGCTTGCTTCTTGCTTCGAATTTTTGTTTCTAAAATAAGGTCATTGCAAGTGACCACCAATAGCATATTTTTTTGGATTCTTGTGTGCACCAATAATTGCAACTTCTACAACAGGTTTCCCATTTGTTTCCGACTTGAATTTCATGACTTTATATTTTCTTGGACAAAAAAGGACATGCCTGCTTCTTGCTTCGAATTTTTGTTTCTAAAATAAGGTCATTACAAGTGACCACCAATAGCATATTCTTCTGGATTCTTGTGTGCACAAATAATTGCAACTTCTACAACAGGTTTCCCATTTGTTTTCCGACGTGAATTTCATGACTTTATATATTCTAAGACAAAAAAGGACATGCCGACTTCTTGCTTCGAATTTTTGTTTCTAAAATAAGGTCATTGCAAGTGACCACCAATAGCATATTTTTTTGGATTCTTGTGTGCACAAATAATTGCAACTTCTACAACAGGTTTCCCATTTGTTTCCGACGTGAATTTCAAGACTTTATATTTTCTAACACAAAAAAGGACATGCCTGCTTCTTGCTTCGAATTTTTGTTTCTAAAATAAGGTCATTGCAAGTGACCACCAATAGCATATTTTTTCGGATTCTTGTGTGCACGAATAATTGCAACTTCCAGAACAGGTTTCCCATTTGTTTCCGACGTAAATTTCATGACTTTATATTTTTTAAGACAAAAAAGGACATGCCTGCTTCTTGGTTCGAATTTTGTTTCTAAAATAAGGTCATTGCAAGTGACCACCAATAGCATATTTTTTTGGATTCTTGTGTGCACCAATAATTGCAACTTCTACAACAGGTTTGCCATTTGTTTCGGACGTGAATTTGATGACTTTATATTTTCTAAGACAAAAAAGGACATGCCTGCTTGTTGCTTCGAATTTTTGTTTCTAAAATAAGGTCATTGCAAGTGACAACCAATAGCATATTCTTTTGGATTCTTGTGTGCACAAATAATTGCAACTTCTGCAACAGGTTTCCCATTTGTTTCCGAGATAAATTTCATGACTTTATATTTTCTAAGACAAAAAAGGACATGCCTACTTGTTGCTTCGAATTTTTGTTTCTAAAATAAGGTCATTGCAAGTGACCACGAATAGCATATTTTTTTAGATTCTTGTGTGCACGAATAATTGCAACTTCTACAACAGGTTTCCCATTTGTTTCCGACGTGAATTGCATGACTTTATATTTTCTAACACAAAAAAGGACATGCCTGCTTCTTCCTTCGAATTTTTGTTTCTAAAATAAGGTCATTGCAAGTGACCACCAATAGCATATTTTTTTGGATTCTTGTGTGCACCAATAATTGCAACTTCTACAACAGGTTTCCCATTTGTTTGCGACGTGAATTTCAGGACGTTATATTTTTTTGGACAAAAAAGGACATGCCTACTTGTTGCTTCAAATTCTTGTTTCTAAAATAAGGTCATTGCAAGTGACCACCAATAGCATATTTTTTTGTATTCCTGTGTGCACAAATAATTACAACTTCTACAACAGCTTTTCCATTTGTTTCCAACATGAATTTCATGACTTTATATTTTCTAAAACAAAAAAGGACATGCCTGCTTCTTGCTTCGAATTTTTGTTTCTTAAATAAGGTCATTGCAAGTGACCACCAATAGCATATTTTTTTGAATTCTTGTGTGCACGAATAATTGCAACTTCTACAACAGGTTTCCCATTTGTTTCCGACGTAAATTTCATGACTTTATATTTTCTAAGACAAAAAAGGACATGCCTGCTTCTTGCTTCGAATTTTTGTTTCTAAAATAAGGTCATTGCAAGTGACCACCAATAGCATATTTTTTTGGATTCTTGTGTGCACCAATAATTGCAACTTCTACAACAGGTTTTCCATTTGTTTCCGACGAGAATATCATGACTTTATATTTTCTAAGACAAAAAAGGACATGCCTGCTTCTTGCTTCGAATTTTTGTTTCTAAAATAAGGTCATTGTAAGTGACCACCAATAGCATATTTTTTTGGATTCTTGTGTGCACAAATAATTGCAACTTCTGCAACAGGTTTCCCATTTGTTTCCGAGGTAAATTTCATGACTTTATATTTTCTAAGACAAAAAAGGACATGCCTACTTGTTGCTTCGAATTTTTGTTTCTAAAATAAGGTCATTGCAAGTGACCACCAATAGCAAATTTTTTTAGATTACTGTGTGCACGAATAATTGCAACTTCTACAACAGGTTTCCCATTTGTTTGGGACGTGAATTTCATGACGTTATATTTTTTTGGACAAAAAAGGACATGCCTGCTTCTTGCTTCGAATTTTTGTTTCTAAAATAAGGTCATTGCAAGTGACCACCAATAGCATATTTTTTTGGATTCTTGTGTGCATGAATAATTGCAACTTCTACAACAGGTTTCCCATTTGTTTGGGACGTGAATTTCAGGACGTTATATTTCTTTGGACAGAAAAGGACATGCCTGCTTCTTGCTTCGAATTTTTGTTTCTAAAATAAGGTCATTACAAGTGACCACCAATAGCATATTTTTCTGGATTCTTGTGTGCACAAATAATTGCAACTTCTACAACAGGTTTCCCATTTGTTTCCGACGTAAATTTCATGACTTTATATATTCTAAGACAAAAAAGGACATGCCTACTTGTTGCTTCGAATTTTTGTTTCTAAAATAAGGTCATTGCAAGTGACCACCAATAGCATATTTTTTTGAATTCTTGTGTGCACGAATAATTGCAACTTCTACAACAGGTTTCCCATTTGTTTCCGACGTAAATTTCATGACTTTATATTTTCTAAGACAAAAAAGGACATGCCTGCTTCTTGCTTCGAATTTTTGTTTCTAAAATAAGGTCATTGCAAGTGACCACCAATAGCATATTTTTTTGGATTCTTGTGTGCACCAATAATTGCAACTTCTACAACAGGTTTTCCATTTGTTTCCGACGAGAATATCATGACTTTATATTTTCTAAGACAAAAAAGGACATGCCTGCTTCTTGCTTCGAATTTTTGATTCTAAAATAAGGTCATTGCAAGTGACCACCAATAGCATATTTTTTTGGATTCTTGTGTGCACAAATAATTGCAACTTCTGCAACAGGTTTCCCATTTGTTTCCGAGGTAAATTTCATGACTTTATATTTTCTAAGACAAAAAAGGACATGCCTACTTGTTGCTTCGAATTTTTGTTTCTAAAATAAGGTCATTGCAAGTGACCACCAATAGCAAATTTTTTTAGATTACTGTGTGCACGAATAATTGCAACTTCTACAACAGGTTTCCCATTTGTTTGGGACGTGAATTTCATGACGTTATATTTTTTTGGACAAAAAAGGACATGCGTGCTTCTTGCTTCGAATTTTTGTTTCTAAAATAAGGTCATTGCAAGTGACCACCAATAGCATATTTTTTTGGATTCTTGTGTGCATGAATAATTGCAACTTCTACAACAGGTTTCCCATTTGTTTGGGACGTGAATTTCAGGACGTTATATTTCTTTGGACAGAAAAGGACATGCCTGCTTCTTGCTTCGAATTTTTGTTTCTAAAATAAGGTCATTGCAAGTGACCACCAATAGCATATTTTTTTGGATTCTTGTGTGCACCAATAATTGCAACTTGTACAACAGGTTTCCCATTTGTTTCCGACGTGAATTTCATGACTTTATATTTTCTAAGACAAAAAAGGACATGCCTGCTTCTTGCTTCGAATTTTTGTTTCTAAAATAAGGTCATTGCAAGTGACCACCAATAGCATATTTTTTTGGATTCTTGTGTGCACAAATAATTGCAACTTCTACAACAGGTTTCCCATTTGTTTCCGACTTGAATTTCATGACTTTATATTTTCTTGGACAAAAAAGGACATGCCTGCTTCTTGCTTCGAATTTTTGTTTCTAAAATAAGGTCATTACAAGTGACCACCAATAGCATATTCTTCTGGATTCTTGTGTGCACAAATAATTGCAACTTCTACAACAGGTTTCCCATTTGTTTTCCGACGTGAATTTCATGACTTTATATATTCTAAGACAAAAAAGGACATGCCTACTTCTTGCTTCGAATTTTTGTTTCTAAAATAAGGTCATTGCAAGTGACCACCAATAGCATATTTTTTTGGATTCTTGTGTGCACAAATAATTGCAACTTCTACAACAGGTTTCCCATTTGTTTCCGACGTGAATTTCATGACTTTATATTTTTTTGGACAATAACGGACATGCCTGCTTCTTGCTTCGAATTTTTGTTTCTAAAATAAGGTCATTACAAGTGACCACCAATAGCATATTTTTCTGGATTCTTGTGTGCACAAATAATTGCAACTTCTACAACAGGTTTCCCATTTGTTTCCGACGTAAATTTCATGACTTTATATATTCTAAGACAAAAAAGGACATGCCTACTTCTTGCTTCGAATTTTTGTTTCTAAAATAAGGTCATTGCAAGTGACCACCAATAGCATATTTTTTTGGATTCTTGTGTGCACCAATAATTGCAACTTCTACAACAGGTTTCCCATTTGTTTGGGACGTGAATTTCAGGACGTTATATTTTTTTGGACAAAAAAGGACATGCCTGCTTCTTGCTTCGAATTTTTGTTTCTAAAATAAGGTTATTGCAAGTGACCACCAATAGCATATTCTTTTGAATTCTTGTGTGCACGAATAATTGCAACTTCTACAACAGGTTTCCCATTTGTTTCCGACGTGAATTTCAGGACGTTATATTTTTTTGGACAAAAAAGGACATGCCTGCTTCTTGCTTCGAATTTTTGTTTCTAAAATAAGGTCATTGCAAGTGACCACCAATAGCATATTTTTTTGGATTCTTGTGTGCATGAATAATTGCAACTTCTACAACAGGTTTCCCATTTGTTTGGGACGTGAATTTCAGGACGTTATATTTCTTTGGACAGAAAAGGACATGCCTGCTTCTTGCTTCGAATTTTTGTTTCTAAAATAAGGTCATTGCAAGTGACCACCAATAGCATATTTTTTTGGATTCTTGTGTGCACGAATAATTGCAACTTGTACAACAGGTTTCCCATTTGTTTCCGACGTGAATTTCATGACTTTATATTTTCTAAGACAAAAAAGGACATGCCTGCTTCTTGCTTCGAATTTTTGTTTCTAAAATAAGGTCATTGCAAGTGACCACCAATAGCATATTTTTTTGGATTCTTGTGTGCACAAATAATTGCAACTTCTACAACAGGTTTCCCATTTGTTTCCGACTTGAATTTCATGACTTTATATTTTCTTGGACAAAAAAGGACATGCCTGCTTCTTGCTTCGAATTTTTGTTTCTAAAATAAGGTCATTACAAGTGACCACCAATAGCATATTCTTCTGGATTCTTGTGTGCACCAATAATTGCAACTTCTACAACAGGTTTCCCATTTGTTTTCCGACGTGAATTTCATGACTTTATATATTCTAAGACAAAAAAGGACATGCCTACTTCTTGCTTCGAATTTTTGTTTCTAAAATAAGGTCATTGCAAGTGACCACCAATAGCATATTTTTTTGGATTCTTGTGTGCACAAATAATTGCAACTTCTACAACAGGTTTCCCATTTGTTTCCGACGTGAATTTCATGACTTTATATTTTTTTGGACAATAATGGACATGCCTGCTTCTTGCTTCGAATTTTTGTTTCTAAAATAAGGTCATTACAAGTGACCACCAATAGCATATTTTTCTGGATTCTTGTGTGCACAAATAATTGCAACTTCTACAACAGGTTTCCCATTTGTTTCCGACGTAAATTTCATGACTTTATATATTCTAAGACAAAAAAGGACATGCCTACTTCTTGCTTCGAATTTTTGTTTCTAAAATAAGGTCATTGCAAGTGACCACCAATAGCATATTTTTTTGGATTCTTGTGTGCACCAATAATTGCAACTTCTACAACAGGTTTCCCATTTGTTTGGGACGTGAATTTCAGGACGTTATATTTTTTTGGACAAAAAAGGACATGCCTGCTTCTTGCTTCGAATTTTTGTTTCTAAAATAAGGTTATTGCAAGTGACCACCAATAGCATATTCTTTTGAATTCTTGTGTGCACGAATAATTGCAACTTCTACAACAGGTTTCCCATTTGTTTCCGACGTGAATTTCAGGACGTTATATTTTTTTGGACAAAAAAGGACATGCCTGCTTCTTGCTTCGAATTTTTGTTTCTAAAATAAGGTCATTGCAAGTGACCACCAATAGCATATTTTTTTGGATTCTTGTGTGCATGAATAATTGCAACTTCTACAACAGGTTTCCCATTTGTTTGGGACGTGAATTTCAGGACGTTATATTTCTTTGGACAGAAAAGGACATGCCTGCTTCTTGCTTCGAATTTTTGTTTCTAAAATAAGGTCATTGCAAGTGACCACCAATAGCATATTTTTTTGGATTCTTGTGTGCACCAATAATTGCAACTTGTACAACAGGTTTCCCATTTGTTTCCGACGTGAATTTCATGACTTTATATTTTCTAAGACAAAAAAGGACATGCCTGCTTCTTGCTTCGAATTTTTGTTTCTAAAATAAGGTCATTGCAAGTGACCACCAATAGCATATTTTTTTGGATTCTTGTGTGCACAAATAATTGCAACTTCTACACCAGGTTTCCCATTTGTTTCCGACTTGAATTTCATGACTTTATATTTTCTTGGACAAAAAAGGACATGCCTGCTTCTTGCTTCGAATTTTTGTTTCTAAAATAAGGTCATTACAAGTGACCACCAATAGCATATTCTTCTGGATTCTTGTGTGCACCAATAATTGCAACTTCTACAACAGGTTTCCCATTTGTTTTCCGACGTGAATTTCATGACTTTATATATTCTAAGACAAAAAAGGACATGCCTACTTCTTGCTTCGAATTTTTGTTTCTAAAATAAGGTCATTGCAAGTGACCACCAATAGCATATTTTTTTGGATTCTTGTGTGCACAAATAATTGCAACTTCTACAACAGGTTTCCCATTTGTTTCCGACGTGAATTTCATGACTTTATATTTTTTTGGACAATAAAGGACATGCCTGCTTCTTGCTTCGAATTTTTGTTTCTAAAATAAGGTCATTACAAGTGACCACCAATAGCATATTTTTCTGGATTCTTGTGTGCACAAATAATTGCAACTTCTACAACAGGTTTCCCATTTGTTTCCGACGTAAATTTCATGACTTTATATATTCTAAGACAAAAAAGGACATGCCTACTTCTTGCTTCGAATTTTTGTTTCTAAAATAAGGTCATTGCAAGTGACCACCAATAGCATATTTTTTTGGATTCTTGTGTGCACCAATAATTGCAACTTCTACAACAGGTTTCCCATTTGTTTGGGACGTGAATTTCAGGACGTTATATTTTTTTGGACAAAAAAGGACATGCCTGCTTCTTGCTTCGAATTTTTGTTTCTAAAATAAGGTTATTGCAAGTGACCACCAATAGCATATTCTTTTGAATTCTTGTGTGCACGAATAATTGCAACTTCTACAACAGGTTTCCCATTTGTTTCCGACGTGAATTTCAGGACGTTATATTTTTTTGGACAAAAAAGGACATGCCTACTTGTTGCTTCGAATTTTTGTTTCTAAAATAAGGTCATTGCAAGTGACCACCAATAGCATATTTTTTTGGATTCCTGTGTGCACAAATAATTACAACTTCTACAACAGCTTTTCCATTTGTTTCCAACGTGAATTTCATGACTTTCTATTTTCTAAAACAAAAAAGGACATGCCTGCTTCTTGCTTCGAATTTTTGTTTCTTAAATAAGGTCATTGCAAGTGACCACCAATAGCATATTTTTTTGAATTCTTGTGTGCACGAATAATTGCAACTTCTACAACAGGTTTCCCATTTGTTTCCGACGTAAATTTCATGACTTTATATTTTCTAAGACAAAAAAGGACATGCCTGCTTCTTGCTTCGAATTTTTGTTTCTAAAATAAGGTCATTGCAAGTGACCACCAATAGCATATTTTTTTGGATTCTTGTGTGCACCAATAATTGCAACTTCTACAACAGGTTTTCCATTTGTTTCCGACGAGAATATCATGACTTTATATTTTCTAAGACAAAAAAGGACATGCCTGCTTCTTGCTTCGAATTTTTGTTTCTAAAATAAGGTCATTGCAAGTGACCACCAATAGCATATTTTTTTGGATTCTTGTGTGCACAAATAATTGCAACTTCTGCAACAGGTTTCCCATTTGTTTCCGAGGTAAATTTCATGACTTTATATTTTCTAAGACAAAAAAGGACATGCCTACTTGTTGCTTCGAATTTTTGTTTCTAAAATAAGGTCATTGCAAGTGACCACCAATAGCAAATTTTTTTAAATTACTGTGTGCACGAATAATTGCAACTTCTACAACAGGTTTCCCATTTGTTTGGGACGTGAATTTCATGACGTTATATTTTTTTGGACAAAAAAGGACATGCCTGCTTCTTGCTTCGAATTTTTGTTTCTAAAATAAGGTCATTGCAAGTGACCACCAATAGCATATTTTTTTGGATTCTTGTGTGCATGAATAATTGCAACTTCTACAACAGGTTTCCCATTTGTTTGGGACGTGAATTTCAGGACGTTATATTTCTTTGGACAGAAAAGGACATGCCTGCTTCTTGCTTCGAATTTTTGTTTCTAAAATAAGGTCATTGCAAGTGACCACCAATAGCATATTTTTTTGGATTCTTGTGTGCACCAATAATTGCAACTTCTACAACAGGTTTCCCATTTGTTTCCGACGTGAATTTCATGACGTTATATTTTTTTGGACAAAAAAGGACATGCCTGCTTCTTGCTTCGAATTTTTGTTTCTAAAATAAGGTCATTGCAAGTGACCACCAATAGCATATTTTTTTGGATTCTTGTGTGCACAAATAATTGCAACTTCTACAACAGGTTTCCCATTTGTTTCCGACTTGAATTTCATGACTTTATATTTTCTTGGACAAAAAAGGACATGCCTGCTTCTTGCTTCGAATTTTTGTTTCTAAAATAAGGTCATTACAAGTGACCACCAATAGCATATTCTTCTGGATTCTTGTGTGCACAAATAATTGCAACTTCTACAACAGGTTTCCCATTTGTTTTCCGACGTGAATTTCATGACTTTATATATTCTAAGACAAAAAAGGACATGCCTACTTCTTGCTTCGAATTTTTGTTTCTAAAATAAGGTCATTGCAAGTGACCACCAATAGCATATTTTTTTGGATTCTTGTGTGCACAAATAATTGCAACTTCTACAACAGGTTTCCCATTTGTTTCCGACGTGAATTTCAAGACTTTATATTTTCTAACACAAAAAAGGACATGCCTGCTTCTTGCTTCGAATTTTTGTTTCTAAAATAAGGTCATTGCAAGTGACCACCAATAGCATATTTTTTCGGATTCTTGTGTGCACGAATAATTGCAACTTCCAGAACCGGTTTCCCATTTGTTTCCGACGTAAATTTCATGACTTTATATTTTTTAAGACAAAAAAGGACATGCCTGCTTCTTGGTTCGAATTTTGTTTCTAAAATAAGGTCATTGCAAGTGACCACCAATAGCATATTTTTTTGGATTCTTGTGTGCACCAATAATTGCAATTTCTACAACAGGTTTGCCATTTGTTTCGGACGTGAATTTGATGACTTTATATTTTCTAAGACAAAAAAGGACATGCCTGCTTGTTGCTTCGAATTTTTGGTTCTAAAATAAGGTCATTGCAAGTGACAACCAATAGCATATTCTTTTGGATTCTTGTGTGCACAAATAATTGCAACTTCTGCAACAGGTTTCCCATTTGTTTCCGAGATAAATTTCATGACTTTATATTTTCTAAGACAAAAAAGGACATGCCTACTTGTTGCTTCGAATTTTTGTTTCTAAAATAAGGTCATTGCAAGTGACCACGAATAGCATATTTTTTTAGATTCTTGTGTGTACGAATAATTGCAACTTCTACAACAGGTTTCCCATTTGTTTCCGACGTGAATTGCATGACTTTATATTTTCTAACACAAAAAAGGACATGCCTGCTTCTTGCTTCGAATTTTTGTTTCTAAAATAAGGTCATTGGAAGTGACCACCAATAGCATATTTTTTCGGATTCTTGGGTGCACGAATAATTGCAACTTCCACAACAGGTTTCCCATTTGTTTCCGACGTAAATTTCATGACTTTATATTTTCTAAGATAAAAAAGGACATGCCTGCTTCTTGCTTCAAATTTTTGTTTCTAAAATAAGGTCATTGCAAGTGACCACCAATAGCATATTTTTTTGGATTCTAGTGTGCACCAATAATTGCAACTTCTACAACAGGTTTCCCATTTGTTTGGGACGTGAATTTCTGGACGTTATATTTTTTTGGACAAAAAAGGACATGCCTGCTTCTTGCTTCGAATTTTCGTTCCTAAGATAAGGTCATTGCAAGTGACCACCAATAGCATATTTTTTTGGATTCTTGTGTGCACCAATAATTGCAACTTGTACAACAGGTTTCCCATTTGTTTCCGACGTGAATTTCATGACTTTATATTTTCTAAGACAAAAAAGGACATGCCTGCTTCTTGCTTCGAATTTTTGTTTCTAAAATAAGGTCATTGCAAGTGACCACCAATAGCATATTTTTTTGGATTCTTGTGTGCACAAATAATTGCAACTTCTACAACAGGTTTCCCATTTGTTTCCGACGTGAATTTCAAGACTTTATATTTTCTAACACAAAAAAGGACATGCCTGCTTCTTGCTTCGAATTTTTCTTTCTAAAATAAGGTCATTGCAAGTGACCACCAATAGCATATTTTTTCGGATTCTTGTGTGCACGAATAATTGCAACTTCCACAACAGGTTTCCCATTTGTTTCCGACGTGAATTTCATGACTTTATATTTTTTAAGACAAAAAAGGACATGCCTGCTTCTTGGTTCGAATTTTGTTTCTAAAATAAGGTCATTGCAAGTGACCACCAATAGCATATTTTTTTGGATTCTTGTGTGCACCAATAATTGCAACTTCTACAACAGGTTTGCCATTTGTTTCGGACGTGAATTTGATGACTTTATATTTTCTAAGACAAAAAAGGACATGCCTGCTTGTTGCTTCGAATTTTTGTTTCTAAAATAAGGTCATTGCAAGTGACAACCAATAGCATATTCTTTTGGATTCTTGTGTGCACAAATAATTGCAACTTCTGCAACAGGTTTCCCATTTGTTTCCGAGATAAATTTCATGACTTTATATTTTCTAAGGCAAAAAAGGACATGCCTGCTTCTTGCTTCAAATTTTTGTTTCTAAAATAAGGTCATTGCAAGTGACCACCAATAGCATATTTTTTTGGATTCTTGTGTGCACCAATAATTGCAACTTCTACAACAGGTTTCCCATTTGTTTGGGACGTGAATTTCAGGACGTTATATTTTTTTGGACAAAAAAGGACATGCCTGCTTCTTGCTTCGAATTTTTGTTTCTAAAATAAGGTCATTGCAAGTGACCACCAATTGCATATTTTTTTGGATTCTTGTGTGCACCAATAATTGCAACTTGTACAACAGGTTTCCCATTTGTTTCCGAGGTAAATTTCATGACTTTATATTTTCTAAGACAAAAAAGGACATGCCTGCTTCTTGCTTCGAATTTTTGTTTCTAAAATAAGGTCATTGCAAGTGACCACCAATTGCATATTTTTTTGGATTCTTGTGTGCACGAATAATTGCAACTTCCACAACAGGTTTTCCATTTGTTTGGGACGTGAAGTTCATGACTTTATATTTTCTAAGACAAAAAAGGACATGCCTGCTTCTTGCTTCGAATTTTTGTTTCTAAAATAAGGTCATTGCAAGTGACCACCAATTGCATATTTTTTTGGATTCTTGTGTGCACAAATAATTGCAACTTCCACAACAGGTTTTCCATTTGTTTCCGACGAGAATATCATGACTTTATATTTTCTAAGACAAAAAAGGACATGCCTGCTTCTTGCTTCGAATTTTTGTTTCTAAAATAAGGTCATTGCAAGTGACCACCAATAGCATATTTTTTTGGATTCTTGTGTGCACAAATAATTGCAACTTCTACAACAGGTTTCCCATTTGTTTGGGACGTGAATTTCAGGACGTTATATTTTTTTGGACAAAAAAGGACATGCCTGCTTCTTGCTTCGAAATTTTGGTTCTAAAATAAGGTCATTGCAAGTGACCACCAATAGCATATTTTTCTGGATTCTTGTGTGCACCAATAATTGCAACTTCTACAACAGGTTTCCAATTTGTTTCCGACGTGAATTTCATGACTTTATATTTTCTATGACAAAAAAGGACATGCCTGCTTCTTGCTTCGAATTTTGTTTCTAGAATAAGGTCATTGCAAGTGACCACCAATAGCATATTTTTTTGGATTCTTGTGTGCACGAATAATTGCAACTTCCACAACAGGTTTCCCATTTGTTTCCGACGTAAATTTCATGACTTTATATTTTCTAAGATAAAAAAGGACATGCCTGCTTCTTGCTTCGAATTTTTGTTTCTAAAATAAGGTCATTGCAAGTGACCACCAATAGCATTTTTTTTTGAATTCTTGTGTGCACGAATAATTGCAACTTCTACAACAGGTTTCCCATTTGTGTCCGACGTGAATTTCATCACTTTATATTTTCTAAGACAAAAAAGGACATGCCTACTTGTTGCTTCGAATTTTTGTTTCTAAAATAAGGTCATTGCAAGTGACCACGAATAGCATATTTTTTTAGATTCTTGTGTGCACGAATAATTACAATTTCTACAACAGGTTTCCCATTTGTTTCGGACGTGAATTTGATGACTTTATATTTTCTAAGACAAAAAAGGACATGCCTGCTTCTTGCTTCGAATTTTTGTTTCTAAAATAAGGTCATTGCAAGTGACCACCAATAGCATATTTTTTTGGATTCTTGTGTGCACGAATAATTGCAACTTCCACAACAGGTTTCCCATTTGTTTCCGACGTAAATTTCATGACTTTATATTTTCTAAGATAAAAAAGGACATGCCTGCTTCTTGCTTCAAATTTTTGTTTCTAAAATAAGGTCATTGCAAGTGACCACCAATAGCATATTTTTTTGGATTCTTGTGTGCACAAATAATTGCAACTTCTACAACAGGTTTCCCATTTGTTTCCGACGTGAATTTCAAGACTTTATATTTTCTAACACAAAAAAGGACATGCCTGCTTCTTGCTTCGAATTTTTGTTTCTAAAATAAGGTCATTGCAAGTGACCACCAATAGCATATTTTTTCGGATTCTTGTGTGCACGAATAATTGCAACTTCCACAACAGGTTTCCCATTTGTTTCCGACGTGAATTTCATGACTTTATATTTCTTAAGACAAAAAAGGACATGCCTGCTTCTTGGTTCGAATTTTGTTTCTAAAATAAGGTCATTGCAAGTGACCACCAATAGCATATTTTTTTGGATTCTTGTGTGCACCAATAATTGCAACTTCTACAACAGGTTTGCCATTTGTTTCGGACGTGAATTTGATGACTTTATATTTTCTAAGACAAAAAAGGACATGCCTGCTTGTTGCTTCGAATTTTTGTTTCTAAAATAAGGTCATTGCAAGTGACAACCAATAGCATATTCTTTTGGATTCTTGTGTGCACAAATAATTGCAACTTCTGCAACAGGTTTCCCATTTGTTTCCGAGATAAATTTCATGACTTTATATTTTCTAAGACAAAAAAGGACATGCCTACTTGTTGCTTCGAATTTTTGTTTCTAAAATAAGGTCATTGCAAGTGACCACGAATAGCATATTTTTTTAGATTCTTGTGTGCACGAATAATTGCAACTTCTACAACAGGTTTCCCATTTGTTTCCGACGTGAATTGCATGACTTTATATTTTCTAACACAAAAAAGGACATGCCTGCTTCTTGCTTCGAATTTTTGTTTCTAAAATAAGGTCATTGCAAGTGACCACCAATAGCATATTTTTTTGGATTCTTGTGTGCACGAATAATTGCACCTTCCACAACAGGTTTCCCATTTGTTTCCGACGTAAATTTCATGACTTTATATTTTCTAAGATAAAAAAGGACATGCCTGCTTCTTGCTTCAAATTTTTGTTTCTAAAATAAGGTCATTGCAAGTGACCACCAATAGCATATTTTTTTGGATTCTTGTGTGCACCAATAATTGCAACTTCTACAACAGGTTTCCCATTTGTTTGGGACGTGAATTTCAGGACGTTATATTTTTTTGGACAAAAAAGGACATGCCTGCTTCTTGCTTCGAATTTTCGTTTCTAAAATAAGGTCATTGCAAGTGACCACCAATAGCATATTTTTTTGGATTCTTGTGTGCACCAATAATTGCAACTTGTACAACAGGTTTCCCATTTGTTTCCGACGTAAATTTCATGACTTTATATTTTCTAAGACAAAAAAGGACATGCCTGCTTCTTGCTTCGAATTTTTGTTTCTAAAATAAGGTCATTGCAAGTGACCACCAATAGCATATTTTTTTGGATTCTTGTGTGCACCAATAATTGCAACTTCTACAACAGGTTTCCCATTTGTTTGGGACGTGAAGTTCATGACTTTATATTTTCTACGACAAAAAAGGACATGCCTGCTTCTTGCTTCGAATTTTTGTTTCTAAAATAAGGTCATTGCAAGTGACCACCAATAGCATATTTTTTTGGATTCTTGTGTGCACGAATAATTGCAACTTGTACAACAGGTTTCCCATTTGTTTCCGACGTGAATTTCATGACTTTATATTTTTTAAGACAAAAAAGGACATGCCTGCTTCTTGCTTCGAATTTTGGTTCTAAAATAAGGTCATTGCAAGTGACCACCAATAGCATATTTTTTTGGATTCTTGTGTGCACGAATAATTGCAACTTCTACAACAGGTTTCCCATTTGTTTGGGACGTGAATTTCAGGACGTTATATTTCTTTGGACAAAAAAGGACATACCTACTTGTTGCTTCAAATTCTTGTTTCTCAAATAAGGTCATTGCAAGTGACCACCAATAGCATATTTTTTTGGATTCTTGTGTGCACGAATAATTGCAACTTCTACAACAGGTTTCTCATTTGTTTGGGACGTGAATTTCAGGACGTTATATTTTTTTGGACAAAAAAGGACATGCCTGCTTCTTGCTTCGAATTTTTGGTTCTAAAATAAGGTCATTGCAAGTGACCACCAATAGCATATTTCTTTGGATTCTTGTGTGCACGAATAATTGCAACTTCTACAACAGGTTTCCCATTTGTTTCCGACGTAAATTTCATGACTTTATATTTTCTAAGACAAAAAAGGACATGCCTGCTTCTTGCTTCGAATTTTTGTTTCTAAAATAAGGTCATTGCAAGTGACCACCAATAGCATATTTTTTTGGATTCTTGTGTGCACCAATAATTGCAACTTCTACAACAGGTTTCCCATTTGTTTGGGACGTGAATTTCAGGACGTTATATTTTTTTGGACAAAAAAGGACATGCCTGCTTCTTGCTTCGAATTTTTGGTTCTAAAATAAGGTCATTGCAAGTGACCACCAATAGCATTTTTTTTTGAATTCTTGTGTGCACAAATAATTGCAACTTGTACAACAGGTTTCCCATTTGTTTGGGACGTAAATTTGATGACTTTGTATTTTCTAAGACAAAAAAGGACATGCCTGCTTCTTGCTTCGAATTTTCGTTTCTAAAATAAGGTCATTGCAAGTGACCACCAATAGCATATTTTTTTGGATTCTTGTGTGCACCAATAATTGCAACTTCTACAACAGGTTTCCCATTTGTTTGGGACGTGAAGTTCATGACTTTATATTTTCTACGACAAAAAAGGACATGCCTGCTTCTTGCTTCGAATTTTTGTTTCTAAAATAAGGTCATTGCAAGTGACCACCAATAGCATATTTTTTTGGATTCTTGTGTGCACAAATAATTGCAACTTGTACAACAGGTTTCCCATTTGTTTCCGACGTGAATTTCATGACTTTATATTTTTTAAGACAAAAAAGGACATGCCTGCTTCTTGCTTCGAATTTTGGTTCTAAAATAAGGTCATTGCAAGTGACCACCAATAGCATATTTTTTTGGATTCTTGTGTGCACAAATAATTGCAACTTGTACAACAGGTTTCCCATTTGTTTCCGACCTGAATTTCATGACTTTATATTTTCGAAGACAAAAAAGGACATGCCTGCTTCTTGCTTCGAATTTTTGTTTCTAAAATAAGGTCATTGCAAGTGACCACCAATAGCATATTTCTTTGGATTCTTCTGTGCACAAATAATTGCAACTTCTACAACAAGTTTCCCATTTGTTTGGGACGTGAATTTCAGGATGTTATATTTTTTTGGACAGAAAACGACATGCCTGCTTCTTGCTTCGAATTTTTGTTTCTAAAATAAGGTCATTGCAAGTGACCACCAATAGCATATTCTTTTGAATTCTTGTGTGCACCAATAATTGCAACTTCTACAACAGGTTTCCCATTTGTTTGGGACGTGAATTTCAGGACGTTATATTTCTTTGGACAAAAAAGGACATACCTACTTGTTGCTTCAAATTCTTGTTTCTCAAATAAGGTCATTGCAAGTGACCACCAATAGCATATTTTTTTGGATTCTTGTGTGCACGAATAATTGCAACTTCTACAACAGGTTTCTCATTTGTTTGGGACGTGAATTTCAGGACGTTATATTTTTTTGGACAAAAAAGGACATGCCTGCTTCTTGCTTCGAATTTTTGGTTCTAAAATAAGGTCATTGCAAGTGACCACCAATAGCATATTTCTTTGGATTCTTGTGTGCACGAATAATTGCAACTTCTACAACAGGTTTCCCATTTGTTTCCGACGTAAATTTCATGACTTTATATTTTCTAAGACAAAAAAGGACATGCCTGCTTCTTGCTTCGAATTTTTGTTTCTAAAATAAGGTCATTGCAAGTGACCACCAATAGCATATTTTTTTGGATTCTTGTGTGCACCAATAATTGCAACTTCTACAACAGGTTTCCCATTTGTTTGGGACGTGAATTTCAGGACGTTATATTTTTTTGGACAAAAAAGGACATGCCTGCTTCTTGCTTCGAATTTTTGGTTCTAAAATAAGGTCATTGCAAGTGACCACCAATAGCATTTTTTTTTGAATTCTTGTGTGCACAAATAATTGCAACTTGTACAACAGGTTTCCCATTTGTTTGGGACGTAAATTTGATGACTTTGTATTTTCTAAGACAAAAAAGGACATGCCTGCTTCTTGCTTCGAATTTTTGTTTCTAAAATAAGGTCATTGCAAGTGACCACCAATAGCATATTTTTTTGGATTCTTGTGTGCACCAATAATTGCAACTTCTACAACAGGTTTCCCATTTGTTTGGGACGTGAAGTTCATGACTTTATATTTTCTACGACAAAAAAGGACATGCCTGCTTCTTGCTTCGAATTTTTGTTTCTAAAATAAGGTCATTGCAAGTGACCACCAATAGCATATTTTTTTGGATTCTTGTGTGCACAAATAATTGCAACTTGTACAACAGGTTTCCCATTTGTTTCCGACGTGAATTTCATGACTTTATATTTTTTAAGACAAAAAAGGACATGCCTGCTTCTTGCTTCGAATTTTTGTTTCTAAAATAAGGTCATTGCAAGTGACCACCAATAGCATATTTTTTTGGATTCTTGTGTGCACCAATAATTGCAAGTTCTACAACAGGTTTCCCATTTGTTTGGGACGTGAAGTTCATGACTTTATATTTTCTACGACAAAAATGGACATGCCTGCTTCTTGCTTCGAATTTTTGGTTCTAAAATAAGGTCATTGCAAGTGACCACCAATAGCATATTTTTTTGGATTCTTGTGTGCACAAATAATTGCAACTTGTACAACAGGTTTCCCATTTGTTTCCGACCTGAATTTCATGACTTTATATTTTCGAAGACAAAAAAGGACATGCCTGCTTCTTGCTTCGAATTTTTGTTTCTAAAATAAGGTCATTGCAAGTGACCACCAATAGCATATTCTTTTGAATTCTTGTGTGCACCAATAATTGCAACTTCTACAACAGGTTTCCCATTTGTTTGGGACGTGAATTTCAGGACGTTATATTTCTTTGGACAAAAAAGGACATACCTACTTGTTGCTTCAAATTCTTGATTCTCAAATAAGGTCATTGCAAGTGACCACCAATAGCATATTTTTTTGGATTCTTGTGTGCACGAATAATTGCAACTTCCACAACAGGTTTTCCATTTGTTTCCGACGAGAATATCATGACTTTATATTTTCTAAGACAAAAAAGGACATGCCTGCTTCTTGCTTCGAATTTTTGTTTCTAAAATAAGGTCATTGCAAGTGACCACCAATAGCATATTTTTTTGGATTCTTGTGTGCACCAATAATTGCAACTTCTACAACAGGTTTCCCATTTGTTTGGGACGTGAATTTCAGGACGTTATATTTTTTTGGACAAAAAAGGACATGCCTGCTTCTTGCTTCGAATTTTTGTTTCTAAAATAAGGTCATTGCAAGTGACCACCAATAGCATATTTCTTTGGATTCCTGTGTGCACGAATAATTGCAACTTCTACAACAGGTTTCCCATTTGTTTCCGACGTGAATTTCATGACTTTATATTTTCTAAGACAAAAAAGGACATGCCTGCTTCTTGCTTCGAATTTTTGTTTCTAAAATAAGGTCATTGCAAGTGACCACCAATAGCATATTTCTTTGGATTCTTGTGTGCACGAATAATTGCAACTTCCACAACAGGTTTTCCATTTGTTTCCGACGAGAATATCATGACTTTATATTTTCTAAGACAAAAAAGGACATGCCTGCTTCTTGCTTCGAATTTTTGTTTCTAAAATAAGGTCATTGCAAGTGACCACCAATTGCATATTTTTTTGGATTCTTGTGTGCACGAATAATTGCAACTTCCACAACAGGTTTTCCATTTGTTTCCGACGAGAATATCATGACTTTATATTTACTAAGACAAAAAAGGACATGCCTGCTTCTTGCTTCGAATTTTTGTTTCTAAAATAAGGTCATTGCAAGTGACCACCAATAGCATATTTTTTTGGATTCTTGTGTGCACCAATAATTGCAACTTGTACAACAGGTTTCCCATTTGTTTCCGACGTGAATTTCATGACTTTATATTTTCTAAGTCAAAAAAGGACATGCGTGCTTCTTGCTTCGAATTTTTGTTTCTAAAATAAGGTCATTGCAAGTGACCACCAATAGCATATTTCTTTGGATTCTTGTGTGCACCAATAATTGCAACTTCCACAACAGGTTTCCCATTTGTTTCCGACGTAAATTTCATGACTTTATATTTTCTAAGACAAAAAAGGACATGCCTGCTTCTTGCTTCGAATTTTTGTTTCTAAAATAAGGTCATTGCAAGTGACCACCAATAGCATATTTTTTTGGATTCTTGTGTGCACCAATAATTGCAACTTCTACAACAGGTTTCCCATTTGTTTGGGACGTGAAGTTCATGACTTTATATTTTCTACGACAAAAAAGGACATGCCTGCTTCTTGCTTCGAATTTTTGTTTCTAAAATAAGGTCATTGCAAGTGACCACCAATAGCATATTTTTTTGGATTCTTGTGTGCACAAATAATTGCAACTTGTACAACAGGTTTCCCATTTGTTTCCGACGTGAATTTCATGACTTTATATTTTTTAAGACAAAAAAGGACATG
The DNA here is from genome assembly GCA_947034895.1 of Rhytidiadelphus loreus. Classification (NCBI taxonomy): domain Eukaryota; kingdom Viridiplantae; phylum Streptophyta; class Bryopsida; order Hypnales; family Hylocomiaceae; genus Rhytidiadelphus; species Rhytidiadelphus loreus. Next base: position 64,384,570 of record OX344763.1, on the reverse strand, counting down.
CCTGCTTCTTGCTTCGAATTTTGTTTCTAAAATAAGGTCATTGCAAGTGACCACCAATAGCATATTTTTTTGGATTCTTGTGTGCACGAATAATTGCAACTTCTACAACAGGTTTCCCATTTGTTTGGGACGTGAATTTCAGGACGTTATATTTCTTTGGACAAAAAAGGACATGCCTGCTTCTTGCTTCGAATTTTTGGTTCTAAAATAAGGTCATTGCAAGTGACCACCAATAGCATATTTCTTTGGATTCTTGTGTGGACGAATAATTGCAACTTCTACAACAGGTTTCCCATTTGTTTCCGACGTAAATTTCATGACTTTATATTTTCTAAGACAAAAAAGGACATGCCTGCTTCTTGCTTCGAATTTTTGTTTCTAAAATAAGGTCATTGCAAGTGACCACCAATAGCATATTTTTTTGGATTCTTGTGTGCACCAATAATTGCAACTTCTACAACAGGTTTCCCATTTGTTTGGGACGTGAAGTTCATGACTTTATATTTTCTAAGACAAAAAAGGACATGCCTGCTTCTTGCTTCGAATTTTTGTTTCTAAAATAAGGTCATTGCAAGTGACCACAAATAGCATTTTTCTTTGAATTCTTGTGTGCACGAATAATTGCAACTTCTACAACAGGTTTCCCATTTGTTTGGGACGTGAATTTCAGGACGTTATATTTTTTTGGACAAAAAAGGACATGCCTGCTTCTTGCTTCGAATTTTTGGTTCTAAAATAAGGTCATTGCAAGTGACCACCAATAGCATTTTTTTTTGAATTCTTGTGTGCACAAATAATTGCAACTTGTACAACAGGTTTCCCATTTGTTTGGGACGTAAATTTGATGACTTTGTATTTTCTAAGACAAAAAAGGACATGCCTGCTTCTTGCTTCGAATTTTCGTTTCTAAAATAAGGTCATTGCAAGTGACCACCAATAGCATATTTTTTTGGATTCTTGTGTGCACCAATAATTGCAACTTCTACAACAGGTTTCCCATTTGTTTGGGACGTGAAGTTCATGACTTTATATTTTCTAAGACAAAAAAGGACATGCCTGCTTCTTGCTTCGAATTTTTCTTTCTAAAATAAGGTCATTGCAAGTGACCACCAATAGCATATTTTTTTGGATTCTTGTGTGCACAAATAATTGCAACTTGTACAACAGGTTTCCCATTTGTTTCCGACGTGAATTTCATGACTTTATATTTTTTAAGACAAAAAAGGACATCCCTGCTTCTTGCTTCGAATTTTGGTTCTAAAATAAGGTCATTGCAAGTGACCACCAATAGCATATTTTTTTGGATTCTTGTGTGCACAAATAATTGCAACTTCTACAACAGGTTTCCCATTTGTTTCCGACGTGAATTTCATGACTTTATATTTTCTAAGACAAAAAAGGACATGCCTGCTTCTTGCTTCGAATTTTTGTTTCTAAAATAAGGTCATTGCAAGTGACCACCAATAGCATATTTCTTTGGATTCTTGTGTGCACCAATAATTGCAACTTCCACAACAGGTTTTCCATTTGTTTCCGACGAGAATATCATGACTTTATATTTTCTAAGACAAAAAAGGACATGCCTGCTTCTTGCTTCGAATTTTTGTTTCTAAAATAAGGTCATTGCAAGTGACCACCAATAGCATATTCTTTTGAATTCTTGTGTGCACGAATAATTGCAACTTCTACAACAGGTTTCCCATTTGTTTGGGACGTGAATTTCAGGACGTTATATTTCTTTGGACAAAAAAGGACATACCTACTTGTTGCTTCAAATTCTTGTTTCTCAAATAAGGTCATTGCAAGTGACCACCAATAGCATATTTTTTTGGATTCTTGTGTGCACGAATAATTGCAACTTCTACAACAGGTTTCCCATTTGTTTGGGACGTGAATTTCAGGACGTTATATTTTTTTGGACAAAAAAGGACATGCCTGCTTCTTGCTTCGAATTTTTCTTTCTAAAATAAGGTCATTGCAAGTGACCACCAATAGCATATTTCTTTGGATTTTTGTGTGCACGAATAATTGCAACTTCCACAACAGGTTTCCCATTTGTTTCCGACGTAAATTTCATGACTTTATATTTTCTAAGACAAAAAAGGACATGCCTGCTTCTTGCTTCAAATTCTTGTTTCTAAAATAAGGTCATTGCAAGTGACCACCAATAGCATATTTTTTTGGATTCTTGTGTGCACCAATAATTGCAACTTCTACAACAGGTTTCCCATTTGTTTGGGACGTGAAGTTCATGACTTTATATTTTCTAAGACAAAAAAGGACATGCCTGCTTCTTGCTTCGAATTTTTGTTTCTAAAATAAGGTCATTGCAAGTGACCACAAATAGCATTTTTCTTTGAATTCTTGTGTGCACGAATAATTGCAACTTCTACAACAGGTTTCCCATTTGTTTGGGACGTGAATTTCAGGACGTTATATTTTTTTGGACAAAAAAGGACATGCCTGCTTCTTGCTTCGAATTTTTCTTTCTAAAATAAGGTCATTGCAAGTGACCACCAATAGCATTTTTTTTTGAATTCTTGTGTGCACCAATAATTGCAACTTGTACAACAGGTTTCCCATTTGTTTGGGACGTAAATTTGATGACTTTGTATTTTCTAAGACAAAAAAGGACATGCCTGCTTCTTGCTTCGAATTTTTGTTTCTAAAATAAGGTCATTGCAAGTGACCACCAATAGCATATTTTTTTGGATTCTTGTGTGCACCAATAATTGCAACTTCTACAACAGGTTTCCCATTTGTTTGGGACGTGAAGTTCATGACTTTATATATTCTACGACAAAAAAGGACATGCCTGCTTCTTGCTTCGAATTTTTGTTTCTAAAATAAGGTCATTGCAAGTGACCACCAATAGCATATTTTTTTGGATTCTTGTGTGCACGAATAATTGCAACTTGTACAACAGGTTTCCCATTTGTTTCCGACGTGAATTTCATGACTTTATATTTTTTAAGACAAAAAAGGACATGCCTGCTTCTTGCTTCGAATTTTGGTTCTAAAATAAGGTCATTGCAAGTGACCACCAATAGCATATTTTTTTGGATTCTTGTGTGCACAAATAATTGCAACTTGTACAACAGGTTTCCCATTTGTTTCCGACCTGAATTTCATGACTTTATATTTTCTAAGACAAAAAAGGACATACCTGCTTCTTGCTTCGAATTTTTGTTTCTAAAATAAGGTCATTGCAAGTGACCACCAATAGCATATTTCTTTGGATTCTTCTGTGCACAAATAATTGCAACTTCTACAACAAGTTTCCCATTTGTTTGGGACGTGAATTTCAGGATGTTATATTTTTTTGGACAGAAAACGACATGCCTGCTTCTTGCTTCGAATTTTTGTTTCTAAAATAAGGTCATTGCAAGTGACCACCAATAGCATATTCTTTTGAATTCTTGTGTGCACGAATAATTGCAACTTCTACAACAGGTTTCCCATTTGTTTGGGACGTGAATTTCAGGACGTTATATTTCTTTGGACAAAAAAGGACATACCTGCTTCTTGCTTCAAATTCTTGTTTCTCAAATAAGGTCATTGCAAGTGACCACCAATAGCATATTTTTTTGGATTCTTGTGTGCACGAATAATTGCAACTTCTACAACAGGTTTCCCATTTGTTTGGGACGTGAATTTCAGGACGTTATATTTTTTTGGACAAAAAAGGACATGCCTGCTTCTTGCTTCGAATTTTTGGTTCTAAAATAAGGTCATTGCAAGTGACCACCAATAGCATATTTCTTTGGATTCTTGTGTGCACGAATAATTGCAACTTCTACAACAGGTTTCCCATTTGTTTCCGACGTAAATTTCATGACTTTATATTTTCTAAGACAAAAAAGGACATGCCTGCTTCTTGCTTCGAATTTTTGTTTCTAAAATAAGGTCATTGCAAGTGACCACCAATAGCATATTTTTTTGGATTCTTGTGTGCACCAATAATTGCAACTTGTACAACAGGTTTCCTATTTGTTTCCGACCTGAAATTCATGACTTTATATTTTCTAAGACAAAAAAGGACATACCTGCTTCTTGCTTCAAATTCTTGTTTCTCAAATAAGGTCATTGCAAGTGACCACCAATAGCATATTTTTTTGGATTCTTGTGTGCACGAATAATTGCAACTTCTACAACAGGTTTCCCATTTGTTTGGGACGTAAATTTGATGACTTTGTATTTTCTAAGACAAAAAAGGACATGCCTGCTTCTTGCTTCGAATTTTCGTTTCTAAAATAAGGTCATTGCAAGTGACCACCAATAGCATATTTTTTTGGATTCTTGTGTGCACCAATAATTGCAAGTTCTACAACAGGTTTCCCATTTGTTTGGGACGTGAAGTTCATGACTTTATATTTTCTACGACAAAAAAGGACATGCCTGCTTCTTGCTTCGAATTTTTGTTTCTAAAATAAGGTCATTGCAAGTGACCACCAATAGCATATTTTTTTGGATTCTTGTGTGCACAAATAATTGCAACTTGTACAACAGGTTTCCCATTTGTTTCCGACGTGAATTTCATGACTTTATATTTTTTAAGACAAAAAAGGACATGCCTGCTTCTTGCTTCGAATTTTGGTTCTAAAATAAGGTCATTGCAAGTGACCACCAATAGCATATTTTTTTGGATTCTTGTGTGCACAAATAATTGCAACTTGTACAACAGGTTTCCCATTTGTTTCCGACCTGAATTTCATGACTTTATATTTTCGAAGACAAAAAAGGACATACCTGCTTCTTGCTTCGAATTTTTGTTTCTAAAATAAGGTCATTGCAAGTGACCACCAATAGCATATTTCTTTGGATTCTTCTGTGCACAAATAATTGCAACTTCTACAACAAGTTTCCCATTTGTTTGGGACGTGAATTTCAGGATGTTATATTTTTTTGGACAGAAAACGACATGCCTGCTTCTTGCTTCGAATTTTTGTTTCTAAAATAAGGTCATTGCAAGTGACCACCAATAGCATATTCTTTTGAATTCTTGTGTGCACCAATAATTGCAACTTCTACAACAGGTTTCCCATTTGTTTGGGACGTGAATTTCAGGACGTTATATTTCTTTGGACAAAAAAGGACATACCTACTTGTTGCTTCAAATTCTTGTTTCTCAAATAAGGTCATTGCAAGTGACCACCAATAGCATATTTTTTTGGATTCTTGTGTGCACGAATAATTGCAACTTCCACAACAGGTTTTCCATTTGTTTCCGACGAGAATATCATGACTTTATATTTTCTAAGACAAAAAAGGACATGCCTGCTTCTTGCTTCGAATTTTTGTTTCTAAAATAAGGTCATTGCAAGTGACCACCAATAGCATATTTTTTTGGATTCTTGTGTGCACCAATAATTGCAACTTGTACAACAGGTTTCCCATTTGTTTCCGACGTGAATTTCATGACTTTATATTTTCTAAGACAAAAAAGGACATGCCTGCTTCTTGCTTCGAATTTTTGTTTCTAAAATAAGGTCATTGCAAGTGACCACCAATAGCATATTTCTTTGGATTCCTGTGTGCACGAATAATTGCAACTTCTACAACAGGTTTCCCATTTGTTTCCGACGTGAATTTCATGACATTATATTTTCTAAGACAAAAAAGGACATGCCTGCTTCTTGCTTCGAATTTTTGTTTCTAAAATAAGGTCATTGCAAGTGACCACCAATAGCATATTTCTTTGGATTCTTGTGTGCACGAATAATTGCAACTTCCACAACAGGTTTCCCATTTGTTTCCGACGTAAAATTCATGACTTTATATTTTCTAAGACAAAAAAGGACATGCCTGCTTCTTGCTTCGAATTTTTGTTTCTAAAATAAGGTCATTGCAAGTGACCACCAATAGCATATTTTTTTGGATTCTTGTGTGCACCAATAATTGCAACTTCTACAACAGGTTTCCCATTTGTTTGGGACGTGAAGTTCATGACTTTATATTTTCTACGACAAAAAAGGACATGCCTGCTTCTTGCTTCGAATTTTTGTTTCTAAAATAAGGTCATTGCAAGTGACCACCAATAGCATATTTTTTTGGATTCTTGTGTGCACAAATAATTGCAACTTGTACAACAGGTTTCCCATTTGTTTCCGACGTGAATTTCATGACTTTATATTTTTTAAGACAAAAAAGGACATGCCTGCTTCTTGCTTCGAATTTTGGTTCTAAAATAAGGTCATTGCAAGTGACCACCAATAGCATATTTTTTTGGATTCTTGTGTGCACGAATAATTGCAACTTCTACAACAGGTTTCCCATTTGTTTGGGACGTGAATTTCAGGACGTTATATTTCTTTGGACAAAAAAGGACATACCTACTTGTTGCTTCAAATTCTTGTTTCTCAAATAAGGTCATTGCAAGTGACCACCAATAGCATATTTTTTTGGATTCTTGTGTGCACGAATAATTGCAACTTCTACAACAGGTTTCCCATTTGTTTGGGACGTGAATTTCAGGACGTTATATTTTTTTGGACAAAAAAGGACATGCCTGCTTCTTGCTTCGAATTTTTGGTTCTAAAATAAGGTCATTGCAAGTGACCACCAATAGCATATTTTTTTGGATTCTTGTGTGCACCAATAATTGCAACTTCTACAACAGGTTTCCCATTTGTTTGGGACGTGAATTTGATGACTTTATATTTTCTAAGACAAAAAAGGACATGCCTGCTTCTTGCTTCGAATTTTTGTTTCTAAAATAAGGTCATTGCAAGTGACCACAAATAGCATTTTTCTTTGAATTCTTGTGTGCACGAATAATTGCAACTTCTACAACAAGTTTCCCATTTGTTTGGGACGTGAATTTCAGGACGTTATATTTTTTTGGACAAAAAAGGACATGCCTGCTTCTTGCTTCGAATTTTTGGTTCTAAAATAAGGTCATTGCAAGTGACCAACAATAGCATTTTTTTTTGAATTCTTGTGTGCACAAATAATTGCAACTTGTACAACAGGTTTCCCATTTGTTTGGGACGTAAATTTGATGACTTTGTATTTTCTAAGACAAAAAAGGACATGCCTGCTTCTTGCTTCGAATTTTCGTTTCTAAAATAAGGTCATTGCAAGTGACCACCAATAGCATATTTTTTTGGATTCTTGTGTGCACCAATAATTGCAACTTCTACAACAGGTTTCCCATTTGTTTGGGACGTGAAGTTCATGACTTTATATTTTCTAAGACAAAAAAGGACATGCCTGCTTCTTGCTTCGAATTTTTCTTTCTAAAATAAGGTCATTGCAAGTGACCACCAATAGCATATTTTTTTGGATTCTTGTGTGCACAAATAATTGCAACTTGTACAACAGGTTTCCCATTTGTTTCCGACGTGAATTTCATGACTTTATATTTTTTAAGACAAAAAAGGACATGCCTGCTTCTTGCTTCGAATTTTTGTTTCTAAAATAAGGTCATTGCAAGTGACCACAAATAGCATTTTTCTTTGAATTCTTGTGTGCACGAATAATTGCAACTTCTACAACAGGTTTCCCATTTGTTTGGGACGTGAATTTCAGGACGTTATATTTTTTTGGACAAAAAAGGACATGCCTGCTTCTTGCTTCGAATTTTTCTTTCTAAAATAAGGTCATTGCAAGTGACCACCAATAGCATTTTTTTTTGAATTCTTGTGTGCACCAATAATTGCAACTTGTACAACAGGTTTCCCATTTGTTTGGGACGTAAATTTGATGACTTTGTATTTTCTAAGACAAAAAAGGACATGCCTGCTTCTTGCTTCGAATTTTTGTTTCTAAAATAAGGTCATTGCAAGTGACCACCAATAGCATATTTTTTTGGATTCTTGTGTGCACCAATAATTGCAACTTCTACAACAGGTTTCCCATTTGTTTGGGACGTGAAGTTCATGACTTTATATTTTCTACGACAAAAAAGGACATGCCTGCTTCTTGCTTCGAATTTTTGGTTCTAAAATAAGGTCATTGCAAGTGACCACCAATAGCATATTTTTTTGGATTCTTGTGTGCACGAATAATTGCAACTTGTACAACAGGTTTCCCATTTGTTTCCGACGTGAATTTCATGACTTTATATTTTTTAAGACAAAAAAGGACATGCCTGCTTCTTGCTTCGAATTTTGGTTCTAAAATAAGGTCATTGCAAGTGACCACCAATAGCATATTTTTTTGGATTCTTGTGTGCACAAATAATTGCAACTTGTACAACAGGTTTCCCATTTGTTTCCGACCTGAATTTCATGACTTTATATTTTCTAAGACAAAAAAGGACATACCTGCTTCTTGCTTCGAATTTTTGTTTCTAAAATAAGGTCATTGCAAGTGACCACCAATAGCATATTTCTTTGGATTCTTCTGTGCACAAATAATTGCAACTTCTACAACAAGTTTCCCATTTGTTTGGGACGTGAATTTCAGGATGTTATATTTTTTTGGACAGAAAACGACATGCCTGCTTCTTGCTTCGAATTTTTGTTTCTAAAATAAGGTCATTGCAAGTGACCACCAATAGCATATTCTTTTGAATTCTTGTGTGCACGAGTAATTGCAACTTCTACAACAGGTTTCCCATTTGTTTGGGACGTGAATTTCATGACGTTATATTTCTTTGGACAAAAAAGGACATACCTGCTTCTTGCTTCAAATTCTTGTTTCTCAAATAAGGTCATTGCAAGTGACCACCAATAGCATATTTTTTTGGATTCTTGTGTGCACGAATAATTGCAACTTCTACAACAGGTTTCCCATTTGTTTGGGACGTGAATTTCAGGACGTTATATTTTTTTGGACAAAAAAGGACATGCCTGCTTCTTGCTTCGAATTTTTGGTTCTAAAATAAGGTCATTGCAAGTGACCACCAATAGCATATTTCTTTGGATTCTTGTGTGCACGAATAATTGCAACTTCTACAACAGGTTTCCCATTTGTTTCCGACGTAAATTTCATGACTTTATATTTTCTAAGACAAAAAAGGACATGCCTGCTTCTTGCTTCGAATTTTTGTTTCTAAAATAAGGTCATTGCAAGTGACCACCAATAGCATATTTTTTTGGATTCTTGTGTGCACCAATAATTGCAACTTGTACAACAGGTTTCCTATTTGTTTCCGACCTGAATTTCATGACTTTATATTTTCTAAGACAAAAAAGGACATACCTGCTTCTTGCTTCGAATTTTGGTTCTAAAATAAGGTCATTGCAAGTGACCACCAATAGCATATTTTTTTGGATTCTTGTGTGCACCAATAATTGCAACTTCTACAACAGGTTTCCCATTTGTTTCCGACCTGAATTTCATGACTTTATATTTTCTAAGACAAAAAAGGACATACCTGCTTCTTGCTTCGAATTTTTGTTTCTAAAATAAGGTCATTGCAAGTGACCACCAATAGCATATTTCTTTGGATTCTTCTGTGCACAAATAATTGCAACTTCTACAACAAGTTTCCCATTTGTTTGGGACGTGAATTTCAGGATGTTATATTTTTTTGGACAGAAAACGACATGCCTGCTTCTTGCTTCGAATTTTTGTTTCTAAAATAAGGTCATTGCAAGTGACCACCAATAGCATATTCTTTTGAATTCTTGTGTGCACGAATAATTGCAACTTCTACAACAGGTTTCCCATTTGTTTGGGACGTGAATTTCAGGACGTTATATTTCTTTGGACAAAAAAGGACATACCTACTTGTTGCTTCAAATTCTTGTTTCTCAAATAAGGTCATTGCAAGTGACCACCAATAGCATATTTTTTTGGATTCTTGTGTGCACCAATAATTGCAACTTCTACAACAGGTTTCCCATTTGTTTGGGACGTGAATTTCAGGACGTTATATTTTTTTGGACAAAAAAGGACATGCCTGCTTCTTGCTTCGAATTTTTCTTTCTAAAATAAGGTCATTGCAAGTGACCACCAATAGCATATTTCTTTGGATTCTTGTGTGCACGAATAATTGCAACTTCTACAACAGGTTTCCCATTTGTTTGGGACGTGAAGTTCATGACTTTATATTTTCTACGACAAAAAAGGACATGCCTGCTTCTTGCTTCGAATTTTTGGTTCTAAAATAAGGTCATTGCAAGTGACCACCAATAGCATATTTTTTTGGATTCTTGAGTGCACAAATAATTGGAACTTGTACAACAGGTTTCCCATTTGTTTCCGACGTAAATTTCATGACTTTATATTTTTTAAGACAAAAAAGGACATGCCTGCTTCTTGCTTCGAATTTTGGTTCTAAAATAAGGTCATTGCAAGTGACCACCAATAGCATATTTTTTTGGATTCTTGTGTGCACAAATAATTGCAACTTGTACAACAGGTTTCCCATTTGTTTCCGACCTGAATTTCATGACTTTATATTTTCTAAGACAAAAAAGGACATACCTGCTTCTTGCTTCGAATTTTTGTTTCTAAAATAAGGTCATTGCAAGTGACCACCAATAGCATATTTCTTTGGATTCTTCTGTGCACAAATAATTGCAACTTCTACAACAAGTTTCCCATTTGTTTGGAACGTGAATTTCAGGATGTTATATTTTTTTGGACAGAAAACGACATGCCTGCTTCTTGCTTCGAATTTTTGTTTCTAAAATAAGGTCATTGCAAGTGACCACCAATAGCATATTCTTTTGAATTCTTGTGTGCACGAATAATTGCAACTTCTACAACAGGTTTCCCATTTGTTTGGGACGTGAATTTCAGGACGTTATATTTCTTTGGACAAAAAAGGACATACCTGCTTCTTGCTTCAAATTCTTGTTTCTCAAATAAGGTCATTGCAAGTGACCACCAATAGCATATTTTTTTGGATTCTTGTGTGCACGAATAATTGCAACTTCTACAACAGGTTTCCCATTTGTTTGGGACGTGAATTTCAGGACGTTATATTTTTTTGGACAAAAAAGGACATGCCTGCTTCTTGCTTCGAATTTTTGTTTCTAAAATAAGGTCATTGCAAGTGACCACCAATAGCATATTTTTTTGAATTCTTGTGTGCACCAATAATTGCAACTTCTACAACAGGTTTCCCATTTGTTTGGGACGTGAATTTCATAACTTTATATTTTCTAAGACAAAAAAGGACATGCCTGCTTCTTGCTTCGAATTTTTGTTTCTAAAATAAGGTCATTGCAAGTGACCACCAATAGCATATTTTTTTGGATTCTTGTGTGCACAAATAATTGCAACTTGTACAACAGGTTTCCCATTTGTTTCCGACGTGAATTTCATGACTTTATATTTTCTAAGACAAAAAAGGACATGCCTGCTTCTTGCTTCGAATTTTTGTTTCTAAAATAAGGTCATTGCAAGTGACCACCAATAGCATATTTTTTTGGATTCTTGTGTGCACAAATAATTGCAACTTGTACAACAGGTTTCCCATTTGTTTCCGACCTGAATTTCATGACTTTATATTTTCTAAGACAAAAAAGGACATACCTGCTTCTTGCTTCGAATTTTTGTTTCTAAAATAAGGTCATTGCAAGTGACCACCAATAGCATATTTCTTTGGATTCTTGTGTGCACAAATAATTGCAACTTCTACAACAGGTTTCCCATTTGTTTGGGACGTGAAGTTCATGACTTTATATTTTCTAAGACAAAAAACGACATGCCTGCTTCTTGCTTCGAATTTTTGTTTCTAAAATAAGGTCATTGCAAGTGACCACCAATAGCATATTCTTTTGAATTCTTGTGTGCACGAATAATTGCAACTTCTACAACAGGTTTCCCATTTGTTTGGGACGTGAATTTCAGGACGTTATATTTCTTTGGACAAAAAAGGACATACCTGCTTCTTGCTTCAAATTCTTGTTTCTCAAATAAGGTCATTGCAAGTGACCACCAATAGCATATTTTTTTGGATTCTTGTGTGCACGAATAATTGCAACTTCTACAACAGGTTTCCCATTTGTTTGGGACGTGAATTTCAGGACGTTATATTTTTTTGGACAAAAAAGGACATGCCTGCTTCTTGCTTCGAATTTTTGTTTCTAAAATAAGGTCATTGCAAGTGACCACCAATAGCATATTTTTTTGAATTCTTGTGTGCACCAATAATTGCAACTTCTACAACAGGTTTCCCATTTGTTTGGGACGTGAATTTCATAACTTTATATTTTCTAAGACAAAAAAGGACATGCCTGCTTCTTGCTTCGAATTTTTGTTTCTAAAATAAGGTCATTGCAAGTGACCACCAATAGCATATTTTTTTGGATTCTTGTGTGCACAAATAATTGCAACTTGTACAACAGGTTTCCCATTTGTTTCCGACGTGAATTTCATGACTTTATATTTTCTAAGACAAAAAAGGACATGCCTGCTTCTTGCTTCGAATTTTTGTTTCTAAAATAAGGTCATTGTAAGTGACCACCAATAGCATATTTTTTTGGATTCCTGTGTGCACAAATAATTGCAACTTCTACAACAGGTTTCCCATTTGTTTCCGACGTAAATTTCATGACTTTATATTTTCTGAGACAAAAAAGGACATGCCTGCTTCTTGCTTCGAATTTTTGTTTCTAAAATAAGGTCATTGCAAGTGACCACCAATAGCATATTTTTTTGGATTCTTGTGTGCACAAATAATTGCAACTTGTACAACAGGTTTCCCATTTGTTTCCGACGTGAATTTCATGACTTTATATTTTCTAAGACAAAAAAGGACATACCTGCTTCTTGCTTCGAATTTTTGTTTCTAAAATAAGGTCATTGCAAGTGACCACCAATAGCATATTTTTTTGGATTCTTGTGTGCACGAATAATTGCAACTTCTACAACAGGTATCCCATTTGTTTGGGACGTGAATTTCATGACGTTATATTTTTTTGGACAAAAAAGGACATGCCTGCTTCTTGCTTCGAATTTTTGTTTCTAAAATATGGTCATTGCAAGTGACCACCAATAGCATATTTTTTTGGATTCTTGTGTGCACAAATAATTGCAACTTCTGCAACAGGTTTCCCATTTGTTTCCGACGTGAATTTCATGACATTATATTCTCTAAGACAAAGAAGAACATGCCTGCTTCTTGCTTCGAATTTTTGTTTCTAAAATAAGGTCATTGCAAGTGACCACAAATAGCATATTTTTTTGGATTCTTGTGTGCACGAATAATTGCAACTTCTACAACAGGTATCTCATTTGTTTGGGACGTGAATTTCATGACGTTATATTTTTTTGGACAAAAGACGACATGCCTGCTTCTTGTTTCGAATTTTTGTTTCTAAAATAAGGTCATTGCAAGTGACCACCAATAGCATATTTCATTGGATTCTTGTGTGCACCAATAATTGCAACTTCTACAACAGGTTTCCCATTTGTTTCCGACGTGAATTTCATGACATTATATTCTCTAAGACAAAAAAGGACATGACTGCTTCTTGCTTCGAATTTTTGTTTCTAAAATAAGGTCATTGCAAGTGACTACCAATAGCATATTTTATTGGATTCTTGTGTGTACAAATAATTGCAACTTCTACAACAGGTTTGCCATTTGTTTCGGACGTGAATTTCATGACTTTATATTTTCTAAGACAAAAAAGGACAGGCCTGCTTCTTGCTTCGAATTTTTGTTTCTAAAATAAGGTCATTGCAAGTGACCACCAATAGCATATTTTTTTGGAATCTTGTGTGCACAAATAATTGCAACTTCTACAACAGGTTTCCCATTTGTTTGGGACGTAAATTTCATGACTTTATATTTACTAATACAAAAAAGGACAGGCCTGCTTCTTGCTTCGAATTTTTGTTTCTAAAATAAGGTCATTGCAAGTGACCACCAATAGCATATTTTATTGGATTCTTGTGTGCACGAATAATTGCAACTTCTACAACAGGTTTGCCATTTGTTTCGGACGTGAATTTCATGACATTATATTCTCTAAGACAAAAAAGGACATGCCTGCTTCTTGCTTCGAATTTTTGTTTCTAAAATAAGGTCATTGCAAGTGACCACCAATAGCATATTTTATTGGATTCTTGTGTGCACAAATAATTGCAACTTCTACAACAGGTTTCCCATTTGTTTGGGACGTGAAGTTCATGACTTTATATTTTCTAAGACAAAAAAGGACATGACTGCTTCTTGCTTCGAATTTTTGTTTCTAAAATAAGGTCATTGCAAGTGACCACCAATAGCATATTTTTTTGGATTCTTGTGTGTACAAATAATTGCAACTTCTACAACAGGTTTCCCATTTGTTTGGGACGTAAATTTCATGACTTTATATTTTCTAAGACAAAAAAGGACATGCCTGCTTCTTGCTTCGAATTTTTGTTTCTAAAATAAGGTCATTGCAAGTGACCACCAATAGCATATTTTTTTGGATTCTTGTGTGCACAAATAATTGCAACTTCTACAACAGGTTTCCCATTTGTTTGGGACGTGAAGTTCATGACTTTATATTTTCTAAGACAAAAAAGGACATGCCTGCTTCTTGCTTCGAATTTTTGTTTCTAAAATAAGGTCATTGCAAGTGACGACCAATAGCATATTTTTTTGGATTCTTGTGTGCACAAATAATTGCAACTTCTACAACAGGTTTCCCATTTGTTTGGGACGTGAAGTTCATGACTTTATATTTTCTAAGACAAAAGACGACATGCCTGCTTCTTGCTTCGAATTTTTGTTTCTAAATTAAGGTCATTGCAAGTGACCACCAATAGCATATTTTTTTGGATTCTTGTGTGCACAAATAATTGCAACTTCTACAACAGGTTTCCCATTTGTTTGGGACGTGAAGTTCATGACTTTATATTTTCTAAGACAAAAAAGGACATGCCTGCTTCTTGCTTCGAATTTTTGTTTCTAAAATAAGGTCATTGCAAGTGACCACCGATAGCATATTTTTTTGGATTCCTTTGTGCACAAATAATTACAACTTGTACAACAGGTTTCCCATTTGTTTGGGACGTGAATTTCATGACGTCATATTTTTTTGGACAAAAAAGGACATGCCTGCTTCTTGCTTCGAATTTTTGTTTCTAAAATAAGGTCATTGCAAGTGACCACCGATAGCATATTTTTTTGGATTCTTCTGTGCACCAATAATTGCAACTTGTGCAACAGGTTTCCCATTTGTTTCCGACGTGAATATCATGACTTTATATTTTCTAAGACAAAAAAGGACATGCCTGCTCGTTGCTTCGAATTTTTGTTTCTGAAATAAGGTCATTGCAAGTGTCCACCAATAGCATATTTTTTTGGATTCTTGTGTGCACCAATAATTGCAACTTCTATAACAGGTTTGCCATTTGTTTCGGACGTGAATTTCATGACTTTATATTTACTAAGACAAAAAAGGACAGGCCTGCTTCTTGCTTCGAATTTTTGTTTCTAAAATAAGGTCATTGCAAGTGACCACCAATAGCATATTTTTTTGGATTCTTGTGTGCACCAATAATTGCAACTTCTATAACAGGTTTGCCATTTGTTTCGGACGTGAATTTGATGACTTTATATTTACTAAGACAAAAAAGGACATGCCTGCTTCTTGCTTCGAATTTTTGTTTCTAAAATAAGGTCATTGCAAGTGACCACCAATAGCATATTTTTTTGGATTCTTGTGTGCACCAATAATTGCAACTTGTGCAATAGGTTTGCCATTTGTTTCCGACGTGAATTTCATGACATTATATTCTCTAAGACAAAAAAGGACATGCCTGCTTCTTGCTTCGAATTTTTGTTTCTAAAATAAGGTCATTGCAAGTGACCACCAATAGCATATTTTTTTGGATTCTTGTGTGTACAAATAATTGCAACTTCTACAACAGGTTTGCCATTTGTTTCGGACGTGAATTTCATGACTTTATATTTACTAAGACAAAAAAGGACAGGCCTGCTTCTTGCTTCGAATTTTTGTTTCTAAAATAAGGTCATTGCAAGTGACCACCAATAGCATATTTTTTTGGATTCTTGTGTGCACCAATAATTGCAACTTCTACAACAGGTTTGCCATTTGTTTCGGACGTGAATTTCATGACATTATATTCTCTAAGACAAAAAAGGACATGCCTGCTTCTTGCTTCGAATTTTTGTTTCTAAAATAAGGTCATTGCAAGTGACGACCAATAGCATATTTTTTTGGATTCTTGTGTGCACAAATAATTGCAACTTCTACAACAGGTTTCCCATTTGTTTGGGACGTGAATTTCATGACTTTATATTTTTTTGGACAAAAAAGGACATGCCTGCTTCTTGCTTCGAATTTTTGTTTCTAAAATAAGGTCATTGCAAGTGACCACCAATAGCATATTTCTTTGGATTCTTGTGTGTACAAATAATTGCAACTTCTACAACAGGTTTGCCATTTGTTTCGGACGTGAATTTCATGACATTATATTCTCTAAGACAAAAAAGGACATGCCTGCTTCTTGCTTCGAATTTTTGTTTCTAAAATAAGGTCATTGCAAGTGACCACCAATAGCATATTTTATTGGATTCTTGTGTGTACAAATTATTGCAACTTCTACAACAGGTTTGCCATTTGTTTCGGACGTGAATTTCATGACTTTATATTTACTAAGACAAAAAAGGACAGGCCTGCTTCTTGCTTCGAATTTTTGTTTCTAAAATAAGGTCATTGCAAGTGACCACCAATAGCATATTTTTTTGGATTCTTGTGTGCACGAATAATTGCAACTTCTACAACAGGTATCCCATTTGTTTGGGACGTGAATTTCATGACGTTATATTTTTTTGGACAAAAAAGGACATGCCTGCTTCTTGCTTCGAATTTTTGTTTCTAAAATATGGTCATTGCAAGTGACCACCAATAGCATATTTTTTTGGATTCTTGTGTGCACAAATAATTGCAACTTCTGCAACAGGTTTCCCATTTGTTTCCGACGTGAATTTCATGACATTATATTCTCTAAGACAAAGAAGAACATGCCTGCTTCTTGCTTCGAATTTTTGTTTCTAAAATAAGGTCATTGCAAGTGACCACCAATAGCATATTTTTTTGGATTCTTGTGTGCACGAATAATTGCAACTTCTACAACAGGTATCCCATTTGTTTGGGACGTGAATTTCATGACGTTATATTTTTTTGGACAAAAGACGACATGCCTGCTTCTTGTTTCGAATTTTTGTTTCTAAAATAAGGTCATTGCAAGTGACCACCAATAGCATATTTCTTTGGATTCTTGTGTGCACCAATAATTGCAACTTCTACAACAGGTTTCCCATCTGTTTCCGACGTGAATTTCATGACATTATATTCTCTAAGACAAAAAAGGACATGCCTGCTTCTTGCTTCGAATTTTTGTTTCTAAAATAAGGTCATTGCAAGTGACCACCAATAGCATATTTTATTGGATTCTTGTGTGTACAAATAATTGCAACTTCTACAACAGGTTTGCCATTTGTTTCGGACGTGAATTTCATGACTTTATATTTACTAAGACAAAAAAGGACAGGCCTGCTTCTTGCTTCGAATTTTTGTTTCTAAAATAAGGTCATTGCAAGTGACCACCAATAGCATATTTTTTTGGATTCTTGTGTGCACGAATAATTGCAACTTCTACAACAGGTTTGCCATTTGTTTCGGACGTGAATTTCATGACATTATATTCTCTAAGACAAAAAAGGACATGCCTGCTTCTTGCTTCGAATTTTTGTTTCTAAAATAAGGTCATTGCAAGTGACGACCAATAGCATATTTTTTTGGATTCTTGTGTGCACAAATAATTGCAACTTCTACAACAGGTTTCCCATTTGTTTGGGACGTGAAGTTCATGACTTTATATTTTCTAAGACAAAAAAGGACATGACTGCTTCTTGCTTCGAATTTTTGTTTCTAAAATAAGGTCATTGCAAGTGACCACCAATAGCATATTTTATTGGATTCTTGTGTGTACAAATAATTGCAACTTCTACAACAGGTTTGCCATTTGTTTCGGACGTGAATTTCATGACTTTATATTTACTAAGACAAAAAAGGACAGGCCTGCTTCTTGCTTCGAATTTTTGTTTCTAAAATAAGGTCATTGCAAGTGACCACCAATAGCATATTTTATTGGATTCTTGTGTGCACAAATAATTGCAACTTCTACAACAGGTTTGCCATTTGTTTCGGACGTGAATTTCATGACTTTATATTTACTAAGACAAAAAAGGACAGGCCTGCTTCTTGCTTCGAATTTTTGTTTCTAAAATAAGGTCATTGCAAGTGACCACCAATAGCATATTTTTTTGGATTCTTGTGTGCACGAATAATTGCAACTTCTACAACAGGTATCCCATTTGTTTGGGACGTGAATTTCATGACGTTATATTTTTTTGGACAAAAAAGGACATGCCTGCTTCTTGCTTCGAATTTTTGTTTCTAAAATATGGTCATTGCAAGTGGCCACCAATAGCATATTTTTTTGGAATCTTGTGTGCACAAATAATTGCAACTTCTGCAACAGGTTTCCCATTTGTTTCCGACGTGAATTTGATGACTTTATATTTTCTAAGACATAAAAGGACATGCCTGCTTCTTGCTTCGAATTTTTCTTTCTAAAATAAGGTCATTGCAAGTGACCACCAATAGCATATTTTTTTGGATTCTTGTGTGCACCAATAATTGCAACTTGTACAACAGGTTTCCCATTTGTTTCCGACGTGAATTTGATGACATTATATTCTCGAAGACAAAAAAGGACATGCCTGCTCGTTGCTTCGAATTTTTGTTTCTGAAATAAGGTCATTGCAAGTGACCACCAATAGCATATTTTATTGGATTCTTGTGTGTACAAATAATTGCAACTTCTACAACAGGTATCCCATTTGTTTGGGACGTGAATTTCATGACGTTATATTTTCTAAGACAAAAAAGGACATGCCTGCTTCTTGCTTCGAATTTTTGTTTCTAAAATATGGTCATTGCAAGTGGCCACCAATAGCATATTATTTTGGATTCTTGTGTGGACAAATAATTGCAACTTCTACAACAGGTTTCCCATTTGATTGGGACGTGAATTTCATGACATTATATTCTCTATGACAAAAAAGGACATGCCTGCTTCTTGCTTCGAATTTTTGTTTCTAAAATAAGGTCATTGCAAGTGACCACCAATAGCATATTTTTTTGGATTCTTGTGTGCACCAATAATTGCAACTTCTACAACAGGTTTGCCATTTGTTTCGGACGTGAATTTCATGACATTATATTCTCTAAGACAAAAAAGGACATGCCTTCTTCTTGCTTCGAATTTTTGTTTCTAAAATAAGGTCATTGCAAGTGACCACCAATAGCATATTTTTTTAGATTCTTGTGTGCAGAAATAATTGCAACTTCTACAACAGGTTTGCCATTTGTGTCGGACGTGAATTTGATGACTTTATATTTTTTTGGACAAAAAAGGACATGCCTGCTTCTTGCTTCGAATTTTTGTTTCTAAAATATGGTCATTGCAAGTGGCCACCAATAGCATATTATTTTGGATTCTTGTGTGGACAAATAATTGCAACTTCTACAACAGGTATCCCATTTGTTTGGGACGTGAATTTCATGACGTTATATTTTTTTGGACAAAAAAGGACATGCCTGCTTCTTGCTTCGAATTTTTGTTTCTAAAATATGGTCATTGCAAGTGGCCACCAATAGCATATTATTTTGGATTCTTGTGTGGACAAATAATTGCAACTTCTACAACAGGTTTGCCATTTGTGTCGGACGTGAATTTGATGACTTTATATTTTTTTGGACAAAAAAGGACATGCCTGCTTCTTGCTTCGAATTTTTGTTTCTAAAATATGGTCATTGCAAGTGGCCACCAATAGCATATTATTTTGGATTCTTGTGTGGACAAATAATTGCAACTTCCACAACAGGTTTCCCATTTGATTGGGACGTGAATTTGATGACTTTATATTTACTAAGACAGAAAAGGACAGGCCTGCTTCTTGCTTCGAATTTTTGTTTCTAAAATAAGGTCATTGCAAGTGACCACCAATAGCATATTATTTTGGATTCTTGTGTGCACAAATAATTGCAACTTCTACAACAGGTTTGCCATTTGTGTCGGACGTGAATTTGATGACTTTATATTTACTAAGACAGAAAAGGACAGGCCTGCTTCTTGCTTCGAATTTTTGTTTCTAAAATAAGGTCATTGCAAGTGACCACCAATAGCATATTTCTTTGGATTCTTGTGTGCACAAATAATTGCAACTTCTACAACAGGTTTCCCATTTGTTTCCGACGTGAATTTCATGACATTATATTCTCTAAGACAAAAAAGGACATGCCTGCTTCTTGCTTCGAATTTTTGTTTCTAAAATAAGGTCATTGCAAGTGACCACCAATAGCATATTTCTTTGGATTCTTGAGTGCACCAATAATTGCAACTTCTACAACAATTATCCCATTTGTTTGGGACGTGAATTTCATGACGTTATATTTTCTAAGACAAAAAAGGACATGCCTGCTTCTTGCTTCGAATTTTTCTTTCTAAAATAAGGTCATTGCAAGTGACCACCAATAGCATATTTCTTTGGATTCTTGTGTGCACAAATAATTGCAACTTCTACAACAGGTTTCCCATTTGTTTCGGACGTGAATTTGATGACTTTATATTTTCTAAGACGAAAAAGGACATGCCTGCTTCTTGCTTCGAATTTTTGTTTCTAAAATAAGGTCATTGCAAGTGACCACCAATAGCATATTTCTTTGGATTCTTGTGTGCACGAATAATTGCAACTTCTACAACAGGTTTCCCATTTGTTTCGGACGTGAATTTGATGACTTTATATTTTCTAAGACAAAAAAGGACATGCCTGCTTCTTGCTTCGAATTTTTGTTTCTAAAATATGGTCATTGCAAGTGGCCACCAATAGCATATTATTTTGGATTCTTGTGTGGACAAATAATTGCAACTTCTACAACAGGTATCCCATTTGTTTGGGACGTGAATTTCATGACGTTATATTTTTTTGGACAAAAAAGGACATGCCTGCTTCTTGCTTCGAATTTTTGTTTCTAAAATATGGTCATTGCAAGTGGCCACCAATAGCATATTATTTTGGATTCTTGTGTGGACAAATAATTGCAACTTCTACAACAGGTATCCCATTTGTTTGGGACGTGAATTTCATGACGTTATATTTTTTTGGACAAAAAAGGACATGCCTGCTTCTTGCTTCGAATTTTTGTTTCTAAAATATGGTCATTGCAAGTGGCCACCAATAGCATATTATTTTGGATTCTTGTGTGGACAAATAATTGCAACTTCTACAACAGGTTTCCCATTTGATTGGGACGTGAATTTGATGACTTTATATTTACTAAGACAGAAAAGGACAGGCCTGCTTCTTGCTTCGAATTTTTGTTTCTAAAATAAGGTCATTGCAAGTGACCACCAATAGCATATTTTTTTAGATTCTTGTGTGCAGAAATAATTGCAACTTCTACAACAGGTTTGCCATTTGTGTCGGACGTGAATTTGATGACTTTATATTTACTAAGACAGAAAAGGACAGGCCTGCTTCTTGCTTCGAATTTTTGTTTCTAAAATAAGGTCATTGCAAGTGACCACCAATAGCATATTTCTTTGGATTCTTGTGTGCACAAATAATTGCAACTTCTACAACAGGTTTCCCATTTGTTTCCGACGTGAATTTCATGACATTATATTCTCTAAGACAAAAAAGGACATGCCTGCTTCTTGCTTCGAATTTTTGTTTCTAAAATAAGGTCATTGCAAGTGACCACCAATAGCATATTTCTTTGGATTCTTGAGTGCACCAATAATTGCAACTTCTACAACAATTATCCCATTTGTGTCGGACGTGAATTTCATGACGTTATATTTTCTAAGACGAAAAAGGACATGCCTGCTTCTTGCTTCGAATTTTTGTTTCTAAAATAAGGTCATTGCAAGTGACCACCAATAGCATATTTCTTTGGATTCTTGTGTGCACGAATAATTGCAACTTCTACAACAGGTTTCCCATTTGTTTCGGACGTGAATTTGATGACTTTATATTTTCTAAGACAAAAAAGGACATGCCTGCTTCTTGCTTCGAATTTTTGTTTCTAAAATAAGGTCATTGCAAGTGACCACCAATAGCATATTTCTTTGGATTCTTGTGTGCACCAATAATTGCAACTTCTACAACAGGTTTGCCATTTGTTTCGGACGTGAATTTCATGACATTATATTCTCTAAGACAAAAAAGGACATGCCTGCTTCTTGCTTCGAATTTTTGTTTCTAAAATAAGGTCATTGCAAGTGACCACCAATAGCATATTTCTTTGGATTCTTGTGTGCACCAATAATTGCAACTTCTACAACAGGTTTCCCATTTGTTTCTGACGTGAATTTCATGACATTATATTCTCTAAGACAAAAAAGGACATGCCTGCTTCTTGCTTCGAATTTTTGTTTCTAAAATAAGGTCATTGCAAGTGACCACCAATAGCATATTTCTTTGGATTCTTGTGTGCACGAATAATTGCAACTTCTACAACAATTATCCCATTTGTTTGGGACGTGAATTTCATGACGTTATATTTTCTAAGACAAAAAAGGACATGCCTGCTTCTTGCTTCGAATTTTTCTTTCTAAAATAAGGTCATTGCAAGTGACCACCAATAGCATATTTCTTTGGATTCTTGTGTGCACGAATAATTGCAACTTCTACAACAGGTTTCCCATTTGTTTCCGACGTGAATTTCATGACATTATATTCTCTAAGACAAAAAAGGACATGCCTGCTTCTTGCTTCGAATTTTTGTTTCTAAAATAAGGTCATTGCAAGTGACCACCAATAGCATATTTCTTTGGATTCTTGTGTGCACGAATAATTGCAACTTCTACAACAGGTTTGCCATTTGTTTCGGACGTGAATTTCATGACATTATATTCTCTAAGACAAAAAAGGACATGCCTTCTTCTTGCTTCGAATTTTTGTTTCTAAAATAAGGTCATTGCAAGTGACCATCAATAGCATATTTTTTTAGATTCTTGTGTGCAGAAATAATTGCAACTTCTACAACAGGTTTGCCATTTGTGTCGGATGTGAATTTGATGACTTTATATTTACTAAGACAGAAAAGGACAGGCCTGCTTCTTGCTTCGAATTTTTGTTTCTAAAATAAGGTCATTGCAAGTGACCACCAATAGCATATTTCTTTGGATTCTTGTGTGCACAAATAATTGCAACTTCTACAACAGGTTTGCCATTTGTGTCGGACGTGAATTTCATGACGTTATATTTTCTAAGACAAAAAAGGACATGCCTGCTTCTTGCTTCGAATTTTTGTTTCTAAAATATGGTCATTGCAAGTGACCACCAATAGCATATTTTTTTCGATTCCTGTGTGCACGAATAATTGCAACTTCTGCAACAGGTTTCCCATTTGTTTCCGACGTGAATTTCATGACATTATATTCTCTATGACAAAAAAGGACATGCCTGCTTCTTGCTTCGAATTTTTGTTTCTAAAATAAGGTCATTGCAAGTGACCACCAATAGCATATTCTTTTGGATTCTTGTGTGCACGAATAATTGCAACTTCTACAACAGGTATCCCATTTGTTTGGGACGTGAATTTCATGACGTTATATTTTCTAAGACAAAAAAAGGACATGCCTGCTTCTTGCTTCGAATTTTTGTTTCTAAAATAAGGTCATTGCAAGTGACCACCAATAGCATATTTCTTTGGATTCTTGTGTGCACAAATAATTGCAACTTGTACAACAGGTTTCCCATTTGTTTCCGACGTGAATTTGATGACTTTATATTTTCTAAGACGAAAAAGGACATGCCTGCTTCTTGCTTCGAATTTTTGTTTCTAAAATAAGGTCATTGCAAGTGACCACCAATAGCATATTTCTTTGGATTCTTGTGTGCACCAATAATTGCAACTTGTACAACAGGTTTCCCATTTGTTTCCGACGTGAATTTCATGACATTATATTCTCTAATACAAAAAAGGACATGCCTGCTTCTTGCTTCGAATTTTTGTTTCTAAAATAAGGTCATTGCAAGTGACCACCAATAGCATATTTCTTTGGATTCTTGTCTGCACGAATAATTGCAACTTCTACAACAGGTATCCCATTTGTTTCGGACGTGAATTTGATGACTTTATATTTTCTAAGACAAAAAAGGACATGCCTGCTTCTTGCTTCGAATTTTTGTTTCTAAAATAAGGTCATTGCAAGTGACCACCAATAGCATATTTTTTTGGATTCTTGTGTGCACCAATAATTGCAACTTGTACAACAGGTTTCCCATTTGTTTCCGACATGAATTTCATGACATTATATTTTCTAAGACAAAAAAGGACATGCCTGCTTCTTGCTTCGAATTTTTGTTTCTAAAATAAGGTCATTGCAAGTGACCACCAATAGCATATTTTATTGGATTCTTGTGTGCACAAATAATTGCAACTTCTACAACAGGTTTGCCATTTGTGTCGGACGTGAATTTCATGACGTTATATTTTCTAAGACAAAAAAGGACATGCCCGCTTCTTGCTTCGAATTTTTGTTTCTAAAATATGGTCATTGCAAGTGACCACCAATAGCATATTTTTTTGGATTCTTGTGTGCACAAATAATTGCAACTTCTGCAACAGGTTTCCCATTTGTTTCCGACGTGAATTTCATGACATTATATTCTCTATGACAAAAAAGGACATGCCTGCTTCTTGCTTCGAATTTTTGTTTCTAAAATAAGGTCATTGCAAGTGACCACCAATAGCATATTTTTTTGGATTCTTGTGTGCACGAATAATTGCAACTTCTACAACAGGTATCCCATTTGTTTGGGACGTGAATTTCATGACGTTATATTTTCTAAGACAAAAAAAGGACATGCCTGCTTCTTGCTTCGAATTTTTGTTTCTAAAATAAGGTCATTGCAAGTGACCACCAATAGCATATTTCTTTGGATTCTTGTGTGCACCAATAATTGCAACTTGTACAACAGGTTTCCCATTTGTTTCCGACGTGAATTTGATGACATTATATTCTCTAAGACAAAAAAGGACATGCCTGCTCGTTGCTTCGAATTTTTGTTTCTGAAATAAGGTCATTGCAAGTGACCACCAATAGCATATTTTATTGGATTCTTGTGTGTACAAATAATTGCAACTTCTACAACAGGTATCCCATTTGTTTGGGACGTGAATTTCATGACGTTATATTTTTTTTGACAAAAAAGGACATGCCTGCTTCTTGCTTCGAATTTTTGTTTCTAAAATATGGTCATTGCAAGTGACCACCAATAGCATATTACTTTGGATTCTTGTGTGCACAAATAATTGCAACTTCTACAACAGGTTTCCCATTTGATTGGGACGTGAATTTCATGACATTATATTCTCTATGACAAAAAAGGACATGCCTGCTTCTTGCTTCGAATTTTTGTTTCTAAAATATGGTCATTGCAAGTGACCACCAATAGCATATTATTTTGGATTCTTGTGTGCACCAATAATTGCAACTTCTACAACAGGTTTCCCATTTGTTTCCGACGTGAATTTCATGACATTATATTCTCTAAGACAAAAAAGGACATGCCTGCTTCTTGATTCGAATTTTTGTTTCTAAAATAAGGTCATTGCAAGTGACCACCAATAGCACATTTCTTTTGATTCTTGTGTGCACGAATAATTGCAACTTCTACAACAGGTTTGCCATTTGTTTCGGACGTGAATTTCATGACATTATATTCTCTAAGACAAAAAAGGACATGCCTTCTTCTTGCTTCGAATTTTTGTTTCTAAAATAAGGTCATTGCAAGTGACCACCAATAGCATATTTTTTTAGATTCTTGTGTGCAGAAATAATTGCAACTTCTACAACAGGTTTGCCATTTGTGTCGGACGTGAATTTGATGACTTTATATTTACTAAGACAAAAAAGGACAGGCCTGCTTCTTGCTTCGAATTTTTGTTTCTAAAATAAGGTCATTGCAAGTGACCACCAATAGCATATTTCTTTGGATTCTTGTGTGCACCAATAATTGCAACTTCTACAACAGGTTTCCCATTTGTTTGGGACGTGAATTTCATGACGTTATATTTTCTAAGACAAAAAAAGGACATTCCTGCTTCTTGCTTCGAATTTTTGTTTCTAAAATAAGGTCATTGCAAGTGACCACCAATAGCATATTTCTTTGGATTCTTGTGTGCACAAATAATTGCAACTTCTACAACAGGTTTGCCATTTGTTTCGGACGTGAATTTGATGACTTTATATTTTCTAAGACGAAAAAGGACATGCCTGCTTCTTGCTTCGAATTTTTGTTTCTAAAATAAGGTCATTGCAAGTGACCACCAATAGCATATTTCTTTGGATTCTTGTGTGCACCAATAATTGCAACTTCTACAACAGGTATCCCATTTGTTTCGGACGTGAATTTGATGACTTTATATTTTCTAAGACAAAAAAGGACATGCCTGCTTCTTGCTTCGAATTTTTGTTTCTAAAATAAGGTCATTGCAAGTGACCACCAATAGCATATTTCTTTGGATTCTTGTGTGCACGAATAATTGCAATTTCTACAACAATTATCCCATTTGTTTGGGACGTGAATTTCATGACGTTATATTTTCTAAGACAAAAAAGGACATGCCTGCTTCTTGCTTCGAATTTTTGTTTCTAAAATAAGGTCATTGCAAGTGACCACCAATAGCATATTTCTTTGGATTCTTGTGTGCACAAATAATTGCAACTTCTACAACAGGTTTGCCATTTGTTTCGGACGTGAATTTGATGACTTTATATTTTCTAAGACGAAAAAGGACATGCCTGCTTCTTGCTTCGAATTTTTGTTTCTAAAATAAGGTCATTGCAAGTGACCACCAATAGCATATTTCTTTGGATTCTTGTGTGCACCAATAATTGCAACTTCTACAACAGGTATCCCATTTGTTTCGGACGTGAATTTGATGACTTTATATTTTCTAAGACAAAAAAGGACATGCCTGCTTCTTGCTTCGAATTTTTGTTTCTAAAATAAGGTCATTGCAAGTGACCACCAATAGCATATTTCTTTGGATTCTTGTGTGCACGAATAATTGCAATTTCTACAACAATTATCCCATTTGTTTGGGACGTGAATTTCATGACGTTATATTTTCTAAGACAAAAAAGGACATGCCTGCTTCTTGCTTCGAATTTTTGTTTCTAAAATAAGGTCATTGCAAGTGACCACCAATAGCATATTTCTTTGGATTCTTGTGTGCACCAATAATTGCAACTTCTACAACAGGTTTCCCATTTGTTTCCGACGTGAATTTCATGACATTATATTCTCTAAGACAAAAAAGGACATTCCTGCTTCTTGCTTCGAATTTTTGTTTCTAAAATAAGGTCATTGCAAGTGACCACCAATAGCATATTTCTTTGGATTCTTGTGTGCACCAATAATTGCAACTTCTACAACAGGTATCCCATTTGTTTGGGACGTGAATTTGATGACTTTATATTTTCTAAGACAAAAAAGGACATGCCTGCTTCTTGCTTCGAATTTTTGTTTCTAAAATAAGGTCATTGCAAGTGACCACCAATAGCATATTTTTTTGGATTCTTGTGTGCACCAATAATTGCAACTTCTACAACAGGTTTCCCATTTGTTTCCGACATGAATTTCATGACATTATATTTTCTAAGAAAAAAAAGGACATGCCTGCTTCTTGCTTCGAATTTTTGTTTCTAAAATAAGGTCATTGCAAGTGACCACCAATAGCATATTTTATTGGATTCTTGTGTGCACAAATAATTGCAACTTCTACAACAGGTTTGCCATTTGTTTCGGACGTGAATTTGATGACTTTATATTTTCTAAGACAAAAAAGGACATACCTGCTTCTTGCTTCGAATTTTTGTTTCTAAAATAAGGTCATTGCAAGTGACCACCAATAGCATATTATTTTGGATTCTTGTGTGCACAAATAATTGCAACTTCTACAACAGGTTTCCCATTTGATTGGGACGTGAATTTCATGACATTATATTCTCTATGACAAAAAAGGACATGCCTGCTTCTTGCTTCGAATTTTTGTTTCTAAAATATGGTCATTGCAAGTGACCACCAATAGCATATTATTTTGGATTCTTGTGTGCACCAATAATTGCAACTTCTACAACAGGATTCCCATTTGTTTCCGACGTGAATTTCATGACATTATATTCTCTAAGACAAAAAAGGACATGCATGCTTCTTGCTTCGAATATTTGTTTCTAAAATAAGGTCATTGCAAGTGACCACCAATAGCACATTTCTTTTGATTCTTGTGTGCACGAATAATTGCAACTTCTACAACAGGTTTGCCATTTGTTTCGGACGTGAATTTCATGACATTATATTCTCTAAGACAAAAAAGGACATGCATGCTTCTTGCTTCGAATTTTTGTTTCTAAAATAAGGTCATTGCAAGTGACCACCAATAGCATATTTTTTTCGATTCTTGTGTGCAGAAATAATTGCAACTTCTACAACAGGTTTGCCATTTGTGTCGGACGTGAATTTGATGACTTTATATTTACTAAGACAAAAAAGGACAGGCCTGCTTCTTGCTTCGAATTTTTGTTTCTAAAATAAGGTCATTGCAAGTGACCACCAATAGCATATTTCTTTGGATTCTTGTGTGCACCAATAATTGCAACTTCTACAACAGGTTTCCCATTTGTTTGGGACGTGAATTTCATGACGTTATATTTTCTAAGACAAAAAAAGGACATGCCTGCTTCTTGCTTCGAATTTTTGTTTCTAAAATAAGGTCATTGCAAGTGACCACCAATAGCATATTTCTTTGGATTCTTGTGTGCACAAATAATTGCAACTTCTACAACAGGTTTGCCATTTGTTTCGGACGTGAATTTGATGACTTTATATTTTCTAAGACGAAAAAGGACATGCCTGCTTCTTGCTTCGAATTTTTGTTTCTAAAATAAGGTCATTGCAAGTGACCACCAATAGCATATTTCTTTGGATTCTTGTGTGCACCAATAATTGCAACTTCTACAACAGGTATCCCATTTGTTTCGGACGTGAATTTGATGACTTTATATTTTCTAAGACAAAAAAGGACATGCCTGCTTCTTGCTTCGAATTTTTGTTTCTAAAATAAGGTCATTGCAAGTGACCACCAATAGCATATTTCTTTGGATTCTTGTGTGCACGAATAATTGCAATTTCTACAACAATTATCCCATTTGTTTGGGACGTGAATTTCATGACGTTATATTTTCTAAGACAAAAAAGGACATGCCTGCTTCTTGCTTCGAATTTTTGTTTCTAAAATAAGGTCATTGCAAGTGACCACCAATAGCATATTTCTTTGGATTCTTGTGTGCACAAATAATTGCAACTTCTACAACAGGTTTCCCATTTGTTTCCGACGTGAATTTCATGACATTATATTCTCTAAGACAAAAAAGGACATGCCTGCTTCTTGCTTCGAATTTTTGTTTCTAAAATAAGGTCATTGCAAGTGACCACCAATAGCATATTTCTTTGGATTCTTGTGTGCACGAATAATTGCAACTTCTACAACAGGTTTCCCATTTGTTTCGGACGTGAATTTGATGACTTTATATTTTCTAAGACAAAAAAGGACATGCCTGCTTCTTGCTTCGAATTTTTGTTTCTAAAATAAGGTCATTGCAAGTGACCACCAATAGCATATTTTTTTGGATTCTTGTGTGCACCAATAATTGCAACTTGTACAACAGGTTTCCCATTTGTTTCCGACGTGAATTTCATGACATTATATTTTCTAAGACAAAAAAGGACATGCCTGCTTCTTGCTTCGAATTTTTGTTTCTAAAATAAGGTCATTGCAAGTGACCACCAATAGCATATTTCTTTGGATTCTTGTGTGCACAAATAATTGCAACTTCTACAACAGGTTTGCCATTTGTTTCGGACGTGAATTTGATGACTTTATATTTTCTAAGACAAAAAAGGACATACCTGCTTCTTGCTTCGAATTTTTGTTTCTAAAATAAGGTCATTGCAAGTGACCACCAATAGCATATTTTTTTGGATTCTTGTGTGCACCAATAATTGCAACTTCTACAACAGGTTTCCCATTTGTTTCCGACGTGAATTTCATGACATTATATTCTCCAAGACAAAAAAGGACATTCCTGCTTCTTGCTTCGAATTTTTGTTTCTAAAATAAGGTCATTGCAAGTGACCACCAATAGCATATTTCTTTGGATTCTTGTGTGCACCAATAATTGCAACTTCTACAACAGGTATCCCATTTGTTTGGGACGTGAATTTGATGACTTTATATTTTCTAAGACAAAAAAGGACATGCCTGCTTCTTGCTTCGAATTTTTGTTTCTAAAATAAGGTCATTGCAAGTGACCACCAATAGCATATTTTTTTGGATTCTTGTGTGCACCAATAATTGCAACTTCTACAACAGGTTTCCCATTTGTTTCGGACGTGAATTTCATGACGTTATATTTTCTAAGACAAAAAAGGACATGCCTGCTTCTTGCTTCCAATTTTGTTTCTAAAATAAGGTCATTGCAAGTGACCACCAATAGCATATTTCTTTGGATTCTTGTGTGCACCAATAATTGCAACTTCTACAACAGGTATCCCATTTGTTTGGGACGTGAATTTGATGACTTTATATTCTCTAAGACAAAAAAGGACATGCCTGCTTCTTGCTTCGAATTTTTGTTTCTAAAATAAGGACATTGCAAGTGACCACCAATAGCATATTTCTTTGGATTCTTGTGTGCACAAATAATTGCAACTTCTACAACAGGTTTCCCATTTGTTTGGGACGTGAATTTCATGACTATATATTTTCTTGGACAAAAGACGACATGCCTGCTTTTTGCTTCGAATTTTTGTTTCTAAAATAAGGTCATTGCAAGTGACCACCAATAGCATATTTTTTTGGATTCTTGTGTGCAGAAATAATTGCAACTTCTACAACAGGTTTCCCATTTGTTTGGGACGTGAATTTCATGACTTTATATTTTCTAAGACAAAAAAGGACATGCCTGCTTCTTGCTTCGAATTTTTGTTTCTAAAATAAGGTCATTGCAAGTGACCACCAATAGCATATTTTTTTAGATTCTTGTGTGCAGAAATAATTGCAACTTCTACAACAGGTTTGCCATTTGTTTGGGACGTGAATTTCATGACTTTATATTTTCTAAGACAAAAAAGGACATGCCTGCTTCTTGCTTCGAATTTTTGTTTCTAAAATAAGGTCATTGCAAGTGACCACCAATAGCATATTTTTTTGGATTCTTGTGTGCACCAATAATTGCAACTTCTACAACAGGTTTCCCATTTGTTTCCGACGTGAATTGCATGACATTGTATTCTCTAAGACAAAAAAGGACATGCCTGCTTCTTGCTTCGAATTTTTGTTTCTAAAATAAGGTCATTGCAAGTGACCACCAATAGCATATTTCTTTGGATTCTTGTGTGCACAAATAATTGCAACTTCTACAACAGGTTTCCCATTTGTTTGGGACGTGAATTTCATGACTATATATTTTCTTGGACAAAAGACGACATGCCTGCTTTTTTACTTCGAATTTTTGTTTCTAAAATAAGGTCATTGCAAGTGACCACCAATAGCATATTTTTTTGGATTCTTGTGTGCACCAATAATTGCAACTTCTACAACAGGTTTCCCATTTGTTTCCGACGTGAATTGCATGACATTGTATTCTCTAAGACAAAAAAGGACATGCCTGCTTCTTGCTTCGAATTTTTGTTTCTAAAATAAGGTCATTGCAAGTGACCACCAATAGCATATTTCTTTGGATTCTTGTGTGCACCAATAATTGCAACTTCTACAACAGGTTTCCCATTTGTTTCCGACGTGAATTGCATGACATTGTATTCTCTAAGACAAAAAAGGACATGCCTGCTTCTTGCTTCGAATTTTTGTTTCTAAAATAAGGTCATTGCAAGTGACCACCAATAGCATATTTCTTTGGATTCTTGTGTGCACAAATAATTGCAACTTCTACAACAGGTTTGCCATTTGTTTCGGACGTGAATTTGATGACTTTACATTTTCTAAGACGAAAAAGGACATGCCTGCTTCTTGCTTCGAATTTTTGTTTCTAAAATAAGGTCATTGCAAGTGACCACCAATAGCATATTTTTTTGGATTCTTGTGTGCACAAATAATTGCAACTTCTACAACAGGTTTCCCATTTGTTTGGGACGTGAATTTCATGACTTTATATTTTCTAAGACAAAAAAGGACATGCCTGCTTCTTGCTTCGAATTTTTGTTTCTAAAATAAGGTCATTGCAAGTGACCACCAATAGCATATTTTTTTGGATTCTTGTGTGCACCAATAATTGCAACTTCTACAACAGGTTTCCCATTTGTTTCCGACGTGAATTGCATGACATTGTATTCTCTAAGACAAAAAAGGACATGCCTGCTTCTTGCTTCGAATTTTTGTTTCTAAAATAAGGTCATTGCAAGTGACCACCAATAGCATATTTCTTTGGATTCTTGTGTGCACAAATAATTGCAACTTCTACAACAGGTTTGCCATTTGTTTCGGACGTGAATTTGATGACTTTACATTTTCTAAGACGAAAAAGGACATGCCTGCTTCTTGCTTCGAATTTTTGTTTCTAAAATAAGGTCATTGCAAGTGACCACCAATAGCATATTTTTTTGGATTCTTGTGTGCACAAATAATTGCAACTTGTACAACAGGTTTCCCATTTGTTTCCGACCTGAATTTCAGGACGTTATATTTTTTTGGACAAAAAAGGACATGCCTGCTTCTTTCTTCGAATTTTTGTTTCTAAAATAAGGTCATTGCAAGTGACCACCAATAGCATATTTTTTTGAATTCTTGTGTGCACCAATAATTGCAACTTCTACAACAGGTTTCCCATTTGTTTCCGACGTGAATTTCATGACTTTATATTTTTTTGGACAAAAGTCGACATGCCTGCTTCTTGCTTCGAATTTTTGTTTCTAAATTAAGGTCATTGCAAGTGACCACCAATAGCATATTATTTTGGATTCTTGTGTGCACAAATAATTGCAACTTCTACAACAGGTTTCCCATTTGATTGGGACGTGAATTTCATGACTTTATATTTTTTTGGACAAAAAAGGACATGCCTGCTTCTTGCTTCGAATTTTTGTTTCTAAAATAAGGTCATTGCAAGTGACCACCAGTAGCATATTTCTTTGGATTCTTGTGTGCACAAATAATTGCAACTTCTACAACAGGTTTCCCATTTGTTTGGGACGTGAAGTTCATGACTTTATATTTTCTAGGACAAAAAAGGACATGCCTGCTTCTTGCTTCGAATTTTTGTTTCTAAAATAAGGTCATTGCAAGTGACCACCAATAGCATATTTTATTGGATTCTTGTGTGCACAAATAATTGCAACTTCTACAACAGGTATCCCATTTGTTTCGGACGTGAATTTGATGACTTTATATTTTCTAAGACAAAAAAGGACATACCTGCTTCTTGCTTCGAATTTTTGTTTCTAAAATAAGGTCATTGCAAGTGACCACCAATAGCATATTATTTTGGATTCTTGTGTGCACAAATAATTGCAACTTCTACAACAGGTTTCCCATTTGATTGGGACGTGAATTTCATGACATTATATTCTCTATGACAAAGAAGGACATGCCTGCTTCTTGCTTCGAATTTTTGTTTCTAAAATATGGTCATTGCAAGTGACCACCAATAGCATATTATTTTGGATTCTTGTGTGCACCAATAATTGCAACTTCTACAACAGGTTTCCCATTTGTTTCCGACGTGAATTTCATGACATTATATTCTCTAAGACAAAAAAGGACATGCCTGCTTCTTGCTTCGAATTTTTGTTTCTAAAATAAGGTCATTGCAAGTGACCACCAATAGCACATTTCTTTTGATTCTTGTGTGCACGAATAATTGCAACTTCTACAACAGGTTTGCCATTTGTTTCGGACGTGAATTTCATGACATTATATTCTCTAAGACAAAAAAGGACATGCCTTCTTCTTGCTTCGAATTTTTGTTTCTAAAATAAGGTCATTGCAAGTGACCACCAATAGCATATTTTTTTAGATTCTTGTGTGCAGAAATAATTGCAACTTCTACAACAGGTTTGCCATTTGTGTCGGACGTGAATTTGATGACTTTATATTTACTAAGACAAAAAAGGACATACCTGCTTCTTGCTTCGAATTTTTGTTTCTAAAATAAGGTCATTGCAAGTGACCACCAATAGCATATTTCTTTGGATTCTTGTGTGCACCAATAATTGCAACTTCTACAACAGGTTTCCCATTTGTTTGGGACGTGAATTTCATGACGTTATATTTTCTAAGACAAAAAAAGGACATGCCTGCTTCTTGCTTCGAATTTTTGTTTCTAAAATAAGGTCATTGCAAGTGACCACCAATAGCATATTTCTTTGGATTCTTGTGTGCACCAATAATTGCAACTTCTACAACAGGTATCCCATTTGTTTCGGACGTGAATTTGATGACTTTATATTTTCTAAGACAAAAAAGGACATGCCTGCTTCTTGCTTCGAATTTTTGTTTCTAAAATAAGGTCATTGCAAGTGACCACCAATAGCATATTTCTTTGGATTCTTGTGTGCACGAATAATTGCAATTTCTACAACAATTATCCCATTTGTTTGGGACGTGAATTTCATGACGTTATATTTTCTAAGACAAAAAAGGACATGCCTGCTTCTTGCTTCGAATTTTTGTTTCTAAAATAAGGTCATTGCAAGTGACCACCAATAGCATATTTCTTTGGATTCTTGTGTGCACCAATAATTGCAACTTCTACAACAGGTTTCCCATTTGTTTCCGACGTGAATTTCATGACATTATATTCTCTAAGACAAAAAAGGACATGCCTGCTTCTTGCTTCGAATTTTTGTTTCTAAAATAAGGTCATTGCAAGTGACCACCAATAGCATATTTCTTTGGATTCTTGTGTGCACGAATAATTGCAACTTCTACAACAGGTATCCCATTTGTTTGGGACGTGAATTTGATGACTTTATATTTTCTAAGACAAAAAAGGACATGCCTGCTTCTTGCTTCGAATTTTTGTTTCTAAAATAAGGTCATTGCAAGTGACCACCAATAGCATATTTTTTTGGATTCTTGTGTGCACCAATAATTGCAACTTCTACAACAGGTTTCCCATTTGTTTCCGACGTGAATTGCATGACATTGTATTCTCTAAGACAAAAAAGGACATGCCTGCTTCTTGCTTCGAATTTTTGTTTCTAAAATAAGGTCATTGCAAGTGACCACCAATAGCATATTTCTTTGGATTCTTGTGTGCACAAATAATTGCAACTTCTACAACAGGTTTGCCATTTGTTTCGGACGTGAATTTGATGACTTTACATTTTCTAAGACGAAAAAGGACATGCCTGCTTCTTGCTTCGAATTTTTGTTTCTAAAATAAGGTCATTGCAAGTGACCACCAATAGCATATTTTTTTGGATTCTTGTGTGCACAAATAATTGCAACTTGTACAACAGGTTTCCCATTTGTTTCCGACCTGAATTTCAGGACGTTATATTTTTTTGGACAAAAAAGGACATGCCTGCTTCTTTCTTCGAATTTTTGTTTCTAAAATAAGGTCATTGCAAGTGACCACCAATAGCATATTTTTTTGGATTCTTGTGTGCACGAATAATTGCAACTTCTACAACAGGTATCCCATTTGTTTGGGACGTGAATTTGATGACTTTATATTTTCTAAGACAAAAAAGGACATGCCTGCTTCTTGCTTCGAATTTTTGTTTCTAAAATAAGGTCATTGCAAGTGACCACCAATAGCATATTTTTTTGGATTCTTGTGTGCACCAATAATTGCAACTTCTACAACAGGTTTCCCATTTGTTTCCTACGTGAATTGCATGACATTGTATTCTCTAAGACAAAAAAGGACATGCCTGCTTCTTGCTTCGAATTTTTGTTTCTAAAATAAGGTCATTGCAAGTGACCACCAATAGCATATTTCTTTGGATTCTTGTGTGCACAAATAATTGCAACTTCTACAACAGGTTTGCCATTTGTTTCGGACGTGAATTTGATGACTTTACATTTTCTAAGACGAAAAAGGACATGCCTGCTTCTTGCTTCGAATTTTTGTTTCTAAAATAAGGTCATTGCAAGTGACCACCAATAGCATATTTTTTTGGATTCTTGTGTGCACAAATAATTGCAACTTGTACAACAGGTTTCCCATTTGTTTCCGACCTGAATTTCAGGACGTTATATTTTTTTGGACAAAAAAGGACATGCCTGCTTCTTTCTTCGAATTTTTGTTTCTAAAATAAGGTCATTGCAAGTGACCACCAATAGCATATTTTTTTGGATTCTTGTGTGCACCAATAATTGCAACTTCTACAACAGGTTTCCCATTTGTTTCCGACGTGAATTTCATGACTTTATATTTTTTTGGACAAAAGTCGACATGCCTGCTTCTTGCTTCGAATTTTTGTTTCTAAATTAAGGTCATTGCAAGTGACCACCAATAGCATATTATTTTGGATTCTTGTGTGCACAAATAATTGCAACTTCTACAACAGGTTTCCCATTTGATTGGGACGTGAATTTCATGACTTTATATTTTTTTGGACAAAAAAGGACATGCCTGCTTCTTGCTTCGAATTTTTGTTTCTAAAATAAGGTCATTGCAAGTGACCACCAGTAGCATATTTCTTTGGATTCTTGTGTGCACAAATAATTGCAACTTCTACAACAGGTTTCCCATTTGTTTGGGACGTGAAGTTCATGACTTTATATTTTCTAGGACAAAAAAGGACATGCCTGCTTCTTGCTTCGAATTTTTGTTTCTAAAATAAGGTCATTGCAAGTGACCACCGATAGCATATTTTTTTGGATTCCTGTGTGCACAAATAATTACAACTTGTACAACAGGTTTCCCATTTGTTTGGGACGTGAATTTCATGACTTTATATTTTTTTGGACAAAAAAGGACAGGCCTGCTTCTTGCTTCGAATTTTTGTTTCTAAAATAAGGTCATTGCAAGTGACCACCAATAGCATATTTCTTTGGATTCTTGTGTGCACCAATAATTGCAACTTCTACAACAGGTTTCCCATTTGTTTCCGACCTGAATTTCATGACATTATATTCTCTAAGACAAAAAAGGACATGCCTGCTTCTTGCTTCGAATTTTTGTTTCTAAAATAAGGTCATTGCAAGTGACCACCAATAGCATATTTTTTTGGATTCTTGTGTGCACAAATAATTGCAACTTCTACAACAGGTTTGCCATTTGTTTCGGACGTGAATTTGATGACTTTATATTTTCTAAGACAAAAAAGGACATGCCTGCTTCTTGCTTCGAATTTTTGTTTCTAAAATAAGGTCATTGCAAGTGACCACCAATAGCATATTTCTTTGGATTCTTGTGTGCACAAATAATTGCAACTTCTACAACAGGTTTGCCATTTGTTTCGGACGTGAATTTGATGACTTTATATATTCTAAGACAAAAAAGGACATGCCTGCTTCTTGCTTCGAATTTTTGTTTCTAATATAAGGTCATTGCAAGTGACCACCAATAGCATATTTCTTTGGATTCTTGTGTGCACAAATAATTGCAACTTCTACAACAGGTTTCCCATTTGTTTCCGACATGAATTTCATGACATTATATTCTCTAAGACAAAAAAGGACATGCCTGCTTCTTGCTTCGAATATTTGTTTCTAAAATAAGGTCATTGCAAGTGACCACCAATAGCATATTTCTTTGGATTCTTGTGTGCACAAATAATTGCAACTTGTACAACAGGTTTCCCATTTGTTTCGGACGTGAATTTGATGACTTTATATTTTCTAAGACAAAAAAGGACATGCCTGCTCGTTGCTTCGAATTTTTGTTTCTGAAATAAGGTCATTGCAAGTGACCACCAATAGCATATTTTATTGGATTCTTGTGTGCACAAATAATTGCAACTTCTAAAACAGGTTTCCCATTTGTTTCCGACGTGAATTTGATGACATTATATTCTCTAAGACAAAAAAGGACATGCCTGCTTCTTGCTTCGAATTTTTGTTTCTAAAATAAGGTCATTGCAAGTGACCACCAATAGCATATTTTATTGGATTCTTGTGTGCACAAATAATTGCAACTTCTACAACAGGTTTGCCATTTGTTTCGGACGTGAATTTGATGACTTTATATTTTCTAAGACAAAAAAGGACATGCCTGCTTCTTGCTTCGAATTTTTGTTTCTAAAATAAGGTCATTGCAAGTGACCACCAATAGCATATTTTATTGGATTCTTGTGTGCACAAATAATTGCAACTTCTAAAACAGGTTTCCCATTTGTTTCCGACGTGAATTTCATGACTTTATATTTACTAAGACAAAAAAGGACAGGCCTGCTTCTTGCTTCGAATTTTTGTTTCTAATATAAGGTCATTGCAAGTGACCACCAATAGCATATTTTTTTGGATTCTTGTGTGCACGAATAATTGCAACTTCTACAACAGGTTTCCCATTTGTTTGGGACGTGAATTTCATGACGTTATATTTTTTTGGACAAAAAAGGACATGCCTGCTTCTTGCTTCGAATTTTTGTTTCTAAAATATGGTCATTGCAAGTGACCACCAATAGCATATTTCTTTGGATTCTTGTGTGCACCAATAATTGCAACTTCTACAACAGGTTTCCCATTTGTTTCCGACGTGAATTTCATGACATTATATTCTCTAAGACAAAAAAGGACATGCCTGCTTCTTGCTTCGAATTTTTGTTTCTAAAATAAGGTCATTGCAAGTGACCACCAATAGCATATTTTATTGGATTCTTGTGTGCACAAATAATTGCAACTTCTACAACAGGTTTCCCATTTGTTTCCGACGTGAATTTCATGACATTATATTCTCTAAGACAAAAAAGGACATGCCTGCTTCTTGCTTCGAATTTTTGTTTCTAAAATAAGGTCATTGCAAGTGACCACCAATAGCATATTTGATTGGATTCTTGTGTGCACAAATCATTGCAACTTCTACAACAGGTTTGCCATTTGTTTCCGACGTGAATTTCATGACTTTATATTTACTAAGACAAAAAAGGACAGGCCTGCTTCTTGCTTCGAATTTTTGTTTCTAATATAAGGTCATTGCAAGTGACCACCAATAGCATATTTTTTTGGATTCTTGTGTGCACGAATAATTGCAACTTCTACAACAGGTTTCCCATTTGTTTGGGACGTGAATTTCATGACGTTATATTTTTTTGGACAAAAAAGGACATGCCTGCTTCTTGCTTCGAATTTTTGTTCCTAAAATATGGTCATTGCAAGTGACCACCAATAGCATATTTCTTTGGATTCTTGTGTGCACCAATAATTGCAACTTCTACAACAGGTTTCCCATTTGTTTGGGACGTGAATTTCATGACGTTATATTTTCTAAGACAAAAAAAGGACATGCCTGCTTCTTGCTTCGAATTTTTGTTTCTAAAATATGGTCATTGCAAGTGACCACCAATAGCATATTTCTTTGGATTCTTGTGTGCACCAATAATTGCAACTTCTACAACAGGTTTGCCATTTGATTGGGACGTGAATTTGATGACTTTATATTTTCTAAGACAAAAAAGGACATGCCTGCTTCTTGCTTCGAATTTTTGTTTCTAAAATATGGTGATTGCAAGTGACCACCAATAGCATATTTTATTGGATTCTTGTGTGCACAAATAATTGCAACTTCTACAACAGGTTTGCCATTTGATTGGGACGTGAATTTGATGACTTTATATTTTCTAAGACAAAAAAGGACATGCCTGCTTCTTGCTTCGAATTTTTGTTTCTAAAATAAGGTCATTGCAAGTGACCACCAATAGCATATTTCCTTGGATTCTTGTGTGCACAAATAATTGCAACTTCTACAACAGGTTTGCCATTTGTTTCGGACGTGAATTTGATGACTTTATATTTTCTAAGACAAAAAAGGACATGCCTGCTTCTTGCTTCGAATTTTTGTTTCTAAAATATGGTCATTGCAAGTGACCACCAATAGCATATTTCCTTGGATTCTTGTGTGCACCAATAATTGCAACTTCTACAACAGGTTTCCCATTTGTTTCCGACGTGAATTTCATGACATTATATTCTCTAAGACAAAAAAGGACATGCCTGCTTCTTGCTTCGAATTTTTGTTTCTAAAATAAGGTCATTGCAAGTGACCACCAATAGCATATTTTTTTGGATTCTTGTGTGCACAAATAATTGCAACTTGTACAACAGGTTTCCCATTTGTTTCCGACATGAAGTTCATGACTTTATATTTTCTAAGACAAAAAAGGATATGCCTGCTTCTTGCTTCGAATTTTTGTTTCTAAAATAAGGTCATTGCAAGTGACCACCAATAGCATATTTTATTGGATTCTTGTGTGCACAAATAATTGCAACTTCTACAACAGGTTTGCCATTTGTGTCGGACGTGAATTTGATGACTTTATATTTTCTAGGACAAAAAAGGACATGCCTGCTTCTTGCTTCGAATTTTTGTTTCTAAAGTAAGGTCATTGCAAGTGACCACCAATAGCATATTTCTTTGGATTCTTGTGTGCACAAATAATTGCAACTTCTACAACAGGTTTGCCATTTGATTGGGACGTGAATTTGATGACTTTATATTTTCTAAGACAAAAAAGGACATGCCTGCTTCTTGCTTCGAATTTTTGTTTCTAAAATAAGGTCATTGCAAGTGACCACCGATAGCATATTTCTTTGGATTCCTGTGTGCACAAATAATTACAAGTTGTACAACAGGTTTCCCATTTGTTTCCGACGTGAATTTCATGACATTATATTTTTTTGGACAAAAGACGACATGCCTGCTTCTTGCTTCGAATTTTTGTTTCTAAAATAAGGTCGTTGCAAGTGACCACCAATAGCATATTTTATTGGATTCTTGTGTGCAGAAATAATTGCAACTTCTACAACAGGTTTGCCATTTGATTGGGACGTGAAGTTCATGACTTTATATTTTCTAAGACAAAAAAGGACATGCCTGCTTCTTGCTTCGAATTTTTGTTTCTAAAATAAGGTCATTGCAAGTGACCACCGATAGCATATTTCTTTGGATTCCTGTGTGCACAAATAATTACAAGTTGTACAACAGGTTTCCCATTTGTTTGGGACGTGAATTTCATGACGTTATATTTTTTTGGACAAAAAAGGACAGGCCTGCTTCTTGCTTCGAATTTTTGTTTCTAAAATATGGTCATTGCAAGTGACCACCAATAGCATATTTTTTTGGATTCTTGTGTGCACGAATAATTGCAACTTCTACAACAGGTTTCCCATTTGTTTCCGACGTGAATTTCATGACATTATATTTTTTTGGACAAAAGACGACATGCCTGCTTCTTGCTTCGAATTTTTGTTTCTAAAATAAGGTCATTGCAAGTGACCACCAATAGCATATTTCTTTGGATTCTTGTGTGCACAAATAATTGCAACTTGTACAACAGGTTTCCCATTTGTTTCGGACGTGAATTTGATGACTTTATATTTTCTAAGACAAAAAAGGACATGCCTGCTTCTTGCTTCGAATTTTTGTTTCTCAAATAAGGTCATTGCAAGTGACCACCAATAGCATATTTGATTGGATTCTTGTGTGCACAAATAATTGCAACTTCTACAACAGGTTTGCCATTTGTTTCGGACGTGAATTTGATGACTTTATATTTTCTAAGACAAAAAAGGACATGCCTGCTTCTTGCTTCGAATTTTTGTTTCTAAAATAAGGTCATTGCAAGTGACCACCAATAGCATATTTCTTTGGATTCCTGTGTGCACAAATAATTACAAGTTGTACAACAGGTTTCCCATTTGTTTGGGACGTGAATTTCATGACGTTATATTTTTTTGGACAAAAAAGGACAGGCCTGCTTCTTGCTTCGTATTTTTGTTTCTAAAATATGGTCATTGCAAGTGACCACCAATAGCATATTTCTTTGGATTCTTGTGTGCACCAATAATTGCAACTTCTACAACAGGTTTCCCATTTGTTTCCGACGTAAATTTCATGACATTATATTCTCTAAGACAAAAAAGGACATGCCTGCTTCTTGCTTCGAATTTTTCTTTCTAAAATAAGGTCATTGCAAGTGACCACCAATAGCATATTTTTTTGGATTCTTGTGTGCACGAATAATTGCAACTTCTACAACAGGTTTCCCATTTGTTTCCGACGTGAATTTCATGACATTATATTTTTTTGGACAAAAGACGACATGCCTGCTTCTTGCTTCGAATTTTTGTTTCTAAATTAAGGTCATTGCAAGTGACCACCAATAGCATATTATTTTGGATTCTTGTGTGCAGAAATAATTGCAACTTCTACAACAGGTTTGCCATTTGATTGGGACGTGAAGTTCATGACTTTATATTTTCTAAGACAAAAAAGGACAGGCCTGCTTCTTGCTTCGAATTTTTGTTTCTAAAATAAGGTCATTGCAAGTGACCACCAATAGCATATTTCTTTGGATTCTTGTGTGCACAAATAATTGCAACTTCTACAACAGGTTTCCCATTTGTTTCCGACGTGAATTTCATGACATTATATTCTCTAAGACAAAAAAGGACATGCCTGCTTCTTGCTTCGAATTTTTGTTTCTAAAATAAGGTCATTGCAAGTGACCACCAATAGCATATTTTTTTGGATTCTTGTGTGCACCAATAATTGCAACTTGTGCAACAGGTTTCCCATTTGTTTGGGACGTGAATTTGATGACTTTATATTTTCTAAGACAAAAAAGGACACGCCTGCTTCTTGCTTCGAATTTTTGTTTCTAAAGTAAGGTCATTGCAAGTGACCACCAATAGCATATTTTATTGGATTCTTGTGTGCACAAATAATTGCAACTTCTACAACAGGTTTGCCATTTGTTTCCGACGTGAATTTGATGACTTTATATTTTCTAAGACAAAAAAGGACATACCTGCTTCTTGCTTCGAATTTTTCTTTCTAAAATAAGGTCATTGCAAGTGACCACCAATAGCATATTTTTTTGGATTCTTGTGTGCACGAATAATTGCAACTTCTACAACAGGTTTCCCATTTGTTTCCGACGTGAATTTCATGACATTATATTTTTTTGGACAAAAGACGACATGCCTGCTTCTTGCTTCGAATTTTTGTTTCTAAATTAAGGTCATTGCAAGTGACCACCAAT
Organism: Rhytidiadelphus loreus; assembly: GCA_947034895.1. Lineage (NCBI taxonomy): Eukaryota > Viridiplantae > Streptophyta > Bryopsida > Hypnales > Hylocomiaceae > Rhytidiadelphus > Rhytidiadelphus loreus. Next base: position 64,341,393 of record OX344763.1, on the reverse strand, counting down.
AGCATATTATTTTGGATTCTTGTGTGCAGAAATAATTGCAACTTCTACAACAGGTTTGCCATTTGATTGGGACGTGAAGTTCATGACTTTATATTTTCTAAGACAAAAAAGGACAGGCCTGCTTTTTGCTTCGAATTTTTGTTTCTAAAATAAGGTCATTGCAAGTGACCACCAATAGCATATTTCTTTGGATTCTTGTGTGCACAAATAATTGCAACTTCTACAACAGGTTTTCCATTTGTTTCCGACGTGAATTTCATGACATTATATTCTCTAAGACAAAAAAGGACATGCCTGCTTCTTGCTTCGAATTTTTGTTTCTAAAATAAGGTCATTGCAAGTGACCACCAATAGCATATTTTTTTGGATTCTTGTGTGCACCAATAATTGCAACTTGTGCAACAGGTTTCCCATTTGTTTGGGACGTGAATTTGATGACTTTATATTTTCTAAGACAAAAAAGGACATGCCTGCTTCTTGCTTCGAATTTTTGTTTCTAAAGTAAGGTCATTGCAAGTGACCACCAATAGCATATTTCTTTGGATTCTTGTGTGCACAAATAATTGCAACTTCTACAACAGGTTTGCCATTTGTTTCGGACGTGAATTTGATGACTTTATATTTTCTAGGACAAAAAAGGACATGCCTGCTTCTTGCTTCGAATTTTTGTTTCTAAAGTAAGGTCATTGCAAGTGACCACCAATAGCATATTTCTTTGGATTCTTGTGTGCACAAATAATTGCAACTTCTACAACAGGTTTGCCATTTGTGTCGGACGTGAATTTGATGACTTTATATTTACTAAGACAGAAAAGGACAGGGCTGCTTCTTGCTTCGAATTTTTGTTTCTAAAATATGGTCATTGCAAGTGACCACCAATAGCATATTTCTTTGGATTCTTGTGTGCACCAATAATTGCAACTTCTACAACAGGTTTCCCATTTGTTTCCGACGTAAATTTCATGACATTATATTCTCTAAGACAAAAAAGGACATGCCTGCTTCTTGCTTCGAATTTTTGTTTCTAAAATAAGGTCATTGCAAGTGACCACCAATAGCATATTTCTTTGGATTCTTGTGTGCACAAATAATTGCAACTTGTACAACAGGTTTCCCATTTGTTTCGGACGTGAATTTGATGACTTTATATTTTCTAAGACAAAAAAGGACAGGCCTGCTTCTTGCTTCGAATTTTTGTTTCTAAAGTAAGGTCATTGCAAGTGACCACCAATAGCATATTTCTTTGGATTCTTGTGTGCACAAATAATTGCAACTTCTACAACAGGTTTCCCATTTGTTTCCGACGTGAATTTCATGACTTTATATTTTCTAAGACAAAAAAGGACATGCCTGCTTCTTGCTTCGAATTTTTGTTTCTAAAGTAAGGTCATTGCAAGTGACCACCAATAGCATATTTCTTTGGATTCTTGTGTGCACAAATAATTGCAACTTCTACAACAGGTTTGCCATTTGTGTCGGACGTGAATTTGATGACTTTATATTTACTAAGACAAAAGACGACATGCCTGCTTCTTGCTTCGAATTTTTGTTTCTAAATTAAGGTCATTGCAAGTGACCACCAATAGCATATTTTATTGGATTCTTGTGTGCACAAATAATTGCAACTTCTACAACAGGTTTGCCATTTGTTTCCGACGTGAATTTGATGACTTTATATTTTCTAAGACAAAAAAGGACATACCTGCTTCTTGCTTCGAATTTTTCTTTCTAAAATAAGGTCATTGCAAGTGACCACCAATAGCATATTTTTTTGGATTCTTGTGTGCACGAATAATTGCAACTTCTACAACAGGTTTCCCATTTGTTTCCGACGTGAATTTCATGACATTATATTTTTTTGGACAAAAGACGACATGCCTGCTTCTTGCTTCGAATTTTTGTTTCTAAATTAAGGTCATTGCAAGTGACCACCAATAGCATATTATTTTGGATTCTTGTGTGCACAAATAATTGCAACTTCTACAACAGGTTTGCCATTTGATTGGGACGTGAAGTTCATGACTTTATATTTTCTAAGACAAAAAAGGACAGGCCTGCTTCTTGCTTCGAATTTTTGTTTCTAAAATAAGGTCATTGCAAGTGACCACCAATAGCATATTTCTTTGGATTCTTGTGTGCACAAATAATTGCAACTTCTACAACAGGTTTCCCATTTGTTTCCGACGTGAATTTCATGACATTATATTCTCTAAGACAAAAAAGGACATGCCTGCTTCTTGCTTCGAATTTTTGTTTCTAAAATAAGGTCATTGCAAGTGACCACCAATAGCATATTTTTTTGGATTCTTGTGTGCACCAATAATTGCAACTTGTGCAACAGGTTTCCCATTTGTTTGGGACGTGAATTTGATGACTTTATATTTTCTAAGACAAAAAAGGACATGCCTGCTTCTTGCTTCGAATTTTTGTTTCTAAAATAAGGTCATTGCAAGTGACCACCAATAGCATATTTCTTTGGATTCTTGTGTGCACCAATAATTGCAACTTCTACAACAGGTATCCCATTTGTTTGGGACGTGAATTTGATGACTTTATATTTTCTAAGACAAAAAAGGACATGCCTGCTTCTTGCTTCGAATTTTTGTTTCTAAAATAAGGTCATTGCAAGTGACTACCAATAGCATATTTTTTTGGATTCTTGTGTGCACCAATAATTGCAACTTCTACAACAGGTTTCCCATTTGTTTCCGACGTGAATTGCATGACATTATATTCTCTAAGACAAAAAAGGACATGCCTGCTTCTTGCTTCGAATTTTTGTTTCTAAAATATGGTCATTGCAAGTGACCACCAATAGCATATTTTTTTCGATTCTTGTGTGCACAAATAATTGCAACTTTTACAATAGGTTTGCCATTTGTTTTCCGACGTGAATTTCATGACTTTATGTATTCTAGGACAAAAAAGGACATGCCTGCTTCTTGCTTCGAATTTTTGTATCTAAAATAAGGTCATTGCAAGTGACCACCAATAGCATATTTCTTTGGATTCTTGTGTGCACAAATAATTGCAACTTCTACAACAGGTTTCCCATTTGTTTGGGACGTGAAGTTCATGACTTTCTATTTTCTAAGACAAAAAAGGACATGCCTGCTTCTTGCTTCGAATTTTTGTTTCTAAAATAAGGTCATTGCAAGTGACCACCGATAGCATATTTTTTTGGATTCCTGTGTGCACAAATAATTACAAGTTGTACAACAGGTTTCCCATTTGTTTGGGACGTGAAGTTCATGACTTTCTATTTTCTAAGACAAAAAAGGACAGGCCTGCTTCTTGCTTCGAATTTTTGTTTCTAAAATAAGGTCATTGCAAGTGACCACCAATAGCATATTTTTTTGGATTCTTGTGTGCACGAATAATTGCAACTTCTACAACAGGTATCCCTTTTGTTTGAGACGTGAATTTCATGACGTTATATTTTTTTGGACAAAAAAGGACATGCCTGCTTCTTGCTTCGAATTTTTGTTTCTAAAATATGGTCATTGCAAGTGACCACCAATAGCATATTTCTTTGGATTCTTGTGTGCACCAATAATTGCAACTTCTACAACAGGTTTCCGATTTGTTTCCCACGTGAATTTCATGACATTATATTCTCTAAGACAAAAAAGGACATGCCTGCTTCTTGCTTCGAATTTTTGTTTCTAAAATAAGGTCATTGCAAGTGACCACCAATAGCATATTTTTTTGGATTCTTGTGTGCACCAATAATTGCAACTTCTACAACAGGTTTCCCATTTGTTTCCGACGTGAATTTCATGACATTATATTCTCTAAGACAAAAAAGGACATGCCTGCTTCTTGCTTCGAATTTTTGTTTCTAAAATAAGGTCATTGCAAGTGACCACCAATAGCATATTTCTTTGGATTCTTGTGTGCACAAATAATTGCAACTTCTACAACAGGTTTGCCATTTGTTTCGGACGTGAATTTGATGACTTTATATTTTCTAAGACAAAAAAGGACATGCCTGCTTCTTGCTTCGAATTTTTGTTTCTAAAATAAGGTCATTGCAAGTGACCACCAATAGCATATTTCTTTGGATTCTTGTGTGCACAAATAATTGCAACTTCTACAACAGGTTTGCCATTTGTTTCGGACGTGAATTTGATGACTCTATATTTTCTAAGACAAAAAAGGACATACCTGCTTCTTGCTTCGAATTTTTGTTTCTAAAATAAGGTCATTGCAAGTGACCACCAATAGCATATTTTTTTGGATTCTTGTGTGCATGAATAATTGCAACTTCTACAACAGGTTTCCCATTTGTTTCCGACGTGAATTTCATGACATTATATTTTATTGGATAAAAGACGACATGCCTGCTTCTTGCTTCGAATTTTTGTTTCTAAATTAAGGTCATTGCAAGTGACCACCAATACCATATTATTTTGGATTCTTGTGTGCACAAATAATTGCAACTTCTACAACAGGTTTGCCATTTGATTGGGACGTGAATTTCATGACTTTATATTTTCTAAGGCAAAAAAGGACATGCCTGCTTTTTGCTTCGAATTTTTGTTTCTAAAATAAGGTCATTGCAAGTGACCACCAATAGCATATTTTTTTGGATTCTTGTGTGCACAAATAATTGCAACTTCTACAACAGGTTTCCCATTTGTTTGGGACGTGAAGTTCATGACTTTTTATTTTCTAAGACAAAAAAGGACATGCCTGCTTCTTGCTTCGAATTTTTGTTTCTAAAATAAGGTCATTGCAAGTGACCACCGATAGCATATTTTTTTGGATTCCTGTGTGCACAAATAATTACAAGTTGTACAACAGGTTTCCCATTTGTTTGGGACGTGAAGTTCATGACTTTCTATTTTCTAAGACAAAAAAGGACAGGCCTGCTTCTTGCTTCGAATTTTTGTTTCTAAAATAAGGTCATTGCAAGTGACCACCAATAGCATATTTTTTTGGATTCTTGTGTGCACGAATAATTGCAACTTCTACAACAGGTATCCCTTTTGTTTGAGACGTGAATTTCATGACGTTATATTTTTTTGGACAAAAAAGGACATGCCTGCTTCTTGCTTCGAATTTTTGTTTCTAAAATATGGTCATTGCAAGTGACTACCAATAGCATATTTCTTTGGATTCTTGTGTGCACCAATAATTGCAACTTCTACAACAGGTTTCCGATTTGTTTCCCACGTGAATTTCATGACATTATATTCTCTAAGACAAAAAAGGACATGCCTGCTTCTTGCTTCGAATTTTTGTTTCTAAAATAAGGTCATTGCAAGTGACCACCAATAGCATATTTTTTTGGATTCTTGTGTGCACCAATAATTGCAACTTCTACAACAGGTTTCCCATTTGTTTCCGACGTGAATTTCATGACATTATATTCTCTAAGACAAAAAAGGACATGCCTGCTTCTTGCTTCGAATTTTTGTTTCTAAAATAAGGTCATTGCAAGTGACCACCAATAGCATATTTCTTTGGATTCTTGTGTGCACAAATAATTGCAACTTCTACAACAGGTTTGCCATTTGTTTCGGACGTGAATTTGATGACTTTATATTTTCTAAGACAAAAAAGGACATGCCTGCTTCTTGCTTCGAATTTTTGTTTCTAAAATAAGGTCATTGCAAGTGACCACCAATAGCATATTTCTTTGGATTCTTGTGTGCACAAATAATTGCAACTTCTACAACAGGTTTGCCATTTGTTTCGGACGTGAATTTGATGACTCTATATTTTCTAAGACAAAAAAGGACATACCTGCTTCTTGCTTCGAATTTTTGTTTCTAAAATAAGGTCATTGCAAGTGACCACCAATAGCATATTTTTTTGGATTCTTGTGTGCATGAATAATTGCAACTTCTACAACAGGTTTCCCATTTGTTTCCGACGTGAATTTCATGACATTATATTTTATTGGATAAAAGACGACATGCCTGCTTCTTGCTTCGAATTTTTGTTTCTAAATTAAGGTCATTGCAAGTGACCACCAATAGCATATTATTTTGGATTCTTGTGTGCACAAATAATTGCAACTTCTACAACAGGTTTGCCATTTGATTGGGACGTGAATTTCATGACTTTATATTTTCTAAGGCAAAAAAGGACATGCCTGCTTTTTGCTTCGAATTTTTGTTTCTAAAATAAGGTCATTGCAAGTGACCACCAATAGCATATTTTTTTGGATTCTTGTGTGCACAAATAATTGCAACTTCTACAACAGGTTTGCCATTTGTTTGGGACGTGAAGTTCATGACTTTTTATTTTCTAAGACAAAAAAGGACATGCCTGCTTCTTGCTTCGAATTTTTGTTTCTAAAATAAGGTCATTGCAAGTGACCACCGATAGCATATTTTTTTGGATTCCTGTGTGCACAAATAATTACAAGTTGTACAACAGGTTTCCCATTTGTTTCCGACGTGAATATCATGACTTTATATTTTCTAAGGAAAAAAAGGACATGCCTGCTCGTTGCTTCGAATTTTTGTTTCTAAAATAAGGTCATTGCAAGTGACCACCAATAGCATATTTCTTTGGATTCTTGTGTGCACCAATAATTGCAACTTCTACAACAGGTTTCCCATTTGTTTCCGACGTAAATTTCATGATTTTATATTTACTAAGACAAAAAAGGACATGCCTGCTTCTTGCTTCGAATTTTTGTTTCTAAAATAAGGTCATTGCAAGTGACCACCAATAGCATATTTCTTTGGATTCTTGTGTGCACCAATAATTGCAACTTCTACAACAGGTTTCCCATCTGTTTGGGACGTGAATTTCATGACGTTATATTTTTTTGGACAAAAAAGGACATGCCTGCTTCTTGCTTCGAATTTTTGTTTCTAAAATAAGGTCATTGCAAGTGACCAGCAATAGCATATTTTTTTGGATTCTTGTGTGTACCAATATTTGCAACTTCTACAATAGGTTTGCCATTTGTTTGGGACATGAATTTCAGGACATTATATTTTTTTGGACAAAAGACGACATGCCTGGTTCTTACTTCGAATTTTTGTTTCTAAAATAAGGTCATTGCAAGTGACTACCAATAGCATATTTTTTTGGACTCTTGTGTGGACGAATAACTGCAACTTCTACAACAGGTTTGCCATTTGTTTCGGACGTGAATTTGATGACTCTATCCTTTCTAAGACAAAAAAGGACATACCTGCTTCTTGCTTCGAATTTTTGTTTCTAAAATAAGGTCATTGCAAGTGACCACCAATAGCATATTTTTTTAGATTCTTGTGTGCACCAATAATTGCAACTTCTACAACAGGTTTGCCATTTGTTTCGGACGTGAATTTCATGACATTATATTCTCTAAGACAAAAAAGGACATGCCTTCTTCTTGCTTCGAATTTTTGTTTCTAAAATAAGGTCATTGCAAGTGACCACCAATAGCATATTTTTTTAGATTCTTGTGTGCAGAAATAATTGCAACTTCTACAACAGGTTTGCCATTTGTGTCGGACGTGAATTTGATGACTTTATATTTACTAAGACAGAAAAGGACAGGCCTGCTTCTTGCTTCGAATTTTTGTTTCTAAAATAAGGTCATTGCAAGTGACCACCAATAGCATATTTCTTTGGATTCTTGTGTGCACAAATAATTGCAACTTCTACAACAGGTTTGCCATTTGTGTCGGACGTGAATTTCATGACGTTATATTTTCTAAGACAAAAAAGGACATGCCTGCTTCTTGCTTCGAATTTTTGTTTCTAAAATATGGTCATTGCAAGTGACCACCAATAGCATATTTTTTTGGATTCTTGTGTGCACAAATAATTGCAACTTCTGGAACAGGTTTGCCATTTGTTTCCGACGTGAATTTCATGACATTATATTCTCTAAGACAAAAAAGGACATGCCTGCTTCTTGCCTCGAATTTTTGTTTCTAAAATAAGGTCATTGCAAGTGACCACCAATAGCATATTTCTTTGGATTCTTGTGTGCACCAATAATTGCAACTTCTACAACAGGTTTCCCATTTGTTTCCGACGTGAATTTCATGACATTATATTCTCTAAGACAAAAAAGGGCATGCCTGCTTCTTGCTTCGAATTTTTGTTTCTAAAATAAGGTCATTGCAAGTGACCACCAATAGCATATTTCTTTGGATTCTTGTGTGCACAAATAATTGCAACTTCTACAACAGGTTTCCCATCTGTTTGGGACGTGAATTTCATGACGTTATATTTTTTTGGACAAAAAAGGACATGCCTGCTTCTTGCTTCGAATTTTTGTTTCTAAAATAAGGTCATTGCAAGTGACCACCAATAGCATATTTCTTTGGATTCTTGTGTGCACAAATAATTGCAACTTCTACAACAGGTTTGCCATTTGTGTCGGACGTGAATTTCATGACGTTATATTTTCTAAGACAAAAAAGGACATGCCTGCTTCTTGCTTCGAATTTTTGTTTCTAAAATATGGTCATTGCAAGTGACCACCAATAGCATATTTTTTTGGATTCTTGTGTGCATGAATAATTGCAACTTCTACAACACGTATCCCATTTGTTTGGGACGTGAATTTCATGACGTTATATTTTCTAAGACAAAAAAAGGACATGCCTGCTTCTTGCTTCGAATTTTTGTTTCTAAAATAAGGTCATTGCAAGTGACCACCAATAGCATATTTCTTTGGATTCTTGTGTGCACAAATAATTGCAACTTCTACAACAGGTTTGCCATTTGTTTCGGACGTGAATTTGATGACTTTATATTTTCTAAGACGAAAAAGGACATGCCTGCTTCTTGCTTCGAATTTTTGTTTCTAAAGTAAGGTCATTGCAAGTGACCACCAATAGCATATTTCTTTGGATTCTTGTGTGCACCAATAATTGCAACTTCTACAACAGGTTTGCCATTTGTTTCCGACGTGAATTTCATGACATTATATTCTCTAAGACAAAAACGGACATGCCTGCTTCTTGCTTCGAATTTTTGTTTCTAAAATAAGGTCATTGCAAGTGACCACCAATAGCATATTTCTTTGGATTCTTGTGTGCACCAATAATTGCAACTTCTACAACAATTATCCCATTTGTTTGGGACGTGAATTTCATGACGTTATATTTTCTAAGACAAAAAAGGACATACCTGCTTCTTGCTTCGAATTTTTGTTTCTAAAATAAGGTCATTGCAAGTGACCACCAATAGCATATTTCTTTGGATTCTTGTGTGCACAAATAATTGCAACTTCTACAACAGGTTTGCCATTTGTTTCGGACGTGAATTTGATGACTTTATATTTTCTAAGACAAAAAAGGACATGCCTGCTTCTTGCTTCGAATTTTTGTTTCTAAAATAAGGTCATTGCAAGTGACCACCAATAGCATATTTCTTTGGATTCTTGTGTGCACCAATAATTGCAACTTCTACAACAGGTTTCCCATTTGTTTCCGACGTGAATTTCATGACATTATATTCTCTAAGACAAAAAAGGACATGCCTGCTTCTTGCTTCGAATTTTTGTTTCTAAAATAAGGTCATTGCAAGTGACCACCAATAGCATATTTCTTTTGATTCTTGTGTGCACGAATAATTGCAACTTCTACAACAGGTTTGCCATTTGTTTCGGACGTGAATTTCATGACATTATATTCTCTAAGACAAAAAAGGACAGGCCTTCTTCTTGCTTCGAATTTTTGTTTCTAAAATAAGGTCATTGCAGGTGACCACCAATAGCATATTTTTTTAGATTCTTGTGTGCAGAAATAATTGCAACTTCTACAACAGGTTTGCCATTTGTGTCGGACGTGAATTTGATGACTTTATATTTACTAAGACAGAAAAGGACAGGCCTGCTTCTTGCTTCGAATTTTTGTTTCTAAAATAAGGTCATTGCAAGTGACCACCAATAGCATATTTCTTTGGATTCTTGTGTGCACAAATAATTGCAACTTCTACAACAGGTTTGCCATTTGTTTGGGACGTGAATTTGATGACTTTATATTTTCTAAGACAAAAAAGGACATGCCTGCTTCTTGCTTCGAATTTTTGTTTCTAAAATAAGGTCATTGCAAGTGACCACCAATAGCATATTTTATTGGATTCTTGTGTGCACGAATAATTGCAACTTCTACAACAGGTATCCCATTTGTTTGAGACGTGAATTTCATGACGTTATATTTTTTTGGACAAAAAAGGACATGCCTGCTTCTTGCTTCGAATTTTTGTTTCTAAAATAAGGTCATTGCAAGTGACCACCAGTAGCATATTTCTTTGGATTCTTGTGTGCACCAATAATTGCAACTTCTACAACAGGTTTCCCATTTGTTTCCGACGTGAATTTCATGACATTATATTCTCTAAGACAAAAAAGGACATGCCTGCTTCTTGCTTCGAATTTTTGTTTCTAAAATAAGGTCATTGCAAGTGACCACCAATAGCATATTTCTTTGGATTCTTGTGTGCACGAATAATTGCAACTTCTACAACAGGTTTGCCATTTGTTTGGGACGTGAATTTGAAGACTTTATATTTTCTAAGACAAAAAAGGACATGCCTGCTTCTTGCTTCGAATTTTTGTTTCTAAAATAAGGTCATTGCAAGTGACCACCAATAGCATATTTCTTTGGATTCTTGTGTGCACCAATAATTGCAACTTGTACAACAGGTTTCCCATTTGTTTCCGACATGAATTTCATGACATTATATTTTCTAAGACAAAAAAGGACATGCCTGCTTCTTGCTTCGAATTTTTGTTTCTAAAATAAGGTCATTGCAAGTGACCACCAATAGCATATTTCTTTGGATTCTTGTGTGCACAAATAATTGCAACTTCTACAACAGGTTTGCCATTTGTTTCGGACGTGAATTTCATGACGTTATATTTTCTAAGACAAAAAAGGACATGCCTGCTTCTTGCTTCGAATTTTTGTTTCTAAAATATGGTCATTGCAAGTGACCACCAATAGCATATTTTTTTGGATTCTTGTGTGCACAAATAATTGCAACTTCTGCAACAGGTTTCCCATTTGTTTCCGACGTGAATTTCATGACATTATATTCTCTATGACAAAAAAGGACATGCCTGCTTCTTGCTTCGAATTTTTGTTTCTAAAATAAGGTCATTGCAAGTGACCACCAATAGCATATTTTTTTGGATTCTTGTGTGCACAAATAATTGCAACTTCTACAACAGGTTTGCCATTTGTTTGGGACGTGAATTTCATGACTTTATATTTTCTAAGACAAAAAAGGACATGCCTGCTTCTTGCTTCGAATTTTTGTTTCTAAAATAAGGTCATTGCAAGTGACCACCAATAGCATATTTTTTTGGATTCTTGTGTGCACCAATAATTGCAACTTCTACAGCAGGTTTCCCATTTGTTTCCGACATGAATTTCATGACATTATATTTTCTAAGACGAAAAAGGACATGCCTGCTTCTTGCTTCGAATTTTTGTTTCTAAAATAAGGTCATTGCAAGTGACCACCAATAGCATATTTCTTTGGATTCTTGTGTGCACAAATAATTGCAACTTCTACAACAAGTTTGCCATTTGTGTCGGACGTGAATTTCATGACGTTATATTTTCTAAGACAAAAAAGGACATGCCTGCTTCTTGCTTCGAATTTTTGTTTCTAAAATATGGTCATTGCAAGTGACCACCAATAGCATATTTTTTTGGATTCTTGTGTGCACGAATAATTGCAACTTCTACAACACGTACCCCATTTGTTTGGGACGTGAATTTCATGACGTTATATTTTCTAAGACAAAAAAAGGACATGCCTGCTTCTTGCTTCGAATTTTTGTTTCTAAAATAAGGTCATTGCAAGTGACCACCAATAGCATATTTCTTTGGATTCTTGTGTGCACAAATAATTGCAACTTCTACAACAGGTTTGCCATTTGTTTGGGACGTGAATTTGATGACTTTATATTTTCTAAGACAAAAAAGGACATGCCTGCTTCTTGCTTCGAATTTTTGTTTCTAAAATAAGGTCATTGCAAGTGACCACCAATAGCATATTTTTTTGGATTCTTGTGTGCACGAATAATTGCAACTTCTACAACAGGTATCCCATTTGTTTGAGACGTGAATTTCATGACGTTATATTTTTTTGGACAAAAAAGGACATGCCTGCTTCTTGCTTCGAATTTTTGTTTCTAAAATAAGGTCATTGCAAGTGACCACCAATAGCATATTTCTTTGGATTCTTGTGTGCACCAATAATTGCAACTTCTACAACAGGTTTCCCATTTGTTTCCGACCTGAATTTCATGACATTATATTCTCTAAGACAAAAAAGGACATGCCTGCTTCTTGCTTCGAATTTTTGTTTCTAAAATAAGGTCATTGCAAGTGACCACCAATAGCATATTTCTTTGGATTCTTGTGTGCACGAATAATTGCAACTTCTACAACAATTATCCCATTTGTTTGGGACGTGAATTTCATGACGTTATATTTTCTAAGACAAAAAAGGACATGCCTGCTTCTTGCTTCGAATTTTTGTTTCTAAAATATGGTCATTGCAAGTGACCACCAATAGCATATTTTTTTGGATTCTTGTGTGCACGAATAATTGCAACTTCTACAACACGTATCCCATTTGTTTGGGACGTGAATTTCATGACGTTATATTTTCTAAGACAAAAAAAGGACATGCCTGCTTCTTGCTTCGAATTTTTGTTTCTAAAATAAGGTCATTGCAAGTGACCACCAATAGCATATTTCTTTGGATTCTTGTGTGCACAAATAATTGCAACTTCTACAACAGGTTTGCCATTTGTTTCGGACGTGAATTTGATGACTTTATATTTTCTAAGACAAAAAAGGACATGCCTGCTTCTTGCTTCGAATTTTTGTTTCTAAAATAAGGTCATTGCAAGTGACCACCAATAGCATATTTCTTTGGATTCTTGTGTGCACCAATAATTGCAACTTCTACAACAGGTTTCCCATTTGTTTCCGACGTGAATTTCATGACATTATATTCTCTAAGACAAAAAAGGACATGCCTGCTTCTTGCTTCGAATTTTTGTTTCTAAAATATGGTCATTGCAAGTGACCACCAATAGCATATTTTTTTGGATTCTTGTGTGCACGAATAATTGCAACTTCTACAACACGTATCCCATTTGTTTGGGACGTGAATTTCATGACGTTATATTTTCTAAGACAAAAAAACGACATGCCTGCTTCTTGCTTCGAATTTTTGTTTCTAAAATAAGGTCATTGCAAGTGACCACCAATAGCATATTTCTTTGGATTCTTGTGTGCACAAATAATTGCAACTTCTACAACAGGTTTGCCATTTGTTTGGGACGTGAATTTGATGACTTTATATTTTCTAAGACAAAAAAGGACATGCCTGCTTCTTGCTTCGAATTTTTGTTTCTAAAATAAGGTCATTGCAAGTGACCACCAATAGCATATTTTTTTGGATTCTTGTGTGCACGAATAATTGCAACTTCTACAACAGGTATCCCATTTGTTTGAGACGTGAATTTCATGACGTTATATTTTTTTGGACAAAAAAGGACATGCCTGCTTTTTGCTTCGAATTTTTGTTTCTAAAATAAGGTCATTGCAAGTGACCACCAATAGCATATTTCTTTGGATTCTTGTGTGCACCAATAATTGCAACTTCTACAACAGGTTTCCCATTTGTTTCCGACGTGAATTTCATGACATTATATTCTCTAAGACAAAAAAGGACATGCCTGCTTCTTGCTTCGAATTTTTGTTTCTAAAATAAGGTCATTGCAAGTGACCACCAATAGCATATTTCTTTGGATTCTTGTGTGCACGAATAATTGCAACTTCTACAACAATTATCCCATTTGTTTGGGACGTGAATTTCATGACGTTATATTTTCTAAGACAAAAAAGGACATGCCTGCTTCTTGCTTCGAATTTTTGTTTCTAAAATAAGGTCATTGCAAGTGACCACCAATAGCATATTTCTTTGGATTCTTGTGTGCACGAATAATTGCAACTTCTACAACAGGTTTGCCATTTGTTTCGGACGTGAATTTGATGACTTTATATTTTCTAAGACGAAAAAGGACATGCCTGCTTCTTGCTTCGAATTTTTGTTTCTAAAATAAGGTCATTGCAAGTGACCACCAATAGCATATTTTTTTGGATTCTTGTGTGCACTAATAATTGCAACTTCTACAACAGGTTTCCCATTTGTTTCCCACGTGAATTTCATGACATTATATACTCAAAGACAAAAAAGGACATGCCTGCTTCTTGCTTCGAATTTTTGTTTCTAAAATAAGGTCATTGCAAGTGACCACCAATAGCATATTTCTTTTGATTCTTGTGTGCACGAATAATTGCAACTTCTACAACAGGTTTGCCATTTGTTTCGGACGTGAATTTCATGACATTATATTCTCTAAGACAAAAAAGGACATGCCTTCTTCTTGCTTCGAATTTTTGTTTCTAAAATAAGGTCATTGCAAGTGACCACCAATAGCATATTTTTTTAGATTCTTGTGTGCAGAAATAATTGCAACTTCTACAACAGGTTTGCCATTTGTGTCGGACGTGAATTTGATGACTTTATATTTACTAAGACAGAAAAGGACAGGCCTGCTTCTTGCCTCGAATTTTTGTTTCTAAAATAAGGTCATTGCAAGTGACCACCAATAGCATATTTCTTTGGATTCTTGTGTGCACCAATAATTGCAACTTCTACAACAGGTTTCCCATTTGTTTCCGACGTGAATTTCATGACATTATATTCTCTAAGACAAAAAAGGACATGCCTGCTTCTTGCTTCGAATTTTTGTTTCTAAAATAAGGTCATTGCAAGTGACCACCAATAGCATATTTCTTTGGATTCTTGTGTGCACGAATAATTGCAACTTCTACAACAATTATCCCATTTGTTTGGGACGTGAATTTCATGACGTTATATTTTCTAAGACAAAAAAGGACATGCCTGCTTCTTGCTTCGAATTTTTGTTTCTAAAATATGGTCATTGCAAGTGACCACCAATAGCATATTTTTTTGGATTCTTGTGTGCACGAATAATTGCAACTTCTACAACACGTATCCCATTTGTTTGGGACGTGAATTTCATGACGTTATATTTTCTAAGACAAAAAAAGGACATGCCTGCTTCTTGCTTCGAATTTTTGTTTCTAAAATAAGGTCATTGCAAGTGACCACCAATAGCATATTTCTTTGGATTCTTGTGTGCACCAATAATTGCAACTTCTACAACAGGTTTGCCATTTGTTTCGGACGTGAATTTGATGTCTTTATATTTTCTAAGACGAAAAAGGACATGCCTGCTTCTTGCTTCGAATTTTTGTTTCTAAAATAAGGTCATTGCAAGTGACCACCAATAGCATATTTCTTTGGATTCTTGTGTGCACCAATAATTGCAACTTCTACAACAGGTTTCCCATTTGTTTCCGACGTGAATTTCATGACATTATATTCTCTAAGACAAAAAAGGACATGCCTGCTTCTTGCTTCGAATTTTTGTTTCTAAAATAAGGTCATTGCAAGTGACCACCAATAGCATATTTCTTTGGATTCTTGTGTGCACCAATAATTGCAACTTCTACAACAATTATCCCATTTGTTTGGGACGTGAATTTCATGACGTTATATTTTCTAAGACAAAAAAGGACATGCCTGCTTCTTGCTTCGAATTTTTGTTTCTAAAATAAGGTCATTGCAAGTGACCACCAATAGCATATTTCTTTGGATTCTTGTGTGCACAAATAATTGCAACTTCTACAACAGGTTTGCCATTTGTTTCGGACGTGAATTTGATGACTTTATATTTTCTAAGACAAAAAAGGACATGCCTGCTTCTTGCTTCGAATTTTTGTTTCTAAAATAAGGTTATTGCAAGTGACCACCAATAGCATATTTTTTTGGATTCTTGTGTGCACCAATAATTGCAACTTCTACAACAGGTTTGCCATTTGTTTCCGACGTGAATTTCATGACATTATATTCTCTAAGACAAAAAAGGACATGCCTGCTTCTTGCTTCGAATTTTTGTTTCTAAAATAAGGTCATTGCAAGTGACCACCGATAGCATATGTTTTTGGATTCCTGTGTGCACAAATAATTGCAACTTGTACAACAGGTTTCCCATTTGTTTCGGACCTGAATTTCAGGATGTTATATTTTTTTGGACAAAAGACGACATGCCTGCTTCTTGCTTCGAATTTTTGTTTCTAAAATAAGGTCATTGCAAGTGACCACCAATAGCATATTTTATTGGATTCTTGTGTGCACCAATAATTGCAACTTCTACAACAGGTTTCCCATTTGTTTCCGACGTGAATTGCATGACATTATATTCTCTAAGACAAAAAAGGACATGCCTGCTTCTTGCTTCGAATTTTTGTTTCTAAAATAAGGTTATTGCAAGTGACCACCAATAGCATATTTTTTTGGATTCTTGTGTGCACCAATAATTGCAACTTCTACAACAGGTTTGCCATTTGTTTCCGACGTGAATTTCATGACATTATATTCTCTAAGACAAAAAAGGACATGCCTGCTTCTTGCTTCGAATTTTTGTTTCTAAAATAAGGTCATTGCAAGTGACCACCGATAGCATATGTTTTTGGATCCCTGTGTGCACAAATAATTGCAACTTGTACAACAGGTTTCCCATTTGTTTCCGACGTGAATTTCATGACATTATATTCTCTAAGACAAAAAAGGACATGCCTGCTTCTTGCTTCGAATTTTTGTTTCTAAAATAAGGTCATTGCAAGTGACCACCAATAGCATATTTTATTGGATTCTTGTGTGCACAAATAATTGCAACTTCTACAACAGGTTTGCCATTTGTTTCGGACGTGAATTTGATGACTTTATATTTTCTAAGACAAAAAAGGACATGCCTGCTTCTTGCTTCGAATTTTTGTTTCTAAAATAAGGTCATTGCAAGTGACCACCAATAGCATATTTCTTTGGATTCTTGTGTGCACAAATAATTGCAACTTCTACAACAGGTTTCCCATTTGTTTCCGACGTGAATTTCATGACATTATATTTTTTTGGACAAAAGACGACATGCCTGCTTCTTGCTTCGAATTTTTGTTTCTAAAATAAGGTCATTGCAAGTGACCACCAATAGCATATTTTATTGGATTCTTGTGTGCACAAATCATTGCAACTTCTACAACAGGTTTGCCATTTGTTTCGGACGTGAATTTGATGACTTTATATTTTCTAAGACAAAAAAGGACATGCCTGCTTCTTGCTTCGAATTTTTGTTTCTAAAATAAGGTCATTGCAAGTGACCACCAATAGCATATTTTATTGGATTCTTGTGTGCACAAATAATTGCAACTTCTACAACAGGTTTGCCATTTGTTTCGGACGTGAATTTGATGACTTTATATTTTCTAAGACAAAAAAGGACATGCCTGCTTCTTGCTTCGAATTTTTGTTTCTAAAATAAGGTCATTGCAAGTGACCACCAATAGCATATTTTATTGGATTCTTGTGTGCACAAATAATTGCAACTTCTACAACAGGTTTCCCATTTGTTTCGGACGAGAATTTGATGACTTTATATTTTCAAAGACAAAAAAGGACATGCCTGCTTCTTGCTTCGAATTTTTGTTTCTAAAATAAGGTCATTGCAAGTGACCACCAATAGCATATTTTATTGGATTCTTGTGTGCACAAATAATTGCAACTTCTACAACAGGTTTGCCATTTGTTTCGGACGTGAATTTCAAGACTTTATATTTTCTAAGACAAAAAAGGACATGCCTGCTTCTTGCTTCGAATTTTTGTTTCTAAAATAAGGTCATTGCAAGTGACCACCAATAGCATATTTTATTGGATTCTTGTGTGCACGAATAATTACAACTTCTACAACAGGTTTCCCATTTGTTTCCGACGTGAATTTCATGACATTATATTTTTTTGGACAAAAGACGACATGCCTGCTTCTTGCTTCGAATTTTTGTTTCTAAAATAAGGTCATTGCAAGTGACCACCAATAGCATATTTTATTGGATTCTTGTGTGCACAAATAATTGCAACTTCTACAACAGGTTTCCCATTTGTTTCGGACGTGAATTTGATGACTTTATATTTTCTAAGACAAAAAAGGACATGCCTGCTTCTTGCTTCGAATTTTTGTTTCTAAAATAAGGTCATTGCAAGTGACCACCAATAGCATATTTTATTGGATTCTTGTGTGCACGAATAATTGCAACTTCTACAACAGGTTTCCCATTTGTTTCCGACGTGAATTTGATGACTTTATATTTTCTAAGACAAAAAAGGACATGCCTGCTTCTTGCTTCGAATTTTTGTTTCTAAAATAAGGTCATTGCAAGTGACCACCAATAGCATATTTCTTTGGATTCTTGTGTGCACAAATAATTGCAACTTGTACAACAGGTTTCCCATTTGTTTGGGACGTGAAGTTCATGACTTTATATTTTCTAAGACAAAAAAGGACAGGCCTGCTTCTTGCTTCGAATTTTTGTTTCTAAAATAAGGTCATTGCAAGTGACCACCAATAGCATATTTCTTTGGATTCTTGTGTGCACCAATAATTGCAACTTCTACAACAGGTTTCCCATTTGTTTCCGACGTGAATTTCATGACATTATATTCTCTAAGACAAAAAAGGACATGCCTGCTTCTTGCTTCGAATTTTTGTTTCTAAAATAATGTCATTGCAAGTGACCACCAATAGCATATTTTTTTGGATTCTTGTGTGCACCAATAATTGCAACTTGTGCAACAGGTTTCCCATTTGTTTGGGACGTGAATATCATGACTTTATATTTTCTAAGACAAAAAAGGACATGCCTGCTTCTTGCTTCGAATTTTTGTTTCTAAAATAAGGTCATTGCAAGTGACCACCAATAGCATATTTTTTTGGATTCTTGTGTGCACAAATAATTGCAACTTGTACAACAGGTATCCCATTTGTTTGGGACGTGAAGTTCATGACTTTATATTTTCTAAGACAAAAAAGGACAGGCCTGCTTCTTGCTTCGAATTTTTGTTTCTAAAATAAGGTCATTGCAAGTGACCACCAATAGCATATTTCTTTGGATTCTTGTGTGCACAAATAATTGCAACTTCTACAACAGGTTTCCCATTTGTTTCGGACGTGAATTTCATGACATTATATTCTCTAAGACAAAAAAGGACATGCCTGCTTCTTGCTTCGAATTTTTGTTTCTAAAATAAGGTCATTGCAAGTGACCACCAATAGCATATTATTTTGGATTCTTGTGTGCAGAAATAATTGCAACTTCTACAACAGGTTTGCCATTTGATTGGGACGTGAATTTCATGACTTTATATTTTCTAAGACAAAAAAGGACATGCCTGCTTCTTGCTTCGAATTTTTGTTTCTAAAATAAGGTCATTGCAAGTGACCACCAATAGCATATTTTTTTGGATTCTTGTGTGCACAAATAATTGCAACTTGTACAACAGGTTTCCCATTTGTTTGGGACGTGAAGTTCATGACTTTATATTTTCTAAGACAAAAAAGGACAGGCCTGCTTCTTGCTTCGAATTTTTGTTTCTAAAATAAGGTCATTGCAAGTGACCACCAATAGCATATTTCTTTGGATTCTTGTGTGCACAAATAATTGCAACTTCTACAACAGGTTTCCCATTTGTTTCCGACGTGAATTTCATGACATTATATTCTCTAAGACAAAAAAGGACATGCCTGCTTCTTGCTTCGAATTTTTGTTTCTAAAATAAGGTCATTGCAAGTGACCACCAATAGCATATTTTATTGGATTCTTGTGTGCACGAATAATTGCAACTTCTACAACAGGTTTCCCATTTGTTTCCGACGTGAATTTCATGACATTATATTTTTTTGGACAAAAGACGACATGCCTGCTTCTTGCTTCGAATTTTTGTTTCTAAAATAAGGTCATTGCAAGTGACCACCAATAGCATATTTTATTGGATTCTTGTGTGCACAAATAATTGCAACTTGTACAACAGGTTTGCCATTTGTTTCGGACGTGAATTTGATGACTTTATATTTTCTAAGACAAAAAAGGACATGCCTGCTTCTTGCTTCGAATTTTTGTTTCTAAAATAAGGTCATTGCAAGTGACCACCAATAGCATATTTTATTGGATTCTTGTGTGCACAAATAATTGCAACTTCTACAACAGGTTTGCCATTTGTTTCGGACGTGAATTTGATGACTTTATATTTTCTAAGACAAAAAAGGACATGCCTGCTTCCTGCTTCGAATTTTTGTTTCTAAAATAAGGTCATTGCAAGTGACCACCAATAGCATATTTCTTTGGATTCTTGTGTGCACAAATAATTGCAACTTCTACAACAGGTTTGCCATTTGTTTCGGACGTGAATTTGATGACTTTATATTTACTAAGACAAAAAAGGACATGCCTGCTTCTTGCTTCGAATTTTTGTTTCTAAAATAAGGTCATTGCAAGTGACCACCAATAGCATATTTTTTTGGATTCTTGTGTGCACGAATAATTGCAACTTCTACAACAGGTATCCCATTTGTTTGAGACGTGAATTTCATGACGTTATATTTTTTTGGACAAAAAAGGACATGCCTGCTTCTTGCTTCGAATTTTTGTTTCTAAAATAAGGTCATTGCAAGTGACCACCAATAGCATATTTCCTTGGATTCTTGTGTGCACCAATAATTGCAACTTCTACAACAGGTTTCCCATTTGTTTCCGACGTGAATTTCATGACATTATATTCTCTAAGACAAAAAAGGACATGCCTGCTTCTTGCTTCGAATTTTTGTTTCTAAAATAAGGTCATTGCAAGTGACCACCAATAGCATATTTTATTGGATTCTTGTGTGCACAAATAATTGCAACTTCTACAACAGGTTTGCCATTTGTTTCGGACGAGAATTTGATGACTTTATATTTTCAAAGACAAAAAAGGACATGCCTGCTTCTTGCTTCGAATTTTTGTTTCTAAAATAAGGTCATTGCAAGTGACCACCAATAGCATATTTTATTGGATTCTTGTGTGCACAAATAATTGCAACTTCTACAACAGGTTTGCCATTTGTTTCGGACGTGAATTTCAAGACTTTATATTTTCTAAGACAAAAAAGGACATGCCTGCTTCTTGCTTCGAATTTTTGTTTCTAAAATAAGGTCATTGCAAGTGACCACCAATAGCATATTTTATTGGATTCTTGTGTGCACGAATAATTGCAACTTCTACAACAGGTTTCCCATTTGTTTCCGACGTGAATTTCATGACATTATATTTTTTTGGACAAAAGACGACATGCCTGCTTCTTGCTTCGAATTTTTGTTTCTAAAATAAGGTCATTGCAAGTGACCACCAATAGCATATTTTATTGGATTCTTGTGTGCACAAATAATTGCAACTTGTACAACAGGTTTGCCATTTGTTTCGGACGTGAATTTGATGACTTTATATTTTCTAAGACAAAAAAGGACATGCCTGCTTCTTGCTTCGAATTTTTGTTTCTAAAATAATGTCATTGCAAGTGACCACCAATAGCATATTTTTTTGGATTCTTGTGTGCACCAATAATTGCAACTTGTGCAACAGGTTTCCCATTTGTTTGGGACGTGAATATCATGACTTTATATTTTCTAAGACAAAAAAGGACATGCCTGCTTCTTGCTTCGAATTTTTGTTTCTAAAATAAGGTCATTGCAAGTGACCACCAATAGCATATTTTTTTGGATTCTTGTGTGCACAAATAATTGCAACTTGTACAACAGGTTTCCCATTTGTTTGGGACGTGAAGTTCATGACTTTATATTTTCTAAGACAAAAAAGGACAGGCCTGCTTCTTGCTTCGAATTTTTGTTTCTAAAATAAGGTCATTGCAAGTGACCACCAATAGCATATTTCTTTGGATTCTTGTGTGCACAAATAATTGCAACTTCTACAACAGGTTTCCCATTTGTTTCCGACGTGAATTTCATGACATTATATTCTCTAAGACAAAAAAGGACATGCCTGCTTCTTGCTTCGAATTTTTGTTTCTAAAATAAGGTCATTGCAAGTGACCACCAATAGCATATTATTTTGGATTCTTGTGTGCAGAAATAATTGCAACTTCTACAACATGTTTGCCATTTGATTGGGACGTGAATTTCATGACTTTATATTTTCTAAGACAAAAAAGGACATGCCTGCTTCTTGCTTCGAATTTTTGTTTCTAAAATAAGGTCATTGCAAGTGACCACCAATAGCATATTTTTTTGGATTCTTGTGTGCACAAATAATTGCAACTTGTACAACAGGTTTCCCATTTGTTTGGGACGTGAAGTTCATGACTTTATATTTTCTAAGACAAAAAAGGACAGGCCTGCTTCTTGCTTCGAATTTTTGTTTCTAAAATAAGGTCATTGCAAGTGACCACCAATAGCATATTTCTTTGGATTCTTGTGTGCACAAATAATTGCAACTTCTACAACAGGTTTCCCATTTGTTTCCGACGTGAATTTCATGACATTATATTCTCTAAGACAAAAAAGGACATGCCTGCTTCTTGCTTCGAATTTTTGTTTCTAAAATAAGGTCATTGCAAGTGACCACCAATAGCATATTATTTTGGATTCTTGTGTGCACAAATAATTGCAACTTCTACAACAGGTTTGCCATTTGATTGGGACGTGAATTTCATGACTTTATATTTTCTAAGACAAAAAAGGACATGCCTGCTTCTTGCTTCGAATTTTTGTTTCTAAAATAAGGTCATTGCAAGTGACCACCAATAGCATATTTTTTTGGATTCTTGTGTGCACAAATAATTGCAACTTGTACAACAGGTTTCCCATTTGTTTGGGACGTGAAGTTCATGACTTTATATTTTCTAAGACAAAAAAGGACAGGCCTGCTTCTTGCTTCGAATTTTTGTTTCTAAAATAAGGTCATTGCAAGTGACCACCAATAGCATATTTCTTTGGATTCTTGTGTGCACAAATAATTGCAACTTCTACAACAGGTTTCCCATTTGTTTCCGACGTGAATTTCATGACATTATATTCTCTAAGACAAAAAAGGACATGCCTGCTTCTTGCTTCGAATTTTTGTTTCTAAAATAAGGTCATTGCAAGTGACCACCAATAGCATATTTTATTGGATTCTTGTGTGCACGAATAATTGCAACTTCTACAACAGGTTTCCCATTTGTTTCCGACGTGAATTTCATGACATTATATTTTTTTGGACAAAAGACGACATGCCTGCTTCTTGCTTCGAATTTTTGTTTCTAAAATAAGGTCATTGCAAGTGACCACCAATAGCATATTTTATTGGATTCTTGTGTGCACAAATAATTGCAACTTGTACAACAGGTTTGCCATTTGTTTCGGACGTGAATTTGATGACTTTATATTTTCTAAGACAAAAAAGGACATGCCTGCTTCTTGCTTCGAATTTTTGTTTCTAAAATAAGGTCATTGCAAGTGACCACCAATAGCATATTTTATTGGATTCTTGTGTGCACGAATAATTGCAACTTCTACAACAGGTTTCCCATTTGTTTCCGACGTGAATTTGATGACTTTATATTTTCTAAGACAAAAAAGGACATGCCTGCTTCTTGCTTCGAATTTTTGTTTCTAAAATAAGGTCATTGCAAGTGACCACCAATAGCATATTTCTTTGGATTCTTGTGTGCACAAATAATTGCAACTTGTACAACAGGTTTCCCATTTGTTTGGGACGTGAAGTTCATGACTTTATATTTTCTAAGACAAAAAAGGACAGGCCTGCTTCTTGCTTCGAATTTTTGTTTCTAAAATAAGGTCATTGCAAGTGACCACCAATAGCATATTTCTTTGGATTCTTGTGTGCACAAATAATTGCAACTTCTACAACAGGTTTCCCATTTGTTTCCGACGTGAATTTCATGACATTATATTCTCTAAGACAAAAAAGGACATGCCTGCTTCTTGCTTCGAATTTTTGTTTCTAAAATAAGGTCATTGCAAGTGACCACCAATAGCATATTTTTTTGGATTCTTGTGTGCACCAATAATTGCAACTTGTGCAACAGGTTTCCCATTTGTTTGGGACGTGAATATCATGACTTTATATTTTCTAAGACAAAAAACGACATGCCTGCTTCTTGCTTCGAATTTTTGTTTCTAAAATAAGGTCATTGCAAGTGACCACCAATAGCATATTTTTTTGGATTCTTGTGTGCACAAATAATTGCAACTTGTACAACAGGTTTCCCATTTGTTTGGGACGTGAAGTTCATGACTTTATATTTTCTAAGACAAAAAAGGACAGGCCTGCTTCTTGCTTCGAATTTTTGTTTCTAAAATAAGGTCATTGCAAGTGACCACCAATAGCATATTTCTTTGGATTCTTGTGTGCACAAATAATTGCAACTTCTACAACAGGTTTGCCATTTGTGTCGGACGTGAATTTCATGACGTTATATTTTCTAAGACAAAAAAGGACATGCCTGCTTCTTGCTTCGAATTTTTGTTTCTAAAATAAGGTCATTGCCAGTGACCACCAATAGCATATTTCTTTGGATTCTTGTGTGCACAAATAATTGCAACTTCTACAACAGGTTTCCCATTTGTTTCGGACGTGAATTTCATGACGTTATATTTTCTAAGACAAAAAAGGACATGCCTGCTTCTTGCTTCGAATTTTTGTTTCTAAAATAAGGTCATTGCAAGTGACCACCAATAGCATATTATTTTGGATTCTTGTGTGCAGAAATAATTGCAACTTCTACAACAGGTTTGCCATTTGATTGGGACGTGAATTTCATGACATTATATTCTCTAAGACAAAAAAGGACATGCCTGCTTCTTGCTTCGAATTTTTGTTTCTAAAATAAGGTCATTGCAAGTGACCACCAATAGCATATTTCTTTGGATTCTTGTGTGCACAAATAATTGCAACTTCTACAACAGGTTTCCCATTTGTTTCCGACGTGAATTTCATGACATTATATTCTCTAAGACAAAAAAGGACATGCCTGCTTCTTGCTTCGAATTTTTGTTTCTAAAATAAGGTCATTGCAAGTGACCACCAATAGCATATTTTATTGGATTCTTGTGTGCACAAATAATTGCAACTTGTACAACAGGTTTGCCATTTGTTTCGGACGTGAATTTGATGACTTTATATTTTCTAAGACAAAAAAGGACATGCCTGCTTCTTGCTTCGAATTTTTGTTTCTAAAATAAGGTCATTGCAAGTGACCACCAATAGCATATTTTATTGGATTCTTGTGTGCACGAATAATTGCAACTTCTACAACAGGTTTCCCATTTGTTTCCGACGTGAATTTGATGACTTTATATTTTCTAAGACAAAAAAGGACATGCCTGCTTCTTGCTTCGAATTTTTGTTTCTAAAATAAGGTCATTGCAAGTGACCACCAATAGCATATTTCTTTGGATTCTTGTGTGCACAAATAATTGCAACTTGTACAACAGGTTTCCCATTTGTTTGGGACGTGAAGTTCATGACTTTATATTTTCTAAGACAAAAAAGGACAGGCCTGCTTCTTGCTTCGAATTTTTGTTTCTAAAATAAGGTCATTGCAAGTGACCACCAATAGCATATTTCTTTGGATTCTTGTGTGCACAAATAATTGCAACTTCTACAACAGGTTTCCCATTTGTTTCCGACGTGAATTTCATGACATTATATTCTCTAAGACAAAAAAGGACATGCCTGCTTCTTGCTTCGAATTTTTGTTTCTAAAATAAGGTCATTGCAAGTGACCACCAATAGCATATTTCTTTGGATTCTTGTGTGCACAAATAATTGCAACTTCTACAACAGGTTTCCCATTTGTTTCCGACGTGAATTTCATGACATTATATTCTCTAAGACAAAAAAGGACATGCCTGCTTCTTGCTTCGAATTTTTGTTTCTAAAATAAGGTCATTGCAAGTGACCACCAATAGCATATTTTTTTGGATTCTTGTGTGCACCAATAATTGCAACTTGTGCAACAGGTTTCCCATTTGTTTCGGACGTGAATATCATGACTTTATATTTTCTAAGACAAAAAAGGACATGCCTGCTTCTTGCTTCGAATTTTTGTTTCTAAAATAAGGTCATTGCAAGTGACCACCAATAGCATATTTCTTTGGATTCTTGTGTGCACAAATAATTGCAACTTGTACAACAGGTTTCCCATTTGTTTGGGACGTGAAGTTCATGACTTTATATTTTCTAAGACAAAAAAGGACAGGCCTGCTTCTTGCTTCGAATTTTTGTTTCTAAAATAAGGTCATTGCAAGTGACCACCAATAGCATATTTCTTTGGATTCTTGTGTGCACAAATAATTGCAACTTCTACAACAGGTTTCCCATTTGTTTCCGACGTGAATTTCATGACATTATATTCTCTAAGACAAAAAAGGACATGCCTGCTTCTTGCTTCGAATTTTTGTTTCTAAAATAAGGTCATTGCAAGTGACCACCAATAGCATATTATTTTGGATTCTTGTGTGCAGAAATAATTGCAACTTCTACAACAGGTTTGCCATTTGATTGGGACGTGAATTTCATGACTTTATATTTTCTAAGACAAAAAAGGACATGCCTGCTTCTTGCTTCGAATTTTTGTTTCTAAAATAAGGTCATTGCAAGTGACCACCAATAGCATATTTCTTTGGATTCTTGTGTGCACAAATAATTGCAACTTCTACAACAGGTTTCCCATTTGTTTCCGACGTGAATTTCATGACATTATATTCTCTAAGACAAAAAAAGGACATGCCTGCTTCTTGCTTCGAATTTTTGTTTCTAAAATAAGGTCATTGCAAGTGACCACCAATAGCATATTTCTTTGGATTCTTGTGTGCACAAATAATTGCAACTTCTACAACAGGTTTCCCATTTGTTTCCGACGTGAATTTCATGACATTATATTCTCTAAGACAAAAAAGGACATGCCTGCTTCTTGCTTCGAATTTTTGTTTCTAAAATAAGGTCATTGCAAGTGACCACCAATAGCATATTTTATTGGATTCTTGTGTGCACAAATAATTGCAACTTCTACAACAGGTTTGCCATTTGTTTCGGACGTGAATTTGATGACTTTATATTTTCTAAGACAAAAAAGGACATGCCTGCTTCTTGCTTCGAATTTTTGTTTCTAAAATAAGGTCATTGCAAGTGACCACCAATAGCATATTTTATTGGATTCTTGTGTGCACAAATAATTGCAACTTCTACAACAGGTTTGCCATTTGTTTCGGACGTGAATTTGATGACTTTATATTTTCTAAGACAAAAAAGGACATACCTGCTTCTTGCTTCGAATTTTTGTTTCTAAAATAAGGTCATTGCAAGTGACCACCAATAGCAAATTTTTTTGGATTCTAGTGTGCACGAATAATTGCAACTTCTACAACAGGTTTCCCATTTGTTTCCGACGTGAATTTCATGACATTATATTTTTTTGGACAAAAGACGACATGCCTGCTTCTTGCTTCGAATTTTTGTTTCTAAATTAAGGTCATTGCAAGTGACCACCAATAGCATATTATTTTGGATTCTTGTGTGCAGAAATAATTGCAACTTCTACAACAGGTTTGCCATTTGATTGGGACGTGAAGTTCATGACTTTATATTTTCTAAGACAAAAAAGGACATGCCTGCTTCTTGCTTCGAATTTTTGTTTCTAAGATAAGGTCATTGCAAGTGACCACCGATAGCATATTTTTTTGGATTCCTGTGTGCACAAATAATTACAAGTTGTACAACAGGTTTCCCATTTGTTTGGGACGTGAATTTCATGACGTTATATTTTTTTGGGCAAAAGACGACATGCCTGCTTTTTGCTTCGAATTTTTGTTTCTAAATTAAGGTCATTGCAAGTGACCACCAATAGCATATTTCTTTGGATTCTTGTGTGCACAAATAATTGCAACTTCTACAACAGGTTTCCCATTTGTTTCCGACGTGAATTTCATGACATTATATTCTCTAAGACAAAAAAGGACATGCCTGCTTCTTGCTTCGAATTTTTGTTTCTAAAATAAGGTCATTGCAAGTGACCACCAATAGCATATTATTTTGGATTCTTGTGTGCAGAAATAATTGCAACTTCTACAACAGGTTTGCCATTTGATTGGGACGTGAATTTCATGACTTTATATTTTCTAAGACAAAAAAGGACATGCCTGCTTCTTGCTTCGAATTTTTGTTTCTAAAATAAGGTCATTGCAAGTGACCACCAATAGCATATTTTTTTGGATTCTTGTGTGCACAAATAATTGCAACTTGTACAACAGGTTTCCCATTTGTTTGGGACGTGAAGTTCATGACTTTATATTTTCTAAGACAAAAAAGGACAGGCCTGCTTCTTGCTTCGAATTTTTGTTTCTAAAATAAGGTCATTGCAAGTGACCACCAATAGCATATTTCTTTGGATTCTTGTGTGCACAAATAATTGCAACTTCTACAACAGGTTTCCCATTTGTTTCCGACGTGAATTTCATGACATTATATTCTCTAAGACAAAAAAGGACATGCCTGCTTCTTGCTTCGAATTTTTGTTTCTAAAATAAGGTCATTGCAAGTGACCACCAATAGCATATTTTATTGGATTCTTGTGTGCACAAATAATTGCAACTTCTACAACAGGTTTGCCATTTGTTTCGGACGTGAATTTGATGACTTTATATTTTCTAAGACAAAAAAGGACATGCCTGCTTCTTGCTTCGAATTTTTGTTTCTAAAATAAGGTCATTGCAAGTGACCACCAATAGCATATTTTTTTGGATTCTTGTGTGCACGAATAATTGCAACTTCTACAACAGGTTTCCCATTTGTTTCCGACGTGAATTTCATGACATTATATTTTTTTGGACAAAAGACGACATGCCTGCTTCTTGCTTCGAATTTTTGTTTCTAAAATAAGGTCATTGGAAGTGACCACCAATAGCATATTTCTTTGGATTCTTGTGTGCACGAATAATTGCAACTTCTACAACAGGTTTCCCATTTGTTTGGGACGTAAATTTCATGACTTTATATTTTTTTGGACAAAAAAGGACATGCCTACTTCTTGCTTCGAATTTTTGTTTCTAAAATAAGGTCATTGCAAGTGACCACCAATAGCATATTTTATTGGATTCTTGTGTGCACAAATAATTGCAACTTCTACAACAGGTTTGCCATTTGATTGGGACGTGAAGTTCATGACTTTATATTTTCTAAGACAAAAAAGGACATGCTTGCTTCTTGCTTCGAATTTTTGTTTCTAAGATAAGGTCATTGCAAGTGACCACCGATAGCATATTTTTTTGGATTCCTGTGTGCACAAATAATTACAAGTTGTACAACAGGTTTCCCATTTGTTTGGGACGTGAATTTCATGACGTTATATTTTTTTGGACAAAAAAGGACAGGCCTGCTTCTTGCTTCGAATTTTTGTTTCTAAAATATGGTCATTGCAAGTGACCACCAATAGCATATTTCTTTGGATTCTTGTGTGCACGAATAATTGCAACTTCTACAACAGGTTTCCCATTTGTTTCCGACGTGAATTTCATGACATTATATTTTTTTGGACAAAAGACAACATGCCTGCTTCTTGCTTCGAATTTTTGTTTCTAAAATAAGGTCATTGCAAGTGACCACCAATAGCATATTTCTTTGGATTCTTGTGTGCACAAATAATTGCAACTTGTACAACAGGTTTCCCATTTGTTTCGGACGTGAATTTGATGACTTTATATTTTCTAAGACAAAAAAGGACATGCCTGCTTCTTGCTTCGAATTTTTGTTTCTAAAATAAGGTCATTGCAAGTGACCACCAATAGCATATTTGATTGGATTCTTGTGTGCACAAATAATTGCAACTTCTACAACAGGTTTGCCATTTGTTTCGGACGTGAATTTGATGACTTTATATTTTCTAAGACAAAAAAGGACATGCCTGCTTCTTGCTTCGAATTTTTGTTTCTAAAATAAGGTTATTGCAAGTGACCACCAATAGCATATTTTTTTGGACTCTTGTCTGCACGAATAATTGCAACTTCTACAACAGGTTTCCCATTTGTTTCGGACGTGAATTTGATGACTTTATATTTTCTAAGACAAAAAAGGACATGCCTGCTTCTTGCTTCGAATTTTTGTTTCTAAAATAAGGTCATTGCAAGTGACCACCAATAGCATATTTGATTGGATTCTTGTGTGCACAAATAATTGCAACTTCTACAACAGGTTTGCCATTTGTTTCGGACGTGAATTTGATGACTTTATATTTTCTAAGACAAAAAAGGACATGCCTGCTTCTTGCTTCGAATTTTTGTTTCTAAAATAAGGTTATTGCAAGTGACCACCGATAGCATATTTTTTTGGATTCCTGTGTGCACAAATAATTGCAACTTGTACAACAGGTTTCCCATTTGTTTCCGACCTGAATTTCAGGACGTTATATTTTTTTGGACAAAAAAGGACATGCCTGCTTCTTGCTTCGAATTTTTGTTTCTAAAATAAGGTCATTGCAAGTGACCACCAATAGCATATTTTTTTGGATTCTTGTGTGCACCAATAATTGCAACTTCTACAACAGGTTTCCCATTTGTTTCGGACGTGAATTTCATGACGTTATATTTTCTAAGACAAAAAAGGACATGCCTGCTTCTTGCTTCCAATTTTTGTTTCTAAAATAAGGTCATTGCAAGTGACCACCAATAGCATATTTCTTTGGATTCTTGTGTGCACGAATAATTGCAACTTCTACAACAGGTTTCCCATTTGTTTCCGACGTGAATTTCATGACATTATATTTTTTTGGACAAAAGACGACATGCCTGCTTCTTGCTTCGAATTTTTGTTTCTAAAATAAGGTCATTGCAAGTGACCACCAATAGCATATTTTATTGGATTCTTGTGTGCACCAATAATTGCAACTTCTACAACAGGTTTGCCATTTGATTGGGACGTGAAGTTCATGACTTTATATTTTCTAAGACAAAAAAGGACATGCCTGCTTCTTGCTTCGAATTTTTGTTTCTAAAATAAGGTCATTGCAAGTGACCACCGATAGCATATTTTTTTGGATTCCTGTGTGCACAAATAATTACAAGTTGTACAACAGGTTTCCCATTTGTTTGGGACGTGAATTTCATGACGTTATATTTTTTTGGACAAAAAAGGACAGGCCTGCTTCTTGCTTCGAATTTTTGTTTCTAAAATATGGTCATTGCAAGTGACCACCAATAGCATATTTCTTTGGATTCTTGTGTGCACCAATAATTGCAACTTGTACAACAGGTTTCCCATTTGTTTCCGACGTGAATTTCATGACATTATATTCTCTAAGACAAAAAAGGACATGCCTGCTTCTTGCTTCGAATTTTTGTTTCTAAAATAAGGTCATTGCAAGTGACCACCAATAGCATATTTCTTTGGATTCTTGTGTGCACAAATAATTGCAACTTGTACAACAGGTTTCCCATTTGTTTCGGACGTGAATTTGATGACTTTATATTTTCTAAGACAAAAAAGGACATGCCTGCTTCTTGCTTCGAATTTTTGTTTCTAAAGTAAGGTCATTGCAAGTGACCACCAATAGCATATTTCTTTGGATTCTTGTGTGCACAAATAATTGCAACTTCTACAACAGGTTTGCCATTTGTTTCGGACGAGAATTTGATGACTTTATATTTTCTAAGACAAAAAAGGACATGCCTGCTTCTTGCTTCGAATTTTTGTTTCTAAAATAAGGTCATTGCAAGTGACCACCAATAGCATATTTTATTGGATTCTTGTGTGCACAAATAATTGCAACTTCTACAACAGGTTTCCCATTTGTTTCCGACGTGAATTTGATGACT
Source organism: Rhytidiadelphus loreus (assembly GCA_947034895.1). NCBI lineage: Eukaryota > Viridiplantae > Streptophyta > Bryopsida > Hypnales > Hylocomiaceae > Rhytidiadelphus > Rhytidiadelphus loreus. Next base: position 64,309,618 of record OX344763.1, on the reverse strand, counting down.
TTATATTTTCTAAGACAAAAAAGGACATACCTGCTTCTTGCTTCGAATTTTTGTTTCTAAAATAAGGTCATTGCAAGTGACCACCAATAGCATATTTTTTTGGATTCTTGTGTGCACGAATAATTGCAACTTCTACAACAGGTTTCCCATTTGTTTCCGACGTGAATTTCATGACATTATATTTTTTTGGACAAAAGACGACATGCCTGCTTCTTGCTTCGAATTTTTGTTTCTAAATTAAGGTCATTGCAAGTGACCACCAATAGCATATTATTTTGGATTCTTGTGTGCAGAAATAATTGCAACTTCTACAACAGGTTTGCCATTTGATTGGGACGTGAATTTCATGACTTTATATTTTCTAAGACAGAAAAGGACATGCCTGCTTCTTGCTTCGAATTTTTGTTTCTAAAATAAGGTCATTGCAAGTGACCACCAATAGCATATTTTATTGGATTCTTGTGTGCACAAATAATTGCAACTTCTACAACAGGTTTCCCATTTGTTTGGGACGTGAATTTGATGACTTTATATTTTCTAAGACAAAAAAGGACATGCCTGCTTCTAGCTTCCAATTTTTGTTTCTAAAATAAGGTCATTGCAAGTGACCACCAATAGCATATTTCTTTGGATTCTTGTGTGCACAAATAATTGCAACTTCTACAACAGGTTTCCCATTTGTTTCCGACGTGAATTTCATGACATTATATTCTCTAAGACAAAAAAGGACATGCCTGCTTCTTGCTTCGAATTTTTGTTTCTAAAATAAGGTCATTGCAAGTGACCACCAATAGCATATTTTTTTGGATTCTTGTGTGCACCAATAATTGCAACTTGTGCAACAGGTTTCCCATTTGTTTGGGACGTGAATATCATGACTTTATATTTTCTAAGGAAAAAAAGGACATGCCTGCTCGTTGCTTCGAATTTTTGTTTCTAAATTAAGGTCATTGCAAGTGACCACCAATAGCATATTACTTAGGATTCTTGTGTGCACAAATAATTGCAACTTCTACAACAGGTTTGCCATTTGATTGGGACGTGAATTTCATGACTTTATATTTTCTAAGACAAAAAAGGACATGCCTGCTTCTTGCTTCGAATTTTTGTTTCTAAAATAAGGTCATTGCAAGTGACCACCAAGAGCATATTTTTTTGGATTCTTGTGTGCACGAATAATTGCAACTTGTGCAACAGGTTTCCCATTTGTTTCCGACGTGAATGTCATGACATTATATTTTTTTGGACAAAAGACGACATGCCTGCTTCTTGCTTCGAATTTTTGTGTCTAAATTAAGGTCATTGCAAGTGACCACCAATAGCATATTATTTTGGATTCTTGTGTGCACAAATAATTGCAACTTCTACAACAGGTTTGCCATTTGATTGGGACGTGAAGTTCATGACTTTATATTTTCTAAGACAAAAAAGAACATGCCTGCTTCTTGCTTCGAATTTTTGTTTCTAAAATAAGGTCATTGCAAGTGACCACCAATAGCATATTTTTTTGGATTCCTGTGTGCACAAATAATTACAAGTTGTACAACAGGTTTCCCAGTTGTTTGGGACGTGAATTTCATGACGTTATATTTTCTTGAACAAAAAAGGACAGGCCTGCTTCTTGCTTCGAATTTTTGTTTCTAAAATATGGTCATTGCAAGTGACCACCAATAGCATATTTCTTTGGATTCTTGAATGCACAAATAATTGCAACTTCTACAACAGGTTTCCCATTTGTTTCCGACGTGAATTTCATGACATTATATTCTCTAAGACAAAAAAGGACATGCCTGCTTCTTGCTTCGAATTTTTGTTTCTAAAATAAGGTCATTGCAAGTGACCACCAATAGCATATTTCTTTGGATTCTTGTGTGCACAAATAATTGCAACTTGTACAACAGGTTTCCCATTTGTTTCGGACGTGAATTTGATGACTTTATATTTTCTAAGACAAAAAAGGACATGCCTGCTTCTTGCTTCGAATTTTTGTTTCTAAAATAAGGTCATTGCAAGTGACCACCAATAGCATATTTCTTTGGATTCCTGTGTGCACAAATAATTACAAGTTGTACCACAGGTTTCCCATTTGTTTCCGACGTGAATTTCATGACGTTATATTTTTTTGGACAAAAAAGGACAGGCCTGCTTCTTGCTTCGAATTTTTGTTTCTAAAATATGGTCATTGCAAGTGACCACCAATAGCATATTTCTTTGGATTCTTGTGTGCACCAATAATTGCAACTTCTACAACAGGTTTCCCATTTGTTTCCGACGTGAATTTCATGACATTATATTCTCTAAGACAAAAAAGGACATGCCTGCTTCTTGCTTCGAATTTTTGTTTCTAAAATAAGGTCATTGCAAGTGACCACCAATAGCATATTTCTTTGGATTCTTGTGTGCACAAATAATTGCAACATCTACAACAGGTTTCCCATTTGTTTCGGACGTGAATTTGATGACTTTATATTTTCTAAGACAAAAAAGGACATGCCTGCTTCTTGCTTCGAATTTTTGTTTCTAAAATAAGGTCATTGCAAGTGACCACCAATAGCATATTTCTTTGGATTCCTGTGTGCACAAATAATTACAAGTTGTACCACAGGTTTCCCATTTGTTTGGGACGTGAATTTCATGACGTTATATTTTTTTGGACAAAAAAGGACAGGCCTGCTTCTTGCTTCGAATTTTTGTTTCTAAAATATGGTCATTGCAAGTGACCACCAATAGCATATTTCTTTGGATTCTTGTGTGCACCAATAATTGCAACTTCTACAACAGGTTTCCCATTTGTTTCCGACGTGAATTTCATGACATTATATTCTCTAAGACAAAAAAGGACATGCCTGCTTCTTGCTTCGAATTTTTGTTTCTAAAATAAGGTCATTGCAAGTGACCACCAATAGCATATTTCTTTGGATTCTTGTGTGCACAAATAATTGCAACTTCTACAACAGGTTTCCCATTTGTTTCGGACGTGAATTTGATGACTTTATATTTTCTAAGACAAAAAAGGACATGCCTGCTTCTTGCTTCGATTTTTTGTTTCTAAAATAAGGTCATTGCAAGTGACCACCAATAGCATATTTCTTTGGATTCCTGTGTGCACAAATAATTACAAGTTGTACCACAGGTTTCTCATTTGTTTCCGACGTGAATTTCATGACGTTATATTTTTTTGGACAAAAAAGGACAGGCCTGCTTCTTGCTTCGAATTTTTGTTTCTAAAATATGGTCATTGCAAGTGACCACCAATAGCATATTTCTTTGGATTCTTGTGTGCACCAATAATTGCAACTTCTACAACAGGTTTCCCATTTGTTTCCGACGTGAATTTCATGACATTATATTCTCTAAGACAAAAAAGGACATGCCTGCTTCTTGCTTCGAATTTTTGTTTCTAAAATAAGGTCATTGCAAGTGACCACCAATAGCATATTTCTTTGGATTCTTGTGTGCACAAATAATTGCAACTTGTACAACAGGTTTCCCATTTGTTTCGGACGTGAATTTGATGACTTTATATTTTCTAAGACAAAAAAGGACATGCCTGCTTCTTGCTTCGAATTTTTGTTTCTAAAATAAGGTCATTGCAAGTGACCACCAATAGCATATTTCTTTGGATTCCTGTGTGCACAAATAATTACAAGTTGTACCACAGGTTTCCCATTTGTTTGGGACGTGAATTTCATGACGTTATATTTTTTTGGACAAAAAAGGACAGGCCTGCTTCTTGCTTCGAATTTTTGTTTCTAAAATATGGTCATTGCAAGTGACCACCAATAGCATATTTCTTTGGATTCTTGTGTGCACCAATAATTGCAACTTCTACAACAGGTTTCCCATTTGTTTCCGACGTGAATTTCATGACATTATATTCTCTAAGACAAAAAAGGACATGCCTGCTTCTTGCTTCGAATTTTTGTTTCTAAAATAAGGTCATTGCAAGTGACCACCAATAGCATATTTGATTGGATTCTTGTGTGCACAAATAATTGCAACTTCTACAACAGGTTTCCCATTTGTTTCGGACGTGAATTTGATGACTTTATATTTTCTAAGACAAAAAAGGACATGCCTGCTTCTTGCTTCGATTTTTTGTTTCTAAAGTAAGGTCATTGCAAGTGACCACCAATAGCATATTTCTTTGGATTCTTGTGTGCACAAATAATTGCAACTTCTACAACAGGTTTGCCATTTGTTTCGGACGTGAATTTGATGACTTTATATTTTCTAAGACAAAAAAGGACATGCCTGCTTCTTGCTTCGAATTTTTGTTTCTAAAATAAGGTCATTGCAAGTGACCACCAATAGCATATTTCTTTGGATTCTTGTGTGCACAAATAATTGCAACTTCTACAACAGGTTTGCCATTTGTTTCCGACGTGAATTTGATGACTTTATATTTTCTAAGACAAAAAAGGACATACCTGCTTCTTGCTTCGAATTTTTGTTTCTAAAATAAGGTCATTGCAAGTGACCAACAATAGCATATTTTTTCGGATTCTTGTGTGCACGAATAATTGCAACTTCTACAACAGGTTTCCCATTTGTTTCCGACGTGAATTTCATGACATTATATTTTTTTGGACAAAAGACAACATGCCTGCTTCTTGCTTCGAATTTTTGTTTCTAAAATAAGGTCATTGCAAGTGACCACCAATAGCATATTATTATTGGATTCTTGTGTGCACAAATAATTGCAACTTCTACAACAGGTTTGCCATTTGATTGGGACGTGAATTTGATGACTTTATATTTTCTAAGACAAAAAAGGACATGCCTGCTTCTTGCTTCGAATTCTTGTTTCTAAAATAAGGTCATTGCAAGTGACCACCAATAGCATATTTCTTTGGATTCCTGTGTGCACAAATAATTACAAGTTGTACCACAGGTTTCCCATTTGTTTGGGACGTGAATTTCATGACGTTATATTTTTTTGGACAAAAAAGGACAGGCCTGCTTCTTGCTTCGAATTTTTGTTTCTAAAATATGGTCATTGCAAGTGACCACCAATAGCATATTTCTTTGGATTCTTGTGTGCACCAATAATTGCAACTTCTACAACAGGTTTCCCATTTGTTTCCGACGTGAATTTCATGACATTATATTCTCTAAGACAAAAAAGGACAGGCCTGCTTCTTGCTTCGAATTTTTGTTTCTAAAATAAGGTCATTGCAAGTGACCACCAATAGCATATTTCTTTGGATTCTTGTGTGCACAAATAATTGCAACTTCTACAACAGGTTTCCCATTTGTTTCCGACGTGAATTTCATGACATTATATTCTCTAAGACAAAAAAGGACATGCCTGCTTCTTGCTTCGATTTTTTGTTTCTAAAGTAAGGTCATTGCAAGTGACCACCAATAGCATATTTGATAGGATTCTTGTGTGCACAAATAATTGCAACTTCTACAACAGGTTTGCCATTTGTTTCGGACGTGAATTTGATGACTTTATATTTTCTAAGACAAAAAAGGACATGCCTGCTTCTTGCTTCGAATTTTTGTTTCTAAAATAAGGTCATTGCAAGTGACCACCAATAGCATATTTCTTTGGATTCTTGTGTGCACGAATAATTGCAACTTCTACAACAGGTTTGCCATTTGTTTCGGACGTGAATTTGATGACTTTATATTTTCTAAGACAAAAAAGGACATACCTGCTTCTTGCTTCGAATTTTTGTTTCTAAAATAAGGTCATTGCAAGTGACCACCAATAGCATATTTTTTTGGATTCTTGTGTGCACGAATAATTGCAACTTCTACAACAGGTTTCCCATTTGTTTCCGACGTGAATTTCATGACATTATATTTTTTTGGACAAAAGACAACATGCCTGCTTCTTGCTTCGAATTTTTGTTTCTAAATTAAGGTCATTGCAAGTGACCACCAATAGCATATTATTTTGGATTCTTGTGTGCACAAATAATTGCAACTTCTACAACAGGTTTGCCATTTGATTGGGACGTGAATTTGATGACTTTATATTTTCTAAGACAAAAAAGGACATGCCTGCTTCTTGCTTCGAATTTTTGTTTCTGAAATAAGGTCATTGCAAGTGACCACCAATAGCATATTTCTTTGGATTCTTGTGTGCACAAATAATTGCAACATCTACAACAGGTTTGCCATTTGTTTCGGACGTGAATTTCATGACTTTATATTTTCTAAGACAAAAAAGGACATGCCTGCTCGTTGCTTCGAATTTTTGTTTCTGAAATAAGGTCATTGCAAGTGACCACCAATAGCATATTTCTTTGGATTCTTGTGTGCACAAATAATTGCAACTTCTACAACAGGTTTGCCATTTGTTTCGGACGTGAATTTCATGACTTTATATTTTCTAAGACAAAAAAGGACATGCCTGCTCGTTGCTTCGAATTTTTGTTTCTGAAATAAGGTCATTGCAAGTGACCACCAATAGCATATTTTATTGGATTCTTGTGTGTACAAATAATTGCAACTTCTACAACAGGTTTGCCATTTGTTTCGGACGTGAATTTCATGACTTTATATTTAGTAAGACAAAAAAGCACAGGCCTGCTTCTTGCTTCGAATTTTTGTTTCTAAAATAACGTCATTGCAAGTGACCACCAATAGCATATTTTTTTGGATTCTTGTGTGCACGAATAATTGCAACTTCTACAACAGGTATCCCATTTGTTTGGGACGTGAATTTCATGACGTTATATTTTTTTGGACAAAAAAGGACATGCCTGCTTCTTGCTTCGAATTTTTGTTTCTAAAATATGGTCATTGCAAGTGACCACCAATAGCATATTTTTTTGGATTCTTGTGTGCACAGATAATTGCAACTTCTGCAACAGGTTTCCCATTTGTTTCGGACGTGAATTTCATGACATTATATTCTCTAAGACAAAGAAGAACATGCCTGCTTCTTGCTTCGAATTTTTGTTTCTGAAATAAGGTCATTGCAAGTGACCACCAATAGCATATTTTTTTGGATTCTTGTGTGCACAAATAATTGCAACTTCTACAACAGGTTTCCCATTTGTTTCCGACGTAAATTTCATGACTGTATATTTTCTAAGACAAAAAAGGACATGCCTGCTCGTTGCTTCGAATTTTTGTTTCTGAAATAAGGTCATTGCAAGTGACCACCAATAGCATATTTTATTGGATTCTTGTGTGCACAAATAATTGTAACTTCTACAACAGGTTTGCCATTTGTTTCGGACGTGAATTTCAAGACTTTATATTTACTAAGACAAAAAAGGACAGGCCTGCTTCTTGCTTCGAATTTTTGTTTCTAAAATATGGTCATTGCAAGTGACCACCAATAGCATATTTCTTTGGATTCTTGTGTGCACGAATAATTGCAACTTGTACAACAGGTTTCCCATTTGTTTCCGACGTAAATTTCATGACTTTATATTTTCTAAGACCAAAAAGGACATGCCTGCTTCTTGCTTCGAATTTTTGTTTCTAAAATAAGGTCATTGCAAGTGACCACCATTAGCATATTTCTTTGGATTCTTGTGTGGAGAAATAATTGCAACTTCTACAACAGGTTTGCCATTTGTTTCGGACGTGAATTTGATGACTTTATATTTTCTAAGACAAAAAAGGACATGCCTGCTTCTTGCTTCGAATTTTTGGTCTAAAATAAGGTCATTGCAAGTGACCACCAATAGCATATTTTATTGGATTCTTGTGTGCACCAATAATTGCAACTTCTACAACAGGTTTCCCATTTGTTTCGGACGTGAATTTCATGACGTTATATTTTCTAAGACAAAAAAGGACATGCCTGCTTCTTGCTTCGAATTTTTGTTTCTAAAATAAGGTCATTGCAAGTGACCACCAATAGCATATTTCTTTGGATTCTTGTGTGCACGAATAATTGCAACTTCTACAACAGGTTTGCCATTTGTTTCGGACGTGAATTTGATGACTTTATATTTTCTAAGACAAAAAAGGACATACCTGCTTCTTGCTTCGAATTTTTGTTTCTAAAATAAGGTCATTGCAAGTGACCACCAATAGCATATTTTTTTGGATTCTTGTGTGCACGAATAATTGCAACTTCTACAACAGGTTTCCCATTTGTTTCCGACGTGAATTTCATGACATTATATTTTTTTGGACAAAAGACAACATGCCTGCTTCTTGCTTCGAATTTTTGTTTCTAAATTAAGGTCATTGCAAGTGACCACCAATAGCATATTATTTTGGATTCTTGTGTGCACAAATAATTGCAACTTCTACAACAGGTTTGCCATTTGATTGGGACGTGAATTTGATGACTTTATATTTTCTAAGACAAAAAAGGACATGCCTGCTTCTTGCTTCGAATTTTTGTTTCTGAAATAAGGTCATTGCAAGTGACCACCAATAGCATATTTCTTTGGATTCTTGTGTGCACAAATAATTGCAACATCTACAACAGGTTTGCCATTTGTTTCGGACGTGAATTTCATGACTTTATATTTTCTAAGACAAAAAAGGACATGCCTGCTCGTTGCTTCGAATTTTTGTTTCTGAAATAAGGTCATTGCAAGTGACCACCAATAGCATATTTCTTTGGATTCTTGTGTGCACAAATAATTGCAACTTCTACAACAGGTTTGCCATTTGTTTCGGACGTGAATTTCATGACTTTATATTTTCTAAGACAAAAAAGGACATGCCTGCTCGTTGCTTCGAATTTTTGTTTCTGAAATAAGGTCATTGCAAGTGACCACCAATAGCATATTTTATTGGATTCTTGTGTGTACAAATAATTGCAACTTCTACAACAGGTTTGCCATTTGTTTCGGACGTGAATTTCATGACTTTATATTTAGTAAGACAAAAAAGCACAGGCCTGCTTCTTGCTTCGAATTTTTGTTTCTAAAATAACGTCATTGCAAGTGACCACCAATAGCATATTTTTTTGGATTCTTGTGTGCACGAATAATTGCAACTTCTACAACAGGTATCCCATTTGTTTGGGACGTGAATTTCATGACGTTATATTTTTTTGGACAAAAAAGGACATGCCTGCTTCTTGCTTCGAATTTTTGTTTCTAAAATATGGTCATTGCAAGTGACCACCAATAGCATATTTTTTTGGATTCTTGTGTGCACAGATAATTGCAACTTCTGCAACAGGTTTCCCATTTGTTTCGGACGTGAATTTCATGACATTATATTCTCTAAGACAAAGAAGAACATGCCTGCTTCTTGCTTCGAATTTTTGTTTCTGAAATAAGGTCATTGCAAGTGACCACCAATAGCATATTTTTTTGGATTCTTGTGTGCACAAATAATTGCAACTTCTACAACAGGTTTCCCATTTGTTTCCGACGTAAATTTCATGACTGTATATTTTCTAAGACAAAAAAGGACATGCCTGCTCGTTGCTTCGAATTTTTGTTTCTGAAATAAGGTCATTGCAAGTGACCACCAATAGCATATTTTATTGGATTCTTGTGTGCACAAATAATTGTAACTTCTACAACAGGTTTGCCATTTGTTTCGGACGTGAATTTCAAGACTTTATATTTACTAAGACAAAAAAGGACAGGCCTGCTTCTTGCTTCGAATTTTTGTTTCTAAAATATGGTCATTGCAAGTGACCACCAATAGCATATTTCTTTGGATTCTTGTGTGCACGAATAATTGCAACTTGTACAACAGGTTTCCCATTTGTTTCCGACGTAAATTTCATGACTTTATATTTTCTAAGACCAAAAAGGACATGCCTGCTTCTTGCTTCGAATTTTTGTTTCTAAAATAAGGTCATTGCAAGTGACCACCATTAGCATATTTCTTTGGATTCTTGTGTGGAGAAATAATTGCAACTTCTACAACAGGTTTGCCATTTGTTTCGGACGTGAATTTGATGACTTTATATTTTCTAAGACAAAAAAGGACATGCCTGCTTCTTGCTTCGAATTTTTGGTCTAAAATAAGGTCATTGCAAGTGACCACCAATAGCATATTTTATTGGATTCTTGTGTGCACCAATAATTGCAACTTCTACAACAGGTTTCCCATTTGTTTCGGACGTGAATTTCATGACGTTATATTTTCTAAGACAAAAAAGGACATGCCTGCTTCTTGCTTCGAATTTTTGTTTCTAAAATAAGGTCATTGCAAGTGACCACCAATAGCATATTTCTTTGGATTCTTGTGTGCACCAATAATTGCAACTTGTACAACAGGTTTCCCATTTGTTTCCGACGTAAATTTCATGACTTTATATTTTCTAAGACCAAAAAGGACATGCCTGCTTCTTGCTTCGAATTTTTGTTTCTAAAATAAGGTCATTGCAAGTGACCACCATTAGCATATTTCTTTGGATTCTTGTGTGGAGAAATAATTGCAACTTCTACAACAGGTTTGCCATTTGTTTCGGACGTGAATTTGATGACTTTATATTTTCTAAGACAAAAAAGGACATGCCTGCTTCTTGCTTCGAATTTTTGTTTCTAAAATAAGGTCATTGCAAGTGACCACCAATAGCATATTTTTTTGGATTCTTGTGTGCACGAATAATTGCAACTTCTACAACAGGTTTCCCATTTGTTTGGGACGTGAAGTTCATGACTTTATATTTTCTAAGACAAAAAAGGACATGCCTGCTTCTTGCTTCGAATTTTTGGTCTAAAATAAGGTCATTGCAAGTGACCACCAATAGCATATTTTTTTGGATTCTTGTGTGCACGAATAATTGCAACTTCTACGACAGGTTTCCCATTTGTTTGGAACGTGAGTTTCATGACTTTATATTTTCCTGGACAAAAAAGGACATGCCTGCTTCTTGCTTCGAATTTTTGTTTCTAAAATAAGGTCATTGCAAGTGACCACCGATAGCATATTTTTTTGGATTCTTGTGTGCACCAATAATTGCATCTTGTGCAACAGGTTTCCCATTTGTTTCCGACGTGAATATCATGACTTTATATTTTCTAAGCCAAAAAAGGACATGCCTGCTCGTTGCTTCGAATTTCTGTTTCTGAAATAAGGTCATTGCAAGTGACCACCAATAGCATATTTTTTTGGATTCTTGTGTGCACGAATAATTGCAATTTCTACAACAGGTTTCCCATTTGTTTGGGACGTGAATTTCATGACGTTATATTTTTTTGGACAAAAAAGGACATGCCTGCTTCTTGCTTCGAATTTTTGTTTCTAAAATATGGTCATTGCAAGTGACCACCTATAGCATATTTTTTTGGACTCTTGTGTGCACCAATAATTGCAACTTCTACAACAGGTTTCCCATTTGTTTGGGACGTGAATTTCATGACGTTATATTTTTTTGGACAAAAAAGGACATGCCTGCTTCTTGCTTCGAATTTTTGTTTCTAAAATATGGTCATTGCAAGTGACCACCAATAGCATATTTTTTTGGATTCTTGTGTGCACCAATAATTGCAACTTCTACAACAGGTTTCCCATTTGTTTCCGACGTAAATTTCATGACTTTATATTTACTAAGACAAAAAAGGACATGCCTGCTTCTTGCTTCGAATTTTTGTTTCTAAAATAAGGTCATTGCAAGTGACCACCAATAGCATATTTTTTTGGATTCTTGTGTGCACCAATAATTGCAACTTCTACAACAGGTTTCCCATTTGTTTCCGACGTGAATTTCATGACATTATATTCTCTAGGACAAAAAAGGACATGCCTGCTTCTTGCTTCGAATTTTTGTTTCTAAAATAAGGTCATTGCAAGTGACCACCAATAGCATATTTTTTTCGATTCTTGTGTGCACAAATAATTGCAACTTCTACAATAGGTTTGCCATTTGTTTTCCGACGTGAATTTCATGACTTTATGTATTCTAGGACAAAATAGGACATGCCTGCTTCTTGCTTCGAATTTTTGTTTCTAAAATAAGGTCATTGCAAGTGACCACCAATAGCATATTTCTTTGGATTCTTGTGTGCACAAATAATTGCAACTTCTACAACAGGTTTCCCATTTTTTTGGGACGTGAAGTTCATGACTTTCTATTTTCTAAGACAAAAAAGGACATGCCTGCTTCTTGCTTCGAATTTTTGTTTCTAAAATAAGGTCATTGCAAGTGACCACCGATAGCATATTTTTTTGGATTCCTGTGTGCACAAATAATTACAAGTTGTACAACAGGTTTCCCATTTGTTTGGGACGTGAAGTTCATGACTTTCTATTTTCTAAGACAAAAAAGGACAGGCCTACTTCTTGCTTCGAATTTTTGTTTCTAAAATAAGGTCATTGCAAGTGACCACCAATAGCATATTTTTTTGGATTCTTGTGTGCACGAATAATTGCAACTTCTACAACAGGTATCGCTTTTGTTTGAGACGTGAATTTCATGACGTTATATTTTTTTGGACAAAAAAGGACATGCCTGCTTCTTGCTTCGAATTTTTGTTTCTAAAATATGGTCATTGCAAGTGACCACCAATTGCATATTTCTTTGGATTCTTGTGTGCACCAATAATTGCAACTTCTACAACAGGTTTCCCATTTGTTTCCAACGTGAATTTCATGACATTATATTCTCTAAGACAAAAAAGGACATGCCTGCTTCTTGCTTCGAATTTTTGTTTCTAAAATAAGGTCATTGCAAGTGACCAACAATAGCATATTTCTTTGGATTCTTGTGTGCACAAATAATTGCAACTTCTACAACAGGTTTGCCATTTCTTTCGGACGTGAAATTGATGACTTTATATTTTCTAAGACAAAAAAGGACATGCCTGCTTCTTGCTTCGAATTTTTGTTTCTAAAATAAGGTCATTGCAAGTGACCACCAATAGCATATTTCTTTGGATTCTTGTGTGCACAAATAATTGCAACTTCTACAACAGGTTTGCCATTTGTTTCGGACTGGAATTTGATGACTCTATCCTTTCTAAGACAAAAAAGGACATACCTGGTTCTTGCTTTGAATTTTTGTTTCTAAAATAAGGTCATTGCAAGTGACCACCAATAGCATATTTTTTTGGATTCTTGTGTGCACGAATAATTGCAACTTCTACAACAGGTTTCCCATTTGTTTCCGACGTGAATTTCATGACATTATATTTTTTTGGACAAAAGACGACATGCCTGCTTCTTGCTTCGAATTTTTGTTTCTAAATTAAGGTCATTGCAAGTGACCACCAATACCATATTATTTTGGATTCTTGTGTGCACAAATAATTGCAACTTCTACAACAGGTTTGCCATTTGATTGGGACGTGAATTTCATGACTTTATATTTTTAAGGCAAAAAAGGACATGCGTGCTTTTTGCTTCGAATTTTTGTTTCTAAAATAAGGTCATTGCAAGTGACCACCAATAGCATATTTTTTTGGATTCTTGTGTGCACAAATAATTGCAACTTCTACAACAGGTTTCCCATTTTTTTGGGACGTGAAGTTCATGACTTTCTATTTTCTAAGACAAAAAAGGACATGCCTGCTTCTTGCTTCGAGTTTTTGTTTCTAAAATAAGGTCATTGCAAGTGACCACCGATAGCATATTTTTTTGGATTCCTGTGTGCACAAATAATTACAAGTTGTACAACAGGTTTCCCATTTGTTTCCGACGTGAATATCATGACTTTATATTTTCTAAGGAAAAAAAGGACATGCCTGCTCGTTGCTTCGAATTTTTGTTTCTAAAATAAGGTCATTGCAAGTGACCACCAATAGCATATTTCTTTGGATTCTTGTGTGCACCAATAATTGCAACTTCTACAACAGGTTTCCCATTTGTTTCCGACGTGAATTTCATGACTTTATATTTTCTAAGACAAAAAAGGACATGCCTGCTTCTTGCTTCGAATTTTTGTTTCTAAAATAAGGTCATTGCAAGTGACCACCAATAGCATATTTTTTTGGATTCTTGTGTGCACCAATAATTGCAACTTGTACAACAGGTTTCCCATTTGTTTCCGACCTGAATTTCATGACTTTATATTTTCTAAGACAAAAAACGAAATGCCTGCTTCGTGCTTCGAATTTTTGTTTCTAAAATAAGGTCATTACAGGTGACCACCAATAGCATATTTTTTTGGATTCTTGTGTGCACAAATAATTACAACTTCTACAACAGGTTTCCCATTTGTTTGGGACGTGAATTTCAGGACATTATATTTTTTTGGACAAAAGAGGCCATGCCTGCTTCTTGCTTCGAATTTTTGTTTCTAAAATAAGGACATTGCAAGTGACCACCAATAGCATATTTCTTTGGATTCTTGTGTGCACAAATAATTGCAACTTCTACAACAGGTTTCCCATTTGTTTGGGACGTGAATTTCATGACTATATATTTTCTTGGACAAAAGACGACATGCCTGCTTTTTGCTTCGAATTTTTGTTTCTAAAATAAGGTCATTGCAAGTGACCACCAATAGCATATTTTTTTGGATTCTTGTGTGCACAAATAATTGCAACTTCTACAACAGGTTTCCCATTTGTTTGGGACGTGAATTTCATGACTTTATATTTTCTAAGACAAAAAAGGACATGCCTGCTTCTTGCTTCGAATTTTTGTTTCTAAAATAAGGTCATTGCAAGTGACCACCAATAGCATATTTTTTTGGATTCTTGTGTGCACGAATAATTGCAACTTCTACAAAAGGTATCCCATTTGTTTGGGACGTGAATTTCAGGACATTATATTTTTTTGGACAAAAGACGACATGCCTGCTTCTTGCTTCGAATTTTTGTTTCTAAAATAAGGTCATTGGAAGTGACCACCAATAGCATATTTTTTTGGATTCTTGTGTGCACAAATAATTGCAACTTCTACAACAGGTATCCCATTTGTTTGGGACGTGAATTTCAGGACATTATATTTTTTTGGACAAAAGACGACATGCCTGCTTCTTGCTTCGAATTTTTGTTTCTAAAATAAGGTCATTGGAAGTGACCACCAATAGCATATTTTTTTGGATTCTTGTGTGCACAAATAATTGCAACTTCTACAACAGGTTTCCCATTTGTTTGGGACGTGAATTTCATGACTTTATATTTTCTAAGACAAAAAAGGACATGCCTGCTTCTTGCTTCGAATTTTTGTTTCTAAAATAAGGTCATTGCAAGTGACCACCAATAGCATATTTTTTTGGATTCTTGTGTGCACGAATAATTGCAACTTCTACAACAGGTATCCCATTTGTTTGGGACGTGAATTTCATGACTATATATTTTCTTGGACAAAAGACGACATGCCTGCTTTTTGCTTCGAATTTTTGTTTCTAAAATAAGGTCATTGCAAGTGACCACCAATAGCATATTTTTTTGGATTCTTGTGTGCACAAATAATTGCAACTTGTACAACAGGTTTCCCATTTGTTTCCGACCTGAATTTCATGACTTTATATTTTCTAAGACAAAAAACGAAATGCCTGCTTCGTGCTTCGAATTTCTGTTTCTAAAATAAGGTCATTACAGGTGACCACCAATAGCATATTTTTTTGGATTCTTGTGTGCACAAATAATTACAACTTCTACAACAGGTTTC
Source organism: Rhytidiadelphus loreus (assembly GCA_947034895.1). NCBI lineage: Eukaryota > Viridiplantae > Streptophyta > Bryopsida > Hypnales > Hylocomiaceae > Rhytidiadelphus > Rhytidiadelphus loreus. Next base: position 64,294,162 of record OX344763.1, on the reverse strand, counting down.
CCATTTGTTTGGGACGTGAATTTCAGGACGTTATATTTTTTTGGGCAAAAAAGGAAATGCCTGCTTCTTGCTTCGAATTTTTGTTTCTAAAATAAGGTCATTGCAAGTGACCACCAATAGCATATTTTTTTGGATTCTTGTGTGCACCAATAATTGCAACTTCTACAACAGGTATCCCATTTGTTTGGGACGTGAATTTCATGACGTTATATTTTTTTGGACAAAAGACGACATGCCTGCTTCTTGCTTCGAATTTTTGTTTCTAAAATAAGGTCATTGCAAGTGACCACCAATAGCATATTTCTTTGGATTCTTGTGTGCACCAATAATTGCAACTTCTACAACAGGTTTCCCATTTGTTTCCGACGTGAATTTCATGACTTTATATTTTCTAAGACAAAAAAGGACATGCCTGCTTCTTGCTTCGAATTTTTGTTTCTAAAATAAGGTCATTGCAAGTGACCACCAATAGCATATTTTTTTGGATTCTTGTGTGCACAAATAATTGCAACTTGTACAACAGGTTTCCCATTTGTTTCCGACCTGAATTTCATGACTTTATATTTTCTAAGACAAAAAACGAAATGCCTGCTTCGTGCTTCGAATTTCTGTTTCTAAAATAAGGTCATTACAGGTGACCACCAATAGCATATTTTTTTGGATTCTTGTGTGCACAAATAATTACAACTTCTACAACAGGTTTCCCATTTGTTTGGGACGTGAATTTCAGGACGTTATATTTTTTTGGGCAAAAAAGGAAATGCCTGCTTCTTGCTTCGAATTTTTGTTTCTAAAATAAGGTCATTGCAAGTGACCACCAATAGCATATTTTTTTGGATTCTTGTGTGCACGAATAATTGCAACTTCTACAACAGGTTTCCCATTTGTTTGGGACGTGAATTTCATGACTATATATTTTCTTGGACAAAAGACGACATGCCTGCTTTTTGCTTCGAATTTTTGTTTCTAAAATAAGGTCATTGCAAGTGACCACCAATAGCATATTTTTTTGGATTCTTGTGTGCACAAATAATTGCAACTTCTACAACAGGTTTCCCATTTGTTTGGGACGTGAATTTCATGACGTTATATTTTCTTGGACAAAAGACGACATGCCTTCTTCTTGCTTCGAATTTTTGTTTCTAAAATAAGGTCATTGCAAGTGACCACCAATAGCATATTTCTTTGGATTCTTGTGTGCACAAATAATTGCAACTTGTACAATAGGTTTCCCATTTGTTTCCGACCTGAATTTCATGACTTTATATTTACTAAGACAAAAAAGGACAGCCTGCTTCTTGCTTCGAATTTTTGTTTCTAAAATATGGTCATTGCAAGTGACCACCAATAGCATATTTTTTTGGATTCTTGTGTGCACCAATAACTGCAACTTCTACAACAGGTATCCCATTTGTTTGGGACGTGAATTTCATGACGTTATATTTCTTTGGACAAAAAAGGACATGCCTGCGTTTTGCTTCGAATTTTAGTTTCTAAAGTAAGGTCATTGCAAGTGACCACCAATAGCATATTTCTTTGGATTCTTGTGTGCACGAATAATTCCAACTTCTACAACAGGTATCCCATTTGTTTGGGACGTGAATTTCATGACGTTATATTTTTTTGGACAAAAAAGGACATGCCTGCTTCTTGCTTCGAATTTTTGTTTCTAAAGTAAGGTCATTGCAATTGACCACCAATAGCATATTTCTTTGGATTCTTGTGTGCACGAATAATTGCAACTTCTACAACAGCTTTCCCATTTGTTTGGGACGTAAATTTCATGACTTTATATTTTTTTGGACAAAAAAGGACATGCCTACTTCTTGCTTCGAATTTTTGTTTCTAAAATAAGGTCATTGCAAGTGACCACCAATAGCATATTTTTTTGGATTCTTGTGTGCACCAATAATTGCAACTTCTACAACAGGTTTCCCATTTGTTTGGGACGTAAATTTCATGACTTTATATTTTTTTGGACAAAAAAGGACATGCCTACTTCTTGCTTCGAATTTTTGTTTCTAAAATAAGGTCATTGCAAGTGACCACCAATAGCATATTTTTTTGGATTCTTGTGTGCACAAATAATTGCAACTTGTACAACAAGTATCCCATTTGTTTTGGGACGTGAATTTCAGGACTTTATATTTTCTAAGACAAAAAAGGACATGCCTGCTTCTTGCTTCGAATTTTAGTTTCTAAAATAAGGTCATTGGAAGTGACCACCAATAGAATATTTTTTTGGATTCTTGTGTGCACAAATAATTGCAACTTGTACAACAAGTATCCCATTTGTTTGGGACGTGAATTTCATGACTTTATATTTTCTAAGACAAAAAAGGACATGCCTGCTTCTTGCTTCGAATTTTTGTTTCTAAAGTAAGGTCATTGCAAGTGACCACCAATAGCATATTCTTCTGAATTCTTGTGTGCACCAATAACTCCAACTTGTACAACAGGTTTTCCATTTGTTTCCGACTTGAATTTCTTGACTTTGTATTTTCTAAGACAAAAAAGGAAATGCCTGCTTCTTGCTTCGAATTTCTGTTTCTAAAATAAGGTCATTACAGGTGACCACCAATAGCATATTCTTTTGGATTCTTGTGTGCACGAATAATTGCAACTTCTACAAATGGTATCCCATTTGTTTGGAACGTGAATTTCAGGACATTATATTTTTTTGGACAAAAGACGACATGCCTGCTTCTTGCTTCGAATTTTTGTTTCTAAAATAAGGTCATTGCAAGTGACCACCGATAGCATATTTTTTTGGATTCTTGTGTGCACAAATAATTGCAACTTCTACAACAGCTTTTCCATTTGTTTCCGACTTGAATTTCATGACTTTATATTTTCTAAGACAAAAAAGGGCATGGCAGCTTTTTGCTTCGAATTTTTCTTTCTAAAATAAGGTAATTACAAGAGACCACCAATAGCATATTTTTTTGGATTCTTGTGTGCACAAATAATTGCAACTTCTACAACAGGTTTCCCATTTGTTTGGGACGTGAATTTCATGACTTTGTATTTTCTAAGACAAAAAAGGAAATGCCTGCTTCTTGCTTCGAATTTCTGTTTCTAAAATAAGGTCATTACAGGTGACCACCAATAGCATATTCTTCTGAATTCTTGTGTGCACCAATAACTCCAACTTGTACAACAGGTTTTCCATTTGTTTCCGACTTGAATTTCTTGACTTTGTATTTTCTAAGACAAAAAAGGAAATGCCTGCTTCTTGCTTCGAATTTCTGTTTCTAAAATAAGGTCATTACAGGTGACCACCAATAGCATATTCTTTTGGATTCTTGTGTGCACGAATAATTGCAACTTGTACAACAGGTTTCACATTTGTTTGGGACGTGAATTTGATGACGTTATATTTTTTTGGACAAAAGACGACATGCCTGCTTCTTGCCTCGAATTTTTGTTTCTAAAATAAGGTCATTGCAAGTGACCACCAATAGCATATTTTTTTGGATTCTTCTGTGCACAAATAATTGCAACTTCTACAACAGGTTTCACATTTGTTTGGGATGTGAATTTCATGACTTTATATTTTCTAAGACAAAAAAGGACATGCCTGCTTCTTGCTTCGAATTTTTGTTTCTAAAATAAGGTCATTGCAATTGACCACCAATAGCATATTTTTTTGGATTCTTGTGTGCACAAATAATTGCAACTTGTACGATAGGTTTGCCATTCGTTTCCGACTTGAATTTCATGACTTTATATTTTCTAAGAGAAAAAAGGACATGCCTGCTTCTTGCTTCGAATTTTTGTTTCTAAAATAAGGTCATTGCAAGTGACCACCAATAGCATATTTTTTTGGATTCTTGTGTGCACGAATAATTGCAACTTCTACAATAGGTTTCCCATTTGTTTCCGACGTGAATTTCATGACTTTATGTATTCTAAGACAAAAAAGGACAGGCTTGCTTCTTGCTTCGAATTTTTGTTTCTAAAATAAGGTCATTGCAAGTGACCACCAATAGCATATTTTTTTGGATTCTTGTGTGCACCAATAATTGCAACTTCTACAACAGGTTTCCCATTTGTTTCGGACGTGAATTTCATGACTTTATATTTTCTAAGACAAAAAAGGACATGCCTGCTTCTTGCTTCGAATTTTTCTTTCTAAAATAAGGTAATTACAAGAGACCACCAATAGCATATTTTTTTGGATTCTTGTGTGCACAAATAATTGCAACTTCTACAACAGGTTTCCCATTTGTTTGGGATTGAATTTCATGACTTTATATTTTTTTGGACAAAAAAAGGACAAGCCTACTTGTTGCTTCGAATTTTTGTTTCTAAAATAAGGTCATTGCAAGTGACCACCAATAGCATATTTTTTTGGATTCTTGTGTCCACAAATAATTGCAACTTGTACAATAGGTTTCCCATTTGTTTGGGACGTGAGTTTCATGACTTTATATTTTCTTGGACAAAAAAGGACAAGCCTGCTTCTTGCTTCGAATTTTTGTTTCTAAAATAAGGTCATTGCAAGTGACCACCAATAGCATATTTTTTTGGATTCTTGTGTGCACGAATAATTGCAACTTGTACAACAGGTATCCCATTTGTTTGGGACGTGAATTTCATGACTTTATATTTTCTAAGACAAAAAAGGACATGCCTGCTTCTTGCTTCGAATTTTTGTTTCTAAAATAAGGTCATTCCAAGTGACCACCAATAGCATATTTTTTTGGATTCTTGTGTGCACGAATAATTGCAACTTCTACAACAGGTTTCCCATTTGTTTGGGACGTGAATTTGATGACGTTATATTTTTTTGGACAAAAGACGACATGCCTGCTTCTTGCCTCGAATTTTTGTTTCTAAAATAAGGTCATTCCAAGTGACCACCAATAGCATATTTTTTTAGATTCTTGTGTGCACGAATAATTGCAACTTCTACAACAGGTAACCCATTTGTTTGGGACGTGAATTTCCTGACGTTATATTTTTTTCGACAAAAAAGGACATGCCTACTTCTTGCTTCGAATTTTTGTTTCTAAAGTAAGGTCATTGCAAGTGACCACCAATAGCATATTTTTTTGGATTCTTGTGTGCACCAATAATTGCAACTTCTACAACAGGTATCCCATTTGTTTGGGACGTGAATTTGATGACGTTATATTTTTTTGGACAAAAGATGACATGCCTGCTTCTTGCTTCGAATTTTTGTTTCTAAAATAAGGTCATTGCAAGTGACTACCAATAGCATATTTTTTTGGATTCTTGTGTGCACCAATAATTGCAACTTCTACAACAGGTTTCCCATTTGTTTCCGACGTGAATTTCATGACTTTATGTATTCTAAGACAAAAAAGGACAGGCCTGCTTCTTGCTTCGAATTTTTGTTTCTAAAATAAGGTCATTGCAAGTGACCACCAATAGCATATTTTTTTGGATTCTTGTGTGCACCAATAATTGCAACTTCTACAACAGGTTTCCCATTTGTTTCCGACGTGAATTTCAGGACGTTATATTTCTTTGGACAAAAGACGACATGCCTGCTTCTTGCTTCGAATTTTTGTTTCTAAAATAAGGTCATTGCAAGTGACCACCAATAGCATATTTTTTTGGATTCTTGTGTGCACGAATAATTGCAACTTCTACAACAGGTTTCCCATTTGTTTCCGACGTGAATTTCATGACTTTATATTTTTTTGGACAAAAGACGACATGCCTGCTTCTTGCTTCGAATTTTTGTTTCTAAAATAAGGTCATTGCAAATGACCACCAATAGCATATCTTTTTGGATTCTTGTGTGCACGAATAGTTGCAACTTGTACAACAGGTCTCCCATTTGTTTCCGACGTGAATTTCATGACTTAATATTTTTTTGGACAAAAGACGACATGCCTACTTCTTGCTTCGAATTTTTGTTTCTAAAATAAGGTCATTGCAAGTGACCACCAATAGCATATTTTTTTGGATTCGTGTGTGCACCAATAATTGCAACTTCTACAACAGGTTTCCCATTTGTTTCCGACGTGAATTTCATGACTTTATGTATTCTAAGACAAAAAAGGACAGGCCTGGTTTTTGCTTCGAATTTTTGTTTCTAAAATAAGGTCATTGCAATTGACTACCAATAGCATATTTTTTTGGATTTTTGTGTGCACCAATAATTGCAACTTCTACAACAGGTTTCCCATTTGTTTCCGACGTGAATTTCATCACTTTATGTATTCTAAGACAAAAAAGGACAGGCCTGCTTCTTGCTTCGAATTTTTGTTTCTAAAATAAGGTCATTGCAAGTGACTACCAATAGCATATTTTTTTGGATTCTTGTGTGCACCAATAATTGCAACTTCTACAACAGGTTTCCCATTTGTTTCCGACGTGAATTTCATGACTTTATGTATTCTAAGACAAAAAAGGACAGGCCTGCTTCTTGCTTCGAATTTTTGTTTCTAAAATAAGGTCATTGCAAGTGACTACCAATAGCATATTTTTTTGGATTCTTGTGTGCACCAATAATTGCAACTTCTACAACACGTTTTCCCATTTGTTTCCGACGTGAATTTCATGACTTTATGTATTCTAAGACAAAAAAGGACAGGCCTGCTTCTTGCTTCGAATTTTTGTTTCTAAAATAAGGTCATTGCAAGTGACCACCAATAGCATATTTCTTTGGATTCTTGTGTGCACCAATAATTGCAACTTCTACAACAGGTATCCCATTTGTTTGGGACGTGAATTTGATGACGTTATATTTTTTTGGACAAAAGATGACATGCCTGCTTCTTGCTTCGAATTTTTGTTTCTAAAATAAGGTCATTGCAAGTGACTACCAATAGCATATTTTTTTGGATTCTTGTGTGCACCAATAATTGCAACTTCTACAACAGGTTTCCCATTTGTTTCCGACGTGAATTTCATGACTTTATGTATTCTAAGACAAAAAAGGACAGGCCTGCTTCTTGCTTCGAATTTTTGTTTCTAAAATAAGGTCATTGCAAGTGACCACCAATAGCATATTTTTTTGGATTCTTGTGTGCACCAATAATTGCAACTTCTACAACAGGTTTCCCATTTGTTTCCGACGTGAATTTCAGGACGTTATATTTCTTTGGACAAAAGACGACATGCCTGCTTCTTGCTTCGAATTTTTGTTTCTAAAATAAGGTCATTGCAAGTGACCACCAATAGCATATTTTTTTGGATTCTTGTGTGCACGAATAATTGCAACTTCTACAACAGGTTTCCCATTTGTTTCCGACGTGAATTTCATGACTTTATATTTTTTTGGACAAAAGACGACATGCCTGCTTCTTGCTTCGAATTTTTGTTTCTAAAATAAGGTCATTGCAAATGACCACCAATAGCATATCTTTTTGGATTCTTGTGTGCACGAATAGTTGCAACTTGTACAACAGGTCTCCCATTTGTTTCCGACGTGAATTTCATGACTTAATATTTTTTTGGACAAAAGACGACATGCCTACTTCTTGCTTCGAATTTTTGTTTCTAAAATAAGGTCATTGCAAGTGACCACCAATAGCATATTTTTTTGGATTCGTGTGTGCACCAATAATTGCAACTTCTACAACAGGTTTCCCATTTGTTTCCGACGTGAATTTCATGACTTTATGTATTCTAAGACAAAAAAGGACAGGCCTGGTTTTTGCTTCGAATTTTTGTTTCTAAAATAAGGTCATTGCAATTGACTACCAATAGCATATTTTTTTGGATTCTTGTGTGCACCAATAATTGCAACTTCTACAACAGGTTTCCCATTTGTTTCCGACGTGAATTTCATGACTTTATGTATTCTAAGACAAAAAAGGACAGGCCTGCTTCTTGCTTCGAATTTTTGTTTCTAAAATAAGGTCATTGCAAGTGACTACCAATAGCATATTTTTTTGGATTCTTGTGTGCACCAATAATTGCAACTTCTACAACAGGTTTCCCATTTGTTTCCGACGTGAATTTCATGACTTTATGTATTCTAAGACAAAAAAGGACAGGCCTGCTTCTTGCTTCGAATTTTTGTTTCTAAAATAAGGTCATTGCAAGTGACTACCAATAGCATATTTTTTTGGATTCTTGTGTGCACCAATAATTGCAACTTCTACAACACGTTTTCCCATTTGTTTCCGACGTGAATTTCATGACTTTATGTATTCTAAGACAAAAAAGGACAGGCCTGCTTCTTGCTTCGAATTTTTGTTTCTAAAATAAGGTCATTGCAATTGACTACCAATAGCATATTTTTTTGGATTCTTGTGTGCACCAATAATTGCAACTTCTACAACAGGTTTCCCATTTGTTTCCGACGTGAATTTCATGACTTTATGTATTCTAAGACAAAAAAGGACAGGCCTGCTTCTTGCTTCGAATTTTTGTTTCTAAAATAAGGTCATTGCAAGTGACCACCAATAGCATATTTTTTTGGATTCTTGTGTGCACCAATAATTGCAACTTCTACAATAGGTTTCCCATTTGTTTCCGACGTGAATTTCATGACTTTATGTATTCTAAGAGAAAAAAGGACAGGCCTGCTTCTTGCTTCGAATTTTTGTTTCTAAAATAAGGTCATTGCAATTGACTACCAATAGCATATTTTTTTGGATTCTTGTGTGCACCAATAATTGCAACTTCTACAACAGGTTTCCCATTTGTTTCCGACGTGAATTTCATGACTTTAGGTATTCTAAGACAAAAAAGGACAGGCCTGCTTCTTGCTTCGAATTTTTGTTTCTAAAATAAGGTCATTGCAATTGACTACCAATAGCATATTTTTTTGGATTCTTGTGTGCACCAATAATTGCAACTTCTACAACAGGTTTCCCATTTGTTTCCGACGTGAATTTCATGACTTTATGTATTCTAAGACAAAAGACGAAATGCCTGCTTCTTGCTTCGAATTTTTGTTTCTAAAATAAGGTCATTGCAAGTGACCACCAATAGCATATTTTTTTGGATTCTTGTGTGCAAGAATAATTGCAACTTGTACAACAGGTCTCCCATTTGTTTCCGACGTGAATTTCATGACGTTATATTTTTTTGGACAAAAGACGACATGCCTGCTTCTTGCTTCGAATTTTTGTTTCTAAAATAAGGTCATTGCAAATGACCACCAATAGCATATCTTTTTGGATTCTTGTGTGCACGAATAGTTGCAACTTGTACTACAGGTCTCCCATTTGTTTCCGACGTGAATTTTATGACTTTATGTTTTTTTGGACAAAAGACGACATGCCTACTTCTTGCTTCGAATTTTTGTTTCTAAAATAAGGTCATTGCAAGTGACCACCAATAGCATATTTTTTTGGATTCGTGTGTGCACCAATAATTGCAACTTCTACAACAGGTTTCCCATTTGTTTCCGACGTGAATTTCATGACTTTATGTATTCTAAGACAAAAGACGACATGCCTGCTTCTGGCTTCGAATTTTTGTTTCTAAAATAAGGTCATTGCAAGTGACCACCAATAGCATATTTTTTTGGATTCTTGTGTGCACCAATAATTGCAACTTCTACAACAGGTTTTCCATTTGTTTCCGACGTGAATTTCATGACTTTATGTATTCTAAGACAAAAAAGGACAGGCCTGCTTCTTGCTTCGAATTTTTGTTTCTAAAATAAGGTCATTGCAAGTGACCACCAATAGCATATTTTTTTGGATTCTTGTGTGCACCAATAATTGCAACTTCTACAATAGGTTTCCCATTTGTTTCCGACGTGAATTTCATGACTTTATGTATTCTAAGACAAAAAAGGACAGGCCTGCTTCTTGCTTCGAATTTTTGTTTCTAAAATAAGGTCATTGCAATTGACTACCAATAGCATATTTTTTTGGATTCTTGTGTGCACCAATAATTGCAACTTCTACAACAGGTTTCCCATTTGTTTCCGACGTGAATTTCATGACTTTATGTATTCTAAGACAGAAAAGGACAGGCCTGCTTCTTGCTTCGAATTTTTGTTTCTAAAATAAGGTCATTGCAAGTGACTACCAATAGCATATTTTTTTGGATTCTTGTGTGCACCAATAATTGCAACTTCTACAATAGGTTTCCCATTTGTTTCCGACGTGAATTTCATGACTTTATGTATTCTAAGACAAAAAAGGACAGGCCTGCTTCTTGCTTCGAATTTTTGTTTCTAAAATAAGGTCATTGCAATTGACTACCAATAGCATATTTTTTTGGATTCTTGTGTGCACCAATAATTGCAACTTCTACAACAGGTTTCCCATTTGTTTCCGACGTGAATTTCATGACTTTATATTTTCTAAGACAAAAAAGGACAGGCCTGCTTCTTGCTTCGAATTTTTGTTTCTAAAATAAGGTCATTGCAAGTGACCACCAATAGCATATTTTTTCGGATTCTTGTGTGCACCAATAATTGCAACTTCTACAATAGGTTTCCCATTTGTTTCCGACGTGAATTTCATGACTTTATATTTTTTTGGAAGAAAAAAGGACAGGCCTGCTTCTGGCTTCGAATTTTTGTTTCTAAAATAAGGTCATTGCAAGTGACCACCAATAGCATATTTTTTTGGATTCTTGTGTGCACCAATAATTGCAACTTCTACAACAGGTTTCCCATTTGTTTCCGACGTGAATTTCATGACTTTATGTATTCTAAGACAAAAAAGGACAGGCCTGCTTCTTGCTTCGAATTTTTGTTTCTAAAATAAGGTCATTGCAAGTGACCACCAATAGCATATTTTTTGGGATTCTTGTGTGCACCAATAATTGTAACTTGTACAACAGGTCTCCCATTTGTTTCGGACGTGAATTTCATGACTTTATATTTTTTTGGACAAAAGACGATATGCCTGCTTCTTGCTTCGAATTTCTGTTTCTAAAATAAGGTCATTGCAAGTGACCACCAATAGCATATTTTTTTGGATTCTTGTGTGCACCAATAATTGCAACTTCTACAACAGGTTTCCCATTTGTTTCCGACGTGAATTTCATGACTTTATATTTTTTTGGACAAAAGACAACATGCCTGCTTCTTGCTTCGAATTTTTGTTTCTAAAATAAGGTCATTGCAATTGACTACCAATAGCATATCTTTTTGGATTCTTGTGTGCACGAATAATTGCAACTTGTACAACAGGTCTCCCATTTGTTTCCGACGTGAATTTCAGGACGTTATATTTCTTTGGACAAAAAAGGACAGGCCTGCTTCTTGCTTCGAATTTTTGTTTCTAAAATAAGGTCATTGCAAGTGACCACCAATAGCATATTTTTTTGGATTCTTGTGTGCACGAATAATTGCAACTTGTACAACAGGTCTCCCATTTGTTTCCGACGTGAATTTCAGGACTTTATATTTTTTTGGACAAAAGACGACATGCCTGCTTCTTGCTTCGAATTTTTGTTTCTAAAATAAGGTCATTGCAAGTGACCACCAATAGCATATTCTTTTGGATTCTTGTGTGCACCAATAATTGCAACTTCTACAACAGGTTTCCCATTTGTTTCCGACGTGAATTTCATGACGTTATATTTCTTTGGACAAAAGTCGACATGCCTGCTTCTTGCTTCGAATTTTTGTTTCTAAAATAAGGTCATTGCAAGTGACTACCAATAGCATATTTTTTTGGATTCTTGTGTGCACCAATAATTGCAACTTCTACAACAGGTTTCCCATTTGTTTCCGACGTGAATTTCAGGACGTTATATTTCTTTGGACAAAAGTCGACATGCCTGCTTCTTGCTTCGAATTTTTGTTTCTAAAATAAGGTCATTGCAAGTGACCACCAATAGCATATTTTTTTGGATTCTTGTGTGCACCAATAATTGTAACTTGTACAACAGGTCTCCCATTTGTTTCGGACGAGAATTTCATGACTTTATGTATTCTAAGACAAAAAAGGACAGGCCTGCTTCTTGCTTCGAATTTTTGTTTCTAAAATAAGGTCATTGCAATTGACTACCAATAGCATATTTTTTTGGATTCTTGTGTGCACCAATAATTGTAACTTGTACAACAGGTCTCCCATTTGTTTCGGACGTGAATTTCATGACTTTATGTATTCTAAGACAAAAAAGGACAGGCCTGCTTCTTGCTTCGAATTTTTGTTTCTAAAATAAGGTCATTGCAAGTGACCACCAATAGCATATTTTTTTGGATTCTTGTGTGCACCAATAATTGTAACTTGTACAACAGGTCTCCCATTTGTTTCGGACGTGAATTTCATGACTTTATATTTCTTTGGAAAAAAGACGACATGCCTGCTTCTTGCTTCGAATTTTTGTTTCTAAAATAAGGTCATTGCAATTGACCACCAATAGCATATCTTTTTGGATTCTTGTGTGCACGAATAATTGCAACTTGTACAACAGGTCTCCCATTTGTTTCCGACGTGAATTTCATGACTTTATATTTTTTTGGACAAAAGACGACATGCCTGCTTCTTGCTTCGAATTTTTGTTTCTAAAATAAGGTCATTGCAAGTGACCACCAATAGCATATTTTTTTGGATTCTTGTGTGCACCAATAATTGCAACTTCTACAACAGGTTTCCCATTTGTTTCCGACGTGAATTTCAGGACGTTATATTTCTTTGGACAAAAGTCGACATGCCTGCTTCTTGCTTCGAATTTTTGTTTCTAAAATAAGGTCATTGCAAGTGACCACCAATAGCATATTTTTTTGGATTCTTGTGTGCACCAATAATTGTAACTTGTACAACAGGTCTCCCATTTGTTTCGGACGTGAATTTCATGACTTTATATTTCTTTGGACAAAAGACGACATGCCTGCTTCTTGCTTCGAATTTTTGTTTCTAAAATAAGGTCATTGCAATTGACCACCAATAGCATATCTTTTTGGATTCTTGTGTGCACGAATAATTGCAACTTGTACAACAGGTCTCCCATTTGTTTCCGACGTGAATTTCAGGACTTTATATTTTTTTGGATAAAAGACGACATGCCTGCTTCTTGCTTCGAATTTTTGTTTCTAAAATAAGGTCATTGCAAGTGACCACCAATAGCATATTTTTTTGGATTCTTGTGTGCACCAATAATTGCAACTTCTACAACAGGTTTCCCATTTGTTTCCGACGTGAATTTCATGACTTTATGTATTCTAAGACAAAAAAGGACAGGCCTGCTTCTTGCTTCGAATTTTTGTTTCTAAAATAAGGTCATTGCAAGTGACCACCAATAGCATATTTTTTTGGATTCTTGTGTGCACCAATAATTGCAACTTCTACAACAGGTTTCCCATTTGTTTCCGACGTGAATTTCATGACTTTATGTATTCTAAAACAAAAAAGGACAGGCCTGCTTCTTGCTTCGAATTTTTGTTTCTAAAATAAGGTCATTGCAATTGACTACCAATAGCATATTTTTTTGGATTCTTGTGTGCACCAATAATTGCAACTTCTACAACAGGTTTCCCATTTGTTTCCGACGTGAATTTCATGACTTTATGTATTCTAAGACAAAAAAGGACAGGCCTGCTTCTTGCTTCGAATTTTTGTTTCTAAAATAAGGTCATTGCAAGTGACCACCAATAGCATATTTTTTTGGATTCTTGTGTGCACCAATAATTGCAACTTCTACAATAGGTTTCCCATTTGTTTCCGACGTGAATTTCATGACTTTATATTTTTTTGGAAGAAAAAAGGACAGGCCTGCTTCTGGCTTCGAATTTTTGTTTCTAAAATAAGGTCATTGCAAGTGACCACCAATAGCATATTTTTTTGGATTCTTGTGTGCACCAATAATTGCAACTTCTACAACAGGTTTCCCATTTGTTTCCGACGTGAATTTCATGACTTTATGTATTCTAAGACAAAAAAGGACAGGCCTGCTTCTTGCTTCGAATTTTTGTTTCTAAAATAAGGTCATTGCAAGTGACCACCAATAGCATATTTTTTGGGATTCTTGTGTGCACCAATAATTGTAACTTGTACAACAGGTCTCCCATTTGTTTCGGACGTGAATTTCATGACTTTATATTTTTTTGGACAAAAGACGATATGCCTGCTTCTTGCTTCGAATTTCTGTTTCTAAAATAAGGTCATTGCAAGTGACCACCAATAGCATATTTTTTTGGATTCTTGTGTGCACCAATAATTGCAACTTCTACAACAGGTTTCCCATTTGTTTCCGACGTGAATTTCATGACTTTATATTTTTTTGGACAAAAGACAACATGCCTGCTTCTTGCTTCGAATTTTTGTTTCTAAAATAAGGTCATTGCAATTGACTACCAATAGCATATCTTTTTGGATTCTTGTGTGCACGAATAATTGCAACTTGTACAACAGGTCTCCCATTTGTTTCCGACGTGAATTTCAGGACGTTATATTTCTTTGGACAAAAAAGGACAGGCCTGCTTCTTGCTTCGAATTTTTGTTTCTAAAATAAGGTCATTGCAAGTGACCACCAATAGCATATTTTTTTGGATTCTTGTGTGCACGAATAATTGCAACTTGTACAACAGGTCTCCCATTTGTTTCCGACGTGAATTTCAGGACTTTATATTTTTTTGGACAAAAGACGACATGCCTGCTTCTTGCTTCGAATTTTTGTTTCTAAAATAAGGTCATTGCAAGTGACCACCAATAGCATATTCTTTTGGATTCTTGTGTGCACCAATAATTGCAACTTCTACAACAGGTTTCCCATTTGTTTCCGACGTGAATTTCATGACGTTATATTTCTTTGGACAAAAGTCGACATGCCTGCTTCTTGCTTCGAATTTTTGTTTCTAAAATAAGGTCATTGCAAGTGACTACCAATAGCATATTTTTTTGGATTCTTGTGTGCACCAATAATTGCAACTTCTACAACAGGTTTCCCATTTGTTTCCGACGTGAATTTCAGGACGTTATATTTCTTTGGACAAAAGTCGACATGCCTGCTTCTTGCTTCGAATTTTTGTTTCTAAAATAAGGTCATTGCAAGTGACCACCAATAGCATATTTTTTTGGATTCTTGTGTGCACCAATAATTGTAACTTGTACAACAGGTCTCCCATTTGTTTCGGACGAGAATTTCATGACTTTATGTATTCTAAGACAAAAAAGGACAGGCCTGCTTCTTGCTTCGAATTTTTGTTTCTAAAATAAGGTCATTGCAATTGACTACCAATAGCATATTTTTTTGGATTCTTGTGTGCACCAATAATTGTAACTTGTACAACAGGTCTCCCATTTGTTTCGGACGTGAATTTCATGACTTTATGTATTCTAAGACAAAAAAGGACAGGCCTGCTTCTTGCTTCGAATTTTTGTTTCTAAAATAAGGTCATTGCAAGTGACCACCAATAGCATATTTTTTTGGATTCTTGTGTGCACCAATAATTGTAACTTGTACAACAGGTCTCCCATTTGTTTCGGACGTGAATTTCATGACTTTATATTTCTTTGGAAAAAAGACGACATGCCTGCTTCTTGCTTCGAATTTTTGTTTCTAAAATAAGGTCATTGCAATTGACCACCAATAGCATATCTTTTTGGATTCTTGTGTGCACGAATAATTGCAACTTGTACAACAGGTCTCCCATTTGTTTCCGACGTGAATTTCATGACTTTATATTTTTTTGGACAAAAGACGACATGCCTGCTTCTTGCTTCGAATTTTTGTTTCTAAAATAAGGTCATTGCAAGTGACCACCAATAGCATATTTTTTTGGATTCTTGTGTGCACCAATAATTGCAACTTCTACAACAGGTTTCCCATTTGTTTCCGACGTGAATTTCAGGACGTTATATTTCTTTGGACAAAAGTCGACATGCCTGCTTCTTGCTTCGAATTTTTGTTTCTAAAATAAGGTCATTGCAAGTGACCACCAATAGCATATTTTTTTGGATTCTTGTGTGCACCAATAATTGTAACTTGTACAACAGGTCTCCCATTTGTTTCGGACGTGAATTTCATGACTTTATATTTCTTTGGACAAAAGACGACATGCCTGCTTCTTGCTTCGAATT
Source organism: Rhytidiadelphus loreus (assembly GCA_947034895.1). NCBI lineage: Eukaryota > Viridiplantae > Streptophyta > Bryopsida > Hypnales > Hylocomiaceae > Rhytidiadelphus > Rhytidiadelphus loreus. The sequence goes on along the minus strand of OX344763.1, from coordinate 64,278,239 downwards.
TTTGTTTCTAAAATAAGGTCATTGCAATTGACCACCAATAGCATATCTTTTTGGATTCTTGTGTGCACGAATAATTGCAACTTGTACAACAGGTCTCCCATTTGTTTCCGACGTGAATTTCAGGACTTTATATTTTTTTGGATAAAAGACGACATGCCTGCTTCTTGCTTCGAATTTTTGTTTCGAAAATAAGGTCATTGCAAGTGACCACCAATAGCATATTTTTTTGGATTCTTGTGTGCACCAATAATTGCAACTTCTACAACAGGTTTCCCATTTGTTTCCGACGTGAATTTCATGACTTTATGTATTCTAAGACAAAAAAGGACAGGCCTGCTTCTTGCTTCGAATTTTTGTTTCTAAAATAAGGTCATTGCAAGTGACCACCAATAGCATATTTTTTTGGATTCTTGTGTGCACCAATAATTGCAACTTCTACAACAGGTTTCCCATTTGTTTCCGACGTGAATTTCATGACTTTATGTATTCTAAAACAAAAAAGGACAGGCCTGCTTCTTGCTTCGAATTTTTGTTTCTAAAATAAGGTCATTGCAATTGACTACCAATAGCATATTTTTTTGGATTCTTGTGTGCACCAATAATTGCAACTTCTACAACAGGTTTCCCATTTGTTTCCGACGTGAATTTCATGACTTTATGTATTCTAAGACAAAAAAGGACAGGCCTGCTTCTTGCTTCGAATTTTTGTTTCTAAAATAAGGTCATTGCAAGTGACCACCAATAGCATATTTTTTTGGATTCTTGTGTGCACCAATAATTGCAACTTCTACAACAGGTTTCCCATTTGTTTCCGACGTGAATTTCATGACTTTATGTATTCTAAGATAAAAAAGGACAGGCCTGCTTCTTGCTTCGAATTTCTGTTTCTAAAATAAGGTCATTGCAAGTGACCACCAATAGCATATTTTTTTGGATTCTTGTGTGCACCAATAATTGCAACTTCTACAACAGGTTTCCCATTTGTTTCCGACGTGAATTTCATGACTTTATGTATTCTAAGACAAAAAAGGACAGGCCTGCTTCTTGCTTCGAATTTTTGTTTCTAAATAAGGTCATTGCAATTGACTACCAATAGCATATTTTTTTGGATTCTTGTGTGCACCAATAATTGCAACTTCTACAACAGGTTTCCCATTTGTTTCCGACGTGAATTTCATGACTTTATGTATTCTAAGACAAAAAAGGACAGGCCTGCTTCTTGCTTCGAATTTTTGTTTCTAAAATAAGGTCATTGCAAGTGACCACCAATAGCATATTTTTTTGGATTCTTGTGTGCACCAATAATTGCAACTTCTACAACAGGTTTCCCATTTGTTTCCGACGTGAATTTCATGACTTTATGTATTCTAAAACAAAAAAGGACAGGCCTGCTTCTTGCTTCGAATTTTTGTTTCTAAAATAAGGTCATTGCAATTGACTACCAATAGCATATTTTTTTGGATTCTTGTGTGCACCAATAATTGCAACTTCTACAACAGGTTTCCCATTTGTTTCCGACGTGAATTTCATGACTTTATGTATTCTAAGACAAAAAAGGACAGGCCTGCTTCTTGCTTCGAATTTTTGTTTCTAAAATAAGGTCATTGCAAGTGACCACCAATAGCATATTTTTTTGGATTCTTGTGTGCACCAATAATTGCAACTTCTACAACAGGTTTCCCATTTGTTTCCGACGTGAATTTCATGACTTTATGTATTCTAAGATAAAAAAGGACAGGCCTGCTTCTTGCTTCGAATTTCTGTTTCTAAAATAAGGTCATTGCAAGTGACCACCAATAGCATATTTTTTTGGATTCTTGTGTGCACCAATAATTGCAACTTCTACAACAGGTTTCCCATTTGTTTCCGACGTGAATTTCATGACTTTATGTATTCTAAGACAAAAAAGGACAGGCCTGCTTCTTGCTTCGAATTTTTGTTTCTAAATAAGGTCATTGCAATTGACTACCAATAGCATATTTTTTTGGATTCTTGTGTGCACCAATAATTGCAACTTCTACAACAGGTTTCCCATTTGTTTCCGACGTGAATTTCATGACTTTATGTATTCTAAGACAAAAAAGGACAGGCCTGCTTCTTGCTTCGAATTTTTGTTTCTAAAATAAGGTCATTGCAAGTGACCACCAATAGCATATTTTTTTGGATTCTTGTGTGCACCAATAATTGCAACTTCTACAACAGGTTTCCCATTTGTTTCCGACGTGAATTTCATGACTTTATGTATTCTAAGACAAAAAAGGACAGGCCTGCTTCTTGCTTCGAATTTTTGTTTCTAAAATAAGGTCATTGCAATTGCCTACCAATAGCATATTTTTTTGGATTCTTGTGTGCACCAATAATTGCAACTTCTACAACAGGTTTCCCATTTGTTTCCGACGTGAATTTCATGACTTTATGTATTCTAAGACAAAAAAGGACAGGCCTGCTTCTTGCTTCGAATTTTTGTTTCTAAAATAAGGTCATTGCAAGTGACCACCAATAGCATATTTTTTTGGATTCTTGTGTGCACCAATAATTGCAACTTGTACAACAGGTCTCCCATTTGTTTGCGACGTGAATTTCAGGACTTTATATTTTTTTGGAAGAAAAAAGGACAGGCCTGCTTCTGGCTTCGAATTTTTGTTTCTAAAATAAGGTCATTGCAATTGACTACCAATAGCATATCTTTTTGGATTCTTGTGTGCACGAATAATTGCAACTTGTACAACAGGTTTCCCATTTGTTTCCGACGTGAATTTCAGGACTTTATATTTTTTTGGACAAAAGACGACATGCCTGCTTCTTGCTTCGAATTTTTGTTTCTAAAATAAGGTCATTGCAAGTGATCACCAATAGCATATTTTTTTGGATTCTTGTGTGCACCAATAATTGCAACTTCTACAACAGGTTTCCCATTTGTTTCCGACGTGAATTTCATGACTTTATGTATTCTAAGACAAAAAAGGACAGGCCTGCTTCTTGCTTCGAATTTTTGTTTCTAAAATAAGGTCATTGCAATTGACTACCAATAGCATATTTTTTTGGATTCTTGTGTGCACCAATAATTGCAACTTCTACAACAGGTTTCCCATTTGTTTCCGACGTGAATTTCATGACTTTATGTATTCTAAGACAAAAAAGGACAGGCCTGCTTCTTGCTTCGAATTTTTGTTTCTAAAATAAGGTCATTGCAAGTGACCACCAATAGCATATTTTTTTGGATTCTTGTGTGCACGAATAATTGCAACTTGTACAACAGGTCTCCCATTTGTTTGCGACGTGAATTTCAGGACTTTATATTTTTTTGGAAGAAAAAAGGACAGGCCTGCTTCTGGCTTCGAATTTTTGTTTCTAAAATAAGGTCATTGCAATTGACTACCAATAGCATATCTTTTTGGATTCTTGTGTGCACGAATAATTGCAACTTGTACAACAGGTTTCCCATTTGTTTCCGACGTGAATTTCAGGACTTTATATTTTTTTGGACAAAAGACGACATGCCTGCTTCTTGCTTCGAATTTTTGTTTCTAAAATAAGGTCATTGCAAGTGACCACCAATAGCATATTTTTTTGGATTCTTGTGTGCACCAATAATTGCAACTTCTACAACAGGTTTCCCATTTGTTTCCGACGTGAATTTCATGACTTTATGTATTCTAAGACAAAAAAGGACAGGCCTGCTTCTTGCTTCGAATTTTTGTTTCTAAAATAAGGTCATTGCAATTGACTACCAATAGCATATTTTTTTGGATTCTTGTGTGCACCAATAATTGCAACTTCTACAACAGGTTTCCCATTTGTTTCCGACGTGAATTTCATGACTTTATGTATTCTAAGACAAAAAAGGACAGGCCTGCTTCTTGCTTCGAATTTTTGTTTCTAAAATAAGGTCATTGCAAGTGACCACCAATAGCATATTTTTTTGGATTCTTGTGTGCACGAATAATTGCAACTTGTACAACAGGTCTCCCATTTGTTTGCGACGTGAATTTCAGGACTTTATATTTTTTTGGAAGAAAAAAGGACAGGCCTGCTTCTGGCTTCGAATTTTTGTTTCTAAAATAAGGTCATTGCAATTGACTACCAATAGCATATCTTTTTGGATTCTTGTGTGCACTAATAATTGCAACTTCTACAACAGGTTTCCCATTTGTTTCCGACGTGAATTTCAGGACGTTATATTTCTTTGGACAAAAGTCGACATGCCTGCTTCTTGCTTCGAATTTTTGTTTCTAAAATAAGGTCATTGCAAGTGACTACCAATAGCATATTTTTTTGGATTCTTGTGTGCACTAATAATTGCAACTTCTACAACAGGTTTCCCATTTGTTTCCGACGTGAATTTCAGGACGTTATATTTCTTTTGACAAAAGTCGACATGCCTGCTTCTTGCTTCGAATTTTTGTTTCTAAAATAAGGTCATTGCAAGTGACCACCAATAGCATATTTTTTTGGATTCTTGTGTGCACCAATAATTGTAACTTGTACAACAGGTCTCCCATTTGTTTCGGACGTGAATTTCATGACTTTATGTATTCTAAGACAAAAAAGGACAGGCCTGCTTCTTGCTTCGAATTTTTGTTTCTAAAATAAGGTCATTGCAATTGACTACCAATAGCATATTTTTTTGGATTCTTGTGTGCACCAATAATTGTAACTTGTACAACAGGTCTCCCATTTGTTTCGGACGTGAATTTCATGACTTTATATTTTCTAAGACAAAAAAGGACATACCTGCTTCTTGCTTCGAATTTTTGTTTCTAAAATAAGGTCATTGCAAGTGACCACCAATAGCATATTTTTTTGGATTCTTGTGTGCACCAATAATTGCAACTTCTACAACAGGTTTCCCATTTGTTTCCGACGTGAATTTCAGGACGTTATATTTCTTTGGACAAAAGTCGACATGCCTGCTTCTTGCTTCGAATTTTTGTTTCTAAAATAAGGTCATTGCAAGTGACCACCAATAGCATATTTTTTTGGATTCTTGTGTGCACCAATAATTGTAACTTGTACAACAGGTCTCCCATTTGTTTCGGACGTGAATTTCATGACTTTATATTTCTTTGGAAAAAAGACGACATGCCTGCTTCTTGCTTCGAATTTTTGTTTCTAAAATAAGGTCATTGCAATTGACCACCAATAGCATATCTTTTTGGATTCTTGTGTGCACCAATAATTGCAACTTCTACAACAGGTTTCCCATTTGTTTCCGACGTGAATTTCATGACTTTATGTATTCTAAGACAAAAAACGACAGGCCTGCTTCTTGCTTCGAATTTTTGTTTCTAAAATAAGGTCATTGCAAGTGACCACCAATAGCATATTTTTTTGGATTCTTGTGTGCACCAATAATTGCAACTTCTACAACAGGTTTCCCATTTGTTTCCGACGTGAATTTCAGGACTTTATGTATGCTAAGACAAAAAAGGACAGGCCTGCTTCTTGCTTCGAATTCTTGTTTCTAAAATAAGGTCATTGCAATTGACTACCAATAGCATATTTTTTTGGATTCTTGTGTGCACCAATAATTGCAACTTCTACAACAGGTCTCCCATTTGTTTCGGACGTGAATTTCATGACTTTATATTTCTTTGGACAAAAGTCGACATGCCTGCTTCTTGCTTCGAATTTTTGTTTCTAAAATAAGGACATTGCAAGTGACCACCAATAGCATATTTCTTTGGATTCTTGTGTGCACAAATAATTGCAACTTCTACAACAGGTTTCCCATTTGTTTGGGACGTGAATTTCATGACTATATATTTTCTTGGACAAAAGACGACATGCCTGCTTTTTGCTTCGAATTTTTGTTTCTAAAATAAGGTCATTGCAAGTGACCACCAATAGCATATTTTTTTGGATTCTTGTGTGCACCAATAATTGCAACTTCTACAACAGGTTTCCCATTTGTTTCGGACGTGAATTTCATGACTTTATGTATGCTAAGACAAAAAAGGACAGGCCTGCTTCTTGCTTCGAATTTTTGTTTCTAAAATAAGGTCATTGCAAGTGACCACCAATAGCATATTTTTTTGGATTCTTGTGTGCACCAATAATTGCAACTTCTACAATAGGTTTCCCATTTGTTTCCGACGTGAATTTCATGACTTTATGTATTCTAAGACAAAAAAGGACAGGCCTGCTTCTTGCTTCGAATTTTTGTTTCTAAAATAAGGTCATTGCAAGTGACCACCAATAGCATATTTTTTTGGATTCTTGTGTGCACCAATAATTGCAACTTCTACAACAGGTTTCCCATTTGTTTCGGACGTGAATTTCATGACTTTATGTATGCTAAGACAAAAAAGGACAGGCCTGCTTCTTGCTTCGAATTCTTGTTTCTAAAATAAGGTCATTGCAATTGACTACCAATAGCATATTTTTTTGGATTCTTGTGTGCACCAATAATTGCAACTTCTACAACAGGTTTCCCATTTGTTTCCGACGTGAATTTCATGACTTTATGTATTCTAAGACAAAAAAGGACATGCCTGCTTCTGGTTTCGAATTTCTGTTTCTAAAATAAGGTCATTGCAAGTGACTACCAATAGCATATTTTTTTGGATTGTTATGTGCACCAATAATTGCAACTTCTACAACAGGTTTCCCATTTGTTTCCGACGTGAATTTCAGGACGTTATATTTCTTTGGACAAAAGTCGACATGCCTGCTTCTTGCTTCGAATTTTTGTTTCTAAAATAAGGTCATTGCAAGTGACTACCAATAGCATATTTTTTTGGATTCTTATGTGCACCAATAATTGCAACTTCTACAACAGGTTTCCCATTTGTTTCCGACGTGAATTTCATGACTTTATGTATTCTAAGACAAAAAAGGACATGCCTGCTTCTTGCTTCGAATTTTTGTTTCTAAAATAAGGTCATTGCAAGTGACCACCAATAGCATATTTTTTTGGATTCTTGTGTGCACCAATAATTGCAACTTCTACAACAGGTTTCCCATTTGTTTCCGACGTGAATTTCATGACTTTATGTATTCTAAGACAAAAAAGGACAGGCCTGCTTCTTGCTTCGAATTTTTGTTTCTAAAATAAGGTCATTGCAAGTGACCACCAATAGCATATTTTTTTGGATTCTTGTGTGCACCAATAATTGCAACTTGTACAACAGGTCTCCCATTTGTTTGCGACGTGAATTTCAGGACTTTATATTTTTTTGGACAAAAGACGACATGCCTGCTTCTTGCTTCGAATTTTTGTTTCTAAAATAAGGTCATTGCAAGTGACCACCAATAGCATATTTTTTTGGATTCTTGTGTGCACGAATAATTGCAACTTGTACAACAGGTCTCCCATTTGTTTGCGACGTGAATTTCAGGACTTTATATTTTTTTGGACAAAAGACGACATGCCTGCTTCTTGCTTCGAATTTTTGTTTCTAAAATAAGGTCATTGCAATTGACCACCAATAGCATATCTTTTTGGATTCTTGTGTGCACGAATAATTGCAACTTGTACAACAGGTCTCCCATTTGTTTCCGACGTGAATTTCATGACTTTATGTATTCTAAGACAAAAAAGGACAGGCCTGCTTCTTGCTTCGAATTTTTGTTTCTATAATAAGGTCATTGCAAGTGACCACCAATAGCATATTTTTTTGGATTCTTGTGTGCACCAATAATTGCAACTTCTACAACAGGTTTCCCATTTGTTTCCGACGTGAATTTCATGACTTTATGTATTCTAAGACAAAAGACGACATGCCTGCTTCTTGCTTCGAATTTTTGTTTCTAAAATAAGGTCATTGCAAGTGACCACCAATAGCATATTTTTTTGGATTCTTGTGTGCACCAATAATTGCAACTTCTACAACAGGTTTCCCATTTGTTTCCGACGTGAATTTCATGACTTTATGTATTCTAAGACAAAAAAGGACAGGCCTGCTTCTTGCTTCGAATTTTTGTTTCTAAAATAAGGTCATTGCAAGTGACCACCAATAGCATATGTTTTTGGATTCTTGTGTGCACCAATAATTGTAACTTGTACAACAGGTCTCCCATTTGTTTCGGACGTGAATTTCATGACTTTATATTTTTTTGGACAAAAGACGATATGCCTGCTTCTTGCTTCGAATTTCTGTTTCTAAAATAAGGTCATTGCAAGTGACCACCAATAGCATATTTTTTTGGATTCTTGTGTGCACCAATAATTGCAACTTCTACAACAGGTATCCCATTTGTTTGGGACGTGAATTTCATGACTTTATGTATTCTAAGACAAAAGACGACATGCCTGCTTCTTGCTTCGAATTTTTGTTTCTAAAATAAGGTCATTGCAAGTGACCACCAATAGCATATCTTTTTGGATTCTTGTGTGCACGAATAATTGCAACTTGTACAACAGGTCTCCCATTTGTTTCCGACGTGAATTTCATGACTTTATGTATTCTAAGACAAAAAAGGACAGGCCTGCTTCTTGCTTCGAATTTTTGTTTCTAAAATAAGGTCATTGCAAGTGACCACCAATAGCATATGTTTTTGGATTCTTGTGTGCACCAATAATTGTAACTTGTACAACAGGTTTCCCATTTGTTTCCGACGTGAATTTCATGACTTTATATTTTTTGAGACAAAAGACGACATGCCTGCTTCTTGCTTCGAATTTTTGTTTCTAAAATAAGGTCATTGCAAGTGACCACCAATAGCATATTTTTTTGGATTCTTGTGTGCACCAATAATTGCAACTTCTACAACAGGTATCCCATTTGTTTGGGACGTGAATTTCATGACTTTATGTATTCTAAGACAAAAGACGACATGCCTGCTTCTTGCTTCGAATTTTTGTTTCTAAAATAAGGTCATTGCAAGTGACCACCAATAGCATATCTTTTTGGATTCTTGTGTGCACCAATAATTGCAACTTGTACAACAGGTCCCCCATTTGTTTCCGACGTGAATTTCATGACTTTATGTATTCTAAGACAAAAAAGGACAGGCCTGCTTCTTGCTTCGAATTTTTGTTTCTAAAATAAGGTCATTGCAAGTGACCACCAATAGCATATTTTTTTGGATTCTTGTGTGCACCAATAATTGTAACTTCTACAACAGGTTTCCCATTTGTTTCCGACGTGAATTTCATGACTTTATATTTTTTTGGACAAAAGACAACATGCCTGCTTCTTGCTTCGAATTTTTGTTTCTAAAATAAGGTCATTGCAAGTGACCACCAATAGCATATTTTTTTGGATTCTTGTGTGCACCAATAATTGCAACTTCTACAACAGGTTTCCCATTTGTTTCCGACGTGAATTTCATGACTTTATATTTTTTTGGACAAAAGACAACATGCCTGCTTCTTGCTTCGAATTTTTGTTTCTAAAATAAGGTCATTGCAAGTGACCACCAATAGCATATTTTTTTGGATTCTTGTGTGCACCAATAATTGCAACTTCTACAACAGGTTTCCCATTTGTTTCCGACGTGAATTTCATGACTTTATGTATTCTAAGACAAAAAAGGACAGGCCTGCTTCTTGCTTCGAATTTTTGTTTCTAAAATAAGGTCATTGCAATTGACCACCAATAGCATATCTTTTTGGATTCTTGTGTGCACCAATAATTGTAACTTGTACAACAGGTCTCCCATTTGTTTCGGACGTGAATTTCATGACTTTATATTTTTTTGGACAAAAGACGACATGCCTGCTTCTTGCTTCGAATTTTTGTTTCTAAAATAAGGTCATTGCAAGTGACCACCAATAGCATATCTTTTTGGATTCTTGTGTGCACGAATAATTGCAACTTGTACAACAGGTCTCCCATTTGTTTCCGACGTGAATTTCATGACTTTATGTATTCTAAGACAAAAAAGGACAGGCCTGCTTCTTGCTTCGAATTTTTGTTTCTAAAATAAGGTCATTGCAAGTGACCACCAATAGCATATTTTTTTGGATTCTTGTGTGCACCAATAATTGCAACTTCTACAACAGGTTTCCCATTTGTTTCCGACGTGAATTTCATGACTTTATGTATTCTAAGACAAAAGACGACATGCCTGCTTCTTGCTTCGAATTTTTGTTTCTAAAATAAGGTCATTGCAAGTGACCACCAATAGCATATTTTTTTGGATTCTTGTGTGCACCAATAATTGCAACTTCTACAACAGGTTTCCCATTTGTTTCCGACGTGAATTTCATGACTTTATATTTTTTTGGACAAAAGACGACATGCCTGCTTCTTGCTTCGAATTTTTGTTTCTAAAATAAGGTCATTGCAATTGACTACCAATAGCATATTTTTTTGGATTCTTGTGTGCACCAATAATTGCAACTTCTACAACAGGTTTCCCATTTGTTTCCGACGTGAATTTCATGACTTTATGTATTCTAAGACAAAAAAGGACAGGCCTGCTTCTTGCTTCGAATTTTTGTTTCTAAAATAAGGTCATTGCAAGTGACCACCAATAGCATATTTTTTTGGATTCTTGTGTGCACGAATAATTGCAACTTGTACAACAGGTCTCCCATTTGTTTCCGACGTGAATTTCATGACTTTATGTATTCTAAGACAAAAAAGGACAGGCCTGCTTCTTGCTTCGAATTTTTGTTTCTAAAATAAGGTCATTGCAAGTGACCACCAATAGCATATTTTTTTGGATTCTTGTGTGCACCAATAATTGCAACTTCTACAACAGGTTTCCCATTTGTTTCCGACGTGAATTTCATGACTTTATGTATTCTAAGACAAAAAAGGACAGGCCTGCTTCTTGCTTCGAATTTTTGTTTCTAAAATAAGGTCATTGCAAGTGACCACCAATAGCATATTTTTTTGGATTCTTGTGTGCACCAATAATTGCAACTTCTACAACAGGTTTCCCATTTGTTTCCGACGTGAATTTCATGACTTTATATTTTTTTGGACAAAAGACGACATGCCTGCTTCTTGCTTCGAATTTTTGTTTCTAAAATAAGGTCATTGCAAGTGACCACCAATAGCATATTTTTCTGGATTCTTGTGTGCACGAATAATTGCAACTTGTACAATAGGTTTTCCATTTTTTTCAGACGTGAATTTCAGGACATTATATTTTTTTGGACAAAAAAGGACATGCCTACTTCTTGCTTCGAATTTTTGTTTCTAAAATAAGGACATTACAAGTGACCACCAATAGCATATTTTTTTGGATTCTTGTGTGCACCAATAATTGCAACTTCTACAACAGGTATCCCATTTGTTTGGGACGTGAATTTCATGACGTTATATTTTTTTGGACAAAAGACGACATGCCTGCTTCTTGCTTCGAATTTTTGTTTCTAAAATAAGGTCATTGCAAGTGACCACCAATAGCATATTTTTTTGGATTCTTGTGTGCACCAATAATTGCAACTTCTACAACAGGTTTCCCATTTGTTTCCGACGTGAATTTCATGACTTTATGTATTCTAAGACAAAAAAGGACAGGCCTGCTTCTTGCTTCGAATTTTTGTTTCTAAAATAAGGTCATTGCAATTGACCACCAATAGCATATCTTTTTGGATTCTTGTGTGCACCAATAATTGTAACTTGTACAACAGGTCTCCCATTTGTTTCGGACGTGAATTTCATGACTTTATATTTTTTTGGACAAAAGACGACATGCCTGCTTCTTGCTTCGAATTTTTGTTTCTAAAATAAGGTCATTGCAAGTGACCACCAATAGCATATCTTTTTGGATTCTTGTGTGCACGAATAATTGCAACTTGTACAACAGGTCTCCCATTTGTTTCCGACGTGAATTTCATGACTTTATGTATTCTAAGACAAAAAAGGACAGGCCTGCTTCTTGCTTCGAATTTTTGTTTCTAAAATAAGGTCATTGCAAGTGACCACCAATAGCATATTTTTTTGGATTCTTGTGTGCACGAATAATTGCAACTTGTACAACAGGTCTCCCATTTGTTTCCGACGTGAATTTCATGACTTTATGTATTCTAAGACAAAAAAGGACAGGCCTGCTTCTTGCTTCGAATTTTTGTTTCTAAAATAAGGTCATTGCAAGTGACTACCAATAGCATATTTTTTTGGATTCTTGTGTGCACCAATAATTGCAACTTCTACAACAGGTTTCCCATTTGTTTCCGACGTGAATTTCATGACTTTATGTATTCTAAGACAAAAAAGGACAGGCCTGCTTCTTGCTTCGAATTTTTGTTTCTAAAATAAGGTCATTGCAAGTGACCACCAATAGCATATTTTTTTGGATTCTTGTGTGCACCAATAATTGCAACTTCTACAACAGGTTTCCCATTTGTTTCCGACGTGAATTTCATGACTTTATATTTTTTTGGACAAAAGACGACATGCCTGCTTCTTGCTTCGAATTTTTGTTTCTAAAATAAGGTCATTGCAAGTGACCACCAATAGCATATTTTTCTGGATTCTTGTGTGCACGAATAATTGCAACTTGTACAATAGGTTTTCCATTTTTTTCAGACGTGAATTTCAGGACATTATATTTTTTTGGACAAAAAAGGACATGCCTACTTCTTGCTTCGAATTTTTGTTTCTAAAATAAGGACATTACAAGTGACCACCAATAGCATATTTTTTTGGATTCTTGTGTGCACCAATAATTGCAACTTCTACAACAGGTATCCCATTTGTTTGGGACGTGAATTTCATGACGTTATATTTTTTTGGACAAAAGACGACATGCCTGCTTCTTGCTTCGAATTTTTGTTTCTAAAATAAGGTCATTGCAAGTGACCACCAATAGCATATTTTTTTGGATTCTTGTGTGCACCAATAATTGCAACTTCTACAACAGGTATCCCATTTGTTTGGGACGTGAATTTCATGACGTTATATTTTTTTGGACAAAAAAGGACATGCCTACTTCTTGCTTCGAATTTTTGTTTCTAAAGTAAGGTCATTGCAAGTGACCACCAATAGCATATTTTTTTTGGATTCTTGTGTGCACCAATAATTGCAACTTCTACAACAGGTATCCCATTTGTTTGGGACGTGAATTTCATGACCTTATATTTTTTTGGACAGAAAAGGACATGCCTACTTCTTGCTTCGAATTTTTGTTTCTAATGTAAGGTCATTGCAAGTGACCACCAATAGCATATTTTTTTGGATTCTTGTGTGCACCAATAATTGCAACTTCTACAACAGGTTTCCCATTTGTTTCCGACGTGAATTTCATCACTTTATATTTTTTTGGACAAAAGACGACATGCCTGCTTCTTGCTTCGAATTTTTGTTTTTAAAGTAAGGTCATTGCAAGTGACCACCAATAGCATATCTTTTTGGATTCTTGTGTGCACGAATAATTGCAACTTGTACAACAGGTCTCCCATTTGTTTCCGACGTGAATTTCATGACTTTATGTATGCTAAGACAAAAAAGGACAGGCCTGCTTCTTGCTTCGAATTTTTGTTTCTAAAATAAGGTCATTGCAAGTGACTACCAATAGCATATTTTTTTGGATTCTTGTGTGCACCAATAATTGCAACTTCTACAACAGGTTTCCCATTTGTTTCGGACGTGAATTTCATGACTTTATGTATTCTAAGACAAAAAAGGACAGGCCTGCTTCTTGCTTCGAATTTTTGTTTCTAAAATAAGGTCATTGCAAGTGACCACCAATAGCTTATTTTTTTGGATTCTTGTGTGCACCAATAATTGCAACTTCTACAACAGGTTTCCCATTTGTTTCCGACGTGAATTTCATCACTTTATGTATTCTAAGACAAAAAAGGACAGGCCTGCTTCTTGCTTCGAATTTTTGTTTCTAAAATAAGGTCATTGCAAGTGACCACCAATAGCATATTTTTTTGGATTCTTGTGTGCACCAATAATTGCAACTTCTACAATAGGTTTCCCATTTGTTTCCGACGTGAATTTCATGACTTTATGTATTCTAAGAGAAAAAAGGACAGGCCTGCTTCTTGCTTCGAATTTTTGTTTCTAAAATAAGGTCATTGCAATTGACTACCAATAGCATATTTTTTTGGATTCTTGTGTGCACCAATAATTGCAACTTCTACAACAGGTTTCCTATTTGTTTCCGACGTGAATTTCATGACTTTATGTATTCTAAGACAAAAAAAGACAGGCCTGCTTCTTGCTTCGAATTTTTGTTTCTAAAATAAGGTCATTGCAATTGACTACCAATAGCATATTTTTTTGGATTCTTGTGTGCACCAATAATTGCAACTTCTACAACAGGTTTCCCATTTGTTTCCGACGTGAATTTCATGACTTTATGTATTCTAAAACAAAAAAGGACAGGCCTGCTTCTTGCTTCGAATTTTGTTTCTAAAATAAGGTCATTGCAAGTGACCACCAATAGCATATTTTTTTGGATTCTTGTGTGCACCAATAATTGCAACTTGTACAACAGGTCTCCCATTTGTTTCCGACGTGAATTTCATGACTTTATATTTTTTTGGACAAAAGACGACATGCCTGCTTCTTGCTTCGAATTTTTGTTTCTAAAATAAGGTCATTGCAAGTGACCACCAATAGCATATTTTTTTGGATTCTTGTGTGCACCAATAATTGCAACTTCTACAACAGGTTTCCCATTTGTTTCCGACGTGAATTTCATGACTTTAGGTATTCTAAGACAAAAAAGGACAGGCCTGCTTCTTGCTTCGAATTTTTGTTTCTAAAATAAGGTCATTGCAATTGACTACCAATAGCATATTTTTTTGGATTCTTGTGTGCACCAATAATTGCAACTTCTACAATAGGTTTCCCATTTGTTTCCGACGTGAATTTCATGACTTTATGTATTCTAAGACAAAAAAGGACAGGCCTGCTTCTTGCTTCGAATTTTTGTTTCTAAAATAAGGTCATTGCAAGTGACCACCAAGAGCTTATTTTTTTGGATTCTTGTGTGCACCAATAATTGCAACTTCTACAACAGGTTTCCCATTTGTTTCCGACGTGAATTTCATCACTTTATGTATTCTAAGACAAAAAAGGACAGGCCTGCTTCTTGCTTCGAATTTTTGTTTCTAAAATAAGGTCATTGCAAGTGACCACCAATAGCATATTTTTTTGGATTCTTGTGTGCACCAATAATTGCAACTTCTACAACAGGTTTCCCATTTGTTTCCGAAGTGAATTTCATGACTTTATGTATTCTAAGACAAAAAACGACAGGCCTGCTCCTTGCTTCGAATTTTTGTTTCTAAAATAAGGTCATTGCAAGTGACCACCAATAGCATATTTTTTTGGATTCTTGTGTGCACCAATAATTGCAACTTCTACAATAGGTTTCCCATTTGTTTCCGACGTGAATTTCATGACTTTATGTATTCTAAGACAAAAAAGGACAAGCCTGCTTCTTGCTTCGAATTTTTGTTTCTAAAATAAGGTCATTGCAAGTGACCACCAATAGCTTATTTTTTTGGATTCTTGTGTGCACCAATAATTGCAACTTCTACAACAGGTTTCCCATTTGTTTCCGACGTGAATTTCATCACTTTATGTATTCTAAGACAAAAAAGGACAGGCCTGCTTCTTGCTTCGAATTTTTGTTTCTAAAATAAGGTCATTGCAAGTGACCACCAATAGCATATTTTTTTGGATTCTTGTGTGCACCAATAATTGCAACTTCTACAATAGGTTTCCCATTTGTTTCCGACGTGAATTTCATGACTTTATGTATTCTAAGACAAAAAAGGACAGGCCTGCTTCTTGCTTCGAATTTTTGTTTCTAAAATAAGGTCATTGCAATTGACTACCAATAGCATATTTTTTTGGATTCTTGTGTGCACCAATAATTGCAACTTCTACAACAGGTTTCCTATTTGTTTCCGACGTGAATTTCATGACTTTATGTATTCTAAGACAAAAAAAGACAGGCCTGCTTCTTGCTTCGAATTTTTGTTTCTAAAATAAGGTCATTGCAATTGACTACCAATAGCATATTTTTTTGGATTCTTGTGTGCACCAATAATTGCAACTTCTACAACAGGTTTCCCATTTGTTTCCGACGTGAATTTCATGACTTTATGTATTCTAAAACAAAAAAGGACAGGCCTGCTTCTTGCTTCGAATTTTGTTTCTAAAATAAGGTCATTGCAAGTGACCACCAATAGCATATTTTTTTGGATTCTTGTGTGCACCAATAATTGCAACTTGTACAACAGGTCTCCCATTTGTTTCCGACGTGAATTTCATGACTTTATATTTTTTTGGACAAAAGACGACATGCCTGCTTCTTGCTTCGAATTTTTGTTTCTAAAATAAGGTCATTGCAAGTGACCACCAATAGCATATTTTTTTGGATTCTTGTGTGCACCAATAATTGCAACTTCTACAACAGGTTTCCCATTTGTTTCCGACGTGAATTTCATGACTTTAGGTATTCTAAGACAAAAAAGGACAGGCCTGCTTCTTGCTTCGAATTTTTGTTTCTAAAATAAGGTCATTGCAATTGACTACCAATAGCATATTTTTTTGGATTCTTGTGTGCACCAATAATTGCAACTTCTACAATAGGTTTCCCATTTGTTTCCGACGTGAATTTCATGACTTTATGTATTCTAAGACAAAAAAGGACAGGCCTGCTTCTTGCTTCGAATTTTTGTTTCTAAAATAAGGTCATTGCAAGTGACCACCAAGAGCTTATTTTTTTGGATTCTTGTGTGCACCAATAATTGCAACTTCTACAACAGGTTTCCCATTTGTTTCCGACGTGAATTTCATCACTTTATGTATTCTAAGACAAAAAAGGACAGGCCTGCTTCTTGCTTCGAATTTTTGTTTCTAAAATAAGGTCATTGCAAGTGACCACCAATAGCATATTTTTTTGGATTCTTGTGTGCACCAATAATTGCAACTTCTACAACAGGTTTCCCATTTGTTTCCGAAGTGAATTTCATGACTTTATGTATTCTAAGACAAAAAACGACAGGCCTGCTCCTTGCTTCGAATTTTTGTTTCTAAAATAAGGTCATTGCAAGTGACCACCAATAGCATATTTTTTTGGATTCTTGTGTGCACCAATAATTGCAACTTCTACAATAGGTTTCCCATTTGTTTCCGACGTGAATTTCATGACTTTATGTATTCTAAGACAAAAAAGGACAAGCCTGCTTCTTGCTTCGAATTTTTGTTTCTAAAATAAGGTCATTGCAAGTGACTACCAATAGCATATTTTTTTTTGATTCTTGTGTGCACCAATAATTGCAACTTCTACAACAGGTTTCCCATTTGTTTCGGACGTGAATTTCATGACTTTATATTTTCTAAGACAAAAAAGGACATGCCTGCTTCTTGCTTCGAATTTTTCTTTCTAAAATAAGGTAATTACAAGAGACCACCAATAGCATATTTTTTTGGATTCTTGTGTGCACAAATAATTGCAACTTCTACAACAGGTTTCCCATTTGTTTGAGATTGAATTTCATGACTTTATATTTTTTTGGACAAAAAAAGGACAAGCCTACTTGTTGCTTCGAATTTTTGTTTCTAAAATAAGGTCATTGCAAGTGACCACCAATAGCATATTTTTTTGGATTCTTGTGTCCACAAATAATTGCAACTTGTACAATAGGTTTCCCATTTGTTTGGGACGTGAGTTTCATGACTTTATATTTTCTTGGACAAAAAAGGACATGCCTGCTTCTTGCTTCGAATTTTTGTTTCTAAAATAAGGTCATTGCAAGTGACCACCAATAGCATATTTTTTTGGATTCTTGTGTGCACGAATAATTGCAACTTGTACAACAGGTATCCCATTTGTTTGGGACGTGAATTTCATGACTTTATATTTTCTAAGACAAAAAAGGACATGCCTGCTTCTTGCTTCGAATTTTTGTTTCTAAAATAAGGTCATTCCAAGTGACCACCAATAGCATATTTTTTTGGATTCTTGTGTGCACCAATAATTGCAACTTCTACAACAGGTTTCCCATTTGTTTCCGACGTGAATTTCATGACTTTATGTATTCTAAGACAAAAAAGGACAGGCCTGCTTCTTGCTTCGAATTTTTGTTTCTAAAATAAGGTCATTGCAAGTGACCACCAATAGCATATTTTTTTGGATTCTTGTGTGCACCAATAATTGCAAATTCTACAACAGGTTTCCCATTTGTTTGCGACGTGAATTTCAGGACGTTATATTTCTTTGGACAAAAGACGACATGCCTGCTTCTTGCTTCGAATTTTTGTTTCTAAAATAAGGTCATTGCAAGTGACCACCAATAGCATATTTTTTTGGATTCTTGTGTGCACGAATAATTGCAACTTCTACAACAGGTCTCCCATTTGTTTCCGACGTGAATTTCATGACTTTATATTTTTTTGGACAAAAGACGACATGCCTGCTTCTTGCTTCGAATTTTTGTTTCTAAAATAAGGTCATTGCAAATGACCACCAATAGCATATCTTTTTGGATTCTTGTGTGCACGAATAGTTGCAACTTGTACAACAGGTCTCCCATTTGTTTCCGACGTGAATTTCATGACTTAATATTTTTTTGGACAAAAGACGACATGCCTACTTCTTGCTTCGAATTTTTGTTTCTAAAATAAGGTCATTGCAAGTGACCACCAATAGCATATTTTTTTGGATTCGTGTGTGCACCAATAATTGCAACTTCTACAACAGGTTTCCCATTTGTTTCCGACGTGAATTTCAGGACTTTATGTATTCTAAGACAAAAAAGGACAGGCCTGGTTTTTGCTTCGAATTTTTGTTTCTAAAATAAGGTCATTGCAATTGACTACCAATAGCATATTTTTTTGGATTCTTGTGTGCACCAATAATTGCAACTTCTACAACATGTTTCCCATTTGTTTCCGACGTGAATTTCATGACTTTATGTATTCTAAGACAAAAAAGGACAGGCCTGCTTCTTGCTTCGAATTTTTGTTTCTAAAATAAGGTCATTGCAATTGACTACCAATAGCATATTTTTTTGGATTCTTGTGTGCACCAATAATTGCAACTTCTACAACAGGTTTCCCATTTGTTTCCGACGTGAATTTCATGACTTTATGTATTCTAAGACAAAAAAGGACAGGCCTGCTTCTTGCTTCGAATTTTTGTTTCTAAAATAAGGTCATTGCAAGTGACTACCAATAGCATATTTTTTTGGATTCTTGTGTGCACCAATAATTGCAACTTCTACAACACGTTTTCCCATTTGTTTCCGACGTGAATTTCATGACTTTATGTATTCTAAGACAAAAAAGGACAGGCCTGCTTCTTGCTTCGAATTTTTGTTTCTAAAATAAGGTCATTGCAAGTGACCACCAATAGCATATTTTTTTGGATTCTTGTGTGCACCAATAATTGCAACTTCTACAACAGGTTTCCCATTTGTTTCCGACGTGAATTTCATGACTTTATATTTTTTTGGACAAAAGACGACATGCCTGCTTCTTGCTTCGAATTTTTGTTTCTAAAATAAGGTCATTGCAAGTGACCACCAATAGCATATTTTTTTGGATTCGTGTGTGCACCAATAATTGCAACTTCTACAACAGGTTTCCCATTTGTTTCCGACGTGAATTTCATGACTTTATGTATTCTAAGACAAAAGACGACATGCCTGCTTCTGGCTTCGAATTTTTGTTTCTAAAATAAGGTCATTGCAAGTGACCACCAATAGCATATTTTTTTGGATTCTTGTGTGCACCAATAATTGCAACTTCTACAATAGGTTTCCCATTTGTTTCCGACGTGAATTTCATGACTTTATGTATTCTAAGACAAAAAAGGACAAGCCTGCTTCTTGCTTCGAATTTTTGTTTCTAAAATAAGGTCATTGCAAGTGACCACCAATAGCTTATTTTTTTGGATTCTTGTGTGCACCAATAATTGCAACTTCTACAACAGGTTTCCCATTTGTTTCCGACGTGAATTTCATCACTTTATGTATTCTAAGACAAAAAAGGACAGGCCTGCTTCTTGCTTCGAATTTTTGTTTCTAAAATAAGGTCATTGCAAGTGACCACCAATAGCATATTTTTTTGGATTCTTGTGTGCACCAATAATTGCAACTTCTACAATAGGTTTCCCATTTGTTTCCGACGTGAATTTCATGACTTTATGTATTCTAAGAGAAAAAAGGACAGGCCTGCTTCTTGCTTCGAATTTTTGTTTCTAAAATAAGGTCATTGCAATTGACTACCAATAGCATATTTTTTTGGATTCTTGTGTGCACCAATAATTGCAACTTCTACAACAGGTTTCCTATTTGTTTCCGACGTGAATTTCATGACTTTATGTATTCTAAGACAAAAAAAGACAGGCCTGCTTCTTGCTTCGAATTTTTGTTTCTAAAATAAGGTCATTGCAATTGACTACCAATAGCATATTTTTTTGGATTCTTGTGTGCACCAATAATTGCAACTTCTACAACAGGTTTCCCATTTGTTTCCGACGTGAATTTCATGACTTTATGTATTCTAAAACAAAAAAGGACAGGCCTGCTTCTTGCTTCGAATTTTGTTTCTAAAATAAGGTCATTGCAAGTGACCACCAATAGCATATTTTTTTGGATTCTTGTGTGCACCAATAATTGCAACTTGTACAACAGGTCTCCCATTTGTTTCCGACGTGAATTTCATGACTTTATATTTTTTTGGACAAAAGACGACATGCCTGCTTCTTGCTTCGAATTTTTGTTTCTAAAATAAGGTCATTGCAAGTGACCACCAATAGCATATTTTTTTGGATTCTTGTGTGCACCAATAATTGCAACTTCTACAACAGGTTTCCCATTTGTTTCCGACGTGAATTTCATGACTTTATGTATTCTAAGACAAAAAAGGACAGGCCTGCTTCTTGCTTCGAATTTTTGTTTCTAAAATAAGGTCATTGCAATTGACTACCAATAGCATATTTTTTTGGATTCTTGTGTGCACCAATAATTGCAACTTCTACAATAGGTTTCCCATTTGTTTCCGACGTGAATTTCATGACTTTATGTATTCTAAGACAAAAAAGGACAGGCCTGCTTCTTGCTTCGAATTTTTGTTTCTAAAATAAGGTCATTGCAAGTGACCACCAAGAGCTTATTTTTTTGGATTCTTGTGTGCACCAATAATTGCAACTTCTACAACAGGTTTCCCATTTGTTTCCGACGTGAATTTCATCACTTTATGTATTCTAAGACAAAAAAGGACAGGCCTGCTTCTTGCTTCGAATTTTTGTTTCTAAAATAAGGTCATTGCAAGTGACCACCAATAGCATATTTTTTTGGATTCTTGTGTGCACCAATAATTGCAACTTCTACAACAGGTTTCCCATTTGTTTCCGAAGTGAATTTCATGACTTTATGTATTCTAAGACAAAAAACGACAGGCCTGCTCCTTGCTTCGAATTTTTGTTTCTAAAATAAGGTCATTGCAAGTGACCACCAATAGCATATTTTTTTGGATTCTTGTGTGCACCAATAATTGCAAATTCTACAACAGGTTTCCCATTTGTTTGCGACGTGAATTTCAGGACGTTATATTTCTTTGGACAAAAGACGACATGCCTGCTTCTTGCTTCGAATTTTTGTTTCTAAAATAAGGTCATTGCAAGTGACCACCAATAGCATATTTTTTTGGATTCTTGTGTGCACGAATAATTGCAACTTCTACAACAGGTCTCCCATTTGTTTCCGACGTGAATTTCATGACTTTATATTTTTTTGGACAAAAGACGACATGCCTGCTTCTTGCTTCGAATTTTTGTTTCTAAAATAAGGTCATTGCAAATGACCACCAATAGCATATCTTTTTGGATTCTTGTGTGCACGAATAGTTGCAACTTGTACAACAGGTCTCCCATTTGTTTCCGACGTGAATTTCATGACTTAATATTTTTTTGGACAAAAGACGACATGCCTACTTCTTGCTTCGAATTTTTGTTTCTAAAATAAGGTCATTGCAAGTGACCACCAATAGCATATTTTTTTGGATTCGTGTGTGCACCAATAATTGCAACTTCTACAACAGGTTTCCCATTTGTTTCCGACGTGAATTTCAGGACTTTATGTATTCTAAGACAAAAAAGGACAGGCCTGGTTTTTGCTTCGAATTTTTGTTTCTAAAATAAGGTCATTGCAATTGACTACCAATAGCATATTTTTTTGGATTCTTGTGTGCACCAATAATTGCAACTTCTACAACATGTTTCCCATTTGTTTCCGACGTGAATTTCATGACTTTATGTATTCTAAGACAAAAAAGGACAGGCCTGCTTCTTGCTTCGAATTTTTGTTTCTAAAATAAGGTCATTGCAATTGACTACCAATAGCATATTTTTTTGGATTCTTGTGTGCACCAATAATTGCAACTTCTACAACAGGTTTCCCATTTGTTTCCGACGTGAATTTCATGACTTTATGTATTCTAAGACAAAAAAGGACAGGCCTGCTTCTTGCTTCGAATTTTTGTTTCTAAAATAAGGTCATTGCAAGTGACTACCAATAGCATATTTTTTTGGATTCTTGTGTGCACCAATAATTGCAACTTCTACAACACGTTTTCCCATTTGTTTCCGACGTGAATTTCATGACTTTATGTATTCTAAGACAAAAAAGGACAGGCCTGCTTCTTGCTTCGAATTTTTGTTTCTAAAATAAGGTCATTGCAAGTGACCACCAATAGCATATTTTTTTGGATTCTTGTGTGCACCAATAATTGCAACTTCTACAACAGGTTTCCCATTTGTTTCCGACGTGAATTTCATGACTTTATATTTTTTTGGACAAAAGACGACATGCCTGCTTCTTGCTTCGAATTTTTGTTTCTAAAATAAGGTCATTGCAAGTGACCACCAATAGCATATTTTTTTGGATTCGTGTGTGCACCAATAATTGCAACTTCTACAACAGGTTTCCCATTTGTTTCCGACGTGAATTTCATGACTTTATGTATTCTAAGACAAAAGACGACATGCCTGCTTCTGGCTTCGAATTTTTGTTTCTAAAATAAGGTCATTGCAAGTGACCACCAATAGCATATTTTTTTGGATTCTTGTGTGCACCAATAATTGCAACTTCTACAATAGGTTTCCCATTTGTTTCCGACGTGAATTTCATGACTTTATGTATTCTAAGACAAAAAAGGACAAGCCTGCTTCTTGCTTCGAATTTTTGTTTCTAAAATAAGGTCATTGCAAGTGACCACCAATAGCTTATTTTTTTGGATTCTTGTGTGCACCAATAATTGCAACTTCTACAACAGGTTTCCCATTTGTTTCCGACGTGAATTTCATCACTTTATGTATTCTAAGACAAAAAAGGACAGGCCTGCTTCTTGCTTCGAATTTTTGTTTCTAAAATAAGGTCATTGCAAGTGACCACCAATAGCATATTTTTTTGGATTCTTGTGTGCACCAATAATTGCAACTTCTACAATAGGTTTCCCATTTGTTTCCGACGTGAATTTCATGACTTTATGTATTCTAAGAGAAAAAAGGACAGGCCTGCTTCTTGCTTCGAATTTTTGTTTCTAAAATAAGGTCATTGCAATTGACTACCAATAGCATATTTTTTTGGATTCTTGTGTGCACCAATAATTGCAACTTCTACAACAGGTTTCCTATTTGTTTCCGACGTGAATTTCATGACTTTATGTATTCTAAGACAAAAAAAGACAGGCCTGCTTCTTGCTTCGAATTTTTGTTTCTAAAATAAGGTCATTGCAATTGACTACCAATAGCATATTTTTTTGGATTCTTGTGTGCACCAATAATTGCAACTTCTACAACAGGTTTCCCATTTGTTTCCGACGTGAATTTCATGACTTTATGTATTCTAAAACAAAAAAGGACAGGCCTGCTTCTTGCTTCGAATTTTGTTTCTAAAATAAGGTCATTGCAAGTGACCACCAATAGCATATTTTTTTGGATTCTTGTGTGCACCAATAATTGCAACTTGTACAACAGGTCTCCCATTTGTTTCCGACGTGAATTTCATGACTTTATATTTTTTTGGACAAAAGACGACATGCCTGCTTCTTGCTTCGAATTTTTGTTTCTAAAATAAGGTCATTGCAAGTGACCACCAATAGCATATTTTTTTGGATTCTTGTGTGCACCAATAATTGCAACTTCTACAACAGGTTTCCCATTTGTTTCCGACGTGAATTTCATGACTTTATGTATTCTAAGACAAAAAAGGACAGGCCTGCTTCTTGCTTCGAATTTTTGTTTCTAAAATAAGGTCATTGCAATTGACTACCAATAGCATATTTTTTTGGATTCTTGTGTGCACCAATAATTGCAACTTCTACAACAGGTTTCCTATTTGTTTCCGACGTGAATTTCATGACTTTATGTATTCTAAGACAAAAAAAGACAGGCCTGCTTCTTGCTTCGAATTTTTGTTTCTAAAATAAGGTCATTGCAATTGACTACCAATAGCATATTTTTTTGGATTCTTGTGTGCACGAATAATTGCAACTTCTACAACAGGTTTCCCATTTGTTTCCGACGTGAATTTCATGACTTTATATTTTTTTGGACAAAAGACGACATGCCTGCTTCTTGCTTCGAATTTTTGTTTCTAAAATAAGGTCATTGCAAGTGACCACCAATAGCATATTTTTTTGGATTCGTGTGTGCACCAATAATTGCAACTTCTACAACAGGTTTCCCATTTGTTTCCGACGTGAATTTCATGACTTTATGTATTCTAAGACAAAAGACGACATGCCTGCTTCTGGCTTCGAATTTTTGTTTCTAAAATAAGGTCATTGCAAGTGACCACCAATAGCATATTTTTTTGGATTCTTGTGTGCACCAATAATTGCAACTTCTACAACAGGTTTCCCATTTGTTTCCGACGTGAATTTCATGACTTTAGGTATTCTAAGACAAAAGACGACATGCCTGCTTCTTGCTTCGAATTTTTGTTTCTAAAATAAGGTCATTGCAATTGACTACCAATAGCATATTTTTTTGGATTCGTGTGTGCACCAATAATTGCAACTTCTACAACAGGTTTCCCATTTGTTTCCGACGTGAATTTCAGGACGTTATATTTCTTTGGACAAATGACGACAGGCCTGCTTCTGGCTTCGAATTTTTGTTTCTAAAATAAGGTCATTGCAAGTGACCACCAATAGCATATTTTTTTGGATTCTTGTGTGCACCAATAATTGCAACTTCTACAACAGGTTTCCCATTTGTTTCCGACGTGAATTTCAGGACTTTATATTTTTTTGGACAAAAGACGACATGCCTGCTTCTTGCTTCGAATTTTTGTTTTTAAAATAAGGTCATTGCAAATGACTACCAATAGCATATTTTTTTGGATTCTTGTGTGCACCAATAATTGCAACTTCTACAACAGGTTTCCCATTTGTTTCCGACGTGAATTTCATGACTTTATGTATTCTAAGACAAAAAAGGACAGGCCTGCTTCTTGCTTCGAATTTTTGTTTCTAAAATAAGGTCATTGCAAGTGACCACCAATAGCATATTTTTTTGGATTCTTGTGTGCACGAATAATTGCAACTTGTACAACAGGTCTCCCATTTGTTTCCGACGTGAATTTCAGGACGTTATATTTTTTTGGACAAAAGACGACATGCCTGCTTCTTGCTTCGAATTTTTGTTTCTAAAATAAGGTCATTGCAAATGACCACCAATAGCATATCTTTTTGGATTCTTGTGTGCACGAATAGTTGCAACTTGTACAACAGGTCTCCCATTTGTTTCCGACGTGAATTTCATGACTTAATATTTTTTTGGACAAAAGACGACATGCCTACTTCTTGCTTCGAATTTTTGTTTCTAAAATAAGGTCATTGCAAGTGACCACCAATAGCATATTTTTTTGGATTCGTGTGTGCACCAATAATTGCAACTTGTACAACAGGTCTCCCATTTGTTTGCGACGTGAATTTCATGACTTTATATTTTTTTGGACAAAAGACGACATGCCTGCTTCTTGCTTCGAATTTTTGTTTCTAAAATAAGGTCATTGCAAATGACCACCAATAGCATATCTTTTTGGATTCTTGTGTGCACGAATAGTTGCAACTTGTACAACAGGTCTCCCATTTGTTTCCGACGTGAATTTCATGACTTAATATTTTTTTGGACAAAAGACGACATGCCTACTTCTTGCTTCGAATTTTTGTTTCTAAAATAAGGTCATTGCAAGTGACCACCAATAGCATATTTTTTTGGATTCGTGTGTGCACGAATAGTTGCAACTTGTACAACAGGTCTCCCATTTGTTTCCGACGTGAATTTCATGACTTAATATTTTTTTGGACAAAAGACGACATGCCTACTTCTTGCTTCGAATTTTTGTTTCTAAAATAAGGTCATTGCAAGTGACCACCAATAGCATATTTTTTTGGATTCGTGTGTGCACCAATAATTGCAACTTCTACAACAGGTTTCCCATTTGTTTCCGACGTGAATTTCAGGACTTTATGTATTCTAAGACAAAAAAGGACAGGCCTGGTTTTTGCTTCGAATTTTTGTTTCTAAAATAAGGTCATTGCAATTGACTACCAATAGCATATTTTTTTGGATTCTTGTGTGCACCAATAATTGCAACTTCTACAACATGTTTCCCATTTGTTTCCGACGTGAATTTCATGACTTTATGTATTCTAAGACAAAAAAGGACAGGCCTGCTTCTTGCTTCGAATTTTTGTTTCTAAAATAAGGTCATTGCAATTGACTACCAATAGCATATTTTTTTGGATTCTTGTGTGCACCAATAATTGCAACTTCTACAACAGGTTTCCCATTTGTTTCCGACGTGAATTTCATGACTTTATGTATTCTAAGACAAAAAAGGACAGGCCTGCTTCTTGCTTCGAATTTTTGTTTCTAAAATAAGGTCATTGCAAGTGACTACCAATAGCATATTTTTTTGGATTCTTGTGTGCACCAATAATTGCAACTTCTACAACACGTTTTCCCATTTGTTTCCGACGTGAATTTCATGACTTTATGTATTCTAAGACAAGAAAGGACAGGCCTGCTTCTTGCTTCGAATTTTTGTTTCTAAAATAAGGTCATTGCAATTGACTACCAATAGCATATTTTTTTGGATTCTTGTGTGCACGAATAATTGCAACTTCTACAACAGGTTTCCCATTTGTTTCCGACGTGAATTTCATGACTTTATATTTTTTTGGACAAAAGACGACATGCCTGCTTCTTGCTTCGAATTTTTGTTTCTAAAATAAGGTCATTGCAAGTGACCACCAATAGCATATTTTTTTGGATTCGTGTGTGCACCAATAATTGCAACTTCTACAACAGGTTTCCCATTTGTTTCCGACGTGAATTTCATGACTTTATGTATTCTAAGACAAAAGACGACATGCCTGCTTCTGGCTTCGAATTTTTGTTTCTAAAATAAGGTCATTGCAAGTGACCACCAATAGCATATTTTTTTGGATTCTTGTGTGCACCAATAATTGCAACTTCTACAACAGGTTTCCCATTTGTTTCCGACGTGAATTTCATGACTTTAGGTATTCTAAGACAAAAAAGGACAGGCCTGCTTCTTGCTTCGAATTTTTGTTTCTAAAATAAGGTCATTGCAATTGACTACCAATAGCATGTTTTTTTGGATTCTTGTGTGCACCAATAATTGCAACTTCTACAACAGGTTTCCCATTTGTTTCCGACGTGAATTTCAGGACGTTATATTTCTTTGGACAAATGACGACAGGCCTGCTTCTGGCTTCGAATTTTTGTTTCTAAAATAAGGTCATTGCAAGTGACCACCAATAGCATATTTTTTTGGATTCTTGTGTGCACCAATAATTGCAACTTCTACAACAGGTTTCCCATTTGTTTCCGACGTGAATTTCATGACTTTATATTTTTTTGGACAAAAGACGACATGCCTGCTTCTTGCTTCGAATTTTTGTTTTTAAAATAAGGTCATTGCAAATGACTACCAATAGCATATTTTTTTGGATTCTTGTGTGCACCAATAATTGCAACTTCTACAACAGGTTTCCCATTTGTTTCCGACGTGAATTTCATGACTTTATGTATTCTAAGACAAAAAAGGACAGGCCTGCTTCTTGCTTCGAATTTTTGTTTCTAAAATAAGGTCATTGCAAGTGACCACCAATAGCATATTTTTTTGGATTCTTGTGTGCACGAATAATTGCAACTTGTACAACAGGTCTCCCATTTGTTTCCGACGTGAATTTCAGGACGTTATATTTTTTTGGACAAAAGACGACATGCCTGCTTCTTGCTTCGAATTTTTGTTTCTAAAATAAGGTCATTGCAAATGACCACCAATAGCATATCTTTTTGGATTCTTGTGTGCACGAATAGTTGCAACTTGTACAACAGGTCTCCCATTTGTTTCCGACGTGAATTTCATAACTTTATATTTTTTTGGACAAAAGACGACATGCCTACTTCTTGCTTCGAATTTTTGTTTCTAAAATAAGGTCATT
This sequence comes from Rhytidiadelphus loreus, assembly GCA_947034895.1. Lineage (NCBI taxonomy): Eukaryota > Viridiplantae > Streptophyta > Bryopsida > Hypnales > Hylocomiaceae > Rhytidiadelphus > Rhytidiadelphus loreus. The sequence continues at coordinate 64,249,878 of OX344763.1, read as the reverse complement.
GCAAGTGACCACCAATAGCATATTTTTTTGGATTCGTGTGTGCACCAATAATTGCAACTTCTACAACAGGTTTCCCATTTGTTTCCGACGTGAATTTCATGACTTTATGTATTCTAAGACAAAAGACGACATGCGTGCTTCTGGCTTCGAATTTTTGTTTCTAAAATAAGGTCATTGCAAGTGACCACCAATAGCATATTTTTTTGGATTCTTGTGTGCACCAATAATTGCAACTTCTACAACAGGTTTCCCATTTGTTTCCGACGTGAATTTCATGACTTTATATTTTCTAAGACCAAAAAGGACATGCCTGCTTCTTGCTTCGAATTTTTGTTTCTAAAATAAGTTCATAGCAAATGACCACCAATAGCATATTTTCTTACATTCTTGTGTGCACGAATAATTGCAACTTCTACAACAGGTTTCCCATTTGTTTCCGACGTGAATTTCATGACTTTATATTTTTTTGGACAAAAGACGACATGCCTGCTTCTTGCTTCGAATTTTTGTTTTTAAAATAAGGTCATTGCAAATGACTACCAATAGCATATTTTTTTGGATTCTTGTGTGCACCAATAATTGCAACTTCTACAACAGGTTTCCCATTTGTTTCCGACGTGAATTTCATGACTTTATGTATTCTAAAACAAAAAAGGACAGGCCTGCTTCTTGCTTCGAATTTTTGTTTCTAAAATAAGGTCATTGCAATTGACTACCAATAGCATATTTTTTTGGATTCTTGTGTGCACTAATAATTGCAACTTCTACAACAGGTTTCCCATTTGTTTCCGACGTGAATTTCATGACTTTATGTATTCTAAAACAAAAAAGGACAGGCCTGCTTCTTGCTTCGAATTTTTGTTTCTAAAATAAGGTCATTGCAATTGACTACCAATAGCATATTTTTTTGGATTCTTGTGTGCACGAATAATTGCAACTTCTACAACAGGTTTCCCATTTGTTTCCGACGTGAATTTCATGACTTTATATTTTTTTGGACAAAAGACGACATGCCTGCTTCTTGCTTCGAATTTTTGTTTCTAAAATAAGGTCATTGCAAGTGACCACCAATAGCATATTTTTTTGGATTCTTGTGTGCACCAATAATTGCAACTTCTACAACAGGTGTCCCATTTGTTTCCGACGTGAATTTCATGACGTTATATTTTTTTGGACAAAAGACGACATGCCTGCTTCTTGCTTCGAATTTTTGTTTCTAAAATAAGGTCATTGCAAATGACCACCAATAGCATATCTTTTTGGATTCTTGTGTGCACGAATAATTGCAACTTCTACAACAGGTCTCCCATTTGTTTCCGACGTGAATTTCATGACTTTATGTTTTTTTGGACAAAAGACGACATGCCTACTTCTTGCTTCGAATTTTTGTTTCTAAAATAAGGTCATTGCAAGTGACCACCAATAGCATATTTTTTTGGATTCGTGTGTGCACCAATAATTGCAACTTCTACAACAGGTTTCCCATTTGTTTCCGACGTGAATTTCAGGACTTTATGTATTCTAAGACAAAAGACGACATGCCTGCTTCTGGCTTCGAATTTTTGTTTCTAAAATAAGGTCATTGCAAGTGACCACCAATAGCATATTTTTTTGGATTCTTGTGTGCACCAATAATTGCAACTTCTACAACAGGTTTCCCATTTGTTTCCGACGTGAATTTCATGACTTTATGTATTCTAAGACAAAAAAGGACAGGCCTGCTTCTTGCTTCGAATTTTTGTTTCTAAAATAAGGTCATTGCAAGTGACCACCAATAGCATATTTTTTTGGATTCTTGTGTGCACCAATAATTGCAACTTCTACAATAGGTTTCCCATTTGTTTCCGACGTGAATTTCATGACTTTATGTATTCTAAGACAAAAGACGACATGCCTGCTTCTTGCTTCGAATTTTTGTTTCTAAAATAAGGTCATTGCAAGTGACCACCAATAGCATATTTTTTTGGATTCTTGTGTGCACGAATAATTGCAACTTGTACAACAGGTCTCCCATTTGTTTCGGACGTGAATTTCATGACTTTATGTATTCTAAGACAAAAAAGGACAGGCCTGCTTCTTGCTTCGAATTTTTGTTTCTAAAATAAGGTCATTGCAAGTGACCACCAATAGCATATTTTTTTGGATTCTTGTGTGCACCAATAATTGTAACTTGTACAACAGGTCTCCCATTTGTTTCGGACGTGAATTTCATGACTTTATATTTTTTTGGACAAAAGACGACATGCCTGGTGCTTGCTTCGAATTTCTGTTTCTAAAATAAGGTCATTGCAAGTGACTACCAATAGCATATTTTTTTGGATTCTTGTGTGCACTAATAATTGCAACTTCTACAACAGGTTTCCCATTTGTTTCCGACGTGAATTTCATGACTTTATGTATTCTAAGACAAAAAAGGACATGCCTGCTTCTTGCTTCGAATTTTTGTTTCTAAAATAAGGTCATTGCAAGTGACCACCAATAGCATCTTTTTTTGGATTCTTGTGTGCACCAATAATTGCAACTTCTACAACAGGTGTCCCATTTGTTTCCGACGTGAATTTCATGACGTTATATTTTTTTGGACAAAAGACGACATGCCTGCTTCTTGCTTCGAATTTTTGTTTCTAAAATAAGGTCATTGCAAGTGACCACCAATAGCATATTTTATTGGATTCTTGTGTGCACGAATAATTGCAACTTGTACAACAGGTCTCCCATTTGTTTCCGACGTGAATTTCATGACTTTATGTATTCTAAGAGAAAAAAGGACAGGCCTGCTTCTTGCTTCGAATTTTTGTTTCTAAAATAAGGTCATTGCAATTGACTACCAATAGCATATTTTTTTGGATTCTTGTGTGCACCAATAATTGCAACTTCTACAACAGGTTTCCCATTTGTTTCCGACGTGAATTTCATGACTTTAGGTATTCTAAGACAAAAAAGGACAGGCCTGCTTCTTGCTTCGAATTTTTGTTTCTAAAATAAGGTCATTGCAATTGACTACCAATAGCATATTTTTTTGGATTCTTGTGTGCACCAATAATTGCAACTTCTACAACAGGTTTCCCATTTGTTTCCGACGTGAATTTCAGGACTTTATGTATTCTAAGACAAAAAAGGACAGGCCTGCTTCTTGCTTCGAATTTTTGTTTCTAAAATAAGGTCATTGCAAGTGACCACCAATAGCATCTTTTTTTGGATTCTTGTGTGCACCAATAATTGCAACTTCTACAATAGGTTTCCCATTTGTTTCGGACGTGAATTTCATGACTTTATGTATTCTAAGACAAAAAAGGACAGGCCTGCTTTTTGCTTCGAATTTTTGTTTCTAAAATAAGGTCATTGCAAGTGACCACCAATAGCATATTTTTTTGGATTCTTGTGTGCACCAATAATTGCAACTTCTACAATAGGTTTCCCATTTGTTTCCGACGTGAATTTCATGACTTTATGTATTCTAAGACAAAAAAGGACAGGCCTGCTTCTTGCTTCGAATTTTTGTTTCTAAAATAAGGTCATTGCAATTGACTACCAATAGCATATTTTTTTGGATTCTTGTGTGCACCAATAATTGCAACTTCTACAACAGGTTTCCCATTTGTTTCCGACGTGAATTTCATGACTTTATATTTTCTAAGACAAAAAAGGACAGGCCTGCTTCTTGCTTCGAATTTTTGTTTCTAAAATAAGGTCATTGCAAGTGACCACCAATAGCATATTTTTTCGGATTCTTGTGTGCACCAATAATTGCAACTTCTACAATAGGTTTCCCATTTGTTTCCGACGTGAATTTCATGACTTTATGTATTCTAAGACAAAAAAGGACAGGCCTGCTTCTTGCTTCGAATTTTTGTTTCTAAAATAAGGTCATTGCAATTGACTACCAATAGCATATTTTTTTGGATTCTTGTGTGCACCAATAATTGCAACTTCTACAACAGGTTTCCCATTTGTTTCCGACGTGAATTTCATGACTTTATATTTTTTTGGACAAAAGACAACATGCCTACTTCTTGCTTCGAATTTTTGTTTCTAAAATAAGGTCATTGCAAGTGACCACCAATAGCATATTTTTTTGGATTCTTGTGTGCACCAATAATTGCAACTTCTACAACAGGTTTCCCATTTGTTTCCGACGTGAATTTCAGGACTTTATATTTTTTTGGACAAAAGACGACATGCCTGCTTCTTGCTTCGAATTTTTGTTTCTAAAATAAGGTCATTGCAAGTGACCACCAATAGCATATTTTTTTGGATTCTTGTGTGCACCAATAATTGCAACTTCTACAACAGGTTTCCCATTTGATTCCGACGTGAATTTCATGACTTTATATTTTTTTGGACAAAAGACGACATGCCTGCTTCTTGCTTCGAATTTTTGTTTCTAAAATAAGGTCATTGCAATTGACTACCAATAGCATATTTTTTTGGATTCTTGTGTGCACCAATAATTGCAACTTCTACAACAGGTTTCCCATTTGTTTCGGACGTGAATTTCATGACTTTATGTATTCTAAGACAAAAAAGGACAGGCCTGCTTCTTGCTTCGAATTTTTGTTTCTAAAATAAGGTCATTGCAAGTGACCACCAATAGCATATTTTTTTGGATTCTTGTGTGCACCAATAATTGCAACTTCTACAATAGGTTTCCCATTTGTTTCCGACGTGAATTTCATGACTTTATGTATTCTAAGACAAAAAAGGACAGGCCTGCTTCTTGCTTCGAATTTTTGTTTCTAAAATAAGGTCATTGCAATTGACTACCAATAGCATATTTTTTTGGATTCTTGTGTGCACCAATAATTGCAACTTCTACAACAGGTTTCCCATTTGTTTCCGACGTGAATTTCATGACTTTATATTTTCTAAGACAAAAAAGGACAGGCCTGCTTCTTGCTTCGAATTTTTGTTTCTAAAATAAGGTCATTGCAAGTGACCACCAATAGCATATTTTTTCGGATTCTTGTGTGCACCAATAATTGCAACTTCTACAATAGGTTTCCCATTTGTTTCCGACGTGAATTTCATGACTTTATGTATTCTAAGACAAAAAAGGACAGGCCTGCTTCTTGCTTCGAATTTTTGTTTCTAAAATAAGGTCATTGCAATTGACTACCAATAGCATATTTTTTTGGATTCTTGTGTGCACCAATAATTGCAACTTCTACAACAGGTTTCCCATTTGTTTCCGACGTGAATTTCATGACTTTATGTATTCTAAGACAAAAAAGGACAGGCCTGCTTCTTGCTTCGAATTTTTGTTTCTAAAATAAGGTCATTGCAATTGACTACCAATAGCATATTTTTTTGGATTCTTGTGTGCACGAATAATTGCAACTTGTACAACAGGTCTCCCATTTGTTTCCGACGTGAATTTCATGACTTTATATTTTTTTGGACAAAAGACGACATGCCTGCTTCTTGCTTCGAATTTTTGTTTCTAAAATAAGGTCATTGCAAGTGACCACCAATAGCATATTTTTTTGGATTCTTGTGTGCACCAATAATTGCAACTTCTACAATAGGTTTCCCATTTGTTTCCGACGTGAATTTCATGACTTTATGTATTCTAAGACAAAAAAGGACAGGCCTGCTTCTTGCTTCGAATTTTTGTTTCTAAAATAAGGTCATTGCAATTGACTACCAATAGCATATTTTTTTGGATTCTTGTGTGCACCAATAATTGCAACTTCTACAATAGGTTTCCCATTTGTTTCCGACGTGAATTTCATGACTTTATGTATTCTAAGACAAAAAAGGACAGGCCTGCTTCTTGCTTCGAATTTTTGTTTCTAAAATAAGGTCATTGCAAGTGACCACCAATAGCATATTTTTTTGGATTCTTGTGTGCACCAATAATTGCAACTTCTACAACAGGTTTCCCATTTGTTTCCGACGTGAATTTCAGGACGTTATATTTCTTTGGACAAAAGTCGACATGCCTGCTTCTTGCTTCGAATTTTTGTTTCTAAAATAAGGTCATTGCAAGTGACCACCAATAGCATATTTTTTTGGATTCTTGTGTGCACCAATAATTGTAACTTGTACAACAGGTCTCCCATTTGTTTCGGACGTGAATTTCATGACTTTATGTATTCTAAGACAAAAAAGGACAGGCCTGCTTCTTGCTTCGAATTTTTGTTTCTAAAATAAGGTCATTGCAATTGACTACCAATAGCATATTTTTTTGGATTCTTGTGTGCACCAATAATTGCAACTTCTACAACAGGTTTCCCATTTGTTTCCGACGTGAATTTCATGACTTTATATTTTCTAAGACAAAAAAGGACATACCTGCTTCTTGCTTCGAATTTTTGTTTCTAAAATAAGGCCATTGCATGTGACCACCAATAGCATATTTTTTTGGATTCTTGTGTGCACAAATAATTGCAACTTCTACAACAGGTTTCCCATTTGTTTCCGACGTGAATTTCAGGACTTTATATTTATTTGGACAAAAGACGACATGCCTGCTTCTTGCTTCGAATTTTTGTTTCTAAAATAAGGTCATTGCAAGTGACCACCAATAGCATATTTTTTTGGATTCTTGTGTGCACCAATAATTGCAACTTCTACAACAGGTTTCCCATTTGTTTCCGACGTGAATTTCATGACTTTATGTATTCTAAGACAAAAGACGACATGCCTGCTTCTGGCTTCGAATTTTTGTTTCTAAAATAAGGTCATTGCAAGTGACCACCAATAGCATATTTTTTTGGATTCTTGTGTGCACCAATAATTGCAACTTCTACAACAGGTTTCCCATTTGTTTCCGACGTGAATTTCATGAGTTTATATTTTTTTGGACAAAAGACGACATGCCTGCTTCTTGCTTCGAATTTTTGTTTCTAAAATAAGGCCATTGCATGTGACCACCAATAGCATATTTTTTTGGATTCTTGTGTGCACCAATAATTGCAACTTCTACAACAGGTTTCCCATTTGTTTCCGACGTGAATTTCATGACTTTATATTTTTTTGGACAAAAGACGACATGCCTGCTTCTTGCTTCGAATTTTTGTTTCTAAAATAAGGTCATTGCAAGTGACCACCAATAGCATATTTTTTTGGATTCTTGTGTGCACCAATAATTGCAACTTCTACAACAGGTTTCCCATTTGTTTCCGACGTGAATTTCATGACTTTATATTTTTTTGGACAAAAGACGACATGCCTGCTTCTTGCTTCGAATTTTTGTTTCTAAAATAAGGTCATTGCAATTGACTACCAATAGCATATTTTTTTGGATTCTTGTGTGCACCAATAATTGCAACTTCTACAACAGGTTTCCCATTTGTTTCCGACGTGAATTTCATGACTTTAGGTATTCTAAGACAAAAAAGGACAGGCCTGCTTCTTGCTTCGAATTTTTGTTTCTAAAATAAGGTCATTGCAAGTGACCACCAATAGCATATTTTTTTGGATTCTTGTGTGCACCAATAATTGCAACTTCTACAATAGGTTTCCCATTTGTTTCCGACGTGAATTTCATGACTTTATGTATTCTAAGACAAAAAAGGACAGGCCTGCTTCTTGCTTCGAATTTTTGTTTCTAAAATAAGGTCATTGCAATTGACTACCAATAGCATATTTTTTTGGATTCTTGTGTGCACCAATAATTGCAACTTCTACAACAGGTTTCCCATTTGTTTCCGACGTGAATTTCATGACTTTATATTTTCTAAGACAAAAAAGGACAGGCCTGCTTCTTGCTTCGAATTTTTGTTTCTAAAATAAGGTCATTGCAAGTGACCACCAATAGCATATTTTTTCGGATTCTTGTGTGCACCAATAATTGCAACTTCTACAATAGGTTTCCCATTTGTTTCCGACGTGAATTTCATGACTTTATGTATTCTAAGACAAAAAAAGGCAGGCCTGCTTCTTGCTTCGAATTTTTGTTTCTAAAATAAGGTCATTGCAATTGACTACCAATAGCATATTTTTTTGGATTCTTGTGTGCACCAATAATTGCAACTTCTACAACAGGTTTCCCATTTGTTTCCGACGTGAATTTCATGACTTTATGTATTCTAAGACAAAAAAGGACAGGCCTGCTTCTTGCTTCGAATTTTTGTTTCTAAAATAAGGTCATTGCAATTGACTACCAATAGCATATTTTTTTGGATTCTTGTGTGCACGAATAATTGCAACTTGTACAACAGGTCTCCCATTTGTTTCCGACGTGAATTTCATGACTTTATATTTTTTTGGACAAAAGACGACATGCCTGCTTCTTGCTTCGAATTTTTGTTTCTAAAATAAGGTCATTGCAAGTGACCACCAATAGCATATTTTTTTGGATTCTTGTGTGCACCAATAATTGCAACTTCTACAACAGGTTTCCCATTTGTTTCCGACGTGAATTTCATGACTTTATGTATTCTAAGACAAAAGACGACATGCCTGCTTCTTGCTTCGAATTTTTGTTTCTAAAATAAGGTCATTGCAAGTGACCACCAATAGCATATTTTTTTGGATTCTTGTGTGCACCAATAATTGCAACTTCTACAACAGGTTTCCCATTTGTTTCCGACGTGAATTTCAGGACGTTATATTTCTTTGGACAAAAGTCGACATGCCTGCTTCTTGCTTCGAATTTTTGTTTCTAAAATAAGGTCATTGCAATTGACCACCAATAGCATATCTTTTTGGATTCTTGTGTGCACGAATAATTGCAACTTGTACAACAGGTCTCCCATTTGTTTCCGACGTGAATTTCATGACTTTATATTTTTTTGGACAAAAGACGACATGCCTGCTTCTTGCTTCGAATTTTTGTTTCTAAAATAAGGTCATTGCAAGTGACCACCAATAGCATATTTTTTTGGATTCTTGTGTGCACCAATAATTGCAACTTGTACAACAGGTTTCCCATTTGTTTCCGACGTGAATTTCAGGACGTTATATTTCTTTGGACAAAAGTCGACATGCCTGCTTCTTGCTTCGAATTTTTGTTTCTAAAATAAGGTCATTGCAAGTGACCACCAATAGCATATTTTTTTGGATTCTTGTGTGCACCAATAATTGTAACTTGTACAACAGGTCTCCCATTTGTTTCGGACGTGAATTTCATGACTTTATGTATTCTAAGACAAAAAAGGACATGCCTGCTTCTTGCTTCGAATTTTTGTTTCTAAAATAAGGTCATTGCAAGTGACCACCAATAGCATATTTTTTTGGATTCTTGTGTGCACCAATAATTGCAACTTCTACAACAGGTGTCCCTTTTGTTTCCGACGTGAATTTCATGACGTTATATTTTTTTGGACAAAGGACGACATGCCTGCTTCTTGCTTCGAATTTTTGTTTCTAAAATAAGGTCATTGCAAATGACCACCAATAGCATATCTTTTTGGATTCTTGTGTGCACGAATAGTTGCAACTTGTACAACAGGTCTCCCATTTGTTTCCGACGTGAATTTCATGACTTTATGTTTTTTTGGACAAAAGAAGACATGCCTACTTCTTGCTTCGAATTTTTGTTTCTAAAATAAGGTCATTGCAAGTGACCACCAATAGCATATTTTTTTGGATTCGTGTGTGCACCAATAATTGCAACTTCTACAACAGGTTTCCCATTTGTTTCCGACGTGAATTTCATGACTTTATGTATTCTAAGACAAAAAAGGACAGGCCTGCTTCTTGCTTCGAATTTTTGTTTCTAAAATAAGGTCATTGCAAGTGACCACCAATAGCATATTTTTTTGGATTCTTTTGTGGACCAATAATTGCAACTTCTACAATAGGTTTCCCATTTGTTTCCGACGTGAATTTCATGACTTTATGTATTCTAAGACAAAAGACGACATGCCTGCTTCTTGCTTCGAATTTTTGTTTCTAAAATAAGGTCATTGCAAGTGACCACCAATAGCATATTTTTTTGGATTCTTGTGTGCACGAATAATTGCAACTTGTACAACAGGTCTCCCATTTGTTTCGCACGTGAATTTCATGACTTTATGTATTCTAAGACAAAAAAGGACAGGCCTGCTTCTTGCTTCGAATTTTTGTTTCTAAAATAAGGTCATTGCAATTGACTACCAATAGCATATTTTTTTGGATTCTTGTGTGCACGAATAATTGCAACTTGTACAACAGGTCTCCCATTTGTTTCCGACGTGAATTTCATGACTTTATATTTTTTTGGACAAAAGACGACATGCCTGCTTCTTGCTTCGAATTTTTGTTTCTAAAATAAGGTCATTGCAAGTGACCACCAATAGCATATTTTTTTGGATTCTTGTGTGCACCAATAATTGCAACTTCTACAATAGGTTTCCCATTTGTTTCCGACGTGAATTTCATGACTTTATGTATTCTAAGACAAAAAAGGACAGGCCTGCTTCTTGCTTCGAATTTTTGTTTCTAAAATAAGGTCATTGCAATTGACTACCAATAGCATATTTTTTTGGATTCTTGTGTGCACGAATAATTGCAACTTGTACAACAGGTCTCCCATTTGTTTCCGACGTGAATTTCATGACTTTATATTTTTTTGGACAAAAGACGACATGCCTGCTTCTTGCTTCGAATTTTTGTTTCTAAAATAAGGTCATTGCAAGTGACCACCAATAGCATATTTTTTTGGATTCTTGTGTGCACCAATAATTGCAACTTCTACAACAGGTTTCCCATTTGTTTCCGACGTGAATTTCATGACTTTATGTATTCTAAGACAAAAGACGACATGCCTGCTTCTTGCTTCGAATTTTTGTTTCTAAAATAAGGTCATTGCAAGTGACCACCAATAGCATATTTTTTTGGATTCTTGTGTGCACCAATAATTGCAACTTCTACAACAGGTTTCCCATTTGTTTCCGACGTGAATTTCAGGACGTTATATTTCTTTGGACAAAAGTCGACATGCCTGCTTCTTGCTTCGAATTTTTGTTTCTAAAATAAGGTCATTGCAATTGACCACCAATAGCATATCTTTTTGGATTCTTGTGTGCACGAATAATTGCAACTTGTACAACAGGTCTCCCATTTGTTTCCGACGTGAATTTCATGACTTTATATTTTTTTGGACAAAAGACGACATGCCTGCTTCTTGCTTCGAATTTTTGTTTCTAAAATAAGGTCATTGCAAGTGACCACCAATAGCATATTTTTTTGGATTCTTGTGTGCACCAATAATTGCAACTTGTACAACAGGTTTCCCATTTGTTTCCGACGTGAATTTCAGGACGTTATATTTCTTTGGACAAAAGTCGACATGCCTGCTTCTTGCTTCGAATTTTTGTTTCTAAAATAAGGTCATTGCAAGTGACCACCAATAGCATATTTTTTTGGATTCTTGTGTGCACCAATAATTGTAACTTGTACAACAGGTCTCCCATTTGTTTCGGACGTGAATTTCATGACTTTATGTATTCTAAGACAAAAAAGGACATGCCTGCTTCTTGCTTCGAATTTTTGTTTCTAAAATAAGGTCATTGCAAGTGACCACCAATAGCATATTTTTTTGGATTCTTGTGTGCACCAATAATTGCAACTTCTACAACAGGTGTCCCATTTGTTTCCGACGTGAATTTCATGACGTTATATTTTTTTGGACAAAGGACGACATGCCTGCTTCTTGCTTCGAATTTTTGTTTCTAAAATAAGGTCATTGCAAATGACCACCAATAGCATATCTTTTTGGATTCTTGTGTGCACGAATAGTTGCAACTTGTACAACAGGTCTCCCATTTGTTTCCGACGTGAATTTCATGACTTTATGTTTTTTTGGACAAAAGAAGACATGCCTACTTCTTGCTTCGAATTTTTGTTTCTAAAATAAGGTCATTGCAAGTGACCACCAATAGCATATTTTTTTGGATTCGTGTGTGCACCAATAATTGCAACTTCTACAACAGGTTTCCCATTTGTTTCCGACGTGAATTTCATGACTTTATGTATTCTAAGACAAAAAAGGACAGGCCTGCTTCTTGCTTCGAATTTTTGTTTCTAAAATAAGGTCATTGCAAGTGACCACCAATAGCATATTTTTTTGGATTCTTTTGTGGACCAATAATTGCAACTTCTACAATAGGTTTCCCATTTGTTTCCGACGTGAATTTCATGACTTTATGTATTCTAAGACAAAAGACGACATGCCTGCTTCTTGCTTCGAATTTTTGTTTCTAAAATAAGGTCATTGCAAGTGACCACCAATAGCATATTTTTTTGGATTCTTGTGTGCACGAATAATTGCAACTTGTACAACAGGTCTCCCATTTGTTTCGCACGTGAATTTCATGACTTTATGTATTCTAAGACAAAAAAGGACAGGCCTGCTTCTTGCTTCGAATTTTTGTTTCTAAAATAAGGTCATTGCAAGTGACCACCAATAGCATATTTTTTTGGATTCTTGTGTGCACCAATAATTGTAACTTGTACAACAGGTCTCCCATTTGTTTCGGACGTGAATTTCATGACTTTATATTTTTTTGGACAAAAGACGACATGCCTGGTTCTTGCTTCGAATTTCTGTTTCTAAAATAAGGTCATTGCAAGTGACCACCAATAGCATATTTCTTTGGATTCTTGTGTGCACCAATAATTGCAACTTCTACAACAGGTTTCCCATTTGTTTCCGACGTGAATTTCATGACTTTATGTATTCTAAAACAAAAAAGGACAGGCCTGCTTCTTGCTTCGAATTTTTGTTTCTAAAATAAGGTCATTGCAATTGACTACCAATAGCATATTTTTTTGGATTCTTGTGTGCACCAATAATTGCAACTTCTACAACAGGTTTCCCATTTGTTTCCGACGTGAATTTCAGGACGTTATATTTCTTTGGACAAAAGTCGACATGCCTGCTTCTTGCTTCGAATTTTTGTTTCTAAAATAAGGTCATTGCAATTGACTACCAATAGCATATTTTTTTGGATTCTTGTGTGCACCAATAATTGTAACTTGTACAACAGGTCTCCCATTTGTTTCGGACGTGAATTTCATGACTTTATGTATTATAAGACAAAAAAGGACAGGCCTGCTTCTTGCTTCGAATTTTTGTTTCTAAAATAAGGTCATTGCAATTGACTACCAATAGCATATTTTTTTGGATTCTTGTGTGCACGAATAATTGCAACTTGTACAACAGGTCTCCCATTTGTTTCCGACGTGAATTTCATGACTTTATGTATTCTAAGACAAAAGACGACATGCCTGCTTCTGGCTTCGAATTTTTGTTTCTAAAATAAGGTCATTGCAAGTGACCACCAATAGCATATTTTTTTGGATTCTTGTGTGCACCAATAATTGCAACTTCTACAACAGGTTTCCCATTTGTTTCCGACGTGAATTTCAGGACGTTATATTTCTTTGGACAAAAGTCGACATGCCTGCTTCTTGCTTCGAATTTTTGTTTCTAAAATAAGGTCATTGCAAGTGACCACCAATAGCATATTTTTTTGGATTCTTGTGTGCACCAATAATTGCAACTTCTACAACAGGTTTCCCATTTGTTTCCGACGTGAATTTCATGACTTTATGTATTCTAAGACAAAAAAGGACAGGCCTGCTTCTTGCTTCGAATTTTTGTTTCTAAAATAAGGTCATTGCAAGTGACCACCAATAGCATATTTTTTTGGATTCTTGTGTGCACCAATAATTGCAACTTGTACAACAGGTTTCCCATTTGTTTCCGACGTGAATTTCATGACTTTATATTTTCTAAGACAAAAAAGGACATACCTGCTTCTTGCTTCGAATTTTTGTTTCTAAAATAAGGTCATTGCAAGTGACCACCAATAGCATATTTTTTTGGATTCTTGTGTGCACCAATAATTGCAACTTCTACAACAGGTTTCCCATTTGTTTCCGACGTGAATTTCAGGACGTTATATTTCTTTGGACAAAAGTCGACATGCCTGCTTCTTGCTTCGAATTTTTGTTTCTAAAATAAGGTCATTGCAATTGACTACCAATAGCATATTTTTTTGGATTCTTGTGTGCACCAATAATTGTAACTTGTACAACAGGTCTCCCATTTGTTTCGGACGTGAATTTCATGACTTTATGTATTCTAAGACAAAAAAGGACAGGCCTGCTTCTTGCTTCGAATTTTTGTTTCTAAAATAAGGTCATTGCAATTGACTACCAATAGCATATTTTTTTGGATTCTTGTGTGCACCAATAATTGCAACTTGTACAACAGGTTTCCCATTTGTTTCCGACGTGAATTTCATGACTTTATATTTTCTAAGACAAAAAAGGACATACCTGCTTCTTGCTTCGAATTTTTGTTTCTAAAATAAGGTCATTGCAAGTGACCACCAATAGCATCTTTTTTTGGATTCTTGTGTGCACCAATAATTGCAACTTCTACAACAGGTTTCCCATTTGTTTCCGACGTGAATTTCAGGACGTTATATTTCTTTGGACAAAAGTCGACATGCCTGCTTCTTGCTTCGAATTTTTGTTTCTAAAATAAGGTCATTGCAAGTGACCACCAATAGCATATTTTTTTGGATTCTTGTGTGCACCAATAATTGTAACTTGTACAACAGGTCTCCCATTTGTTTCGGACGTGAATTTCATGACTTTATATTTCTTTGGAAAAAAGACGACATGCCTGCTTCTTGCTTCGAATTTTTGTTTCTAAAATAAGGTCATTGCAATTGACCACCAATAGCATATCTTTTTGGATTCTTGTGTGCACGAATAATTGCAACTTGTACAACAGGTCTCCCATTTGTTTCCGACGTGAATTTCATGACTTTATATTTTTTTGGACAAAACACGACATGCCTGCTTCTTGCTTCGAATTTTTGTTTCTAAAATAAGGTCATTGCAAGTGACCACCAATAGCATATTTTTTTGGATTCTTGTGTGCACCAATAATTGCAACTTCTACAACAGGTTTCCCATTTGTTTCCGACGTGAATTTCAGGACGTTATATTTCTTTGGACAAAAGTCGACATGCCTGCTTCTTGCTTCGAATTTTTGTTTCTAAAATAAGGTCATTGCAAGTGACCACCAATAGCATATTTTTTTGGATTCTTGTGTGCACCAATAATTGTAACTTGTACAACAGGTCTCCCATTTGTTTCCGACGTGAATTTCATGACTTTATATTTCTTTGGACAAAAGACGACATGCCTGCTTCTTGCTTCGAATTTTTGTTTCTAAAATAAGGTCATTGCAATTGACCACCAATAGCGTATCTTTTTGGATTCTTGTGTGCACGAATAATTGCAACTTGTACAACAGGTCTCCCATTTGTTTCCGACGTGAATTTCATGACTTTATATTTTTTTGGATAAAAGACGACATGCCTGCTTCTTGCTTCGAATTTTTGTTTCTAAAATAAGGTCATTGCAAGTGACCACCAATAGCATATTTTTTTGGATTCTTGTGTGCACCAATAATTGCAACTTCTACAACAGGTTTCCCATTTGTTTCCGACGTGAATTTCATGACTTTATGTATTCTAAGACAAAAAAGGACAGGCCTGCTTCTTGCTTCGAATTTTTGTTTCTAAAATAAGGTCATTGCAATTGACTACCAATAGCATATTTTTTTGGATTCTTGTGTGCACCAATAATTGCAACTTCTACAACAGGTTTCCCATTTGTTTCGGACGTGAATTTCATGACTTTATATTTTCTAAGACAAAAAAGGACATACCTGCTTCTTGCTTCGAATTTTTGTTTCTAAAATAAGGTCATTGCAAGTGACCACCAATAGCATATTTTTTTGGATTCTTGTGTGCACCAATAATTGCAACTTCTACAACAGGTTTCCCATTTGTTTCCGACGTGAATTTCATGACTTTATGTATTCTAAGACAAAAAAGGACAGGCCTGCTTCTTGCTTCGAATTTTTGTTTCTAAAATAAGGTCATTGCAAGTGACCACCAATAGCATATTTTTTTGGATTCTTGTGTGCACCAATAATTGCAACTTCTACAACAGGTTTCCCATTTGTTTCGGACGTGAATTTCATGACTTTATGTATTCTAAGACAAAAAAGGACAGGCCTGCTTCTTGCTTCGAATTTTTGTTTCTAAAATAAGGTCATTGCAATTGACTACCAATAGCATATTTTTTTGGATTCTTGTGTGCACCAATAATTGCAACTTCTACAACAGGTTTCCCATTTGTTTCCGACGTGAATTTCATGACTTTATGTATTCTAAGACAAAAAAGGACAGGCCTGCTTCTTGCTTCGAATTTTTGTTTCTAAAATAAGGTCATTGCAAGTGACCACCAATAGCATATTTTTTTGGATTCTTGTGTGCACCAATAATTGCAACTTGTACAACAGGTCTCCCATTTGTTTCCGACGTGAATTTCATGACTTTATGTATTCTAAGACAAAAAAGGACATGCCTGCTTCTTACTTCGAATTTTTGTTTCTAAAATAAGGTCATTGCAATTGACTACCAATAGCATATTTTTTTGGATTCTTGTGTGCACCAATAATTGCAACTTCTACAACAGGTTTCCCATTTGTTTCCGACGTGAATTTCATGACTTTATGTATTCTAAGACAAAAAAGGACAGGCCTGCTTCTTGCTTCGAATTTTTGTTTCTAAAATAAGGTCATTGCAAGTGACCACCAATAGCATATTTTTTTGGATTCTTGTGTGCACGAATAATTGCAACTTGTACAACAGGTCTCCCATTTGTTTGCGACGTGAATTTCAGGACTTTATATTTTTTTGGAAGAAAAAAGGACAGGCCTGCTTCTGGCTTCGAATTTTTGTTTCTAAAATAAGGTCATTGCAATTGACTACCAATAGCATATTTTTTTGGATTCTTGTGTGCACGAATAATTGCAACTTGTACAACAGGTCTCCCATTTGTTTCCGACGTGAATTTCAGGACGTTATATTTCTTTGGACAAAAAAGGACAGGCCTGCTTCTTGCTTCGAATTTTTGTTTCTAAAATAAGGTCATTGCAAGTGACCACCAATAGCATATTTTTTTGGATTCTTGTGTGCACCAATAATTGCAACTTGTACAACAGGTCTCCCATTTGTTTCCGACGTGAATTTCAGGACGTTATATTTCTTTGGACAAAAAAGGACAGGCCTGCTTCTTGCTTCGAATTTTTGTTTCTAAAATAAGGTCATTGCAAGTGACCACCAATAGCATATTTTTTTGGATTCTTGTGTGCACCAATAATTGCAACTTCTACAACAGGTTTCCCATTTGTTTCCGACGTGAATTTCATGACTTTAGGTATTCTAAGACAAAAAAGGACAGGCCTGCTTCTTGCTTCGAATTTTTGTTTCTAAAATAAGGTCATTGCAAGTGACCACCAATAGCATATTTTTTTGGATTCTTGTGTGCACGAATAATTGCAACTTGTACAACAGGTCTCCCATTTGTTTCGGACGTGAATTTCATGACTTTATATTTTTTTGGACAAAAGACGACATGCCTGCTTCTTGCTTCGAATTTTTGTTTCTAAAATAAGGTCATTGCAAGTGACCACCAATAGCATATTTTTTTGGATTCTTGTGTGCACCAATAATTGCAACTTGTACAACAGGTCTCCCATTTGTTTCCGACGTGAATTTCATGACTTTATGTATTCTAAGACAAAAAAGGACAGGCCTGCTTCTTGCTTCGAATTTTTGTTTCTAAAATAAGGTCATTGCAATTGACTACCAATAGCATATTTTTTTGGATTCTTGTGTGCACCAATAATTGCAACTTCTACAACAGGTTTCCCATTTGTTTCCGACGTGAATTTCATGACTTTATGTATTCTAAGACAAAAAAGGACAGGCCTGCTTCTTGCTTCGAATTTTTGTTTCTAAAATAAGGTCATTGCAAGTGACCACCAATAGCATATTTTTTTGGATTCTTGTGTGCACGAATAATTGCAACTTGTACAACAGGTCTCCCATTTGTTTGCGACGTGAATTTCAGGACTTTATATTTTTTTGGAAGAAAAAAGGACAGGCCTGCTTCTGGCTTCGAATTTTTGTTTCTAAAATAAGGTCATTGCAATTGACTACCAATAGCATATTTTTTTGGATTCTTGTGTGCACGAATAATTGCAACTTGTACAACAGGTCTCCCATTTGTTTCCGACGTGAATTTCAGGACGTTATATTTCTTTGGACAAAAAAGGACAGGCCTGCTTCTTGCTTCGAATTTTTGTTTCTAAAATAAGGTCATTGCAAGTGACCACCAATAGCATATTTTTTTGGATTCTTGTGTGCACCAATAATTGCAACTTGTACAACAGGTCTCCCATTTGTTTCCGACGTGAATTTCAGGGCGTTATATTTCTTTGGACAAAAAAGGACAGGCCTGCTTCTTGCTTCGAATTTTTGTTTCTAAAATAAGGTCATTGCAAGTGACCACCAATAGCATATTTTTTTGGATTCTTGTGTGCACCAATAATTGCAACTTCTACAACAGGTTTCCCATTTGTTTCCGACGTGAATTTCATGACTTTAGGTATTCTAAGACAAAAAAGGACAGGCCTGCTTCTTGCTTCGAATTTTTGTTTCTAAAATAAGGTCATTGCAAGTGACCACCAATAGCATATTTTTTTGGATTCTTGTGTGCACGAATAATTGCAACTTGTACAACAGGTCTCCCATTTGTTTCCGACGTGAATTTCAGGACTTTATATTTTTTTGGACAAAAGACGACATGCCTGCTTCTTGCTTCGAATTTTTGTTTCTAAAATAAGGTCATTGCAAGTGACCACCAATAGCATATTTTTTTGGATTCTTGTGTGCACCAATAATTGCAACTTATACAACAGGTCTCCCATTTGTTTCCGACGTGAATTTCATGACTTTATATTTTTTTGGACAAAAGACAACATGCATGCTTCTTGCTTCGAATTTTTGTTTCTAAAATAAGGTCATTGCAAGTGACCACCAATAGCATATTTTTTTGGATTCTTGTGTGCACCAATAATTGCAACTTCTACAACAGGTTTCCCATTTGTTTCCGACGTGAATTTCATGACTTTATGTATTCTAAGACAAAAAAGGACAGGCCTGCTTCTTGCTTCGAATTTTTGTTTCTAAAATAAGGTCATTGCAAGTGACCACCAATAGCATATTTTTTTGGATTCTTGTGTGCACGAATAATTGGAACTTGTACAACAGGTCTCCCATTTGTTTGCGACGTGAATTTCAGGACTTTATATTTTTTTGGAAGAAAAAAGGACAGGCCTGCTTCTGGCTTCGAATTTTTGTTTCTAAAATAAGGTCATTGCAATTCACTACCAATAGCATATTTTTTTGGATTCTTGTGTGCACCAATAATTGCAACTTGTACAACAGGTCTCCCATTTGTTTCCGACGTGAATTTCAGGACGTTATATTTCTTTGGACAAAAAAGGACAGGCCTGCTTCTTGCTTCGAATTTTTGTTTCTAAAATAAGGTCATTGCAAGTGACCACCAATAGCATATTTTTTTGGATTCTTGTGTGCACCAATAATTGCAACTTCTACAATAGGTTTCCCATTTGTTTCGGACGTGAATTTCATGACTTTATGTATTCTAAGACAAAAAAGGACAGGCCTGGTTTTTGCTTCGAATTTTTGTTTCTAAAATAAGGTCATTGCAATTGACTACCAATAGCATATTTTTTTGGATTCTTGTGTGCACCAATAATTGCAACTTCTACAACAGGTTTCCCATTTGTTTCCGACGTGAATTTCATGACTTTATGTATTCTAAGACAAAAAAGGACATGCCTGCTTCTGGTTTCGAATTTCTGTTTCTAAATAAGGTCATTGCAAGTGACTACCAATAGCATATTTTTTTGGATTCTTATGTGCACCAATAATTGCAACTTGTACAACAGGTTTCCCATTTGTTTCCGACGTGAATTTCATGACTTTATGTATTCTAAGACAAAAAAGGACAGGCCTGCTTCTTGCTTCGAATTTTTGTTTCTAAAATAAGGTCATTGCAATTGACTACCAATAGCATATTTTTTTGGATTCTTGTGTGCACCAATAATTGCAACTTCTACAACAGGTTTCCCATTTGTTTCGGACGTGAATTTCATGACTTTATATTTTCTAAGACAAAAAAGGACATACCTGCTTCTTGCTTCGAATTTTTGTTTCTAAAATAAGGTCATTGCAAGTGACCACCAATAGCATATTTTTTTGGATTCTTGTGTGCACCAATAATTGCAACTTCTACAACAGGTTTCCCATTTGTTTCCGACGTGAATTTCATGACTTTATGTATTCTAAGACAAAAAAGGACAGGCCTGCTTCTTGCTTCGAATTTTTGTTTCTAAAATAAGGTCATTGCAAGTGACCACCAATAGCATATTTTTTTGGATTCTTGTGTGCACCAATAATTGCAACTTCTACAACAGGTTTCCCATTTGTTTCCGACGTGAATTTCATGACTTTATATTTTTTTGGACAAAAGACGACATGCCTGCTTCTTGCTTCGAATTTTTGTTTCTAAAATAAGGTCATTGCAATTGACTACCAATAGCATATTTTTTTGGATTCTTGTGTGCACCAATAATTGCAACTTCTACAACAGGTTTCCCATTTGTTTCCGACGTGAATTTCATGACTTTATGTATTCTAAGACAAAAAAGGACATGCCTGCTTCTGGTTTCGAATTTCTGTTTCTAAATAAGGTCATTGCAAGTGACTACCAATAGCATATTTTTTTGGATTCTTATGTGCACCAATAATTGCAACTTGTACAACAGGTTTCCCATTTGTTTCCGACGTGAATTTCATGACTTTATGTATTCTAAGACAAAAAAGGACAGGCCTGCTTCTTGCTTCGAATTTTTGTTTCTAAAATAAGGTCATTGCAATTGACTACCAATAGCATATTTTTTTGGATTCTTGTGTGCACCAATAATTGCAACTTCTACAACAGGTTTCCCATTTGTTTCGGACGTGAATTTCATGACTTTATATTTTCTAAGACAAAAAAGGACATACCTGCTTCTTGCTTCGAATTTTTGTTTCTAAAATAAGGTCATTGCAAGTGACCACCAATAGCATATTTTTTTGGATTCTTGTGTGCACCAATAATTGCAAGTTCTACAACAGGTTTCCCATTTGTTTCCGACGTGAATTTCATGACTTTATGTATTCTAAGACAAAAAAGGACAGGCCTGCTTCTTGCTTCGAATTTTTGTTTCTAAAATAAGGTCATTGCAAGTGACCACCAATAGCATATTTTTTTGGATTCTTGTGTGCACCAATAATTGCAACTTCTACAACAGGTTTCCCATTTGTTTCCGACGTGAATTTCATGACTTTATGTATTCTAAGACAAAAAAGGACAGGCCTGCTTCTTGCTTCGAATTTTTGTTTCTAAAATAAGGTCATTGCAAGTGACCACCAATAGCATATTTTTTTGGATTCTTGTGTGCACGAATAATTGGAACTTGTACAACAGGTCTCCCATTTGTTTGCGACGTGAATTTCAGGACTTTATATTTTTTTGGAAGAAAAAAGGACAGGCCTGCTTCTGGCTTCGAATTTTTGTTTCTAAAATAAGGTCATTGCAATTCACTACCAATAGCATATTTTTTTGGATTCTTGTGTGCACCAATAATTGCAACTTGTACAACAGGTCTCCCATTTGTTTCCGACGTGAATTTCAGGACGTTATATTTCTTTGGACAAAAAAGGACAGGCCTGCTTCTTGCTTCGAATTTTTGTTTCTAAAATAAGGTCATTGCAAGTGACCACCAATAGCATATTTTTTTGGATTCTTGTGTGCACCAATAATTGCAACTTCTACAATAGGTTTCCCATTTGTTTCGGACGTGAATTTCATGACTTTATGTATTCTAAGACAAAAAAGGACAGGCCTGGTTTTTGCTTCGAATTTTTGTTTCTAAAATAAGGTCATTGCAATTGACTACCAATAGCATATTTTTTTGGATTCTTGTGTGCACCAATAATTGCAACTTCTACAACAGGTTTCCCATTTGTTTCCGACGTGAATTTCATGACTTTATGTATTCTAAGACAAAAAAGGACATGCCTGCTTCTGGTTTCGAATTTCTGTTTCTAAATAAGGTCATTGCAAGTGACTACCAATAGCATATTTTTTTGGATTCTTATGTGCACCAATAATTGCAACTTGTACAACAGGTTTCCCATTTGTTTCCGACGTGAATTTCATGACTTTATGTATTCTAAGACAAAAAAGGACAGGCCTGCTTCTTGCTTCGAATTTTTGTTTCTAAAATAAGGTCATTGCAATTGACTACCAATAGCATATTTTTTTGGATTCTTGTGTGCACCAATAATTGCAACTTCTACAACAGGTTTCCCATTTGTTTCGGACGTGAATTTCATGACTTTATATTTTCTAAGACAAAAAAGGACATACCTGCTTCTTGCTTCGAATTTTTGTTTCTAAAATAAGGTCATTGCAAGTGACCACCAATAGCATATTTTTTTGGATTCTTGTGTGCACCAATAATTGCAACTTCTACAACAGGTTTCCCATTTGTTTCCGACGTGAATTTCATGACTTTATGTATTCTAAGACAAAAAAGGACAGGCCTGCTTCTTGCTTCGAATTTTTGTTTCTAAAATAAGGTCATTGCAAGTGACCACCAATAGCATATTTTTTTGGATTCTTGTGTGCACCAATAATTGCAACTTCTACAACAGGTTTCCCATTTGTTTCCGACGTGAATTTCATGACTTTATATTTTTTTGGACAAAAGACGACATGCCTGCTTCTTGCTTCGAATTTTTGTTTCTAAAATAAGGTCATTGCAATTGACTACCAATAGCATATTTTTTTGGATTCTTGTGTGCACCAATAATTGCAACTTCTACAACAGGTTTCCCATTTGTTTCCGACGTGAATTTCATGACTTTATGTATTCTAAGACAAAAAAGGACATGCCTGCTTCTGGTTTCGAATTTCTGTTTCTAAATAAGGTCATTGCAAGTGACTACCAATAGCATATTTTTTTGGATTCTTATGTGCACCAATAATTGCAACTTGTACAACAGGTTTCCCATTTGTTTCCGACGTGAATTTCATGACTTTATGTATTCTAAGACAAAAAAGGACAGGCCTGCTTCTTGCTTCGAATTTTTGTTTCTAAAATAAGGTCATTGCAATTGACTACCAATAGCATATTTTTTTGGATTCTTGTGTGCACCAATAATTGCAACTTCTACAACAGGTTTCCCATTTGTTTCGGACGTGAATTTCATGACTTTATATTTTCTAAGACAAAAAAGGACATACCTGCTTCTTGCTTCGAATTTTTGTTTCTAAAATAAGGTCATTGCAAGTGACCACCAATAGCATATTTTTTTGGATTCTTGTGTGCACCAATAATTGCAAGTTCTACAACAGGTTTCCCATTTGTTTCCGACGTGAATTTCATGACTTTATGTATTCTAAGACAAAAAAGGACAGGCCTGCTTCTTGCTTCGAATTTTTGTTTCTAAAATAAGGTCATTGCAAGTGACCACCAATAGCATATTTTTTTGGATTCTTGTGTGCACCAATAATTGCAACTTCTACAACAGGTTTCCCATTTGTTTCCGACGTGAATTTCATGACTTTATATTTTTTTGGACAAAAGACGACATGCCTGCTTCTTGCTTCGAATTTTTGTTTCTAAAATAAGGTCATTGCAATTGACTACCAATAGCATATTTTTTTGGATTCTTGTGTGCACCAATAATTGCAACTTCTACAACAGGTTTCCCATTTGTTTCCGACGTGAATTTCATGACTTTATGTATTCTAAGACAAAAAAGGACAGGCCTGCTTCTTGCTTCGAATTTTTGTTTCTAAAATAAGGTCATTGCAAGTGACCACCAATAGCATATTTTTTTGGATTCTTGTGTGCACCAATAATTGCAACTTCTACAACAGGTTTCCCATTTGTTTCCGACGTGAATTTCATGACTTTATGTATTCTAAGACAAAAGACGACATGCCTGCTTCTTGCTTCGAATTTTTGTTTCTAAAATAAGGTCATTGCAAGTGACCACCAATAGCATATTTTTTTGGATTCTTGTGTGCACCAATAATTGCAACTTCGACAACAGGTTTCCCATTTGTTTCCGACGTGAATTTCATGACTTTATGTATTCTAAGACAAAAATGGACAGGCCTGCTTCTTGCTTCGAATTTTTGTTTCTAAAATAAGGTCATTGCAAGTGACCACCAATAGCATATTTTTTTGGATTCTTGTGTGCACCAATAATTGTAACTTGTACAACAGGTCTCCCATTTGTTTCGGACGTGAATTTCATGACTTTATATTTTTTTGGACAAAAGACGATATGCCTGCTTCTTGCTTCGAATTTCTGTTTCTAAAATAAGGTCATTGCAAGTGACCACCAATAGCATATTTTTTTGGATTCTTGTGTGCACCAATAATTGCAACTTGTACAACAGGTCTCCCATTTGTTTCCGACGTGAATTTCATGACTTTATGTATTCTAAGACAAAAAAGGACAGGCCTGCTTCTTGCTTCGAATTTTTGTTTCTAAAATAAGGTCATTGCAATTGACTACCAATAGCATATTTTTTTGGATTCTTGTGTGCACCAATAATTGCAACTTCTACAACAGGTTTCCCATTTGTTTCCGACGTGAATTTCATGACTTTATGTATTCTAAGACAAAAAAGGACAGGCCTGCTTCTTGCTTCGAATTTTTGTTTCTAAAATAAGGTCATTGCAAGTGACCACCAATAGCATATTTTTTTGGATTCTTGTGTGCACGAATAATTGCAACTTGTACAACAGGTCTCCCATTTGTTTGCGACGTGAATTTCAGGACTTTATATTTTTTTGGAAGAAAAAAGGACAGGCCTGCTTCTGGCTTCGAATTTTTGTTTCTAAAATAAGGTCATTGCAATTGACTACCAATAGCATATTTTTTTGGATTCTTGTGTGCACGAATAATTGCAACTTGTACAACAGGTCTCCCATTTGTTTCCGACGTGAATTTCAGGACGTTATATTTCTTTGGACAAAAAAGGACAGGCCTGCTTCTTGCTTCGAATTTTTGTTTCTAAAATAAGGTCATTGCAAGTGACCACCAATAGCATATTTTTTTGGATTCTTGTGTGCACCAATAATTGCAACTTGTACAACAGGTCTCCCATTTGTTTCCGACGTGAATTTCAGGGCGTTATATTTCTTTGGACAAAAAAGGACAGGCCTGCTTCTTGCTTCGAATTTTTGTTTCTAAAATAAGGTCATTGCAAGTGACCACCAATAGCATATTTTTTTGGATTCTTGTGTGCACCAATAATTGCAACTTCTACAACAGGTTTCCCATTTGTTTCCGACGTGAATTTCATGACTTTAGGTATTCTAAGACAAAAAAGGACAGGCCTGCTTCTTGCTTCGAATTTTTGTTTCTAAAATAAGGTCATTGCAAGTGACCACCAATAGCATATTTTTTTGGATTCTTGTGTGCACGAATAATTGCAACTTGTACAACAGGTCTCCCATTTGTTTCCGACGTGAATTTCAGGACTTTATATTTTTTTGGACAAAAGACGACATGCCTGCTTCTTGCTTCGAATTTTTGTTTCTAAAATAAGGTCATTGCAAGTGACCACCAATAGCATATTTTTTTGGATTCTTGTGTGCACCAATAATTGCAACTTGTACAACAGGTCTCCCATTTGTTTCCGACGTGAATTTCATGACTTTATATTTTTTTGGACAAAAGACAACATGCATGCTTCTTGCTTCGAATTTTTGTTTCTAAAATAAGGTCATTGCAAGTGACCACCAATAGCATATTTTTTTGGATTCTTGTGTGCACCAATAATTGCAACTTCTACAACAGGTTTCCCATTTGTTTCCGACGTGAATTTCATGACTTTATGTATTCTAAGACAAAAAAGGACAGGCCTGCTTCTTGCTTCGAATTTTTGTTTCTAAAATAAGGTCATTGCAAGTGACCACCAATAGCATATTTTTTTGGATTCTTGTGTGCACGAATAATTGGAACTTGTACAACAGGTCTCCCATTTGTTTGCGACGTGAATTTCAGGACTTTATATTTTTTTGGAAGAAAAAAGGACAGGCCTGCTTCTGGCTTCGAATTTTTGTTTCTAAAATAAGGTCATTGCAATTCACTACCAATAGCATATTTTTTTGGATTCTTGTGTGCACCAATAATTGCAACTTGTACAACAGGTCTCCCATTTGTTTCCGACGTGAATTTCAGGACGTTATATTTCTTTGGACAAAAAAGGACAGGCCTGCTTCTTGCTTCGAATTTTTGTTTCTAAAATAAGGTCATTGCAAGTGACCACCAATAGCATATTTTTTTGGATTCTTGTGTGCACCAATAATTGCAACTTCTACAATAGGTTTCCCATTTGTTTCGGACGTGAATTTCATGACTTTATGTATTCTAAGACAAAAAAGGACAGGCCTGGTTTTTGCTTCGAATTTTTGTTTCTAAAATAAGGTCATTGCAATTGACTACCAATAGCATATTTTTTTGGATTCTTGTGTGCACCAATAATTGCAACTTCTACAACAGGTTTCCCATTTGTTTCCGACGTGAATTTCATGACTTTATGTATTCTAAGACAAAAAAGGACATGCCTGCTTCTGGTTTCGAATTTCTGTTTCTAAATAAGGTCATTGCAAGTGACTACCAATAGCATATTTTTTTGGATTCTTATGTGCACCAATAATTGCAACTTGTACAACAGGTTTCCCATTTGTTTCCGACGTGAATTTCATGACTTTATGTATTCTAAGACAAAAAAGGACAGGCCTGCTTCTTGCTTCGAATTTTTGTTTCTAAAATAAGGTCATTGCAATTGACTACCAATAGCATATTTTTTTGGATTCTTGTGTGCACCAATAATTGCAACTTCTACAACAGGTTTCCCATTTGTTTCGGACGTGAATTTCATGACTTTATATTTTCTAAGACAAAAAAGGACATACCTGCTTCTTGCTTCGAATTTTTGTTTCTAAAATAAGGTCATTGCAAGTGACCACCAATAGCATATTTTTTTGGATTCTTGTGTGCACCAATAATTGCAACTTCTACAACAGGTTTCCCATTTGTTTCCGACGTGAATTTCATGACTTTATGTATTCTAAGACAAAAAAGGACAGGCCTGCTTCTTGCTTCGAATTTTTGTTTCTAAAATAAGGTCATTGCAAGTGACCACCAATAGCATATTTTTTTGGATTCTTGTGTGCACCAATAATTGCAACTTCTACAACAGGTTTCCCATTTGTTTCCGACGTGAATTTCATGACTTTATATTTTTTTGGACAAAAGACGACATGCCTGCTTCTTGCTTCGAATTTTTGTTTCTAAAATAAGGTCATTGCAATTGACTACCAATAGCATATTTTTTTGGATTCTTGTGTGCACCAATAATTGCAACTTCTACAACAGGTTTCCCATTTGTTTCCGACGTGAATTTCATGACTTTATGTATTCTAAGACAAAAAAGGACAGGCCTGCTTCTTGCTTCGAATTTTTGTTTCTAAAATAAGGTCATTGCAAGTGACCACCAATAGCATATTTTTTTGGATTCTTGTGTGCACCAATAATTGCAACTTCTACAACAGGTTTCCCATTTGTTTCCGACGTGAATTTCATGACTTTATGTATTCTAAGACAAAAGACGACATGCCTGCTTCTTGCTTCGAATTTTTGTTTCTAAAATAAGGTCATTGCAAGTGACCACCAATAGCATATTTTTTTGGATTCTTGTGTGCACCAATAATTGCAACTTCGACAACAGGTTTCCCATTTGTTTCCGACGTGAATTTCATGACTTTATGTATTCTAAGACAAAAATGGACAGGCCTGCTTCTTGCTTCGAATTTTTGTTTCTAAAATAAGGTCATTGCAAGTGACCACCAATAGCATATTTTTTTGGATTCTTGTGTGCACCAATAATTGTAACTTGTACAACAGGTCTCCCATTTGTTTCGGACGTGAATTTCATGACTTTATATTTTTTTGGACAAAAGACGATATGCCTGCTTCTTGCTTCGAATTTCTGTTTCTAAAATAAGGTCATTGCAAGTGACCACCAATAGCATATTTTTTTGGATTCTTGTGTGCACCAATAATTGCAACTTCGACAACAGGTTTCCCATTTGTTTCCGACGTGAATTTCATGACTTTATATTTTTTTGGACAAAAGACAACATGCATGCTTCTTGCTTCGAATTTTTGTTTCTAAAATAAGGTCATTGCAAGTGACCACCAATAGCATATTTTTTTGGATTCTTGTGTGCACCAATAATTGCAACTTCTACAACAGGTTTCCCATTTGTTTCCGACGTGAATTTCATGACTTTATGTATTCTAAGACAAAAAAGGACAGGCCTGCTTCTTGCTTCGAATTTTTGTTTCTAAAATAAGGTCATTGCAAGTGACCACCAATAGCATATTTTTTTGGATTCTTGTGTGCACCAATAATTGCAACTTCTACAACAGGTTTCCCATTTGTTTCCGACGTGAATTTCATGACTTTATATTTTTTTGGACAAAAGACGACATGCCTGCTTCTTGCTTCGAACTTCTGTTTCTAAAATAAGGTCATTGCAATTGACTACCAATAGCATATTTTTTTGGATTCTTGTGTGCACCAATAATTGCAACTTCTACAACATGTTTCCCATTTGTTTCCGACGTGAATTTCATGACTTTATGTATTCTAAGACAAAAAAGGACAGGCCTGCTTCTTGCTTCGAATTTTTGTTTCTAAAATAAGGTCATTGCAAGTGACCACCAATAGCATATTTTTTTGGATTCTTGTGTGCACCAATAATTGCAACTTGTACAACAGGTCTCCCATTTGTTTGCGACGTGAATTTCAGGACTTTATATTTTTTTGGACAAAAGACGACATGCCTGCTTCTTGCTTCGAATTTTTGTTTCTAAAATAAGGTCATTGCAATTGACCACCAATAGCATATCTTTTTGGATTCTTGTGTGCACCAATAATTGCAACTTGTACAACAGGTCTCCCATTTGTTTCCGACGTGAATTTCATGACTTTATGTATTCTAAGACAAAAAAGGACAGGCCTGCTTCTTGCTTCGAATTTTTGTTTGTAAAATAAGGTCATTGCAAGTGACCACCAATAGCATATTTTTTTGGATTCTTGTGTGCACCAATAATTGCAACTTCTACAACAGGTTTCCCATTTGTTTCCGACGTGAATTTCATGACTTTATGTATTCTAAGACAAAAGACGACATGCCTGCTTCTTGCTTCGAATTTTTGTTTCTAAAATAAGGTCATTGCAAGTGACCACCAATAGCATATTTTTTTGGATTCTTGTGTGCACCAATAATTGCAACTTCGACAACAGGTTTCCCATTTGTTTCCGACGTGAATTTCATGACTTTATGTATTCTAAGACAAAAATGGACAGGCCTGCTTCTTGCTTCGAATTTTTGTTTCTAAAATAAGGTCATTGCAAGTGACCACCAATAGCATATTTTTTTGGATTCTTGTGTGCACCAATAATTGTAACTTCTACAACAGGTCTCCCATTTGTTTCGGACGTGAATTTCATGACTTTATAATTTTTTGGACAAAAGACGATATGCCTGCTTCTTGCTTCGAATTTTTGTTTCTAAAATAAGGTCATTGCAAGTGACCACCAATAGCATATTTTTTTGGATTCTTGTGTGCACCAATAATTGCAACTTCTACAACAGGTTTCCCATTTGTTTCCGACGTGAATTTCATGACTTTATATTTTTTTGGACAAAAGACGACATGCCTGCTTCTTGCTTCGAACTTCTGTTTCTAAAATAAGGTCATTGCAATTGACTACCAATAGCATATTTTTTTGGATTCTTGTGTGCACCAATAATTGCAACTTCTACAACAGGTTTCCCATTTGTTTCCGACGTGAATTTCATGACTTTATGTATTCTAAGACAAAAAAGGACAGGCCTGCTTCTTGCTTCGAATTTTTGTTTCTAAAATAAGGTCATTGCAAGTGACCACCAATAGCATATTTTTTTGGATTCTTGTGTGCACCAATAATTGCAACTTGTACAACAGGTCTCCCATTTGTTTGCGACGTGAATTTCAGGACTTTATATTTTTTTGGACAAAAGACGACATGCCTGCTTCTTGCTTCGAATTTTTGTTTCTAAAATAAGGTCATTGCAATTGACCACCAATAGCATATCTTTTTGGATTCTTGTGTGCACCAATAATTGCAACTTGTACAACAGGTCTCCCATTTGTTTCCGACGTGAATTTCATGACTTTATGTATTCTAAGACAAAAAAGGACAGGCCTGCTTCTTGCTTCGAATTTTTGTTTCTAAAATAAGGTCATTGCAAGTGACCACCAATAGCATATTTTTTTGGATTCTTGTGTGCACCAATAATTGCAACTTCTACAACAGGTTTCCCATTTGTTTCCGACGTGAATTTCATGACTTTATGTATTCTAAGACAAAAGACGACATGCCTGCTTCTTGCTTCGAATTTTTGTTTCTAAAATAAGGTCATTGCAAGTGACCACCAATAGCATATTTTTTTGGATTCTTGTGTGCACCAATAATTGCAACTTCGACAACAGGTTTCCCATTTGTTTCCGACGTGAATTTCATGACTTTATGTATTCTAAGACAAAAATGGACAGGCCTGCTTCTTGCTTCGAATTTTTGTTTCTAAAATAAGGTCATTGCAAGTGACCACCAATAGCATATTTTTTTGGATTCTTGTGTGCACCAATAATTGTAACTTGTACAACAGGTCTCCCATTTGTTTCGGACGTGAATTTCATGACTTTATATTTTTTTGGACAAAAGACGATATGCCTGCTTCTTGCTTCGAATTTCTGTTTCTAAAATAAGGTCATTGCAAGTGACCACCAATAGCATATTTTTTTGGATTCTTGTGTGCACCAATAATTGCAACTTCGACAACAGGTTTCCCATTTGTTTCCGACGTGAATTTCAGGACTTTATATTTTTTTGGACAAAAGACAACATGCATGCTTCTTGCTTCGAATTTTTGTTTCTAAAATAAGGTCATTGCAAGTGACCACCAATAGCATATTTTTTTGGATTCTTGTGTGCACCAATAATTGCAACTTCTACAACAGGTTTCCCATTTGTTTCCGACGTGAATTTCATGACTTTATGTATTCTAAGACAAAAAAGGACAGGCCTGCTTCTTGCTTCGAATTTTTGTTTCTAAAATAAGGTCATTGCAAGTGACCACCAATAGCATATTTTTTTGGATTCTTGTGTGCACCAATAATTGTAACTTCTACAACAGGTCTCCCATTTGTTTCGGACGTGAATTTCATGACTTTATAATTTTTTGGACAAAAGACGATATGCCTGCTTCTTGCTTCGAATTTTTGTTTCTAAAATAAGGTCATTGCAAGTGACCACCAATAGCATATTTTTTTGGATTCTTGTGTGCACCAATAATTGCAACTTCTACAACAGGTTTCCCATTTGTTTCCGACGTGAATTTCATGACTTTATATTTTTTTGGACAAAAGACAACATGCCTGCTTCTTGCTTCGAATTTTTGTTTCTAAAATAAGGTCATTGCAATTGACTACCAATAGCATATTTTTTTGGATTCTTGTGTGCACCAATAATTGCAACTTCTACAACAGGTTTCCCATTTGTTTCCGACGTGAATTTCATGACTTTATATTTTTTTGGACAAAAGACGACATGCCTGCTTCTTGCTTCGAATTTTTGTTTCTAAAATAAGGTCATTGCAATTGACCACCAATAGCATATCTTTTTGGATTCTTGTGTGCACCAATAATTGCAACTTGTACAACAGGTCTCCCATTTGTTTCCGACGTGAATTTCATGACTTTATGTATTCTAAGACAAAAAAGGACAGGCCTGCTTCTTGCTTCGAATTTTTGTTTCTAAAATAAGGTCATTGCAAGTGACCACCAATAGCATATTTTTTTGGATTCTTGTGTGCACCAATAATTGCAACTTCTACAACAGGTTTCCCATTTGTTTCCGACGTGAATTTCATGACTTTATGTATTCTAAGACAAAAAAGGACAGGCCTGCTTCTTGCTTCGAATTTTTGTTTCTAAAATAAGGTCATTGCAAGTGACCACCAATAGCATATTTTTTTGGATTCTTGTGTGCACCAATAATTGCAACTTCTACAACAGGTTTCCCATTTGTTTCCGACGTGAATTTCATGACTTTATGTATTCTAAGACAAAAAAGGACAGCCTGCTTCTTGCTTCGAATTTTTGTTTCTAAAATAAGGTCATTGCAAGTGACCACCAATAGCATATTTTTTTGGATTCTTGTGTGCACCAATAATTGCAACTTCTACAACAGGTTTCCCATTTGTTTCCGACGTGAATTTCATGACTTTATGTATTCTAAGACAAAAGACGACATGCCTGCTTCTTGCTTCGAATTTTTGTTTCTAAAATAAGGTCATTGCAAGTGACCACCAATAGCATATTTTTTTGGATTCTTGTGTGCACCAATAATTGCAACTTCGACAACAGGTTTCCCATTTGTTTCCGACGTGAATTTCATGACTTTATGTATTCTAAGACAAAAATGGACAGGCCTGCTTCTTGCTTCGAATTTTTGTTTCTAAAATAAGGTCATTGCAAGTGACCACCAATAGCATATTTTTTTGGATTCTTGTGTGCACCAATAATTGTAACTTGTACAACAGGTCTCCCATTTGTTTCGGACGTGAATTTCATGACTTTATATTTTTTTGGACAAAAGACGATATGCCTGCTTCTTGCTTCGAATTTC
Organism: Rhytidiadelphus loreus; assembly: GCA_947034895.1. Taxonomy (NCBI): domain Eukaryota; kingdom Viridiplantae; phylum Streptophyta; class Bryopsida; order Hypnales; family Hylocomiaceae; genus Rhytidiadelphus; species Rhytidiadelphus loreus. Next base: position 64,217,163 of record OX344763.1, on the reverse strand, counting down.
TGTTTCTAAAATAAGGTCATTGCAAGTGACCACCAATAGCATATTTTTTTGGATTCTTGTGTGCACCAATAATTGCAACTTCTACAACAGGTTTCCCATTTGTTTCCGACGTGAATTTCATGACTTTATATTTTTTTGGACAAAAGACAACATGCATGCTTCTTGCTTCGAATTTTTGTTTCTAAAATAAGGTCATTGCAAGTGACCACCAATAGCATATTTTTTTGGATTCTTGTGTGCACCAATAATTGCAACTTCGACAACAGGTTTCCCATTTGTTTCCGACGTGAATTTCATGACTTTATGTATTCTAAGACAAAAAAGGACAGGCCTGCTTCTTGCTTCGAATTTTTGTTTCTAAAATAAGGTCATTGCAAGTGACCACCAATAGCATATTTTTTTGGATTCTTGTGTGCACCAATAATTGCAACTTGTACAACAGGTCTCCCATTTGTTTGCGACGTGAATTTCAGGACTTTATATTTTTTTGGACAAAAGACGACATGCCTGCTTCTTGCTTCGAATTTTTGTTTCTAAAATAAGGTCATTGCAATTGACCACCAATAGCATATCTTTTTGGATTCTTGTGTGCACCAATAATTGCAACTTGTACAACAGGTTTCCCATTTGTTTCCGACGTGAATTTCATGACTTTATATTTTTTTGGACAAAAGACAACATGCATGCTTCTTGCTTCGAATTTTTGTTTCTAAAATAAGGTCATTGCAAGTGACCACCAATAGCATATTTTTTTGGATTCTTGTGTGCACCAATAATTGCAACTTCTACAACAGGTTTCCCATTTGTTTCCGACGTGAATTTCATGACTTTATGTATTCTAAGACAAAAGACGACATGCCTGCTTCTTGCTTCGAATTTTTGTTTCTAAAATAAGGTCATTGCAAGTGACCACCAATAGCATATTTTTTTGGATTCTTGTGTGCACCAATAATTGCAACTTGTACAACAGGTCTCCCATTTGTTTGCGACGTGAATTTCAGGACTTTATATTTTTTTGGACAAAAGACGACATGCCTGCTTCTTGCTTCGAATTTTTGTTTCTAAAATAAGGTCATTGCAATTGACCACCAATAGCATATCTTTTTGGATTCTTGTGTGCACCAATAATTGCAACTTGTACAACAGGTCTCCCATTTGTTTCCGACGTGAATTTCATGACTTTATGTATTCTAAGACAAAAAAGGACAGGCCTGCTTCTTGCTTCGAATTTTTGTTTCTAAAATAAGGTCATTGCAAGTGACCACCAATAGCATATTTTTTTGGATTCTTGTGTGCACCAATAATTGCAACTTCTACAACAGGTTTCCCATTTGTTTCCGACGTGAATTTCATGACTTTATGTATTCTAAGACAAAAGACGACATGCCTGCTTCTTGCTTCGAATTTTTGTTTCTAAAATAAGGTCATTGCAAGTGACCACCAATAGCATATTTTTTTGGATTCTTGTGTGCACCAATAATTGCAACTTCGACAACAGGTTTCCCATTTGTTTCCGACGTGAATTTCATGACTTTATGTATTCTAAGACAAAAAAGGACAGGCCTGCTTCTTGCTTCGAATTTTTGTTTCTAAAATAAGGTCATTGCAAGTGACCACCAATAGCATATTTTTTTGGATTCTTGTGTGCACCAATAATTGTAACTTGTACAACAGGTCTCCCATTTGTTTCGGACGTGAATTTCATGACTTTATATTTTTTTGGACAAAAGACGATATGCCTGCTTCTTGCTTCGAATTTCTGTTTCTAAAATAAGGTCATTGCAAGTGACCACCAATAGCATATTTTTTTGGATTCTTGTGTGCACCAATAATTGCAACTTCTACAACAGGTTTCCCATTTGTTTCCGACGTGAATTTCATGACTTTATGTATTCTAAGACAAAAAAGGACAGGCCTGCTTCTTGCTTCGAATTTTTGTTTCTAAAATAAGGTCATTGCAAGTGACCACCAATAGCATATTTTTTTGGATTCTTGTGTGCACCAATAATTGCAACTTCTACAACAGGTTTCCCATTTGTTTCCGACGTGAATTTCATGACTTTATATTTTTTTGGACAAAAGACGACATGCCTGCTTCTTGCTTCGAATTTTTGTTTCTAAAATAAGGTCATTGCAAGTGACCACCAATAGCATATTTTTTTGGATTCTTGTGTGCACGAATAATTGCAACTTGTACAACAGGTCTCCCATTTGTGTGCGACGTGAATTTCAGGACTTTATATTTTTTTGGACAAAAGACGACATGCCTGCTTCTTGCTTCGAATTTTTGTTTCTAAAATAAGGTCATTGCAATTGACCACCAATAGCATATCTTTTTGGATTCTTGTGTGCACGAATAATTGCAACTTGTACAACAGGTCTCCCATTTGTTTCCGACGTGAATTTCATGACTTTATGTATTCTAAGACAAAAAAGGACAGGCCTGCTTCTTGCTTCGAATTTTTGTTTCTAAAATAAGGTCATTGCAAGTGACCACCAATAGCATATTTTTTTGGATTCTTGTGTGCACCAATAATTGCAACTTCTACAACAGGTTTCCCATTTGTTTCCGACGTGAATTTCATGACTTTATGTATTCTAAGACAAAAAAGGACAGGCCTGCTTCTTGCTTCGAATTTTTGTTTCTAAAATAAGGTCATTGCAAGTGACCACCAATAGCATATTTTTTTGGATTCTTGTGTGCACCAATAATTGCAACTTCTACAACAGGTTTCCCATTTGTTTCCGACGTGAATTTCATGACTTTATGTATTCTAAGACAAAAAAGGACAGGCCTGCTTCTTGCTTCGAATTTTTGTTTCTAAAATAAGGTCATTGCAAGTGACCACCAATAGCATATTTTTTTGGATTCTTGTGTGCACCAATAATTGTAACTTCTACAACAGGTCTCCCATTTGTTTCCGACGTGAATTTCATGACTTTATATTTTTTTGGACAAAAGACGATATGCCTGCTTCTTGCTTCGAATTTTTGTTTCTAAAATAAGGTCATTGCAAGTGACCACCAATAGCATATTTTTTTGGATTCTTGTGTGCACCAATAATTGCAACTTCTACAACAGGTTTCCCATTTGTTTCCGACGTGAATTTCATGACTTTATATTTTTTTGGACAAAAGACGACATGCCTGCTTCTTGCTTCGAATTTTTGTTTCTAAAATAAGGTCATTGCAATTGACCACCAATAGCATATCTTTTTGGATTCTTGTGTGCACGAATAATTGCAACTTGTACAACAGGTCTCCCATTTGTTTCCGACGTGAATTTCATGACTTTATGTATTCTAAGACAAAAAAGGACAGGCCTGCTTCTTGCTTCGAATTTTTGTTTCTAAAATAAGGTCATTGCAAGTGACCACCAATAGCATATTTTTTTGGATTCTTGTGTGCACCAATAATTGCAACTTCTACAACAGGTTTCCCATTTGTTTCCGACGTGAATTTCATGACTTTATGTATTCTAAGACAAAAAAGGACAGGCCTGCTTCTTGCTTCGAATTTTTGTTTCTAAAATAAGGTCATTGCAAGTGACCACCAATAGCATATGTTTTTGGATTCTTGTGTGCACCAATAATTGTAACTTGTACAACAGGTCTCCCATTTGTTTCGGACGTGAATTTCATGACTTTATATTTTTTTGGACAAAAGACGATATGCCTGCTTCTTGCTTCGAATTTCTGTTTCTAAAATAAGGTCATTGCAAGTGACCACCAATAGCATATTTTTTTGGATTCTTGTGTGCACCAATAATTGCAACTTCTACAACAGGTTTCCCATTTGTTTCCGACGTGAATTTCATGACTTTATATTTTTTTGGACAAAAGACAACATGCCTGCTTCTTGCTTCGAATTTTTGTTTCTAAAATAAGGTCATTGCAATTCACTACCAATAGCATATTTTTTTAGATTCTTGTGTGCACCAATAATTGCAACTTCTACAACAGGTTTCCCATTTGTTTCCGACGTGAATTTCATGACTTTATATTTTTTTGGACAAAAGACGACATGCCTGCTTCTTGCTTCGAATTTTTGTTTCTAAAATAAGGTCATTGCAAGTGACCACCAATAGCATATTTTTTTGGATTCTTGTGTGCACCAATAATTGCAACTTGTACAACAGGTCTCCCATTTGTTTGCGACGTGAATTTCAGGACTTTATATTTTTTTGGACAAAAGACGACATGCCTGCTTCTTGCTTCGAATTTTTGTTTCTAAAATAAGGTCATTGCAATTGACCACCAATAGCATATCTTTTTGGATTCTTGTGTGCACCAATAATTGCAACTTGTACAACAGGTCTCCCATTTGTTTCCGACGTGAATTTCATGACTTTATGTATTCTAAGACAAAAAAGGACAGGCCTGCTTCTTGCTTCGAATTTTTGTTTCTAAAATAAGGTCATTGCAAGTGACCACCAATAGCATATTTTTTTGGATTCTTGTGTGCACCAATAATTGCAACTTCTACAACAGGTTTCCCATTTGTTTCCGACGTGAATTTCATGACTTTATGTATTCTAAGACAAAAGACGACATGCCTGCTTCTTGCTTCGAATTTTTGTTTCTAAAATAAGGTCATTGCAAGTGACCACCAATAGCATATTTTTTTGGATTCTTGTGTGCACCAATAATTGCAACTTCTACAACAGGTTTCCCATTTGTTTCCGACGTGAATTTCATGACTTTATGTATTCTAAGACAAAAAAGGACAGGCCTGCTTCTTGCTTCGAATTTTTGTTTCTAAAATAAGGTCATTGCAAGTGACCACCAATAGCATATGTTTTTGGATTCTTGTGTGCACCAATAATTGTAACTTGTACAACAGGTCTCCCATTTGTTTCGGACGTGAATTTCATGACTTTATATTTTTTTGGACAAAAGACGATATGCCTGCTTCTTGCTTCGAATTTTTGTTTCTAAAATAAGGTCATTGCAAGTGACCACCAATAGCATATTTTTTTGGATTCTTGTGTGCACCAATAATTGCAACTTCTACAACAGGTTTCCCATTTGTTTCCGACGTGAATTTCATGACTTTATATTTTTTTGGACAAAAGACGACATGCCTGCTTCTTGCTTCGAATTTCTGTTTCTAAAATAAGGTCATTGCAAGTGACCACCAATAGCATATTTTTTTGGATTCTTGTGTGCACCAATAATTGCAACTTGTACAACAGGTCTCCCATTTGTTTGCGACGTGAATTTCAGGACTTTATATTTTTTTGGACAAAAGACGACATGCCTGCTTCTTGCTTCGAATTTTTGTTTCTAAAATAAGGTCATTGCAATTGACCACCAATAGCATATCTTTTTGGATTCTTGTGTGCACGAATAATTGCAACTTGTACAACAGGTCTCCCATTTGTTTCCGACGTGAATTTCATGACTTTATGTATTCTAAGACAAAAAAGGACAGGCCTGCTTCTTGCTTCGAATTTTTGTTTCTAAAATAAGGTCATTGCAAGTGACCACCAATAGCATATTTTTTTGGATTCTTGTGTGCACCAATAATTGCAACTTCTACAACAGGTTTCCCATTTGTTTCCGACGTGAATTGCATGACTTTATGTATTCTAAGACAAAAGACAACATGCCTGCTTCTTGCTTCGAATTTTTGTTTCTAAAATAAGGTCATTGCAAGTGACCACCAATAGCATATTTTTTTGGATTCTTGTGTGCACCAATAATTGCAACTTCTACAACAGGTTTCCCATTTGTTTCCGACGTGAATTTCATGACTTTATGTATTCTAAGACAAAAAAGGACAGGCCTGCTTCTTGCTTCGAATTTTTGTTTCTAAAATAAGGTCATTGCAAGTGACCACCAATAGCATATGTTTTTGGATTCTTGTGTGCACCAATAATTGTAACTTGTACAACAGGTCTCCCATTTGTTTCGGACGTGAATTTCATGACTTTATATTTTTTTGGACAAAAGACGATATGCCTGCTTCTTGCTTCGAATTTCTGTTTCTAAAATAAGGTCATTGCAAGTGACCACCAATAGCATATTTTTTTGGATTCTTGTGTGCACCAATAATTGCAACTTCGACAACAGGTTTCCCATTTGTTTCCGACGTGAATTTCAGGACTTTATATTTTTTTGGACAAAAGACAACATGCATGCTTCTTGCTTCGAATTTTTGTTTCTAAAATAAGGTCATTGCAAGTGACCACCAATAGCATATTTTTTTGGATTCTTGTGTGCACCAATAATTGCAACTTCTACAACAGGTTTCCCATTTGTTTCCGACGTGAATTTCATGACTTTATGTATTCTAAGACAAAAAAGGACAGGCCTGCTTCTTGCTTCGAATTTTTGTTTCTAAAATAAGGTCATTGCAAGTGACCACCAATAGCATATTTTTTTAGATTCTTGTGTGCACCAATAATTGCAACTTCTACAACAGGTTTCCCATTTGTTTCCGACGTGAATTTCATGACTTTATATTTTTTTGGACAAAAGACGACATGCCTGCTTCTTGCTTCGAATTTCTGTTTCTAAAATAAGGTCATTGCAAGTGACCACCAATAGCATATTTTTTTGGATTCTTGTGTGCACCAATAATTGCAACTTGTACAACAGGTCTCCCATTTGTTTGCGACGTGAATTTCAGGACTTTATATTTTTTTGGACAAAAGACGACATGCCTGCTTCTTGCTTCGAATTTTTGTTTCTAAAATAAGGTCATTGCAAGTGACCACCAATAGCATATCTTTTTGGATTCTTGTGTGCACGAATAATTGCAACTTGTACAACAGGTCTCCCATTTGTTTCCGACGTGAATTTCATGACTTTATGTATTCTAAGACAAAAAAGGACAGGCCTGCTTCTTGCTTCGAATTTTTGTTTCTAAAATAAGGTCATTGCAAGTGACCACCAATAGCATATTTTTTTGGATTCTTGTGTGCACCAATAATTGCAACTTCTACAACAGGTTTCCCATTTGTTTCCGACGTGAATTGCATGACTTTATGTATTCTAAGACAAAAGACAACATGCCTGCTTCTTGCTTCGAATTTTTGTTTCTAAAATAAGGTCATTGCAAGTGACCACCAATAGCATATTTTTTTGGATTCTTGTGTGCACCAATAATTGCAACTTCTACAACAGGTTTCCCATTTGTTTCCGACGTGAATTTCATGACTTTATGTATTCTAAGACAAAAAAGGACAGGCCTGCTTCTTGCTTCGAATTTTTGTTTCTAAAATAAGGTCATTGCAAGTGACCACCAATAGCATATTTTTTTGGATTCTTGTGTGCACCAATAATTGTAACTTGTACAACAGGTCTCCCATTTGTTTCCGACGTGAATTTCATGACTTTATATTTTTTTGGACAAAAGACGATATGCCTGCTTCTTGCTTCGAATTTCTGTTTCTAAAATAAGGTCATTGCAAGTGACCACCAATAGCATATTTTTTTGGATTCTTGTGTGCACCAATAATTGCAACTTCTACAACAGGTTTCCCATTTGTTTCCGACGTGAATTTCATGACTTTATATTTTTTTGGACAAAAGACGACATGCCTGCTTCTTGCTTCGAATTTTTGTTTCTAAAATAAGGTCATTGCAAGTGACCACCAATAGCATATGTTTTTGGATTCTTGTGTGCACCAATAATTGCAACTTCTACAACAGGTTTCCCATTTGTTTCCGACGTGAATTGCATGACTTTATGTATTCTAAGACAAAAAAGGACAGGCCTGCTTCTTGCTTCGAATTTTTGTTTCTAAAATAAGGTCATTGCAAGTGACCACCAATAGCATATTTTTTTGGATTCTTGTGTGCACCAATAATTGCAACTTCTACAACAGGTTTCCCATTTGTTTCCGACGTGAATTTCATGACTTTATGTATTCTAAGACAAAAAAGGACAGGCCTGCTTCTTGCTTCGAATTTTTGTTTCTAAAATAAGGTCATTGCAAGTGACCACCAATAGCATATGTTTTTGGATTCTTGTGTGCACCAATAATTGTAACTTGTACAACAGGTCTCCCATTTGTTTCGGACGTGAATTTCATGACTTTATATTTTTTTGGACAAAAGACGATACGCCTGCTTCTTGCTTCGAATTTTTGTTTCTAAAATAAGGTCATTGCAAGTGACCACCAATAGCATATTTTTTTGGATTCTTGTGTGCACCAATAATTGCAACTTCTACAACAGGTTTCCCATTTGTTTCCGACGTGAATTTCATGACTTTATATTTTTTTGGACAAAAGACAACATGCCTGCTTCTTGCTTCGAATTTTTGTTTCTAAAATAAGGTCATTGCAATTCACTACCAATAGCATATTTTTTTAGATTCTTGTGTGCACCAATAATTGCAACTTCTACAACAGGTTTCCCATTTGTTTCCGACGTGAATTTCATGACTTTATATTTTTTTGGACAAAAGACGACATGCCTGCTTCTTGCTTCGAATTTCTGTTTCTAAAATAAGGTCATTGCAAGTGACCACCAATAGCATATTTTTTTGGATTCTTGTGTGCACCAATAATTGCAACTTGTACAACAGGTCTCCCATTTATTTGCGACGTGAATTTCAGGACTTTATATTTTTTTGGACAAAAGACGACATGCCTGCTTCTTGCTTCGAATTTTTGTTTCTAAAATAAGGTCATTGCAATTGACCACCAATAGCATATCTTTTTGGATTCTTGTGTGCACGAATAATTGCAACTTGTACAACAGGTCTCTCATTTGTTTCCGACGTGAATTTCATGACTTTATATTTTTTTGGACAAAAGACGACATGCCTGCTTCTTGCTTCGAATTTTTGTTTCTAAAATAAGGTCATTGCAAGTGACCACCAATAGCATATTTTTTTGGATTCTTGTGTTCACCAATAATTGCAACTTCTACAACAGGTTTCCCATTTGTTTCCGACGTGAATTTCATGACTTTATGTATTCTAAGACAAAAGACGACATGCCTGCTTCTTGCTTCGAATTTTTGTTTCTAAAATAAGGTCATTGCAATTGACTACCAATAGCATATTTTTTTGGATTCTTGTGTGCACCAATAATTGCAACTTCTACAACAGGTTTCCCATTTGTTTCCGACGTGAATTGCATGACTTTATGTATTCTAAGACAAAAAAGGACAAGCCTGCTCCTTGCTTCGAATTTTTGTTTCTAAAATAAGGTCATTGCAAGTGACCACCAATAGCATATTTTTTTGGATTCTTGTGTGCACCAATAATTGCAACTTCTACAACAGGTTTCCCATTTGTTTCCGACGTGAATTGCATGACTTTATGTATTCTAAGACAAAAAAGGACAAGCCTGCTTCTTGCTTCGAATTTTTGTTTTTAAAATAAGGTCATTGCAAGTGACCACCAATAGCATATTTTTTTGGATTCTTGTGTGCACCAATAATTGCAACTTCTACAACAGGTTTCCCATTTGTTTCCGACGTGAATTGCATGACTTTATGTATTCTAAGACAAAAAAGGACAAGCCTGCTTCTTGCTTCGAATTTTTGTTTCTAAAATAAGGTCATTGCAATTGACTACCAATAGCATATTTTTTTGGATTCTTGTGTGCACCAATAATTGCAACTTCTACAACAGGTTTCCCATTTGTTTCCGACGTGAATTTCAGGACTTTATGTATTCTAAGACAAAAGACGACATGCCTGCTTCTTGCTTCGAATTTTTGTTTCTAAAATAAGGTAATTGCAATTGACTACCAATAGCATATTTTTTTGGATTCTTGTGTGCACCAATAATTGCAACTTCTACAACAGGTTTCCCATTTGTTTCCGACGTGAATTGCATGACTTTATGTATTCTAAGACAAAAAAGGACAAGCCTGCTCCTTGCTTCGAATTTTTGTTTCTAAAATAAGGTCATTGCAAGTGACCACCAATAGCATATTTTTTTGGATTCTTGTGTGCACCAATAATTGCAACTTCTACAACAGGTTTCCCATTTGTTTCCGACGTGAATTGCATGACTTTATGTATTCTAAGACAAAAAAGGACAAGCCTGCTTCTTGCTTCGAATTTTTGTTTCTAAAATAAGGTCATTGCAAGTGACCACCAATAGCATATTTTTTTGGATTCTTGTGTGCACCAATAATTGCAACTTCTACAACAGGTTTCCCATTTGTTTCCGACGTGAATTTCAGGACTTTATGTATTCTAAGACAAAAGACGACATGCCTGCTTCTTGCTTCGAATTTTTGTTTCTAAAATAAGGTCATTGCAATTGACTACCAATAGGATATTTTTTTGGATTCTTGTGTGCACCAATAATTGCAACTTCTACAACAGGTTTCCCATTTGTTTCTGACGTGAATTTCATGACTTTATGTATTCTAAGACAAAAAAGGACAGGCCTGCTTCTTGCTTCGAACTTTTGTTTCTAAAATAAGGTCATTGCAAGTGACCACCAATAGCATATTTTTTTGGATTCTTGTGTGCACCAATAATTGCAACTTCTACAACAGGTTTCCCATTTGTTTCCGACGTGAATTGCATGACTTTATGTATTCTAAGACAAAAAAGGACAAGCCTGCTTCTTGCTTCGAATTTTTGTTTCTAAAATATGGTCATTGCAAGTGACCACCAATAGCATATTTTTTTGGATTCTTGTGTGCACCAATAATTGCAACTTCTACAACAGGTTTCCCATTTGTTTCTGACGTAAATTTCATGATTTTATGTATTCTAAGACAAAAAAGGACAGGCCTGCTTCTTGCTTCGAATTTTTGTTTCTAAAATAAGGTCATTGCAATTGACCACGAATAGCATATTTTTTTGGATTCTTGTGTGCACCAATAATTGCAACTTCTACAACAGGTTTCCCATTTGTTTCCGACGTGAATTTCATGACTTTATGTATTCTAAGACAAAAGACGACATGCCTGCTTCTTGCTTCGAATTTTTGTTTCTAAAATAAGGTCATTGCAATTGACTACCAATAGGATATTCTTTTGGATTCTTGTGTGCACCAATAATTGCAACTTCTACAACAGGTTTCCCATTTGTTTCCGACGTGAATTTCAGGACTTTATGTATTCTAAGACAAAAGACGACATGCCTGCTTCTTGCTTCGAATTTTTGTTTCTAAAATAAGGTCATTGCAATTGACTACCAATAGCATATTTTTTTGGATTCTTGTGTGCACCAATAATTGCAACTTCTACAACAGGTTTCCCATTTGTTTCCGACGTGAATTGCATGACTTTATGTATTCTAAGACAAAAAAGGACAAGCCTGCTTCTTGCTTCGAATTTTTGTTTCTAAAATAAGGTCATTGCAATTGACTACCAATAGGATATTTTTTTGGATTCTTGTGTGCACCAATAATTGCAACTTCTACAACAGGTTTCCCATTTGTTTCTGACGTAAAGTTCATGACTTTATGTATTCTAAGACAAAAAAGGACAGGCCTGCTTCTTGCTTCGAATTTTTGTTTCTAAAATAAGGTCATTGCAATTGACCACCAATAGGATATTTTTTTGGATTCTTGTGTGCACCAATAATTGCAACTTCTACAACAGGTTTCCCATTTGTTTCCGACGTGAATTGCATGACTTTATGTATTCTAAGACAAAAAAGGACAAGCCTGCTTCTTGCTTCGAATTTTTGTTTCTAAAATAAGGTCATTGCAATTGACTACCAATAGGATATTTTTTTGGATTCTTGTGTGCACCAATAATTGCAACTTCTACAACAGGTTTCCCATTTGTTTCTGACGTAAATTTCATGACTTTATGTATTCTAAGACAAAAAAGGACAGGCCTGCTTCTTGCTTCGAATTTTTGTTTCTAAAATAAGGTCATTGCAAGTGACCACCAATAGCATATTTTTTTGGATTCTTGTGTGCACCAATAATTGCAACTTCTACAACAGGTTTCCCATTTGTTTCCGACGTGAATTTCAGGACTTTATGTATTCTAAGACAAAAGACGACATGCCTGCTTCTTGCTTCGAATTTTTGTTTCTAAAATAAGGTCATTGCAATTGACTACCAATAGGATATTTTTTTGGATTCTTGTGTGCACCAATAATTGCAACTTCTACAACAGGTTTCCCATTTGTTTCCGACGTGAATTTCATGACTTTATGTATTCTAAGACAAAAAAGGACAGGCCTGCTTCTTGCTTCGAATTTTTGTTTCTAAAATAAGGTCATTGCAAGTGACTACCAATAGCATATTTCTTTGGATTCTTGTGTGCACCAATAATTGCAACTTCTACAACAGGTTTCCCATTTGTTTCCGACGTGAATTTCATGACTTTATGTATTCTAAGACAAAAGACGACATGCCTGCTTCTTGCTTCGAATTTTTGTTTCTAAAATAAGGTCATTGCAATTGACTACCAATAGCATATTTTTTTGGATTCTTGTGTGCACCAATAATTGCAACTTCTACAACAGGTTTCCCATTTGTTTCCGACGTGAATTGCATGACTTTATGTATTCTAAGACAAAAAAGGACAAGCCTGCTTCTTGCTTCGAATTTTTGTTTCTAAAATAAGGTCATTGCAAGTGACCACCAATAGCATATTTCTTTGGATTCTTGTGTGCACCAATAATTGCAACTTCTACAACAGGTTTCCCATTTGTTTCCGACGTGAATTTCATGACTTTATGTATTCTAAGACAAAAAAGGACAGGCCTGCTTCTTGCTTCGAATTTTTGTTTCTAAAATAAGGTCATTGCAAGTGACCACCAATAGCATATTTTTTTGGATTCTTGTGTGCACCAATAATTGCAACTTCTACAACAGGTTTCCCATTTGTTTCCGACGTGAATTTCATGACTTTATGTATTCTAAGACAAAAAAGGACAGGCCTGCTTCTTGCTTCGAATTTTTGTTTCTAAAATAAGGTCATTGCAAGTGACTACCAATAGCATATTTCTTTGGATTCTTGTGTGCACCAATAATTGCAACTTCTACAACAGGTTTCCCATTTGTTTCCGACGTGAATTGCATGACTTTATGTATTCTAAGACAAAAAAGGACAAGCCTGCTTCTTGCTTCGAATTTTTGTTTCTAAAATAAGGTCATTGCAAGTGACCACCAATAGCATATTTTTTTGGATTCTTGTGTGCACCAATAATTGCAACTTCTACAACAGGTCTCCCATTTGTTTCCGACGTGAATTGCATGACTTTATGTAATCTAAGACAAAAAAGGACAGGCCTGCTTCTTGCTTCGAATTTTTGTTTCTAAAATAAGGTCATTGCAAGTCACTACCAATAGCATATTTTTTTGGATTCTTGTGTGCACCAATAATTGCAACTTCTACAACAGGTTTCCCATTTGTTTCCGACGTGAATTTCATGACTTTATATTTCTCTAGACAAAAGACGACATGCCTGCTTCTTGCTTCGAATTTTTGTTTCTAAAATAAGGTCATTGCAAGTGACCACCAATAGCATATTTTTTTGGATTCTTGTGTGCACCAATAATTGCAACTTCTACAACAGGTTTCCCATTTGTTTCCGACGTGAATTTCATGACTTTATGTATTCTAAGACAAAAGACGACATGCCTGCTTCTTGCTTCGAATTTTTGTTTCTAAAATAAGGTCATTGCAATTGACTACCAATAGCATATTTTTTTGGATTCTTGTGTGCACCAATAATTGCAACTTCTACAACAGGTTTCCCATTTGTTTCCGACGTGAATTGCATGACTTTATGTATTCTAAGACAAAAAAGGACAAGCCTGCTTCTTGCTTCGAATTTTTGTTTCTAAAATAAGGTCATTGCAAGTGACCACCAATAGCATATTTTTTTGGATTCTTGTGTGCACCAATAATTGCAACTTCTACAACAGGTCTCCCATTTGTTTCCGACGTGAATTGCATGACTTTATGTATTCTAAGACAAAAAAGGACAGGCCTGCTTCTTGCTTCGAATTTTTGTTTCTAAAATAAGGTCATTGCAAGTGACTACCAATAGCATATTTTTTTGGATTCTTGTGTGCACGAATAATTGCAACTTCTACAACAGGTTTCCCATTTGTTTCCGACGTGAATTTCATGACTTTATATTTCTCTAGACAAAAGACGACATGCCTGCTTCTTGCTTCGAATTTTTGTTTCTAAAATAAGGTCATTGCAAGTGACCACCAATAGCATATTTTTTTGGATTCTTGTGTGCACCAATAATTGCAACTTCTACAACAGGTTTCCCATTTGTTTCCGACGTGAATTTCATGACTTTATGTATTCTAAGACAAAAAAGGACAGGCCTGCTTCTTGCTTCGAATTTTTGTTTCTAAAATAAGGTCATTGCAAGTGACTACCAATAGCATATTTCTTTGGATTCTTGTGTGCACCAATAATTGCAACTTCTACAACAGGTTTCCCATTTGTTTCCGACGTGAATTTCATGACTTTATGTATTCTAAGACAAAAGACGACATGCCTGCTTCTTGCTTCGAATTTTTGTTTCTAAAATAAGGTCATTGCAATTGACTACCAATAGCATATTTTTTTGGATTCTTGTGTGCACCAATAATTGCAACTTCTACAACAGGTTTCCCATTTGTTTCCGACGTGAATTGCATGACTTTATGTATTCTAAGACAAAAAAGGACAAGCCTGCTTCTTGCTTCGAATTTTTGTTTCTAAAATAAGGTCATTGCAAGTGACCACCAATAGCATATTTCTTTGGATTCTTGTGTGCACCAATAATTGCAACTTCTACAACAGGTTTCCCATTTGTTTCCGACGTGAATTTCATGACTTTATGTATTCTAAGACAAAAAAGGACAGGCCTGCTTCTTGCTTCGAATTTTTGTTTCTAAAATAAGGTCATTGCAAGTGACCACCAATAGCATATTTTTTTGGATTCTTGTGTGCACCAATAATTGCAACTTCTACAACAGGTTTCCCATTTGTTTCCGACGTGAATTTCAGGACTTTATGTATTCTAAGACAAAAAAGGACAGGCCTGCTTCTTGCTTCGAATTTTTGTTTCTAAAATAAGGTCATTGCAAGTGACCACCAATAGCATATTTTTTTGGATTCTTGTGTGCACCAATAATTGCAACTTCTACAACAGGTTTCCCTTTTGTTTCCGACGTGAATTTCATGACTTTATGTATTCTAAGACAAAAAAGGACAGGCCTGCTTCTTGCTTCGAATTTTTGTTTCTAAAATAAGGTCATTGCAAGTGACCACCAATAGCATATTTTTTTGGATTCTTGTGTGCACCAATAATTGCAACTTCTACAACAGGTCTCCCATTTGTTTCCGACGTGAATTTCATGACCTTATATTTTTTTGGACAAAAGACGACATGCCTGCTTCTTGCTTCGAATTTTTGTTTCTAAAATAAGGTCATTGCAAGTGACCACCAATAGCATATTTTTTTGGATTCTTCTGTGCACCAATAATTGCAACTTCTACAACAGGTTTCCCATTTGTTTCCGACGTGAATTTCATGACTTTATGTATTCTAAGACAAAAAAGGACAGGCCTGCTTCTTGCTTCGAATTTTTGTTTCTAAAATAAGGTCATTGCAATTGAACACCAATAGCATATTTTTTTGGATTCTTGTGTGCACCAATAATTGCAACTTCTACAACAGGTTTCCCATTTGTTTCCGACGTGAATTGCATGACTTTATGTATTCTAAGACAAAAAAGGACAAGCCTGCTTCTTGCTTCGAATTTTTGTTTCTAAAATAAGATCATTGCAATTGACTACCAATAGCATATTTTTTTGGATTCTTGTGTGCACCAATAATTGCAACTTCTACAACAGGTTTCCCATTTGTTTCCGACGTGAATTGCATGACTTTATGTATTCTAAGACAAAAAAGGACAGGCCTGCTTCTTGCTTCGAATTTTTGTTTCTAAAATAAGGTCATTGCAAGTGACCACCAATAGCATATTTTTTTGGATTCTTGTGTGCACGAATAATTGCAACTTGTACAACAGGTCTCCCATTTGTTTCCGACGTGAATTTCATGACCTTATATTTTTTTGGACAAAAGACGACATGCCTGCTTCTTGCTTCGAATTTTTGTTTCTAAAATAAGGTCATTGCAAGTGACCACCAATAGCATCTTTTTTTGGATTCTTGTGTGCACCAATAATTGCAACTTCTACAACAGGTTTCCCATTTGTTTCCGACGTGAATTTCATGACTTTATATTTTTTTGGACCAAAAAGGACAGGCCTGCTTCTTACTTCGAATTTTTGTTTCTAAAATAAGGTCATTGCAAGTGACCACCAATAGCATATTTTTTTGGATTCTTGTGTGCACCAATAATTGCAACTTCTACAACAGGTTTCCCATTTGTTTCCGACGTGAATTGCATGACTTTATGTATTCTAAGACAAAAAAGGACAGGCCTGCTTCTTGCTTCGAATTTTTGTTTCTAAAATAAGGTCATTGCAAGTGACCACCAATAGCATATTTTTTTGGATTCTTGTGTGCACCAATAATTGCAACTTGTACAACAGGTCTCCCATTTGTTTCCGACGTGAATTTCATGACTTTATATTTTCTAAGACAAAAGACGACATGCCTGCTTCTTGCTTCGAATTTTTGTTTCTAAAATAAGGTCATTGCAATTGACCACCAATAGCATATCTTTTTGGATTCTTGTGTGCACCAATAATTGCAACTTGTACAACAGGTCTCCCATTTGTTTCCGACGTGAATTTCATGACTTTATATTTTTTTGGGCAAAAGACGACATGCCTGCTTCTTGCTTCGAATTTTTGTTTCTAAAATAAGGTCATTGCAAGTGACCACCAATAGCATATTTTTTTGGATTCTTGTGTGCACCAATAATTGCAACTTGTACAACAGGTCTCCCATTTGTTTCCGACGTGAATTTCATGACCTTATATTTTTTTGGACAAAAGACGACATGCCTGCTTCTTGCTTCGAATTTTTGTTTCTAAAATAAGGTCATTGCAAGTGACCACCAATAGCATATTTTTTTGGATTCTTGTGTGCACCAATAATTGCAACTTCTACAACAGGTTTCCCATTTGTTTCCGACGTGAATTTCATGACTTTATGTATTCTAAGACAAAAAAGGACAGGCCTGCTTCTTGCTTCGAATTTTTGTTTCTAAAATAAGGTCATTGCAATTGAACACCAATAGCATATTTTTTTGGATTCTTGTGTGCACCAATAATTGCAACTTCTACAACAGGTTTCCCATTTGTTTCCGACGTGAATTGCATGACTTTATGTATTCTAAGACAAAAAAGGACAAGCCTGCTTCTTGCTTCGAATTTTTGTTTCTAAAATAAGATCATTGCAATTGACTACCAATAGCATATTTTTTTGGATTCTTGTGTGCACCAATAATTGCAACTTCTACAACAGGTTTCCCATTTGTTTCCGACGTGAATTGCATGACTTTATGTATTCTAAGACAAAAAAGGACAGGCCTGCTTCTTGCTTCGAATTTTTGTTTCTAAAATAAGGTCATTGCAAGTGACCACCAATAGCATATTTTTTTGGATTCTTGTGTGCACGAATAATTGCAACTTGTACAACAGGTCTCCCATTTGTTTCCGACGTGAATTTCATGACCTTATATTTTTTTGGACAAAAGACGACATGCCTGCTTCTTGCTTCGAATTTTTGTTTCTAAAATAAGGTCATTGCAAGTGACCACCAATAGCATCTTTTTTTGGATTCTTGTGTGCACCAATAATTGCAACTTCTACAACAGGTTTCCCATTTGTTTCCGACGTGAATTTCATGACTTTATATTTTTTTGGACCAAAAAGGACAGGCCTGCTTCTTACTTCGAATTTTTGTTTCTAAAATAAGGTCATTGCAAGTGACCACCAATAGCATATTTTTTTGGATTCTTGTGTGCACCAATAATTGCAACTTCTACAACAGGTTTCCCATTTGTTTCCGACGTGAATTGCATGACTTTATGTATTCTAAGACAAAAAAGGACAGGCCTGCTTCTTGCTTCGAATTTTTGTTTCTAAAATAAGGTCATTGCAAGTGACCACCAATAGCATATTTTTTTGGATTCTTGTGTGCACCAATAATTGCAACTTCTACAACAGGTTTCCCATTTGTTTCCGACGTGAATTTCAGGACTTTATGTATTCTAAGACAAAAAAGGACAGGCCTGCTTCTTGCTTCGAATTTTTGTTTCTAAAATAAGGTCATTGCAAGTGACCACCAATAGCATATTTTTTTGGATTCTTGTGTGCACCAATAATTGCAACTTCTACAACAGGTTTCCCTTTTGTTTCCGACGTGAATTTCATGACTTTATGTATTCTAAGACAAAAAAGGACAGGCCTGCTTCTTGCTTCGAATTTTTGTTTCTAAAATAAGGTCATTGCAAGTGACCACCAATAGCATATTTTTTTGGATTCTTGTGTGCACCAATAATTGCAACTTCTACAACAGGTCTCCCATTTGTTTCCGACGTGAATTTCATGACCTTATATTTTTTTGGACAAAAGACGACATGCCTGCTTCTTGCTTCGAATTTTTGTTTCTAAAATAAGGTCATTGCAAGTGACCACCAATAGCATATTTTTTTGGATTCTTCTGTGCACCAATAATTGCAACTTCTACAACAGGTTTCCCATTTGTTTCCGACGTGAATTTCATGACTTTATGTATTCTAAGACAAAAAAGGACAGGCCTGCTTCTTGCTTCGAATTTTTGTTTCTAAAATAAGGTCATTGCAATTGAACACCAATAGCATATTTTTTTGGATTCTTGTGTGCACCAATAATTGCAACTTCTACAACAGGTTTCCCATTTGTTTCCGACGTGAATTGCATGACTTTATGTATTCTAAGACAAAAAAGGACAAGCCTGCTTCTTGCTTCGAATTTTTGTTTCTAAAATAAGATCATTGCAATTGACTACCAATAGCATATTTTTTTGGATTCTTGTGTGCACCAATAATTGCAACTTCTACAACAGGTTTCCCATTTGTTTCCGACGTGAATTGCATGACTTTATGTATTCTAAGACAAAAAAGGACAGGCCTGCTTCTTGCTTCGAATTTTTGTTTCTAAAATAAGGTCATTGCAAGTGACCACCAATAGCATATTTTTTTGGATTCTTGTGTGCACGAATAATTGCAACTTGTACAACAGGTCTCCCATTTGTTTCCGACGTGAATTTCATGACCTTATATTTTTTTGGACAAAAGACGACATGCCTGCTTCTTGCTTCGAATTTTTGTTTCTAAAATAAGGTCATTGCAAGTGACCACCAATAGCATCTTTTTTTGGATTCTTGTGTGCACCAATAATTGCAACTTCTACAACAGGTTTCCCATTTGTTTCCGACGTGAATTTCATGACTTTATATTTTTTTGGACCAAAAAGGACAGGCCTGCTTCTTACTTCGAATTTTTGTTTCTAAAATAAGGTCATTGCAAGTGACCACCAATAGCATATTTTTTTGGATTCTTGTGTGCACCAATAATTGCAACTTCTACAACAGGTTTCCCATTTGTTTCCGACGTGAATTGCATGACTTTATGTATTCTAAGACAAAAAAGGACAGGCCTGCTTCTTGCTTCGAATTTTTGTTTCTAAAATAAGGTCATTGCAAGTGACCACCAATAGCATATTTTTTTGGATTCTTGTGTGCACCAATAATTGCAACTTGTACAACAGGTCTCCCATTTGTTTCCGACGTGAATTTCATGACTTTATATTTTCTAAGACAAAAGACGACATGCCTGCTTCTTGCTTCGAATTTTTGTTTCTAAAATAAGGTCATTGCAATTGACCACCAATAGCATATCTTTTTGGATTCTTGTGTGCACCAATAATTGCAACTTGTACAACAGGTCTCCCATTTGTTTCCGACGTGAATTTCATGACTTTATATTTTTTTGGGCAAAAGACGACATGCCTGCTTCTTGCTTCGAATTTTTGTTTCTAAAATAAGGTCATTGCAAGTGACCACCAATAGCATATTTTTTTGGATTCTTGTGTGCACCAATAATTGCAACTTGTACAACAGGTCTCCCATTTGTTTCCGACGTGAATTTCATGACCTTATATTTTTTTGGACAAAAGACGACATGCCTGCTTCTTGCTTCGAATTTTTGTTTCTAAAATAAGGTCATTGCAAGTGACCACCAATAGCATATTTTTTTGGATTCTTGTGTGCACCAATAATTGCAACTTCTACAACAGGTTTCCCATTTGTTTCCGACGTGAATTTCATGACTTTATGTATTCTAAGACAAAAAAGGACAGGCCTGCTTCTTGCTTCGAATTTTTGTTTCTAAAATAAGGTCATTGCAATTGAACACCAATAGCATATTTTTTTGGATTCTTGTGTGCACCAATAATTGCAACTTCTACAACAGGTTTCCCATTTGTTTCCGACGTGAATTGCATGACTTTATGTATTCTAAGACAAAAAAGGACAAGCCTGCTTCTTGCTTCGAATTTTTGTTTCTAAAATAAGATCATTGCAATTGACTACCAATAGCATATTTTTTTGGATTCTTGTGTGCACCAATAATTGCAACTTCTACAACAGGTTTCCCATTTGTTTCCGACGTGAATTGCATGACTTTATGTATTCTAAGACAAAAAAGGACAGGCCTGCTTCTTGCTTCGAATTTTTGTTTCTAAAATAAGGTCATTGCAAGTGACCACCAATAGCATATTTTTTTGGATTCTTGTGTGCACGAATAATTGCAACTTGTACAACAGGTCTCCCATTTGTTTCCGACGTGAATTTCATGACCTTATATTTTTTTGGACAAAAGACGACATGCCTGCTTCTTGCTTCGAATTTTTGTTTCTAAAATAAGGTCATTGCAAGTGACCACCAATAGCATCTTTTTTTGGATTCTTGTGTGCACCAATAATTGCAACTTCTACAACAGGTTTCCCATTTGTTTCCGACGTGAATTTCATGACTTTATATTTTTTTGGACCAAAAAGGACAGGCCTGCTTCTTACTTCGAATTTTTGTTTCTAAAATAAGGTCATTGCAAGTGACCACCAATAGCATATTTTTTTGGATTCTTGTGTGCACCAATAATTGCAACTTCTACAACAGGTTTCCCATTTGTTTCCGACGTGAATTGCATGACTTTATGTATTCTAAGACAAAAAAGGACAGGCCTGCTTCTTGCTTCGAATTTTTGTTTCTAAAATAAGGTCATTGCAAGTGACCACCAATAGCATATTTTTTTGGATTCTTGTGTGCACCAATAATTGCAACTTGTACAACAGGTCTCCCATTTGTTTCCGACGTGAATTTCATGACTTTATATTTTCTAAGACAAAAGACGACATGCCTGCTTCTTGCTTCGAATTTTTGTTTCTAAAATAAGGTCATTGCAATTGACCACCAATAGCATATCTTTTTGGATTCTTGTGTGCACCAATAATTGCAACTTGTACAACAGGTCTCCCATTTGTTTCCGACGTGAATTTCATGACTTTATATTTTTTTGGGCAAAAGACGACATGCCTGCTTCTTGCTTCGAATTTTTGTTTCTAAAATAAGGTCATTGCAAGTGACCACCAATAGCATATTTTTTTGGATTCTTGTGTGCACCAATAATTGCAACTTGTACAACAGGTCTCCCATTTGTTTCCGACGTGAATTTCATGACCTTATATTTTTTTGGACAAAAGACGACATGCCTGCTTCTTGCTTCGAATTTTTGTTTCTAAAATAAGGTCATTGCAAGTGACCACCAATAGCATATTTTTTTGGATTCTTGTGTGCACCAATAATTGCAACTTCTACAACAGGTTTCCCATTTGTTTCCGACGTGAATTTCATGACTTTATGTATTCTAAGACAAAAAAGGACAGGCCTGCTTCTTGCTTCGAATTTTTGTTTCTAAAATAAGGTCATTGCAAGTGACCACCAATAGCATATTTTTTTGGATTCTTGTGCGCACCAATAATTGCAACTTCTACAACAGGTTTCCCATTTGTTTCCGACGTGAATTTCATGACTTTATATTTTCTAAGACAAAAAAGGACATGCCTGCTTCTTGCTTCGAATTTTTGTTTCTAAAATAAGGTCATTGCAATTGACCACCAATAGCATATCTTTTTGGATTCTTGTGTGCACCAATAATTGCAACCTGTACAACAGGTCTCCCATTTGTTTCCGACGTGAATTTCATGACTTTATATTTTTTTGCACAAAAGACGACATGCCTGCTTCTTGCTTCGAATTTTTGTTTCTAAAATAAGGTCATTGCAAGTGACCACCAATAGCATATTTTTTTGGATTCTTGTGTGCACCAATAATTGCAACTTCTACAACAGGTTTCCCATTTGTTTCCGATGTGAATTTCATGACTTTATATTTTTTTGGACAAAAGACGACATGCCTGCTTCTTGCTTCGAATTTTTGTTTCTAAAATAAGGTCATTGCAAGTGACCACGAATAGCATATTTTTTTGGATTCTTGTGCGCACCAATAATTGCAACTTCTACAACAGGTTTCCCATTTGTTTCCGACGTGAATTTCATGACTTTATATTTTCTAAGACAAAAAAGGACATGCCTGCTTCTTGCTTCGAATTTTTGTTTCTAAAATAAGGTCATTGCAAGTGACTACCAATAGCATATTTTTTTGGATTCTTGTGTGCACCAATAATTGCAACTTCTACAACAGGTTTCCCATTTGTTTCCGACGTGAATTGCATGACTTTATGTATTCTAAGACAAAAAAGGACAGGCCTGCTTCTTGCTTCGAATTTTTGTTTCTAAAATAAGGTCATTGCAAGTGACCACCAATAGCATATTTTTTTGGATTCTTGTGTGCACCAATAATTGCAACTTCTACAACAGGTTTCCCATTTGTTTCCGACGTGAATTTCAGGACTTTTTATTTTTTTGGACAAAAAAGGACAGGCCTGCTTCTTGCTTCGAATTTTTGTTTCTAAAATAAGGTCATTGCAAGTGACTACCAATAGCATATTTTTTTTGGATTCTTGTGTGCACCAATAATTGCAACTTCTACAACAGGTTTCCCATTTGTTTCCGACGTGAATTGCATGACTTTATGTATTCTAAGACAAAAAAGGACAGGCCTGCTTCTGGCTTCGAATTTTTGTTTCTAAAATAAGGTCATTGCAATTGACCACCAATAGCATCTTTTTTTGGATTCTTGTGTGCACCAATAATTGCAACTTCTACAACAGGTTTCCCATTTGTTTCCGACGTGAATTTCATGACTTTATATTTTTTTGGACAAAAGGCGACATGCCTGCTTCTTGCTTCGAATTTTTGTTTCTAAAATAAGGTCATTCCAAGTGACCACCAATAGCATATTTTTTTGGATTCTTGTGTGCACCAATAATTGCAACTTCTACAACAGGTTTCCCATTTGTTTCCGACGTGAATTTCATGACTTTATGTATTCTAAGACAAAAAAGGACAGGCCTGCTTCTTGCTTCGAATTTTTGTTTCTAAAATAAGGTCATTGCAAGTGACCACTAATAGCATATTTTTTTGGATTCTTGTGTGCACCAATAATTGCAACTTCTACAACAGGTTTCCCATTTGTTTCCGACGTGAATTTCATGACTTTATATTTTTTTGGACAAAAGACGACATGCCTGCTTCTTGCTTCGAATTTTTGTTTCTAAAATAAGGTCATTCCAAGTGACCACCAATAGCATATTTTTTTGGATTCTTGTGTGCACCAATAATTGCAACTTCTACAACAGGTTTCCCATTTGTTTCCGACGTGAATTTCATGACTTTATGTATTCTAAGACAAAAAAGGACAGGCCTGCTTCTTGCTTCGAATTTTTGTTTCTAAAATAAGGTCATTGCAAGTGACCACCAATAGCATATTTTTTTGGATTCTTGTGTGCACCAATAATTGCAACTTCTACAACAGGTTTCCCATTTGTTTCCGACGTGAATTTCATGACTTTATATTTTTTTGGACAAAAGACGACATGCCTGCTTCTTGCTTCGAATTTTTGTTTCTAAAATAAGGTCATTGCAAGTGACCACCAATAGCATATTTTTTTGGATTCTTGTGTGCACCAATAATTGCAACTTCTACAACAGGTTTCCCATTTGTTTCCGACGTGAATTTCATGACTTTATATTTTCTAAGACAAAAGACGACATGCCTGCTTCTTGCTTCGAATTTTTGTTTCTAAAATAAGGTCATTGCAAGTGACCACCAATAGCATATTTTTTTGGATTCTTGTGTGCACCAATAATTGCAACCTGTACAACAGGTCTCCCATTTGTTTCCGACGTGAATTTCATGACTTTATATTTTTTTGCACAAAAGACGACATGCCTGCTTCTTGCTTCGAATTTTTGTTTCTAAAATAAGGTCATTGCAAGTGACCACCAATAGCATATTTTTTTGGATTCTTGTGTGCACCAATAATTGCAACTTCTACAACAGGTTTCCCATTTGTTTCCGATGTGAATTTCATGACTTTATATTTTTTTGGACAAAAGACGACATGCCTGCTTCTTGCTTCGAATTTTTGTTTCTAAAATAAGGTCATTGCAAGTGACTACCAATAGCATATTTTTTTGGATTCTTGTGTGCACCAATAATTGCAACTTCTACAACAGGTTTCCCATTTGTTTCCGACGTGAATTGCATGACTTTATGTATTCTAAGACAAAAAAGGACAGGCCTGCTTCTTGCTTCGAATTTTTGTTTCTAAAATAAGGTCATTGCAAGTGACCACCAATAGCATATTTTTTTGGATTCTTGTGTGCACCAATAATTGCAACTTCTACAACAGGTTTCCCATTTGTTTCCGACGTGAATTGCATGACTTTATGTATTCTAAGACAAAAAAGGACAGGCCTGCTTCTTGCTTCGAATTTTTGTTTCTAAAATAAGGTCATTGCAAGTGACCACCAATAGCATATTTTTTTGGATTCTTGTGTGCACCAATAATTGCAACTTCTACAACAGGTTTCCCATTTGTTTCCGACGTGAATTTCAGGACTTTTTATTTTTTTGGACAAAAAAGGACAGGCCTGCTTCTTGCTTCGAATTTTTGTTTCTAAAATAAGGTCATTGCAAGTGACTACCAATAGCATATTTTTTTTGGATTCTTGTGTGCACCAATAATTGCAACTTCTACAACAGGTTTCCCATTTGTTTCCGACGTGAATTGCATGACTTTATGTATTCTAAGACAAAAAAGGACAGGCCTGCTTCTGGCTTCGAATTTTTGTTTCTAAAATAAGGTCATTGCAATTGACCACCAATAGCATCTTTTTTTGGATTCTTGTGTGCACCAATAATTGCAACTTCTACAACAGGTTTCCCATTTGTTTCCGACGTGAATTTCATGACTTTATATTTTTTTGGACAAAAGGCGACATGCCTGCTTCTTGCTTCGAATTTTTGTTTCTAAAATAAGGTCATTCCAAGTGACCACCAATAGCATATTTTTTTGGATTCTTGTGTGCACCAATAATTGCAACTTCTACAACAGGTTTCCCATTTGTTTCCGACGTGAATTTCATGACTTTATGTATTCTAAGACAAAAAAGGACAGGCCTGCTTCTTGCTTCGAATTTTTGTTTCTAAAATAAGGTCATTGCAAGTGACCACTAATAGCATATTTTTTTGGATTCTTGTGTGCACCAATAATTGCAACTTCTACAACAGGTTTCCCATTTGTTTCCGACGTGAATTTCATGACTTTATATTTTTTTGGACAAAAGACGACATGCCTGCTTCTTGCTTCGAATTTTTGTTTCTAAAATAAGGTCATTCCAAGTGACCACCAATAGCATATTTTTTTGGATTCTTGTGTGCACCAATAATTGCAACTTCTACAACAGGTTTCCCATTTGTTTCCGACGTGAATTTCATGACTTTATGTATTCTAAGACAAAAAAGGACAGGCCTGCTTCTTGCTTCGAATTTTTGTTTCTAAAATAAGGTCATTGCAAGTGACCACCAATAGCATATTTTTTTGGATTCTTGTGTGCACCAATAATTGCAACTTCTACAACAGGTTTCCCATTTGTTTCCGACGTGAATTTCATGACTTTATATTTTTTTGGACAAAAGACGACATGCCTGCTTCTTGCTTCGAATTTTTGTTTCTAAAATAAGGTCATTGCAAGTGACCACCAATAGCATATTTTTTTGGATTCTTGTGTGCACCAATAATTGCAACTTCTACAACAGGTTTCCCATTTGTTTCCGACGTGAATTTCATGACTTTATATTTTCTAAGACAAAAGACGACATGCCTGCTTCTTGCTTCGAATTTTTGTTTCTAAAATAAGGTCATTGCAAGTGACCACCAATAGCATATTTTTTTGGATTCTTGTGTGCACCAATAATTGCAACCTGTACAACAGGTCTCCCATTTGTTTCCGACGTGAATTTCATGACTTTATATTTTTTTGCACAAAAGACGACATGCCTGCTTCTTGCTTCGAATTTTTGTTTCTAAAATAAGGTCATTGCAAGTGACCACCAATAGCATATTTTTTTGGATTCTTGTGTGCACCAATAATTGCAACTTCTACAACAGGTTTCCCATTTGTTTCCGATGTGAATTTCATGACTTTATATTTTTTTGGACAAAAGACGACATGCCTGCTTCTTGCTTCGAATTTTTGTTTCTAAAATAAGGTCATTGCAAGTGACTACCAATAGCATATTTTTTTGGATTCTTGTGTGCACCAATAATTGCAACTTCTACAACAGGTTTCCCATTTGTTTCCGACGTGAATTGCATGACTTTATGTATTCTAAGACAAAAAAGGACAGGCCTGCTTCTTGCTTCGAATTTTTGTTTCTAAAATAAGGTCATTGCAAGTGACCACCAATAGCATATTTTTTTGGATTCTTGTGTGCACCAATAATTGCAACTTCTACAACAGGTTTCCCATTTGTTTCCGACGTGAATTTCAGGACTTTTTATTTTTTTGGACAAAAAAGGACAGGCCTGCTTCTTGCTTCGAATTTTTGTTTCTAAAATAAGGTCATTGCAATTGACTACCAATAGCATATTTTTTTTGGATTCTTGTGTGCACCAATAATTGCAACTTCTACAACAGGTTTCCCATTTGTTTCCGACGTGAATTGCATGACTTTATGTATTCTAAGACAAAAAAGGACAGGCCTGCTTCTGGCTTCGAATTTTTGTTTCTAAAATAAGGTCATTGCAATTGACCACCAATAGCATCTTTTTTTGGATTCTTGTGTGCACCAATAATTGCAACTTCTACAACAGGTTTCCCATTTGTTTCCGACGTGAATTTCATGACTTTATATTTTTTTGGACAAAAGGCGACATGCCTGCTTCTTGCTTCGAATTTTTGTTTCTAAAATAAGGTCATTCCAAGTGACCACCAATAGCATATTTTTTTGGATTCTTGTGTGCACCAATAATTGCAACTTCTACAACAGGTTTCCCATTTGTTTCCGACGTGAATTTCATGACTTTATGTATTCTAAGACAAAAAAGGACAGGCCTGCTTCTTGCTTCGAATTTTTGTTTCTAAAATAAGGTCATTGCAAGTGACCACTAATAGCATATTTTTTTGGATTCTTGTGTGCACCAATAATTGCAACTTCTACAACAGGTTTCCCATTTGTTTCCGACGTGAATTTCATGACTTTATATTTTTTTGGACAAAAGACGACATGCCTGCTTCTTGCTTCGAATTTTTGTTTCTAAAATAAGGTCATTCCAAGTGACCACCAATAGCATATTTTTTTGGATTCTTGTGTGCACCAATAATTGCAACTTCTACAACAGGTTTCCCATTTGTTTCCGACGTGAATTTCATGACTTTATGTATTCTAAGACAAAAAAGGACAGGCCTGCTTCTTGCTTCGAATTTTTGTTTCTAAAATAAGGTCATTGCAAGTGACCACCAATAGCATATTTTTTTGGATTCTTGTGTGCACCAATAATTGCAACTTCTACAACAGGTTTCCCATTTGTTTCCGACGTGAATTTCATGACTTTATATTTTTTTGGACAAAAGACGACATGCCTGCTTCTTGCTTCGAATTTTTGTTTCTAAAATAAGGTCATTGCAAGTGACCACCAATAGCATATTTTTTTGGATTCTTGTGTGCACCAATAATTGCAACTTCTACAACAGGTTTCCCATTTGTTTCCGACGTGAATTTCATGACTTTATATTTTCTAAGACAAAAGACGACATGCCTGCTTCTTGCTTCGAATTTTTGTTTCTAAAATAAGGTCATTGCAAGTGACCACCAATAGCATATTTTTTTGGATTCTTGTGTGCACCAATAATTGCAACTTCTACAACAGGTTTCCCATTTGTTTCCGACGTGAATTTCATGACTTTATGTATTCTAAGACAAAAAAGGACAGGCCTGCTTCTTGCTTCGAATTTTTGTTTCTAAAATAAGGTCATTGCAAGTGACCACGAATAGCATATTTTTTTGGATTCTTGTGCGCACCAATAATTGCAACTTCTACAACAGGTTTCCCATTTGTTTCCGACGTGAATTTCATGACTTTATATTTTCTAAGACAAAAAAGGACATGCCTGCTTCTTGCTTCGAATTTTTGTTTCTAAAATAAGGTCATTGCAATTGACCACCAATAGCATATCTTTTTGGATTCTTGTGTGCACCAATAATTGCAACCTGTACAACAGGTCTCCCATTTGTTTCCGACGTGAATTTCATGACTTTATATTTTTTTGCACAAAAGACGACATGCCTGCTTCTTGCTTCGAATTTTTGTTTCTAAAATAAGGTCATTGCAAGTGACCACCAATAGCATATTTTTTTGGATTCTTGTGTGCACCAATAATTGCAACTTCTACAACAGGTTTCCCATTTGTTTCCGATGTGAATTTCATGACTTTATATTTTTTTGGACAAAAGACGACATGCCTGCTTCTTGCTTCGAATTTTTGTTTCTAAAATAAGGTCATTGCAATTGACTACCAATAGCATATTTTTTTGGATTCTTGTGTGCACCAATAATTGCAACTTCTACAACAGGTTTCCCATTTGATTCCGACGTGAATTTCATGACTTTATATTTTCTAAGACAAAAGACGACATGCCTGCTTCTTGCTTCGAATTTTTGTTTCTAAAATAAGGTCATTGCAAGTGACCACCAATAGCATATTTTTTTGGATTCTTGTGTGCACCAATAATTGCAACTTCTACAACAGGTTTCCCATTTGTTTCCGACGTGAATTTCAGGACGTTATATTTCTTTGGACAAAAGACGACATGCCTGCTTCTTGCTTCGAATTTTTGTTTCTAAAATAAGGTCATTGCAAGTGACCACCAATAGCATATTTTTTTGGATTCTTGTGTGCACCAATAATTGCAACTTCTACAACAGGTTTCCCATTTGTTTCCGACGTGAATTTCATGACTTTATGTATTCTAAGACAAAAAAGGACAGGCCTACTTCTTGCTTCGAATTTTTGTTTCTAAAATAAGGTCATTGCAAGTGACCACCAATAGCATATTTTTTTGGATTCTTGTGTGCACCAATAATTGCAACTTCTACAACAGGTTTCCCATTTGTTTCCGACGTGAGTTTCATGACTTTATATTTTCTAAGACAAAAGACGACATGCCTGCTTCTTGCTTCGAATTTTTGTTTCTAAAATAAGGTCATTGCAAGTGACCACCAATAGCATATTTTTTTGGATTCTTGTGTGCACCAATAATTGCAACTTCTACAACAGGTTTCCCATTTGTTTCCGACGTGAATTTCATGACTTTATATTTTTTTGGACAAAAGACGACATGCCTGCTTCTTGCTTCGAATTTTTGTTTCTAAAATAAGGTCATTGCAATTGAACACCAATAGCATATTTTTTTGGATTCTTGTGTGCACCAATAATTGCAACTTCTACAACAGGTTTCCCATTTGTTTCCGATGTGAATTTCATGACTTTATATTTTTTTGGACAAAAGACGACATGCCTGCTTCTTGCTTCGAAGTTTTGTTTCTAAAATAAGGTCATTGCAATTGACTACCAATAGCATATTTTTTTGGATTCTTGTGTGCACCAATAATTGCAACTTCTACAACAGGTTTCCCATTTGTTTCCGACGTGAATTTCATGACTTTATATTTTTTTGGACAAAAGACGACATGCCTGCTTCTTGCTTCGAATTTTTGTTTCTAAAATAAGGTCATTGCAAGTGACCACCAATAGCATATTTTTTTGGATTCTTGTGTGCACCAATAATTGCAACTTCTACAACAGGTTTCCCATTTGTTTCCGACGTGAATTTCATGACTTTATATTTTCTAAGACAAAAGACGACATGCCTGCTTCTTGCTTCGAATTTTTGTTTCTAAAATAAGGTCATTGCAAGTGACCACCAATAGCATATTTTTTTGGATTCTTGTGTGCACCAATAATTGCAACTTCTACAACAGGTTTCCCATTTGTTTCCGACGTGAATTTCATGACTTTATGTATTCTAAGACAAAAAAGGACAGGCCTGCTTCTTGCTTCGAATTTTTGTTTCTAAAATAAGGTCATTGCAAGTGACCACGAATAGCATATTTTTTTGGATTCTTGTGTGCACCAATAATTGCAACTTCTACAACAGGTTTCCCATTTGTTTCCGACGTGAATTTCATGACTTTTTATTTTTTTGGACAAAAAAGGACAGGCCTGCTTCTTGCTTCGAATTTTTGTTTCTAAAATAAGGTCATTGCAATTGACTACCAATAGCATATTTTTTTTGGATTCTTGTGTGCACCAATAATTGCAACTTCTACAACAGGTTTCCCATTTGTTTCCGACGTGAATTGCATGACTTTATGTATTCTAAGACAAAAAAGGACAGGCCTGCTTCTTGCTTCGAATTTTTGTTTCGAAAATAAGGTCATTGCAAGTGACCACTAATAGCATATTTTTTTGGATTCTTGTGTGCACCAATAATTGCAACTTCTACAACAGGTTTCCCATTTGTTTCCGACGTGAATTTCATGACTTTATATTTTTTTGGACA
The DNA here is from genome assembly GCA_947034895.1 of Rhytidiadelphus loreus. Lineage (NCBI taxonomy): Eukaryota > Viridiplantae > Streptophyta > Bryopsida > Hypnales > Hylocomiaceae > Rhytidiadelphus > Rhytidiadelphus loreus. The sequence continues at coordinate 64,186,217 of OX344763.1, read as the reverse complement.
AAAGACGACATGCCTGCTTCTTGCTTCGAATTTTTGTTTCTAAAATAAGGTCATTCCAAGTGACCACCAATAGCATATTTTTTTGGATTCTTGTGTGCACCAATAATTGCAACTTCTACAACAGGTTTCCCATTTGTTTCCGACGTGAATTTCATGACTTTATGTATTCTAAGACAAAAAAGGACAGGCCTGCTTCTTGCTTCGAATTTTTGTTTCTAAAATAAGGTCATTGCAAGTGACCACTAATAGCATATTTTTTTGGATTCTTGTGTGCACCAATAATTGCAACTTCTACAACAGGTTTCCCATTTGTTTCCGACGTGAATTTCAGGACTTTATATTTTTTTGGACAAAAGACGACATGCCTGCTTCTTGCTTCGAATTTTTGTTTCTAAAATAAGGTCATTCCAAGTGACCACCAATAGCATATTTTTTTGGATTCTTGTGTGCACCAATAATTGCAACTTCTACAACAGGTTTCCCATTTGTTTCCGACGTGAATTTCATGACTTTATGTATTCTAAGACAAAAAAGGACAGGCCTGCTTCTTGCTTCGAATTTTTGTTTCTAAAATAAGGTCATTGCAAGTGACCACCAATAGCATATTTTTTTGGATTCTTGTGTGCACCAATAATTGCAACTTCTACAACAGGTTTCCCATTTGTTTCCGACGTGAATTTCATGACTTTATATTTTTTTGGACAAAAGACGACATGCCTGCTTCTTGCTTCGAATTTTTGTTTCTAAAATAAGGTCATTGCAAGTGACCACCAATAGCATATTTTTTTGGATTCTTGTGTGCACCAATAATTGCAACTTCTACAACAGGTTTCCCATTTGTTTCCGACGTGAATTTCATGACTTTATGTATTCTAAGACAAAAAAGGACAGGCCTGCTTCTTGCTTCGAATTTTTGTTTCTAAAATAAGGTCATTGCAAGTGACCACGAATAGCATATTTTTTTGGATTCTTGTGCGCACCAATAATTGCAACTTCTACAACAGGTTTCCCATTTGTTTCCGACGTGAATTTCATGACTTTATATTTTCTAAGACAAAAGACGACATGCCTGCTTCTTGCTTCGAATTTTTGTTTCTAAAATAAGGTCATTGCAAGTGACCACCAATAGCATATTTTTTTGGATTCTTGTGCGCACCAATAATTGCAACTTCTACAACAGGTTTCCCATTTGTTTCCGACGTGAATTTCATGACTTTATATTTTCTAAGACAAAAGACGACATGCCTGCTTCTTGCTTCGAATTTTTGTTTCTAAAATAAGGTCATTGCAAGTGACCACCAATAGCATATTTTTTTGGATTCTTGTGTGCACCAATAATTGCAACTTCTACAACAGGTTTCCCATTTGTTTCCGACGTGAATTTCATGACTTTATGTATTCTAAGACAAAAAAGGACAGGCCTGCTTCTTGCTTCGAAGTTTTGTTTCTAAAATAAGGTCATTGCAAGTGACCACGAATAGCATATTTTTTTGGATTCTTGTGCGCACCAATAATTGCAACTTCTACAACAGGTTTCCCATTTGTTTCCGACGTGAATTGCATGACTTTATGTATTCTAAGACAAAAAAGGACAGGCCTGCTTCTGGCTTCGAATTTTTGTTTCTAAAATAAGGTCATTGCAATTGACCACCAATAGCATCTTTTTTTGGATTCTTGTGTGCACCAATAATTGCAACTTCTACAACAGGTTTCCCATTTGTTTCCGACGTGAATTTCATGACTTTTTATTTTTTTGGACAAAAAAGGACAGGCCTGCTTCTTGCTTCGAATTTTTGTTTCTAAAATAAGGTCATTGCAATTGACTACCAATAGCATATTTTTTTTGGATTCTTGTGTGCACCAATAATTGCAACTTCTACAACAGGTTTCCCATTTGTTTCCGACGTGAATTGCATGACTTTATGTATTCTAAGACAAAAAAGGACAGGCCTGCTTCTTGCTTCGAATTTTTGTTTCTAAAATAAGGTCATTGCAAGTGACCACTAATAGCATATTTTTTTGGATTCTTGTGTGCACCAATAATTGCAACTTCTACAACAGGTTTCCCATTTGTTTCCGACGTGAATTTCATGACTTTATATTTTTTTGGACAAAAGACGACATGCCTGCTTCTTGCTTCGAATTTTTGTTTCTAAAATAAGGTCATTCCAAGTGACCACCAATAGCATATTTTTTTGGATTCTTGTGTGCACCAATAATTGCAACTTCTACAACAGGTTTCCCATTTGTTTCCGAAGTGAATTTCATGACTTTATGTATTCTAAGACAAAAAAGGACAGGCCTGCTTCTTGCTTCGAATTTTTGTTTCTAAAATAAGGTCATTGCAAGTGACCACTAATAGCATATTTTTTTGGATTCTTGTGTGCACCAATAATTGCAACTTCTACAACAGGTTTCCCATTTGTTTCCGACGTGAATTTCATGACTTTATATTTTTTTGGACAAAAGACGACATGCCTGCTTCTTGCTTCGAATTTTTGTTTCTAAAATAAGGTCATTCCAAGTGACCACCAATAGCATATTTTTTTGGATTCTTGTGTGCACCAATAATTGCAACTTCTACAACAGGTTTCCCATTTGTTTCCGACGTGAATTTCATGACTTTATGTATTCTAAGACAAAAAAGGACAGGCCTGCTTCTTGCTTCGAATTTTTGTTTCTAAAATAAGGTCATTGCAAGTGACCACCAATAGCATATTTTTTTGGATTCTTGTGTGCACCAATAATTGCAACTTCTACAACAGGTTTCCCATTTGTTTCCGACGTGAATTTCATGACTTTATATTTTTTTGGACAAAAGACGACATGCCTGCTTCTTGCTTCGAATTTTTGTTTCTAAAATAAGGTCATTGCAAGTGACCACCAATAGCATATTTTTTTGGATTCTTGTGTGCACCAATAATTGCAACTTCTACAACAGGTTTCCCATTTGTTTCCGACGTGAATTTCATGACTTTATGTATTCTAAGACAAAAAAGGACAGGCCTGCTTCTTGCTTCGAATTTTTGTTTCTAAAATAAGGTCATTGCAAGTGACCACGAATAGCATATTTTTTTGGATTCTTGTGTGCACCAATAATTGCAACTTCTACAACAGGTTTCCCATTTGTTTCCGACGTGAATTTCATGACTTTATATTTTCTAAGACAAAAAAGGACATGCCTGCTTCTTGCTTCGAATTTTTGTTTCTAAAATAAGGTCATTGCAATTGACCACCAATAGCATATCTTTTTGGATTCTTGTGTGCACCAATAATTGCAACTTCTACAACAGGTTTCCCATTTGTTTCCGACGTGAATTTCAGGACGTTATATTTCTTTGGACAAAAGACGACATGCCTGCTTCTTGCTTCGAATTTTTGTTTCTAAAATAAGGTCATTGCAAGTGACCACCAATAGCATATTTTTTTGGATTCTTGTGTGCACCAATAATTGCAACTTCTACAACAGGTTTCCCATTTGTTTCCGACGTGAATTTCATGACTTTATATTTTCTAAGACAAAAGACGACATGCCTGCTTCTTGCTTCGAATTTTTGTTTCTAAAATAAGGTCATTGCAAGTGACCACCAATAGCATATTTTTTTGGATTCTTGTGTGCACCAATAATTGCAACTTCTACAACAGGTTTCCCATTTGTTTCCGACGTGAATTTCAGGACGTTATATTTCTTTGGACAAAAGACGACATGCCTGCTTCTTGCTTCGAAGTTTTGTTTCTAAAATAAGGTCATTGCAAGTGATCACCAATAGCATATTTTTTTGGATTCTTGTGTGCACCAATAATTGCAACTTCTACAACAGGTTTCCCATTTGTTTCCGACGTGAATTGCATGACTTTATGTATTCTAAGACAAAAAAGGACAGGCCTACTTCTTGCTTCGAATTTTTGTTTCTAAAATAAGGTCATTGCAAGTGACCACCAATAGCATATTTTTTTGGATTCTTGTGTGCACCAATAATTGCAACTTCTACAACAGGTTTCCCATTTGTTTCCGACGTGAATTTCATGACTTTATATTTTCTAAGACAAAAGACGACATGCCTGCTTCTTGCTTCGAATTTTTGTTTCTAAAATAAGGTCATTGCAAGTGACCACCAATAGCATATTTTTTTGGATTCTTGTGTGCACCAATAATTGCAACTTCTACAACAGGTTTCCCATTTGTTTCCGACGTGAATTTCATGACTTTATATTTTTTTGGACAAAAGACGACATGCCTGCTTCTTGCTTCGAAGTTTTGTTTCTAAAATAAGGTCATTGCAATTGAACACCAATAGCATATTTTTTTGGATTCTTGTGTGCACCAATAATTGCAACTTCTACAACAGGTTTCCCATTTGTTTCCGATGTGAATTTCATGACTTTATATTTTTTTGGACAAAAGACGACATGCCTGCTTCTTGCTTCGAAGTTTTGTTTCTAAAATAAGGTCATTGCAATTGACTACCAATAGCATATTTTTTTGGATTCTTGTGTGCACCAATAATTGCAACTTCTACAACAGGTTTCCCATTTGTTTCCGACGTGAATTTCATGACTTTATATTTTTTTGGACAAAAGACGACATGCCTGCTTCTTGCTTCGAATTTTTGTTTCTAAAATAAGGTCATTGCAAGTGACCACCAATAGCATATTTTTTTGGATTCTTGTGTGCACCAATAATTGCAACTTCTACAACAGGTTTCCCATTTGTTTCCGACGTGAATTTCAGGACGTTATATTTCTTTGGACAAAAGACGACATGCCTGCTTCTTGCTTCGAATTTTTGTTTCTAAAATAAGGTCATTGCAAGTGACCACCAATAGCATATTTTTTTGGATTCTTGTGTGCACCAATAATTGCAACTTCTACAACAGGTTTCCCATTTGTTTCCGACGTGAATTTCATGACTTTATGTATTCTAAGACAAAAAAGGACAGGCCTACTTCTTGCTTCGAATTTTTGTTTCTAAAATAAGGTCATTGCAAGTGACCACCAATAGCATATTTTTTTGGATTCTTGTGTGCACCAATAATTGCAACTTCTACAACAGGTTTCCCATTTGTTTCCGACGTGAATTTCATGACTTTATATTTTCTAAGACAAAAGACGACATGCCTGCTTCTTGCTTCGAATTTTTGTTTCTAAAATAAGGTCATTGCAAGTGACCACCAATAGCATATTTTTTTGGATTCTTGTGTGCACCAATAATTGCAACTTCTACAACAGGTTTCCCATTTGTTTCCGACGTGAATTTCATGACTTTATATTTTTTTGGACAAAAGACGACATGCCTGCTTCTTGCTTCGAATTTTTGTTTCTAAAATAAGGTCATTGCAATTGAACACCAATAGCATATTTTTTTGGATTCTTGTGTGCACCAATAATTGCAACTTCTACAACAGGTTTCCCATTTGTTTCCGATGTGAATTTCATGACTTTATATTTTTTTGGACAAAAGACGACATGCCTGCTTCTTGCTTCGAATTTTTGTTTCTAAAATAAGGTCATTGCAATTGACTACCAATAGCATATTTTTTTGGATTCTTGTGTGCACCAATAATTGCAACTTCTACAACAGGTTTCCCATTTGTTTCCGACGTGAATTTCATGACTTTATATTTTTTTGGACAAAAGACGACATGCCTGCTTCTTGCTTCGAATTTTTGTTTCTAAAATAAGGTCATTGCAAGTGACCACCAATAGCATATTTTTTTGGATTCTTGTGTGCACCAATAATTGCAACTTCTACAACAGGTTTCCCATTTGTTTCCGACGTGAATTTCATGACTTTATATTTTCTAAGACAAAAGACGACATGCCTGCTTCTTGCTTCGAATTTTTGTTTCTAAAATAAGGTCATTGCAAGTGACCACCAATAGCATATTTTTTTGGATTCTTGTGTGCACCAATAATTGCAACTTCTACAACAGGTTTCCCATTTGTTTCCGACGTGAATTTCATGACTTTATGTATTCTAAGACAAAAAAGGACAGGCCTGCTTCTGGCTTCGAATTTTTGTTTCTAAAATAAGGTCATTGCAAGTGACCACGAATAGCATATTTTTTTGGATTCTTGTGCGCACCAATAATTGCAACTTCTACAACAGGTTTCCCATTTGTTTCCGACGTGAATTTCATGACTTTATATTTTCTAAGACAAAAAAGGACATGCCTGCTTCTTGCTTCGAATTTTTGTTTCTAAAATAAGGTCATTGCAATTGACCACCAATAGCATATCTTTTTGGATTCTTGTGTGCACCAATAATTGCAACCTGTACAACAGGTCTCCCATTTGTTTCCGACGTGAATTTCATGACTTTATATTTTTTTGCACAAAAGACGACATGCCTGCTTCTTGCTTCGAAGTTTTGTTTCTAAAATAAGGTCATTGCAAGTGACCACCAATAGCATATTTTTTTGGATTCTTGTGTGCACCAATAATTGCAACTTCTACAACAGGTTTCCCATTTGTTTCCGACGTGAATTTCAGGACGTTATATTTCTTTGGACAAAAGACGACATGCCTGCTTCTTGCTTCGAATTTTTGTTTCTAAAATAAGGTCATTGCAAGTGACCACCAATAGCATATTTTTTTGGATTCTTGTGTGCACCAATAATTGCAACTTCTACAACAGGTTTCCCATTTGTTTCCGACGTGAATTTCAGGACTTTATGTATTCTAAGACAAAAAAGGACAGGCCTACTTCTTGCTTCGAATTTTTGTTTCTAAAATAAGGTCATTGCAAGTGACCACCAATAGCATATTTTTTTGGATTCTTGTGTGCACCAATAATTGCAACTTCTACAACAGGTTTCCCATTTGTTTCCGACGTGAATTTCATGACTTTATATTTTCTAAGACAAAAGACGACATGCCTGCTTCTTGCTTCGAATTTTTGTTTCTAAAATAAGGTCATTGCAAGTGACCTCGAATAGCATATTTTTTTGGATTCTTGTGTGCACCAATAATTGCAACTTCTACAACAGGTTTCCCATTTGTTTCCGAAGTGAATTTCATGACTTTATGTATTCTAAGACAAAAAAGGACAGGCCTGCTTCTTGCTTCGAATTTTTGTTTCTAAAATAAGGTCATTGCAAGTGACCACTAATAGCATATTTTTTTGGATTCTTGTGTGCACCAATAATTGCAACTTCTACAACAGGTTTCCCATTTGTTTCCGACGTGAATTTCATGACTTTATATTTTTTTGGACAAAAGACGACATGCCTGCTTCTTGCTTCGAATTTTTGTTTCTAAAATAAGGTCATTCCAAGTGACCACCAATAGCATATTTTTTTGGATTCTTGTGTGCACCAATAATTGCAACTTCTACAACAGGTTTCCCATTTGTTTCCGACGTGAATTTCATGACTTTATGTATTCTAAGACAAAAGAAGACATGCCTGCTTCTTGCTTCGAATTTTTGTTTCTAAAATAAGGTCATTGCAATTGACTACCAATAGCATATTTTTTTGGATTCTTGTGTGCACCAATAATTGCAACTTGTACAATAGGTTTCCCATTTGTTTCCGACGTGAATTTCATGACTTTATATTTTTTTGGACCAAAAAGGACAGGCCTGCTTCTTACTTCGAATTTTTGTTTCTAAAATAAGGTCATTGCAAGTGACCACCAATAGCATATTTTTTTGGATTCTTGTGTGCACCAATAATTGCAACTTCTACAACAGGTTTCCCATTTGTTTCCGACGTGAATTTCATGACTTTATGTATTCTAAGACAAAAAAGGACAGGCCTGCTTCTTGCTTCGAATTTTTGTTTCTAAAATAAGGTCATTCCAAGTGACCACCAATAGCATATTTTTTTGGATTCTTGTGTGCACCAATAATTGCAACTTCTACAACAGGTTTCCCATTTGTTTCCGACGTGAATTTCATGACTTTATGTATTCTAAGACAAAAAAGGACATGCCTGCTTCTTGCTTCGAATTTTTGTTTCTAAAATAAGGTCATTGCAAGTGACCACCAATAGCATATTTTTTTGGATTCTTGTGTGCACCAATAATTGCAACTTCTACAACAGGTTTCCCATTTGTTTCCGACGTAAATTTCATGACTTTATATTTTTTTGGACAAAAGACGACATGCCTGCTTCTTGCTTCGAATTTTTGTTTCTAAAATAAGGTCATTGCAAGTGACCACCAATAGCATATTTTTTTGGATTCTTGTGTGCACCAATAATTGCAACTTCTACAACAGGTTTCCCATTTGTTTCCGACGTGAATTTCATGACTTTATATTTTCTAAGACAAAAGACGACATGCCTGCTTCTTGCTTCGAATTTTTGTTTCTAAAATAAGGTCATTGCAAGTGACCACCAATAGCATATTTTTTTGGATTCTTGTGTGCACCAATAATTGCAACTTCTACAACAGGTTTCCCATTTGTTTCCGACGTGAATTTCATGACTTTATGTATTCTAAGACAAAAAAGGACAGGCCTGCTTCTTGCTTCGAATTTTTGTTTCTAAAATAAGGTCATTGCAAGTGACCACGAATAGCATATTTTTTTGGATTCTTGTGCGCACCAATAATTGCAACTTCTACAACAGGTTTCCCATTTGTTTCCGACGTGAATTTCATGACTTTATATTTTCTAAGACAAAAAAGGACATGCCTGCTTCTTGCTTCGAATTTTTGTTTCTAAAATAAGGTCATTGCAATTGACCACCAATAGCATATCTTTTTGGATTCTTGTGTGCACCAATAATTGCAACCTGTACAACAGGTCTCCCATTTGTTTCCGACGTGAATTTCATGACTTTATATTTTTTTGCACAAAAGACGACATGCCTGCTTCTTGCTTCGAATTTTTGTTTCTAAAATAAGGTCATTGCAAGTGACCACCAATAGCATATCTTTTTGGATTCTTGTGTGCACCAATAATTGCAACTTCTACAACAGGTTTCCCATTTGTTTCCGACGTGAATTTCAGGACGTTATATTTCTTTGGACAAAAGACGACATGCCTGCTTCTTGCTTCGAATTTTTGTTTCTAAAATAAGGTCATTGCAAGTGACCACCAATAGCATATTTTTTTGGATTTTTGTGTGCACCAATAATTGCAACTTCTACAACAGGTTTCCCATTTGTTTCCGACGTGAATTTCATGACTTTATGTATTCTAAGACAAAAAAGGACAGGCCTACTTCTTGCTTCGAATTTTTGTTTCTAAAATAAGGTCATTGCAAGTGACCACCAATAGCATATTTTTTTGGATTCTTGTGTGCACCAATAATTGCAACTTCTACAACAGGTTTCCCATTTGTTTCCGACGTGAATTTCATGACTTTATGTATTCTAAGACAAAAAAGGACAGGCCTACTTCTTGCTTCGAATTTTTGTTTCTAAAATAAGGTCATTGCAAGTGACCACCAATAGCATATTTTTTTGGATTCTTGTGTGCACCAATAATTGCAACTTCTACAACAGGTTTCCCATTTGTTTCCGACGTGAATTTCATGACTTTATATTTTCTAAGACAAAAGACGACATGCCTGCTTCTTGCTTCGAATTTTTGTTTCTAAAATAAGGTCATTGCAAGTGACCACCAATAGCATATTTTTTTGGATTCTTGTGTGCACCAATAATTGCAACTTCTACAACAGGTTTCCCATTTGTTTCCGACGTGAATTTCATGACTTTATATTTTTTTGGACAAAAGACGACATGCCTGCTTCTTGCTTCGAATTTTTGTTTCTAAAATAAGGTCATTGCAATTGAACACCAATAGCATATTTTTTTGGATTCTTGTGTGCACCAATAATTGCAACTTCTACAACAGGTTTCCCATTTGTTTCCGATGTGAATTTCATGACTTTATATTTTTTTGGACAAAAGACGACATGCCTGCTTCTTGCTTCGAAGTTTTGTTTCTAAAATAAGGTCATTGCAAGTGACCACCAATAGCATATTTTTTTGGATTCTTGTGTGCACCAATAATTGCAACTTCTACAACAGGTTTCCCATTTGTTTCCGACATGAATTTCAGGACGTTATAGTTTTTTGGACAAAAGACGACATGCCTGCTTCTTGCTTCGAATTCTTGTTTCTAAAATAAGGTCATTGCAAGTGACCACCAATAGCATATTTTTTTGGATTCTTGTGTGCACCAATAATTGCAACTTCTACAACAGGTTTCCCATTTGTTTCCGACGTGAATTTCATGACTTTATATTTTCTAAGACAAAAGACGACATGCCTGCTTCTTGCTTCGAAGTTTTGTTTCTAAAATAAGGTCATTGCAAGTGACCACCAATAGCATATTTTTTTGGATTCTTGTGTGCACCAATAATTGCAACTTCTACAACAGGTTTCCCATTTGTTTCCGACGTGAATTTCATGACTTTATATTTTCTAAGACAAAAGACGACATGCCTGCTTCTTGCTTCGAATTTTTGTTTCTAAAATAAGGTCATTGCAAGTGACCACCAATAGCATATTTTTTTGGATTCTTGTGTGCACCAATAATTGCAACTTCTACAACAGGTTTCCCATTTGTTTCCGACGTGAATTTCATGACTTTATATATTCTAAGACAAAAAAGGACAGGCCTGCTTCTTGCTTCGAATTTTTGTTTCTAAAATAAGGTCATTGCAAGTGACCACGATTAGCATATTTTTTTGGATTCTTGTGCGCACCAATAATTGCAACTTCTACAACAGGTTTCCCATTTGTTTCCGACGTGAATTTCATGACTTTATATTTTCTAAGACAAAAAAGGACATGCCTGCTTCTTGCTTCGAATTTTTGTTTCTAAAATAAGGTCATTGCAATTGACCACCAATAGCATATCTTTTTGGATTCTTGTGTGCACCAATAATTGCAACCTGTACAACAGGTTTCCCATTTGTTTCCGACGTGAATTTCAGGACGTTATATTTCTTTGGACAAAAGACGACATGCCTGCTTCTTGCTTCGAATTTTTGTTTCTAAAATAAGGTCATTGCAAGTGACCACCAATAGCATATTTTTTTGGATTCTTGTGTGCACCAATAATTGCAACTTCTACAACAGGTTTCCCATTTGTTTCCGACGTGAATTTCATGACTTTATGTATTCTAAGACAAAAAAGGACAGGCCTGCTTCTTGCTTCGAATTTTTGTTTCTAAAATAAGGTCATTGCAAGTGACCACCAATAGCATATTTTTTTGGATTCTTGTGTGCACCAATAATTGCAACTTCTACAACAGGTTTCCCATTTGTTTCCGACGTGAATTTCATGACTTTATATTTTCTAAGACAAAAGACGACATGCCTGCTTCTTGCTTCGAATTTTTGTTTCTAAAATAAGGTCACTGCAAGTGACCACCAATAGCATATTTTTTTGGATTCTTGTGTGCACCAATAATTGCAACTTCTACAACAGGTTTCCCATTTGTTTCCGACGTGAATTTCATGACTTTATATTTTTTTGGACAAAAGACGACATGCCTGCTTCTTGCTTCGAATTTTTGTTTCTAAAATAAGGTCATTGCAATTGACTACCAATAGCATATTTTTTTGGATTCTTGTGTGCACCAATAATTGCAACTTCTACAACAGGTTTCCCATTTGTTTCCGATGTGAATTTCATGACTTTATATTTTTTTGGACAAAAGACGACATGCCTGCTTCTTGCTTCGAATTTTTGTTTCTAAAATAAGGTCATTGCAATTGACTACCAATAGCATATTTTTTTGGATTCTTGTGTGCACCAATAATTGCAACTTCTACAACAGGTTTCCCATTTGTTTCCGACGTGAATTTCATGACTTTATGTATTCTAAGACAAAAGAAGACATGCCTGCTTCTTGCTTCGAATTTTTGTTTCTAAAATAAGGTCATTGCAATTGACTACCAATAGCATATTTTTTTGGATTCTTGTGTGCACCAATAATTGCAACTTGTACAACAGGTTTCCCATTTGTTTCCGACGTGAATTTCATGACTTTATGTATTCTAAGGAAAAAAAGTACAGGCCTGCTTCTTGCTTCGAATTTTTGTTTCTAAAATAAGGTCATTGCAAGTGACCACCAATAGCATATTTTTTTGGATTCTTGTGTGCACCAATAATTGCAACTTGTACAACAGGTCTCCCATTTGTTTCCGACGTGAATTTCATGACTTTATGTATTCTAAGACAAAAAAGGACATGCCTGCTTCTTGCTTCGAATTTTTGTTTCTAATATAAGGTCATTGCAAGTGACTACCAATAGCATATTTTTTTGGATTCTTGTGTGCACCAATAATTGCAACTTCTACAATAGGTTTCCCATTTGTTTCCGACGTGAATTTCATGACTTTATGTATTCTAAGACAAAAAAGGACACGCCTGCTTCTTGCTTCGAATTTTTGTTTCTAAAATAAGGTCATTGCAAGTGACCACCAATAGCATATTTTTTTGGATTCTTGTGTGCACCAATAATTGCAACTTCTACAACAGGTTTCCCATTTGTTTCCGACGTGAATTTCATGACTTTATGTATTCTAAGACAAAAAAGGACACGCCTGCTTCTTGCTTCGAATTTTTGTTTCTAAAATAAGGTCATTGCAAGTGACCACCAATAGCATATTTTTTTGGATTCTTGTGTGCACCAATAATTGCAACTTCTACAACAGGTTTCCCATTTGTTTCCGACGTGAATTTCATGACTTTATATTTTCTAAGACAAAAGACGACATGCCTGCTTCTTGCTTCGAATTTTTGTTTCTAAAATAAGGTCATTGCAAGTGACCACCAATAGCATATTTTTTTGGATTCTTGTGTGCACCAATAATTGCAACTTCTACAACAGGTTTCCCATTTGTTTCCGACGTGAATTTCATGACTTTATATTTTCTAAGACAAAAGACGACATGCCTGCTTCTTGCTTCGAAGTTTTGTTTCTAAAATAAGGTCATTGCAAGTGACCACCAATAGCATATTTTTTTGGATTCTTGTGTGCACCAATAATTGCAACTTCTACAACAGGTTTCCCATTTGTTTCCGACGTGAATTTCATGACTTTATATATTCTAAGACAAAAAAGGACAGGCCTGCTTCTTGCTTCGAATTTTTGTTTCTAAAATAAGGTCATTGCAAGTGACCACGAATAGCATATTTTTTTGGATTCTTGTGCGCACCAATAATTGCAACTTCTACAACAGGTTTCCCATTTGTTTCCGACGTGAATTTCATGACTTTATATTTTCTAAGACAAAAGACGACATGCCTGCTTCTTGCTTCGAATTTTTGTTTCTAAAATAAGGTCACTGCAAGTGACCACCAATAGCATATTTTTTTGGATTCTTGTGTGCACCAATAATTGCAACTTCTACAACAGGTTTCCCATTTGTTTCCGACGTGAATTTCATGACTTTATATTTTTTTGGACAAAAGACGACATGCCTGCTTCTTGCTTCGAATTTTTGTTTCTAAAATAAGGTCATTGCAATTGACTACCAATAGCATATTTTTTTGGATTCTTGTGTGCACCAATAATTGCAACTTCTACAACAGGTTTCCCATTTGTTTCCGATGTGAATTTCATGACTTTATATTTTTTTGGACAAAAGACGACATGCCTGCTTCTTGCTTCGAATTTTTGTTTCTAAAATAAGGTCATTGCAATTGACTACCAATAGCATATTTTTTTGGATTCTTGTGTGCACCAATAATTGCAACTTCTACAACAGGTTTCCCATTTGTTTCCGACGTGAATTTCATGACATTATGTATTCTAAGACAAAAAAGTACAGGCCTGCTTCTTGCTTCGAATTTTTGTTTCTAAAATAAGGTCATTGCAATTGACTACCAATAGCATATTTTTTTGGATTCTTGTGTGCACCAATAATTGCAACTTCTACAACAGGTTTCCCATTTGTTTCCGACGTGAATTTCATGACTTTATGTATTCTAAGGAAAAAAAGGACATGCCTGCTTCTTGCTTCGAATTTTTGTTTCTAAAATAAGGTCATTGCAATTGACTACCAATAGCATATTTTTTTGGATTCTTGTGTGCACCAATAATTGCAACTTCTACAACAGGTTTCCCATTTGTTTCCGACGTGAATTTCATGACATTATGTATTCTAAGACAAAAAAGTACAGGCCTGCTTCTTGCTTCGAATTTTTGTTTCTAAAATAAGGTCATTGCAAGTGACCACCAATAGCATATTTTTTTGGATTCTTGTGTGCACCAATAATTGCAACTTCTACAACAGGTTTCCCATTTGTTTCCGACGTGAATTTCATGACTTTATGTATTCTAAGACAAAAAAGGACACGCCTGCTTCTTGCTTCGAATTTTTGTTTCTAAAATAAGGTCATTGCAAGTGACCACCAATAGCATATTTTTTTGGATTCTTGTGTGCACCAATAATTGCAACTTCTACAACAGGTTTCCCATTTGTTTCCGACGTGAATTTCATGACTTTATATTTTCTAAGACAAAAGACGACATGCCTGCTTCTTGCTTCGAATTTTTGTTTCTAAAATAAGGTCATTGCAAGTGACCACCAATAGCATATTTTTTTGGATTCTTGTGTGCACCAATAATTGCAACTTCTACAACAGGTTTCCCATTTGTTTCCGACGTGAATTTCATGACTTTATATTTTCTAAGACAAAAGACGACATGCCTGCTTCTTGCTTCGAAGTTTTGTTTCTAAAATAAGGTCATTGCAAGTGACCACCAATAGCATATTTTTTTGGATTCTTGTGTGCACCAATAATTGCAACTTCTACAACAGGTTTCCCATTTGTTTCCGACGTGAATTTCATGACTTTATATATTCTAAGACAAAAAAGGACAGGCCTGCTTCTTGCTTCGAATTTTTGTTTCTAAAATAAGGTCATTGCAAGTGACCACGAATAGCATATTTTTTTGGATTCTTGTGCGCACCAATAATTGCAACTTCTACAACAGGTTTCCCATTTGTTTCCGACGTGAATTTCATGACTTTATATTTTCTAAGACAAAAGACGACATGCCTGCTTCTTGCTTCGAATTTTTGTTTCTAAAATAAGGTCACTGCAAGTGACCACCAATAGCATATTTTTTTGGATTCTTGTGTGCACCAATAATTGCAACTTCTACAACAGGTTTCCCATTTGTTTCCGACGTGAATTTCATGACTTTATATTTTTTTGGACAAAAGACGACATGCCTGCTTCTTGCTTCGAATTTTTGTTTCTAAAATAAGGTCATTGCAATTGACTACCAATAGCATATTTTTTTGGATTCTTGTGTGCACCAATAATTGCAACTTCTACAACAGGTTTCCCATTTGTTTCCGATGTGAATTTCATGACTTTATATTTTTTTGGACAAAAGACGACATGCCTGCTTCTTGCTTCGAATTTTTGTTTCTAAAATAAGGTCATTGCAATTGACTACCAATAGCATATTTTTTTGGATTCTTGTGTGCACCAATAATTGCAACTTCTACAACAGGTTTCCCATTTGTTTCCGACGTGAATTTCATGACATTATGTATTCTAAGACAAAAAAGTACAGGCCTGCTTCTTGCTTCGAATTTTTGTTTCTAAAATAAGGTCATTGCAATTGACTACCAATAGCATATTTTTTTGGATTCTTGTGTGCACCAATAATTGCAACTTCTACAACAGGTTTCCCATTTGTTTCCGACGTGAATTTCATGACTTTATGTATTCTAAGGAAAAAAAGGACATGCCTGCTTCTTGCTTCGAATTTTTGTTTCTAAAATAAGGTCATTGCAATTGACTACCAATAGCATATTTTTTTGGATTCTTGTGTGCACCAATAATTGCAACTTCTACAACAGGTTTCCCATTTGTTTCCGACGTGAATTTCATGACATTATGTATTCTAAGACAAAAAAGTACAGGCCTGCTTCTTGCTTCGAATTTTTGTTTCTAAAATAAGGTCATTGCAAGTGACCACCAATAGCATATTTTTTTGGATTCTTGTGTGCACCAATAATTGCAACTTGTACAACAGGTCTCCCATTTGTTTCCGACGTGAATTTCATGACTTTATGTATTCTAAGACAAAAAAGGACATGCTTGCTTCTTGCTTCGAATTTTTGTTTCTAATATAAGGTCATTGCAAGTGACTACCAATAGCATATTTTTTTGGATTCTTGTGTGCACCAATAATTGCAACTTCTACAATAGGTTTCCCATTTGTTTCCGACGTGAATTTCATGACTTTATGTATTCTAAGACAAAAAAGGACAGGCCTGCTTCTTGCTTCGAATTTTTGTTTCTAAAATAAGGTCATTGCAAGTGACCACCAATAGCATATTTTTTTGGATTCTTGTGTGCACCAATAATTGCAACTTGTACAACAGGTTTCCCATTTGTTTCCGACGTGAATTTCATGACTTTATGTATTCTAAGACAAAAAAGGACACGCCTGCTTCTTGCTTCGAATTTTTGTTTCTAAAATAAGGTGATTGCAATTGACCACCAATAGCATATTTTTTTGGATTCTTGTGTGCACCAATAATTGCAACTTCTACAACAGGTTTCCCATTTGTTTCCGATGTGAATTTCATGACTTTATATTTTTTTGGACAAAAGACGACATGCCTGCTTCTTGCTTCGAATTTTTGTTTCTAAAATAAGGTCATTGCAATTGACTACCAATAGCATATTTTTTTGGATTCTTGTGTGCACCAATAATTGCAACTTCTACAACAGGTTTCCCATTTGTTTCCGACGTGAATTTCATGACATTATGTATTCTAAGACAAAAAAGTACAGGCCTGCTTCTTGCTTCGAATTTTTGTTTCTAAAATAAGGTCATTGCAATTGACTACCAATAGCATATTTTTTTGGATTCTTGTGTGCACCAATAATTGCAACTTCTACAACAGGTTTCCCATTTGTTTCCGACGTGAATTTCATGACTTTATGTATTCTAAGGAAAAAAAGGACATGCCTGCTTCTTGCTTCGAATTTTTGTTTCTAAAATAAGGTCATTGCAATTGACTACCAATAGCATATTTTTTTGGATTCTTGTGTGCACCAATAATTGCAACTTCTACAACAGGTTTCCCATTTGTTTCCGACGTGAATTTCATGACATTATGTATTCTAAGACAAAAAAGTACAGGCCTGCTTCTTGCTTCGAATTTTTGTTTCTAAAATAAGGTCATTGCAAGTGACCACCAATAGCATATTTTTTTGGATTCTTGTGTGCACCAATAATTGCAACTTGTACAACAGGTCTCCCATTTGTTTCCGACGTGAATTTCATGACTTTATGTATTCTAAGACAAAAAAGGACATGCTTGCTTCTTGCTTCGAATTTTTGTTTCTAATATAAGGTCATTGCAAGTGACTACCAATAGCATATTTTTTTGTATTCTTGTGTGCACCAATAATTGCAACTTCTACAATAGGTTTCCCATTTGTTTCCGACGTGAATTTCATGACTTTATGTATTCTAAGACAAAAAAGGACAGGCCTGCTTCTTGCTTCGAATTTTTGTTTCTAAAATAAGGTCATTGCAAGTGACCACCAATAGCATATTTTTTTGGATTCTTGTGTGCACCAATAATTGCAACTTCTACAACAGGTTTCCCATTTGTTTCCGACGTGAATTTCATGACTTTATGTATTCTAAGACAAAAAAGGACACGCCTGCTTCTTGCTTCGAATTTTTGTTTCTAAAATAAGGTCATTGCAAGTGACCACCAATAGCATATTTTTTTGGATTCTTGTGTGCACCAATAATTGCAACTTCTACAACAGGTTTCCCATTTGTTTCCGACGTGAATTTCATGACTTTATATTTTTTTGGACAAAAGACGACATGCCTGCTTCTTGCTTCGAATTTTTGTTTCTAAAATAAGGTCATTGCAATTGACTACCAATAGCATATTTTTTTGGATTCTTGTGTGCACCAATAATTGCAACTTCTACAACAGGTTTCCCATTTGTTTCCGACGTGAATTTCATGACTTTATGTATTCTAAGACAAAAAAGGACACGCCTGCTTCTTGCTACGAATTTTTGTTTCTAAAATAAGGTCATTGCAATTGACTACCAATAGCATATTTTTTTGGATTCTTGTGTGCACCAATAATTGCAACTTCTACAACAGGTTTCCCATTTGTTTCGGACGTGAATTTCATGACTTTATGTATTCTAAGACAAAAAAGGACAGGCCTGCTTCTTGCTTCGAATTTTTGTTTCTAATATAAGGTCATTGCAAGTGACCACCAATAGCATATTTTTTTGGATTCTTGTGTGCACGAATAATTGCAACTTGTACAACAGGTTTCCCATTTGTTTCCGACGTGAATTTCATGACTTTATATTTTATTGGACAAAAGAAGACAGGCCTGCTTCTTGCTTCGAATTTTTGTTTCTAAAATAAGGTCATTGCAATTGAACACCAATAGCATATTTTTTTGGATTCTTGTGTGCACGAATAATTGCAACTTGTACAACAGGTCTCCCATTTGTTTCCGACGTGAATTTCATGACTTTATATTTTTTTGGACAAAAAACGACATGCCTGCTTCTTGCTTCGAATTTTTGTTTCTAAAATAAGGTCATTGCAAGTGACTGCCAATAGCATATTTTTTTGGATTCTTGTGTGCACCAATAATTGCAACTTCTACAATAGGTTTCCCATTTGTTTCCGACGTGAATTTCATGACTTTATGTATTCTAAGACAAAAAAGGACAGGCCTGCTTCTTGCTTCGAATTTTTGTTTCTAAAATAAGGTCATTGCAAGTGACCACCAATAGCATATTTTTTTGGATTCTTGTGTGCACCAATAATTGCAACTTCTACAACAGGTTTCCCATTTGTTTCCGACGTGAATTTCATGACTTTATATTTTCTAAGACAAAAGACGACATGCCTGCTTCTTGCTTCGAATTTTTGTTTCTAAAATAAGGTCATTGCAATTGACTACCAATAGCATATTTTTTTGGATTCTTGTGTGCACCAATAATTGCAACTTCTACAACAGGTTTCCCATTTGTTTCCGACGTGAATTTCATGACTTTATGTATTCTAAGACAAAAGAAGACATGCCTGCTTCTTGCTTCGAATTTTTGTTTCTAAAATAAGGTCATTGCAATTGACTACCAATAGCATATTTTTTTGGATTCTTGTGTGCACCAATAATTGCAACTTGTACAACAGGTTTCCCATTTGTTTCCGACGTGAATTTCATGACTTTATGTATTCTAAGGAAAAAAAGGACATGCCTGCTTCTTGCTTCGAATTTTTGTTTCTAAAATAAGGTCATTGCAATTGACTACCAATAGCATATTTTTTTGGATTCTTGTGTGCACCAATAATTGCAACTTCTACAACAGGTTTCCCATTTGTTTCCGACGTGAATTTCATGACATTATGTATTCTAAGACAAAAAAGTACAGGCCTGCTTCTTGCTTCGAATTTTTGTTTCTAAAATAAGGTCATTGCAAGTGACCACCAATAGCATATTTTTTTGGATTCTTGTGTGCACGAATAATTGCAACTTGTACAACAGGTCTCCCATTTGTTTCCGACGTGAATTTCATGACTTTATGTATTCTAAGACAAAAAAGGACATGCCTGCTTCTTGCTTCGAATTTTTGTTTCTAATATAAGGTCATTGCAAGTGACTACCAATAGCATATTTTTTTGGATTCTTGTGTGCACCAATAATTGCAACTTCTACAATAGGTTTCCCATTTGTTTCCGACGTGAATTTCATGACTTTATGTATTCTAAGACAAAAAAGGACACGCCTGCTTCTTGCTTCGAATTTTTGTTTCTAATATAAGGTCATTGCAATTGACTACCAATAGCATATTTTTTTGGATTCTTGTGTGCACCAATAATTGCAACTTCTACAACAGGTTTCCCATTTGTTTCCGACGTGAATTTCAGGACGTTATATTTCTTTGGACAAAAGACGACATGCCTGCTTCTTGCTTCGAATTTTTGTTTCTAATATAAGGTCATTGCAATTGACTACCAATAGCATATTTTTTTGGATTCTTGTGTGCACCAATAATTGCAACTTCTACAACAGGTTTCCCATTTGTTTCCGACGTGAATTTCAGGACGTTATATTTCTTTGGACAAAAGACGACATGCCTGCTTCTTGCTTCGAATTTTTGTTTCTAATATAAGGTCATTGCAAGTGACCACCAATAGCATATTTTTTTGGATTCTTGTGTGCACCAATAATTGCAACTTCTACAACAGGTTTCCCATTTGTTTCCGACGTGAATTTCATGACTTTATATTTTCTAAGACAAAAGACGACATGCCTGCTTCTTGCTTCGAATTTTTGTTTCTAAAATAAGGTCATTGCAATTGACTACCAATAGCATATTTTTTTGGATTCTTGTGTGCACCAATAATTGCAACTTCTACAACAGGTTTCCCATTTGTTTCCGACGTGAATTTCATGACTTTATGTATTCTAAGACAAAAGAAGACATGCCTGCTTCTTGCTTCGAATTTTTGTTTCTAAAATAAGGTCATTGCAATTGACTACCAATAGCATATTTTTTTGGATTCTTGTGTGCACCAATAATTGCAACTTCTACAACAGGTTTCCCATTTGTTTCCGACGTGAATTTCATGACTTTATGTATTCTAAGGAAAAAAAGGACATGCCTGCTTCTTGCTTCGAATTTTTGTTTCTAAAATAAGGTCATTGCAATTGACTACCAATAGCATATTTTTTTGGATTCTTGTGTGCACCAATAATTGCAACTTCTACAACAGGTTTCCCATTTGTTTCCGACGTGAATTTCATGACTTTATGTATTCTAAGACAAAAGACGACATGCCTGCTTCTTGCTTCGAATTTTTGTTTCTAATATAAGGTCATTGCAAGTGACCACCAATAGCATATTTTTTTGGATTCTTGTGTGCACCAATAATTGCAACTTCTACAACAGGTTTCCCATTTGTTTCCGACGTGAATTTCATGACTTTATATTTTCTAAGACAAAAGACGACATGCCTGCTTCTTGCTTCGAATTTTTGTTTCTAAAATAAGGTCATTGCAATTGACTACCAATAGCATATTTTTTTGGATTCTTGTGTGCACCAATAATTGCAACTTCTACAACAGGTTTCCCATTTGTTTCCGACGTGAATTTCATGACTTTATGTATTCTAAGACAAAAGAAGACATGCCTGCTTCTTGCTTCGAATTTTTGTTTCTAAAATAAGGTCATTGCAATTGACTACCAATAGCATATTTTTTTGGATTCTTGTGTGCACCAATAATTGCAACTTGTACAACAGGTTTCCCATTTGTTTCCGACGTGAATTTCATGACTTTATGTATTCTAAGGAAAAAAAGGACATGCCTGCTTCTTGCTTCGAATTTTTGTTTCTAAAATAAGGTCATTGCAATTGACTACCAATAGCATATTTTTTTGGATTCTTGTGTGCACCAATAATTGCAACTTCTACAACAGGTTTCCCATTTGTTTCCGACGTGAATTTCATGACATTATGTATTCTAAGACAAAAAAGTACAGGCCTGCTTCTTGCTTCGAATTTTTGTTTCTAAAATAAGGTCATTGCAAGTGACCACCAATAGCATATTTTTTTGGATTCTTGTGTGCACGAATAATTGCAACTTGTACAACAGGTCTCCCATTTGTTTCCGACGTGAATTTCATGACTTTATGTATTCTAAGACAAAAAAGGACATGCCTGCTTCTTGCTTCGAATTTTTGCTTCTAATATAAGGTCATTGCAATTGACTACCAATAGCATATTTTTTTGGATTCTTGTGTGCACCAATAATTGCAACTTCTACAACAGGTTTCCCATTTGTTTCCGACGTGAATTTCAGGACGTTATATTTCATTGGACAAAAGACGACATGCCTGCTTCTTGCTTCGAATTTTTGTTTCTAATATAAGGTCATTGCAAGTGACTACCAATAGCATATCTTTTTGGATTCTTGTGTGCACCAATAATTGCAACTTCTACAACAGGTTTCCCATTTGTTTCCGACGTGAATTTCATGACATTATGTATTCTAAGACAAAAAAGGACAGGCCTGCTTCTTGCTTCGAATTTTTGTTTCTAATATAAGGTCATTGCAAGTGACTACCAATAGCATATCTTTTTGGATTCTTGTGTGCACCAATAATTGCAACTTCTACAATAGGTTTCCCATTTGTTTCCGACGTGAATTTCATGACTTTATGTATTCTAAGACAAAAAAGGACAGGCCTGCTTCTTGCTTCGAATTTTTGTTTCTAAAATAAGGTCATTGCAAGTGACCACCAATAGCATATTTTTTTGGATTCTTGTGTGCACCAATAATTGCAACTTCTACAACAGGTTTCCCATTTGTTTCCGACGTGAATTTCATGACATTATGTATTCTAAGACAAAAAAGGACAGGCCTGCTTCTTGCTTCGAATTTTTGTTTCTAAAATAAGGTCATTGCAAGTGACCACCAATAGCATATTTTTTTGGATTCTTCTGTGCACCAATAATTGCAACTTCTACAACAGGTTTCCCATTTGTTTCCGACGTGAATTTCATGACATTATGTATTCTAAGACAAAAAAGGACAGGCCTGCTTCTTCCTTCGAATTTTTGTTTCTAAAATAAGGTCATTGCAATTGTCTACCAATAGCATATTTTTTTGGATTCTTGTGTGCACCAATAATTGCAACTTGTACAACAGGTTTCCCATTTGTTTCCGACGTGAATTTCATGACTTTATGTATTCTAAGACAAAAGAAGACAGGCCTGCTTCTTGCTTCGAATTTTTGTTTCTAAAATAAGGTCATTGCAATTGACTACCAATAGCATATTTTTTTGGATTCTTGTGTGCACCAATAATTGCAACTTCTACAACAGGTTTCCCATTTGTTTCCGACGTGAATTTCATGACTTTATGTATTCTAAGACAAAAGAAGACATGCCTGCTTCTTGCTTCGAATTTTTGTTTCTAAAATAAGGTCATTGCAATTGACTACCAATAGCATATTTTTTTGGATTCTTGTGTGCACCAATAATTGCAACTTGTACAACAGGTTTCCCATTTGTTTCGGACGTGAATTTCATGACTTTATGTATTCTAAGGAAAAAAAGGACATGCCTGCTTCTTGCTTCGAATTTTTGTTTCTAAAATAAGGTCATTGCAATTGACTACCAATAGCATATTTTTTTGGATTCTTGTGTGCACCAATAATTGCAACTTCTACAATAGGTTTCCCATTTGTTTCCGACGTGAATTTCATGACTTTATGTATTCTAAGACAAAAAAGGACACGCCTGCTTCTTGCTTCGAATTTTTGTTTCTAATATAAGGTCATTGCAATTGACCACCAATAGCATATTTTTTTGGATTCTTGTGTGCACCAATAATTGCAACTTCTACAACAGGTTTCCCATTTGTTTCCGACGTGAATTTCAGGACGTTATATTTCTTTGGACAAAAGACGACATGCCTGCTTCTTGCTTCGAATTTTTGTTTCTAATATAAGGTCATTGCAAGTGACTACCAATAGCATATCTTTTTGGATTCTTGTGTGCACCAATAATTGCAACTTGTACAACAGGTTTCCCATTTGTTTCCGACGTGAATTTCATGACATTATGTATTCTAAGACAAAAAAGTACAGGCCTGCTTCTTGCTTCGAATTTTTGTTTCTAAAATAAGGTCATTGCAAGTGACCACCAATAGCATATTTTTTTGGATTCTTGTGTGCACGAATAATTGCAACTTGTACAACAGGTCTCCCATTTGTTTCCGACGTGAATTTCATGACTTTATATTTTTTTGGACAAAAGACGACATGCCTGCTTCTTGCTTCGAATTTTTGTTTCTAAAATAAGGTGATTGCAATTGACCACCAATAGCATATCTTTTTGGATTCTTGTGTGCACCAATAATTGCAACCTGTACAACAGGTCTCCCATTTGTTTCCGACGTGAATTTCATGACTTTATATTTTTTTGGACAAAAGACGACATGCCTGCTTCTTGCTTCGAATTTTTGTTTCTAAAATAAGGTCATTGCAAGTGACCACCAATAGCATATTTTTTTGGATTCTTGTGTGCACCAATAATTGCAACTTCTACAACAGGTTTCCCATTTGTTTCCGACATGAATTTCAGGACGTTATAGTTTTTTGGACAAAAGACGACATGCCTTCTTCTTGCTTCGAATTTTTGCTTCTAAAATAAGGTCATTGCAAGTGACCACCAATAGCATATTTTTTTGGATTCTTGTGTGCACCAATAATTGCAACTTCTACAATAGGTTTCCCATTTGTTTCCGACGTGAATTTCATGACTTTATGTATTCTAAGACAAAAAAGGACACGCCTGCTTCTTGCTTCGAATTTTTGTTTCTAATATAAGGTCATTGCAATTGACTACCAATAGCATATTTTTTTGGATTCTTGTGTGCACCAATAATTGCAACTTCTACAACAGGTTTCCCATTTGTTTCCGACGTGAATTTCAGGACGTTATATTTCTTTGGACAAAAGACGACATGCCTGCTTCTTGCTTCGAATTTTTGTTTCTAATATAAGGTCATTGCAAGTGACTACCAATAGCATATCTTTTTGGATTCTTGTGTGCACCAATAATTGCAACTTCTACAATAGGTTTCCCATTTGTTTCCGACGTGAATTTCATGACTTTATGTATTCTAAGACAAAAAAGGACAGGCCTGCTTCTTGCTTCGAATTTTTGTTTCTAAAATAAGGTCATTGCAAGTGACCACCAATAGCATATTTTTTTGGATTCTTCTGTGCACCAATAATTGCAACTTCTACAACAGGTTTCCCATTTGTTTCCGACGTGAATTTCATGACATTATGTATTCTAAGACAAAAAAGGACAGGCCTGCTTCTTGCTTCGAATTTTTGTTTCTAAAATAAGGTCATTGCAATTGACTACCAATAGCATATTTTTTTGGATTCTTGTGTGCACCAATAATTGCAACTTGTACAACAGGTTTCCCATTTGTTTCCGACGTGAATTTCATGACTTTATGTATTCTAAGACAAAAGAAGACAGGCCTGCTTCTTGCTTCGAATTTTTGTTTCTAAAATAAGGTCATTGCAATTGACTACCAATAGCATATTTTTTTGGATTCTTGTGTGCACCAATAATTGCAACTTCTACAACAGGTTTCCCATTTGTTTCCGACGTGAATTTCATGACTTTATGTATTCTAAGACAAAAGAAGACATGCCTGCTTCTTGCTTCGAATTTTTGTTTCTAAAATAAGGTCATTGCAATTTACTACCAATAGCATATTTTTTTGGATTCTTGTGTGCACCAATAATTGCAACTTGTACAACAGGTTTCCCATTTGTTTCGGACGTGAATTTCATGACTTTATGTATTCTAAGGAAAAAAAGGACATGCCTGCTTCTTGCTTCGAATTTTTGTTTCTAAAATAAGGTCATTGCAATTGACTACCAATAGCATATTTTTTTGGATTCTTGTGTGCACCAATAATTGCAACTTCTACAATAGGTTTCCCATTTGTTTCCGACGTGAATTTCATGACTTTATGTATTCTAAGACAAAAAAGGACACGCCTGCTTCTTGCTTCGAATTTTTGTTTCTAATATAAGGTCATTGCAATTGACCACCAATAGCATATTTTTTTGGATTCTTGTGTGCACCAATAATTGCAACTTCTACAACAGGTTTCCCATTTGTTTCCGACGTGAATTTCAGGACGTTATATTTCTTTGGACAAAAGACGACATGCCTGCTTCTTGCTTCGAATTTTTGTTTCTAATATAAGGTCATTGCAAGTGACTACCAATAGCATATCTTTTTGGATTCTTGTGTGCACCAATAATTGCAACTTGTACAACAGGTTTCCCATTTGTTTCCGACGTGAATTTCATGACATTATGTATTCTAAGACAAAAAAGTACAGACCTGCTTCTTGCTTCGAATTTTTGTTTCTAAAATAAGGTCATTGCAAGTGACCACCAATAGCATATTTTTTTGGATTCTTGTGTGCACGAATAATTGCAACTTGTACAACAGGTCTCCCATTTGTTTCCGACGTGAATTTCATGACTTTATATTTTTTTGGACAAAAGACGACATGCCTGCTTCTTGCTTCGAATTTTTGTTTCTAAAATAAGGTCATTGCAAGTGACCACCAATAGCATATTTTTTTGGATTCTTGTGTGCACCAATAATTGCAACTTCTACAACAGGTTTCCCATTTGTTTCCGACATGAATTTCAGGACGTTATAGTTTTTTGGATAAAAGACGACATGCCTGCTTCTTGCTTCGAATTTTTGTTTCTAAAATAAGGTCATTGCAAGTGACCACCAATAGCATATTTTTTTGGATTCTTGTGTGCACCAATAATTGCAACTTCTACAACAGGTTTCCCATTTGTTTCCGACGTGAATTTCATGACTTTTTATTTTCTAAGACAAAAAAGGACATGTCTGCTTCTTGCTTCGAATTTTTGTTTCTAAAATAAGGTCATTGCAAGTGACCACCAATAGCATATTTTTTTGGATTCTTGTGTGCACCAATAATTGCAACTTCTACAACAGGTTTCTCATTTGTTTGGGATGTGAAATTCATGACTTTCTATTTTCTAAGACAAAAAAGGACATGCCTACTTGTTGCTTCGAGTTTTTGTTTCTAAAATAAGGTCATTGCAAGTGACCACCAATAGCATATTTTTTTGGATTCTTGTGTGCACCAATAATTGCAACTTCTACAACAGGTTTCCCATTTGTTTCCGACGTGAATTTCAGGACGTTATTTTCTCTAAAACAAAAAAGGACATGTCTGCTTCTCGCTTCGAATTTTTGTTTCTAAAATAAGGTCATTGCAAGTGACCACCAATAGCATATTTTTTTGGATTCTTGTGTGCACCAATAATTGCAACTTCTACAACAGGTTTCCCATTTGTTTCCGACGTGAATTTCATGACTTTATATTTCTTTGGACAAAAGACGACATGCCTGCTTCTTGCTTCGAATTTTTGTTTCTAAAATAAGGTCATTGCAAGTGACCACCAATAGCATATTTTTTTGGATTCTTGTGTGCACCAATAATTGCAACTTCTACAACAGGTTTCCCATTTGTTTCCGACGTGAATTTCATGACTTTATGTATTCTAAGACAAAAAAGGACACGCCTGCTTCTTGCTTCGAATTTTTGTTTCTAAAATAAGGTCATTGCAATTGACCACCAATAGCATATTTTTTTGGATTCTTGTGTGCACCAATAATTGCAACTTCTACAATAGGTTTCCCATTTGTTTCCGACGTGAATTTCATGACTTTATGTATTCTAAGACAAAAGAAGACATGCCTGCTTCTTGCTTCGAATTTTTGTTTCTAAAATAAGGTCATTGCAATTGACTACCAATAGCATATTTTTTTGGATTCTTGTGTGCAAAAGTAATTGCAACTTCTACAACAGGTTTCCCATTTGTTTCCGACGTGAATTTCATGACTTTATATTTTCTAAGACAAAAGACGTCATGCCTGCTTCTTGCTTCGAATTTTTGTTTCTAAAATAAGGTCATTGCAATTGACCACCAAGAGCATATCTTTTTGGATTCTTGTGTGCACCAATAATTGCAACCTGTACAACAAGTCTCCCATTTGTTTGCGACGTGAATTTCATGACTTTATATTTTTTTGGACAAAAGACGACATGCCTGCTTCTTGCTTCGAATTTTTGTTTTTAAAATAAGGTCATTGCAAGTGACCACCAATAGCATATTTTTTTGGATTCTTGTGTGCACCAATAATTGCAACTTCTACAACAGGTTTCTCATTTGTTTGGGATGTGAAATTCATGACTTTATATTTTCTAAGACAAAAAAGGACATGCCTACTTGTTGCTTCGAGTTTTTGTTTCTAAAATAAGGTCATTGCAATTGACCACCAATAGCATATTTTTTTGGATTCTTGTGTGCACCAATAATTGCAACTTCTACAATAGGTTTCCCATTTGTTTCCGACGTGAATTTCATGACTTTATGTATTCTAAGACAAAAGAAGACACGCCTGCTTCTTGCTTCGAATTTTTGTTTCTAAAATAAGGTCATTGCAAGTGACCACCAATAGCATATTTTTTTGGATTCTTGTGTGCACCAATAATTGCAACTTCTACAACAGGTTTCCCATTTGTTTCCGACGTGAATTTCATGACTTTATGTATTCTAAGACAAAAGAAGACATGCCTGCTTCTTGCTTCGAATTTTTGTTTCTAAAATAAGGTCATTGCAATTGACTACCAATAGCATATTTTTTTGGATTCTTGTGTGCACCAATAATTGCAACTTCTACAACAGGTTTCCCATTTGTTTCCGACATGAATTTCAGGACGTTATAGTTTTTGGACAAAAGACGACATGCCTGCTTCTTGCTTCGAATTTTTGTTTCTAAAATAAGGTCATTGCAAGTGACCACCAATAGCATATTTTTTTGGATTCTTGTGTGCACCAATAATTGCAACTTCTACAACAGGTTTCCCATTTGTTTCCGACGTGAATTTCAGGACGTTATATTTCTTTGGACAAAAGACGACATGCCTGCTTCTTGCTTCGAATTTTTGTTTCTAAAATAAGGTCATTGCAAGTGACCACCAATAGCATATTTTTTTGGATTCTTGTGTGCACCAATAATTGCAACTTCTACAACAGGTTTCCCATTTGTTTCCGACGTGAATTTCATGACTTTATGTATTCTAAGCCAAAAGAAGACATGCCTGCTTCTTGCTTCGAATTTTTGTTTCTAAAATAAGGTCATTGCAATTGACTACCAATAGCATATTTTTTTGGATTCTTGTATGCACCAATAATTGCAAGTTCTACAACAGGTTTCCCATTTGTTTCCGACGTGAATTTCATGACTTTATGTATTCTAAGACAAAAAAGGACAGGCCTGCTTCTTGCTTCGAATTTTTGTTTCTAAAATATGGTCATTGCAATTGACTACCAATAGCATATTTTTTTGGATTCTTGTGTGCAAAAGTAATTGCAACTTCTACAACAGGTTTCTCATTTGTTTGGGATGTGAAATTCATGACTTTCTATTTTCTAAGACAAAAAAGGACATGCCTACTTGTTGCTTCGAGTTTTTGTTTCTAAAATAAGGTCATTGCAATTGACCACCAATAGTATATTTTTTTGGATTCTTGTGTGCACCAATAATTGCAACTTCTACAACAGGTTTCCCATTTGTTTCCGACGTGAATTTCATGACTCTATGTATTCTAAGACAAAAAAGGACAGGCCTACTTCTTGCTTCGAATTTTTGTTTCTAAAATAAGGTCATTGCAAGTGACCACCAATAGCATATTTTTTTGGATTCTTGTGTGCACCAATAATTGCAACTTCTACAACAGGTTTCCCATTTGTTTCCGACGTGAATTTCATGACTCTATGTAATCTAAGACAAAAAAGGACAGGCCTACTTCTTGCTTCGAATTTTTGTTTCTAAAATAAGGTCATTGCAAGTGACCACCAATAGCATATTTTTTTGGATTCTTGTGTGCACCAATAATTGCAACTTCTACAATAGGTTTCCCATTTGTTTCCGACGTGAATTTCATGACTTTATGTATTCTAAGACAAAAGAAGACATGCCTGCTTCTTGCTTCGAATTTTTGTTTCTAAAATAAGGTCATTGCAAGTGACCACCAATAGCATATTTTTTTGGATTCTTGTGTGCACCAATAATTGCAACTTCTACAACAGGTTTCCCATTTGTTTCCGACATGAATTTCAGGACGTTATAGTTTTTGGACAAAAGACGACATGCCTGCTTCTTGCTTCGAATTTTTGTTTCTAAAATAAGGTCATTGCAAGTGACCACCAATAGCATATTTTTTTGGATTCTTGTGTGCACCAATAATTGCAACTTCTACAACAGGTTTCCCATTTGTTTCCGACGTGAATTTCATGACTTTATGTATTCTAAGGAAAAAAAGGAAAGGCCTGCTTCTTGCTTCGAATTTTTGTTTCTAAAATAAGGTCATTGCAATTGACTACCAATAGCATATTTCTTTGGATTCTTGTGTGCACCAATAATTGCAACTTCTACAACAGGTTTCCCATTTGTTTCCGACGTGAATTTCATGACTTTATGTATTCTAAGACAAAAGAAGACATGCCTGCTTCTTGCTTCGAATTTTTGTTTCTAAAATAAGGTCATTGCAAGTGACCACCAATAGCATATTTTTTTGGATTCTTGTGTGCACCAATAATTGCAACTTCTACAACAGGTTTCCCATTTGTTTCCGACGTGAATTTCAGGACGTTATATTTCTTTGGACAAAAGACGACATGCCTGCTTCTTGCTTCGAATTTTTGTTTCTAAAATAAGGTCATTGCAAGTGACCACCAATAGCATATTTTTTTGGATTCTTGTGTGCACCAATAATTGCAACTTCTACAACAGGTTTCCCATTTGTTTCCGACGTGAATTTCATGACTTTATGTATTCTAAGCCAAAAGAAGACATGCCTGCTTCTTGCTTCGAATTTTTGTTTCTAAAATAAGGTCATTGCAATTGACTACCAATAGCATATTTTTTTGGATTCTTGTATGCACCAATAATTGCAAGTTCTACAACAGGTTTCCCATTTGTTTCCGACGTGAATTTCATGACTTTATGTATTCTAAGACAAAAAAGGACAGGCCTGCTTCTTGCTTCGAATTTTTGTTTCTAAAATATGGTCATTGCAATTGACTACCAATAGCATATTTTTTTGGATTCTTGTGTGCAAAAGTAATTGCAACTTCTACAACAGGTTTCTCATTTGTTTGGGATGTGAAATTCATGACTTTCTATTTTCTAAGACAAAAAAGGACATGCCTACTTGTTGCTTCGAGTTTTTGTTTCTAAAATAAGGTCATTGCAATTGACCACCAATAGTATATTTTTTTGGATTCTTGTGTGCACCAATAATTGCAACTTCTACAACAGGTTTCCCATTTGTTTCCGACGTGAATTTCATGACTCTATGTATTCTAAGACAAAAAAGGACAGGCCTACTTCTTGCTTCGAATTTTTGTTTCTAAAATAAGGTCATTGCAAGTGACCACCAATAGCATATTTTTTTGGATTCTTGTGTGCACCAATAATTGCAACTTCTACAACAGGTTTCCCATTTGTTTCCGACGTGAATTTCATGACTCTATGTAATCTAAGACAAAAAAGGACAGGCCTACTTCTTGCTTCGAATTTTTGTTTCTAAAATAAGGTCATTGCAAGTGACCACCAATAGCATATTTTTTTGGATTCTTGTGTGCACCAATAATTGCAACTTCTACAACAGGTTTCCCATTTGTTTCCGACATGAATTTCAGGACGTTATAGTTTTTGGACAAAAGACGACATGCCTGCTTCTTGCTTCGAATTTTTGTTTCTAAAATAAGGTCATTGCAAGTGACCACCAATAGCATATTTTTTTGGATTCTTGTGTGCACCAATAATTGCAACTTCTACAACAGGTTTCCCATTTGTTTCCGACGTGAATTTCATGACTTTATGTATTCTAAGGAAAAAAAGGAAAGGCCTGCTTCTTGCTTCGAATTTTTGTTTCTAAAATAAGGTCATTGCAATTGACTACCAATAGCATATTTCTTTGGATTCTTGTGTGCACCAATAATTGCAACTTCTACAACAGGTTTCCCATTTGTTTCCGACGTGAATTTCATGACTTTATGTATTCTAAGACAAAAGAAGACATGCCTGCTTCTTGCTTCGAATTTTTGTTTCTAAAATAAGGTCATTGCAAGTGACCACCAATAGCATATTTTTTTGGATTCTTGTGTGCACCAATAATTGCAACTTCTACAACAGGTTTCCCATTTGTTTCCGACGTGAATTTCAGGACGTTATATTTCTTTGGACAAAAGACGACATGCCTGCTTCTTGCTTCGAATTTTTGTTTCTAAAATAAGGTCATTGCAAGTGACCACCAATAGCATATTTTTTTGGATTCTTGTGTGCACCAATAATTGCAACTTCTACAACAGGTTTCCCATTTGTTTCTGACATGAATTTCAGGACGTTATAGTTTTTTGGACAAAAGACGACATGCCTGCTTCTTGCTTCGAATTTTTGTTTCTAAAATAAGGTCATTGCAAGTGACCACCAATAGCATATTTTTTTGGATTCTTGTGTGCACCAATAATTGCAACTTCTACAACAGGTTTCCCATTTGTTTCCGACGTGAATTTCATGACTTTATGTATTCTAAGACAAAAAAGGACACGCCTGCTTCTTGCTTCGAATTTTTGTTTCTAAAATAAGGTCATTGCAAGTGACCACCAATAGCATATTTTTTTGGATTCTTGTGTGCACCAATAATTGCAACTTCTACAACAGGTTTCCCATATGTTTCCGACGTGAATTTCAGGACGTTATATTTCTTTGGACAAAAGACGACATGCCTGCTTCTTGCTTCGAATTTTTGTTTCTAAAATAAGGTCATTGCAAGTGACCACCAATAGCATATTTTTTTGGATTCTTGTGTGCACCAATAATTGCAACTTCTACAACAGGTTTCCCATTTGTTTCCGACATGAATTTCAGGACGTTATAGTTTTTTGGACAAAAGACGACATGCCTGCTTCTTGCTTCGAATTTTTGTTTCTAAAATAAGGTCATTGCAAGTGACCACCAATAGCATATTTTTTTGGATTCTTGTGTGCACCAATAATTGCAACTTCTACAACAGGTTTCCCATTTGTTTCCGACATGAATTTCAGGACGTTATAGTTTTTTGGACAAAAGACGACATGCCTGCTTCTTGCTTCGAATTTTTGTTTCTAAAATAAGGTCATTGCAAGTGACCACCAATAGCATATTTTTTTGGATTCTTGTGTGCACCAATAATTGCAACTTCTACAACAGGTTTCCCATTTGTTTCCGACGTGAATTTCATGACTTTATGTATTCTAAGACAAAAAAGGACACGCCTGCTTCTTGCTTCGAATTTTTGTTTCTAAAATAAGGTCATTGCAATTGACCACCAATAGCATATTTTTTTGGATTCTTGTGTGCACCAATAATTGCAACATCTACAATAGGTTTCCCATTTGTTTCCGACGTGAATTTCATGACTTTATGTATTCTAAGACAAAAGAAGACATGCCTGCTTCTTGCTTCGAATTTTTGTTTCTAAAATAAGGTCATTGCAATTGACTACCAATAGCATATTTTTTTGGATTCTTGTGTGCACCAATAATTGCAACTTCTACAACAGGTTTCCCATTTGTTTCCGACGTGAATTTCATGACTCTATGTATTCTAAGACAAAAAAGGACAGGCCTGCTTCTTGCTTCGAATTTTTGTTTCTAAAATAAGGTCATTGCAAGTGACCACCAATAGCATATTTTTTTGGATTCTTGTGTGCACCAATAATTGCAACTTCTACAACAGGTTTCCCATTTGTTTCCGACGTGAATTTCATGACTTTATGTATTCTAAGGAAAAAAAGGACAGGCCTGCTTCTTGCTTCGAATTTTTGTTTCTAAAATAAGGTCATTGCAATTGACTACCAATAGCATATTTCTTTGGATTCTTGTGTGCACCAATAATTGCAACTTCTACAACAGGTTTCCCATTTGTTTCCGACGTGAATTTCATGACTTTATGTATTCTAAGACAAAAGAAGACATGCCTGCTTCTTGCTTCGAATTTTTGTTTCTAAAATAAGGTCATTGCAAGTGACCACCAATAGCATATTTTTTTGGATTCTTGTGTGCACCAATAATTGCAACTTCTACAACAGGTTTCCCATTTGTTTCCGACGTGAATTTCAGGACGTTATATTTCTTTGGACAAAAGACGACATGCCTGCTTCTTGCTTCGAATTTTTGTTTCTAAAATAAGGTCATTGCAAGTGACCACCAATAGCATATTTTTTTGGATTCTTGTGTGCACCAATAATTGCAACTTCTACAACAGGTTTCCCATTTGTTTCCGACATGAATTTCAGGACGTTATAGTTTTTTGGACAAAAGACGACATGCCTGCTTCTTGCTTCGAATTTTTGTTTCTAAAATAAGGTCATTGCAAGTGACCACCAATAGCATATTTTTTTGGATTCTTGTGTGCACCAATAATTGCAACTTCTACAACAGGTTTCCCATTTGTTTCCGACGTGAATTTCATGACTTTATGTATTCTAAGACAAAAAAGGACACGCCTGCTTCTTGCTTCGAATTTTTGTTTCTAAAATAAGGTCATTGCAAGTGACCACCAATAGCATATTTTTTTGGATTCTTGTGTGCACCAATAATTGCAACTTCTACAACAGGTTTCCCATTTGTTTCCGACGTGAATTTCAGGACGTTATATTTCTTTGGACAAAAGACGACATGCCTGCTTCTTGCTTCGAATTTTTGTTTCTAAAATAAGGTCATTGCAAGTGACCACCAATAGCATATTTTTTTGGATTCTTGTGTGCACCAATAATTGCAACTTCTACAACAGGTTTCCCATTTGTTTCCGACATGAATTTCAGGACGTTATAGTTTTTTGGACAAAAGACGACATGCCTGCTTCTTGCTTCGAATTTTTGTTTCTAAAATAAGGTCATTGCAAGTGACCACCAATAGCATATTTTTTTGGATTCTTGTGTGCACCAATAATTGCAACTTCTACAACAGGTTTCCCATTTGTTTCCGACATGAATTTCAGGACGTTATAGTTTTTTGGACAAAAGACGACATGCCTGCTTCTTGCTTCGAATTTTTGTTTCTAAAATAAGGTCATTGCAAGTGACCACCAATAGCATATTTTTTTGGATTCTTGTGTGCACCAATAATTGCAACTTCTACAACAGGTTTCCCATTTGTTTCCGACGTGAATTTCATGACTTTATGTATTCTAAGACAAAAAAGGACACGCCTGCTTCTTGCTTCGAATTTTTGTTTCTAAAATAAGGTCATTGCAATTGACCACCAATAGCATATTTTTTTGGATTCTTGTGTGCACCAATAATTGCAACATCTACAATAGGTTTCCCATTTGTTTCCGACGTGAATTTCATGACTTTATGTATTCTAAGACAAAAGAAGACATGCCTGCTTCTTGCTTCGAATTTTTGTTTCTAAAATAAGGTCATTGCAATTGACTACCAATAGCATATTTTTTTGGATTCTTGTGTGCACCAATAATTGCAACTTCTACAACAGGTTTCCCATTTGTTTCCGACGTGAATTTCATGACTCTATGTATTCTAAGACAAAAAAGGACAGGCCTGCTTCTTGCTTCGAATTTTTGTTTCTAAAATAAGGTCATTGCAAGTGACCACCAATAGCATATTTTTTTGGATTCTTGTGTGCACCAATAATTGCAACTTCTACAACAGGTTTCCCATTTGTTTCCGACGTGAATTTCATGACTTTATGTATTCTAAGGAAAAAAAGGACAGGCCTGCTTCTTGCTTCGAATTTTTGTTTCTAAAATAAGGTCATTGCAATTGACTACCAATAGCATATTTCTTTGGATTCTTGTGTGCACCAATAATTGCAACTTCTACAACAGGTTTCCCATTTGTTTCCGACGTGAATTTCATGACTTTATGTATTCTAAGACAAAAGAAGACATGCCTGCTTCTTGCTTCGAATTTTTGTTTCTAAAATAAGGTCATTGCAAGTGACCACCAATAGCATATTTTTTTGGATTCTTGTGTGCACCAATAATTGCAACTTCTACAACAGGTTTCCCATTTGTTTCCGACGTGAATTTCATGACTTTATGTATTCTAAGGAAAAAAAGGACAGGCCTGCTTCTTGCTTCGAATTTTTGTTTCTAAAATAAGGTCATTGCAATTGACTACCAATAGCATATTTCTTTGGATTCTTGTGTGCACCAATAATTGCAACTTCTACAACAGGTTTCCCATTTGTTTCCGACGTGAATTTCATGACTTTATGTATTCTAAGACAAAAGAAGACATGCCTGCTTCTTGCTTCGAATTTTTGTTTCTAAAATAAGGTCATTGCAAGTGACCACCAATAGCATATTTTTTTGGATTCTTGTGTGCACCAATAATTGCAACTTCTACAACAGGTTTCCCATTTGTTTCCGACATGAATTTCAGGACGTTATAGTTTTTGGACAAAAGACGACATGCCTGCTTCTTGCTTCGAATTTTTGTTTCTAAAATAAGGTCATTGCAAGTGACCACCAATAGCATATTTTTTTGGATTCTTGTGTGCACCAATAATTGCAACTTCTACAACAGGTTTCCCATTTGTTTCCGACGTGAATTTCATGACTCTATGTATTCTAAGACAAAAAAGGACAGGCCTGCTTCTTGCTTCGAATTTTTGTTTCTAAAATAAGGTCATTGCAAGTGACCACCAATAGCATATTTTTTTGGATTCTTGTGTGCACCAATAATTGCAACTTCTACAACAGGTTTCCCATTTGTTTCCGACGTGAATTTCATGACTTTATGTATTCTAAGACAAAAAAGGACAGGCCTGCTTCTTGCTTCGAATTTTTGTTTCTAAAATAAGGTCATTGCAATTGACTACCAATAGCATATTTCTTTGGATTCTTGTGTGCACCAATAATTGCAACTTCTACAACAGGTTTCCCATTTGTTTCCGACGTGAATTTCATGACTTTATGTATTCTAAGACAAAAGAAGACATGCCTGCTTCTTGCTTCGAATTTTTGTTTCTAAAATAAGGTCATTGCAAGTGACCACCAATAGCATATTTTTTTGGATTCTTGTGTGCACCAATAATTGCAACTTCTACAACAGGTTTCCCATTTGTTTCCGACGTGAATTTCATGACTTTATGTATTCTAAGGAAAAAAAGGACAGGCCTGCTTCTTGCTTCGAATTTTTGTTTCTAAAATAAGGTCATTGCAATTGACTACCAATAGCATATTTCTTTGGATTCTTGTGTGCACCAATAATTGCAACTTCTACAACAGGTTTCCCATTTGTTTCCGACGTGAATTTCATGACTTTATGTATTCTAAGACAAAAGAAGACATGCCTGCTTCTTGCTTCGAATTTTTGTTTCTAAAATAAGGTCATTGCAATTGACCACCAATAGCATATTTTTTTGGATTCTTGTGTGCACCAATAATTGCAACTTCTACAACAGGTTTCCCATTTGTTTCCGACATGAATTTCAGGACGTTATAGTTTTTGGACAAAAGACGACATGCCTGCTTCTTGCTTCGAATTTTTGTTTCTAAAATAAGGTCATTGCAAGTGACCACCAATAGCATATTTTTTTGGATTCTTGTGTGCACCAATAATTGCAACTTCTACAACAGGTTTCCCATTTGTTTCCGACGTGAATTTCATGACTTTATGTATTCTAAGGAAAAAAAGGACAGGCCTGCTTCTTGCTTCGAATTTTTGTTTCTAAAATAAGGTCATTGCAATTGACTACCAATAGCATATTTCTTTGGATTCTTGTGTGCACCAATAATTGCAACTTCTACAACAGGTTTCCCATTTGTTTCCGACGTGAATTTCATGACTTTATGTATTCTAAGACAAAAGAAGACATGCCTGCTTCTTGCTTCGAATTTTTGTTTCTAAAATAAGGTCATTGCAAGTGACCACCAATAGCATATTTTTTTGGATTCTTGTGTGCACCAATAATTGCAACTTCTACAACAGGTTTCCCATTTGTTTCCGACATGAATTTCAGGACGTTATAGTTTTTGGACAAAAGACGACATGCCTGCTTCTTGCTTCGAATTTTTATTTCTAAAATAAGGTCATTGCAAGTGACCACCAATAGCATATTTTTTTGGATTCTTGTGTGCACCAATAATTGCAACTTCTACAACAGGTTTCCCATTTGTTTCCGACGTGAATTTCATGACTTTATGTATTCTAAGGAAAAAAAGGACAGGCCTGCTTCTTGCTTCGAATTTTTGTTTCTAAAATAAGGTCATTGCAATTGACCACCAATAGTATATTTTTTTGGATTCTTGTGTGCACCAATAATTGCAACTTCTACAACAGGTTTCCCATTTGTTTCCGACGTGAATTTCATGACTCTATGTATTCTAAGACAAAAAAGGACAGGCCTGCTTCTTGCTTCGAATTTTTGTTTCTAAAATAAGGTCATTGCAAGTGACCACCAATAGCATATTTTTTTGGATTCTTGTGTGCACCAATAATTGCAACTTCTACAACAGGTTTCCCATTTGTTTCCGACATGAATTTCAGGACGTTATAGTTTTTTGGACAAAAGACGACATGCCTGCTTCTTGCTTCGAATTTTTGTTTCTAAAATAAGGTCATTGCAAGTGACCACCAATAGCATATTTTTTTGGATTCTTGTGTGCACCAATAATTGCAACTTCTACAACAGGTTTCCCATTTGTTTCCGACATGAATTTCAGGACGTTATAGTTTTTTGGACAAAAGACGACATGCCTGCTTCTTGCTTCGAATTTGTGTTTCTAAAATAAGGTCATTGCAAGTGACCACCAATAGCATATTTTTTTGGATTCTTGTGTGCACCAATAATTGCAACTTCTACAACAGGTTTCCCATTTGTTTCCGACGTGAATTTCATGACTTTATGTATTCTAAGACAAAAGAAGACATGCCTGCTTCTTGCTTCGAATTTTTGTTTCTAAAATAAGGTCATTGCAAGTGACCACCAATAGCATATTTTTTTGGATTCTTGTGTGCACCAATAATTGCAACTTCTACAACAGGTTTCCCATTTGTTTCCGACATGAATTTCAGGACGTTATAGTTTTTGGACAAAAGACGACATGCCTGCTTCTTGCTTCGAATTTTTGTTTCTAAAATAAGGTCATTGCAATTGACCACCAATAGCATATTTTTTTGGATTCTTGTGTGCACCAATAATTGCAACTTCTACAACAGGTTTCCCATTTGTTTCCGACGTGAATTTCATGACTTTATGTATTCTAAGACAAAAGAAGACATGCCTGCTTCTTGCTCCGAATTTTTGTTTCTAAAATAAGGTCATTGCAATTGACTACCAATAGCATATTTTTTTGGATTCTTGTGTGCACCAATAATTCCAACTTCTACAACAGGTTTCCCATTTGTTTCCGACGTGAATTTCATGACTCTATGTATTCTAAGACAAAAAAGGACAGGCCTGCTTCTTGCTTCGAATTTTTGTTTCTAAAATAAGGTCATTGCAAGTGACCACCAATAGCATATTTTTTTGGATTCTTGTGTGCACCAATAATTGCAACTTCTACAACAGGTTTCCCATTTGTTTCCGACATGAATTTCAGGACGTTATAGTTTTTTGGACAAAAGACGACATGCCTGCTTCTTGCTTCGAATTTTTGTTTCTAAAATAAGGTCATTGCAAGTGACCACCAATAGCATATTTTTTTGGATTCTTGTGTGCACCAATAATTGCAACTTCTACAACAGGTTTCCCATTTGTTTCCGACATGAATTTCAGGACGTTATAGTTTTTTGGACAAAAGACGACATGCCTGCTTCTTGCTTCGAATTTTTGTTTCTAAAATAAGGTCATTGCAAGTGACCACCAATAGCATATTTTTTTGGATTCTTGTGTGCACCAATAATTGCAACTTCTACAACAGGTTTCCCATTTGTTTCCGACGTGAATTTCATGACTTTATGTATTCTAAGGAAAAAAAGGACAGGCCTGCTTCTTGCTTCGAATTTTTGTTTCTAAAATAAGGTCATTGCAATTGACTACCAATAGCATATTTCTTTGGATTCTTGTGTGCACCAATAATTGCAACTTCTACAACAGGTTTCCCATTTGTTTCCGACGTGAATTTCATGACTTTATGTATTCTAAGACAAAAGAAGACATGCCTGCTTCTTGCTTCGAATTTTTGTTTCTAAAATAAGGTCATTGCAAGTGACCACCAATAGCATATTTTTTTGGATTCTTGTGTGCACCAATAATTGCAACTTCTACAACAGGTTTCCCATTTGTTTCCGACATGAATTTCAGGACGTTATAGTTTTTGGACAAAAGACGACATGCCTGCTTCTTGCTTCGAATTTTTGTTTCTAAAATAAGGTCATTGCAAGTGACCACCAATAGCATATTTTTTTGGATTCTTGTGTGCAAAAGTAATTGCAACTTCTACAACAGGTTTCTCATTTGTTTGGGATGTGAAATTCATGACTTTCTATTTTCTAAGACAAAAAAGGACATGCCTACTTGTTGCTTCGAGTTTTTGTTTCTAAAATAAGGTCATTGCAATTGACCACCAATAGTATATTTTTTTGGATTCTTGTGTGCACCAATAATTGCAACTTCTACAACAGGTTTCCCATTTGTTTCCGACATGAATTTCAGGACGTTATAGTTTTTGGACAAAAGACGACATGCCTGCTTCTTGCTTCGAATTTTTGTTTCTAAAATAAGGTCATTGCAATTGACCACCAATAGCATATTTTTTTGGATTCTTGTGTGCACCAATAATTGCAACTTCTACAACAGGTTTCCCATTTGTTTCCGACGTGAATTTCATGACTTTATGTATTCTAAGACAAAAGAAGACATGCCTGCTTCTTGCTCCGAATTTTTGTTTCTAAAATAAGGTCATTGCAATTGACTACCAATAGCATATTTTTTTGGATTCTTGTGTGCACCAATAATTCCAACTTCTACAACAGGTTTCCCATTTGTTTCCGACGTGAATTTCATGACTCTATGTATTCTAAGACAAAAAAGGACAGGCCTGCTTCTTGCTTCGAATTTTTGTTTCTAAAATAAGGTCATTGCAAGTGACCACCAATAGCATATTTTTTTGGATTCTTGTGTGCACCAATAATTGCAACTTCTACAACAGGTTTCCCATTTGTTTCCGACATGAATTTCAGGACGTTATAGTTTTTTGGACAAAAGACGACATGCCTGCTTCTTGCTTCGAATTTTTGTTTCTAAAATAAGGTCATTGCAAGTGACCACCAATAGCATATTTTTTTGGATTCTTGTGTGCACCAATAATTGCAACTTCTACAACAGGTTTCCCATTTGTTTCCGACATGAATTTCAGGACGTTATAGTTTTTTGGACAAAAGACGACATGCCTGCTTCTTGCTTCGAATTTTTGTTTCTAAAATAAGGTCATTGCAAGTGACCACCAATAGCATATTTTTTTGGATTCTTGTGTGCACCAATAATTGCAACTTCTACAACAGGTTTCCCATTTGTTTCCGACGTGAATTTCATGACTTTATGTATTCTAAGGAAAAAAAGGACAGGCCTGCTTCTTGCTTCGAATTTTTGTTTCTAAAATAAGGTCATTGCAAGTGACTACCAATAGCATATTTCTTTGGATTCTTGTGTGCACCAATAATTGCAACTTCTACAACAGGTTTCCCATTTGTTTCCGACGTGAATTTCATGACTTTATGTATTCTAAGACAAAAGAAGACATGCCTGCTTCTTGCTTCGAATTTTTGTTTCTAAAATAAGGTCATTGCAAGTGACCACCAATAGCATATTTTTTTGGATTCTTGTGTGCACCAATAATTGCAACTTCTACAACAGGTTTCCCATTTGTTTCCGACATGAATTTCAGGACGTTATAGTTTTTGGACAAAAGACGACATGCCTGCTTCTTGCTTCGAATTTTTGTTTCTAAAATAAGGTCATTGCAAGTGACCACCAATAGCATATTTTTTTGGATTCTTGTGTGCAAAAGTAATTGCAACTTCTACAACAGGTTTCTCATTTGTTTGGGATGTGAAATTCATGACTTTCTATTTTCTAAGACAAAAAAGGACATGCCTACTTGTTGCTTCGAGTTTTTGTTTCTAAAATAAGGTCATTGCAATTGACCACCAATAGTATATTTTTTTGGATTCTTGTGTGCACCAATAATTGCAACTTCTACAACAGGTTTCCCATTTGTTTCCGACGTGAATTTCATGACTCTATGTATTCTAAGACAAAAAAGGACAGGCCTGCTTCTTGCTTCGAATTTTTGTTTCTAAAATAAGGTCATTGCAAGTGACCACCAATAGCATATTTTTTTGGATTCTTGTGTGCACCAATAATTGCAACTTCTACAACAGGTTTCCCATTTGTTTCCGACATGAATTTCAGGACGTTATAGCTTTTTGGACAAAAGACGACATGCCTGCTTCTTGCTTCGAATTTTTGTTTCTAAAATAAGGTCATTGCAAGTGACCACCAATAGCATATTTTTTGGATTCTTGTGTGCACCAATAATTGCAACTTCTACAACAGGTTTCCCATTTGTTTCCGACATGAATTTCAGGACGTTATAGTTTTTTGGACAAAAGACGACATGCCTGCTTCTTGCTTCGAATTTTTGTTTCTAAAATAAGGTCATTGCAAGTGACCACCAATAGCATATTTTTTTGGATTCTTGTGTGCACCAATAATTGCAACTTCTACAACAGGTTTCCCATTTGTTTCCGACGTGAATTTCATGACTTTATATTTTTTTAGACAAAAGACGACATGCCTGCTTCTTGCTTCGAATTTTTGTTTCTAAAATAAGGTCATTGCAATTGACTACCAATAGCATATTTTTTTGGATTCTTGTGTGCACCAATAATTGCAACTTCTACAACAGGTTTCCCATTTGTTTCCGACGTGAATTTCATGACTTTATGTATTCTAAGGAAAAAAAGGACAGGCCTGCTTCTTGCTTCGAATTTTTGTTTCTAAAATAAGGTCATTGCAATTGACTACCAATAGCATATTTCTTTGGATTCTTGTGTGCACCAATAATTGCAACTTCTACAACAGGTTTCCCATTTGTTTCCGACGTGAATTTCATGACTTTATGTATTCTAAGACAAAAGAAGACATGCCTGCTTCTTGCTTCGAATTTTTGTTTCTAAAATATGGTCATTGCAATTGACTACCAATAGCATATTTTTTTGGATTCTTGTGTGCAAAAGTAATTGCAACTTCTACAACAGGTTTCTCATTTGTTTGGGATGTGAAATTCATGACTTTCTATTTTCTAAGACAAAAAAGGACATGCCTACTTGTTGCTTCGAGTTTTTGTTTCTAAAATAAGGTCATTGCAATTGACCACCAATAGTATATTTTTTTGGATTCTTGTGTGCACCAATAATTGCAACTTCTACAACAGGTTTCCCATTTGTTTCCGACGTGAATTTCATGACTCTATGTATTCTAAGACAAAAAAGGACAGGCCTACTTCTTGCTTCGAATTTTTGTTTCTAAAATAAGGTCATTGCAAGTGACCACCAATAGCATATTTTTTTGGATTCTTGTGTGCACCAATAATTGCAACTTCTACAATAGGTTTCCCATTTGTTTCCGACGTGAATTTCATGACTTGATGTATTCTAAGACAAAAGAAGACATGCCTGCTTCTTGCTTCGAATTTTTGTTTCTAAAATAAGGTCATTGCAAGTGACCACCAATAGCATATTTTTTTGGATTCTTGTGTGCACCAATAATTGCAACTTCTATAACAGGTTTCCCATTTGTTTCCGACATGAATTTCAGGACGTTATAGTTTTTTGGACAAAAGACGACATGCCTGCTTCTTGCTTCGAATTTTTGTTTCTAAAATAAGGTCATTGCAAGTGACCACCAATAGCATATTTCTTTGGATTCTTGTGTGCACCAATAATTGCAACTTCTACAAAAGGTTTCCCATTTGTTTCCGACGTGAATTTCATGACTTTATATTTTTTTAGACAAAAGACGACATGCCTGCTTCTTGCTTCGAATTTTTGTTTCTAAAATAAGGTCATTGCAATTGACTACCAATAGCATATTTTTTTGGATTCTTGTGTGCACCAATAATTGCAACTTCTACAACAGGTTTCCCATTTGTTTCCGACGTGAATTTCATGACTTTATGTATTCTAAGGAAAAAAAGGACATGCCTGCTTCTTGCTTCGAATTTTTGTTTCTAAAATAAGGTCATTGCAATTGACTACCAATAGCATATTTCTTTGGATTCTTGTGTGCACCAATAATTGCAACTTCTACAACAGGTTTCCCATTTGTTTCCGACGTGAATTTCATGACTTTATGTATTCTAAGACAAAAGAAGACATGCCTGCTTCTTGCTTCGAATTTTTGTTTCTAAAATATGGTCATTGCAATTGACTACCAATAGCATATTTTTTTGGATTCTTGTGTGCACCAATAATTGCAACTTCTACAACAGGTTTCCCATTTGTTTCCGACATGAATTTCAGGACTTTAGAGTTTTTTGGACAAAAGACGACATGCCTGCTTCTTGCTTCGAATTTTTGTTTCTAAAATAAGGTCATTGCAATTGACCACCAATAGCATATTTTTTTGGATTCTTGTGTGCACCAATAATTGCAACTTCTACAATAGGTTTCCCATTTGTTTCCGACGTGAATTTCATGACTTTATGTATTCTAAGACAAAAAAGGACATGCCTGCTTCTTGCTTCGAATTTTTGTTTCTAAAATAAGGTCATTGCAAGTGACCACCAATAGCATATTTTTTTGGATTCTTGTGTGCACCAATAATTGCAACTTCTACAACAGGTTTCCCATTTGTTTCCGACATGAATTTCAGGACGTTATAGTTTTTTGGACAAAAGACGACAAGCCTGCTTCTTGCTTCGAATTTTTGTTTCTAAAATAAGGTCATTGCAAGTGACCACCAATAGCATATTTTTTTGGATCCTTGTGTGCACCAATAATTGCAACTTCTACAATAGGTTTCCCATTTGTTTCCGACGTGAATTACATGACTTTATATTTTTTTGGACAAAAGACGACATGTCTGCTTCTTGCTTCGAATTTTTGTTTCTAAAATAAGGTCATTGCAAGTGACCACCAATAGCATATTTTTCTGGATTCTTGTGTGCACCAATAATTGCAACTTCTACAACAGGTTTCCCATTTGTTTCCGACGTGAATTTCATGACTTTATATTTTTTTGGACAAAAGACGACATGCCTGCTTCTTGCGTCGAATTTTTGTTTCTAAAATAAGGTCATTGCAATTGACCACCAATAGCATATTTTTTTGGATTCTTGTGTGCACCAATAATTGCAACTTCT
Organism: Rhytidiadelphus loreus; assembly: GCA_947034895.1. Classification (NCBI taxonomy): domain Eukaryota; kingdom Viridiplantae; phylum Streptophyta; class Bryopsida; order Hypnales; family Hylocomiaceae; genus Rhytidiadelphus; species Rhytidiadelphus loreus. The sequence goes on along the minus strand of OX344763.1, from coordinate 64,141,230 downwards.
ACAACAGGTTTCCCATTTGTTTCCGACATGAATTTCAGGACGTTATAGTTTTTTGGACAAAAGACGACATGCCTGCTTCTTGCTTCGAATTTTTGTTTCTAAAATAAGGTCATTGCAAGTGACCACCAATAGCATATTTTTTTGGATTCTTGTGTGCACCAATAATTGCAACTTCTACAACAGGTTTCCCATTTGTTTCCGACGTGAATTTCATGACTTTATGTATTCTAAGGAAAAAAAGGACATGCCTGCTTCTTGCTTCGAATTTTTGTTTCTAAAATAAGGTCATTGCAATTGACTACCAATAGCATATTTCTTTGGATTCTTGTGTGCACCAATAATTGCAACTTCTACAACAGGTTTCCCATTTGTTTCCGACGTGAATTTCATGACTTTATGTATTCTAAGACAAAAGAAGACATGCCTGCTTCTTGCTTCGAATTTTTGTTTCTAAAATATGGTCATTGCAATTGACTACCAATAGCATATTTTTTTGGATTCTTGTGTGCAAAAGTAATTGCAACTTCTACAACAGGTTTCTCATTTGTTTGGGATGTGAAATTCATGACTTTCTATTTTCTAAGACAAAAAAGGACATGCCTACTTGTTGCTTCGAGTTTTTGTTTCTAAAATAAGGTCATTGCAATTGACCACCAATAGTATATTTTTTTGGATTCTTGTGTGCACCAATAATTGCAACTTCTACAACAGGTTTCCCATTTGTTTCCGACGTGAATTTCATGACTCTATGTATTCTAAGACAAAAAAGGACAGGCCTACTTCTTGCTTCGAATTTTTGTTTCTAAAATAAGGTCATTGCAAGTGACCACCAATAGCATATTTTTTTGGATTCTTGTGTGCACCAATAATTGCAACTTCTACAACAGGTTTCCCATTTGTTTCCGACATGAATTTCAGGACGTTATAGTTTTTTGGACAAAAGACGACATGTCTGCTTCTTGCTTCGAATTTTTGTTTCTAAACTAAGGTCATTGCAAGTGACCACCAATAGCATATTTTTTTGGATTCTTGTGTGCACCAATAATTGCAACTTCTACAACAGGTTTCCCATTTGTTTCCGACATGAATTTCAGGACGTTATAGTTTTTTGGACAAAAGACGACATGTCTGCTTCTTGCTTCGAATTTTTGTTTCTAAAATAAGGTCATTGCAAGTGACCACCAATAGCATATTTTTTTGGATTCTTGTGTGCACCAATAATTGCAACTTCTACAACAGGTTTCCCATTTGTTTCCGACATGAATTTCAGGACGTTATAGTTTTTTGGACAAAAGACGACATGCCTGCTTCTTGCTTCGAATTTTTGTTTCTAAAATGAGGTCATTGCAAGTGACCACCAATAGCATATTTTTTTGGATTCTTGTGTGCACCAATAATTGCAACTTCTACAACAGGTTTCCCATTTGTTTCCGACATGAATTTCAGGACTTTAGAGTTTTTTGGACAAAAGACGACATGCCTGCTTCTTGCTTCGAATTTTTGTTTCTAAAATAAGGTCATTGCAATTGACCACCAATAGCATATTTTTTTGGATTCTTGTGTGCACCAATAATTGCAACTTCTACAATAGGTTTCCCATTTGTTTCCGACATGAATTTCATGACTTTATGTATTCTAAGACAAAAAAGGACATGCCTGCTTCTTGCTTCGAATTTTTGTTTCTAAAATAAGGTCATTGCAAGTGACCACCAATAGCATATTTCTTTGGATTCTTGTGTGCACCAATAATTGCAACTTCTACAACAGGTTTCCCATTTGTTTCCGACATGAATTTCAGGACGTTATAGTTTTTTGGACAAAAGACGACATGCCTGCTTCTTGCTTCGAATTTTTGTTTCTAAAATAAGGTCATTGCAAGTGACCACCAATAGCATATTTTTTTGGGTTCTTGTGTGCACCAATAATTGCAACTTCTACAATAGGTTTCCCATTTGTTTCCGACGTGAATTTCATGACTTTATGTATTCTAAGACAAAAAAGGACATGCCTGCTTCTTGCTTCGAATTTTTGTTTCTAAAATAAGGTCATTGCAAGTGACCACCAATAGCATATTTTTTTGGATTCTTGTGTGCACCAATAATTGCAACTTCTACAACAGGTTTCCCATTTGTTTCCGACATGAATTTCAGGACGTTATAGTTTTTTGGACAAAAGACGACATGCCTGCTTCTTGCTTCGAATTTTTGTTTCTAAAATAAGGTCATTGCAATTGACCACCAATAGCATATTTTTTTGGATTCTTGTGTGCACCAATCATTGCAACTTCTACAACAGGTTTCCCATTTGTTTCCGACATGAATTTCAGGACGTTATAGTTTTTTGGACAAAAGACGACATGCCTGCTTCTTGCTTCGAATTTTTGTTTCTAAAATAAGGTCATTGCAAGTGACCACCAATAGCATATTTTTTTGGATTCTTGTGTGCACCAATAATTGCAACTTCTACAACAGGTTTCCCATTTGTTTCCGACGTGAATTTCATGACTTTATGTATTCTAAGGAAAAAAAGGACATGCCTGCTTCTTGCTTCGAATTTTTGTTTCTTAAATAAGGTCATTGCAATTGACTACCAATAGCATATTTCTTTGGATGCTTGTGTGCACCAATAATTGCAACTTCTACAACAGGTTTCCCATTTGTTTCCGACGTGAATTTCATGACTTTATGTATTCTAAGACAAAAGAAGACATGCCTGCTTCTTGCTTCGAATTTTTGTTTCTAAAATATGGTCATTGCAATTGACTACCAATAGCATATTTTTTTGGATTCTTGTGTGCAAAAGTAATTGCAACTTCTACAACAGGTTTCTCATTTGTTTGGGATGTGAAATTCATGACTTTCTATTTTCTAAGACAAAAAAGGACATGCCTACTTGTTGCTTCGAGTTTTTGTTTCTAAAATAAGGTCATTGCAATTGACCACCAATAGTATATTTTTTTGGATTCTTGTGTGCACCAATAATTGCAACTTCTACAACAGGTTTCCCATTTGTTTCCGACGTGAATTTCATGACTCTATGTATTCTAAGACAAAAAAGGACAGGCCTACTTCTTGCTTCGAATTTTTGTTTCTAAAATAAGGTCATTGCAAGTGACCACCAATAGCATATTTTTTTGGATTCTTGTGTGCACCAATAATTGCAACTTCTACAACAGGTTTCCCATTTGTTTCCGACATGAATTTCAGGACGTTATAGTTTTTTGGACAAAAGACGACATGCCTGCTTCTTGCTTCGAATTTTTGTTTCTAAAATAAGGTCATTGCAAGTGACCACCAATAGCATATTTTTTTGGATTCTTGTGTGCACCAATAATTGCAACTTCTACAATAGGTTTCCAATTTGTTTCCGACGTGAATTACATGACTTTATATTTTTTTGGACAAAAGACGACATGTCTGCTTCTTGCTTCGAATTTTTGTTTCTAAAATAAGGTCATTGCAAGTGACCACCAATAGCATATTTTTTTGGATTCTTGTGTGCACCAATAATTGCAACTTCTACAACAGGTTTCCCATTTGTTTCCGACATGAATTTCAGGACGTTATAATTTTTTGGACAAAAGACGACATGCCTGCTTCTTGCTTCGAATTTTTGTTTCTAAAATGAGGTCATTGCAAGTGACCACCAATAGCATATTTTTTTGGATTCTTGTATGCACCAATAATTGCAACTTCTACAACAGGTTTCCCATTTGTTTCCGACATGAATTTCAGGACTTTAGAGTTTTTTGGACAAAAGACGACATGCCTGCTTCTTGCTTCGAATTTTTGTTTCTAAAATAAGGTCATTGCAAGTGACCACCAAGAGCATATTTTTTTGGATTCTTGTGTGCACCAATAATTGCAACTTCTACAACAGGTTTCCCATTTGTTTCCGACGTGAATTTCATGACTTTATATTTTTTTGGACAAAAGACGACATGCCTGCTTCTTGCTTCGAATTTTTGTTTCTAAAATAAGGTCATTGCAATTGACCACCAATAGCATATTTTTTTGGATTCTTGTGTGCACCAATAATTGCAACTTCTACAACAGGTTTCCCATTTGTTTCCGACATGAATTTCAGGACGTTATAGTTTTTTGGACAAAAGACGACATGCCTGCTTCTTGCTTCGAATTTTTGTTTCTAAAATAAGGTCATTGCAAGTGACCACCAATAGCATATTTTTTTGGATTCTTGTGTGCACCAATAATTGCAACTTCTACAACTGGTTTCCCATTTGTTTCCGACGTGAATTTCATGACTTTATGTATTCTAAGGAAAAAAAGGACAGGCCTGCTTCTTGCTTCGAATTTTTGTTTCTAAAATAAGGTCATTGCAAGTGACCACCAATAGCATATTTTTTTGGATTCTTGTGTGCACCAATAATTGCAACTTCTACAACAGGTTTCCCATTTGTTTCCGACGTGAATTTCATGACTTTATATTTTTTTGGACAAAAGACGACATGCCTGCTTCTTGCTTCGAATTTTTGTTTCTAAAATATGGTCATTGCAATTGACTACCAATAGCATATTTTTTTGGATTCTTGTGTGCACCAATAATTGCAACTTCTACAACAGGTTTCCCATTTGTTTCCGACATGAATTTCAGGACGTTATAGTTTTTTGGACAAAAGACGACATGCCTGCTTCTTGCTTCGAATTTTTGTTTCTAAAATAAGGTCATTGCAAGTGACCACCAATAGCATATTTTTTTGGATTCTTGTGTGCACCAATAATTGCAACTTCTACAACAGGTTTCCCATTTGTTTCCGACGTGAATTTCATGACTTTATATTTTTTTGGACAAAAGACGACATGCCTGCTTCTTGCTTCGAATTTTTGTTTCTAAAATAAGGTCATTGCAAGTGACCACCAATAGCATATTTTTTTGGATTCTTGTGTGCACCAATAATTGCAACTTCTACAACTGGTTTCCCATTTGTTTCCGACGTGAATTTCATGACTTTATGTATTCTAAGGAAAAAAAGGACAGGCCTGCTTCTTGCTTCGAATTTTTGTTTCTAAAATAAGGTCATTGCAAGTGACCACCAATAGCATATTTTTTTGGATTCTTGTGTGCACCAATAATTGCAACTTCTACAACAGGTTTCCCATTTGTTTCCGACGTGAATTTCATGACTTTATATTTTTTTGGACAAAAGACGACATGCCTGCTTCTTGCTTCGAATTTTTGTTTCTAAAATAAGGTCATTGCAATTGACCACCAATAGCATATTTTTTTGGATTCTTGTGTGCACCAATAATTGCAACTTCTACAACAGGTTTCCCATTTGTTTCCGACATGAATTTCAGGACGTTATAGTTTTTTGGACAAAAGACGACATGCCTGCTTCTTGCTTCGAATTTTTGTTTCTAAAATAAGGTCATTGCAAGTGACCACCAATAGCATATTTTTTTGGATTCTTGTGTGCACCAATAATTGCAACTTCTACAACTGGTTTCCCATTTGTTTCCGACGTGAATTTCATGACTTTATGTATTCTAAGGAAAAAAAGGACAGGCCTGCTTCTTGCTTCGAATTTTTGTTTCTAAAATAAGGTCATTGCAAGTGACCACCAATAGCATATTTCTTTGGATTCTTGTGTGCACCAATAATTGCAACTTCTACAACAGGTTTCCCATTTGTTTCCGACGTGAATTTCATGACTCTATGTATTCTAAGACAAAAAAGGACAGGCCTACTTCTTGCTTCGAATTTTTGTTTCTAAAATAAGGTCATTGCAAGTGACCACCAATAGCATATTTTTTTGGATTCTTGTGTGCACCAATAATTGCAAGTTCTACAACAGGTTTCCCATTTGTTTCCGACATGAATTTCAGGACGTTATAGTTTTTTGGACAAAAGACGACATGCCTGCTTCTTGCTTCGAATTTTTGTTTCTAAAATAAGGTCAGTGCAAGTGACCACCAATAGCATATTTTTTTGGATTCTTGTGTGCACCAATAATTGCAACTTCTACAACAGGTTTCCCATTTGTTTCCGACATGAATTTCAGGACGTTATAGTTTTTTGGACAAAAGACGACATGCCTGCTTCTTGCTTCGAATTTTTGTTTCTAAAATGAGGTCATTGCAAGTGACCACCAATAGCATATTTTTTTGGATTCTTGTGTGCACCAATAATTGCAACTTCTACAACAGGTTTCCCATTTGTTTCCGACATGAATTTCAGGACTTTAGAGTTTTTTGGACAAAAGACGACATGCCTGCTTCTTGCTTCGAATTTTTGTTTCTAAAATAAGGTCATTGCAATTGACCACCAATAGCATATTTTTTTGGATTCTTGTGTGCACCAATAATTGCAACTTCTACAATAGGTTTCCCATTTGTTTCCGACGTGAATTTCATGACTTTATGTATTCTAAGACAAAAAAGGACATGCCTGCTTCTTGCTTCGAATTTTTGTTTCTAAAATAAGGTCATTGCAAGTGACCACCAATAGCATATTTTTTTGGATTCTTGTGTGCACCAATAATTGCAACTTCTACAACTGGTTTCCCATTTGTTTCCGACGTGAATTTCATGACTTTATGTATTCTAAGGAAAAAAAGGACAGGCCTGCTTCTTGCTTCGAATTTTTGTTTCTAAAATAAGGTCATTGCAAGTGACCACCAATAGCATATTTTTTTGGATTCTTGTGTGCACCAATAATTGCAACTTCTACAACAGGTTTCCCATTTGTTTCCGACGTGAATTTCATGACTTTATATTTTTTTGGACAAAAGACGACATGCCTGCTTCTTGCTTCGAATTTTTGTTTCTAAAATAAGGTCATTGCAATTGACCACCAATAGCATATTTTTTTGGATTCTTGTGTGCACCAATAATTGCAACTTCTACAACAGGTTTCCCATTTGTTTCCGACATGAATTTCAGGACGTTATAGTTTTTTGGACAAAAGACGACATGCCTGCTTCTTGCTTCGAATTTTTGTTTCTAAAATAAGGTCATTGCAAGTGACCACCAATAGCATATTTTTTTGGATTCTTGTGTGCACCAATAATTGCAACTTCTACAACTGGTTTCCCATTTGTTTCCGACGTGAATTTCATGACTTTATGTATTCTAAGGAAAAAAAGGACAGGCCTGCTTCTTGCTTCGAATTTTTGTTTCTAAAATAAGGTCATTGCAAGTGACCACCAATAGCATATTTCTTTGGATTCTTGTGTGCACCAATAATTGCAACTTCTACAACAGGTTTCCCATTTGTTTCCGACGTGAATTTCATGACTCTATGTATTCTAAGACAAAAAAGGACAGGCCTACTTCTTGCTTCGAATTTTTGTTTCTAAAATAAGGTCATTGCAAGTGACCACCAATAGCATATTTTTTTGGATTCTTGTGTGCACCAATAATTGCAAGTTCTACAACAGGTTTCCCATTTGTTTCCGACATGAATTTCAGGACGTTATAGTTTTTTGGACAAAAGACGACATGCCTGCTTCTTGCTTCGAATTTTTGTTTCTAAAATAAGGTCAGTGCAAGTGACCACCAATAGCATATTTTTTTGGATTCTTGTGTGCACCAATAATTGCAACTTCTACAACAGGTTTCCCATTTGTTTCCGACATGAATTTCAGGACGTTATAGTTTTTTGGACAAAAGACGACATGCCTGCTTCTTGCTTCGAATTTTTGTTTCTAAAATGAGGTCATTGCAAGTGACCACCAATAGCATATTTTTTTGGATTCTTGTGTGCACCAATAATTGCAACTTCTACAACAGGTTTCCCATTTGTTTCCGACATGAATTTCAGGACTTTAGAGTTTTTTGGACAAAAGACGACATGCCTGCTTCTTGCTTCGAATTTTTGTTTCTAAAATAAGGTCATTGCAATTGACCACCAATAGCATATTTTTTTGGATTCTTGTGTGCACCAATAATTGCAACTTCTACAATAGGTTTCCCATTTGTTTCCGACGTGAATTTCATGACTTTATGTATTCTAAGACAAAAAAGGACATGCCTGCTTCTTGCTTCGAATTTTTGTTTCTAAAATAAGGTCATTGCAAGTGACCACCAATAGCATATTTTTTTGGATTCTTGTGTGCACCAATAATTGCAACTTCTACAACAGGTTTCCCATTTGTTTCCGACATGAATTTCAGGACGTTATAGTTTTTTGGACAAAAGACGACATGCCTGCTTCTTGCTTCGAATTTTTGTTTCTAAAATAAGGTCATTGCAAGTGACCACCAATAGCATATTTTTTTGGATTCTTGTGTGCACCAATAATTGCAACTTCTACAATAGGTTTCCCATTTGTTTCCGACGTGAATTACATGACTTTATATTTTTTTGGACAAAAGACGACATGTCTGCTTCTTGCTTCGAATTTTTGTTTCTAAAATAAGGTCATTGCAAGTGACCACCAATAGCATATTTTTTTGGATTCTTGTGTGCACCAATAATTGCAACTTCTACAACAGGTTTCCCATTTGTTTCCGACGTGAATTTCATGACTTTATATTTTTTTGGACAAAAGACGACATGCCTGCTTCTTGCTTCGAATTTTTGTTTCTAAAATAAGGTCATTGCAATTGACCACCAATAGCATATTTTTTTGGATTCTTGTGTGCACCAATAATTGCAACTTCTACAACAGGTTTCCCATTTGTTTCCGACATGAATTTCAGGACGTTATAGTTTTTTGGACAAAAGACGACATGCCTGCTTCTTGCTTCGAATTTTTGTTTCTAAAATAAGGTCATTGCAATTGACTACCAATAGCATATTTCTTTGGATTCTTGTGTGCACCAATAATTGCAACTTCTACAACAGGTTTCCCATTTGTTTCCGACGTGAATTTCATGACTTTATGTATTCTAAGACAAAAGAAGACATGCCTGCTTCTTGCTTCGAATTTTTGTTTCTAAAATATGGTCATTGCAATTGACTACCAATAGCATATTTTATTGGATTCTTGTGTGCAAAAGTAATTGCAACTTCTACAACAGGTTTCTCATTTGTTTCGGATGTGAAATTCATGACTTTCTATTTTCTAAGACAAAAAAGGACATGCCTACTTGTTGCTTCGAGTTTTTGTTTCTAAAATAAGGTCATTGCAATTGACCACCAATAGTATATTTTTTTGGATTCTTGTGTGCACCAATAATTGCAACTTCTACAACAGGTTTCCCATTTGTTTCCGACATGAATTTCAGGACGTTATAGTTTTTTGGACAAAAGACGACATGCCTGCTTCTTGCTTCGAATTTTTGTTTCTAAAATAAGGTCATTGCAAGTGACCACCAATAGCATATTTTTTTGGATTCTTGTGTGCACCAATAATTGCAACTTCTACAACAGGTTTCCCATTTGTTTCCGACGTGAATTTCATGACTTTATGTATTCTAAGACAAAAAAGGACATGCCTGCTTCTTGCTTCGAATTTTTGTTTCTAAAATAAGGTCATTGCAATTCACTACCAATAGCATATTTTTTTGGATTCTTGTGTGCACGAATAATTGCAACTTGTACAACAGGTCTCCCATTTGTTTCCGACGTGAATTTCATGACTTTATATTTTTTTGGACAAAAGACGACATGCCTGCTTCTTGCTTCGAATTTTTGTTTCTAAAATAAGGTCATTGCAAGTGACCACCAATAGCATATTTTTTTGGATTCTTGTGTGCACCAATAATTGCAAGTTCTACAACAGGTTTCCCATTTGTCTCCGACGTGAATTTCATGACTTTATGTATTCTAAGCCAAAAGAAGACATGCCTGCTTCTTGCTTCGAATTTTTGTTTCTAAAATAAGGTCATTGCAATTGACTACCAATAGCATATTTTTTTGGATTCTTGTGTGCACCAATAATTGCAACTTCTACAACAGGTTTCCCATTTGTTTCCGACATGAATTTCAGGACGTTATAATTTTTTGGACAAAAGACGACATGCCTGCTTCTTGCTTCGAATTTTTGTTTCTAAAATGAGGTCATTGCAAGTGACCACCAATAGCATATTTTTTTGGATTCTTGTGTGCACCAATAATTGCAACTTCTACAACAGGTTTCCCATTTGTTTCCGACATGAATTTCAGGACGTTATAGTTTTTTGGACAAAAGACGACATGCCTGCTTCTTGCTTCGAATTTTTGTTTCTAAAATAAGGTCATTGCAAGTGACCACCAATAGCATATTTTTTTGGATTCTTGTGTGCACCAATAATTGCAACTTCTACAATAGGTTTCCCATTTGTTTCCGACGTGAATTTCATGACTTTATGTATTCTAAGACAAAAGAAGACATGCCTGCTTCTTGCTTCGAATTTTTGTTTCTAAAATAAGGTCATTGCAATTGACTACCAATAGCATAATTTTTTGGATTCTTGTGTGCACCAATAATTGCAACTTCTACAACAGGTTTCCCATTTGTTTCCGACGTGAATTGCATGACTTTATGTATTCTAAGACAAAAAAGGACAGGCCTGCTTCTTGCTTCGAATTTTTGTTTCTAAAATAAGGTCATTGCAAGTGACCACCAATAGCATATTTTTTTGGATTCTTGTGTGCACCAATAATTGCAACTTCTACAACAGGTTTCCCATTTGTTTCCGACGTGAATTTCATGACTTTATGTATTCTAAGACAAAAAAGGACAGGCCTGCTTCTTGCTTCGAATTTTTGTTTCTAAAATAAGGTCATTGCAAGTGACCACCAATAGCATATTTTTTTGGATTCTTGTGTGCGCCAATAATTGCAACTTCTACAACAGGTTTCCCATTTGTTTCCGACGTGAATTTCATGACTTTATGTATTCTAAGACAAAAAAGGACAGGCCTGCTTCTTGCTTCGAATTTTTGTTTCTAAAATAAGGTCATTGCAAGTGACCACCAATAGCATATTTTTTTGGATTCTTGTGTGCACCAATAATTGCAACTTCTACAACAGGTTTCCCATTTGTTTCCGACATGAATTTCAGGACGTTATAGTTTTTTGGACAAAAGACGACATGCCTGCTTCTTGCTTCGAATTTTTGTTTCTAAAATAAGGTCATTGCAAGTGACCACCAATAGCATATTTTTTTGGATTCTTGTGTGCACCAATAATTGCAACTTCTACAACAGGTTTCCCATTTGTTTCCGACGTGAATTTCATGACTTTATGTATTCTAAGACAAAAAAGGACAGGCCTGCTTCTTGCTTCGAATTTTTGTTTCTAAAATAAGGTCATTGCAAGTGACCACCAATAGCATATTTTTTTGGATTCTTGTGTGCACCAATAATTGCAACTTCTACAACAGGTTTCCCATTTGTTTCCGACATGAATTTCAGGACGTTATAGTTTTTTGGACAAAAGACGACATGCCTGCTTCTTGCTTCGAATTTTTGTTTCTAAAATAAGGTCATTGCAAGTGACCACCAATAGCATATTTTTTTGGATTCTTGTGTGCACCAATAATTGCAACTTCTACAACAGGTTTCCCATTTGTTTCCGACGTGAATTTCATGACTTTATGTATTCTAAGACAAAAAAGGACAGGCCTGCTTCTTGCTTCGAATTTTTGTTTCTAAAATAAGGTCATTGCAAGTGACCACCAATAGCATATTTTTTTGGATTCTTGTGTGCACCAATAATTGCAACTTCTACAACAGGTTTCCCATTTGTTTCCGACATGAATTTCAGGACGTTATAGTTTTTTGGACAAAAGACGACATGCCTGCTTCTTGCTTCGAATTTTTGTTTCTAAAATAAGGTCATTGCAAGTGACCACCAATAGCATATTTTTTTGGATTCTTGTGTGCACCAATAATTGCAACTTCTACAACAGGTTTCCCATTTGTTTCCGACGTGAATTTCATGACTTTATATTGTTTTGGACAAAAGACGACATGTCTGCTTCTTGCTTCGAATTTTTGTTTCTAAAATAAGGTCATTGCAATTGACCACCAATAGCATATTTTTTTAGATTCTTGTGTGCACCAATAATTGCAACTTCTACAACAGGTTTCCCATTTGTTTCCGACATGAATTTCAGGACGTTATAGTTTTTTGGACAAAAGACGACATGCCTGCTTCTTGCTTCGAATTTTTGTTTCTAAAATAAGGTCATTGCAAGTGACCACCAATAGCATATTTTTTTGGATTCTTGTGTGCACCAATAATTGCAACTTCTACAACAGGTTTCCCATTTGTTTCCGACGTGAATTTCATGACTTTATGTATTCTAAGACAAAAAAGGACAGGCCTGCTTCTTGCTTCGAATTTTTGTTTCTAAAATAAGGTCATTGCAAGTGACCACCAATAGCATATTTTTTTGGATTCTTGTGTGCACCAATAATTGCAACTTCTACAACAGGTTTCCCATTTGTTTCCGACGTGAATTTCATGACTTTATATTGTTTTGGACAAAAGACGACATGTCTGCTTCTTGCTTTGAATTTTTGTTTCTAAAATAAGGTCATTGCAAGTGACCACCAATAGCATATTTTTTTGGATTCTTGTGTGCACCAATAATTGCAACTTCTACAACAGGTTTCCCATTTGTTTCCGACATGAATTTCAGGACGTTATAGTTTTTTGGACAAAAGACGACATGCCTGCTTCTTGCTTCGAATTTTTGTTTCTAAAATAAGGTCATTGCAAGTGACCACCAATAGCATATTTTTTTGGATTCTTGTGTGCACCAATAATTGCAACTTCTACAACAGGTTTCCCATTTGTTTCCGACGTGAATTTCATGACTTTATATTGTTTTGGACAAAAGACGACATGTCTGCTTCTTGCTTTGAATTTTTGTTTCTAAAATAAGGTCATTGCAAGTGACCACCAATAGCATATTTTTTTGGATTCTTGTGTGCACCAATAATTGCAACTTCTACAACAGGTTTCCCATTTGTTTCCGACATGAATTTCAGGACGTTATAGTTTTTTGGACAAAAGACGACATGCCTGCTGCTTGCTTCGAATTTTTGTTTCTAAAATAAGGTCATTGCAAGTGACCACCAATAGCATATTTTTTTGGATTCTTGTGTGCACCAATAATTGCAACTTCTACAACAGGTTTCCCATTTGTTTCCGACGTGAATTTCATGACTTTATGTATTCTAAGACAAAAAAGGACAGGCCTGCTTCTTGCTTCGAATTTTTGTTTCTAAAATAAGGTCATTGCAAGTGACCACCAATAGCATATTTTTTTGGATTCTTGTGTGCACCAATAATTGCAACTTCTACAACATGTTTTACTTAAAACTTTCATGGTTGAATTTCATGATTTACAATTTTCGTCGACATTAAGTTAGAGCGCAAGGTTTGTGCACCTATTTCTAATTTCATGTGCAAGGTCATTCAAAGTTTTCACCAAATGTATATTTTTTTGGATCCATGATTTTAATAATAATTGCAACTTAAGAATATCTGCAATTTAAGAATAGTTGCAATTTAAAAATAATTGCCACCACATGTTTGCATATATTTTTTTGGATTCTTCCGATTCTTCTTTATGATTTTTTAGTTCTTTGTTTTCCATTTAGAATATTTGAAGTAGTTTGTTTAGAAGAAGTCCCTAACCCTGAACCCTAAACTCTAAGTTAGAAGCTTGAAATCAGAATTTTGAAATTCTGTAAAATTAACATTAAATTCAAAACAAAGTTTTCACTTTTGGAAATTCAAGTTGTATTTTACACTTGCTTTATTGGAAAGCGGAAGAAAAATGCCTGGAAATTTATCATCTAATTTTGAAATGTATTGTTCTATTTATAAAATTGTGCAGTAATGGTGCTTTGTAGAGGCTGGTACTTCACGAAAAAGATTTGACTTTGGCATTCTCCCTTACTGGAAATACGGAGAAGAATCTCCAAAAGAAAGTCTTTCCCGGAAAATATGTTTTTAGTTTGCTGTCAAATTGGAGAAGAATCTTCCAAGGAATGACGGCTTGCACTTATCCCGAAAGTACTTTTGCGTGAAAATGTGCTGAAAATTAGAAGGCGAATCTTTCCAAAATAATTTTTGAAATTTGAACTATCGCTTCTAATTTGGCGCGATCTTTCCCCCCGCGCCAAAACGTTGTGCATTCGCTTGTGGCTTCTGTGCTTGCGTACTCTCATTCCATTTTCTGTCGTCCACCTCTGCACTCCCTCAAAATTTGGTTCAATTTCTAGTTTCTTGACGTTGTTGTTTCAATTTCTGGAGCGAGTCATTGTTAAAGTAGGCGTCTTGATCTTGCAGGTACCGATAATGTCCTCCCACATGAGATTGAATTCTAACACTTCGTTTGAGTGATTTCTGCGTTGCACTTGTGTTTTGTTCTACACATCGTACTCTTGATTTGTAGGTAGTCAATCAGTTTCAGTGCATTCAAGGAATTTCAATTGTGAGTTTCTTTTTTTCTGTATTCCGAGGAATGTCAAAGTGTGAATGGGTTTCCGTAAAATATGGATCTATTTTTAGAAATGATTTATGATTTATGAATGAAAACATGTTACTACACTAAATTCATAGAAATCCAATGTGCTAGACGAGCATTTCAGGTTGCACTGACCTGAATTGCATGCCTTCAATCTTGAGTCCTTCGTCTGTTTTTATATATGAAAAAACATAAATATAGATGTGCAATTTAGGTTGATCCGACCTGAATTGCATACCTTCAATTCGGAGTCTCACGACTAGGTTTCTATATAAAAAAGTTCATTAGTATATGAGTGCAATTCAAGTTGGTCCGACCTGAAATGTCATGTCGAAAATCAATACTCTATAAATGCATTTCAGGTTGCACCAACCTGAATTGCATGCCTTAAATCTTGAGTCCCTCGTCTGGATTTATATATGAAAAAACCATAAGTATAGATGTGCAATTTAGGTTGGTCCGACCTGAATTGCATACCTTCAATTCGAAGTCTCACGACAAGGTTTCTATATAGAAAAGTTTATTTAGATAGGTGTGCAATTTAGGTTGATTCGACCACAAATGCCATGTCGGAAATCAATAGTCCACTAATGCATTTTAGGTTGGACCAACCTGAATTGCATATCTTCAATTCTGTGTCCAACACCTACATTACAATTTCAAAAAATTTGTAGTAATGGTGTGCAATTTAGGTTGATCCGATCTAAAAAGTCATGTTGGAAATCAACATTCTACTAATGCATTTTAGGTTGCACCGACCTAAATGGCATCCCTTTCTTTGCAATAGAATGTTAAAAAATGTTATGTCTCATAATGTAATTCCATTAGGACCAATCTGAATTTCAAATGAAACAAATCTGAATGCCTTTCCTACTATTTATTCTCTACGTAGTTCTGAATTGTTTTATGTTATTTGGATTGTAGGCAAGATGGGCTCCAATTCTTTACCGGATGACATGATGGACTCATCAGAGGATGAGTTGCAAGTTCTTGAGCAAATGAATGTTGAACGCTATATTCGTTATAATGGGATGTAAGGGCTCTTCCAAAATAATATTAGACATTTGAAGACACAATTAGCGGTTCAAACAAGTTGCAATTTAGCTCAATAATCACTCAATTAAATAGTTCAAAGTTACAGTTTCCATTAAAATGGGAGTCATATGATCAATAAATGCCTTAACAAAAACATCATTTGAATTAGCAAGCCAAGAATTCCAAGAATTCCAGACACAAATATACGTAAAATGTAATAGCAAATATATTAATAATGTATACATATTGCACTTGCCACATAAATATTGAAGATACAACACCAAAACATATATTATGCACCTAAAATCGACATAGCACTCCACGACAATGTGAAAGCTTAGTTTACATAAACATCAAAATCAAATAGCACTCTACCAAATACTCCTACGAAAGTAGTGAAAATCACTCCAACCACCGCTTTATCTATGACGAAGCATATAAATTCAAGCTCTGGTTAATGACTTCAATCTGAGCAGCTGGGATCTTGATCAAACATTGTCGAGTACCATTTCTGATATGAGACTTCCACGCAGTCATGAGAGCATCTGTATGTTGCCAAAGTGGCGGTTCAATCTCATCAACCTTCCAACGTAGGCCTGTTTCGCTGTCCCATCCACTGTATAGATCTTGGACATCTTGATTCCTTGATGTTGGACGAAAGTATTGAATGAGCACGCAATTCGGATGTTCAGGGTTACAGTTTGGATTAGACATCGCCCTTGCAATCCAAACTGGATGGCTATCACCATCCGCGGGTCGAACTGCAACAAAATAGCCTTCGTAAAGATCTCGAGCCACCCTAAAGGATGGTTGTGGGCGACCTGACAAAGGCCCCACGTAGGCGTCATCCTCTGCAAACTCTTCACGGTCCTCACCATCTTCATCTAATTCATCCACCCGAGTTGCTTCAACACGTGTCGTTGGCCAAAAACCATCCTTCAAAACAATAGAAGTTGGTACCGGATCTAGCATGGCAACCTTTACATCACGCCAATAGTGCACCACATGCTCGTAGCGCCTCCGATTTTTTCCACTAATGTCTGCCGTCCACAAGTTCTCCCAATACTTAAGAAATCTTGATATACCTTTCAAAATTTCATCCGAGCCTTTCATTGCCTTCTGCGGAACTGGTAACGGCACTCCACGTGGCCATAAGCTTTGCCCCTCCACATCTTCTTTCTACAATTTGATACCCTTGCCTTCTTCTCCTAGCCACTCCACATCAGTGCAAAACAATTTGTACTTCATGACTGGGCATCCAGTTGAATCCAAATAGAACTTCACCTGTTGTGGTCTTGTGTGATCCACTAGAATCTCACTACCATCCACAAATGCGCCTGCAATGAAACCTTTGAAATCAGAAACCTCTTCAATGAGGTGAGGGATGGTGGGAATAGATTCTACATCCATAAACGACTTCATAAGTGTCGGAATTGTAGGGAAGTTCTCCTTCTTCAATTGCATACTCCATCTCTCAAACAACGCATCAATGTCGTCATGCGTATACCCAACAATCATAAAGTTGACATATACTTCACGGAAGATCTTGTTTGCCACAAGAAGAGACCAAAAACAATAAACATATCTGTTTTTATTGTCCCCAGTGGCATTGTCCATTTGCACATTTAGAATGGGGGGCAATGGCGTATCTGGAACTAAGACAACCAGTTGCGGAGGAAGTGATGCTTCACACATCTCTGCACCCTTGAGGACGGCCTTGAACAAATTTGTAGACCCGGCACCCTCAAACAATTTCTGAGTAGAAGATTTTGGCGACAATTCAAGATCTCGCAATAACTTGGCCATGGAGCCAATGGTATAGTTTGAATCATGTGGAAAGAGATCCAAGCCATAATGTGCATAACGCACATCACCATGACCATGCGCAATCATGCCAGTCACGGACACAGGCAACTTCATGAGGCCATCAACATCCTTCGTCTTGTGAGAGAAGGCTGGACAAGCTGTCTTTGAATGATCCATCTTATCGTGCATGATCGTAAGGCACTCATGAGGAAAATTCTGTGAACGGTATCGATTTGCATAGTACAGCTCTCGGTGAGCGCGAGCAATGGCAAGATGTTTGTTAGCCTCCTGGACCACTTTAGAGCACTATGAGACCCTGCAAGACAACCTTTCCTGAGCTCTTGCAATTTGTCACAAGTACCGCATCGAGAGAAGTTGTCACCTGGCTTTTTGATGTCAAACTCAGAAAACCTGGAAGATCTAATCTTGCTCAAGCTAGAAGTTGAAACCTCCTTCAATCCGAAAGCAACGTTGACCTCATTGATTTCTTTTATCTTCCCCTTCCATTGAAAGGTAGCCGGGAGAATCATGGACACAACCTTGTCCCCTGATTTCAATGTCCAAGAACGGTGTGGCATGTGATCTGCCTCCTTCTCAAGAATACACTTCAAAGTAGCAGTAGCTTGTTCAGTGTGCTTCCTTGGCTTCAACAATCCCGTATTGCCGTGGTCCATGGCCTCCTTACCACGCCTCATGAACGACAAGTAGCGGTAGAATGTGGTCTCTGGAACTCCAGAAATATGCATCCAAGCTCGCATGCACACATGCACCTCTTCAATTGTCACCATCTTCTTCCCACGTGAATCAAGATGAACTGACCTATGCACCTCAGTCTTCATGAACGCTCAATGCTTGAACGACGAATTATGATACATGCATTCACGGAAGGCTCTAATTTTTTCCCTTGGAAATGGTTGAACGCAATTGTGACTGCAGCAAACTTTGCTAGACACCGCATTGATAGAATCTTGAGTAAGGAGTTTCTTGTATCGGAGAGAAGACTCGCGCGGCGGGTTTCATAGGATATTGTGTAAGGTCGAGCAGATGTCAAAGATGGCGGGTTTAGCAGACTTGCTTGTTGAGCGTTGAATTTAGCCCTCAACTCATGGTCATGCAGACTTGCTCCACGGTAGTGGACTAAAGTTATAGGCCAACCTATCAATGAGTAAATTGCCTCATGGGAAATGTCTACCTCAGAGTACGTGTTTGAAATGTGAACTGCTACATGCGTATCACCCAGAGGACCATTCGTACCCAGAACCAGATCAGAGTTCACGCTATGACAAGTACCTTCTGCCACAAGTGTCCCTTCGACATTGTAAAGAGTAACGCATTTAGTATTCCAGAGTCGACGTAGAAGCCCTTTGCATTCTGGAATGACATCATTCCTCCGCTCAGGAGCTTGTAGTTCATCATCAGATGTATCCATATTGTCAACATCTAGCGCAACAGAAGCCATGATCCCTGGACAAAAAGAATTAACCTCAAGCATTAGAATTGGTTGAGGATCTGACGCAGGGTGGCCAACATAGAAATCGAATTACAAGAAGCTCGAAAGCACTTCAGCGCGACCCGTGCTGAACTCTACATCTTCTTGAAATGATTAGTCTTTCTGAAGTTAATTGGGGTCTACACATCTGATCTGGTCAAGTTGATGTATCATTTCAAGTGAGGAAATTGTTTCAAATTACTTGGAGATCACACTTCAGCGCGATCAACGCAGAAGTATAATTTAGGGAACGTCTCTCAGAAGTGTCGTCACCAAGTCACTTTTGTCACCAAATCACTTCAGAGAGACCAGCGTTGAATTGTAATCTAGGATGGAGGCATAGAACTTCATTTCACCATGACTAGCGTTGGATTGTAGTTTCGTTCTCATATCCTGGAAATGCATTTCAGTGCTGGTCGCGCTGAATTGTAGTTTCCTGATGTCATCCAGGAAATGCATTTCAGCGTTGGTCACGTTGAATTGTAGTTTCATGATTACATCCCGGAAATGCATTTCAACGCGACTATCGTTGATAGTAGCTTCATGATGACATACCCGAAATGCATTTCAGCGCTGGTCGTGCTGAATTGTAATTTCATGATTACATCCCAGAAATGAATTTCAGAGCGACTATCGCTGAATTGTAGCTTCATAATGACATACCCGAAATGCCTTTCAGCGCTGGTCGCGCTGAATTGTAATTTCATGATTACATCCCGGAAATGCATTTCAACGAGACTAACCCTGAATTGTAGCTTCATGATGACATATCCGAAATGCATTTCAGCGCTGGTCGCGTTGAATTGTAGTTTCATGATTACATCCCGGAAATGCATTTCAGAGTGACTAGAGCTGAATTGTATCTTCATGATGACATACCCGAAATGCATTTCAGCTCTGGTCGCGCTTAAATGTAGTTTCGTGATGCCATCCAGGAATTGCATTTCAGCGTGACTAGCGCTGAACTGCAGTTTTTATTTGTTTTGCAATACAAGTTAAAGGAATTATTTACATAATACTTTCTATATTTAGAAAGTCCGTAATTTACGGCATCATTTAAGGAGGTCTTCCACATTCTCGAAGACGCAATCTTCGAATGTCGTAAGAAACTCAAAATCTGAAGGACAGTCTGAGCTACTCCTAATCGCAGAATGAAATGCACAAAAGAAAACTAAACACTTGCGCAGAATCATTGAGAAAGTAGGATTGGCAGGACATACGCACACCTAGAAACTGCTGAATGAAGAACGCTTGTATTTTCCAGAAGGGAGGTTTCACTTATTGTAATAGCTATGCAATGGATCTCCTCCTCCAACAATACGTCGAACAAAAATTGTCGCGGTACTACTACGACTACAAAACGATACTACAAGAACTCATCAAAATACAGAACAATACAACCGCAAAGCTAAGTAGCCGAAAACAATGCACGCAGAAGTCGACACAATTGAAGAGAAAGATGGAAGCAATCGTCTGCAATTGAAGTGCGGCGTCAACTCAACTCTTCGGCGGGAAAGAAAGTGCGCGAACTGAGTCCTCCATTTTGAACACTCACATTCTAAATTCATGTGTTCTTGAAATCACGTCCAGGTTTTCCCGAAATCACGATGGCCTTACCAACTGTACAACAGAATATAGCATGCACTTTATAGTTCTATGACTGGCCCCACGTAAATCGTCGGGTCACCACACTTTTTGCTAAATTCCATCCACAAATGCGTGTTGACTTTAGTACATTGTAGTGGCATCTTTTCCCTTGCAGTCTTGAAATGTCGCCAGTAGAAGTTGTTGTGTATACCCTTCTCTGCACCTGAGTTTAATATTAGGAAATGAAGGTTCTCTTATATAGAATAACCAACTGGCGGCTACTTAGGTTCACCATATATATATCAGAAAGTAGAAAACTTTATTATTTTTCGGAGGAATTTCTACTGGAGAAATGTACCTTCATTCCTGTGTCCTTCATCTTTAGTGGGCCCTTTTTTTGGAAATGAGAACGTTCATTTTCCAAATAAATTGTAAATAAAGAATGTTCAAGGAATGTTTCTTTCTTGGAATACGAATGGAGGGTTTAGGGTCTTAGGGTTTAGGGTTTAGGTTTGAAGAGCCACGCAGAAATTACAAATAAATTACTTCTCATACCTATTAACAAAAATAAAATTTACGGTTCCTGAACTTCAATCTTCTAACATACAAAATGCGTAAGTAACAAAAAAATCCGCATGCTTGCCCTTTAATTTTAGGGTTCTTGTAATCTCTATTCAAACCAAAAGAATAAAAAAATAGTGCAAATGCAAAAAATGCAAGGAAGATTGAAATTGCGAAAAAAATTATGTAGCGAACTTTACAATTTAGTATGCAAAATATTTCGTGAAATATTCCAAGACAATTCAAAAATTACATACGCAATTGAAAGTCTCCATTTTTAGTATATTTAAAACAATAAAGGACATGTAAAAATCATGAAGAACTCCAATTCAATGTGAACATAATACAAACATTATACATCCTACTAAAAAGTATGAAATTTTAAGCCAATGAAAAAAAAATATTGAATGTAGAAGTTTGAAATGGACTAAATCTCAATCATTTGATAAAATATAATGTTCAAGTTGCAAACGGCCGAAGCACTTGCAACGTGTAAAAAAAAATAGGATTTGCATAATTGTATGGAAATGCAAACAAGAGTAAAATAATGGAAAAGAGAAAACACACGTGTGAGTCCTGTACTTTGAAGCCCACCAATCACAAACTCATGGAATTTGTACGTGGAAGAGTGAAAAAAAATATAATGTTCAAGTTGCAAATGGCCGAAGCACTTGCAACGTGTAAAAAAAAATAGGATTTGCATAATTGTATGGAAATGCAAACAAGAGTAAAATAATGGAAAAGAGAAAACACACGTGTGAGTCCTGTACTTTGAAGCCCACCAATCACAAACTCATGGAATTTGTACGTGGAAGAGTGAAAAAAAATATAATGTTCAAGTTGCAAATGGCCGAAGCACTTGCAACGTGTAAAAAAAAATAGGATTTGCATAATTGTATGGAAATGCAAACAAGAGTAAAATAATGGAAAAGAGAAAACACACGTGTGAGTCCTGTACTTTGAAGCCCACCAATCACAAACTCATGGAATTTGTACGTGGAAGAGTGAAAAAAAATATAATGTTCAAGTTGCAAATGGCCGAAGCACTTGCAACATGTAAAAAAAAATAGGATTTGCGTAATGGAAATCCAACAGACAGGTGCAATTATTACCGCCTACTGATTCAAATCCAACCTAATTGTAGGTGCAGTTATTTCTGGCTAGTAATT
This sequence comes from Rhytidiadelphus loreus, assembly GCA_947034895.1. Lineage (NCBI taxonomy): Eukaryota > Viridiplantae > Streptophyta > Bryopsida > Hypnales > Hylocomiaceae > Rhytidiadelphus > Rhytidiadelphus loreus. Next base: position 64,119,210 of record OX344763.1, on the reverse strand, counting down.
CAGACCCAGCTTACATGTGTAGTTATTTCCGAGTAGTGATTCAAATCCAACCTAAGTGTAGGTGTAAATATTTCCAAATTATAGTAATTCAAATCCAACCTATAGGTGCAATTATTTTCAACTAGTGATTCAAATCTATTCAAATCCAACGTAAGTATTGGTGTAACTATTTCTGACTAGTTATTAAAAAAAGAATAGGTAGGACCATTTATTCCCAAGTAGTGATTTGAACTAAACTTGTAGGTGCAATTATTTTTTATTACAATTTTTTATTTCTGGCTACATTTTTTGAATCTAGGAATGTTGTTTTTCAAATTTGTGAAGATTAGAAATGTCAAAATTTGAAGAAGAGTAGGAATGTGATTGAAAAGTCTTTTCTAGTCCAAGAGATGGATGAATGCTGAAATGCAATGCTTCACCAAATCTTAAGCGATTGCTGTCTTGGCGTTTTCTAAAAAACCAAAAAAAGGGCTAATTGTGACCATGCAATTGTACGCATTAGACGTAAGTGCCTACTTTGATTGGGTTGGGTATTTGTGTGTTGTACTAGTGACAAGGATCAAAGATTCTGTAAATTTTTTGGAGGGTCCGGGTATGGTTTTTGGATATGGTGCCCACGTATGGGGTCTGCATATGATGTTCGGGTATGGAGTCCGGTTTTGGTGTTTGGTTTTGGTGTCCACGTATGGGATTTGGGGTATGGAGTCCGGATATTGTAAATTTTTTTGAGGGTAATGTAAATTTTTTTGATGGTCTGGGTATTAGGGTTTAGGATATGATGTTTTTTGTATGGGGTTTGCATATGATGTCTGGGTATGGGGTCTAGGTATGGGGTCTGGGTATAAGGTCCGGGGTATGGTTCTGGGTATGGGGTCCGGGTTTAGTGTACTTGTGTAGGGTTCCGGTATGGGATTTTAGGGTATTGTACTGCTGTCAGTCCTCTCTCCCACTTCCTTCCTGCCAGGGCATCGGCGCTTCCGGATCCTCGTGCATTTGTCAGGAATTACTTCAGTTTAGGGTGTCGGTCGTCGTTCGTTCCATTCGAAGTGGAAGTGGGGGGACGTCGAAGTGTGCGGTTTCGAGCTGTTTTTTTGCATCGCATAGTTTTTCAGCATTGAAGGGAAGATTTTGGATGTTTCAAGCTGCACGTGGGACTCACATTCAGAAACCAGAACGCCAGCACGGGGATCGGAATTTTGGTGTTTAGGGAGAACGCCAACACGGGGATCGGAATTTCGGTGTTTTTGGTTTGATTGTTCCGCACAAGGCGCGGGTTCGGCGCTCTGAGCATTTTCGGTAATTCCTTACGTTGTTTTTTGTAAGATTTGCTTTGGGTCGGAAGTTCGGGGGTTAGGGTTTGATTGCGGTCGGGCGCAGAAGGCAAAGCACGGGGGTGAGCATTTCCGGTAATTCATTACGCTGTTTTTTTGTAAGATTTGCTTTGGGGGCGGTTTGCTTTGGTATCGGAAGTTCGGGGGTTAGGGTTTGATTGCTGTTCCGCAGAAGGCAAAGCACGGGGGTCGGAATTCCTGGGTTCAGGGTTTGATTGTTCTGCAGAAGGCAAGGGTTTGTCGGTCTGAACGTATTCCAAATTTTTAGCGTTGTTTTCTGGAAGAGTTGCTTTTCTGATTTCTCCCACGCGTTGTGTTCTGCTTTGTGATTCAGCTGCGGAGAAGGTACGAGAAGGTCAGTTCCTACGTGGATTGAGGTTGGCAAAGGTTGGCAGGAGCAGCTGACGACAGACATAATCTACTGCGGTGCGACTCAGGCAAACTGCAGAAGTGCAGCGGTGAGTTCGTTTTCATTCTTCTTGTTTTCTGGTGACGGGAGTCGGGGAGTGGCTTCGGGAGTCGTCAGGATGTATCGGGAGTGCTGGTGATGGGAGTGAGAGTGTCGGGAGTGGAGGCATCGTGTGGTGAGGACGTATCGTGAGTGGTGGTGGCGTGGTGAGTGGTGAGGACGTATCGTGAGTGGTGAGAACGTATCAAGAGTGGAGGCGTCGGGAGTGGGAGTGGTGGCGTCCTAAGTGGTGACGACGTATCGAGAGTGGTGGTGGCGGTAGTGGTGAGCTAGTTGCAGCTCGGTTGACTACAGTTTCTTTAGTTTCATACTGCAGTTACTTTAGTTTCATACGATTTTCTTCATAAGTTGTAACCTTCCGTGAATATTTAATTCATTGCAGATTACTACTAAGCGGCTGTGCAATCTGGAACTTTGAAGTACAGTAGAATCCGAAGCTCCTCCGTGCAGCATTCAGGTGCGTAAGAATTCTTGCTTTCTTCATTTATTCCTTGTATGCTGTCAATGTGTCCTTGCAAACGGGTCTCATGCTTGTGCTGTCAACATTGCAAGCAGGTCTTATGTTTGTGTGCTGTTACCATAATGAAATTGAATCCAGATGGATCTTATCGCAATGAAATCCAAACCATGCATCGCCCTAAACGAGAACCCCTAAAAAATTTGAACAGAAAAACCAGCGACAGGAAGGGAAAAGAAGTAGTAAAAATCCCAGAAACCCTAAACCTAAAGTGCGCAGATCAGCGCGAGCCGCGCTGAACAGTTACATAGGACTCCCTAGAACGAGATCGGGTCTCGTAACTTCATTAAAAATAAAAAAGAAGACATTAGGCAAACATACAGATATACCAAAGTAGCATATCAGCGCGACTCGCGCTAATTCGACACACTAAACACTAAAATTGACGAAAGACATATGCTACTTGGAACATAAATAATAATATCAAAAACCATAGAAAACAACATACGTAAAGCGATTAGCAAGATAATAAAGACAGAAGCTCAACACGACCGAAGATATCAAATAAAATCAACCTTAACAAAGAAAAAACTATAAGAAAATTAAACACCGAAAACGGATCAGCGCGAGTCGCGCTGATCCGTAAAGCAGTTTGCAGAGCTACACATTCATAGAAAAAACCATAGATTTAATTGGAAGACAGTAGGAGCGACCGGCTACTCAAATTCACTAGCTGTACACGTAACTATGAAGAAAAATATTTCTAAGGTGAGTCCGTCGATAGATAGGACGCTAAATACAAAAAGGAAATCAAGAATCTCAAATAGATTAATAACAATGTCAATTTAGAGCGACTCGCGCTAAATCGACAGACAGTACCACTCATGTGAAACTGTGAAATTCTGTGCGGTGTGGCTAACAATAATCTAAATATTTTGCAGAATGGAGGATCAAATGGCATCATTGAACATGTATTTCAAGAAATGTGAAATCCAGTTCGTAGATGATCCCAATGAGGTCGACCCATCTCTCCTCGAAGGAGAATTCTGGGAATTCAAAGAGCCAGAGCGAGTAGAGGCCTGGGGACTAAAAATGATCCCCTTCCGAAACAATTTTTGCTTCGCATACAAGTTCAAAAATGCGGCAGTTTTCTTGAACTTGTCATTCGAAGAAAAGGTCAAGGATGTTGAAGCTAATGCCCATCCCCTCGTCAGAATCAAGTGCGTGACAACAATACCGCAAGTCGAAAGCAATGAGTAGTATCACTTCGCAATCTGTTTAGACTCCGTCCTGATTCCGTATGTCATGACTCCTCTTCTTGAGAGTCTGGAGCCAACTCCATACAGCGCTAAAGTAAAGGAACTAGAAAAGAAAATAGACAATAATGAGTGGCTCAATGCAAATGGCACACCACTGGCATGGAGAAAACTCGTTTCCAAACTCCGCTCCTTGTTCAATGATTTTGATCACCTGAAAGGAAAGCTTGCAATGCAGAACGAGATGAGCCGGCCGAGAACCGTATCCGTGGACACTCTCAATAACAGTGGCAGTCAGGCCTCAAAGCTGAACGCAACACAAGGATCCGCAGGCATTCGCGGGACTAGGAACACTAAGAAGTTGCCAGAAAAGACGCCTGACAAAACGAAAGGAAAACAAAGTAGGGCGTCCCAATCATCGAAGATGATACTGCACAAGTCCTCAGAGGTGTCCAAAGTTGCCGACGCGAGTTACGCTGAGGAAATGGCAATGGTTCCATACTCCCGAGCAACAGAGAAGAAGCCAGATTATGCAGAGGTGAGCAGGGTTTACCAGCAGTTCTGGACCACCTGCGAGGATGCCTTCTTGTACCCACAAGATGATAAGAAGGAGATTGACATCTCGCAGCTCATCCCGCCCCCTGCCACATTCAATATTCGTTCCCAAGAAAACCGAATTATGGAAGACTTAGTGAACTGGCTACTAAATATGCCCGACAAGAGCACGAGGCAGACGTTGTGTGTCATGCCGGTAAAGCAACCCGCCAGACCAAAGGAATGGTCAGGGATCGAGAAAGGCAATTTCTACATTATTAATGGCCAACACAGTGTGGCCGCAAGTAGATGGATGATGGATGACGTTAACAAAGTCAATAAGAAGGAGAGAGAGTACTTTAGAAAATGGAAGTGCTTCGTTGTATGGACAGAGGACGCGGAAAAGCTTCGACTCATTTCTGCATTCTACAACAGAACCAATCACTTTCAAGTGGCCCAGCCATCATGGGTGACCAATATCCTTGGAGCGCGGATAGTCTGGGAGACTATGGGGAAGCCAAAGAATCCGACGCAGGTAGCGTCTGTCGGCACAACAACGGCGACGAAGAGAACCGTCGAAGCAAGAAGGAACAAGGAATCCTTCCAGGTAAGCATATCAGCGCGGCTCGCGCTGAACTGCACGTTGTGGTTCGGTCAATTTAGTTCCATTCACCTTAACTAAAATGGGAACACGTTGTCTGATAAGTGCTCTATACACTGAATTCAGGATTTTGAAAGAGCCGTTTTCTTGCGGTTCTCTCTAATTGACGTGAACAAGAACCTCCGCATTGCGAAGACAAAAAAAAAGGAGGAGAAACTCAAGCTCACTAACGAGCTGAAGTTAATCACGGCTCCGGAGGAGGTTTATAAGCTGTGGAGTGAGGTAATATCCGCAGCAGCATTTGGAGAGCTCACAAATCCTGATACGGAGAAGAAGTTCAATGCTCGAGTTGGATGGAACCCAGAGAGCTGCGTTCTCAGTCGCAAGTTTTTCAAGCATCTTGGAAATCTGAGCTATGATGAGTTGGCCACACTTGCCAAGCACATGCTCAACCAGACAGGCTTGAAGCGCACCCACAAATATCCGAAGGTAACGGTGAAGGCGATATCATCAGTGCTGGAGAGCTGGTACACCGCGGGGGAATGGTCCGAAAGGCGGAAGCGCAAACATTTGGTGAAGAAGGAGCTTCACCAAATTGATCCGGATCTGGGTCTTATGAATGCAAAGAACGAGAACATCGTAGATAACTGGAAGGCGTTCAAAACATCACGCATGTTCTCAAGAGTAACAATGAACGTCCTCTTGGACAGGTCTGGGGAAGTCTACTTTGGAAGGGCGAAGTCAACTAGTCAAAAAAACAAGACCTGCGCCGAGCTTTCCCCGCAGGCTTTTGAATTCTTCAATGCATTTCTGCACCATAAGAATAAATTTGAAAAACCGACAGCCGTGGCCCACTACCGCCCCTATGTAGAGGCCTCAAACATCATCATGGAGTGGCCAAGACGTTCATGGATGCCGGAAACAATAACGAGAATGTCATTGGGCGTGATTGACTTCAGGACTTTGCCAGGAATTGAAAACAAAGAGACTTCAAATACCAGCAGTCCATACTTCAAGGAAGTAATGACCTCGCTGCACAAGAAGAAGGACCCGGCTCTTCAGGATGTAACATCCTGGCTCTTCATTTGCGGAGATGAAAAGGAACAATCATAGGTCATTAAATTTGTAGAGTCAGACGAGGTGCTCAACTCCTTTGGTATAGACTTCTCAGTATACTCTGCATACAAACATGATCGCCTCGGGGATATCTCGGCGTCCCATAAGCCACCGAAGGTGCTTCTTGTTTTTCTTCAAAGTCCATCAAACTCATCCTTAGTAACTATTCCTGATGAGTTTATTTGCCCGGAAACAAACCGGTATGTGAAGGCACGTGCATACAGTGAACTCGAGTACCGGATTCACAGTCTTGAGCTACGCATGGAGTTCTACTTATGGCTCATCAAGGAATTCTGCACTCTTGGAAAGTGTGTCTTTTCGGTATTCGTTGGAGGGAAGCTGACATGTGCAGCAGTGGTAAGTCTTGTCACCGCAGATCAGCGCGACTAGCGCTGATTTGCACATTGTCTTTCCATGAATTTCCATTGATCCTTGACCCTGCTTGTCAATGATTTTTACAGTTCAGCTCCTATCGCGCTGAATTTCTTTCTGGTGTGACAAGTTCATAACGCTCCTCGTTTGTCATTTGTAGATGTTGTCCGTTGACGTGTATGCTATTGGGCTCTCCGATGAATCCAGTCATTGGGAGCAGATCTGTACTCGTGCTTATACATTGGACAAGGCCGATTTCCTAGAGAATGGATACCCGACCAGCAATGCAGGAGGCCGTAGTTCCTCCACGAAAAAGAAATTGAGGTCCAGTCAGGAGTCCCTCGGAAAGATGAATCGAGCTCCGGTCTACAAAGACGTCGAGGATCTATCATCTGACGATGAAGACGAAGATGACGATGAAGAGGATTACGATGAAGACGTCGGCATAGAGGAGATGCCTACACCAACCCGACGTTCGAACGATGTACCGGGTTCGTCAGCTTCATCTATGCTCCCTCCCCTCTTGCAGACACCGAGGACTCCTACTGCATCTGGGCGGCCTCTGAAGAAGAGAAAGAGGGACACAATCACCAGTGTCGTGAAGCAGATGGCCGACATTCAGAGGCAGACTGCACTATCTTTGGAAACAATGCGTCAGCAGGCCGAATTGCTGCAAAAGCAGACCGAGCTAGCGATGGCTCAGCTGAGGGCCGATAGCGCGAACGAACGTCTGCAGAACATGGAGATGCACAAGACCAACACGACATGGATGCGGGAGGAGTCCAAGCACAACCGGGAACTACTGCAGTTGTTAATGACCAAGGTTGGAATCGAGCCAGTCGCACAACTTCATCCCGTTGCACATTCACCGCCGATGCTGCTGCAAGGGCAGCCCTCAAGCTCCAATATCAGCAATGCATCAAGCCCGCTAGATCTTGCAAATGTGCCTCCACCTCTGCCTATTGAGATACCTACCCCTGTTCCGTTACCACCTGCGGATAATGTACCTATAGCGGGAGAGCCCGACGCTGTCCAGAACGATGACACGGAGATCGCTATGAGTGACGTTGGGGTTGGGCTCAACCTGGACGAGCACTCTTCCGAGGCGGAGCTCGGAAGTGCTGACCAAACCGCTGACGAAGCGCCTGTAGGTTGTAACCAATGACCATTCAGTGTGCATATGTGTAATTTCAGCGCGACACGCGCTGATTTGTATTGTAGAGATTGAGATGTAGATATTATTGTAGATAGTCCAGTCGTCTTTTTTGTTGGAGCTCCACTTCAAGTGGTTGCAGCCAAGGTTTTCAGATGATCTAGACGAAGTTTTGTAAAACGAAAACTCATTTCGTGAGATTGTAATATATAGATTTCTCACGGACATTGATTTTTTCATTATTGAATCGCAGACCCTGTGAATCTACAATCCCTGCCTAAGGAAGTGACTTCTGTTGTCGCTTATTGTAATCCACGGGAAACTTTGTCCCCTCCGGACGTGCAAAAGTCACAACCATTTGTTGAGCAGTCTGCATCGTTGGCTCTAGATGCAGCGCAATTGGAAAACGATTTGACCCATCCAATCGTGGAAGAATCACAACCAAGTGTTGAGCAGTCTGCATCGTTGGCTCCAAAACCAGTGACATTGGAAAACGATTTGACCCATCCAATCGTGGAAGAATCACAACCAAGTGTTGAGCAGTCTGCATCGTTGGCTCCAAAACCAGCGACATTGGAAAACGATGGTGAACCATCAGGCTGTACGCGGAGGAAGGTAAAATGCGCTCTTCAATTCTGATGGCTTATTAGATTTTAATCTCCTTTTCAGCGGTGCTGCATCATGGACTTCGTGTACTATGGGATGGCCTTGGCATTCAACCAATTCCACGATCGTAACTGGACACAATTTCGTCGGTTTGTTAGCAGGGGCCCGATATTACGGTCCCTGATATGGGATCCTCGGAGGGAGTCCATAGGTCATTGAGGTCCGGGCTGGCGGACAAGTGGATCAACGTTGTCCTGGACCTCAATGGCATTCTATGTGTCACAGAAGATTGGAAGTCTAAGGGGTCCGGCAAAGTGTACAACCAAAAATCGGAGCCGCACTCAACCACGATTGGCGCCATCGTAGGTCCCAAGGCTGTCTACGTCAGGCCTAATTGCTCCACGTTTTTGAAGGAGTTAGAGAAGATAGCATTCGTGTCAGTATGGAGTTCAATGAAGAAATCCACCACTGAAGAGATCTCTGCATATCTCTTCCGACATGGAGGGTCTCCCTTTCAAATTCTCGGTCAGGGCTCCTGCAAAATGGTTAAGTGCTGGGATGGAGCCGGCATGTGGATCCAATATAAAGAACTGGGAACAGACAAAGCATTGTTCTTGAAAACCCTGGATGCTCTTTTCGGTGAGTCGCGAATGAGTTTCGCACCTGAGAATACCGTTATTGTGGACGACAGCCCTCGGAAGCACATTATGAACAACCCACACAACGTCATACTCTCAGATTCCTGGACTAACAAAGGAAATGGATCCAAGGACACATTTTTGCTCGCTGTTCTACTTCCTTGGTTTCAACAGTTGCACCAGAGCCGTGACTTGGGACTCAAGTGCTTCCGCCAAGTTAAGAAGTGGAAAATCGGGAGGAAAATGATGTGCGAGGAAAGGAATCGTCGAGAGTACGACGAGCTCATGGAGATTGTTCGGAGGTCGCCTAGTGGTACTAGATAGCTGGAGGTATGCAGTTTAGTGCGAGTGGAGCTGATGTCTAACATTTGCAAGCGTCGTACAGTAGTTTTGTATTATTGACGTTCCAGCTCGGGTCATGCTGATTTGCAACTTCTGGGATCACTTTGTATTATGAGTTACGTCTATTCGTTTTCTTAATTTTCTCACCTGAGAGATTGAATCCTTGACATTTGTTCAATTTGAAATTTGTCTTCAATTTGTTTCTCATGTGGAATATGTTTGTCATAGATGGAGAATACAACGACGCTCCCCAAACCAGAAGAAGGTCTCCCTTGCCAAGCATCCGTGGACTCCATCCTCGACTATGGACAGTACGTCATTTTGAGTACTGGAAACTTCCTCTGTTCAACACCCACGGTCAATTCCACTATGGATTTCTCTGTGAAACCCATTGACGAAGGAGTGGTGGACAGTCCACTAGACAGGAAGTTATGCTTGAGAGTTTCGTGTTCACCATCTCCTCTACGTTCCAAAGATCTCCGATCTTCTTCAATGTCCCCAACTACATCCGATAAAGGAACTCAAAGGAAACTTTATGGAGATGCTAATTACCCAACCTCTATAGCGGAAGCGAAGCCTGAGATCCAAAATCATCCACCTAAGGCAACTGCTACGGTCATGAAAATTGTGCCATTGATTCCACGTCAACAGATATCGTCTCAACTGGGCAGATTGAAGAAACCGAAACATAGTGGATCATTTTGCACTGCTGTCTCAACATCAAGTTGGGACTCTTGGGAAAGAAGATCGTTAGAAGCGCAGAGTCGGCAACACATGCGCGAGCTGGGGGGTCAGATTAACAAGGGGGGGTACAGTCGAGGACCGGAAATTTTGAAAGCTTTGGAGAAGATGAAAACTGCATCGTGTAGTTGATATATAGTTGTATATGCTAGAAGTTCAAATATTGTACATATAGGCTTACATACACTGTACATGAGTTTTGTCTATTAATAGTAAACTATGCCAAATTTCACGTGTGGCATTTCCAAATTCTTCGCTTGCAAACCTCTTATCGATGTCACTAATTAGATGCTAGTAGGCTTTGATTAACAATTCTGTGCCTCTGATGATTTCCATGTCATTGTAAGAGACTCCCAATTCACTGGAAAACTCCCAATATAATGAATATAGTGTTGTTGGGATTCCGGAGTGTGAAGGGCTTCTGCGGCCAATGTGGAATACAAAATTTGTTACTTTGTATAATGGTGAAGCGGAACTTGTTGGAGAGGGTACTTGTCATAGTGTGAACTCTGAACTTGTACTTGGTGCCAGTGGGCCTTTTGGTGACACTCATGTATCCGTGCACATTTCAAAGTCACATTCTGAAGTGGATATTCCTGCGGAGCACGTACATTCATTGGTGGCTTGGCCTATTACACTGGTCCATTGTCGTGGAGCAAGTCTACATGATCATGAAGCTAGGGACAATGTCAATCGTCAGCGAGCGGCACTCTTGAACCCACCTTCCTCGAAATCTGCTAGACCATATACAAGTGCTTCAAGGAACCCACCTCGTGAGACTGCTGTCAAAACAAAAAAACTCCTCACACAAGAGTCAATCAACGAGGTTTCTAGCAAAGTGTGTTGCAACCAAAATTGCATTCAACCCTTTCCTAGGGAGAAGATTAGGGCCTTCCGAGAATGCATGTATCGGAATTCGACGTTCAAACATAGAGCATTCATGAAGACTGAAGTGCACAGACAAATTCATCGCGATGCGAGTGGTAAGCGGATGGTCACGGTTGAAGAGATCAATGTGTGTTTGCGCGCATGGATGCATATTGCGGGGGTCGCAGAGGCTACCTTCTACCGGTATTTGAAATACATGAAGGACAATCGAGAAGCAAGGGATCACGGTAACATGGGATTGCTCAAGCCTAGAGAGCATACCGAACAAGCTATGGCTTCGTTGAAGTGCATTCTAGAGAAGGAAGCCGATCACATGCCGCATCGTACGAGGATTTTGAAGGCAGGTGAGAAGATTGTGTCCAAGATTCTCCCGGCCTCATTTCAATGGAAGGATCAATTACTAAAACTCAATGAAACCAATGCAGCTTTTGGTTTGAAGGAGATTTCTACTTCGAACTTGAGCAAGATTAGGTTGACCAAGTTCCCAGAGTACGATGTGAAGAAGCTGGGAGATAATTTTGCTCGGTGTGCTACTTGTGACAAGTTGAATGAGCTTGTGAAGGGTTCTATTGCTAGATCCCAAAGTTCTATGAAGTGGTCCAGGAGGTTGACCAAGCACTGTATCACTGCTCGCGCACACAGGGATTATTATTACATAAACCGGAATTGGTCGTTCAATTTTCCACATGAATGTGTTACAATTATACATGACAAGATGGATCATGCCAAAACCGCTTCTCTAGTCTTTTCTCACAAGAGTAAAGAACTTGATGGCCTTGTGAAGCTACCTGTTTCTGTGACGGGAATGATTGCACATGGTCATGCTGATGTGCGCTATGCGCATTATGGCTTGGATGTCTTTGCCCATGATTCCAACTATACCATTGGTTCAATGGCAAAGTTGTTGCGAGATCTAGAGTTGGAACCAAAGTTTTCTTCTTGGGAGTTGTTCAAGAATTCGAAGTCCACCAATTTGTTTAAGGCGGTGCTTGAAGGTGCAAGTATGTGCGAAGCATCGCTGCTGCCGGTGCCGAATACTTTAACCCCAGCGATGTGGTTACCACCAATTCTGAACGCGCAAATGGACAATGCCACTGGGGACAATAAGAATAGATATGTTTTCTGTTTTTGGTCTCTTCTTGTTGCGAACAAGATCTTCCGTGAAGTCTACGTGAACTTCATGATTGTCGGTCACACGCATGATGACATTGATGCGCTATTTGGAAGATGGAGCATGGATTTGAAGAAGGAGAACTTCCCTACAATTCCTTCACTCATGAAGTCCTTTATGGATGTGGATTCCATCCCCACTATTCCTCACCTCATTGAAGAGGTGCCTGATTTCAAGGGTTTCATTGCAGGTTCATTTGTGGATGGTGATGACATCCTTATTGGGCACACAAAACCACATCAAGTAAAGTTCTATCTGGATTCAACAGGATGTCCTGTCATGAAGTACAAGCTTTTGTGCACAGATGCTGACTGGTTAGGGGAAGACGGAAGAGGCATTAAGTTGTGGAAAGAAGATGCTGAAGGGCAAAGTTTGTGGCCACGCAGTTCGTTGTTGCCAGTTCCACTGAAGCCAATGAAAGGCTTGGAAGACATCGTGAAAGGTGTGTCGGGGTTTGTGAAGTATTGGGAGAATTTGTGCAATGCCGATGTCACCGGGGAGTATCGAAGACGTTACGAGCATTTGGTGAAGTATTGGCGTGGCGTGAAGGTAGCATTGATGGAACCATTTCCTACTTTTGATGTTTTGAAGGACGGTTTCTAGCCAACTACCCGTATTCAAGCAAGTGAAGTGGATCAATTAGACAATGACGGTGAGGATCGTGAAGAGTTTGGGGAGGATGAAGCATACGTTGGACCATTGAGTGGCCGACCAAATCCATCCTTCAGAGTAGCACGAGATTTGTTCGAAGGCTATTTTGTTGCGGTTCGACCCGCAGATGGTGACTCTCATCCAGTTTGGATTGCGAGGGCATTGTCTAATCCGAATTCCAACCCAGAGAATCCGAACTGTGTCTTCATTCAATATTTTCGTCCCACTTCAAGGAATCAAAATGTTCAAGACTTGTATACTGGATGGGATAGCGAAAAAGGTTTGCGTTGGAGGGTTGATGAAATTGAACCACCGGTTTGGCAACACACAGATGCTCTTATGATTGCGTGGAAGTCCAAGATTCAAAAAGATAGTGTGGAGTGCATGATCAAGATTCCGGCTACACAAATTGAAGTCATCAATCAAAGTTTGGCTTCATATAATTGAGAAGTCATAAGCACGTATGTGCATGTGTGGCATGTTTTGATTTGTATTTGACATCCGCATCTTGTGTGAAGTGGATGAAATTTATATTTTGCAGTAGGTGGTTTAGGTTTGGATGTTGTTGGTTTGGATATATAATTTGGTATTGCTTAGTTGTATGTTTTGGAAAGTTCATCTTGTTTTTTAAAAACAAGAAGATTTAGTTTTAATATTAATATATTTTATTTATGAACTCTTGTGTTTTATTTATTTATTTTCTACTCCAAAGTATTATTTTAATTGGTTATCAGAGCACATATATTATAAAATCTCTTGAAATTTCATTTGAAAGTGTGAAGTGATGATAAAAAGGGGTAGTGGGTATAACCACTTTGTTTTGGATAAACATGTACTTTACTTGTCACATTCTGGATAGGGGCTGGTTGGTTGTTACAACTTTCCTGCCTGTGTAAGTCACTAGTAGCCCCAAGTCATGTTTGTCCCTCAGTCGCTCATACGAATTCAACGTGAATCGAACCCGGACCGCCTGAATGAAGTATACAACCCCTTACAACCAACCGTAGAGCTCATGACTTGGTGTTCTGGGGATGTTGTGATCGGTTAATATATTCATGAAAACATTAAACCTCAAATTCAAACAGAATTTATTTAAGGACTTTGTATATCACTATACTATCATTTCAATGAAAATTGCAATTCAAAATAGAGTCTATTATTTTGAGAGGGTCCAAAACTCTCAAAATTTTGAATATAGTGTTGAAGAGATGGCGTTTCAAATCCGGCAATCAAGACCTACCACCTTGCTCGCAGCTATGGAGTCGGCACAAAATTACGAGAATTCGGCCCAGTCCCTGCGGAGATCTATCAAGAGGAGTGATCGATTGAACAAAGGCAGAAACAAAAAGCACGAGAAGAAGGAGAGGCGGAGACGTAAGTACTCTGATTCGGAGTCACCAAATTCTGGATCCGGAACTGACTCATCCGTCACAGACTCCGACAGTTCGAGCAGCGAGGCGGACTACTCCAATCATAAGAAGATCACATGGAGCAAGACCGGGAAGATCAGCCAGAAGGTCGTCAAGGTGAAGGTGGAGGATGAAGACTCCAGGAAGTTCATGAAGAGTGTCCAAGATTCGTTGGACGCAATCAAAGTTAACTTGGCGGAGAACTGGGCGCTGAGACGGAAGATAGCAACAACCCGGGCGAATGTATGGTGTAGCAAGTGCGGGAGACCGGGTCATTATCCCAGTGAGTGCCCTTATCCAGCGCAAAAACATGTACATTACGTGGACGAGGAAGGAGTGTTCTATTCGCTACCGGAACCGGAAGAGTATGAGGATCCGGCCAACTCGGTGTTCCAGATTCAAGCTGGATATGGACGTGGGAAGATTCCACAGCAGCTGATGCGGACCAACGTGAATCCACACCTTGCACATGTAGGAACCAGTCAAGGTAATTACCCTCCTAACAGGTTCCCACCTGGCTGTTGTTTCATTTGTGGAAGTCCTCTGCATTATGCCAATGCTTGTCCATTCAAAGGACACGGACAGGGCATGCCTTTGCCTCTCCCATGTCAAAATTGTGGTGAATACGGGCACAAGGATACGGATTGTCCTAAACCTCAGCAGGCACGAACTATATTTAAACATGTAGAAGCCCCGCCGCGAGAGAACACAGCTCTCAATTACGGGTCATCTATCGGGATTGAGAATCCCGAAAAATGACAGCCAAGGGTGGAACTTCCGGAAAGCAAAGATGAGATTGTTCAGAGAATCACAACCCGGAGTTCCACCAGGAACCGGAAGGATAGACATAGGAATAGGAACCGTCAGAACCATAGTTCCGGAATCCTGCCACCAGAACAGGAGACCAGTGATTCTGATCACTCAATAGGAATAGATCCACTCTTAGCAGAAGTAGTAAGGGAGGTAGCAGGTCAAACATTGCCTATCGATGTTAGTACGGAAGTACGGAAGGATCTACAAGATCCCATCCAACTTCCAGAAATTCCAAGGAAGAAGGTAACTTTTGACGAGGTCCCGGTATTCATTAAACCGGATAGCAGAGTAGATGAGTATGACATCATCCAGGATATCAAGGACCAGAAGGCCAACGCCACCGTCGGACAACTCCTCCACAATAATCTGAGTTATCAGAAGTTAATCCGGGAGATGTGGACCAAGAGGAGACGAAAGCGCTTTAAACTTCCGGCCATAGTTGTCAACTTCTCCCAAGTCGAAGATTACGGAGCACCTGAGTTAGAGGTAGAAGTGGGGGGCTGTATTGTACCCGGCGTCCCAGTTGATGGAGGATCCGGAGTCAACCTCATGCTTGAAGACACGGCATTCGACCTTGGATACACATCATTCCAAGCGACGGATCAGGTCTTACGTATGGCGGACCAGTCTCGAGTACATCCAATTGGAAGACTGTCACAAGTATCAACCCAAATAGGAAAGGAGACTTATCTCCTTAACTATGTCGTAATCCGGGTAATCAAGGGAAGGCCATTCCCTATGTTACTTGGAAGACCCTGGCTATACTCAGCCAAAGTTCTGGTGGACTAGGGATCCAAGGAATTTGTGATGGGAAAACCTTCCATCCGGATCCCTTGGAAACACATGGATCATTTAGGAGAGACGAGCGAGTCGGATGGATACACTACAGACTGGTCGGATCCGGAAGATCCGGACTCCACCACGAGCTATTTCACGGCTATCACGGAGGCGGACTTCAACTTTCCGGAAGCTGTTGAAGAACTTGCAACAGAGGAAATGGAGCCTATCATTCAGCCCGAAGATAGATCAATGGGGGAAGTGGACGTCCCGCTTTCTTTTGATTGGATTCGGAAGCAAATATCAGAGGGGAACTTTCCTGCTATCAGTTTTCAAGAAACAGATCAAGGACCGGCATGGAGCAAATTCCGGAATGAGACAGAAGAGACGGAGCCGGAGAAGATCAAACCAATTGTAGATCCGGGAGATTACGAGAAGGTGGAGGTTACACCCGGGAAAACTTTCTTTTTGAGTAAATCACTGACGGCTAAGGAGAAAACAACCTATCAGGAGCTATTGATGGAGTACCTTGACATTTTCGCCTGGGAACCTTCGAACCTAAGTGGAATTCCGGCTACCTTGGGAGAACACCGGATTGACTTGACGGATGGAGCGGTTCCGGTCCGACAGAGGTAGTACCGGTTAAACCCAAAATATTCGATCATGGTGAAGAAGGAGATCGACGCTTTATTGGAGGCTGGATTCATTTATCCAGTACACAACTCCGAATGGGTGTCACCCATCGTTGTGGTTCCCAAGAAGGCAGGACCGGAAGGACAAGTCAAGATCCAGGTATGTCAAGACTTCCAGAAACTGAATGCATCCACTAGGAAAGACTACTTTCCTCTTCCCTTTACGGATATCATTCTGGATCATGTTGCTGGAAATGAATGTTATAGTTTTCTAGATGGGTTTTCCGGATACAATCAAGTCTTCATTCATTTGGAAGATCAGTTGAAAACTACTTTCACGACCTAATGGGGGACCTTTGCTTTCACCCAGATGCCATTCGGGCTATGCAACGCCCCCAGGACATTCCAACGCTTGATGATGGATATTTTCCGGGATTTCTTGAGACACTTTCTAGAAGTATTCATTGATGACTTTGCTGTGTTCAGTTCTAGAATTGAGCATTTGGATTGTTTACGTAAGACATTCCAGAGGTGTAGGGAGACTAACCTCAAACTACACCCCGAAAAATGCTTTCTAGGCATGAAATCCGGAATCCTTCTTGGACATGTGGTTAGCCAGAGGGGATTGGAGGTAGATTCAGACAAGGTTAAGGTCATGGTTGCCCTAGTCGCTCCAACCTGTGTACGAGACATCCGAGGATTCTTAGGTTGTGTAGGTTACTACCGACGCTTCATAGACGGATATGCAAGGAAGGCCATAGCACTTACGGAGCTCTTGAAGAAGGATACGGACTATCTGTGGAATCCGGAAAGGCAGTAGGCGTTTGAAGATCTCAAACTAGCTCTAGTCAAAGCTCCAGTGCTATCTTCCCCGAATTGGACTAAGGAATTCCATGTCACCTTGGATGCTTCCGGATGGTGTCTAGGAGCTATTCTGTGGCAGTTTGACAGGAAGCAGAGGGAGAGCCCTATCTACTTTGCCAGCCGTCAGATGAGTGTGCCGGAACGGAAGTACACCACCACGGAACGGGAGGCATTAGCAGTCATATATGCTGGCAAGAAGTTCTGGCATTACCTGTTGGGATACCGGATTGTGTTCTACACCGATCATGACTCGCTGAAGTACTTGGTGAACAAGCCGGATCTGTCAAGAAGGATAGCAAGGTGGGTGCTGCTACTTCAAGAATTCAACTACGAGGTGGTGGTGAAATCCGGAAGATCCAATGCCAATGCAGACTTCCTATCCAGACATCGAGGAAAGAATGCAGTAGAGGACATAACAGTCGACTTTCCGGATGAATTTCCAGCGGAGAAAGAAGTTCCAGTGTTCTATTTAGGACAGGGAGGGGAATCAGAGTTTCAGGATATCCTTGATTATTTATTAGATCAAAAATACCCGGAAAACTGGACAAGGGAAGAGAAGATTATCTTTCACACCAAGATAGCTCCTTATTCACTCATCAAAGGAACCTTGTTCAAAATGGGCGCGGATGACATTCTTAGGAGATGCTTGGAGAAGGAAGACCGGAAGAAGGTGATGCAGGCCTTACATTCAGGACCTTCGGGGGGGCACTTTGCAGTCATGACAATTGTCGTACGCGTAATACTATAGTAAGCGCTCTTAACCACAACAACGTGGCAAGATGACACGGAATATCGTCCCAGGGAACCCCAAAGGGTGTTCTAAATTCCGTCTAATCCGGTTTATTGTAACTACTTCAAATTTCACTCCCCACCTGGATTCTATCTCTATCCGGACTCTCTACCGGATCCGGATTATCACAAACACCAGATCCGTAACTCAACACACGGTTTTCGATACCTCTGTTTTACCTTCAGAGGGTCCTCACTGACTTTTTCGGAGGGGTAAGGACAACGCCACTCCTTGTATCCGACAAACTCTAACTTCCTAATGACACGTACCCAAAGATCTTTCCGTCACAAACAAGGAACAGACTGGCTGACCCTCACAACTTTGGATTTCTCTAGAAGTAGGTCACTCAGAATACAACCCAACTCCCCTTGCTACAACGACAAATACAAGACTTACCCGGAAACTGAGACGGGATCCAGTACTAGCACTCCAACTTGTGTTTTGCAGACGGACGGAACTTTCCGGGTGAGCGGGTTTTTTCCACAGACGGTTGTTTATCTCCGCACGGAACATTCCTTGGCCTTCCGGACTCGCACCCACACCACCAACGCCGGACTCCGCACAACTTCCTACACACGCTAAAACCGCTTCCTTGGACAACACACAGTTCATAGATCCGGGAAACCCTGAATCCGGACTCCTCTTTACCACCTCTCTACTCTTTAGCCACAACCTTCAAGCAAGCGCCCAAGCAACCTTAAAACTCCCAAGGAAAAGGAAACCAAGGACCTACAAAGAAAACTAAGGCAATGAGTAAAAAGACAATAAAAATGCACACATATATTTACTGCTCAAAATAAGGAATAGCAAGAAAAGGAATGAAGGACCACAAGAGGTTCCTTCCTTTTATAAACAAAACAACATGCCGTAAAACCCGCGGAAAGTGCCACTAAACACCATCCTAAACTGCCCTAAAAGTCCGGGCGGATAAGTTTAACTGAAACTTACCCCTGAAAATCCGGAATCCGGGTTCTGACTGAGACCCGGAACTATCAGTCAAACTAACTACTTTCCCTTCCGCTGTTTCTTCGAACTACTGTCAAATCCTAACTGTCCCCGGGTGCTGGTCTTGCCTTGGGGTGTACGGAGGGACGCCCGGGTGATGATTGACGTCTTCCGGACAGGGGGACTGTCAGAATCCGTCTCGTCCGTATGGACGAGAGACCGGTCCGCCTTCTCCAATGACTTCGGATCCTCCTCCACTTCTGCCTCCTCCACTTCTACCTCCTCTACTTCCGCCTCCTCCTATATCTCGATGGGATCCGGTGTAGGTAAAGGCATCGGTGGAGGTGGTTCGATATCCTCGAACTGCTCCGGATGCGTCCGTGCCGGATTCTGCACAAGGTCGATCCAGGCATCCAAACTGCTCCGGACCGGCATATCCTGACCCAGAAATCCAGATGAGTGCCCCTCTTGAGTGACGATGTGGATCAGTGACCCAAACTGACCTGTCCATTTGATGGGCGAGATGGGAGGTTGAGTTGCCGGAGTTGCGATGACATCCGGAACTTCCGGAAATCCCCCGAAGTCGAGAGGCTTGTTCGGATCCATATCCGCCATCATGGACCGGAACTCCTTCAACGATGCCTCCATTCTTCCGGACATCTCCACCATCACCCGGACTATCTTCGTGTTGGTGAGGGCCGCGGACGTCTTCTGCATCTCGTCATACAGTGCCGCCTTGTGATAGAGGTCCGCCGGATTGACCATCCATTTCTGGAAGGTCTGAAACGCTTGGTATGCCTTCTGCGTCGCCCCTTGAGACTGGTGCAGTTCTCCTTCTGTCCAGATCAACTTCCCCTTGAGCGCGTCCCGTTCCGTCTTCAAGTTCCGGATTTCCGTCCTCATCTCATTCCATTCCGACTCGGCCGGTAACACCTTCAGCGCGTCCACCAGGTTTTCCGGTTCGCACTTCACCACTTCCGCGGACCGGAGTACGATCTCCGTAAGCTTGTGGTGGTAATCCTTCGCGGTCCGGATCCACTCTTCTCCGCACTCGAAGAAGCGTGGTCCATCCCACTCCTGTTTATCCTAGGTGAGAAAGGGACCCGGAAATTTACCTCTGGCTACCGGAATCATAGACTTCCGTCTTTTGCTTCCCGATGGCTGCTCCCGTTCCTCCTTTTCCCTCTATGTCTGCTTTGGTTCCGGTTCCAACTTCTCTTCCTTGATCTCCGGCTTGACTTCCGGCTTGGCTTCCTCCTCCTCATCCTCAGACTCCTGTGTCTCCTGCTCCTCGTCGTCAGAGCAGTTGCATTGGAGCATGATGAGCCCGGTCTCATAATCCGTCGCCTCGTCTTCCGTCAACAGTTCCTGGTGCTGGTACAGGTGGAGCAGGTACGTGCTGAGTGGGTTCGGCTTGTTCTTCGCCAAGTTTTCGGTGCAGTGCCCCACCACGCTCGCCACGATCCGGCCCTAGTTCACGACCCGGTCCTGAAACGCCCCAAAGATCGTGTTGGCCATCGTTACCGTAACCCGGGAACTCTTGTCCGGGTACAGAATCGGAAGCAGGAACCGCAGTAGTTGCCTGTGCCTCTCGTCCCGGCAGTCCTTGATCGCGTAGCCCTCCTTCGCGTGTGGTGGGTTCACGAATTTGTGCTGGTGGTACTGGTCCGTCCGGGCAGCGAATCCGCTTCCGGTTTAGGAGAACCCGTACACCTCCGCCCACAACTCCTCCGTCCACTGGTCCGGATGCCCACGTACGGTCTGGTCATATTGGTTCGGAGCACCTGCTGCTAACTTCCGGAGCACCTAGTCACCCTGGACGTTCCAGGGTTTCTTCAGCAGACCTGCACAACCTAAGACAATCAAGTCGTCCTCTAACTGCCGCAAGTGCAGCGGATCTTCCGGATATACCGGACTAATCTTCCAGGCCGGTACTATATACCATGTACTAACCCCTACCATCCGTCTCACCTCTCCTATCGCCGTAACCCTAACTCACCACACTTTCTCTCACTATCAGCCAGATGCGGAGCAACTGAAAGAGGGCGAGAAATGAGGAGGAGCTAGGTTTATATAGAATTCCTGTGCCCAACGTTCACTGCAATGGGAACGCAGGCTACGGAACACCATAACGTATCCCTAGTCTACCGCCGCAAGCTACTGAATTTAATGACTGAGTTCCGGATTCCTGCGTTCCGGCTCCTGAATCCGTCCACCCGGATGTCAAGTTCCGTCATGCTTCCGTAGTGGTTCCGGATCGAAGTCTAAACTAATTCTAAGTATTTATTTGTTTCCGCTAGTCAATGCCTAAACTAATTTTTTTCAATTTTGATCTATTTTAATTTTTCTTAGTCTATTAAGGTCCGTACTAAGCTATTACGGATTCCGACATGGTCCCCTTTTCAAATGTGAGCGTCCTCGTGAACACTCTGATCATATTCCTCGGAATCCGATTCTACCCCATATCTCTTGATTCTGGATTTGTTAATTTTGGTGTCAAGCAATACTCCCACTAGATTCTCAAGCTGAATAGATCCATTTGTGAATAGCTTTGTAATTTTATATGGCCCCATCCATCTGGTATGTAACTTATCCGGAAAGTTTCGGTAGCAACTATCATAGACCAACACCATTCCTCCTTCCTGGATTCCATGATCAACTGGAATTTTCTTGTCATGATCCGTCTTTCTCCTCGCCTGTACTTCCTTGGTCTGGTCCAGTGCAATCCTTCTTGTCTCCTCCAGGTCTTCAATAGCGAGGAGTCGCGTTTGTTGGTCAGTGGTCCGGATCGAGTTCCGAGTCGCCATTACTCGATGAGTCTCCATCTGCAGCGTATCGTATCCCTAGTCTTCCGGATTTCTGGGTCAGGATATGCCGATCCGGAGCAGTTTGGATGCCTGAATCGAGCTTGTCCAGAATCCAGCGCGTACGCATCCGGAGCAGTTCGAGGATATCGAACCACCTCCACCGGTCCCTATGCCTACACCAGATCCCATTGAGATATCGGAGGAGGTAAAAGTGGAGGAGGATCCGAAGTCATTGGAGGAGGCGGACCGGTCTTTAGTCCATACGGACGAGACAGATTCTGACAATCCCCCTGTCCGGAAGACGTCGATCATCACCCGGGCATCCCTCCGTACACCCCAAGGCAAGACCAGCACCCGGGGACAGTTAGGATTTGACAGTAGTTCAAAGAAACAGTGGAAGGGAAAGTAGTTAGTTTGACTGATAGTTTTTCAGTTATCTTTTAGTTAGACTAGGAGTTCCGGGTCTCAATCAGAACCCGGATTCCGGATTTTCAGGGGTAAGTTTTAGTTAAACTTATCCGCCCGGACTTTTAGGGCAGTTTAGGATGGTGTTTAGTGGCACTTTCCGCGGGTTTTACAGCATGTTGTTTTGCTTATAAAAGGAAGGGACCGCTTGTGGTCCTTCATTCCTTTTCTTGCTATTCCTTATTTTGAGCAGTAAATATATGTTTGCATTTTTATTGTCTTTTTACTCATTGCCTTAGTTTTCTTTGCGGGTCCTTGGTTTCCTTTTTTTTGGGAGTTGTAAGGTTGCTTGGGCGCTTGCTTGAAGGTTGTGGCTAAAGAATAGAGAGGTGGTAAGGAGGAGTCCGGATTCAGGGGTTCCCGGGTCTGTGAACTGTGTGTTGTCCAGGGAAGCGGTTTTAGCGTGTGTAGGAAGTTGTGCGGAGTCCGGCGTTGGTGGTGTGGGTGCGAGTCCGGAAGGCCAAGGAATGTTCCGTGCGGAGATAAACAACCGTCTGTGGAAAAAACCCGCTCACCCGGAAAGTTCCGTCCGTCTGCAAAACACAAGTTGGAGTGCTAGTACTGGATCCCGTCTCAGTTTCCGGGTAAGTCTTGTATTTGTCGTTGTAGCAAGGGGAGTTGGGTTGTATTCTGAGTGACCTACTTCTAGAGAAATCCAAAGTTGTGAGGGTCAGCCAGTTTGTTCCTTGTTTGTGACGGAAAGATCTTTGGGTACGTGTCATTAGGAAGTTAGAGTTTGTCGGATACAAGGAGTGGCGTTGTCCTTACCCCTCCAAAAAAGTCAGTGAGGACCCTCTGAAGGTAAAACAGAGGTATCGAAAACCGTGTGTTGAGTTACGGATCTGGTGTTTGTGATAATCCGGATCCGGTAGAGAGTCCGGATAGAGATAGAATCCGGGTGGGGAGTGAAATTTGAAGTAGTTACAATAAACCGGATTAGACGGAATTTAGAACACCCTCTGGGGTTCCCTGGGACGATATTCCGTGTCATCTTGCCACGTTGTTGTGGTTAAGAGCGCTTACTATAGTATTACGCGTACGACAGTTATCCCCGCCTCAGGGAAAGTTATCTTCGCCTCGAAGATAACTATGTTCGAGGATTGGGTCATATTGGATGATTTCTGTTGTTATATTCTTACTAATTGGTTTGAAACCCTAATTTGAACTACTGTTATTCTGGAATTTACGTGGTTGCTTTTGGGACACAATCTTGTATTTTAAAATCTTAAATCAAAATCACATGAATGTCACAGAATGTGGCATTCCTGCATTCTGATGAAGGGGATGCACATGATATACCAAATTCGATGCAGCTCACCCACGAATTATTAAACCAGGCTGAAGTTTTGAACCCATATTCAAAACCTAGTATTACGGAGTTCTCAACCATGTGTATGGACTCCTCCTACTCTGCATAAAGCCAATACATAAAGAAACAAGCAAGCAAGCAACAAGCAAACAAACTAGGAAAACAAACGAGCAAGCAAAGAACTAAGTAGAGTACTAACAAGCAAATTAGGAACACAACATTCATAATTAGAGGAACCAGCAACTCACCGGAGTGCAATCCGACCTCCAGGTGCGAGCTGAAGAAAATCCGCGTTGCAGCAACAAAGCCTTCCTCAACACGGAAGAAACTGAGCGGCAAATAGATCAATCCAGATCTGCAAGATTGTACAGTGATTCTTTGTAAACAAAAGAAAATGTTGTCTACTAAAATCTTGGAGTGGAAACTTGAACGTTGTGTGGAACAAACACTAGCACACAAACAAAAACAAGGGTATTCAAATGACGGATGCAAAATCCCGAAGAAGGCGCACACTAAGAGCCACTACATTCACAACAGCCTAAATCCTAAACAAAGAGTTGAACCCAGTTACGCACCCAAGGGCTGAAGTTCGCTCAAAAACCGGGCTCAGCAAAAAACGCACGCACCTCCAACACCGCAACGCAACTCTAGCAGCACCCACCTCCAACAGCTCCGCAACTCCAGCAGTCGCCCACAACTCCAGCAGCGCACACCTCCAACAACGCACCAATGCAGCGAGCAAACACACCAGCGTTGGGTAGCAAGAACCCACACAAAATCAGGAAAGCACGAAAGCATGAACCCGCACAACTGGACAGATCGTTGCTTCATCAGCGAAAGGAGGGAGACGATGTCCCAGAGCTGCGCCCAGCCGCAGGTTCAGCACTGAACAGAGCAAAACCTTGAAGACCAAACCTATAGGTTCGGTAAGCCGAGCCGCCCAAAGATGGATGACAAATAATCTCTCCATGCACAATGAAAGTGCAACTATTCATCCTCGAGATATTGTTTAAAAAAAAAGGTCCTCTATAGTAGTTGGACTTCCAATCACTGTTTCTACATTATTTTAACCCCTGAAGGACCAAACGCCGTTTGGGGGCAACATGGTTTTTTGGAGGTACTCACAACGAACAGAATTTTTATCTTTTTTCCTTGAAATTTTCATAGAAAATGTGCCCAAGGAGTAGCTTCAAGGCCCTAAAGTTTTTATAACTTTTCGCGACATGGTCAAAAAGTTATTGTATTATATGTAGTTTTCATTGGTCAGCGGGCAACTCCAAAAATTCTTTAAGAAATCACTTTTTAAAAAATAAAAATTTGAAATTGGTTTTCTATATCTATATGTATGTAAAAAGATCTGAATCATTCCATTTTGATTAATGAGATGAAAGTTATGAGGAGTTTTAGTTTGCGGGTAGTTATAGATTACCTACTCTAATATAAACTTTGAAGTCTCTTATTTTACTCAATTTTCAATATTTTTTTAAAAGAAATAAAACATTAGGTGTAGATTGTTTATTACAGCATTACAACCATTGGGATTGGCATTTTTCAATTCCATAATTAAAACTCTTGACAATTTTGTATTTTTAATCATTCTCTACTTCTTGATACTTACGATTTTTTTCCTATATGTTGTACAATTCTAAATGATCTAAAAATTTTCAAGCATGTAGCCAACTTGCCTTGAAGAAAGAATCTAAAGAGTAACTACCATTTTGGACATTTTTTCATACAAATGTGACCTTGTGAAGTGCAGTTGTCCAGTTTTTGCAGGGACAAAGAAGGGAATTTATGAATTCAAATGCTAATATTTTGCAATCCACGTATTGGAAATTTCTGAAATATTTTCCACATCTTATGAAACCAGCGTACTACAAGATCCTATAGTTACATGTGCCCAAAAATGTTTTTTTTCAATATTTCGGTACTTGTATTAGAAATGACAGTTTTGGAGCATTTTGAGTGAAAACATAGTCTCTGGCCTTTAGGGGTTAAGGTAATGATTTCCAAGGTATGAGAAGGGATGATTTCTACAGTGACCTACTTGTTCAAGAATTTAAGGTCTGTAGAAGGCACTATGACATTGGCGCCCAACATAGGCGGTGACGGATTTAGGGTATTGACAATAATGGATAAAACTACACTTATATAGCTCTTCTTAAAATCCGTTGTCAAAATGTTTAACCCTTAAAAGGAAAGATTGGTAACTAAGGAAATCATCCCTTTTTTTACCTCGGAAATTAGTAGCTTAAAAAAAATAAAAAACCATTCAGTGGAAGTCAAACTACTCTTGAAGATAATTATCTCAATAAAATCTTCAGGACGAGTAGTTGCACTATTGTCTTACAAAAAAAGATTCTTTGTCATTCATTGGACACAAAACATCTACGTCGTAGTTTAGTAATATGTTGTAGTTAAGTAACCTCGTCTGTAAAAACATAGTCTCCAATAAAAAATAGACAGGCTACTTTGAACATTATGATCTTGCAGATGGTAAAGAGAAGTAGGTCTACAAATTCATGGTATAGTATACATTTGATTTAAGTACAAAATTCTATAATTGATGTGACAAATGTAATTCCAAATTTTTTAATTTATCTAGATTAATATTCAACAAATGTTATTTTGTAGTATAATTGCTCCAATTGGAAGTGCATTTGGGACTAACAATCAACAAATTATTTTTATTCTAACTTGTATAATAGGAAAGGTAGAACTCCTTGCTTTATACAAAGGTTTTAGAAAATGCCATGAAAATTTTGTTTAATAAAAACTTACCTTCAAATGGAAGAGCACACTTAGAATAGTGAAAATAATGCTTTAGGAATATTATACATAGTCAACACTATATTCATTAAAATGGGAGGATCGGACCCTCTCAAAATGAAGTAGTCCATTTAGACGTTAACAATTGAATTTTAATTCTAGCCAATATGCATTCATAAACACAAAATCTACTAGTTTTAAAGTGTAGTTTCCATTAAAATGAGAGTTTTGATAGTCATGAATATGTACAATTGATTTTGTTCTATATAATACTAGTCTTCAAATTCATATAAGTAAAGATTAGGTCCTATGCTAGACACCAAGTCATGAGCTCCGTGGTTGGTTGTAAGGGTTATTTATCTCATCCACGCGGTCCGGGTTCGATTCTTGTTGAATTCGTATGAGCGCATGACATAAATACATGACTTGGTGCTGCTAAGTGAGCTTTGCAGGCAAGAAAGTCGTAACGACCAACCAACCCCTACCCAAAATGTGACAAGTACTTTACACATTATCAAAATAAAAAGTGGATATGTCCACTCCACTTTTTTTGTAATAATTACTACTATAATTTCAAATGAAATATACTCAATGATACAAAAAACAAAAAACAAATTGAAAAACTATGATAAACGAAACATGACAATATAATAGGAAGTATATTGATATGGTATGAATATTTCATTGCCATCTAAAAACATTAATCACACTCCAAAACATCTATATAGCAACAAAAATTAAATTAGTAAAAAATCAAATGAAACCTACACCACATAAATATATAAAAACAAATCTGTTATATGAATGAAGAAGTTGGTAAAATCATAATTAAACCAAATTCAAACCATCAATTCATATACAACTTCAAATATCATGTGTATGATGCAAGACTTTGGTTGATGACTTCAATTTGAGCCGCTGGAATCTTAATCATGCATTGCACAGTATCTCTTCTGATTTGAGACTTCCATGCTGTCATCAAGGCGTTTGTTTCCTCCCAAACTGGTGGTTCAGCTTCATCGACCTTCCAACGCAAACCTCTTTCACTATCCCATCCTATGTAGTTGTTCTGAACATCCTCATTTCGGGATGTTGGACGAAAGTATTGAATGAGCACACAATTTGGTTTCTCTGGATTACAAAAAGGGTTAGACAAAGCCCTTGCAATCCAAACTAGTCGAGTATCACCATCTGCGGGTCGAATTGCAACAAAGTAGCCTTCGAAGAGATCTCGAGCGACCCTGAAGGATGGTTCTGGGCGTCCTCGTAAAGGCCCGACATAGGCGTCATCTTCCCCGAACTCTTCGCGAACCTCACCATCTTCATTTAATTCGTCAGCAGCAGTTGCTTCAACACGAGTAGTCGGCCAAAAACCATCCTTTAAAACCAAAGATGGATCTACTGGTTCTAGCAATGCTTCCTTCACACCACGCCAATAGTGTATCAAATGCTCATACCGTCTTCGATACTCTCCACTTACATCTGAATCGCACAAATTTTGCCAATATCTCACAAATCCAGATATCCCTTTCAAAATGTCCTCCATGCCTCTCATTGCCCTCTGTGGAATTGGCAAAGGTGCCCCATGAGGCCACAAACTTTGCCCTCTTGCATCTTCTTTCCACAACTTAATGCCTCTACCTTCTTCCCCTAGCCATTCTACGTCAGTGCACAACAATTTGTACTTCATGACTGGACACCCACTTAAATCTAGGTAGAACTTGACTTGTTGTGGCTTCGTGTGTCCAATGAGCCTGTCATCACCATCAGAAATGATCCTTCAATAAATCCCTTGAAATCTGGCACCTCTTCTATAAGGTGAGGGATAGTGTGAATGGATTCCACATCCATGAAGGACTTCATGAGAGTAGGGATTGTTGGAAAACTCTCCTTCTTCAATAGCATGCTCCATCTTCCAAACAACGCATCAATGTCATCATGTGTGTGGCCAACAATCATAAAATTTACATAAACTTCACGAAAGATTTTGTTTGCCACAAGTAGAGACCAAAAAACAAAAACGAATCTGTTTTTGTTGTCCCCAGTAGCGTTATCCATTTGCACATTGAGAATGGGTGGCAATGGTGTTGCAGGAACCAATGTGTCCGTTGGTGGAGGTAGTGAAGCTTCACACATCTCTACGCCTTTCAAGACCGCATCAAACAAAGAAGTAGACCTCGAATTCATGAACAACTGCTGAGAAGAAGACTTCGGTGGTTGTTCGAGGTCCCGCAACAACTTCGCCATTGAACCAATGGTGTAATTTGAATCATGGGGGAAAAGGTCTAAGCCGTAATGTGCATACCGCACATCAGCATGACCATGTGCAATCATGCCAGTCACAAACAATGGCAACTTCATTAGGCTATCCAACTCTTTACACTTATGAGAGAAGACCAGAGAAGCTGTTTTGGCATGATCCATCTTGTCATGCATAATTGTCAAACACTTGTGTGGAAAATTATGCGATCGATACCGATTTGTATAGTACAATTCCCTATGTGCTTGAGCTATAGCCAAATGTTTGTCAAGTAACATCTACTACTTCAAACAAGTTTGTGATCTAGATAAAGTACCCTTAATAAGCTCTTGTAGTTTGTCACACTTAGCACAACGGGCAAAATTATCTCCAAGCTTCTTTACATCGTACTTTGGGAACCTGGAAGATCTAATTTTGCTCAAGTTTGATGAAGAGACCTCCTTTAGTCTGAAAGCAGCATTGGTTTCGTTAATTTTTGCCATCTGTCCTTTCCAGTGAAAAGTTGCCGGGAGAATCATGGAGACGACCTTGTCTCCTGACTTGAGAGTCCGAGTACGATGTGGCATGTGATCCGCCTCTTGCTCAAGAATGCACTTCAATGTAGCTGTATCTTGTTGAGTATGCATCCTAGTCTTCACTTGCCCAGTATTGCCATGAACCGTTGCTTCACGACCGTCCTTCTTATATGCTTGGTAGCGGTAGAAGGTAGACTCTAGGACCCCAGAAATAAACATCCACGCTCGCATGCAAACATCTATCCCATCAATAGTCACCATCATTTTCCCTGTAAAATCACGATGCATTTGTCTATGCACCTCAGTCTTCATGAAAGCTCTGTGTTTGAATATAGAATTCTGGTACATGTGTTCCCGAAAGGCTCGAATTTTCTCTCTCGGAAACGACTGCACGCAATTTTTGCTACAGCAAACCTTGCTTGAAACTATATTGATAGAGTCTTGAGTGAGTAGGCCTCTCGTTTTTATGCATGTCTCACGAGGCGGGTTCTGAATGTCACTTGCATACGGTTGAACAGATGTTCTCAATGGTGGATTCAAAAGACTCGCTTGCAAACGATTATAATTATCCCGGGCTTCATGGTCATGCAGACTTGCTCCTCGGCAGTGCACTAATGTGATTGGCTAGACTATCAATGAGTAAACTTGCTCTTCGGGGATGTTAGCCTCAGAAAATGATTTACAAAGATGAACAACCACGTTCTCATCCTCAAGCGGACCATTCGCCCCAAGCACCAAGTTCGAGTTCACGCTATGACAGGTACCTTCACCAACAAGTACTCCTTCCACGTTGTATAGAGTTACACACTTTGTGTTCCACAGACGACGAGGAAGACCTTCGCATTCGGGAACGTCCACAACTGCTACCTGAGGCACTTGTACCTCATCGTCCAAGAAGTCCATGTCACTGAAATACTCAACCGTGGAATTCATGATGTCTGTATATTACAATGTCAGAATGAATAATGATAAGAACTTAATTCATATGCAAATTTACAAAATAGTACTATAAAGAATTCAGGTTTCAATAAAACAGGCCACAATCGAGAGATAGATCATCTCGAGTCGAGTTGATCTGTAGATCTCCCAAATTATCAAGTCTTCTTATGAAATTAGAAACGAAAATATTGAAGTTGACTCCTTATCATATTCCAGAACATCTTACTCAATTACATATGAGTTCATGATTTGATATTTAAGCAAAAGGTGAGTAGATATGCAATCAAAACACGTGGAAACGTAATGTAAATATAAAGGCATATTAGACAGATTAAAGTATGGAATATTTCACCCACTTTCATGTCATACTGCATATCAACTCGAGTCGAGTTGATATGCAAGGACAATATATCAGTCTCACTGACCTTCAATATTACTAGAGACGATTTGCATTGATTTGCGTATCAGCTCGACTCGAGCTGATTTACACCTTCGCGTTCAAGTTCATTGTATATAATAAATTAATGTATTCAAGTTCAATGTATTCAGGTTCATTGTACATAGTCGATCAATATTCACACAATGATTCTTAAGTTCAGATGAATCATAAATAGATTGAGATGATACATAATGTCTTGACAACGTAAAGAATATATTAAGATTTGTAAATCAGCTCAAGTTGAGCTGATTAGCGAGATAGATTATTATTCTCGACCTTTGTTATTCCTTCCGCATGGGATTCACATATGAATAAACTGCACATCAGCTCGAATCGAGCTGATATGCTGGCCCATTAGAACATGATTCTATTAATAGTACCCGGGGTTTGCGGCGCACTTCTCGGAGTTCAGTTCACACTGCAATTATTCGATTGTGGAGAAATGTGCTTGGAAATCAAAATGACTTGCACCTTGAATGCAACATCATTATCGTTTTTGAAATGCACAGATTGAAAAGAAGTATACAGAACCAACGAACAAAAATCTCAAAAATAAGTCTGCGAATATGAATACAAAATCAACGAACAATAATCTCAAAAATAAGTCTACGAATTCTATGAACGTAAAGCAGTGCAGTGGCTGAGGAATTGCGACTGACTTACAGTAATCGAAGTGCGGTGAAACACTTCCTCTCAGAATGTAATGGTACAGAAAGTAACGTCCTCCTAAAGACCTCTTCTAGCCTCCCCAAACATGCACAAAACTAATCATTACATGCGGAATACAATCCGGAAAGAAGAAATGCACAGAGAGGTTCATACAATTGAAGAAGAAGTGGGAAATGAAGTTTGGAATTGGGGTGACGGTGTACACCTCAATGTATGGCGGGAAGAAAAGAGCGCCATCTTCAGGACGTTTTGAAATGAGAATTTCTGAAAGTCGGGAATCCCTGAATACCATGGGCCTGCCCACCTTTACCCTAGGAAACGACACAGAATGTTTGATGCAGTAGTTGACCCCACGAAAATTGTGGTGTCAGCAAGGTTGATGAGATTCCTTTTAAAAGAAAATGTTGACTTTCCTAACTATTGTGGCCCTACTTCGGGTCCGCGGCCTCTCAGTTATCTACAACGTCAATATCACGGGATCTTCACATTCCATGTATTAAAAGTAATATAGCAGTTGCCTAGGAGTACCTTTTCAATTTTTAGTAAGTTGGAATATCATTGTGTCTAGTTTTTAAAAAATGAATAACTTTCGAGGTTCCCCCCCCCCAAAAAAAGGCAATTTAAATCTTCCATAAATAAATTGATAATGAAGGATTCACAGTAACTTTTAGTAGCTGTTGGATTAGAATATAGGGTTTAGGGTTTAGGGTTTACAGATAGGGTTTCTCATTGTTTTGGATTGGCTCTAGGAATCATCAAAACACTTGCATAATCCAATAAAAACACGATTTATGGGTTTAATAAAAATTAGAATTTGAGTGACAAATGTTTTGAAACAAATGAATGCAAATGCTTTCAATTGGGAAGCCATTTCATTTTTGCTTCTCTTTATGCAATGATTTCTTGCACTTGAAATTCCACAAATATCAATCATAGATAGAGAAGAAGATTCACTACTTATTTCATATGTAGCTAATTCTAATGACAAAGCTTCTCTGCCAAGAAACAAGTGTTTTCATTATTGATTATATTCCTCTAATCTAATGTAAAAATATAAACCAACGAACTTATCAAACAAAAACTTAAGCACCCAACCTACTCAAGAACTCCCAAAAATATGCACTTCGTAGTCTCCCACTTTCAATGATTTTGTACATGAAACTGAAAATTGGGGCAACAGTCTTGCCTTGTACTTTAATGACTGTCCAAAAAAATATAATGTCACGAAAATTCACGTAAAGAAAGTGGTAAAACATGTTTGTGCAAGTTGCATTTATTCCTAAACTCATGCATTCAAAAGAATATGCACGTTTGGGTGGTCACTTTCAATGATTTTGTACGTGAAACTAAAAATTGGGGCAACGGTCTTGCCCTATACTTTAATGACTGTCCAAAAAAATATAATGTCACAAAAATTCACGTAAAGAAAATGGTAAAACATGTTTGTGCAAGTTTCATTTATTCCTAAACTCATGCATTCAAAAGAATATGCACGTTTGGGTGGTCACTTTCAATGATTTTGTACGTGAAACCGAACTGAATGACCTTGGTCGTGAAATCAAATATTGGGGCAAGGACCGTGCCAGGTACTTTAATGTCCAAAAAATTATAAAGCCATGTAACTTAAAATGATGTACAAGTTGCAATTTATCATTATTTAAATATAGGGCAAGGTGCTGTCTTTCATTTTCTACCATATGTGTACTAACTAATTGGACTTTACGCTTATTTGAAATTTAGAAATAGAATTGTGCCTTCTTTTTATTACTTTGATTAAATGCATGCAAATTTAGTTTTAAAATTAAAATTGAGTAATCTTTTTAGTTTTCTTGAGATGTAATTGTTTTCCAACATACATAGTCTGTTGAATCTTATGAGATTAATTTTGTATACATATGTATATATAATCCCGTGGTGTAAGATTCTACGGTTCGATTAAAATTTTTAGTATTTTACACTATCTTGTTATTAAAGATATAAAGTCATTATTATTTTATATAATATGTGGCCCTTTCCTATTAATTAATGTCAAAGAATGTTTATGTACAGAACATAAGTGCAATTCGATGATACGTTGGACAAATTTGGAAATTCTACACTGTACTTCGGCCTCCAATGAACTTCTCTTGTTATGTAGAATTAGATCAATCATGGTACAGAACACTAGAAGTTAAGAATAATTCCAATGGTCAATAATTCCAATCATGGTCATAAGCCATTCGAAGAGAACGTTGAGTCTAACTCTTTTGAATTGTACTTCCTAGAATTCTTGTATAATTTCAAACGTGCAATTAAATGTAAAATGCAATTCAATAACATTTAGTACCTTTGCAATTTTTAATTCAATAAATCACTAAATGATTTGTATAGTTTAGGGTTGGTTTAAGGGTTTAGGGTGTTCAAATTGGTTTAGGGTGTTCAAGTTTGTCTTACTCAAAATAATTTTAGAATCATATGACGTTTTATAAAAGTATTTATACATAATAATTTGGTTCGGTATCAATAAAAAGGCCCATGCGGTTATAAATAGAATAAGTCCCTATAGCGTGTGTTCCTTGCAACACTAACGGGGTCCAGGTATGTTTACATTCGCAAAATGGATCAAGGTGGATGGACCCCCTCGCTTGGGCTTACCAAGAGTGCATGTAAAAGAGAAGCCCATTGTTTTAGGATATAAGGTAGGTAGTTCAAAATCCGCCCCTGTTCTTGAGATCGTCCTGTAGGTAGCTGTAGAATGGATGTAAAGTAAACCTTGAATGGACCTCTTTACTCAGTTAATGAATTCAAGAAGATTTTTTTTAGGGATTTAAGAACCAATCATTGGCTGTGATTTTGCACATTTCTTTATAAGTCGCAAGGGGATGGATTTTGGGACACCAATGGTCATAAATAGGTGCCTCTGACCCATATCTTTGAAAATTTAGAACTAATTTATAAATGCTTGGATAAATATGAAACTACTTGTATTGGCTTCCGCATCTACTTTTCTTTCTCTAAAGAATGAGCTAAGAATCATTTTGTCCCTAGAAACCTGTAGAAAAGGCGAATCAGCCCTGAAAGTGACGATTTATGAGCACACTACCTTACTCTTGACTCACCTTAACGAACTTGGGGGAAAAATGAATAAAATTTTTTGTGCCAAAACTAAATAATTCCAAGGTTTGCCCGCAGGAGGGGGTCAGTTCACCCTGGCCTGCAGAATCGGGGTAGGGTTTGGCGTGCACTACGTTTTTGCTTCTGCCTTGCAATTTCCTGGTTTTCACTCCTGCGTTGGATTTCCTTGCTTCGACCTTGTAATTTCTTGGAAGTTGGAATTTCCGGCCATCTTTGCAGAATCGGGGTAGGGTTTGCAGAATCGGGGTAGGGCTTGCACAATCGGGGTAGGATTTTGCTTCTCTCTCCTGTCTGTTGTAGCGCTGTCGAGGCAATTTCCAAGTCCCTTTTTCGAGGACTTCCTACCTTCACGCAATTTTCTTCTGTCGGAGGTCTGCTGGCGATGCGGCTTGGCGGTGGCGGTGCGAGCATGTGCGAGCAACCCTGAGGTACGTTTACTTCACATTTGATTTCGGTTCTTCCTTCTTCCTGTTCATGGGTTCTCTTGGTTGGTTTGTAAAGTTCAAGCCAAGGAAGAATCAAAAAATTTCAACGTCGGGCTTCTTGGTTACTGGATTTAGGAATTGCTACAGGAATGATGGCGTTGCATTTTTGGTTTCGGGTGATGGTGTTGGGGACTTGCTGGTTCACGATTGTGGCAATTCTGGCGTTGCATTTTCGCTTTAGGGTGCTGGCTGGTGGGGACTTGCTGGTTAAAGATAGCGCTTGCTGGTTTCCGATTCTTGCTGGTTTCCGACTCGTTCCGCTTCTTCTTCGTTTTCTGTTCCTTTTAGGAGTCGCTGTATTTCTTTCTCGTTTTAGGCTGGTGAACGATTGCGCTTGCTGGTTTTCGATTCTTGTTGCACTCGGGACGCTTGTTCTTCGTTTTCTGTTCCTTTTAGGAGTCGCTGTGATTCTTTCTCGTTTTGGATATGCTTTGTTGTTTTTTTGGTATGCTTTGTTTTAGGTTTAGGATGTCCTTTCTACCAATCCCCCAGCTGGTTTTCGGTTTAGGGTTACAGATTTTGCCTGCTGGTTTTTTGTTTGCACTGTTGGTGTCTAAAGATCAAGCTAGAAATTCAACAGTATAAGCTTAGACCTTCGTTGGTTTGAGGTTTCTGATTCTTGTTGGTTTTGGGTTTAGTAGGCTGGTTTGAAGTTTCTGGCTTTACTGTTCACGATTGTGCCTGCGGTAGTTCTGGATATACTCTTCACGATTGTGCCTGCTGGTTTTAGGGTTCCGGTGTTGCTTTCTCAAGTTCAAGCTAAAGAGGGTTTATGCTTTAGTGTTCATAATTGTGCTTGGTTGTGTTCGGTTTATGGTTCACAGTTTACTTGCTAGTTTTAGAGTTCGAGTGTTGGTTCATTAATTCAAGCTGGAAATTCAAGAATTCAAGCTTTCAGCTTCTTGCGTTTTGCTCAGTTTGGTTTGTGCGATTCAGGAGATTCTGGGCTTCTGCTGCTAGCGTTACGTTTTGAGAGGTTGAGAAGGTCACGGCTTCTGCTAGAGGCGTCAGGGTTTGATTGCAAGCTTGCCCTTGGTGTCAATTTCGAGGAGCTTGCCCACGTTGTCGACTTCACGAAGCGAGATTGTGGTGGAGATTGAGGCTCGCCGAACTTCAGGAGCTCGCAGGAACGGAGATTCAGGCTTGCCAAACTTCAAGAGCTCGCAGGAACGGAGATTCAGGCTTGCCGAACTTCAGGAGCTCGTAGGAACATTTCAGGAAGGTTAGTTTTGCTGGGCTCTTTCCTTCAATTCTTGGGCGTTGGGATTCTATTTCAGTTGCTGCTCGCTTGGTTTCATTTGCTGGGCACTGGCTGTGACTGTTTTCTACAATTTTGGAATTTTTTTTATTTCTTAGGGTTTAGAGTGTAGCTCTAGTTTGTTAGGTGTGAGTGTGTGAGATCCTTTGTACATGTTCTTTAGGTGTGAGTGTGTGACATCCTTTGTACATTGCTGGTTTCTTGTTTTCTGTGTTGGTTTGTTTGCTGATATTTTCTATTTTGGTTGGGTTTTTTTTATGAATTGTTTACTATTCTGGCTTTTTAGGTTTAGGGTTTAGGTCTTTTTTTCTGAATTTTTTACGATTATCACTTCAGAAATTTGCAAGTGAGTTTGAATTCTCATTCTCCAACAAATGTATAGGTTTTCACTTCGGGTACTGGACTTGGGGTTCAATGTCCAAGGTTCAGCTTGCCATTTAGGGTCTCCATTTAGGTTCTCACTTTGGGTTTAGGGTTTAGGGTTCAGCAATTAGGGTCTGGGGTTCAACGATTAGGGTATACGATTTATCGATTAGGGTTTATGGTTGAAAACCGAAACCCTAATTAAAACAGAGAAACACAATGCAAGAGTCACTCCATAACTCACATAAACTCATATTCAAATGTGAAGAGTCACTGAAAAACCCAAGCAAAAAACCACCACCAGTAATTGCAGTTCAGCTTGATTCGAGCTGATCTGTTGCGACAATTCAGTACTCACATTCTCTTTTATACTAATGACCAAGTCTAAAATAGATAAACAAATTAAACCAAGCAGATTAGCTCGAGTCGAGCTCACACGTAGCAACAAGTCAGAATTAGTTTTCTCAAAAATATTAATGCACTAAAACATAATGATTTCAAATAGAAATACCAAAACATTCACCATGCGAATCAGCTCGAATCGAGCTGATCCACTAACCAACACATTCTAAGTCCAACGTACAGACGAAACAACCATACACTTCATAATGAAATTATGAAGTACAACCCTTACATAATTTAAGAGATGCTAACAACGAATGGATCAGCTCGAGTCGAGCTGAATCACAATTGTCACTAATTATTTGTAACTGAACATGCAGGATGGAAGACTAGCTTGAGAGCTTGAACATGTACTTCCAGAAATCGGAAGTCCAGTTCTCCAAAGAATGGGATGGACTGGACGAAATCTTTATTGAAGGCGAATACTGGGAATTTAAAGAACTCGAAAGAGTTGAATCCTGGAGTCTTTCAATGGTGCCTTTCAAAAATTTCATAATCTTCTCCTACAAGTTCAGTCAAGTCTTCATTCAGTTGTCGTTCGAGGAGAAAGTCAAAGACATTGAAGTTGACGCGCATCCAATAATAAAAATTAAGTGTGTCACTGCTAAACTTGGGATCCCAAGTGCAGAGCAGTACCACTTCACAATTTGTGTGAATTCTCTCCTCGTTCCATTTTCCATGACCCCCTTCCTTCAGAGCCTTGAACCCACTCCATTTCGTGACGAAATAAAAGAGCTCGAAAAAAAAATAGACAGAAGGGAATATCAGAACGGCGACGGGACCCCTCTCAACGGAAAAAGACTCTGCTCCAAAATTCGAGCCCTATTCAATGACTTTAACACTCTCAAGGGGAAGCTCGAAATGTAGACAACTTTGAATAAATCGCAGTCAGTATCAATTGACATAGTGAGCGGAGGTGGTAGTGAGGCCTCCCGCAAGAAAGCTCCACAAGCATCCGGTTCTAGTCACGGTAAGAGGAAATCCTTGGTGCAAGAGAGGCCACCACCGCGAAAAAGCAACAAGAAAAATGAGGCGTCCCCGTCAACGAACAAGCCATTGGAGAGGGCTTCAAATCAATCTGGACTGGCTGAGGGAAGTTATGTAGAGGAAATGATGAATGTCCCTCACTCCCGAGCCACAGACAGGAAACCAGACTATAAGCTTGTGAGTGAAGTGTACAAGTGCTTCTGGACGACCTGTGAGGACGCATATGTCTTCAAGGTGGACGACAAGAAGGAAATACCGATCGAACAACTTATTGGAGCTCCGGCCAGGTTCAATATTCGATCGAAGGAGAACCGACTTGTCGAGGATATGGTAATATTCTTGGTCAACATGCCAGACATGTCGTCAAAGCAAACACTATGTGTTATGCCAGTAGGTGTCAACGTTAAACCAACTAGCTGGGATGAAATCAAGAACAGAAAGTTCTACATAATAAATGGACAGCACAGTATAGATGCGAGCAAATAAATCGTCTCTGAGAATAGTGAATTTCCAGATGACATCAAAGATCAATTCCGGAAATGGAACTGCTTCATTGTCTGGTCCAGCGACGGGGAGAAACTACGAAATATCTCGGCCTACTACAACCGGGTCAACCATTTCGTCGCAGCTAAGCCGTCGTGGGCAACTAACATACTGGGCGCGCGCACAGTGTGGATGGAGATGGGGTGTCCAAAAAATCCCCTGCAAGCTCAATCCGTGAGGACAGTCACAACCACGAGGCGAACTGTTGAAAACACTCGTAACGCAGCAAAATTCCATGTATGTATATGAGCACAACTCGAACTGAATTGCTTTACTTAGTTCTTCTTGAGTTGGTAGAATTTAAAACATCCTCCTTGAATGCAAATCAGATCGACTCGAGTTGATATGTAATTGTTGATTCCTTTTTGTCCTTATTGTTCGCAAGAGTTTGAGAAGGCTATATACGTTCGGTTCTCCTTGATCGTCGTCAACAAGAGCTTACAAATTTCCAAGAAGAAAGGCAAGGAGGAGAAGCTAAAACTCACTAATGAGTTAAAGTTGATAACAGCTCTAGAAGACGTCTATAAACTCTACAGCGATGTTATCACAAATGCCGCGCATGAAGAGCTCATCAACGCGGACACGGAGAAGCAGTTCAACGCAAGGACAGATTGGAATCCCGAGAACTGTATGTTGACGAGAGAATTCTTTAAGTTTCTCGGGAATTTAAGTTATGATGAACTTGGGAAGCTCGCAATGCATATTCTTAACCAATCTGGTGAGAAGCGCAATCTGCCATATCCGAAGGTGACTATCAAGGCGATCTCATTGGTCCTAGATAGTTGCTATACAACAAAAGAGTGGGCAGAGCGGCGGAAACGCAAGCATTTAGTCAAGAAGGAGTTGCATACAATAAACCCAGATCTCGGTCTACTCAACGCCAGAAATGAAATAATAACTGAAAATTGGAAGGCGTTCAAGAAGGACTGGTGTGTTACGAAAGCCACCATGGACGTTCTTCTCGACCGGCCTGGAGAGGCGTACTTTGCTCAAGCAAAGCAAGTCAGATCGAAGAACAAGAGCTGTGCAGAACTATCAGAGCACGCCTATGAGTTCTTCAAGGTCTTCCTAGAGCACAGGAAGAACTTTGTGAAGCCCACGGCGGTAGGATACTATCACACATACGAGACCGAGAAAAATACTCACTCGGATTGGATGAAGTATGCCTAGGTATCGGATACACCGAGGAGAATGGCCCTCGGTATGATTGATTTTAGGAACTTGCCTGGGATTGAGAAGAAGGAGAAATCAACAGTCGATAATCCTTTCTTCATCAAAGTTATTACATCTTTGTGCAAAGCAAAGAAACCGACATTCGAGGAAGTTCCGTCGTGGCTCTTCATCTGCGCAGATGAAAAAGAGTAGGTTCAAATACTTAGCTTCGTAGAATCGAACGAAGTCTTGAGCTCGTATACTACTGACTTTGCAATGTATAGCGCGGGCAAGCACGATAGATTGTGCAATCTTCCAGTGTCAAAGACGCCGAAGAAAGTGTTGCTCCTGTTTCTACAACACACAAGCAATACGAATCCTGTTGAAATTCCAGAAGAGTTTGGCTGTCCTGAAACAGCTCGGTACATGAAGGCACGGGCATACAACGAGCTTGAGTACCGTATTTACAATACATAATTACGGATGGAATTTTACTTATGGCTCATTAAGAAGTTCTGCAATCCTGGCATGTGCGTATTCTCTGGATTTGCAGGTGGAAAATTTACATGCGCTGCTATGGTACGAACTATTCCCAAAATAATGGTCGAAACCAACTCTGTCATGGTGATTGTATTGACTTGTCATCATTGTTGTTCATTCATATGTATGATCAGCTCGACTCGAGCTGATTCGGTACATGATTCTACCCTTTGTCTTACATTTCGTTTTCGGTTGTGTAGATGAGTTCGGTTGATATTTACGCATCAGGTCCATCAGAGCTCGGACCCTGGTGGCAAGATATCTGTACCAAGGCCTTGACTTTAGACAAGTCCGATTTCTTGGAGAGTGGATATCTTGTGAAATCTTCCATCATTCCTCCAGGATCACAAACCCCTTCATCGTTACGACATATATTGCGATCCAGTCAGGAGTCGCCTCGCACTCATCTGAAGAGGCCCCCTACTCCAGTAGTCGACAATGTTGCGGAGTTATCCTCAGACGACGCTGACGATGGGGAAGACATTGATTTGATGGATGTTGAGCGGCTAGATGATATGCTGACGCCAACAAGTCGCATGTTCGGCGATGTCCCCGGATCCTCTGTTTGTCGATGTTGCCGCCTTCTTCACAAACTCCATCTGGGGCTGCGCAAAAGAGAAGGAAACGAGATACCATGGCAAGCGTCGTACAGCAGATGGCGGATATGAACCAGAGGAATAACGAGACCATCGCAAAAATGCAGGAGCAGAATGAGTTGTCGTAGAAGTGAACTGAGCTCGCTATTGCGACATTGTGAGCCGAACAAGCCGAACAGCGGGAACTCAATATGCAAATGCATAAGAATACGCAGCAGTGGATGCAGAACGAGTCTCAGACGAACAGGGACTTCTTTCAGGCCCTATTGACAGGGAAAGTGATTTCACCGCTAGTGTCAATTGCGCCACCGGAGTTGTCAGCACAGTTGTTGCTTCGGGAACATCCGACTACGTCCAACGTCAGCGGAGCATCAAGCCATCCGATGCCGCTGAGCCAACGTCCTCCTTTACCTGCCGATGCACCTGAGTCTCCACCTTATCCTCCATCAGGTGATCCGTCAGCGTCGGCTGCTATATCTCCACCTCTTCTTCCTACGGATGATCCATCGGCGTCGGCTGCTACACTTGATTCTCCGTTAGATGAGCCCCTTGGTGGATTGGAATTGGCGTCATCGTCAGCGGAAGTTGCCATTGGGCACAACCTGACCTTGGATGCATCCGACGTGGAAGTCAGAAGTGGTGTGCAACCCGTCGATGATCCACCAGCAGGTTGTGCCCAATGATCACCCGTCCATTGTTTTGTAGTTTTAGCTCGAATCGAGCTGATTTCAGTGGTTGTGCGGCAGGTGTAGATTTTTGTAGATATACCATGCCCAAGGGGTGTGGGTCCTAGAGTTCAGATGTTTTGATCTCAATTTTGTATCCTGAAACTCATTTTAAGAGCATGTAATATATGATTTTCTCACGGACCATTATGTACTCTATGTTCAATGGCAGGCCCTCTGAATCTTCCAATTGTGAATGATATTTGTCAATCCCCCTGCATTCACACTTGTATGCAAGCCCCACCGATCATCAATGACATCTCTGCACCCACTAACTGCTCCAATGAACATATCGCCCAACCCTCTGATTTGGGTACTGCACCTACTAGACTTGTTGATGCGGATCACTTATCGGATGCTACGGAGAGAGAGGTACGATAACTCTCGAACAATTATATTTGCTCCTAGGATATTTTGGCATTGCGTTATGTTGTTGTTCACCATTGATTTCTTGAATGGTCTGTTTCTCCTGGACGTAATAAGCCAATATTTTGATTGTAACTGGTTCCACAATTCGTCCGTTTCCTAGCAGGAATTGGATCCTATCATAGCTCTTGAGGGAACCTCTGAGACCATCCATCGTCCATTGAGGTCCGGGGTGGTGGAGAAGTGGGTCAACGTCGTCCTGGACCTCAATGGGATTCTATGTGTAGTCGAAGATTGGAAGTCCAAGGGGCCGGTGGCACAGTTCAACCACTACTCTAAGCCGCATTCTGCGACTGTTGCCGCGATTGTGGGGCCGAAGGCGGTGTACGTCCGGCCCAATTGCTCTACATTCTTAATTGAATTAGAGAAGATTGCATTTATCTCAGTGTAGAGCTCCATGAAGAAATCCACCACTGATGAGGTTTCCAAATACCTATTCCATGACAGAGTTTTGCCCATTCATATTTTGGGACAGGACTCCTGCAAAACTGTTAAGGTCAGGGATAGGGCCGGAAGATTGACGTCCTATAAGGAACCCGGGACGCAGAAGGATTTGTTTCTTAAGAATATGGATTCGCTCCTCTCTGGGTTCCAAGGGTGGTTTACTTGCGAGAATACCATTATAGTGGACGATAGCCCCCGAAAGCACATTATGAACAAGCCGGAGAATGTAATACTTCCGAATTCATGGTCAAATCGGGGAAATGGGGACAAGGACTCATTTCTCATGAATGTACTATTACCCTAGTTCAAACGATTGCATGTGAACGGCAACAAGGGGCTAAGGTCTTTTCGGTCGAGCAGTCCAGGGAGGATTGGTCGTAGAATGCTCTGCGATGAAAGGGGGCGGCGGGAGTACGATAGGCTCTTGGAAGTAGTTCGTGGGTCGGCTAGTGTTACTTAGTGGTAGGCTTAGAGATATGTAGTTCAGATCGAGTCGAGCTGATGTGTGATACATTGTTGTACCTAGACGTATCTTTTCGCAATCATTATACCTCATTGTTCCTCTGCGAATGGGTGGTATGTGGATTACTAATTTACACTTGTTGCAATCCAGACGGCTAACACGTCCACGGCCCCTACATCTCATGGTCACCTCCAATGCCATGTGTCGGCCGACTCTATTTTGGACTACGGGCAATATGTCATCCTTAGTACCGAGAACTTTTTGTGCTCTGCTCCCACTGTCAACTCGTCTATGGACTTTTCTGTGGTGCCCATTAAAGAAGGGGTCGTGGATAGTCCTCCTGATCGAAGGCCGCGCTTGCCGGTGTCTTGTTCACCATCGCCGTTGCGCTCTAACAACCGTCATGGGTCGCCTAAGTCGAAGTCTGTATCAGGAAAATTGACACAGAGAAAACTCTACGAAGACGCCAACTATCCAATGTCTGTGTCGGAGTTGAATCTACAGGTTCCCACTCATGCATGTCAGGATGTTCTGAAGGCCTCAGTTATTCCACCCACGCTCCCTCGTCATAGTGGACCGTCTCATGTGAAGAGGTTCAGAAGAAGAGATGATGGACGATCATGTACTACCCAGAGCTCTAGTCGGAGTTGGGATTCTTGGGAGCGAAGGTCTTTGCAAGCGCAACAGAGGGAGCATTTCCGCCAACAGGGAGGATCTAACAAAACTTATAGTCAGGGACTTGAGATTCTAAAGGCCATGGAGAAATTGAAGACTACCTCGAATTCTTGACAGAAGAGTGTAGTAGAATCCTGATTGTTAGTCTTGGATACATATTGCGTAGAAGTATGTACATTAAACTTGTCCACAATATGCTGTATATATATCATTTTTCGTCTTTGTTGTGGCACTCTTCTTCTTTTATACGTGATATGCGTTAATATTTTTGAATTCTTTTCAAGTCATTGTGATTTTTGCCATCATTTACGTGTTTTGTATGTCACTAGATTGCATTTCTATTTTCATGAGAGAAATTATCCTATAAGTTTAGAATTTCTGTGATTGCTAAGACTCTCATTTCTCTGGAAAACTCTCATTTTAATGAATATAGTGTTAGTCCTGAACATTAGTCTTTACCTACTCTATTTTTTTCATATGTTGTGATAGAAGTAGTTTATTCTAAAGAAGCCAATATATAGCTTCTAGGGGGAATATTATGGCAAACTGCATAATAATGTTTATATCCAAGAAATATATTCAAATTTCAAGTATTAGGTTAACGAAGTTTTCACAATTAATTTTGGCTTACAGACTTCCATTTCAAGTACTACAAGAATGCCCATATTTAATATGACATTCCTAAAATATTATAGATCATTCTTTGGATCTTATACATTTTTTTTTTCTCTTTTAGCTATTTAATTGTTCCCATCTATCAATTTTATAACTCTTCATGCAAATCCTACATGTAGTAAACTCCCTCCCACACGAATGGTTGTAAGTAAATGATTTTATTGCAATGCAATTATGGATGACTTGAACTATAATTTGCATTTTCAAAAGTACGTATTGTGTAACTCTATACTGAAAATGCATAATAAATTTTATTGGATTCAAAAGTATTGGCCCTAAAGTTGTAGACGATAAAACCAGAAAACTAAATACTTTTTTTTAAAAACATAGGAATTTTTTCTACATCATTCTGTACATTTTGATATTCTAGAAGCATAGAAGTTAATTTCCTCATAATTTTGAATTAGTAGTGTCTACAATAATTAGAAGGCTTGTTCTCCTTTTAATACTTTATGTTACTAAAACTTCAAAAGTATCGTAATTTGCATGATAGTGAAGTTAGAGGAAGACCACATTTAATAGAAGTTTTAAAAATTAATCCTAATTATAAGGATTTTTAAAAAGATGCTTGGACTGCCCAAAGAACTAGTATTATCCATAATTGTATAATTATTATTTAGTCCAAATAGAATGAATGAAAATTAAGCTTCATATATAGACAACAATATGATTTTTCTAGAAAATTATTTTAAAAAAAACATTTTACTTTTGGTGAATTCTTTGAATTGGCCATTGATTTTTACAGTGTTGTTATATTTTCTCATAGTCATTGAGTGAAATAAAAATTATGCATGATCC
The DNA here is from genome assembly GCA_947034895.1 of Rhytidiadelphus loreus. Taxonomy (NCBI): domain Eukaryota; kingdom Viridiplantae; phylum Streptophyta; class Bryopsida; order Hypnales; family Hylocomiaceae; genus Rhytidiadelphus; species Rhytidiadelphus loreus. Next base: position 64,074,836 of record OX344763.1, on the reverse strand, counting down.
ATGAAGGACTTCGAAAAGTGTACAATCATCTTCCCTAAACTTATGATAGTATACTTGGGTGTGGAAGCACATCCAAGCCAAAAAAAAATTTGAATGAAATCAATGAGTATTTGGTAATGAAACCGTGAGCATCCTAAAATGGTCATGAAGTGGTTGAAGTTGAGGAAGCTAACCAAACATTAAAAACATGTATGATAATATCCTTGGATGTGCAAGCACAAATTGAAGGGCCCAAAAAATATATCAATTGAAATATGTATAATTACTTTTAGTAATTTGACTTTTTTTTTAAAAGGGTCCGAAGTTGAAGATTTGCATAGTTGTGCTATGAATAAATTTTTATTCTAATTGCAGTTACCATATGTAATCACGTACAAAAGTGACATGTAAATCATGAATGATTGTAATATGTAATATTTAAAGTTTGACAAAATACACTGAGCAACTAATTTTGAAGTAACAAGTTCTCAAAAAATTATTTAGAAGACTAAGGCATTTTGACAAAACAAATGTACGCTACTATGTTTTGCTTAGACCACACAATCCTATAATAAATTACAAATTATACTGACAATTCTTGTTGTATGAAGAATTGAATGTACAAAAAAACGGTATGCAATTTTTGAGGAAATGGAGGAAAAAATCTTTTGAAATTGAATATATGAAAAAGAAGGATTACACAGTAGGATCACAAAAACTATAGAGTAATAAATCTTTTTTTATTTAACCCTAAACCAAATCAAAATAATAGGTCATTCCAAAAGTGTATTATTAATTTTTTACTAGTAATTATCACAATTTCATAGTTGTTTTAAAAGTTAGGCATGTGTTTTAATTAAGTTTACATTCCCAATTCTCTATCTTATAATAGTTTAATTTCTTTGAATGCCAATCATGAGTATTGAATGGAATACTGTCATGTAAAAATTTATTTTTTCAAGAGTACACAAAATGAATTTCATCTTTTTATAAGTTAGAGTGCACTCTAAGAATACACACAATATGCAAAGGATGTAGTTTACTATTAGAAAAAAACAATTGAGTTACTAGTACTAAAAAGTACTTTTCAAATGAGTACAATAAGGGAAAATTCATTGAAGTTGAATGTTTAAAACAAAAAAATGGAATTAAGTATTTACATCTTCAGTTCTAATACCAGTTCATTTTAAAGTCGGTTTGCAAGTTAATTGTTAAGCATCATTGATAATTATGTTTGTTTTTTATGTTGACAATTAATTACTCATGGTGTTCATAACATGATGGCGTTGTACATCTGAAACACATTAATGTGCCCTACAAATTTGATTTTAGTAGGTGGAAATAATTATGATTTTGTACTTCTTTATAGTTTATTTGTACTATTTTCTTGGCACTCATAATTATGCTAAAAGTAACAACTCAATGACAGTACTCTTTAGGCCAGACATGCTCCAAAGCATGAATTCATTAGTATCGTGTTATTTAGACATAAAGTTCAACATAATGTCTTCTTCTTTAAACCTCTTAAGAATGATAAATGGGAAAAAAAATAATTCCTAAAAATTGAATGCTTAGTTCCATTACACTAGTAGAAAATAACTGACCAAAACAACAAAAATCCAACATAGAAGTGTTGATTTTTTTTGCTACAAAGGTCGAGTTGACTTGGACAGTATTTAACACAAAAGTGTTGATTTTTTGTTACTGTTTTTGTTGATTTGGTCGTGTTTTTTTTAATAATTTTTAGATTTAAAAAATTGTTTTTCTATTGCCATGTGGCAACATCACGAAGCGCCACGTAGGCGGCCACCGCCGTGGGGGTTTGAACCTTGGACCTCACGGTTGAGGTCCAAGGCTCTAACCATTGAGCCACCCCAAAATCCATATGAATACAAGTGAGTTAGAATTACATTTATATTGTTTTTTCATTTTTTTGGTAAAAACAGAAGACTTTGGTGGCCGTTTCGGCATAGTAAAACACTTTTTTTGAAAAAACTTTGAACTAATAAAAGTTAGGAAATTAAACTATCTTTCACCTCCAAAAAACCGTTTGAGATTTGGAGTCTTAAATCAAAAGTAATAGACAAAATTCAGAGCGGGTGTTTAAAAATGTCAAAAAAAAATGTTCATTTCAACCCTGCTCTGAATATTGTTCATAACTTTTGATTTAAGACTCCAAATCTCAAACGGATTTTTGAAGGTGAAAGATAGCTTGATTGTCTAACTTTTATTAGTTCAAAGTTTCTTCAAAAAAAGTATTTTACTGTGCCGAAACGGCCACCAAAGTCTGCTGACTTCAAAAAACACCGAAATGTGAATGATTTAGTGTTAAATTAGATGAAAATTGTACATAGAATTTAACCGTGGGGATTTAAACATTGCCCAAATGACAAAAAAATATTTCAAACTTTTGTAAGTCTAAATAAACAAAAAAAAGTGTTGATTATGTTGTTGATTTGGACATTGGACTACTGAAATCAACAAAAAAATTTGACCATTTTGTTGCTCGTGCCAAATCAACAAAAATTTGTGAATATGAACAAAAAAGTGTTCACAGTTTTGTTCATTTGGACATTGTGTTACCAAAATTAACAAAAATTGTAACCATTTTGTTACCTTGTGCCGAATCAACAAAAAATTGTGAAAATGGTCGATACAGTGTCCAAATTAACAAAAAGTTGATGATTTTCTGTTGATTTGGACATCATTTTCTACTAGTGTTAGTTGTCTAACTTTAAGAAAAATTTCATAATTCTGATAAACTTCAAGTACATACCATCATAAAATTGTATGATTCATAAAAATATCTTATAAACCATTATATAACAATAGGATCTTGTACTTCAGATTTTTGAAATTATGCCATGAAATTTTCATTGTGTTCGACTATTACAATTAAAAGATATTAATATTCGTCTTGCCTTAAGTTTTTCTTGGATTGTGGTTGAGGATTTGAATTCACTTTCACCACCATTTGAAAAAATATTTTGTTCTATATATAGCAAATGATTTTAAAATGTTGCTAAAACAATTTTAAAATGTAGGAAAAAAAATTCAAAAGAAATAGACGTAGATTCCTTATTTTGAAAATTTCATTACCACAAATATGTCTGAGAAGGAAATTCAAATTGCTAATACCTTTTAAATGGAATTGAAATACAATAATGTCAATGGTGACATTGTTTTATAGGTAGAAAATGTAATAGTAGTAAAATTTGCCTTCATTTTTTAAAATATAGGAAATCGAATGAAAACAATTCATCCTATAAGATATTTTCCAAGGAAATGCTCAAATTACCCAAGAAGCAAGATAGTTCATACCTTTCTAAGAACTAATTCAACTAAATGAAAACAAGTTGAAACATAGGCAGAAATGGATGTGAAAAAAATGATAAAGCAAAAGAATGACTTCTTATGTTCCAACAGAAATGTTGAATAAATGACCTCATTTTCTAAAGAATTTTTGAATTGACAATAAACCCTAGAAAATCCTAGAGACCCTAAACCCTAACCTTAGGCCCTAAACCCTATTGAAAACTAATTTTATCCTCCATCTATCATGGGTCAAATTCTCTTAAACAACACTAAAATCAGGAGGTGGGGTCCAAAATTTAAAAATAAGGTGGACTTGAGCTCCTACTTGGATTCTCAAATGAAGGAGAATCTTCCACTTGGCACTTGGCAGCTTTAATTTAAGTTAATCCACCATTCCCTCACAAAAGACGGCTACGAAGGTAGCTTTAATTTAAGGTAATCCAAAATTGCCTCACAAAAGACGGCTACAAAATTTGTGTAAAGTTAGATTCCCTGACAAAAGGCAGCTGTGATTCCATATCTCACCCAAGTACCTCCAAATGGAGCAATCGGAATGTCAACGGCCATAAAGCATGGAAGTACTCCGCCCCTGGACCCTTCAGCTTCTCAACGGTTCAAATTTCCCGCCGAATTCGTCCCGCAAAGTCCCTCTCTACCGAAAACCCATCTGTTGTGCTCATTCCATTCTCCACTCCGCGCTCGCAGACATTGCTCCGGCAAGAGCTCTAAACTCGTGCGTTTATTTCTTTGTCTTTGTCGATGACGTTAGTAGTGTGTAGGGAGCATCATTTCGCTTGAGTTCTCGTAAGTTTTATGTTCCAATGTTATCCTCCTTCTATTACAGTTGTGAGATTCATGTCATTTATTCGGAGTTCTTTGTTACTATACGTAGTGTTATAGGAAATGCACTGCATTATTTTGAGTCTCAGATTTGCAAGTGATGTTTCAGCACTCAGCATGAAGATTAAGCAATCAATGTTCATAGTGAGTGCCAACTGAAGTGTAGACGCTAGATCCCGATTATTATGCCGTGAAACGCGGAGAAGTGACTCTTGATTGCCTTTTCCATCAATTATCCTCGAGACGAGGTTAATTTGAACCCCTATCCCAACCATATTTATCTTCGAGCCGAAGATAAATTGCATTAGCCTTCACAACATACTAATCACCAGGTCATTATCCTTGAAAGAAGGATAAATTGCTTCACCGATACCACTACTATTTATCTTCGAGACGAAGATAAATACCATTTGGTTACAGTAGAGACCATTCATCAGACAATTATCCTCAAATAGAGGATAAATTCAGTCTTCTTATGATTCCCCTTTATCTTCGAGACGAAGATAATCTTTATTGCCTTTTAGTGACAAACATTTAGCAGATCGTCATCCTCAACACAAGGATAATACCAACCCTCTTATCAATCATACTTATCTTCGAGACGAAGATAAAGTTCATTGTCTTCAGTAGAGAAAATCCAACAGATCATTATCCTGGACTCGAGCACATTGTCAACCCTTTTATCAATCGTACTTATCTTCGAGACGAAGATAAATTAAATTGTCTTCAGTACAAACTTGTATAAGATAATTATCTCTGAGACAAGGATAAAATTAATACCCCTACAACGTTTAATTTTCTTCGGGACGAAGAAAATGTCAATCATCTTACAATGGATTCCAACCTAGACACCATTATCCTCGTCATGAGGATAATGTTGATCCCCAAGACCAATCATGATTATCTTCGAGACAATTTGATCCTCGAATCGAGGACAAAGTTATATTGTGGGGTTACATAACCTATAGTTATTTGGACCAATTGTAATAGGTGAAGTATGCTGTTTAGAAGATTTACCTTTGACTATCTCTTGGGGTTGCTTCATTTGATATTTATCTTTGACTCGAAGATAGTTGTATCGTAATGAGTTGATTCTTGAGAATATGAAAAACTAAATGACAATGCTTTTGTTTGTAAAACTTAATCCTTCCCGTCTAATTAGTGATAAATCATTACTTCTTGTCGTAGTTCGTAATTGTATAAGTTCGTAAACACATGTATGCCTCTTTATCCTCGAGGCGAGGATATATTCCAATATAATAATCTCATATCTGTTGTATTATTTGCAGGATGGATACTGTCCGAGATGCTAATGAGTTTACACTTCCGGTGCCAACTCTCCCGCCCGGGGTGGCACCATGCGAGGGTATCCCTCGTGCTTCTTGGTTTACCAAGGCCGTGACACTCACAAACGAAGCAGGAATGGAAGTGGCCAGAGGAATTTGCCACAACGTCGATGCAGATTTCGTTATTGATAGCAATGGGGAGCTGCTCGGTGACAACCGGGTTGCAATTCATATAGAAGAGTCTCTATGCGAGGAAGAAGTTCCTTCAGAGTGAATGTGGTCTATGCACTCTTGGCCCATTTCGAGGATATACCTGAATGGTGCTAGTCTATATGATCATGAGCAGACACATCTCTATAGAGCTGCACTAAACGGGTCTAGACGGCGTCCTCGAATTGGAGTTCGTTCATATGAGAGCTCACGAGAGAGGAGTGAACCTATCAGCCTTCCGAAGAAGGATGTCCTATTGACCCCCCAGTCCATCGCGAAGGTGTCCAACAAAGAGTGCTACTCTAAAAATTGTGTACAATCATTTCCACGTGGGCAAATTTAAGCCGTTCGTTCTCTTATGTATGTTGACGGAGGTGTATACACTCGAAAATTGTGTTTGCTAGACGTGCACGGTCAAATCCACCATGATGAGAATGGAAGTGACATGATTACCCTAGCAAAGCATAAAGTTTGTCCATTGGCTTGGTGCCACATCCATGGAGTATCGAAGGCCACCTTCTACAGATACAAGGAGAAAGCAAGGACGGAGGAGAAACCAGAACATCATGGGAATTTGGGTATGAAGAAGCCTCCAACTCACACCTTGCAAGCTACAGCGACTCTTCGTTTATTGGTGGATAATGAAGCTGACGCGATGCCACACAAAACTAGGACCCTCGAGTCAGGAGAAAAAGTTCCCTCCATGGTTCTTTCGTCTGGATTCAAGTAGAAGGACAAATTGCCGGAAATCAACAATGTAAATTTGTCATTACAATTACAGCATATTTTAGCTAGTGGACTGAGTAACATCCGACGTCAATCTTTTCCAGAGTACGCCCCCAAAGCTAGAGGTGATAGTTTTGCACGTTGTGGATATTGCGATAGGCTGAAGCAACTCAAGAATGCTTAAACTTCTGGTTCTCGGTCTCAACAAATTTGGACTAAGAAATTGAAGACTCACATTGATGGACAGAAGGCGCATAGGAACCTTTATTATGGGGACCGTGGAATGTCTGAGATGTATCCTAACAAGGTTCTTACAATAATCCACGATAAGATGGATCATTCAAAGACAGCTTCTTTCCATTTCTCTCACAAGAGTAAGGGGAATGATTCTTATATGAAGATGCTTGTTGCAGTCACGGGCATGATTGCTCATGGGCATGGAGACATGTGATATGCACATTACGGCTTGGACATCTTTTCCACAGACTCCAACTATACCATCGGGTCCATTGCTAAATTGTTACGAGATCTCGAGTTGCAGCCCAAGCATTCATCTCGTGAATTGCTAGTAGGAGGTGGTCATTCGGAATTGATGCGAGCTATATTGTCGGGCTCAAATATTTGTGCGGATTCCCTTGGGTCTATTCCTGAAGAATTGGCCGAGGCTAAACCTCTTCCTCCAACATTGACTCTACAGCTTGACAATGCCTCTGGCGACAATAAAAACCGTTGGGTTTTTGCATTTTGTTCTCTCCTTGTTTATAGAGCTATTTTTCGAGAGGTTTTCATCAATTTCCTCATCGTTGGACACACTCATGAGGACATTGATGCTCTATTTGGTCGATGGAGCTCTAAGTTGAAGGAGAATGACTATCCGACCATTCCAAGGTTGATGAAGTCGTTCATGGATTGTGAAACTCAACCTGTCATTCTTCACCTCATTGAGGAGGTTCCTGATTTCAAGCGCTTTGTAGAAGGGTACTTGCATACAGGTGATGATTCTGTACAAGGTCATTCTCAAGCACAACAATTTAAAATTTATAAAGATTCCAATGGTTGGCCGTTGATGCAATATAAGATCTTGTGCACTGATGTCGATTGGTTGCCAAAAGAAGGTGGGGGGATTCGGTTGTGGAAATAGACAACAGAAGGGGCCCCTAAAGTGCCAAGGGGTAAACCTACACCATTGGCACCACAACAGATGCGTTGCTTCGATGAGGTTTGCAAGGGTTTGGACGGATACATTGCATTGTAGGGGGCAATGGCAAATCAAGATTTGTCTGGAGACTACCGAAGGAAGAATGCACCAGTGAAGAAGTACTGGGAAGGTGTGAGAAGCGCTCTCAATGCACCTCTTGTAGCACAAGAAACATTGCGAGATGGATTTTGGCCTCAATCTCAAATCGCTGAGGGGGAAGAAGACCAGTACCTAGACGGTGGTCAAATGCGTGAAGAGTTTGCAGAAGATGCACCTTTCATTGGCCGTAGGCATGACCGTCCAGCTCCTTCATTCCGTGTTGGCCGTGATGTGTATGCGGGTTACTTTGTGGCAATGCGACCTACTGATGGTGACCTCCGTCCCTTCTGGCTTGCTCGTGCACTTACTAACCCGAATCCAGATCATGTAAATTCCATTGAGCTCCAATATTGGACCCCAACATCTTTTCAGCACACTATCGAGGACACATATGTAGGTTGGGACACAAAACAAGGGAATTCTTGGTGCGAGGACAAGGCTATCTCCCCGAGCTAGACGCATACAGACTGTATTATGACAACGTGGAAGCCGCGTGTCAAAACAGGGACTTTTGATCCCAAAGTCAAAATTCCAAAAAATCAAATTGCTATTATCAAGGCATCAGTGGATGCTTATTTGAAAGGTAAAAACAACAATACATCTGCGGAGTGAGGGTGTCTGAATAGTTAGTAGGCATAGAAAGTGATCAAAAGTTTTAGGATTTTGTTGGTTATTTTCTTACTTTTTGAAAAAAGAGAAAATAAAATATTTGTGAGGAGTTGTAGTATTTCAAATTTTTTTTCTACGTATGTTTAAGTACGAAAAATAAAATAAAGGTTTAGAAGGAGGAAGTAGATGTAGTTAGCAAAATATTGTAGTTTATTATATTGATGTAATTTTCTTGTTATTTCACAATTTGATGTTATAAATAGTGTGCAATATAATATATTTATATTTATATTTGTTTATTGTATAATTTATTTTTTGCTTTTTAATTGCATTTCTGTTATCTATTACGTTTCATATCGAAGACTAGGTGCACTAATGTATTGTATGATGAACCAGCTACTTCCAATAGAACAAAAAGTATACAAAATAAAACGAATAAAAAAGGGGGGGGAGTAGTGATGAAGATCACTATTTATTCATGTTAAATTGGCTTAAGCACTTGTCTCAAGTATGTGGGATGGGGCCGGTTGGTTGGTACAACTTTCCTGCCTAATGATCACTCACTAGCAGTACCAAGTCATGTCCATCACGCTATTGCTCAAACGGATCCGACGGGAATCGAACCCGGCCCTCATAATCGTGATACTTAGTTCCTATCCAACCAGGGTTGCTAGCGTGCGAGCTTGAAAGCGTGAGCTTGTGAGCTTGTAAGCTTGTGAGCATGAAAAAAAAAATTGGAAAAATTAACGAGGTGCCTATGACCGTGGATGTACCTATGACCGTGCATGCACTAAGTTTGCATTTCAATAAATGGTTAGCTCACTATTCTTTCAAATTTTAGGTGACTTATGAATTGAAGAAAAAAAACATGCTTCAACATTTGCATTCAATAAGATACTTTTAGTGGAGTATTCTTTTTAAGGGATAGTCTAATATTTCTCATAATTACATGGATTGGTTTAGGGTTGATTTAGTTTTCTTTTGACACCCTCTTTTATTACCTCGGACGCTCACATGATGGTGTGAATAAATTTTGTATCCCGTTTATGAAGGTGTCGGAATCCGTAATAGCTTAGTACGGACCTTAAGAGACTAAGAAAAATTAAAATAGATCAAAATTGAAAAAAATTAGTTTAGGCATAGACTAGCGGAAACAAATAAATACTTAGAATTAGTTTAGACTTCGTTCCGGAACCAGTACGGAAGCATGACGGAACTTGACATCCGGGTGGACGGATTCAGGAGCCAGAACGCAGGAAACCGGAATGCAGGCATTAAATTCAGTAGCTTGCGGCGGTAGACTAGGGATACGTTACGGCGTACCGTAGCCTGCGTTCCCGTTACAGTGAACGTTGGGCGCAGGAATTCTATATAAACCTAGTTCCTCCTCATTTCTCGCCCTCTTTCAGTTGCTCCGCATCTGGCTGATAGTGAGAGAAAGTGTGGTGAGTTAGGGTTACCGCGATAGGAGAGGTGAGACGGATGGCAGGGGTTAGTACATGGTATATAGTACCGGCCCGGAAGATTAGTCCGGTATATCCGGAAGATCAGTTGCACTTGCGGCATTTAGAAGACGATTTGATTGTCTTAGGTTGTGTAGGTCTCCTGAAGAAACCCTGGAACTTCCAGAGTGACCAGGTGCTCCGGGAGTTGGCGGCAGGTGCTCCGAACCAGTACGACCAGACCGTACGTGGGCATCCGGACCAATGGACGGAGGAGTTGTGGGCGGAAGTGTACGGGTTCTCCCAAACCGGAAGCGGATTCGCTGCCCGGACGGACCAGTACCACCAGCACAAATTCGTGAACCCACCACACGTGAAGGAGGGCTACGCGATCAAGGACTGCCGGGACGAGAGGCACAGGTGACTGCTCCGGTTTCTGCTATCGATCCTGTACCCGGACAAGAGTTCCCGGGTTACGGTAACCATGGCCAACACGATATTCGGGGCATTTCAGGACCGGGTCGTGAACTGGGGCCGGATCGTGGCGAGCATGGTGGGGCGCTGCACTGGGAACTTGGCGAAGAACAAGCCGAATCCACTCAGCACGTACTTGCTCCACCTGTACCAACACCGGGAACTGTTGACGGAAGACGAGGCGACGGATTATGAGACCGGGCTCATCATGCTCCAATGCAACTGCTTTGACGACGAGGAGCAGGAGACGCAGGAGTCTGAGGATGAGGAGGAGGAAGCGAAGCCGGAACTCAAGCCGGAGATCAAGGAAGAGAAGCCGGAACCGGAACCAAAGTAGACACAGAGGGAGAAGGAGGAACGGGAGCAGCCATCGGGAAGCAAAAGACGGAAGTCTACACTTCCGGCTGCCAGAGGTAAATTCCTGGGTCCCTTGCTCTCCCAGGATAAACAGAAGTGGGAAGGACCACGCTTCTTCGAGTGCGGAGAAGAGTGGATCCGGACCGCGAAGGATTACCACGACAGGCTCACGGAGATCGTACTCCGGTCTGCGGAAGTGGTGAAGTGCGAACCGGAAAACCTGGTGGACGCGCTGAAGGCGTTACCGGCCGAGTCGGAATGGAACGAGATGAAGACAGAAATCCAGAACTTGAAGACGGAATGGGACGCGCTCAAGGGGAAGCTGATCTGGACGGAAGGAGAACTGCACCAGTCTCAAGGGGCGACGCAGAAGGCATACCAAGCGTTCCAGACCTTCCAGAAATGGATGGTCAATCCGGCGGACCTCTATCACAAGGCGGCACTGTATAACGAGATGCAGAAGACGTCCGCGGCCCTCACCAACACAAAGATAGTCCGGGTGATGGTGGAGATGCCCGGAAGAATGGAGGCATCGTTGAAGGAGTTCCGGTCCAAGATGGCGAACATGGATCCGAACAAGCCTCTTGACTTCGGGGGATTTCCGGAAGTTCCGGATGTCATCGCAACTCCGGCAACTCAACCTCCCATCTCGCCCATCAAACGAACAGGTCAGTTTGGGTCACTGATCCACATCGTCACTCAAGGGGGGCACTCATCCGGATTTCTGGGTCAGGATATGCCAGTCCGGAGTAGTTTGGATGCCCGGATCGACCTTATCCAGAATCCGGCACGGACGCATCCGGAGCAGTTCGAGGATATCGAACCACCTCCACCGATGCCTTTACCTACACTGGATCCCATCGAGATATCGGAGGAGGCGGAAGTAGAGGAGGTAGAAGTGGAGGAGGCAGAAGTGGAGGAGGATCCGAAGTCATTAGAGAAGGCGGACCGGTCTCTCATCCATACGGACGAGACGGATTCTGACAGTCCTCCTGTCCGGAAGACGTCGATCATCACCCGGGCGTCTCTTCGTACACCCCAAGGCAAGACCAGCACCCGGGGACAGTTAGGATTTGACAGTAGTTCGAAGAAACAGCGGAAGGGAAAGTAGATAGTTAGACTGATAGTGTTTTCAGTTATCTTTTTGTTAGACTTAGAGTTCCGGGTCTCAGTCAGAACCCGGATTCCGGATTTTCAGGAGTAAGTTTCAGTTAAACTTATCCGCCCGGACTTTTAGGGCAGTTTAGGATGGTGTTTAGTGGCACTTTCCGCGGGTTTTACGGCATGTTGTTTTGCTTATAAAAGGAAGGGACCGCTTGTGGTCCTTCATTCTTTTTCTTGCTATTCCTTATTTTGAGCAGTAAATATATGTTTGCATTTTTATTGTCTTTTTACTCATTGCCTTAGTTTTCTTTGCGGGTCCTTGGTTTCCTTTTTCTTGGGAGTTGTAAGGTTGCCTGGGCGCTTGCTTGAAGGTTGTGGCTAAAGAATAGAGAGGTGGTAAGGAGGAGTCCAGATTCAGGGGTTCCCGGGTCTGTGAACTGTGTGTTGTCCAGGGAAGCGGTTTTAGCGTGTGTAGGAAGTTGTGCGGAGTCCGGCGTTGGTGGTGTGGGTGCGAGTCCGGAAGGCCAAAGAGGGTTCCGTGTAGAGATAAGCAACCGTCTGTGGAAAACCCCCGCTCACCCGGAAAGTTCCGTTAGTCTGCAAACACAAGTTGGAGTGCTAGTACCGGACCCCGTCTCAGTTTCCGGGTAAGTCTTGTATTTGTCGTTGTAGCAAGGGGAGTCGGGTTGTATTCTGAGTGACCTGCTTCTGGAGAAATCCGAAGTTGTGAGGGTCAGCCAGTCTGTTCCTTGTTTGTGACGGAAAGGTCTTTGGGTACGTATCATTAGGAAGTTAGAGTTAGTGAAATACAAGGAGTGGTGTTGTCCTTACCCCTCCGGAAAAGACAGTGAGGACCCTCTGAAGGTAAAACAGAGGTATCGAAAACCGTGTGTTAAGTTACGGATCTGGTGTTTGTGATAATCCGGATCCGGTAGAGAGTCCGGATAGAGAAAGAATCCGGGTAGGGAGTGAAATTTGAAGTAGTTACAATAAACCGGATTAGAAGGAATTTAGAATACACTCTGGGGTTCCCTGGGACGATATTCCGTGTCATCTTGCCACGTTGTTGTGTTTAAGAGCGCTTACTACAGTATTACGCGTACAACAGAAGGCTTTTTGGATGGTGTGAACATTATTTGCTTTCTCTTACTCATTTTTTGTATTAAACATATTTAGGTGTTTAAGTAAGGATTTAGCTTTTTTACATTTGATGTTTATGTATGGTACGGTAATTGTTTTGGGGTGATCTTTTCATCTCACACCCCATCTTGCTCTAAAAGACTATTGATAAAGTAACTTCTTTCCACCCCATTTTTTTTTGCAAACACATATGGAATAGCGTGAATACATATTTGTCGTTCTCACACCTTATGTTAATTTTTTTAGGACACACTAATTACTAAGGTAGAGGTTATAGGGTTTAGGTAAGGGGATAATTTGTTAAGGATACTAATTTTTTTGAAGCATTGCTTTGGTTACATTAAATTTTGTCTAATTGTCAAACACTATGTTTCAAAAAAAGATTTCATTTTGGGTTTAGGATGATCTTTTGTTTAGACAAGTCCTTTCACTTCTGTATACTCTACTTTGCAGGTTGGAACTCGAGTTCTAGCTTACACTACATTTAAGGGGGGTACACACTTCACTTAGTGAGAATATATTTTTCTACTTCAACTTATTTTTTTATGTTCCAGCATTTGAACCGGTGTACATTTATTTGATTCTTCCTTTTTGTTTTCTAGTATTAAAGCCCTTGTGGATCCTATTCACGTACTAGACAATACTTGGAATGCACCGATGTCAAGTTAATTCAATCACACAATATGTAGCCATAAAACACACAAATCCAATCATCAAGAAAATTAATACATAATGTTTTGACTCAAAAGATACGTCAATCTCATGAATCTATGTTGCTGTAGACTCCGTTGCAGAATCCTTGTCACTAGAAGAATCAGATGTCTCCCTACCCTTGGATGCTGATCCATTTATGAATTGCAAGACATTTAAAGTGTACGAAGGTTTACGATGTTTGGACTTTGAAGTACCAAACTCAACAAACGCCGATGCCAGCTGCTCTGCATAGACTGGAAGATCAAATGACTTCTCTGGACTCAAGATAAGTCTTCGTCTCTTCTTCACAGCATCCACCATCAATCCCTCGTTGCTGCAAACACAAATGATTAAATGTTAGATACAAGAAACCACACTAGTACCATATAAACCAATAATTCAAAAACAAAGAAACTTACTTACTAGGTCTATCTCGCCGAACAAACTTCCGCACTTTTACAGTCATTGCATCTGGATCTTGTGAAACTACAACTGGTGCCACATCGGTAGATACAACTGTCGCAATTGGAGGGACGGTCTTCTTCATGGGCTGAAGGATGCCTGCAAAAATCGACTTATCTGCCTCCAATGCCACAATGTGGCGTCCTGTTGCCCGACATGCCGTAATAGAGGCTCCTGAAAAAAATAGAATAAATCACTATGTCAATGATTTTGTATACAGCATAGAGATGGAACATACACATATTCAAAACAAAACTCACCCGTGGATGTTGTGCAATCAAGAACCACGTCTCCTTCGTCGGTGGTTCCTTCAATGATGTACCGTAATAAGCGGGCGTCCTTCTCTCAAGGCCCTCGCCATGGCATTTGATCCATGTCATTCATCAACATGGAATCCTCGGTGGTATAGTTCATGAGCAAGTCATCACGCCCGAGATCAACTTTGACCTTCAACATTGTTGATGAGCGCTTAAAACAGAATTTGGATTTTTCTCTCTTTCCAAGGTCTTTCACCAACAGTGAGATGCCAAACTTCAAAGTCTGCAAGTACAAGAAAAATTCACACATAAAAAAATTGAATAAAATTATAATATGAGAAATACAAACTACATTGTCAACGATTAAAAAACCCGTACCGTGCTCGTCTTGTCTATGGCTGAAGTCAAATGGACCCGATTCATGCCCATCCACTCTTTCTTCTTCATCATTATGGGATACCCTTCACATAATCCTGCAATGGTGCTTTTGGCGTCCACGCTCCACGAATGGAACAGCACAATGCAACCATGATCCTGCAAAGAAAAATGCTTCATTGATCATGTTGTACTCTGGGTCGGAGTTCCAATAAGGCACATGAGAAGCAGGAGTTGACAGCCCCGGCACTGGCAGATTCTCCTGGCAGTCAAAGAGCATGAGGTCGAATCTCGGCCACCGATTCAAGACTCCATCATACACCCTGTCCTTCCCGGCCGCCATCTTAAAATACAAAATGGCAGTTGATGAGTCATTCTCAAGAGGAAGGTATAACTAAGTAATAATAAAATCAAACTTTTGATTAAAAAAACTTGTATTTCACCTTCTTAAGAAAAGCCATAACTTCGGTGTAGCAATTGGAGCCCCTGTTTTTCTCATTGTCTACAACCTCTTCAATGGAGACGTTGAGAACCAACTCCATCGAGGTGACGATGTCATCATCACCAATTTCAATCACTTGTATTCCTTGTGTCACAACATCTTCAGTAAAGTCTGGCAAAACGGTCTTCCGCTTCATTCCAATGTGAACACCACCTTCCATCTGCGAGTTTTGATCCATAGTTGATGATGCCGGAACGATGTCTCTTTCCTCGTTCTTTTTCTTCCCTTTTGCTTTGGCCTTCTCCTCCTTCTCCTTCTCTTTCTCCTTCTCCTTCTCCGCCAATTTGGCCACACGCTCTGCCTCCTTCTTCTCTTTGTTGTCTAGAGCCACTTGGAGTCGAGCTGCTTTCTTCCTGTCATTCCTATCCCTCCTTTCAATGGCCCTCTCTCTTTGTTTATCACTGAGCCCTGCAAACTCGTCCACATCCATGTCAATAGTCTCAAGTCCCTCCAACGACAATCGCATTTGTACCTCTGATGGATGTGTGTAGGAAATAGGGCAATCAATGTACCAACCGCCGCCACTAAGGTGAGCCGTGGTGAATGTCCGGAGTTGGTTTGGCGTGTACATGCAATCTGCGGAACTGTGATCCAGAAAACTTGAGAGAAATGGTGGAAAATCATTTTTCTGAATTGCTCCTTTTACCTTGAGCTTATGCTTGAAGTACCTGTGAAATTAGACAGCACAATGTCCATCAAAGATCAATAACGACATACCAAGCCAAGGCCCAAATACCATTTTAATTTCAAATTGAACCACAACACCACGAAACTTTCAAGTGGCCCCAAAAAATGCATTTGCGGACTTACAAGGGATAAAACTAGGGGGTCTCTAACGTACCATTCCAAGCACAGTCGGATCCGATAGTGCTTCAAAAGGTATGTTAGGGACCCCCCATTATTGTACCACGATCATGTTTCTAGTGGTCTGAATAAATTAAATATACTTAGCAGGAAAACATAAACATATAAAACTGCAAAATTATCCTATACTAAAGATCACAATTTTTGATTGTAAATTGAGGCATACCGGAATAGAACCCTTCGCACAGCTTGCTTCCCCCCTTCGTAAGTCATAAAGTTGTCATTTTTCTTGAAGTAGTTTGTTCCTCTAGGGTGAGCCAAAAAGGCTTGATCCCAGATCTTCCTCCTCCACCCCTCTAGATAATCCGACAAAGTCTCGGGTTGCAATTGAACGCTCATATTGATGTTGATGTTGTCTTGCTTCACGACATCCTCAAAGTATTCAACGGCTGCGTCTTCAATCTACAAAATCCAAGAATTTATTCATTCTCAAAAATATATATTTTGCGATTGGAATTTATAGAGTACAAAATTTATGTAGTTTTCTAACTCATAAGCTCAGAAAACCAAATTAGGGTCAAATGAAACACTTACCCCAGCATACCACACGCATCTATTCAAGAAAGGGCCCAATAGTAGCTCCGATACAGGTCTCGGTGGAAGCCACCTAGCATCGCGTGATGGCATTGACGAGTTCCACCACTTTAGAAACTTCGTCTTGTGGAAAGGAGTGGTATTACAAGTGGCCACCATTTGAAGTTTCTCTAGAGTCATTTCAGGGACCTCATTTGCATTCCAATGTTTCTCTACCTGCTCAAATATCTACAATGTAGATTATAATTTGTAATCCATCCAAGATTATTGCCATCCATGACAATTGATAGATGAAACATACCTCTGCCAAAAATTCGGGCTTAAGATACGGATTGGCCACTGTGACCAACTTTGTCATCTTCACATTCAATTTCCTTGTCATCTCCTTCGCTCCAGCTCTCATTGCATGTGCAAGTCCCTCAGAGGTCTTGTCTTGTTGAGGGGTGACCTCATTGTACTTTTGAACTGCAGCATCCATTGCTTGGGATATCTCTTGCTTCAAAAGTCCAATAAAAGGAATTAATAAAAAACAAACAAATAGAGAAAGCATATTCAAATCATAGTCAAAATGTACTAAAAATTAAGAATTAAAAAAGAACCCAAAAAGAATCAAAGTGATTAGATGCAAGAAATTTCTCACCCGAAAAAGGAAAGTTGTAAAGACCTCAAGGGGCATAGAGTACCATGTCCTCTTTGATTTAGGTGCCCCACAACGTTTGAGTTCCGACGGCCTCAACATCTCGTTGAATCTCTCAATGGGAAGAAGTCCATACTTTTGAACGCGGTATAAAGTATGGACCAGATTCGTTTTCACATGTGAACCCTCTATGGACCTATAATTCATAAGAAAAATTTATTAAAATGCTTACAACCACACATAAAACATTCCCAAATTAAAATCAAATTCAATGCTGTATTATAAAGTCTTCATGAATTACTCACTTGTTTATGTCATGCATTACATGCATGACCAACTCTGTTTTCCCTTTGGTATCCAATAGAATGGAGTCTACAGAAGAATGCCAGTCCCAATCCTTCAAGTGTTTCCGGGATATATAACTCATCCAAGAAAGAAGCTTGTGGTTACCGTCATAGACGAAGAACTTGAGGTTTTTCAAGAACCTCAACTCAGGTACGGCCTCGACCTCGGCGTTAAAGATGTCATTTCTCTTCTTCCACAGTGGATCCCAACCCTCCATCTCCTCCTCAGTGAATGTTGAACCCTCTCCAGCTTCGTTGGTTGTTGTTACATAAAAAACTGTGGCTCCATCTCGGTATCCTTTGTTAAACTCCATCTCAAGCAATTTCAAGTCACAAGTAAGCGTTGGCCTTACCATAGGCATGGCCACCATTCGACAAAGAGGAATCCGCATTCGAAAGAGATGCTCGGGCTTCATCCTTAGAGACGCAATGGTCCTGACCGCATCTACCTTGTGATATGACCGTAACTCGTCCTCATCCAAGTCTTTATCTTCTTCTTCCAAGACATCTATCTCCACCTCGTCTTCCACGAACTCTCCTTCATCTTCACAACCAATGTCCGGTTGAGGGGTGTCATCGTTGACTTGGGTCTCAAGTATGGTCTCATCTTGTGACAAAATGGAAGGAGATGCATCCATCTGCCAATTCAAGATAGAACAAATCAATAGTCACAAACTTCAAATAACAGAATCCAAATAAAAATGAATTGCTGGCACTTATAAGTTTAATCAATTACTCGAGGAATCCAAATGGAATAAGAAGGCAGTATTTTACTATTATGGGAATCAAAGAGGTCAAACACTATATGTATTGGACAAGTAGGGTTCTACACGACTTTCCGCATAGAATTATTCCCACTCATTGATCAATCGATGTCAACATCCACCTCCGAGTCTGAACTGAGATGGATGATGACGACCTCTTGTCTACCCTGAATTGTACTACAATCACCTTGAGAACAGTCCTGCATTGCTGGACCATCTATAGTGATGGAAATTTCACTATCTGAACTGTACTCAGTCTCAGAGCTTTCAGGAGACATAAACCGAATTGGCCTATTCCTATCCCTGGCCATCATCATGATTCTTGCCAAACGCTCTTGACGTCTGTGCGCCCCAATATCACTTACACAACTCAACACCGAGGTCTCAAAAGCATCTACCGCTCGGTCTGCAGCATCCATGACGTCATCAAAGCTTACCAAGTCGTCCTTCTCAGCTTCATCCTCTTTTGCATCACTAGAGACGTCCATGGGTGTATTTACCGGTGTGAATGGCTCTGAAGAACCCTCTCCCTGAGCAATAGGCAAACTTTCAAGTTGGAGAACAGGTATTGAACTACTGCCTCCTCGTCCTCCCTATACTCAAAACATCAAATTCCATAAACTCAAATTCAGTTAAACGATCTTTTTTGAACAAGTCCAAAGAGCCACAAAATTTCAAAGAATATCATTTCAATGAAGCTTCCAGAATGCACGGACTTTATAACTAAACTAACCTAAACTTCAAAAAAAGAAATTTATTTCATTGCATACGTATGTTGGGCACTTCATAATAAACTCATACATAGCCAAAATTTCCACTACAAGCCAAAATGATAAAAGTATATCCTCTAAATATATATTCTTAACCATTCGCTTCAATTTTTTGGGGGTCAAGCAAACAAGCAATAATCCATCGTCGGATCTGACGGTGAATAAGTCTCTATCTACTAGACCCCCACCAAAAGGCAGTGCAAACCTCCGACTAAGGCAGTGCAGACCGAAGGCAGGGCAGAGTGACCCCAAGGCAGGGCAGTGTGACCCCGAGGCAGGGCAGGGCAGTGTGACCTCAGACCAAGGTGGGAACACCCGAAGGCCGTGTGACCCAAGACCAAGCGAGCCAAAGGCCGAGAACGGAAGAGGGGCGGAGAACGGAAGGGGGAAGCTGAACGGATATCGGAGAGCACGAGCTGAACTGCCCGTATGAAGGACTCACCAGTCTCACCTGCACCCCGAAGATCGACTCCAACAAAGAATGCGTTGGAGCAAAGAACAGATCGTATTGCTCGGTAAACCAACCTGCTAGGGGACCCGACACCTCTCAGCGCGAGGCAATCGGATCCGACAGTCATCGAGAAGGACTCACCTGCATACAAGAATTCCGACTCCAGTAGTGACCGATGGAGTTGACAACGGAGCGACTCGCTCGATTAAACACTCAATCAGAGGTCCCGAGAACTCCCCACGTGGGACTGTCGGATCCGACGGTCACCGGCAAAGCCACACATGCTCCCTCGAAACACGACTCCAATTGTAACTGCGATGGAGCCTAAACGGAGCGGTTTAGGGTGTAAGACACTGAGACTGGGGTCCCGACAACTCCCATCACGGTTTTGTCGGATCCGACGCTCACCACCCCGGACTCAACTGCACCCCCGAAACCCAACTCCAGCAGCAACCGCGACGGAGCCTAAACGGAGTGACTCAGTAATCCAAGAATTAGACAAGGGTCCCGACAACTCCCATCGCGGGATTGTCGGATCCGACGATGGACGCCCCGCACTCACCGGCACCCCCGAAACTTGACTCCAACAGTGACAGCAATGGAGCCTTAATGTCGTGACTCGCTCAGTAAAACAGTCAGACAGGGGTCCCAAAGTCTCCCAGCGCAGGACTGTCGGATCCGACGCTCATCGTCCCGAACTCACTTGCACCCTCGAAACCCGACTCCATGAAAGAATGAACCAATGCCGCCCAAGGAAATGAAAGTCAGTCACGGCCGCTTGAGGAAGATGTTTTGGGTTTTGGGTGTAATCGACAATGGCAACGCCTTGGTATGAGGCACAACCATGATGCCAAAACCTCTGATATCATGCCGAAACCGCGGAGATGAACTGATCACTTTGGAGATCAACTGATCAGTACCGAAACCTCGGACATCCTCTGATCGTCCCTCAGCTATAAATTTATGAACTGTCGGGATCTTGGCACCGTAGGATCTGAGAGTCCAAGCACACTTGCTTTTGAATCTTCAAATCCAAGCACTCCTTGTTTTGCATTTTTGAATCCGAGCACGCAAGGATCCCTCAGTCTGAGCACACTGCGATTTATATCTACCCCGACTCTTCGAATGGTACACTTCGGAAATGAAGAAGCGAGGAGCACTTCGTTCGTACATAATCGAGCAGCACTAAGTTGAGCACATCGATCATTCAAAAACAATGAGTAATTCGGCATTTCAGAAACAATATACCTTCTTCCCGCGTCGGCCACCTCTGAAGTCAGTACCTGAAGCTTGTAAACTTCCACCCTCGCGCGCGCGGCTCCGCATCGTTCAAGTCATGGTGTCCACCTGCATAGGCAGTTCAAAATTTGAATTCTGTTACGTTGAGAATTCACGCTCCGAATGGAATCTGTCTATGTACAGCCGGTTTTGGGATAACTCTAACTTTGACGTTGTGTACAGAGACTTCACAGGGAGCTTCACGAGGAGCTTCATGGGGAGCTACCCAATCTTCACAAAGAGCTTCAGATAAGGCAGTCGAGATTCCCGCCCAACGCGCGACAGAGAGACATTCCAAGCATGGAATTCAAAAAAAGGCCGCTATTAAAATTAGGCGATCTGCTGGATGAATTGCAACCAAACCTGATCAGGATTCGTTCCCTGCGTGCCACCTGGCGCCTGCTTTCAGATCAGCTTGATCTAGAGATTACGATACGGCGGATTTAAAGCTCCGGGATGGTTGCCATTGTTGGAGCGCTGCAAGATGCAGGTTTAGGGTCCTTATTTGACCATTTGATAATTTAAAATTTTTTAGTGAGGTAAGAATTATTGAAATAGTCCTTCTAAATTCTAATAAAAAAGAAAGTTCAATGCTAACCGAACACAAGAATTTTTTTTTATGTTTGGAATTTTTTTTAATTAGTTAAGAATTTATAAAGTTATAATGCATCGCACATTTAGGAAGCCTATCTCCAAAAATGTACAATATTTGAACATTTTGAGTACAACACTAAACCACATGTTCGGATAGTGTACATTTATAGAGGTGTGCAATTTATGACACGGGGGCCTTATGGAGGTATTACCTTACGTTCTATACTGTTCATGCACAAGAAATATGGCACGGCACATTCTGCACGCCTAATTGGAAATATAGAGTTCTATGTCATCTTTTGGGAGGTTCCATAAACGCCACGAAAGAATTTAGAATTCAACGGGGTTGCCCACCTTATTATCCTTTTCATTTTGTCTTCATGCTTTCATTCAAGAAACTCTCTTTTTATTTTATATTATTTATCTGCCTTTATGGTTCTCGTTGGTCAACTACCATAGATAAATTAGAATATTTACCGCCCCTCAAGTTTTCATTAAGTTCTTAAAACATCTGAATGGAAAAGACTAGTCGAATTGGATGATGACTTTTTAAGCTTATAATGCAACTTAATCTAATGAAGGAGAAAGTTGATGTCTTCAAAAGCTTCAGTTTGAGGTTGTCAGCATACATGTAGGCACCATTTAAAGATTAAAAAAAAAATTTAGAGTGGGGTGGATTTTCTATTGATTTTCAAAGTTGCATTCCCTGCACCAATGGAACCCTTACTGAAGGTCGACAACTGCCCATATTTCTAGATTTTGTGCTCTTACCCTATCGGAGTGATGAGAGGAGAAGTGTTTATGGCACATGTGAAGGACCAAATAAATACGAGTCTAGGGATGCATAATTGTTCGTAGACGAACATAGATTAGACTTACATGTGGTATTCGGTGTTTCCTCCTTGAAGCATGTAAATTCCTTACAAGGATGATTGAATTATGGGATTTAGATTCATAGCACTGCAACCCTTTTCATTGAACTTTATGCTCTAAGATTGAACCAAGAAAGCCAAGATGAAACGAATCAGTTTATGAGTGTTATACTGATGTGTCTATTGCCTCCATATATTTAAAACCTAAGAAATCACTTCTATCTGAATTTCTTTGCATGTACCAAGCTTCTAAACTATGACATAAACTGTTGTCATTTCTTTAATGTCTGTAACTATTCATCTGTAAATCTTTCAAATAATTCTTCACTCAACTAGAAATGAGATAGAAGCACTTCAAGTACTAGTGTATGTTTAAACATTGAAGGTAGAAGTAAAAGAATAGTAAAGGCTATGCAAGCACTTCATCAGCATCAATAGATGTCTATGATCCTCAACTCATTGAACATTTGCCATCATGGTGATCATGCTAACACCAAAAAAAACAAAGAGATAGTGCCAAGCAATTGTAACTTACATTTGCATCGGCTTGTTGTCCTCTTCGATGTTGAACACCTATTGTATCCACGGACATCTCCTCCGCTGCATCCAAGTTCTGCACGCCTACATTGTCCTCCTCGCTTGTACCTCCAACATCAAAGCTTAAGACTTTGCGAAGATCCTCTTGGGTGGAATGGCTTGTCTTGGACATCAGTTTCTTCCCACGGGTCATTCTGGATCTCTTCAACTCTCTAAACGTGGAGAAATACAAGGACCTACGCCTATTCTTACTCTTTGAAAACAACTTACAACTATCCGGCGTGACAAAATGCTCTACAAGCATGAGAAAGATGACTCTAAAGAAACAATCACTCTCAACTGCGGTGCATACTGAAACTAAAGGCGGAAATGAATCTAATGAGTTGGAATGCCTTCTTTTATAGTGTTCGAAGGAATGGTCAGGAAGCCTACAATGTGACATACGATACTAGAGTGGTCTAAGAGGTTCATAATGGTTGAAGCAACGTGGAAGATGAAAGTCGGCTTGGTGCGCCGAGAACATTAAACATACAGGTGACGCGTATTTATAACAGGGTCTGACACCTCGGACAATGGGAAATGGGGTCCAAGAGGCGACCTAACTGAATTTAAATCTTGTGTAAGGAATGAATGTACAAAGATCCTAGACGGCGGCGGCAGACAAGGGTAAGATGGTCAGATTTCTAGGCAAGCTAGGGAATACTTTACCGAATTTTAAGGGTAGTAGAGATTGTAATTACTAACTGGAAGTGACGGCATATTATAGGAATTCTATATTCTTTGACTGCCGTGGACAATAATACATGGTAAGTGAATATTGTGATACATAATGGTACTATAAGTGCGAAAGGTGGCGGCTTTTTATCTTGTGGAAAGTGATTTTAAAGCTCCGTTTCCAAACACGAATGAAAATAACGGCTAGACTACTGGGACTACATTGTGATTCTGTATATTTGACGGTGACAATTTCTCTTAGGTTATAGAAGTTCTATTCTTCCTTATACCAAGCATAGGAATATGGATAGACCTCTTCTCTGAGTGCTTTGTGCATGATTTCTCAAAATGGCTTGCATTCGGGTAGATGGTCATGAGGTACCTCTTCTATTTCCCGTGGAAGATGGGGGACAAGCTAGAGTTTCCAGTCATCTTTTGCACGTCCGGTTTAGATTTGTAGAGTCTTCTATCTATGTTGAAGAAGAACGGATGTCGGAGTCGGGAAAAGTGAGTGAATTTGTCTCTGTTGTGAAATCCGCGGAAGATGAAGGACATTGCTGGTACCTTTCCCTGACAATTATAGAGCATACGGACTTCCTCTTCCCATGCTCAATGTTTCCTCTGAGATTTGGAGTCGCCAGTCTGAGAATTCAACAGTAGATATGCCGTCTGCAGTAAAACTTGTTTCACCTAGTGCAGGTCCTCCATCTTCTCTGGTTGTTCTGAAGTCTTCATTCCTTCATGCTATGAAGATAGAGAAATTAGATCCAATCATAGAACTGTCTAGTGAATCGGAAGGAGAGTCTCCTTAGTTGACTCCTAAAAATCCAGGATGTTCTATTGGAACTACAATTGGAAAGAAGGTTGTATTGAATTCTATATCTGGCTGCCCTTCGAGTAGTCAGAGGCAATCTATATTGTCTAGTACTCCGTTGCTTGCTTATCCAACTACTAAAGTAAGCATAATGGATTGTTTGCGGAAACTAGCAAACATGCGTTGATCAAGAAATGAGTTGTCTACAATGGATCTGACTGTCATGAAACACCATCTTGTGTCGTTTCTTCCAGTCATTTTTGACGGTGATGTCATCTTTGAACTGCCACCATGCCGATCTTCTTCATCTTCATCAGCGGCGAGGAGCTTGGAAGGAATGGACAAACGGTATGATGGACACCCATGGTGTAGGCTTGTAACTACAAACATTAGCAACTCCGACAATCTCAAGTTCCGTAAGTCTCTCTGTGTCGGCCATCTTGCTTGTGTGAATCCCTATTGTGATTACTTAAGCCGAACATCCAAGAAGAATGAAACTGAGTGGACCGGATTCACATCATATCCTTTTGCAGTTGGGAATAGTCCTCCTAAAGACTCAACTCTAGTCTGCAAGGTGTGCAAGATACCACCTTCTTGTCTTAGCGCTTGTAATGGTAGGATGTACTACTGTTTTGGTGACAATCCCGAAATGAGTAGGGCCGCTATTCACTTCGGAGAGCACAACCACCCGGTTGCGAAGGGGATGTACAGAGATTCCACACAGGAAATCTTTGGACTTATAGAAGAGCAAGTTTCCAAAACACCGTCGGCCACTAACTCAGCAATTGTGCTATCTGCTAGTAAAGACTTTCTGACTAATCATCTATTTCACAACGGAGATGGAGAGAAGAAGATGCTGAAGGGGGAGGAAATGGAAGAAGTGATGGACCGCTTCCAATATCTTTCATCTCCAAGTATTCGGAATGTGATCTCGTCATTTCGCTCAAACAATCGAGGAGGGATCATTGACAACATTATGACAATGAAGAAGGAGTCAAAGTTCGAATTCATACATGACAGCGTCTTTCCAGGTCAGGGCAAGGAGAAGGTTTATATTTTTAAAATGCTCACGGAAGGACCTGGAAGTGGAGTGGACCTCGTGAAGCGCATGCAACTAGAAGGGAATCTACAGAACGCGTGGTTGATGTTTGATCACGTGAAGCGCGTGAAGGATTGGACCACAATGGCTTGCCACGTATACGCAGGGTTGTACACTGCGACACCGCGACATTGCGACAGACAGACGTTGCGCGACGTCTAGTAGAGCCCGCGCGACGTCAAGTTGACCAAACGTCAAGTTGACTTTAAAAAAAATCCTCCTTTGTTTATGATTTTGACATATTCAAGTCTTATTCTTATAAAGTGTCTCAATTTAATAAATACACATAACATTTTAAATTCAGGTTCATAATTATAGTGAGATTTCAAAGTTTTTTTGGCTGTGAAAATGGCCCTACTCGACAACATGTCTAGTAAACTCGACACTTCGTGACACGCGACATGCGACGTCAGACGTCATACACGACGCCAAAACTCAAAAATATGTCAGACAAGACAACCCTGCGTATACGATGCGGAGTACAAGAAGGTAATGACCATTACAATGTGTAATATGCAATCCGAAGATACCGTGGTGCAGGTACAGTTTTGGAAGAGTTTAAATGCTGTCATGGAGCAACATGGAGTGCCTCAGCCAAACTTTAAAGGATTCATGGCAGATAGTGCCATGGCCAATTGGAACGCTGTCCATATAGTTTACGGAAATGGCTCTGCCAATGAGGAAATGGCAAATCGTGAGAGAACATGTTTGCTGCACTGGAGTAGTTCTCTTCATAAACACACCCAAAAGTATATCAAAGAAGCACTTCAACATCAACATATTTCTCTTTGTAAACAGTACAAAGATTCCATGAATATGGACCAGGCAGAGACTCGATATAGTGCAATACGATCTTGGTGGCTATCATCTGGAGCTGCAAATGAAGAATCGCTTCATCACTTAGACCATTGGCTAGCATTCTGGCATTTTCGGTACCGGCAATGGGGAGGCTTCATGGACATGGTGAGTGAATTCATTATTTCAATGTTTGTAAGTATATTTATTTGAGGAGATGCATTTATTGAATACAACCCAAAACTTGTATTGCTTCATGTAATTTACAGTAATTTACAGTTGTTGACAAAATATACCTAAACCACTTTTTTTTTTTTTAATTAGTTGATAATTTTTTTAAATGTATTCGAATTGTGGTGGTCCCTCAAATAGTGAAGATACATCCGTCGGATCCGATGGTTGTTTTTTTGGTGTTTGGTGGACCTCTTGATTTTTTCAACCCTGAAGACAACTTCAAATTAGTAGGAGTCCAAATTTTGAATGTCAGTATGGCCTAGTAGTAAGTAGTTCTTAAAAGAAATTGTGACAATTTTTGTATATGAAGAAATTGGATAAATATTCTATTTTTTTCTTTTCATATGGTAATATATTTCTATATGAATTTTTCTTTGACTGTACTTCTTTTCATAAGAGGACATATTAAGTGGACCACAATTTAGTTTAAAAATACGGAAGTCTATTAAGTTTATAAAGTGAATTGCTAACTAACCCTTGTACTTGCTTGATTATGTAGAAATTGAATTTAGAAGAGATGCTGGACTTACCATCATGCAATTTATCTGAAACGGTCCATAACAAGTGGCTACAAATGTCCGGGAAAAGAGGAAACAACTTATTTGATGCCACTTGTGACGAAAATATTCATGCTTGGATGCAAATGACGAACTATCGGGCCTACCTTAGAGGTCATGCATGTGGTTCTGGTCCTTCCAAAGAAGAATTGAGGTTGAGGGCTGCCACACGAAGCAGAGATCCAAAGAAAATTGCAGAAGCATTAAATTCTTTACCTGGAGCAGAGGGGCTTGGAAATCGTATACCGCATTTGGAAGGAGAAGAAATCTTTGGAAGTACAAAGAGGAAGTTAGATGTACCCATTGGAGATGCTGGAGACTCACAAAGACCGGATAAAGTGAATTTTAGTCAACCGCGGGTGCGAACGAGGTCTACAACAACTTCTAATGACATCTTGCAAGGGAAAGGTAAAGAGCCAGATGCTAACAATTCTCCACATGTCACTAATGCGTGCGAAAGTGACTGTGACATATCAAAGTGGCATATTGCAAGGATCAGCCACAAATTGAATGCAAAATGTCACACTCCACAGAAAGGGTCAAATATCAAGTGTACTGCCAAAATTGCAAGGGGAAAGAAAGGAACTCCAGCTCCAACATATCGAGGAAGAAAAGTAGAGTATGGAAGTAAGCGAGAGGTGGTGGTGGACTTCTGGTTTTGCTGGGATGATATAGAACGATGTGTCAAAGGCTCAAAATGGAAGTGGATAATAGATTGGCCGGAGGTGCCAGAGGTTTGGCCAGTTCTATCAGGAACACATCTCAATCGGGAGGAAACTTTGATCTTACAACATGCAGGATTCCAACTCCAACAACGCCCTACATTGTCGCCTTGTCGACTTTTCAATATGTCAATGATTTTCAACACTATTTTATTTGACCAACCTCCACCAACGAATCCAGATGTGTATCCAACGGTTAGGAATAGCCGAAACATTCGAAGGATTGCAAATGCACCAACTATAAAACAACGGAATAAGTGGGAGAGTGCAGGAAACATTAAAGGTCAAATTCTGGGAGTAACCTTAATCCCCAATCCAGGTTTAGGTGCAGTAGTGTCACTAGAGACAGGGCCAGATCATAACAAAAACGTCTATCGAATTACAGTCGGCCTATTTCCCACATGCACATGCCCAGACTTTGTAAATATGGTTGTTTCTGCTATTGGAGGTCGACAACAGTACGTAAATTGCAAACACCTGTACTACTTGAATAGGTACTTCTGCAAGATGGACGTGAACGAAGACAAATTCATTCATGCACCTAGTTATAGCTTCAATGAGTTGAAGCTACTTCTAGTTCGAGCAGGAATTATTGTAGTTCCCGAATAGGCATAGGCGCATTTTCAAATGTACTTCATTCGTATGGTATTCATTTAAGTATATACCGATTGAAAGCATTTGAAACCCCTAATATTGAAAAAAGGTAAGCTTTTTTTTGGGCCTTCATTCGTTTTTTGTTTTCCTTAAACCCTTATCTTCTATTCTTTTCTCTTCATAGTCCAGACTCGTGGCTTAATTCTTGATTGCATTTTGTATTTTTTTGAATGCACTGGGATTTCCATTTGTTGTAAGCGAAAAAAAGAATGAGTAGGTATTTATAAAGTATACAAAATTGAAAACATGTCTCATAACTCTCATTAGTACACTGTTCTAAGGTGAGTTCTTGTGAATGATCCTAAACCCCTATCTAGTATTACACTTATGAATATGAAAATCATTTTCACTCAATCCATTCTTGATTTTATTGGCCTACTTCACTTTTTCCCCTTATCCTTTCCTATTTTTTTAGTCTCTTCTCACTTTTTTTTCCTGTCCTTTCAATTTTTTTCATTTTTCCTTTCCTTTTTCCTTTCCTTTTTCCTTTTTTTCCTTTTCGATTTTTTTTCATTTTCCATTTTTTTTTTTTTTTTCATTTTTTTTTCATTTTTTCTAGATTTCATTTTTAAGCACTAGTCACATGACATGTGTTTAAGATAGAATACTAGAAATTGACAATAGCAAGATGGTGACAAAAGCTTCGGGATTTAATTTCCCAAAACTAACACTTGGAGGAATAAAGCCCTGAAATTTTAGTAAAAATCCACAAGAGCCTTTTTACAGTCTATTTCTTCAAATAGAATGTGTTCATACAATGATTTTATTTATTTATTTTTATTCCCCATAGTTCTTTACATTCTATTTCTTCAAATAGAATGTGTTTGAACAATGATTTTACATTTTTTTGACCTTTTTTACATTCTATTTCTTCAAATAGAATGTGTTTTGAACAATGATTTTACATTTTTTTGATTCCCTATTTTTTTTCCTTAAAGGCTCTGCTAGTAAGTAAACTACTTGTTTGTTGGTACACTGAAATCCCATAGGGCTGATTGTACTAATAAACTTGAAATGATAACTAAATGCATCTAACCTCTTTACTAAGCATATTAGTAACATGGCTTACTAATTGCCATTCTACCACTTGCTTAAAGATTTATGAGATGTTTTGGTAGCAATTAACCAACACAGCTAAACGCATTTATTTTTCAGATCTTGAATATCTGTATATGATGCTTAGTGGTATCTAAGCACATCAGCAAGTGTTATGAGATTAAATATGAAAGCATTTACAATAACTAGCCGTTATGTCAAACTATGCCTGCACAAGCCAGTACTGGACTTGACTGGCTTACTGTGACTTGAGGCAATTTCGGCCTGGATGCCTGGATGCAACACTGCTGCATATTAGTTGTAGAACTATGAAGAAGGCATTTCAGAACTTTCTGCTTACTGCTACCTGCTGTGGATTTTCGCTTAACTGCTAGCTGCTGTGGATTTTCACCTAACTGCTACACATGGCTTCCTCCCAAACCACTGCTTCACAGGTTTTTTTGATTGATTGAGATTATTGCATAGTTACATGTTGTTGTTTATGTTTTTTCCAAGCGAAAGCTATAACACGCGTTTGTGGGCTTAAGACACCTGCTGTATCCTCACTAATCTTGCATTTTTGTGTGTTGATTTTTGGGATGGGCATAGGTGAGGCCCCAAACCTCTTGGAGGAATTTTGGACTCAAGATAATTGTGATAATCCACAATACTCATACTTTGATGTTGCTTTATGTTTTAGAAGTTTTCCATGTTCAATGGTTATGCCAAAACACTATTACATGGATTTATTCTATTTTGTTGATTCTACCTATATCTATTAAGTCTTGGCTATTCTTGTCTATCAATTCTATTCATACATGGACAATGAATGGGAACTTTAGTTTATAGACCTTTGTATGGCAATGTGCTGAAAATTAAACTAGCTCCAGTTATACAAATTTGCAACTGGGAAGAGGTAGATAAGTGCCTGACTTGTTCAGGATGTACCAAAAAAAGCGATTTTTTCCTTTTCTATTTTTTTTTCTTTCATAATTTTTTTTCATTTCCCTTCCATTTGTATTTCCATTTCTTTCTCGTTTTCCTTTCATTTGTAATTCTCAATTTTTATTTCCCTTCAATTTCAATAGTACCTAAACCTTCTTCTCCTTTTTCTTTCTAATCCACCTTTTTTTTCATTCATTTCATTCGTTGAGGTTTTCACTTTCTTCATCTTTTTTTCTAGTACAACGCCTTCCATTTCTAAACCCTAAACCCCTAAACCTTCTCTTCTTCCATTTTGTACAAATTTATTTCAGATGTGAATATGAGGCAAGATATTACAAATTTAAAACGAGTCCTAGAAATTAATTTCAAAATTTTAAACTCTATATGCAAAACACTTAAACATTGGAGTCATATGTCTACAACAATGATATGAGGTATTCATCTGAAACTACCCTTGAAGCTGTGTACTCATTCTACACATGTCGTAAGTGCTTTAACTTTGCAAAAAAGTCAAAATGAGTAAAAGCCTAAAGACATAGAAAATAAGAATTTTAAGACAATAAAAAAAAAATTAAACCAAATCCACGATTTTAGGAGCCACGGTCATAGGCCGCAACACTTACTATAAATAGTAACTTTTTTTCTATTTTAGGCAATTTTTTGAAATCTTTCCTTTTTTAGACATCATTAACAAAATTTATATAATTTTGGATCTCTATGCTCACAAACTTGACGCTCACAGCTCGCAGGCTCGCCGCTCCAAGCTCGCATGCTAGCATCGTTGCTATCCAACCAACCTCTGAACTCATGACTTGGTGACCCTCCGCCCATGTACATTGCATTTATAATCCATATTCACTTAACAACTTTAATTCTGGTTTCTTTAATTTAGTTATTGGATACTAAAGTGTCTATTTCAAAAGGAGGAAAGTAGTGCTGCATCAATGGCCCTCGATGAGGTGGACATTGACTCAATCATTGTCATTACAAAATAGACACTTCATTCATGCCAGCCTTATTCAAAGACCTGAATTTCTATCCATCTATAATGAATTCATTTGAAACTCTAATACCTAGGCATGTGCTAGAAAGCGATAACTTCATTTTTTTAGTTCAATAGTTATTATGAAATTGACCAATCTCAAATTAGAAAACCGTACTTCAATTGTCCTGCATTCTAAAGTTAACAAATAATTTCTTGTAAAAGGCTAAATTAATAAATCTCTTGGCATATTACAGTCTCACTTTATTGAATTGTCTCAATTTAATGAATTCTTTTGTATACTAAATTTAGAAACAAGATTAAAGTGAGAATGCAAATTGTCTCATTTTAATGAATATGCCCTTAAGTGGAGGGAGATGGGAAGTCTGCAACTAGCTTTCGTTGGCCGAGCGCACACGGCTACTTATAATGTACATTTGTCCATTTGTATTACCATATGCTCAATAGAGTATGTTGCTGAAATGCATGACATTCCCAACATCTGGATCACTCCAGATGGACATGTCGTTGGGTCCACTATAACGATCGATTATAAATTAGTATTTATATCATCTGGATGATCCAGTTGGTTCTCTTTGCTTCTTGTCGTGCACTTCAATCTATAGAAGCTCCCTTGTTCGTTCATGTCATCTGGATTACTCCAACTGCTTTTACTGATCACAAACAAGGATTTGACACTATCACTGAATCACTTTTCTTTCAGGAGTTCTCTCCGTTGATTTCAACCATCTTCACCTCGGTGAAGGGCATCAAAGGCAATGAAACAAAAATCCCATTGTTGTTTCTAGAGGATGATATTGATGTAGAGAAGTGGATAAGAATCGAACAAGATTATTTGCACTACATACTGCCAGGCAACGAGGATAGACTACCCGATCCATCGAAGGGAGTGCGAAGGGCCCCTGGCACTCATTGACTTCAAGACTCTCTATGGGCTGGGAGTAGAGGATATTAACTTTCTTGTAGAAAGGGTGTAGGCACATGATATATGTGTGAAAAACTCGAAGGCTAAACAGAAAGGTGGTGGCCCTTTATTGGTGAATTTAGCCGAGGCGGAGGTGAGTGAACAATACATCCGCGCCATGAAGAACAAAATGATGCTCTACTACCGGGGTTATTGTCTTCTAAGCAAGAGGCCTAAATACATTCAATACCCGGAGTCTGAATGGATTGACTTAGCAATTGAGATTAAAATCAGCCATCCAGAGTTACAGCTATGGGTTGACAGAGCCATGGCAACAAAATCAGGAAAAAATTGGCTCAATGGTCAATCTAAGGGATTAAACAAGACTTAGGACCCCGCGGACTGTCCCAAAGGCATGCATGAAATGTGGGAGGCATTCATCACGGCAAAAGCCCAAGTGGCGGTTGCGGAAGCAATGGAGAAGGGTTTCACGGAGATTTATCTGTCAAAGGTAATGGACGAAAATATGTGGAACATCATTGGAATACTGATGCAACCAGACGTCATTGCGTGGCGTGGCCAGGGGAAGAGGCACTTGTACATCTAGTACTTATTCGAGGCCACAGCTAGCGGACTATGGGCTAAGATTTTGGAGGACCGGAATCTCCGACGTGTTTTTGATGCACTAGAAAGCGTGGAAAAGAAGAGCACTTCAGTTCAAGCTCTAGCCATCCTGATGACTGACGCTAAGGGATTTCACGAAGTTGTGGCTCACTTGTACAAAAGGAAGTTAGAGTTGGCTCATCAACTTTGGGATTGGCATGTGTGAGCGCTTATTTACCCACCCTTGGTAAATATGCGTGCACAACCAAGTTCTAGAAAATTGAGTTAATTCCTACGGGTGCCTAGCGTCAGTCTATTGTGCCTTCCAAGCAATAGATCTTTCTAAATTCCTAATGTTCACGGAATTCACGAAAATCTATCCTAAATACAAAGGTCAATTCCAACTTTTACTAAGTCTTCAAGCCACTGTGGTTTCTAGGGAAAACTTGAGAAAGTATATAATTTAGACACATAAGATGGAAGAACATGTCATGCCATTTCTATAAATATAAAGTTCAACTCCATACGACTTTCCTACTAGGAGTTATTGATGGATGAAGTTAGACCACTAATCGGTGTTTGAAACTTCATCCATTGATTTCTACAAATCTATAATGCAAAATTCACTTTTGACTTTGGATTTAACTTCTATATTTTAGCTTATATCCAATTTTCCATTCTTGTCCTTGTGGGATGAAAGTTACTTACTTTCATCCAAAACCACTATCAAACTTCATCCAACTCTATCTTACTCAATTTAACTCCGATTTCAAAGTGTAATTTAGTTTTGGAAATCTCTAACTAAGATCTACAACTTAGGCTACCTGATTTCTACAAAAGTTCTATCCTAGGCGCTCTGACTTAACGTTCCAATTCGGTCCTATGCGAAATTATCTATTTTTGATAATTCAAAATTATGGGTAGAAGCTAGTAACTTACCTCGGAGTTGGCATCCCCATGTAGGTAGTCGTATACCTCTTCAAACTCTCCATCATTTGCCATTAGTTGAAGTCGTTTGGTAATTTTGCCCATGGCTTAAAGTAGGGCTGAAAATACAAAAGATAAAGCTTGTTCTATTTCTTTTCTTTTACTATCACTTCTTTCCCTTCTACACTATCCTCTCTCCATTATTGTATTCAAATGGTTGACTTTGAAATAATAATTGACCCTTGGAGATCTAAAGTCAATTATTATTCTATCTTTTTTTTCTAATGGTCTAAACTCCTTCTCTAAGATTTCCTCATCTTATCAACTTCTAAATGACACCTTAACTTCCCAATGAACTCTTCATCTTCTTTACTTGTTCTTTGAGGTTGTTTGAACTCCTTGTACTTGACTTGAGAGGTTCTAGTTTGGCTCCTATTTCTCTTCTATGTTGGAACTCCCAATTAGTAATGGAAACGTTGCTAATTGAGGACTTTTCAACTCTAATTGTTATTCTTCCTAATTCTACTTCTATATGCTCTTGCTCTTGGTCTGACTTTTGATAGATTACTATTTTTAAAAGTTTGTTGTTTTAAATGGATAGAGCCTGTTTCTAGCTTTCCGAAACTATAAGACACTTGTAATTTGGACTTTCCTAGTAGAAGTTATGCATGGATGAAGTTTTGGGCACTAATTAATATTTGAGACTTCATCCGCTTATATCTTACTCATTTTAACTTTGATTTCCTTATACTTTATGTTGTTGAAAAGCTCTAACCCTCTGCTATTAGATTCTTAACTCAAATCTATACTACAACCCCCTTCTAATGGTCTGAATTTGTTTTTAGCCTCAGCTCTACATACACTCTAACTCTCGGTTTGACTTTTGACAATTTACTATTTTTAGATTTCTAATATGTTTTCCTTGTAGAAGCTAAAACCAGCTTTCTAAGTTGATGCGGAACTTGCAGATCGGACTTTTCTAGTAGAAGTTATGCATGGATGAAGTATTAAGCACTAATTAGTATTTGAAACTTCATCCGCTTATATCTTACTCATTTTAAGTCCGATTTCTTAATATTTTATGTTTTTGGAAAGCTCTTGACCTCTACTATGAGATTATGGACTTTAATTTGCATTGACCTTTCTTCTTAGCGGTCTGACTACACCCTTGGTCTGGGCCCTAAAGAAAAAACTAATTTTAACAATAACGGCTTGACTAAACTAAGGCCAAAGGCCTAACTACATAGAAATGATCAAAGGAAGGTGGAGGTTCAAAGCTTCGCCGTCTTTTTGATAACACTCTAATTTCTAAGACAATTTCTAATACACAAGTTCAAAGCTCTGCTGTCCCGGATGGGACCTAAATAAAACCAAGTGTATCAAAAGGACATCAAGAAGCTACATACAAATTGCACAATAAAACAAGTGTTAGTACAACCACCAAACTATAAGTTAGTACACGTGTGTTAATCGTGGAAATCACTCAAATAAACACTAGAGGTCTCCCCTAAGCGGCATCGCCAATCATAAGGGAAGGAAACTTTCTAGGATTAGTGCAAGGTTAGTACAAGACACAAGGAAACTTCAACAAAATACAACCTTGAACAAAACAACAACAACCAAGCTTTAAATACTTCAACAAAACACGAAAAGAAGATAGCTAAGCTTGAAGGGACCTCAAGTCCTTCAAGAGAGTTCCAAAAACAACAACAAAAGAGCTTGAAATGCTCAAAAAACAAGAGAATTTAGCAACGTGGCCTAAATGGCCAAAATCCAACTAAATGGATCCAAATGATAACAAGGCGGTTCAAAATGAACCTAAGGGGTGATTTGAGAGAAGAATGAGCCCTCTTATATACTCTTCCAAGGTGGCTCACCCCCTCTCAATTTTAAGCCATAATCTTATCAACTAAGATTTTCATCCTAATCTTCGATTTTTGACTTTTTACGTTGGTCCGAAACTTTAACTTTTGGAGAAATGCTTCAAATCACAAACGGATTGCGCCATTGGCTTCAAAAGGCCATTTTTAGTCCTGAAGAGCTTCCATCCTTTTTTTTTACGCTAAAAACTCAATGAATCCTAGCGCCAACTTAACAACTAAAAAAGGCAAAAACTCAACTTTTGGAGGTTGACTTTTCTATGAAAAGTAACTAGCCTATGCTCTTGAGTAGATACAAGGGAGTAAGAAAAGACCCCACTTCGACCTCATTCCGAATTCGTATGTCGTCAGAACGCTAGTCAACTCCCCGAATTAACTTAAATTTCACTGATTTTGAGGAATCTTGTTGGTTTACTATCTTCTGGTTATCAGAATGTTTTGAAACTTGTTGGAGCATCTTATTATCATAAAACAACCTATACTAATTTTTAGTGAGATTTTACTGCCACCTAGGTAATTACTAGGAATTTCCCATCGTAGGTTTAGGTGGTTGACCGCTCGAAAAAAGATCCTTCAATGATCAGAAAAAACCGAGACTTTTCATGGAGTCTCTCATGGAACTCCATGACTCAAGTACAAGTATATATTCTCACTTTGCACTTTGGGATAGCAGCAATTAAATCCCCACTCGTCTTGAATTACCGGCAGTCAAGGAATCTTCTACATACAAAGGAATCTTGCCGAATCTACTTTGCTTTTGTTTTCCTGGCATGCTTCTAGTCCAAAAACATAAACCGGCAGCCCCAGATTCCTCCGTGGGCCCATCTTGAAAATGTAACTCCTATAGGTTAACCATTGGGGTTTTTACTATTTCGTTGATGAAGTGAGAAAACTGAAACCTCTCTCTGAGAATGAACTTTAGAACCTTTTTGGACTTCCCTCGGACCAATTTAGCCTTGATGAGTCACAGGTTTGGTAGGTTTTAGGCTATTTTGGTAATATTCACTCAAATCCCACTATTTACATCAAATTTGGGGTTTTTCCCTATTCACATGTGGGTTTGGGGTAAACTAAAAAAAAAATACTGTAATTATGACCAAATACTATAATGTCATGATACATACCTATTTTGGTTTTACACTCTTTTTGGGCTTTTTGTACCTAAAACCTAACTTAATTTTGCAAAAATTGAAAAAAAGAAAATCATGAGTCCCAAGTGACGAATTGGGAGCTTACAGCATGTTTTATATTACTTTGCAGAACTTGACGATGGTTTCCCTAAAAATGCAACTGGAACCTAATTCAATGTTTTCGTCATTTTCTGCTTTGGGTTTAATGAGGGGGAGAGCGCACGGAGCCCCTTTAATTACTACTTCCCCTGTTGAAATTCAATGTTCAAGACTATGTGCGATGCTAGTGTAATCCCAAATGACATCAACAGTGCATGAAAGCGTCATGGGTTGCCATATCTCACGATAAATTCTGCACTTGAGATATTTGGAGAGTTAATGCGGAATGACATGGTGCTTGTTAACGTCAACGGGGGTCCTGAGATTACTCACCTTGGATTGGTAAGACCTATGGATAGAATACTTGTTGCTCAAAGGTGTGGTTCTAGTCATTGTTATTATTAACAGTTACTTGTCATTTTGAACCAGTGGGGCGGTGTATTGGTGTTAGAAGTTTTTAATTCGTTGGAAGCGCAAAAAACTGGACAAATTGCTGCAAAGCAAATCAAGGACAATTTTGTTGTGAATATACTTTGATCAAAGAATTCCCAAAATGTCGTCAATGAAACGATGAAATCCGACATTGATGAAGATTTGGCGGATGATGATGAAACTCCGGAGAATTCCTAGGACACTTACTCGAAAAAGAGCGATAAGTGGCCTCAAAAGCGTTGTATTCCCGAGGTGAGTGTCGCATGACACTCAAGCATCTGGAGTACTCACGCTGTCTGTTTTAGGATTTCCTCTTCATGGACGAAGATTGATACTCCATTTGTTGGTGCTGCAAGTTCTTTCTCCACCACCCAACTTGCTACCTAAGAAGCTGAAGAATCCAACTCCTAATAAAAAACCTTCCAAACGTGCAATGCCTACAATCCCGAGTGAGAAAATAGGCACATAGAAGAAGAGGAAAATTTCGGAGGTGGGCGATGATACTTCACTAATTTCGTAGTCGGAGGATGGGAAGGAGGAGTTAAAGGTTACCCCAGTACTTAAGAAACGTAAAAAGGCAGGTGGCCCAAAAAAGAATACATGTACTCTAGTGCATAGGTTTAAGTAGAACTTGGCTTCTAGGTTTAAAGAATCTGAGACACGAGCAGAAGGGATTACTGTGTCTTCAAAGAAAACACCGAATTGTGAAGAAATTACGCAGGAAAGAGTTGCAACTTTGGCTTTACTATTGTCGTACACGCAGTCTAGGGGTAGGTATCTTTAACACAACAAATGCGTTAAGATGACACGAATTATCATCCCAGGGAATTCCAAACGTTGTCTTGATAGTTAGGTTTCCGGAGTTTTGGATCTACCCGGAACTTACACTCCGCTATATGATCTGGTCTCATACACACATTAGGTTCCGGAATTACTGCCTTCCGGAATCTAATCTGGATCTGACTTGATTTGGATTTCCACTCCTACTATCCGACACACCGATTTTTGGTACCTCTGTTTTACCCTCAGAGGGTCCTCACTTGCTCTTTCCGAGGGGTAGGGAACATCACCACTCAAGTTACACAAACATCAACTTCTAAACGACATACACATTCACATAAAAGTTTTCAGTCCGGTAAAGGGAGGGGAGTGGTCACCCTCTCAACTTTCCGGATTATTCACCCGGAAGATAGGTCACACAAAGATACACCCTAACCTGTCCTTACTACAATGACACACAGCTGACTTCCGGATCTAGCTTTCATCTCCTCCTGAGGTTGGCAGACCTTCCGGTAGTTTGGAAATCTTCCACTTGGCGGCTGTT
Source organism: Rhytidiadelphus loreus (assembly GCA_947034895.1). Classification (NCBI taxonomy): domain Eukaryota; kingdom Viridiplantae; phylum Streptophyta; class Bryopsida; order Hypnales; family Hylocomiaceae; genus Rhytidiadelphus; species Rhytidiadelphus loreus. Next base: position 64,036,252 of record OX344763.1, on the reverse strand, counting down.
GACTTCCGCACGAAACTACTCTCGAGTTCCGGATTAGCTCCCTGACCACTACCAAATCCCCACCGGATCACTGTTACAACAAATTAAAGGCACCGCACACAACTCCTCATTTGTAAACTAAACTCATCCGTAAAATAACCACAGATAGTTGGCTTCCGGAACTAAAGGACTTGCTTCTTAGCTATCGACTGCTCCTAAGATTGGCAGACCTTCCGGTGGTTTGGAAATATTCCACTTGGCGGCTGTTGACTTCCACACGAAACTACTCTTGAGTTCCGGACTAGCTTCCTAACCACTACCGGATACCACCGGATCACCGTTATAGCAAATTAAAGGCACTGCGCACAGCTCCTCAAGTACAATCTAAACTTATCCGTAGAGCGCCCTTAGTCGAATCCAGGGTTGTACACTGCGACAACGCAACAAACAGATGTCACACGACGTCCAATAAAGCCCTCGAGATGTCAAGTTGACCAAACGTCAAGTTGTTTTTAAAAAAAATCCTCCTTTGTTTATGATTTTGACATATTCAAGTCTCATTTTTAATAAATACACATAACATTTTAAATTCAAGTTCATAATTATAGTGAGATTTCAAAGTTTTTTTGGCTGTGAAAATGGCCCTACTCGACAACATGTCTAGTAAACTCATCACTTAGTGACACACGACATGCGACGTCAGACGTCATACACGACACCAAAACTCAAAATTATGTCAGACAAGACAACTCTGGCCGGATCCAGATGCCAACAAATCCGGACTCCTCCCTTGCACACTCTCCCTTACACACCCACCTACAAGTAACTAAGACGCGATATGCAAGAAAATGATTCCCAACGTGCTCTCTTCAATGCTTAGATTGAATGACAAAAAAAGAAATGATAGGCCACAAGCCAGCCTGCCCAAGAAAAAGCAAAACAAAAGCGACCAAATGATCCAACGCAAAACCCGGCCAACGGCCAAGTGACTGTTCCGAGAAAATTGGAAAGCCGTTGACATCCTAAATTTACAGAACAGCAGGTTCCACATCCGGAAAACCCGTGCCGGAAGCAAAAAAACAAAACTACCAAACTAATTGCCCTAACTAGTTACCTACCCTTCTAGGCCTTCTTCAATGTTGTTCCGCCCCTCGATACATGTGCTGCCAATTTCTGACGAACCTTCTTCGTCGGGGTGGTCTTCGTTGCGGATTGGGTCTTTAGGGGACCCGGATCCATCTCTGCATACTCCGAGCCGGAAGTGGAATTGGTTTCCGCTTCCTCCTCCTCCGACTCCAACACTTCTTCTGGATCGCTGGCAATCTTCCACCTCGTTGTCTTCTTCTTCGTGAGGTTCACCACGTCGATCGAGGTGGATGGCGGAGGCCGTGGAGGCATTTACTGCCTCATATGCGTGAATTTGTCCAGATGGGTCTAAGCTGGATTTTGAATAATTGTCCCCTGAGTTGCTATTCCTTCCGTAACTGCTGCGGAAGAGACAGGAAGGGATGGAAAGAGGTTTACCGGTGTAGTTCGTGGTGTCGAAATTGGATCCGGAATCTTCCTTCCATCCGTGATTTCCTTCTACGTTGAGGAACTTCCAAGTGCAGGCATTGGTTGGGTTGTGGTGCGCGTGCCGAGGTTCAGTTGTGTTGCCTCGGTGAACTCTGCTCCGAGAATTTTCGGAAATATGGTGGTGTCTAACCCCATCAGCGGATCAAGGTGGCCCAGCAACTGCCGCATCTCCTTGAGCGCTATCTCAATCCGCGCCTCGAAGTCAACTAAGATTTTCACCACCCTCGTCCCAGTTATGTGACCCTTTCAGTTCATCTGGTTATTCCAGAGCGCGGATTTGGTGATGACATCCGCCGGCGGATCGATGAGGTCCCTCAACTTCTAGACCAGGTTCGTGGCATTCGTCGCTTGCTTGTAGGCGGTGTTCATCTCTGCTTCCGCCCATACTAATCGCTCCCGGAGATGGTACCACTCTTACTCCAAGTTCCAAATCTTCTATCGTAGCACACGGCAAGCAATTTTCCTATTGTACTCCCCAAAACCACTCTAGAGTATAACAAAAGTGACTCTAAAGATCGAACTCACAAGATTCTGTGAAGTATCTACCCTATTTATGATTCTAAGCTCAATCAGTCTCCAAACTTCACCTTTTTTGGTCCTACTACTACAACTGGAAACAACACAACTAGCAGAAATTACTACCAGATTTTCTTCAATATTTCGGTCCAGGACATAATCCGGGCTAGGAAGTAATCCGGTCCGTAACACTACGACAAAACTAGGACCTTTGAACTTCTGGTCTTGGGTACCACTCTTAGACCTATCCGTTCCAGTTTACTTCCGCTCACTCCAGTAACCTATCCGGTTTAGTTTAGCCTTTGTTTCACCATCAGATGGTTCGCCGCTTGATTTTGAGAGTGGCAGGCCGCCGCTCCTTCCATGACTTATAGTGGCTGAAGACCCACTTTCCTATCCTCCAATCTCCTACTCTAATCTGGATCCAATTTGATCCTTCATAGTAACCCAGAAGATAATCTAGATTACAGGTCACACAAAGACCCCCCGTACGATCCGCTCATACTACAACGGCCTTGATACTAAGTTCCAACCGTACGAAGCTAGGTGATTGCAAGTCTATCCGTCCATTCCAACTCAACTAAGATTCTTCCGTTCACCACTACAGCAATGAGACCTCACAGGAGTTCAGGCACTCAACCGGATTTCCCACCCAAGAATTCTAGCGCGACTAAGGAATTCCTTCCTATTCGCCTATCCTAACAACGGCTTTCTCAACCGGAATACTAAACCTTAGAAGAACTGAGGCACTGGAATACACTTCCAACGCTTACTACCCACTCTCATATACTTAAAACTAAAACAAGAACACCAAGGGGAGAAATCCTCATCAAAAAACTCCATGCACTCCTAATTCCTCACTAAGCTGCCCTACCAAATACGGGAGAAACACAAAACAAAGAGCAAATAGAATACACAAAAGAACTTCAACAAAAAGAATGACTCCCATTCTTCTTTGCGGAGAATGATTTTATATACACTGTGAAGATCTCAAAAGCGAAAAGCGTCCCAGAAAGTCCGTGCAGATCTTTCGGGATAAGCTTCACTACTAGATCGGATCTAATCCGGTCCTAAATCCTAACTAACGAACCGGATCCTAATCCGGTCCGGTCCCTACCTAACCAACCGGGATCTAATTCGGTCCCGTTCCTAATTAATAATCCGGACACAACATCCGATATTTACAAAAAGGGAAACTCACACTAAGCTCCCATGCCTGTTCTTAGTGAGATACTAATGGTCTCGAGCGGAAGCTCGTCGAAGGCCTCCTGTAGGTTCTTGGCACTCTCTTCAGCAGCAGGATCCGGATGCTTTGGTGATGATTCTAACTCGATGTGCTCAGGAGATCCAGTCTGCTCCGATTTCCGTTCCTTCTTCGATTGGGGAGTCACATCTTTCCCCTTATTTGTTTCCATTCCTTCCGGAAACAACTCTAGCAAGGAGATATCCGAAAGACGGATACTCTTAGAGAGTACTGTTCCGATTAACTTTGCGCTGCTCATCTCCATCCGGTCCTCAACTTCTCGGGCTCCCACCATTTTCCAACAGCTTGTAGACTATCCGCTCCTCAATCGCGTCAGGGCTGAACCTTGATCTACGTAGCCGCAGCATGGGGGCGGTTCTGAGGTACTCAAAAATCTCCCAAATACTACCTTACTTTCCATTCCTAGCCGCACGTCCCGTTCCTCACTTTCCTTCACAGGTCACAACCAGAAAGCAACAAAACTGCAACTGCGGAAATCCAACCGCGCAGCGCACAAAAGAAATCCTCACTACTGACGCCTTTCTTCACAAATGCGAAGAAAAATCACAAAAAGGAGGCACAAAACAACCTAGACGTGAAAACGAGTCTCAATGCACAAGGTTGGAAAATGGGTACTAATTGGCGAGGTCTCCCCTTATATAGTCCCAAGGTCCCAAATTAGGTCATCATGACCTAATCCGGTTTGACCTAATCTGGTCTGCCAGAACTAATCTGGTCCAGACAAACCTAATCCAATCCAACCAAATCCGGTCCAGACAGATTCCGTGTCTGTTTAGAATCTGGTTAGAACCCTAACTCCAATACTTTTCTAATTTCCGGTTTTAACTTATTCCTAAACCGGATAAGAATTCCTTGAAAGGACTTTTGATCTAGTTTTTGAGATAACTTAACAAAACCAAAAATTCTTGTTGCGACATCTTCCCTTCCAGTAACCGGACCATCTCCGGATCCGGCCTTTTGTTAATGGCCTCGACTACTTCCGATTCGTTCACCACTCCCAATGTCTTGCAAACGCTCCGGATCAGTGCCGCCATTTGTTCATTGGTTGCCTTCGTACTCCTCAGCCAAGCGATTGTTGCTTTGAAGAGGTCTAGTTCCAGTTGAAGGTTCCGGAAGGAGATAGGATCCAAAACCTCGTTCTTTCCACGCGCAACCGGATTAGTGCTCACTGTCGGGACGACGGATTGTCTGGCAAACCGTGTTCCGAACCCAACTTTTCTTCTTCTTCAGTGTCGAATGCTTTTGGATCTTGATCTGAGGGAAGACCGTACTTCAGCACACTCTCTTCTTGCCGGTAAGTGATGGACTCCGGATTGCTAAGCATTTCCTACATATGGTACAGATGTAGGAGATACAGACTGATGGGACTAGACTTCTTACCCACCAAATTTCCGGCTAACTTATCCACGATAGAGTGGATAATGAGCCCCCAACTAACAAGACGAGGAGCTAGCTGTCCTCTCTCCCCTAGGGCTCCAAACACCGTATTTGCCAGTGTTACGGTAATCCGGCTAGGCTTTTCCGGATACAAGATGGGACTAAGGAACTCAAGCAGTCTCTGATCTCTAGGGTTTCGGCAGTCCACTACGGTGTATCCTTTTTTCGGATCGGCCTAATTCCAGAACTTATTTACAACGAACTTATTTGTCCGCCCGACTCATCTGGATCCTTTACTGGACGCAAAATATACCCCTGCCCACATTTCTACGGTCCAGGACTTCGGACAACCCCTAATGGTCAAATGATATTGATTAGGAGCTCTGTAAATGAGCTCCTCAATCATCTCCCCATTCCGGATGGTCTAGGGCCTCTTGAGGAACTCGAGATAGTCCATCTCTATCAAATCATCCTCGAGCTGCTGAAGGTGTTCCGGATCCTCGGGGATAGCCGGACTTATCATCTGGGTAGTGATCTCTAGTTTCCGCTGTTCACTAACTCCTGCCATAACTACGGACATTCCATCTTTCGTCCCACCTTTTGTCCTACCTTCCGGTGCAATCGGCACCGGCCTCCCTTTCTCTCCCTAGCGCGATCCTAACTCACCACACTTTCACTCACTAAGTGGCACACGATAAATCCGCGAGAGAAAGAAGGAGAATGAAGGTGGCAATGGGGATTAAGTACTATCGGGGTCACCGTTCCCGTAAGTTCCCTAGCCGGAACTAGGCTCTAGGGCCTAATCGACCTGAAGTTTCCAGTTTCTGGCTAGTGATTTTGGATTCCACTGTAACCCTAATTACAGTTTAAAACCTTCTATGGAAACCCTATTTTCTATTTCTTATTTTTGTCTTCCTATTCCCTATCCTAAATGGAAAATTTGAAATTTTTTACCCTTTTTACTTCTATTACCTATTTTTTTAATTTTTTTGGATGTCGCATACTTCCAAAACTATCATTCCCGTCGGGTGGTGAGGGATCTCACCCTTCTGTGTCTTTTGTTTCTAAATCTCGGGAACTGGAGGTCGTTGCCACTGAAGTTAGAGCGGATGGAGGTGGCCTTCCTACATCTAGAGCACCCCAGATGATTGAAAGTGAAGTCATTGCTAAGGAGATGTGTGATACTAATTGTGGCGATACTCTGGGAGACTTGAGTCCACTGAGTCCTGATACAATCCCTCCAAGCAAAACATATGTTGCAAAGAAGGTTCAATGTAGTGGCTAGGCTTATGAAGTTGTATCATTAGTACTCTATGAATAAAGTGGACATTTGTTTCTGCATTCCTAAAAGGTATTTTTGTGAGTGATCACTTGTCTCCCAGGATATTCCCATTGGAGTGATTGACGATGGTGTGGTAGGATTGTTGAAAGTTGTGCCACCAGTTGTAAAGGACGCTAGTGTCGTAGATGTGGTGAAGGACGCAACATTGGTGGAAGAGGAAAAGTTGCATGATTTGGTGGAGGAAACTAAGGCGACAATAGAAAAGGCCAGTGTGATTGAAGAAGAAAAGGAGGCCAGCGTGGTGAACAATGAGATGGGGGCTGATTTGATGGAGGAGACTGGGATGATGGTCCAGAAGCCCATTGTGGTTGAAGAGGAGAAGGTGGCCAGTCTGATACCGTGTCAGGTACCTACAAAGTGATATGTTGTGGTTTTGGACTTGAATGGACTTCTTATACACCGTACTCATGTGAACGAGAAGCCTAGATTTAAATGGAGACCAGGTCTCATAAAATTCCTTGATTGGCTCTATTTTAAGGCATGAATAGTATTCTGGAGTAATATGCAAGCGCACAACATGTTGCCTATACTAGAAAAGGTGCTGGCGGTTACTACTTTTCATGCGGATGATGTCTTGTATCTTTCCCAGTTAGTGTGCACTCAGTCCTTATATAGAAGCCCAGCTAATCCAAATAAGCCAATATATTTGAAGGATTTGACAACTTTGATTCAGATGGGCAAAATTATGTCTGTTGAAGATGTTCTCATGGTTGATGATAGTCCTCTTAAAAACTTATTGAACCATGTAAACAACGCTATTCACCCGCCAACCTATTCTGATCAGAACGGCGACTACTTCTTGTCGGAGTGTCTGCGGCCTTGGATGGAAGGTCTTTTTACATCAAACACTGTTGTGTCAACCTACTTCGCAGGTGCCAAGAGCCCATGGATCCGCTGAGTAGTGAAGCGTTTAAGATTTTGAAGGGTGTAAAGTGTTAAGCCGAAGTGCAAAGTCTTTTACCTGGAACACTCTAGATGCTTCATTTTGAGCCGAAACTCTTAATCCTAGCCAAACTAGTATTGTACATAGGATAGGGTGTAGTCATGCAGTGACTTTGACATGCTGTATCATTGTAATTTTTATAAATATACTTTTGTAAAAACTACCTTTTGTAAATACACTCTTATTACACAAGGTGTTATTGTCATACTTGTGTTAATTTTGTTTAATTTTGCAATTGAAGCATACATTGTTGAGTTGAATGGGTGGAATTCAGAATATTAGACAAGACCGATGATGTATATTAATCTATAATATTGCAATATCTAATATTGGGTTATAATAGTAAAGGAATTGTAGTGGTTTTGGGTTGGCATTGCAAGTGGATATTTCAGTTTTTGTATCACGAAGTACTACTTTTTTGGAATAAGTGCCATATTCTCTATGAAAAGAATCCTTTTGATCAATTGCAATGAATAATCTACAGCTAGAGCGCTCTAAATGATTGGAGGTCGTCTGTTTACAATTGACTATGTGGACGTGGGTCTTTGCAGAGGGTGGTGATCTTGGTCCTGACAGGTGTCTTGTGCATTGAGGATGCAAATGTCGATTTTCGACAGAACAAACACATTGAGGCCTTCCAGGATTTTATGGCGATTATGCTATCTAAGACTTCTATTGGAGTCTGCTTGAAAATGACCACTTCAAAATTGGAGGAGCTCCTTAGATGGATACTTCTACCAAAATCTTTTGCAATGTTATTTTTCATTAAAGGGACTGAATTACCGGGTAACTTCGGAGAAGTACCTCAATAGAAAGAATCTCTTCTCATATCTCAGTGCGTAACTTGGTTAGGAATTGCTATATTGTGTTTAGTGATGTGGACCCCCTAAACCGAGAGCAAAATTCAATAATAGCCCCGGTTGTATGGGTTAGGGATAGTCGGCTAGTAGATCTAAAATAGACTACCTTCGAAATTGCAAACAATGCTTTCTTAGTGCTTGATGGCAGACGCCTGTTAAGGTAGTATTTTCTAAAAGCGACCATTGAAGAGCTGGTCCGCCTTTTTCATAAGCTTACATGGATAAAAGTATTTTTGCATCATTTTTCAGAGAAAGAAAAATGAATGTGGAAACTAACACAATTAGTTTTGTATTTTTCCTAGCATTTTTGAATTACTTATATGTTTTCAAAGATTCATGGCAAAGGCACCTATTTGTGACCATAGGTCTCCCAATATCTGTCCACTTGCAATTTGTAAAAAAATGTGCAGAAATCGAAGGCAATGATTGGCTTTTGCAATAGAAAAATCATTTTTTTTCAATGCATTGAAGTGCTACAGTGTTCCATTTATGGATCACCATGTCTCCATTCTTCACACTAAAATAGGGGCGGTTTGAAGAAGGCGGTCACTTCTAGAGCATACTACCTTATTTCATGTTTCTAAATGAATGAATGATTTTGCCCTCATTATCCAGATGTCAAGGTGTGATGTTGAGGGGATGACATCATAGCGTCTCTAGATCTCCAATTTCTAAATTTAGTGTTGGAATTGTCTACTGAATGTGGGTGAAAGCACACTACAGTCGCCCTGCCAGCCCGATGTACATCCCAGTGCAAACTATACAACCTGTACAATTTTAAGTATGCCGCGTATTACGGTTGTTTCTTAGGACTCTGACAAAAAAGCACCAGTTTTTTTGGTTTGCTGTTAGCGGGTCCGTCGGTTCGGGACTTCGGTTTAGGCTGGAGTTCTAGCATCCTTTGTGGTTTAGGGTCTCTGGTTGCTTTGCGATGGTTTTAGGACTTTGGTGTTTAGAGTTATTTGTTCGAGTTTAAGGTAATGGCAAATAAGAGACTTGCAGATCGACGTGTTGGATTCAAGAGGAAAGGACTCGTGGGAGGGTAGAGGATTACAATGCAATGAGGGAGGGTCTCAGAGACGGGGAGGCAGAGAGGCAACGTCGACGTCGTCAATTGGTGAGGGAGAGAGAAGTAGCACCTCGTTTGCTTGTTGACCAAGATGAGGAATTGGAGATAGGAAGGGAGATGTCTCCACGGGAGCAGTCCTTTATTTTGTCCGAAATTGTGGATTTCTTCATTTTAAAGATGCAAGGCTGTCCACATGCATCTTCTAGGTTGAAGATTATGGAACTTTTTTGGAGGATGAACGAATCTCTCCATTTCTTCCTGAATATTATCCTCGTGGAGAGGATGCAAAAGCTCAATTTGAATTCCTCAAAAATTATCGATTGGAGTTGGATGTTGTGAAGGGGGTTCAATCAGCAGACATGCTCGCTAGAAAAGTTGTACTCTTAGAAGCCGTTATTTCTACTAGTGTGACTAGCACCAGAGCTTTGTCGCGAGTTCTCAAAGTTCATCGAGCTAATTTGAGGGTGACTGGCTATAACTCGCCGCAGTAGTGCACGTTTGCTTGCAAAACCTTTTGCACGTGTAAAACGAAAAAAGAGGCCGAGGCTGCCTACCGAGATCAAAGACCTTTTTACGAAGTGGTGGGTAGAAGAGACTCGTGTCAGCCCCAACAGAAAGGAAACCATCTAAAAATGGACGAGTCCAAATACATATGACAAGCACTGCACCCACTACTTACTAGAAAGTCAAGTACGATTGTAATTGCGGATAGCAATGGTCTAAATGCTCATTATAACAGTTTTGGTACATTTTGTACTAATTACTATACATTATGCACAAATATAATAGTATGCCTCATAGCATCAAGTATTTTTTCATTATTTTTTGGATCCCTGTAGGCCGTATTCTACAATCGGTTTACGGAGGCGCATCCAAATGTGACAATCAAACAGAGAGCGTTCGAGAAATTGAAGCCTTACTTTGTTAGTGTGCAACGAGCGGAATGTTTGTTGCTGTAGATACCATGTGGAGATTGACATGTTGAGGGAGGGCTTCAATCGGATTTGGGATGGCGCAAAGGGTCTACACTTTTTAGAAAAATGCCAGTGCGTTTGTGATGTGTGCCTCTTTCAACTCAAAGAAGAAGAGGCAAAGTATAAGGCACATTTGCAGACGTTTGCAAGTACAACAACTTTGTGGCAACAAATTGTTTGTCCTAAGTTGGAGAATGAAGAATGGCATGCACTGCAGTGTGTTATGGGTACGTGTTCCGACTGCGGTATTTTGAAGCTTAAAATTTGCCCTCTTAAGTTATCATTGACTTCAACTATCACTTGGAAATGCTTTGAGAATGAGATAATTGGCACCACACGAGAAGGGAAGCCCCGGAAGAGGATTGTCGAGGTATACAAAGAGACTTCTCCACAAGTGTTTTTTGAATATTTTAAGTCTAAACTACCCCAGTATGTGAAGCACAACTTCGTTGCGAGGTGGCAGGACAACCAATGCAAGCGTTCCATGCAATTCTTGGGCAAAGATGTGATTTTATCACACATTGATTTTGCAGAGAACTACACTTTCGAGATTCAAAACCAGATCTAGAGCATGTATTGGTGCTCCACACAAATCAATATTCTTGTCCACATCACGTATCGGTTTAAACCAAATGGAATGATAATGAAAGAATCTCATTTCTACATCACTGATGACTCGGTCCATGATTCTCTTTTTGTACAACATTGCTTGATGCAACATTGGAAATGGTTAGAGTCACAAGGTACGATTTGACATTGCTCCCAATGTATTGATTTTGTATTAAATTAGAAAATGATACAGAATGTACTGATTTTTGTACATATATTGTTGTATAGGGATTTGACCAAAGCACCACGTAGTGTGGTCTGATGGCTGTGTGGGTCAGTTCAAAGGTGCTCGACTTTTTTATTTTGTGGCCAGATATCCTGGCTTGACAAATGGTTGTACTATGAATTGGAATTTTTTTGGAACTGGTCACGGAAAGGGAGAGTGGGACGGAGTTGGTGCTGTCGTGAAGCGCGCTCTAAGGCAATCCCAACTACACAACACGTGGAGGAGGATGCAAAACGCTCATGATGCGGTATCTTTCTTGAACGAGACAATGGGAGGGACTGTTGACACGAACTTCGAGAAGACTAGTATCAAAGACGTTCTATCGTGTCACTCCGTATCGCTAACAGTAAGTGTCGTAAACTACATGTACTACCACATACACATATGCCCACATGCAAATCCACACTACAACAAGGCATGAATGAAGAACCATTCAATATTGAATGGTTCTTCATTCATGCCTTGTTGTAGTGTGGATTTGCATGTGGGCATATGTGTATGTGGTAGTACATGTAGTTTACGACACTTACTGTTAGCGATACGGAGTGACACGACAGGCCATTGTTGTAGTATTTGTTAGGTTGTTAGCTGGGTTTTCTTGCATGACGTGCTGATCCGGAATCTTCCGGGTTAGCTGTGAAGGAGAGTCGGTTAAGTAGTATAGGTGTGTATTGTTGTTGGTTTATTTAAAAGTAGCACTCTTGACACTATAAAATGCAGAGGGTAGGTGATCAACTTCCTTCCTTAAGCACAATATGCAGATCCCTCTTAGTTTAGAGGCTAAACTCGAATCCGGTTATGTTGACAGGAAGTTTCGAAATTGGACTAGCTACCCGATTTTTAGTTACGGTCCTTAATGTAGGAAGACTATAGATAGTAAGGGATTAGGAAATAGCTCAGATTCAGATCTAGAGGTGATTTGGATAGTTTAGCTTAGTTTCCCTACCAAATTTGAGTAGGTTTTGCTTGGGGTTGTTGTGGTAATCCTTGTCCGTATTTCCGGTTATTAAAAATCAGTGACAAATCTCTGTGGGAACGATAAACGAGTCACTTTAGGGCCTTTTCCGGTCTTAGAAAAGCATTTCGACTTTCCTATGCTACAACAGTGTCCTCACTGTGGTTTGTCAATGGTGAACCACTGGTTCATTGACTTCGTGTACTGTTATTTTCCCCCTCAGGTCTTATAAGCAATTGCCTTGGAGTGCTGCCGAAGCGATGGATTGCAATGCAGAGTCGTTGAACTTGTCTGACGTAGATATTGCACTAGAAGAAAACTGTGTTACGAAACCTGAAAACACGTCACCTTGTTTTTGTTAAGTTCCCGTTTCATAACACAGTGAAAACGCAGAAAAACACAGAAAAAACATTTTTTTGCGTTTTTTTGTGTTTTCACTGCATTATGAAACGGGAACTTAACAAAAACAAGGTGACGTGTTTTCAGGTTTCGTAACACAGTTTTCTTCTAGTGTTGTGAAGGAAATGCAGGTTTTTGCAAATGAAGTACCACGCTCAGGAGTTTGTAGAGACGCAGAGGTAATGTAAACAATGCTTCTTTCACTTCCTGAACTTCATTTAATGATTTCCGAATTTTTATTTGAAAGCATTCACGACGTACAGATGGAAGTGAACCTTATATTCTATTTGTTTGTGTTAGGGGCGATTTGCATACACTTTGACGGAGACCGCCGATTGCAATAATTCTCAGGTGAGTTATTTGACGATCATCATTGAAAAAACACATTATTTCGATACATGAATTTGTTATCCACAGTGTGGAAGGTGAATGTGAGCGAACGTAGCATTGAAACATTTTGCCCACTCTGACTTTGACAATTACATTGTGTGCATGTGTATAGGACGTTCATCATCTTGAAATGCGAGGAACTAAATTGAATAATTTTCAAGTGAATTAGAAAACTAACATTGGATATTTCTTCTGGAAATCGTCTGCATCGAAAACCTTTGTCACTGTAGATACAGTTCTGCCTTCATAGAGGGTTAGTTTTCAGAAGAGCATGCCGGAAATGTTGTAGTATTCGGTCATTCATAAATGCCGTGTTTCACTTTTCGTACGATGTAGGTCCCGTTGAAATAGGTTAATGGAGTTTCAACTGTTGTGATTAGTATGATGAGCGGAACAGGATGCAGAGGACTTGATTACCGTTGGTATGGTTTGATTGCGAAACCATCATCGAAATGTTGTCTGTTTTCTGGTATCGAACTCTGCCAAATGCCACATTCAGTCGTAGTGCATCTATTGTCTTCACTTATATGTTTGAATTTTTTTTATTTTTTAATCCTTGACGAGGACGGGACATACATAATCCGCAATGGGCATGTGAATTCATGCACTGAAGTTGTTGTCATGAGATGCCAATAGAATTGTCTTCAACTGAAGGGATATGTGGCCACATTCGAAGTTTTACCTCTCCCCTTGTACTTCTGCATAAAACTTATCCCAATGTTAACCATCCGCAAAAAACAGTAATCATATGTGCGTTGGTATGGACTAACCTGTTATAACTGCAGGAAACCAGTTGCCGTACGCCCTCGCATGTTATATATGTACAACAACCAATTTGGCCGAATTGCAGTCCGATGTTAGTGTCGTACGCGTAATACTGTAGTAAGCGCTCTTAACCACAACAAAGTGGCAAGATGACACGGAATATTGTCCCAGGGAACCCCAGAGGGTGTTCTAAATTCCGTCTAATCCGGTTTATTGTAACAACATCAAATTTCACTCCCCAACCGGATTCTATCTCTATCCGGACTCTCTACCGGATCCGGATTATCACAAACACCAGATCCGTAACTGAACACACGGTTTTCGATACCTCTGTTTTACCTTCAGAGGGTCCTCACTAACTTTTCCGGAGGGGTAAGGACAACACCACTCCTTGTATCATACTAACTCTAACTCCCTAATGACACGTACCCAAAGATCTTTCCGTCACAAACAAGGAACAGACTGGCTGACCCTCACAACTTCGGATTTCTCCAGAAGCAGGTCACTCAGAATACAACCCGACTCCCCTTGCTACAACGACAAATACAAGACTTACCCGGAAACTGAGACGGGGTCCGGTACTAGCACTCCAACTTATGTTTTGCAGACGGACGGAACTTTCCAGGTGAGCGGGGGTTTTCCACAGACGGTTGCTTATCTCCTCACGGAACCCTCCCTGGCCTTCCGGACTCGCACCCACACCACCAACGCCGAACTCCGCACAACTTCCTACACACGCTAAAACTGCTTCCCTGGACAACACACAGTTCACAGATCCACGAAACCCTGAATCCGGACTCCTCCTTACCACCTCTCCACTCTGTAGCCACAACCTTCAAGCAAGCGCCCAAGCAACCTTCAAACTCCCAAGGAAAAGGAAACCAAGGACCCACAAAGGAAACTAAGGCAATGAGTAAAAAGACAATAAACATGCAAACATATATTTACTACTCAAAATAAGGAATAGCAAGAAAAGGAATGAAGGACCACAAGCGGTCCCTTCCTTTTATAAGCAAAACAACATGCCGTAAAACCCGCGGAAAGTGCCACTAAACACCATCCTAAACTGCCCTAAAAGTCCGGACGGATAAGTTTAACTAAAACTTACCCCTGAAAATCCGGAATCCGGGTTCTGACTGAGACCCGGAACTCTAAGTCTAACAAAAAGAAAACTAAAAACACAATGAGTCTAACTATCTACTTTCCCTTCCGATGTTTCTTCGAACTACTGTCAAATCCTAACTGCCCCAGGGTACTAATCTTGCCTTGGGGTGTACAGAGGGACGCCTGGGTGATGATCGATGTCTTCCGGACAGGAGGACTGTCAAAATCTGTCTCGTCCGTATGGACGAGAGACCGGTCCGCCTTCTCCAACGATTTCGGATCCTCCTCCACTTCTGCTTCTTCTGCTTCCGCTTCTTCTACTTCCGCCTCCTCCGATATCTCGATGGGATCCGGTGTAGGTAAGGGCATCGGTGGAGGCGGTTCGATATCCTCGAACTGCTCCGGATGCGTCCGTGCCGGATTCTGGACAAGGTTGATCCGGGCATCCAAACTGCTCCGGACCGGCATATCCTGACCTAGAAATCCGGATGAGGGACCCCCTTGAGTGACAATATGGATCAGTGACCCAAACTGACCTATCCGTCTGATGGGCGAGATGGGAGGTTGAGTTGCCGGAGTTGCGATGACATCCGGAACTTCCGGAAATCCCCCAAAGTCGAGAGGCTTGTTCGGATCCATGTTCGCCATCATGGACCGGAACTCTTTCAATGATGCCTCCATTCTTCCGGACATCTCCACCATCACCCGGACTATCTTCGTGTTGGTGAGGGCTGCGGACGTCTTCTGCATCTCGTCATACAGTGCCACCTTGTGATATAGGTCCGCCGGACTGACCATCCATTTCTGGAAGGTCTGGATCGCTTGGTATGCCTTCTACGTCGCCCCTTGAGACTGGTGTAGCACTCCTTCCGTCCAGATCAGCTTCCCCTTGAGCGCGTCCCGTTCCGTCTTCAAGTTCCGGATTTCCGTCCTCATCTCGTTCCATTCCGACTCGGCTGGTAACGCCTTCAGCGCGTCCACCAGGTTTTCCGGTTCGCACTTCACCACTTCCGCGGACCGGAGGACGATCTTCGTGAGCCTGTCGTGGTAATCCTTCGCGGTCCGGATCCACTCTTCTCCGCACTCGAAGAAGCGGGGTCCTTCCCACTCCTGTTTATCGTGGATGAGAAAGGGACCCGGGAATTTACCTCTGGCAGTTGGAAGTGTAGACTTCCGTCTTTTGCTTCTCGATGGCTGGTCCCGTTCCTCCTTCTCCCTCTATGTCTACTTCGGTTCCGGTTCCGGCTTCTCTTCCTTGATCTCCGGCTTGACTTCCGGCTTGGCTTCTTCCTCCTCATCCTCAGACTCCTGCGTCTCCTGCTCCTCGTTGTCAGAGCAGTTGCATTGGAGCATGATGAGCCCGGTCTCGTAATCCGTCGCCTCGTCTTCCGTCAACAGTTCCCGGTGCAGCGCCCCACCACGCTCGCCACGATCCGGCCCCAGTTCACGACCCGGTCCTGAAATGCCCCGAATATCGTGTTGGCCATGGTTACCGTAACCCGGGAACTCTTATCCGGGTAGAGGATCGGTAGCAGAAACCGGAGCAACCGCCTATGCCTCTCGTCCCAGCAGTCCTTGATCGCGTAGCCCTCCTTCGCGTGTGGTGGGTTCACAAATTTGTGCTGGTGGTACTGGTCCGTCCGGGCAGCGAATCCGCTTCCGGTTTGGGAGAACCCGTACACTTCTGCCCACAACTCCTCCGTCCACTGGTCCGGATGCCCACGTACGGTCTGGTCGTACTGGTTCGGAGCACCTGCCGCCAACTCCCGGAGCACCTGGTCACTCTAGACGTTCCAGGGTTTCTTCAGCAGACCTGCACAACCTAAAACAACCAAATCGTCCTCTAAATGCCGCAAGTGCAGCGGATCTTCCGGATATACCGGACTGATCTTCCGGGCCGGTACTATATACCACGTACTAACCCCTGCCATCCGTCTCACCTCTCCTATCGCGGTAACCCTAACTCACCACACTTTCTCTCACTATCAGCCAGATGCGGAGCAACTGAAAGAGGGCGAGAAATGAGGAGGAACTAGGTTTATATAGAAATCCTGCGCCCAACGTTCACTGTAACGGGAACGCAGGCTATGGAACACCGTAACGTATCCCTAGTCTACCGCCGCAAGCTACTGAATTTAATGCCTGCGTTCCGGGTTCCTGCGTTCCGGCTCCTGAATCCGTCCACCCGGATGTCAAGTTCCGTCATGATTCCGTACTGGTTCCGGAACGAAGTCTAAACTAATTCTAAGTATTTATTTGTTTCCGCTAGTCTATGCCTAAACTAATTTTTTTCAATTTTGATCTATTTTAATTTTTCTTAGTCTATTAAGGTCCATACTAAGCTATTATGGATTCCGACAGTTAGGATTTGCAGGATTTCCGATGTAGCACGTGTTTGGAAATGGTTTTTTCCCACACTTTCCATACGGTCAGTACAGGGGCATCTTTCCAGCGTACGTCGTACCTTCTCAGAACTTAGGCAGCATGGGTGTCATCCATTCTCAGGGGGGACCAATGGGGGCTTTGACTCGAATGCTGCATGGTCTGACATGCAGAACACAAATCATCCGATTAATGACATATTGCAGCGGCAACCAATGTTTCCTCAGAATGAGCAAATGAAGGAACCTCAGACTCTGTCGAGGAAGATACCTTCCAATAGTGGAGGAATCTGTCATCCTCATAGAATGAATCAATTAAAAGCGAGGGAGGGAAATTCCGAAGGCCAGACGTAGGCAATGAAAGTGAACAGTGTTGTAGTTGGACATAAGGACACGCAAAAGCCCATGAGTGCTTTACCACAACCTTGCAAGTTACGACATTTGCCTCCATGGAACTCAGAAGATACAAATAACGGACCAATGGGTAGCGATAGCGTAGAAACAGAGAGGAACGTCTCAGGTACGCTGAAGCATTCCATGACGCCGTCAAAATTCCCAGTGGATTTTCAGCGAGGCATCAATGACTCAAGTAAG
Organism: Rhytidiadelphus loreus; assembly: GCA_947034895.1. Lineage (NCBI taxonomy): Eukaryota > Viridiplantae > Streptophyta > Bryopsida > Hypnales > Hylocomiaceae > Rhytidiadelphus > Rhytidiadelphus loreus. The sequence continues at coordinate 64,018,930 of OX344763.1, read as the reverse complement.
TCAAGTACACCTCCTTCTTTAACCAAACGGACAGCTAATAGAGGAGACGAAAGGTCTTATCTGAAGGAAATAAAATTGACCATTTCGGAGGGAAGGGTACCACAGGTAAAAGTAGATCAAGATGAAAACGGTAATATAGTCCGTTATAGGTCTTAGTTCATGAATGCCCTTAAGTTAGCCGCTCATGCCATTGTCTAGGGCGCTTACATAGACGTAAATGAAGAGGATACAATGAAGCAAATAATGGAGGAGGTTTTCCGACAGTTCATTTTGTCTCAACCATTGCCACCTGGAATGGTAGAGTCTTACTTGAAGGGTTATTTCAAAAGACTTAGATTTGAGTATCATTAGTTTTGGCTGAAACACGGAGATGAGAAGAAGCTTGACGATTGTAAGAAAGCGGCATGGGTGGAATTGATAGAGTACTGGAAATTGGTTGATGGGAGTAAGGAATGCACGCAGAACAAGATGAATGCAGAAGCCCGTAGAGGGAATTCGGTAATATTCTTTCAGAGCTGTTTGTTTTCGTTGATGACAGATTGCCTTGCAAAGTATTCACTTCATGTTTCTAGAAATACAACTGTGTAATGTATTTTGCAGATTCACAAACTTTTGAACAGAGTGTTTACTAAAGTCATTGGATGTAGCGCTACACATTTCCCTGCATTGAACTGAAACCATGGAGTACAAATCATCTGAACCGATACAAATTAATTATTACATGTAGTGATTTCGATGTACATGTACCGGATTTCATTGGTATACTTTTCAAAAATAGTACACTGACATATTGCATGTCATCTCGGTTGTCCACTTGTGTTGTCCATGAAATGTAGTTGAAGGGGAAGACGAAGAGTGAGGTGCAAAGCATGGCGGAGCAAGATATTGAAAACGTCGAAGGACCGGGTTCACCTACATACGAGGGTGGAGGTTCTGCTTCAATGTGTAGGATTGTGAGTATTTCATTGGAGAATAAAACAATGTACAGCGTATTGGGAGGATTCTAGAACTCGTATGAATTAGTCGATGAATTATGGTGTGGAAAACATGAAATAAAAAGGACATGTACATATTCAGGAGACAAGTAGTAGAAACCGTTGAATTGACAAACGTGTACCGCAGGACTGTCTCGGCTTTGATGAATATACGCCGAAGAATAGTAAAACGTGTGATGATGGAGCAATCCGGAACCCAATGGAAGACATCAACAACAAATTGCACAATGTTGTGGACAACATTTTGGCGTCCTTTTCATCAAGGTCGCTGCCTTTGCAATTGCTGAGCAAAAAGTTGCTAAACAGCAAAGCAAGAGTGGAGCCACATGGAAGTCAGAATTCCAAAGCATCGAAGCATGTTGGTAGGACAGCAGACGAAATTATATTTAGTTTAAAGCGTCCAAATGAGGAAGATACTTTTTTCCCGATGTCTACAAATTATTCCACAAATACACAAGGTCATATTGGAGGGATTGAAAACGTGAAGAGTGAAGATAAAATGAAAACCGCAGACCAAGGAGTTAAGAAAATGCAGTATACCGTCAGAATGGCGGGTTCCGTAAATGGTTTATCATACAAAGGAAGGGTTCTGTTTACCAAAGACATTACGAAGGGTACATTGCCAACACAGCTGAAATTTAATGTGCACGCAGATGGTGCCGTCACTAAAGTGGAGGTTCTCATACTTTCCTTCGATGCATCCTCGGACGAGGAAAAGTTGAACCGTTTGGGGAAAGGATGGATGATTCGTTCAAATGACGTAGTCCAAAAATGCAACTGAGCATACACGGTAGAAATTGAAGCATGGCTGCGGTTAGGAGCATTGAGCAGGAAAGCGGCAAGTGAGAATGTCATAGAAAGCATAAAGAAAATTGAGAAGATGCCCAGAAGTAATTAGTCACAAACGGAGATGTTGTCGAAGGCGAAGCAAAAAGTTCAGTATGAAGAGGAAGCACTACATCTTGAGGCGTTTGAAGAATTGTCGAAAGGAAATTCATCGATACATCCATACAAAATGTCTCAGAAATCGCAGACTGACGGGAACAACGATAAGGCAAGGAGGTCAGACGAAGAGTTAGAGGAGCCAAAGTACATTGACAAGGATTTAGACGACCAGAGTGACGATGAAGAGCTGCCAGTTCCGCCGAGGGAAATAGTGAAGCGCAAACTTGTTGACGAACACGCCAGCACTAACGTTAGAAAAGAAATGAAAGGTAGATCTCTGAGGAAGACAGCACCTGCTCAAGTGAAGAAGACAAAGATCAATGGAATGGATGCGGCTCTCATAAAGAAGTTACAATTCTATAAGCGTTCGAGAATGCGGTGAGTTGTATGACAATGTATGTAAAGTCGTAGGGATTCCAGGCATGTCCACGGCTGTGAGGACCTAAAAAAACGACAATTGGGCATTACGAGTTTTGAATATGAAGCAGACGTCAGGCAAAGCATATTTGACGTTACTTTGGAGTAAATACTAAACAGCATTGACGGAGTATGTAATAGGAGTTCACGGATTATGTGAATAAGTCTAATGCTACTTTATCGTGGTCTTCCTTATACAGAATCCCATCAAGAATAGAGTGAAGGTATGGGTGCTACATCTGAAGTATGTCGGTAAGGTGGTTGCCGAGGAGCACGCAGGTGTTAACCGGAAATCAAGGTGCGTTGCGTCGGCAAACGAAGTGTGCAAGGAAGGTCAGCAGCTACTGTCAATCGCACAAGTTTTTTTTCAAAAATACACCCATCATGTACGACGCACAAACTCGGTTTCCTAAGAACATCTACTACCTGGATCAAGTTGCGGGTCTGCCTAATGCGCAAGTTCTTTGGTGCATGTGTCACTTGATTGAGATTTCGGCACTAGATCAAGTGACAAGATTGCTAGGGGAAGTCATTCAACCATAGTCTCGAGAAATTGAAGACAGTGAATCAGACTTCGAGGACAGCATCCAAAAAAAAGATCCCAAGAAGAAGTCCGTTGTCGTGAAAGATATGAGGAAGGGCCGATCATCAGGTAACGTTTTACCGAGTGCAAGCGTTTCTAAAGTATATAGAAGCACTCGGAGGGAGTGAAAGTCGTTGGTCCAGTATTACAGAATCATAAGAATTTGTTGAAAACAGACGTCTGTAATATGTGGGTGAAAGCACACTACACTAGGTACACTTTCAGCAAAAATTAGGAGTACTTTTGAGTACTGAAAGTACTTTAAGTACTTTGGTGGAAATACCATTAGGGCATGAGGAAACTTTAAATTGATGATAATAGAATCTTACCTTTACAAAGTAACATCCTTAAAGACTAGGAAGAATGGAATTTGAAAATGAAAAATGCAAATAATGTTGAAAGTTTAAAACTCAATGTACCATAAGTACTTTTTCATGAATAGAGGCAACAAGAAAAGTTATAAAAATACTCAAAATTTTGGAAATTCAAGCACTAGCCATCCTACAATATGCATAAGTGGTGTTTTATTCATCAAAATATCAACCAAAATAATGTTTTTTTAGTCCTTTTCCCTCCGCAGAAGATAACACTCATCTGACTTCCAAATTCCAATAGATATTGCAATTATGGTCAAACTATCACCAAAAATCCCTTGTATAATACATATTCTACCATTGTGCAAACTATTGTGCCTTTTCGATAGTTCATTTGGCCTCCACAAAGTACTTTGTAGTTTTTTTGCAAATCTGACGTACGTTTTTAGTTGGTAAAGTACTAAATAGATGCTGGCTGATCCACTGGATTGGATTAGAATGTGGTAAAATACCTTCTCTACATAATTGCTTACAATTGGTTTCAAATAAAAAGCCAAAACATTGGAGGGGGTATCTTTAAAAAGTACTTTTATATAAATACTTCCTCCAAAAGTACTTTTCTGACGTACTTTTTAGGGGGGCGTAGTGTGCTTTCACCCATATGTATACGGGAAAATGTTATAGAAGATGTTAGTAGTGTAGAAATGTCACAGTGCGTGTTATATTGGTGCGTTGTTTGTCTTGTGAACGTCGTCCCGTAATTTTCCTTTGTTTACTTATATAGGCAGCAAGCGATTTAAGTAAAGAACGTATTTCCATACTTCACTCATCTATGGTTTATGATGCTCTAATCCGCTAATGTGCAGTAGTATATGGAAAAAACAATCGTTTTCCAGAATACAAATTTTGTATTACTAACAGTACGTGGGTTCCAATAGAAAAGATGCTTTGAAGGTTGAAGGCGAATGGAATCATGCATTGTATGCACAGATTGACAATATACTAATCTGTATTTGAGTCGTATGTCATCAGTCATTGTCATTATCAGTGTTGATGCAGGTCGGTGACAACGAACGCTATGGCGCTTGACTGTATAATGAGGGGAGTGCATTTCTTCCACTTCTGAAGTTCTGTTTGCGTAATTGGAGGTATGATATTTTTACATTCAATTGAGGATTGCTCGTGCAGGACGACAGAGAAGCGCATTACTTCATCCGCATTGGTTATGTTTTTGTTTTGTTTTTTTATTTTCACGGAATTTGAATTTCACAATTATTTTACGCCTTGTTGTCGTCACTTTTTAGAAATTGGCGATGTCTTTGACAGGGAAAGCGCATGCACGCTGTCGATGCTTTTTGGAAATTGGTGGTGTCTTTGGAGGGAGGTGAATATTTAGATGTTGTGAGTACATCTGAGATGAAGATGGAGCGCATCACAACTTTTTGGCAGACTTTTATATTGAGCGGTATTGTAGGAAAATGTTGATTTTAGTCATAGCTGATGCAAGCATGCGTATGTGGTAATGAAGGAATGATTTGCGTTATGAATCATGATGTCTTCATGTATTTTTATGTGCATTGGATTGTGTATAGAGAAGTTATTGCAAATCATGGTGGAAAGAATCAATATTTAAGAAAAATTTGGTGAATTCTATAGAAAGCGTTGGAAGAATTTTATATGCGAAGTGACACTGTAATGAAATTCAAATGTCGACGATTTTTTGAGGGAATTCTTGCGTACCGAATTCGTTGATGAAGTATTGGGAAGAGGAAGAAGACTTGAATACTCCATTCAATATGAAGAGTACTGTGTAGATGTAGTCACTTCCATAGAACTGCTCACCGTGTAATGCAATTGTCCAGATGATTACGTACAGTACTTTCATTGAAGTTCTGGGAGTACATATGGGGTTATCGTATGCGTACATGAATTTTTATTCTGAGCCGTGACGGAGTTTGACGTCACACACTTCATAGACTACGACATATAACATGGACTGTAAGTGGTTGGTTTGGTGGATTAAGTGTTACGTGCACAAATGGGAGTGTACGTATACTGTATGCGTAGGGGCTGTTGTGATGTCAATCCACTTGTATATATATGTACAAGAAGATCATGCAACCTGGAAAGTTTGATGTCTTGCATGTCGGGCAATTCATGCATTACTATATTTCAGAAACCAAATGACATTGGACATGTGAAACTATGCATATTGTCATTGTGAGGTTTGACTGCGGACTTTTGCGCGCTGTACATAATATTACAATTGCGATTTTTACATGACTGTGTTGAAATTGTAAAAAGATGACTTGCACGTAGTGGAAGGTAATGACGACTGTTTGTGTGTACATATGTGAAGCCAATGAAGTACGAGTTTGTGGACGTATGAATTAGAGTTGCATAATGTCAGCGCTTGTAGTGCGAGTGGATCTTGCCTTCTGCATGCACTGCGATTGCAACTTGTATAGGAAGTTGAGTACGAACAACTTGTAGTCGAAGACTAATACAAGTGCAACTTGTAACGGAAATCGACTACGACTAGAAGTGGAAGTGGATGTCGACTACAACTAGAAGTGGAAGTGGATGTCGACTACGACTACAAGTGGAAGTCGATGTCGACTACTAGTGCAAGAGGTTCTTCACGTCAACTACCACTGCAAGTGGTAGTCGAAGTGAAGAAGTAGTGCAACTTGTAGTCGAAATCAAGTACAAGTGCAGTTGTAGTGGAAGTCGACTACGAGTGCAAGCGTATTCAAATTCAACTAATTAATGAAGACTGCAAGCATAATGGTATTCGAGTACGATTTGAAGGGAGTGGAAGTTGAGTATGAGTGTAAGCGTAGTGAAAGTGGACTACTTCTGGAAGCGAATGTGGTGGGAGTAATATTACAGTGAGTACGCACTTGTACGTAGTACGCGGAAGCAAATGACACTTGCAATATATTGAAGCGGACACATATATACAACGTTTGCAAGTGAACATGCAGTACGTCTGTAGTCTCCGTGCTTCAATGACCTGACTACGTTTGCAGCTAACTAGTCTACGTATGTACTATATATGAGTGTGTGCTTAATTGTGTATGCCAGAGCGATTGCATGTCCATCTCATTTTTGTATGATTGTTCTGTACACAAAAGTAAGTAATGAAAACTGCGTCAATTAATGGAGTACACGTACGTACAGTAGTTGAATAAACGAAGTAGTGTGTGAAACTTTTTTTATTTGACAAATTCAGATATTCAAGTGTTCTACCGTAATATATATATATCAATCGCTAGATCAATGTTATTGTACATAAAAATTTGGCACGCTGAAGTACATGCAAGCGTTTCCAAAGGCTCTATTAATTGTACATAGGAATAGATGAGCATGCGACAGTTAAAGAATTGAGTGACTACCGCATGAATTACGGAGAAAACGCAGATAAACCAACTATCACAAACAAGTGACCAAAAAAACCGTATTAGAAAATTTACTACGGTTTTTTTTTACCATGTTCTGGTATAGTGCATGAAATTGTGACCACCTACTATACCATGCTCATAGTAGTACATGTGTGTCGTGTAATGGTTAACTAAATCCTCCAAATACGCGCCAAGTTCAGCGTCCATGTCCTCAGCTAAGTAAAGGTTCTCGGTGTCGACGCATTCCTCCAAGTTGCTGACGAAGATGTCTTCTTCATTATGCAATGCGTCGGCTTCTGTTGACATGTGTTGCGTAGAAGTACTGACTATCATTTCCTCACTACCGATGTGCACCCCCCCGTACGATCTCTGCTGGTCACCATCGCTTGGACACAACTGTCAGCACTGACGTTACTGTAAAACAGGTAGACGTCACTGAAGACGTCCACTACAACGTCTTCGAGAGCATGTTAACTTGACAGTGGACGTCCACTAAAACGTCTTGTAGAACAGGTGAATGTAGCAGCGGACGTCCACATCAACATCTTCAAATTAACCGTGTGAGGCAATAACATTTAGAGCGTTAGCGCATGGCGTGTGAGGCACTTCTTTTGTACGAGAAAGTACGTCACATGCATGAGAAGTAGACAAAGCACCAATGACTTCTTTGTGCGGCCTGCAAGTCGTATATGTAGCGACATTTTCTGTTCTAGAGTGCCGTGCTAGCATGCTCCAAATCCATACAGACGTACAGAGTATGCATTCTCCTTCTCTGTCATTGTTTGATGCTATGGACAAAATGCAAATACCATGTTCGAAACACGCAAGCAACGTTCTCAACGACGTCCACGATAACATTGTCAATGACGTGACTATGTTCGTAGGAATAGACAGACGTTGCATCGGACGTCCGGCGGAACGGAACCTCCAACATAGCCGACTACTATATTGTCCCCTTCGCGTACTTGCTCATTCCACCACGTGTCCAACAGTACACATCGTCATGTCAGAACGAAGTGTGCACACATTCTTGCCAACGGTCGACCGCTAACTTCACATGCCCTGTTGTGCACATGCCTCTGTTGGTAGTTTGCTATGGCTTCAAATTCAGTAGTGCATGATAGGAATAGAGTAGGATGGTTTGATCAGGGTTTACCTCATACGGCGGCAATCAACATGTGCGTCACAGATGCAGCGCTGCAAGTGTTTCTAAACTTCGTGCAGGAAATTGCGTTGTCTGCATCCAATGCAAATCCACGACAAAGCAACGTAGGAGGATTCTACAGTTCGGATCACTCCGGCACTACTCAGATTCCAATGACAACAGTTGCTCCAACATTGTGCACGACGATTCCGTGCGCCGCCAAACCTCCGTCTGTGGTATGTCCTCGAACCCTAACACACATGCTTGGTCGTCATATTGCTTTTAATTTTTCCGAAATTATGCGTTACTCAATACAAAGTGTCTTCTGCACGGTTTTCTGGCTTGCGATGCCAATGTCCCCATTAATTTCAATACTACGCCATAGCCCACAAGGTAGACACATGCACGATGATAGGCACACCGGTCATAGAAGTGCCAAAAGGCTAGGGTTCTGCTGCTTTTCTAGTATATAGCTCATGAAAACGTTTGCACTGCATGTTCTGCAAAACAACATTTCTCATGCCATTGTTCTTTGTAATCCTTCAGTCGCTTGCATGTAGGACGTCGGCGCCTCGAATTGTACTACATTATTCTTCAGTTCTTCTCCATGTTGTCTTCTTCCAGCAAAGGTGATATTCCCTGCTTTGGTTCGTAATGTAAAGCCAGTGCCCTCGGAAGGGTGGAACATGAAGTTCAACGCCTCTAGCCGATGCTAATTATAAACTATCCATAGCTACAAGTGTTTTTTGGTTTTATAATTTTTGCACTGCCGTTCAACAAAGTGTAGTGGCGATGCTACTTGAGTATGAACATACCAAAGTCCCCTATAGCCAGTCCTTCGTCAATTGGTCGTCTGCATTGCATCATGCTATATGCTTGTGTGCACTTCACATGACCGCCGTGTGAGTGTAGAGTTTCCACTTTCCGTACTATTCAAGTGCAGCTAGGAGTAATGCATGTCAATGGCGATTATGCCATACTTTCGAAGTATTTTCCAGTGCAGTATCAGTCTTTGTTGCTGTAGGAAGAATGAGAGTCGCATGCACACTGGAAATTCATGACGCATAACCCTTACAACATGCGCCATTGTAGAGTGCATTCTGTAGTTATTAGGGATGTCAGTTCTTGCCCAACGTCTTTTTGAGCTTGTTGTGGCATTGCTTTCGTAGGTTTCCAATGAAATTGCACAGAGCTTGACCGTAGGAGGATCACAAATGGCACCCCGTCGTGCAACTCTAGTGAAGCGAATGGAACTACCTTCCGAAGCACATGGCAAAGACAACAGTGACTGAGAGGATGACTTTCAACAGAATCCACGGGAGCAAAGAATGCGTCAAGTTGGAGAGGTTCGCAGCAAACGAGCACACGACAAGCAGGCCATAAATATTGTCCAAGGGAAGGGAAAGGCCAACGCATCTTCATCGATGGCGCGGCCGAGGAAGTGGAAGGTTGTGGCCTTTGAGGAGCGACCATCATCAGAAGAGGACCGTCCTCCGTCGCAAAAGGAGCATGCACGCGCCATATCCACGCATGACAGGTGACTATTGTCGCCCTCCGTCTCCCGTGAGAGTCTTGCACAGCAAAGCAGCCTTTTCATCGTCCGGGCCAATGTTGTTGTTCTTCACAATGATGTGCTCATGTTCTTCAGAACAGTTGTGCCGTGCAACATGCTGTTACTAGAAGAGTATAGTGGAGGGGTATGAAAACCGTGGATGTTGGCGTGGACGTTGCGGAAATCATCACAGATGTTTTTGTGGATGTCCTCATGGACGTCCTTTTTGTCACGTGCAACATGCAATAGGACGTCGAAACTCTGAAGATGCAGGCTTCACATCCATCTTTGTAAACGACAAGGGTGGAGCACAATATGTATTCAGGCTTGCTTTCTTCAAGTAATTGCACCTGCTTTTGCAAGCTTGCCAGGACTACAGTGATTGGCACATGCGTTGACATTCGTACGTAGCAATGACAGTTCTCAAAGTTTTGTTTTCCTTATGCAGCCTTCCATCTGAGAGTGCAGAGGAAACAGACGAAGCAAGAAAACATACAACTGATGATGACGACGACATGGAGGTCCCTGTGTAGCAGCTGATGGATGTCAAGGGGAAGGTCATCAAGAAACCGATTATGGTAGACAACATAGGCTTCCCGCATGGGAAAATGATGAAGACATTGCGGGAGGACGTTCGCTTGTTTGTTGCTGATCTCGATGTCACTATGGGCTAGGACCAGCAAGAGAAACATGACCGGAAACGTTTATATGAGAGACTATATGTAGGTATAACAACACTTAGCCTTGTCGTCACGTAGATAATCTCATAGGAATGCTGCTCTGAAAGTCGTATGTGGTAGGCTTCTGTCCTTCAGCTCACCATCTGTAACGTCACTTCCTATGAAGACATTCAAGATGGCAATATTAAACTTGTTTTCTTTCCATTTCTGACATGGTGTATAGAGTGTGCAGGTTGAAGACTGTGGTCCTCGTATCTGAGGCAAGTACCACATTAGAGGAGTTTTCGAACCCTTGGAGGGCCGTTTCAAGCAGCTGCGGGGGAACTGTCCCCCTGTAGTTTTCGGGGAACGGTTGTTCCAGATAAAAGAATTTCAAAAAAAAAAAAAGAAAAAAAAAAGTTTTATTCTTGAAATGCAAAAAAGAACAGAAAAAAAAAATTATTTTTTTCCGACGTGGAAGTCGCCATTTCATGTTTGCAAGCTGCTGCAGCCCCTTGCGAACCAGTTCCCGCAGTCTGGGAACTTACAGCCCTCCGAGAGGCTGAAATCTCCTCTAATGGTAGGAATGACTGAGCACGAAACGGAAGTCCATTTCTAATGACATGTACTGTTGCTGGCAGAGTGGCGTTTGGTAGGCCCGTGCATGAAGATCAATGACCACTGGCTAGCACCACTGATCACGAAGGCTTTGATTTACGCTCGCTGGAAAATCAACCAGCTCATAGATGCCAACAAGAAAAAACTTGCTAACGTCAACCTCGAACAATGGAATATTCTATGCGCTAAGCGTAAAACAGAGGAGTCGAAGCAGATGTCAGAGCACATGTGGTCTATTTCCAAAAACAAGGGCTCCAAGGCTACACAACTGCAAACAATCGAGAGGAACATGCTTGTGCAGTTAGTAAGCTTCTCAATTGAACTGTAATCCTTCTCTTGTACTAGACATCTGTAGTACCGGGTAGAAGAGAACGTTCAATTTCAATGAAGGCGTCATGAAGTACACATAGAACTACTAGTTGGAATGATGTATGTTTTGTATACGACGTCATCATTTTGCAATGTTGTGGACAGCATTCATTGCTGTGCTTGTTGTTTGTGCAGACATTGGACAAAAAATGTCCTCCACTTCCGGAGGAAGTTGAAGCCGCGGTTGCAATAGAATTCACCTGCCAAGAAGAGGAGAAGCGTCGAGGTCCAGTTGATTCGTCAGTGGACATGGATGAAGTGCGCACACGCCTGAATGCCATGGAGTTGGCAATGGCACTTCACCAATCGAAGGTCGATGCAGCCCAGCAGCACTTGGGGGCGTTACTTATGGACGTGCTACAGAATGAGCTTGGCAGTGGAAGAAGAACTATGCAGGAGTTGATTCAGCCTGCCATGTTGACGGGCTCTGACGAGGGACTTGTTGTTTCCAAAGACTGTACAGCATTCACTTTTGTTGAAATGAATGCACTCCTGGAAAGCGTTGGTGATGAGGACGCTTAGGAGGCCACAACAGTAGGGGAAGGTACGACAAGTCTGCATGCTCACGTCGTGACCGACGTGTCTTTGATTCCAGTGACGGAGGTCACAAAAGGGGCGGATGTGCCTGCTCCATAGTGTGCCCAGGAAACCGTCAATTCTCTGGAACTGCTTAATCCTGTGAATGCAGAAAATAATGTCGCGGAAGATGTGGACGTCTATGCGCTTGGCGATGACTCTAGCATTGTTCAACCGATTGATTCTGAAGTCTCTATCGAAGAGAATGCAGTACTGGCCAGGGTTGTCCCCGTCACGTCCTGTCCATCCGTTAGGATTCAACTTGGCGTCCGTCGGGATTACAAAAATATTAAAAAAATAAATTTTTTTTTTTTTCGCTGGACGGTCCGTCCATTGACCTAGACGAGTGGTCTGTCGACTTGGACGAGTAGTCTGTCCACTGGGACGGTCGGGCCGTCACCTGGATGGTCAGATTGTCGACCTGGACGGTGGACGGACTAGCCGTCCAGGTCAACGGACAAGCCGTCCATTAAAAAAAAAATCTTTTTTTTTTTTTTTTGGGCTGACGGCAATACCGACGCATTAGGACGCGTTAGGACGCGTTAGGACGAACGCGTCATGACATCCGGACGTGAAAAGCCCACGTCACATCTGGATAGACAACCCTGTATTGGCAAAGGTTAGTTGCTGAGGCTCCCAAATTCTATTCTACAACATTGGGAAGCAAATGCCCATGCAAAAGGTAGGTACACGAAGTTATTGCATACTTGCTGTAACTACGTAAATGAACATGTTGAACGACAGTAGGAAAATGGAAGCGGATTTGCTAATCGAGGATGTCTTGCGGCTCATCGTCATAGACATACTCGTGTACCCAACTCGCTTTCAGTGTCCCTCTTTGGAATGGCAATCCGTTGCATGATCACTCTGTGTTCTTGCGGACGTTTGGAAAGAAGTGTTGTACAACAATGTATTGCGGACCATGCGTGTGTAGTAGTGCCCTTCATGTCTGTGTTCATGTATACAGCATTGTGACGTTGTTTTGCAAACCTCCCTTGTCCATGCTCATGTGAAAAAGCTTACACAATAACCTATATTGCTCTTGGTTTTGCACTAGCAAGATAACCCAGTAGTGGGAGGCGTAGCAGATTCAACATTGCAAGCAAAATGCACAATGAAGAGTCAATCAAAGGGGCTTCCTACAAAGGCAGCAATGGCTGCAAAGACTCCCAAGTCCGGCGTTCTCAAAGGCCCGACAACATCAAAAGCTAATGACAACACCCTCAAGGTTGTAGACGCCTTTGTTTTTGTCGTACTTCGTGGACATGTCCATTTCCTGCATTATTGTGCTCGGACAACACGTGAACACACAGACGTAGTCGAATTGGTCAGTACATACTCCGTTTGAGTTGCATGTTTCCATACCAATAAGCACAAAACCTTATATTTGAGTTGTTTTATTGTAGACTCCTGCAGCCAAGAGAGATGAAGCGTCGAAGAGGAAGTGAAGAATGATAGTTTCTGTAGAGAACAGTGTACAGGAACTGACCATGCATGGCAATGACAACGGCAGCGTGTTATTGTGTGACTGTCGGGCTACCACGCCAGTTTTGGAAAGTAGCATTCCATATTTTGGAGTTCAACGTACAAAGTCATGACTGCGTCTTCAATCCTTGAATATGAAGGATGTAGCTCTGTGGACCGGCATATACAGTGTACAGGTGGAATATAATGAACTGTAAATAGGGACTTGCCATGAACAATTGCTTCGTGCATCCATGTACATAGTGTACGTGGTGGGATAGTTTAGTTTGCTTTCCGTAAGTGAAGCAATTTCTGGACACTTGAAATGCCACTGAACCTGACATGGCATTCTTCTCATTGTCTGCTGCTTTGTTTTCACGTATCAGTAAATGTACTTACTAACTGCAGTTGCATGAGAATGAGGAAAGCACACTTGCAATTGCGTAAGCTATAGTTAGCCATGCTCGCACCTATTCAATACTGCTTCATACTACATATGAAGAATGTGGGATTTGACTTGGAGCATGTTTAATTCTTCGTCTGTATTTGTCATGCTTTATTGATTGCAGGAACTGTATGGGTATGTAGTGTGGCGCCAGAATGGAACAGCCGCATTCAACCACTGCTTCTACAGTCAGTGACTGTATATGCTACAAGTGCTCTGCTCAGTGGGAGATCTTTCTATCACTGTCCTTTGTCCATTATGGAACATGTGTTGCTTCCTTCACTAACAACAGATCCTGATGACATTGACCTCATCGAAAGTGTTTTGTCAGTGAAATATGTGCAATGCATGCATTGTTACTTAAATGTAACTGTGCACAAGCATTGCCGACGTCATTTGAGCAGTATTTGTGTTTGCATATTGCAGGAGGGCAGCAATGTACCTGTGAGACGCAAGAGCACCGCCAGTATGCCGCGGTTGTTTGTTTTTGGCACTTGGCTACCGCAAGGCAGCAATACAGGCTACGGAAAAAGCCTGCTGCTTTTCTAAATTGGAAGAGGAGGAACCCAGGCATGTATAGGTGAGGACTTCCATGAAGCCTTTTTGATGTATTGTCCATAGTTGTCTATGAATGACTTGGTGCATGTTCACAAATGCCCGCTAACACAATCTGCTCTATACAGTTGTGGAGCACATTTAATGTTTCAATAACATCGTCTCTAACGCACTGGACTAAAAGCTTGCATTTCGAAGTAGGAAGCATTGAATGCCGTACTGTAGTCATATAAAGCCCTTGTGGTAGGAAAAAGCTTAGCGTATTGGATGGCAAGCAATCTTATCAGTCCATTCCCTTCTTTCGTTGTGTAGTAGTTTCAGTAGTTCATGAACTTTATAACTTAAACGAAGTTCTTATCATTGTCATTGGATAGACGTTCTCGTAGCGTTGATGTCTTCTGGGATCGACATGGAGGTCTGCATACTGGGTGGTCGGTGGTCTCCTACTCAGTTACTGTTGTCCGTCTTAGCGACAGGTAAATGCGTTTCATTCGTTCGTGTGGAACGTGAACTTCCGGCTGTTTGGTTGCGGACATTGGAATAGACAGTCATAACATGCACTTCTATCAGCATGGCAACTCTAGAAGAAAGGCTGTGGATATGAGGCACACTCTTTGATCAAGTACGACAAGTTGTCTATGTTCAATTGTGAAGCCTTCCTAAGAAGACAAATTTCATGTGAGTACAAGTACAATATGCATGTTCTGTTTTACATTCACAAGCTTCATTCATTGTGCTACACTACATGCCGACATGTGGCTATATGAAAAGAAGTCTTCAAAGTACATGCAGCGTAACAATAGAGAATGTAATCCAACGTATAAGGTGTTAGAATATCAACAAGATAAAGGAAAGACCTGATGACCATGTTAGCAGCGCTTGGAACATCTTACTTGTCATCATACTGTGTGGTAGTGATTGCACTTTATTCACAGGATGTGGAATTTATTGTCTTCAAAACGATGTCGCATGTTCATTCACAATGGACGAGGATTCTCATTGAATAGTATGGATAGCACTTTATTGAGGTTCCATAAATAACAGTTGTGCCATGTTCTCCCCGTCTCTACGATGAGTACAAAATGTTGTCATGAGGTTTCAAGCGGTCTGCACAAGGCTTATAGTCTTGACACGGATGACACCGACAAGAGCCAAGCGTAGCAAACACCATGTGTACAGTGAGCATCGTCGTCTTCAGCCATTTGTGAAAGCAAAGTCGTTGATTTGATTGCACGGTACCGTTGCTCATTAGTCTTGCCATTCATGACATTCAACAACTTTGTGAAGCTTCTTGTCAATTTTGAAGTTGTGAACTGTTAACATCGCTTCTGTACACACAGGTGTAAAGTCGGTCGTACTTGACCTCGCGCAGGCTACTAGAAATACAAATGTCGGTCCGCAGTACTTCGTACAAGTGAAGCAACTTCGATGGCAAACATGACACTCGCTTGGAAAGGTATTGTCCAACTCTATCAGTTTATTTTGCATGAGCAGTCTTCGGAAGCTATACAGAATTGACATGTCAACTTCCACATCTACTTCCGTACTAAACATGTAGAAGTGATGCATTTCAGATTCTTGTAGTGTACATTTTCAAGAGTCGAAAGGAAGAGTCGTGCAGCAAATGCGCGTGTAGTACCTTCATCTGAATTGGGATTGGCAGCAAAAAAGAGCATGCTTCACTTCATGACCTTGTACATGGTATGCAACAACAGCTCCTGTAATGTACACTTAGTACGATTTCTAGCAGTTGGTGCTTCCTGTCTGAAATGTACATGTAGTTGGTACTTTCTTGTTCAGCGAGGTTCATGAAAGACAGATGTCGATGAATTCATATCAAGCAGGCACTCAATGTTTTTTGTACAAGTGACGTAATTGTCTTGCAAGGGATGCATGTGAGGAGCATTCTTCTTCTACCGTGTGCTCAACTGCTCGCGCACATCATGTGTGAGGAGAAGACAAAGTTAAATGTGCAATGCATGACTGTCGTCGTTGCTACCAAGTGCAATAACTGCAGTCATTGTTTTCCGAGTATTGTATATTTAGGGACTACTTTGAAGGAAAACATTTATTAGGACAGCAGCTTCCATGTACGTTGTGTGCATAGACTGCATTCGCGAATTGAAAGCTTGTAGAGCCAGGAACTGTGCAGCCATGTCCTACAGATGTGGTAATGTCCACAGTGGATTCCCTTCTAAACTTGCATGGGCTATGCAATCGCTTCCCAGCTTTCAAATGTAATGTGAACTTCTTATCATCCACGTGTAATTCTGCACATGTTCACTATATTAATTGAATGAAATGACCGAATCGTGCAAATACTATTGTATATGTTGTGTTGTACGAGACATTGCTGTGAATGAGGGGGTTCTAAACATTCTTATATGTAGAATTTCACATTTGTGTGCAAACGGGTGAACACTTTGCAAGCACTGACATATTAACCATGTTCATCCTATTCATTTGCAGACTTCATTGGACAGCAAGCAGGCAATGCCAACTATGACGCCTGCAACTTACACTTTCTGTGAATAAGTGCTTGTGAAGTGCCAATTACTGAAAGGTATCATACTTGTTGAAGATGAGATGGTCTTCTCAAGCACAAAGTTCTGCATCGAGAACTTCTACAGCTTACGATCACCTGCATAGAAGACTCAATGGCCACGCTAATGGAAGAATATGATGTTTTGCACAAAAGCAATGTTTTCTATGCCATTGGTAGAAAGGACAAGCAACGACAAATTCTTACTTCAACGGATGACCTATTGAAACTTGTGTTTCCACGTATGCGAAGAAAGGGTCTCCTGTTGTTGAGCTCCACGGCGAAGCAGTCCACAACATTGGAAAGTTGTGTACACATATGCAGGTGACTTGCCAATCATCAAATTTTTGGGCGCGAAGGACATGCTAACGATGGATACTATCATTCACGTTTCTGCAATGTTCAGGTAAAGTACATATCGACAGTCGGACTTCTATGCTACTATACTTTCATGCATAGCGCTTCATCCCATCCTCAGCTGTGTAGCGAAGTACTCAGTTTTCTAAGAAGAATTGGTTGTTCCAACCAAGCTCTTGTTCTTGAAATGTAGAACAGCTTAGCGTTCGAGGATACTCCGTATTCTCTCTTCATATAGGTACTCATGATGTACTAATTGTACGCATGAAGAGGATGTCAATGTCGGGGTTATTGGCTGATCTGTACTTTGATCAGTTTTGCTAGAACTTCTATTATGGGAATGGCTACATTGGCCACATTGCAGGTGGCACGACATCATGTCATTAAAATGTCACGCAGAAGTCACATGAAATGCTTGAGTTGGGTCCTCGTCATGGAACGTACTTGCACAAGTGTCCTCCATGTTCAGTTCATTGACTTCCATATCTCAGAATCACTCTGAAAGTTGACTTCTTCCGCGGTCTGACGAGCGCATTGGAAGCCATGAAAACTACCTGCAGTTCTACATGTTGGACATCGTCAATGAAGTGAAGGAATGCATACAACATGCAATCGGATGAGTGACTTCTTCAGACTTCGTGTGCGCTCGGTCATTGGTAAGTCACAGGTCACCTATAGTGTTATTGCTCATGTCACCAAAGTTTAGATTTCTGAAAGTCACACATACTGTAGATGCTCAGTACCAGTTTAGATTTATGAAAGTCACACATACTGCAGATGCAGGGCCCGCTTAGTAAACGGTCATACTACAAGGCAAGCCACCTAGGCATTCTATTTTGCCACTATTTTGCCATCGGCATGTTTGGAAGTACTTTTACTTCTTGCATGAACTACCATGGCAGGCCACCTAGGCATTCAGCATTTGCAGAGCACAGTGAAGTACATGTCACAAATGCTGCAGTTTCCATGTACGACAATCAAAATTCACTTGTACTGTGGACTGTGCAGGTTTACAGTTGAAGGACAATAGCAGCAACTTCTACTTCAGAACGTAGTCACTGTATAGCAACATTGTATAATTCGCTTGAATGCAAACACTACGAATGCACACCTCAAATTTCGGCTAGAAGCATGACGTATCCAAGCAACCACAAGACATGCACTGTCCATGACTGCATTTTGTCAGCTCTACATCGACTTACAAGGAACGGGCAAATGATGTCCGGTACCATCCACCATACTCATGTCACTCAACTTTTCGTTGTATGTATGCTTACATTGTATGCAATGAGTTTGTAGTGATGAGTTGCTATTCCATGTTTCTTAGAGAGGGAGCGAGGTATGCTTTACAGCTTCTTGTCCTACAAACAATAGTCGGCTCCTCTATGTCTACATGCAACTATTTGCAATAAAAGTTTTCCTTTCTATGAACAATTAGTGTGCACTTCGTCATTGCACATACGCTTTGTCATTATCACAGGACCGTGCTTATAAGAGATCAACCATGATGTCTGCGAGTTCTATGCTAGAGAACGCATTTTCTTTTTATGATAGACGTCTGCACACATGCAAGGCTGCAGTTGAGAATGATACCTACACGCTGAATACAATAGCATTCCATACATATTCCTTCACAGTCCTACGTGATCGACTTCATTAGACTGCACAGCACTGTACAACAAGCGTTCATCATTGTCGTTTGGTAACATGTCATGAACATTGTCTATCGTATTGTGACCTCAACGCTTTCATGACTCCATACTGTAATAGTTTATGTCCAGTGAAACATGTGGATTACCGGAATGCAACGTTTCTTTCAACAAGGGTTCAAAATTTCAGGAAGGAGTTCATGGTATGGTCGAACGTTGTATCCAACAGAAGTCAGGACACATAGAACATCTGCTCAAGCGAGCATTACAGTTAGAGACGACGTCTTTCAAGGCAACATAAATGACGAACGCATTCAATCCCACATCATAGCAGATTCAACAATGTTAGTACAGACGTTCTACCTCATGTGTTTAGCATATGATATGGCAAGGCTCCCCACAAGTAAAACATCACTTCCAGTAATCCCTTGTTCTTCATGACATATAACAGGACATCTGTATGTTACACACAACGTCCTCTTTAGCACGTTCTACTGTGTAAAACCCCATCGAAAACTACTAACACGACTTGCCACCTCAGATACCGTACATGCCACGTAATTTCCCCCAAATTCCGGCGTTTATTTCCACGTCATCAACGGGCTACAGCCCAAAAAAAAAGGGGGACAAGCCACACCCACGTGGCACAGCCATCGTTGCCAACTGTCGTCTCTTTGGCCCAGAAATTAACCCTATCTATTGTGCTGTTCTACTCAAAACAGTGGACGTTTGTCTCGATTTCCTCATGTTTTCTCCTTGTCAAGTTTCACGGATTTTTCTAGACATTCATAGTTGACATGGCTAATGTCAACGTCAACATGTACCCATGTTTTTCCACTTGTCCAAAAAAACAAGACTTTCTCATAGTGTAGGCTAGGCGGATAGGGAGGGATTCATTAATCGCGCTAGAACTCCTGGGTGGGAAATCCGGTTGAGTGTCCAACCTCTTGTGAGATCTCACTGCCCTAATTGGTGAACGGAAGGACTTTTAGTTAACGTTGGAACGGACGGATACACTTGTAACCACCTAACTTCGCACGGATAGAACTTGATGTCAAGGTTGTTGTAGTATGAGCGGATCATACGAGGGATCTTTGTGTGACCAATAATCTGGAATATTATCAAGATTGTTGTGAAAGATCAAACCGGATCCGGATTAGTGTAGGAGATTGGAGAACAATAGTGGGTCTTCAACCACTATAAGTCACGGAAGGAGCGGCGGGTCTGCCACTCTCAAAATCAACCAACGAACCCTCTAATGGTGAAACAGTGGTAAAACTAAACCGGATAGGAGTAAGGGTGTGGGTGAATAGACCGGAGCGGATTAGTCTGAAGAAATAACCGGGATCGGAAGTTAGAAGATCCTACATTGTGGTAGTTCTACGAACCAAATAGTTGATAGACCGGAAGGTGAATGTAGGTCTGCTCGTAATTTTCTGTGTGTTGGGTTATTTCCGGTTTTAGATCTAGAACCGGAATAAGGAATTTGGGTACCTACTTAATTTAGATTCTTAATAAGGTTAGATACTTCATAGAATCTCATAGGTTCAATCTTTAGGGTCATTTTGTTATGCTCTAGAGTGATTTTGGGGGTATAACTGGGAAATTGCTTGCCTTGTGTTGCGACAATACCCGTGCACATATACCCGCGTTGATACTCGCACACCAATACCCGTATTGATTCCTTTGCCAAAACCATAGAAAAATTTGTACTATTATAGGAAAATTTTAAGAGATCAATAAATGTAGTTTTCTTCCTATTTAATATTTTTTTTCTTCCTATGTGGGTCCTTAAAATACAGTCATGGGGTTCTTTTAATTTCAATTTCTTTGGATTAGTAAAATAAATTGCGTTTTTACTAAAAGGTCATGGATTTGACATTCCAAAACAATTTATAACTTGTAAGTATCTTGTTTTTTTCCTATTCAATATATTTTTGGTGAATTAGAATTGGAATGGAGTGGGTCCTTAAAATACAGCCATGGCTTTTTTAATTTCAATTCCCTTGGATCAGTAAAATAAATTGCGTCTAATATACTACACCCCTTCCCTATACTAGACACAAAGTAAACCCTTCTCGATACTCGGACCATAGAACCCCCATGAATCCATGATCCCTATACTAACCCCTTAACACCTCAATCATTTTCCAATTTTTCACACAATTTTGCATATATCTTTGTATAGTAATACCACTTACCAAAATTTCATGAAATTGGTCATAAAAGAAGGTTGTCTTTTCAAAATACAAGTGTTACATTGGATGAATGAGAAGGTAGTTGGATGAAAAAGGCCGCAATCCCTTTGTTCATTGTCCAAAATATAGACGTCGTAGCACTTTAGGGTTAAGCCCAGAAAAAAACCTTCCTAATACTTGGACCAGAACAACCCTTGCCCGATACCGAGTTGGTACCCATTTCTACACTTATAACTGTCTTATATCAAACTCAGATGTTGACATAGAAAAGCCTATTACCGCCTTCGTTTACAAAAAAAATATCGAGGAGCAAACTAAAAGACAAGCACAAATTTCTCATTCGTAAGCGGTTCTTTTACGTAAAACAACCCAATGCAATTATAATAATGGGAAACATGTAGTGCAAGTTGCAATTATTTATATTAAACTCAAGAATTCAAAAAAATGCAATGGGTGGTCACTTTAAATGACCTTGTAGTTACGTGAAATTAAAAACAGGAGCACAAACCTTGTCCTGTACTTTAATGTCCAAAAAAATGTAATCTCATGAAATTCATGTAAAAAAAAATGGAAAATTTATTGTGCAAGTTGCAATTATTCATAAATTCAAAAAAACGTGCAATCGGTGGTCAAATTGAATGACCTTGTACGTGAAATTAAAAAAATGGGGGCAACAACCATGCCCTATACTTTAATGTCCAAAAAAATATAAAGTCATGAAATTCACATTAAAAAAAAATGTAAAACACGTGGTGCAAGTTGCAATTATTCCTAAACTCACGAATCCCAAAAAATATGCAATTGGTGGTTAGTTTGAATGACCTTGTACGTGAAATCAAATATTCGGGCTAGGATTGTGCCCTACATTTTAATGTCCAAAAAAATATAAAGT
The DNA here is from genome assembly GCA_947034895.1 of Rhytidiadelphus loreus. Lineage (NCBI taxonomy): Eukaryota > Viridiplantae > Streptophyta > Bryopsida > Hypnales > Hylocomiaceae > Rhytidiadelphus > Rhytidiadelphus loreus. The sequence goes on along the minus strand of OX344763.1, from coordinate 63,997,252 downwards.
CATGAAATTCCCGTAAAAAGAAAAGATTACCACGTGGTCCAAGTTGCTATTATTCCCAAACTCACAAATAAAAAAAAATGCTATTGGTGGTCACTTTGAATGATCTTGTACGTGAAATCAAATATTTGGGCAAAGACCGTGCTCTGTATTTTAATGTCCAAAAAAATATAAAGTCATGAAATTCACATAAAAAAAATGGGAAAACACGTGGTGCAAGTTGCAATTATTCCTAAACTCATGAATCCAAAAAAATATGCTATTGGTGGTCACATTGAATGACCTTGTACGTGAAATCAAATATTCGGGCAAGGACCGTGCCCTATACTTTAATGTCCAAAAAAATATAAAGTCATGAAATTCATGTTAAAAAAAAATGGAAAACACATGGTGCAAGTTGCAATTATTCCTAAACTCACGAATCCATAAAAATATGCAAGTAGTGGTCAGTTTGAATGACCTTTTACGTTAAAACAAATATTTGGGCAAGGACCGTGCCCTATACTTTAATGTCCAAAAAAATATAAAGTCATAAAATTCACATAAAATAAAATAGGAAAAATGTGGTGCAAGTTGCAATTATTTTTTAACTAAAAAAAAAGTGCAATTGGTGGTCACATTGAATGACCTTGTATGTGAAATTAAAGAAATGAGGGCAACAACCTTGTCTTGTACTTTAATTCCCAAAAAAATGTAATCTCATGAAATTCACGTAAAAGAAAATCGGAAATATGTAAGTTGTAATTATTCATAAACTCAAAAAAATATGCAATGGAAATGCTCCACTCTTTCAAAACGCCTTTCCGAGAAAATCCACCTTCACAGTTTTCTCGGAAAGGCATTTGAAAGCAGAAGAAGATTCTTTTAAGAAAATCCGGCTCCGCTTTTCTGTCAAGTGGAAGAGAAGTCTTCCACGAAATTACGGCTTGCAATTCAAAATCTTGAATTATAATTGGCGCTTTCTTTCTCCCGCCAAAAGCTCTCTCACTCGCTTGGACATGCGTCTTCGCAATTCCTATTGTCATTTTTCAATCTCCATTGATGCTCTGCCCACGCTCAATTATGCTTTGATTGTAGAGAATTCCCTCCTCACTATTGTTGTCTTTGGAGGCCTGCAGTGCACCCCCGTCATTAACGACGGGGGTATTCATGCCTGTATTGAGCGGTCCTCCATTGGTGGCGACGTCTCCTATCTTCTCCGACGCTTTGCGTACACCTTCAAAAGTCTTGCACCCTTTTGCGTTGGTCACCCCCTCCGGTAGTGGTCGCACTTCATCGACCTTTGGTAGCACTTCAGCACTTTTCCATTGTTATTTGTCGAGGTGCAACCCCACTTCGTCGATCTTCCTCCACTAGCACTTGAACCTGTTGCAATGGCTTAGGATCCACGAGCAATGGCAGGGGAGCATCTACAAGCGCGGACCTTGCGGGGACATCCTCCTAGGAGTCTGTAGCAAGGGTTGTTGAGAGAAGAGGGGAAGAAGCGTTGTAGGGATTGAGAAGGAAAGTTGACGAACCTTCCACGGTTGAGGGATTCACTTGTTCTATGACACACACCGCTTCTACAACAAGATTCGGAGGATGGGAGGAAACCTTCCACTATGGTGAAGGTGACTGATGGGGAACAGATCCTAGGAGGTCTGAGTCAGAGGATAGTGTAACCTCCGACTTCTTTGCTAGCTGGTTGACATCACCTATGGCCCTCTTTGCTTTCGTCATTCCCTTCCGTTTGGACATGATTTGCGATACATCTAGGAACTTATTTTGTGAATTTGGTAGCAAGCCTGCAGATTTGCTATGGAAACCACCCCCGGACTCCTAATTCTCAAGCCCAGAGTGAGTGATGGATGGGCTGCCAAGGTCACCGTCTTTACACTTCCCGATGAAGCTTTGGAACATGCACTTTAGATCATCAATAGCGCACGCCTGGGCCGTTGAATTGGCCATCACTTGGTTGAACTTGAGGGACACATCATGCTTCAAACTCTCAACTTCGAACCATAAATCAGAGTCACCTACGCCCACACTCTACCAACCACCAATGCAACACAGCTGGGCTAGTCATTCACTTGTAGCGAAGGAGTCATTTTGGACCCACCAGTTTAGAATTAATATGACTTATAACTGACTGCGTACTTGAGACACGACTTTGAAGACACTAGTTTTGGAAATCAAATGTTGAGCCTAATGATTGGATTAGTACCCGCAGATAGACCTTGTTCATTGTACATGGCTAGCAGTGATTCAACTGAAAGGTGGGGGACACTACACATGATCTTTAGTCAATTGCAGATGTATACAAAACTTCAATACAGTAGGGTTTAGAGTGCATGAATTGAACCATGATACAATACCATCCATAGAAGTCCAAGACTATTTTCGTGTACTAGTTTTTCACTCACTGATGAAATTCGGGAATTACAATACAAGAAACTATACAATTGAACAATCTGTAACGGTATTACTGTAAGAATAAACATTGAATGTGGTCCCAACTCCATTGTTTGGAATTTGGCGCAGGTCCTCTACAATGTTGGTGATTCCAAGGCTAATTTCCTTTCCTTCCCTCTACAGGAAGCCAATAAACCCATATCAGAAGCACTTATCGGAGACATCAACAAGTAATACAATGCCCATATGATTACAAAAATGAAGGTGCATGGAAACAATGAAGAAGCTTTTGAAGGCCACAGAGGGGATCGGGATGCTTACCACAGCAACCTCCTTTCCTGCTTTCCCTTTTCGACCAACTTGGTCGTAGTTCCTCACGCTCTACCGTGCAGTTGCCATCTTCTGCACCTTCACTTGTTGTGCTTCAGTTTGCCAATACTCAATCAACCTATACCATTGGTTGGCATCTACGTGCAGAGGACATTCCTTGTGGCCTTTCAGCCACTTGGACTTCAATTAAGATCTCTCGGACTTCAAGAACCTAGTTATAGCTGTGCGAAACCCAACCATGCTCAAGGGGTGTTCCAAGTACTTGAACTCATTGTCTAATGCCCCTTTTAGTTTCTTCAAGATTTGCGGCGCATGCTTCGACTATTCCACCACACTTATGTCCAAAATTTTGGGGACGAACTCTTGGATTGCCGCGTCCCAAGCATTCTTTCCGGTGCAGGCCCCATCCACTTCTCCACCCTCTTGAACATACACTCGGTTAGGCTTTACTCCCGCCTTGGCACAATCACGTGACCCCAACTCATACGTATTCTTTTAACGGTGGTGGGAAGTGCGGTCTTCACTGTCTTGTGATGGTGCAAAAGGTACCTCAGATCACGGACTAGGGTATGGTGCAAGCAGACCTACTCCCCAACTTGGTAGAGGCTGCGATTGTTGTTGAGGCATCCATTGCCCCGGGACCTAGGACTAAGAAGGTGGGCAACCCACCTCTGTGGGTGGAGTGGCGTGTGCAGAAGGCCTAACGCTTGGCCCTTTTATGGGTGACTGCGTCGACTCTGTCAATTTGGGACATTTCAACCTGCGATCAAGGACAAGATCTTCTTTGTTTTATTTCGTCTTCGTTGGAGTCGAAGACGACTTTAGCCTTCTCTACGCATTCAATAATAACATTTTGAGTTCGGATGCCCTTCAAACAAGTCATGAATGCTTGTAGCGCGAAACTCAATGCCCCCATACAAAAATGCCTCCCAACGTCAAGTGTAGGGAAAGACGACTAAGGTTCACCAATGCCCCAACATCCAGAAGATCTAAATAGATACAAACCTCTGTAATGTGAACAGTGAGACTGAAACCTAAAATACACACTTCCGTGTCACGGCATTTAGACCTGAACCTCCTCCTCGACTTCCGGTGGGCTGCAATCAAAACAAAAAGCATGGAATCCAAGTACTTGTGGCAACCGCCTCCTTGGTGGATTGCTACTAGACATGGGAACACACTATTGCTAGATTCATCATACCTGCTGCGATGGCCTCCTCATTGGACTTCGTCGCCTCCGAGGAAGAATTGTGCCCGCTGGACATGTCGGTCGACAACACAATTTTTGCGTCAACATTTCTTCTATTGTGTTCCTTCTTCCCTCGCTGTCCTCAAAGGCCCCACCGCGTGGAGACAGTGCATTTTAGTCTTGTCACCTTCTTTGTGGGAGCACCTTCATCCAACTTTTTAGTCTTCTCTAATTCCACGTCTCTGCAACAGAAAGGAAGAATGCACACTGAAGCAAACCTAAAGCCATGCAGACTAGTAGAAGAGCAAGTTCCTCACACATTTAGGCAAATAGCCACAAGACAAACAAAAACCATTCAAATCAACCCCTGTGGAAGACAAAGGTGGAGAAAGTGTTGCGGGCGTTGGGTCCAGGCATAGCTTGTGTTGCATGTAGTTCTGAAGGACCTCCCTCCCGACATCGTTCCACGTGGCTTTAATGACTACATTAAGTCATTAACAAGGCGAGGTTTCTCTAAAGACCTACGACGACTACAACGCTTCTTCTAGACGACTCCACCATGACAAGAATACACTCACATGAAGTGACAAGTTATGCACTGCAACTTCTGAGTGACTAAACAACGACTACACAAGACCCGAGGAACAGTCACTATGGAATTAATTGAAGAGTTTGTGAAAACCCTAGTGTGCCGCCGCCAAGCCAATTTTCTATGAATTCCAATGACAATTGGTGAATGTAAGCTATAGTCGTTCATGACGGCATGCCTCTACCTCGTGGAATGATGCGTGGGAAGCGCCCCTCAAAAAAGGAAGCCAAATTTGAGTTCGCGACTCTATGAAAAGAGTAATTTAGACATATTCCGAAGTTGCAATTGTGGGATAGCACTGGCGTGCAAAATAGCAATTAACTTACAAGGCATCCTTGGCGATGAGGACGGGTTCCAGTGCCTTGTCCCTCTTTGCCACCTTCTTATCCCGAAAGAGCTCATACTCTGTTTTCGGATGCGGTGGGCTGTCCGACGCTAAGTCCATGCATGTCCACGACAATTTCAAACTGCAAAGACAATTTGATCCTCACTCCCCGATGATGCACAGCTATCCAGAGGAGTACAAAGACGTGCTCTTCCAATGCCGTTAAGCACACGCAAGCTAAAGGGGAACTCCAATTCTTCCATAGCCAGCAGCTTGGACGAAGTGTGAGGATCTTCTTTGCTTGCAAACAAAACTATAGAGAAGGAGTACTGTCAAATAGATTTGCATTCTAAAGTGCAACTCAGACTCAAGTTGTAGGCATGATGAAGGAGGTGGCAAACTGGCACTTGGCGGCTTGCCATTAATTTGTAGGGTTGCGACAACCTAGCATTTCAGTCAGAATTGAAATGGCAAACTCTAACGATCTTCCCTTGATCTCCATATGATTGCTTGTGTTTTTGCAGTGATTGAACTCGGACTCATGATGAGGCGTACAGTCTTGGATATGCACTTTCTTCTCAGAATTTAATGAACGGCCTCAATATGATTTCAACCACAGTAGGTGGCTAAAACAGGGTTCATTTACTCCTTGATGCCATTGGGATAGGGTATGATTGTACGTAGTCTTACAGAAATCGTTAGTTATGCATCACAAGTTCACAATTCGCCCTTCACTGATGAAAGTCATTCATCTGTTAGTGGACGGTGTGTATGAGGCATAAATGACTCGTTCAAGTCATGTAGAAGTTCCGATAAAGTAACTTCACATCAAATTCAATACAGATTCGGCCATATTCAACTACATTAGGCCTAGTAGGGGATGTCCAAGTCTTGAGAGGAAATAATTTTCTGTCTTCAATGACAAATTCAGTGTTAGTAAAAGATCCACATTGGATTTAAAGGTTTAGGGGGATTAAGTGTGCATGCAGAGAATCCACTTTGGGTCCATCTTTCCCCCATATGCCTTTGTTGCATTGAGGAAGCCGTGCCCTTAGTTTTCCAATTATATCTAATGACCTTGTGTCCCCATACATGTATTTTTTGTGCCCTTTAGTCGATTGAGGGTAAAGATCGTTGTCATTAATGTATTCATTTGTGTGGAACAGAGCAACGAACCTTCAACCTCCGCCCCCAATGAAGGAAGATTTTGAACCACATCCGGTTTGACTTGAGCATTGGATCGTGCTATGAAGGTCTGTTGAAGTCTCTTTTGCCTACCCTCTTACTTCCCTACATTATATTGAGGTGCCAATAGTCTTTGCCCTCAATTTTATAATTGGGTAGTGGTAAGTGCCATTCACATGCAACTAAATATTCCATACTTAGAATTATATGCTTGTGGCAACTTCTTGGACATAGAGACTAAGGTCCTATTGCTTTCATGTGCACAATGGACATGTAACCTTGTTGGAATCAACAAGTGTCTTAGTTTTTTTTGCCAGTCATCACATTCCACAATCTATGGTTAGGTATGCAGCTGCACCCAAAGACACGTGTTCTGCACAGTACAGTCTTGCAAACATTCCATAAAATACAAAAGGAATGTTTCAATTGATTGGTTTTGAAATATTTGTTGCTAAACCTTTGCATGCATGGTCTTCCGGCCCTGCTCGTCTTTTCAGTCCGTAGACACATTTCAATCAGACAACAATGCCCTTAGACATTTGGAAATCATACATATGTGATGTTCTGAATACGGTAGTCATTCTGTAGTAAAGGAAGTCACCATGCAGTGCAATTGAAGTTGTCACGATGTTGTGCTGCTTCTGCACATTCAAATTTGTCTAGGATGCCATTTCTCACTTCAACTTCAATGTAATATATGCACAGGTGGAATGAGCACCGAATTAAAATCACACACAAAGGATGATTCTAAGTAGACTGCCCTTGTCAAATAGCCGTAGGTAGCAACTACATTATGATCGACTTTGGATTCGTGAGTTGCGACAGGCAATGGAATACAAAGTCCCGAAAATACATTGCCCATGCATTCAATGTCAGGGGCATAGGAGATTGTTACTCTAGAATGTGCGGGAGCACCTCATCCTACACGGTAGACATCCTAATTCACGGATTTAGAGAGGACCTAGCACATGAGATTCATTTGACGAGGAGTGGAAGCAACAATTCTGGGAACCACCTCAAGAGTTGACGTTGGAAGTGGATGCTCAAGTTGACACTCAAGGCATGGTGCAGCAAGCGTTACAAGAAGAGGATAACCCACAGAATTCAGCCGAAAGACTTCAATGAGAGGTTGCTGATGCCTTTGAAGTTGGGAACTCCATCCATAACAAGTGTATACAAGACAACCTATTCGAAGGTGAAGAGCCCGAACAGTGTGGCGACACGGTCGTAAGTGGGGTCATGGAGGATCCAAACTTTGATGCAACAATTCTTGAGGAATCTATGGAGGTTTTGTATGATGGTTGTCGCTCTAGCAAGTTGGCTGCTACTGTGTTGCTTATGAACTTGTGCACTATTCGTGGGGTGAGCAATCATTGCACCAACAAATTCTTCAGCTTGCTACACCACTACCTCCTACCAATTCAAAATTCTTTGCCTAAAACTTATCATGTAGCAAAGTCGGTGACCGTGAAACTAGGCTTATCATACAACAATATACATGCTTGCTATTGAAGATGCGTGCTGTTCTGTGGAGAGCATGAAAATGCCTTGAGGTGAATGCATGGTTGGGTGGCTCACTAGGTGACACTAGGAGTTCATATATTGATAGGTTTTTTAGTACAAAAAATGAGTTAGTGGATGTTCATACATTGGCAAGTTCATCCACTCAATTTTCAACATCAAGCCCACCTAGAGATTTTCTAGTTACACGGGGTTCTTAAAACAAAAATAAAAAAACACCTTTTTTTGACCTTTATATGAACTTTGGAAAAAGAGGCTAAAATCAGACACTTTAAAAGTCCATAAGTACACTTCTACAAATGATTTTATTTAAAAGGGATTGAATTCTAGGCTTCTAAATCTAAAATACAACACATGGTAAGTTGGTATTTGAAAAATATATTCTTTTCCTTTATAAAAAAATCTCAAATAAGATTTTGTACACAGGTGTATGTCACAAAAAACATTCTTCAAAAGTCCATAACCACTAAAATTTAAGATGAACTTTAGAAAAATCAAGCACAATCTTCAACATAATAAAGTTACCTATCTATACACAAAATTTTGCATTCAATAAAGTGAGTTAACTATGTCTATTTCATCATTACATACAAGTACCCCCTGAAAATAGCCCTGTGACACAAAAAGTGAGCCACCCAACCATGCATTCACCCCTTGCGATGTCCTAAGTGTGGAGGCCCTAGATACCGAGATGAAGAGCGACGTTGCTTCCCACTGAAAGTTCTACATCACTTTCCAATCATTCCACGACTTCAGTGGATGTATTGGAGCCTTGCTATCTCAAAGCTCATGGTGTGGCATGCCGAGAATCGTAGCAACCAAGATGGAGGGGATGGACTCATGAGGCACCCATGTGACTCAAAGGCTTGGCAATGTTTCCATGACATTCAACATTGACCCAACCTTTGCTGCAAATCCCCGAAATGCTCACTTTGCTCTAGCAGCTAATGGAGTGAACCCATATAAGCAGAACAGGTCGTCATGGTCCACATGGCCACTTCTTTTGTTGAATTAAAATCTTCCACCATGGTTGACAACCAAGAAGTTTTTTGTCTTCCTATACTTCTTAATTCCCGGGAGGGAATCTATGACTGCAGATGTGTTTGATGTTTATTTGGAGCCCCTTGTAGAAGAGTTGTTGGAATTGTGGGCTGGGGTTCCAGCCTATGATATAACAAAGGATCTTGGTGCTAGGTCATTTCAGCTAAGCGCTATGCTGCTATGGACTATCCATGACTTTCTAGGCTATGGCACGATAGGAGGATTTTTGCATCAAGGTTATGCTGCTTGCCCGTAGTGCAGTTCAAACTTAGGTGCCAAGCATTCCATAGAGCTTGGGAAGTGTACTTATGGGGTGACTCGGCATTGGTTGCCTCCAGACCATCCTTTCAGATTGGATGATATGAAAGACCATTTTAATGGTTCCATTGAAAACCGGGCTAAACCACGTGAAGTGACAATAGAAGAGCAGATGCAGCATGCGTTGGCATATGAGGCTTGGAAAGCAGGTGGAAATAGAGATGGTGCTGTTGGCGATCCCTCGAAAGTACACGGTGTGAAGCGCCACAGTATTCTACATACATTGCCTTATTGGAAGGTGCGTTGGACTTTTCCTTGCCCTGCACTCAGAAATGACTTGAACACAACTTTGTTTTGGCTTGGAAGTAGTGTACAAATCATTTTAAAGTAGTAGAGTAGAAGAAGTCCCTTTGAATGACTTTGTTATGACAGTCATCCTTGTTATGGGAATTAGTTCTCCAAGGCCTCTTCCTCCCACATCCACGGTGGATGTTCACAATGACCCTGAACTTGAAACCAAAGTAGCCATAGTATAGTACCTTACGTGGAACTCGTAATGGCCAATCAATGCCTTTCCATCAGAATTGTCATTGTACCTACAATGTCTACATTGATATATAACAAAGTACTTATTCTGTGAATGACTTCCACGTAACATCTTTTCATTCGCTATATGCTAGACGTCATGCATTGCAAAATGAACTTGGCGAAGAACTTCTTGAAAACGATAACTGGGAAGAAGAACACCATGAAAGTGAGAAGAGACTTGCAGAGGCGGAATGTGAGGAAGCACCTGTGGCTCTCTCCAAACCCTTGTAAGCCTGGGAAGATGGTGAAACCCCATGCACCATACGTTTTGATAAATGAGGAATTCGAGAAGTTTGCCTGGTGCATTGAGTCACTGAAGACGCCAAGTGGATACTCTTTAGATCTGGCCAAGTGCATCCGCAAGAAGAACTTCGGGGGGTTAAAGTTCCACGATTATCATGTGCTAATGCAATCGATTTTGCTACTAATACTTCGCGGACTGCTCTGACCCAGGCCATGCATGGCAGTCATGAGAATGTGCAAGGTCTTCTGGCGCTTGTGCACTAAAGTATACAACCCAATAGACTTCTTGTCATTGTAAGCTAATGTGGCTGAAAGCATGGCACTCGTTGAGATTGAATTCCCTCCATCTTTTTTTGACATTATGATACATCTTCCGTATCATCTAGTAAGGGAGCTAGACCTATGTAGACCAATGAGTGCACACTAGATGTATCCAGTCGAACGATACATGAAAGTCCTTAAAAACCATGTGCGAAACATGGCACAACTAGAGGCATGTATGGCGGAGGGGTATTTGAAAGATGAATGTTGTGGCTTCATCACTGAGTATATCCACAAATTTGAGCCCACATAGAGACGTGTATGGGATGAAGATCCAGAGTATGGTGATGCTAAGGAGGTGCTGCAAGGCATGGGGAGGCCATATGTGATGAGCTGTGAGCTACGAGACTTAGCACACCAATATGTGCTCACGAATTTCTCAAGTATGCAAGACTTGTACATGTAAGTGCTTCTTCAAGCAGTTTGTGTTGATTTTTCTAGTTGCCTGTGCACCTCTATCCTCCCTTGCCTTCCTATAACCGCAGAGTTCTCCTAATTTGCGCATGCAATGACCACTGTTCGCTTGCTAGTAATGATCAAGTCGCTTTCTAGTCATTTTCTAGTCATTTTAAGAGTATTGTTGTCGTAGTACAAGAAAGTCAAGTTGCTTCTCTAAGACCGGAATTAGTCCTAAAGTGATTCGTTTATTGTTCCCACAAGGACTTAGTGGATAAATTTATTTGTAACCGGAAAACAGGAATCGAACACTATAGAAACCCCAGACAAACATATTCTAATCTGGTCAAAGATCTAAATATACTGTGATTCTAAACTCTTTCCTTAACTCTTTCTACCTAACCACTATGCTAATTGTAGACTGGAGCTGAAATCCAGGTAGCTAATCCGATCTTCCTATTTCCAGTCTTTTCTGACTAAGTATCTGAACTCGAGTTTAACCTCTTATCTAAGAGGGATCTGCATATTGTGATTAGGAAGGGAGTTTAAGACCTACCCTTTGAGTTTTATAGTGTCAAGAGTGCCACTTAAAGAAAGAAAAGAAAACACCACCCATTCAATCCTACTAACCGAGTCTCCTTCACAACTTAACCCGAAAGATCCGGTCCAACAAGTCACACAAAGAGACTTCAGCCAAACAATTTAATTTAAACTACAATGACAACCTACTGAATTAGTCTAGATTCCGAGCAGAGAAAGGGGATACGTGAATTAGGAGATTTACACTCTCCCTACGAGTTTCCAAATACTACAGACTTATCAACCAATATACTTAGAGCTATCCGGAGTTTCAACGATCAATATTCCAATCTACTGGGATTATCTAAGGTATTGAAAACCCAAACTGATTACGCTAATGGGATCAAGAAGTCACTATCACACACAACCTCATTTACACTTCTAGGAATCTGGATTAATTTAATATCTGGGTACACTTCCTCCCTACCTATTTTTGCAACCCAACTGTGTACTCACACACATAAATTGCCCACTAAGTACACGTAGACACAGAGAAATGAATCCAAGGAGTCCAAATTAGATTGCACAATGCTCGGAAAACAAGGTATGGAAATGCACACTTGGCCTACTAACCAACCGGCTCTAAATACTTTACAATCCAAGGGAAACTACCGCCTAAGGGATTCAAAATCACACCACAAGAGAATGACATGCGTCATTCGCCTTATCCTACCCTAAGTTGATTTCTACTAAAGTCCAAAAACTGCCCTTCAAAAGTGGATCTTAGATCCACAAAAACCAGATCCAGGTAGGTCATCCAAAAGACTACCTACTCATCTAAAAGTAACTTGGATGTTACTTTCTACCAAAAACCTAGGTTTTCAGCCACCATTCTAATTTCCTACCTAATTCTAAAGTTACTTCTTCTACCGCTTCGCTAGAGTCCCTCCTGATTTGGCTGCACCCTTTCTTGCTGGCTGTTTTCAGGTAGAACCGGAAACCTTCGAATTCTTTTGCTTCTTTGCCTTGGCCTTCTACGCCTTCAGCTTCGCCTTCACTCTACTTGGTGTCGCCAATTTCGCATCCGGATCTGAACCCGGTTCTAACTCCTCTTTTGATCTGTAGCCAGAATCCTCCTCCGATTCTTCTGACTCTTCCTCTTCTTTAGATTCTGGCAGAACGGATTCCTTCTTTGACTGAGTTCCTGCCATTGTCTTCTTTTTGGTTTGACTAGACGGGGAAACATTGGAAATCTTGCTGGGAGGAGTTTCCCACCCTAGTCCTTGGGACCGCACCTTACTCCGAGTGTGGAATCCTGATGTGGATCCGCGCACCAATTTTGGAGTGGCATCCTTTGCCTTTTCAATTTCCGGTTTAAGTTCCGATTGGAGGGGCTGACTTGCCTCTCCCATTACTCCCTTTAATTGAATGAGAATGTCCTTCATTTTAAGGTTGAAGGAGACCAGAGCATTGTTGATCTTGTCATCTAGCTTACCCCCTCCTTCTAAGACCTTTACATCAAATAGTTGGGACTTAACTAGTACATCCGCCAAAATGAAAATAAACTCCCGGATTCAGTCCAAGGTGTCCTGTGATTTGGCTGTGACTTTCTCACTCTCTCGCTTCTAACTAATCATTTTCTTCTTGAGTGTGAGCAGCTCATCTATCAATTCCTCGGGGGGGTCACTTAGAGTGTCCATTTAAAACCACGTGCGAACAAAACTTTCGACCCCCTATATACTTTTTGAATTTTAAATAAAACAAAATAAGAAAAATATGAATAGGTTTTTCTACTTTGAAAGTTTATGTTTTGAATTATTGATATTTTTATTTGTTAATAATAATTAGTTACAAATTTTTGAAGTAAAAAGATACACTGTAGAACTGAAAAATAACTTTCACACCCCTATATTATATAAGAAAAAATTGTCTAAAAAATGAACAAAAAATTCTTAAAAATAACTCTCTATTGAAAGCTCATTTTGAGTTGAATATTGATTCAATGGTCATCTAAATGTGTTCTCTATAATTATTTGAGTTGAAAAACATGCCATTTTAGTTCATTTTCAACCTCTTCTAGAAATCATTTCATATTTGATTTGAGATGGAAATTTTGGCAATAGAAATCTATAATCATAATTAAACAATGGTCAAAATTTTAGATTGAAATTATAGTTTATTAGAAACCACTTGTTTGCACGTGGTTTGTTGTTGTAGAACTAAGTGACCCCCCCGAGATCAGTTCATGTACTCCCGCAGTTCCAGCTTTGTCCTCAGCATCCCGAATAAGATTCCGGACTTGCTCTGCACACCCAATCACAGGAAAGTTTCCTAACAGCTTATACACCTTTTTCAAGGTGGTACTCTTTTTCTCATATATTTCTTGGACTAGGGTGAGCTCTTTTATGATGCCTCTCAGAGGGTCCTAGTTCTAGACTGGATCCTTTTCCTTATCCCTCTGAACCTCTTCTCTCTCCTTACTTTCTAGTTCCGTCTTTACCCCAGAACCGGAAGGCTCTTCTTTCTTCCCCTCTACTTCCTCCCGTTCATCCTCTGATTCTACTTTTATACCATGGGTCAGCTTTACTTCTTGCACCATGTACTCCTGCGTTTCATGGGATTTCATACAATCATGGGCATGGTATAGGTGATCGAGAAAGGGGGAGAGACTAGATGGTTTATTCTTTCCTACCGATTTACAGAGCTTGGCGACATAGTCTCTTACTACTATGCCCCAATCTACTTTTCGGTCTCCCGACAGAGCACCGAAAATAGTATTCCCCAAGGTGATGGTTAACCAAGTACCCCTATCCGAACGAAAGATGGGAACCAAAAATTCCAACACCCTTTTCTCTCTTGCATCCTTGCATTCACTCACCATGTACCCGTCCTTGGCGTGAGGGGCGTTTAGGAACTTACCCACAGTGAACTTGTTTGTCTGTGAGGCTGATCCTTCTCCACTCTTTAGAAATCCGTAAACTTCCCGCCAGACCGTTGGCATTCATTTGTCCGGAAACGCCCGAACCGTCTTCAACCACTCATTTGATTGCAGATGAAGCATCTCGCGCACTATCCCATCGTCCTTGAAGCTCCAAGGGCATTCCACCACACGACAACAAAAGCAATGTTTTATGACTACAAAAAACAACTACAGTCAGTCGTAAAATCAAAAAATATGACTGGCGCAGAAATCACTATAGATGACTTGGAATATGACTGTAGCAGTCGTTTAGAAGCAGTCGCTTTAGACATCAGTCATATTGCCAGTCATATAAGTTGAAGGGTATAAATACCTATAGTATGCCAACAAGGCGTATATTTTGACTTTCTTTGACTTTTTATTGAGCTGCCCGGGTAAATGAAAAAATTCTACGTGGAATATGACTGCATTGAGTCATATTTTTTTATGACGTGGAATATGAGTGGTCAGTCATATTTTGTGGAATATGACTACGTTGAGTCATATTTTTTGATGACGTGGAATATGACTGGTCAATCATATTTTGTGGAATATGACTGTGTTGAGTCATATTTTTTGATGACGTGGAATATGACTGTGGTCAGTCATATTTTGTGGAATATGACTTCGTTGAGTCATATTTTTTGATGATTTGTAAAACGACTCTTCTCAGTTATATTTTTCAGTCATATTAAGAGCACCTAGTCATTTTTTGGAAATTATTATAATCATTTTGTGACTCCAAGTAGTCATTATTTTATTGATATGTATTTTGAACTATGAATTGAACAAATCATACAACAATTGTAGGATACCTAAGCATATTTGCAATCATACATTAAAATGATTTAACAATTGAATAAAAGATTTCATGTAGTTAAAAACAAATACATATGATTTTAAAGATATACAAGAAACAATTATATTGGAAAGGGAATATATAAGAAGGAATGTGACTCCTTTCAATGACATTTATAATTTATTAGTCACAAATACAAAATATGTATATCACAATGAATTATTTACATAAGTCAATAGAGACTATATTTCTTACAATAATATGAAGTGAGTTGCAAGTAGCCTCCAACGACTTTGTTCCAATTTTGTTGCCTGTATATACAATTAAAGAAATAAGAGGTTAATTTTTAATGAACACACAACAAAGCACAATCTTCAAAAGTTTACAACAATAGAAAATATGTAATACAAATTTAGGGTAAGAAGAAAAAAAATGGTGATGCAAGGAATAAGAAGAAAAAAGGCAAAAAGTGCTAAAAGATAACAACAAATACAAGTTAAGATGCACAAGAAACAATAAGGAGCAACTACTAAGAAGTAGCAAGAAACCAAAAAAAAGAATTAAGATGCAACAAAAATAAATAAGAAACAAAAAGAGAGAACAAAAAGGTAAAAAAGAAGAAAGAAGAAGAAGAAAGAATTAAGATGCAAGAAGAAAAAAACAAGAAGCAAGAGTGAAGATGCAACAAAAGACAACAACTCTACGAAGTAAGAGTATCTCAAGATGCAACAAAAGACAACAACTAAGAAGCAAAAGTGAATTCAAGATGCAACAAAACACAACAATTAAGAAACAAGAGTGAACTCAAGATGCAACAAAACACAACAATTAAGAAACAGGATTGAACTCAAAATGCAACAAAACACAACAACTAAAAAACAAGAGTGAACTCAAAGAGACAAGAGACAAGAGACAACAAAAGGTAAGGAAGAAGAGTCAAAAGAAGTAGTGGCCAGGGTTTCAAAACCCTAAAAAAATGATGGCTAGGATTTCAATACCCTAAAAAGTGGTGGCTAGAGTTTCAAAACCCTAAAAAAATGACAACTAGGGTTTCAAAACCCTAAAAAGTGATGGCTAGGGTTTCAAAACCCTAAAAAGTGATGGCTAGGGTTTCAAAACCCTTAAAAAGTGGTGATTAGGTTTCAAAATTTAAAACAGTGGCTTGTCTATATTTTATTTGATTGCTCATGTTTTTTTTAGGTTGCCTAAAAACAAAAAAATGTTACTACCATGAAGATATGACCAATAATATAACTCAATGTTCTCAAACGAGTTCCCTACCGTTTCTTATGAAATACTTTGGTGTTCCCTATGGACGTATAATATATGCTCGTGAAGTACAAGACCCAAAAACAACTGGCAGTCATATTTTGCAGTCATATTTCTCCCTAAGGTATTGACCTTCAAGAATATGACTGTGAGTAGTCGCTAGTCATCCTCAGTCATATTTTTGCAGTCATAAAACATTGCCATTGTTGTAGTGCCAAGTCAGCGCAACCCATCTGGTTGAGATCCTCAATCAAATCTGACCTTGCCACTACATCCTCTGGAATGACCGGATAGATATTCTTCAATGCTACCTTGGGAGTCGTGGTCTCCTCTCCAGACTCCTCCTCAGACATGGCGTAGCAGAAACTTCTATGGCACTTGAATTCTAACTATCAGAATACTAGGATTGGAAACAAAAACTAGAAAACAACTACAGACTAAGAGGACACTTGAAATCACTTGTATAGGGTTGTAGATGTTTTGGAAAACACCACAATGATCTGAAAATCCTAAGTGACCAACCCATCTTCTCCCACCTGGATTTCTGTAACAGTTTTCTACTATTGGATCTGACCGTTCTAGCCAGCGGACCGTTGGATCCAACCGTTCTGTATTTCCTAGTACCTAGCTTGTCTGCTTCCAACGTTTCGTAGCTAGTTTCCGATAATCGAATTCTTGGGATCTACTCGTGGCAGAACCCCTTTTTTGATATCTGATAGTTTCCGGTTATCTCATTAATCTACTCAAGACTTTCCTAACTTCCGGTTTCTGTTCTTAAACTACAGATCCGGTTTTTACCTAGAAATCTAAGGAGATATAGATGCAATCGAAAAAATTAAGCCTATTCTCTAGCTTTATATACTATAAATGAGTTTCCAGGTCACGACAACCATCGTCGATGCAAAGCTGTAAAATGACTTAGTTACGACTATGACAAGTCTCATAGAAGTCATAGCATCGCCACCGTTGCACTTGTATCCTCAGAGCGCAATGGCCGTCTTATTTTCTGCCATGTGAGATGCAATGTGTTTGCGTTCTGGTTTGTCAATACTTGGTTTTCGTGTGCGCAGGAAGTGGAGGGATGAGGAATGCACGTCTACATCGCTGTACGGACTTGCGGAATGGGTTTTGAACACAGTCTGCAATTTGGAGTTGGACTTAAGGAACCCAGAGGACATGCATAGCTTGTTGCTAAGCAAAAAGCCTTCACAGAGAGCAATTTGGTATTCACAGATCACTGGATTTGGTAACCACTTCCGTGTGGAAGATGAGACAACCTCTTGGCTGGTTAGCTACAACAGCAGTGTGGCTTCCATGTTCAAATTGCCTCACCAAAGTACTGGTGACTTGTTTGTAAACTATATCAAGGTCTTGAAGGATATCTTGCTGTTGGATTATAGTGCATTGCATACACAAATCATCCTCATGCGATGCGAGTGGGTGAAGCATCAAGATAGTTAAGGGAACCCTACGTATACAAAAGACGACTCCGGCTTCTTTATAGTAAACTTTCGGCATAAACTGCCTTGCATGGCAGAGCCGTTCATCTTTCCTAGTCAAGCTACACAGGTTTTCTTCTTGGACATGGTAGACAAACCTGGATGGGAGGTTGTATTATGTAAAGAAGCTAGAGCTAGGCGAGAGGT
This sequence comes from Rhytidiadelphus loreus, assembly GCA_947034895.1. Classification (NCBI taxonomy): domain Eukaryota; kingdom Viridiplantae; phylum Streptophyta; class Bryopsida; order Hypnales; family Hylocomiaceae; genus Rhytidiadelphus; species Rhytidiadelphus loreus. Next base: position 63,979,686 of record OX344763.1, on the reverse strand, counting down.
AGTTGAGAGTACAAATGCCTTCATCACCACCACGGTAGATCCCGCTAGGCTCATTGCTCCTCAGAGGTGGCTAGTAGCAACGGAGACAACGAATCTAGTTGGTGCCATTGGATTGTCGGTAGAATAGAACTTATTGGCGCAAGAAGAATATTAGTGAACGTACTACGTTTACGATTTTACTCAATTACAGTTGTATTTACCTGTCATGACTCATATCAATCTATTTTTATTCAAGTAGAAACATAATGAAGTTCGGATCACCAAAAAGTGCATTTTGAATTACAGAACGGGGGGCGCCATTCTTCTAGTCCACCATGGTAAGTTACAAACAACTTCTAAATGACTAACTCAATCCCCTGAAGTCATTCACAAGTACCATCGGAGCCACAATGCAGTCGTTCAGAAAAGTCTGACTTCAAAATGACTAACTCAGTCCGCTGAAGTCATTCTCAAGTACCATCGGAGCAAAAATGCAGTCGTTCTGAAAAGTCTGTCTTTGCATACATACAGCTATATATGGAATTGGATGGTAGTCCAAGACTACTGTCCAGAACCACTTAGGACACATATTGAAGGAGTGTCTCGCCAATGTATTTACATTGCCCTTCAAATAAGGCGATTTGCATCGGGCGTGGTCTATATGCTAGATGAAGGGTGCACACCTTCATTGGCCTAAACTGATATCTTCACCACCGTCCACCACAGCCCAAAGTTTGAGTGAATGTTCTACTATGTTCATAGGAACTCCACAATGCTTGAAATAGATGATCCATAAAATCCTTGTATCATTCACCCCCTACTAACACATCTCACATTCTGTAATGAGGGTTGTAAAACCAGTCAGCTAAGATTGTTCCCAAATTTGTAGGCCATATTCGTAAATCATGGAGGAAGAGATACAATTAAAAATAGAAGGACATCATCATTTGCGAAGCGAAGGTCTCACAGTCCTCCAAGTGAATTAATAGATGAAATGCTTGCATGTTCAACTTCCATTCAAAACACTATATTCATTAAAACGAGAGTTTTCCAAGGAAATGAAAGTCCCTAAAGAATCATAAATCATCAACATAGATTAATTTTTAACTTGTTAAAACATAATCTGAAGGCATTGGCATACAAAACACTTGGGTGAATGAAGGAATATAGCACACCCAATTACAATTGCAATATGAAACAGTATGAATTGCACATAATCCTGAAATATGCACACATTATATGTATAGAGTGCAAAGCGAAGACCAAAAATGATATATACACAAAGTCTTGTACCGAATGTTCTAGGACATAAATCTACGTAAAATCTATACAAGTCTAGAAATTGCAGATTAAGTACAGTTGACAATCAACTATACAAAATAGTCTTCAATTTCTCCATGGCCCTCAAAATTTCTGGTCCCTGACTATAAGTTTTACCACTACTTCCATCTCCATGGCATTTCTCCCTCCGTTGTGCTTGCAATGACCTGCGTTCCCAGGAATCCCAACTTGGACTAGAACACTGACTACGTGATGGACCATCATGATTTTTCTTAAACCTCTTCACGTGAGTTGGTGCACGGTGCCGAGTAGGTGTTGGTGGAATAACCGACAACTTCACGATTTCCTCACATGCTTGAGTCGGGACTTGCAAACCCACCACCAAGATAGGCATTTGATAGTTGGTATCTTCGTAAAGCCTTCTCTGAGTCAATCTATCTGATCCAGACGAGGATTGCGACAAAGCCTTGGGGTTCCTAGAGCGCAGCAGCAGTGGTGAACATGACACCGGCAAGCGCAGCTTCTGATCAAGAGGACTATCTACCACCTTGTCATCAATAGGAAACACAGAAAAGTCCATAAAGGAATTTACAGTGGGAGTAGAGCATAAGAAGTTCCCGGTACTAAGGATTACATATTGTTCGTAGTCGAAAATAGAATCAGCTAACACTTGGCATTGAAGTTGATCAACTAGGGTAGGGGACTTGGATATGTTGGATCCCTGAATTACAAGCAGTGTACATTAGTGACCAACCATTCTCAAAGAAAATTGACATCAAGATGGAAGGTGCTGAATGGTTATGAATCATGAAAAGAATCAACGAGCTACAAATCAGCTTGAATTGAGCTCAAATGGAATCCTATGAGATTTACAAAATGATTGTCCAACCTGAACTACATACCTCTATGCGCAGCGCTAACTAACACTAGATGACCCACGAACAACCTCCATGAGCTTGTCGTACTCCTGACGCACCCTCTCTTTGCAAAGCATTCACGCCCGATTCTCCCTACACTGTTTGACCGAAACAATTCCAACCCCACGTTGCGATTGACATGCAATCGCTTGAACCAGGGCAATAGGACATTTAAGAGGAATGAGTCCTTCTCCCCATTTCCCCAATATGACCACGAATCTAGAAGTATTACATTCTCTGGCCTATTCATAATCTGTTTACGAGGGTTATCATCTACTATGACGATATTGTCATAAGAAAACCTTCCTTGGAATCCAGAGAGTAGATGATCCATATTCTTCAAGAACAAGTCCTTATTAGTTCCCGATTCTTTATAGGATGTCAACCTGCCGGCCCTATCCCTGCACTTAATTGTCTTACAGGAGTCCTGCCCCAAAACGAGGACGGGCATTTTCCCATCCCGGAATAGGTACTTGGCAATCTGATCAGTGGTGGACTTCTTCATAGAGTTCCACACTAAAACAAATGCAATCTTCTGTAACTCAATTAGGGTCGGAGCAATTGGGTCGGACATACACCACCTTTGGCCCAACAATTGCGGCAACAGATGCCGAGTGCGGCTTAGAGTGGTGGTTGAATTGTCCCATCGACCCCTTGGACTTCCAATCTTCGGCCACACATAGAATCCCATTGAGGTCTAGGACAACGTTTACCCACTTCTCTGCCACCTTGGACCTCAATGGAGGAAGGACGACCTCAGAGGTTCTTACGTTATCTTGCTAAGAAAGGGATGGACAATGTAGCTAGTAACATTTTAGAAACCGGCTCAGTGCGATGACCACGTGAAATCATTCAAGAAGTCTACGACCAACAACATCAGCACTCAAATTCATAAAATCCCTACGAGTCTATGATAACGTTCGAGAATATAGTACCTTCCTCTCCGTGGAACCCAAAGGATCATCCATATCTACGAGTCTGGTAGGTGTAGTATCCAAAGTTGATGCCCCGATAATATCATTTGAGTGGGGAGTGGGAGTTGGGATGTCATGGATGGTCGAAGCATCCACTTAGACTTGCATACAAGATGGAAGGCAAGGCAATTGACAATCATTATTCACATTTTGGAAATCCATGGGGCTTGTCAATACACATTGAAGAAGTAACTGTCCATGAGAAAGTTGTATATTACATGCTCATCAAATGAGTTTCAAAAATACAAAATTGGGAACAAATCATCGGAACACTATGGATCACCAAATGGAAATGTCTCTCCTCCAAAACTATCTACTATATCTACAAGAATCTACAACATCCGCTCAGTCATTCAAATCAGCTCGAGTCGAGCTGAAACTACAAAACAAGGAACATGTGATCATTGAGCACAACCTGTTGATGGTCCATCGGTGGGTTGGGAACTACTTCCAACATCCACGACGGAAGCATCCACAGTCAAGTTGTGCCCAACCATGATCACTTCCGCCGTGGCGGATGACGCCACCTCCAGTCCACCCTGCAGCTCATTGGAAGCTGGTACAACGACATTATTTGCCGGAGGAGGAAGAGGTGGTGAGATCGGTGCACCGGCAGGTAGAAGTGGAGACTGGATCATCGACTCCACATGGCTTGACACATCACTGTTGGTAGAGGCTGATGGTTGGCCCCCCAGCAACAATTGCGATGACGTCCCGGACGACGCAATAGATGCGATCGGTGCGACCGCATCTCTATTCAGCTGGGCTTGAAAAAAGTCCCTGTTCTGTTGAGACTCTCTTTCCATCCATGCCTGCGTGCTCCTATACATCTCCATGTTCAGTTGCCATTCTTGGGCTTGTTCGGCACGCAATGCTGCAAGAACGAGCTATGTATTCTTCTACGATATCTCGTTCTACTCCTGCATTATGGCGATGGCTTCAGTATTCCTTTGATTCATAACAACCATGTGCTTGATGATGCTGCTCATAGTATCTCGTTTCCTCATTTGTAGTGGTCGTCCGAATGGAGTCTGCAACATGGGGGGTAGCATTGACAATCCAGATGATCCAGGGACATCTACAAGTGTACGACTTGTAGGCGTCAGCATATCATCCAACCTCTCCTCTTCCATGAAATTGCAGTCCGTAGCATCATCTTCATGGGTCACATCATTGGAGGATATGTCCTCAACATCGTCGACGATTGGAGCCGGGGTCCTTCTCAGCTGGATTCCAGGGGAACCTTGACTAGACCTTAGAATACGCCTTGATGATGACGGGGTCAAAGATCCCAGAGCCACATTAGCTGATTGCACATGGTAACCGCTCTTGAGAAAGTCTGACTTGTCCAAATTGAGCGCCTTGGTACATATATCTTGCCACCAAGACCACAGCTCTGTTGGCCCAAATGCATAGACATCAACACAATTCATTTGCACGGAGCTATTACATATGTTGATTAAAATGAAGACCCATGAATCAAATCAACTCGAATCAAGATGAACATACATATGTCAATCTCATGAACTCGGTACTTGTGAGAGAACCTACCATAGCAGTGCATGTGAATTTTCCACCTGCGAATCCCAAAAAGACACACATTTCAGGGTTGCAGAATTTCTTAATTAGCCACAAATAAAATTCCATGCGTAACTCGGTATTGAAAATTCGATACTCGAGCTTGATGTATGCCCTTGCCTTCATATATCGTATTGTATCAGGGCAATTGAATTCTTCAGGAATTTTAACTGGATCGATGTTGCTTGTTTTCTATAAAAACATTAGCAGCACCTTCTTCGACATCTTCGACGCTGCTACATTGCACAAGCAATCGTTTTTCCCAGCGCTGTACATGGAGAAGTCAATGTTGTATGAATTAAATACTTTGTTGGACTCCACGAAGTGCAAGACTTGGACTTGCTCCTTTTCATCCGTGCAAATGAATAGCTAGGATGGAACATCCTTGAGTTGCGGCTTCTTGGCCTTGACCAATGATGTTATCACTTTGACAAAAAACGGATTGTCAACAGGTGACATATCCCTCTTCTCAATCCCTAGTAGGTTTTGGAAATCAATCAATCCGAGCGTCGTTCTCCTAGGCGTATTCGACATCCAAGAATAAGTCTTCCAGTCCGAGTGTGTATTTTTATTGGTGTCGTATGTGCGGTATTGTTCGGTTGCCGTAGGCTTGACAAACTTTGTCCTGTGCTCTAGGAAGACCTTGAAGAACTCGTATGCCTGCTCTAACAACTCCGCACAAGTCTTGTTTTTTGACCTCACAAGCTTTGCCTGAGCAAAGTATGCTTCTCTAGGCCGGTCCAAGAGGACATCCATTGTAGCCTTTGAGATGCACTTGTCCCTCTTGAATGCCTTCCAATTCTTGACTATAATTTCGTTCCTTGCGTTCAGAAGACCAAGGTCTGGTTTGATGGTATGCAACTCCTTTTTCACCAGATGCTTACGTTTTTGTCGCTCCGCCCACTCCTTAGTTGTATAGCAACTTTCAAGGACCGATGAAATTGCCTTGATAGTCACTTTGGGATACAGAAGCTTGCACTTTTCTCCGGATTGGTTCAGAATATGGTTTGCGAGCTTTCCGAGTTCCTCATAACTCAGATTACCAAGGAACTTGAAGAACTCACGCGTTAGCATGCAGTTCTCCGGATTCCAATCAGTCCTTGCATTGAACTTCTTCAATGTATCCGCGTTTATGAGCTCACAAGGGGCAGCATTCGTAATAACATTGCTCCAGAGCTTATACACCTCGGGAGCCATTATTAGCTTCAGCTCATTCGTGAGCTTCAACTTCTCTTCTTTATCTTTTTTCTTTGTCATCTTTAGACTCTTATTGACATCGATCATAGAGAACCAAATGTATACTGCCTTCTCAAATTCCTGCGATGAAAAATGAGAGGGTGGTTTGGGATGGCAGATTAGCTCGAATCGAGCTCATTTGTAGATCTAATGAACTAATTGCTATTTACATATTGAACGAGATGTCGAACTATGTAATAGCATATTAGCTCGAATCGAGCTAATTTATGTACATGGAACTTGGTTGCATTCCTCGTATTCTCTACAATTTGCCTCGATGTTGATACTATCCCCATTGATTGAGCTTGCAATGGATTTCTTGGATAGCCCATCTTTTGCCACGATAATCTTGCTAACATCATCACTGTGCTGATCGTTTATGATATAAAATTTTCCTTACTTAATATCATCTTAGTTTTTTGGTTTCACGCAGAAGCCCATTGGCATGACATAGAGAATCTGTTTGGTTGATTTGTCCGGAAAATTGACCAAATAATTAACCATGTTGTCTACAAGTTTGTCCTCCTTCGACCAAATGTTGAATGTTGAAGGGGCTCCCATGAGTTGCTCGATGGCAATCTCTTTCTTCTCGTCAACCTTGAAGACATAAGCATCTTCACAGGTTGTCCAAAATCGCTTGTATGCTTCGCTCACAAGCTTATAGTCCGGCTTTCTATCCGTTGCTCGGGAGTGAGGGACATTTAGCATTTCCTCCACATAGCTCCCTTCTACAAGTCCTGATTGTTCTGAAGCCCTCTCTAGAAGCTTCTTTGCAAAGGGGGATGCATCATTTCTCTTTCCACCCTTGCGTGCTTGAGGTATATCTTGTACCACGGATTTTCTTTTTCCTTGACCTACACCAGATGCTTGTGTTGCATTTCTGCGGGAACCTTCACTACCACCTCTGCTTACAAGATTAATGGAAATTGACCTGGGCTTGTTCATTTTAGTTTGCATTTCAAGCTTCCCCCTCAACGTGTTGAAGTCATTGAATAGCGACCAAATCTTCATACATAGCCGCTTTCCATTGAAGGGTGTCCCGTTCGAGTTCTGATATTCGTTTCTATCTATTTTCTTCTCAAGCTCTTTCACTTCATCACAATAGGGTGTAGGCTTGAGACTTCTCAAGAAGGGTGTCATGCTGAACAGGATGAGAAGGGAGTCCACGCATATTGTGAAGTGGGGTGGATGCATGGTTGAGTGGACTAAAGGTGGCAGAAGTCCATATCCATAGAACTTAATATAAAGCTAACTTGCATATGATGTGGTAGAACCTAGCTTTGTGATTGGTTGAGATTAAAGTGGGTCAAAGAAATCAACGAAGCTAGTATACGAGCGTAGAGCATAGAATTTGGAGCGTAGAGCTTCTATATTAAACGGAAAGAAGGGAAAAATTGATGAAATGGGATGATGGATTGGAAAAAATAATTTAGAAATTGGATGGTGGAAAAAGGGTTTAGGGTTCAGATTTTTTTTTGGAAAGATGATGAGAAAAAACATTGGAGAAATGGATGGAGGTAAATGAAAACATTTAATGACATTTTCATAGGAAAAGAGGAGAACTCCCGGGAGAATTGCAAATGCTCTGTGGTGAAGGAAATTTCAGTAAGGAGATGAAGGTTGATGCAAGTGTGTCGATCCATACATTTTAGAGAATGTATAGAAATATATAATTTTTTTGGCCATTCTATTTGACATCAAGAAATGGATGAAATTGGTTTAGGGTTTGGATGAATTCCGTTGGAAAATGAATGAAAGTAGATGAAAAAGTGGATGAAAAAAGTGGATGAAAAAGTGGATGAAAAAAGTGGATGAAAAAAGTGGATGAAAAAAGTGGATGAAATTAGTGGATGAAAAAGTGGATGAAAAAAGTGGATGAAAAAGTGGATGAAAAAGTGGATGAAAAAGTGAATGAAAAAGTGGATGAAAAAGTGGATGAAAAAAGTGGATGAAATTAGTGGATGAAATTAGTGGATGAAATTAGTGGATGAAATTAGTGGATGAAATTAGTGGATGAAATTAGATGTTATAATGAATAAAAGAAGATTAGAAAATGGATGATGATGGATGAGGAATAGAGACCCATGTGACTTCAAAAAGTACATGAAACAGGATGGAAATAGGAGTGATCAAAAATTATAAAAAGGATGTACATATAGGACAAATTAGGTTTGAAATATATGCAAAAGAAAGCAACGGGTTCATACCACATGCAATCGACAATTATAATGTTTATGTTTAGGATTTTTTTTTTTGGACCCAACCTAATCCACCAATGAGAACAACATTGAGGTCCTCCTACAATGGGATTCATATGGTTTAGGGTATTGCGCTTTGGCGTGAGTTATTTTTTTCCCCCTTATCATATCATGTATGCATGTTCGGATTATGTGTTAAGGAGGATGGAAGTCCTCTATGGAAGTAGAGTTCCTGGAATGTTGATCGAAAGGTAATATAATTTCTCTGAAGCTTTCGAGATTTGAAAAAAATTTGATTTAGGGTATAGAAGGTACACGTCTACATCTCGTGCCATAAAATGGAGGACATCCAGGGACATCCAAGTTACACTTTTGGGTATAGAATTCGGAATCCATCGTAAGATTGACCACCTTGCACTAAGACTTAGTAATGGATTTCAACTAAAGTTTGGGGTGGTTTAATACAAGAATCTTTTGTATCTAGGCATATCACCATGCGAGTAGTCCTATCACCATGGGTGGAAAACATTGACGTAGGTATCATTGGCGGTTTAGGGTGAAGGTATCGGTTTAGACATTGCGGGACTTAGAACAGAAAAATAATCTTGCACTACAGTTTAGGGTGTAATTGAAAACCTATAATTGTGGACCTAATACCTTGGGTTTAAACATGCCGGGTTCCAAAAATACACACATTTTTATTTGTAGAAATTAGTTATTCGACTGAAGTTCATTTGCATTTCCTCTAATATATTTTTTATGATTTTGCTTAGGTAAACTAAAATATGTGTCACTACATATCTAAAAGTGCAGTTCAACCCACGTTGGTCATATAGGCCTCTAATCTTATACTACGGCATGCTTCTAGTATTGACCTCCTTCTATCTAATGGAAATACTCTAGAACTTTGTTGGGAACCACAGTTGTAATTCATCACTACACATTCTGGCTGCACGGAACGAGCACTATATTATCCTATAAGAAGGTGGGAGTAATTAAGAATACATTGCCTCCCACACCTAATTATGCTCACTGTACAACTGAGGAAGACACATTCTAGGCATACCTTCTTGAACAATAATGTAATTCTCGGCACCGAGAGGCACCTTGTCGGTGCTCTTGGTATGCATAATTTAATCCAGTAGTCCTAGCATCATCATTGAAGAATTGGAATCTAGGGAAGTGTTCTTCCAATCTCTAGTTTCAAATTTTGGGCAATGAAACTTTATTTAGAAAGGCATTATATCGGATACTGTCTACGAACATTCATATCCCTCCAAAATGTAAATTCAAGATACTAGAGGTAGAAACAATATCAATCAAAAGGCCTTGTGCAACTTCTAGAAAACAATTGAGAACTCAAATCGAGTAGTGGCCCTTTTAGTCTCACTACAAATGATACATCAAACACGTTCAGAAAACATCACCCATAGGTGTTTAGTGCTAGGCTATCAACAATGGCCAATGTCTTCGGGAACGTACTGAATGCTTTATAGACTCAAGATGCCACTCTGAAGAAGACGATTCACCTCGTTGAAGCTAAAACTAGGAGCATGAATAAACACATCTACATTTGCATCTAGTTGGCAAACGCCAACGAAGAGGAAGTATAAATGCTTGCAATTTGCCCACTCTCCTCTTTTTCCTAGAGCCTTTGTTGACATCTCCTTAAAATAAGGGCAAGTGCAATCAGGGAATGATCCTATAGTGACCACGTACTATTGAATGGCAGGCGGTGTACCTGAGTCAATAATGATGATGCATCCAAAGCCAGGATGCGGTACCATAGTGACTTGACGAACCACTGCTTCCAAAATAAGTGCTGAAGCGCAGTTGTTAGCTTGTTTAGTTGTAGGTGACTTTGGGTTTCTTCAAATTTTCTTACCTGACCTTATACTTGAATGCTCTACGGGAGAGTCGGGAACCCGAATTCCGGAAACATCAGCTGGTAGATCATTGTGCCCAAATAGCCTGCGGGGAGAGATTTCAACACATTGTGGAAGTCGGAAACCTGCATTCTGGAAGTCTAGAATTTCTTTGGGCGTAAGACTAGTTCCAACCTGCACTGGCCAAATGTCAGGCACTTCCGGTTTCAAGAGAACCCACTTCCATCGCGAACCCTTCACGCATCGTGAAATGTCATCGTTGCAAAAGAAAAATTGCATCCTTTCAATTCTATTCTTCCTATAATTGTCCATGTTCCCTGTGTATGTAGGTGCAGCGGTTCCCCTATTGCCTTGCACTATCTTTGCTACGCACTTCTTCCGTGTAATCGCTTGCAATGCAAAACACGCCTTCGACGACATCTTGCTCAATCAGGCAATATGCCATTTTGACTCATCACAGGCCGTTTCTTGAACCCTTCTCACTCGAGAGGCCCCAACTGCTTGACATGTTGACATTGGGTCATGTGACTCCAATAATTCCGTATCCTCATAATTCGAGAAAGGCAACGCATCTTCAGTAATGGTCTCCAAGTTAGTAAGTGATGCTTGGGCATGCCTGCTCCTCGTTCCAACACGTGGTCGGGAATAGTTCACTTTGTCAGGCCGGTGTGAATCTTGCTCAGAACCAGGAGGAAGATTGGGCATTCGCAGCTCTGATTCGAAAACTTCTTCGCCTTCCAGATGAGGCTGTCTACTATAGTATTCTCGAACGCCTGGCACTGTTGCCATGGCATCATTCAATCCCTTCGGATTACCAGTACGTTGGGCATACCGGTGTGCTGAACGAAGTAGTAGTTCTTCTTTTCCTGGACCATTACCTGGTCTCTCACCTTTTAAGAACTGGTAGTATCTAACCATCTGCATGAATGCTCGAACATAATCATCCACAGTAGCTACATACAAATCATTCCCGCGTTTTCCTGATTGTTGCATCCATTTATTATGAACCGTCTCAGCAAGGTTGCAAGTAGGAATCTGGATGAGTTCATTTTGAGACAACCCCTGTATCGCCAAACATGCATAGTCATTTTCAAAAATAGAAGTAGGCATGTATATCAAGGATAAGAGTTTGCGGTTCCACATGAGTGGATGCGGTACTCATGAAATATACGACAACAACTGCAATGAAAGAGGACAACTAACAGAGCTAACCTAACGCAAAGAACTGTGGACTCAATTGGAAATGCGGATAAACATGGTTTGGAAAATAATGAATCTCACAGTGTCCATGAAGGCTCTCCATTGTCTGTATTTGAAATGCCAGAAGGCCAACCACAACTCTAGTCGGCGAAGACCGTCTTCAGTTGTGGCTCCTGAAGAATGCCACCATGTTTGAATGGCATGAAACCTAATCTTGGACTCCTCTAAAGAGTTTGCATCTTTATATTGTTTGCACAATTTTCGGTGCTAATCTTAGAGGTCACCACGAATGTCCGCTTTTGTGTGCTTCTCCAGTGATTGAGTCCAGTGAAATAAACATGTGCGCTCCCTATTGGACATAGGGACGCTAGGGTCACCACTCCCATAGACAATCCTCACCGCATTCCAGTTTGCTAGTGCTGAATCAGCCATGAAACCCTTAAAATAAGGCAATGGAATTCCATGTCTGCCCATGACAACGTTCAAATTTTTCCAGAAGTCACATTGGGCAACTGCATCTTCTGATTGCATATCGGACACCGCCATAGTCATTACACGACAATATCGCGTGTCATAAACATGACACGCAATAGTCGTCCACTACTTCACACACCTCACATGGTCGAACATGATCCAACCATCTTCTAGGTCTCCTCCGGGCTGCATGCGAGTTACTAGGTCGACGCCACTGCCAGGACCAACCTCGGACATTTTAAACACAAACACTTTGTCGGAGTCAGATCCCTGCCCCGAGAATTTATTCTCCTGAACAAATGCCCAATTGTTGCATCCTCGAAGCTTTGTGATGCTGTCCATAACTCCGAAACGGCGGAAGTACTTGAATGTAGTGACTTCGTTTCGTATGCTCGGCGAACTCATGAATTTGCATTTCTCACGAACCGGCGTCAATTCATGTATTCCGAATTGGGTGGGCGGAGCTCCCTCTACTCGGAGAAGCATACCTCCCAATAACTCCTTGCTTGCCTCTAGAATGATAGCTAAATTTGTTGTTGATGGATTCCGCTCAACTTGGTCCGAAATCATAGAACGCGTCTTCTCCTTCGAGTCCCGGCAGTCTCTTGCTCTCACAGGATGATTGTGAGAACCAAAATGAACACAAGCTCGAGTCATGTCAGCTGAGCCAACTACATAATAAATTTTGGTATGACAACTATCAATACATGATGGAGCAGTGCAACATATCTTGCACGTGATAGTCGATCCAGATGGAGGAATTCCTCCAACTTCAAATGGAACAGGGGAACAACCATCCCATTCAATCTCGTTGATCAGGGTTACATGGTGCTCACGAGTGAGGTAGTCACAAGATGAGTTGTCACAATGAAGATGCCCTACGCATGATGACAATCTAAATGTAAGAGCGTCTCCATTTTTTATGTTTGTCGTATGGAGATTAGACCACACGTGACCGTCATAGCGTTTCTCCATTCTTGCGAGAAGTTTCGCTTGAGAGAAAGACGCACACTGACTTACGATTGCCGGTAACTCAAATATCACATCATTGTTATACAGAGGCGGAAGAAATTGGACAACACAAATTTGGATAATGTTCCAATCGACCTTTTTAAACGCATTCCTAGAGCCCTTTGTTTGGCACAACCTCCGTAGACATGGAATGATAGAGGGTTCATGAGAAGATGATGAAGCTGTCACGAAGGTAGGTGAATGTGAGGAAGATGAGGTATGTCTCTGAACAGAACGCGCTGAATTCGATTTCAGAAGTTTAGAAGGTGGGGATGAGTCGTTAGAATCATCGCTATCAAGGGCAATGACCTCAACCCCAAGCTCAACCTTCACAGTATTCAAGAACGGTGTCTGGAATGTGCTAGTGCTAGAAAGTCTAGTTGTACCTCCTGGAGTGGTATCTCCAGCAGCGGATAGAGGTAAACCATACGCTAAATACCGACCTGCACGCAAATGCCATTTCTTAATAGGTCCAAGAACAACGGCCTCTTGACCTATTGTATGCGTCAAGTCCCTAGTAGAACTATCAAACACCTCTTCATCAATATCCAAGGAGTTCTCTAAAAGAAGAAATCGAGCACTCAATTGCGAGGAATTCACAACAGCGTATCCCAAGTCACCAACAGGAAAGGAAATCGGGACCACTATTCCAAGTGCTCTCACAACTACCATCGAAGCAAACGTCATACTAATGGTCAAGCAAGCCTCTCGAAAACCAAACTATTACATTGCTGGTACACCATAGAATTTCAAATAATCCGAGTGTATGGAATGAAGGAACGGTGACACCGTCCTCAGAGTCCCTAGGTATGGTTGAACATCCTCGATGATTTTCTCTCTCAGATTTTTAAATTGTGCATCATACAAGTAATGTAGGTGTTACCATCTAATGACGGAAATATCTGACTACAACGACATTCATTTATTACGACTTATTTCACCACCAAAAAATCCTATTCTATGGTTGGCGATCCATAAGATAAATAATATAAGTTACGATTCATTTATGCCCTGTGCATCTAAAATGTATTGTCTGACAGAACTTAACAATCAGGGGGAATATCGAGAAGAACTTGACGGTGACAATTAGTAATGCATGATAGAGGAATTGACTACAATCCACTAGACGTCCTTCAAACTCTGTTAAGGTATTAACAACACCTATGAGTCCTTTCTCAGCCCCCCCAAACCTATACCGAACAGAGTGGCATCCAAATCTGACCCTCCCGGTACAAATCCCAAACCACATCCTACCCAAGCAATAAACCATCTATGCCAGCTGGCTCCCCTCGCCACACCATCCCCGTTCAACCCCGACCATACCCGATTGGACCCCCAGCCTCACCATCCCAGTACACCTTCACATCCATAGCCGACTGGAAACCCTCCCTCAACCTCCAATTCAATTTCTAAACCCAATCCGATTAGAAATCCACCTGCAGCCAACCTGCAGATCCTAGAACTATACCCATTAAGAAATCCGCCTGCTTCATCATGTTCGATCCCCTATCAATACCCAATTAGAAACGCACCCGCACCCTCCAGATTGATCCACCGACCATATCCGATTAGATACCCACCCGCACTATACTCGCCCCCTCCAGAGTGATCCCCATCCCTTCCCGATTAGAATCCCTCCCGCCCCATACCCGCACCCTCCTGTTCCATCCCCGACCCTTACCGATTAGAAACCCGCCCGCACCCACCTAGCCCGGACATTGCACCCTCCTGTTCCATCCCCGACCCTTACTGATTAGAAACCCGCCCGCACCCACCCAGCCCGGACATCGAAAAGGCCCAAACTGAGCGGAACAGGTCCTTGACTACTCACCGCACCCCGACGACATTCCTCGTCGACTCGTGAATTCAAACCCTAACTCGAGGGATCTGGAGGATAGAATCTCCAAGGCCACCGACTGCACTGCAATCTCACAAAACTCGTATTGAGAACTCTTACTCCTGTCCGGAATTTTTCTCTGTATATGCGCTCCCGAGCTTTTATGGTTCACTGGACGCGGGGATTTGGAGAAACGAATTGGGGAGCAATGGACCGCAACCTCAGATCAAGGCGCGGACAAGTTGGTGGTGAAACTAGCGGGGGAGTCACCAACACAGCATCAAGCCTCCCGTCCGCAATCGCAACAACTGAGGTTTGTAATGATGAATGGTTTGAGGGGAGTGGTTGAAGGGAAGTCGATGTTGTCCGGGAAGGCAACTGTCTCCGTTGCATTTGGATTGTGGTGCTCGTGACTGCCTGCGGGCGCTGGGACATTGGTAGAGAACGCATTCGGGGAGGTGAGTTGGGATTGTCAAGGGCTCCCATTACTAGGTGGACTGTGAACTTAAGCAAGGGGTTCGGTGTGATGGTTTCAGTCTCGGGGCTGAAGGCGAAGGAGGTAGAGGCAGCATATGCATGCGGGTTCAGGGAGTCAGGGTTATCCGTTGTCTTGTATGTTCGAAGACAGGGGGGAGGTTATGCACGGGATTCGGGGATCAGGGATCCGTCTCGGGGCCGAGAGGGAGGGAGGAGGGGTGTCGCTTATGCATGGGGTGTGGGGATCAGGGGATAGTCTCGGGGCCGAGAGCGAGGGAGGGAGGGGGGAGGTTATGCATGGGGTTCGGGGATCTCGGATCAGTCTCGGGGTTGAGAGGGGGGGAGGCAAGAGGGCAGGGCATGCAAGGGGTTTGGAGAGTCATGAATGTCCGGGGTCTTGTCACTGTTGGGTGCTGCTCGGGATGCATGGGGTTCGGGGATCAGGGAGCCGTCTCGGGGCTGAGAGGGAGGGAGGAGGGGTGTCGCTTATGCATGGGATGTGGGGATCAAGGGATAATCTCGGGGCCGAGAGCGAGGGAGGAAGCGGGGAGGTTAAACATGGGGTTCGGGGATCTCGGATTAATCTCGGGGCCGAGAGGAGGGAGGCAAGAGGGCAGGGCATGCAAGGGGTTCGGGGAGTCACGAATGTCCGGGGCCTGGTGAGTGTAGGAGCCAGCTCGGGATACAAGGGGTTCGGGGAGTCATGAATGTCCGGGGTCTTGTCACTGTTGGGTGTAGCTCGGGATGCATGGGGTTCGGGGAGTCATGAATGTCCGGGGTCTTGTCACTGTTGGGTGCAGCTCGGGATGCATAGGGTTCGGGGATTAGGGAGCCGTCTCAGGGCCAAGAGGGAGGGAGGAGGGGTGTCGCTTATGCATGGGGTGTGGGGATCAGGGGATAGTCTCGGGGCCGAGAGCGAGGGAGGAAGGGGGGAGGTTATGCATGGGGTTCGGGGATCTCGGATTAATCTCGGGGCCGAGGGGGGAGGCAAGAGGGCAGGGCATGCAAGGGGTTCGGGGAGTCACAAATGTCCGGGGCCTTGTGAGTGTGGGGGCCAACTTGGGATGCAAGGGGTTCGGGGAGTCATGAATGTCGGGGGCCTTGTCAGTGTGGGGGGCAGATCGGGATGCATGGGGTTCGGGGATCAGGGATCCGTCTCGGGGCCGAGATGGTGGAGGGAGGGGTGTCGCTTATGCATGGGGTTCGGGGCACTGCGGTCAGTCCCAGTGCCGAGAGAGAAGGGGAAAGGGGGAAGCATATGCATGTGGGGAGGGCTGATGGGGTCTGTCTCAGGTGCCGAGAGGGAGAGGTGTGCTCGAAGGCACATGCATGTGGGGAGGGGAGTCGGGCAAGTCCGTTGTCTTGTGCATTGGTGGGATTGACTACGTTGAGGGGGGGTGGTCTTCATGGATTTCATAATTGTAGCTATTTGATTTGAGTACGTTTCTTCTATTTATATGTATACTGGATCTCAGTATTGGGATTATTCTCTTATATTTTTGTCTGTGGACTTCAGCAGGTCGCAGTGGAGCACTCAGCTAGCATTCCAGAGTCGCATATGATGGAGTCTGAGAACCTGCTCAATGATACTGATGTAGCCAATGTAGAGATGATTTCCACATCTGTTACTCCAGATATGCTTCCCCTGATTCCTCCACAAGTGCCACGTCCATGGCCCGTTGTAAGTTTGGATGACCTTCTCAGGGACCTAGATGATAATTATGGTGGCCATTACAATTGTAGTGTAGGGTCTCCCACTCATTCGTCAGTGACCTCGGTAGACACCGGGGACTCTGAGATATTGACATCTTCGTTTGCAGATTCAAGCACAGACACTCTTATATTTTGTTGTGGTGATTACCGATTACTTTCTGAGACATGCGTTTGCGGCCTCTGATGCACGCAGTCATCTTCTTGTACTCATCTATTGTCGAATATTACCCCTCATTATTTCTGTAAATTCGATGGCTACGGTCCTTGATACTTTTCTCGACCAAATTTTGGATTTGCATACTTCCAATGATGTTTGGTGCAGGACATGATTATGAATGACTAATGTGAGCCACGTCGTCCATTTGTATGTAAAGCAGAACAATGAGGAGTTGCTTCCTCTGGAGACGCCTCCGAAATCTGTTGGATCCGCTATGGTGGATGCCCGACAACAACTTGAGATGGAGTCGGATATAGATATGGAGGATGAGTCAGAAGGACCGATCCCGGGAATCCAGGATGATTTCCTGGAGGACGACATCCGACGAGCCCAGAAGATGGATACCATTTCAATCTTATCGAGTTTGAGGCTAGCACCTTCCGAGCACTCACGCATGCGAATTCCGTTGTGTAGGTTAGTGCCGATGCCTATGGTCCGCCCAACCTTGGCATGCGATTTGACTCTCCTGGAAAATAAGTTCACAAACGGATACTACAAGGGAGCGTGGGTCTTCTATGTTTCCATTGCAAATGAGCAAGGCAAAACTGCTCAGTTCACTACATCCGAGAAAGAAGCGTGGGGTCCCATATGGAATGCTGGGAATGATCAATTCAGCATGCAGTTGTCAAGCAACCATGACCTGGAGCATTTAAGGAATTCAAAGTTTTTCGTTTGCGATGGAAATCACAGACGAATAGCTTGGATGAATCATATTTCTCGCCTTCATTCAATGGATGTGAATTGGCACATATGCGTGGATTCAATTGTCTTGGACACAAGACACAGAATTGATGTGGCCATGCAGGCTATGCACGATATTAACAAGTGAGTCTTTCCTACTAGTGCTTTAATGACGATCATGTGCTTCTTTGTTGAAGTGTTTGGATTTGTGCACTTTTAATTCATTTAACTAGATCATGTGATTCTGTGACAGGAGCACGAAACATTCTCACGTGAAAACGAACCTCGTGCACACACTTTACAGAGTTCAGAAGTATGGGGTTATGGAGATTGAGAAGTTCAATGAGCTCCTGAGCGTAGAGGAGGTCAGAACATGCCAACAAACTACACGGAAGACTTGATATAAGATGCCTCTGGAGGTGTTCACTTCATTTATTTTCAAGGTATGGGAATAGATCTTAAGAATGAATATACTAGTATTTCTTTCATTTGATTGACGATCGAGCACCTTAAACCTCCCTACGACGCAGTAGGTGGCTGATCACTTGTGTTATGGTTTCTAGCAAGATATTGCAGCTTCTACAGACCTAGTAGTTCGGAAGTACTACGAAGATACTCCAAAGGACGAAGTCAAGCCAGAAGGTGTTGCAGATGCAATGCGATGTTCCATCAAGGACTCCACTGAAAAGTTGTACAAGAAGCTATCTAAAATAGTGGGAGTAGCATCTCCTGCGCTTGGTAAGGATTGGTTGCTTGAGGTAAATCCGTTAATACATTTTCATGATGAAGTATGATGTTACACACTTCATTTCTCGCGCACTGGAAATTCATAATCTTGTTTTTTGGGCAGATTGAGAGGCATTGGAGCATGTTTTCCACACCGGAACTGACCCTCGAGAAGCTTCAGCTAATAGCTACTGCTAATGTCAACCCCACCTTCAAGGTGAGATGGCTGAAGTGGATTAATGCATCTGCACCATCTCGGGAGGCACGGAAATTTCCTCCACGTCCAGTCAATGAGGACAAGTTGCAGCTTTTTCTCGCTAAGGCTTGTTGGTATGCTGGGGTACGTCCTTCATGCACTCATGGAAAATTCTGATTTAAGTTCTTCTGCAATATTTGAATTTGAACTCAATCTATGAATACTAGACACGACCACTGTAACGTTCTTTTTTTATACACTTCATTCTTAAATCCTAATACTAGTACTCTGCAGATGGAGGAGGGAGCCAACGACCTTCTCGAATCTATTTTGCGAGCAGACAACATTACTGTGGACATGGAGGTGTCCACTGAGCCTCAAACATTGAGCGACTACTTGGAGGGGTGGCGGATGAAACTATGGGAACATGCTTACACCGGTACATTCAAGGGAGCGGATGCTTTCAAGAAATCGGACTCGTTTAAAGATTTTAGAGGCTCTTTACTCGTTGTGAAGAGGTTAATTTACAAGTACTACATGAAATTACGTACACTCTGCATTTACTTATTGTACTATGTCTTGAACAAGATTTTCAATGAGCAATATTTACTTTAATGTTGGTCGTAGTCTCTTAAAGCCACCTACAGACTTCTTGTATCCATTTGATGACGCTCTGAACTTCGTGCCAGGTTCCATGGAGTTGTTGTATAGCACAATAGCATAATGTTGTTGACAGTTGTGAGGTCATTTTTAACTAATGCTGTCCTCTGCATGTAGGTACTTCAAATTTGAATTGTATGCTAAAAAGGCCATTGCAAAGGCCGACTTGCCTCCGTTTCTTACGACATGGTTAGATCGGACATCGGTCGATTGCATGTTCTCTCCATGCAAATGAAGAATTGGATGAGTTCACATTTGCAGGCGTGTCCGTGGTACCTTGAATGCAACTTCAGAATCACTCCACCCGAAGAGGAGGCACTCTTTCAGACGTTGAAAGAGTCAACAACTGTGGAGCCGGAGTTCGATGAATTCAAAGGACTGGATCCGGAGGCCAGAGACAAAGCACTGAAGAAACGAGAGGCCTCGGACAAGAGGAAGTTGGAGAGACTAGAAGATGCCAAGAAGAAGACCGAAGAGAACAAGAGGAAGAAGTTGGAGGCCCAAGTGGAAAAAGAGAAGGAGAAGGCAAACAAGAAGGGCTCCAAAAGGAAAGTTGAAATGCCGGTGCAAGAACCACTGCAAGGACCTGCGCAAGAACCAGCAACAAGCACGGCCAATATGAAGGAAGGATCATCTGGGTTCTCTCTCATGCAGGAGCGGTTGGTGCATGGGCTCACGCCTAGAACACATACTATTGACCCTGTTCCGGATACAGACGAGTGCATATTAAACCTGTCAGTTGGTATTCTTCCCGGTAATACTAAGGCCTTTGACGACGTGAAGGCCTTTTTGTCCTCGGTAAACGCATTCTCTATCTTCATGGTCCAATCTTCTCTTCTTAGTATTTCAATTGGACTTAGAATCTACAATCTCTAATTTTTATTTACTCTCTACATCGGATCTTTATCATTCTTTACGGGGCAGCCAACAGTAGTCTTGCATCTATGTGCTGTGGTCCGATTGCTAAACCATGTCTCCGGAATTGTATTGTACAGCATTCAAAAGACAAGGAACGGCGCTTCAACAGTGTATGTGGTAACCACAGTGCAGTGGATTTGATGTTTGCGGATGTGCCTGAGGGTCTCCACGTTCCTACCATTTCAGCTCCACCTGGACCGATCCCTAAGTGGAACTAGTTTCATGACAAATGGTTGATGCCTGTTTTTGACTTTGCGGAAGAATACCTCCACGACAACGGTGGACTTCTGGTCATGTACCTAGCCCCTTCCCAAGCACACCGAAGCCACCTCCTTGGATGTTGCAAAGAATACGATTTCAAGATACTATTCACTTGGTTTGGCATGAACCACCTCCATTTGACATCACCTTCTGATCCAACGAAGACGGTAATTTCACATTCAATTGAATTCTATTCTTATACATCTTGTTCTATTACATTTACTTCTTGGCACCGATTATCGTTTCCATTCTTGTGGTTAGCAATTCTAACTTTGCAACGTTTACAGACTATGCGGTTTGCAATTTCTCTAGTTGTTAGAGAATGTGGACCAAAGACGGAATCAGAGTTTGGTTTTCAATTCGTCCCCTCTCATGATGCGGTTGGGGTCAATGTTGCCCGTGATGACATCCTATAGAATTTCTGTAACAAAGAGGATGTCACAATGAATGGGAACATACCTTGGCGTGGACCTCGTGAAAAGGCCCGCCCATTCATGCAAATGCTAGTTGAAGCATGCTCTCAACCTGGGGATGTTGTGGTGGACTGTACCGCGTCTACAGGTGACCTCGCGTTTTTGTAATGCTTTGTTTTCATGTTCTGTACCACGACATTTCTGTTTTTAGTTCCATGCTCATAGATTCCCCATGTGTGCAGGTGCCTGCATTCAAGCTTGCCGAGCTACACGTCGTCACATCGTGGCATTTGAGGAGGACAAGGCAATATTCGACGCCATCATTGCTCTAGTAATGCGGAACGCAGTAGTGTCCACCACCGCATTGCCACTTCCTAATGCACCAATAGATTTGGACAACGATGATGTACCGGTTCAGAAGATTGTGAAGACGTCACGATTTAGTAAGTAAGTTTTCCCTTGATTACCTTGTATTGAATGAAGCTTCAACGCTAACGTGAGTATGATCTAACATATTGTCCACTTCATTGTGTAGAAAAACCTAGGAATTGAGCCATCTCCCTTTTTTTGCGAATCCTAGATTTTTTCCAAGCCCGCCAAAAGCATTCAAACTACCGGTGTATGCTGAGGCTTGTTCAGGGGCTTATATTGGCAACAACCCTAAGCTCACTTCTAGAGCACGTTCAGTTGATCCACGTGTTCTTCAGTTTGTGTCACATGAGGCCGCAGAGTCTGGTTCACATGCATTAGATAGTGATGCTAGTTCGACATCAGATAGTGAAGGCAGTTCGACACCAGCCCACTCTAGATGACAAATGAAAGTGCTAGGCAGTGTTGTTGAAATGACATAGCTCTGTATGGGAGGCTGGTCTCTTTTTTCCATGTGTTGTACTCTCGTTTCCCATGTGTTGTACACTCAAGTCGTGATGATTTCTATCATCAAATATCCTAGACATAGTACCATTTGGATCGATTCCTTTGTTTGTCATTGTTTGAATTGCTGGAACATACTTATGTATTTATGCAATTGGAACCGTGCGATGCATGTCTAGTTTATGACCACACAGACACGGTTCTCAAAAATTGTATCTCGCACTAGCCCTTCAAGTTCTGTTTGGGACTCACTAGCGGGCTTTATCTTGTACCTAGAGGTCATTGTTGCCTATTCATCCGAAGACACGCAAGTCTGTAGTAGGAGTGCCAAATTAGTGCCTCTAAAAAGAATTGCTAAGTAAACATATCCTCCATATTCATTCAGTTGTACAATCTCATTGTTGCTAATAGCCATACTTTATAATTGTTCAACCACGTCACCTTATTTGGTGATCCTTGCTGATGACTTGTCACCAATGACTTAGTAAAATCCTAATGGAAAGCTCACAAACAATATGCAAAAACTCCCAAAACATATTGGAATGCTGACCGTCCACCCTTCGAGCAAGTTCACATGAAACAAGCCTTCAAGGCCATATTTTGATTTGAGGTCTACAATGAATTTCCTCTATTTATAAGAAATGAAGTTCACATTTAGAGCCACTCTTGCAAACTGAATATATATCTAATTCTTACAATCGCCCTTACATTCTTTGAACCTACATATGGCTATGTGCAATTGCCCTAAAGGACCTAAATCCCAAATTATTCCCACCCATCAGCAATCATATTATCGTCCACCCAGATTTTATGATGTTGTCATCGGCTTAAAAAAAAAAGATTCATCCGGTTTCATCCAATTTTTACATCTGCTTTCATCCATTTTATCATCCACTTCAGTCATCCACTTTCATCTACTTTAATCATCCTCTTTCATCCATTTTTCATCCACTTTAATCATCCAATTTCATTCATCTTTATCATCCAATTTCATCCAATTATAAAACCAACTTTCATCCATTTTTTCCACTTTCATCCACTTTGTCTTCCACATTCATTGACTTTTACGCCCACATCCATCCATTCTTGCCATCCTCTTTTATCTATTTTCTTTCATCTTTTTTTTAATCAAATGTCATATTAATTGAAACCCTATGCCTTCACTTCTCGTTAGTTTCTCTTCAAATATTGCCGCTCATCAACCCTAAATTCCTGCTCTATGCTCCACGCTCCTGCTCTACGCTCGTATACCAGCATTCCTGTCAAAGAGATCAATCCATTTAGAGTTGGCTTGGCGGAGCCTTCAAGGCCTGGTAGCCGGTACTTAACTATCCATAAAGTATCCAACTCATCCATCGCAAATGGGTTCTTGAGTTAATGGGCCTTGTGCTTGGAAATCTGACCCGTCCATTGCATCCGACAGTGATCATAGGTGCCGCTGACATCGGCATTGTAGGCTTCTTTCCTGTCATTCTCCAATTTGGGGTGTCCTAAAAGCTAGCCCGCATGCAATGAGAGCTGCATCACATGCTAAGTTAAACAAGTTTAGGACTTGAGTGTTTTTTAGCGACGTTTTAGGAAAATCATAAGTGCTTTGTCAGGGACGTACTTTACGGAAAAAAATGAGTGATATGGAGGTCTGCAAGGAAGAGCAAGTTTCTTTGTCGAGAAAGGGTCTACAGTCAATTAGGAAGAAGATCACACTACAAGAGAAAGGGGTGTTTTAAGTAGGGTTTTAAGTATAGTCCTAGACACAAGATATTAAGTAATGACCTTTAAGTCAAATTAAGATCAAGGTCGAAGGAGCAGCTTGGGTCAACCCCTTGTACGCAGAACCAGGGTTGCTATTGTGTGAGCCTAGGAGCGGGAGCCTGTGAGCCTATGAGCCCGCAAGCGTGAAATTTTTTTGATGGAAAAATTTGTGTTGGAATTTGTATTTGATCAAATAATCTGTGACGAACCCATGACCGTGGACTTTGGGACAACTGAAATTCTATGACTGTGGATTTAGAAAACATTTGAGGTCTGCCAAATTTAGGATCATTTGTGCACATTTAGAGGCACTTCCATTTTTGTTTGAGAACATGTCTAATATAAACTGGCTTTTAGCGTGTTCAGGGATTTAGCTAGTGTTGTAGGAATAGGAAGGTAAAGAAATGACCCCAAGATGTACGCACTCCTTTCCGTACTACTATTGATAATTTACCATTGGAGTTCTTTTTTAATTCTTTTATATTTTTATTTTTATCGTTCCACTACTTAGTACTTTGCAAAACCATGAAAACAGCTGGGAAATAACTATGACAATTAATTGTGACAATTAGTTCCCAGTTGCACCTTCACGGTGCTTGATGAAGCACATGATGAAAGTTATATGGGAGCTCATGCTTTCACACCCAATCCTTATGGGATATTTAAACAACCATCTTTCTACACCCATCCCATGCATTGTATATTGCATTAACTGTACCTCGTTTTCTCCAATTTTTTTCCAATACTAAATACTTATCGGTGAAGTTTAAGGTTTAAGGTGTAAGGGTTCATTCTCCACATTTGTCCACTAATTAGTCTGTATCATGGGAGATATTTTTTCATTACATTTTTTTTATGTAAGAGAAATATCAAACATCAAACACATTGCACCGAACTTGTAGCCATAAAACACACAAATCAAATCAACATAAAAAGAGTATACACATAGTTCAACTCATAAGATGTGTCAATCTCATGAGTCTACGTCGTTGTGGACTCTATCATAGAAACCTCACTCGAAGATGACTCTAGAGTCTCTTCTCCCTCAGAAGCTGAAACATCTAAAAAATGAACCACATTTGCAGCATATTTGGGTAAGCGAGGTTTTGGTTCTCTACAACCATTTCGTTCATATTGTGATGCCATCTTCTCGGCATACACTAGAAGATCGTAAGACTTCTCCGGACTCAAAATAAGTCTTCGTATCTTCTTCATACGATGTCCGTCCGTCACTCGTTCGTTCCTTCAAATACAAAGATCTCAATGTTAAATCTTTGGAATTCTTGAAATGCAAGACATATTGAATACAAAAACACACAAGTCAGTATTGAATACAAAACTTACTTACTAGGTCTAATGTTGCGTGTAAACACCATTGGCTCCACGTGCACAGAATCTAAGTCAAGAGCGGCGAAAACTTCTTCTGGAGCTCGTGTCACCCCTTCCATTGGAGTGGCTTTTTTCATCGGCAAGAGAATTCCATTAAAGATATTTTCATCCTTCTCCAAAGCCACGATATGCCGCCCTATGCCACGACATGCAGTAATCGATGCTCCTGCAACAGAATCATGTGAAGATTAAAACTTCAATATGTGAAGGCAACATGCGAGGTACATGGTAAGGTTGTTCACAAATAAACATTTAACATCAAAACTATCATTTGAAAGCATGAACTAACCTGTAGTTGCGGTGCAATCGAGAACTACATCCTCTTCGTCGGTGCACCCTTCGATGAAGAATTGTAGAAACCTTGCATCCTTCTCTCGTGGTTTGCGCCAAGGCATTTTGGATTCCTTCTCGACCAACATTGTCTCCTCTGTGATATAATTGATGACCATGTCTTTCTTCTGAAGATTCCACTTTGCTTTCGTCATGGCCCTAGTCTGCCTAAACTTGAAATCTGATGGCCCTTTCTCACCTAGGTCCTTCACGAGAAGGGTAACTCCGAACTTCACAGTCTGCAAAAATGAAAACAAAATGTTAAGTACAAAAATGAATGTTTCCAAAACAATTGACATTCACATTGCAAAGTTAAACAAACTTACCGTTTGTCCAGGGTTAATACCCGATGCTAGGTCCAACTGGTTGAATGCCAACCACTCCTTCTTCATCACCAATTTCTTGAATACATTCCTTAATCCTGCAAACATACGACGCGACTGAAGGCTGTACGAGTGAAATACAAGAATACAACCATTGTCTTGTAAGTTTTCCTCGGCAAAGTGAAATGCATTTTGCATTCTCGCACAGGTTGGGTCCGAGTTCCATGACGGAACGCGCTTTTTAGAGATGAGTGGCACAAGGAGGTTCTCTTGGCAGTCAAAAATAATGAGATCCACCAAAGGCTCCTGGCTGACCCTACCGTCGAACGAGCGAACTTTTCCTGCATTCATCTACAATCAAGTGATTGTTCATGTTATTAAAAAACTCACACTATAACAACTTGCTTCCAAATAAAAATTGAAGTTATAAATTGAACTTGAAGTTTAGGCATACCTTTTGAATGAAGTCCATGACTTCAATATAGGAATTTGGTGCTGAACTCCCCAAATTGTCCATGATGTCAACAATTGACACGTTCAAAATCAACTCCTTCGATTTCACATCATCATCGTCTAGTACCACGACCTGCGTACCTTGCGTGACCATCTCCTCCGTCCACTCTACAAGAACAGCCTTCCTTTTGATCCCGCTCTGAGTTCCTTCCACCAACTGCGAGCTCTGATCGACCGCCGATGATGCTGGAATGCCGGTATCGCCATCTTCTTTTTTCTTCCCCTTGGCCTTTGCTTTCTCCTCCTTCTCTAGTTGCTTCTCCTTCTCCTCCAGCATCGCCAAGCGCTCCGTCTCCTTCTTCTGCTTGTTCTCCAAAGCGATTTGGAGTCGTGCCGCTTTCTTTTTGTCAGCTAGGTCCCTCTTGGCAATTGCCTTCTTTCTTTGATCTTCGGTGAGGCCTGCAAACTCGTCCACATCTAGATCTACTGCTCCGATGCCCTCGAAGGAATTTCGGAGTTCTACCTCCGACGGATGTGTATATGAAATTGGGCAGTCAATGTACCATCCACCGCCATTGAGATGAGCGGTGGTGAACGTTCGAAGTTGATTCGGCATGTACATGCAACTAGCAAAAGTGCGATCTAGAAAGACCGAAAGGAATGGAGGAAGGTCAGCCCTTTGAATTGCACCTTTTCCTTCAAGCTCGAACTTGAAATATCTGCACCGTCGGTTACCAAAAACATTAAAGAAGAACTAAGAAAATCAAGTAAGTCAAAACAAAATGTCAAACCCATGTACTTCAATCACAAATCAAGAATTTTAACCGATCACGAAATTTGAGGTTAGAAACATTCATTCTATAGCTTTTAGGGGACAAAATGGGGGTCCTTGTAGAACCTCTCAAACATGCCTCGGATCCGAGGGAAGCTTTGTAGACTGTCCATGGACCACCTACACTGCTTCCTTCCTTTACTACTAACCAGTTTTCTTCTTTGAGATTGTCATTGGTAGCCATTCAAAAAGGACATGTTGAATTCATTGTTTCATTTTTAAACCAGTATTAGCATTTTGTGTTTGCTATGCTACGCATAGCACATACTATATAGTATATATATTTGTAAAAAATTGTATATTTGAAAAGAAAAGAAAAGTGGTAATATCAATAAGTCTTCAAACGAAAATATTTTTTTGGATTTTATACTTATATTGTAAACCCTATATACATTGAAATGTACAATATTGATTTTAATGAATGAAGTAATAATATGCAACACGAAATCTTCAAACAAATATTCATACATTGGAATGTAGAACAATCGAATGATTATTAGCAATAATGATAAAAGTTTTATTAAATTGAATATTTTGATTTTAAGCTTATGAAATCAAAAGAGTTTAATTAAAGGCCAACCAAAATTTAAAACTACACTTCTACAATCTTACTTTGTTTGACCATCATGACATCATTAAACGTTTATAATATTAATTTCTTACACAATTCATCTTATAGTGGGTGAACTCTGTAATATTGCAATATGGAAAAATGAGATACACTAAAGGGTGTTGCAGTGTTTTCAAGTTGAACAATATCTTAGGGTATTAATGACGTACCGGAAAAGAACCCTCTTCACAGCTTGCTATGAGCCTTCATACGTGTTGAAGTTGTCGCTTTTCTTGAAGTAATTTGCTCCTCTTAGATGTGCAAGGAACCCTTGATCCCATATTTTCCTCCTCCACCCTTCCAAGTATTCTGTTAATGTCTCTGGTTGTAGCAGAACGTTCATTTTGATGATGATGTTGTCCTGTTTGACAACTTCCTCAAAGTATTGCACAACTCCATCTTCGATCTGTGAAAAAAGAAAGACATATTATCAATTTTGGCACAAGTAGTGCAATGCAAGAACTTGAAAATTTTATATGTAATTGAATACCAATTTTGATGGCTATCAAAATGAAAAAAAGGACAAAGATATGCACTTACCTCAGCGTACCAAACACAACGGTTCAAGAAAGGACCGAGCAATGTCTCCGATACTAGCCTAGGTGGAAAGCGTCTGGCATCACGAGATGGTGTAGAGGAGTTCCACCACTTGAGGAACTTGATCTTGTGATCTGTTGTGGTATTGCAAGTGGCCACCATTTGAAGCTTTTCCAGAGTCATCTCTGGGACCTCATTGGAGCTCCAATGCTTCTCAATCTTTACAAAAATAACAACGATGTCAATTAATTTTCAAGTCAGAACAATATCAATGGCAATCATTCATGATGAAGGTAATAATTTCACCTCTTCTAGAAAGCCTGGCTTGTTAGCCGGATGGGCCACGGCAACCAACTTTGACATTTTGACATTGAGTTTGTTGGTCTTTTCATTTGCTCCACATCTCATTGCATGCGCAAGTTCCTCTGCAGTTTTGTCATCCTCCATTGTCGTCTTATTGTACCTCCGAACTGCTGCATCAGCGGCATGGGCAATCTCTTGCTGCAAAAGTAGTATAGAAATTATATTTTTAAATATTGGTAAAACAAGTCCAAAACTAATGAAATTTTTTGAAATGGGAAATGCAATTGAATAGATCCTCACCCGGAAGACAAACGAAGTGAAAACTTGCAATGGCATAGAATACCAAGTCTTCTTAGTTTTATATGCTCCACACAATCGGAGCTCCGAGGGCCTCAACATCTCCTTGAATCGCTCTATAGGGAGGCGGCCATATTTCTGAACCCTGTACAATGTGTGCACCAAATTGGTCTTCACATGCGAGTCTTCATTGGACCTGGAGAATATAGAAACAATTTCAAGTTAATTTTTGACACGAACTTGGTAATATTTATAAATCCGTAAAAACAAATTGAAAGTGATGGTTTTTATGAGTAGAACAATATACTTACTTGTTTATGTCATGCATGACATACATGACAAGCTCCGTCTTGCCCTTTGTATCAAGTACAATTGAGTCAACCTCATAATGCCACTCCTTCTCTTTGGAGTGTCTCTTGTTGATGAAGTTCATCCACGAGATGAGTCGGTGATTACCATCACAAACGTAGAACTTGAGGTTCTTCAAAAACTTTAGGTCCGATACAGAGTCAACACTAGCATTGAAGGAGTCATTTACTTCCTTCCATAGCGGATTCCACTTCGCCATCTCCTCTTCAGTGAATTGTGAGCTCTCTCCAGCCTCATCCGTAGTGGTGACATAGAAAACTGCTGCTCCATCTCTATAACCTTTACTAAATTTGTGTTCTAAAAAATCAAGATCACATGAGAGTGTAGGCCTCACCATGGGCAT
This sequence comes from Rhytidiadelphus loreus, assembly GCA_947034895.1. Taxonomy (NCBI): domain Eukaryota; kingdom Viridiplantae; phylum Streptophyta; class Bryopsida; order Hypnales; family Hylocomiaceae; genus Rhytidiadelphus; species Rhytidiadelphus loreus. The sequence continues at coordinate 63,950,442 of OX344763.1, read as the reverse complement.
AGGCACCATTCGGCAAAGCGGAATCTGGAGCCGGAAAAGGTGATCTGGCTTCATCCTCAGTGACGCAATAGTGTTCACCGAGTCCACCTTGTGATATTGCCAGAGATTGTCTTCTAGGAAGTCCTTGTCGTCTGCCTCCAACACATCATCGGCCTCGTCTTCTTCCATGATGTCTTCTTCCATGATGTCTTCTTCCCCTTCCCCATCCCCTTCCCCTGCAATGGGCGGCTGATTTGACTCTTCAGTATTTGGAGTTTCTTGAATGGTCTCTTCAAACCAAAGATTTGTGGGAGTCCCACCCATCTGCAAGTTGAAATTATAAAATTAACCAATGTGCACTGACTTGCATCCTGAGATCCAAACTAATACATAAATAAAAATATAACGGTGAACCATATATGAATGAACAAAAAAAGAATCAAACACTCAAAGGCAAAGGTTCAAGTACAAAATAGATATCTTCAATACAAAATGCTCTCAAGCAATATGTCCCCAAAACAACACTTGTATAATGAAATTAGTCAATATCTACATCTTCCTCTGAGTCTGAGCTCAAGTGAATGAAGACGGGTTCTCCTAATCCTTGAGGTGCGCTACGTGCACAATCACAAGTCTCCTCCATCAATGGACCGTCAATGGTAAAGGACATCTGAGTGTCTAAGGTATACTCCGTGTCTGAACTCTCGGGAGACAAGAACATGACCGGATGGTCTCTAGCTCCACTAAGGGTTAACTGAAGATGTCTACGCTTTAATGTTGGTGTAAAGGAACGTTCACAATTTGTTGCTTGTGTATCACTGACCCGACTCTGCACAGAGCTCTCAAATGCATCAACGGCACGATCAGCAACATCCATCACATCATCAAAACTTACAAGTACATCTTCGTCAACTTCTTCCTCTTGAGCACCCTTCTCTTCTTCAAAATCTTTAGACACCTCCATGTTTGCATCCAGTGGTGTTAGAGGCTGAGATGGGCCTGCCTCAAGAGTGACTGGGACGGGAGGAGGCCTAGGCGTTGGTGAAGATGCATCTTGACCTCGTCTTGCCCTCTGTATAAATGAAACATTGACAAAGTATAAAATCATTGAATACGTATATACATTTTGATATTCCTTTAGCTAATGCAAATCCTAAGAGCATTGGCAGCTCCTCTAAGGACCCCTGAAATTTGCAAAAGAAAAATGACTCCACGTTCTGAACTCCAATAAAGTGGATGCCCGGAATTGAAAATGGAATAAGGCACCCTTGGGCCATCCCAGGACTGCCAAATTGAACGTTACTCACTCATAGTCTGATATGAGGCTATACGTGCAGGCTCCAGTCACGACCTCGGGACCGTGAGGTCCTCTTCTGGGCAGCCAATGTAACCTTGAATCCGAGACTAAATCAGAAACTCAAGGGCCCCTAGAACTTAAGAAAAAGAAGGGAAATTACGCCCAAACTACAGTGATCGGAATGGGCCACCAGAACTTTAAAAAAAAAGGAAATTACTTCCAACCTTTTGTTGTGTGAATGTGAAGCCAGCTTCATAGCGGGTGGACTGGTTCTCCCGTAAGCCTCCCGAGCATACACAGAAGGCACCCTTGGAGCATCACGTGGCTGCCCCCCTCGCAAGAGGGGTCGGTTGATTTGAACTCGCTCGAATCAGGGGTGGTCCCCCACGGAGCTGCGAATGCACACTCGGATCCGAGAGGGGATCACTTGCTAGTTCGGGGACCCCAAAAATTTTAAAAAGAAAGGAAATCACTTCCAACCTTTTGTCTTGTGAATGGGAGGCTAGCTTCACAGTGGGTGGACTGGTTCTCCCGTAAGCCTCCCGAGCATACACAGAAGGAACCCTTGGAGCATCACGTGGCTGCCCCCCCGCAAGAGGGGTCGGCTCATTTGAACTCGCTCGAATCAGGGGTGGTCCCCCACGGAGCTGCGAGTGCACCCTCGAATCCGAGAGGGGATCACCAGCTAGTTCGGGGACCCCAAAAATTTTAAAAAAAAATGAAATCACTTCCAACCTTTTGTCTTGTGAATGGGAGGCCAGCTTCACAACGGGTGGACTGGTTCTCCCGTAAGCCTCCCGAGCGTACACAGATTCACCCTTGGAGCATCACGTGGGTGCCGCCCCGCAAGAGGGGTCGGCTCATTTGAACTCGCTCGAATCAGGGGTGGTCCCCCACGGAGCTGCGAGTGCACCATTGAATCCGAGAGGGGATCACCAGCTAGTTCGGGGACCCCAAAAATTTTAAAAAAAAAGGAAATCACTTCCAACCTTTTGTCTTGTGAATGGGAGGCTAGCTTCACAGTGGGTGGACTGGTTCTCCCGTAAGCCTCCCGAGCGTACACAGAAGGCACCCTTGGAGCATCACATGGGTGCCGCCCCGCAAGAGGGGTCGGCTCATTTGAACTCGCTCGAATCAGGGGTGGTCCCCCACGGAGCTGCGAGTGCACCCTCGAATCCGAGAGGGGATCACAAGCTAGTTCGGGGACCCCAAAAATATTAAAAAAAAATGAAATCACTTCCAACCTTTTGTCTTGTGAATGGGAGGCCAGCTTCACAACGGGTGGACTGGTTCTCCCGTAAGCCTCCCGAGCGTACACAGATTCACCCTTGGAGCATCACGTGGCTGCCGCCGCGCAAGAGGGGTCGGCTCATTTGAACTCGCTCGAATCAGGGGTGGTCCCCCACGGAGCTGCGAATGCACCATTGAATCCGAGAGGGGATCACCAGCTAGTTCGGGGACCCCAAAAATTTAAAAAAAAAAGGAAATCACTTCCAACCTTTTGTCTTGTGAATGGGAAGCCAGCTTCACAACGGGTGGACTGGTTCTCCCGTAAGCCTCCCGAGCGTACACAGAAGGCACCCTTGGAGCATCACGTGGGTGCCGCCCCGCAAGAGGGGTCGGCTCATTTGAACTCGCTTGAATCAGGGGTGGTCCCCCACGGAGCTGCGACTGCACCCTCGAATCCGAGAGGGGATCACCAGCTAGTTCGGGGACCCCAAAAATTTAAAAAAAAAAATGAAATCACTTCCAACCTTTTGTCTTATGAATGGGAGGCCAGCTCACAGCGGGTGGACTGGTTCTCCCGTAAGCCTCCCGAGCGTACACAAAGGGCACCCTGGAGCATCACGTGGCTCCCCCCCCGCAACAGGGGTCGGCTCATTTGAACTAGCTCGAATCAGGGGAGGTCCCCACCGGGCTGCGAGTGCACCTTCGGATCCGAGAGGGGATCACCAGCTAGTTCGGGGACCCCAAAAATTTTAAAAAAAAAGGAAATCACTTCCAACCTTTTGTCTTGTGAATGGGAAGCCAGCTTCACAACGGGTGGACTGGTTCTCCCGTAAGCCTCCCGAGCGTACACAGAAGGCACCCTTGGAGCATCACGTGGGTGCCGCCCCGCAAGAGGGGTCGGCTCATTTGAACTCGCTTGAATCAGGGGTGGTCCCCCACGGAGCTGCGACTGCACCCTCGAATCCGAGAGGGGATCACCAGCTAGTTCGGGGACCCCAAAAATTTAAAAAAAAAAATGAAATCACTTCCAACCTTTTGTCTTGTGAATGGGAGGCCAGCTTCACAACGGGTGGACTGGTTCTCCCATAAGCCTCCCGAGCGTACACAGAAGGCACCCTTGGAGCATCACGTGGGTGCCGCCCCGCAAGAGGGGTCAGCTCATTTGAACTCGCTCGAATCAGGGGTGGTCCACCACGAAGCCGCGATTGCACCCTCGAATCCGAGAGGGGATCACCAGCTAGTCCGGGGACCCCAAAAAATTTTAAAAAAAAAGGAAATCACTTCCAACCTTTGGTCTTGTGAATGGGAGGCCACCTTCACAATGGGTGGACTGGTTCTCCCGTAAGCCTCCCGAGCGTACACAGAAGGCACCCTTGGAGCATCACGTGGGTGCCGCCCCGCAAAAGGGGTCAACTCATTTGAACTCGCTCGAATCAGGGGTGGTCCCTCACGGAGCTGCGAGTGCACCCTCGAATCCGAGAGGGGATCACCAGCTAGTTCGGGGACCCCAAAAATTTTAAAAAAAAAAGGAAATCACTTCCAACCTTTTGTCTTGTGAATGGGAGGCCAGCTTCACAACGGGTGGACTGGTTCTCCCGTAAGCCTCCCGAGCGTACACAGATTCACCCTTGGAGCATCACGTGGCTGCCGCCCCGCAAGAGGGGTCGGCTCATTTGAACTCGCTCGAATCAGGGGTGGTCCCCCACGGAGCTGCAACTGCACCCTCGAATCCGAGAGGGGATCACCAGCTAGTTCGGGGACCCCAAAAATTTTAGAAAAAAAGGAAATCACTTCCAACCTTTTGTCTTGTGAATGGGAGGCCAGCTTCACAACGGTTGGACTGGTTCTCCCGTAAGCCTCCCGAGCGTACACAGAGGGCACCCTTGGAGCATCACGTGGGTGCCGCCCCGCAAGATGGGTCGGCTCATTTGAACTCGCTCGAATCAGGGGTGGTCCCCCACGGAGCTGCGAATGCACCTTCGGATCCGAGAGGGGATCACCAGCTAGTTCGGGGACCCCAAAAATTTTAAAAAAAAAAGGAAATCACTTCCAACCTTTTGTCTTGTGAATGGGAGGCCAGCTTCACAACGGGTGGACTGGTTCTCCCGTAAGCCTCCCGAGCGTACACAGAAGGCACCCTTGGAGCATCACGTGGGTGCCGCCCCGCAAGAGGGGTCGGCTCATTTGAACTCGCTCGAATCAGGGGTGGTCCCCCACGGAGCTGCGAGTGCACCTTCGGATCCGAGAAGGGATCACCAGCTAGTTCGGGGACCCAAAAAAATTTTAAAAAAAAAGGAAATCACTTCCAACCTTTTGTCTTGTGAATGGGAGGCCAGCTTCACAACGGCTGGACTGGTTCTCCCGTAAGCCTCCCGAGCGTACACAGAGGGCACCCTTGGAGCATCACGTGGGTGCCGCCCCGCAAGATGGGTCGGCTCATTTGAACTCGCTCGAATCAGGGGTGGTCCCCCACGGAGCTGCGAATGCACCTTCGGATCCGAGAGGGGATCACCAGCTAGTTCGGGGACCCCAAAAATTTTAAAAAAAAAAGGAAATCACTTCCAACCTTTTGTCTTGTGAATGGAAAGCCAGCTTCACAACGGGTGGACTGGTTCTCCCGTAAGCCTCCCGAGCGTACACAGAAGGCACCCTTGGAGCATCACGAGGGTGCCGCCCCGCAAGAGGGGTCGGCTCATTTGAACTCGCTCGAATCAGGGGTGGTCCCCCACGGAGCTGCGACTGCACCCTCGAATCCGAGAGAGGATCACCAGCTAGTTCGGGGACCCCAAAAATTTAAAAAAAAAAGGAAATCACTTCCAACCTTTTGTCTTATGAATGGGAGGCCAGCTCACAGCGGGTGGACTGGTTCTCCCGTAAGCCTCCCGAGCGTACACAGAGGGCACCCTTGGAGCATCACGTGGCTGCCGCCCCGCAAGAGGGGTCAGCTCATTTGAACTAGCTCGAATCAGGGGTGGTCCCCCATGGAGCTGCGAGTGCACCATCGGATCCGAGAGGGGATCACCAGCTAGTTCGGGGACCCCAAAAATTAAAAAAGAAAAATGAAATCACTTCCAACCTTTTGTCTTGTGAATGGGAGGCCACCTTCACAATGGATGGACTGGTTCTCCCGTAAGCCTCCCGAGCGTACACAGATTCACCCTTGGAGCATCACGTGGGTGCCGCCCCGCAAGAGGGGTCGGCTCATTTGAACTCGCTCGAATCAGGGGTGGTCCCCCACGGAGCTGCGAATGCACCCTCGGATCCGAGAGGGGATCACCAACTAGTTCGGGGGCCCCAAAAATTTTAAAAAAAAAAGGAAATCACTTCCAACCTTTTGTCTTATGAATGAGAGGCCAGCTTCACAGCGGGTGGACTGGTTCTCCCGTAAGCCTCCCGAGCGTATACAGAAGGCACTCTTGGAGCATCACGTGGGTGCCGCCCCGCAAGAGGGGTCGGCTCATTTGAACTCGCTCGAATCAGGGGTGGTCCCCCACGGAGCTGCGAATGCACCCTCGGATCCGAGAGGGAATCACCAGCTAGTTCGGGGACCCCAAAAATTAAAAAAAAGAAATGAAATCACTTCCAACCTTTTGTCTTGTGAATGGGAGGCCAACTTCACAGCGGGTGGACTGGTTCTCCCGTAAGCCTCCCGAGCGTATACAGATGGCACCCTTGGAGCATCACGTGGCTCCCCCCCCGCAAGAGGGGTCGGCTCATTTGAACTTGCTCGAATCAGGGGTGGTCCCCTACGGAGCTGCGAATGCACCCTCGGATCCGAGAGGGGATCACCAGCTAATTCGGGGACCCCAAAAATTTAAAAAAAAAAATGAAATCACTTCCAACCTTTTGTCTTGTGAATGGGAGGCCAGCTTCACAACGGGTGGACTGGTTCTCCCATAAGCCTCCCGAGCGTACACAGAAGGCACCCTTGGAGCATCACGTGGGTGCCGCCCCGCAAGAGGGGTCAGCTCATTTGAACTCGCTCGAATCAGGGGTGGTCCACCACGAAGCCGCGATTGCACCCTCGAATCCGAGAGGGGATCACCAGCTAGTCCGGGGACCCCAAAAAATTTTAAAAAAAAAGGAAATCACTTCCAACCTTTGGTCTTGTGAATGGGAGGCCACCTTCACAATGGGTGGACTGGTTCTCCCGTAAGCCTCCCGAGCGTACACAGAAGGCACCCTTGGAGCATCACGTGGGTGCCGCCCCGCAAAAGGGGTCAACTCATTTGAACTCGCTCGAATCAGGGGTGGTCCCTCACGGAGCTGCGAGTGCACCCTCGAATCCGAGAGGGGATCACCAGCTAGTTCGGGGACCCCAAAAATTTTAAAAAAAAAAGGAAATCACTTCCAACCTTTTGTCTTGTGAATGGGAGGCCAGCTTCACAACGGGTGGACTGGTTCTCCCGTAAGCCTCCCGAGCGTACACAGATTCACCCTTGGAGCATCACGTGGCTGCCGCCCCGCAAGAGGGGTCGGCTCATTTGAACTCGCTCGAATCAGGGGTGGTCCCCCACGGAGCTGCAACTGCACCCTCGAATCCGAGAGGGGATCACCAGCTAGTTCGGGGACCCCAAAAATTTTAGAAAAAAAGGAAATCACTTCCAACCTTTTGTCTTGTGAATGGGAGGCCAGCTTCACAACGGTTGGACTGGTTCTCCCGTAAGCCTCCCGAGCGTACACAGAGGGCACCCTTGGAGCATCACGTGGGTGCCGCCCCGCAAGATGGGTCGGCTCATTTGAACTCGCTCGAATCAGGGGTGGTCCCCCACGGAGCTGCGAATGCACCTTCGGATCCGAGAGGGGATCACCAGCTAGTTCGGGGACCCCAAAAATTTTAAAAAAAAAAGGAAATCACTTCCAACCTTTTGTCTTGTGAATGGGAGGCCAGCTTCACAACGGGTGGACTGGTTCTCCCGTAAGCCTCCCGAGCGTACACAGAAGGCACCCTTGGAGCATCACGTGGGTGCCGCCCCGCAAGAGGGGTCGGCTCATTTGAACTCGCTCGAATCAGGGGTGGTCCCCCACGGAGCTGCGAGTGCACCTTCGGATCCGAGAAGGGATCACCAGCTAGTTCGGGGACCCAAAAAAATTTTAAAAAAAAAGGAAATCACTTCCAACCTTTTGTCTTGTGAATGGGAGGCCAGCTTCACAACGGCTGGACTGGTTCTCCCGTAAGCCTCCCGAGCGTACACAGAGGGCACCCTTGGAGCATCACGTGGGTGCCGCCCCGCAAGATGGGTCGGCTCATTTGAACTCGCTCGAATCAGGGGTGGTCCCCCACGGAGCTGCGAATGCACCTTCGGATCCGAGAGGGGATCACCAGCTAGTTCGGGGACCCCAAAAATTTTAAAAAAAAAAGGAAATCACTTCCAACCTTTTGTCTTGTGAATGGAAAGCCAGCTTCACAACGGGTGGACTGGTTCTCCCGTAAGCCTCCCGAGCGTACACAGAAGGCACCCTTGGAGCATCACGAGGGTGCCGCCCCGCAAGAGGGGTCGGCTCATTTGAACTCGCTCGAATCAGGGGTGGTCCCCCACGGAGCTGCGACTGCACCCTCGAATCCGAGAGAGGATCACCAGCTAGTTCGGGGACCCCAAAAATTTAAAAAAAAAAGGAAATCACTTCCAACCTTTTGTCTTATGAATGGGAGGCCAGCTCACAGCGGGTGGACTGGTTCTCCCGTAAGCCTCCCGAGCGTACACAGAGGGCACCCTTGGAGCATCACGTGGCTGCCGCCCCGCAAGAGGGGTCAGCTCATTTGAACTAGCTCGAATCAGGGGTGGTCCCCCATGGAGCTGCGAGTGCACCATCGGATCCGAGAGGGGATCACCAGCTAGTTCGGGGACCCCAAAAATTAAAAAAGAAAAATGAAATCACTTCCAACCTTTTGTCTTGTGAATGGGAGGCCACCTTCACAATGGATGGACTGGTTCTCCCGTAAGCCTCCCGAGCGTACACAGATTCACCCTTGGAGCATCACGTGGGTGCCGCCCCGCAAGAGGGGTCGGCTCATTTGAACTCGCTCGAATCAGGGGTGGTCCCCCACGGAGCTGCGAATGCACCCTCGGATCCGAGAGGGGATCACCAACTAGTTCGGGGGCCCCAAAAATTTTAAAAAAAAAAGGAAATCACTTCCAACCTTTTGTCTTATGAATGAGAGGCCAGCTTCACAGCGGGTGGACTGGTTCTCCCGTAAGCCTCCCGAGCGTATACAGAAGGCACTCTTGGAGCATCACGTGGGTGCCGCCCCGCAAGAGGGGTCGGCTCATTTGAACTCGCTCGAATCAGGGGTGGTCCCCCACGGAGCTGCGAATGCACCCTCGGATCCGAGAGGGAATCACCAGCTAGTTCGGGGACCCCAAAAATTAAAAAAAAGAAATGAAATCACTTCCAACCTTTTGTCTTGTGAATGGGAGGCCAACTTCACAGCGGGTGGACTGGTTCTCCCGTAAGCCTCCCGAGCGTATACAGATGGCACCCTTGGAGCATCACGTGGCTCCCCCCCCGCAAGAGGGGTCGGCTCATTTGAACTTGCTCGAATCAGGGGTGGTCCCCTACGGAGCTGCGAATGCACCCTCGGATCCGAGAGGGGATCACCAGCTAATTCGGGGACCCCAAAAATTAAAAAAAAAAAATGAAATCACTTCCAACCTTTTGTCTTGTGAATGGGAGGCCAGCTTCACAACGGGTGGACTGGTTCTCCCGTAAGCCTCCCGAGCGTACACAGAAGGCACCCTTGGAGCATCACGTGGCTGCCGCCCCACAAGAGGGGTCGGCTCATTTGAACTCGCTCGAATCAGGGGTGGTCCCCCACGGAGCTCCGAGTGCACCTTCGGATCCGAGAGGGGATCACCAGCTAGTTCGGGGACCCCAAAAATTTTAAAAAAAAAAGGAAATCACTTCCAACCTTTTGTCTTGTGAATGGGAGGCCAGCTTCACAGCGGGTGGACTGGTTCTCCCGTAAGCCTCCCGAGCGTACACAGATTCACCCTTGGAGCATCACGTGGGTGCCGCCCCGCAAGAGGGGTCGGCTCATTTGAACTCGCTCGAATCAGGGGTGGTCCCCCACGGAGCTACGACTGCACCCTCGAATCCGAGAGGGGATCACCAGCTAATTCGGGGACCCCAAAAATTTTAGAAAAAAAGGAAATCACTTCCAACCTTTTGTCTTGTGAATGGGAGGCCAGCTTCATAGCGGCTGGACTGGTTTTTCCGTAAGCCTCCCGAGCGTACACAGAAGGCACCCTTGGAGCATCACGTGGGTGCCGCCCCGCAAGAGGGGTCGGCTCATTTGAACTCGCTCGAATCAGGGGTGGTCCCCCACGGAGCTGCGAATGCACCTTCGGATCCGAGAGGGGATCACCAGCTAGTTCGGGGACCCCAAAAATTTTAAAAAAAAAAGGAAATCACTTCCAACCTTTTGTCTTGTGAATGGGAGGCCAGTTCACAGCGGGTGGACTGGTTCTCCCGTAAGCCTCCCGAGCGTACACAGAAGGCACCCTTGGAGCATCACGTGGGTGCCGCCCCGCAAGAGGGGTCGGCTCATTTGAACTCGCTCGAATCAGGGGTGGTCCCCCACGGAGCTGCGAGTGCACCCACGAATCCGAGAGGGGATCACCAGCTAGTTCGGGGACCCCAAAAATTTAAAAAAAAAAATGAAATCACTTCGAACCCTTTGTCTTGTGAATGGGAGGCCAGCTTCACGACGGGTGGACTGGTTCTCCCATAAGCCTCCCGAGCGTACACAGAAGGCACCCTTGGAGCATCACGTGGGTGCCGCCCCGCAAGAGGGGTCGGCTCATTTGAACTCGCTCGAATCAGGGGTGGTCCCCCACGGAGCTGCGACTGCACCCTCGGATCCGAGAGGGGATCACCAGCTAGTTCGGGGACCCGGAAAGTTTTAAAAAAAAAATGAAATCACTTCCAACCTTTTGTCTTGTGAATGGGAGGCCAGCTTCACAACGGGTGGACTGGTTCTCCCGTAAGCCTCCCGAGCGTACACAGAAGGCACTCTTGGAGCATCACGTGGGTGCCGCCCCGCAAGAGGGGTCGGTTCATTTGAACTCGCTCGAATCAGGGGTGGTCCCCCACGGAGCTGCGAATGCACCCTCGGATCCGAGAGGGGATCACCAGCTAGTTCGGGGACCCCAAAAATTTAAAAAAAAAAATGAAATCACTTCCAACCTTTTGTCTTGTGAATGGGAGGCCAGCTTCACAACGGGTGGACTGGTTCTCCCGTAAGCCTCCCGAGCGTACACAGAAGGCACCCTTGGAGCATCACGTGGGTGCCGCCCCGCAAGAGGGGTCAGCTCATTTGAACTCGCTCGAATCAGGGGTGGTCCCCCACGGAGCTGCGAGTGCACCCTCGAATCCGAGAGGGGATCACCAGCTAGTTCGGGGACCCCAAAAATTTTAAAAAAAAAAGGAAATCACTTCCAACCTTTTGTCTTGTGAATGGGAGGCCAGCTTCACAACGGGTGGACTGGTTCTCCCGTAAGCCTCCCGAGCGTACACAGAAGGCACCCTTGGAGCATCACGTGGGTGCCGCCCCGCAAGAGGGGTCGGCTCATTTGAACTCGCTCGAATCAGGGGTGGTCCCCGACGGAGCTGCGAGTGCACCCTCGGATCCGAGAGGGGATCACCAGCTAGTTCGGGGACCCCAAAAATTTAAAAAAAAAAATGAAATCACTTCCAACCTTTTGTCTTGTGAATGGGAGGCCAGCTTCACAACGGGTGGACTGGTTCTCCCATAAGCCTCCCGAGCGTACACAGAAGGCACCCTTGGAGCATCACATGGGTGCCGCCCCGCAAGAGGGGTCGGCTCATTTGAACTCGCTCGAATCAGGGGTGGTCCCCCACGGAGCTGCGAATGCACCCTTGGATCCGAGAGGGGATCACCAGCTAGTTCGGGGACCCCAAAAATTTTAAAAAAAAAGGAAATCACTTCCAACCTTTTGTCTTGTGAATGGGAGGCCAGCTTCACAACGGGTGGACTGGTTCTCCCGTAAGCCTCCCGAGCGTACACAGAAGGCACCCTTGGAGCATCACGTGGGTGCCGCCCCGCAAGAGGGGTCGGCTCATTTGAACTCGCTCGAATCAGGGGTGGTCCCCCACGGAGCTGCGAGTGCACCTTCGGATCCGAGAAGGGATCACCAGCTAGTTCGGGGACCCAAAAAAATTTTAAAAAAAAAGGAAATCACTTCCAACCTTTTGTCTTGTGAATGGGAGGCCAGCTTCACAACGGGTGGACTGGTTCTCCCATAAGCCTCCCGAGCGTACACAGAAGGCACCCTTCGAGCATCACGTGGGTGCCGCCCCGCAAGAGGGGTCACCTCATTTGAACTCGCTCGAATCAGGGGTGGTCCCCCACGGAGCTGCGAGTGCACCCTCGAATCCGAGAGGGGATCACCAGCTAGTTCGGGGACCCCAAAAATTTTAAAAAAAAAAGGAAATCACTTCCAACCTTTTGTCTTGTGAATGGGAGGCCACCTTCACAATGGGTGGACTGGTTCTCCCGTAAGCCTCCCGAGCGTACACAGATTCACCCTTGGAGCATCACGTGGGTGTCGCCCCGCAAGAGGGGTCAGCTCATTTGAACTCGCTCGAATCAGGGGTGGTCCCCCACGGAGCTGCGAGTGCACCCTCGAATCCGAGAGGGGATCACCAGCTAGTTCGGGGACCCCAAAAATTTTAAAAAAAAAAGGAAATCACTTCCAACCTTTTGTCTTGTGAATGGGAGGCCACCTTCACAACGGGTGGACTGGTTCTCCCGTAAGCCTCCCGAGCGTACACAGAAGGCACCCTTCGAGCATCACGTGGGTGCCGCTCCGCAAGAGGGGTCACCTCATTTGAACTCGCTCGAATCAGGGGTGGTCCCCCACGGAGCTGCGAGTGCACCCTCGAATCCGAGAGGGGATCACCAGCTAGTTCGGGGACCCCAAAAATTTTAAAAAAAAAAGGAAATCACTTCCAACCTTTTGTCTTGTGAATGGGAGGCCACCTTCACAACGGGTGGACTGGTTCTCCCGTAAGCCTCCCGAGCGTACACAGATTCACCCTTGGAGCATCACGTGGGTGCCGCCCCGCAAGAGGGGTCAGCTCATTTGAACTCGCTCGAATCAGGGGTGGTCCTCCACGGAGCTGCGAGTGCACCCTCGAATCCGAGAGGGGATCACCAGCTAGTTCGGGGACCCCAAAAATTTTAAAAAAAAAAGGAAATCACTTCCAACCTTTTGTCTTGTGAATGGGAGGCCAGCTTCACAACGGCTGGACTGGTTCTTCCGTAAGCCTCCCGAGCGTACACAGAAGGCACCCTTGGAGCATCACGTGGGTGCCGCCCCGCAAGAGGGGTCGGCTCATTTGAACTCGCTCGAATCAGGGGTGGTCCCCCACGGAGCTGCGACTGCACCCTCGAATCCGAGAGGGGATCACCAGCTAGTTCGGGGAACCCAAAAATTTTAAAAAAAAGGAAATCACTTCCAACCTTTTGTCTTGTGAATGGGAGGCCAGCTTCACAACGGGTGGACTGGTTCTCCCGTAAGCCTCCCGAGCGTACACAGAAGGCACCCTTGGAGCATCACGTGGGTGCCGCCCCGCAAGAGGGGACAGCTCATTTGAACTCGCTCGAATCAGGGGTGGTCCCCCACGGAGCTGCGAGTGCACCCTCGAATCCGAGAGGGGATCACCAGCTAGTTCGGGGACCCCAAAAATTTTAAAAAAAAAAGGAAATCACTTCCAAGCTTTTGTCTTATGATTGGGAGGCCAGCTCACAGCGGGTGGACTGGTTCTCCCGTAAGCCTCCCGAGCGTACACAGAAGGCACCCTTGGAGCATCACGTGGGTGCCGCCCCGCAAGAGGGGTCGGCTCATTTGAACTCGCTCGAATCAGGGGTGGTCCCCCACGGAGCTGCGAGTGCACCCTCGGACCCGAGAGGGGATCACTAGCTAGTTCGGGGACCCCAAAAAATTTAAAAAAAAAAGGAAATCACTTCCAACCTTTTGTCTTGTGAATGGGAGGCCAGCTTCACGACGGGTGGACTGGTTCTCCCGTAAGCCTCCCGAGCGTACACAGAAGGCACCCTTGGAGTATCACGTGGGTGCCGCCCCGCAAGAGGGGTCACCTCATTTGAACTCGCTCGAATCAGGGGTGGTCCCCCACGGAGCTGCGAGTGCACCCTCGAATCCGAGAGGGGATCACCAGCTAGTTCGGGGACCCCAAAAATTTTAAAAAAAAAAGGAAATCACTTCCAACCTTTTGTCTTGTGAATGGGAGGCCACCTTCACAATGGGTGGACTGGTTCTCCCGTAAGCCTCCCGAGCGTACACAGATTCACCCTTGGAGCATCACGTGGGTGTCGCCCCGCAAGAGGGGTCAGCTCATTTGAACTCGCTCGAATCAGGGGTGGTCCCCCACGGAGCTGCGAGTGCACCCTCGAATCCGAGAGGGGATCACCAGCTAGTTCGGGGACCCCAAAAATTTTAAAAAAAAAAGGAAATCACTTCCAACCTTTTGTCTTGTGAATGGGAGGCCACCTTCACAATGGGTGGACTGGTTCTCCCGTAAGCCTCCCGAGCGTACACAGATTCACCCTTGGAGCATCACGTGGGTGCCGCCCCGCAAGAGGGGTCGGCTCATTTGAACTCGCTCGAATCAGGGGTGGTCCCCCACGGAGCTGCGACTGCACCCTCGAATCCGAGAGGGGATCACCAGCTAGTTCGGGGACCCCAAAAATTTTAAAAAAAAAAGGAAATCACTTCCAACCTTTTGTCTTGTGAATGGGAGGCCAGCTTCCCAACGGGTGGACTGGTTCTCCCGTAAGCCTCGCGAGCGTACACAGAAGGCACCCTTGGAGCATCACGTGGCTGCCGCCCCGCAAGAGGGGTCGGCTCATTTGAACTCGCTCGAATCAGGGGTGGTCCCCCACGGAGCTACGAGTGCACCCTCGGATCCGAGAGGGGATCACCAACTAGTTCGGGGACCCCGAAAATTTAAAAAAAAAAAGGAAATCACTTCCAACCTTTTGTCTTATGAATGGGAGGCCAACTTCACAGCGGGTGGACTAAAAATCTAGACGATGAGGTTTTTGAGGATGTAGAGAATATCTGTGGGATCAAAAGAGCACCTGTTGGCGGCGGAGTTGGATCTTGGGAGCCTCCCCGGACGTGCCCTCTCGTGTTCCGGGTCATCGTTCTATGCGCAGAGGGAAGATCAATGTTTAAGTGAGTGGTGCCGTGTGTGAATCTCGCGGTGTGTGTGGTAGCAGATTCGAAAATGTACTGGAAGCAGTGGTCGTAGTGGACACCAAAATTTCAGGTGCGAGGCAACACGATATCCAAGTTGGGATCTTTCCGTTTCGCTCCTAGGTACCACTGAATTCGTCCTAGGCTGAGTGATATTCTGAAACTCGGCGGGTAGTCTTTTTCGATTAGTGGGATGATCCTGGACACGTGCCGCGGGGGCTGAGTGGCCTACATGACCGAATCCACAGGAGCAGCTATGGAAGGTTCCTTGATGCTCTGAAGGCGCCATGAGAGAGAAGGCACTTGGAGCACTAGTTATGTAGCTTTCTAATTTGGTACCGAAGAAATCTGACGTGGGAGTGGCGCATTCAATTCAGGCAGCAAAGCATTCAATTCAGGCAGCAAAGCATTCAGTTCAAGGCAGCAAAGTATGCAGTTCGAGGCAGGAACATATTAAGCTCAAGGCAGAAAAGCATTCACTAATGAGGCATCAGCTTCTTTTTTTCAGACGCGAATGCCTCCGTTCGGCTAGGCCCATTCGCGCTAGTGACGTTCATGCTGTAGTTCGCACTGTTGATCCCCACCCGGTCGAGAACATATTGACAGAATGATTACATATGGTGATTTAAATTAAAAAATTCTTTCTCACAGTGCATGATCTGCATGCCCCAGAACTCTTGCGGGCTAGCCTTGTGTGCAGGTTGAATAAGTTTTATTTTCCTCATATGATCTACAAGCCCATGAACTCATGCGGGCTAGCCATGTCTATAGGTTTAGTTATTTACATTTTCTTCACGTGTAGTTGATTCTGATATTATTGCCCTTTGCATAGGTGATATGGGCAAATCTAATCCAATGGTGAGTGTCGTATTCAGGAATTGGCCATTTTATATCTTGAACTTATTATTGAGGAGATTAAACTTCGTGAAATGTTTTAGGCTTAATCATCCTTTAAAGTCAAGTGGATTTGGCAGGTTCACCAAATTGTTTCATATTTTCTGATGCTTCTTGACATTAGTTATGAATCTTAAAAGTTCAAGTGAAATGGGAACTAAAATTTCCCACCGCTTGAAACATACAGAAGAAAGATTTTGAATTCCAAGAAAGTTGAATTCTGGAGACCACAAAATTAGCTTGGTTTTTCATTTATTCTGAAGGAATTTTACTAGAAACAAAAATAAGGTCTAACTAAGTATTCTATAGGTTACAAGGTTTCCAGTTTCAGTCCTCTTTCAACCCACACAATGTTTTATTGAAAGTTGTCAATGACAAAGAGTAAGCTTATCACATTTGAAGAAGCCATGTACTCAACTGCCACGGTATGCCCTATGCTTAAGCATGGAATGGCTTGTTTTATTCTTCTATATCAATAATGCACCATAAATTTAAACTATTTGAAAACACCAATCAATGCTCTATGGACCTCTATATATTTGATGCTCAAGATCTATAGACATTTAGTCTAGATGATTTGAAGTCCAGACTAAACTAGTAAAAGAGTTCCTCAAACATCTCTCTGACTCTATTCACAAGTGAATGCAATCCTTATAACCAGACTCCTCAAAGAAAAGAAGAAATGAAATGACTCCATCAACTTTGTTGTGGAAATCAGTGTCTGCAAGGCCCTTCCATGAATATCAAACCATAGGGTTTAGGGATATTTGAAAAGCAACTACAAATTATCTTACATTTGAGACGTCCGCTGCCCTTTTGCCGCGCTGTAAACTTCTATTTTCCGGTGACGCCTCCTGAGTTGCCCCAACACCATCAGCTGGAGCCTCCTCCTCTCCACCAGTACTACCAATTCCATAGCGCAAAACTCTCCGGAGATCTGCAGATGAAGGCTCGGTAGTCTTGGGCGGCACTCTCCCTCCTCTTGTCATCTTGGATCGTTTTAATGCCTTGGCAGACGAAAAATACAATGATCCACGTCTCTTTCCTCTCCTACCTTGCTTCAAACTAATCAAATCAACAACAACACTATCTACAAGCATGAAGGGAGAAGAGAATGTCTGAACCTTGACACTCTCAACTACAAGATGTAAAAGGAAACGAAACTACAAGAATGAGGACAATGGACACAAATGGCCCTTTGTATGTTTGGCCAAGTACGTCAAGGAAGAGCCGTCACATTTATTCCGCAAGTGATGAGATGCGAGAAAATAATTTCTCATAGTACCTACTTCTGTCAGGTTCATAGAGGCGCCGTCAAAATAATATCCACAAACGAGGCCTTGACATTGGGGGCTATGTCAGTTTTAAGGAATTTACCCTCGGTACTTAGATCAAGAAATAAAAATTCATCTATTCCGATGTAGGTACAAGTTCCAAGATTCACATATACCAATGCATATTCAAAATGCCGTGTGTTGAAATGACGTAAATGATGTACCTAAATTGAATGTTGCAGTCCTTAATTCATTTGGTTCTATTTAATTCACTATGGTTTCAAGACATAGGAATCATAGATTAAAAAAGTGGGTTCAGGTTAATGATACTTGTTTGATGATCTATGAAATACAATAATAGTAATTGGAAAAACTTTAAAATTTCAATCTCCTTGCATAGTACCATAAATGAATTTTAAAAATTAATTAGAAGCAAATTTGACGTCATATGCAAAAGTATTGAAGGAACTTGTATAGATGTATTCCTACCTACTTAGGTCAAGCGTAGTTTTCATTTTCCCCATTAAAAAGCATTCACATTAATTGAAAAAAATGTATATAGATATCCCTAATCCACCGTAAACATTTATTAAGCATTCACCTCTAAATCACTGATGTTGAGAAAGAGTTGATTATGTT
Organism: Rhytidiadelphus loreus; assembly: GCA_947034895.1. Lineage (NCBI taxonomy): Eukaryota > Viridiplantae > Streptophyta > Bryopsida > Hypnales > Hylocomiaceae > Rhytidiadelphus > Rhytidiadelphus loreus. The sequence continues at coordinate 63,932,887 of OX344763.1, read as the reverse complement.
CTATTGTCACGTAGTAAATTCAATTCAGTTTTCAAAAATATATTATTGTTTCCATAATAATATCAGTGCCATTGCAATAAAGATCTACACAACCAAAATATGACGCATAGTATTGATTGAACAATGAATACATAAGAGTAGCCAAATAGAAGGCCACGAGGAACTGCAATCATACAAGACCCAAAGTTTGGTTGTTTACCTCGTCTCTTGTGTTGGATTCAATTGTCAATGTTGTTGAAGTGTCTCTGTAGGGTTTAGCAATGGCTTGGCTTAGAGTTGATGGTCACGACATTCCTCTTGTGTTTCCAATAGTAGACGGTGGATGCGCTAGAGTTCCTTGTCACCTTTTGCACGTCCGTTTTAGATTTGTAGAAACCTCCATCTATGTCGAGGAAGAGAAAAATACGGAATCAGGGGAAGGGCTACAATCTATCCCAATTCCGAGGTCAATGGAGGATGGAACGCATTGCTGGTACCTTGGTCCTGGGAACTATAGAGCATATGGACTTCCACTCTCTATGCTAGGTGCATGTACAGAAATCCAGAGTCGCCAATCTGATGGTTCTACGGTCGATATGCCGTGTAGTCCTCATGCCGTGTCACCCAGTACACCTAGAGTTGCTCTGCCAATCCTACACATGCCTACAATACTTCCTATCGTGAAAGAGGAGAGATTAGATCCAATTATAGAGTTGTCTACCGAATCAAAAGGAGAGTCTCCCAATGTCAATGCTGAAAAGCAAAGTTCTTCCCGGATTGCATCTGACGAGACAAATATTGTGAAATCACTATCTTGTAAGGTCCCATGTAGAAGTCTCTCTAATTCCTCAAAGTCACTATCCTTACCTCGACAAGATGTAGTAGCGAAAGAAAGCATAATGGATTGTCTAAAGAGACTTGCCACTATGCATCATTCTCGAAACGAATTGTCGTCAATGGATCTAAGCACCGTGAAGCACCAGCGGGTTCCATTTCTTCCACCTGTATTCAATGGGGATGTCATCTTCGAATTGCCTCCTTGTAGGTCATCTTCATCTTCATCGGGGGCCAAGAACTTAGAAGGAATGGACAAGCGCTATGATGGACATCCGTGGTGCAAGCTAATGACCACGAGCATTCACAACTCGGACAACCTCAAAATTTGTAAGTCGTACTGTGCTGGCCATCTTGCTTGTCAGAATGACAATTGTGAGTATTTAAAGAGAGCTTCAAAGCGAAACGAAACTGAGTGGAGTGGCTATACTGTGTTTTGTTTTACTGCTGGTGGGTGTCCCCCAAAAGAATGTACCCTAGTTTGCAAGGTTTGCAAGATGGTACCTACGTGTCTTAACACATGCAAAGCTAGGATATACTTTGTGTACACTGATAACCCAGAAATGACTAGGGCCGCTATTCACTTTGGAGAGCATGGCCACCCAATTGCTAAAGGCATGTATAGAGATTCTACTGAAATGATTTGCGGACTCATTGCGGAACAAGTGGCCAAAACACCAATGGCCATGAACTCTGCAATCACTCTCTCTGCTAGTAAAGACTTCCTGGCAAGCTACCTATTTCACGATGGAGAGGGGTGAAAGAGATGCTGAAAGCGGAAGAAATGGAGGAGGTCATGGACCGCTTCCAATATTTGAGTAGTCCAAGTATTCGCAACGTGATCTCCACTTTCTGGTCTAACAACCGAGGAGGAATAATCGACAACATTATGACCATGAAAAAGGAGTCAAAGTTTGAGTTCATACATGACAGCGTCTTCCCAGGTCAAGGCAAGGAAAAGGTATACATTTTCAAGATGCTTACTGAAGGACCAGGAAGTGGAGTCGACCTTGTAAGGCGAATGCAATCGGAAGGGGATCTGCAGAATGCGTGGTTGATGTTCGACCACGCGAAGCGCGTGAAGGAGTGGACCACAATGGCCTGCCACGTGTATGATACCGAGTACAAGAAGGTAATGACTATTGCATTGTGCGACATGCAATCCGAAGATACCGAAGTTCAAGTACAATTTTGGCAAAGCTTAAACGTGGTCATGCATCGCCACGGAGTGGGAAACCCTAACTTTAAAGGATTTATGGTAGACAACGCTATGGCCAATTGGAATGCGGTCCGCATTGTCTACGGAAGTGGATCTGCCAATGTTGAAATGGAGAATCGCGAGAGGACCTGTTTGTTGCATTGGAGTACCTCTCTTCACAAGCATACACAGAAATACATCAAGGAAGCATTTCAACAGCAACATATTACTTTGTGTAAGCAATACAAAGATTCAAAGAATATGGACCAAGCCGAGGTCCGTTACCTTGCTATACAATCTTGGTGGTTTTCATCTGGAGCTGCCAACGAAGAAGCTCTACATCACTTACAACACTGGCTAGCTATCTGGCATTTCCGGTATCGCCAATGGGGAGGCTTCATGGACATGGTGAGTGAATCTTGAAATTGAATTAGTAAAAGTGTTTAAGGTTGTAAGACTCATATTCTAATTAGAAGTTGAACTTCCTTGATTTTTATCTTTTATTTCTTATTTTTAAAAATTCATTGGGCCCTTTTTATTTCCGTGGTACCAAAAAACGAGGGGTCTTTAGAACACTATAATAACTTGCCTCAGCTCCAACGGATGTATTTCTGTTGTCACCATGACCCCCTAATTTTTGTTCTTGGATAAAAAATATCCAATGTTGGTAGTACAGAATGTTAAATGTCACTAATTTTTTGAATAGATAAGGATTTAGAGAGTAGCAATAGCAGTCATTGCTCGTCCTTCTTCTTCTAAAACTATAGAGTGAATGAAGATAAATTATTTATAAGTTGCCAATTACTACTTTTGTGAACGTCCATTACTAACTATTTTATGGTCCTGTTTGAAATATTTAGAAACTAAATTTGGAAGAGATGTTGGACTTGCCATCGTGCAATTTATCCGAAACGGTGCACAACAAGTGGCTACAAATGTCTGGAAAGCGAGGAAACAACTTGTTTGACACCACATGTGATGATAGTATTCGTGCTTGGATGCAAATGACAAACTATCGTGCATACCTGAAAGGATACGCATCGGGATCAGGGCCGTCGAAAGGGGAGCTGAGACTGAGAGCTGCTAGAAGAAGTGGAGATCCCAAAAAGATTGCAGAGGCGCTAAACACATTGCTTGGAGCAGAGGGGGTGGGAACCAAAGTACCACACTTGGAAGGAGAAGAAATATTTGGCAGTACAAAGAGGAAGTTGGACGTGCCCATTGGTGATGCAGGAGATTCACATAGGCCGGACAAGATCAATTTTTCTCAACCCCGTGTGAGAACAAGGTCCAACACAAGTGTTTCTGAATCTTCTAGAGATAAAGGTAAATACCCTGTTGCAAATACTTCTGGCCATGTTACGGTAGCATTTGAAAGCGATTGTGATACATCAAAATGGCACATTGCGAGAATCAGCCACAGATCTGCCGCCAAATGTCAAGCTCAACAACAAAGATCAAACATCAAGTGCACCAGCAAGATTGCAAAAGGGAAGAAAGGAACTCCAGCCCCTACCTACCGCGGTAGAAAAGAAGAGTATGGGAGTAAGCGACAGGTGGTGGTAGATTTTTGGTTTTGTTGGGATGACATTGAACGATGCGTGAAAGGTACAAAACGGAAATGGGTTCTCGATTGGCTGGAGGTACCAGAGTTTTGGCTTGTTTTGTCTGGAACTAACCTAAACCGAGAAGAGACATTGTTATTGCAACATGCAGGATTTCGCCTCCAAGAACGACCAATACTGTCGCCACGTCAATTGTTCAACATATCAAAGATTTTCAAACCTGCTTTGTATGACCACCCTCCATCGAAGAACACAAATGTGTATCCAACTGTGAGGAACAGTAGAGCCATTCGAAGGATTGCAAACGCACCTACTGCAGAACAACGGAACAAGTAGGAAAGTGCAGGTAATGTGAGAGGGCAAATTTTAGGAGTAACATTGCTCCCTTTCCCAGGCCTTGGTGCAATAGTGGAGTTAGAGACAGGGTTAGAGCCAAACAAAAATGCATATCGAGTTACAGTAGGCCAATTCCCAACGTGCACATGTCCAGACTTTGTTAATATGGCAATTTCTGCTATTGGAGGTCGGCAGCAGTACGTGAATTGCAAACACTTGTACTATTTGTATAGGTATTTTTGCAAGATGGATGTCAACAAAGATAATTTCATTCATGCACCAAGTTATAGCTTCAATGAGTTGAAGCTACTACTAGTTCGAGCTGGAATGATCACACTTCCAGAATAGGCATGGACACATGTTCCAATGTACTTCAATTGTAATGCACTCATTTTTATATATTACAATTGAAATGATTTGATGCATAATTTTTTCATTTAAATTCCATTTCCATTTCTAGTTGGGTATCCATTTTGTCCATTTTCTCCCTAATACTCTCCATTTTGAAGGTCCACTTTTATTCTTCATTATGGCCCTCCATTGCCCTCCTTTTCTTCATTTGTCTTTTGAGATCCAGGCCATATTTTACATTTTTTTCATTTTTTTTTCTACAAGGTCTCCCAGAATATCAAAATTGGCCAATCCATTACCCTAATGAAACCCATAAAATGCACCTTTTAGTTATTTTTAAATCCAATAAGAAGAGATGAAGGAATGCACTTGAAGATGACATTAACATGCCTACCACTATGATTTAAAATAATCATGTCACCCTACCAATCTATGCAATAATGATAAACATATGACTGTATTTGTATGATGATGACATTGATTTGAATTCAGTAGCAATTTACCATGTTAAAACTACATGGCCAATGGAAAGCTCCAATCACAATTAATTATAATGGCCCAATGAATGCACTGAATTGTGATAGTCGACTTCCCATTGGTTTTGTAGATGTATGTTGATTTGAACTCAGTCCTTTTATAGCATCTCATGTAGCCAACCCCAACCGGTATGGGATATGTTGCACGCAACAATGCTAGTACGTGACTACGTGAGCGACAAGTGCTTATGAGTGCTAACAATGTAGAAGTCCAATGTTCTAAGTCCCTATCCATGTGTCCCAAAATGATTGGCACTTTGGAACATGCCACTACAAGACCATTCAGACCCTAAACCCTCAAACCTTAGCGTCAATGAGAAATGACTCCCACCCTCAACTTGACCCCTCATTTCTTTTTCTATTTTTTTGGACAACACTACGGGCACCAATCCACTTTTCTATTTTTTGGGGACACTAAGGTTTCCCCTAAACCTTAGCCTCAATTAGAAATGACTTCCAATGTCAAATTGACCCTCATCCTTTTCCTATATTTTTCCCTTAACCGCCGTGGTCACCAACACACTTCCCCATTTTATTGGGAGCTCAAATTACCCTAAATATTAGCCTCCATACAAAATGACTGTCGGTCTCACTATTTGGTGGATTATTTGTACTACAAAGAATTCGAACACCATATAAAATATTTATTGATCCACGGTAACAGGATACACGATTATAGGTCCCAAATTTACCAGTAATAGCAAAAAAAATTCAACTTCTTGATTTTTTTGGTGTAAAAATGGGAATTTTTTTGTTCTAAGCTCTAGGCTCACAAGCTCCAGGCTCCACGCTCACAGGCTCACGGCTCCAAGCTCGCACGCTAGCATCGTTGCACCCCCTTCTAATGATTAAGAGCTTTTCTGCGCCTCTCTTTGACAATAGTTGCCTCCTGCTCAACCTCCACCAGGCTAGCCTCTAGCTCCAAGTTCTCTACAAACAACAATCATCCCAAGTACTCCAACCTAGACTTACATTCCTCCTCCATCAACATGAATTCACCCATGGAACTTCCTCTGCCCTTACAAATTTCAAATGGCAATTTTTGTTTGTTGACATGAAGTTTCAGCCAAGCCCCCACCGTCCCTATCTTCTTATTCTTCCCCTTCATCTTCATCTGGTTTAGCTTGAAAACATTGCGCTCATGCAACAAACGTTGGATCTTATTAGTAGCCTCCCCGTATGCGGCCTAATTAACTGGGACATTTTCCTACTCCAAAACGATCCCGCACACCATCTTATGAGGAAGAAGAGGACGGGGGTCTTTTTGCTGATAAAAAGCTCGTAAGAGCTCTTTTATCCTCTTCCGCAACTTCGGTGACTTCACGTCCTTCCAGTTGTATCCATAGGGTCTATCCTTACCCATCGCCTTTCTAAATAATTGAAACACTTCTTGTTATCAAATTTCTTCCCTTTCCACTTTTTCAACCAATTTGGCAAGTATCCTTCATCCTTGAAGCTGTACTTCTTCACAAAATCAGCTTTGGTCATTTTAGGTGGTGGATTTGTGAGCTTTAGGGGCTCTTCACCTACATCATCGGCATTGAACTCCTCGCCCTCCTCCTCCTCGTTGCCCTCCTCTTCCTTGTCGCCTTCCTCCTCCTTATTGCCCTCCTCCTCCTCCTTGCCTTTCTTGCCTTCTTCACACTGACTGCTAGACATCTCCTCATTATCAGACCTCTATTCGATGCCGGAACCCTTGTTGCCTTTTTGGACGTCTTGTTCTGCTTGTTGGACTTGGGGTTGAGCGTGTAACTATGCCCGCAGCACCTTTGCCTCTAAACCGTGTCATTTCTTGCCTTAGCTACAGAAAACAACAAAATTAGAACCCTAAACCCCCTCGTTTTGAAAGAAATCAGATGGACTGCCAGACATTGAGGTGGTATTGACCGCACACATTCATGTTCGCGTAAGGTAAACCAGCCCATGACAGGCCAAGTGCCTAATACAAACACCTACTAAACCCCCCCATTACAATCCATTTCAGATTTTTGCTGCTATGACTTAATTAGGTTGGTTAGTGGCCCACATTAGTGTATTAGGTGATTGTGATAGAATTAGTAATGACTGTCATAGGACACTTACACATTGTGAGTGTAAACTCATCATAAAGAGTTTTTTTTTATTCCTTTATGTAATGGCCACATTAAAAAATATTGTGGTTGTGTTAGGAAATCTGAAGACTGCATTAGGAAGTAAGATGACCATCATGGAGACATATTTTGTTGATTTCAGGTAGTCTACAGACTGTTTTGGAAAAATACTTAGAAAATTCATAAAAAATTCCTACTTTGTCCAAAAACTATAATTTTAACTGCTTTTTCATTTTTCAAAGTTGTCTCTGCATAGACAAAAATCTGATTTTATTTTGCTAATGGCAACATACCAAATCAGTCATTCTGCCTGTCATAGGTTGGTTTACCTTAGTACAACTAGGAAGTGGGGTTCGCTCTTTGACACCTTCAATTTGACTTCATTGATTCGATCAAAGCATACAAACATAAGTGAGAACAATATCATCGACATGTAAACCTTAAACGCAGTTTATTCTTTTGAAGAGGAAAAAAAATAAAACAATGTAGGAGACCCTCCAACTTAATGAAGAACAATTCTACTAAGATTGAGCTCCACAACACTTAGCATTTTCCAACAATAACAAATCCTACACCCTATGCCTCCTAAAACACTACGTATGGTATAGAATTTGTACGTTAGAAGTCTAGACAAAACGTATTTCAGTACAACGCATCAAAATTGTACGCATAGTACAACTGGAAGTAGGGTTTGCTCATTGCCTGTCTTCCACACCTTGAAACAAGATACCCTAAACCGATTCGGCCATAAAGGCTGTGACAAAAACAATGTCGTGAACATCTAAAACCTAAGCATGCAGATTACTCTCTTCAAGAAGAAAAAGAGTAAAGCAATGTAAAAGACCACTTACTTCAAGAATGAAATAAGAGGTAACGGACAAGTATGGGTGCACTATAATCCGTTGAAACTGAGTAGTAGACCTTGCAAAACAGCAAGAGCAAACAGAAACTCTTACACATAGTACATACTCAGTTCAATGGCTTTACTAGGAGGGGAAGCCTTGACAGAGTTCAGCTTCTTCCTTCCCAATCCGTTGTACATATCTCACGACAATGCTTCGCACCCTCCTCACCCTCCTATTCCTCGTTACTGAACTGAATTTCCCTTCAAACCGCTAGCCTAAGATCCAGAATTTGCCAACCATCAAAGTCGGTCGAAGGCTTCGGAATCAAACGCATTTCGACAAATGGAATTGATATCCTCAAGATAACCCCAAACTTGAAATCAAAGATTGAAAATAGTTCTACTAAAATCCTAAATACAACAACGCTAAACCGAACACACAAACAGTTGGGGCCTAACGAGTTGCAAGCCTGTGTGAAACTGGAGTTAGCCGACAAGAAAGACTCGAAATCGCCGAAACTCCAACCGAGTACCACCAGTCACTGCATGAATTGACATGACCAATTGCCTAAAGAAACCAGTTATGTTCATGACTACCAATGAAGGCAAGGAGTTATTGTAAATAACTTGCATTTGATCTTATCGAATTTTCACCAAATGATGTATTGGAAGTTTTATAAAAAATGAATTCATGGTTTTCAATTGGTTCTTCATTTAAAAAATTGGTCAATTGTGTCCTTATTCTTAACAATATAACATTGAATCATACTAATGTAACAAAAATGAATGTTCTTAATCTTGTAAAAGAAACATTCTTTCAATCTAGACCGAAGTAGCTATTTCTATATTTTGTAGAAGATATATTCACTGTACTAATGGGAAAAAAGGTGTTGTGGGTTTCATTAAAGAAAATTAAAATTGCACTATGAAAAAACAATGGCTAATTTTATTTGTGTAAGAAAATGTACAACCATTTAAACCAAAAAAAATGGGTAATATTATTCTTGTAACAGAAATATTCAACCATAGTAATGAAAAAGAAATAGGTGTTAGAACATTTGAAAGAAATATTCAACCATAATAAGGATGCCTATGTTGGGTATAATTATTCCTGTCCAGAAATAAACAAAACCATAGTAATGAAAAGAAATGGATGTTTCTATTCTTGTAAAAAAAATGTTTATTGATCATAGTAATGAATAAAATTGATATTCTCTAAAAATAAATATTCAACCATTGAAGAAGGATGCATATACATGGATATATTTTATTCTTATAAGGAAATATTCAACCATTGTAATGAAAAAAAAAAAATATCTAATCTTGTAAAAGAAATATTCAACTTAGGTAATTAAATAAATGGGTGTCCTCATAAAAAAATATTCAACCATAAGAAAGTGGTCATACATGGATAATTTTATTCTTGTAAAAGAAATATTCAACCATAGTAATGGAAAAAATTAGCATTCTTACTCGATAGAAATATTCAACTATAATAAGAATGCATGAATGGATACTTTTATTCTTGTGAGGAAATTATCAAACATTGAAATTTTAAAAATGAGCATTTTTATTCTTCTAAGATAAATATTCAACCATAGTAACGAATAAATCGGTATTCTTATGTTCAAAACAACTACTGAACTATAGTAAGGATGCATATGAACGTATTTTGCAAGTACTTTTGTAAAAGAAATATGAATGAACTATAGTAATGCAAGAATGGGTATTTTTGTTTTATTTTTTGAAATACTCAACCATTATAATGAAAAAAAAAGGATGCTCTTAACAAAAAAATACTTAACCATAAATGATAGGAAAAAAGATTATTTTGTTTTTATTTTTATGAAAAAAAAATTCTATACCTTTAAATGAAAGAAATAGGTGCTTCTGACTTTTATAAAGACAAACTAAACCTTATGAACAAAGAAAAATGGGTATTCCTATTCTCATGAAAGAAATACTTCACTTTTATAAATATACAAAAATTGATAATAAGAAAAGCGGATAATCATACTATTGAAGCCTTCAAAAAGAATTCTTACTTTTATAAATTGATATTTTTCTGATATTATGAAAGAGAAAAATCAATAAAGAGAGTTCATTCTTATTTCTACAATCAAAATCTTCAAACATTAAAAGAAGTTAAGAATTGAATTTTGAACTATGTACAATAAATGCAAAACATATATGTTTATTCTTACAAGGCTTAAGCCTTGAACCAATCAAATGAAAATATATAGAGAGAGAAAAAAACAGAGAGAAAAATACAGAGAAAGAAAATCAACAAAACATTGTTTGAAACAAACAGGCCTCATTTCATAGGCACATATTATCTTGAAAACAACATTGAGACAGAACAAAATGTCTAAGTCTTCTTAGGATTTTTTAGGAACCCCTGGGCGGGTAGGTGGGACATCCCTATAAAGGGTTGTTCCTACTGACTCTTTCCCACACATTACAATACAACATATGACAAACAATAGCAATAGCAACTAATAGCAATCAAGATTGGAATTTCCCATATCTCTTGAGGTTTACAGAACATCCTTTCTTTAGTATCACATAGTGTTGTACATCTAGATATTTGCTATTCATACCTACTTAGCAAATTTCCAATGTATATGGTATTCTCTTTTCACTAACTACTCAATCCATCTACAATCATGGACATATCTCATGATTGGAATAACCTTGTGTAGTCAAAAAGCATCATCCAAGGAAGAGCTGTAGTTGGTAGAATATTTGCTCAAGTAGTGGATCTCACCTGTCTCCATAACCAACAAAACACACAAAATGTCTTATTAGTTGTAGACGAGGTGTCTTCAACCCACTACTACTTGTTATTGTTGTCGCAGTAAATACACAACCAAAAATTTGCTCCATACATCACATAAGATAAATGCCAAATTACAGCTACACATGACTGCAAAGTTAAATATTCAAAACTTGTGATTTGGCCATCCCTTCCAACACTAGTGATGACAATTACAAGGCAGCTTGAGTCCCAGCTATAGTTCCAAAGTTTTCTCTCAAACCTCCGGACTAATCTCTTAGATCTTCAAAACCTCAGTTAGTTCATGTGACTATTGATGTTTTGATATTCAATATGGCCATGGTTTTTATAACCAGCTTGGATCAACTGGTTCATCACTAGTTTGGCTGGGTCCACCTCAGCCTAATCTTATCAGTGCTTTTAGTACAATAAGCCTTCTTAGTACCATGCCTTTACTCTGTTCCGTTAAGCTAGATTAATTTCCACTAATCCAGTTTACCTCTAGTACTGCACTTGTTACTTAACTAACATCTTAATTACATAGTCATTTATTATCAGAAATAAAAAGAGCTTATTGGAATGGAAGGAGGGATCAATTTATGTAATTATGCTAATAAGTGTCCATGTTTTCCACTTCTTAGCATAAATCATCTAGTATTTGTAATTACCATAGTACTAAATTGTAGGATTATTTTTCTCAAAAATATACATAATTTTTAAGTACAAAATAACCATCATAAGGAATGGGAGCATTCTATTTCATTTTCCATTTTTTTCCTTTTTTATTTTTTCTTTTCTTTTCCCTATTTTTTCGTATGATGTTCCACATAAACTTATGTAAAAACGGAAAAATGACATAGGGTTTAGGGGACCCGGGAGGGCGGGTGGGACATCCTCGTTATCAAGGCTTTTCCTAGCGAACCTTATCAAACATTTGACAGACAAGTTGCTAATAATTCCAAATAGTGAAAGTAAAGAACAAATGTCGTATACTAAAATGAAGAATGTAGGTTTGTTAGGGAGAAAGTAGGAACAATTTGGGAGTATTAGCAAAAAAAATTGTTGATCAAATGGATAATTTAGGAATATTTCCACATTTAACATTTCATTACTATGAGGGTAATAGTAAGAAGATAAAAAGGTTAAGAATAGGAATTAAGTTTCCCAGTCATAACCAAAAAACAGAACCGGATCCAAATCCATCAGACGAAGAAGCGGGTTACTGAACCAACCGGATATTGATTGTAGACTGCTATAGGAAGATAATGGAACCCTATTGGGTTCTTATTTGATAGACTAGAGTCTATGGGCCCTACCGGAGGAGTAGTGAGACCATTGAAACGTACCGGATCTTCCTCCATAATGACGGAAACAACTGTCTTCCAACGGCAGTGACTATTCCAAGTAAACGAGCTAGGGTTAGCTAATCTTACTTAACTTTTAGTTTGGTAAACTAGTAGTATCCTTCCGAGCACTTAGAGTGGCTTTTGTGCTTGAAGGAGTAGAGAGTTGATTTTCCGTATCCGAAGGTGAGGAACGAGATCCGCTAGTCTATAGCTTGTAGTATCATCTATTTGAGCGATTGAGGGAACTGCATCTGTGAATGATCCAGGAGCAATGGTGAAGGCGGAAGGAAGTGGTTCTACTCCTTTGAAGATCAAGATGGTCTATCTGGCCATACCTAAGAACGAGGGAGAGTGGAAGTAGTTGGAGGAGGATCTGGGCCAGTTAGGATGCTTGGGATTTTTGCACCAACCCTGGAGTTTGAAGAACGAAGAGATGATCCAAGAGCTGATGGGGGCGCAATCAAATGAGTGGGCGAAGACCAATCGCATTCTTCCGGCTAAGTGAACGATCGAAACTTGGAAGAAGGTTTACGACTTTCCGCGTGTTAGAGAGGGGATGGCTTCCCGAACCGATAAGTTCACGGAGGGTAAGTTTTTGAACCCGCCAAACCCTAAGGATGGTTATGCAGTTGCAGACTGCAAGGCAGGGAGAGATAGGAGATTGCTAGAGTTCATAACCCCGATTCTGTATCCGGAACGGCCAAACCGGATTACAGTGACTTGGGCAAATACGATATTCGGAGCATTGAGTGGAGAGAGGAAAGTCTTCTAGGGAGGAATAGTGAAAGATCTAGTAGGGAAAATGGTTAGTACCCTAGGCAATACCAAAGGTACCCCTATTGGGCCTTTCCTTTTTCATTTGTATGATTATCTGGGGACACTCAGAAGTCAAGAGAGGACTGTGTATAAGGCGGCAGCCACTTTAGTAAAACTGAATATTTCTCCACCCCGAGAGCGTGACGAAGAGGAGAAGAGGAAAGGACCGGATGAGAATTCCGAAAAGGCCTCGTCGAAGAAGAAGAAAGGGTCATTCGAAAGAAAAGAAAGGTCAGGGAGGATCCCAACATCCACGAAGAAGAAAGGTTCCAAGAGTGACAAGAGGGAATCGGCTGAGCCGGAAGTGTAAGGAGTTGACTCATTGGGGAGGATTATCTCGGATCTTGAGGTGATCCGAGAGGAGGTAGAAAGAGGAGCACTTAGGAATGTATGCAAATTGCTTGGTGGGATTTCCGTGTCTGAGTTAGCAGAAAAGATCGAGGGTTTGATCCGAGATTCGAATACCCGGAAGTTGGAAACCTGGATCCAAGAACTGACTGATAGGAATAAGGATCTCCATCGGCAATTAGAAAAGAGTTTGGAGAGGAGTAAGGAAGTGAGGGAACTTTCTTTAGAATCTAAGGAAACCCTCAAGAGGGTTAGGAGCTTTGTTTCCCATTCCGGGGACGTGTTGAACAAAGCCAAGCTTTATGATGAGGAGATCCATAAGGTTGGTGATGAAGCAGCAGCAAAGGCAGTAATGGTTATAGCAAAGTACTCAGAGTAGATAGAGGAGTTTATGTACAAATTCTGGGACAATCTTCAAAAAGTTGGGTACTTTCTGAGATTTGACAAGGAGGAAGCAACACCAACACGGTCAAAATTGGATATGCCTCCTCCCTCACAAGTGAAGCCGAAGAGTGTTTAGATGTAGAGAAGACACCATCCAAGAGTTCCCCCCCAGGTAAGAAGGAGACAAGGTCGGGGTTTGTGCTCAGATCCAGTTTAAAGGAGCAAATCCAGAAGTTAGAGTCAAGACTAGGAACGCCTTAGAGTAAAGGTTCTAAGCCTTCTCCCAATACTCCCTACACTATCAAGAAGAAGAGCACTTCCAAGCGGGATAAAGAAGAGTAACCAGAGAAGGTACAATTTGAAGAGGACGAATCGCTCAAGGTCTCAACGAAAGAGGAGAGTCAATCCGAATCCGAGTCTGAGACCGGATCAAAATCCGATTCCGAAGGGGATTCAGATGCAGTGACCATTTCTCCTTCCAGTTTCAAAGAGAAGACTCAGACTCCCTCAAAAGGCAAAAGCATGGCCAAGGGAAAGCCACCAACCAACAGGAAGCAACCGCCAAAGAAAGGGGTTGTGAAAACCGAGGAACCTTCTAGAAAGTGGGCCAAGAAGTAGTAGTTAGCTTTAATCAGTCTGAGGTAGTTAGGGAAAGTTTCTTAGGTTAACCCTAGCTTGGTTAGACAAAAACCTAAGTTTTTTTTTATAGAAAGTAAACAGTTAGTTCAGTGTTTTTAGAAACATGCACTTGTAACTGCAATTAGACTGCAGTCTTCCGGATTTTCCGGATAGGATCCACGTTTTGCGGATCGAATCAGATGGTAGGCAAGTCAACTTAGAAGGATAAGGAAGACACCTGTCAGTCTCCTATCCTCTGCTTTTTTTTATCCTTGGGGCCTTTTAGGATTCCTGGAAGTTAGTATTTAGGGGCTGAAATTAGTTGGAAGCCCCAGGTGTTCTTACTTATGTTTTCTTCATCCTTTGCAAATTGAATTATAGAATTCCATCTCATAAACGCTGGTTTGAAAAGTCTTGGCTTTGTGGTTGGTATGCCTTATAGTGCTAGTATTGCATGTGCGGATAGCTGGTCTCTGTAGAGTGTTGATAAGAGAAGGAATCCCCCGGATTCTGTCTACATCCGATTTCAGGCGTATTAGAATTTGGTTGGTAAATCTTTGTGTATTAGGAAGAAATTCTAGCTGTTGAAGTTTTTCTAGTGTCTTCTAAGCAGGATAGCCATTCTTAGGTTGTATAAATCTTTTGGGAGTGAAGGGTGAATACTAGCCGACGTCTGAGAGGTTCTACTGAATCCGGGAGAGAGGGACAGGAAGATAGTTGGGATCCCCTAGTTATCAAGATACCAGATTTGGCTCTTGAGGTTTTGTCCGGATAGGTTCGTTGTTGTAGTAAGAGAGGATTGTGGGGGTTTCCTGAGTGACCTACTAGTCTGGACTAATTTCCGAGCTGGTTGTGAGGAAGAATCCGCATCCCAGTTCTTATATGTATGTTTATGTGTTGTTTAGTGAAACTTCAGTCACTTTAATCTATTGAAGGGTAGGGTATACGTTCCTTTCCTCAACCCCAAGAGCGGAACCCTCTGATATAGAGGTTAAACTATTGTCATTGGTTACTTTGGTTACTAGAATCACCAGATCTGGATCCGAGAAAGGTACAGGATAACGACACTTCTCCCAAATCCGCCTCCGCGTGATGGAATAAGGAGTTTATAATTGTGTATGAGGATGATACAGACCTGTTACACTTTTTGGTTTGTAAAAGTTGCAATATGGTGGTTGATTGACTTAGGAAAAGAAGGAAGTTTAGGAAGAGTAGGATAAGGAAGTGCAATTCCTAATTTGAAAATCTGGATTCTTTTGCCTTGAGTTACTTTGTGTTTTTTCTGTATTTTTATACTCGGAATTTTGAGGAATCTACGAGCGAGATCCTTTGGGAACAATAAATGAGTCATTTAAGGTGTTTTACGTCAATTTAACACCTAAAAGTGGGATTTGTGCTTTCTTGTGCTATGACAACAAACTTTCCACAATGCCAATATATCTCATATATCTCATAATATTACTGTATAGTAAATTCATAAGCCATAAGTAATATTTCCATAAGGTGTCTAATTGGCAAAGTACTAATAGTCATTTAATATAACTAACTTATCAATCACTAATGACTAAAACCCGTAATATTCATATACACTATGTATCATGACTCATGGTGACCCAAATAATTGGTCTTCATTCACTTGAAAAAAGCTTTGGTGGTAGAATATTTGAGAGAGGCTGTGGACCTCACCTGTCCCCATGGCACACCCAACATCACAAAAAATGTTAGTGTGTCGTAGATAAGGTATCTGCAACCCACAATAGCTTGTTATCACATATTACAATTAATAAACAATCAAACAAAGCACAAAATCAAGCATATACAAATGAGAGAATCAATATAGAGTCTGAAGACGGAAATGAAAAAGATACACAACTTGTGCTGCAACCATCGTAGCTACAGATTGGTATGTAGAAATTGACACAAAACCCGTAGATAATTGCAAGTGGGATACGTCCAAAACCCGTTGTATCTGGTAAAACAAGGTCCAGAGGTTTATAAAGCCCGAAAAGTCAATCACCTTAGCTGCAGTCAAAAAGCACTGTCCAGCAAGGCTGGTACTTTCTTGCAAAACCTTGAATCCGTTAGCCTGTCTAGCGCCGGTGATCCTCCGAACTACCAAGTAAGTGGGACCCTTGGTGCGTGAGACCACCCTGATCTGCGATGGTCTGGTCTGGTCCTCGATGCAAGCAGGACCTTGCTTGGCCACCAGTAGTAAACTGAAGTCCCCCAGGTATCATCTTCCACACTGGGAGTTCATTGGTCTTCCCAATCGGATTGACCAAACATCATACAAGGAACGTTACTACTACGTTGGGTTAAATCTTGGATGGTCTTTTATCCTACGTGCATAATATAACTGAAAAAATTACGAGTTGCTTCATAATTGATGAAGGTAATGGGAAGGTGGATGGGACAGAAAGGAACATTGTAATTAGTGTAAATACATCACTAATTAATGATAATCTAATGTAGTACTTTAATAAATACAAGGTACACATTAAAGTAGGATCCATAAGGCTCATTACCCTTTAATGACTAGCATAAAAAATGGAAAAGGAGTTACATATTATTTAGCTTCCCATTTTTTTCCATGAGTACCTAATAGTTGAGAAGTACTTTTAAGTGCTAATTATAAAGCTCCTTGATCCCTAATATATAATTGGAAAAAAGAATAAGGATATATCATATTTTCTAATTTTTCACCACCTATACCTTTCTTCCAAATAATATTCACTCAATATTTTTTCATTCCATATATATCAACACTTCATCACTATTTGCTAAAGTTATATACTCTTGAGCAAAAAGCCTATTGTTACAAAATTGTAACAAAAAGGAGGGTTTGGGGTTTAGGGTTTAGGATTTAGGATACATGCTACTTTACAATAAGAGAATTTTGAACGGAAAACAAACATAGAAGCTAGTATTTTGGTACAACCAAGTAACGTGTTTCAGGGCGCATGGGATGCCAAACTTTGGATGCTTGACCATGAATAAAGGTCCCATTATTTATGGATAGTGCGGAATTTGATGTAGGCTCATGGTGAATCTGTCTTTAGGCAAGACAATGGTGGAAGGTTATGGGTTGTTGTGCACAATGTGTACACTCATGTACGACCCGAGAGTGGCAATGGAAGCCTCCAAACAAAGAATACTGGTTTCCAGAATTTTATTTTTTAACATAGAAACCAATTGTTGTGACCCGAAAACTCATTTATAGTATATAAAGCTAGAGAATAGGCTTAATTTTTTCGATTGCATCTATATCTCCTTAGATTTCTAGGTAAAAACTGGATCTGTAGTTTAAGAACAAAAACTGGAAGTTATAAAAGTCTTGAGTAGATTAATGAGATAACCGGAAACTATCAGATATCAAGAAAGGGGTTCTGCCACGAGTAGATCCCAAGAATTTGGTTATTGGAAACTAGCTACAAAACATTGGAAGCAAACAGGCTAGGTACTAGGAAATACGGAACGGTTGGATCCAACGGCACCTAGTTGGAACGGTCAAATCCAACATTAGAAAACTGTTACAGAAATCCAGGTGGGAGAAGATGGGTTGGTCACTTAGGATTTTCAGATCATTGTGGTGTTTTCCAAAACATCTACAATCCTATGCAAGTGTTTTCAAGTGTCCTCTTAGTCTGTAGCTGTTTTCTAGTTTTTGTTTTTGATCCTAGTATTTTGATAGTTAGAATTCGAGTGCCATAGAAGTTTCTGCTACGCCATGTCTGAGGAGGAGTCTGGAGAGGAGACCACGACCCTCAAGGTAGCATTGAAGAATATCTATCTAGTCATTCTGGAGGATGTAGTGGCAAGGTCAGATTTGATTGAGGATCTCAACCAGATGGGTTGCGCTGACTTGGTGGAATGCCCTTGGAGCTTCAAGGACGATGGGATAGTGCGCGAGATGCTTCATCCACAATCGAATGAGTGGTTGAAGACGGTTTGGGCGTTTCCGGACAAATGGACGCCAACGGTCTAGCGAGAAGTTTATGGGTTTCTAAAGAATGGAGAAGGAGTAGCCTCACAGACGAACAAGTTCACTGTGGGTAAGTTCCTAAACGCCCCTCACACGAAGGACGGGTACATGGTGAGTGAATGCAAGGACGCAAGAGAGAAAAAGGTGTTGGAATTTCTGGTTCCCATCTTTAGTCCAGATAAGGGTACTTGGTTAACCATCACCTTGGGGAATACTATTTTCAGTGCTTTGTCGGGAGACTGGAAGGTAGATTGGGGCATAGTGGTAAGAGACCATGTCTCCAAGCTTTGTAAATCAGTAGAAAAGAGTAAACCATCTAGTCTCTCCCCCTTTCTCTATCACCTATACCATGCCCATGATTGTATGAAAGCCCATGAGACGCAAGAGTACATGGTGCAAAAAGTAAAGTTGACCTATGGTATGAAGGTAGAATCAAAGGAAGAGCGGGAGGAAGTAGAGGGGAAGAAGGAAGAGCCTTCCGGTTCTAGGGTAAAGAAGGAACCGGAAAGTAAAGAGAGAGAAGAGGTCCTAAGGTATAAGGAAAAGAATCCAGTCTAGAACCAGGACCCTTTGGGAGGCATCATAAAAGAGCTCACCCAAGTTTGGGAAATATATGAGAGAGAGAGTACCACCTTGAAAAAGGTATATAAGCTGTTAGGAAACATTCCTGTGACTAGGTGTGTAGAGCAGGTCCGAAATCTTATCCGGAATACTAAGGACAAAGCCGGAACTGCGGGAGTGTATAAACTGATAAATGAGCTGTTCACACTCAAGAAGAAAATGATAAGTCAGAAGTAGGAGAGTGAGAAAGTCACAGCCAGATCACAGGACACCCTGGACCGAATCCGGGAGTTTATTTCCATTCCGGCGGATGTATTAGTTAAGTCCCAACTATTTGATGAGAAGGTCTTAGAGGGAGGGGGTAAGCTGGATGACAAAATCATCAATGTTTTGGTCTCCTTCAACCTTAAAATGAAGAACATTCTCGTTCAGTTAAAGGGAGTAATGGGAGAGGCAAGTCAGCCCCTCCAACCGGAACTTACACCGGTAACTAAAAAGGCGAAGGATGCCACTCCTTCCAAGCCGCCAAGGCCGGGAGGAAAGCAATCCTTACCTGTAGGTTTGAAGAAATCTAGAGAGACCTTGGAAGATGTGGTTATCATCACACCACCAAGGTCAAAGCTGCACCAGACTCCGGAACTGAGTGCGGATCCACACCAGGATCCCACATCCGGAGTAAGGTGCGGTCCCAAGGACTAGGGCGGAAAAATCCTCCCAATAAGATTTCTGATGTTTCCTCGTCCAGTCAAGCCAAAAAGAAGACGATGGCAAGGACTCAGTCAAAGAAGGAATCTGCTCCACCAGAATCTGAAGAGGAGGAAGAGTCAGTAGAATTAGAGGGATTCTAGCTCAAGATCAAAAGAGGAGTCAGAACCGAATTCAGATCCGTATGCAAAATTGGCGACACCAAGCAGAGGGTAGGCGAAGCTAAAGGTGCAGAAGGCCAAGGCCAAGGAGCGAAAGAGTTCGAAAGTTTCCGGTTCTACCCAGAAACAGCTAGCAAAAAAGGATGCAACCAAATCAGGAGGGACTCTAGTGAAGCGGCAGAAGAAGTAATTTTAGAGTTAGGTAGGAAATTAGAATGGCGGCTGAAAACCTAAGTTTTTGGTAGAAAGTAGCTTCCAAGTTACTTTTAGGTGAGTAGGTAGTTTTTTGAATGACCTGCCTAGATCTGGTTTTTGTGGATCTGAGATCCACTTTTGAAGGGTAATTTTTGGACTTTAGTAGAAGTCAACCTTAGGGTAGGATAAGGCAAATGACGCGTGTCATTCCCTTATGGTGTGATTTTGAATCCCTTAGGCGGTAGTTTCCCTTGGGTTGTAAAGTATTTAGGGCCGGTTGATTAGTAGGCCAAGGGTGCATTTCCATACCTTGTTTTCCTAGCATTGTGCAATCTAATTTGGACTCTTTGGATTCATTTCTTTGTGTTTACGTGTACATAGTGGGTAGTTTATGTGTGTAAGTATATAGTTGGGTTGCAAGAATAGGTAGGGAGGAAGTGTGCCTGGATATTGGATTTATTTGGATCTTGGGAGTATAAATGAGGTTGTGTGTGATAGTGACTTCCTGATCCCATTAGCGTGATCAGTTTAGAGTTTAGGATTGCCAATCATTTTTTATGTTTATAAAATGCAAATATTGTAGACACTTCAAATTCATGGCCTCAAAAAGCGTCTAACTGTGAAACTATATAAATAGTTGTCAATGTTTTCCATGTATAAGATGGTATGGAGTGTACAGATTGGTACATAAAGCAAGAAGACGTTGCAAAAATCTCGGAGTGCACATTAAGTAAATGGTGCCACTGTCAAACCATTCCAGCCTGTGTTCACGAAAAGAAGGGAAAAAATAGGATTCCAAGAATAAAACCGTAAATTTAGATCATCACCGTCATCGGATTCTCTCAGTTGTTAAATCAAGTACTAGTACATGAGTGACACACCAAATTTTTTCAGTTCTTTTAAAATGCCGCGCTTGAAGATTGTACCTCGGGTTCAAACAAAAAATTTTGGCAAGTGAAAGGCCCATCGATCTACCAAAAATCCGCATGATGCAGGTAATGGTTGCTCCGTTGTAATGTCAGTTTGACTTCCTTGAACATAAAAATTGGACTAAGAACTGAATAAAAATTACTTTGAAAATCCTTCTAATGCACATGAGGAGCCATCTCAAGAGCTGCAATGGCATATATACCAAATGGACAATAATAACAGAGTACAAAATTGTACAAAAGGTATAGAATTTTATAAAAAGTATCTCTTAGTACTTACAAAAAGTATAGTTCGAGATGCACAACTTCTAATCCGTGGCTTCTATGCTAAGGTAGAGGAATTTTCCAATTTTCTCCAAGTACAATGGAGGTCAGGAGGTATTACCATCTTTATCAAACTTGCACATTGAACTTTTTAGAACACTAATTTCAAAATCGCACCTTCTAAGCCCTCAAGTTGGCATTTGGAACTTTAAACTTATTTTTCGCGATTTTTAGTTAGTTTTTAGAATAAATATATGAAAAAAACACCTAAAAATAGAGTTATTGAGTGTTTTGGTATAGTAAAATAATTTTTCTTTTAAGAAACTTTGAACTAAGAGAAGTCCCTACCAAAGTAGTGAGGAATGGCCTTAGATGCGTGAAACATGTAAAACTTTACATTTTCACTAATTTTAGGTCTTATTAGTAGAATTAAGTAATTAAATCAGTAATTTCGAGTGAAGTAAGGATTTGAGAGTTAGCCAGTCCTAGTGTCTTGTTCATGTGATACAGCATCTATAAGTACGCATGTAACAAACTGGCTAAAAGATAGAGTCTAGTCAGAGTCAGTCAAAATCCAGTTCGAAAAAATTGGATTTGTGGTTTGTAGATAACTTTCAAAATTTGAATCATTCACAAATTAAGATGGAGGAAATGATGATTGGAACATACAGAGAGGTGCTTTTCTAGGTCAAAGCATGCCAGGAGATCAAATAGAAACCCAATCATCCAAGATTCCCTTGGTATCAAGAATAATTTCCCCCCCGGGTGGAAATTATTAAGGAACTGCTAAAAATAGCATCTTTATTGGAGATTTGGTTTTGCCCTTAGGTGAAAATCATCTTATAGAAGATTGACCAAAAGTTTCGTGATTTTACAAAACTCCACGATGACTCCATGAGAAGTCAACCGCTTAAAATTGCATTCGCAAATTCCTAGAAATTACCAATGTTGCGATAAAATCTCACTAAAAATTAGGATAGTGTTCTTGGTGCCAATAAAGAGCCCTCTCATGTTTGAAGACATTCCAACATTCCCAAGTACCAAAAGTAGGACCAACAACGAGTTTTACAAGAATTTACAACTTGGCGGCGGGTTGATCGACGTACCAGGAGCTAACGGTGTCCAAATAGAGCGATTCAAGGGTCAATTCTTACTCCCACAAATATTCTAAACCACCTAGGATCAACAGTTTCATCAAAAAACGCAAACTCCAAAAGTTAGATTTTTGACTTTTGTTCAGAGTTACCGTGACTCAAATTTGCGCTTTAAAACGGCTAGAGAGGTAGGGGTAAGGGGTCTTTCAAGCTAATTGGGGTCTTTTGAACGCGATGGCGTAGTTTGTTTTCAGTTTCGAGTTGTCCCTCAAAAGATAGAGAGGGTCAGCCCTTAGTTTGACTTTTTTTAAGGTAATTTTGGATTAATCTAGGTTGATTTTGCAAATATCTTTTGTAAAATCGAAGATTGGATTTGCTCAAGATACTTGTCTTGCGTAAGAAGCCATTTTTTGGACTAAAGAAAGACAATTTAGAACTAACCTTAGATTAATTTGCAAAATATCTCGGTTAATTAGGTAGGTTTTCAAAATATCTTTGAGAAAATCTAATATTTGATATGGGAAAAAATTCTAAGGCCATTTAGGGCCTAGAAGGAACTTACTTGAGGACCTTCCTTCCCATTAAACAAAGATTATTTAGAAAACACGTTAGGTTAGTTTAACAAAATATCTAGATTGAAAGTAAGAAAATATTTACGAACAACTTACCGGGGGGGCCGGGAGTGAGTATATAAGGCCCTTCCTTAAGGTTGTTTGTGGTCCTCATTCTCTTGTTTCATTCTTGTTGTTGCTCTTGTCGTGCTACCGACACTTGTCGGAGCACTTTTTAAACCAAGTTTTGACTATTTTCTTTTTATTCTCTTATACTTTGAAGGTCCGATGGGCCCCTTCAAAGCTTTGTGTTCTTTTCTTGTTTGAATTTGGAGGCTTTAAGCCCCAAAACTTTGCTTTTCAAGAGTTTAGGAGGAGGAAATCCCCTAACTCTATTGTTGTTTGAGTTAACTAACTTCTTTCTTGAATTTGGAGGCTCTAAGCCCCAAAACTTTGATATTTTGAGAGTTGTGGGAATAGCAGGGTTGCTAGCATGCGAGCCTATGAGCATGAGCTTGTGAGCTTGTGAGCTTGTAAGCAGGAATTGTTTTTGTAGTATAAACAAGTTGGGACCTATGACCGTGGGTTTATTACATTATAAATTTCAGGAAATGTGAAGTCATTTTAATGAAATTTGACACACTTGCAAATGTATTTTGAAGGTATTTTTTGCCACAAGCAAATGCAATCATTTTTTATAGACATCATGATGCAAAAAATCCAAATGAAAGTAGCAAATGTCCAAGATGTAGCCATAAAACACACAAATACACTCATAATTCTAAAATCCACGCATTATAGTTTGGCTCAAGAGATATGTCAATCTCAAGAGTTTAAATCATCGTAGTTTTGGTTATAGAACCCTCAATTGTTGATGGCTTTAAAGTCTCTCTACCCTTGGAGGCACTACCATCTATAAATCCAAAATTTTCAAAACATAAGTATCTTTATGGCATTTTGGTTTAGAGCAACCAAAGTCTACAAATGCTGATGCCATCTGCTCGACAAACACGAGAAGATGAAAATTCTTCTCTAGAGTGAAGAAAAGACTTTGTATCTTCATCATCTCATCTATTGATGTTAATTTTATATGGCTACAAATAGATGTAAAACAATGTTAAGCTTACAAAACTTTAAACTTGACATGAAAAAAAAGGATATGAAAAATTGCTAGCTTACTAACAAAATTTTGACTTCTAAGCTAACTTGAGAGGTGCCATAGTTATAGTGTCTAGATCTTGGGATATTGCAACTGGTAGTGGCGGTCATGTTATTGCTACAATTGAGGTGCATTTCCTCATGGGTTTGACGATGGTGTGAAAAAGATCCTTGTCCTCCTCCAATGCCACAATGTGGTAGCCTACACTATAACAAACAATAATAGAGACACTTGAAATTATTATCATATATATTAGTTCAAAGATTCACTTTAAAAATTAGACTTAGAATCCATAGTAATTCAATTCAATAGTCATCTATAATTGCGATGCAATCTAAAACTCTAAAGTGTGTGCGAGCCTCTTCTAAAAATTCAAGACCGTGAGCAAAGTTCCCACCATGACTAACTTGATCATCTTCAAGTACAACTTTTGCTTAGCTCTCAATCTCATGGCATTTGCAATGATGAGTTTAGGATTCCTCTTCAAACGGGATTGTCTCATTACACTTTCATTTTGTACCATCTATTGCAAGTACAATTTGTGGTTGCACGATTCAAGTGACTTTTCAATTAGAAAAAATAATATAAATTAATCAAACCACAAAATACAAAATAATAATTTGAAAAACAACAATCCTACATAATCCAAATCTCACTTGGAACATGAAAGTCATAAAAATATCAATTGACATAAAGTGTCAAGTTTTTTAAGATGAATGGAAAACATATTTCTTCACCTCTAATGGCCTCAGCATCTTTATAAACTTGGACAAGGATAGAAGGTTGTACCTTTGCACTCAGTACAATATGTGAATCAAGTTGGTCTTTTTATGGGAGTCCTCAATGGATTTGGATTTCATATGTGGTGATGAAAAATCTTTTCATATATCTTGAATAACAAATAAATTGTAGAATGAATAAAACCCAAAATTGATTGGATGGGTTTGCAAAAGAAGTCACTCACTAGTTCATGCCATGTATGACCTGCATGATCAATTCAATCTTGTCTTTGGTATTGAGAACAATGTAATTTGTTGTAATGTGCCAGAACATCTTTGTTGAATGAAGTCTAGAAATATGACTCATCCACGCCAATAGACAATGATTTCCGTTCCACACAAAGAACTTTGACTTCCTCAAAAAATAGAATGGAGCATGACCTCAGTAGCTTTCTTAGTTGACTTGTTACTAGATATCTCAATGTTTGCATTTGTTGAAGTCATTGTTATGATGAACTTTCTACATTTGCAACAAGAACTATTTTATGATGCACCTTTGAGGTTGAAGCTTGACCCACATCTCCTCCCTGCACTTCAACAACTGAATCTACACTAGACAACAAGACAATGTTAACAATTGAACTTTAGACAAGAAAAACAAAATTTTTACAAAGCACAAAATGAAATGTATAATTCTTAACAAAAAAATTAAAATAAATTATAAAACAAAATCTCTAAGCTATGGTTCTCATCAAATAATCTTAGTAGTCCAAAAAAAAGATTTGAAAAAAAAAAAAAATCTTTTTTTTCTTTTTTTGACCAAAAATAGGGGGTCCGGCTGGTAGCTCAAAAACTTGGTCCGGCTGGTTTTGAGCTACTTGGTGGTACCCCTGTTTTTGGTACCCGAAAGAAAAAATTTGAAAAAGAAAAAAAATTATTATTATTATTATTATTTTTGTTCGTTTGTTTGACCAAAAAATAGGGGGTCTGGCTATTAGCTCGAAAACCTCAATTGGGTGTAAGGTAGTAGTATTTAATTCAAGGTTGTTTGTCAATGCTAAATGGGGTGTTTGTTTTGGGTACAATGACAAATTTTGACCTTTTTTCATCTCCATAGATTATTTGTGAACAATAGTCCTACATCTTTTAATCTCCCTTCTCAAAATTTGAATATTTCATTCTAGTCTGGACTATTGTATTTCAATATCTTGATATAAGTCTGCACCTTTGATTGCCCTCTCTCAATTAAACTTGAGTATTGAATTACAGCCATCCAACTTTCTTTCAAGATAATGTATGTTGCCTCTGACTTTTCATGCTCAATATAGCCTTTAGAAATTCATATAGCTTGTTCATGAATTAGCAATGCAATAGTGAGTTGCAAGAAAATATTGTTAACCCATTACAGAATTCAAACAATGGAAACAATCCAAATTAACACACGTGGAAAACTAGAACAAGTAAATATGAAAACCTACCTGCATCATCTATTTGAGTATTGCCTTTGCAAGTTTCTAAAACTCTAGTTGGAGTTTTACTACCTTCTTTGCATTTTCTTTTATTGTATTAGTACAACAATCATCCATGTTAAATTTTAATTTAAGAAGCTTATTTGTGATTTTTATACTCTACTTCTATGGTTCCATGCATTTAACTTTACTTATGGTAATCACAAGAATCTCACTTTCAAGTTCAGCAACATTCCAAACTAGATCTAAATCACTTTGCAATACCTAGTAATGAAAAGGTTGTTAAAAAGATCACAAGACCTAGCGCTGCTTGGCATAACCTTTATTCCCTTTTTTATTACCATTGCTCCCATACTACAAAAGCTAACTCTGCATTGTTGGGATGTAAGGTAACTTAGCTTATGACAAGCCAACTTTGAACCAACCTAATGTAGGTGAAAAAATTCTTGTGAAGTAAATTTTAAAAGATACATGTATAGCTAAAGAATTTTTGGACCTACATTAAGTTGATTTAAAGTTGGCTTGTCATAAGTTGAGTTATCTTACAACGATTATGGTTGCCACCCAAAGTTGTTATATCTCCACTAGTAGATTTGAAAGCCAAAACATTAGTTGTTGCACTTGATATGTTTTTCTAAAGTGGTTGTCCAAGCTGTCAATGTCTAATTAACCTTCTTCTTTTCACATTTGTAATATAGCCCTTTACCAACCACACAACAAATTTGTTATTGGTAACCTACTTAAATCCATAAATTTTAGAGTATAACAATACAAGACTATATGGAAACAAAATTTGCATCAAGATTCAATAATGTATAGGTTGTGCTCAATTTGGAGCACTTTCCAAACACATCCTTAACATTTGCGTCGGTGATGAAAGCAATATTTTCATCAAACGTAGGAATAAGTCCTCTACTACCCAATGGTACTAGTATGTGAGCCTACAAGCCTTGAGTCTAAACACATAGGTACTCTACAACTATTGGAGATGTTTATAATATACATACTTATAATATAAACAACCCATAACTATGGTCAAGAAGGTGCTTGTATAATAGACACCTACAATATAATTAGGCACCTATTATGTAAATATCCTATAACCATAAAAGGTACCTACAACATTGACACCTACAATATAAACATCCTATAACTATGAAAGGTGTCTAAAACATAAGAGCCTAGGCTTCTATATTCATGGACTTGAGATCCCTAGGCTCACATAGTAGCAATTAAATGTGCTCTACTATCTATTATAACCTCCTTTTTTCTTAAAAAAAACTTCTTTATCTATGCATTGTGAAAGGCAATCTCTTCTTTACATTGATTGGGATAAACTTGAGTTGAGATGAGGAATACTGTTGCAACATGTTGGCTTCCGTTTGCAAGAACACCTTACTTTGTCCCCACATCGAGTGTTCAATATGTTTAACATATTCAAGAGTATATTGTATGATCAACCACGTCTATATGATGCAAATGTGTATCTAACAATCCGAAACAATTGAATGATTTGGCAAATTGCAAATGCACCAACTACAAAACAACATAATAAGTGGAAGAGTGTTGATTATGTCAAAGGAGAAATACTGGGAGTAACATTGTTGCCTTTCCCAAGACTAAGTACAATTGTATCACTAGAGATTGGATTTGACCTTAATAAAAATGTGCACTGAATTACATGAGGTACATAATCCTCATGCACATGCTCGAACTTTACAAACATGGCAATTTTAGCCATTGGAGGTTGTCAAAAATACATTAATTGCAAACACTTATACTACATGTACTAGTACTTTTGTAGGATGGACATCTATGAAGATAAATTCATTCATGCACCAAATTATAGCTTCAACGAGGTGAAGCTTCTTTTAGTTAAAGTAGGGATCATCATAATTTTAGAGTAGTCTTGGCCATATTTTTTTTATGTACTTCTTTTGTATTGTATTAAAATTTAGTACGATTGAAATGATTTAAAGTGTATAGAATGCAACAATGTTACATTATCCTATGCATCCTTGAAATGTAGGAGTGTGTTTACAAAGTTAAATATTCTTAAAGAAGAAGTTATGTAGTCCTAAAACCTGTAATTGTGAACCCTAATTTGAAAAAGACACATGAATGTATATCCATTTAAAAAAATTATTTGGTCTCTCTTTTTTATTTCAAATTTTTTGTTTGCTTTGTTTCTATTCTTTTCCTTTTATTCTTTTTTCAATCATTATTTTCCAATTTTTTTTTCATTTTTTTCATTTTTTCTTTATTGTGCTCTCATTTTTTTCCTTCATTGTCCAATTTAGGAGACATAATTATTTTTAATATTGATTCCCTTACAATCCATTGTTTAGTCATTACTTTTTTATTTATTAGTCTATTATTTGTTTTCCAAATTTTTTCTATTTTTTGGGGAAGATGCTTTTTTTCATTTATATATATTTTTTCTTAAGTATTGATTAGTACATTAGGTTGGAATACATTTGTGAGAAGTTCATGAGACTTGAATGTTGTGGCTGAGGTTTGAATCCTATGAGGCCCCAAATTATACTAGTGCATATGATGTTTATAATGAGCTCCAAGCAAAGCGTTGATGAAGAGTAGCATTAGTGGATGCTAGGTTATACTTATTATTGTGTTTTTGAGTCACATTAGCCTAATATATTCTATTGTGTTCTTGAAATAATTTGTGAGTGCCTCGACATAAAAATTGTAGTGGTTGAATTGAATATTGAATTGTATACCACAATATGAAGTTGTTTTCTACTCGAAATGAATAGTGACAATTTTTGGAAAAAAAAAATTGAAATTCACGGTTACAGGAATAACGGTCATAGGTCCTAAAATTTACTAAAAATAGTATATTTTCTTCTCCATTAAAATTATTTTTTCAAAAAAAATACTTTTTGGTAAAAAAGTTGGAAAAAAATTATTTCAAGGCTCCCTACTCACAAGCTTCCCGCTCACAACTCACAAGCTCACCACTCCAAGCTCGCACGCTAGCGTTGTTGGTGGGAGTAGTTCCTAAACTCTAGTTGATTTTCTTGTTCTTTTGGATACTAACCAACTATTTGTGCAAACTGATAACAGTTTGTGAACTTAAAACTTTAAAGTGGCAAGGCTAGACTTTGCCAAAAGGTTTTGAGCATCACCACGTGCCAAAACTCGTTGTATAACGGGTGTTTGATTTGACTAATTGCTAATGTTCAGTTAAACATTGTCATGTGTACCTACTTTAGTGATAAAACTTAGAATTTTGTTTGAAATTTTGAGAATTAATTTTTAATGTTTGGTTAAACACTGTCATGTGTATCTCCTTTAAAAATTAAGTCTTCAAAATACTAGTTTGGTCCTTGGATACCGTTTATTCCTGGGGTTGCTCCTGCATGGCGGAGCTTTGACTTGGAAACTTGGAAACGGGTGTTTGAAACTATAATTTGTCTGTTATTTCCTGGGATTGCTCCCACACGGCGAAGCTTTGGCTTTGGCAGATTAAAATTAGGTACATTCAAATATTTACATTATCACTTGAAAATGTCCATTCCAGCAAAGCTTTAATGTGGATAATTTATATTCTTTTCCAAAGAAACTTAAAAAGATTAAGCGTAGAAATCCTTGTAGAAGAATCATTGTCAATTTTACTTGGAACTTGTCATTTGCATTGTTAAGTGAGGTCATTAAAAGTAGTCTAGATCCTTAACTAAAATTCATTTTTCTAGATGATCTTTTCTTTAAATTAAGAAGGTTTTGTTTTCTTTGATTTGTTAACAATTAGTTTTAGTTAAAACTCTTACTTGGAGATTAAACTCCAAAATTGGAATTAACCCATATTAATTGTTAAAACCAGATTAGGAGGGTATAATAATCCCCTGATTGCCTGACTGAAAAAACCCGATTAGAACCAGTCTGGTGCTTGCAAGGGGTCGTAGTTGGGTACTGTCAAGGGTTTGCAGGGTTGCAGCTAGTCGCCGTCAGTTGATGGCAAGAGACGCTAGGGGGCCGCGGGCTGCCGCCAGTCAATCTGTGGGGACGCTAGTCGGAAGTCGCGGCTGTCACCAACGGGATGAGGGGGTCGTGACTACTGCTGGTCAATCTGTGGGGATACTAGTTGGAGTCGCGGCTGTTGCCAAAGGGTTGCCAAGTCGGGGCTTTCGGGTTGCCAGATCGGGGGCTTTGGGGATTGTCAAGTCAGAGGCTCAGGAGGTTGTCAGGTTGAGGCTTGGGTTTGCTAGGGGGTTCACGGTTGGGTTGTGGGTTCGCCAGTTCAAGGGTATCCAGACTACAAACTTGATAATACAGTACGGTGAGTCCATATGTTTGTTTCAAAATTCCAAATCTAAGTTGAGTTCCTACTTAACAAAAAAGGGAAGGCTATGGCTTGCCACACAAACTCTAAACTTTTAAAACATTGAAACTATGAGAAGAAATTCACACTAGTCTCATTCATCAAACTCTCCATAGCCAACCTTAAGATTGCAACAATCAAATGAACCATTTTGAAGAAGAAGGAAGAATAAGAGGGGAAGGAATTAGGAAACGTGAGCAATTTCAAGCATTAAAAAACTAATAAGGTGAGGAATCTTACTATTCAATTTGGCTTTGTTGTTAGATTTTATTTTATTTACTATTCATTAGTTGTTTGGTAGTTATTAATTAGGATTCCAATTGCATTAGTTGGCCAAATTTGTTGTTTAGAATTTTGTTTTATTAGGCTAATAAGCCAAATAAATAATAACAAAAAACAACTAATATCTTTGGAATATTAAACTAAAAACTATTAAACAATTGGCAAGAGAATAATCACTATTCATCAGAATTAGAGAATCCAAATGAATTAACTAAATTACAAGAAAAACTTTAAAACAAAATTATCATTTTCAAACTAACAAAATTAGACTTTTTAGATAGGTTTTAGGACAACAATTCAACCACAATTAAAATCTTACTAAAACTTTGCAAATTTATGAAGGACAATGGAGGACTTCAGGGAGATAATTATGATGGTATTTTGCGATGATGGATCCACTGACGTCTTCAGTACTGAGGTATGAATTCTAACTTTGTTTTTCTTTAATTTTTCTTTTTAAATCACAATTAACATTTAGAATCCCATTTGCTACGTAAAAGTTTGCACATTGCTAAAATTCTTTAAAAACCTAATTAAAATTGTGGAAGTAATAAATTGATGAATTTGGAATTAAGTTGGAAAGGAAATATTAATTTCATCCAAAAGAATCTCAAAAGGAATCTAACTTAATCTAAAAATCTAGGGAATATTAGAATAATTAGGAAAAATCAAAACCTAATTAATTCCCTTATTCTCTTTAAAACTATTGAAGGAATGAATTCCATCTTACTAAGGGGAATTTTCATCCATTCATAAGTTTTCACCTAGACATCCTAAATTCTTATTTTCTACCTTGGTAGAAAGGTAATTTATCACTTGCTTCATAAAAATAATAAAGATCC
Organism: Rhytidiadelphus loreus; assembly: GCA_947034895.1. Lineage (NCBI taxonomy): Eukaryota > Viridiplantae > Streptophyta > Bryopsida > Hypnales > Hylocomiaceae > Rhytidiadelphus > Rhytidiadelphus loreus. The sequence goes on along the minus strand of OX344763.1, from coordinate 63,901,614 downwards.
CCAAAACTACTAATTTTAAAATTAGAACTTAGAAGTAGGATTAATACGATAACAATTAGGAATAATTTTAAGGAATAACTAAAGAATCTTTTGAGACTAGAATCATTTAGGAAATCTTCTAAAGAATTCCAAACCAACTTTTACTCTAAAATTACTTTAAATTTAAAGGAGTTAAGTGTGGATGAAGTTTGACTTAAATTTGGATGAAAAATCTAAAAATAGGTTAAAAATAGGTTTTCTCTCAAAAATCCATTAGTTAAATTAATTAACAAATTAACCCTGAAATTTAGACTTATTAAGAATTTGATTGCTATATTTAGTTAACGGATGAAGTTTTTAGGATAGAATTAGGGATGAATTTCATCCATCAATATCTTTTAGTAGGAACATCAGAATTCAACTTGCTTTACCATTTTGAGAAGGGCAAATTGCATTCGTCACTTTAATCTAGATAGATTTTTATATTAGATTAGATTTTACTTACTCATCAAGGTCTTGAACCTTTTAACATTTAGATTGTTTTGAAGCAGTTAAAATTAGATTATCACCATAACAAACAAAGTGTCCATTGCTTCGAAGGCCAAAGAACACTAAGTTTACAATTCACCCATTTGAACCATTAACTTATGCCGCTAGAACCTGTGTGCAACTTTATGACTTAAGGGTGGAGTTAGAAACACTCACACCCACCCACCCAAGCATCGAATCGTGACCCGGTTGCCAACCTGAATGCTATGGACCAAACAGAAACTTTTTCATCCTTCATCAAACTTAGCTGACAGTGTCTTTCTCTTCTTGGTGTAATAGATATTGACATAGACTCACAATGCGTATTGTTTCCTGACGTAATGAAGCTGGACAAGTCCCATGAAATCTTGTTTGAAGTCAGTACGAAATTTGCGGAAGAACCATGCGGGAATTTGTTGAGACAATCACACAGCAACATGTCCCAACAATATAAGCACATATATATTACATACAATGAAACATCACGTTCAAGACTAGAGTAGACTTAGCAATCACTGCACAAATCCACATGAACTCTCACAAATTATCATAACATAAAGCAAACAAGGAAAAATCCATCCAAATGGACAGGATGGGAATCGAACACTTATTGCACTGTGAATGAAACTGCATAGATTGTTCACATATTGATCGACTGTAAGGAGATTGGCTGCACAAGCAAATACACTAAGACTCGAAATGCTTACCAAATTTTGCATGGACAACTTCTTCAGGTACATTTGGAAGAACTCCTGGCTATGCGGCTTCTTTGGCGATGTTTGGACAAGCCTAGTCACTTCGCTCGTTGCCATGGCAGTGGCTCTACAACATACATCGCTGAAAGCCTACATTGGCCCAAAAAATGCAAAAAGAGACTTCTCCTCTTTGGGGGAGATGGCCATTTGTATTACTCGTTTAGTTGAGGATGATGCGTAAGGACCCTAAACCCCCAATCATTCTAATGATTATTCCATGAGGGAGAATGTAGTACACCACCCTAAAATCTCAACTCACATGAGTGTGTGGGATGATGATAATTCAAATTGAACTTTGTCGATGTGAGCTTTAGGGTTCAGTAGTCACAAAGGCGAGTAAGTACTTATCATAACACTAACTATACAAAGAAGGTACATATTGTGTACAATTACAAATACATACTTTTAAATACATATTGTACAAAATAAGAACATTGGGTGATCGATGGTTTCCACCAAAGCGTTGGCGGCTATGGATGCCCTCCCAAACAACCGCCGGAATACCCGGCATACCAAAAGTTGTACACGTTGTAATGTTTGTTGTTGGTTGTACATCGGGCCAAGGGCGACCATAGTGTGCAATCACCCTAATGTACACTAATAAGTACATCTCAAAACTATATAGTACATATTCAAACCATTGCTATCCACAATTGAGTTGTACCTGACTTTTCAGTAAATCCACCACTTTGTCACAAGGTCCTTCGTTTCATTAGGCAACCCTGGCCTCTTTTTTCGTCTTGCAAGTGCAAAAGGTTTATCAAGAAGATGCACACTACTTCGACAAGTTATAGCCACCCTCAAATTGGCTGGGTGCACTTTTAAAACCCATGACAAAGCTTTGGTGCTTGTCACAATAGTAGAAATAGTGGCGTCCAAAAGAACAACTTTTCTAGCAAGCATGTTTGCTAATTGAACTCCTTTTACAGCATCCAGCTTAAGCTGATAGTTTCTTAAGAATTCAAATTGAGCTTTTGCATCTTGTCCACGAGGATATTACTAAGGAAGAAAAAGAGAAACACATTCATACGCTCCATAATCTTCAGCCTAGAATTAGCCTCCGAACACCCTTGCATCTTCATTGTGAAAAAATCCACAATTTCGGACAAAACAACCAAAATCTCCCGCAAAGACATCTCACTTTCTACCTCCAATTCTTCATCATGGACAATAAGCAACCAAGTTGCTTCTTCTCTTTCCCTCACCAATTGACGACGTCGACATTGCCTCTCTACTTCCCCATCTCTGAGACCTTCCCTCAGGGCATTGTAGTCCTCTACCCTCCCACCAGGTTCCTTCTTTTTAAATCCAGCACGTCGTTCTTGAAACCTTCTATTTGCCATTATCAAGAATAGAAGTCAACCCACAAGACAAACCAACACACGAACAAACCTTCACACTAACAAACAGTGCCTCACTACTCAAAACAATAGAAAGAGAACACCCTAAAACCTGCTTTGATATCTATCAGTGTTTGAAAGCCATATCTAAAACCGTTGTTCTACTCCAACATCGATTAGTGTGTCAAACCAAAGAATCAAACTATGCAATCTGACCACGAAAGATTGAAAACAAAGAATCAAAGCTACACAACCTAACCACCAAAGACTTGGCCACCTAACCAACGAAGCATCAGCAAAGCAACAATGACTATGGATGCCTTTGAACTCAGGAACCTTTTGTCAATATCAGGGTTGTCTTGTCTGACACAATTTCGGGTTTTTGTGTCTAATAGACGTCGCATGTCAAATTATCGAGTTGTCGAGTATGGGCGGTTTTTGTTGTCGAGTACGGATTTTAAATTTCAAATTTTTTTACCCCTAGGTAAAACGGATTGTCCTACGTGGCTGTGATGTGGCGTGCTTCATGAGGGGCGACCGCGGATAGGGGGTGACTGCGGGTCCAAAATCTAGGGCGACTGCAGGTCTAGGGGTGACCTCTGATCCCTTTAAGGGCGACCGCGGGTAGGGGGCGACTGCGGGTCCAAAATCTAGGCCGACTGCGGGTCTAGGGGTGACCTATGGTTCCAAGGGGCGACCTGTGGTCCCTAGGGGCGACCTCTTTGTTGCAATTGTCCAAAAAAACTCTCAAAACTACTATTTCTAGTAAAAAGAGAAAAAAAAAATTAATGGTATTTTTGAATATGTAATTGTAGGATCTTAAAGTAGAATAGTATGACAATGTGTGGAAAAAATTTCAAACACTTTCACCACATAGATTGCAAGGTAAATGCGTTCAAAGTGAAGAAATCACATTTGTGACATATTGGCAAACTACTTTGAATCTTCTTAACTTAAAAAAGTTTACATTATAGTCTTGAATTAAAAAAAATTCATCATTCAAATTTGATTTGAAAATATAAAAAATATAAAATTTAAAAATAATGTGGTTTCATTCTTTAAAAAATTATTAAATAGAAGAAAGTACATTGTAGAGAGAAAAAACTTTATCATTAATAGCTTTAAAATGGAATTAAAACACACTAATCCCAATGGTGAGATTGTTCTATGAATCAAAGTTAATTTTTTGAACTTATTTGTTTAATTGTTTTGAAAAAGTTTGAAACTTGAGTGGCCCAAAAGAATCCTATGCCTAATTTTTTTTAATATGATACTATGATTGCTCACAAAACAAGATGCTCTATAACTTTCATACCATCAATCCCCAAAAAATGAACCAAAGCTTTTGAAGTACAAAAAAATTCCAATCTATGAGAACAAAAAAACTTTAATTTTTAATTCAAATTTTTGTGAATTTTTTTTGTTCACATAATTTATATTTAGGCTTATTGTGGTATAACTTTTTCTCTTTGGCACCAATTAAAATACAAATTATAATCCCATAAAACTAGTAAGTTTATCTATATCATGAAAAAGTATCAAAAGCTTCATAAAAAATTGACCTTATATGAAGTTGCCCAAAATCCATTTTCCAAGCTACAAAGACAATTGAGACTTTAGAGCTTAACATCCTGACAATGTATTCTCTACAAGAGAAAAGGTTGTTTTAAGTACAACCTAGTAGTATAGTCCTACAATCTTATGATCTTTAGGGAGATTTTTAGTAAATTTTTATTGAAAACAAATGTATTTCTAATAAATATTTACTATAATTTGCTAAAAGGTCATAAATTATAGAACTATATTGCTAAGACCATACCTAAAACATTCCTTTCTCTTCTAGTGATTCTTCATGAGGTGGATTTTAAAATACAAAATAATGCACGAAGATTTGTATAAAAAACTTCCCCATTTGAATTCTTCTTTTTTCCAAGTATTCTTGTACTCATGAATTATTTACCACCATCATCTCTAACTTAAAAATTAGATGGAAGGAATTTTTTTTTTTAAATTCCCTTTTTGATTTAATTTATGCATATTTCAACGAATTATCCTACTAAAGGACCTATAATTTATTAAGTGTATTTCAAAATACAAAATAATGCATAAAGATATTTACAATACCTTCCCCATTTAATTTTCTTGATTCTTCGGGCATTTTTGTACTCATGAATTATTACCACCTTCATCTCTAACTTAAAAAAATAGTAGGGAAGGGATTTAAATGAAAATTTCTCCTTTTGATATAATTTATGCAAATCTCAAAGATTTATCCTATGGGTCTATAATTTATCAAGTGTATTTTTCTTGATTCTCTAAGCATCTTTGTACTCATGAATTATTTACAACCTTCATCTCTAACTTAAAAAATTAGTGAGGAAGGGATTTAAATGAAAACTTCCCCTTTTGATTTAATTTATGCAAATCTCAAAGATTTACCCTATGGGTCTATAATTTATCAAGTGTATTTCAAAATACAAAATAATGCATGAAGATATTTGCAATACCTTCCCCATTTAATTTTCTTGATTCACCAAGCATCTTTGTACTTATGAATTACTTACTATCTTCATCTCTAACTTAAAACTAGAGAAAAGAGATTTAAATAAAAACTTTCCCTATGGATTTAAGCAAATCTCAAATAGTCATTCTACAAGTGTATAATTTATCAAATGAATTTCAAAATACAAAAAAAAAATGGATAGATATGTATGATCTTTCTTATTTGATTTTATTTCATATCATGTAATCACAATCGAATAAATGATAATGAACCATTGATATATATTTAAAAAAATTGCATGTTTGCAAAACTAGAGTGTTCAATGGAAGATGACATCTTGTCATAAAATTTATATACTAGAGCAAATTAATAGATCAAACAAAATATTGTCAAATTCAAGTTGTACTATAGAGAATCCAAAGCAACTAGATTTTTAGAGGAGCTTTCATTTCTAATAAATGAGATTAGGTGTCTAAGCTACAAAATCTAATCTCATCAAGGTCCATTTACTTAGCTCACCTAACAAAGAAGGTCCACTAATACACCTAGCAAACTAAAACAAAAGTAATTGACTCTAATGAAACTTTCAATTTCTACCATCAACACCCACAAAATGCAATCCAACGCGTTCTTCAAGTGACTTTGAGTCTTGGGCAACCTCTCTTGGAAGAGAACATGGGTGAGGGCGACCTCGGGTAGGGCGACTTCAAGTAGGGGGCGACCACGGGTGGAGGTGGGAAGAATTGGCCTCCCTTTGCCCCACAATTGGCAAATTAGAGCCTTTGAGAGGCTCCTAGAGGCGACTTCGGGTCTTGCGCGACCCCTTTGGTAGGAGAACGCGGGTGAGGGCGACCTTGGGTAGGGGGTGACCTAGCGGGTGGAGGAGGGAAGAATTAGCCTTCCTTTGCACCCAAATTGCCAAATTTGGGCCTTTGGAAGGGTTTTAGGGGCGACTTCGAGTCTTGGGCGACCTCTTTGGGAGGAGACACTAGCAGAGAAAATGGTTCCTTTTCAAGAGAAAACCAAGAGAAATTGTCTTGGATCGTGTAGTGGGTTAGGAACAGTTGGTTCGACCCTGTTGGGAAGAGACTTCTGTTGATTTTGTCTTGGTTTCAGTGCTTAATTTCGTAGCAACTGCTTGGGCCAATTAATCAATGAATGAGTCAACCAATGAGGCACATTCCCGTCAAAAATGAGTTCCTCACTAACTGGAATGTCCTCTACCAACCACAAATTGACATTGTTCATTGTTCATTGATTGCTGAAAACGCCCACCTTGACATTTGTCTGCATCGATGTGCTGGATTCTATGTCTGCTTTTCCAATAATATAGACATATGAATTTTTTTTCCTTAATTTGGCTTCACCTTTATATAATGACACGTATTATCATTTGCGCTGATTGGTGAAGATTGTATTAATTCTCGGCTGGGTGCAGAATGTGCACCTAAGAGCAATTCGTATGCGTACACCCAATATTTTAATTGTCTTCAAAAATAATAATTAGTTTTTGCATCATTTAAATTTCTTCTTAATTAGCATTCTTTTGTCTACACATTATTACAAGATGTCAATGATTGCATGATGTACATTAGTCGCAATGTCCATCGTATTTCCCAAATAAGAACTTCAATCCCACTTTGTTACATTTGTACCTAAAGTATAATAAATAAACTTTGCATACATTCCACAATTTCTTATGCCATTGTCATTCATAGAGCACGGTTGACATTACTGTAGTTCATGCCTTCTCTAAGCTCTAAAATTGACACTGCATTTCTACTCATGGATTTCCTTTCCTATATATGAACATATATTCATTACTAGTGCACCACAACTAATCATTCATATTTACATTCAATTGATACTTGTGCTACAAATGGTTTACGGTTTCATTACAATTCGTATAAATCTACATACAAGTCACTTCAGCCTTTCACTAAGAAAGTCCCCCTACAACTTAATTTCCTTTGTACGCACATGAACAATGACTGACATGATGCCCACAAGCAACTCAATCTACAACAACTTCACAATACATTACTATGAGAAATATGTTCTCTATTTCATTCTCTCTAGTAGACTAGTGCAGACAATCATGAAAAAAGCCAATTTTTTTCCCACTATGGAAGTAGCACTACAGGACACGCTGTGAAGACAAAAACCTACTGCTATTGTTGAAGAACTTCCATACTTCTTCACAGCTCTATCATAACACTCGGTACACAAATAGTCTTTCAATTTCTTTCCTTTACCTCAGTGATTAGCATCCCTTCTCTGCTTTGATGTTGATGTTTCCTTCTATTCCGCACGCATCATTGCTTCCTGTTCTGTGCACAAATATGTTCAATAGCTGCATGTCCTCCTGAAACTGTTATCCTAACACATATACTTGTATCAGAAAGTACTGAATGCAATGTCAAGTTTCCTAACAAATTCAAAATCATTGATAGCATTGGCCTCTCATAAACTTCCTTGAATGCACATGCACTCTTTTCGAAATCTAATTGAATTCTCAAAGGCCTTTACAATGCAGTACAGAAATTATGCCTTCTCTAATGGACGTGAAAACAATAAGCAGAAGATATTGTTATGCATTATAGGCCGGTAAAGCGTCTGAAGGTGAACTCAAAAAATTGAATGACCCACAAAAAACCCGTCAGTGAAACCCGCATTTTTTCAAATTTCTAGATCAGACTTCCCAAAAAAAATTGCAACTAAACTTACCAGAAACGCATGCCATCTTCGTGGTAGAGCACTTCCTTTCCCAATTCTTCATGAAATGTTTTTTTTCATGAAACACCTCTCTTCCTGCAACACAAGACTGCAAAATGCTACAAAACGACAACCTCCAAGTTCGCTCTTCACAGAGCATGCCTAGTGCTGTTGGCACCGCTTGCTTGCTAACCATGTTCAAAAAAATATACTGTTACAATAGTTCAGGCATGCTATAAGTACTCATCACATTTGGCAACGACCTTACTTACCTCTACTGCTTGTAATTAAGAACTGCTAACATTATTAGTAGTTACTGTCCACAGTCGTTCTCATAATGTGTACTACGTGACTTCACAAACCTAATCAAAAAATTATGTACGAGAAGACAAGTATATATAAAACATTGAAAGAAAAATTCATACATGCACTACAGTAGTTCAAAACCACCCATGTCGAAATGAACTTCATGATTCCCCTCAATTTCCTCTCTGCCACTACTACAATCATACATGCAACATCCGTTTACGTTCAACACTGACTGCATTTTGTACTAAAGAGTTCAGCCTCCATGTCTGCTTCATTTTCCATTTACTTCTGCTTTTTACAATAACTATGCACATTTCAAACTCCTCTGGTTGTGCACTCCTTCATCGGAAGTTCGCTTGTCTTCAGCAAAATCGAACGCTACTATTCCATTTGTTCTCTCCCTTCTTTCAATCATTGCTCCTTATAAGTCAATGACGGTGGAGTACGTTTGACTACTCCTCTTCATTGCCCTGACAACATGAAGAAACCAAATTCAGTGCTTCTTGAAATTGAGATCAACTATGCAAATTCACAACTTCAATAAACATTCCACATAAATATAACTTGAATGTCATGTTGTCCACAAAGAAAACAACAATGTAAATTATCCATCTTCAGAAATGGACAACTAACTCCTTCGACTTCTGTTACAATCAGATCCACATAACGATCTTCTCTTTCGGAAATATGATTTGTTGACATATCACCTACGGTAAGCGTCATGTACGTCCACATCAACTCACCTCCTCGTTTTTTCCGTCAATTGATGATGTTGGGGCCGTCTACACTCGTCCATGAGGTGTGAACTCCGTATTTGTACAAAGTCCGTCCGAAACAGCAGCTTCCATCCGGGCCTTCAAGAACTCAATCTCCGTTTGCAATTTCCTTATGAGCTGCATTTGTTCCCTAGCGTCTGTGTTGTCTTCTCTCTGAATCTTCCTGTTCTTCTCCTCTGAAGGGTCGCCATCGCTGACCAACTTTGTCGACTTCCCAGAACTATAACGCTTGCCCTGCTCATGCCTTTCTTCACTCTCTTCTACTACTCTATCACGAACAACCATTTCATTCTTCTTCTTTTTCCCCCCATAGCCCTTATCTCGGGACATCTCAGCTTTAACCTCCTCGGGGTCTGGAGACCTCCTCAAAGTCTCCTTGAGATTCTCTCGGACAGCAATTTCCCCACCTGGACCCGCCCTTCCTTGATTGTGCCTTCAGGAGTTCGCATATCGCATGTCCGCAGACTTCTTCTGGAAATTCGGGCTATCGTACACTTGTTTCAATTTTTCCCATGCATCCTCGTTCATTCTACTTGGACGAGGTTTGTTTGCCTTGATTTTGTTCATCAATTCATTTCTTCTCATTGACATCCTGTGGCCTATTAGAGGCAGGAGGAACTTGTCTGAAATGACACCGCTATACTCAAAATTGTCCGTCAGCCTTCTCTTCAAAATCTGAAGTTTTTGATGCGGTTGTTGTCTGATATCGCGAATTGACGGATCCAAGGCACGACATAGCTTGTTTAACTCACTTTTCCACGCGGTAAGTCCATCTCCATACGCCTCCCCTCCGTGGTTCACCATTATGTAAAAAGGTTTCTTTCCCAATGCCTCACGTGTCCTCATTGCAACTTCTGTTTCAGCTCTCTTCTTCTTACGAATTGCTCTGGCCTTGGACTCGGACACCAATTGCTTGCTCCGCATTTCCGTTAATTGTCCAAGATGTGGAGGGTCTTCAAATTCTGGGTCCCCAATCCCAAATGTTGATGACTGAGGTGTACTTCCGCATCCCCAACTATGACTGCCATGCTCTTCAACCGCCGATTCAAAAGGATAGAATGACTTTGACTTTGTCACAACCAATGTCTTCTCTGGACTTCGCTTCTTGACAATTCCATGTGCAAGAAGTTCAGCCTCCCTCCCCTCTTCAGTTGCAGTCATTGTTTGGCGTTGTAGTCGTACGACCTGAACAATTGCTCTTTGGTTGATGGTGTACGCGCCGAACTCCACTCCGGTCTATTCCATGCTCTGGCAGATTACCTTCAGCATCTACAGGAGATTGTTGCCCATGCCTCGGCTCTAATGGAAGTGCTTCAGGAATCGTTCTAGAAATTTGTCTCTGTAGTAGTGAATGACAATACTGTTATTTAATCTTCCAATTCATTGTTCATAATTATTACCGACTGCATGCAGAACTACAAGTAAACCTTCGCACACTTCTGCATGTCTTCAGCCAGGGTTCTAATAATAATAGTCTAATATGCATGACTACATTTTCTATGTGAATTGTAGCTACTTGTCAAAAACAATCATCCACTCTTGTAAGATTCTCTTATGATTTACCTTTGGAGATTCTTGAAAGTCACTATCCGATGTTCACTTGAGCTGCTGCTTCAGTGTTGTTATTTCCTTCTGCCCTCCACCTGTCCTACATTCCTCTACGTAAGATGATGCTCCTACGGTTGACAACAAAAAATCGAAGACTGGCTTGGCCTTGGTAGATGTACGACTCTTTCCACCCTCCCCCTTCCTCTTCATAAATGAGGATGACTCTGTCAATTGTTTGCGAGACTCCTGTTTCAAAATTTCACTACGCGACGCCGTCTCTTTCAACTGAAACATGTCTTCGACTCCATCACGTGATGGTAGGCCATCTAAACAAACAATAAACACGGCAGACCACCATCAATGACATGGAACCTTCCACTGTCATTTACGTTCCATACATATATTGCAAGCAATGCTTGGTCAATAAATTCATTAACTTCCGCATTCAGTACAGACCAACACTGCATACCACAAATCATCAAGCCTTCGACATGACTTTCCTATCGTCTTTCATGTTTAGTCCTTATACATTTGAATAACGAGTTTCTATATATCAATGAAGCATAGACCAATACTTTTTTAGATATTTTCCTCCCTACTGCTGTAGAAGAAACACATCTATAGTCATGTATTGTACAACCCATTTTGTACATTGTTGAAAAACTCCACGGAGGATGACTACTCAACTTCCACTAGCTTTTCACCCTCCTTTTCACTTCATTTTCGGTTTCATTCCCGGAACTTCCTTGCTAGTACTGAATTTCATACGACTTCAAGAACATGCAAAACTACATACATAATGTGTTGTTCATTCTATGTGGATTCACTTCTTCCGACATGCAAGAAGTTACTGTCAATCAATTCAGAGCAATAGAGGCTACCAAGCTATTGAGTTCATACAATACCAATGACATGAAGCCAGGGCAGATATAAACAAACACAAATCCTTTCAAAAGGCTTGGTAAAAACACTCACCGTTAGTGGTCTCTTCTGAAAGTCTGGGTGCGGACTTTTTCTTCAAACTCTGAAGAAGATTATACTCCTCTGATATGACGACTGTACCTTCTTCTTCTACTAGTTTACCTTTCCTCTTCCTGTCACTTCTCTTCTGTCGAAGTTGTTCATGAATACTCTGATGGCTCTTCGATGGGCTACCTGAGGCAAGGCCTTCTAGTAGGGGCATGTTTGGTCTGTTTGGTGATACTTTCTTTGCGTTATTGTCTGCTAGACCTTTTTTTGTTTTATGTGGTTTTCTTGTACCTTTCTTTGCCGTCAACCATGGCTCAAAACCGTCTTCTTCTTGGTTTCTCTCCTGCAAAGAACCCATTGACAAAACCACCTGACATAATACACGATAGTCAATGCAATACTCCTGTAAAACACAGTGGCTATAATTTAACAACAGGAACTCTTGCACTCGGAAGAATGCTAATGACGAACATGTGTGACCAAGTTTATCCCGGAACATGGACCACACACTAATCATAGACACTAGCTTCTGCCTCTAGGTACTCATTGATTATTATTACGTTAACAAGACTTTGACCACCGTAATTGCTGACTACTTCCTGAAATGTGAAAGCATGAACTCCACATACTAGAGACACTGAGGCACAGCTTACTCATTTTCCGAAATTTTACTAAGGACGTCGACAAAATTCTAGACATCCATTGACAATTTCACCTTAAAGATTTCATTGACAAATACATTAAACAACAAATGTACACAATTACATTCTCTAAACATCACATTGAATTTATGCCAATGCTAAATAATCATTCCTCTGATGGCAACTTCTTCCTTATTGCCATGAATTTCATGTTGGCCTACTTGAAGGCTTCAACTTCTCTAGCACTATAAGACAGTTTTCAGAAAAAAGTGATCCCTCAAATAACTGAAACTGTAATTCCCCAATTGGCCAATTTCAAGTACCAACGCAACAATCAAGCAGAAACCGTTGTATAACACTACAGGCATTATATATTTCCCTTGAAAACCGTTTTGTAGAAAGGGACCACATAAACTCCGAAAAATTGAAGACACTCCTACTCCGACGACACCGGATTGTTCAACTTCTACGACTGCTGTGGACATAATTAGCAGGTTAATGACATCTAGAAAATGATAAAATAATACCAATGCTTTAGGCAAAAAAATTGCATAACACATCATCAATCCTTCAGAATATTGCAAAGTTTCCTCAATAGGAAGAACCTGAGGATCACCATATACTGGAACTTCACTTCCCTAGAAGAAATCTGGTGTCGACAAACCAATTTTATTGTAATGCATTAAATGAGACAAAGCACTTAGTCCATGATAGCTGTTTCTTCCATTCTCCATATATAATGCAAGAGAAAATTAGATCTACATGTTCATGTCTCTATATGAAGACATACCTTAGCTTCCGTACTAGAAGTAACCTTCAAAGATTGCTGCGCTGATGTTGGTCTCAATGGCTCCTCCAAACGAGACTGCCTCCAATACGTGCTAGGGTTCAAGGGTGAAGACTCCTCCACAGCTTCTTCTTCTGCAATTGTGAGCTATTGTCCAATGCAAAGTGCTTCTTTCACAATGTCATGTCCTTCCTCGTAATCAGCGTATTCTTCCACAATATCCTCATCCGTCTGCAATGACACTGATTTGGAGGACGCAGGATTGGTGTTGTCCCCTTCGGTGTAGTCGTTGTCACTATCAGTCCCTATTTCTTCGTGTTTGGCAGAGCTATCCTTCTCTTGACTCTTCCAGCGCTCCCTTTATAGACGGACTCGAAGCGAACACTTTCTCTCCACTGTTGAGTCTTCTCCGATAAGAACTGTAGTGTTTCTCTTGAGTTGTTGTTGTGTAGATGTAGCCAGAGGCGGGTGCTTTCTATTTTTTGTTGCTCCTTCCATTTCTTCCTCTTCAATATTGCTGTCACTACTGCCGCTTGTAGTTGATTTGGGTGGACTCGGTGTCCGTATTCTCCCTGTTTTCAAGGCCAAAGTAGCATCCAATAGAACGGATGAATTTTGAAACTCGTACCTGCGAAGCACGATTTGACTGGCTACTAAGAGACACTCCAAAGTTGAATTGTAGAAGAAAAAACAGAGACACTACAACAACAGCAGTTCATATGAGAACTGAAGTACAGTAGGGCCGACGCCACACAGGGTTAACGAATGCTATAGTGCTGTTGCAACGTTTTCATCCGTCGACTTCCTGACAGTTTGTTTCTGGATTCGTGCCTTAATCCCATGACATACAAACCCTATTGACGGCCAAGCACTACAAGTTTTGTGGCAGAGGAGAGCGCTATTGCTTTCACTACTAGAAAAACAGTGCCCAAATTAACAAAACATTAACAATTTTTTGTTAATTTGGGTACTACAACGTCCACTTTTACAAATTTTTGTTAACTGTGCCCTAATTAACAAATTTTTTTGTTGATTTGGATAGTGCAATTACGATATCAACAAAATTTTGTTAAATTTTTGGGAATCTTTTGGAATCTTTTGAATTCTTTTAGAAATCTTGGAAATCTTCAAAAATCTTTAAGAATCTTCAATATACAATGTAGATTTAAGAACAAAATAAGTACACAATTCGGTGTTTATTAAAGTCAGCAGACTTTAGGGGCAATTTTCACCTTGAAAAATTATTTTTTTCAAGAAACTTTGGACTAATGAAAGTTGTAAAATTGATATATCTTTCACCTCCAAATTTTTTTTTGAGATTTATATCTTCTAATCAAAAGTTATGAACAAAAATCATAGAGGGGTAAAAATGGAAATTCTTTTTTATATTTTGAAACACCTTCTCTGATTTTTGTCCATAACTTTTAATTTAAAGATTTAAATCTTAAACGGATTGTTGGAGGTGAAAGATGTTTTCATCTTAAAACTTTCATTAGTTCAAAGGATGTTTTGAAAAGTTTATCTTCTAGGACAAAATTGCCACCAAAGTCTACTGACTTTTAATGGGAAAAACATTAAAGAATAAAGTAAATAAAATTATATACCTCAACTCCAAATTCAAATATAAGTATATTTTAAATCTTTTTTTTCTTTAGAAGCCTTTGGAGTCTTAATTTTACAATGTAGATTTAAAAAAAAATTAAGTCATCACTAATCAATTTTCTAAAATGTCAGCAGACTTAAAAGGCGATTCAGACCCAGTAAAAGAACTTTTTTGGAAAAACTTTGAACTTAAAAAAGTTGAAAACTAAGTTATCTTTTGCCTCCAACAATTTTTTTGAGATTCGGACCTACCAATAAAAAGTTATGGACGAAAATCAGAGAGGGAGTTTAAAATTTTTTTTTAAAATATTCATTTTCATCCCTCTCTGATTTTTGTTCATAACTTTCGATTGGTAGGTCCGAAATTCCGAATCTCAAAAAAATTGTTGGAGGTGAAAGATAACTAGATTTGTCAACGTTTTCTAGTCTGAAGTTTTTCCAAAAAATGTCTTTTACTGGGTCTGAATTGCTCCTAAAGTCTGCTGACTTTAAAAAAGAATGAAAAAAATCCGAAAAAACTATCTAAATGGATTTCTATTCCATAAGTAATAAAACAACTTGAAAGGTTGGTGCCTTGGCAAGAGCCTTGGCCTCTAACCATGAGGTCCCGGGTTCAAACCCCGGTGGCTTCATTTCCATGGTAGCCATTGCCATGTGGCAATTGGCTAGGTTGCCATGTGGTAGTTGGATTGCCGGCCATGTGGCACTACCCTAGATGTTAAAAAATATATTTTATGAATTTTTAAAAAAATATTTCAAAAAAAATGTCCAAATTAACAAAAAAATCAACACTTTTTTGTTAGAAAATGAACACTTTTTTGTTAAGATTCAAGACTGTTTTGTTAAAAAATCAACACTTTTGTGTTCAAATCAACACGTCCAAATTAACAAAAAAAATCAACACTTTTGTGTTGAGTTTTGTTAATTTGGTCACTGTTTTTTTCTACTAGTGTCAGGTACGCAGCATTACTTCCACTTCCATGAACATATGCGGACACGTTCTGTGCTCACATACGACCGCCTCCACAAATGCATAGCTATGTTATTTTAGAAATTTCAGCACTTTGTATGTCTGCGGACAATAAATTCATGACGGTGGGGAAAATCCAAAGTCCCGCCGTACATTTCCATGGCTGAGTGACACGAGTTCACTAACCTCAGATTCTTCGTGGGTACCTATAGAATGGAAGGACTTGACGAGGATGCTCAGTTCAAATTAAGCGTACTGAAGACTTACAGGGACTATGCAGGCCCGAATAGTTCCTTCAGTCGTAAATTGTTATCCCTAATCGTGGTCAAGCGAATCATTTCGAAGGGAGTAACTTCCGGCATTGTAGGAGACGAAATTGTTGTGGCTCCTTCGTTTTGTCCAGTGTCTCTAGATTTTTTGCAGGAAAAACAAGGCTCGCATGGAAAGACCTACAAACTAACATGTCTTCGACAACAAAAACGCAGTAGCAGGGATGGAGGTGTGCATCGTCCAACTGCAAACAACATTGCCGTATATATGGTGAGGGTGACAAACTTCAAGTGTATCTCTAGAAAATCAAGTAACCTATCTCCATCAGGTCGTTACGGTACATCACTGCCTTCCTCTGTAATTATGTGTATCTACTTAGTATCGCAATGACGATTAAAGATTTCCAGATTTTCATTAGTCATGTCGTATCATCTACCATGATTATTATTATATTTTCCTTCACGTACTAATCTTGATTTCATTAAACCTTCTTATCGTACTTTAATAACATTTTTTTCTTATACTTCAAACACACTTAGTTGGGACTTTTTATGTTCGGAAATCACAGATTACTGAAAGTATAATGCTATCTGTATGTCCGAATCTGTTCTTTACGGAACATATTTCTTCTTCATGTCCGTAAAGTCTCATGTCTTAGTCACACGGTTACATGAATTCATAGGAGCCCAGTTGAAGCAACTGAAGGTAGAATGAGCCTTTCCATTGTCAATTCGTCAAATTTGTAGACGGAGACATCATTTATAATTTAGCCTGCAGACCCTATTGTTGTAGCTTCGATATGCCTGAGTGCAGAAGCTTCAAACAGCGCACTCATAACACTCCTCTCTTTTCCATTGTATATGTAAGTTAATTTTATGGATGACATTAGATTTTCTGGGTTTGTTTGAGTAGCATGCCCCAACACAGTGAAGTTGCATTTTGTGCACGTATATGCAATAGAGAAGTTGTGGTACATTGCATACACAGCCAAACACCAAGCATTCAGATTCCGGCAGTATATCAAGAATGTAAAGGTACAAGTCCCCATAGCCTTCTTCTTTGTAAATGGAGCAGAAACACATACAAAAGCAGAATTAGTCTCCATTGTTTTTGTCATACTTAAGAAGCTGCAATATTGATTGAACATCTTCTCGTGCTCTAACATAGGTGTGTTAATCCCTGTAATAGTATTTGCCATAATTAGCACAAATGAAAGGAACCCGTGTGCCACCTAATGGAGATGTGATTGTCTCGCAATCTTGTCAGCAGTTTCTACACATGCGTAGTTAAATTGTTCTTGACAATTTGTAATGCGAGGTAACCTTTGTTGGAGACGTTTCTCTCATTTCAGTCGTTTCGTCCATTCCATCACACTTCACACAGTAGGTGCAGTGAGAAATGCGGATAGACACAGTAACATTCGAACTCGTGAATAGGTAGTGCAGTTTTAGAGAATATGGAGTGCTCTTCTTCTTAGACGTCTATATTTGTCATCATGCTAAAAAAAAAACATTCTTGTACAGTTGATACTCTATTCAACAGAATGCCTATTCTCAGAAGCCACAGAAAAGTTGTAATGCTCTTCATAACTATAGATCGTTGAAATATGTTCAGATTCAGCCCTTGTCATAGAAAAAGCTTGTAAATTCAGGAAGCTAAATCTACATTGTCTGTTTGTGTAGACGAAGGAAACGACTGTTCTGTAGCGTTTCTTGGACACACGTGCAATCGGAAGTCGTTCTTCATAAAAGTCGTACTTCTTTGTCTGCAGTATTGACTCTAAATTTTTGGCTAGTAGTCCTTCACTTCATTGAACAGAGAAAGGTATGCTTCCTACGTCTTTGACAATGGTGGATGTTGAAGTTTTCGTTCTCCATTATTCTCTAAAAACATTAATTGTTCGTCAAAAAATTCTTATTTTTATTGGAAATTGTTGTTCACTAAGCATGTGAACAGTGGCATGCATTTGCTTTTTCTCAACACATATCTCTTATCATATTGATTATAATCTTCGAAATGATTTTTTCATTCCGGGCATGCACTTCTTCTAGAATAACATGAAGTGAAAAAAGGTTTCATGTGTATGACGGTTTTGCGATGAAAATGTCCCATAAGTGAGTGTGTGACAATCCATTCGTACCTTTCATTGCTTTGGTCATCTTAAAGGACTGTCTTTGTTGTCCACGTGCTGATACAGGAAGTCAAACCCGTTTGTACAAGTCATGAAGCAGAGGAGACAAAATTCGCAGAAGAAGGTAATTTTGCAGTACTCCAACTCTTCTATGTTGGGGAGGGATTTATTTGGTCATTCCAAACATGGTCGATGAAGAATTACATGTTTTAAAGTTTCATACAAAATTCTGTCTACGACTCTAAGAGGTGGTGCCTTTTCAAAGGAAAGTCGTGAACAGGACAAAGTACATGCGAGGATACGAGGTGCTGCAAGTCATGCTAGACTGGTTAATGGAGTACAACGTTCAGTATTGGAATCTGTATAATTATGAAACGTGGACAATTGGGAGGGTTGGTTTGGCCACTCCACATGGAGCTCAGTTCTGTGTCCTCTGGTCAAGTACTAAGTTTTTTCGTCCCATACAATGGAGTCGGTACCTAAAAGAAGAGTAGTGAGTTCTTTTTAGAGTACTGGTTTTGAAATCCTGTAGGGGGTAGTGGATTTTTATATTATACAAAAGCAACAGAAAGTCAAAACAATGTGTTGTAGAAATCAACTGAATAGTAACGGCCAATGCATTCCAGAGAGGCCGACCTGCTAGTTACCTAATGATGTCTACATGTAATATTGACTTTAAGTAAAAGACACGTATTTTCTATAATGTATTGAATGTGTGCTTCATGGATCTGCTATCAGTGTTTATTTTGTAATGAGATGCACATATGACTTGTTTCCATTAACAATTTCATATGTAAGAATTGAAAGAACATACTTACGACTTGTGTATTGTATTCGCGTTCCCACTTTCATTCTTCAATTCTTAATTGCTGCAGAGGCTGCTCTTTGAATCTCATGTCTTGTATGTTGTATAATTTTTGGACATCAATGTTTGATTTGGTGAAAGGCCATGAACGACATTGAAATGCACAATCCTTGTACAACGAAGTTAAATCTTATGCATATTTTGTACGTGCAAACCTTGAGTTGTTCAAGGAATTGACTGAATCCGCGTCTACCCGCCTTGCAGAATGCGACTAGGAGAGCACAATTGAAGGATTGTCTGCATTAGAGTTCGTGGTTGTTTCCTTCCAACACTAGTGCATGGTATTGAGTATTCTTGTACAGGCAAGGTCTCGGTCTCCACTATTCATACTTCCATGTACGATTTCTTGTATAGTATTCTTATGTATTGATGTTAAATGATTGAAGAGCATGGACTATGAATTCTTGTTCCTGGAATTGTAAAAAAAAGGAATTAGTTTCCGTCATCTCTGCATATCATGGATGACTGCAGTTGATCCATTTTGTCGTTTTTGTCACTGTCCTTGGCATTCTTGATTTTGAAATTGCTTTGATACGTCCTCATTTCATGTCATCGAACATTTCATCACGGACTTCCATACCCGTGGGCTGTCGGTTACGAAGACATTAATTCCTTCCAATGCATCCGAAATGCCTTGAAGCAATTACTGTCCAAATTCTTTTAGTAAAATTTATGGTATTCGTTGTCGTAGTAAGTCTGACTTTCTATTATGCAGACAGGTTGACATGTGGTCCGACATGGCAAAAATAATATTCTTAGGAAAGGATGTTAATAGATTTAGAAATACGACAGGAACTTCTTTGTAGTTAGTAGATGGCAAAGGATTCATAGAAGTGCATGCTTTTCCTACTAGTAATTAGGTTCACAAAGAGGAGTTCATAAAAGTGATATATTCATTTTGAAACGGAGTATGGTATGTCAATTACATGATTTGAATATTGAGATTATAAATAGTTGCATTTTTTTCTCAAGCTTGCAAATGAATGTTACTCTTGTCTGTTTCCAGAAGTGGTATGAAGTAGAATAATTGTTGGACACATGTTATATTCACCTAAGAAAGCAATGTGTTGTGTTTTTTCTTCAAGCAGGTAGTTCCGTAGTTTTTCTGTATCAGTCCGTGTTCTAAGAATTCAAGATTTCATTCAGTGCTTGTAAGCAATGAGGTGGAAGGTGAGATTGTCATCAACGTACCACATTGAGAGATTGATCGCTTCTAGACAAGGATTATCGGAGTATGTTTGTGCATGTAAACGCTGCAGAGGAGGCATTGTTCGAAACATAGACACTGTTGCACGACATCACAGGATTTTTGAACGAGACTCGTACCTTCAATATCCTGTACTAGTGAGATCAATAGTATATCCTGAATTCATTGAATGCATGATTGTGTGCCACATTTTTGCCTTCTGTTCCCTTCTGCTATGAATTTGAATACAATATTTAATTCAGAGATGGAAACCTACAAAACTCCATTCAGTTGGTCTAATTTCAGAATCGGTTTTTGAAGTCATTCCCTTCTGTTCGTAAAGGTACAGGGCCAAATCGAAGTTCTCAATGTACGGTCCAGAACTGTACATGTCATGGCTTGGAATACATTCCTTTGAAACACGGTATGCGTATAATGCTAATTATTTTATACAATTATAACGGAATGTCGTGCCATGGATGTAGAGTGAGAATGGAGAGAGCATCAGAGGACCCACTGATGAAGGTCTGCCACAACAAGAAGATTATTTCCATGGTGTTCAAAGCAATGAACGAGGACCTGATGAATTCATTTGGCCGGAAAGGACCAATGTGGATGTAAGTGCCGTAGTGGAGCATGCATTTGCTCGTGTAGATAATTTGTATAACGATATGCAACAGGTACAAGGGGGTCCTGAGGAAGACGAAGAGGTGGAAGTGGAGTTGGAAATGTATGGGCCTGAATTTGAGGAGCTGCTGCGAGATTCAAATGAGCGCATTTATGAAGGTTGCAAAATGAATCGTCTTGAAGTTGCCATTGTTCTCATAACAATTTGCAGTCTATTTTCAATTCCGTTCTCTTTTCTGGACGAGTTGCTGAAATTCCTCTCGCAAGATTTGCTTCCAAAATCAAACAGTTTACCTCGAACATCATATGAGGCCAGACGAATGGTGTTGAAGTTGGGACTGAAGCATGAGGCCATCCACTGCTGTCCTGATGGACATGTATTGTTTCGAGGTACCAAAAAAGATTTGGTGAGTTGTCCGTACCCTGGATCTGGGAAATCTAGGTACATCCAAGGGTCAAGCAGTATTCCAAGCAAAGTCTTACGGTATTTCCCTATTATAGATCAACTTCGTAGAATGTTTCAATGTCCTAAAATTGCGGAGATGATGACTTTCCATGAGAGAAACCACTCCGAAGAGCCAATGATGAAATCAGTGGTAGACGGTGAACAATGGAAGTACATAGATGACACCTATCTAGATTTTGCAAGTATTGCCACAAACCTTAGGATAGGTCTCATAGGTGACGGTGTGAATCCCTATGGGAATCAATCTACAAAACACTCTGTATGGCTTTTTCTCGTTGCTATTTATAATCTGCCTCCCTTGATGACTAGCAAGACATTTTTCTTGAAACTAGTTATACTAATTCCCGGTCCAAAGGCACCAGCAGCGGAGTTCGTTGATGTTTATCTAGAGCCTTTAGTACAAGATTTGCTGAAATTGTGGGACGGTGTTCCAGCAGTAGATATGTCCAATCCAATAGGACAAAGGCGGTTCAATTTAAGGGCAGTACTTCTATGGTGCGTGCATGATTTCCCTGCATACAAGTTGCTATCTGGGCAGCAGACTAAGGGTTACAGAGGTTGTCCACTATGCGGGGAACAAACATGTGCAGAGCACTCCGGTTGTCTGAAGAAGATGGTCTATCTTGGAGGTCGACGTTTCCTAGATGAGGATCATCCTTTCCGTAATGCTAGAAGATCTTTAAATGGCAAACCAGAGCGGTCTCTTCCTCCTCAACGACAAACTGGACACAAAATTCATGCCCATGGTCTTGAACGAGAGTTGTTTCTCCGTGAAGGCGGAGTAGAAGATTCCGATGAAGACCCTGTGAAAAAACATGGAGTGAAACGCGTCAGCATTTTCTTTACTCTACTATATTGGGAGGTAAGTCTTCTAGAACCCTAAACCTGTACTTCATGTTGGCAGATCAAAGGCTTGAATGTGTTCATTGCCGGAAGGCAAGAGAAGAACAATCCATGAACTACACAAAAGAATTTTTTAGAATGCTTATCTTTTGTTTAAGCAATCAGTTCGAAATTGTTGACAAAATAAGCAGTCTTTGCGATGACCAAGAAATAGTGTATTATTGAAAGGTCATGCCTTTCATGTTGGCATGGTAAATTTATACATAAGGCTTATGATTTTTTATTTTTTTTTGGCAGGGTCATCCTTGCAGGCATACCTTAGATGTCATGCATTGTGAAAAAAATATATGCGAGATTTTACTGAAGTTTCTTTTAGGAGAAAGTGACACGCCAACAGTTAGGTTAGATCTACAGAGTTGATCAGTGAGGGAGCACTTGTGGCTTAAAGAAACATTTCCTGGCAGCAACAAGTTTGCAATGCCAGACGCGGAGTACGTGCTTTCGAATGCAGACAAGGCAACATTTTTGGAGACTTTGAAAGCCATGAAAATGCCAAGTGGATATGTATCTAATCTTCGACGGAAAATTGAGAAGGGAAAGCTTCGCGGATTGAAGTCTCATGATTTCCATGTGATAATCCAGCAGATCCTCCCGGTATGCGTTCGAAACATTAGGAACCAAGAGCTAGCGTCCGCAATTATCAAGTTGAGTAGGATTTTCCAAAGAGTTTGCGAGAAGGTCATCAGCAAAGACTCTAAAAATCAACTTTTACGAGATGTAGCGGAGACAATGGTTTTATTGGAGAGACAACTACCTCCATCAGCGTTCACTATAATGATGCATTTGCCATATCATATAGTACAGGAACTATTTATTTGTGGCCCAGTTCAAAATCGTTGGATGTACCCTTTCGAAAGGTACTACAAAGGCCTGAAAAGTAGCGTCAGGAACCTCACAAAACCTGAAGGAAGTACGTCAGCGGGCTATGAATTAGAAGAAGTTGCGGGTTACGTGACGGAGTACATGTTGAATTATAGTTCAACCAGCACAAGGGTTTGGGATGCTCAGGAGGACCCAAAAATGTTTGACGAAATTCTAGAAGGGCAGGGAATGACGAGCCAGCTAACCAACGAGCGGAGGGAGCTATTCCACAACTTCGTCATCGACACCTTTGGTTGTTGCGAAGAGTATCGTGAGTGAGTGAATTTTTTCCGTATGCCCAATGCTATTTTTTTGTCGTGCAAGCAATGAATGTTGTGCGAATCTCATGAAGTCCTGTTCATCTTGTTTAATGCAATGAGGAATCTAGAATTTCATACTGAGTTAGGAAGGATGGCAAGCCGAACCAAAGTGCGCTATGGCAGGAAGTCCTTCAAGATGTGTTCGTGCATTACGTACAGAGGATGCCTACAATTAAGCTTTATTTGTAATATTGTCGCTTGTCATCGTCCTTAGTAATTGGTACATGTAATTTTTTATTGTAAATTTAGATACCCTTGGACTTGTACAATGTTGGGATGCTAGTATGTGGTGGTTCCCATTCTTCAGTACATCAACACGTACATTTTACTAGTAGAATACTTTTTTGCCTTCAAGAAGTATGTGCTTGAAACATTATATTGTGACTTCGTTGTAGGTCATACCACTGCAGGCTTGGAAAAAATCTAATAAAAAAAATGCTGATGTTGAATACGAGTACTAGGACCTTGAATTGTATTTTAAGTTTGAGAATTGTCTTTGTTATTCAAGCACATACATTGTACTGTACTTGAATATGTCAAAGTACTTTACGAAATAATGAATGTTTTATAACGTTGCAGACGATACAAGCAGATGAAGTCTAATAGACAGGAGGAGAGGAGGTTGTGGCGTCGACAACATCCGCAAAGGCATGGTAGAGGAGGGACAGTATACCCAGAACATTTATCAGAGCTTCCGTCATTTGCGAAGTGGTTGGAAAATGATGTTCGGTTGTTGGAAGAGTCAGGAATAGAAGTTTCAGATATTGTAAAAGACGTATGCATTCCACCTAAATTTACACTAGAAGAAAACCAGAAGAAATTACGTTTTACTTCACAAAAACTACGTTATACTCAATAGAAAAGTATCATCTGGATTTTGTTGAGTTCTCCCTTTGTAATGCAAAATTTTGCGTTCCAACGGTTCAACAAAGAATTTGACAAGTAAAATGCAAATTTCTGACAAGTAAAACATAGAATTTTGTATTAAAGTGCAAAATTCTGTGTTACGAAAGGAGACCTCAACAAAATCTAGATGATACTTTTTTGTTGAGTACAATGCAATTTCTGTGAAGTAAAATGCAGTTTCTTCTGGTTTTCTTCTAGTGTTATGTGCAAGAAATTCAGAAGCATGTGGGCTTTTGGTTATCGCTTCCGAGTAGCAAGTTATGAGAAGAGGTTAGAAACACGGGATTGTGGAGTGGCGGCAACATTTTCAAGACCCTGGCGATCCAGCACGAGGGATCGCAATATTGTAGAAGCGAACGTTGAATACATTGGCGAATTGGAGGAAATTGTAGAATTGGATTACCGAAACACTTGTGTGGTTGTTTTTGTCTGTAGATGGGTAAAAGCTAACTACAGGGGGCCAAATGCAACAGTGAAGAGGGACAAGTGGGGATTTACATTGGCTAATTTCCAGTCCTGTTCACGCTTTGGGAAAGAATCTTTTGTCTTCCCCAAACATTGTCAGCAGGTATTTTTCAGCGACACCAAGGAATCACCGGCTTGGAGAGTTGTGCTACGACGTGATATTCGAGGTAGGCGAGTGGATAACTCTACAGTAGACACAAAAGCTTCTTTGTTGTTTTCGAGAGGAAGGGATGACATGTATGAAGGACTTCGACCTCAGGATACATTATTAGAAGACATTCCAAGCATGTCAGTGACAGCGAGGGAGGTCCAAAGAGAAGATATGTTTCAGGAAGCAATATGTGAAGATGAACTGTTCGATCGGGACTTGGGGGAATCCTTTGACTCAGACTAAGTACCCGAACGGCTCACTTGTTCATTTTTTGTCTGCATTTGGATTTCGTTAGTGCCTCAATGGAAAGTCTATACAAATTATATGAACTTTGTTTCAGTTTTACGTTACCAACTTACCTTATGCTTACAGTTGCAATTGAAAAAGCTTGAGAAGGTAGCAGACGTTACGTTCAGTATGGGCATGTTCTTGTTTGAATAACTGTGGTTCAGGCATTGTACAGGACTTCGATATGTCAGCGCCAAAGAAGGGTTTCACGGGAGGCAGGCGGAAGTATGATTTTCATGGACATCATCGGTATTATTTCACGGAACAGTAGTCAACGTCAATGAACAGTGAAAGTGCTCATTGACAGAAGAAGGCACAGACTATAACCAGAGGTTCGTGCAAGTGTCGAAGATGCTAGGGACCGCGAATTGTGTATGTATGCTACCTTCGTTGGTTTTGGCTGAAAGTTATACTATAACAGTAGAAGATATACTACTACCGTCGCTAATGCTAAGATGTGGTAAATTACAACAATAACTGCATCGAAGTTACAATTTGCGCATGGATCCGAAATATGACAAAGTATGAAGTGAAGGTTGTCAAGGAGCAGGTGAACTTGCGTGTTATTTTTTCCTAGTGTCATTGTTCATTACATTGTTTTATACATTGTCATGCATTCATTAGTAATAGAGCAAGGAAGGATAGGTTTCCTAACTGCATAGTTGCAGAAAATGTGCAAAAATGGATATTCTGTTAAAAATCTAGCCAGGTTTCCATTTTTTTGTATTATTGGTGTACATTGAAGACGACATGGTTAAATGTCTACGACCGATTTAGAATGCGAACTCCATGTTATAGAACTCAAAGTGTCGACTTAGTAGAAATTTTTTATTTGAACAGAATAGACAATTAATATCAACTTTGGTCATAGTGAGAGGCATCTGTTGTACGGTGTTGAGAGAAAATTGCTTACGTAGGCGGCTTATCTAGTGTCTGCAGAGGCAGACATTGTGCTGGCACAGAGGGCATAGGAAGGTCAAACGACAGTGATCAATACAAATGACACTATACAAATTGAAAGGGTTGACGTTCATTTTTGACTGCAGGTACTGTGAAGGGGTTCTACAGGTGCGTGAGGCACATTTGACGGCTTCGGATTGCATACGTTACAAGTAATTGGAATGTGTGTGCTAAGGTGGGAAGAAATGTCATTCCAATAAAAGTTGCTATTACTTACCAAAAGAGGAAATCGTGGATTGGTAATGTTGAATGGAACGTATACCAAACAATGCAAGCTGTAATTTGTGGCGCTGGAGGACGTCTGTTGCTACAGACTTAGAGGTATAGAACCTCATTTCGTCCTTCCGAATTTGCATATTTATTTGAAAAGCTTGAACATCCAGTAATGTATGTGGAGAACATAGTGAAGGAATGAATGTGAGGATTACTTTTCTGAATTCTTTCAAAACGCAGGAATGAGTGTGCTTCAAATGCTGAATGCACATTTTTCAAACTACAGGGTTTGCAATGTATTGGAAGTGAAAGGAAGTTTCACAGAAACAGACATCATAGCAAGGTGGTACATGAAACTGACAAGGTATGCCTTGTACGTGGAGTCGAAGACATTGAACGCGTCATAGAAGCAATGCACTGAAGTTGACATACACCTGCATGGAATGAAAGCCGGCATTCACAGGTGTATGTTGTTTGCAATTATTTTGCATTTCATGAGAAATGTTGTCAGAGTTCACTTGCACAAATGGAGAAACCAAATGTTGTGGTCATTGAATAGAACAGTGTATTCTGAACTTCATTGCCTAGTAGTGGAGTTGTACGTAGAGGATTGGGGGCAGATGAAGTTTTTGGCAGTCATTGTGAATTTTTTGGCTTATGAACTGCCATGATTTGAAATAAACGCATATAGAATGCATTGCAGCTGCAATGCAATGCATATGAGGACGCTCAGTGCACTAAACTTGTCTACTTTTGAATTTCCATGTGCTCTATATGTCAATGGAGAATAGATGAACGCAGAACTTTTGTGGACTGCCCTAATCAGTTGGTCACATACAAGAGTAGTAGGAATCATCTCAAAGGAATGAAACAACTGTGTATTTTTAGAATTGGTTAGTAAAGTAGCAAAAAAGTTGTAAAGTACAGATGTAAGGTACTTCTGTTTATGAATAAAAAAAATAACTCTGGAAGAGTGTCCTATGATTTGTCTAGCATTCCTCTGTTTTTCATCCATAAAACTGGCAGGTTTCGTATTAATAGCCATTGGTAAGAAATAAGGATGGGGGAGAAAATGATCATCCATTTTACCATTGTGCACTGACAGTATGAAAGCTATGCACACATAATGGATGGTGAATTATATTTCCAGAAGAAGACAGCAAAAGGTCACTCCTATGTAATGTATTATGAAATATGAATGTTCGTTGTTAAAAAGCATGTGAACTAAAATTACAAGTGAAATACTTCTGGCTTACACCAACAGAAACCTCGTTAAAAAGCATGTGAACAACCATTAGAAGTGAAATACTTGTGGCTTCAAACCAACATAAACCTCTTAATGCGATTCAAAAGTTGTACCTTCAAACCAAGATGAACCTATACCAACAATTCACAGTTCACGGTTGAACAATTAAAACCAATTTTGTCTTGGAACCAAGATACATGTCTTGGTTATGTCTTGGTTTTAAGGGTACCTCTGATAGTGAGAACGCGGGTGAGGGCGACCTCGGGTAGGGGGCGATCGTTGGTGGAGGTGGGAAGAATTGGCCTTCCTTTGCCCTAAAATTGGCAAATTTGGGCCTTTTGGGTTTTTTTAGGGGTGACCTCGGGTAGGGGGCAACCACAGGTGGAGGTGGGAAGAGTTGGCCTCCCTTTGACCCACAATTGGCAAATTTGGGCCTTTGGGAGGCTTCTAGGGGCGACTTCGGGTCTTGAGTGACCTCTGTGGGAGGAGAATGTGGGTGAAGGCGACCTCGGGTAGGGGCAACCGTAGGTGGAGGTGGGAAGAATTGCCCTTCTTTTGCCCCAAATTTGACAAATTTGGGCCTATTGCGGGTTTTTAGGGGCGATTTTGGGTCTTGGGTGACCTCTTTGGGAGGAGAACGCGGGTGAGGGCGACCTTGGGTAGGGGGTGACCACGGGTGGAGGTGGGAAGAATTGGCCTCCCTTTGCCTCCCAAATTGGCAACTTTGGGCCTTTGGGAGGCTTCTAAGGGCGACTTCGGGTCTTGGGCGACCTCTTTGGGAGGAGAACGCGGGTGAGGGCGACCTCGGATAGGGCGACCTCGGATAGGGGGCGACCACGGGTAGATGTGGAAAGAGTTGACCTGCCTTTGCTCCAAAATTGGCAAATTTGGGCCTTTGGAAGGGTTTTAGGGGCGACTTCGGGTCTTGGGCGACCTCTTTGGGAGGAGAACGCAGGTGAGGGCAACCTCGGGTAGGGCGACCTCGGGTAGGGGGCGACCACGGGTAGATGTGGAAAGAATTGGCCTCCCTTTGCCCCCAAATTGGCAAATTTGGGCCTTTGGAAGGCTTCTAGAGGCGACTTTGGGTCTTGGGCGACCTTTTTAAGAAGAGAACGCGTGTGAGTGCGACCTCGGATACGGCGACCATGGGTAGATGTGGAAAGACTTGGCCTCCCTTTGCCCCCAAATTGGCAAATTTGGGCCTTTGGGAGGCTTCTAGGGGCGACTTTGGGTCTTGGGCGACTTCTTTGGGAGGAGAACGCGGATGAAGGTGACCTTGGGTAGGGCGACCTCGGGTAGGGAGCGACCGCGGGTGGAGGTGAGAAGATTTGGCCTGCCTTTGCCTCACAATTGGCAAATTTGGGCTTTTGGGAGGCTTCTAGAGGCGACTTCGGGTCTTGGGCGACCTCTTTGGGAAGAGAACGCGGGTGAGGGTGACCTCGGGTAGGGCGACCTCGGGTAGGGGGTGACCACGGGTGGAGGTGGGAAGAATTGGCCTCCTTTTGCCCCACAATTGGCAAATTTGGGCCTTTGGGAGGCTTCTAGGGGCGACTTCGGGTCTTGGGCGACTACTTTGGGAGGAGAACGCAAGTGAGGGCGACCTTGGGTAGGGGGCAACCGTGGGTGGAGGTGGAAAGATTTGGCCTCCTTTTGCCTCACAATTGGCAAATTTGGGCCTTTGGGAGGGTTTTAGGGGCGACTTCGGGTCTTAGGCGACCTCTTTGGGAGGAGAACGCGGGTGAGGACGACCTCGGGTAGGGCGACCTCGGATAGGGGGCGACCACGGGTAGATGTAGAAAGAGTTGGCCTCCCTTTGTCCCAAAATTGGCAAATTTGGGCCTTTGGGAGGGTTTTAGGGGCGACTTCGGGTCTTAGGCAACCTCTGTGGGAGGAGAACGCGGGTGAGGGCGACCTCGGGTAGGGGGCGGCCGCGGGTGGAGGTGGGAAGATTTGGCTTGCCTTTGCCTCACAATTGGCAAATTTAGGCCTTTGGGGGGGTTTTAGGGGCGACTTCGGGTCTTGGGCGACTTTTTAATTAGAAAAGAACGTGGGTGAAAGGAACCTCTTGTATTGTGCAACTGTGGATGGAGGTGGGAGCCATTGCTTTCAGGATGTCCTTTTTTTACAATTTCGTGCATAAATAAGAGATTTTAAACATCTTTCTTCTTCTTCTTTTTGATTTTGAAAGTTTCTTAATAATATTTTTTTTCTTAGAGTCTTGATATTTCATATCAATCTCAAAATATATATTTTTTAAATTAGTAAAAATCATTTACTGTTTATTTCCCTTCAATTTCTTTCATTACATTGGAGTTGTTAATACATATATGGCCTAAATTTTAGGAACTCCATTGAGAATGTTTATAGAATTTCTTCTTGATTCCTAGGGTCTTTATTAGGTGGGGTCTTTTTAAATTTCCCTTGTTTTTTGATTTTTTCTCTAATTTTAATGCAGAAATTGTTATTATGATTTGCAAGTTCTTTCTTGTAATTGTGCATTGCAAATAATCAATTTGGTTGTTCAATTGAAATGTTTGATGTCATTCAAGAATGAGTGATTATCACTAAAAGGACATATTGGCTAATTATATGGATTACTGTTAAGTGCCTTGCTATCATTTTTGAGTCTTCTAAGATTCATTACAGATAACCTATTAAAGAAAAGAAGTTGGAGAACATGAAGAATTGTTGGCAGGTGGCTCTAACGTATGTATATGGGCTGCAACATTCAAAGAGGACCATAGAGATCATGCAAGAAAATCATAAATATACGATAAAATCCATCTTGTATTGTATTAGAAAAAATGGCCACTTAATGAATATGAATGATATGGAAAAATACGACAATGAAGGATTTGAAAATACATTGATAGTGAGATACTTTGTAAGGAAGTTAGGTGACCATATTGAGCCTAATCTAAAGAAGCAATTAATATGTGGATAGGTGACAAACTTGCTCATTGATAAACCATGGTTGATGATGCCCCTTAAAGTTGTTTTCCACACTAATATTTTTGTAATAGGACATGATATTACCAGATTAGTATAAATAGAAACGTAGGTTACATTGCATGCATTTAAATTTTGAAGAACAATGTAAATATATTAACGACTTTTTATATAATGTGACATTTAAAAAAATGAACTGAATATTCTAAATGCAAAGTGCAAAAGTTATTGTATAGAATTTCAAATTTCAATTCTCTTGTGCAAATATTTTGTAATTTTTGTCAAACAATTAATTATAGTTTATTTGCTTCTAAACTATTGTGTGAGAAATTTTACAAAAATGAAGTTGAATTTTAACCCATAGAAGACCAAGAGTTCTTAGGGAATTCTCATCTCGGTTCACATAATGCCTAGAGTCTCAATTCTCATCGTGATTTTTTGAAACTTTTTTTGAAGATAGAAGAATATATCATCTTTGTAGGAATATAATATTTTTTCAATTAGTGTTTGGAAGACAAAGTTATGCCACCCTAAAGCCAAAAATGGAGGTCAGTGGACACCTCAAATATTATATTTTTGTCTACATGTGAAGCCTTGATTCATTCTAATTGGACTAGTAATGCAAAAGTTATGGACAATCTTGTTTTTTGGACAAACTTAGCATTTTCTTGAAAACAAAACTTAGAGGGTTCATTTTTTAATGCAATTTTCACAATTTTTCTAAAAATTTATTTGACAAGGTTAAATTTGCTCACTAGAACAATCTCATCATTGGAATTATTGCATTTCAATTCCATCTTAGAGCTCTTAACAATTTAATTTTTTTGTTCAATCTGGGACCTACTTCTACTTTAAAATTTCTTAACCCCTAAAGGACTAAGGCCTTTTTCTTGCCAAAAAACATTCAAAATTGCCATTTCTATTGCAAAGAGTAAAAAATTTGGAAATAGTTTCTTTTGCACGTCTAATCGTCTAACTATAGGATCTTATACATGATTAGTATAAAAATGTGTGGAATAAATTTCAGAAATGAATCTTGCAAGTTATTTTTTGAAGAAGATTCTTAGATTGCTAGAAAAACAAGATTGTCTATAACTTTCACACCACTTATCCAAATGAAATGAATCAAAGCTTTCCGTTGAGAAAAAAAATATAATATATGAGGAAAAAAAATTAAAATTTTTGAATTTTTTTTTGTTGCCTTTGTTTTGAACTTATTTGGACACAACTTTTGTTCCTAGGCACCACTTGAGAAAACATTATATTTCCACAAAGATAATTAGTTTTTCTATCTTTAAAAAAAGTTTCAAAAAATTATGACAAAAAATGAGACTGTAGGTACATGCCCAAAATCCAATTTGTCAACCAAAGGGACAATGGTTCTTTAGGGGTTAGAGAATGCAAATCAAGTGCTTTTATTAGTGAATATTTTTTCCTAGACTTTCAACTTGATTATTCAACATATGTGTCTTTTAATTCAAAGTATGTAGTGCAAAAAAATTCCACAAATGACAGTCAAAGTCAACTGAAATTGCAGGTCACAGTTCAGAATTTTTTCTTTCCAACTTTGATTGTTAATATCTTCCAATCTATACGGTCAAACTTCATGAAACTTTTACCACGTGATCTTAGACAAGTGAAGTACAAGATCTTACGATTAGATTCTAAAAAAAACTCTATTTTTTTGGATGAATGCAGCAAAAGTGGCAGTTTTGAATTGTAGTACAGAATTTGCCCCTACCCGCAGTCTCCCCTACCCGCAGTCTCCCCTACCCGCGATCGCCCTCTACCCGTAGTCGCCCCCACCCGAAGTCGCCCTAAATTTGTGACGTGGCTGCCACATGGCAGCCAAGTAAGCCTAGGTAAATGGGGGGTAAATTCCGAAAAAGTCAAAGGGTAAAGTTGACTCTATTAGACGGACGGGACCCTCTACTAGACGTCTTCGACGTCGAGTTTGTTGAGTTGTCCGGGTAGACAACCCTGGTCAATATACCAAGAAAGTTGCCGGAATACACGGCATAGCAAAAGTTGTACAGATTGTACTGATCGCATTTGATTGTACATCGGGTTGGGGGGGGCAACCGTAGCGTGCGATCACCCCTCCAGCGAAAGTGGTAGTGCAACATCCAATGATGATGGTGAATCCATCGATGGTACTATAGGTGAAGATGGTGAGGTTCCAGGAGATAGTGATTACAGGGGGCCGGTGCCTTGATAAGGTTCACTCACAGACATTCGTAGTAATGAACCAATTGTAGAAGAAGCAAATCCAAATACTTTTGTGCGCATTCTTAGGCATGGAAGACGTTGAATGTTTTTAAAAAGACAATAAGGTCTTCATGTTTTCAAATGCAATGGTTTTAGAGGCTCAATACCTTGCATATTGAAATTGGCATTATTATGAAATATTACTTTTGTTCCTTTCATTCTCGTGGAACTATTTACCCCTAAAGTTCCAAAGTCATTACACTATAAAAAACCCCGCAAAACTGTCTATTCTGTTGCATTTTCCTCAATATACGGAAAAATGTTTTTTACAATATCTAACTGTAAGATCTTGTACTTCATATGTTTTTTATCACGTGGTAAAAATTTCATGAAGTTTGACCAAATAGATTGAAAGATATTAGCTTTCAAAGTTGGAAAAACTAGTTTTGTAAATGTTGGCTTTGCAATTTCAGATTAACCTTGAATTAATTCTTTTGTTTTTGAATTAATTCTTTTGAATATTCAAGAATCGAGTTCAAAATTTGAAAGAGTTATTGCAATTGAAAGCTCCATGTTTTAAAATCCAAATAACACAGTATGGTGTGTTTTTTATTTATGTTTTTTTTTTTTCAAATTTATTTTAAATTAAAATTATAAAACTATGTTTTTCATTCTATCCTTCATTTATGGTAAGAGTTTCAGATTATTTTGATACACATTATAATTGATATAATTTGATTTCCACGTTTCGCTTTATAAAATCACAATAAATTCATTTTTCTATTAAATTTTTTGAAAAAAACAGCATAAATAGAAAATTAATTCTTACACTAGCAAAAAATATTAAAATATTATACTGATTTTCAATAAAAGGATAAATTTGGTTTGATAGTCAAATTTGACTTCAAGGTCTTTGTTGTGGTTGTTTACTTGTTTTGGGTGTGAAAAATAAAATAACCAATTGAAAATTTTTCACACTAATCTCCATTGCTATTTGTACCTCTTGTGAAAATTTCTTATCTTTTGAATTGTTTTTTCTATTTTTACTTATTTATATTCAATTTGTGCAACAAAAATGATAACAATAACAATTTTTCATGAAACAAATTGAAATTTCTTGTAGTGATGTACAATTCAGAGTTTTAAGTACAAAAAATATAAGATTTTGTTTAAACACAATTCAAATGATAAAATTTAGCTTAGACAAGAAGTTCGACCATTTCACATTGGATCATGTCCTTTAGGGGTTAAAAAACACTTGAAAGGAACGGAAAAAAGTTACACTCAATGTTTAGGTAAAATACGTTTTTATAAACAAAAATGAGTACAAAATGGATTGAGGCCACAAAGTGTGCTACATTGCTACGGATGTCCTTAAGCCTATACTATAATAATCGCATGTGCTAAGTAAACACTCATTTTGCAACTATTTGATAATACACTATTATCTAATCTTCATTGTGCGTTTGTTCATCTTAAAGGTCTTATTCTTTGCAGGCCTCGCAGTAG
The DNA here is from genome assembly GCA_947034895.1 of Rhytidiadelphus loreus. Lineage (NCBI taxonomy): Eukaryota > Viridiplantae > Streptophyta > Bryopsida > Hypnales > Hylocomiaceae > Rhytidiadelphus > Rhytidiadelphus loreus. The sequence goes on along the minus strand of OX344763.1, from coordinate 63,867,668 downwards.
CAATCCACGGGGGGTGCAAAACGTTGGAGCACCATTTAGTCGTTGCACAGCATATGTCACCGAGCGTCGTTGTAGTGGCTCCACCTTGCACAATTCACCCAATGTGGCTTGAAACATACCAAATGACGTATGGTTGGGAATCATCTCTACATTTCCGCAATCTTTTTTCCATACCTTCATAGCCAATTTCCCTATGGAGTATCCGTCCATGTGTATACTAACAGACGGTGGCTTAACCATGTGAGTAGGAGATGCTGAAGTTTTTGTCTCTCTAGTCAAGTACATCAACTCTGGAGCCACCCACCAACGTTGCACTCGAGTTGCTTGCAACTTCCTTGGACAATTGAATTGGTAAAGAGAAGGGGTTTCTTTGTTGATGCAGCTACCCATTCCCCAATCACATAGACCAATCCACATGGTTCTTCCATCATCATTCGGAAAGTGAAGCATAATGTTCTCTAGTGTGATGTCATTGTGCAATACAAAGCATTGTTGCACTACATCCACAATGCAAATCAAAGCCCACGCAAGTTTGGTGCACTTTTGTCAATATGCCATGAGTTGTTTCACAGCTTGCATTGTTTGTGGAGTTGTATGGTAAGCCACCTCCCCAATTTCATCAAGATCTCGGTTCTTCTCATCAAGGGTAAACATGGCACCAAGAGTACCTCCATTCCACCATTGAGAATAACACTCTATGGTCATGTCATTTATAGCAAAGAATTTGATGACCCCTAGATGATCGCATGGACAAACCAATGCCTCAATGGACAACTTCTCTCTCGACTCCTTCAAATCATCAACATGCACGGCTGACTTCCCAACTAATTCTATATTCTTGGGAATATGTTTTGAATTTTGAAGACAAACCTTGTACACCCTCCCGTGCCCCCCTTGTTTACTATGGCTAGACAAAGTAACCACCACCACTCCTCTTTCAAGGAAAACCACTCCTCCTACAGTGGTGGTGGTTACTTTGTGCAACAAATTCAATGCTTGTTGTTTGGACACTACACTCTTTTGAAAGCCTTTTATTTTTTCTGCAACTTGGGCAAGGTTGAAGACACACATTTGCACTTGTGACTCCAACCAATGATTGAAGCATTCCTTTGTGCGGTCTTCCAGCTACTCATCCGCGCTCATTGTTGTCCAAAAGATGTGGTGGAACTTTTGTTTAATGACATCCACTCCCTGTAATCTGTGTGAGACATATGTTGTATTCAATTGTGAAATCAAATACTACTCAAAAAAATCCAACGCCACTTCATGCAATTTTCTCGTTGCAATCTTGCTTGGCCACTTCTCCGGATTTGTGACCTTGGGCCTCCTTCATTGTTTTCTTTTTGCCTTCAAAGACTCTCCACCCTCCACAGCAGCTACGGCCTCCGAAACGCAATTTGTTGATTCCGCATTTGGGTCCAAAGTCGGTGCATCTCCAACGCCTATAAACCATGCATCAACCTTTCTCTTTGAGAAATTGCGACTAGCCATCGTGACAGTAACAAATAACAAATAATCAAAATAAAAAGAATTAGGAATTCGGCTTCCACAAAGTGAAAAACCGCCCCCCTTATTCCTCAAACCAACCTCTATCCAAGCACCCGCGCTCCCAAGTAAGGACTGCAACCAATCCAAGACAAGAGAGCATCGTCAAAGTAGGAGAGATTGTAGCATAAGTTCATTAAAAACACATTTACATACCCATTTCACGTCGACGGAGAGGCCGTCGAGAGGACAGACAGGGTGTCTAGGGGCATTGAGGGCGTCCAAGAAAAGAACAAGGCGTCCAAGGGCGTCTAGATAGTCAAGGGGACGAGAAGGCTGTCCAGCCTGCAAATTGGCCATCTAGGGGGCCAGGTCGTCTAGGGGATGGACAAGTTGTCGAGCCCGCGGATTGTCGTCTAGGGGATGGACAGGCCATCGAGGTGACGAGAAGGCCGTTGAGCGAGCCGTTCCAAAAGTGCTAGCCGTGTGGAAATAATTTCTAAACCTTGTTCGAAGAATTTTTCATTTACCTTGTTTACTACTCTCGGACTTGTCAAGACAGGTGTCCAAGTTCAAAATACTACATTAGTCTATAGTGGCGGGAAGTTTTGGAGTGTTAGTTTAATGTTTATGTTTGTTCCAATTAGAAGACAAATAAATACCAATAATGACATTCAAATGCTCAAAACTAGATTTACTTCTCATTTAGAATGGAATTCTATTTAGTTGTACATAAGTAAAGGGAGAATCATAGAAAAAAATCATAGAAGGTCAAATTGAAAACTTCTTAATTTCGGTCCTAAAATGTTATATTTTGATGTTCACGTGAGCTTTTGATTCATTCTAATTGCACCCATAACGAGAAAGTCGTGGGCAATGTTTGTGTTACAACAATCAAAGCATCTCCTAACCCCTAAAATAATTTGTAGGGCTCAAGTTTGAATGCAAATGAATTTTAAAATTCCTTGTAGAGCAATTTCACCTTTGAACTTATTGTATTTTGATTTCATCCTTTCTTGCATATAAGTGCACCTAACAATTTAGTGTTTTGTTGAATTTTAAACCTGCCTATATTCAACTCAAACGTACAAACATTCAATAACTTACTTCGCCTGGATCAAATATACAAAATCCAAGACAAAATCACCCTTTAAATGCTCCACTTAAAGATAGTAAGATTAATTTTGAAATCGTTAATTATGAAATAATTGAAAGACCTCCTAACCAACATATGTCATATGTATATCATTGATTCATGTAAAATGTTCTTTCTTCTTTCCATTGATACATTACATATAAAAAAATTTAACTTCCTCAATGTACACTAATTAATGGATGAAGTTCCCTTTTCACAACATTCATCATCCACAAAGTGAATACTCAAGAGCTAGTAAGCTAAGGGTTAAATCATCGTTCCATTCTCAAGTGTTACATACAAGCCCAAATGTCTTGTCACATCGCCAATTGAAAACTATAATTCTGCAACTACAGGAGCTTGCAAATCATGAAGCATGAAGCGCATTGTCCGTATTCTAGGATTCATTTTTACAAAGAGCTTGCACGTACGGTAGGCTAGAGACTTCATTGTTATGAGTCCTATAGCCCTATACATCCGTACTTAAGAATGTTTTAAAGCTATTGTTTTGCCGTTTTTTTCGGTCTTCATTATGTTTTTTAAAACTTTGAATTTAATTCATCAACCTATTTTTTTTTTCAATTCAAAGTCTACATTTCAATCGAGTTTTGTACTTATGATCTTAACTAAAAAAATGAAGGTCATCTACTGTAGTTTCCAGTCCAACTTAAGTTTTGAAGTAAACCCTAAATCCTAAACCCTAAACCCTAAACCCTAAACCCTCTTTTTTGTTGCAATTTTAAACTATTTGATATTGCTCAAGTTTATATAACTTTAGCAAATAAGAGAGGATTGGGCTAAGATAAAGGAAAAAAAGTGACAAATGGATTCTAACATTCCATGTAGTCTTCCACAAAAATGGGAACCCTAAAACTATAACATATTACATTTGCCTTTTATGTTTTTTCTCAAAATCAAAATGCAACATTGAGTACATGAACTCGACATTTTTGTGATCTATATTTTTTTTTTAAGCTTATAAATTATAATGCAACAATCAATGAAGTACTATAGTTTTTTCTTATAGATTGATTATTAATTGCTTTTGTAGTACCATATGTTTAGCCCCTAAAGACCTAAGGGCTCTTTTCCATCCTAAACCACTCTAAATTGCCATTTTTATAGCAAAGATAAAAATAAAAAAAATAAAATGTGTTTAGGCCTTTAGGATGCATATCTAAGCGTAGTCTGTATAATCTTGTACTAGAGTACTAGATTAGTGTTCAAATGAATGGAAAAAATTTCACAAACTTTGACTATGTAGAATTGTAGATTGCAAGATATTTGCGTGTAAACTTTAACCTCTGAACGCTGGAGGCGCCATTCAGTGCCACTTTGATGGCAATTCAATGGGATGGAAAGAAATTGAAAGCATTTTTTTCAGTTTTTTTTTACCTTCCATGTTGAGTTACAATAGGTATCGAATTGATTTTGTAGTTTTTCTAGTGTTTGCCTCCACGTAATTGAGAGTTTAGTAAAAAAAGCAGATCACAAAATATGCTACTTTAGTGTATTTTGGAAATTTGTTGCTCCTTGCTCTAAATCTGAAATTTCTCCACAAAATTGATATTTTCTGAGTTTAAGCCAAACTAACAAAATGAAGGTCATTTTCTCTAGTTCCTATTCCATTTAAAATTTTGAAAAAACCCCTAAAATTCAATTTTATTATTGCAATTTGAACTTTGAATGTGTTTTTAATGTCTACTAAATTCTAAATATAGAATGAAATGGAAATTGAGTTTACACTATGATGTTTGTCATTGTAATATACACACATGATGAAAATTTGAAAATTTGAAAATTAATTTTCTATTTGATGTGATTTTTTTTACTATTTCTTCAAAAATTCTCATAAAAATCAATTTTCTACAAAATAAAATTTAAAAATTTGCAAAGTGAAGAATACATCTCTGAGGAATGTGAATACATCTATGAAGAATAAATATAAGTTTTTCCATACATATCTAATTCCAAAATGGCAACAAATTGAATAGTAGGCAGTGAGGCTTGAAATCAATGGTCATGGGTCTGTCATTTAGGGGTTAAGGTTTAAAGTGAACGAAGCAATTTTTTTGGCACCTTGGCCGCTAATCCGAGCCATCCAGTTTGACGGAAGGGCCGTTCAAGACTTTCGACAGGTCATCCAGGGGACGGGCACGCCATCCAAGACCACGGGTAGGCCGTCGAGAGGACGGGTAGGCCATCCAAGACCATGGACAAGCCGTCCCCGACGACGGACAGGCCATCCAAGACCACAGGCAGGCCGTCCAGGGGACGGAAAGGCCGTCCAAGACCACGGACAAGCCGTCAAGGGGACGGATAGGCCGTCCAAGATGACGGGAAGGCTGTTTGTCAAACTTGCGGACAACGGTATAATGATTTTCCGATCCTCTTGACAGCTCCTCAAACCTCTTGACAGCATTCCAAGCCTGCGTTGGACCTTAGTGGACAAATTGACCGTCCATTCCAGGGCCGTCCCATGCCCTGGGCGGTCTGGATTCTTCAAGGACGGAATGATTAGGTGTTAATTACCATGCGTAATGAAGTTGGTAATTGGGGGGTATAAGTGAAGTTTTTTGCTCAGTTGACCTTGCTTCCTCTTTTGAGTTGCACTGTCCTAACTTGAGAAAGCTTTGCATTGCAATTTGAAAGGAAGTGTTATACATTTGGCATTTGTTTTGCCACATTCCAGTTGCCTTCATGCAACAGAAAGCAAAGCAAATTGTCATTGTATTCGCATACAGTATCGTGTGTGTCATTGTGCAGGTATCAAGAATCGACGCAGAGGGTGCAGTAGGAGGTTCAGGACTTGGAAGTAAACCCCTAAGTAGAAGGAAGAAAGGGAACAAGGCAACCTTAGATTGGGGCACACTCAATGCCCCCTAGATTATGGCAAACCATGAGTTTATGGATGCAGATTCACCATGGACAAGAGTAATATGTCGGAAGTATGTAGATTAGGCCCACATCAACTGCCATTGGCCACACGATCGGTACGAGGTGCACGTGAAATCTGGCATAGTAAGCTTTGACTAGTGCCAATATCCGCACTTCAAAAAGAGGTTAATTGAAGTGGCATTGGCACTTTGGGGTTCGAGATCCAAGAAAGATGGGACACTTTCATTGTGACAAATGGCATATGTAGAGGTTTTTCTTGGGAAGGATGTGGATTGGAGAACCTTCTATGGCAAAAAAAGGAATGGTGCATTACCAAATAAAACTTGCAACATTCCACCAAATCTTGTCATGCCATTGGATAATGTACAAAATGTACAACTCAACGTAGAAGAGCAAGCGGAGCAGCCAAGGATGGAGTTGATGGAGGTAGAGGTTGGCATGGACACAGAAGAAGATGTCAACCAACAAGATGCAATTGGTGGAGTGGAAGCTAATGGTGAAGAAGTGCTTCGCTTGCGCCAATTAGTTCAAACACTATAGGTAGAAAAAGGAAGAAGCACTATGACAACATGCTGCAGAGTTGGAAGGTCAAGAGCAAGGGTGCAGGCCCTTATGGATGAGAATGTGCGACTCATCGCACGTGAAGTTGAGCTTGTAATGCGTGAAAGGCGGTTGAGCACAGAAGAAATTCCACCACTTGATGTTGTAGTGGAACGTGCTACATATGGTGCGGATGAAGACAGACTAGGCCTAAGCAATATAAATGAGTTTAGAGTGCGGTTACGGTCCATTTTTCCAAGTGCAAAAGGTGCCACGTTGGATATTATGTGTGCACGTGTTGAGCAAGTTGAAGCAAAGGTTGGAAGTACTCGCACAAGCATTGAAGAATTAACAAATGCTATGCGCGCTTTGGAACTTCGCGCCAACAAAGCTAAGGCGGATGTGGCGGTGCTTACTGCAGCTCGAACAGGCATGGAGCAGATTATGACCGCAATAAGTGCTCAGAATATGCGCTTGGTTCAAAACCCTAAGAAGGAGAAGATGCTACTTCAAATGTGCAACATGAAGTTGACATGCAGCTTAGCGCTAAATGAGGCTAAGCAAATGCAGTGTGAAGTGAAGAGAGTGGCTGCAGAATTCAATGATGGTGGTGAACGTTATTTTGGCTTGACCTCATGACCTCGGATGGATGAAATGTTCATCTATGATTTGCTAGTGAAAATCGAGAATTCAAGCATCCATTGGAATAGTTCTCCAGACTTGGAAGTCCAATATGATACCAAGCGCTACCAGTACGGGCAAGCCAACTACGATGGCACTAGGCCACTAGTGTGGCCTTCCGTTCCTGATTTTGTACAAGATGGAACAACATATATAATGTGCTAAGAACCATTTGGCCTCGAGGGTGGATGGAATCTTGGTACATGTGGCCATTTATACCACCCCTTGTGTCTCATTCCACACATGGTCACCAGAAAGCGATGTGTGTAATGTAGAGCTCTATTTCATCCACAACTTTACAAAATGTTTGGCCTCCAAGACCACATGCCTACACATTACGAGTACAATGAAGAAAATTTACCGGGCCTCGGTAATAGAGTACATTGGGGGGAGGACATGACATGGCTTTGAATGTGAGGCCACGACAATTGATACCTCCCTGTAGGAACGGTCGCTGCCATACATTGGGAGAATGACGACCACGTGATAGAGGTGATCAAGAGGGTGATTAGAGAAGGTGATCCAAGGCGTCGATTATATTTTGGTTAGATTGCTGGTGGACATTGGGACCCTAAACTCTCCATTTTTGTGCGAACACCACATCCTCAGCGCATGTTCTTTGCAGGAACTCCTATCCGGTCAACAGAGGTTAAATTAAACTGGTAAATAGTAAAGAAGATGGATACCAGTAAGAGGAGGGAATCCGGTCTTAAGGAGTAAACGCGGGGTTATCTAGAAAGTCCAGGTGGGTTTGGTGATTTTGATGCGAAAGTATCCGGATTGTAGTTAGGATCTGAGAAACGAAGATTCCGGATACTCCACGTTGATATAGGAAAGATTTCCGGGTTAAGAATAGCTATATCCGAAAAGGGAAATCCTTGAAGAAATTGACTATCGTCCTCTAAGTCCCTAATAAACTTTAAACACTTCACAGAATCTCGTGGGTTTGATCTTTAAAGTCACTTTGTTATGCTTTAAAGTGGTTTTTGTGAGCATAATAGGGAATTTACTTACCCTGTGCTGCGACACTACACTTCGGACATTGATTGTAGGTGAAGCCGACAAAATGCCACACAAATCAAGAACACTAGATTCTGGGGAGAAAGTCCCTGCAATGGTTTTGCCGTCAACGTTTCGTTGGAGTGAGCAACTTCCAAAAATCAATAAGGCTAATGAAGCATTCAATTTGCCTCCAATCTCCTCCAGTGGTTTAAGCAACATTCGGCGTGCATCTTTCTCTGAATATACTGCAAAGGGTCGCAGAGACTCTTTCTCTAGATGTGGTTTGTGTGATACGTACAAGCAATTGAAGAGTGCTTGTACTCCGTTGTCCATTGCGCAAGACAAATGGGCGAGAATTTTAACTACCCATCTTAGTGGGCAAAAGGCCCACAGGGAACTTTATTATGGGTTTAGGCAAATATCTGAGGAAGTTCCTGAAAAAATGTTGTGCATCATCCATGACAAAATGGATCACTCCAAGACCGCCTCACCTCTCTTTTTTCACAAGACAAAAGCAACTGATTATTTTATGAAAATGCCTGTGGCTATAACTGGTATGATTGCTCACGGTCATGGCGATGTTCAATATGCTCACTACGGCTTAGACATTTTTCCAACGGACTCAAATCATATTGTTGGATCTATTGCAAGGTTGTTGCGTGATCTCGAAGGAGAGCCCAAGAATTCATTGCGTACATTATTTTCTGAGGAGAGGAGTCAATCCACTTTAACTCATGCGTTGTTGGAGGGCTCAGACATTTGCTTAGATTCTCTCCTTCCTCATCCTGAAGAACCAATCCCTTGTAGGCCTTTGCCGCCGATATTGGCCCTCCAACTTGACAATGCCTCAGGGGACAACAAGAATCGATAGTTTTTTGCTTTTTGCTCTCTAATGGTTTACAAAGGCATTTCCCGTGAAATATATATTAACTTCCTCATTGTCCGCCACACTCATGAAGACATTGATGCTCTTTTTGGTAGTGGAGCACAATGTTGAAGAGAAAGGATTATCCTACACTTCCCAAGCTCATGAAATCCTTTATAGACTGTGAAACCCACCCTGTCATTCCTCATTTCATTGAAGAAGTTCCTGATTTCAAGCAGTTTGTGCAAGGATACTTGAGTATAGGCAGGGATTTTTTGGAAGGTCATTCAACATCACAACAATTCAAATTCTATATAGATTCAAGTGGATGGCCCTTGATGGAGTACAAGAACTTGTATACAGACAAGGACTGGTTGCCACAACATGCACTAGAAGAAAACCAGAAGAAACTATGTTTTACTTCACAGAAACTGCGTTGTACTCAACAAAAAAGTATCATCTAGATTTTGTTGAGGTCTCCCTTTGTAACACAAAATTTTGCACTCTAATACAAAATTCTGCGTTTTACTTGTCAAAAATCTGCATTTTACTTGTCAAATTTTGTATTGAACCGTTGGAACGCAAAATTTTGCATTACAAAGGGAGAACTCAACAAAATCTAGATGATACTTTTCTGCTGAGTACAACACGGTTTTTGTGAAGTAAAACACAGTTTCTTCTAGTTTTCTTCTAGTGATGGTAGAGGAATTTGCTTATGGGCGGAAACTGAAGATGGGCGTCCCAAAGTGCCGAGCGGTTCTCCACCACCTTTGGCTCCCCAGCAGATGAAATCATTGGGAGAGATCAAAAAGGGTTTGGATGGTTTCATTGCACATTGGAACAAAATGGCCAACAATGAAAAATTCTGGATCTTTTGGGTGAAAGAATGACCCCATAAAAGATTATTGGAAGGGCATGAGAACCGCTCTAGATGAACCACTACTGGTGCGTGAGACCTTAAAAGATGGATTTTGGCCGGCTTCTAGGGTCACGGAAGAACCGGAAGACACAAGGCAAGAAGATGGCACAATGCGTGAAGAGTTTGCGGAGGATCCACCTTTTGTTGGACGTAGACGTGATCGACCTAGACCTTCATTCCGTGATGTATTTTGAGGTTATTTTGTGGTAGTATGTCCCGCTGATGAAGATCCAAAGCCGTTTTGGTTGGCGAGGGCGCTGACAAATCCGAATCCAGATCCAGGGCATATTCATCAGATCCAAATTCAATATTGGACACCTGTTTCTGGTCGTCACATTGATTTGGATACATATGCTGGATGGGACACAAAAGCAAGGAATATGTGGCACGAGGACCGTGTCATTCCACTGTGTTGGTCAAATATAGACTGTATAATGACAGCTTTTAAGCCACGTGGAAAAAGGGGGGCCGAAGATCAACCTCAAGTTATTACAAAAGTTACAATTCCAAAGTCGCAGATCAACATCATCAAATCATCAATGGAGGCTTTTTTGTCTAATTCAAGCAATGGTGCTTCCTTGGTTGGAGAAGAAGAATAGTTCGTAGCTATGTTAGTCAATGAACTATTCTTGTTGCCATGATTGGGACAAACTATGAATTTTGCATGTTTACATTTTAAGAGATTTGCAAGTATATGTTGTGTAGACAATATTATGATATTATGGCCACGTAAAACTCTTCATTTCTATTAATAGTATATTTTTATCCTTATTATTGCATTAAAGTATAATGCATTCACATTTTTTTCCAACTTCTATTTTGTTGCCATGTATATGAAGCGAAATGTATTGTTCTAGAAATATGTAGATTAGTATTTTCTTCAAGGTATTTTCACACAAGGTACTCTCAATTTTAAGGAAATGTTGTACTTTAAGTATAACATCTTCATCTATTTTATTTCTATGCTTATAATAAATTAAACAAATAAAAATGTTAATTGTTAGTTGTAGCTCCTTTTTTTAAAAGTACCTAAACAAATAAAATAGTGTTTTGACATTTCAGAAAATCAATTTATTGAACAATCTCAATCTAATGAACACTAAATGCACTCTAAATATAGAATAAATTAAAATGAGACTCAAACTTGTCTCAAAAAAATGAATAAGGCCTTCTTACAAATAAACCAATAAAACAAAATCATGGTCCAAGACGTGCACCGCATTGCATGCTACTATTGGTCATCAAAAGTGACACACACATTCAACAACACTATTCTGAAAATGAAGTGATAGGTTTCTTTAACAAGTCATTCTCGCAAATGTCTACTGCATTCGTCTCTAACATTTCTCAAATGTGATACGACCTATCAGAATTCGCAAGAACATGTTCTGTGAAAAATCGGTTTACAGAACTTCAGCAGTGAAACAATGCTAATTGTAACTACTACCTCTTTGAAATAATAGTTTCAAGCATTTGTCTTTGATTCGAATGCTTCCTTTTGCCAACTTTGGAAGAAGGAGATACTTTCTTTGAATCTTCCATTTTGCTCTGCAACTTCAAACCCGCATCCTTCAGCCGGGCATGCATCACTTCAAAAATATTCGTGCGTGCGATACGAATGCTTTACGAGTGTCTGTGCAGGCACTCAGTCCCATGATTGTCATTCTGAAAATAAATATTGTTGTGTCTCTTTACGAATAAATTAGAATAACTTAGTATTTAACTTGAACACTCTTCGTCCACTACGACATCACTAAAAATATTTCACAAAAGGCTTTCACAAATATGGCACTCAGTAACTCGCTTCGTGCACATTCATATGCACTATTGGAGGTCGCAAAATGATACGACAGTCATGCGACTGTTATGGCAAATACATTCAGTTATTTTCATCGTCATACTTACATCTCACGCATTCAAAATTCCAATTCACAAAATACAGAAGTGGGACTCACATAAACCAACTGTACCAACAATGACCTAATCTCCGACAAATACAGCTCCTTCAAATCATCATGTTCTTCCATCAAAACCCTGCATGCAAAAAAATACTTCACTAATTACCTATTCATGAGCAACAAAGCATATGCTCTCTAAATATAAATGATCTTTCACTTCACCTTCCATGTTGACCACACCTTAGGTTTCTCCAGTCCAAGCTATGGAAAAGTTCTACATATTCTTCCATCATAGCCCATGTTTGCCTAACTATGTGGTCATATTCTGATCCCCATAGAACATCCTTTTCCTTATGTATCATAGAAACTAGTCGACCTAGCATAGTACGACATCCAGTTAAATATGTAGAGTGAGTGGTTCACAAATCATGCGGAAATTTTGGTTTACGTTACAATGAAAAACTCAACAACTCAAGCAGTAGCAATTTGCGAGTTGTTGATATGGATGATGACAATTTTACATGGATGGAACTTCATCATTTAAGAGAATATTGGGATCCGTCTGAATTTCCATGAAATATAACACAATTATCGTCACTTTTGTTTTAGAAAGTGTGGACTGCATTCCTAAAAAAATGATTGTCGCTCACCCATTTTACTTGATACGAAACTGCCTCTCGACTTTGTGCACTCTGAATAACTGGCGAAACAGTACAGCTTGTAGCCTTCCCAGAAATCCTTTGATCTGTTGCACATCATTACATATCAAATCACACATACTCAAGTCTTCATTTGATGTTTGAAAAAAAGCGACAGCCTCACAACAATGTATGAAGTGTATAGTAGGTTACTTCTCTCATTAGATAAGAAATGGAGTCAGTACCCAAAGTTCTCTTCGTCCAGCATGATCTTCCCTTCCAATGTCAGAATTTTCATTTCGTCAAGTCGCCCGTTTCTGACAACCTCGACAAACGGCCTCATGAACCTATTCCATGGAAATATTTATGAAAACATAAGTAACATTCACTACCACATTTGCAGATCTTACCTACAATTTTCAATACGTTCTACGAAATAATTAGAAAGAACAGAAGCTCAAACAATGCATGACCAAGATCGGACTAACATTCATTAAAATTAGGACCACATAGAGTATCTGAACAACATGAGCAGCAAAAAAATGTCGTTGTTGTGGGACATACGCTACATGAAAAAAAAATTGGCATCATCACGCTCTTCAGTTGGCAATACAATCGAATACAATCGTTCTACAGAATTCCGAAGTACATGCCAATTTCATATCTGAAGACTATACATGCCTACTACACTACTTTCTGTTCATGGGATCACTTGTATTTCGCAAGCTAAATTAATAGTGAGTCATCGTTGAAATGTACTACTCCAATGCTTACTAGAACTTAATGCACGCGACTGCCTTTTTTTTTTTCAGAGAGTAAAGGAAACCTTCTGATGACTCTTAGGAAGTGCACTTCATCAACACACACTGCTAGTCAGAAATTGCGAATCAGACAGAGAACTACTTCGTACAAACATTAAGGTCTTACAGGAAATTCAAGGTCATTCAATTACCAACATTTTTGTAAGGAACGAGTCACGGCGTGAGCCCCGCATTGAAATTGAATAAAGTTACTGAATATTGGTTGCCAAAGTTGCCTTCCACGTACCTTCAATGACAATGGCAAAAGTATGCTTGGAATAAACATTCTGCCGGACCTCCGAATTGAACGTCCCTTTTACTATTTCTCATTCTCCAGTAATGTCCACTTCTTTCAAATATGCATATACGTCCACTGGAATAGAAACTGTACAAAATTAGTCTTCACTGACAATGCTACAGAAATGGCGTACGAAGGAATTTTCCTCCAATTTGTACTCACTTCTACATATGAGAAATGCAGTAAAAGTTATAATGTGAACAACACATTTTCCATAATATAATAAATGAAGCCGCCTAAAACAAAAAGATTATCTACAGCGACTCCACTTTTGACGTCTTCCATTCACTTGCGCGAGATTCATGGACAATTGCAATATTGTCTAATTATTCCTTGTACAACTAATGCACTTCATCCCTTTTTTGAACTACTTCATAAATATGGAAGTCAAACATTAAATGAAATGAATATGACAAATTTAAAATTAAACACTACAGCATACTAGTGGTTATTCCGATCCTAAGATTAGTATTGGCTGTGTTACACCTGTACTGTAAGTAGGTGGAGAAAACGTAAATCCCTCTTCTACGGGTTCTATGTACGTGCAACTTGGAGATGGATATGACGATTTCATGTAGTTCTGAAAAAATTCTGTAGAAATAATTGACGCGACTGTTAATTACCTGGGAATGCATGTACTCATATGGTTTCCAGTTTAGGTGCAAAACAAGAATTTTGAAAATAAAAAATTTCACAACAGCCACACCGAATTCAATGTAGGAAGGCAACTGCAAACTTACTAACGCTTCATTTCTCAAGTTACTGAGTCCCTCAAAAAAAAAATGTTCCACATTCACTATAGGACACAATATCAACAAGGAATTTCCCATTTCAACGATTCTGAACTATACTTCAAATTGAACAATGAAGTACATATGTAATCACAATACACTCTGAGGTTTAGTTTTACTTTACGAAAAATCCTATGAATTCATTATTATAGATGGTCAGAATTCGTAGGACTTATTACAATGCATTTCGAATTTACAACTATATAAGGTCACACTTTTCTTATACCCTTTGGCACATACATATATACTTCTATACGTTAATGGATTGTTCTCGCGTTTTCTTTAATACGTTCTTTAGCCAAAAAATTAGGAAACTTTCAACCAACAAATTATTGTAATGCAGAACCGTTCATTATCAATAGTAATGAACGGTTTCTTCATATGCATGTCAAAAATTCACCATACGGTAAGTACATTACAGTCATACATCAAAAAACAAGTACTCAAAGTCAGCTGTTCAACTGGTTTCCTGTGTTCCATCACATTTGTTGGCTTGTCTGATTGTACTTTTTTTTTTCAAATTAGAAAAAAAAAAGGCTCCCTCCGTCCTGAATAAAACTTCCAAACTATATTCGCGACCGCTGACCTCCTCAATTGACGCGTTCACTACTTCAACTTTGTACTTGCACCTCCAAAAGGAATTTAAGTAATAGTGGGCGTGCTTTATTAATTTTAGTAATTGTCAGATTCAACAGAAACGACAAGTAGAACGTGTAGTGGCATGCCAAATACTGTAACTTTTGACTGCAACACTTATGACGCTCAGAAATACAGCACATGAAAAAATTTACGGAGAAATATCACTAATAGAAACCTGTGTTGTAGTCAACAAAATCAAGATGACATTTATGTTGATTGCAACACAATTTTCAGAAATTCACGTTCCACTGATCGCAAATTTCTAAAAACTGTGTTGCAATCAACATAAATGTCATCTCGATTTTGTTGACTGCAACACAAGTTTCTTCTAGTGTATGCAGTATGTGCACTGAAGTCAGTTTGCCATGTATACCTTCTTTTTCCATGTTCTGTCCCAATTCCGATATGTACGCATTTACGTGGATCTCCTCTTCTGCCTTCAAGTCCGCTGCATTTCGTCGTCATCTGTCTACAAAGAAATCCTGTTTTTCAGTACAATTATAAGAGGGCCCACGTCTAGTACCAATTTCTTCGCTCGCATTGCCGATCATATTGTCGTGGGCATCTCGTAGGAATTGCATTTGGCACATAAGCTCCAGCATGCATATCCTGCGAGTGGAGTGAAACATAATTTTGTTGAAGATTATCATATCGGAGTTGAACCTTGCACTAACTCTATAATCAACAACAATGCGGTGGTCGTAGCACCAAAATGCAACTACTGCTGCGAAAATGTTGGCGCGGAAACATACATGATCCTTATGAAATCTGTGTTCCTCAGAAAAATGAGAGTAGTTGTCGCTGCACATCTGCGGTGTATCAAAGTTCCCCTTGATGATAGGCCAGTTGTACCAGACGGAGTCCAACTCTGCATCTGAAACCCATGAATATCATTGCGGATAAGGGTAGTAGTCTTCATGTAAGCGCATTGACGTCGGTGGAAGTAATGAACGCCTCATGTAGTTTCTTTTTTGAGACTTCCTCAGTGGGACCAACGGATTACGATCAATATGATTGTGATCCTTCCCTATCCACACCATAGCTTCCTATGTGGGAAAAAGAGCATCTTTGGTGCTTGAAAATAAATTAGCCCATTTGCCCAGGTAGTGCTGGTCTAAAGCGTGGATGGTATTGTCGTACGCGCAGTCTAGGCGTAGGTATCTTTAACACCACAAAAGCGTTAAGATGACACGAGTTATCGTCCCAGGGAATTCCAGATGTTGTCGCGATAGATATGTTTCCGGAACTACGGATCTACCCGGAAATGACAATCCGCTGTAGGATCCGGCACAACACAAACACCAAGTTCCGGAAATATTGTCTTCCGGAATCAAACCTGGATCCACCTTGATCCGGATGTCTACTCTTCACTATCCGTCACACCGGTTTTTGGTACCTCTGTTTTACCCTCAGAGGGTCCTCACTTGCTCTTTCCGAGGGGTGGGGAACATCACCACTCAAGTAACACACGTATCAACTCCTAAACAACAAACAACTATCCCTCCTCAAAGTTCTCAGTCCAGTAAGGAGGAAAGCTGGTCCCTTTCACAACTTTCCGGGTGGCCACCCAGAAGGTAGGTCACGCAGAGATACACCCTCACCCGTCCTTACTACAACGACACTCAGCTATTTTCTGGATCAAGCTTTCGCCTACTCTTGAGGTTGGCAGACCTTCCGGTGGTTTGGGAATACTCCACTAGGCGGTTGCTGACTTCCGCACGGGACTACTCTCGAGTTCCCGGACTAGCTCCTTGACCACTACCGGATCCCACCGGATCATCGTTCCAGTGATTTAAAGGCACCACGCACAGCTCCTCACTCGTAAACTAGACTCAACCGCAAAACAACCACGGATAGTTGGAATCCGGAACTAAAGGACTTACTTCCTAGCTATCGACCGTTCTTGAGGTTGGCAGACCTTCCGATGGTTTGGGAATGTTCCACTTGGCGGCTGCTGACTTCCGCACGAAACTACTCATGAGTTCCAGATTAGCTCCCTGACCACTACTGGATCCCACCGGATCACTGTTCCAGCAAATTAAAGGCACCGCGCGCAGCTCCTCAAGTTCAATCTAAACTATTCTGCAAAACACCTTCAGCCGGATCCGGATACCAACCAATCCGGATTCCTACCTTGCACACTCTCCCGGATACACCCACCCACAAGTAATCAAGACGCGATACGCAAGAAAATGATTCCCAAGGTGTTTATTCTTGGGTGTTCAGATTGAATGATACAAAATGGAATGATAGGCCACAAGCCGGCCCGCCCTTAAAAACCAAAACAACACGACTAAAACGGCCCAAAGAAAAAGCGGCCAATGGCCAGCTGAAAATCCGGACAACGGACAAGTGACCGTTCCGGGAAAAACGGAAAGCCGTTCACTTCCTAGAAATCCGGAACTACCTATCATTCCGGATCAGCGGGTCCCACATCCGGAAAACCTGCGACGGAAACAAAATACTAAAACTAACAACCCAATTGCGCTACCAAGTCATTTGCCCTTTCGGGCCTTCTTCGCTGATGTTCCACCCTTCGAAATCCGGGTTGCCGCTTTCTGCCGGATCTGCTTCGGTGGGGTGGACTTCGTTGCGGATCGAGTCCTTGGCGGACCCGGATCCGTCTCTGCATACTCTGACTCGGAAGAGGAGTTCGTTACCGCTTCATCTTACTCCGACTCGAGAACCTCTTCCGAATTGCTGGGGACCTTCCGCCTAGTGGCCTTCTTCTTCTCCAGGTCAATGACCTCAATGGGGGTCGTCGGTGGTGGCCGCGGAGGTGTCTGCTGCTGCATATGGGTGAACTCCTCCAGATGGGTCCTAGCCGGATTCTGAATCCCAACTGGCATATCCGTTATCTCAGTTACTTCTGCAATGGAATCCGGAAGGGGTGGAAAGAGGTTTACCGAAGTGTTCCGGGGCGTCAGGACCGGATCCGAAATCCTCCTCCCATCCGTAATCTCCTTCTGCACCGAGGATCTTCCGGGTGCTGGCTGGGCCAACAATCGTGCTTCAAGGTTGAGCTGAGTCGTCTCCGCGAACTCCCCTCCGGGTATTTTTGGAAATAACGAGGCGTCCAATCCGCTGAGCGAATCGAAGTGGCCGACCAACTGGCGCATCTCCTTCAATGCGATCTCGATCCGCGCCTCGAATTCAACCAAGATTTTGACAACCTTGGTTCCGGAGATATGACCTTCCCGGGTCATCTGGTTGTTCCAGAGTGCGGATCTGGTGATGAAATCTGCTCGCGGGTCGATGAGGTCCCTCAATTTCCGGACCAGCTCCGTCGCATCCGTTGCCCGTTTGTTGGCAGTGTTCATCTTCCTTTCCGCCCAAGTTGCGCGGTTTTGAAGATGATCCTGTTCCGCCTCCATTGCCCAGATCCGGCCCTCCAGCAAGCGAACCATCTCCGGATCTGGTCTGCTCTTGATCGCCTCCACAATCTCTGTCTCGTCCGCTACCTTCAACGTCGTGCAGACTCTCTGGATCAGAGTGGCCATCCGGTCGTTTGATGCCTTCTGGCTCCGCAACCAGGAGATCGTGGACTCGAATATGTCCAAATCCGGCTCAGTGTTCCGGAATGGAACAGATTCCGGAAGCTAGCCCTTTACCCTTGAATCTGGATCCGTACTCTTCCGGCGGGGGTCGTGCCTATCCGGCAAATCTTGCTCCGGTTCCGGCTTCTCTTCCTCTTCTGGCTCATCATCCGTCGGATCCAGATCCGAGGGAAGACCATATCGCAACAGGCTATCTCCCTGTCGGTATATGATATCTTCCGGTTTGCTAAGTACCTCCTGCTTGTGGTACAAGTGGAGGAGGTACGGACTGATGGGGCTCGACTTCTTCCCCGCTAGGTTTCCGGAAAGCTTTTCCACGATGGAGTGGATAATGAGCCCCCAGCTGACTAGTCTAGGGGCCGGTTTTCCTCTCTCCCCTAAAGCTCCAAAAACCGTATTTGCCAGAGTTACTGTGATACGGCTGGGCTTTTCCGGATACATGATGGGGCTCAGAAACTCTAGGAGTCTCTGGTCCCTAGGGTTCCGGCAGTCGGACGAGGTGTAACCGTCCTTTAGATCTGCTGGGTTCCGGAATCTATCCGCCGCGAACTTCTCCGTCCGTCCAGCCCATCCGGATCCCCTAGTGGACGCGAAGTAGACTCCGGCCCACATTTCTACTGTCCAGGACTTTGGACGACCCTGACGGTTAGGTGGTACTGACTGGGAGCGCCGTAAACTACCTCGTTTATCATATCCTTGCTCCAGATGTTCTAGGGTCTTTCCAGAAACCCCAGACACCCCATATCCGTCAGGTCGTCCTCCAGCTGCCGGTGGTGTTCCGGATTCTCAGGGATTTCCGGACTAATCATCCGGGCGTTAATCCCCGACTTCCGCTGCACACTAGATCCTACCATCACTACCGACATGTTCCGTCCTTACTTCCGCTAACCTTCCGTCACCAATTCTGCTAATTTTCCGCTAACTGGTTCCGCTAATCTTCCGTCCTACTTTCCGGTGTGATCGGCACCAGCCTCTCCTTCTCTCCCTAACGCGTTCCTATCTCACCACACTTTCACTTACTAAGCGCCATCGCGATAATCACGCGGAGAAAGAGAAAGAATGGAGGAGACAGCGGGGGTTAAGTAGTTTTTGGTCTGCCGTTCCCGTAAGTTCCCTAGCCGGACTAGGCTCTAGGGCCTACTCGGCCAGAACTTTCCGGTTTCCGGATTAGGGTTAGGGTTTCCAGATCCGAATGTAACCCTAATTACAGTTTAAGGTTTTCCGTAAAGGTTCTAATTCCTATTTCTGGTTTTGGGCTTCCTATTCCCTACCTATTATAGAAAATTTGAAAATTTCTACTCTATATAATTACTATTGTCTATTATTTCTATTTATCTAGATGTTGCGTACTTCCACAGGTATTCGGAGCAGGAAGCATCCACGAAACCAAATTCTTTGTAGTCCCTAGCAGCTGCTCCACCTCCTCGCCTAAATGTGGTCTCCTGAAAATGAGTTCTGCATCTAGGTCGACCGCAAGCAAGTCGTTCACGTTCTTGGCACTCAACTTGGCTTGCAGCCGAGTCTTAGCGGCTTGAAATGACCTCACATACGCTGCCGAATGAACGTCAACCGAGGAGCCTGCACTCGTCCGTTCCTGGCAATTCTTCACCAACTCAGTCATCCACGAATATGATCCGAATTCATTATGCAACTGCGCCAAACACTACTGCATCTCACTCAACGAACTCATGGACTTCTGAGATGTAACGCAATCGCAATTGCAGAGATTCTCATGTAACCCGGAACTCAACGACTTGCCTTCCATTTTTCTCTCCAATGTGCCGCGAATATTGGAGTTCTCATTTCGAATAGCAAGCCTGCATTCCAAGTGGGCATAGTACAACAGAATTCTTGCGCTATAGTTAGCAACCAACAAGTACGCTGCAGACGGATCCACAAGAAATAAATTGCTGCGTACCAGAATTTCTGTTAGAAGATTTTCACTTCCGATGAAACAAGCCTTGTTCCAAAGAAATTCGAATCGCATAGGATTCACGTACTCCTTGTGCACCAAACCAGTCTGAAGAAAGAAGACGTCTCTTTCCCACACATACGCTTCCTCAAGACTACGTGTGTGTGGAAGTAACTTTTGTAATTTGTCAAGACTTTTGAAGGTCACGGACTACGGTTGGCTGCCGACAAAACCAGCTTCCATTGACTCTTTGTCCATCGCAAAAACATTCAAGCCGTCGTCGTCTGAGAAGTCCCTCATGTACGCGAAGTCCAAATAAAACCTCCTCAGTGTAGTTAACTCTTGCAATGTCTCTCGCTTGTACTCCTCCAAGTTCTGACGATTGCCCTTCTCCATGTACATAGATTTCTCTATTTTCAATACTTTCTGTTCCGCGACCGATAACTTCCCTTTCGAAGTGGCGGCCTTCCCTTCAAGTCGCCTCATTTTTAACTCTGAATCTGCTGCTTCAATCTGCAAATTCTTGACAATGAGACGAAGTGCATCCATCTCTTGCTGCTTTTGCCAAATGCCTAACTCCACCTCCTCTAGTCTTGCGGTGTCTACTACACTTTCTTCTCTCAGCCTATATACCTCAAACTCCGCTTTCTTCGTGGACATGCTTGACTTTTCTAATTGTGTTCGGTATTGCTCCAACTGCGTCTTCAAGTCTACATTGGCCGCAAGTAATGCCTTCTTCTCCCCGTCGGGACCACCTTTATCTCGGGCGACCAGCCAACTCTAGAATTCGTGAAGCAGAGTAACCTCCGGTTTATTTGTTAGTTCAAATGCTTTCGAGGATGACAAACATTCCGGATCCTTCTGATTGTCTGGATCTTTTTTCAAAGCAATTGGCTGTAACGCAATCTTCGGACACAAGGCATTGACCAAAGTAAAGATGTAAGACGCGCAACTCCCCCTGATTGCATTTGAAATCAACCAAGTCCTTGTGCATAATTCGCGATAGTGGAACAACCCAGTTTATGCGCACTCCTTGTCTGATTGCCATTGCCGCCCTCAAAGTTCCACGATCCACGACAGATGGAGACAGCTGCAAGAGCAAGTAATTCTGTACAAGTTCAACCCACGCTCTCTAGTGTGGACGAACATCCTCTAATTTAATGTCTTCGCTTTCCAATTCGGACAGGCAGTAAGGATCGGGATTGGAAAAGCAAACCTCAACTGCGTACGTGTAGTCATTCTTCACCACCGACAATGACAAACCAGAGTCAGGGAGGCTCAGATTCTTTGTAATAGAAGCAGATGTCAACGGGACAGAAGTTCCTCTCACCAAACTCTTCCTTTGTGGCGGATTGTAATTCACGACAAATGACTCGATGGAATGCACGTCTGCGTCATGATTCCAATTGGAAATGAGCTCCACAAATTTATCCAAACCCGATGCCACCAAAGCCCCACATAGATCGAAAGCTTAAACACGCACTGCACCTAACGAATCGAGCTCCTCTTCTGCTGCCAATTTGCTGCGATCAAAACACGGCAAAGGCATGAATGTCCCTTCCAAATGAGGCAAGGCAATTGCCCATACAGTAGAGCTTCCCAACGCTTGTTTGTCCTCTGACATTTCTCTCCGTACTCTCCGTGAAAGTCCTTCATTTCCACATCCTCCACATCACAAATTGACAACGTCTCCATCATATGCGTAGACAAAGCGGTCTCTCTGGCGCGCAATGGCAGAAATCAATAGTCAATTTGAAGCGCAAGTAAAACAAACTGAACTAAAACCCTGAATGTGTCCGGAGATCCACCCAGGAAGAGAGAAATTGCGCATGAAAATCACTAGAAATGCAGATGATTGCATAATCAAAGTAGCGACAAATGCGACAACCCATGTGACCTATTAAAACTGAGAGTACTTTCAATTCGGAATAGGAATTGCAATAGTAATTCTCAGTACGATAATTTCGAATGACAAATTACACAAAATTGCTACTCAAATACAGACGCCTGGAACCCTAAACTAGCAAAGAATCTAATTGGGCGCGAGGTGTGCATATGAGGAAGTAAATTATGAACTGAAGTGCATTGTTGACCAACCAAAACAGTGCGGCGTATCAGCTAGTAGAAAAAGGAGTTGAAATTACTTGCAAATTGAAGGAGCGCAGCACCTTCCGTCCTTCTTCACAATAATCACGACTTCAGAAACGGTCGCCTATGAATTTGCATGAAGTTTGAGCTTCCTTTGTTTGCGATGTTCACTATGCAGTAAAGTGTAAGCATGTCAGCAACAACAGTCAATCTTCACTTTGTGCCATCTTTTGACGTCCTTGGCGGTGTGACAACCGTCCTGGTGTACACCACTTAAGCGTACATTTCAAAATTTACATAATTTCAACATCATTCTACGTTGTCATCTGACATATGAACTTTCACTCGAACATCAGAACCGTACTCTATAGTTGCTGGATTTATGATTACCGTGTTCTTAACCAAAAAGTGTACATTCATGTACATGTACGATAATAAGAAAAATTTGACTGACAATTTAACCAACGAATTATGTATTCATCAATTTTACCTTAGAATTAATTTTTTTTTCCACTATCATCCTTCCTATATATTTAAAAAAAAAAAAAAAAATTATGTATGTAATGTTACAGTGCAAGTTATTTGCTGTAAGTAATAGTAAAAAAATTTGTATATGTTTTGAGAACTATTGGTTACCCCGTATGTGTCCTTTGTCCCTTTTGAGGACGAATGGGATTTCTATCATGTACAGAAGGGCTGAATTTTTGCTATGTTCTTTTGGGAATTTCTTTTCAAGTTAAATAAGTTGATAAGCTTTGTGAGAGTATAATTTTTTATTAAATCCGTTTAGAGAACAAAAGTTAATATGTCCAAAGAAGCTCAAAACAAAAGACGAGGGTCAAAAAAATAAAATTTCAACATTCAATAATTTCAAGAATGAAATTTTGTCCTTTACAAACTATATTTTTCTCTACATGTACTGATTTGATTCATTCCGTTTGGGTTAGTAATGGAAAAGTTATGGACTATCTTCTTATTTGGGCAATTACAACATCTTTTTTAAAGAAAAGAATTTGTAGTATTGATTTTCAAATGCCATTTCTTCAATTTCAAGAAGGATAAAAGTTCAAGGAGTTTTTATTTTCTTGGTAGAACAATCTTACCAACAATTATTAGTGCTTTTTAATTACAGCTAAAACATATTAATATTTTCGTTTCTCCTTCTACGTTGTACCTAACTGTATTCAATAAGTAACTCTAAAGATCAATTATTCACTATGAAGATTAAAAACTTACAACTGTATGGGGAAAAAAATTTAATTTTCAAATATTGAACTATTCTTATGGGTAACACCTTACGTTTTCATGGGAAAAATAATAAGTTCCAATTTATAGCTTTTTGCTAGAGAAATGGAAGTCACTTTTGTGGAATCTTGAGAAAAAAGCCTTGGTTCTTTAAGGGTTACATTTATGTACAAATTGTTGGATGTATTATTTTATGGTTTTTTTAAAAATGGAGTTATTTAAAATAAAAAAATATTCATGTACAAGTAAATTTTTACATTTAGTATGTACAAATTAGTTATTGTTTACTTAGCTTTGGTTTTTTAGACAAGGTAAATAAATACCTACTATTTTAAAATCTTATAACCATTGTCTTATTCAATTAGTGTAGGTTCATTGTTTTAAAATAAGTTGTATCATTCAAATAATTTATAGAAAAGTATCATGTTTCTAGATAAGCAATATTTTGTTTTTGTTTCATTTTTTAGGCATTAGAAATTGTCCTATATGTTAACGCCTACAGGACAGACTTGCATTCTATAGCAATAAGATTGAATCTTACAAGATCAATGGCTTGTAAGATTTTGAGAAATGAATGGCCATTTCAAAGGTGAACCTTATTAAATAAAAAACAAATGAATGGAAGAACAATTTCTACAAAGATGGGGGAGGCTAATTAATTGACTATGGTATGCACACTCTTATTGGTTCATTCTGAACGACATTGGTATGCTTTATTGTATAAATCTGAATTTAAATTTCTTCTTCAAATGTTTATATCATGAAGTCAAAAGTGAAAAAATTCTTTACATTTTTTCTTCATCTTCACTAATAACTGTAAAAAAAAATAAGAACATACCGTTTATTTGAAATAACCATTTTATTCCATACATTTAGTATGTGCTCTATAAATAGAATTCAAGAGTGTTTCTCTTCATAACATAATGAAAAACATTTTAACGTTACAACATCAATACTATTTGGATTAAATAAGTTTTTTCCCACTCTTATATGCAATTTTTCTTAACTTTCATACATTAAAATTGGGAAAAAACTTCAATATGTAAAAGAGAACCTACATATTTGTGAATACTATGTTCATTTTTTAATGTATACCTTTTTACTTCAAAATTTGGCACATTTACAATTGGACATGAATATTTATATAGTATGAATTCACTAAATAGGAAAGAAATACAAATCTAATTTAATTTAACAATAATTACTTGCAAGTTATTTGAAATTGAAGTGATGGACATAATTTTTATGGCCGCTTGCATAATTGAAATATTATATTGTACTGAGTGTGAATTCTTATTATAAGGCAAGCTATATCTAACATCCACATTTATAGGTAAGAAAATATGTTACAAACTTCAATGGCTCTTCTATATACAAATTAAATGAATTTAGTAAATAAAGCACCAAAGTACATAATTTCTAAGAACATTACTAAAGTTATAACTTCTATGAACAAAAAGATATTGTAATTGGCATCCTATATGAAAAGAAAACCAAAAAAATTGTAACACAACTGAAGAGATTCAAAAACATGTTACAATAAAACATAATTGTCAATTAATTGTACGCTTTCAACAATTTCCATTCCACTTCAATGCAATGGGTTCCCCACTTGTTCAAAAAACAAAACAAAACATGTTCCATTCACATTTCCACTAATGAAGTATTACCGCATGGAATACAAAAAAGCGCTTTCGCATGCACAGTTCGGACAATCATGCAAATGATTCCGTAATGATTGGAATCATATAGCATATTAGCAGTGCCTGAAAAAACTGTAACTCAAAAGTTCTGCTGGCCTCCTAATATTCAGAAAATGGGGTATGCATGTCGGAAATGGGACTATTAGCAATCAAAATCTCAA
This sequence comes from Rhytidiadelphus loreus, assembly GCA_947034895.1. Lineage (NCBI taxonomy): Eukaryota > Viridiplantae > Streptophyta > Bryopsida > Hypnales > Hylocomiaceae > Rhytidiadelphus > Rhytidiadelphus loreus. Next base: position 63,842,413 of record OX344763.1, on the reverse strand, counting down.
GAAAGCAAGCTCACATCATCCAAAAATATTGAAAAAGAGTTTGTACATTGCCATTCTGGACTACCCGAACTTCTGGATTGCGATCTGTATATCATCGTAGCTTTCTTGGGAAAAAGTAATACTGTAAATTCATTTTCAAAATCGAATGGCAGATGCAACAGATCTCCTCATTCAATCCTATTTGAAACTTACATTCCTAAGTGCTTTCTTTCTAAATTGAGTTTTCTGGAAAAAGAAGAGTGGAACTATTGGTAGATAGATTTCCTCATCATGCATGCGGGTGCCTTTTTGTCAAGCAAGAGCACTGTCTCGGCTTCGACGAATAGATACAACGAAACGTGAAATCCCGACAAGGGTAAATGTCAAGTTGTCTCCTTGCATTGCACCGCAGCTTCTGAAGACGTCTCTCCAGCCTCTAGAGAACGAGACTTTCGAGACTCCAATACGACTGACCTCAACATATACTCCCACACGCCAGAGCACATTGTCTCCTTCTTTGCTCATGGTGACCTCTTCTTCAAGATGTTGTCCATGCGAACGCACAAACCAAGCAAGCAATGTCTGAACATTCACAAAAACGTTCTTAGTAAAAGTAGAAACAAATTTGTGAAATGGAAGTGAGATTATGAGGCGCTGATGAAATCGCGTATCGCACATCAACTGGTGCTTCATTACCGAACTCGTTCCTGAAGGGTCCAAATTAGATAGGAATTGGAACTTCAGTTCACGATATTTCAACAAAGTTCTGTAACCTCATGAAAAGAGTAGTGGGAATATGAATTCAATAAACTCATCTAGAATATTACACTCCATTGAAGTGATTGAATTCATTTTCATTTTGTAAAACAGTAGTCACTAAAGTTGAACTAATGTACCTACATGCGCTTAAGTCCACAAATACACAGAAGCGTATGAGAATATCGTAAGTCATTTTCATGACAACATCTATTTCACCGATTGCAGAAATTAAGTGAATACACTGACCAGACGTGCGTATGTGGTCTTCTTCACTATTCGGGAAAAAAACATGACGTAGCCTCCAGCGCTTCCGTCTATAGGTGCCACACTCGTTGCCATTTTCGATTTCGATGACTGATCAAAGCAGTGTTTCTACTATGGGTATGTTTGAGCGGTTCACAGTAATGAAGAGAAGCGCGAAATTTTTAGACGAAGACGACTTAGTAGAAGAGGAATTAGGCGGGTTTGGTAAATAAGACTGAATTCAAAATGTACTGGCCCAAATTAGAGTACAGTAATGGTGTTGCATTAGGGGCTAAAATGGAATGAAATCATTCGTAATCATACTCCCTAAGAAGCAGCTGTACGAATTGCGGTCTTGTGCACTGCATTCATTATCCAGGCATACAAAGGCAGCTCGTTGCACTTTTGGCAGTACCGTCCCGTAAATATGAATGATTCCATTCATTTGTGAGAAACGTCTACAGTACTTGCCGTCCATAGCTGGAATTTGTGTGGGTGGATTGTATGAAATAAATGAATCCGGAATGAGTTGACACCTAAAGAAACAAGTCGTTTCCACTTCTGAGTAAGACAATAAATTCTAGGGACCTAACTACATTTGAAATTTATGTTTTGTGTTTGTGTAATTTGAAAAATATAAGGAAGCATTCGGGTGAATGATAAAAAATTATTTTGGAAATTCATTGAGTATTTTGGAAAAAAATTTGTAGCCCTCACCAATGTATTTTGTATGCACAGAATTTCGTCAATTGGCTAGTACAAAATGATGTTGCGTATTTCTTGTTAAGTGAATTTTAATTTCGGAGGTTTGAAAGGGCCATATTACAGTTGCATTTAAAAACAAATAGGAAAATATTACCTATATATTACCTACACTAAATAGTTAAATTAGGTTGCCTTAACAATTAGGTTGCCTTACTTCAAGAAAATCACTTTACAAGCCAACCAATCAACAAATATGTTTCCTATTTTTTTCTGTTTGTACACATAGAGGTTCATAAGTCTTACATGCATAAATTTTAATTCAAAAAACTAGTACATTATTGTAAAGAAACAATACATATTTATATAGTGTAGAATGTCGAGAAATTAGTGTGGGGCAACCTAATTTCACTATTTAGTGCAGTTATCATGTAAATATCAGCAAGTGTCACCCAAGTATCACATGAGTATTGAAGAAACAACTGGCTGTTCATCCGAAATGAATTACAAGTCAGTGGTCCTCTATACACATTTTACAGCAACTGATTTAAAATGTTATGTCATAAGAACGGATATTTCGTTAAAATGGCGGTATTATTAAGGCATTTTTTCTTTCATTTTCTAAGACTTGTATAGATTTCAACCACATGGTCTAAAATGTAAGACTACTTTACATGTCAAATCACATGGTCTAAAGTGTAGGACTAGTTTGCATTTCAAAGAACATGGTTTGAACTTGAAAGTGCCAAGTCTATGGAATATTGTCATTTCAACGAAATATCCGTTTAAGCGAAAACTACATTTACGGAATGTCTTTATAGTACCCTCGTAATGTCATAAGAATATTTTAACAATTCATTCGGAATGTCTAAAGCGTAATTCTGGAATGTCTTTCAAATGCACCTTCTTTAACGCATTCCAAAGACGGACTGTGAATAATGACGCATGTCCACTACTGGTGATACTATAATTATGCCGCTTCATTGCAGACCATATTTCCGGGAAACTTATATGTACGTTAACCATTTGTGAAGTTGTATCGGGTCAATGGTAGCCTTGCAATGTTTTTGGTTGCCAAGTTCAAGTGGGAATCAAGAAAGAAAGAAATTAAAAATTAAAAAGAAATTAAAATTAAAATTAAAAAATTAAAAAGTTCAAGTCGGAACATGCGTTTTCTGCATTTTGACAAAAAGCATGACTTAGAGAAATCGATGTAAACTTTCCATTTTTTTTTATTTGATTGAAGTATGAACAAATATGTGTTCTTTATATTTTTAATTATGTTTGATCAACAGGGATTTCGAATTGCATCTTGTAGTTGGTAGAATACAATTTGTAGTTCACTTGAATTTGGGAAGAAAATGGAGTTGCAACATCTTGTAAGACACACAGTAGAATTGAATTACATAGAGACTGTTTGCATTTTGTCAGGTTCCGTAACCCCTTGATGCCTCAATCCTTTTTTAAAGTTTGACACATTTTTGCTTATATCTTTATACAGTATTACCATTTACCAAAATGTCATGAAATTGGGCATAAAAGGAGGTTGTCTTTTCAAGATTAAAGCTTTACATTGGACGAATGAGAAGGTCGTTGGATGAAACAGCGCCTGCAAGCCCTCTGTTCATCGTCCAGAATATGGACGTCAGAGCGCTTAAGGGGTAAGCATTGAAGATGACACTGCTGTACTGTAGTTGTAATGCGTGGATCTCCGTTGAAACATTAGCTTTTTTGAAGGGTCCACATGTTGTTTCCTATTTTTTTTTGCACGATAACGTCCTTGTCGTATTAGAGTGCGTACATTTTTCGATAAGCCCTTCCAATATCAATTTCACAGTTCATCAAGTTTGAAGAATATGTTGTAAGTGCAAACGTGTAGGAAGCATCACATACGGAAATTTCGATGGAATTTTATGCTGACAGTTCAGTCTGTAGGGAGGACGTGGAAGAAGACAACATAGATTCAAGTGCACAAAGACATTTTAGGCACTTCAGTCCTGAACCTGATGACAACGACTTCCAAGCATCCCTGTTTCGAGCGATGCGTAGTTTTAAAACAACAAAAGAAGGTTCTGACATTATGTATGATAATATTGCAGTTCCTGGTTATGCAGACGTTCATGAGTTCCCTGGAAGAGGTCGTTCTCCAAAAGACGGATGGAAACACAACCCCTACAAAGGTCGTCAATTCAAAAGACGTAATAGCGTAGACGTTGTCCGCGGTCACTACAGTTACTCTTCAATTGAATTTGAGGGACAAGATCCAAAGATTCAGTTCAAGAATGGCTTGAACAAAGGAAAGCGTAGGAATGCATGCACGAATTCTACCTCGGATGCTGTAGAGGGATTGAACGATGTCTCCGATTATCGTGTGAATGTCCACAGGAATAGCACGAACACTTCTGCTCTTGTACCAGACCAGAATAATGTGTCGGCCAACAACAATGACCATACTGGAGCGGCATAGAAGCACTTTTAGCAGTTCTAGAGTGCATCATAGAGTTCATACAGGACAGAACAATAGTGCACTACATTGTTTTTTTTATAATTGCCCCCAATATAAGAGTGGTTTTTTTGTATTAGAGAAAATTGTTTGGCAGTTAAAGATCAGAGCTTGTACAGGCAAACATCGGAACATGGCTAGAGGAGCAATATAGAAATTCAAAGACTAGTTCCGTAAATGACATCTAAAAGCCCCTTAGATACCTCTCGGCTTCTTGTACTGAACTGAATTTTCTAAACAATGCGCCACTGAAACCCTTGACCTGCTTCTCACAATCGGTCTAGGTGTAGTACATGCTTGGCACAAATCCCTGCTTAACCGCATAAAACTTTCCAGCTTTCGCTATCGCAGTACATGCACGATTGGCGTCTTCAACTTCTTCTCTTGATTGATAGGAGCTATGAGTCACGACCGGGTCATTACGCCGTGTAAAATTGACGCCGCATAGGGAGTATAACACTTCTAAAATTTTATGTAGAATTCGTAGGAGCAATACCACGATGACGTACACCCAAAACATCTCCACCTACAAAACAATATAGAAAGAGAAGTGAGTAAAAAAAGACGTCAACGTGGCCCTCTTACTAATCTTTAGAGATGTAGGAGCTCACCGTCAACATTTCAGTACACTGGAATTGGTGAAGCTTAGTGTGTCGTTGGTTAGTCGATATTTGTGGAGAGTCTGGTAAGCATTACTAGCCAGTCACTACAGATGTCAGGAAGAAGGTATGACCATTGGGTAGGTTTGTCTTCCCGTAGAAGAAAGGTAGAAGAGATTTCAGCCAAAGTCTTAAAGTCTCTCGAATGTTCATTCGGCAGGTCGCCAATTGTTTGTAGGCCATACCTAACGAGTTGTCGGTCTCTATCCTGCGAGAAATGGAAATCGGAACCCATGTATGTTGTAGCCCACCACAAACTAGTCGTAAGTACTTCATCAGTGGTGGTTGGTTGGAGACGCGCGGTTCAATGAACTTGGTGACACGCTTCAAAGCCACTGTAACTGTGTTCCATGTTCTGGAGCCTCGGGAACTGATGGATTGCGCACCATGAGCGAAGCTTCACAAGGGAACCAGTAACCACATTTACGGTATGGTTTATTTCTGTGGACGGTATACCTGAGAAGAACCTTACATTGTGATTTCTAGTATGCAAGTTTCTTGGTGATTTTTTGGTTAAGGAAACCGTCGATATCTTCTGTCTCGAATGTGATGCAGAAAGGGGCTCCCAGTAACTTACAGAGTGATCCTTGGGGGGCCACATGAAGTTGAAATTGATGGACTAGTCTGGTAATGTTGAACGACAGAACGACTATGTAATGTTTTTGGTCCATTTTGTCCAGAATCCTGTTGGTAATCCAAACCGATGAAGAAGGGTAATGGTATATTCCAGGATTATCAATTAGTCGAGAGAGTCAATGTTGAACAAAAAATAAGAGTCGCATGTAGATGTAAGCACGTAATTATTGCGTGACGTGGTTGACTGTACTGAAGCGAAAAGAAAGAATCTAATTTAAGTGCAACGCATGTTCATGATAAGGTTGCCAACGCACTGTGACAACAACGGCAGAAGTAGCTTTTAAGTCAACAACCTATTTTTGTTCCATTTGTTTGCCACCAAGAAAATTGTCTGAAAATAGAGTTTATCGTAAATAATGGAGAGTGCGGGACCACGTACCTTATTTCGGGAAAATAAAGGGACGAAACTTCCTGGAGGAACAAAACTGAGGACGGATGGAGTTTGCAGCCGTGTTTTTTTCGTCGTCATCTTCATTTCTTACTTGAACCTCCTTCTGGCACCCTTGATTCAAATTGGTTATTCTTATACGATTAATTGTATCCAACTGTAGACAGCTTCATGTGAGGAATAATGTCTACGATGTCCGTCTATGTCATTTTCGATGTTTTTATTGGAAGTTCGGTAATTTTTCACGCAGGTCTTTGTCCAAATGCACTTATAGATATTTGTAAGAACTACTGATACAGAAATTTGTTGCCTCGCTGTATTAATATTTCGTTACTGCGGCACATTTTAGAAGTTTTGTTCGATGCGAAGTAAGTTATAGGAAGCGTGACACTTCGTCCAGCAGTATGAGGTTCTGAAAGTGCCATTAGATTTGTTGTGATGAAGGAAGAAGAATGTCACAAGTTTTGTGAAAGGAGGACCGCATCCGAGCATGGCGTTTCTATATGTCGAAACTGTTGTAAGTGTTTACTCATCTCTGACAGTATAATTTACTTCTGCGTATCAAAGAACTCTATTGCTAGTAGTATCTAGAAACCCTTGAAGAACTGAAGAAGCACTTGGCAATGTACCATTTCTGTGTATTACTGTATTCGCAGTTCTTATGAGGCATCATATTTGACTTTACTGCGGCGTTCTCAAACCGACGTTGTATTATTGATGCGGATGCTCACGTTTATACGGACAAATTTTATTCTGAAAGTGTGTACATTTCCTTCACAGGAGGAATAGAGGATGTGCATGTACCTTAATTGCATTGAAGTATACGTACACTGTTTGTCACTATTCGCACAATTTGGTTTCATTTTTCTCCAGTAATCATTTGTATGACCGGTCTAATACTGAAAAGACATTTAATTTTTGTTTATAAGAATATGATTTCATTAATTAATGTAAGAAGATTTCCTACTGCATCTAGGAGGAGTTGTATCAGTGTACAAGAGCTATGTCTGTTTTCCATTTGAAGTCTGCGAATACTTTCATGTACAGAAGTCTAGTATACCATTCGAACGCCTCAAAGACGCCACTGGAATTCAATGGCATAGGACTCCGCGAATTGATTATTTTGTAGCAGTTCCAAAATTTGAGAAAAGCATGTACTGCAGTTTTATTTGATATGTTGTTTTCTTTATTTAATGCGAACTTAGAGTTTCGGCAGTAGAGGAAAGTTTTGTTGACAGTGTCGGAATAGAACTACAAACTACTGAAAATCGGGAAGTCGCTGGCGTTTTGATAGTATTTATCCCATTTGATGTAGGTAATGACAAATTCTGTGGATGAAGTTTCCGCCTTGAGCGGAATTCAGTGTACAATGACGAGGAAGTTTGTATCCTTACCGAGTAATTGTTGAACCTTGTTAATTCAAAATGAAAATTATATTCTAGAAAATGTTGCTAAGTCATGACAAATTGTTTCACGTAGAATTTGTTAGATAATGTATGCTACTAGCATTAATTTCGCATACGTCTGCATATACTTACAATGTTGTTCAGTGAGTCGAAGTTCCTTATAGAGGAGTCATAGATTTCTAAATTTACATTTGCATGCACATTTTCATTTTAAATAACATTTTTTGCGTGTCTGATACATTGAGAATTTTCACAAATGCAAGAAGAGATGCTGTTCATGGCCAAGGCTATTGATGAAGAATTTCATACAATTTCGAATGATGTCACAGACATGAATGACCTCAGCTTATTGGATTCGACTTCTCGAATTGGTGCACATGATGAACAATGTCAATACGCTCTGAGACAAGTGAAGCCTCCTGAAAATATACATTTCATTCCACTGCTGACAGAAGGGAGACATGTTAGCTCGAAAATGAAGTATGAATTGAGGAATCAAATGGTGGTCATGCTCAGTGAATCTTATGCAATCTTAGACAAGGCTAACTCACTGAAGGAGTAGTGTCTTATTTTGCTTGAAGAAATGCATGCCAAGAGTACGGAGGTTGAGAAGGATTTACTTGTAGATGAAGAAGTCATGTCGGACCGTCATTTCATTTTGAATGACAGAGCGTCCTCATGAAATGTATTAAAAGACAGTGAGTAATTAATTAACAGCATATAAAATAGTATTCGAATTTGAAGACTGTTGTAATCGTCAATATTCATGATAATCTAGTACTGAAGTCAGTGATGTTATTTGTATCAATGTTTGTATACGACTTTTCTGTTTTATTTGCTGAGTTCCATCATGAAATTGTGAGCAAATTTTTTCCAAGACAAAATTTGTTGGAATGTTATGCACAGAGCATATTCATTATACAATTGAACGAATGACAAACAATGCGTACGTACGGAAGTTCATACGATGTTTAGAAAGAGTGTCTGAAGAAAATTATTTATTACACGCATGTTTTTCAAATGACTGATGATTTTGAAGATTAGTAATGCAATTATGTTTTTTGAATGAATCGGTATAATGCGATTTATATGAATTTCTTGTACTGGCCGAGATACTTGTTGTTTCGTGATGGACTGGGTTCACGGAATTGTAAAAATGGATCCCCCACAGAAAAGTGATTCCAGGCGGCGGACATTGAGGAGGGTCTGTTCATGAGAAGTAATGTCAAATTCTAAAGATACTTTCATTTTGACTTTGTAGACAATGTTTTCATTTTTAGTAATCCAATTTGTAGATTCATACTATATTTCAGTTCTGCAGATTCAGTAACCGATAAGACAGGGCGGCGGATTCAACTTTTATCAATAATGTAGTCCAGTACTTAATGGAACTTTAATGCATGTAATTTTCGCGTAAATCATGCGAAGATTTACACCCCAATTCAAGGAGGAGGACGGTTGCCTAGAATTGAGAAGAGAGACACAAAAATTGTAATCAATGGGGAGCTGCATTTAATGACATGAATAACTATTTATGGTGAGAGTACTGTTCCATCGTCTCTTCCGCTGCGATGAAAGGCAGACTCAGTTCCGTCCAAACGCTGAACCCTAGTACCTTACTTTGGACAGAGCTTCGAAATGGATTTCCTTCTGTAGAAGTTTTAATCTTTGGAAGTGTCATCAGACGGTTCACGTCTTTGAAATACAAGAGTAGAAGTGGACAGCGAGTGGTCAGTTGTACGTGGACGGCGGAAGACATTGACATGATGCGTTTTTCTTCATTGATGTATGGTTTGGAAACGTCTGGAACTCCATTTTCTATAAAAAGCATGCTATATGAAATTATGCAGAGGTGAAGAGTAGTTATATTTCAGCAATTCAGCTTCCCGTTTTTTATGTGGACAAATTGTAATGGTCCGTCAAAGAATAGAACATCGTTATGTCTTCAAAGTTTGCGTCAGTTGCTGTTGGTGGTCATGTCATCATGTAATTCAATAAAACTTTGACAACATTTAGTTTTTATGAAAGTGAACTTTCCTTGAATGAATGTATGCATTGCACTGTTTTCAGTGACCGTAGACGCAAACTAACTTTGAAACTATGGAAAGCAGTTCAAAACAACAATTTTGCGAATACCCACATTAGAGAAAGTGAATTGAGTAAGTAGCATGTACAAGGGAGGAAAACAGTTTGGAAGACGTGCGTTTGCGGATATGCTACTATTCACTTTTTGTAATAAATGAAAATGATTTCGATGCATGCAAGTACTGTTGCACATGTCCCGTTCGAAATATCAAATTCGTCTATTGAAAGTAGGGTTGATTTTCAATTGAATGACATCAACGACCTTCGTTGCCAAAGTTCAATGGACAGAAACTTCGAAGATTTCGACGAAGAGGAAGATAATTATTTGCAACATTTTGCTTTCCTACAGAAATAACATGCTTTTTTTGTGAACTGACGTTACCGAAGCAAGACAGTGTGAAGTTTTAGGAAGGCGCTATTGCAACGAAGGTAAGGCAACGGAAACATAGAATATCGTATGTGACTTCCTTGCATTAGACGTATGTTGTGTTTTGAAATCATTGCATAAAGCAAAAGGTTTGTTTTTCAACTTTGTTTTTCCTTATGCACAAAATACATGCTTTCACATGCAAGCAAGTAATAGAGAGAACGCACTCTGTAGAATAGCGGAAAACAAATTGAACCGAAAATATTGTAGGGAAGGCGAATAAATGGTCTCATCTTATTTTCACATACGAAAGTATAATAGTTTTTGAAGAACATAATATGTTGAACTTCTATGGAGGTACGGAGTTCGATATTCTTTAGGAATACGACATACTGCCTTCCCAAGCGATTGGAAGATGAAATGAATGTCCTCGGAAATTTGAAACCATGATTTCTTGAAAACATCGACATTGAAATTGATGTTTAATATTGTGAACTATTGGATTGCATTGCAGGGCTTTTCACATCAGAGTGAAAGTACATCGCGGTAGCGCACATATATAATAATATCGGAATTTCACATGGAAGAGGCAGTTCGTCGTCGATTTCCGTTGATTCATGTGGAACGCATACGAGCACGAGACTTAAAGCTGCATAGGAGAGACGAAGAAAGGGCTGCCAGGCAGGGCGTCAGTATGTGCAGATGTCCTTGTAATCTGTGTGCCGGTCGCAGACAACCATTTTCTCGGAGAACTATACTGAAACATTTTGAGATTAGAAGAAGGCATGGTGCTTTACGAGGATGGACTGACATAAGTTATATCAGCTTTGCAGAACATTACACAGAATATCCGTTATGAAAAAGCGATGTATTTTTGAATTCAACGCTGAATCATTAGTTCGTAATGCTATTTTGCAATGACAAGGAGACGAATACGACTCATCAGATGAGGGGTGGGAGGGCCACATTGGTCGAAACACACAAGCGTTTCTTGGTTTGCAGGAGCCCATTCAAGAAATTCTTCTTGATGGCGGACTCGGTGTTAACCGCATGGTGAGATCCGCATTTGAGAGAGCCGATGAAATTCATAACGCTGCAATGGAAGGTAACAACAATGCTTCATTTAGTAGTGACCGAGGAGTGCAGTTTTTAAATGAAGTGAATTTTTCGGAAAGCAGTGAAGAAATGGAAATTTCAGTGGCGACTATGTCGCCATCCGCGGAAGAAGAAGCCGACGATTCATACGAGGACACATCCGACGAATTGGAGGCAACAGTAGGCGACCCATTGTCATCTAATAGCGATATCGATTTCGATTCAGATGACGAGGAAGACGATTTGGAAGAATTACTGGGATGCTTACCGAATGGTGATTTGAACAACAATGAGGAAATACGCATCGCATCGACACTTCCACTTTTTGAGGGTGCCGCGCTTTCCATGTTAAGTGTGTCGTTACTTTTACTGAATTGTTGTAGGATACACAACGTTTCCAATGCCTTTGTGAATGAATTGCTAATGTTGTTATGCAAGAGCATCCTTCCCTCAGGAAACGTGTTACCCAAATCTGAATACGAAGCAAGCAAAATGTTGAAGAGATTTGGACTTTCGTACAACATCATTCACGCTTGTTCGAAGGGATGTGTTCTGTTTCGAGGGGACCTGGAGGAAGATGTCATGTGTCCAAAATGCGGAAGTGATAGATTTCATCAATGCGGTCGTTCATCTGTACCGGCTTTGGTTTTGCGGCACTTCCCATTGATCCATCAATTGCAGCACATGTTCAGTACAACCAAGCTGTCTGAGTTGAATGTGTGGCATCATGGAAACAGGAGTACAGATGGCAAAATGAGGCACACAACAGACTCCCTATAATGGAAATTCGTAGATACACAGTTGGAAGACGAAGCAGTCGTCAATAGATTTGGTTCGGATCTTAGACACGTGCATTTAGGAATGGCCACTAACGGATTTAATCCATGGTCGGAAAAACGAAGTTCGACAAGCATGTGGCCTATTATGTTTCTGAATTACAATCTTCCTCCTTGGTTAGTGATAAAAAAGTATTTCGTAATGTTGTGTTTACTAATTCCCTCGAAAGTGAGCGTGACATCGGAAAACTTTGACGTGTTCTTGCAACCAGCTATAGATGAGCTTCAGAAGCTTTGGACAACGCGAGGAGTTCGCACGAAAGATGCATGAGCCTCTGAAGATTCATCGTACTTCGATTTGCAAGCTTGTCTTATGTGGACATTACACGACTTTCTAGGTTATGGATTAGTAGCCGGCTGTACAACAAAGGGGTTCAAGGCCTGCCCTTTGTGCAGTCCGAATACCGTGTCCAGGTATTCAAAAGTATTGCGGAAGAATGTTTACTACAATTGCCATCACAGGTATCTTGAAGAAAATCACTACTTCAGAGGTGACTTCGCCGCATTCGACTACGATGCCAAACAGGACATTGATAGGGGTGCTATATCAAGCAATGAAACAATTCGTTGTGGAAGAGAGAGTGAGCATTATGTACATGACGGTGGAACATATCGAGAGGAAGATTTCCCTGTGAAAAGGCGTGGCGTGAAAAGGGTGTTAGCATTGTTCCAACTACCTTATTGGCGAGTGAGTATCATGAAACTGAGTTGTTGGAGAATGTTTTATTCATCCCTCGGAACAGCGGCATGGATTTTAGAACGATTTTTTAAGTATGTGCAGTCTTGTACAGTCGTCAATATATGTACTCAATTTTTCATGGGTTGTTGAGTATATGCAATTGTTCAGTTACAATGAATATAAGAATTGGAAGTATTGCAAAGCCCGCCGTAAGACGTGCCAGCTTTCGTTCCCTGAGAACTTCCTTCTTGCAGCCCGATTGTACAACACATCAAAAATAATGGTAGTGGAGGACTGCATTGTATAGACCTCAACGAGGAATGTTGTATGTGTACGTGCTCCCAAACAATACTTTAAGCAGCATTGTATACTGAAAGTAATTTTCCGAAATGCATGTACGCAATGCAATTAATTGAAGGAAATATGTATTTTCAATTTCTTGCAGAAACTACCTATTTGGAACTTGCTTGACATAATGCACATAGAGAAGAACATATGTGAAAGTATGCTGAAGTTATTGTTTGGGTACACGGATACGGCTGCCTCTCAAAGAAACATGGAGGAGGAGCATTTGAAGCCCCATCTATGGGTTAGGAGGAATATGGATGAGGAAGGTAACTTTGTGAAACCACCAGTGCCGTATGTTTTGACTAAGGATGAACAAAATATATTCATACGGGAATTAGAAGGAATATCAGTTCCTACTGGTTACTCCAGTGATTTGAAGAAACATATATTGAAGAAGAAGCTCGGCAATATAAAGTCCCACGATTTTCATATTTTGTTGTAGTTCATTATGCTTGTTTGTTTGAGACATTTAATGCATCCTGGACCTCAGACTGCTATCATCAGACTGGGGCGTTTGTTTACAATGTTGTGCAAGAAAGTGCTCTGCCCGCAGGAGTTGGAGTCTTTGCATGTGTATGCAGTAGAAACGCTATGCCTTATGGAAGTGTGGTTTCCTCCGTCTGCTTTCGACGTAATGTGGCATTTGCCAATCCACTTAGCGAAACAAGTATAGCAATGCAGTCCAATTTCAAATACATAGTGTTACCCAATAGAAAGACACATGTGCTTTTTTAAAAGATACATAAGGAAGCGCTATCGTCTGGAAGCATATATTGCTAATGGTTACATGTACGAGGAAGCTTTGGGGTTCTGCACCGAGTACTTCAAGCTATATACACATATGAAGAGAAGAGTATGGGATGATGACGAAGAACCGGGAGATTGCGGGGAATTGTTGTTGGGGACAGCAGAGGACAAATTACTTTCACCCAAAGAACGCCGTGCAATTCACTCTTGGATCATTAGGAATTCGTCGGCGATGACGGAAGCGTGGAGGTAATTCTGTTACACAGGAAGTTCTATTTCGAGAATAAGTTCAATGAATGTATGTCGCCTAAGAACTAGACCACGCAAAACTACAACTAAGTACGTCAGTTGTAGCTGATTAGGATTTAATTCATAACTAACAAATTGAAAACGAAATGAGTTGTAGGAAGTGGAGTTGCTCCCCGTAGTTATTGCGGTTATAGAAAAGTATAATAGTTGTAGTTGCATGTACAGCTCAATAAAGCAAAGTCTGATGAATATGAGAATCGTAAAGTGTCCATGACATTTAAGAAATGTGAATGCAATATCCATTGATTTTGTCAAAGTGGGTAATTTAATGGTGCTGCCTTTTAAGTATACTGTAAGTTCTGTATTGTCTTCAACATTGCAATGAAGACTGACACATCAAATTTCGAAGTCTATGAAGATGGTTGCAGTTTTGAAATTACCCCAATACTGCTTGATCAGCGTATAAGTATTGCGGGTTTGAATTGTCGCAATATAAGAATCTATACAGAAGATTTAGAAGCAGAGCGTAGTGGGAATACTCATTAATATAGGAAGTATTTTGATTCATTGTAACTTTTGTGCAACAACAGGAGGCGGATAGACAGCTGTACGAGAGGGAAGCTACAACGATGGAATTCGGAAGAAGGCAGCAAATTCAGTATGCAGCGGAAATGTTGAATCATCTTCCGAACTTTGTAAAATGGCTGCATGAATACACTGCAACTCTCATTCGATTACACGGCGTCCGCAATGTAGATGTCGAGTTGCGTAGACTATCTGAACTTCCTAGTGCACAGTTGGAGTCGTACAAGCAAATGTGGACCTATGGAAATCACTACCAAGTCCATGAAGAAGGCATGGAAAATGGTTATATAACACAAGATTACGGAATTGCATGTGTTTTTGGAGCAGAAGATGGACGCATCGTTGGTGTCAGTATGGTCGGAGTTCTGAAGGATATCCTAGTAGTCCGTTACTCAGCAAGAAGAAGGGTGGTCATGAAAGGTTCATGGATTCGAAACAGCGAGGGAAGGCGTCCATCAACAATGGTAGACGACTACGGATTCACAGTGGTTCAATTCAATGACAGAGTAGCCGCTGCTCGGGAACCTTACGTTCTGCCTACAACGATACGACAGGTACGAATTATTCTAGAATTTTTGTTTTGCTATTTCAAGGTGATTCAAGAAGTGCAGAAGTCTTGAGTCCACGTACGAATCAAAAGTGAACTTGCTATCCAAGTGTGCGCGCACACTTTTGTCTTCACGAAATGATAGTTGAGAATTGAATTCTCATTTTTGAATGAAAAGGCGTAGACGTACTTGTCGTTTCTTGTGCGTTTTGCAAAGTGCATTGCTACATGAATTAGTATATAGCACAATGTTATTTTGCATTATGATTTCGATCATTGGAGGAGCAGTCAAAAATATCAGATGTGTATGACATCTAGGAGCCAAACATGTCACTCACCGTATAAGAAAAGTTGGATGCGGAAAGAATGATATATCGGAGAAGGATATGAATAAATTACGTTATGGAATTCGTGGAATACAGAAAGTCATCTGATTCGTCCATGTTATAAGATGAATGCATGAATGATGTTCTGAATAGCGGAGTTTTGTACATTAGAGTTCGTGAAGAATAGCAGTCAAATTTCAGATGACATTCTCATATGAGGTAGCATTCGCTTTGGTGATTTGCAATTACTGATTTCTTGGTTTTTCTATTCATGAGTTCTACATTTTGAGCGCAGGTTTTTTTCATTGACGATTGGAGGCAACCGACGTGGAAAATAGTATTGCAGAAGGAACCTCGGTCAAGACGGGTTGTGGATGACAAAGACGTGCAAATTCTCAGAATTAGCAACGACTACGAAGGGCTCAATATGCCTGTCGACTTGAATGCTCTGCATTTCAGACCTGGAATTAGATTAGAAGGCGAGGCTATCTCTGAAGCCGAGGTTGCTCGTTTGAACGCATTGGTGAACGGAGAAAGAGCAGTGCAGGTCGATGTTGGCGCACGACAGGGATGTCGTGGAAGACTTCGAGGACGTTGATGAGTGAGACGTACATGTGTGTGAGTCGATTTTATCATTTCTTTTATGTCCTTGTCAATAAGGAAGTGCAATGGTCTGTGTCGTAGTAAAAAAGAAGAGTTTGTTGAAAAAATTTATAGCATGAACCGCCAATGTGATACTTAGCACTTACCGTTGTATGTCAGTGAGAATGACTGCAGTGACGGAGGAAATTAATTGAAGATCCGTGGAATGCGGTACATGTCGTTGGCGATGCAGGACCATTATGACTTTCTGTTCTGTGGTCTATAATTTGCTGCGCATTAGTTGATTGTAATTAATACAAGAATGACAAACAACTTTCTTTATTCGTTTTTGTATGAAGAATGAATTCATTCCAAAACGTCAACCCATGTCACAGGTTTTTCCGATAGTGCTAGCACGGTCGCAACTGTCCTTAGAACTGTATTGTGTACTTTGGAAGTGAAGAAGTTTTGCTAATGTTTCCGAACTCTATATCGTTTTTTGTCACGTAGTAAGAGTACAGTTTTCAGAGAACAAAACATATGAAGATCTATATTGATAGTGAAGACAAAGCAGTCGCTGACAAGAAGTGTGTTCGGTGCAGTTGTTTTTTCTTGCAGTTGTAGTGGACGGATATGTTTTTCCAACGTCATGGATGACGCTGTCGAAGATGAATTGTATGTTTTATATGTGTGTTGCTTCGCCAATGTGGAGGACGTTGATGGCCGTATGCAGTTTTGGACGCATGCTGTTCGATCAAATATGTATCTGCGTTTCAGAGGAGCACAGTATGTAGTCGATAATATTCTATGACACAGTTGCATTTTTCGAAGCTTTCATCGTGCGGTTTGTAGGTAGGATTTCAGAAGTTATTAGGTGTCCGTAAATGTGGTTGTATGGAAGCGCAGCATTGTGAGTGTTGTTAAGTACAGCTTAGTTGGTCAGTGATAAACGGTGAAGGAATGCAAGATCAAGTATTTGTACATTGCACAAACAGAAGCGTTGCAGTGAAACCGATGACATCGTCACATCGGTTTGGTTTATGTTTGTTTCATGGAATGGACCCATGTCAACAAATGGTAACATGAAGAAGTCATTACCGAAGGGGCACAGTAGGATAGGCAATAATTTGCATGAAGTCACTTTCTTGTACTTTTACTATAAATACAAATTGTTTGTAAATTGAACTACGGAAAATAAAAAATGATTTCATTGTAGACCATATTCTGGAAATGATGGAATGTCTTTTGTGTTTTTGATGGTAAGTGCACAGATTGTGCCGAAAAATCTGAACAAAAGAGGTTTTATACGTTTGTGCACATGAGTGTTTCATTTGAATTTCCTCTTCGAATGTAACATGCGGTGACTGCACTACAGAATGAGAGTAGTATCTTCGCGCAACTATCTGACAGTGAATGGAAGAAGGTATGGAAAATAACCAGCGACAGATGAAGAGCAGGCGCCGCGGGAAATCCTTAGCGGCATTGTTGTCGATCTGTATGTGCTTGTAAAGAAATTTCCGTTTACAGGCAGTGGACTTTCATGTAGTGTATTTGAGGCATACTGACTTGTACGGCTGTCGTATAATATATACGTCATGATTTTTTGTACAACCACTGATGACATTGAAGTTCATTACGGAAGTAATGGAATACGACTACATTGTCAGTCATTAATTCAGAGCGACTGTGCGTGAGTAATACATCATATTGTACATCAGTTATTTAATTAGCAGATGATGATTTTACGTAATGCTTGCATTGACAGTAAGCAATGGTGTACATGTGTATGCGCGTGTGCATTTCAGCATTAGTAATATTGAAGTACATACTTTGGTACTAATTAATTAATTAGAAGCTAACGGTCAACACATGTTGTAATGCATTGTTACATACGTATGCATACAACTATTGACTTCAGTGGGCGCAATGCGACATGTTCTCCGTATACAATCGATTGATCAATATTGTCATTGAAATGCCGAAATGATACTTAAAATACTAATGCAGCTATAGACAAAGAAATTGCAAACGTCTACGTAAAACAGTTGTCAGTCGCTCAAGTCATTCCAAATCTTGTGTTCTTCGTAGTGGAAAAAATGTGCGCAATACTATGGCAAAAGAAATCGTAGTAAATTTTAATTGCGGTTTTTTTTTACCATGTTCTAGTATAGTGTTGTTCTCGCAACGTGCATGCTGGAGAAGGAATTTCCACTGACGTTTCTGAACATTTTGTCACATCTTTCTGTACATCTCGTTCAACAATTATTTATATGCGGTCCTATTCATTGTCGTTGGATGTATCCCATTGAGAGGTACATGAAGACACTAAAGGACCACGTTCGTACGTTAGCATATCCAGAGGGAAGCATTGCGGAAGGTTATCGAATGGAGGATGCACTAGGATTTTGTACGGAGTATTTGAAGTAGTACAAGGGAACAACTTACCGTGTGCTGGACCCCATAGAAGATGCAACCATGAATGATGAGGTACTGCGTGCAAATGAAACAAAGAAGCGCAAACTGACCGAGGACGTGTGTCAATACGCACATGCATTTGTTCTTGACAATGCAACAACATTGGAACCTTTGCGACAGTGAGTTCCATGTACTACAAATCTATGTTGTCTTGTCCACCATAACCATATGTGAATAGGAGGCAATTCTATTCTCATTTTGAAATGTCCATTTCAAAACAGTAGTTGCATGTGTACTTTGTTAGAAACAACAATCTACTAAATTGTACAACACGCTTGTAAAACTTTGTAGAATGGGTAGCACAAGATCTCTGTAAATGTGGACTGTGTGTTGTGTAATGATTCGCTGTATCAGACATTCATTAGGACTGCCAATTACACATTGCTGGACGACCATGCCGTGTTTACTGTACTGATTTCTTGGTATTTCATGAAATTGTAGGCAATATATAATTGAAAAGGGATGTAGATGGGCTGAACGGGAAGCATTTCGTCAACAATCACGTAGAAGCCGTGGTAGGCATGCTATGAGTTATCCGTTCAAATTGAGAGACTTACCATGCTTTGCAGATTGGTTGCGTTTGTTCATTAGAAACGCCTTGTGTGTAGGTCAGCACGTGCATGTTGATATAGCACAGTATGCACAACCACCAGAGAGGTATGCCGTGTTGCATAGACACATGCATGCATTTGGAATGCATTTACCAGTACGGAGTTCCAAAGATGCCCTTGTCACAAGAGACTCTTGTGTCGTCGCAACATTCACACGCCAACTACGTTGGAGTCTTGTGAATGGAATGCCGACTGAGTGTACTGATGACTACGTTGGGTACATAGAGGAAATTCTGGAGTTGGATTACCGAAATCATTGCACCACAGTCCTTCTCTGCAATTGGGTGAAGCCAAGTTATGACATTCGATATCCAACTATTCAACGAGATTGTTATGGCTTCAGATTGGCTAATTTCAACCACATGGATGGCAACGTGCATGCTGACTCTTTTGCGTTCCCCCTACATTGCCAACAAGTGTTCTTTTCAAACGATCCACATAGACATGGTTGGAAAATAATATGTAGGACCGATGTCAGAGGTAGACGTGGCAAACTGCAATGTGCAGAGAGTATCCCAAACGTCATCCATGTCGGCATTGATGACAACTTTGTGGGACTGCAATCACAAATGCTGGATGTTGAGCCACCGAGGCAAGCGGCAACAGTGGGCGGGCAATACATTACAGTTGTAGAAGGTACTACTATCGAAGAAGGCATACCAATAGATGACTAGGAAAGATGAACCCTACGTACGTTCACATTCTTATTCTGTTGAACATATGACAGACAATAATGTTCATTTGCATATGATGCATAACACATTGTAAAGTTCACCAATATGTAACACGATAGCATTCCTATAAACATACCTATGCAACCACTAGAAGAAAACTGTGTTAGAATCCCTTAAAATACGTCACTTTGTTTTCGTTGAGTTTCCGGTTCAAAACGCAGTCAAAACACACAAAAAACGCTTTTTCTTCGTTTTTCTACGTTTTGACTGCGTTTTGACTACGTTTTGAACCGGGATCTTAGCAAAAACAAAGTGATGTATTTTAAGGGATTATAACATAGTTTTCTTCTAGTGAACTGATTCTATGATGGGCATGTCAGATCGCATGTATGGGTGCTACTATCAGCATGGTTGAGAATGCATTCACGTAGTTCAGAAGGTCTGTGTCTTCAACTTTCATTGCACTATAAGAAACCCATGTTTTAGGTGACGTTTTGTAATTTTTTGAGACAGTTTGTAGGTGACATCAAAAGAAACAACTTGTGTTTTTTTGGCAATAATGATGTCCAATCTAACATGCAGACGTTATATTGGACATGATTATTGACAAAAAAAACACAAGTTGTTTCTTCTGACGTCACCTACAAACCGTCTCAAAAAATTACAGAACGTCACCTAAAACACGGGTTTCTTATAGTGATTGGCACGCTTGTGGCCTAAACGGCACCCTCAATCTTGTCGTAGTACCTGTGCATCCTCTGTTTTAGTGATATAGTGAACATTATATTCAAAGTGTTGAATGAGTGCTTGCCTCAGCTACAAATGCTTGGGAAGGCAACAAATGACGGTGTTCCAAAACGCTACGTGAAATGAATGCTCTTTTCTATAATCATGCTCACATGCTTTGGAATTCTTAATATAAAACGTATTCTTCTAACGACAAAAGAATTGCACACACAAAAAAAGGGGTACAATTGACCTTTGTGGAACACTTATTTTAACCATTTTTGAATGTTATTCCCTTCGAATCATATCCTCCTTTTCCAATCACTATAAGAAAGTTTTGTTTCCAGTTATGTTTTTTAATTTTTTGAAACTGATTGTAGGTGATGTCTATTGTAACAAACCTATGTTTTTATATTCATACTATGTCCAACATAACATGAATGTTGACATAAAAACATGGGTTTCTTGCCATTGAGGTCACCTATAGTCCGTTCTAAAAAATTTAAAAACATAACGTACAACAAAACTTTCTTATAATGAATGTCCAATGGCGGAAGCCTTCATTTTATGAACATTACACATTGCCAATGAAGGAAGAAGCTTTCACCATTTCTCTATTTACATTTTTGTCAATCATAACTTCTAAATCTACAAAGCAATGTAACAAATCTTATATCTTCAACATGTTTAGCAGCATGAAATGACCAATTCACATATTGTACCACATAATAGTACAATTCCGTACATTACTTTTACTTTGTTTTAAAAATTTCCATAACTCTACTTCCGCATGTCATGTCTTTCATTTGTGTTAAATCAAAACGTAGCATACTACAGAGTTTTTTTTTTTTAAGGCACAACCCCCTACAGAATTCCATTTTTTATATATCAAATGAAACACTAGCACAAGTGATACCTTCAAAAATGTAAACCAAAAAGGAAAGAAATAAGCTCACTTAACTTGTTCCTCTCTCCTAGCAAGCATTGCCCATGTTTATTGACAACTTAAATAACCCAATAAAACCTTGAATTCATGTACAAAGCACGCAAAAATGTATTGGTGACAATTGTGACAGAAGATAGTCATTTTTGTTTCAATGACAGAATGAACACTCTTATTTTCTTTATAAATTTGGATTTCAATGATTATCATTTATATTATATGTATTCAAAAATTATGATGCTCACACATGCAAAAAACTTTGATTTCAAGAAGCTTCATATGCTTGTACATTTCACCTTTGCTTCCATAGAACCCTCAAATAATAATGTTGCACTATTAAACTATCCATTTCCTTACAATTTCCATATTATAACCATGAATAACTTCTCAAGGCATGAGTCCCTTCTCTCTAAAAAGAATGGAACAGTACATTCATAGAAGGGTATTTTCCACTAATATCAAGCATTTTCTACGAGGGCTCTTGAATGTCAACCCCACGTACAATATTAGGGACAAACAAAAATTAAATTTATAAAAATACAATATGATGAAAAGGGTTCCAAATATTATTCAACAATTGTACACGCTAGTTGTTGAAGATAAGAATTTCAACACAAAAATGGGCAAATATGCTACTATTCCATCCATCCATATGACGTTTTTTACTAGCCAGTCTGGAAATGGAACCTCCTCTGCGTAAATAATAGGCGGGCAGACTTTTACCTGTGTTCAAACTTTTTTACTTCAACTTACCTGCAGTCAACAGAAGTAAGAAGCAAATGAGGTACTGTCATATTCTCCTCGACGTCCAAGAGAGCTAACCTGTATTTTCTATGGTGTCTGCGGCAACATCTGCGTTTTGTTTAACGTTTCCTCGTTCTTCTTCTGACATACAATCATTCTGTACAACATAACTCTGAATTTTGACTCCCATGGCCGGGAACACAACTGTGGCTTGCTGTTCAAATAAACTGCCTTGTTGTACCTCTAACGTCCAAAAAAACAGGCACTTCTACTAGTGTGAATGAGAATGTAGTTGGATGAAAAAGGCCGCAATCCCTTTGTTCATCGTCTAGAATATAGACGTCTCAACACTTCAGGGCTAAGCCGAGAAAAAACCCTTTCCAATACCTGGACCGGAACAACCCTCGCCCGATATTGAGTTGGTATCCATTTCTACACTTATAACTTATATCAAATCCGGATGTTGACATAGAAAAGCCTATTACCACCCTCGTTTACAATAAAAATATCGAGGAGCAAACTAACAGACAAACACAAATTTCTCATTCGTGAGCGTTTCTTTTACGTAAAACAACCCAATGGAATTATAATAATGGAAAACATGTAGTACAAGTTGCAATTATTCATATTAAACTAAAGAATTTCTTAAAAATGCAATGGGAGGTCACTTTAAATGACCTTATAGTTCCGTGAAATTAAAAACAGAAGCACAAACCTTATCCTGTACTTTAATGTTCAAAAAATCTAATCTCATAAAATTCACGTAAAAAAAAATGGGAAACTTATTGTGCAAGTTGCAATTATTCACAAACTCAAAAGAACGTACAATCGGTGGTCACATTGAATGACCTTCTACGTGGAATTAAAGAAATGAGGGCAACAACCTTGCCTTGTACTTTAATGTTCAAAAAAATATAAAGTCATGAAATTCATGTCAAAAAAATGGGAAAATACGTAGTGCAAGCTGCAATTCTTCCTAAACTCATGAATCCCAAAAAATATGCTATTGGTGGTCACTTTGAATGACCTTGTATGTGAAATCAAATATTCGGGCAAAGACCGTGCCCTGTACTTTAATGTCCAAAAAAATAAAAAGTCATGAAATTCACATAAAAAAATGGGGAAACAAGTGGTGCAAGTTGCAATTCTTCCTAAACTCACAAATCCCAAAAAATATGCTATTGTTGGTCACTTTGAATGACCTTGTACGTGAAATCAAATATTTGGACAAGGACCGTGCCCAATACCTTAATGTCCAAAAAAAATACAGTCATGAAGTTCACGTAAAAAAAAATGGGGAAACACGTGGTGCAAGTTGCAATTCTTCTTAAACTCACAAATTCCAAAAAATATGCTATTGGTGGTCACTTTGAATGACCTTGTATGTGAAATCAAATATTCAGGCAAGGACCATGCCTTGTACTTTAATGTCCAAAAAAATATAAAATCATGAAATTCACGTAATGATACCATGGTGAATTTGTTTTGTAAGTTGCAATTATTCATGAACTGAAGAAGTCAAAAAAATATGCAATTGGAGGTCACATTGAACGACCTTGTACGTGAAATGAAAAAAATGGGGGTAAAAACCTTGTCTTGTACTTTAATTTCCAAAAAAATGTAATCTCATGAAATTCACGTAAAAAAAATTTGAAAACATGTAAGTTGTGTAAGTTGTAATTATTCATAAACTCAAAAAAATAGGCAATGGAAATGCTCCACTCTTTCAAAATAATTAGTCACCTTAAATAGTCATTCACTCTCATAATTGTCATTCATGATTGTACTTGTAGGCATTGAAAGTATGCCAATCATGCGGTACAATGATTTGTGACTTATGATTGGCATACTTGAGAGTGTTGTACTCATTTCTTTCAAAGCTACCTCCAAGTTTTCAAAACTTTAATATTTTTTTAAATTTCGACGTTCTTTTAATCTTTCTTCATGACATTTGACATTTCAAGCATTTACAATACAATTTATAGAGTGTATAGAATTTGGAGTATATAATGTATAAAAATAACTAAGTAGCTTCAGTTGAATTGAATGTAACTATTCATGATTCTTTTCTAAATGAATTTACAACTTCAAGATTTACAATTTTAAACCTTAAAATAAATGAGTTTTAATAGTTTGGGGAATTATATGTACATATAGAATTATTTTGAAAAAAAAATTCATACTACTTCTAGGGGTTCATGTATGCCAACTGAAGCAACTTTTTTTTAATGAGCCATGTGTTGTAGTTAATAAATATTGAAGCCCAAAAGCCATGGAATAAATTTTGGAAAATGGAATCCAAAAAGTATGTACAAGTTCAAAATTAGTTCAACATTTAGAATTCATGAAAATAATAAATTTATAGTACTTTTATGCATTTTTGTACGTAAATCAACTTTTTTTTAAATGGGCCATATGTTGTAGTTAATAAACACTAAAGCCCAAAAGTCATGGGATAAATTTCAAAAATGGAAACAAAAAAATATGTTCAAGTTCAAAATTAGTTCAACATTTAGAATTCATGAAAATAATAAATATATGGTACTTTTATGCATTTTGGTAAGCAAATCAACTTCTTTTTAAATGAGCCATGTGCTGTAGTTTATAAACACTAAAGCCCAAAAGTCATGGGATAAATTTCAAAAATGGAAACAAAAAAATATGTTCAAGTTCAAAATTAGTTCAACATTTAGAATTCATGGAAAAAAAAATACGTACTTTTATGCATTTTGGTACACAAAAGAACTTTTCTTTTCATGAGCCATGTATTGTAGTTAAGAAATACTAAAGACCAAAAGTCATGGGATATATTCTAAAAATAGAATCTCAAAATATGTAGAAGTTCAAAATTAGTTCAACATTTTGAATTCAAGAAAATAATAAATTTATGGTACTATTATGCATTTTCATATGCAAATTATTATTTTTTTAAATGGACCATGTGTTGTGGTTAATAAACACTAGAGCCCAAAAGTCATGGGATAAATTCCAAAAATGGAATCGAAAAAATATGTACAAGTTTAAAATTAGTTCAATATTTAGAATTCATAAAAATAATAAATATATGGTACTTTTATGCATTTCCGTAAGCAAATGAACTTTTCTTTAAATGGGCCATGTGCTGTAGTTAACAAATACTAAAGCCCAAAAGGTATAGGATAAATTCCAGAAATAGAATCTCAAAATATGTACAAGTTCAAAATTAGATGAACATTCAAAATTCAATCATGAGAAAACAGAATTCACAGTACTTTTATGCATTTTTGTACGCAAAGCAACTTTTATTTTAATGAGCCATGCGTTGTAGTTTAGAAGCCCTAAAGCCATGGGCTAAAACCAAAATTACCAATTTCGAATTTTTTTGTTCGTTTTAAGATTTGATAGTTGTACTTTATAGTATCTATCTTAGTAATTGGAATTCATTAGTTGATAATCCTTTATGATTTTTCTAGTATGGCTTTCATGAATTATAGGCTTGACTTGGATAGTATCTATATGATCAATTTAGATGTGGAAATTATTAGTATGGTTGTTTTCTTTTTGGAAAGATTGTTGATCTAGAAATTTAAAATTGTATCTTATCAACAATATTTTTGAAAACTATTTTAAGAGTTGTGATTTGATACAATTTTATTTGAAAGTACCTATCTTGTAAAATTTTAGAAATCAGCACAAGGGTTAAGTTTATTCTTTAATTTCCTTGTACATTATATGGCTCTACTGATATAATAGGCTTAAAACTTGGGAAATGCCTTTACTTTTAATTAGAAATTAGAAATGTTTAGTCTTCACATGTTTATGATGTGAAAATTTGTAGGAGAAGCCCTCTATAAGGATGTGCCTAAAACTATAGACAATGATTAAAGAATGATAATTTTTGGTTTTAATTTTGGAGCCCATTAGTACTATAGAAGAAGAAGAATCTTTGAAGTCCATCTTCTAATTTGCAAAATTATTGAACTCAAACGAATCACAGAATCCGCTAATTCATTGTTCTATATTGAGGTGACATCTTTATTGAAAGTGATGAAGAAAGGACTTTGTTAATATGTTTATGTTCCTTTATGCTTTGGATACCATGAATTTGTCGGGTGCGGGCGCTAGCAAGCGGAAGTAGGATCTTCCAAAAAAAAACAGCTCCAGATTTTTCTCCAAAATGACGCTAGCAAGCGGAAGCACAACCTTCAAAAATAACTGGGCTCCGGAGTTTTTTGGAGAAGGCGCTGGCAAGCGGAAGTAATTTGTTGGAAGAAAATCCGGCTCTACAGTTTTCTCGGAAAGGCGCTTGAAAGCGGAAGAAGATTCTTCCAAGAAAATCCGACTCCGCTTTTCTGTCAAGTGGAAGAGAAGACTTCCACAAAATTACGGCTTGCAATTCAAAATTCTGAATTATTTTTGGTGCCTTATTTCTCCCGCCAAAAGGTCTCTCACTTGCTTGGACATGCGTCTTCGCAATTTCTATTGTCATTTTGCAATCTCCATTGATGCTCTGTCTGCGCTCAATGATGCTTCAATTGTAGAGAGTTCTAGGATGCCGTTGTTGATGTTTTGGAGAAAAACGTCCTTGCTGGAGGCGTGTCGTGCTTACAAGTAAGAGATTTACCAAACCTACTCCGTTTAGTGTACTTCGTGTTTCTCTTATTCCGATGTGGAGTTTTGTCATTTATAGTGTATTTATGCTTAGAATGCAAGCCTTGCAATACGTATTAGTAGTAAGGAAGATGCATGTTTCTCTAGAACTTCTCTTCAGTATATCTAGCAATGTGTTTTCATTTTGATTGGTGTACTCTGTATTTCTGATGACATTGTTCTGTATGTGTGAATAGGTTCCCGAAATTGTCGCCGGAAAACACGGACTTACTCGATGATTAATAAACGACTGTGCAATTCAAGTCGTAGCGACCTGAATTAGAAATGTCTATGAACGAACGTAGCCACCACAGAATTCTAGATCACTATATTGAATGCAAAAGACAATCATATTGTTGGATTAATCGAGCAGATCAGGTCGTAACAACCTGAATTGTTGTCGTTACACAAGAAAGCACAAATCCTACCGTTGAGTGTTAAATTGATGCAAAACACCCAAGATGACTCGTGTATCGTTCCCAAAGGATTTTATTTGTAGTTTCCTCAAGATATTCGGAACAGGATGCAGAAAACACAACCCCAGGACAAAAGAAATCAGAAAATCAAAATTGGAAACCCTATTTCCACGCCTATAGCCTCAACTTACATTCTCTATGACACATACAATCTTTCCATCTTCCCCCAAATAAGGAACAATGATCGAACTCTACTCCTTTCCCGGATCCAAATCCGGATCCAGTATTCAAGTAACCTAATATGAAGTTTAACCTCTAATTCAGAGGGGTCCGCTCTTGGGTTTAAGAAAGGGAACGTATACCCTACCCTCATGTAGTTTTTAGTGAATGGAGCCTCACTATAGAACTTAACAAAATACAGAAAAGAATAGGATGCGGATTCTTCCTTACAATAGATCCGGATGTTCAATCCTAATCCGCGGGTCACTTAGGAATCCCCACGGTCCTTACAATACTACAACGACAGACCTACTTGATTCCAATCTCAGGAACAAGACCCAGCCGCCCGATAACTAAAAGATCCCATCCACTTTCATGTTCCTCTCTTCCGGATACAACAGGACCTCAATAGGACGTCGGCTAGCATGCATTCTCCCTCATGAAGACTCATCCAACCTAGGAACGGCTATCCTACTCAGAAGACACCCAAGAAACTTCAGCAAATAGAACGACCTCTAGTACACAAAGCTTTCTAAACCAAGTCAACAATTCCCAGAATCGGATCTAGATGGAATCCATGGGAGACACTCCTTCATCCCACACCTACAAACCCAGCTAGCCCGCACTAAACAATGATTCTAGCATTGCACGGTATACCAACAAAGAGTCAAAACTTCTCAAACCAACTCAAATGAAGTGAAAATTTGGAAATAAGATTGCAAATGAAAAATAAAAGTAAGAACGCCCAAGGCTTCAAACAAACTTCAGCCCCTAAAATACCACACAACTCAAACGAACCCTAAAGGTCCCAAAAGAAAAAGCAAAGGACCAAAGAATGACGCGTTTGTACTTCACGGGCGTATATTATACGTCCGTTGGGAACACCAAAGTATTTCATAGGGAACGATAGAGAACTTGTTTGAGAATATTGAATTATATTATTGGTCATATTTTTATGGTAGTAACATTTTTTTGTTTTTGGGCAACCTAAAAAAAACATGGGCAATTAAAAAAAATATAGTCAAGCCATTGTTTAAAATTTTGAAACCTAATCACCACTTTTTAAGGGTTTTGAAACCCTAGCCACCACTTTTTAGGGTTTTGAAACCCTAGCCACCACTTTTTAGGATTTTGAACCCCTAACCGTCATTTTTTTAGGGTTTTGAAACCCTAGCCACCACTTTTTAGGGTTTTGAAACCCTAGCCACCACTTTTTTAGGGTTTTGAAACCTTAGCCACTACTTTTTTTGACTCTTCTTCCTTACCTTTTGTTGTCTCTTGTCTCTTGTCTCTGTGAGTTCATTCTTGTTTCTTAGTTGTTGTATTTTGTTGCATCTTGAATTCACTTTTGCTTCTTAGTTGTTGTCTTTTGTTGCATCTTGCGTTACTCTTACTTCTTAGAGTTGTTGTCTTTTGTTGCATCTTCACTCTTGCTTCTTGTTTTTTTCTTCTTGCATCTTAATTCTTTCTTCTTCTTATTTTTTATTTCATACTTTTTGTTCTCTCTTTTTGTTTTTTGTTTCTTTTTGTTGCATCTTAATTCTTTTTTGTTGTTTCTTATTACCTTTTAGTAGTTGCTCCTTATTGTTTCTTGTACATCTTAACTTGTATTTGTTGTTTCTTATTACCTTTTAGTAGTTGCTCCTTATTGTTTCTTATGCATCTTAACTTGTATTTGTTGTTTCTTGTTACCTTTTAGTAGTTGCACCTTATTGTTTCTTGTGCATCTTAACTTGTATTTGTTGTTTCTTGTTACTTCTTAGTAGTTGCTCCTTATTGTTTCTTGTGCATCTTAACTTGTATTTGTTGTTATCTTTTAGCACTTTTTGCCTTTTTTCTTCTTGTTCCTTGCATCACCATTGTTTTTCTTCTTACCCTAAATTTGTATTACATATTTTCTACTGTTGTAAACTTTTGAAGATTGTGCTTTGTTGTGTGTTCATTAAAAATTAACTTCTTATTTCTTTAATTGTATATGCAGGCAACAAAATTGGAACAAAGTCGTTGGAGGCTACTTGCAACTCACTTCATATTATTGTAAGAAATATAGTCTCTATTGACTTGTGTAAATAATTCATTGTGATATACATATTTTGTATTTGTGACTAATAAATTATAAATGTCATTGAAAGGAGTCACATTCCTTCTTATATATTCCCTTTCTAATATAATTGTTTCTTGTATATCTTTAAAATCATATGTATTTGTTTTTAACTACATGAAATCTTTTATTCAATTGTTAAATCATTTTAATGTATGATTGCAAATATGCTTAGGTATCCTACAATCGTTGTATGATTTGTTCAATTCATAGTTCAAAATACATATCAATAAAAAAATGACTACTTGGAGTCACAAAATGATTATAATAATTTCCAAAAAATGACTAGGTGCTCTCAATATGACTAAAAAATATGACTCACTGCAGTCATATTCCACATGACTGCAAAATATGACTGACCATAGTCATATTTCATGTCATCAAAAAATATGACTGAATGTAGTCATATTTCACAAAATATGACTGAGCACAGTCATATTCCACATCATCAAAAAATATGACTTAACAGTCATATTCCACGTCATCAAAAAATATGACTCAACACAGTCTTATTTCACAAAATATGACTAACCAATCATATTCCACATCATCAAAAAATATGACTCAATGCAGTCATATTCCACGTAGGATTTTTTCATTTACCCGGGTAGCTCAATAAAAAGTAAAAAAAAGTCAAAATATACGCCTTATTGGCATACTATGGCTAATTATGGGTATTTATACCCCTCAACTTATATGACTGCCAATATGACTGATGTCTGAAGCGAGTGCTTCTAAACGACTGTTGCAGTCATATTCCGAGTCATCTACAGTGATTTCTATGCCAGTCATATTTTTTGATTTTACGACTGACTGCAGTTGTTTTTTGCAGTTATAAAACATTGCTTTTGTTGTAGTGTCGGTGAGGGCTTTGAAGCAACGTCCACTTTACCCTTGGATGGTGTCCTAGTCTTCCCTTTGAATTGAGAGGGCGAAATCTCATCCGGTTCAAAGTCATCTTCCGGTTCTGTGGCTTCATCCGATTCTGTTCCGGATCTGGTCCGATGTTCCTCTTCACCTAAGTTATGGGGAGACTCGTCTTCCTTAGAACTCTGACTTGCGATATTCTCGTCTCTTCTTTGTTTCGATGTCTTCTTCTTCTTGATCGTGCTTGGAGTCTTGGGTGATGGTTTATTGGTCTTGCTCTGTGGTGTACTTTGCTCTGAATTCCCCTTTTGGACATGACTCTTGGATTGGGATCCGGGCATAGACCCTTTTTATAACCCAAAATCCAGTCGGGAAGATGGCCTTGGTGGTTGTGGGGTCTTCACTTCACCTATAGTCTTGTCCTTTTGCTTTGTTGATGATGGGGGCGATATTGCTGGAGTCTTGGTTGGGGTCTCGTTCTTCCCTTAGTCAGTTTCCTTCTCCGTTTCTGGATCCGGATAGTGACCAACTTCCTGCATAACCTCTCGAAACTCGAACAGGGTCTTTTCCATCTTCTCCCCAAA
The DNA here is from genome assembly GCA_947034895.1 of Rhytidiadelphus loreus. Classification (NCBI taxonomy): domain Eukaryota; kingdom Viridiplantae; phylum Streptophyta; class Bryopsida; order Hypnales; family Hylocomiaceae; genus Rhytidiadelphus; species Rhytidiadelphus loreus. The sequence continues at coordinate 63,811,703 of OX344763.1, read as the reverse complement.
CTCAACTAACATCCCAACTACTTTTGCAGCCACTATAGGATTGGACTTATGGACTTTTGCATCAAATTGTTTGGCTTTGTTTAAGACATCGCCCGGATTACTAATGAATCCGCGGATCCGCTCAAGAGTGTCTGCAGATCCGGCTGAAAAGCGTCATTCCTTCCTTGCCTCAGTGGTCTTTTGCTCCAGCTGTGACTGGAGTTCTTTGACCTGATCTTCCATCTCCTCTATCCGAGCTTCTAATTTCTCCTTCTCTTTGTCTTGGAGGAGACTCTCTATCCTCTTGTGGAGTTCTTCCCCATTGATGGTCCCCATCTTGTTATAAACCCACTAATCATTGCTCTCTCTTTTTCTAACTAGGATCGATATTCCTCCAAATCCTCGATTACCCTTTCTAGTATTTCTTCTTTTCGGCATTCCGGCCAAAGAGGATCTGTCTCTCTTCTAACCTTATTAGGCCCCTTTCCTTTTCTGGATTCAGAGGTCCCCTCCTCTGATGTCTTCTTCCCTCGTTTGGAGGATTCTCTTTTAGACTCCTTCTCTTCCTCTCCTTCCGGTTTTGGACTGATGTTATACTTTAGCATGACTACAGTTGATTTATACATTGTCCCCTCCTTATCCCTCAATAGTTCTAAAGAATGATAAAGGCGAAAGAGAAAAGGACTGAGTCCAGACGGTTTAGACTTCCCAACAACCGCTATCATTTTATTCACCAGGTCTTGGATTACTATCCCCCAGCTAACCTTCCGGTCCCTTGATAGTGCACCAAAGATGGTATTGGCCAAAGTAACTGTGATCTGGTTTGGTCGTTCCAGATACAGTATCGGGACCAAGAATTCTAATACTCTCCTATCCCTGGACTTGACACAGTCAGCCACTCCATATCCATCCTTGGGATTTGGCGGATGAGAGAACTTACCATTGAGAAACTTATCCGTTCTTGATGTCATGCCCTCTCCTTCCCTCAGAAAATTGTAGACCTTCCTCTACACCTCAGCTATCCACTTGGAAGGTAGTGCTTTTAGGGTCCGGTTCCACACGCTTGACTGCTCCGCCACCAACTCCCGGACAATCTCCTCGTCCCTCAAATTCCAGGGCTACTTCAGAAAACCTAGACACCCAATCTGGACCAGATCCTCCAATTAGGTGCGTTCTTGCCAATTCTTGGAAACTCCCAAAACCACAGTCCGGAGGTTAACCGAACCGGCCTCTTCCCCAGATTCCGCCTTCACCATTGCTCTTGAGATGTGACCTTCTTCCCTTCAGGAGTGCTCATTAAAATCTCTTAATACTACAGTAGATCCTAAGGAAGCTCGCCTTCCCAACTCACTATCCGTCTTCCTCTCAACCGGAACCAGAATGCAACTCCTTACTTGCTCCCCTTTCAGTGCAAAAACAACCTCTAAAACACATGAGCGATTGTCCAAAGAAAATTGTGTGACAGCGAACAATGGGAGTGAATTTCACTAGAAGAAAATTGCATTTCAGTCAACACAAGCCAACTGATATTTTCTGAAAATTGCGTTTACTGCAACACAATTTTCTAAAAACTGCATTTTCTGCAATACAGTTTTTAGAAAACTGTGTTGCAGAAAACCCAGTTTTCAGAAAATATTAGCTGCCTTATGTTGGCTGAAATGTAGTTTTCTTCTAGTGTTTCCAAAGTTTCTGTCATTTTCCTTCTTCCCAGCCATTAGGATTCTGATCCGCATTTCCCGGAAATTCCGTCCGTTGATCGTCCCGCCGTGAATCCTCATCCCGCCGTTGGGAGTTCCATTAGGGTTCCGTTGGTTCCTACGGCCTAGTCTAGCTTTCACTAGGTTTCGGTAGGGTCCATCATATATTCCCGATACTTGAGAGGATCTGGAAACTATTTCCGCATCCGTATCTCCGGTCCGTTTTTCAGTTAGGACCGGAAACTTAGTTCCTACCTTAACCCTTTTATCTCTATAAGATAATTTATATATTCTAAATATATAATCTTGGTAATCTTTCCAATTGGGTCTCAAGAAATCGAAATTTTTTACCAAGTTAAAATATCTTACTCCTAATTCTAACTAAATACTAAAAAAACGGATTCCGTGGTTCCCACAATTGTTAACACCATGTATTCAACAATGTAGTCCTCGTCCGATGAAATCTTCGACCTCTTTTGCTTGGCTGTCCAGGATCATTGGTGGTCTTGGTGTGCAGATTAGGTTGCAACGACCTAAACTGCACAACCATATAATTAATAATTGAAAACGAGCAAAGAAGGTCGAGCCTTACTCAATAAGTAAATCACGAAGATGGGCATGAAATGTAAAAGAGCAGTCATTTTCCTTCCCTGTTCGTCTACGCCGTAGCCGACCTAAATAAATATTCCCTCATAATATTTCCATTGCAAAATGAAAAATAGACTCTGTAATTCAGGTCGTAGCAACCTAAATTGGAAATGTCTATGAAGCAATCTAACCACCGACTAATTCAAGATCAATATCTACAATGCAAAATGTTGTACTATTGATAGGTTGATCATGCAGATTAGGTCGTATTGACCTAAAGTGTAACACCCTATATTCAACAATGTAATCCAACTAAGATGTAATCTTTGACCTTCCTTGCTTGTCTGACTTGGATGATTGTTGGTCTTGGTGTGTAGTTCAAGTCGCTACAACTTGAACTGCACAAGCTTATAATACATAATTGATAACTAACAGAGAAGGTTATTTTTCTCTCCATAAGAAGAGCAGGAAGCAACGACATGAACTATAAAAGTTTTGGTATTTTCCTTCCCTGTTGACCTTCGTTGAAACCAACCTCCATAAATATTCCAGCAAAACATATTTATCGCATAATGCATACTAGACTGTGCAGTTTAGGTCGTAGAGACCTGATTTAGAAATGTCTATAAAACAATGCCTGATACGGACAACAAGAACCTCTTTTTGGTAACAAAATGTCCATTAGCTCCTACACACCTTAATTTACTTGTTCAGTAATTTTGAAACATCTTATTAAACTCCTCGTTTGCCTCTTCACTAACTGAGTAATATCTTCTTTGATTTGTAGTAATCATGGATTCCGATTTGTTAACGGACGACAATATGGACTTCTCTAATGATGAATACCAAATTCCCAAAGAAATGAATGTCGACATTCCAGTGTGTGAAGGACTTCCGCATTGTCTCTGGAATACGAAGTGCATCACTCTATACAACAATGAAGGCGTCCTTGTTGGAGAAGGTACTTGCGGACTTGCCATAGTGTGGATTCAGACCTTGTGCTTGGTAGCAACAGACCTCTTGGAGACACTCATGTAGTAGTCTTTGTTTCCAAGACACATTCGGAATTGGATGTCTCCCAAGAGCAAGTGTACTCCTTAGTTGCTTGGCCTATAAATCTTCTCCACTGTCGTGGGGCAAGCTTGCATGACCATGAGGCCTAAGATAATTTCAACCAACTCTCTTGAACCCGCCACCTTCAACATCTACTAGACCATACGTAAGTACCATAAGAAATCCTCCTTGCAAGATTGCCATCAAATCAAATGACTTATTCACTCAAGACTCTATCAACTTGGTGTCTAGTAAAGTTTGTTGCAGCCAAAATTGTGTTCAACCGTTTCCAAGGGACAAGATTCGAGCCTTCCGGGAACGAATGTATTGGAATTCAACGTTCAAGCATAGAGCCTTTATGAAAATTGAAGTACATAGATAAGTTCATCAAGACTCACGTGGCAGAAGGATGGTGACGATTGAAGAGATATCTATGTGCATGCAAGTATGGATGCATATTTCTGGGGTCCTAGAGGCCACGTTCTATCGCTACCAAACATACACGAAGGATAATTGAGAGGCAATAGCACATGGCAATATGGAATTGGTAAAGCCTAGAAAACACACTGAACAAGCTACTGCTACTTTGAAATGCATCCTTGACAAGGAAGCGGATCACATGCCACATCGTACACGGACTTTGAAGAGAAAAAGTCAAGAGAAAAAGTCGTGTTTAGGATTCTACCAGCTATATTTCAATGGAAGGGTCAGATGAAAGCAATCAATGAAACTAATGCCGCTTTTGGATTGAAGGAGGTTTCAATTTCAAGCTTGAGCAAGATTCAATCTTCAAGGTTCTTAGAGCACAAAGTGAAGAAGCCAGGAGACAATTTTGCTCAATGCGCTACTTGTGACAAATTGAAAGAGCTCAAGAAGGGTGCTCTTGCTGGATCTTAAACTGCTATGCATTGGTCCATTAGGTTGGACAAGCATCTTACTGTTGTTCGTGCTTACAGGAAGTTGTACTACGCTAATCGCTACCAATCGCATAATTTTCCGCATGAATGCCTCACAATCATGCACAACAAGATGGATCATGCCAAAACTGCTTTTTCGGGAATACATGAAAGCTACTTGTTGTAAACAAGATCTTCCATGAGGAATACGTGAACTTTATGATTGTAGGTTATACACACGACAACATTGATGTGTTGTTTGGAAGATGGAGCATGCTATTGAAGAAGGAGAACTTTTCAACAATCCCGATGTTGATGAAGTCGTTCATGGACATGGAGTCCATTCCCACTATTCCTCACCTCATAGAAGAGGTGCCCGATTTCAAAGGATTCATTGAAGGTACATTTCTGGACGGTGATGAGACCCTTGTTGGACACACAAAACCACAATAAGTGAAGTTCTATCTAGATTCAACAAGATGTCCGGTCATGAAATACAAATTGTTGTGCACTGATGTGGATTGGTTAGGGGAGGATGGTAGAGGTATTAAGTTGTGGAAAGAAGATTATGAGGGACGTAGTTTGTGGCCTTATGGAAAGCCGTTGCCAATTTTGCCTGTGGAAATGAGAGGAATGGATGACATTTTGAAAGGTATATCTGGCTTTGTGAAGTACTGAAAGAGGTTGTGCAATGCAAACGTTACTAGAAAATATTGAGGACGCTATAAGCATTTAGTACAGTATTGGCGTGATGTGAAGGTGGCGTTGCAAGAACCATTACCTACTTCTATTAATTTAAAGGACGGTTTTTGGCCAACTACTCGAATTCAAGCAACTCTAGAGGATCAATTACAAGATGATGGCGAAGATCATGAAGAGTTTGGAGAAGATGAGGCCTATGTTAGGCCTTTGCATGGACGCCCACAACGATCCTTTAAGGTGGGTCAGGATCTCTTTGAAGGCTATTTTGTTGCTATCCAACCCGTAGATGGTGACAGTTGACCGGTTTGGATTGCAAGGGCGTTGTCTGATTTGAACTGTAATCTTGAGAAGCCAAATTGCGTGCTCATTCAATACTTTTGTCCAACATCAAGGAATTAGGATGTTCGTGACTTCTATACAGGATGGGGCAGCGAAAGAAGTCTACGTTGAAAAGTTGATGAAACTGAACCACTGCTATGGGAGGAAACAAACACTTTGATGACAGCATGGAAGTCCCAAAACAGAAGAGGTACCCGTGAATGCAGGATCAAGTTTCCTATAGCTCAAATTGAAGTCATCAACCAAAGCTTGGCTTTGTATACTTGATTTTGTGGAATATTATCCTCAAATTAGTTATAGTATGTTAACTTCATACATTGGATATTGATTATTTTTTAATCTTCAAATTTATGTAAATATACTTACTAATACATGTTTGCACGTATTTTTTTCTAGATATTTTATGTTATTTTACTTGCTTAATATCTGTCTAAAGTCAATTTGGAAATGTAATACAATTGAAGAAAAGGATAGTGGGTATAACCACTCTTTATTATGTTAACGTGTTAAGCACTTGTCACAATTTTGGATAAGAAGGCGGTTGGTTGTTACAACTTTCCTGCTTACAAAGTTCACATAGCAATACAAAGTCATGTATCTCTTCCAGTCGCTCATATGAATTCAACGGGAATCGAACTCAGACCGCTTGAAGGAGATGAATAGCTTTTTACAACCAACCGTTCAACTCATGACTTGGTAATCAGCAAAGGATTCAATATTCATTTCTATAACTATAAACACAGCATAACCTGAATCTAAATGTATTTGGTGACAAAATTCTCATTTTAATGGAAATTACAATGTTACAACTAACAAATGTAGTGATTCTCAACCTAAATTGTCTAGGATTAACATTTGAATTGTAGACATGTAAATGGACAATATTATTTTGAAAGGTTTCCACCCTCTCAAAATAATGAATATAATGTTTACATGACATTGAGCATGGCATGACAACTAACAAAAACTTACTGCGACTATAATGAAATAATAGAAATGCTGCTACATTTGTAGGAACTCGTCATTGTCTTATATATTCTTTGTCAAGTACTACATTTTCAACACTAGTAAGCGACATTCAAAACGTAGTCATATCTATAATTTACATAGTGCGCTACTTTCTTGTCCTTACTAGTTCTATACTACACTATGGACATCTATATATATTGGGCTTTGTCATTGAAGTCTTAGAAGACTCAAGAGAAATTCAAGAATTCTGGTATGCACACCGAAATTTCAACCAGTCATCACTAATTGTAGTTGTTTAGCCAACCACGAATCATATGATTCATCCAAGCTTTCAAAAGGGTAAACACCATCATAGAACCATGACATAGTGTATGTGTTGTTGTAGTACACATCGTCAGTAGTCTCCGGCATGAAGTTCTGTGTATGGATGAATCCTTAGTCATACCAATGCATATACTCCTTGTGCAAAAACGCAATGGACTCTAGGTATGTTGAGAAATCAATTTCATGCTATTCAAACGGGTCTAAGTCATTAGCTTTGGCATACTATGCGTCTAACTCTACATCTGTACAACTCATATATTCTCCCACAGATTCAAAGTTGGACAGAGCACAAAATTGCACTTGTGCTTCAGTAGTTGACATTTTCTTGAACATACTCGACATATCCACACCTCTAAGTCCGAATCCACGATGTCTATGTAGGTCAGCACAGAAGTGGTCCTCCTCAGTTTCGAAGCCAAGTCATCCCTACTGATGTCAACTACGAGCAATTACTACTAAGCCTTATTGTTAAAACTGTAGTAACAGTGGACTTAAGAAGGTAGAAAACTCTTTAAGGATATTTCCATGTTAAAATATTCAATCATGTTACCTTATTCACGTATTGAACCTCCTTTTCTTCACGCTTTGTTGTTGCAGCAATTGTTGACACTTGCTGTAAATGTGGATGGAAGGTACTTCAGACACTTTTTCCTAGACATGCGACTACAACATGATGTCAATGGTTCATACATTTACGCATGCACATAGTGTACAAATTATAGGAACCTCTCAGTATTACTACATGTTGCCATTGTTGCTTGAATGAAAGAAAGGCAATACTATGAAGGCTTTGTGCCATTCAAGCACAAAGCAACATTTGGTAAGTATGACCTCATATTCTGTTTGCAAGACTCATAGAGCGTGTTTTTCTATCGTGTTCATGTTCTTCTAACATTGAAGGAATAATTGCAATACCATTGAAGACAATACTATTCATTCTATGTCCATATCAGACGAACCGTTGTCTTCCAGTACTAATAGTTAGCAATGACATTGCTATAAAAGCAAAGCAATCAATAGAATCCGGCATGGTACAAAGATCACAGCTCCAATAATATGGTCCTCTGTCTACAACAACAATTTAGAAGTGGCAATCACTTTGTAGCTCCTTTGTTTGAACAGTACTTGCATTTCAAAAACCACATAACTTGTGCACCTCGAACCGAGAAGCCGGCAATAAGACATAGTTACACAACATGTTTTGACACATGTCATTGTAAAAGCTTTGTTGTATACCTTATGCTATCGAAGGCAATTGCATTTCTATATGGTAATTCATGATGAAGGGCATCTGTAATGTATGCATAGTACAAAGACAGGTGTGTCTAAAAGAACGCACCTGATTACGTAAGACTTCTAATATTGTACATGACATTGTTGTACACTGCTTGCCGTGATGTTTTCATGTACAGGTGCTCGTCCTTGAAAACACGTCCGCGTTTTCGAAAACGTCACACAACATTGGATTAAATTATAGACGGACCAGTAAACAATAGCCGTATTTTTAGGAAGGCAGTTTACGTGTCTTCTAGCTACACAGGAAGAAGTCGTTCAACTATAGGACAAGAACTCACTTGCTCTACTTCAAGCAAGATACTAATTTATGCATTGTTGTTGAGCTCTTGTGCTTCAGAAAGTAGGAAATGGACGTGTACAATGAATTGCAAAGAGATGAATAGGTTTCAGCAATGCTAGGATGTTTACTTAATTCAGTCCACATAGACGTTGGTGTCACCGATTGCGCAATTCGGGTCTTCACAGATTTTTTGAAGCAAGTCATTGGCACTTCTGGACAGAGTTCGCTAAATTGCATTCTCCCTACTGAGAAAGACATGGATGGACAGAGGCATAGCACCTGCCTGAAGACATTGGAGAAAGGCAAATGCATTGCTGACACGATTGCGATGGTTCCCATCGAGAACAACCCAACTGCCAATTAGGTAAACCCTAAATTTTCTGAAATTTTCTTTACTTTCTAATTGTTGTGAACGGTATTGCACGCTTGTAGGTAACTCAGTGCACACTCCACCATTACAACACTTCACTGTTTGTCGACTGGCACCGCCGCCGCTTGTCCTTCGGCAATGGCGTAGTAAATGGCAATAGGGTTTTTTTAGTTGTAGATACAGGGGCCATTACTCCGCGGGGTTAGGCTGCAGGGCAAACCGGTTGTAGACTCCTTTGGCAATAGGTCAAGCGGGCTTCCACTGTTTTGCCGTCTCATTCGTTTTCAAGAACATTCTTAAAAGGAACCCCACTAGGCATAACATGAGACATTGGGCACATTGGCATTGTTCATTGTTTTCCCAGGGAGATCACTCCTTGTAATTTAAGGTATACACCTGAGTTAAGAGGGTATTTGATGTAGGGCTATTTACCTTCATTATTGTATTTTAGATGACTGTATTTTTACATAAAAAGCTATTGGAGGCATATTTTAAATACCCTATGATTTTTTATAAATTCATTCATGCGATTTTTATAGTTGGGCTATTTTACATATAAAACTTATGTGTCCAATTTTTTCATACACATATTTGGTATGCAATATAAAATCAATGTCTTACACTTATACTTAATTTTTTTTATATATGCACTACTAGTACTATGGAATAATTTCAGATGATAACAATTCAAGCCTAGTTTTAGGATATTTCTAAATTCTATGCCATGAATTCTCAACAACTTAGTATAGAGGGGAACAAGCAACATCATAGAAGCATCAAGCATGGTGTTGAAACTATAAAAGCACCAATACCAATAGTGTAACATAAACAACATGAAGAATTAGCATTAAAAAAACACTACACATTCACACAAGAACATGAACTTTACTACAACATGGAGAGCATATATTTAATCTATACACATGCATTTGGAATGGCTTAGAATTTAGGATCAAAAAATTAAAAAGTGTTTAAAAAACACTAGCATAAAGAAGATGATTCTAAACGTTTCCAAATATATGTACAAGCAGCCCTATATCAACATGTCCACAACATTACACTACACCTTCAATATCCTCCATCCAACTCCAATGTTGTCACACTACACCTTCAATATCGTCCATCTAGCTTCAATGTTCACAACAATCCATCTAGTCCCTGAGATAAAACGCCTAGAAGCTTCATCCACCTACCATCGCCTTTATTCTCAAGTAAAGTGACCACCTATAATCTGCACTTTGGTAATCACAACAACACAACCAACACATGTACACAACAAACTAACTACATGACAATTCATGACAATTTTCTTACCTAATTCTAACAATATTATGAATGCCCAACACATATTACTCAACACTCATTAACAATGAGCACCCTAGAGCTCCAAACTAAAAAATTTCTTAACCATGTGATAACTTACATTAAAACCCTAGCTTAGTACAATTTTATATCCAAAACAACACACCTATTCTAAATACAACATTCCATTATGTTTATCCTAAAATCTAATTACAATTATTAAGCATGCAAAACTAATTCATGATCCAATAAAAAAATACACTAATGACTTTTCCAAGTTTTAACCTACCTATGATTCTTTCATCTAATTTCAAGAACCTCAACCCATACTTTAATAATAACAATATTCATTAACCTTAAATATACAAAATTGATGACAATACTTGGAAAACAGGATCATGAGACCAAGCAATTGACATTAACTCAAAAAGTACCCTTGATCTTCAAGATTCTCAACCCTACATTCCACAAAGAAAATGGCATCAAAATCATGTTATGGTCAAAATTAACAAGTTTAGTTGGAAAAGAAAATTTGCTCTAAGCATTTCTTGTCAAAAGTTTAGAATTGCATACAATTTAGCTGGAAACACTAAATCACTATTCTCATATACTTCTATTGACAGACAAAATGAGGGCAAAGCATGATGAATAATAAGTAAATAGAAATTTAACTTACAGACTAGCAAGCTACCAAGGATGACCAAGAAAGGTTTTTGGACAGTAATGAGGCCAACTTTTCCTACATCTATCAATTCCTTGGGTCCTTCCTTCTCAAAAATACCTAATGAGAATACAAAATGCTCATAATTATTAAAATGGCTTATTTCATAGTGCTAAAATTGTTAAGTTCAAATGTTAAGAGCTATAAAAACTAGGAATAAGCAGATCTAAGGTTTCAGTCAAGTTCCAAAAATCCTAAAACCCCAAACCTACCACCAATGTTAAAAAATCTATAGAATTCAATCAACCACATTGACTTCCTCCAAATGAAACACCAATTTTAAACACATCCAACAAGAATTGAATTGCCTCTTGCATTAACATTTGCAAAGCTATATTCCCAGAAGGTATCAAAACAGCATTCACTTCCAAAATGACACACCCTTGTAAAAACCATTATGGATAACAAAATAACACAAACTATAGAGAGCTATAATATGAAACATCAATGCTATCAGTTTGAGCATCTAACTAGTTCTCATTAATTTGGAGTGCAAAAATTGTAAATGCTAAAGAAAAAATCTTAGATTTAAAAAAATAATCAACAACAAAAAGCATTACACAAGAGCTAAAAGATTTCTTACCATATTGAAGTTTCTTGTTGCCACTTACAGCAAATGAACCTAGCCAATGCCCAACTATTGCCTACTCCAAGCTACTTGCTGTCTCTTGCCAACTCCAAGCTACCTGCTGCCTACTCTTTGTTATGAAGTAATTTGCACTATTGTTCCCTGTACCATTGCCACAATTAAAATAAAGCAAGATAAAAAATGCAATGTCTGTAATCAGCTGCAAAACAAGTAACAACTAATCTAGAAATCCAAAAAACCATTTCCACAAATATCCACAAATATTCATCGATGATGAATTTATGAAGTCAAGTCATTTACTCAACATACCGGCAATAAGTGACTGCTTGTCCTGCTCTTTTATACTTTGTTGAGGTGCATTTGGTATCTATCTTTTTAGACTCTCGCAGTGCACCCCTAATGTTTTGAGTTGTCGTCTCTGATTTTTGGATTGTTTGTCCCTGAGAATGTCCTATAGTAACCAATTATCCATGCAAAGAATCACAACTGAAGAGTCAAAGGAAGCGCACTTAATGATTTAGAAACGGAATTGTTGGGAGCTTTGCACAGAAAAGGTCAATCATAAAATTGATATTCAATCAGCAAGAAACATGTTTCTGATTAAGCAAAAACATGCAATTGTGGGAATCATCTAGGAATTGTCCTCCCTGGAATTCATACCAAAAATACATAATCAAACTTAGGATTAATTAAGTTCAAATTCAGTCAATATGTGCCACAGCCAAGGCCACAGTTATATGACAATCTTCCTCTAAAGAATATATTTAATTTAAGTTCGCAAAACACTTCTTTAATCTATGAGTGCCCAAATAGTCAAAATATCTAACACTGAATGTACATACATACTCAAATCTGAAATCTGAAATTCAAGATGTATCTTGACCAATGAACATATATACATACTCAAATCTGAAATCTGAAATTTGAGATGTATCTCGACCAATGAACATACATACATACTCAAGTCTGACATCTAAAATTCATGATGTATCTCAACCAATGAACATACATACATACTCAAATCTGAAATCTATGATTTGTTAGTATTGATCAAGCACTATTGGAACCTGCATGAGTAATCGCATATTAATTATAAGCGATTCAATTCACTAGTAGCAGTCAATATCAAATATGACTCTATAGGCAGTTTAGTGTCTTAATATTGGAGCTAGTATCACACAAGTACGGTTATTTAATCCAACATGGAATGATGGATGTTAGAACTAGTCTGAATGTGGAAAAAAAAGCCTTGATCTCTATGAATCCATAATTCAGATCTAGGGCTTCTAGCAAAATGGAAAATTTTGTATTCCAATATAACTATCATTACCACTTTGTTTTGTGAAATTTCCTCCTTTATAATATCCTCTGTTAGGTCTGAAACTTTCTTGAGGATATTGTAATTGTAACTCCACCAAGAAAAAGCCCAACATTGAAGGAAAATTAGCTACTAGGGCATAAAATAGGTTTGTAAAAACATACCAAAATTGCAGCAATTGCAAGTTGAAAAGCCTGGGCAACTAAGGACGTTGAGCTTCAAAGAGCTTGTAGCAAGTATAGAGGTCTTGTAAATGTTCAGACAAAGCAAGTCCTCGAAATCTAGTCCTTGAAGGCCAGTCCTCGAAGTCCAGTAAAGAGGTAGTAGTAGCAAATGATGTAATGGTAGTCACTCTAGAAAATAGAGGTAGAAAAAGATGACGACTATGATCTGCATAAACATTATAACAATAAACATGTAACTCCAGAAAAGTACAATATTTGCACGAATAGAAATATTTCCAGCAACCATATTGCTAAAAACTAAAACACTATCAGTCCAATATACAAGTGCTCTAAACCCTAAACTGATATCCAGTGACTATTTAGGTTGCAAATCATGAACATCAAGTTCAACCAAATGATACAAAAATATAGAAAATGTTTCCAACTGAACATTCTATCTGGTAATATATACTAACATAAAACATTGCCTTCATGACACATTCTAGTATCTATCAGGCTAAAAAAATGTTCTAAAAATTGAAACATTCTTATAAAAATTAACAAACCTTGGAGTAGCAGATGAGTTTTCAAATCCAGTCAAGTTTGGACCCAATGAAGCAATATTGCACCTTGAAGCAAAATGTTGAATCAAAGCAAAACCTTGAATCCAGCTGCATCCAACACCCAAACCTTGAGGCCCACAAGAAACCCCAACGCCAAACAATTGCCTTATAACCTTAATCTCTAAATTGCAAGAGTGGATTGAAAAAATCACAAAAAAAACTATCCGCCTTGCACTGTAACACAACCAAAAAAATTCACAACAAACCCTAACAATCTTAGTTGCAGTGAAGCAAAGCAAAGGAGCGAGACAACCATCCTCACCAACCCTAGCCGCATGAGAGTGAAGGTACCAGAACCCTAAAACAATTCCTTAACGGCCAAATCTCCATTATAGTCTTTAGTGTACTGTACACTAACAGCTCAACATTTTTTTTTTAGAACAATAGATTCTTGCATGCTAACACTACTAGCACACTTATGGACAGATTGATTTAGACAGGTTGGACAACAAAGATATATCTCTCAAAATAATTCTCTAGATCTATTGGATTGTATACACTTTATCATGTACACAAAATTATTTATTCATATCTAAATTCATTGTAATATGAAAATTTTTAGAGGCCCTTATTTGTCAAAGCTAACTTATTAATAAAAAAAATTATTATATGATATTTTTATATAACCTAATTTATATATAATAGAATATGTAGCATTTCGTAAACCCTATAGTAGTTCTACATATAATATAAATTTTTCCCCCTTTGAATTAAATGGATCCTATCTTTTAACTCATGTTGTTTCCTAAAAAATTGACAGTGATCTCCCCGGGATTGTTTTTCCTCTGAATTTTGTGCATACATTCCTAATAGTGGACATTTGTTGAACTAGTCATTGTTGCATCTTTTCTCAATCAATTTTCAATAGGAGTCCTGCTAGCGCGGAGGTGAGTGTACATTGCCACCTCAATTGCATTTGTTTGGGTTGGAATCACTTCAGGCAGTACTTTGTCCATTGTGTAGTGTAGCATGTCTTTCTGAATTGTAAGTGTCATTCTATTTACTATGCTTGTTATCACATGTTCAATACATGACAGCCATGGAAACTTATTTAGGTCTTGGGCCATGGACTATGTAGTGCCCGCATGCTTAATTAAGGACATTCATGTTCTCATTTTTTTTTTTTTTCAACTTGTATGCTACTATTTGTTGTTCTTGCTCATAGATATAGGTTGTCATTATGTGTAAGGTACACATGTATTTGTCTGTGCAGTTGTTGGAGGAGGTAATTGTTGCTTGGCCAAGCGCACGAAGAAAGATGGCACTTGGTCATGGCAAATTGGTGAAGCGGAAGCCTTCTCCACCACGTGCCAATCGCAACGATGACATTGTAATATCCAGGATGCCGGAGTTCCGTATGCGAGGTGCTGAGGAGCGACGATCGAAGACGAAGGAAGACTCGCGTTTGCTGAAAGAGAAGGGGAGAGCATTGTCGCCGACAGCACCCTCAAAGAAGCGAAAGGTAGTTACTATGGAAGTGGAGACCTCATCAGATGAAGAATGTGACCTAGCGCTTATAGAAGAGTCTAAGAAGGATGACGAAGCGGACAGATATGTGTGTTTATGCGTGTCTTCTAAGTAAATTTTTTCAGTCATTAGTATTCTCAATAAGCTGCAGTGCTAGACGTCTTTGGCATCACATGTTTGTTTTTGTGTATGTTTGATGAAATGTGCTATGGAACGGTGATGTTGTTTTTGTTTTCTGCAAGTGGTCTGCAACTAGTCCTGACGTTTTCTGTAGGTAAACAGTGTCCAATGAAACGTCTGTGTTTTTCACACATTTTGAAAAACATGTTGATGTTTTCATAGATACAAAGACGTTGTCGTAGACACAAAGACGTTTTCGTGGACGTGTATTGACGTTAGGGTTTAGTCAGTTCTCTTTTACAGTCTACTTGTTTTTGCTCATTCACGCATGTGTTCTTTCTTATATTGGTCCATAAAGATGCTGCAGAAATAGAAAATTAGTAATGCATTGGAAATTGAGGAAAGCAACTATATGAAACATGATGCACAACGTCACTGTGGTAATGTGCTCTATTGGAAATGTTTATGTGTGAAAAACTGTAGTTGAAGTCTGACAATTTCGGACTGTAATGTGCAAGGCTTCCTCATAGTTGGTCAATGTCGTCGTCACTACATTATGCTAGCTTGTCAATTGTCAGTTGTTACTAGAATACTAAAGAGCTGACATTTTCTGTTTCTGCTTGTTGTTGCACCAAAATGGACCCTCCTACTTTGACTTAGTGATGGTTCTGGCATGCGACTATCTGATGAAGACAAGAGTGACGACGAAGACTGCAGCCCGCAGCCCATTAGCAAAGGAAAGGGAACAGAAGAGGAAAAGAAGCCCGTCAAGGACCTAGATCCAACATGCAGTTGGAAAGCACAACCATCCCATCAGAAGAGGTGTTTCTTCAAGCACTTATACAATGGTCTGCTTTCATTGATTATTTTTCTTGGACAGGAAATGCATTGTAAAACACTTTTGAATACAACTTCACTGAGTCGTTTTATATGCTTGAAGATTGGGAGATGAAGGGGGGCAGCTCCAAAGTAAGTGACAAGTGGATTTCCCCCATTGTCACTAAGATATTGATCAACACTCGATGGAGATTGAATGGCATGATCGATGCTGGAAAAGCAAAACCAGCGGAGGTGAATGACAAGCAATGGGACACGTTGGTCAGGAATCGGCAATCTCCTACTTCACGAAAAATGTTTGAACACATGCATGCCATTTCAGTTAGAAAAGGCTCCAAGTTGGCGCAACTAAAGGTAATAGAGAGTGATGCCATCAGTAGTTTGGTAAGTTTCATACCTTCTATCATGGGTAGGTGATTATGGAAGTTCTGTTACACGTCATGTGCACTATATCATGTCCAAAATTCTGTAACATGATATGGAATTGCTATTCATTGAAGAGGAGCGCATGTGTATTGCTTGCCTTCTACATGTTTCTGAATGGAATTTCTGCAATTACAATTAGAAGTGAATAGCAATAACAATGGTTGCATGTAAAATGTATTATAGCAATTACCCACGTGTGTTGTGTGATGACTATATGAATGACATTTGGATGACCTCTATTATGTTCTCAGAGCATAAGGTTTGGTCATAAACCTAAGCTGTAGGAAATCAGTGCAAAGGTTGCAAGAGAGTATACTCGACAAGAGGAAGCAAAGCGGACAACACTTTTGGATCGTGCTCAGGACATTCAAGAAATGAGCACATGTGTTGCTGATATAGAGGGGGTTCTCAATGGATTGCAGTAGAAGATGGATTCATCGCATGGTCGTTTGGAGGACATGCTTCAAGAAATAATGGGCACTCATCTTCCCAACTTACAAATGGCTTCCACAGATCTTGGTACATTGCCATT
This sequence comes from Rhytidiadelphus loreus, assembly GCA_947034895.1. Taxonomy (NCBI): domain Eukaryota; kingdom Viridiplantae; phylum Streptophyta; class Bryopsida; order Hypnales; family Hylocomiaceae; genus Rhytidiadelphus; species Rhytidiadelphus loreus. The sequence continues at coordinate 63,795,111 of OX344763.1, read as the reverse complement.
GCAGCCGACAGTTACTGAAGTGGAACCATCGTCTTCTGGTCCAAAAAGTCCCACTGCGGCCTTTGTGGATGCATTGGGTTTGCCCCACTGTACATCCGATGAAGACATTGGAAAGCATGGCTTGCTTGTGTATGCCAATGGAGAATTGCCGAATGAAGTAGAAGTAGAAGGCAGCGACCACGAGGATGTCATCGGACTTTACATGGAGGATGTTCCCGTAGGTGAGAACATAGACGAATAGAACGCACCTGGAAAGGATGTTGTGTCTACAATTTCACAGAATGATGTACCGGACGACAACAGTGGCTGCATGTTGAGGGAAGTGCGTGCATTGAAAGATGGGGTAGCCGATGGTTATGGCAGCAAAGACAGCGAGCATGTGCAGTAGGTACTACACTCTACTTTCCATGTATTGCAACATTCAAAGAAGAATTCCTGTAGTTTGCAAAGTACATTACTTGAAGCTCAATAGTGTGCAATGTATCTATTTTTTTTTAATGCTAAGGTATGTTGTAGTCGTTGTAGTCCCAATGCTTTTGAATTGGATTTCAGAATGTTTGCTGATGGGGCCATAGACATGTGAAGTGTTTACTTGAAGCATCAAAGTAGTGATACTAGTATGTCATAAGAAACTACCACTTCTGTATGAAGGCCAAATGAGGTAGCAACATTTCATATTAGTGGAATTTTGAAATGCATAGTGACAATGCAGACAATGTGTGTGCATGGAATTGTGGAGTGCGGATGAACCCATACAAGCAATCTTTTTTTGGAAGATGCAGTGATAATCCAATGTTGTACATTGCATTGCTCATATAGGAGGACAATGAATCCACTGGAGATGCCATCAAATGTCCTCATTGTCAAACCAAGACAATGCAAACCAGTAGTGCTTCCAAAAAAATAGTTGCTTACAAGTCTGCGAAAACAAGTTCTAAGAAAGTACAAGTCATGTCGAAGCCTCCTTTACCGGTTGGAAAGGTACAGAACGAATTACGTGGCATACATGTATCATATAGAGAACTGTATATAGGACCTTGCATGTGGACTATTTGCAACATTTAATGAAGGTATGAGGTTATTGCATATAGCTGACTACAAGTAAAATAGGGCATGATGAGCCTCCCCATTTTTGCAAACAACCATCATGAATTGACGAGTATGTTTTGCACTTGTAGTTGAATAATGCAAAACGCATAGAGGCAAGTCGGAAGAAGTAACTGACAGTCATCAATCATCACCTATGAGTTCATATTTGTGAAGCTTGTTTGCAAGCACTTCTGTTGGGCACTTACCACATACCTATACAGACACATGGCCATCTACAATTGTAATATGTAATATGTAATTGTTGACCACATTCTGAAAACGAAGAATGAGAAATAGGGAAAATGGGTTTCTAACCGGGTTATGTGTACAATGAAAATGTCAAAATGCTTCTTTGCAATGAAGGATGAAGCTGATTGTTGAAATAATGTTGTCATGGTATGTTGCTGTAGATATATGGTACTGTAGAAGAAAACGTGCTCGATAGTGATCGTGGTGGAAGAGTAGTTCTGTCAATGCAATTGCATAGGAAAAGTTGTACAAGGCAAGCAGAAACAAGCAATGCCTAATGTTTTGTTCTTTTGTGTATAAATTTTGTTGGAAAACTGTAGACGTGAACTTGCATGGTTGTTTGTAGAATCTATAATTAGTTTTTTCCTTTTTCTTCTACAATAGCACTTGTAGAATGAATGAATGAAAGCGAACTTCTTTAAATGACTTTTGTTAATGTAGCCCTCAAAGGAGCCAAATTAAATTGTCATTAAGTGTTTGCAATGTGTGACAGCTCTATTTGTGAGCACAAGCGTTGTATCAAAGATGATTCCCATAGCAACATTGCATCATTTCATATGTGTACATGTGACATTTCATTCCATGAGGTGTTGTTTATCAGAAATTGCGTTTCTATAGTTGCCTATGCCTTGGCCGTCATTGTTGGAGTGACTATTACGTTATTTCATGTTTATGGAAGCATGTTTGTCGTGTATGTGTTTCATCATGTCAAGATGCAATCCATAGCATGCTTCTTTGAATTTGTGATAGCCAGGTGTGTTGCAAATACGTACCATACACTCTCCCATGATGCTCATTTGCACTTTTATAGTGTGTAATCTTAAGCGATTGTTTACTATTTTGAAGTTAAGTATGGTCCGAACATTCTTACATGGCATGTATTTGGGTTTGTTTTCCATGTGGAAGCGAAGACTGCATGCGTACAGAAGAAGGCAAAGCTGAGCATGGCAAGCAACGTCGTATGAAACTTTCAATTTAAGCATGTATGGTTCATGTCTACATTTGGTACGTACGGAGTTGGTAAATGCACAACTACAAAAGTGAGTCTAAAAAGGAGTGAAAAGTATATTTGATTGCAAAATTGTTGATGAATTCATCAATGTTGATTTTTATTTCCACAAGTTCTTCATTTATGAAATAGCAAGAATGCCATTGTAGTAGAAAGCAATGCATAGAACTGGCTTTGGACAAATTTTTTCCAACAAGCGTTGAAAAGAAAAGAGGACATTTACGAAGTGTGATGTACCTTGCCTACAATAGTTTATGAACAGTACTTCTATGATTTGTATACTGGTATTTTTGGTGCAAGGTTTTTAGAGCTATAAGGGGATAGCAGCAAAAAATATTACAGCTACTGTAGTCCACAGTTCATTATTGATTGGAATACAACATCCTCGTAGAAGCAGAATTTGAATGTTTTAAAGTTATTTCAGAGATTTGTGTAGCAGAATTATTCTGACTCAGTCATTGTGAAGGATGCTGTTTGGAGTATGAGTGATAGATGCACGAATTCAAGAAAAACTGAGCTTTGCATGGTGAACTCATATTCTAAGTTTAGACTTCATGCACTTTTCCTTGCAGGAATGTGTGACATTAGAGGCTTCCATGGATCATTTACAAAGTCTGCAAGTCTGTTGGATTCCAACTGCAATTTTCTGATATGTTGCACTCCAACTTCAATCTGTTTTTCCGGTAAATGGACGCCTTGTACAATACATTAGTATATGTATAGGCTTTGAAAATGTTCTCAGAAGTTTTTCTATACATTTCCATGTCTGCAATCGCTAATCTGAGCAAGTGCAAACAAAGTGATAGTAATGTTGCTTTGTTTGTTGGTGTCTTTAGTACTTTAGGTAACATCCAGAGTATGATGTTTGTGGACATTCAGTAGTTTCAGCAGTATTAGACAACGATGTCTTTGTAAAGGGGCATGCATATACACACAGAGAAACTGTAGTACTATATCTAACAAGTGCAAATTACAGTGAACATTGCAAATAATGCGCTATGATTGCGGGCATTATGTTGTAGTATTAGAAGATTATTGCAATTGTTGTATATGAAGCTTGAAGGAAGTACTTTGCTAATGCCTTATTAACTCCAAGCAACGAGGATACACGTAGTTTGAAGTGTTTGGAGGAGGTCTGCAAGTCAGTTTGGGGGACAACAACCTTCTATGAACTACTCAACTTATATGTTGCATGAGCCATACTGCCATGCAACATTGTATAATGACGTCCTATAAGAGTACTGAAACATTTATAGTCGGACCACTTTATGCAAAGAAGATGGAATAGCCTCAATGGAGGCTGCGTGAAATTGCGGTCTGCTAAGGACAAATTGGTTGTCATTGCCATATTGAACTTTTGTAGGTCTGTACTGTAGTGCCAAAGTAAATTATTCCTTTGAGTAGAAAAGCAATGAAGTGAGCATGTTGGAAAGTTTTTATTATTGTCATCCTATTTGAACTACCAATGAGCAACTAATTTGTTTGCAATCATGAGTAATCAAAATACGTTCCTAATTATAGGAAGGTTGAATTCTTTTCATACTATATTTCTTTTGTTTGTACTATATTACCGTCTAAGAAGCATGTAATATCGTTTGGTTTTATAAGAGTTTGTGATGTAGTTGTATTGAAATGTAAAATGTTGGAAGAGTATGTTCACATGCCTTAGAAGGTGGGTAGCTCTGCAAAAGGGCACCGAATATAAGATTACAAGTGTATGAGGTACACCTCAGCAGTATCAGTGTCATGATTAGTAAACGCTATCTATAGGATGTGTTTTGAAATATGATGAAATATGTACAAGAAAAGCGATAGTGGCTATGACAGTGTTAGGGAGGATTGACATTGAGGAAGACATTCTATGCTTATAGGAGGCACAATGTTTTGTGGAACGATAGCATACATGAATGAAGAGACCAGAATGGCACTGCTGCTGTGGTTATTGAATCATGTACAACATCCATTGTACTATGTCCACTAATATGTATAGGGAAAGCATAGCCATGTGAAAACAATCGTTCAAGTATTGTTGTTTGGTGTCATGAAAAGTGTAGGAAATCATGTCCGTAGGCGTTCCTTCTTATTGAACGAATATAAGTATGGTATGTACTACGTGTAGTGTAGAACAAAATGGTTGATTAGCACAATTCTATATGTTGAGGCAGTTCATATGAGAGAAGAAATGAAGTTGCAAGTAATAGGAGTTGCGTACGTTGTCTATTGCCAAGACGAGGATTGCTAGAATTTCTCATGCAAATTGTATAGAAATTGGACTTGACTTTTGTCTTTGTAATGTTGCCTTCATCTTTGTAGTGCACAGTTTATGAAAACATTATGGAAAACTCCTTGGAATGCTCTTCTACACATGCATGTTGATGGAGCTACATAGAACTCCTGTTGTTAGTACAACATTCTAGAAGGTAAGTTACAGAAACTAATGTTTTTAAATGTGGAACCTCTATGAATGTATAGTAGAAAATGCTAGTGAATGCATGGTTGCTGTTTTGGAGCACCTCCTCATTGCGTAGCCTTGTTCCGATTTGAAGTTTGGTGGGTTGTCTTGACTATGATGTGTAATGAGAGGTATTTGATCAAAAAAAGAATGCATATAAAGCAAAAATTCTTTCAGTGATTTCTTTTATAGGAACGACCACATCCATAATTTTTGTTGCATTGAGGATATAGTTTACAAAGTCATAGAAGAGACAACCACTTCTTTTCTGAGACTTTCTTAGTATTCACATGTTTAAGTTTACAGATGACAGTCTTAGAACATGTGACTAAGTTAGTTTGTGGATGTTGTTCACACTATTCAAGAAAATGACAACATTCTATATGGGTCTATGCATTTGAATGACACCTTATAGAACATGATGAGAGGCTATATGTTATATGTTGGAATTCATTGCATGTGTTCTATGAGTGTTTTCCATGCTAATGAATATTCCCTTGACATTACAGAGAATACACCAGTCATTGCCAATTATAGTTGGCGCAACACAACATATTTGTAGGCCTTTTGCTGCAAAAACATTGAGAAGCTTGTATGGGAAACTGAACTTGGGTTCTTCTGACCATTTGTAACACTTATCAAAGAAGAGAACATTAAAACAATTCATAGTCTTTTGTAACTAATGATTTTCAGCCATGTATACAAGCGTCCTTATGAGTCCAGTTTATTTCATTCTAGCATTTGTCATTGTCATCATAAATAACAACATGCTGGTCGACGATGGGGAGGGTCCACGGCTTTCTCTACCACTTATGATGTATCAATACTCTTCGGTGTTGATACATTTAAATACGCACAATCGCCAAAAGGCTATAGTGAATGATGTAGATGAGCGAGCTATGTGGTAAGTGATTTTGTAATGTTTTTGACCGAAAATGCTAATTAATGGAAGAAGTGAAAGGATTTTGTAAATTTCCAAGTTTCAGGAATGCGTCTGAGGTACTGAAAACTGTCCAATACAACAAAATATACTAGCTAACCTTCTTATATGCCTTGCATTGTAGTTTGGTACAGAGTGCAATTGCTTATAGTAGGTTTTTCTATACTTATGCATTCATCATTGAAGTCAAGATGTGGTAGAATCTGTAAGATGTAAAAGAAATCGAACTAATAGAAATATAGAATGTTGTCATTATTCCAAGAATGTGGAAGTGGACCGACATTGTCGGCATCCACTTTCCAGAATGATATGCCAATAATTTGAATTCAATGTACAACATTGCAGCACAATGTAGCAGGGTTGCCAAGACGCCGAGACGCCGAGACTCTCGTCCGGACATCCTGAGTCCGCGTCCGCACCCCCCGGGACGTCCTGTGACATTTACAGTCCTAAAATATGGTATATTATATGCATCTCCAACGTCCACCCGGCCCGGTAAGTCCGCCTGTTCGCAACGTCCGATCAGATAGAGTGTCTGATTCCAACGGCCCGTCCGATCAGACAAGGCGTCCAATTCCGACGACGCGTCTGATCCGATGGCCTAACAATCCCGCCCGTCCGCAGTGTCGGATCCAAAAGGCCCGTCTTCATTGTCATCCATTGTTATCTGACGCCCTCATCGACTTTTCTATGCCTCATAATATATCATTGGATAGATATTCTTGAGAGCTTTCCAACGGTATATAATGCATCCAATTCAGACAAAAACTCCAACTATGGGACTTCTCCAAAGATTGAAGTCCACCTAGTCATCTGATCGGACGCCCCGTTCGATTGGACATGCCGTCGGAATAGGACACCTTGTCTGATCATTTTGTGTGCCTTATAATCTATCATTGGAAAGGTTTTGTTGAGAGCTTTTCAATGGTATATTAGACATCTGATTTGAACAAAGACTCCAAGTGTCGGACTTCTCCAAAAGATTAGGTGCTAGATATTACTTTAACTTTTCATTATAATCTTCAATACTCTTAGATCCCTTATCTTCATACAAAAAGATCAAGTTGGTCATTATTTAGTTCACTACTAAACATTAGAGACTATATTTTCACCAAAACTACTCCAAAAGTGCCCTTGCATTTACAAGCACCAAATTTTAGATGAAAAACATTTTTAGACACATAAAACCGTAGGACCTTGTAGTAAAATAGTTTGAAAAGTTGTGAATTTTTTTATAGAATTTTCCATCATGTAGATTGTCGCAGCACAGGGTAAGTAAATTCCCTATTATGCTCACAAAAACCACTTTAAAGTATAACAAAGTGACTCTAAAGATCGAACCCACGAGATTTTGTGAAGTGTTTAAAGTTTATTAGGGACTTAGAGGACAATAGTTAGTTTCTTCAAGGATTTCCCTTTTTGGATATAGCTATTTTTAATCCGGACACCCTTCCTACATCAGTGTGGAGTATCCGGAATCTTCGTTTCTCTGCTCCCAACTACAATCCGGATACTTTTGCATCAAAATCACCAAACCCACCCGGACTTTCTAGATAACCCCGAGTTTACTCCTTAAGATCGGATTCCCTCCCCTTACTGGTATCCGTCTTCTTTACTATTTACCGGTTTAATTTAACCTCTGTTGACTCATTAGAGGGATCTGCCAATTTGTTCTTGAGAGTGGTTGGCTCACCCCTCCTTTCGGATCTTTTAAAGTGATGGAAGAGTTCACTCTATTCTACCCAATCTCCTATCTAACTAGAGTCCAGTTTGGCTTCTCACAATGACCGGAAAACGCATCCGACCAGAGGTCACACAAAACCCCCCCGTACAACCCTTATCATACTACGACCTTGGCATTTCCTGCAATCCGTGTGAAGCTAAGGTGACTACAAGTGTATCCGCCCGTGCCAGTAGAATCCGGTATCTTCTCCGTTTACTTTCTAAGTTAATGAGACCTCTCAAGGATCAGACGCTAACCAGATCTCCCATCCGGTCGCTCTAGTACAGTCAGGAAATCCCTCCCCAATTGCCTAGCTTAACAATGGCTATCTCATCCGGAATACCAGACCCAAATCCCACTGAGGTGCAATGACTCACTCCCAGCACTTACAACCTTTTCACATATACTGACAAGTACAAAAAAATCACCAAGGGGAAGAAAAACTTTCTCAAAGTCTACTCACCAGCACTCAATTCCTCACTCACTCACCTGGCCAAAGCATGGGAAGGCAAAAGAACAATAGAAAAATGCACAGTATATAGACAGTATGATAGAAATTCTCCTCCTCGTCTCAATTGAGAGACCTGTTTATATACAAAGTTTGAGTTCATACAAAAAAGGGGGGAAAAGTCCTAAGAATCCGGCACTGTTTCCGGCCAAGATTATAGGATCTAATCCTCCCGGATTTCATGCTACAAAACTGTACTTTACAAAATTGTCCTAAAAATATACATCCTATCTACTAAAATTCCTAAGGCCCACCACTCTCTGGTGTAAGTTGCTTAGTAATTTTACTGATGCTTCTTTCTTTTTCTCCCCCTTCCGGAACACGTTCCGGAATTGGAGTACATGGTTCCCCAACTTCTGCAGTAGCTGAAGCGGGTACTGGTGTTGCTGGTGCAGGGGTCTTCTGGTTTGAACCTGGAGATCCCGGCTTGGGTACCTCCTGCACATCTGAGTCCCCACATAGACTTGGGAAGGAGATTCCGGACAAGGAAACCGGATGATGTAGATGAAGCCTTTTACTGCTTTCATCGATCATCTTGGCTGCCTTCCGGAATTCCTCCAGCGAAGACTTCATCTGACCGGCAAACTCTGTAAGGATCCGTACTACCCTCCCTCCGGAGATTTTCTTCTCTCTATGCACGCCTTCGTCAAACAGCTTCACCTTGGCCATCGCGTCTCTGGACGCCGCCACCACGGAGGTCATCAAGTTGACGGCCGTCCGGGTGTCCTCCTGTAGGATCCGGGCAACTTTCACTTCCTCCAAGCTGACATCCCGGTCCCTCTTCAAGAGTTGAATCTCGCCTCTCAGCTTGAGTATCAACTCGTCCATCTCCCGGAGGGTTATGGTTTACTTAAGAAACCTTTTCTCCTTCTCCCGGTCCTCGTCCGGGTTATTGATGCAGTTCGCTACTGTTTCCGGAAGTGAACTATCAATCTTCCCTCCCACCAAGCCAGCCACAGAAGCAAGTGTGGTCTGCCTAATCACGCAACGGGCCTAAATCTCCACCAAAACGTGAATCAACTTCCCAAAAAGTGGATTCATTCCGGTATCATTGGATCCAGAAGCTTCGGCTTTTCCCTTTTCTTCTTCCCGGGGTCCAGTCTTGGGTGGTCCGGTTTTAGCCGGAGGAACCCCTCCTTCCGGGATGGTTTTGGCCCGAGTGGTCATCCCCTTCACTTCTGGATGAGATGGCTTTCCGCTTGTCTTCTGTTCAACCGGAGACCCCCGGTTATCCACCATTGTTTTGAGCCGTTTCCAGTGCACAAAGGGTACCTCATCGTCCTCCTCGCCTTCCTCCTACCAGTTCATCATAATCTCCTTGGGCGTCCTTGCTGGCAGGGTACTATCCGATTCTGTTTCGAAGCTCTCGTCGTCCGACGCTCCGAATTTTGAGAGAGCCATCTGGGCCCTCCATTCACTCTCCTCACCCGTCGTGAGGAGTCCCTACTTCCGGTAGAGATAGAAGAGGTAGGGGCATAGTGGAGTTCCTCTGCTCTTCTTGGTGTTGGCACAGAGTCCGGCCACCAGTAGACACATGTACTTGGCCCAGTCTACTCTCATTTCTCCACTCAGCGCCCCAAAGATGGTATTGCCCACTAAGTGGGTCAATATCATGGGCTTCTCCGGATAAAGTATGGGGAGCAAAAATTCTAGGAGGCACCGATGCCGTGAGTTGATGCAATCCACCACAGCAAACCCGTCCTTGGAATCCGCTCCTTGAGAAAATAGCCCCTTCACGTAGTTATCTCGGGATTTTGCCTTGAATGCCCTTCCTGCCCAGAAATTATATACTTCCCGCCAGATTTCCTCCGTCCACTTCTCCGGCGCTGCACAGATGGTTCTCGCAAATTGATTTGGAGCGCCAACCTACAACTCCCGGATCACCTCTTTGTTCTTGAAACCCCAAGGCTTCCTATGAAGTCCCTCACAACCCATGGCCATCAAATCGTCCATCAGATTTGCCTTCTCCCGATCTGATTTTGGTTCTACAGGTGCCACCCCCCTAAGTTTCACTTCCGCTTGAGGCGCATTGGGTTTGGTGGCGGTGTCGCTACGTTTAGGCATCTGTCCTCCCTTCTAATACTACCTCACTTTCACTCTTCTAGCCGCACGTCTCGTATCCCATCCAAAAACCCGATTTAGTGTCTCTCCTCTTCTCGCGCCTACAAGTCAATCCGCACGCCCTCCTGTAGCTCAGCGCTTCCTCCAATCTCATAATGCCTAAGTGCAAAAGGCTCCCTCAAACACTCAAAGAGAAAGACAAAGAAAACTAAGAGCTGGAGGGAGAAAAAGAGAGAGTTGGAAAATTGAGAGCTAGAGTGCCTAAGTGAAAATGAGCCCCCAAAACCCTAAGTCAGGGTTTATATACCCTGAAAAGTAATCCGGACTTCCCTTCCGGCTTTCCGGCCTTCTGATCTTCCGGTCCTAGTCCGGAACTAGAAGATTTTCCGGCTTCCATTCTGATTCCAGTTGACAGTTGGTTTACTCTTCCAACTATTCTAAGTTCAAACAATTTCCTATTCTTTAAGCTCATCCGGATGAGTTCTTTTTGGATTAGGACCTAAAATCTTGACTTCTATAAAAAAAATCAAAATTCCGGTTGTGACATAGATTGCAAGATATTAACATTTGAAGTGACAAAACCCTTTTTTTGGCCCTGTAAAACACATGGGCAGCTGCACTTCACAAGGTTACATTTGTATAAAAAATATCCAAAATGGTGGTTACTCTTTGGATTCATTCCGCAAGTCAAGTTGGCTATATGCTTGAAAAATTTTAGATCATTTGGAATTGTACAATATATAGGAAAAGAATAATAAGTAGGAAGTAGTAGAGAATGATTAAAAATACTAAATTGTTAACAATTTATTTATAGAATTGAAAAATGCCAATCCCAATGTTTGTAATGTTTTAATAAACAATATACACCTAATGTTTGGGTTTTTTTTCAAGCAGTAGAAAATAATTCAAAGCAGTAGAAAATGATTCAAAGCTTACTACATATATAAAAATCTAGAGAACCAATTTCAAATTTTTATTTATTTTAAAGTGATCTTCAAAGAGTTTTTTTTTTCTGCTCACGTTGCCCGCCGAACACTGAAAATTACATATCATGCAATAACTTTAAAACTACGTAGTCAAAAGTTATGAAAATTGTTGGGCCTTAAAGCTACTCCTTGGCCACACATTGTGTGAAATTTCCAAAGAGAAAAAATAAAAGTTTCGTCTGTAATGAGCTGCCCAAAATTGTAATGTTGCCAAAAAACATTGTTTGGATGTTTAGGAGTTAAACGTGAGATTTGCTTACAATTGTATTGTTAGAACCTTAATACGCTTGATTAGTTTTATATTATTAAGAATATGACCAATTGACCATAGACACTTCCGATGGCCACTTCGGACGGCCACTTCGGACAGCCCACTTCCGACGGCCTACTTCCGACGCCTAGATTTTTTCACATTTCCTAACACCCCCTCAGAAACTTGTCCATAACTTCTTGGTGGAAAGTCCAAACTTGAAACGGATTGTTGGAGATGAAACCTTGCTTGATTTCCAAACTTTTTTTAGTTCAAAGTTTTCAGAAAAATGTATTTTACTATCCGAAAATGAGGTTTGAACATTGACTTTTTTTACATTATATTTCGGACGGCTAGTCCGAATTTGGACAGCTGGTCTTAGTTGGCCACTTCGGACGGCTAGTCCGAATTTGGACAGCTGGTCTCAGTTGGCCACTTCGGACGGCCCACTTCGGACGGCCTTGTTTACATGGCTAATTTGGACGGCAAATTTCGGACGCCCATTTTTGTCTTATTTTTAAACAATTGTCTGCCCTGTGTAATTGTTGACTGCTCGTCGAGTTGTTTGACAGTTGACTGTTGGCTTGTTTGACAACTGACTCCTGACTTGTTTACACAACTGTCCACTTGTACAGAAATAGTGTTTTCTAAAAAGTGCAGATTTGCTTTCTAAGATTGCTATTTAATGCTATAAGCATCCTATGTAGTAAGAATGTATTTAAAGAAAAGGTAATTCAAATTATTCTATCTCTCATTTAAATATGCATTCTAAACCCTAAACCCTAAATCCTAAACCCTAAACTTTCAATTTTACATTAGTTACCAAAAACATTGGTGTAATGTGTGGAATATTTTTTATTTCTTTATTTCTTTAAGATGTGATTATCATGATGTACAACATATGTTCTTATATAGACCTCATAGATTTATTTATATATGTTTTCAATGTATTTTTAGTTTTTCTACATCAATTATGATGTGCCACTTTACAAATGTGGAACATACAATTATAACTTGAAGTGTTCTTTAAGTTTTGTTGTAAAATGCATTAATAGTTTGAAACAACAAAATATACATAATACAAGCAATTGTATTATTTTGTTATTGTATTAGAGGATGTTACAAAAAATGCTTTAAGCAATTTAATGTAATTTAATGTAGTTTAATTTAGTTCAAGATTAAATATTGCATTTATACAAGAAAATTGTAATTGAAGTTATTTTGATATTTTCCTACACCCTTATACTTATATTTACATCTTAAAATGTAAATTGTCAACAATATATCCCATACAAAAAATATTGGTGCTTATGTAGTGAAAAATATGATTGACTTTCAAATATGATGACCCCTCATGTATCACAATTATGGTCTTATGAACCTTATTTATGTATGTTTGTAACATATTTCTACATCAAAAATGATATTTTTAATTCATCTTGTTGTAAATGTGAAACATGCAATATTGCAATTGTGATTTAATAACTTGTATTATTTGTATATTGTTTGGGACATCTTTAAAATATTTGGATTCATTTTTATATATTTTGTATTCTTCATCACACTAGGTTGAACCTATTATTTTTAAAATTGCTAAAAATACAAATTTAAAAAAAATTCTTCAAACACAATTTATTTGTGTAAAGTAAACTAGTAAAGACTAGGATTGTTTAAGAAAATGTTTTTTTTTCTATTTCTACTATTTCTTTCATTGGAAAAACATTGTATTTGCTCCTTTTTTCTAGTAGACTACATTTTCTAAATAATTTTTAAAAATATTTCTCACATTCAAATTTTCAAAATCAAATAATGCAACAAGTATGTAAAATTTCAATTCTACAGATTCTAGTTTGTAAAATATTGATATTTGTTTCACCCTATTGAGAATTTTCCATTGAAAATTTGAAGAGGACTCATTGTGTCTGCTTTGTACTTGAGGGATTAATGATTACAAGTAGGTTTCATCTCCAAAAATAATTTTTCTAAAACTTCCCAAACAAATTTCAATACTACTATCAATATCAATTAATAAGTCTCCCAAAATTAGTTTAAATAGAATTATAAATGTATGCTACAAACTTATAGCCACAAAATTGTAGTAACAATAAGAAATAATGCATGTACAAATGATTTTATAGCAAATTACGTAATCTAAACCTTAGAGATTACAATATCGATTGCATTGAAAGAAAAAAAAAAAACTCTAAATGGGACCAGCCTTCCGAATTCAGACGAACCGTCCGAAATATAATGTAAGAAAAGTAGATGTTTAGACTTCATTTCATCATAGTAGAATACCTTTTCTAAAATACTTTGAACTAGAAAAAGTTTGGAAATCAAGCAAGGTTTCATTTCCAAAAATCCAATTGAAGTTTAGACCTTCCACCTAAAAGTCATGATTTCCGCATAGTAGAATACCTTCTTTGGAAAACCTTTGAACAAGATTTTTTTTGGAAATCAAGCAAGGTTTAATCTCCAAAAATCCGTTTCAAGTTTGGACCTTCCACCTAAGAGTTATAGACAAATTTATGAGGGGTGTATGGAATTGTGAAAAAATTAGGCGTTCGAAGTAGGCTGTCGGAAGTGGGCCGTCAGAAGTAGCCGTCAGAAGTTTGGCATCAAAAGTGTTCAAGTGTAACCAGGCAACCAACCTTCCCCCCTTCCAAATTCGGACTAACCATCGGAAATATAATGTAAGAAAAGTCAATGTTCAGACCTCATTTCCGCATAGTAGAATACATTTTTTTGAAAAACTTTGAACTAGAAAAAGTTTGTAAATCAAGAAAGGTTTCATCTCCAACAATACGTTTCAAGTTTGGACCTTCCACCAAGAAGTTATGGACAAGTTTCTGAGGGGCTGTTAGGAAATTTGAAAAAAATTAGGCGTCCGAAGTAGACCATTGGAAGTGGCCGTCGGAAATGGGCCGTCGGAAGTGGCCATCTGAAGTTTGGCGTCAGAAGTGTCCAAGTGGAACTAGGCAACCAGCCTTTCTCCCTTCCAAATTCCGACTAGCCATCCGAAATATAATGTAAGAAAAATCAATGTTCAGACCTCATTTCTGCATAGTAGAATACATTTTTTTGAAAAACTTTGAACTAAAAAAAGTTTGGAAATCAAGCAAGGTTTTATCTCCAACAAACCGTTTCAAGTTTGGACCTTCTACCAAGAACTTATGTACAAGTTTCTGAGGGGGTGTTAGGAAATGTGAAAAATCTAGGCGTCCGAATTCGGAGTCTACTTTCGGACGCATTGTTTGAATACCAACGCTACTTTCCGACGGACCGTCCGAATTCGGATTCCGCTTGCCGACGGGCCGTCCGAATTTGGATGCTGCCTTCCGACGGGCTGTTTGAAATCCCTGTACCGGGGCTCGATATAATTTTTCAACGCCGTCGTTCAATGCGGACGTAGAGTTCGCTAAGTCCGAACATACTCACATTTGGACGTCCAGATTTTGGACGCAATTTTGGGCTGGACGTTGCAATTCGTCAACCCTGTAGTGTAGAAACGGGTAAAAAGTTGTATAGACTGTGCATGCTTGGGTGCAACTTGCAAAATGTTGTTTTAAACATCTTTGCGGATGTAGAATAGGCGTGTTCAATGGTAGTCCTCAGGAGGTACACAATTCTCTAAATACTCAAAAGTCAAAACTATCAAAGCGTTGATAAGCAGAAGTTCTAAGAAAGTCCGTAATTCACGCAAGTTCTGCACTGTGTGCCACTGTACTAGTACTCTGAACTTTGAATTCTGTAGTAGGTCCAATTGCTAGTTATCTCACTTATTATGTTCACAGAAGTCTGTTATGTTGACTAATGATAGCCAAAACCTACATTAATACTATTGCTGTTGACTTCTGTGCATGTCATTATTTTCAACCAATCATATTCTCTATGTTGTTGCTGGATGCAAAAAGACACTGCCGCACTGTCAAGCGTGAACTATATGCAGCTGTAAGCATCACTTGAAGAAGATGAACATTATTCAATGAATGCTAAGAAAACAAGTATGCAAAAGTTGGAGAACAGTTCATGATTTTTGTTTCGTGCATGCTTGGCAATTTCATGTGTCCATAGCACAAGCTGTAACGTGGACCTAAAGTTATTTTTAACTACAAATATCCTACGAACACTAATAGAAAATTGTATCACAGTCAACAAAAGCTAGCTGATACTTTTGTTGACTGCAATACAATTTTCAGAAATTTGCATTGATTGCAACACAAATTTCTAAAAAATGTGTTGCAATCAACAAAAGTATCAGCTAACTTTTGTTGACTACGACATAGTTTTCTACTAGTGGAATTCTGTACAGTGAACCTTTAGAACTATTTATAAAGAAATTATTGGAACTTCAAGGCCCTTCATGTAATATATACTTTGTTGAAGGCTAAGTTTCCGTGGCACAACATGTTTATTGTACAGGTATGTTTTTCGACTTTATTTTTCAATTGTATGGAATGTTGGGACTCAACGATGAAGGATGATATTACTAACCGTTTTCACTACAGTAGGGAAGTAGAGACACTTCTTTGCATCATTGCAAAATTTGTGTGCATACGAAAGGTTCCATTCTAGAACTAAACATCTCAAAATATTTGTAATTGAAGAAACATAAGTCTGACAAGCAAAGTTCCCTAGATACATTCATTCACACTTTCTAGTAATTGGAAGCGTCTTCCAAATATGTTTTCAGGCTTGTCGAAAGACATTGTAGAAATGGGTTCATTAGAGCAAATTGGGGTCTCTGGATGGCCGGTACTTTTGGCTTGGAAATGAATTGTTTGCTATTTGGAAAAGGAAAAATTACGCTTATTAAGTCAATTCTACACGTTTCCATCAAACCTGCACGCCAATGACTTGCTAGTGGTACAAGGTGAGTTGGCATTGCAGCACTCAAGCGCGACCTATGTGTCAATGGCTCTATACCAACAATGTATACAAACGTTTGCCATGTTGGCAACTCAATACTTGGAGCAATGAAGACAGCACATAGTTTAATATATTTTGGTCACTATTTTATTGTTGTCTGCAAGTACCATTTGGCTTGGGATTCTCATGTACGATGGCCTTAGGGGTTGGAAATTAGGGTCCACTATTTGGAATGACTGTACTCATTATGTACACTCTAGTTTACGAGTGTGGGATTCTGGGGGGAATGTGAGAATGTCAACGTGGAGATGTTCGTAAGGTGGTCATTAAACAAGCCATTGCGGTGGTCTCCTGCCAAATGAACTAGCTCATCTATGTGGACACAGTCAATGAGTGAATTCAGTAACCTTGTAGAAATTGTGGATGTGATTTTTTGCATAGGAATTTAACCTTGTGCAAAGCGATGGCACTCTAAGATGTTACAAATAGGGGAAAGAGTACTTTGTATACAACAACAATAGCTCTTGATTGTAGATTTGCACCTGTTGTAAAGAAAGGTGTTCGAATTGATCAACAAGTCTTTCATGCAGAGTTTCCGGCGTTGAGGGAATCTAGAGCCACAAATATGGATTTGTGGCTGAATGGCAATTTGTACCCAATAGATCTAGTGACTAAGAAGCCACTACAGTTTCAAACGTTGAAGAGCTGCTTAGAATTTATTTGTCATGGTGATTCAGGCCTCTTAGGATATACCAAACATCTTCTTAGCACAAACGACGTAGTGAGGGGCTTGGAACATAAATTAGAAAACACACAGGCTGATTGTCTTCGACAAACAATTTGCTTGCAAAATGCAATTGTGATACTATAGCATGACCTCTATGTTGCTAACAGTACGTGGGCGGTGTGTTCAGATGAACTTCTTGCTGGTAGCCGTGAAGAGATCATCCTATTGAAATGCGAATCTGATGCATTGAGGTCTAGATGTGCAGGGCTTGAACAAGCCTTCAGTTGGAGAAGAACGAGGAGGCTTACAACAACAACATTCTAATGGCCCAACAACAGGGCCGTGAAGCTGCAGATTTAGAATTGCGGCGACTGGAGCATGATCTCAAAGAAGCAAGAAAGTCGGTGGTGAGGTTTAAGAGGAAAATTGAACGAATGGGTAGTACTCCTGTAGGAGCGCAACTAAGAGCATCCAAAGGACTATCTCAATTAGTCAAGACTGGTGGCGCTGCAAGAGCACGTATTGCCAAGATTCGTAGCTTGTTGCAACCGATTGCTGTTCAGTCCATACACGCATCAAACAAGGTGTCAAAGGGTAGGAAGCGGTTGTGTGGCAATAGGAATATACAAGATGGGACATGACAGGGTTTAGGCGAATTTCTATCGCAAGGAGAGACATTGGCCTTAGTGTCAAATCCAAGGAATAGTTTTGCTGCTACTAGAATGACCAACTACTATCTCAGTAAAATTGGCAAGGAGTTGGGAACAAAAGCAATATTGGCAGCATGTGATATGACAGGAGTGTTCCAAAGAGCATATGGTGAAATCTACAAATCGATCAAAGGGCGTGTGCAGCTCGTGGACAAGCGATTGAAGCCAAATTTTTTGCCAAATCCGCACAAGGTATTACTTAGCCCATTCCATGAGTTGCATATTGCATTGGAAATAAGCTTGTGGTTTAGATTAATTTGCATGCAATTGTTTAGGTTTGGGTTCTTTACATAGTGGATCCGGATTGTTCATCAGGTTTTGCTGTTGAGAACAAAACTGAATGGAAGGTTGAAGGATCTTGTGGGTGACTATTACTACATTGATAGTATGCTGGAGATTGTAGCGCAAGGTCCAATGCCCAATGCCAAAGGAAAGAAAAAGAAATCAGAAATAATATGGGTTGTCTTGACATCTAAAAACTCATTGTTTGTTGACATTGAAGTTGTGTAAAAAACTATGGTGAAGCTGTACGGTTTCACTACTGAAGGTGAGTACTACATCTTGTTTCCAACATCTATGAAATGTATTGCCTGACGTGTTATTCATTGGTTTACTTTGTGTAAAATATTGAAATATGGAAGTGTTGGGAATGTGTGCAGAGGTAGGAGACAATCCATTGGTTTTTGTATTAAAGATGGACGAAGTAGAGATTGTGCATGGCAGGAAATTTGAAAGGGCTAGTTTAACCCTTATGAATCGTGCTTTAGATAGCAGCATACATAAGATTGATGACAGGTACTTTTCGATTCAGTTTGAAACTGAAATATGGCCTATTACATGTTTTGAGGTTGCCAAGGAGTTACATGAGGTCCTCCAGTGGGTGTTCCAACAGACACAATTTCCTGCACTGATCAAGGCACAAGATGGAAGACAACTGCTTTATGTTGAGGGTGTTGGAAACTTCAAAGTGGAGTGGCATTTGTCAGCAGATATGAAGACAATCAAGTGTTTGTACAGATTGAAACATAGTGCCAATGCCATTCATTCATGCATCTACTGTAACCAACAAAGGACCAAACCAATGCTGGGAACGCAGGGGGGTGCTGCTTCAGAAGTCAAAAGAAGGAAACATACATGGCATGGAGGTCTATTTGCTGGTAACGTCCTCTCCAAACCATTGTCCATTGATGGAGAGCCACGATGGAAACCTATTCTGCCGATCCACTTGAGAGGGTACATATTTGTACATTGCATGCCTTAACAAGGATGATGGAGAAAATTCTTCACTTGCACTTCATGTTCATTTGGAACATGGAGAATGAGGACCGTCAACATGTCGCCATAGAGAATATAGAGAAGACATTGTCAACAGTTGGGCTTCACGGTGGCAACGTACGCATAATGAAGGACACAACGCTCAGTGATGCTTCGAACAATGTTCCCATCAAACCCTCCCTTAGCGGAGTGACTGCAACTAGAATGTTCCAACCATCGACTTGGTCAGGGCAGGATCAAGTATGGAAAGATGTTTTGCGCTCAGAAAACAACACCCTCCATCAAGGTAGACAGTATTTGGATAGGATAGAAATGTGGAAAGCGCTGGAAGAAGTGTTTCCATATTTGGTGGGGCTTTCCTTGGACAGACAACAAATCGACACTTTTAAGGGAAAAATTGATACATGGGGGTGTCTATACATAAAGTGCTTTGGAGAAGACCATATCACTCATTATATGGTGAGTTTTGACTGCTTGTGTTGCCAACATGCTTACATCCCTGTTATTGTTATGGAGGTGATATGTACGAGTTTGGAAGTACCTATCAATGTCTTCATGGTTTAGGGGTACATCGTTTTTGACTAAATTGTTGCCATGTGGGAAAAACATGTTATTTAGGATTTGTAACTAATTTGTTTCAGGATTGTTTTGTAGCATAACCTAGTTCGGCATGGTCTTTGGTATGTGGAAACATATATGGGAGCCTAGCTGTTTGGAACAACCAAGGTATGGAAAAATCACATCATGCAGCTAAGGCTGCTAATCAGCACCACACTCAGCATGGTGGCACAAAAGACAGAACAAGTGCCATTGTGCAACAGTACCAACATTGGTATAGAAACATACAATACAGGTTTGCAAAGCAGGAACAATTGCGGGAAGCACGCAGTGCGAGGTCATCTGAAACTGATGCAAACATGGCAGCAACAAAGCTTAAGAAGATAGCCTATACTACTTCAAATGCAATGGATGCAGCTAGAATGTGGAGGGAAGACAAAATACGAGTAGGTAGAGCTTGGGTACAAGAAGTTGTAACCGAGGGTGCGGAAGACACTTCCTCAAATGTGGCGTACAGTGAGAGTGTTCCAACTAAAGGCAGCGTAGACAATTTTGAAGAACAAAGTGACAATTTACATGATAATTAGGGTTCAAATTTATTGCTAGATGTACTTTAGATCCTATACATATGGTTAGGCACGTAGAAACAACAAAAAACAAGCTATAGTAGTGGCATTCAAAGTATATTTTTAAGTTTTTTTAATTGAGATTGCACAGGTTCACAACTTTGCTTGCCTCCCCGAACGATACCCAGTTCTTAGCATTTATGTGTATATATTGAACTTGAGTATGAAAGTCAAAATCTATGTACTAATCCTAGTATATAACTATGGCAGTAGAAAACACTCATCCCTTGTTTCCAACATCTAATATATTTCAAGGCCCGGTAGAAGGGGTCTTGTTGATTGAAACCACTTTGTCCTGTCCAAACGAGACATTGAATTGGAGCGGACGTTCTACTGCAGGTGTAGAGGAGTTAAAAGATGTGTCTCCTTTTGAAGTTGAAATTGAAGTTGAAGCGCCATCTGGAAGTAGGTGGATTTTGGCACGAGTGGGTGAGCACTACTAGAGGAATGTAGTCCGAATGAAGACAAAATCAATAGAAAATGTGTTGATTTTGCCTCTTGGTTAGGAACACTTGGTTCAGACTCCTTATTAACACATTTTCTGTTGATTTTCTCTTAGATCGAACACAATTATAAAAAATAAAATAAAAAATAAATTTTTTTTTGGTTGCCCGAAATTTCCGGGCAGGACAAAATTACTATTTATAGAAACTACCCGCTATCCGTAATTTCTGGGCAGCCTCGCCATTAGGTCATTGCCACTATGGGGGGTCGAATTTGAGACCTCCCATGTACAAGCCCCATGAACTAACCACCACACCACCCATTGCAACTATATGTATATCTTGAAATAAAAAATATACTTAACCATTTAAAATTCTATGTTTTTTAGGTCAGCTGACTTTGGTAGCCGTTTAGGCATAGAAAATTAATTTTTTTGAAAAAACTTTGAGCTAAGAAAAGTTGCTAAATGAAGCTAAGATTCATCTCCAAAAATCCTTTTGGGATTTCAATTCTCCAATCAAAAGTTATGGAAAAACATCAGAGAGGGTGTTTGAAAATGTAGAAAAAAATGTCCATTTGAACCCCCCTCTGATTTTTTGTCCATAACTTTTGATTGGAGGATTGAAATATCAAACGGTTTTTTGGAGATGAAACTTAGCTTCATCGAAATGCGTTTCATGCCAGAGCTGTGATGATTAGGGCCAGAGCTGTGATGATTAGGTACCTCATGTGAAAATGAGGCTAGGCAACAATCAGAGGTTGGAGGCGCGATGCAGATCGTAGGACGGACCTGTTGTGCGGTTTTGCTACGGATCTTTTCCGCTCTGGAGAACATCGCTTCCTCCGAGTGAGAGATTGTTAGTTGTCTAGGCTTGCGCATACCTTGGGAATACGATTGGTGGTCGCAGATTTTGAATCGGCCCACCCAAGCCTCGTCGAATAACAGATCCAACTCTTGCTCGGACCCTAAGTTTTCAGATCTCGTTTCTTCCTCAGTTTCTCCGCTATACCATCCTCAAAGTAGATCTCGCCATGGAATCGTATAGGAATGTAGTACGAGACGGTTGGCGCTTCATTGCTGACCAATACTTGGAACTTCACCGGCTCCACGCAAGAGATTATAAAACTCATGGAGATACTAACCGGTTCAATAACGTGGGTCAGGCGCAAGATCCCAGGAGAGCGATTCCTTGTCAGTACGGCCACACTCAACCCTCTGACTCTCGCAGCCAGCGCATCCCGCTCAAGCCTTCACAACGGGGTCTAGATCTGCAGCGACCAAGGCATTATGACGCAGATCTACCGGCTAGGCGGGACTTGCCTTCCCACGAGCGGCCGGTCTCCCCTGTTCCAGTCGCGACTCCCCCCAGCGACCTCTCAGAGAGATGTGGCCCCCCCAAGAGTTCAGCTCAACTGGGTAGGGATGCCCATTTGTGATCACAAGGTACTACATGCTGATTCCTTTGATTCCTCTCTGTTAAACTTGGAGATCTCGCACCTTCAGAATCACGTTATGATCGCCAGTTTTGTGGGTGGACAACTGGATGAAACCTTCATCCCCTCTTGGCTTGCTAATTTGGGGAGACGCATCCACCCTCAACGTATCATTCTCCATAAGACAGCCGGGAATGGATTTCATTATGTTAAGGTGGACAGTTTTCAGGCTGTAGCGAGAGCTGTGAACATGCTTCTTCATAAATTCTCTAGAGGGGCTGCCACTTACCACTACTGAACTCACTCGTTCAACCCCTTTTCGTCCACTAACCCTAGCCAACCTACCTGGCTCACTTTGGAGCATATTCCTTTGGAGTTCATTTCATCCTCAGAAGTCATTGCCCAGACTCTAGGCCGGGTGGTGGCATCTGACATTGTCAACCCTGCACTGCTTCAACATCGATACTGTGTGGAGATCGACATATGAGACGGATGGCCATCCATGATTCTCATTGAGACCAAGTATGGTGCTCCAGCAACTATTCAAGTGGTGTACGAGGACCATCAACTCAACTGCCAACGCTGTCGATCAGCGGCACACCCCACCGACAACTGCCTCTCCTGTGAAGCTGGCAAAGAAGAGTCCCAACGCCGAGAGCAAGTACAGCAAGACCCAGCCAGATCTAGACAACCTGCTCGAGCCTTCTCGGCAAATTTAGCCAATAGACGGTCCCATGCTAAAAGTCAACAAGCTTCTACGGGCTCGAAGAAGCCATATCACAGGCATGGAATTAGGTTTGACTCGCGACGTCGTCGATCTCCACCAATCCCAGATGAAGATGGATTTATTCAGGTGCACACCCATCACAGTGGATTAATCTCGAAACGAACAGAATCCCCAGCCAACTCCAGTCATTATTGGGCCAGGCGAGTTTCGATGGAGAGACGTCGAGATGAGGCGGAGCTCCTTGCCCAACAACAAGAACCTGCGGCGCTGGATCCGCTACCGTTTACCAGCGCTCAGCCCTCCCCTCCGGCCACACCCAACGTCGATCTGCCTCCTTCTGGGTCTCGTACGTCATCCCCGAACAAAGGTAAAATTGCTCCAAATGAAACCTTACCCTCCCCACCATCCCTCAAATCGCACCACCACCCGATCCACATCTCTGATTTCAAGGCTGGCCCCCCTAATGATGTCCAGTTGCCACCCATCCTTTGTAGCAATTGACGTGCTCAGGCTGGAACGTCAGAGGTCATCCCCAACTCTACGTCGAGCTTGCACCGCGCAAAAGGATCAAACCGAAGCCGATCACCATCTCCCATTTCTCCAACATGTAGCCAGCCATCACGGATCCCACCTCGTCCATCACCTAAATCCCCGGCATGTTCTGATCAACTTGGCCCACGGCAGCAGGTTGGGGGACCTTGGACCCCGGAACACAGTAACTTCATTATGGAACTCGGACATGTGGCGATGATCGACCCTCCCATGGCTGTAGAGGATATCAACCAATTTCGGAATCTGATGGAATTCCTTCCACACGGCCTAGATTTAACAATTGAGCCTGAAATGTACGTTGACGCTCCACTTCATCTCCCAGCCTCCTGGGAACCCTCGCGACCTGCGTCTCCCCCAAACGATAGTGGCACATCACTCGCAATCCGGGTCTTCAATCATATTACAGGCTCCATGCCACATTGGCGAGGCACTGAAACGGAGGTTCCACTCAAAGTAGCTGCCGGCGAGTTCTCCCTTAGGTCGATTAAATCTTCCGCGAGACTTCGACCTCATGATCAAGCTCAGCTCCAACCTCATAGCCACCCAGGTATCCTCGCTGACCAGACCTTGGATTCGTGGGATATCAGGCTCATCAAGACCTCTGACCGCGTAGGGAGCGCTCGGAAAACTCCCGACCCACGCAGCTCATGAAGATACGCCTGCTATCTCACAACATCAGAGGATTAAACGATCCGTGTGCCGTAGATAATCTTCGACAATACATTAGTAGCAACCCTGTTGATCTGCTCTTTATCCAAGAACGTAAGCTCCGGGGTCCAGCAGCCGAAAACCTTAGCCGTCGACTTTGGCGAAGGTCTACTGCGTTGGTTACTCATGCCGAACCAGGTTACAATATTGATGGTTCCTGTGCAGGTAAAGGCGGTGTCGCATCTTTCATCGCCCCCCGTTGGGCTAGTCTGCTTGTGAACGCTGGCTCACTCTTCAGAGGCCGTGTCCAGTGGTTCATCTTGTCCAGACTACCGAGTGGAGATGTCGGGTTCATTAATATTTATGCCCCGGTTGATTCCCAAAGCCGTCGTGCTCTCTGGGAAACATTGGCGAGAGATCTCCCGACCACATGCCGATGGATCGTGACCGGCGACTTCAACATGGTGGAGAATTGTTGTGACAAATCCAATCCATGTGGCAGAGCTATGCCAGGCCCAGAGCGCGCATCATTTAACAGCCTCAAAGCCACGCTTAGCGTGTCTGAAGAACCCCTTTCCTCCCCGAGCTTGTCCTTCTCATGGGACAATGCTCGTGGTGATAATGCAAGGATCTTGGCGCGCCTTGACAGATTTTATCTCTTTAAAGCTTCTTTGTCAAGTTACAGGAGAGTTCTAGAGTACAGGATCCGTGGTGATAACACGAGATCAGACCATAGTCCAGTTTCCTTGATCCTTGAACTCTCGACACCTACTGCCTGCCCAAGCCGGTGGGCGATGTCAACACTTCATCTCGACGACGCTGAGGCAGGTATTTGAGGAATCTGGCACTCATCCTCTCCGTCAGCATCCTTCTTCGCCAAGCTAAAGAAAGTTACCTGATTCTATAGATCTCTATGCATTCAACATGCCCGCTCCTTCAGGCTTTCAGAAGACGAGCTTCGCACCGGCCTGGACTTAAAAGTCCGTGAACTCCAGCTAACTCCACTTGACGCCGGGATCCAAAGGGAGGTGAACACGCTCCGCTCCCAGCTGGCCGATTTCGAATCCCGGAAGTTAGAAGGTCAAAAGATCAGATCCCGCGCGAAGTGGCGGCTCTTCGGGGATAGGCTCTCTACGCAATTCTTCCATGCAGTCTGCGAAGGTCGATCACATTCGTCGATTACGGAGCTCCGGGATGATCTAGGTTGTGTTCACCACAATCGGGAAGAGCTAGACCGCATCTGCCTCCAGTTTTATACCAAACTGTATTCTCAAGTCAAAGTGACCCCGCAGATCCTTACTGACCGTGCGGCAATTCTTGACAGGGTATCTCCCCGGTTTACCACAGCTATGGCCAGCCAACTCGGCCAACCCCTTACGCAGGCCGAATGTTATCAAGCCCTCCTCCAGATGGCGAAAGGCCGGAGTCCTGGCCCCGATGGTATAATTACGGAATTCTATTGTCGCTACTGGGATCTCGTAGGGGAGGACTTCTTCCGTATGGTCCAGGAATCAATAACTACCGGCCAGTTCCCATTAGGGATGACATCCGGGACTATTGCCTTGATTTTCAAACAGGGGGACAGAGCTGACTTGTCTAATTGGAGATCCATCACCCTCCTGAATGTGTCGTATAAAATCGTCGCTAAGGCGCTTCAGATCGAACTACAGCCCATTCTTCAAGAAATCATCAGCCCCGACCAGTCCGCGTTTTTGCCTCGCCGCCACATTCTCGGCAATATTCTACTTCAGTATGAAACAGTGCAGTGGGCAAAAGAGAGCGACTAGGACTTGATTTTCTTAAAACTAGACTTTACCAAGGCTTATGACGTCGTTGATTGGGACTTCTTATCATCCTTTATGACGAAAATGGGGATTCCTGATTCTTTTCGGCACGTGGTCATGATGCTTCTTCGTGATGCCTCTGCCACGGTCCTCCTCAATGGACAAGCAACCACCCCTTTCCCTATACAGCGTGGAGTTAGACAACGGTGCCCCCTGGCCCCTTATCTTTTTCTTCTTGTGGGTGAAGCGTTACACATGGCAACTACAACAGAGCAGCAATTGGGCAACATCCAAGGTATTTCTCTACCAGAAAGTGACCTACACCAACTTGTGTCTCAATTTGCTGATGATACAGGTCTTTCTATCCAAGGCAGAGAAATTGACCTTCGTAACACCATCTCTTTGCTGGACCGTTTTGGCAACGCTTTGGGGCTCATTATTAACTGGACGAAGAGCACTCTTTACTGGTTCTCCTCAAGGCCAAGGCCTCCCTGGACTGACAATTTTCAATTGTCTTGGGCTTCACCAGGGTCACTCTCCAAACTTCTTGGAGCCCCTTTTGGCATTTCTATTGAAACCACGGACATTGATGAGTTTCTTCAGGGGAAAATAGCTAAGAAACTAGCATATTGGTCTACTCAACGTCTATCCTTAGCAGGACGTGTAACCATTATAAATGCCGTACTGCTATCTACACTCTATTATTTTATTGCTATTTGGAGTGGATCCATCCATAGCATCCGCTCCATTAAGGGCAAACTGAGGAATTTCCTCTGGAGCAGCTCTAAGCACACTTCACGATCTCGGGTATGCTGGACTGACTGCTGCCTTCCAAAAGAAGTGGGTGGTTTGAAACTTCTTGATCCAGAGATCTCTCTTACTGCTCTCTTGGCTAAATGGGTTATCTTTGCCATTGAACCAGGCATTACCAATCTTAAGACTCTTCTCAAGTTTAGGATACATAAAATGAAGCCTCCTCCATCGAGCAAGTATTGGTTTCCGTCCCAAGCTTGGCTCATGGTCCACAAACCCTCTGTTACTCAAGGCTCAAGAGTTTGGAATCGCATTACGACTGCTTGGCGCCGTTTAGTCCAACATATTGATCTGGTGCCCCCTACAAACTCCGATGAAGTTCTAGCCACAAGTATATGGTGGGCAACCAGCTACATTGGATCGAATTTTAATTTTTCAGCTAACAGAGCTGGAGTCCTTGCTCAAAGTGGCCTTCGCTCAATAGCTGACATATGGGACGCTGAGGCTCAAGATTTCTTCTCCTGGGACGCCCTTTCCAGCAGGTTCCCTCTACTGCCTCTTGAGAAACACCATTGGTTTTATCTCACTTCTAAAATTCCTTCTTATTGGCGTGAACTCCTCACCAGCCAAGCAGGGAGGGCTCAGGAAGCTGATTGGATGGGCATTTTTCAACCAGAATCCTCCGTCCCGGAGTTGGTATGGAAAAATACGGTTCGTGACAACCATATTTTGCTCTCCCATCCTCAACTCATCGAATTGGCTACACACATTGTCTCAGCCACAGTTCACCCTTTATCTCAAATTTTGGTCTTTAACCCGACCTCCTCTAACTCCATCTTCCTATATGGAAATATTCGAAGGGTACGCATTCTCCAAGTGGCAAACAGACGAACATGTTCCCCAATTTATCTATATGCTGGGATTATGCAATTGCTTTCCTTTGATCCGGACAGATGGCGGTGGGATAATGGCTCCAAGCTGATGGACTACACTACAGACCTTGGTAGGAAACTCCTCTCCAGCCATTGCCAGTTAAAGAGGACGATCCCAGCCAAATGGTCAGGACATCTCACATCTACCTTCCTACCCGACTGGAAAGACCTCTGGTTCAAATGCAGGCCTTTGAAGGAAGCCACCTTCATGTGGTCAGTTTGGCATAATGCAGTAGCCGTTCACACATGGCGAGCCCGGATAGCCCCAGGGATTGATACAAAATGTTCATACTGCACTATTGGGGCTGAAGAATCCCCATATCATAGATTCTATTCGTGCCCTACATCTCGTGCAATTTGGGACTATGCTCAGTCCATAATCCACCAGCCAAGAGAGGCTCCTTTTTCCTTAGGGCCATACGACAGACTTGATTTTTCCCAATGTGTCTTTGGGTCTACAATCCCTCGCCGGTTTCATGCTTTTAGGACTATCTGGTCCTTGCTTCGGGGCTCTACCATTTGGATTATGTGGATTTCTCGTAACAGCAAGGTCTTCGCTCAAGAGACCTAGCCATTAGAACTCGTTCATAAGACCCTTTGGGATGCACTTCTCGACTCAGGACGGGCGGCACAGCTGAAGGCCTAGCTGGCTTCTCGCCAATGCCAAGCTGACAAGGACAAAATTTGGGCCAAATTTGATAGTATCTGGCTTCAGTCTCCTGTTCTTGCCACTAGGTGTGATAGGTTTATTTGCTGGAATAAGGAGCCCCTTTCTCTTTGTTCCTTCAATTAGCGGTTTTCTCTTGTTTGCTGGTTCGTTCGTTTTAGGTTTTGTTTTTGTTTTGGTGTCCTTTTGGTTTTCGCTCTTATCTCTTCATTATCCGGCCTTCTCGGCCTGGATGCTGTGTTTCTTGGTTTCTTTTTAATGCAATGGCTCGCCATTTGTTCAAAAAAAAAAAAAAGAAACTTAGCTTCATCTAGCAACTTTTCTTAGTTTGAAGTTTCTTGAAAAAAGTTATTTTACTATACCTAAATGACTGTTGAAATTTGCTGAAATTAAAGAAACACTAAATTCCAAAGTTTTTCATTTTTTCATTTTTGAGTTGTTTTTGGGGCACTTGAGAGTGCTAATTTCCATTTTTGAGTTGATTTTTGGGCACTTAGAAGTGCTGTTTTGCATTTTTGAGTCGTTTTTTGGGTACTTGAGAGTGCTGTTTTGCTTTTTTGAGTTTTTTTTTTTGGGCACTTGGGAGTGCTGTTGTGGATTTTTGAGTTGTTCTTTGGGCACTTAGGAGTGCTGTTTTGCATTTTTGAGTTGTTTTTTGGGCACTTGGGAGTGCTGATTTCCATTTTTGAGTTGTTTTGGGGGCACTTGGAAGTGTTGTTTTGCATTTTTGAGTTGTTTTTTCGGCACTTGGGAGTGCTGTTTTGCATTTCTGAGTTCTTTTTAGGGCATTTGTAGGTGGTGTTTTTAAATTTTTGAGTGTTTTTTTGGTGTTTTAAGGTGATGTTTGTAAGTTTTCTAGTATTATTATGGTATTTCAAAAGATTCCAAAAAGATTCCAAAAAGATTCTAAAAGATTCTAAAAGATTCTAAAAGATTCTAAAAGATTCTAAAATTCTAAAAAATGTAACAAAATTATGTTGGTTTTTATTTAACCAACACAAAACAAGGCCATATTCGTTAAAATGAGACGAAATGGTCATTTTGAGACTTTGAAAATGAGAAGCGATGTTGTATTGAGCATAGAGTTGTTGAACCCCATGATAAATTGAGTTGATCGTCGACAAGAACTATAAGTTTTAACTTGTATCGTCAAATGCCTTAAACCCAAGGAGAGGATTTGCATGATCACACGAGAAGACGTTCATTGAAACGATATGCTCAAGTGAAAGAGAAGTAACTTGTAGTGGCAAGTTCAATATATTCAATTCACATGGGCCTTAGAAAATACATAGAGTAAGTGACTTCTACTCACAAAATGCTTTGAAGTCTACAACACCAATGAACAAGATATACTATTTTGTAGAATCTAAGTACAAGTGAAGAAGCATTTTTTTTTTATAAAATTTTTTTATGTCCAAAGTTTACATTCTATTTATAGTAAGAAAGGATGGTCGTATTACGTGAAGCCTTGCACTTCTTTAAGCACTTTCAATGTGTATTTACCACGATATTTATAATAAAAAATCATAGAAGCAGAAGACTTCGAAAATTCGACACCCTAAACCCTAAGCATTGCTCTTGGATGTACAATTTATATTCTCAATCTCTTTTACCATCAGCTTTGCTCGGCCTCTCAAGATATCCTCGAGTCGAGAATGATAATGCGGCCTGTATCCAATATCCAGAGCATCACATAGCCCTAGACTATGAGATCCACTGGCTTTCCTTTTCGACTTGTATGTGGCAAGAGAAGCTTCCGAAGCCGAATGAGACTTTGATCCTCGTAGAGGCACGTTTGGCAGCGACACTTTTGCATTATTTGCGTACGGAAATCCAGTACTAGTGGATTTAGAGCCCGAAGTTCGTCGAAGTTCTCTAAGATTTCGATGGCGGAAAAGACTGTCCGCGGACAGTAACCGTCTGGGGATCGTCAACTTAGAGGAGGAAGTCGAATTATCGCCGAGTCGAGGTAAGCGTCTCGCAGCACACGGCCCGAGATTTGGAAACATTATCCCGTCCTCAACCACATCCGTTGACATCACTCCAACCTCTAAGACAACAGGCATCCCCGACGGATTGAAGACGACATCCTTGTCTCGAGGATGACAGCGTGCCTTCTCAAGAGGAAGATGCAGTTTGCGGCTCGTCCCTCCGTCTATCCGCGGATTTGGCAACAACGACGGCCCACGACTCGAGGATGCCCGCTTCAACAACGAAGGGGAGCAGATGGGAGTCCTGCCGGGTCCGTGACTGGGGGGGCTATCTACGACCCCGTCCTCGATGTTCCCCTTCGAATAGTCTATGGCGGCCGAGGCAGCATCTGCGGCTGAACGCAACATGTAGGGCTTAGACAGGGGAACCATATCGTAGCTTCCGCCTTCCGATTCGGACTTGGTGGAAACCGACTTCATGGAATCGGAAAGGAGACTCCTCGTGAGCTTCTGCCTTTTTGCTGTTTTAACAAAACAGAGACCTTCAACCTGCAATACATAATTGCGGAAAACCACACACATTTTCCTCCAATTGTTAAAGGATGAAAACATGGAATACAGCGCAAAGTCCAAGATGAAGCGAAGAATAGAAGAAATGATGAAGAAGAACTCCATATATTATTTACAATTTATAAATGTAGAATACATGAATACAAAATACAAAATACAAAATACGATATGCTTGGGCCCCTGAATGCGCGTCTATACGGAAGTTTATTTTTTCCGGCTGCGTTTCTTTTCTATCACTAGGCCTATACCCCGAAGATCAAATCGCGAACCCATGACCTTGGGGGACTCCATCATGCCCTCGATGACCTCCTTCATGTTATAGTCATCACGTTCGAGCGGGTTTAAACCGATTCGGTTTTTGTTGACATATTGCAACAATCCGCCGTCCGGACAAGAGGAATGCAACCGCCGAAGCCAAGGAAGGAGGGTGCCCAAGAGAACGTTGTCCCTCCGGTAGGTGTGATCCCAGAACTTGAGGAATATCGCATTCCCATTCTCATTGCAGATACTCTTGTGAGGACTATCGTCAATGAGAAGGATGTTGGACGAGTCAATGGACGGCCCCCCACCATTACTCGTGAACAAACTGTCCGAAAGCACTTTCATGAAATGCACTTGTTTATTCAAATGGAAGAATTTTCCCTTAGCGATTTCTATTTTCGTGCTCTGCTTTTGACCTAGGATATCGTAAGGGGTTCTGGAGCCCGAGAACAAGTGCCCCGCAATCGGTTCAGCGTTGCGCTTCAACATGGTGGTCCACACAATGACCCTATGTACAATCTCCGAAGCCTGCCAGAGGAATTCGCCGAGATTCTGCCGAGCGAAAACCGCCTTGGGGCCGATGATTGTGGGGTTCCGATGGCAGAGAACATTGTCTTCGAGCCTGTAGGGCTTCATTTTCTCGCCGTATGATTTCTGCGCCGTCTGGCACAACACGCCGTTCAGGTCGAAGACAATGTTCAGCCATTTCCTCCACGGTGGAGGCATCATAGGACGTTCAATCCTGGCCTCCACCTCTTTTGGCCCCTCCGAATCTACCTGATCAAAACAAAACAACGAAGAATGGGAGGTACCTGGTTAAATGCAGAAGTTGCAGAGCCAGAAAGCTGAGAGATGCATTTAATTCTACTAATCGACCGGGGGCTCCCGAGAGGAAGTGCTTTCATTGGTAGTGGACGGTGGACGCTTTCATGTTTTTGAAGCTGAGCCAAAAAAACATGGATAGTGGGATACAATTAGATGGACTTGCACCTTATATGAATAAACGCGCGTATTTTATTTACATAAATTATATAATACATGTCGAAAACTCATCTTTCCACTAAGCCGCCAAAAATCCAGAGTCAACACTATGCTACACTATTGTACAAACGGAATCTCCGTCAGCGCCGTCTACGCCAGGTAATCAAGGACGGGGCTCGCATTCCTGTCACGAAGCAGGAGTACAATTAAGTTCGGGAAACTACGAACACACTGGACTAGAAGAATTCCTTCAATTAATCAAAAACATAAGGGTCAGAGGGCTGCACCTGAGTAGTATCGGCCGGTCGTTGATCAGTTTTAGCTTCGACGGGGACCTCCAAAGAATCACCCCCGGTTTCCATCGGGACATTGTCCTCTAGATCCTTTTCGTCTTCTCCGTAGTCCACTCTCTCTTCATCGTCGAGATTAGGAGGTAATTGGATCTCCGGCATAATCTGCTCCGATAGCTGACATGGGAGCTGAGAACCCTTGCCAGTCGATGGCCCAGGAAGCGCTTGGCCAGTATCACCGAGTCGAGGATAATCCTTGAGTTGGGGGACGGCCTCCACCTTGTTGTGGTCTTGGAAGGAGACGTTTGGCATTTGAGATGCCGGGGTTGACTGGATAACCTCATTATGCCCTAACGGAGCAGGGAATGAGGAAGGAAGAGGTGGTGGCGGTCGAGCTTGAGACGCAGCAGAGGAATCTGGCACTCCTTGACTCCCTTGTGAACTAATCATTTTTTTCAGCTCGGCAAGTTGAGAAGTGATACTATCCATCTCCCTCCTGGAATCCAACTGCATTTGAACAATCTTTGCATTTGCTTCGGCCAATGCTTTGTCCTTCGCCTCCTTTTCCAATTTCTCGGCCTCTCTTTGTTTGTAGCGGTCGATCTTCCTCTTCCTCCTCTCCTCCTCATTTTTCCAGAAGTCCTTCTCCACCTTCACAACGGAGCCAAAAGGTAAAATGAGAGGCTTCACTTCCTTCACCTTGGGAGGGCCGTCGAGATCATCCTCGTCCTCGTCAGACTCCCGAGGGTGATCGAATTCATCATCGTCATCGCCTAGGTCAATGATCTCACGCGCTTCTTCCTGAGTGCCCTCTTGGGTGATGAGGGGTTCGTCGCCGAGAGCATCGGCATCGTCTTGACCTTGAGTTTCCCTTTGCCCCCCTCCTTCGCTCGCTGCACGTTGCCGATCGAACTCGGAGTCCGTCTCCATGCCCTCATCAACTGGGAACTCATTCACTGGTGCAGCAGGTACATCGGACCCTACAGGCGCAGAGGAACTAGCAGGTGCTGAGGTTTCTACAGGTGTAGTGGTCCTTGCACGTCGAGTGGACCTTGGAGGGACAGCCAGCTCCGTTGCCGTTTCCTCAACCGCAGGATCGGTTCTATCAGTGGGTGTGACTCCAGGAGAGGCCATCCACGTGAAAATCTGGAACGTGTTTGTTCCATACTCGTCGATACCCTCGACGATGGGGTCAGATCTGGGTTCCGGTCCATCAGTCTCCCTGTCACTATGAACCGTCGGAGACACTAGAGTCATCGGTGGTGATGCGGGGGGGCTCGAGTCATCCGCAACAGGTTCACGAGTAGGTGGCTTCTCATACAGCATCGAATAAGGTGAATTGGACATTATGAAATCATTTCTGTCCATCCTATTCGCCAAGTATGAGACGCTAAGGTAGGTCTTGACGTCCTCCTTATCCACGAATCCGTAGAAGAACGCGCCGAACATCTGCCACACACGAGCAAGATCATCATTTTCTGCTAAAGATTTGATCTGAGGTATCCTTGACTCGATGATTTGCCAATTGATTGATCCAGAGGACGTGAAAGATAATGCAAACCGTAATGACATTTGAAAATCTTAAGAGGTTTATCCTCGACCCGGTGATAACAAAAGTCTAAGCGAAAACGTATCATACCTTCGCGGCGAGCATGAACTTGGCTCCCGTGTAGATGCCCAGAACGTTTTCCTTCGGCTCTGCGAATAGCTGTAAAATCTCGAGGTAGAACTCCATTCGGAGTTCCGAGGCCTCGAACCTCCACTTGTCCTTAGTGTTCCTACCAAATTCGTAGTAGTACACGTTGTGGTCGGACGTCACGTACCTCGTCTTGAACAGGGTACGAGCTTTTTCTGCAAATTTGTTTCCCTTTTTGAAGAGGAACAGGAGTGGCACGTCTGGAGCAGTTGCGCGAGTTGAAATGTTGTCTAATAGCTCTGCTCTGCTCAGTACGTACTTCGACAACGCATACTCATACTCGTTTAGGTGAAGACCTGCAAAAACAGTTGCAGTCTTGATTTCATCTCTATGCTTGAGAATGAAGAGCCACACATTTGGCACTGTCATTCCTGGCTCGAGTTTCTTCTTCAGGAAGTAGAGAAAGGGCTCCATGGGGTTGCCTCCCTCTTTCTGGATAGGGATTTCTCTCATATCCACGACAGCCAGGTTGACCTCCAAGAGGTTGTATTGGTAATTGGAGCTTGTCATGAAGGCCTTCGCACTGTAATCTATTCCCCGAATCTTCACACCTCCAGAAGGTTCAGGAAGTTGGTACTTCAGCTTCATGAACCGCACGAACATGTGAAGGACCTCGGGGAATTGCTTCTCGAGATCCTTCGCCCGCTTAAGCCATGCGTCGTTACGCAAACGCCGCTTGAAGTACTCTGCCTTAGGATGAGTGAGCAGGAAATCCCACGAGGCTGAAGTGAACCTGTGCCTTGCCTTCCATGAGTGCCACGTCTCATGGACAACATCACCCGCACTATTAAAAAATTTTAAGGCGGGCTTGATTGCCATCAAGCACAACTTTTTTACGCTTCCTCCTATCCACCCAGTCTTTGTGCGTCATATTGTCAGGAACAATAAATTTGGGAACCCCAACAGATACTTTCGGATACAATGCCTTCCGTCCAGGAGTTCTACCGATCAGGTGCTACGCATTGACCCCGTAGTCCTTGTCAGTGAAGTGCCCAAAATGTTTGAAGAACTCTCTTTTCAGAGAGTGATTCTTGAGCTTGAATCCCTTCACGTCCTTGTACATTGTCAAGTAGAATGGATCAATCAACTCTCCCTCAGAGTGCTTCGTCAGAAACGTCTCCCACAACGCCCAAAGATCATTCGGCAACGTAATTTGAATTTCGGGTTTCAGATCCGCGGTTCCACTAATCAAGGCACCATCCCTCTCGGGATTTATATTTTGGAACCTCTGTATTACTGCGTCCGTAAAACTCTGCATATAAGGTACTACAGAATGTTAGAATGAACATATCTCGAAGATGATTTATCCTCAACTCGACGATACGTGATAAGCATTTCGAACGAGTACTTTAACACACACTGACTGGCGAGTACTGATATTGACTATGCATTAAATTTATTAATCAACTGATTAGTAGATATGGAGGTATTTGTTATCACCGAATCGGTGATAACGTGGCCTTGCATGGATGTACCTTGAAGTGGCTGAGTTGGAACACGACTTCATTCTTCCGTGTTTGAGCTTCGGTGCGGGTGTCTGTTGGTCGTTTGTACGCCATCCATATCTGTCTGCAACTGATCATTTGGTTCCCCCATGTTGGTTGGGCGTGGTCCAAATGATTAGTGATGTTGTAGAACTTCGAGATACTTCTGAGCTTTGTAGGGTCGAGCGTCCACACGATATAAGCATCCCATGTCTGGAGTTCTATTTTCCTGGCCTCCCCACATCCTCCTTGCTGGAGCTCCTGTGAAGCGATTATGTTGTGCTGGCCATTTATAATCATGAATTGACCATCCTTTATATCCTCCCACTTCTCAGGCTTCTTCTTCAATAATTTCTTTCTGCCATCAACTGGTGTGAGGCACAGCTTCTGACGCTGTTTGATGTCGATGTATTGAATGAGCTCTTTCTTGTTGGCATCGACAATGTCCCGTTGTAGGGTCCGAATGACATACTGGGGAAGAGCCAGTATGCATTGCTCGATGTCAACCTGCAAGGATTGATCGTCAAATAGGAAGCAGCTCTTGTTTTCTGCCCAGAAGTTTTTCTGAATGTCTGCGAACTTCTCGAAATCTTGCACTGGACCTGACGACGTGGATGGATTAGCCAACACTGTCGTTAGTGCTGATCCAGAACTACCAGCACCAGTAGGCCCACCCGGAAGACTTTTCTTCCTTTTCTTGGATGGTGTTGCTTTCTCAGAGGGTGTTGAATCTCTCTTCTGTGGCTCGGATCTTGTTTGTCCAGGCCTCATAGCTCTCCCTCCTGACACACACCCGACAGATGTTGCTGGGGTACATGACTCCGTCTCCTTCCGTCTTCCTTGAACAGGGGCGCGACCTATTGGTGGTTCCGGCTCGACATTCTCCAATGCATAGCGGTCCAGCGTCTGGAAGATAATGCGCAGTCTTGTGGCAATTGACTTTGCGGTCGTATTTAACCACGGTACGTACCCGAATTTCACGAATTGATCGTTCAGGGACTCCATTTGTGATCCTTTCAGAAATTCCATGAGGTTGTCCACATCAAACTTGGCATGCTCAGAATTTATGTCTATAACAATGGAGTGGGAATGTTGACCAGGATTTCCCTTGTCATCGCATTCACGTAGCACGAGTACAACGTAGTCTTGGTTGTGCTCTTCAATCAGCGTGACCTTCTCCTTAATGTTCTAGGGCATGTACGTAGTCGTCCCCCGGACACGGTATCGAAGGTACACGTAGTTCTTGAACCGATTTACTCCGAATGACCATGTCGCGATGTAGTCCTTAAATTCCCACAACGTTCCGTATGTGTCTTCCATTTCGCTTATGAAGGATTCGTCCTTCATTGGGTTTTCGAAGGGAACCAGATGGTGTCCACTCACCGAGTAGTCATAGCCATCGCTGGCTTCCATCCTCAGGTACCTGTACAGAGGGACATTGGTCAGTCAATTACTAATTATCGTCGATGCGAGGATAATGAATTTTACATCTTGTTTTGGACTATTTTAAACCGTTCGCATTCTGTTTTCTAGATTAGG
Source organism: Rhytidiadelphus loreus (assembly GCA_947034895.1). Taxonomy (NCBI): domain Eukaryota; kingdom Viridiplantae; phylum Streptophyta; class Bryopsida; order Hypnales; family Hylocomiaceae; genus Rhytidiadelphus; species Rhytidiadelphus loreus. Next base: position 63,758,386 of record OX344763.1, on the reverse strand, counting down.
CATTTTATTTCAGGCATATGACCGTCACTGATTTAATTGTTTTGAATAATGTTGAGTGAACTTTCTAGATTTGTATGTTCACATTGCTTCGAGGTGGGACTACGGTGTGGACAGTGGTTTAGGGTTACGCTTGATTATCACCGATTCAGTGATAATGCACATTGATAGGTAGTGGGCTCTACCGCCTTTGTGCCCACAAAATCTATAGCATTTAGGGTCTGGCAAATTGGATCTGGCCCAGTATTCCTTAAGCTTTTTACTTTCACGCTTGACCATCACCGATTCGGTGATAACGGCAGTGTATTAGGTTTTTACCTTCCTGCACGACTATCACCGATTCGATGATAACGCCATTGGATAGGTTGTGGGTTGATTCCTATGTGAGCTTTTAAAATTCTTTTTATTTTATATTCATTTTTTGAGAGCTATTTGCTTAACACAGTGTTTAATGTTTTGTTTTTGGGGAAGCAATGTTGAGCGTTTATTTTATTATCCTCGGGTCGAGGATAATTTCTGGTGTATTGCCTACAAATTTCGTTCACCACTGGATGAGCTCGGCGCTGCCCTTCGGGCATGGGGGTTGTGACTTACCGACCACACTATCAGTTTTTTGCGGGATCATTGAAGCGAGGATCTCTCAGTAGAAACAACTCTGATTTCTAGGAGTCGTGGATTTTTCTGTAGTCTTGGGGATTGTCGTGGCGAGGATAACCAACTAATTATATTTAGTTGCAGGAGACCTACTGCCTAGAACTCTTGTAGTAAGACGGGATCGTCGAGGCGAGGATCTATCAATAAGAACAGATGGAGGTTCTTGGCATCATCGAGGCGAGGATCTATCAGTAAGAACAGATGCAAGTTCAAGGGATCATCGAAGCGAGGATCGGTTGAAAATGCTTCCCTAAACCCTAATTTTTTAACGTAAAACCTAATTTGTAAGCCTGAACCCTAAATCAATTTTGAAGATCTGGCTGACTTGCATACCTTTTCCAATGTGTCTATTTGCTATGATGCTGAATTGTCAAGAAGAGTCCTATACCTGAAGTTCAGCACATATCAAGGTTAGGGCTTTGTAAGAAGAAAAATTCTATGACTTTAAAGCCAAAAGCCTATTACTGACAGTGAATGCCTTGCAACTTAGCTCGAACAATTTATTGTACGATACTTCATACTAAGTTTAGGGTTCAATGACTTCTGCTGCATCTAAACCCAAAATCCTATTCATCAGTCACATTTTACAAACCCTAAACCAGGTATTCAAATGATTCTAACCTTGAACTACACTTCTATAAAAGCTTTCAAGTAGAGAAAGTCAGCAAGCAAAGCATACAAGCCATTCAAGCATTCAAGGAAGTATTCAAGCATTCAAGGAAGTACTCAAGCAAGCAAGGAAGTAATAAGACAGCAAGCAAGCAAGAAAGTAAGCAAGCAAGAAAATTTGAATAAGCATGACCACGTACCTACAAAATATCAACAGGAACCTCACAGACAATAGTTGCAACTCCAAGCTTCCACCTTGCAAATCCCTTCCAACTTGCAGCTTTATGCACCTCACCCCTCAAATTGCACGCACGTCACCCGTGCCCCTCTCCTCGCAAATCTCTTCTTTGCGCAAGTGACCTCCCCGCGCTAGTCAATTCTCCACGCACCTCACTTGCAGCTCTGTGCACCTCACCTGCAGCTCCGCGCACCTCTCTTGTAGTGGTCAATGAAAATTGCTCTCCATGCCCCTGTCCTCTCCGCGCAAATCACCTCCCTACGCACCTTAGCTGCAAATCCGTTGCCTCTAATGCAAGCACCTCTCTCTAGCCGCGCTCCTCCGCTGCAGACCATGCGCGCAACAGAACTCTCACAATGAACCTCACACACGGAAACGCAACCTCCCAAAAATGCAACCTCACGAAAACGCAACCTCCTGAAAATGCAACCTTGAGCACAGAAACGCAACCTCCCAAAAATGCAACCTCCCAAAAATGCAACCTCCCAAAAATGCAACCTTAAGCACGGAAACGCAACCTCACGAAAACGCTGCTCGCACACGGAAACACAACAGAAGCTGTGCCAAACTCCCCCGGCAGCGGAAGGAGAGTGACGACCAACCGGGGCTAGCCCGATCCGCCAACGAGGTTCGGTTTCCAGTTCGTCTGCAGGTTCGGGTTTCAGGTTCGGGTTTCAAGTTTGCAAGTTTCCGGGGGATTAAAGAAAAAAAAAAAAAAAAAAATCCCATAAAGTTCCAAACACCGTTTTTTGGAATTATAGATATTTTGGGCAACTCACTACGGATGGAATTTTCATTTTTTTTCTTTGAAATTTTCACAGAACATGTGGTCAAGGAGTATCTTGAAGGCCCAACAATTTTCACAAGGCCAGAAAATTTTGAAGTGCAGCTGCCCGTATTTTCACAGGGCCAGAAAATGGATTTTAATGAATTCAAACGCTAATATCTTCCAATCTACACGGTGGAATTTTCCGAAATTTTTTCGACATCTTCTCAAACCACTCTACTACAAGATCCTACGGTTACATGTATAAAATTTTGTTTTTAAAAATGAAATTTGGTACTTTCACTAGACATGACAGTTTTGGAGCATTTTTGGTGAAAGCATAGTCAATTTTTGATGCATAATTATAACCATAGGATCTTATAATATATTGATTTGAAAACTTGTGGTAAAAATTTTAAGAAAAAATCCATCGAGTGGATTGTCAGATGTCAACATTCAAATTCATGAAAACCATTTTTTAAACCCTCCAAAAAAATAGGCAGTTGCACTTTGCAACCACACTTTTTATATGAAAAAATGTTGAAAATGGTGGAGCCTCTTTGAATTCAATATCCTAAACAAGTTGGCTACATGTTGGAAAAAAATATTTTTGTATATGTAGTAGAAAATCGTTCAAAATACTAAATTTTAAAGAATTTAATTATAGATGTGCAAAAATGTCAATCCAATGGTTGTAATGTTCTTATAAACAATTTTCATCCTAGGATTTAATTCTTTTCTTAATAATTATATTGAAAATTGAGTGAAATGAAGGACTTCAAAGTTTATTTGAAAGTTGGGAATCCAGAATTGTCCGTGAACAAAAAATCCTCATAACTTTTGACTCAGTGGTTGAAATGAAATTATTCAAAACTTTCCACAAATTCATAAACCTAGAAAACCTATACCAAATTCTTTTTTTTTTATAAAATATATATTCTTAATTTGCCAAGAGAATAGATTTCCCAAGAAAATGAACAAAATGAGGCCTTTACTTTTCACTCATATTTTTAAAGAGTTCCCAAGAAAATGAACAAAATTAGGCCTTTACTTTTCACTCATATTTTCAAATGACTTGAATTTTAGAGCAAATGAAAGATATTCCTTGTGCACACTTTCGATTAAAATTTCAGCCCAAAATATGCAAATCTCCAATCATGGCACTTGTGATCATGGCACTTGTTGTGTACACATTATACCACCATGCATTTAGTATGCGATTATGGTGAGAGCCATGATATTTTGTACTGTCATTAGAAAACCACATGAAGCCAATTATACTTCACCTCAATACCATTTAGAGTGAACATTATCATCAAAATTTACAATCATAAGAACCAATCATTATGATTATCACTTATTGTATACATTATAGGACCATGCATGAGTGATTGCCTTTTTAATCCATGCATTTGAATTTTAAATCCATGAAACATCTAATTTGGTACCGATTTTTTTTTATATATAATGTAGATACTTTTTTCTTTGTTTACAATCCATTATACATGTATACATGTAATTTTTACACTTTTAAGTATAATCAGATAAATCTCGTCCTTCTTTATAGAAAGTTTGTTTTCGATTAATATTATGTAAAATGATCGTACCAAGTGTAATTCATGACTCTCGTACTTGATTCATTCATGAATTTCGTACTTGATTCATTAATTTTGTAGCTAATTCATGAATTTTGTAGTCCTTTTCAAATTTTGCACGTGATAGAATTTAGAAACCATACGTGTATCAAATCCTTGAGAGATTCCTAATACATATAAATTTTTTCGATGGTGCCCTTTTTTTAAAAACATTAACAAGATTGAAAAGAAATAACTTACGGTACAACATGTCTTATACTTAAAATTCTGAAATTTATAAACTCATGAATTTTGGCCGTGCAAAAATTTATGAAATCTATGTACAAGTTCTACATAGTGTACTCCTTCATGAAAAATGAAAAACAATCAAACACACGTTGTACATTACATTCCAAAACTCATAAACACATGAAATTTGCAGATGAAAGAATTTGAGAAACATATGTACAAGTTGCAAATAGTGTGGACCTTCCTCATCCATAAAAGTCTTTTGATCTTGACCTTTTTAAAAAAAAATATACCTTATGGAAAAAAAATTGATATTAATAAAGCACACGCTGTATTTAAAATCCAAAACTCATAAACATATGGAATTTGCACGCTATAAAATTTGAGAAACATAGTTACATACAAGTTGGAAATAGTGTAGACCTACGTAATCCATAAAAGTCTTTAATTTGATCTTGACTTCTTTTTAAAAACATATACAAGAATGGAAAAAAATAACATTAAAGCACGCGCTATACTTAAAAATCCAAAACTCATGAACACGTGAAATTTGCACGTAAAAGAATTTGAGAAACATACGTACAAGTTGCAAATAGTGTAGAGTGACCTTCCTAATCCATAAAAGTCTTTTGATCATGACTTCTTTTTAAAAACATATACAAGAATAGAAAAAAAATAACATTAAAGCACGCGCTGTACTTAAAAATCCAAAACTCATGAACACATGAAATTTGCACGTAAAAGAATTTGAGAAACATACGTACAAGTTGCAAATAGTGTACACCTTCCTAATCCACAGAAGTATTGTGATTTTGAACGTTCTTTTAAAAACATATACCTCAAAGGAAAAAAATAATATCAAAGTACACGCTGTATTCAAAAATCCAAAACTCATGAACACATGAAATTTGCACGTAAAAGAATTTGAGAAACATACGTACAAGTTGCAAATAGTACATGAATGAATTTTTAAAAACTTATGTACAAGTTGAAAATACTCTACAATCCTTTAAAATGTATTATCGTTTTGTTATTTTGGAAAAATAAACAACCATTACGGTCCTCAATTTACATTCATACTCGAATTTTCATGTGTTACTATATTTGTTCTCATTCTTGTATCAAGTACGAAATTCTTGAATTAATTCAAAGAACAACGGTGTTGTAATGTTATATTCTTTTCATCATTGTATATGCTTTTCAAAAGTGGTCGAGATCAAAAGACTTTTATGGATTAGGAAGGTCTACACTATTTACAACTTGTACGTATGTTTCTCAAATTTTATAGCGTGCAAATTCCATGTGTTTATGAGTTTTGGATTTTTAAGAATAGCGCGTGCTTTATTAATATCATATTTTTTTCCATAAGGTATATATTTTTTTAAAAAGGTCAAGATCAAAAGACTTTCATGGATTAGGAAGGTCTACACTATTTGCAACTTGTACATATGTTTCTCAAATTTTATAGCGTGCAAATTCCATATGTTTATGAGTTTTGGATTTTTAAGTACAACGCGTGCTTAATGTTATTTTTTTTCCATAAGCTATATATTTTTTTTAAATGGTCAAGATCAAAAGACTTTTATGGATTCGAAAGGTCTACACTACCATGTATTCAAAAGTTTCTAATTGATTCTAAATTTGGGAAAGAAAACTAACATTTATATTACTAAATAATTTAATACATCCACGGTCATACGTTCCTATCTTCTTATTTTTTTGAATTTTTTTCCCGCTCGCTGGTTAGCAACCACAAAATTCCCTCGGACTAAGGAATCTGAGGACTAAAGCAGCCTTTTTGGAAGGACTTTTTGATGTCCAAAATTAGGTGACAAAGTCATTGGAAGCAGCTTTATGGCACGGGAATCTCGGCCAAAGTTGACAGCGGATCGAAAACTAAACTTAGAAACTTCTGTTTGAATTTGTGCTTGCCGCCTCATAAATCCCGCCCTCTCTCTCTCCCACCCTCTCTCTCCCGCTCTCTCTCTCTTTCTCTCCCTCCATGTTCTGAAGGAGGTTCAACACCACCAACTGATGCGCATCATGTTTAGTCGTTTGGAGTGAAGAGTAGTGCATGTTTTCGTGGAGTGTTTGTGAATCCTCTAAATGTGGGTGTAATTGTCTGCACTAAATGAATGATGTTACACATTTGTAGTTCCTACTTGATGTTGTTTTGTTTGTATAGAACTGCACTGGATTCAGAGCGTTCTAGTGAATGTAGAGAGATTTGAAGGACGATAGTGTTGACTATGGCATTGTGTACAGTTGTAGTAAGGAGACATTTTCTGAGTTCGATGTCGCGGGTGCAATCTCCCCTACGTGACGAAAATGTGACGTTCTTTTGAATTGAGGGTTCCGATTATGTAGCCGCATTTTTCGGAGTAGCCGATATCCTCGACTCGAGGATAACAAAGTGACAAGGTCCATTAGATTCTAAAATTGATATATTTCCCCGGAGTCAAGAATAGCGGAATTCCTCTAATACTAATACTCTGCTACAGATAATCGATTCAGATAATCGATTCAGATCCTATATCGTCGACTCGACGATAATATTATCCTCCAGTACGTCATATTTGTTATTGAAACAGAAAATATTATCCTCGACTCCATGATAATCGATTACGAATGGAAAAATATTATCCCCAAGTCCATGATTCTGAACCCTAAAATATTATCGTCGAGTCGACGATATACCTGATTGTGGAACAGATACCTCAGATCGGGGGGAACATGTCCTCGTCTGTAGGACTAAATCTACTAGTTGATTATCCTAATTAACTGTGGTCGGGGAAAATGTTGCATTCTAGAATGTTTCTATCCTGGACTCCGTGAAAATTTAATTGTGTACAATAGCATAATTAGCAATTTCTTGTCACACTAATCTTATAGTTAATCATCGAGTCGGTGATAAATACTAATCCTACTGAGGGTGTTAGATACATGGGTATACACATATTCAAGCATATGTGTCAATTTGATTTATTACCCTATTGTCATATATTGAGTTATTTACATTTAAATATTTACTGCTTATTCTTTTCATGTAGATTTACTTACTACATTTAATCATCCTCCAGTCTTTGATAATTCTGACTATTGCACTTTGTATTTTCAGAATGGATTTTCATAGACCTGATGAGTTTGTAAATCCAGTTCCTACACTTCTAGCTGGTGTTCAGGATTGTGAAAGAATTTCTCGTGCAAAATGGGTGTCGCTACCTGTCATTCTAAGAAATGAAGAGGGGGTGGACGTCGCAAGGGGGGTTTGTCAGAATGTTGACCCAGACTTGGTCATTGACATGGATAAGAAGCCTCTTGGTGATGATCGAGTTGCCATTCAGATTGCGGAGTCTTTGAATGAAGAGTTGATTTCATCTGCAAATATGTGGTCGCTGCGTTCTTGGCACATTAAACGTGTGTTTCTTCACGATGGTGTAAATTTGTATGACCATGACCAGACTTACATATACAATATGGCTGTAAACGCTTCAAGTAGAAGAGTTCGCAAAGGGGTTCGGTCATATGAGACAACTCGTGAGAAGGTTGATCCTGTTGTGCCTTCTAAAAGAGAACTTCTCCTCACTATGGAATCCATCACAGCAGTTTCCATAAAAACATGTTGCAATAGAAATTGTGTGCAGCCTTTTCCTCGTGAGCAAATTCAAGCAATACGGACTGACCTCTATGGAGGTAATGACTTCAAGGCTCGCAACAAGACACTTCTGGAGGTGCATAGGCAAATACATCGAGACAGTGATGGCAAAGATTGGATAACCTTGAAAGGTAGAGAAGTGTGTCCCACCGCGTGGTGGATCATTCATGGGATTGCGAAAGCTACCTTCTATAGGTACAAAGAAAAGGCTAGAGTTGGAAAGCAATCTAAGGTCCATGGAAATGTGGGATCCAAAAAGCCCCGCAAGCATACTCTTCAAGCTACTGCCACATTTCGACAACTTATTGAGGCTGATGCAGATAAAATGCCACACAAGACAAGAACATTGGAGTCTGGGGAGAAAGTCCCCTCCATGGTGCTACCATCCGCATTTCGATGGAGTGAGCAATTACCGAAAATCAACGAGTGCAATGCATTGCTTGACTTGCAACCAATTTCTTCTAGTGGCTTGAGCAACATTCGTCGTGCTTCTTTCCCAGAATTTGCTGCAAAGGCTCGTGGAGACACTTTCGCAAGGTGTGGCCTTTGTGATACATACAAGCAATTGAGGAGTGCTTGTATGTGTTCGGAATCACAAAATAAGTGGACAAATCTTCTAAATATCCACGTTGCCGGGCAGAAGGCCTATAGGGAATACTATTATGGAAATCGGTATTTTTCCGAAACGTACCCTGAGAAGATGTTGTGCATCATTCATGATAAAATGGATCACTCAAAGACGGCTTCTCCACACTTTTCTCACAAGACGAAAGTGACTGAGTCCTTCATGAAAATGCCCGTTGTTGTTATAGGTATGATTGCTCATGGTCATGGGGATGTGCGATATGCACACTACGGTTTGGGCATTTTTCCAACTGATTCGAATCATACCATTGGGTCCATTGCAAGATTGTTGCGTGATTTGGAAGGAACGCCAAAGAATTCATCGCACACATTATTCTCTATCGAGAGGGACCAATCCACCTTGACAAAGGCACTTCCAAATGGAGCAGAGAATTGCTTGGACTCCCTTCTTCCACCTCTACAAGAATCGATTCCGGCTCAACCTCTTCCACCAATATTAGTATTGCAATTGGACAATGCTTCAGGGGACAACAAGAATCGATATGTTTTTGCTTTTTGCTCTTTGCTCGTTTGCAAAGGCATTTTCCGAGAGGTATACATCAACTTCCTCATAGTGGGACACACTCACGAAGACATCGACGCTCTTTTTGGTCGATGGAGCTCGAGATTGAAGACAAATAACTACCCAACACTTCCTTTGCTCATGAAATCCTTCATGGATTGTGAAACACATCCCGTGATTCCTCATCTCATTGAGGAGCTTCTTGATTTCAAAAAATTTGTAGAGGGTTACTTGGGCTCTCGTGGGGACTACCTTGAAGGGCATTCAAAGTCCCAACAATTTAAGTTTTTTATGGATTCTTCAGGATGGCCTTTGATGGAATATAAGAATTTGTGTACGGACGATAAGTGGTTGCAAGAGCATGGCAAAGAAATTAGGTTGTGGATAGAGAGTGAGGATGGACTTCCCATAGTGCCAAGTGGTAGTCCTCTACCTTTGGCTCCTCAGCCGATGAAAGCTCTTGATGATATAAAGAAGGGCTTGAATGGTTATGTTGGACATTGGAACAAAATGGCAAACGACGATTACACTGGAGAGTTTAGGCGGAAGAATGGCCCACTACAAGATTATTGGAAAGGTGTCAGAACTGCTTTGGATGATCCTCTTCAAGTGCGTGAGGCATTACGTGATGGGTTTTGGCCAGCTTCAAGAATCGCCTCTGACGAGATAGATCGAATGCAAAGAGATGGCACATTGTGTGAAGAAGATGCAGAGGATGTACCTTTTGTTGGACGTAGACGTGATCGTCCACGTGCTTCCTTTCGTGTAAATCGTGATACGCATGCAGGTTCTTTTGTTGTGGTGCGTCCAGCAGATCATGACCCGAAGCCATTTTGGCTTGCTAGGGCCATTATGGCTCCTAGCCCAGATCCGGGGCATATGCATAAGATCAAAATTCAATATTGGACGCCAACTTCGGATCGGCACATTAATATGGAGAACTATGCCAGATGGGACACCAAAGAAGGGAATGTGTGGCGTGAGGATTGCGTAATACCTTCAGATTGGGCAAATACAGATTGTATCATGACAGCTTGGAAGCCACGTTTTCGTGAAACAACTAAACATCCGAAAGTGACAATTCCAAGTTTGCAAATTGATATCATCAAGGCATCAGTGGCGGCTTTTACGACAGCTGCAACTACTGACGATTCTATGACATATGATTGATTAGTTCATAGTTGTATTAGTAGACTATTACTTTGGTAGTTCAATTACAATTACAATTACACTAATTAATATATTTTGAGATCTCTCATTCATATATTTATTGGTTTTATTATGATAGTGTGGCCATGTAAGTAAGGGAATCCTATTTCTATTAATAGAGAACTCATTTCATACTTTTGCATCTTCAAGCTTTATATTCAACTTATTTTTTGGTTTATTTTTTGGGATATTTCTCATATTTTTCATATCAAAGTTTGATATCTCCAATATGTAGATTAGTGCTTTGACATTTCTAAGTCTCAATTTAATGAAGAGTCTCAATTTTCTGAAAGATTTCTTGATCCTAAATATAGGAATGAATTAAAATGAGACTGCAACTTGTCTCATTTTAACGAATAAGGCCTTAAACGTGTTAATGCAGTCTAAAAAATTGTATTTGATGAGGAAAAATCATTTTCATGTTGATTCCAGCAGAAATTTGTTGATTTTGTCTTGGTTTTCATTACTTCTCTAGTAGTGGAGGTCACAGATATAGCAAAACTGAGTGGCCCTTGAGACGAACTTTCCATTCCCGTTGTTGGTGTCATTGCGAGGCCTAATTCAATGACGTCTCCAATAGGAAGAGTTGGAAACGTACCTCCACCATCAGGCGTGTTACTATTTTCTTCCATCGCCACATCTTCAGTGTCATTCTGGATCACTCCTTCAAGAACTGACTTATTGGCTGCAAGACATTTAAGAAACAATTCAAATTTGCAGCAAATAAGCATCGAAATATAGAAGCAAACGGTGTTGGGATGCGAATCAACTCACCTAAGTTGGCAGCAGCTTCCTCCGCCAACCTTATTTTCATGTTGGAAACGTCTGTCGTCATGCTGGGTGTAAGAGGATATCCAAATTGAGCCATCCAAGCTCCACTGAACTTCTCTTCACATCGGAGGCAGATGTGTTTATGCTCGGCCATCAATGTGGCAATGCACATCAGGTGAAATTCACAACCACATGAAGCAATGATCACAACACGTGCTACAAAACCTTTTTTCGAACAAGTTGCACAAAAATTGGGTTCTGTTTTCCACATGTAAGGAATAGACTTGCTTATTGGATACATAAATGGAGCTCGTGGGCGCAACACCAAAGAAGACCTTTTAAGCCTCTGTAGCTTCTCCTTCGCTTCTGCAACAATACTATTGTTGTAGGCAACAGTCCTTTTTGACAATTCCAACTGCTCACCTTCAATGACCTGTATGATCGCTTCGGCCCTTTCTTCTGAGTCCACCATTTTGATCAACCTCTCCAACATATCTCGCCCCTCCACCCACTTTGTCGTGGACATTGCATGGCTGCCTTGGCGTTTGAACTCCAAAGTTGCTTGCATTAGAGTGTCATATTGCTCCCCAATCTGTGTCGGTTTAGCTTCTTCTGATCCATCCGTATATTGCGCCTCTTGATCGCCTCTGATACCCAGTCAACATGTACCTTGTGCACAAATGTGGCAAAGCACGCACGTAAGAACCTCAAAGAGAAGGCATCGTTGCAAGGTTGACCTCCGTACACAACCCTATGTTGTGCATAGAACTATGTCACTTGTTCGTTGTCAACACACAAGTTCATTGGAAAGCGGTATGGATCTGCCTGCGTCTTCCATTTTAATAGGATCTCCTTATCAGTAACCGGCGTCTGCTGCAAGACCTGGTCGACTTGAACGCCAGTGGCGCTTAGCCCAGCAATCACAGTGAAGAAGCGTGCATCGTATACACCGTCACGACCTTGAAGCACGGGGGCAATAGATACCATACGCTCCTTGACTTCTTCCGGAATTCCTGCCATCAGAATTGGGTCTTGGAATTCATCGTCCACTATTGCGTTGAAAGCAACAGGGCTAGTTTGTTCCTCGTCCAAATCGATGGGATTGTCCTCCACCTTTGTGGGGGATGTTCCAAGCAAACCTTCCTTCTTTGCAGTGCAAGAACGATTGGGATATCTCCCCATATTGTATGTGCAACTCCGTAGATGAATCGGTAACTAAAAGTGTGTTTGAGACTTTGGAACAATGCCTGGTAAGCCCAAATCAGAGGAGGAAGAAGGTAGGGAAATGAAGCTAGAATGGTTCAAATTGGGCATGACATGAAGACATGGAAATGGAACTAAAATGGCTAGCGTAAGTGCATTGTTTTCCTTGTGCACTCGACGCCAACAATAAATGAAGCACTTGTTGGGCCTCAAATCATTAAGTGAACTAGGTGTTATCTCATGGTGGAAACGTTGAAATGATGGTAGTTATTGTGCAATCAAAGCTGATCCATGAACTGAATACAGTACTCTATCAACATTACTAAATAATTAGTTCAATTACACAAGTGCATTTCATGGTGGAAACAACCCTAAATATAAAACATTCTACACTATATCAAGGTTTATACTTTATATTTTGCCAAATTTTATACTACATTTCATACTATATCAATGGTGACATTAAATTTATGGCAATATTTATTTAATACTTTATACAATAAATTATGCAAGCATAGATCATATTGGTAATATATTTGTTCCAATTTACCAAGTGAATATCTAATACGGAATTATACTATAGTTTAGGGTTTTTTGTGCTCTTGGCATTGGAAAAGATAGTGTTGCGTGCTTTAGAATGACAATTTCCTTTAGGACTAGTGAGTTTCATATAAACCATATAAATACATAGAATTTATTCTTTCTTCCAACTTGAAACCATATAATTGGTCACTCAAAATTGGTCAATAAATAGCCTACACATTTCCATAGTATTCTATACCATTTGTGTCACAAAATAACACTATATTTGGATCTGCGTTTTTTCACACTAGTTCACTATTGTATTTGGTATAGTGACCTTGTTTTTTAGAAGTAGACTATTTTTTTGAAAAAGCACATTATATTTTTTTCCAAAATCACACTAGTTTTTTTTTCAAAAGTACACCAAATTCTTTTTCAAAAGCACGCTGTATTTTTGGATAAAGTATAAAATATATACATTTAAAGTACAATGTAGTCTTTTCCAAAAGTACACTATACTTTTCCTAATTTGGTTAGACAAAAAGAAACATTTTCCAAAAGTTTGACATCACTAGAAGACTTTGAATTGTTTTTACATGAAAAATGCATTTAAATGGTATAAATTTGGCTTACAAATTTATGCAAATTCAAGGAAACTTGATTATAATACTCAACATGTTGAAAAAAGATTTATCCTAATTTTAAAGTAAGCAACATGTTTCTTCAAAAGTGGAATAAATTTTTTTGAAGTACACTAAATTTTTGGTCACAAGTACCCTATACTTTTTTTAATGGTTCACTAATTTTTTTTTGAAAGTACATTTGCCAACAATCCTTTCTGTAAGTATAAAATCTTCCCACTTTGGAATGATGAAATCATAAATATTCTAATATAGTCAAACACCTCATGAATATCTCAATAATTATAGATGTGATCATAAAATTACAAATTTATGCATATTTTCATTTTCAACCAAGTGATAAGAAAAGTCAAGATGGCCTACGTAGTATTGACATTGAAACTTAAAAGAAAACACTAAGTTCATTTGAAGACTTTTAATTTTTGTTTGGCAAATTCATGAATTTCAATTGCTAATACTAGAAATAATCTTCCCTTTACTAAAAACATGAACCCAACTATGCTATACTCTAGCTTTCAACATGTTGAAGTCTGTGAAGATCTTAAATCGTACAAATTTTTTAGGCCCTAGTTCACCATTCGTATAGAAAAGTTACAAGTAAGCATGCAAAGGGCCATCGCTTGGTCACAAGCCCAATTTCTTTCGCACCATATATAGGGCTAGATTGCACCATTGCAAAATGACTTTATACATTTTGTCCAAAAAACTAATCTATTTTTGCTGGAAATTTTCCATTTACACTAGACACATAGATGAAATCGCCAAATTTGGATGAAAGAGAACATGAATGTGATTGAAAGGTGATTTTTGGTCATAATTCTGGATGAATGTATAAATACACTCCTTCACCAAATTTTAAGTGATCGCCATTTTGGTACTTTCACAAAAATTTAAAAAAAAAGGATGGTGGTCAACAAGTGAACCCCACATACAATAAGCTTACACACTTCAGCCCAACCTTGAGTGCCCCAACGCAAAGTCATCAGTAATCCAGTACCAAACTGTGAGCTTCTTAAGATGTCTTGTTAAACTTTCCTTCAATTTCCATCATGATCACACGCAACATGTACAATCAACGTCTATTGGGGCTACTGAATAGGCATTAGATTTAATCCTGTAGGTGAAGGATGTCTATTAGCTTTGAGTGCATTGCAATCACCCTAAACACCACCCTAAACCCTACCTCGTCAACAATTGTGTTCTCCATTTTTCCATGCTCTGTTTCCATCGCTAGTTCCGTGTCTGCACTTGTCTTGTTCTCTAGTCTATTCCAAACATGTCTAGTGGAAACAGAAGTAGTCGTGCCAAGAGCCTTGTGAAAAGAAAAGCCACTCAGCACACGGAGGAACGTCAATCTCCGCTGAAGTTAGAAGCTGCGTCGCCGGACCTGTTATGGGAAGCGCCGTTCCCATTAGAGGGAATTCCAACAGCTCTGAGAGAGAAGTTAGAAGCGTTGGTACCGTGCTTGTTAGGGAGAAAAAATGCAATTTATGACGAGGGATTCTTTCATAGGATGGTAGGACTATGCAAGGAAGGGTGTTTGTCAAAAGAGGTCATGGAGAGTATGGTTCCAACATCGATGTATGAAGATGATTGGCCTTGCGATGAAGGTGCGAACAAGACGAGGCACTTGTTGGAAAGGTGCAAGGATAGTAGATCTCGGGAAGCGTACTTGAAGATGTACCAATGTGTATATGGTGATTCTCCCGACAACAAGGCGTTTAGCTAGACCTTCCTACGAACATGTGTTTTCTACCAAAAAGGCAGAGATGGACGCAAGAACAAGGTGAATTGGGCAGCGGCCACAGTAAAGGTGACAGAGGAGCGCTTGAACCACGCGCGCAACAACCCGATGAAGCTAGGCCCTCCAGCATTGAGGGAGCAACTGGCGGGCGTGTTGAAGGCGTGTTCTGAATACTTTATTGAGAACGTAGGAGTTCAGCAAGGTGGAGTTCACCACGCTGAAGTTCAGCTCAGTGGCACAACGAAGTTGGATGAATTGTCGAAGGAAGTGTAGGAGAAATGCATTGCCCTCCGTGGTATTGAGGCATTAATGTCAGACCTTTTTGACAAGTGCAAAAGAATGGAAGGTTGCTGCCAAGAGTATGAAATAGAAGATGAGAGGCTTAATACGTTGAAGGATGATTTGCACAAGAAGAGCAAGGACCTTGGTAAAGCCGGAAAGTTGGAAGAAAAGGCTCGTGTAGACAAGCAACAGAGGCAAATCAACAAAGACATTGATTTGAATAACGACAAGTTGGAGTCGGCCCAAGAGAAAGCGGCTACCCTGAAGATAAGCTTTGAGAAAGAAAAACAACTTTACTTGAATTACGAGAAGGCGTTGGAAGAGGTGCAGAAGAAGGTGGCAATGGAAAAAGCATCTTAGTACTCCATTCGGCCGAAGAAGCCTGTTGGAAACAAGTGTTCAGAGAAAGGTGTTTTGCCACAGATCAAATTGGACACACCATGTGCAAGCTGCTCGCTCATGTTTGTTTCCAACAGCGCAGTACCATTTTTTTGTAGTTGTCTATTTCATCCGTGGTGCTTGTGGCCATAACTACTTTCAGAATGTCGCATTTGTCGACGGTGCAAGGAACGTTGCAATTCTCAATGGTTGATATCGTAGGGATTTGACGTGTTAGAAATAGAGAAGGTAAATCCTACTCCGAAAGAAAAAGGGGTGCCTATCCCTGAGTCTTCCTCATTTGTGACAAAGAAGAGGGAAACCAGTACTACTGCTAATGGTCAACCGCCCTCCAAGTCCTCAAAGCACAAAGTCCACATTAAGGGGCCTTTGACCTTCACAGGTATGGCACCCGTTTCTGCACAGTCAGGGACTGCCATCGCACCTAAACCCCTAAAGCCCTTTTCATGTTTTGTTGGCCGCCCTCGTGGAAGTAATTATACAGAAGCATTAGCTGCGGTCATTACAACGTTATATATTCACAGTATGTTCCTTACATTTAGATTGTATTCTGCTATTCTGTGCCAATGTGTAATTGTAACCATGAAGAACACGTGTTGTTCTTGTGGTTGATGCCTCACATGTGTTATGTTTCCAACAACAAATCAAGCATTGGCACATTAGTAGAAGGTAGAGCAAAAGAAGGTGCGTGAAGATGAGAAGCAAGTGGTTGAACCCTTAAAACTGCGAGTGCCACCAACTCCACCAGTTCGTACATCAGTAGGAGATACAAAGAAAGAAGTAAGAACAAAACAACAGTTTGATGTGAACATTGTCTCTAGACCAACAACAACAGACTCTTCAAAGAAAGAAGAAAGTAAGGGGGTTGTTGTGCGTGAATTTGAACAAAAGTTGTCGATAGAAGAGGTAGGGCCATCAACACCCATCGCTCCAGAAGAAGATTCTGAAGGTGACCCAAATAATGACGATTCTGCAATCGAGCATTCAAGATTTGCTACTTCAACTTCAGTTGATTTGGATGCCTTGGTTGATGCTCTTTGATTTTCGTTGATGAGTGAAGGACTTTGTATATAGTTTAGTTTTGGCGCCGTTGGAAACTTATCCCATAGTCTCTAGCTTGTTAGAGGAATTTTGCTATTGCGAACATTTTGAATAATAAAAATACACAGTTTATGTACAATCATGTTCTATGTTGTTCACCTATTGCCATATTTCATTGTGTTGTGCTTTGGAACGTTGTTTGCAACATGGAGTAGGTAAAAAAAATAGGCATTGTATTATGTGGTAAAAAACAATGTTCAGATTGAGTACATGCAGCTATAGAGTAGTCCCGACCATAGCTGTTGGGAACATATTAACCCTAATGCTATATCCTCTTAAATACCAAGTTGTTCCCATCGTGACCAAAAAGCACACTTGTACTATCTCTCACAAGTTGTCCTAACTAGGTGTTCAGTGCCACTATTTCGAAAGTCCAAGGAGGTAGGACTTGGGCTACTGTGTTGGACCCTTCGTGCCTTGGATTTACGTTGATATGAAGAAACCCAAACCAAGTCACCCTAAAGCGGAAGTCATCTGGAACCACATTGCCCAAGGTAATTGAAACCTCTCTACGAACGTGTGACAATGGCCATGTTCGGCCCACTTGAAAACGTGCCACCATCACATCTTGAAACACACAAGGCAGAACCACCATATCTTCCTCTTGTACTTGGTCAATTTGTTGCCAACTCACCCCATCTTGCGCAAGACGCTCTCTTCCATACTTGAAATTCAAATATAGCATTGATCGCCCTACATGATACTTGTGTCGCACAACACATGTCAGAGCAACTCTGCTTCTAAGGTGCAGAACAATTCAAAAGTGGTTATAGTGCAACAACCCAATAAAAGGGCAGTGGAAACAGAAGTATATTCACCTGAACATTACAGTGTGTAGGGAGATTGTGCACCTGACAATGTCCTTACCGAATACAATTTTTTGATGCCAACCTGGGTCCATGAGGCTTGTGAACAGCTCGCCAGAGGGGTTGTTGACAACATAGAGGGTGGATGTCCGTCTCATCGTGTTTCCATCTGGGGCAAAAAGATCAACAAAAACATGCAAAGGAACAAACCATTGGAGATGTCCCATACGGCTCCTAGTGGTGGCTTTGGTAACAGACTGGAAGTCGGACCTAAACTTGGCTCTGAAAGCCTTGCTGGTGTGCATGTCTGGTAGCGGCCAATCTAGGTCATTGAATGCTGACAACGGCAGCGACTCAACTGAACCGTAAAGAATCCCAGGGGTAGGTGGAAGATAGACCAAGTTAGAAAAAAAGATACCATTGTCAAGCAGGTCATTGTAGGAACGCCCATTGCGGCTTGCCTCGCCAACATCGTTGTGAACAACAACAATTACTCCGAGTATAGAATCGGGGTCCACCCAATCCTCAAAGAAGGATTGGTATAGAACTGTTTCCAACAGACAACATACCTTTGTGAATTAATAGCCCTGAAAAGCTACAACCACTGGTTGGAAACAACCTCAAATCCATTCATGGTGAAAAGGAAGACTCACAGTTGCAAGGGACGCGATCATGGCGAATTTCTGGATCCAAAAGGACTTGATGTCTATGGTAAGCATGTTTGACCAGCACACCCTCTAATTCGGGCTTCTTTGAAATAGTCTTGTGATGGTCAAATTTGAACCTGAAGTCCATTATTTGCGCTTTGTAAGAACCTCTCATGCTGTCACCTCCATGCCGGCGAGCTTCTCGAGCCTAGGTTCCAACTCTACCTGGATTGAGCCTCACCCATGATGATCTCTCATAGCTCGTAGGAATCTACTCTCCTTCTGCATTGTGTGTGTTGTGGAGCATCACTGATGCCACCTCACAACGAGGTCTCCGATTCTCCATTCCCAACAACCTCTCTGAATTTACAAACAATGGTGTTGATACCAACCAATAATCTCCTAATTGACACTCTCCAACCTTGTTTCCATACAACACCACTATAATTCACACACTACTTAATAAGAAGAATTGAAAGTTAATCAAATGACTTTAGATCCTGGGTCAATTTTGCAGTAGGAGGCAAGATGTACAAAGTTTGAAATTCCCACCAAAACATCACATCAACGTCCAGTACTCAAGCGGCTCCACTACCTATTCGGATTCGGGGAAGTCCAGATATAGTACACCCAATCCCAATTTCCATTTTTTAAGTTTGCACAGAGGACATGTTTCTATTCTTTAAGTCTAAACACAGGACATGGTACGCTGGTACAATGTTAAAATAGCATTTCCAACACATTGTTTTGATTGGTGGAAAGGGCTGGCAAATCTGATGTCATCGCCTTAGACACCATGGTGGCAACGTGCAAGGTGGCATTTTTAGCCATTTCCCAACACAATAATAAGAAAAGAAAGTTAGGCATCTTGAGACCCCAATTTCTCTCTAATGGTAGGAATGGCTGAGGCATGTTTACGGAACACTTTGAACACTGAAAACCACTTTTATGAACTCAGAGTACCTCATATTGTATAGTCTATTGATCTGAGCACTCATACAGTCTAGCATCCCATATTTTAGGGACACTAAATTATACTATCATACATGCTAAACATCTTTTAATGAACCATAATTGAGCTACATTTTTGTTGGCAGTTTTTTTTAACAGTTGATGTGCATACTTTTGTTCTTTATTTCAGGTGTTCATGACCTTGTGCATGTGGTAGGTAGCATGTTGCCAGCTTCAACAACAACTTTTCCTTCGGAATCCTGACAGTGCATTGTACAATGCCATTTCATAAGAACAACGTACCATTGATACATTGGTGTCGTCAAGTTCATATATTGTATTTGACACTCGTAAGACTCAAATTTCCAATGTGGAATTCTTATATTCATGCGGCTTGTAAGATGTCAATGAACCATATATTAGGTGTATTTGAACTTGTAGAGGAGGATGTAATAGTGAGTGATTGTGAAAGCCAATTTTAGCATTTTCAGGAAAGCTTATTATGTTGACAGGTGTCTTCTGAAAGCAATTGGAAAAAGCTCTTCTTGATTTGCATAATGCTGAAGAAAGTTGTTGTGAATTAGAAGGCTTTCTTATTATACATTACTTAGAGACCATCTGAACTAACAATGAATTTTGTGCATGCAGGAAGAACATGTACATATAACCACAAGTTGCACATAACAAAGTGTTTGGAAAATAAATGCAAGGAATGGACAATTGCAAAGATATTTTAGTGTGTGCAGCAGCAAGGAAGAAAATTCTGTGACAAACATCTTTGACTATTACACACGCATTGTCTACGGACAAGAACTTCATGATCAGTGTATCTTTATAATATAAGACTTCTTGGCACTTCTCAAAACCTTTTTTTTTGTAGGTGTCAATACAAGCAGCACGCCCTAACGAAGACAAGTGTAGCTCTACTTTCGTGACTAAGCAAGTGTCCTCAGTCTTTCATAGCCTGAATTTTATAGCCTTCTGTACATCTTTCTAAAAGTTGTTGACAACTCCATACAAACATTCTCGCTAATGTTTCATTGTATGCAAGGTACACATTCATTTCAAACTAATTGTAGAATGTTTAGTAATTCACTTGCATAAGGCAATCTGATAGCCAAGTTGAAAAGGAACATATTCAAAATTGTTGTATGCACAGAAATTGACAATTCCAATCTTATAATGAACCATAAAGTAGTATACATGACAAAAAATTTATAACTGAAGATGGCGCTTCTTTTTCACTACCAACTACCCACACTTTGTAGTAATATGCGGCTACTCAGTGTGCACTTGCTCGACTCATTATATAGGTAGTCCACAACCATGTAGTGCTCCTATTGCTTAGAATGTGATATTTGTTGACTAGGTCTATCAAAACTAATACGGGTCTCCACAAAGTCGTATGTGCCTGATTGTGCTATGGAGTCACAAAAGCAAGGGCCATCATCTGTTGTTGCACTTCATTTGCAAAAAGGACGTCAACGTGGGCATTGTTATAATATACCAGAATTGCATGTGCATAGGACAGTGTCTCAGTTGCATATACATGGATTGTACAAGAACAATGACTATGAAGTGCTACTACTACAGGATGTGCTACTCAGGTACAAGAAGGAAAACTAAGAACTTGGTTTTATTCTGCATGTAGAAGTGTGTACAGCAGGAGCCATGGCTTCAAAGACAGCATTACAATTATGGCAAATCGATGAGGGTTTGAGTAGAATACGGATACGTCCATTCATGTTTCTAATAATGAGTAAAGACAACGGATTTCATATTGTATATTCAATACAAAGGTACTATGTGTAATACAACATACTTTTCTTGAGCATCACTTTGTAAGTTCTTGCAAGCATCACTTTGTAAGTTCTTGCAAACATTACTTTGTAAGTTCTTGCAAACATTACTTTGTAAGTTCTTGCAAACATCAATTTGTAAGTTCTTGCAAATATCACTTCATTAGTTATGTTTCAGGTATGTACAATGGGCAGAATTGTGGGAATGTACCTAGAGAACATCAGTGACAACGCGCATTTGGAAGAAATCAGTGAAAGGAGATGCCAGCAGTATGACATCCATGTTTGGGTAGCTAGTGTATTCGTTTGTCCTCTATGTTTTTGTCGACGTCGTCTGTGTGAATATCCCTACCCGTATACAACGCTTCTGATCTTTAGAGACACCTCTAACAACACAAAACGCATTTGCAGAAAGTGGATTGCATGTACACGAAAATGTAGTACCATACCTTGCATGTGAAGGCAAAAAACAGCCTACACCCATTAATTGTTGGAAACCGATATTTCTTTTAATACAAGCACATTGCATTGCATACATTGGGAGAATGAACATTACTATCAGAAATGTTGCCTCTATGATGTTGCATTGCATCAATGGCGTGTCCAATAAAGCACCACTACAAACCATGCTTTCATACTAAACGTTTGTTAATGTTTGAAATAATGCATACTTCTATGAATGGAGGAGAATGTCTCATGTTCTGCCATTGCTATAAAAACAAGGAACAAGACAACGTGTAATTCAAATGTAGTAGAAGACACCTTTGTCTAACACGAATGCCATACTTTCTAACCAAGCAACCATAGGCAACAACAGGTAGTGCACATGTTCCATGTCCATGGTGACATCGGCTTCTCATAGCTTTCTGTGTCGTCTAGTACGCTACAACTTGTACAAAACTACAAATTCCACAACCAAAGAATGACTTTAACGTTTTCTGAAGCACAACAAAATTTTAATTGACATTTCATAGAACATGATTACGTCATATGCGACATTTCAAAAAACGTGAAAGCTACAGGACACAATTGCCAATGTACGTTCAAAAGAATTGCCATGTCATACACACCAATATCCACATCAACATTTCACTTATCCATGTCATAATATAATGCAGCTAGGTCACATGCCACGTCATCATATAAAAAAATAAATTTAGAATGATGTGTCATTTCCCGCCAGAAATTTGCTAACGTGTAAGCTCAATGGCATCCACGTGGCGCATATCTACACACTCAAAAGAAGAGGTGCTATTGCTTGTTTCCATGGAACATGGGGACATCACTACGTGTTTTACTAGATTTTGGTCATTTGAGAAAACGACCCCAACGATGGATTTTAGTTGACATAAGAGTTGACATCAATTTTCTCCATAAAAACATATATTGATGTCTTTCATAACATTCCCTAAAACACAAGTTTCTTCTAGTACGTGCATCGTCAAGTCCATCATGGTGGTTTGAGCAAGAGGGTGGTCACAATCAAAAAGATTGATGTTTGCATGGCGGCATGGCAACATATTGCTGGTGTCTTAGAGACAACATTCCATCGTTTCCAAGGATTCGCTGCGAGAGGTGATCAAGCTCAGCGTTATAGAAACTTGGGTACACAAAAGCCTAGGAAACATACTTTGCAAGCCACCGCGACGTTGAAGTGCCTACTTGATAAGCACATCATATGCTACATTGCACGTACACTCTTTGATCTAGAGAAAAGAAAGTGTCCATGTTTTGCCGACTACTTTTACATGGAAGGAAACTATTCCTGAGGTCAACGCAACAAATGCTATGATCGGGCTTGAAGAAGTCTCAGCTTCTAATGTCAGTAAGATTAGGAAACTGAACTTCCTTGAATACAGTGCCAAAAAGCCAAGGGACAATTTTTCTAGGTGCTCCGCATGTAATAAACTGCAAACTTTGAGAAGGACCGCCATTTTTGGTTTACAATAGAAGTGGACTCATCTATTAGACAAACATTTGGCAACAGCTCAAGCACATCGAGATCAGTATTAAACAAATTTCTACAAGCCAAGTGCATATCCTCATGAATGCTTGACAATCATACATAACAAAATAGATCATGCAAAAACGGCATCCCCTATATTCTCTCACAAAAGTAAACAACTTGATGGACTCATGAAGCTACCGGTTTCTGTAACAAGTATGATTGCCCATGGACACGGTGATGTGCGTTATGCTCATTATGGTTTAGACATTTTCCTACACGACTCAAACTACACGGTGGGGTCGTTAGCAAAATTCTTTCGAGATCTTGAGCTTCCATCGAAGTATTCCTCGCGGAAATTATTTACTGGATCAAGTTCCGCTCCTCTATTCCGTGTTGTGCTACAAAGATTGGATGTTTGCAAATCTTTGCTTTGTCCACAACCCAAAATTGCAATTCTTCCGACTTCTCTTCCTCCGGTTCTAAATGTGCAAATGGACAACGCCACAAGAGACAACAAGAATAGATTTGTGTTTGCGTTTTGGTCCCTTCTTGTTGCTAAGAAGATCTTCCGTGAGGTTTATGTCAGTTTCATGTTGGTTGGGTACATGCATGATGACATCGACGCCTTGTTTGGAAGATGGAGTATGCAGTTGAAAAAAGAAAACTTCCCTACCATCCTACCTCTCATGAAGTCCTTCATGGTGAATTTTGTACCTACAATTCCTCACCTTATTGAGGAGGTGCCAAATTTTAAAGCCTTCATAGAAGGTTCCATTTTGGATGGAGAGGAGGCACTTGTTGGCCATACCAAGGCACAACAATTTAAGTTCTATCTAAACTCGGCATATGTTCTAGCTATGAAGTATAAACACTATTGTACTGATAGTAATTGGCTCCTTGAGGAAGCTGGAGGGTTCAAATTATGGCAAGAGGACTCTGAAGGACGTAGTCTTTGGCCTCGAGGGATTGCATTAGAAAGTGAATGAGATCCAGAACCCAATTTGGGAAGAAACAAATTCACTAGTGACAGCTTAGAAGTCTAGGGTGAAAAAGGACACAATTGAATATGTCCTTAAAATACCATCTGCTTAGGTCGACATTATAAGTGGAAGTTTGTTTGCATACAATTCCAATTGAAGATAGATGATGTGGCATAGACAACATTCATATTATTTTATGTTGTATTCATTCTTTTTATTTGATATGGTATAGTTTTGTTTTGTTCTTGCATAATTAAGAAGGATTTTATCTAATTCTATTTTACTTGATCTAGATTAGATATATAGATTGGAAGTTTACAATTTGATTTTGTAGTATAAAGTACCTTGTGCAACAAGTGTTCTTTTACATTGTATTTAATATATTTTTTATTACTTTATTTATAAAGTTGTCCCTATGTTTCAATTAAATTTCCATATTTACTGACTTTATGCATGTCATTTGAAAAGGAACTAGAAGTGAAAAAAGGTGGTAGTGGATAAGACACTTTTTATTTTGTTAACATGTGAAGCACTTGTCACAATTTCGGATAGGGGGTTGGTTGGTTGTTACAACTTTCTTGCCTGCAAAGCTCACTTAGCAGTACTAAATCATGTATTTCTTCAAGTCGCTCATACGAGTTCAATGAGAATCGAACTTGGACCGCCTGAATGAGATAAATAGCCTCTTCCAACCAACCATTCAGCTCATGACTTGGTGTTCAACATTGGAAACAATAGGCACTTATATGAAAAATCACTCTCTTCTCTCTCTACTATAAATTGTACTCAGAGACTTTGAACTCCCATTTTAATGAAAATTACAACTTACAACTAAAGAATTGAGTTCCCATCAACTTAAATTCACTTCACCTTGACTTGAATTGTCAAACTTCAAAATAGACAATATTATTTTGGGAGGCTCCCAATCTCCTATTTTAATAAATATGATGTTGTCCTTATACTAGAAGAAAGCTAGAAGAAACTACGTTTTACTTCACAGAAACTGTGTTGAACTCAACAGTAAAGTATCATCTGGATTTTGTTAGGTTCTCCTTTTGTAATGCAAAATTTTGTGTTCCAACGGTTCAATACAGAATTTGATAAGTAAAATGCAGATTTTTGACAAGTAAAACGCAGAATTTTGTATTAGAGTGCAAAATTTTGTGTTACAAAGGGAGACCTCAACAAAATCTAGATGATATTTTTTTGTTGAGTACAACCCAGTTTCTATGAAGTAAAACATAGTTTCTTCTAGCTTTCTTCTAGTGTTAAGTAGTGGGCAAAATGGGGGCGTGTGGTTGGGTTGGCTGCAATGGTTGCACTAAACCTCCGTTGAATGAGATCCCAACTTGTGGTATTGTGGTGGAGCCTAGTGCGCGCCCCTGCCCCTTGATGAGGCATGCCATTTGCTCGGTCAGTTCACGTACTACACATGCCATGTCGTTTGGAAGTCTGCTACATCTCTATCCTTATCTGTTCAACAAGCACAGTTAGCATTAGCATCGATTCTTGCGTAGACAAAGGGGTTAGATGTAAGCTATTCCTTTGAGTGGAGGACGAATAGTATGGTGCCAAGGCTGGCTCTTGGTGATGTATTGAGATGAAGGCTAGTATCGGGTCGTGTTCCCGTTGGATCATACATTCGTTTTCCTTGTCGATGATTTTGATTTCTAGTGCTATGCGGATGGCATCATCCAAGGTTATAGGCTGTTGGGACAAGATCTTCCGTATAGTTGAGGCAGAATCAACTTCATGAATGAAATAGTTGCGTAAAGTACAATCGTTTAGTCACCAAGAGAAAACCGCGTTGGACTGCCCAAAATCTACATTAAATTCCTCCAAAATTGCGTTAGATTCAACAAAAAACGTCATATGGTTTTTGTTGAAAACCATATTGAGAATGTAAAGAATTGTGTTACAACGTAGGGAAATGCAAAATCTATGTTGGATTCTACGATATCTATGTTACTCTTGGTTTTCACTACGTTTTCAATATGGTTTTCAACAAAAACCATATGACGTTTTTTGTTGAATCCAACATAGATTTTGGGCAATCCAACACGGGTTTTTTCTAGTGAGTAGACCTCCTATGTAGCGGATGCATACTATTTGGAACCGGCGGATGTATGAGGTAAGGTCCTTTGAGGATCCCCTTCGAATCACTAGAAGAAAATTGCGTTGGAACCCACAAAACTATGTGGGATTGGTTTTGTTGAGTTCCTCGTTTAGGTGTTAAATTGTACTAAACGTCTGCATGTCAAAAGAAGAACAAGGGCATGTTCAATAGCTGGAATGTAGATGTTGCGGGAGACGTCACACAAAACAGATGCCCGTTTTTTTGAACATGTAACAAAATACCACTGTGCCATGTGGGATTTTGACTTGCGGGTAGTGCAAGTAAGTCCCAGTAACAAACTTTCAACTGAGGTAAAAGTCTGCCCACTTGTTCAAAACGCAGAGGATGGGCCGCTTTCACAGTAGCTTCGTAAAAAATATCATATGGATGGATGAATTGCAGAGTATGGACCCATTTCTGTGCTAAACTTCCTACATTCAAAAAATACGTAGCTCAATTGTTGAATAATGTGTGGATCACTTTTCATCATACTATATTTTCATAAATGTTATTAGTCTTTCTATTGAGTACCGTACACTGAGACTCCTATTTAAGAGACCCCATAGAAAATGCTAGAAAGTTGGGAAAAATGCACTTCCATAAAATCAATCTTTAGTTCTCTTGATGGAAATGGTATTCATGCCTTGAAGAGCTCTTGGTGGCCAGATCCTGAAAACTGTAAGAAAATGCACACTTGGAAACTTCAGTCTTATTATTTAAGAACTTTCTTTTAAAAAATCAAAAATTCAGAAGCACATCAACCTCTTTAAAAAAAAGTTGTAAGAATGTATGAACATTCTCAATTTTCAATTCACTAAAGTATTTGAATATGAAAAACTGATTATCATCAAAATGCAAAGTCATTAATAATATGAGACTATGAGAGTGTACATTGCCTCCTTCAAACAAAAATGGTTTAATGACATTCACTAGCACAATCCTCCCCACTTCATACATAAGTGCAAGGATTGCTTGTGTTTCAGAAGTTCTCTATGATTATGGTTAGTCTTCACAGGGACAGATTGAGAGAGTACTAAGTTATGTGACTTTTGTTTGCTTATTTGGTTCAATTTTTTTCCCATTTACGAAGCAATCACCTTTGCTTATGTTTTATTGTATATGTTTAAATATATTGCAGGGAAATGAATGACATGCCATAAATATTTTAAGTTTTCAGTATCTATTAAACAAAACTAAACCAATTGTATAGAATTGTACAACTGTATGTAGATGCTTTGTGAAATGTTTGTTTCATGTTTCTTGAACATGTATGGCATTTTAGATTAGTTGAATTGTTCTATCAATGTATAAGTTATTGTAGACGAGAATAAAAATCTAGAACTAGTGAATGCTTTAATTTGTTATTCACTTCCAATGTGTAGCACTTACAAAATCTAGTCTTCCTCTATATGTTGTACATGGGAAAGGGGGACATGATTTGAATGAACAATCAAAAATGTTTTAACAAAGTGCACTACATGTATGAGTTGTACCACTTTTGTTTCTTGCATTCATGAGTGTTTTGTCATGAATAAAATATGATTAATATCTAATATTTCAAAATACATAACATACAATTGATTACACTGACAGAAGATTGTTTTTTTCATGTAGTGTTGAATAGCATTGTCATTTGTTGTCCCTGCAAGCACTTCAAATTTATACAACCAAATCTTAAGCATAGTGAAGAGAATGTTCACTACGTCACCTCAAGAAAATATGCACTACTGTTATAAAGAGGACGAGGCTGTCGTTCATCATAGACACATGTCAGTAAAAATAGAGAGCACTCATGTCTTCAAGGTGCTATAAAATTTTGTGAATGCATTTCTGACAACGTACAAAGTTGCACCCATACATGCAATGTGGCATGCACGTTAGAAAATCAGTTCCACTACTATGTTGACACAAATGCCGTAAAATTACATTTAAGCAAACATTACAAACTTCAATGCAAAACATGCAAACGAATAGTACAGTTTCTCATACGTTGAGTACAACACGAATCCATATGTATGTGTGACTTATATTTTGTTGTCATCCATTGGAGTGCGGTCTTCTACAACAGTACCTTGTATGATTGTTATGTATTGCCCGCCTATAGTCACAGCTTCTCTTGTTGGCTCTACATCCAACATTTGTGGTTGGAGGTCCACAAAGTTGGCATCATTGCCAACATGAATGACATTTGGAATGGATTCTACAAATTGCAGCTTGCCACGTGCACGTTTGCCTCTAACGTTGGTCCTACATATTACCTTCTAGACATGTTTGTGTGGATCGTCTACAAAAAACACTTGTTGGCAATGTAAGGGTGTAAACTAGGTTTTTGCTTCAACCCAAAACCCAGGAATACAGTATAGGGGTTCTAATTCTAGGGAATGATCAAATAGTCTAATGTATTGTGGCTGAGGTCACTTGTTTTCTAGAATGAGGTGGATTTTAGGGGTAAATACTATAAAAATACACAAACGAAAGGAAGATGCATAGATTTCACTCTTATTCCCAAGAATTAATTTTGTTAGCAGTCCGTTAATAATGCTATTGGACGCATGAATGCAGTCCCAGTCCTGGACTAGTGTTCTAGGGGTATTTCTGACAAATTGTCAAGATAGACCACAAATTGTCATGCATGATCTAGACCTTTAAGTGCAAATAACATATAGATACATATAAAGATATATGTTCGTTAATTAAAGTGATATTTTATCGTGAGAGACAAATTGTCAGGCAGTCACTACTTATTTAGCCTAATTACTAAATTATCATGAGTAGGAGATCCGTCTCAGTCCTACGACAAATTGTCTCTAACTAAATGCAAGGGCATGAGTGTGTGATGCATTACGTTTACAATCATAACAACAACACAAGGCAATACTATCTTAACGCATCATCACAATATATTTCAATGTCTATTCCAATTTCTACTATTAATAACATAAGCTTATTTGAATTTCAAAACTATCCATTCATCTATTATATGCAATACACATTTCAATTTCACATACAACAAACAAACAGGACAAATTATCGTTAACTACATTGAATACTTTGACAAATTGGCCCTCACTGTTCACTCAGTTCAATCCCGGATCATGACAAATTGTCTTGCAGTAACCGGTTTAATCAGTCCACTTGTCAATAATAGAGAGAAAACTACAAAGGCAAATTGTCTCACTAACTGGTATCCTTTTGTAATCAAAGACAATTTGTCAATTTAAAGGTCAACCAGGTGCGGTTTGAATACCAACAGTTGGAACAATTTGTCTTTTCAGTAATCTCTAAATTAATAATTTCCCTTTCAGAAATTGAATTTGTTCAAAACAGTTCATACGCCATGACAAATTGTCGTTTTCATATCAATCATTTATACTTAAAAGTATACAAATAATTTCAAAACAATATGAAACCGATAAACAGAAATTCACGACAATTTGTCTTACCTGGATTCAAAGTCCAGTTTTCCTTTCCGACATAACCTATCCGAATAACAACTTGATTATTCAATGCATTTCAATTGATAATAATGTGACTGTATAGTCCTTAGACAATTTGTCTTTACACTATCTCACACTTTGGCAATTTCTATTCATACTTCCATATCAACTCTTTCATTGTCCAATAAAACTACTTGACAGAATTAATTTCCATATTCAACATTCGAAACTTATCCCATGAACAACTCTATCGTAAACAACAAAAAATCTTCAACACAATTATCCAAATAAATTATCAAAATTACAACTTGTAGAATTTCTGTACTTATCTGTATTGCTGGAGAATGGACAAATTGTCTGTCGATCGATCTGAACTCCACGGCAACTAGACTTTCTTGATTTGTACTCCGTTTCTTGGCAGCAACCGCGTTCAAAGATGACAATTTGTCTTTCTCTTTCCATCAATCTGTATGCTTTCCATCGTCGTAATTGAAATAACAATTTGTCTCAACCCCTACTACTAACAACACAGTCAATTTGCCTTTGCAATGATACCCAGTTAACTTTGACAAATTGTCTTTATGCACTCAGAGCATACTCAGACAAATTGTCTTCAACTGTTACCGTAACTACAACAAACTGCCGAAACTATAACGCTGACAATTTGTCTCGGTAATTGCATATACTCACAGTCACAACGAGTCGATTATGCAAACAATTACAACACACGTTAAACAACTCAGCGATACCCAGTCAATTTGTCTTCGAAGTATTTTAATTACGCACACACACACACACACAGAGAGCAACAAATACAATTTATCTCTAAATATTTCCAAACAACTATCCACACACAAATATTCACAACACAATTACGTCCAATCACTGGATCGTAATAACAACTTGACAAATTGTCAAATAATGTGACCCAATCACTGGTGTCACGGCCCGCAGCTTGGCAAACTCCCAAGCTGAACAAAAATATCCAATCACTGGATATAAACAAATAACATACAACAGACAAGAATCGGCAAATAGTCAGAAATTACAATTCGATTGCAAAGATTATAAGTACACGACAATTTGTTCAAGACTTAGAAAGATAAAAACTGGGCCAAGAAAATGACAAATTGTCTTTACTATATACACTGTAGAAGACAACTATTCATATCTGTAACACTACAGGTAAGATTCATCACATCCTTCCAAACCTGCTTTGTAAAGACAATTCGTTTATATTGTACCAACAGTAAGAGTTTAAATTGACAATTTGTCCTATTTACACTACCAAAGACGAATTGTCAAGAAAAAGAAAAAATCTAGTGACTACATGGCCCCCTACTAAAACCATTGACATCCTCGTCAATTGTCTCGCCTTCTCTTCCGATTTAAATCACGATCCTGACGACGTATGCGCTGCTCCTCAGCCTTCTCCACTGCATTCCGGACGACTGGATCATTCTCTAGCAGCTCCGGATTTCCTGAACGCTGGGAAGAATACCAATATTGCCAAGCCCAATAACGCGTACAAGGAAATTCGTTTATCAGACACAAATGAGCTCCAGCCCAAAAATGTGTGATTGCCATCACCTCTATAATCCTGTGCCAATGAGTGGCATTGTACTGAATTTTGAGCATAAGGAGGAACTCAGGACGCTGGTGATCAAACTTGTTGATGTTTATAACAATTCGATGCTGTCGACACATGTCTGATAAAAATTTGCAGAAAACTGCAACTCTGAAACATACTGGGTCGGTATGAAGAATATGCTGACCATGGAAGAGTTCGTAGGCCTCTGAGCATTGCTCGGCCGTGGCAAATTGTCCTTCGATCAGTGGCCAGTTGTACTCTACCGAGTCAAGAGTAGCATCCGGTCTCCACTTGTGCCTCCTCTTGCACGGGCAATAATGACAATTTGTCACAACACCTGCGGGTGCTTCCACTTGCCAATCACTGGAAATATTACGATAGACTTGATCATATGGGCGATCCTCAGTCACTGACTGCCCATAATCTTCCACTAGCCACGCAAGTGCCTTCCACGATGGTAGAGGCTTCTCGTCCTCATAATTGTCAAATAGTCGAGAATAATTACCAACGAAGTACCTGGTCAACTCCGTTCCCATAACAGGTGTCTGCACTTGCATCCATATCCCAGGCACGTAATCCGAAGGGGGTAGATTCATCTCACTAGACTGTCGAGTATCGGGGATGAGATCTAAGGGATCACCCTGGTCTCTGGCCTTCTCCAATCGCTGGTAGGTCTGTTGCAAATTGTAGATGTAATGACTATTTGTCAATTCACCTCGCTGTGCTACGGCTTCCCGCTCCAGACAATTTGCCAGCAACTTGTGTATCACAAGGGGGTCGGTTCCAGTTTTGATACTATCTTGGAGAACCTGCAACTTCCGCTTCCTAGTCTTCTTAACTTCCTCTGCGACCGGACCTTCTGGACAAATTGTTTGCCGATGATCTTTAATACGAACCCTACGCTCAGGTTCTTCAGCTTGGTCAAATTGTCGCTGTCGATGGAGCTGTTTCTCCAACCCTAAGTAGTATAATAAGGCTCTCGCTCCAACATCCACAATTGGATCATAAAGTAAAGACCAATCTTCTAAAATTAAATCGCCCCTCACTAATATCTCACAAAATAAATGCTGCTGATTTTCCATTGTCGCAGCCATCTCCCAAATTCTTCCAAATTCTTCAGGTGTGACGTCCGCGCATTTCTCCAGCCCTACCATTTCCAAAAATGTATCTCTCTGCAACTCATAGGCCCGAAAAAGGGAGAAAGACGGAGGAGATTTTAATTGCTGGTTCCACAATGCTATCTAGAGCTTCCTATTCGTCTCCTTGGATTGCTCTGCTTGCACTTGCCACTCTTCATTAGAGGCGATTAAAAATTGTATATCCTGTTGCAAAGCCTTGGTACTTGACGAATTGTCTATAGTTTCTACTGGTGGGCGAGGAATCTCCTTCCGTTGAGCCTCTTCGACTACCAACTGGCCTCCTGTCTCTGGCAATTTGCCTTCAAATACTGACAATTTGTCTCATGACTCAGTCAATTGGTCTTGCGTCTCCTTAAGTAGGCGCTCTACTTCCTCCTTCTCCTTCCTCACCTGTTGACAAATTGTCTCTTGCTTAGACTGGTAGGCTTTGATACCCGCCAACTCCTTTTGAAGGTCAGTCACTATCTCCTTAATCTTGGTTTTGTGAAATTGTTCCTGTAACCTAAATTTTTCGTTGTAACTGGCCTTAGTATTCTCCCACTCATCTCGCTCTCGTTGCATAGTTGTTTGAGCCGTCGACAATTTGTCCAACTGCTTCTCTTTAGACTTCAATAACTCCTCAATTCTGACCGTCAAGTCCGCATTATCCTTCTGGAGCTTCTTAACTTGCACTTGCAATGCCGCTTCACCATCTACGCTCTTCCTTAATTCGTCTGTGAGGACTTCAATGCGTATTTGGCTTTGTCTGAGCATCGGGCTGGTTGGTACCTCCGCAGCTTTCACCCTCTCCTTCGGCTGGGGTGGTTTTACCGGCAATTCCTTCTCCTTTTCCTTCCGCTCAGCTTCCTTGTTGCGAGGCTCAGCTGTCGATTTTGGTTTTGGTGTGGTCGGTTTCGGTTGCGAGGTTGACCCTGATCTAAGACAACTTGTCTGTGCCGGCTCCTTAGACGAAATAGGACGAATTGTCGGAAGAATCGGTGGTATGGTAATTGCCGAAATATAAGTGGCAGAAAGAAGTGAAATAGGATTCCTGGATTTCTTCAACGCCATCTCCAACTTGATGTTGGTGTAGACAATTTGTCCCCAGTTAAATCGTTCTCCTTGCCAGGCTGCTACACCGGCTCTCATAGCCTCATCTGTCATCATTTCCGCTCTTGGTGCAAGGAATAAACGCTGGTTCACAAATTATAGCCACTGGGAAATGGACGCAGTGGCCTTTAGTAAATCCCAACCCGCAGGTTTCTTTGCGTACTGGAATTTTGAACCAAAAATTTCTTCCTTCATTTCCTTTGTCAGAGGTGATGCCGATTCCAACGGTTCTCCCTCCGCTGATACGCCCAAAACTTCTGCCACCTTGTCCCCATCAAATTGACAAGGAAAATCATACACTCGGATCTTCTCGACAACTTGTCCAAAACTGCTTGCTTGAACAAATTGTCGTACCCGCTCTACGTCTGGTTGATCCCATCGCTTCTTAAGGAAGCCCAATAAACCAGCAGCACGTAGCTCAGTCTCTCTCTCCCGGATAATTTGGTCTAAAAGATCCAAAGGCAATTCGTTGAATCTGATACCGAATACCTTAAGGTCTCGTTTAGGAGCCATCTGCCAATTTGTCGATGTTACACACAGGATGCTGTGAGTAATTGTCCCCTCTTATTTCGCCAACTTGTCTCACTAGACTACTGACTTAGAGTCCACTCACCTAACTGTTCACTCGGCAAATTGTCAAAGTAATCTTCAATTAATATTCACAGCTCTCGATTCTAATTGTCTGCTCATTTTCTTTCTCACTCATTTTCTCTATTATCCGACTTAGTTCCTTTCTTTCGGTCAAATTGTCTTTCATAACTCACGAGAATTCATTTCTTTCAACACTCATCATTCTGAAATTCCCTCAATGATATATTTGCTTCCTCGGGCTTCTGTACTTTTGACAATTTGTCTGGTTTCTTCCTCCTTGATCTTGGTTATTTCGATGAGAAATTTTAAGATGGTTTAATTCTGGAACTAGTCCTCTTAATTGTGAATGATTTCTGAAATTTATAACTTATTTCCTCTCGGTAAAACAATTTGTCAATAACACACTTTTCTCTCTTACATTATCATGTTCTCTCAACTTATTTTACAAATTGTCTCTTTTGCATATTATCAGGCTACATTTCTATTCGACGATTTGTCTTGTAATCCGATCAGTCTGACAATTGGTCTGTAATCCACCTTATTTCTCATGGTTCGGTCCATGTGTGGGTTATTCTCGACAAATTGTCTTTTAAACTCTGGCAATTGTTATTTACATAATCTTCAACATCAATTCTTACTTAGCCAAACTCGGCAATTTGTCCTAAACTCACTCGATTACTTGTCTCCCTCAGCTTCTGATTATTTACTGCATCCATTCTTTTCTTCCTTCCTTTCTAAATTGTCTAATTACCAAGATTATCATGTTTTCACATTCCTCTTACTGTTTCAACCTAATTAAATCTCTCGGCAATTTGTCTTTCAAAAGCAGGGGCAGTATTTCTCACCTTGACAATTTGTCTGAACTTCTCACGCTCGTTATTAACGACAAATTGTCAAATCTCCTCACTCGCAGTGCCAGTAGTATATCAATCTGTATTCAAACACAATTTTCCAATGAATCTTTAGTCCCTGAACAACTTGTACTCCTGGCAATTTGTCTTACAAAACTTTTCTATGTTTAAGTAACATCGCAGTGATTATAAGAAAAATTAGAGTGAGGTTCTATAGATCTGAAACCTAATTGTTCTTTTCTTAATAACTAAATTTTTCTTTTCAAAACTTTGGCTTCTTATCTTCCTTCAATTTGTCAAACAACTGTTGTCTCTCTTTTCTTCTTTCTTTTTAAAGCAAACCTAATTGCTATTTTATCATGTTTTCAAGTTAACTTTTCACCATGTTATACAATCAAAGACAAATTGTCCAACTGAATTGATTTTTCTCCAAGTTATTCAACAACTTGTCTAGCATAAGACTCTCTTAACAACAGGTCCTTGTTTTCTCCCGTTCAGTTCTTTGACGATTTGTCTTAGTCTCGACAAGCCATTTGTCAATAAAATCAGTTGTAGAAATTCACTCAACAATTTGTCATGTGTTTCTATTTCTTTCTAAGACAATTTGTTCTACCTGCATAACTTATTCAGCGACAAGTTAACCCTAACTATTCTTATTATGACGCGGTGAATTAGGATAGCAGATTATTTCAATCCCTCTTTTCAGCCTTCTAATTCGTTCCATTCTCAATTAAATTGTCATCACTCGCTCCATCAGTACACAAAACAGACAATTTGTCTTAAAAACAACGGTCCTCTAGCAGTAAGAGACTTACCTCTCGCAGTACAGTACCCGACAAATTGTCCTCAATCTCCAGTTCCCTAAAACAACTGAGAGAAAGATAATTTGTCAGTTTTGTCGCTTACTTTAACATCTTTAGCAAATTGTCCGACTGTGTGAGTTCAATCTTGCGCTTACTAATTCGCACATTCAACATGGATACAAGTTAAAGTTGTCATCAACATTCAAAGACAATTTGTCTACTGTCTAACTCCAACTTCAGTTTACAACGACAAATTGTCCATAAAACAAAGAGAGAGAAAGAAGCTCACCGTGCGCGCCTTCTCCAACTGCTTCCAACTCGCTCCCAAATGCCGTGTTAGAGGAAGAACAACAGACAATTTGTCAAGGCGCAGCGCTTCCGCATATACTTAGGTCAATTTGTCTGTGACGGCGGCTAAACGGCGGACAATTTGTCTAGGGGATCGGGGGTAAGTTGGTAACCGGGACAACCGGTTATCAGATTTCTGAATCCGATTCTCCATCATGACCATTCAAATTGTCTTTATTTAATGCAACCCATTATTTATATATATTCACTTTAGTAAATGCCCTCCCGTCAAATTGTCTTGTTCTTCTTTTATGGCCCGCATTAATTATCCGATTTAATGACAAATTTTCTTTTAGATTCCTTCTACTTATAATTTTTATTTTTATTTTTTATTTTTTTATTTTTTATTTTTTATTTTTTTATTTTTTATTTTTATTTTTTATTTTTAGACAATTTGTCGTGTAAAATTAAAAAGAAAAGAATAATTAAAATAATAATTAATACAATAATATTTATCAAATAGTGAAAAGAAATTCAAAATATATAGAAATAAATAATATTAATATTAAGCCTGCCCCCTACTAAAACCATAACTTGTCCTCAAGTTATGTAGGGTTTAAGACGGTACCCATTGTAACGGGTGTCATGTTTATTTCCAGCAAAATCTTGTATTTCAACTGAACCATTTGGGTATGCATTTAAAACTTTATAAGGACCAAACCAACGCATTTTAAATTTTCCTGGAAATTTCTGAAAACGACTATCGTATAAAAGTACCAAATCATTAGATTGGAGTTTCTTGGGAATCAATTTACTATCGTAATAAGTTTTGCGTCGACTTTGAATCGCTTTCATATTGAGAAAAGCTTGACGCCTAGTTTCATCTAGTTTTTCTAACATTGAAAATCTTTCTTTTAAAGATTCCTCATCTCCTAATCGATTTTCCAAGGCAATACGCAAAGATTGCACCTCTAATTCAATGGGTAAAATGGCTTCTTGGCCATAGACTAACTGAAAAGGTGTGCTTTTTGTAGTAACTTTATAAGCTGTTCGATAGGCCCACAAGGCGTCAAACACTCTGGCATCCCAGTCAGTGTTGGATCCTTGAACAGTTTTAGTAATAATTTTGCATAGAATACCATTAGTTTTCTCTGTTTGGCCATTTGCCCTAGGATGATAGGGGCTAGTTTTCCGATGTTTAATAAAATATTTATCAGTTAATTTAGTAATAGTATCATTAATAAAATGAATACCTCTATCACTAACTAATTCCTTAGGACAGCCAAATCGAGTAATAATGTTTTCATATAAAAATTTTGCAACAGTATTGGCGTCATCAGTCCTAGTAGCAACTGCTTCTGCCCATTTGGTCACATATTCTGTAGCAACCAGAATATATCGTTTTTGACCATCTCTACTAGGTGGATTGATAGGTCCAACAAAATCTATACCCCATTTTTCAAAAGGTATTTGTGCTAAAATTGGTGTCAAGGGCATAGAAGTTGTAGGAGTAGGTTTTCCTACTCTTTGGCACGGGTCACACTTCTTTGCAAATGCACTCGCATCCGCAAACATAGTGGGCCACCAATAACCAGATTGTAAAGCTTTTTGGGCAGTTGTAGTTCCAGCAAAATGACCACCACAACTTTCACTGTGGCAACCCTCTAAAATTAATGAAACTTCACTTGGGTTTATACAACGTCTCAAAAGTCCATCATTTCCTTTTTTATACAATACTTCCTCAATGAGGGTATAAGGACCTGATTTATACATTAATTTGTTCTTTTGTTTTTCTGTATAATCCAAGGGAAACTGTCCAGTTTGCAAGAAATTTATAATTTCTGCATATTCTAAAGGTATGACATCGATATGAAATAGGTTAGCATCTGGGAAATTATCATCCAATGGTTCTTTACCCAAATCCAGACTTATTCAGGAAAGATGGTTAGCATTTGCATGACTCTTTCCTGGTCGAACTTGGATAGTAAAATTAAATTCTTGGAGTAATAATACCCATCTAGCAATTCGTCCACTTAATTGGGGTTTGTTGATCATGTATTTCAAAGCATCATGATCTACATGAAAAACAAATTTATAAACTAGCAAATAGTGTCTATATTTTTGTACAGAGAATATCATTCCTAATGCCTCTCTTTCTGTTACAGTATAATTCTTTTCTGCAGCGGCTAACTGCCTGCTTGCAAAATAAATTGGTTTATCATGGCCTTTTTCATCTTTTTGGCTTAACACACTCCCTATTGCGACATTTGAAGCATCAACATATACTTCAAAGTCCTTATTCCAGTCTGGAGGAATTAAAACTGGAGCACTCGTTAATTTTTGTTTTAAAATTTCAAATGCTTTGGTACATGAATCTGTCCAAATAGGAGCTATGTCAGACTTTTTAGTTAGTTCGGTTAAAGGGATAGCTATGTTGGCATACTTATAAATGTATCTTCTATAGTAGCCAACATGTCCCAAAAAGGCTCGAACCTCTATAACAGTGTTAGGTTGAGGTAATTGGACAATTATTGCTACTTTATCTGGATTGGTAGCAATACCTTGACTAGATACAATATGTCCTACCAATTTTCCAAAAGGTACGGCGAATTGTGATTTAGCTGCATTAATAGAAATTCCGTACTTCTCACATTGAATGAAACATTTTTCTAGACACTCTGCATGTTTTTCTTTTGAACTATATACACAAAAATCATCTAGGAAAATTTCTATAAATTTTCGTAAATACATTTGAAAAGCAATGGTCATAAGTCTTTGGAATGTGGCTGGAGCATTACACAATCCAAAGGGCATTTTTGTATGAGCAAAAATTCCCCAATCGGTTGTAAAAGCGGTTAATAATCTATACATTTCCGCAATTTGGATTTGGTTATAACCTGAGAAACCATCCATAAAGGAATAGCACTCATAACCTGCAACACCATCTAAAAGGGTGTCTGTGAAAGGTAAAGGAAAATAATCCTTCTTTGTTACACTATTTAGTTTTCTATAATCTTGACAAATGCGAATTTTTCCATTCTTTTTAGGCACTATCACGATGGGAGATACCCATTCACTATGAGGTACTTCAAAGATAAATCCACAATCTAAAAGTTTGTCAATTTCTTCTTTGACCATTAGTGAATATTTGGGATTCATCCTATATTGTCTTTGCCTAACAGGTTTAGCATCGGGCTCTAAAATAATTTTATGCTCACATATATCAGGAGGAACTCCTTTCAAATCAGAATAGTTCCATGCAAAAGAACTCTTATGTCTTTTAAAGAAATCATGCCAATATTGAAATTCACTTTGAGTGATTTTGGAATAAATTTTAATAATTTTTGGTTTCAAAGTTGTTCCCAAATTCATATCTTGAATTAGGGTGTTTAAAGATTCTTTGAAAGCTTTCCTTTGCAAAGGGGTAGGTTTACTATAGGCTAGTAAATCATCCATTTCTTGGGTATCAGAATGAATTTCAGGTTCAAGGTCTGAAGATATATCTACATTGATGTTCAATACTTCAGAATTTTCCCAAGCCAAAATGGCATCATCTGAATCATCAATTCGCGCTAGTGGAGTAAAATATTCTCCCAACCCTAAACTTCGGTAAGATAATTCTTTAGAAACTCTTTGAGTTAACTCTATTTCACTTTCACTTTCAGTTTGGTTTTCTGAAGTTACATTACTATCCTCTTGTTGGGTTTCACCATGGTATGAAATTGGGTAAAGAGGCAAAATTATTTTATTATTCCCTTTTCCAATAGTAAGGGTTCCTTTTCCCCAATCATCTTTGGCTTTTGCTAAGTACAACCATGGGCGTCCTAACAAGATAGGATAGGATGAAACAGATTCTATAAGTTTAAAAACTATATAATCAATCTTATAATCAATTCCACCAATAGTAGTGGTAACTTGATTGAGTATCCCAAGGGGTTTTACTCTACTCTGATCCGCCATACGCAAAATAATCGGAGTGGAGGTCATAGTTTTTAGACCTAATTCCTCCATTGTTTCAAAATTCATAAGATTTACACTAGACCCACTATCAATTTGTACTCCCTGAATTAATGATCCATCTATTACTACATCCACAATTGGAGCCCCAGGGTCTCTAGAAATTTCATGAATTTCAACCATTTTGGTTCTTTTGCGTACTAGTGATGAACTTAATTCACTCCTACACTTGGGTGAAATAGCCAGAAGTTGTTTCATACTAATTAAAGGTTGTATTTTATCCAAATTGGATAAAATATTATAAGGTTCCAATCCTTCTGTTAATCTCATAGATCGTGGAGATTTTCATTTTGATAGAGGTGTATTATGTGATTTTGAATTTATCCTCTTTGCAGGTATTTGGTAAAAATTAGGTAATGCAATTGATTTGTCTACGGGATTATTATCTTTTGGTGTTTCAAGTATTGGCTCTGAAATAGGTTTAGATAATTTTTCTTGTCTTTCTTTCCAAGTCATCTCCTTATTAGAATGAATGGGATCAAGAATTATTTCGTTGGGTTGTCCTATCTCTTTTTCTAAAGATGATTCTACCATTACGGGTGTTTTAGTCAAGATTGAAATGGTATTATCACTTTCTGTATTACTTATAATAGGTTCTTTTTGTAAATCTTGTTTTGCCTTAGCTGCTCTAGTGGCTATAAAGACATTTTCTGGGTAGAATCTAGTCTCAGGTATAGTATGTGAAATATGGTTAGATGGTCTAGAATTATCTGGTTCTTGAAATTGAACCTGTTTATTTCTAGGATAATCCCTCTCAGAAGGAGGAAAAGTCCGAGGTGGAGCAGTACAATCTTCTGGGAGATGTCCTTGTTGACGACATCTACCACAAAAAGGTGAATATCCTACTTGTTTCCTCGGGTTAGGACACTCATTAGCATAATGACCCAATTCCCCACATCTATAACAAACTAATTTCTTTCCTCTTTCTGGAGTTCCGTAACGATGTGTGTTGGGGTTGGATGGTGGTCCATTCCACA
The DNA here is from genome assembly GCA_947034895.1 of Rhytidiadelphus loreus. Taxonomy (NCBI): domain Eukaryota; kingdom Viridiplantae; phylum Streptophyta; class Bryopsida; order Hypnales; family Hylocomiaceae; genus Rhytidiadelphus; species Rhytidiadelphus loreus. The sequence goes on along the minus strand of OX344763.1, from coordinate 63,717,595 downwards.
CAGGAGGTTCATTATAAGTATCATTCCAACGAGGTCGATTATCGTTGGGTCTATAGGGTGGTCCTGTGTTGGGTCTAGTAAAAGGACGTTTATTATCATTATTTCTATTTACCCATGGCTTCTTAGCATCAATTTGGAGCACTTGTTTTACAGCTCTCAGATCGTTTTGTACTGATAAGTTCCAACATTTATTGGTAGGATGTTTTCCTCCACAAAAATTACAACGTGGAATTTCCTCAATGTTGAGAATAGGTGATGGACATTCAGATGGTAAATGACCATGTCCTTTGCAATTTGAACACCATACATTGGTTCTAGTATTAGTAGGTTTAGATCGCTTAATTGGGGCATTAGTGATTTGAACTCTCAAATCAGCCATTTCTTCTACAAGTTTACTTAAAAGATCTGCTTTAGGATCTTTTACTTCAGCTACTATAGTAGGTTGGATGGGTCGGTTAGCATAATATTTTGATGGAGATTGTTGAGAGGCTCGTGTTCCAGGTTGTGGATAGACCAAATTAGGTGGATATATATTAGAATCTAAGGTCATTAATTGGTCATCGTCTATCCTTGCCTCCTCATATTGCTTAGCGTATTGAACTGCTGTGACCAGATCTCTAGGATTCTTTTCTTTTATCGCTATTTTAAATTCAGGTGGATATAATCCTCCTACAAAAATTCCAGTTAAATAAGAATCTGGAATCCTATGATCGGTCCAGCGTTGTAAAATATATTCCATCCTACCGTAATAATTATTAACACTTTCCCCTACAGCCATCCTAATGGTTCTTAATCTTTCTTGTAGGCTTTCCGTAAAAGCTAATGGTCGGAATCTAGCTAAGAAGGCATTTCTTAAGGCGTTCCATGTTTCAAATGGACCATGTGTTTGATGCCATTCTTGAGCAATCCCATACAAGGTTGCAGGAAAAGTTATAAGAAAATTAGCCTCTGGGATGAAATTAGCCGCACAGACTACGTTGAAGCGGTTCAAATGATGATCCGGATCTGAACCTGCTAATCCATAGTATTGTGGCAAATCTACTAAATTAAGTGGTCTAGGTTGAGCCATAGTGATTATATCTGAGGTTTCAGAAGTCTCAGAGTTATCAGAGGTTTCAAAATTTTCTGATGCCTCAGATTCTGAAGTAGTTTGGTCTAAAAATTATTCTTCAGATAAAACTTTTGGTGAATTTGAATCAATGGTGGACTTATTTTCTTCTTTAGGCAAATTTATTTCTTCGTTAATTTCAAACGAAATTCGTCCAGTGGAAATTTGTATTCTTGGTATATTTTGAGTTATTTGATCAATTATGGGAACTGAAAATATATCACCAGTTGATTCATTTACAGGATTAAAGAGAGTTTCGATTCTTTCATTAATACCTAAATTTGGAGGTCCCCACTTTTCTGCTAGATAACTATTAATAGTATCATGGTCAAATGCGGAAGGTTGGGAAAATAAATAGTCAATAGAAGGGTATCTAGAAAGAGGGTTACGAGAAGATTCCCCTATACGAACTTCCTTTGGTAATTGAGTCTGAGAAGGATCTAATGAAGACTCTTCCTGTTCTTTAAATTTTCTTGCTAATTCATGTAAAATTTTCGGACTGGTTGGTGGGTTAACTTCTCTTAATATAATATCATCCAAAGGTTGATCTAATTCTTGTTTAGAACTTGATTCCCCACTACTTTCATCAGAGGGACTAGGTGGAGGTTTTGGTGGTGAAAGACAAGAAGGTACCACAACAGGTATTCGTCTTCTATTTTCTCTATTTATTGCTCTTTCATCTCTTTGAACTTTTTGTAATGCTTCCTTTAATATCCGGGCATGTGTGGGTCCAGACATTTAAAGATGCCATAGATAAGAGATTTCAACAAAAATCTCATTGCACACTGGGTACCTCTTATCTCGAGCTATCTCAGACTCGGGGTAATAGGTTCCCAATGCTCAGTGAGATGTCTATTCCGTCTGCATATGGACTCATATCGCAGTCGTTTTTCCTAAAGACATTTGTTATGGGATTATGTTCACAATCGAATGTAATCGAAAGTAGTTGGACAAATTAAACTAAAGGATGGGCTCAATGGATGTGCTTTTTCTCTACAAATAAAATCTGGTACAAGCGGTGTTATTCTCGGGTTCATAGGACCATAAGTAAATATGTAAATTCTTTCTAAAATTTTCTTTCCAGTCCAAGCAGCATAGGCTTGGGGTATTTCACAATCTGTAATTTGTTTTAATCTCCCGTATTGACTAAATAAATAAAGAAGAGTAAAATCAAGGAGTAATTCTCCGGATTTTACTACGAATTCTTTCTTTGGTTCAAATTTATTCCAGAGTTTAGTAAATATAATTCTTTTAACATCTAAAGGCAATTTTTCTATTCTTTGTTTTAATTCTTTATCTTGGATATGTTTTCCACTTAATTGAAAACTTTGTCCAAAATATGCGTTCCTATATAAACGATAAAGTGCCATAAAAAGGCATGGTCCCGAAAAATAATCCTTCATTATTTTTGATACTTCCCAAGGAAACAAATAACCCATTTTGAATCATCTGTACTAAACTTTTATTTTATTTATTTATTTATTTGTTAAGTTGTCAATATAATTTTAGGTTATCCATTTGTTGGGAAGAATGAAAATAAATTAGAGTATTAATTATGGTTCTTATACTAACTAATTCTTCTATAGATAGCCTTTTAAAACTTAATCGATTTAGTTGGCTAACCGAATTTAAAAATTCTGGGTCAAAGGTAGGGAATAAATTGGTGGTATGTGAATTACCAAAATGATTTATTGGTTGAGGAGGTATTTTACTGGTATTATCGTAAGCTTGTTTCTTGAAACAAGTTCGTTTAATATGTCCTGTCTCCCCACAAAAATGGCAATTATTTCCCTCTCTAAGACCCTTAATTTTTCCTCTAGTATAAGCTCTTGAGTTTCTGAGATTTAGACTATTAAAATGTGTATTAGGACAAGGGTTTGGTATAGTTCTAAAAAATGGTCTAGGGTTTCGACAGAATGAGTTTCTCTGAGTATCTTCAGAGTTAATTTTTTTAGTATCTTCAAACTTTGGAAATATTTCTTTTAAAATTTCCTCTATGAACTCTTCACCTATTTTCTCAGTCAACCCCATTTTCTTTCTACCCACATATTACCTTCAAAATTTCATTTCTAATTTTGTATTTTGACTTTCCACTTTATTAGATTTCAAAAAGGAATTCTAAGAGTTTTAGACACCCTTCAAAAGAATTCTATAAGAAAAAATACATGTCATTCTTTAGAGAGTTCTTCTCCAAAAGAAGTTACATATTCTATTTTATCTGTACGAATTCTTAATTTGGGTTTTTATGTATTTAAGAAGTTAAAATTCCTACAATTTCTAGTCTACATTTCAGCCACCATTAGCCAGGATCATTCCCCGGCAGCGGCGCCAAATGTAAACTAGGTTTTTGCTTCAACCCAAAACCCAGGAATACAGTATAGGGGTTCTAATTCTAGGGAATGATCAAATAGTCTAATGTATTGTGGCTGAGGTCACTTGTTTTCTAGAATGAGGTGGATTTTAGGGGTAAATACTATAAAAATACACAAACGAAAGGAAGATGCATAGATTTCACTCTTATTCCCAAGAATTAATTTTGTTAGCAGTCCGTTAATAATGCTATTGGACGCATGAATGCAGTCCCAGTCCTGGACTAGTGTTCTAGGGGTATTTCCGACAAATTGTCAAGATAGACCACAAATTGTCATGCATGATCTAGACCTTTAAGTGCAAATAACATATAGATACATATAAAGATATATGTTCGTTAATTAAAGTGATCTTTTATTGTGAGAGACAAATTGTCGGGCAGTCACTACTTATTTAGCCTAATTACTAAATTATCATGAGTAGGAGATCCGTCTCAGTCCTACGACAAATTGTCTCTAACTAAATGCAAGGGCATGAGTGTGTGATGCATTACGTTTACAATCATAACAACAACACAAGGCAATACTATCTTAACGCATCATCACAATATATTTCAATGTCTATTCCAATTTCTACTATTAATAACATAAGCTTATTTGAATTTCAAAACTATCCATTCATCTATTATATGCAATACACATTTCAATTTCACATACAACAAACAAACAGGACAAATTATCGTTAACTACATTGAATACTTTGACAAATTGGCCCTCACTGTTCACTCAGTTCAATCCCGGATCATGACAAATTGTCTTGCAGTAACCGGTTTAATCAGTCCACTTGTCAATAATAGAGAGAAAACTACAAAGGCAAATTGTCTCACTAACTGGTATCCTTTTGTAATCAAAGACAATTTGTCAATTTAAAGGTCAACCAGGTGCGGTTTGAATACCAACAGTTGGAACAATTTGTCTTTTCAGTAATCTCTAAATTAATAATTTCCCTTTCAGAAATTGAATTTGTTCAAAACAGTTCATACGCCATGACAAATTGTCGTTTTCATATCAATCATTTATACTTAAAAGTATACAAATAATTTCAAAACAATATGAAACCGATAAACAGAAATTCACGACAATTTGTCTTACCTGGATTCAAAGTCCAGTTTTCCTTTCCGACATAACCTATCCGAATAACAACTTGATTATTCAATGCATTTCAATTGATAATAATGTGACTGTATAGTCCTTAGACAATTTGTCTTTACACTATCTCACACTTTGGCAATTTCTATTCATACTTCCATATCAACTCTTTCATTGTCCAATAAAACTACTTGACAGAATTAATTTCCATATTCAACATTCGAAACTTATCCCATGAACAACTCTATCGTAAACAACAAAAAATCTTCAACACAATTATCCAAATAAATTATCAAAATTACAACTTGTAGAATTTCTGTACTTATCTGTATTGCTGGAGAATGGACAAATTGTCTGTCGATCGATCTGAACTCCACGGCAACTAGACTTTCTTGATTTGTACTCCGTTTCTTGGCAGCAACCGCGTTCAAAGATGACAATTTGTCTTTCTCTTTCCATCAATCTGTATGCTTTCCATCGTCGTAATTGAAATAACAATTTGTCTCAACCCCTACTACTAACAACACAGTCAATTTGCCTTTGCAATGATACCCAGTTAACTTTGACAAATTGTCTTTATGCACTCAGAGCATACTCAGACAAATTGTCTTCAACTGTTACCGTAACTACAACAAACTGCCGAAACTATAACGCTGACAATTTGTCTCGGTAATTGCATATACTCACAGTCACAACGAGTCGATTATGCAAACAATTACAACACACGTTAAACAACTCAGCGATACCCAGTCAATTTGTCTTCGAAGTATTTTAATTACGCACACACACACACACACACAGAGCAACAAATACAATTTATCTCTAAATATTTCCAAACAACTATCCACACACAAATATTCACAACACAATTACGTCCAATCACTGGATCGTAATAACAACTTGACAAATTGTCAAATAATGTGACCCAATCACTGGTGTCACGGCCCACAGCTTGGCAAACTCCCAAGCTGAACAAAAATATCCAATCACTGGATATAAACAAATAACATACAACAGACAAGAATCGGCAAATAGTCAGAAATTACAATTCGATTGCAAAGATTATAAGTACACGACAATTTGTTCAAGACTTAGAAAGATAAAAACTGGGCCAAGAAAATGACAAATTGTCTTTACTATATACACTGTAGAAGACAACTATTCATATCTGTAACACTACAGGTAAGATTCATCACATCCTTCCAAACCTGCTTTGTAAAGACAATTCGTTTATATTGTACCAACAGTAAGAGTTTAAATTGACAATTTGTCCTATTTACACTACCAAAGACGAATTGTCAAGAAAAAGAAAAAATCTAGTGACTACATGGCCCCCTACTAAAACCATTGACATCCTCGTCAATTGTCTCGCCTTCTCTTCCGATTTAAATCACGATCCTGACGACGTATGCGCTGCTCCTCAGCCTTCTCCACTGCATTCCGGACGACTGGATCATTCTCTAGCAGCTCCGGATTTCCTGAACGCTGGGAAGAATACCAATATTGCCAAGCCCAATAACGCGTACAAGGAAATTCGTTTATCAGACACAAATGAGCTCCAGCCCAAAAATGTGTGATTGCCATCACCTCTATAATCCTGTGCCAATGAGTGGCATTGTACTGAATTTTGAGCATAAGGAGGAACTCAGGACGCTGGTGATCAAACTTGTTGATGTTTATAACAATTCGATGCTGTCGACACATGTCTGATAAAAATTTGCAGAAAACTGCAACTCTGAAACATACTGGGTCGGTATGAAGAATATGCTGACCATGGAAGAGTTCGTAGGCCTCTGAGCATTGCTCGGCCGTGGCAAATTGTCCTTCGATCAGTGGCCAGTTGTACTCTACCGAGTCAAGAGTAGCATCCGGTCTCCACTTGTGCCTCCTCTTGCACGGGCAATAATGACAATTTGTCACAACACCTGCGGGTGCTTCCACTTGCCAATCACTGGAAATATTACGATAGACTTGATCATATGGGCGATCCTCAGTCACTGACTGCCCATAATCTTCCACTAGCCACGCAAGTGCCTTCCACGATGGTAGAGGCTTCTCGTCCTCATAATTGTCAAATAGTCGAGAATAATTACCAACGAAGTACCTGGTCAACTCCGTTCCCATAACAGGTGTCTGCACTTGCATCCATATCCCAGGCACGTAATCCGAAGGGGGTAGATTCATCTCACTAGACTGTCGAGTATCGGGGATGAGATCTAAGGGATCACCCTGGTCTCTGGCCTTCTCCAATCGCTGGTAGGTCTGTTGCAAATTGTAGATGTAATGACTATTTGTCAATTCACCTCGCTGTGCTACGGCTTCCCGCTCCAGACAATTTGCCAGCAACTTGTGTATCACAAGGGGGTCGGTTCCAGTTTTGATACTATCTTGGAGAACCTGCAACTTCCGCTTCCTAGTCTTCTTAACTTCCTCTGCGACCGGACCTTCTGGACAAATTGTTTGCCGATGATCTTTAATACGAACCCTACGCTCAGGTTCTTCAGCTTGGTCAAATTGTCGCTGTCGATGGAGCTGTTTCTCCAACCCTAAGTAGTATAATAAGGCTCTCGCTCCAACATCCACAATTGGATCATAAAGTAAAGACCAATCTTCTAAAATTAAATCGCCCCTCACTAATATCTCACAAAATAAATGCTGCTGATTTTCCATTGTCGCAGCCATCTCCCAAATTCTTCCAAATTCTTCAGGTGTGACGTCCGCGCATTTCTCCAGCCCTACCATTTCCAAAAATGTATCTCTCTGCAACTCATAGGCCCGAAAAAGGGAGAAAGACGGAGGAGATTTTAATTGCTGGTTCCACAATGCTATCTAGAGCTTCCTATTCGTCTCCTTGGATTGCTCTGCTTGCACTTGCCACTCTTCATTAGAGGCGATTAAAAATTGTATATCCTGTTGCAAAGCCTTGGTACTTGACGAATTGTCTATAGTTTCTACTGGTGGGCGAGGAATCTCCTTCCGTTGAGCCTCTTCGACTACCAACTGGCCTCCTGTCTCTGGCAATTTGCCTTCAAATACTGACAATTTGTCTCATGACTCAGTCAATTGGTCTTGCGTCTCCTTAAGTAGGCGCTCTACTTCCTCCTTCTCCTTCCTCACCTGTTGACAAATTGTCTCTTGCTTAGACTGGTAGGCTTTGATACCCGCCAACTCCTTTTGAAGGTCAGTCACTATCTCCTTAATCTTGGTTTTGTGAAATTGTTCCTGTAACCTAAATTTTTCGTTGTAACTGGCCTTAGTATTCTCCCACTCATCTCGCTCTCGTTGCATAGTTGTTTGAGCCGTCGACAATTTGTCCAACTGCTTCTCTTTAGACTTCAATAACTCCTCAATTCTGACCGTCAAGTCCGCATTATCCTTCTGGAGCTTCTTAACTTGCACTTGCAATGCCGCTTCACCATCTACGCTCTTCCTTAATTCGTCTGTGAGGACTTCAATGCGTATTTGGCTTTGTCTGAGCATCGGGCTGGTTGGTACCTCCGCAGCTTTCACCCTCTCCTTCGGCTGGGGTGGTTTTACCGGCAATTCCTTCTCCTTTTCCTTCCGCTCAGCTTCCTTGTTGCGAGGCTCAGCTGTCGATTTTGGTTTTGGTGTGGTCGGTTTCGGTTGCGAGGTTGACCCTGATCTAAGACAACTTGTCTGTGCCGGCTCCTTAGACGAAATAGGACGAATTGTCGGAAGAATCGGTGGTATGGTAATTGCCGAAATATAAGTGGCAGAAAGAAGTGAAATAGGATTCCTGGATTTCTTCAACGCCATCTCCAACTTGATGTTGGTGTAGACAATTTGTCCCCAGTTAAATCGTTCTCCTTGCCAGGCTGCTACACCGGCTCTCATAGCCTCATCTGTCATCATTTCCGCTCTTGGTGCAAGGAATAAACGCTGGTTCACAAATTATAGCCACTGGGAAATGGACGCAGTGGCCTTTAGTAAATCCCAACCCGCAGGTTTCTTTGCGTACTGGAATTTTGAACCAAAAATTTCTTCCTTCATTTCCTTTGTCAGAGGTGATGCCGATTCCAACGGTTCTCCCTCCGCTGATACGCCCAAAACTTCTGCCACCTTGTCCCCATCAAATTGACAAGGAAAATCATACACTCGGATCTTCTCGACAACTTGTCCAAAACTGCTTGCTTGAACAAATTGTCGTATCCGCTCTACGTCTGGTTGATCCCATCGCTTCTTAAGGAAGCCCAATAAACCAGCAGCACGTAGCTCAGTCTCTCTCTCCCGGATAATTTGGTCTAAAAGATCCAAAGGCAATTCGTTGAATCTGATACCGAATACCTTAAGGTCTCGTTTAGGAGCCATCTGCCAATTTGTCGATGTTACACACAGGATGCTGTGAGTAATTGTCCCCTCTTATTTCGCCAACTTGTCTCACTAGACTACTGACTTAGAGTCCACTCACCTAACTGTTCACTCGGCAAATTGTCAAAGTAATCTTCAATTAATATTCACAGCTCTCGATTCTAATTGTCTGCTCATTTTCTTTCTCACTCATTTTCTCTATTATCCGACTTAGTTCCTTTCTTTCGGTCAAATTGTCTTTCATAACTCACGAGAATTCATTTCTTTCAACACTCATCATTCTGAAATTCCCTCAATGATATATTTGCTTCCTCGGGCTTCTGTACTTTTGACAATTTGTCTGGTTTCTTCCTCCTTGATCTTGGTTATTTCGATGAGAAATTTTAAGATGGTTTAATTCTGGAACTAGTCCTCTTAATTGTGAATGATTTCTGAAATTTATAACTTATTTCCTCTCGGTAAAACAATTTGTCAATAACACACTTTTCTCTCTTACATTATCATGTTCTCTCAACTTATTTTACAAATTGTCTCTTTTGCATATTATCAGGCTACATTTCTATTCGACGATTTGTCTTGTAATCCGATCAGTCTGACAATTGGTCTGTAATCCACCTTATTTCTCATGGTTCGGTCCATGTGTGGGTTATTCTCGACAAATTGTCTTTTAAACTCTGGCAATTGTTATTTACATAATCTTCAACATCAATTCTTACTTAGCCAAACTCGGCAATTTGTCCTAAACTCACTCGATTACTTGTCTCCCTCAGCTTCTGATTATTTACTGCATCCATTCTTTTCTTCCTTCCTTTCTAAATTGTCTAATTACCAAGATTATCATGTTTTCACATTCCTCTTACTGTTTCAACCTAATTAAATCTCTCGGCAATTTGTCTTTCAAAAGCAGGGGCAGTATTTCTCACCTTGACAATTTGTCTGAACTTCTCACGCTCGTTATTAACGACAAATTGTCAAATCTCCTCACTCGCAGTGCCAGTAGTATATCAATCTGTATTCAAACACAATTTTCCAATGAATCTTTAGTCCCTGAACAACTTGTACTCCTGGCAATTTGTCTTACAAAACTTTTCTATGTTTAAGTAACATCGCAGTGATTATAAGAAAAATTAGAGTGAGGTTCTATAGATCTGAAACCTAATTGTTCTTTTCTTAATAACTAAATTTTTCTTTTCAAAACTTTGGCTTCTTATCTTCCTTCAATTTGTCAAACAACTGTTGTCTCTCTTTTCTTCTTTCTTTTTAAAGCAAACCTAATTGCTATTTTATCATGTTTTCAAGTTAACTTTTCACCATGTTATACAATCAAAGACAAATTGTCCAACTGAATTGATTTTTCTCCAAGTTATTCAACAACTTGTCTAGCATAAGACTCTCTTAACAACAGGTCCTTGTTTTCTCCCGTTCAGTTCTTTGACGATTTGTCTTAGTCTCGACAAGCCATTTGTCAATAAAATCAGTTGTAGAAATTCACTCAACAATTTGTCATGTGTTTCTATTTCTTTCTAAGACAATTTGTTCTACCTGCATAACTTATTCAGCGACAAGTTAACCCTAACTATTCTTATTATGACGCGGTGAATTAGGATAGCAGATTATTTCAATCCCTCTTTTCAGCCTTCTAATTCGTTCCATTCTCAATTAAATTGTCATCACTCGCTCCATCAGTACACAAAACAGACAATTTGTCTTAAAAACAACGGTCCTCTAGCAGTAAGAGACTTACCTCTCGCAGTACAGTACCCGACAAATTGTCCTCAATCTCCAGTTCCCTAAAACAACTGAGAGAAAGATAATTTGTCAGTTTTGTCGCTTACTTTAACATCTTTAGCAAATTGTCCGACTGTGTGAGTTCAATCTTGCGCTTACTAATTCGCACATTCAACATGGATACAAGTTAAAGTTGTCATCAACATTCAAAGACAATTTGTCTACTGTCTAACTCCAACTTCAGTTTACAACGACAAATTGTCCATAAAACAAAGAGAGAGAAAGAAGCTCACCGTGCGCGCCTTCTCCAACTGCTTCCAACTCGCTCCCAAATGCCGTGTTAGAGGAAGAACAACAGACAATTTGTCAAGGCGCAGCGCTTCCGCATATACTTAGGTCAATTTGTCTGTGACGGCGGCTAAACGGCGGACAATTTGTCTAGGGGATCGGGGGTAAGTTGGTAACCGGGACAACCGGTTATCAGATTTCTGAATCCGATTCTCCATCATGACCATTCAAATTGTCTTTATTTAATGCAACCCATTATTTATATATATTCACTTTAGTAAATGCCCTCCCGTCAAATTGTCTTGTTCTTCTTTTATGGCCCGCATTAATTATCCGATTTAATGACAAATTTTCTTTTAGATTCCTTCTACTTATAATTTTTATTTTTATTTTTTATTTTTTTATTTTTTATTTTTTATTTTTTTATTTTTTATTTTTATTTTTTATTTTTAGACAATTTGTCGTGTAAAATTAAAAAGAAAAGAATAATTAAAATAATAATTAATACAATAATATTTATCAAATAGTGAAAAGAAATTCAAAATATATAGAAATAAATAATATTAATATTAAGCCTGCCCCCTACTAAAACCATAACTTGTCCTCAAGTTATGTAGGGTTTAAGACGGTACCCATTGTAACGGGTGTCATGTTTATTTCCAGCAAAATCTTGTATTTCAACTGAACCATTTGGGTATGCATTTAAAACTTTATAAGGACCAAACCAACGCATTTTAAATTTTCCTGGAAATTTCTGAAAACGACTATCGTATAAAAGTACCAAATCATTAGATTGGAGTTTCTTGGGAATCAATTTACTATCGTAATAAGTTTTGCGTCGACTTTGAATCGCTTTCATATTGAGAAAAGCTTGACGCCTAGTTTCATCTAGTTTTTCTAACATTGAAAATCTTTCTTTTAAAGATTCCTCATCTCCTAATCGATTTTCCAAGGCAATACGCAAAGATTGCACCTCTAATTCAATGGGTAAAATGGCTTCTTGGCCATAGACTAACTGAAAAGGTGTGCTTTTTGTAGTAACTTTATAAGCTGTTCGATAGGCCCACAAGGCGTCAAACACTCTGGCATCCCAGTCAGTGTTGGATCCTTGAACAGTTTTAGTAATAATTTTGCATAGAATACCATTAGTTTTCTCTGTTTGGCCATTTGCCCTAGGATGATAGGGGCTAGTTTTCCGATGTTTAATAAAATATTTATCAGTTAATTTAGTAATAGTATCATTAATAAAATGAATACCTCTATCACTAACTAATTCCTTAGGACAGCCAAATCGAGTAATAATGTTTTCATATAAAAATTTTGCAACAGTATTGGCGTCATCAGTCCTAGTAGCAACTGCTTCTGCCCATTTGGTCACATATTCTGTAGCAACCAGAATATATCGTTTTTGACCATCTCTACTAGGTGGATTGATAGGTCCAACAAAATCTATACCCCATTTTTCAAAAGGTATTTGTGCTAAAATTGGTGTCAAGGGCATAGAAGTTGTAGGAGTAGGTTTTCCTACTCTTTGGCACGGGTCACACTTCTTTGCAAATGCACTCGCATCCGCAAACATAGTGGGCCACCAATAACCAGATTGTAAAGCTTTTTGGGCAGTTGTAGTTCCAGCAAAATGACCACCACAACTTTCACTGTGGCAACCCTCTAAAATTAATGAAACTTCACTTGGGTTTATACAACGTCTCAAAAGTCCATCATTTCCTTTTTTATACAATACTTCCTCAATGAGGGTATAAGGACCTGATTTATACATTAATTTGTTCTTTTGTTTTTCTGTATAATCCAAGGGAAACTGTCCAGTTTGCAAGAAATTTATAATTTCTGCATATTCTAAAGGTATGACATCGATATGAAATAGGTTAGCATCTGGGAAATTATCATCCAATGGTTCTTTACCCAAATCCAGACTTATTCAGGAAAGATGGTTAGCATTTGCATGACTCTTTCCTGGTCGAACTTGGATAGTAAAATTAAATTCTTGGAGTAATAATACCCATCTAGCAATTCGTCCACTTAATTGGGGTTTGTTGATCATGTATTTCAAAGCATCATGATCTACATGAAAAACAAATTTATAAACTAGCAAATAGTGTCTATATTTTTGTACAGAGAATATCATTCCTAATGCCTCTCTTTCTGTTACAGTATAATTCTTTTCTGCAGCGGCTAACTGCCTGCTTGCAAAATAAATTGGTTTATCATGGCCTTTTTCATCTTTTTGGCTTAACACACTCCCTATTGCGACATTTGAAGCATCAACATATACTTCAAAGTCCTTATTCCAGTCTGGAGGAATTAAAACTGGAGCACTCGTTAATTTTTGTTTTAAAATTTCAAATGCTTTGGTACATGAATCTGTCCAAATAGGAGCTATGTCAGACTTTTTAGTTAGTTCGGTTAAAGGGATAGCTATGTTGGCATACTTATAAATGTATCTTCTATAGTAGCCAACATGTCCCAAAAAGGCTCGAACCTCTATAACAGTGTTAGGTTGAGGTAATTGGACAATTATTGCTACTTTATCTGGATTGGTAGCAATACCTTGACTAGATACAATATGTCCTACCAATTTTCCAAAAGGTACGGCGAATTGTGATTTAGCTGCATTAATAGAAATTCCGTACTTCTCACATTGAATGAAACATTTTTCTAGACACTCTGCATGTTTTTCTTTTGAACTATATACACAAAAATCATCTAGGAAAATTTCTATAAATTTTCGTAAATACATTTGAAAAGCAATGGTCATAAGTCTTTGGAATGTGGCTGGAGCATTACACAATCCAAAGGGCATTTTTGTATGAGCAAAAATTCCCCAATCGGTTGTAAAAGCGGTTAATAATCTATACATTTCCGCAATTTGGATTTGGTTATAACCTGAGAAACCATCCATAAAGGAATAGCACTCATAACCTGCAACACCATCTAAAAGGGTGTCTGTGAAAGGTAAAGGAAAATAATCCTTCTTTGTTACACTATTTAGTTTTCTATAATCTTGACAAATGCGAATTTTTCCATTCTTTTTAGGCACTATCACGATGGGAGATACCCATTCACTATGAGGTACTTCAAAGATAAATCCACAATCTAAAAGTTTGTCAATTTCTTCTTTGACCATTAGTGAATATTTGGGATTCATCCTATATTGTCTTTGCCTAACAGGTTTAGCATCGGGCTCTAAAATAATTTTATGCTCACATATATCAGGAGGAACTCCTTTCAAATCAGAATAGTTCCATGCAAAAGAACTCTTATGTCTTTTAAAGAAATCATGCCAATATTGAAATTCACTTTGAGTGATTTTGGAATAAATTTTAATAATTTTTGGTTTCAAAGTTGTTCCCAAATTCATATCTTGAATTAGGGTGTTTAAAGATTCTTTGAAAGCTTTCCTTTGCAAAGGGGTAGGTTTACTATAGGCTAGTAAATCATCCATTTCTTGGGTATCAGAATGAATTTCAGGTTCAAGGTCTGAAGATATATCTACATTGATGTTCAATACTTCAGAATTTTCCCAAGCCAAAATGGCATCATCTGAATCATCAATTCGCGCTAGTGGAGTAAAATATTCTCCCAACCCTAAACTTCGGTAAGATAATTCTTTAGAAACTCTTTGAGTTAACTCTATTTCACTTTCACTTTCAGTTTGGTTTTCTGAAGTTACATTACTATCCTCTTGTTGGGTTTCACCATGGTATGAAATTGGGTAAAGAGGCAAAATTATTTTATTATTCCCTTTTCCAATAGTAAGGGTTCCTTTTCCCCAATCATCTTTGGCTTTTGCTAAGTACAACCATGGGCGTCCTAACAAGATAGGATAGGATGAAACAGATTCTATAAGTTTAAAAACTATATAATCAATCTTATAATCAATTCCACCAATAGTAGTGGTAACTTGATTGAGTATCCCAAGGGGTTTTACTCTACTCTGATCCGCCATACGCAAAATAATCGGAGTGGAGGTCATAGTTTTTAGACCTAATTCCTCCATTGTTTCAAAATTCATAAGATTTACACTAGACCCACTATCAATTTGTACTCCCTGAATTAATGATCCATCTATTACTACATCCACAATTGGAGCCCCAGGGTCTCTAGAAATTTCATGAATTTCAACCATTTTGGTTCTTTTGCGTACTAGTGATGAACTTAATTCACTCCTACACTTGGGTGAAATAGCCAGAAGTTGTTTCATACTAATTAAAGGTTGTATTTTATCCAAATTGGATAAAATATTATAAGGTTCCAATCCTTCTGTTAATCTCATAGATCGTGGAGATTTTCATTTTGATAGAGGTGTATTATGTGATTTTGAATTTATCCTCTTTGCAGGTATTTGGTAAAAATTAGGTAATGCAATTGATTTGTCTACGGGATTATTATCTTTTGGTGTTTCAAGTATTGGCTCTGAAATAGGTTTAGATAATTTTTCTTGTCTTTCTTTCCAAGTCATCTCCTTATTAGAATGAATGGGATCAAGAATTATTTCGTTGGGTTGTCCTATCTCTTTTTCTAAAGATGATTCTACCATTACGGGTGTTTTAGTCAAGATTGAAATGGTATTATCACTTTCTGTATTACTTATAATAGGTTCTTTTTGTAAATCTTGTTTTGCCTTAGCTGCTCTAGTGGCTATAAAGACATTTTCTGGGTAGAATCTAGTCTCAGGTATAGTATGTGAAATATGGTTAGATGGTCTAGAATTATCTGGTTCTTGAAATTGAACCTGTTTATTTCTAGGATAATCCCTCTCAGAAGGAGGAAAAGTCCGAGGTGGAGCAGTACAATCTTCTGGGAGATGTCCTTGTTGACGACATCTACCACAAAAAGGTGAATATCCTACTTGTTTCCTCGGGTTAGGACACTCATTAGCATAATGACCCAATTCCCCACATCTATAACAAACTAATTTCTTTCCTCTTTCTGGAGTTCCGTAACGATGTGTGTTGGGGTTGGATGGTGGTCCATTCCACACAGGAGGTTCATTATAAGTATCATTCCAACGAGGTCGATTATCGTTGGGTCTATAGGGTGGTCCTGTGTTGGGTCTAGTAAAAGGACGTTTATTATCATTATTTCTATTTACCCATGGCTTCTTAGCATCAATTTGGAGCACTTGTTTTACAGCTCTCAGATCGTTTTGTACTGATAAGTTCCAACATTTATTGGTAGGATGTTTTCCTCCACAAAAATTACAACGTGGAATTTCCTCAATGTTGAGAATAGGTGATGGACATTCAGATGGTAAATGACCATGTCCTTTGCAATTTGAACACCATACATTGGTTCTAGTATTAGTAGGTTTAGATCGCTTAATTGGGGCATTAGTGATTTGAACTCTCAAATCAGCCATTTCTTCTACAAGTTTACTTAAAAGATCTGCTTTAGGATCTTTTACTTCAGCTACTATAGTAGGTTGGATGGGTCGGTTAGCATAATATTTTGATGGAGATTGTTGAGAGGCTCGTGTTCCAGGTTGTGGATAGACCAAATTAGGTGGATATATATTAGAATCTAAGGTCATTAATTGGTCATCGTCTATCCTTGCCTCCTCATATTGCTTAGCGTATTGAACTGCTGTGACCAGATCTCTAGGATTCTTTTCTTTTATCGCTATTTTAAATTCAGGTGGATATAATCCTCCTACAAAAATTCCAGTTAAATAAGAATCTGGAATCCTATGATCGGTCCAGCGTTGTAAAATATATTCCATCCTACCGTAATAATTATTAACACTTTCCCCTACAGCCATCCTAATGGTTCTTAATCTTTCTTGTAGGCTTTCCGTAAAAGCTAATGGTCGGAATCTAGCTAAGAAGGCATTTCTTAAGGCGTTCCATGTTTCAAATGGACCATGTGTTTGATGCCATTCTTGAGCAATCCCATACAAGGTTGCAGGAAAAGTTATAAGAAAATTAGCCTCTGGGATGAAATTAGCCGCACAGACTACGTTGAAGCGGTTCAAATGATGATCCGGATCTGAACCTGCTAATCCATAGTATTGTGGCAAATCTACTAAATTAAGTGGTCTAGGTTGAGCCATAGTGATTATATCTGAGGTTTCAGAAGTCTCAGAGTTATCAGAGGTTTCAAAATTTTCTGATGCCTCAGATTCTGAAGTAGTTTGGTCTAAAAATTATTCTTCAGATAAAACTTTTGGTGAATTTGAATCAATGGTGGACTTATTTTCTTCTTTAGGCAAATTTATTTCTTCGTTAATTTCAAACGAAATTCGTCCAGTGGAAATTTGTATTCTTGGTATATTTTGAGTTATTTGATCAATTATGGGAACTGAAAATATATCACCAGTTGATTCATTTACAGGATTAAAGAGAGTTTCGATTCTTTCATTAATACCTAAATTTGGAGGTCCCCACTTTTCTGCTAGATAACTATTAATAGTATCATGGTCAAATGCGGAAGGTTGGGAAAATAAATAGTCAATAGAAGGGTATCTAGAAAGAGGGTTACGAGAAGATTCCCCTATACGAACTTCCTTTGGTAATTGAGTCTGAGAAGGATCTAATGAAGACTCTTCCTGTTCTTTAAATTTTCTTGCTAATTCATGTAAAATTTTCGGACTGGTTGGTGGGTTAACTTCTCTTAATATAATATCATCCAAAGGTTGATCTAATTCTTGTTTAGAACTTGATTCCCCACTACTTTCATCAGAGGGACTAGGTGGAGGTTTTGGTGGTGAAAGACAAGAAGGTACCACAACAGGTATTCGTCTTCTATTTTCTCTATTTATTGCTCTTTCATCTCTTTGAACTTTTTGTAATGCTTCCTTTAATATCCGGGCATGTGTGGGTCCAGACATTTAAAGATGCCATAGATAAGAGATTTCAACAAAAATCTCATTGCACACTGGGTACCTCTTATCTCGAGCTATCTCAGACTCGGGGTAATAGGTTCCCAATGCTCAGTGAGATGTCTATTCCGTCTGCATATGGACTCATATCGCAGTCGTTTTTCCTAAAGACATTTGTTATGGGATTATGTTCACAATCGAATGTAATCGAAAGTAGTTGGACAAATTAAACTAAAGGATGGGCTCAATGGATGTGCTTTTTCTCTACAAATAAAATCTGGTACAAGCGGTGTTATTCTCGGGTTCATAGGACCATAAGTAAATATGTAAATTCTTTCTAAAATTTTCTTTCCAGTCCAAGCAGCATAGGCTTGGGGTATTTCACAATCTGTAATTTGTTTTAATCTCCCGTATTGACTAAATAAATAAAGAAGAGTAAAATCAAGGAGTAATTCTCCGGATTTTACTACGAATTCTTTCTTTGGTTCAAATTTATTCCAGAGTTTAGTAAATATAATTCTTTTAACATCTAAAGGCAATTTTTCTATTCTTTGTTTTAATTCTTTATCTTGGATATGTTTTCCACTTAATTGAAAACTTTGTCCAAAATATGCGTTCCTATATAAACGATAAAGTGCCATAAAAAGGCATGGTCCCGAAAAATAATCCTTCATTATTTTTGATACTTCCCAAGGAAACAAATAACCCATTTTGAATCATCTGTACTAAACTTTTATTTTATTTATTTATTTATTTGTTAAGTTGTCAATATAATTTTAGGTTATCCATTTGTTGGGAAGAATGAAAATAAATTAGAGTATTAATTATGGTTCTTATACTAACTAATTCTTCTATAGATAGCCTTTTAAAACTTAATCGATTTAGTTGGCTAACCGAATTTAAAAATTCTGGGTCAAAGGTAGGGAATAAATTGGTGGTATGTGAATTACCAAAATGATTTATTGGTTGAGGAGGTATTTTACTGGTATTATCGTAAGCTTGTTTCTTGAAACAAGTTCGTTTAATATGTCCTGTCTCCCCACAAAAATGGCAATTATTTCCCTCTCTAAGACCCTTAATTTTTCCTCTAGTATAAGCTCTTGAGTTTCTGAGATTTAGACTATTAAAATGTGTATTAGGACAAGGGTTTGGTATAGTTCTAAAAAATGGTCTAGGGTTTCGACAGAATGAGTTTCTCTGAGTATCTTCAGAGTTAATTTTTTTAGTATCTTCAAACTTTGGAAATATTTCTTTTAAAATTTCCTCTATGAACTCTTCACCTATTTTCTCAGTCAACCCCATTTTCTTTCTACCCACATATTACCTTCAAAATTTCATTTCTAATTTTGTATTTTGACTTTCCACTTTATTAGATTTCAAAAAGGAATTCTAAGAGTTTTAGACACCCTTCAAAAGAATTCTATAAGAAAAAATACATGTCATTCTTTAGAGAGTTCTTCTCCAAAAGAAGTTACATATTCTATTTTATCTGTACGAATTCTTAATTTGGGTTTTTATGTATTTAAGAAGTTAAAATTCCTACAATTTCTAGTCTACATTTCAGCCACCATTAGCCAGGATCATTCCCCGGCAGCGGCGCCAAATGTAAACTAGGTTTTTGCTTCAACCCAAAACCCAGGAATACAGTATAGGGGTTCTAATTCTAGGGAATGATCAAATAGTCTAATGTATTGTGGCTGAGGTCACTTGTTTTCTAGAATGAGGTGGATTTTAGGGGTAAATACTATAAAAATACACAAACGAAAGGAAGATGCATAGATTTCACTCTTATTCCCAAGAATTAATTTTGTTAGCAGTCCGTTAATAATGCTATTGGACGCATGAATGCAGTCCCAGTCCTGGACTAGTGTTCTAGGGGTATTTCCGACAAATTGTCAAGATAGACCACAAATTGTCATGCATGATCTAGACCTTTAAGTGCAAATAACATATAGATACATATAAAGATATATGTTCGTTAATTAAAGTGATCTTTTATTGTGAGAGACAAATTGTCGGGCAGTCACTACTTATTTAGCCTAATTACTAAATTATCATGAGTAGGAGATCCGTCTCAGTCCTACGACAAATTGTCTCTAACTAAATGCAAGGGCATGAGTGTGTGATGCATTACGTTTACAATCATAACAACAACACAAGGCAATACTATCTTAACGCATCATCACAATATATTTCAATGTCTATTCCAATTTCTACTATTAATAACATAAGCTTATTTGAATTTCAAAACTATCCATTCATCTATTATATGCAATACACATTTCAATTTCACATACAACAAACAAACAGGACAAATTATCGTTAACTACATTGAATACTTTGACAAATTGGCCCTCACTGTTCACTCAGTTCAATCCCGGATCATGACAAATTGTCTTGCAGTAACCGGTTTAATCAGTCCACTTGTCAATAATAGAGAGAAAACTACAAAGGCAAATTGTCTCACTAACTGGTATCCTTTTGTAATCAAAGACAATTTGTCAATTTAAAGGTCAACCAGGTGCGGTTTGAATACCAACAGTTGGAACAATTTGTCTTTTCAGTAATCTCTAAATTAATAATTTCCCTTTCAGAAATTGAATTTGTTCAAAACAGTTCATACGCCATGACAAATTGTCGTTTTCATATCAATCATTTATACTTAAAAGTATACAAATAATTTCAAAACAATATGAAACCGATAAACAGAAAGTCACGACAATTTGTCTTACCTGGATTCAAAGTCCAGTTTTCCTTTCCGACATAACCTATCCGAATAACAACTTGATTATTCAATGCATTTCAATTGATAATAATGTGACTGTATAGTCCTTAGACAATTTGTCTTTACACTATCTCACACTTTGGCAATTTCTATTCATACTTCCATATCAACTCTTTCATTGTCCAATAAAACTACTTGACAGAATTAATTTCCATATTCAACATTCGAAACTTATCCCATGAACAACTCTATCGTAAACAACAAAAAATCTTCAACACAATTATCCAAATAAATTATCAAAATTACAACTTGTAGAATTTCTGTACTTATCTGTATTGCTGGAGAATGGACAAATTGTCTGTCGATCGATCTGAACTCCACGGCAACTAGACTTTCTTGATTTGTACTCCGTTTCTTGGCAGCAACCGCGTTCAAAGATGACAATTTGTCTTTCTCTTTCCATCAATCTGTATGCTTTCCATCGTCGTAATTGAAATAACAATTTGTCTCAACCCCTACTACTAACAACACAGTCAATTTGCCTTTGCAATGATACCCAGTTAACTTTGACAAATTGTCTTTATGCACTCAGAGCATACTCAGACAAATTGTCTTCAACTGTTACCGTAACTACAACAAACTGCCGAAACTATAACGCTGACAATTTGTCTCGGTAATTGCATATACTCACAGTCACAGCGAGTCGATTATGCAAACAATTACAACACACGTTAAACAACTCAGCGATACCCAGTCAATTTGTCTTCGAAGTATTTTAATTACGCACACACACACACACACAGAGAGCAACAAATACAATTTATCTCTAAATATTTCCAAACAACTATCCACACACAAATATTCACAACACAATTACGTCCAATCACTGGATCGTAATAACAACTTGACAAATTGTCAAATAATGTGACCCAATCACTGGTGTCACGGCCCGCAGCTTGGCAAACTCCCAAGTTGAACAAAAATATCCAATCACTGGATATAAACAAATAACATACAACAGACAAGAATCGGCAAATAGTCAGAAATTACAATTCGATTGCAAAGATTATAAGTACACGACAATTTGTTCAAGACTTAGAAAGATAAAAACTGGGCCAAGAAAATGACAAATTGTCTTTACTATATACACTGTAGAAGACAACTATTCATATCTGTAACACTACAGGTAAGATTCATCACATCCTTCCAAACCTGCTTTGTAAAGACAATTCGTTTATATTGTACCAACAGTAAGAGTTTAAATTGACAATTTGTCCTATTTACACTACCAAAGACGAATTGTCAAGAAAAAGAAAATATCAAGTGACTACAAAGGGGAATGCAAAGGAGTCCGTATGCACATTGCCATCCATGTGGTTGAAAATTTGACAAGCTAAAGCCATAAATATCTCGTTGAATGGTTGGATATCGAATGTCAAAGCTTGCCTTCACCCAATCACAACACTATACCAGAACATGGTAAAAAAAACCCATAGTGAACTCGTAGTAGACGTCCACTACGGTTTTACTACGGGTTTTTTTTACCATATTCTGGTATAGTGCAAACAAAGATAGTGGTGCAATGATTTCGGTAATCCAATTCCAATATTTCCTCAATGTACCCTACATAGTCATCATTGCACTCTATTGGCCTTCCATTCACAAGACCCCAACGTAGTTGGCGTGTGAAGGTGCAATGATACAAGAGTCTCTTGTCACGAGGGCATCTTTGGAACTTCGTATTCGTAAATGCATTCCAAATGCATGCATGTGTTTTTGAGACACGACATACCTCTCTGGTGGTTGTGCATACTGTGTGACGTCAACGTCCACGTATTCATCCGCATGCAAGGCGTATTTAACTTTTGAACGCAATCAATCTGCAAAGTATGGCAACTCTCTCAACTCGGATGGATACTTGACACCGTGCGTAGCACAACCTCCACATGACTATAGACAAAATGCTTCCCATTTAGCCCATCTACGTCCCTTTGCTACAATCACTATACCAAAACCTTGTAAAAGAAAACTGTTAGTGAAAATTGACTACGGTTTTTTTTGCTACGGTTTTGTGCAGGCCAACTATGCATGCAGTCAACGTTTTTTGCAATTTCTCACTGCAATTTTTGGTATTTTTGAGCGTGTAATAAACCATTGGAAAGGTATTGAAAAATACCTTTCCAATGGTATATTACACGGTCAAAAATACCAAAAATTGCAGTGGGAAATTGCAAGAGAAGTTGACTGTCTACTACTTGACGCTTGCACAAAACCGTGGCAAAAAAAACTGTAGTCAATTTTCACTACGTTTTTTTTTACAAGGTTCTGGTATAGTGAATATATTGCCTACAATTTCATCCAATACCTTTTCATCAGTACCTTGAATAGTTAAATACAATATGGTTGTCCACAAATGTTCAGATGCCCGTCCATATGTCAGGTACTTACAATTTTTGGATCATAGAAAGTCCATGTCCAATGAGCTGCAATACTTGTCATCGTTGAAAGTTTCACAAGCATGCTGTACATTCCATCCTGTTTTATTTTACTTCAGACCACATATAGAACAACTTGTCCACGATGAACAATTCAAAATCATAATCACATATCCTCCAATTAAAATCTGGTAATGGTCAACAAAAGAACATGGATTTTCAGGAGGAAGAACTCACTGTTGCAAAGGTTCAAGTATAGTTGCATTGTCAAGAACAAATGCGTGTGTGTACTAGTGCATGTCGTTTGTCAATTTGAGCTTTCTCCTCTCATTTGAACACAATACCTCGTCATTCATGTTTGCGTCTTCCATTGGATCCCAGACGCGGTGCGTAGTTCCCCTATATGGCTTCAAATACTTTGTACAGAATCCTAATGCATCCTCCATTCGATAACCCTCTACGATGCTTCCCTCAGGATGTACTAATGTGCGAACATGGTCCTTCAATGTCTTCATCTACCTCTCAGTGGGATACATCATTAGTCAAAAATTTCAAATTTTTGTTGTTTTGGTCACGTTGATTTGGATGAAATTTGATAGAAATTTGTTGTTTTCAACAGATTTCGTCCAGATCAATGCAACCAAAACAACAAAAATTTGAAATTTTCGACTAGTGCATCCATCGACACTGAATTGGACCACATATGAATAATTGATGAACTAGATGCACAGGAAGGTGTAACATAATATTCAAGAATGTCGGTGGAAATTCCTTCTTCAACATGCATGTTGCTAAAACCACATTCTGCAACAACTGTTGCATGTTCTTCCAACTGATGTACCTCTTTTTCACATAATCTCTGGAAAACTCTACAAATCTTGATTATTGCCAAACAAACATTCTTGTCTAAGACGTTTCAAACTACCACTGGAAGTATCTACACAATACAGAAATACAAAGCATCAGAATTACATACTGCATTTTAAAATAAATATTTTAGCAACAACGTTGTTTACAATCTGTTGCAATCAAAAGACAAACTTTGTTGTTCAACAATGTTGGTATTTGTTCATATTAATATTTGCATTTCTGTAATATAGAAGGTGATAAGTGTAAGCCCATGTCCTTAATCATGTCCCCTTGTAAACCTATGTTCTACATGGCGCACTACAAATGTTGTTATTAACAGTTCTTGCTATTGTTTGCAAGTGAACAAAGACCCGTACACAATTTGAGTTCTAGTCCATGCAATGACAATGTTCATACGCAGATTAGACAAGTGGCATTGTTGTACCAATTGCATGAGTACATGGTAGTCATGCGTTTTCATATATTGCAGTTTGCTGTCTTTCAAACGCTTGTGGATGGAGCCAACGTAGTTCGTTGGGGTGCGAATATTGGAAATAATTTCCACAAACTCCCTACGTTCCTTTGCTTTCAGTACATAAGGGGCTGCTGGCATGTAAAACTCATCTCCATGTCACCTTCCTACTTGTAGCCAAATCTCTTCACGCACTTGCAAGTCCTACGCATCTTGTCAACTTCCAACACTATCATTCATACCTAGAATAGTCTTCAAAATGTTTTAACACAAATATTTCTCGCAATGCATGATATGCAATATGTGTGGGGCTAATAGGTGTTGCGTCATAGAGTAAAAAAAATACATCACATTTAAGAACAAAATGTTCTTGTATACATTATTGATGTGCATACACTACTATACTAGGAATTGCTTGCAAACATCCTACTCTCTCTATTGTGCAGAAGAAATAGACTCGGGTGACATTGTTTTGTATGGTTTCTACAGTACAACTACTATTTAGGATGCACTAGAAGAAAATTGTGTTAGAATCCCTAAAAACACGTCACTTTGTTTTCGTTGAGTTCCCGGTTCAAAACGCAGTCAAAACGCAATCAAAACGCAAAAAAACGCAAAAAAACGCAAAAAAAACATTTTTCTGCGTTTTGACTGCGTTTTGAACCGGGAACTCAACGAAAACAATGTGACGTGTTTTCAGGGATTCTAATACAGTTTTCTTCTAGTGATGGAACATCCCCGTGCACAGGACATGTACAACAACATTTCTACAAGCAACGAACAAGACAATGTATTGTATATACATACTTCACCGTAAAATAGTTCTTTGTGAATGCTATACATTCACTAGAAGAAAACCGTGTTACAATCCTTGAAAACATGTCACCTTGTTTTTGTCGAGTTTCCGTTTCAAAACGTAGTCAAAATGCAAAAAACACACAAAAAAAACAGGATCTCAACAAAAACAAGGTGACGTGTTTTCAGGGATTTTAACACAATTTTCTTCTAGTGATTTCACTTAAACTTCCAAAATGCTTCAATAATACATACCTGCCAATAAAATAGCTGAAATAATGCCGGTAGTAATTTCACACCTGTGTAATGCACCAGATCATCTTTCGCATTCTCCTTCCCACCGAGGTCAAGGTACGATTGTCTCTATGCAACATACCTCATCACATCCAAGCTTGACATGATAGGAGGTTCACATTGATGTTCCACTTTGCCATTGTTCCGATGGTACGGATGGTACGGATGATGTCGTGGTAAGTATCGTTGCATACCACCGTATATAAGCTTTGAACCTCGACTGTGGCCATTTGCTAGAACATCACCGGTTTTGATCATTTGTGACTCTGTTTGAGGTTCGCAAGACACACAACCCTTGTATCCTTTACAACATACGCCCGCTATGAATCCGTATGCAGAGAAATTTGAAATTGTCCACATTAGCACTACACATAGTACAAAACATCAAGAACCCTCTGCTTGTGTGAAATCCAGTGCTAGTACTCCATCTCACAATTCATTCACTAAAAGAGAACTACGTCGCAATCAACAAAACCACATCAAATTGGTTTTGTTGACTGCGTTGTTGAAAACATAGTGAAAACACAAAATCTGCGTTTTTCTGCGTTTTCACTAAGTTTTCAACAATGCAGTCAACAAAACCAACCTGATGTGGTTTTGTTGACTACGACATAGTTTTCTTCTAGTGATTCAACTTGTTCAGCAATGGTTGTAGATAAACACCAATGTTCTTTGATGTCGGAGAATGCTTCCCAGAGATGAGAATGCATAAGGAAATGAAAAACTTCTTTGTAACGAACCGTGACTCGAAGTTGTAAATCAAAATGAGTATTAGCCAAGTTGACCAATTTGTATTGCTCAATTTGAAATACTAGAAGAAAACCAGAAGAAAATAAGTTTTACTTCATAGAAACTGCATTGTACTCAACAAAAAAGTATCATCTGGATTTTGTTGAGTTCTCCCTTTGTAATGCAATATTCTGCGTTCTAATGGTTCAACACAGAATTTGACAAGTTAAATACAGATTTTTGACAAGTAAAATGAAGAATTTTGTATTAGAATGCAAAATTTTGTATTATGAAGGGAGACCTCAACAAAATCCGGATGATACTTTTCTGTTGAATACAATGCAATTTCTGTGAAGTAAAACGCAGTTTCTTCTAATTTTCTTCTAGTGCTGCATGGTCTCCTGTTTCAAACACAATATATAGGCATTGACATGCACCAAAGCTCCATTGAACATCGTCATTGTTGTCTACGACGATCTAGTTACAAACATGAAGACGCCAGAAGCACCGCTAAGACATTCACTTGGACGTCCCCTGCAACGCAACCTTGAACGGCCTCGACTACTATATTGTCCCTCAACGCACTATTCCTATAATTACCACATGTGTAGCACTAAGAGTAGTCATGTAAGAAGGTAGCCCGCACGTTTTTGGGTTCACAATGCAAGACTAGCTTGGGTCAGCTACCTCTGCACATACGATTGTTGGCAATTCGCAATGGTAGTGAATTTAGCAATGCATGACGAAAATACAGTAGGCCGCTTTGAGTGTGGTTTACCTCAGACGACGTCACTAGATATGTGCGTCACGGATGCTACGGTACGTGTATTTGACAACTTCGTGTAGAAAATTGTGTTGTTTACATGTACTGTGGCTCCAATGCCGACCGACACATCTTTTTGTGGGATTTTGGATCGACGACAAGAAATGCAGCTTCCTATTCCACGAGACGCTCCGTTGTTTTCCAACAGGATTCCCTACGCTACCAAACTTGCAAGTAGGGTATGTAAAATTCAATAACCCTAACACACAAATCTCATTGTTTTTTTACTGTTAATTGTATCGTAACTATGCATTAGTCATTACACTAGAAGAAAATTGCGTTGGAATTGTCAAAAACTACGTTGGAACCCACACAACCATGTGGGATTGGTTTTGTTGAGTTCCTCGTTTCCAGTGCTAATTTTTGCATTGGAATGTATTGGAATGCACCACATTCTAATGCATTCTAACACATTCTAATGCAAAAATCAGCATTGGAAACGAGGAACTCAACAAAACCAATTCCACATGGTTGTGTGGGTTCCAACGCAATTTTCTTCTAGTGTTAGAAAGTGTTCTATGCACGAATTCGTAGGGTGCAATGCTGGCATTTCAATAAATTCAATTACTACGCCATAGCCCGCACTCCCAAAGCATGCACAGTCATAGGCCCACTGTCGTACGCGTAATACTGTAGCAAGCGCTCTTAACCACAAAAATGTGGCAAGATGACACAGAATATCGTCCCAGGGAACCCCAGAGGATGTTCTAAATTCCGTCTAATCCGGTTTATTGTAACTACTTCAATTTTCACTCCCCAACCGGATTCTATCTCTATCCGGACTCTCTACCGGATCCGGATTATCACAAACACCAGATCCGTAGCTTTAACACACGGTTTTCGATACCTCTGTTTTACCTTCAGAGGGTCCTCACTGACTTTTCCGGAGGGGTAAGGACAACACCACTCCTTGTATTTCACTAACTCTAACTTCCTAATGACACGTACCCAAAGATCTTTCCGTCACAAACAAGGAACAAACTGGCTGACCCTCACAACTTCGGATTTCTCCAGAAGCAGGTCACTCAGAATACAACCCGACTCCCCTTGCTACAACGACAAATACAAGACTTACCCGGAAACTGAGACAGGGTCCGGTACTAGCACTTCAACTTGTGTTTTGCAGACGGACAGAACTTTCCGGGTGAGTGGGGGTTTTCCACAGACGGTTGCTTATCTCCGCACGGAACCCTCCCTGGCCTTCCGGACTCGCACCCACACCACCAACGCCGGACTCCGCACAACTTCCTACACACGCTAGAACTGCTTCCCTGGACAACACACAGTTCACAGACCCGGGAAACCTTGAATCCGGACTCCTCCTTACCACCTCTCTACTCTGTAGCCAAAACCTTCAAGCAAGTGCCCAAGCAACCTTCAAACTTCCAAAGAACAGGAAACCAAGGACCCACAAAGAAAACTAAGGCAATGAGTAAAAAGACAATAAAAAAATGCACACATATATTTACTGCTCAAAATAAGGAATAGCAAGAAAAGGAATTCAAGACCACAAGCGGTCCCTTCCTTTTATAAGCAAAACAACATGCCGTAAAACCCACGGAAAGTGCCACTAAACACCATCCTAAACTGCCCTAAAAGTCCGGGTGGATAAGTTAACTGAAACTTACCCCTGAAAATCCGGAATCCGGGTTCTCACTAAGACCCGGAACTCTGTCTAACAAAAAGATAACTAAAAACACTATGAATCTAGCTATCTACTTTCCCTTCCGCTGTTTCTTCGAACTACTGTCAAACCCTAACTGCCCCCAAGTGCTGGTCTTGCCTTGGGGTGTACGGAGGGACGCCCGGGTGATG
This sequence comes from Rhytidiadelphus loreus, assembly GCA_947034895.1. Lineage (NCBI taxonomy): Eukaryota > Viridiplantae > Streptophyta > Bryopsida > Hypnales > Hylocomiaceae > Rhytidiadelphus > Rhytidiadelphus loreus. The sequence goes on along the minus strand of OX344763.1, from coordinate 63,688,912 downwards.
ATCGACGTCTTCCGGACCGGAGGACTGTCAGAATCCGTCTCGTCCGTATGGACGAGAGACCGGTCCGCCTTCTCCAACGACTTCGGATCTTCCACCACTTCTGCTTCCGGTTCCTCTGCTTCCGCCTCCTCCGATATCTCGATGGGATCCGGTGTAGGTAAGGGCATCGGTAGAGGTGGTTCGATATCCTCGAACTACTCCGGATGCGTCTGTGCCGGATTCTGGACAAGGTCGATCCGGGCATCCAAACTGCTCCGGACCGGCATATCCTGTCCCAGAAATCCGGAAGAGTGCCCCCCTTGAGTGACGATGTTTATCAGTGACCCAAACTGACCTGTCCGTTTGATGGGCGAGATGGGAGGTTGCGTTGCCGGAGTTGCAATGACATCCGGAACTTCCGGAAATCCCCCGAAGTCGAGTGGCTTGTTCGGATCCATGTTCGTCATCATGGACCGGAACTCCTTCAACGATGCCTCCATCCTTCCGGACATCTCCACCATCACCCGGACTATCTTCGTGTTGGTGAGGGCCGCGGACATCTTCTGTATCTCATCATACAGCGCCGCCTTGTGGTAGAGATCCGCCGGACTGACCATCCATTTCTGGAAGGTCTGGAACGCTTGGTACGCCTTCTGCGTCGCCCCTTGAGACTGGTGCAGCTCTTCCTCCGTCCAGATCAGCTTCCCCTTGAGCGCGTCCTGTTCCGTCTTCAGGTTCCGGATTTCCGTCCTCATCTCGTTCCATTCCGACTCGGCCGGTAACGCCTTCAACGCGTCCACCAGGTTCTCCGGTTCGCACTTCACCACTTCCGCGGACCGGAGTACGATCTCCGTGAGCCTGTCGTGGTAATCCTTCGCGGTCCGGATCCAGTCTTCTCCACACTCGAAGAAGCGGGGTCCTTCCCACTCCTGTTTATCCTGGATGAGAAGGGGACCCGGGAATTTACCTCTGGAAGCCGGAAGTGTAGACTTCCGTCTTTTGCTTCCCGACGCCTGCTCCCGTTCCTCCTTCTCCCTCTGCTTCGGTTCCGGTTCCGGTTTCTCTTCCTTGATCTCCGGCTTGACATCCGGCTTGGCTTCTTCTTCCTCATCCTCAGACTCCTGCGTTTCCTGCTCCTCGTCGTCAGAGCAGTGGCATTGGAGCATGATGAGCCCGGTCTCGTAATCCGTCGCCTCGTCTTCCGTCAAGAGTTCCCGGTGCTGGTACAGGTGGAGCAGGTACGTGCTGAGCGGGTTCGGCTTATTTTTCGCCAAGTTTCCGGTGCAGCGCCCCACCACGCTCGCCACGATCCGGCCCCAGTTCACGACCCGATCCTGAAACGCCCCGAAGATCGTGTTGGCCATGGTTACCGTAACCCGGGAACTCTTGTCCGGGTACAGAATCGGAAGCAAGAACTGCAGTAGTCGCCTGTGCCTCTCGTCCCGGCAGTCCTTGATCGCGTAGCCCTCCTTCGCGTGTGGTGGGTTCACGAACTTGTGCTGGTGGTACTGGTCCGTCCGGGCAGTGAATCCGCTTCCGGTTTGGGAGAACCCGTACACTTCCGCCCACAACTCCTCCGTCCACTGGTCCGGATGCCCACGTACGGTCTGGTCGTACTGGTTCAGAGCACTTGCCGCCAACTCCCGGAGCACCTGGTCACTCTGGACGTTCCAGGGTTTCTTCAGCAGACCTGCACAACCTAGCACAACCAAATCGTCCTCTAAATGCCGCAGGTGCAGCGGATCTTCCGGATATACCGGACTAATCTTCCGGGCCGGTACTGTATACCAAGTACTAACCCCTGCCATCCGTCTCACCTCTCCTATCGCGGTAACCCTAACTCACCACACTTTCTCTCACTATCAGCCAGATGCGGAGCAATTGAAAGAGGGCGAGAAATGAGGAGGAACTAGGTTTATATAGAAATCCTGCGCCCAACATTCACTGTAACGGGAACGCAGGCTACGGAATGCCGTAACGTATCCCTAGTCTACCGCCGCAAGCTACTGAATTTAATGCCTGCGTTCCGGGTTCCTGTGTTCCGGCTCCTGAATCCGTCCACCCGGATGTCAAGTTCCGTCATGCTTCCGTACTGGTTCCGAAACGAAGTCTAAACTAATTCTAAGTATTTATTTGTTTCCGCTAGTCTATGCCTAAACTAATTTTTTTCAATTTTGATCTATTTTAATTTTTCTTAGTCTATTAAGGTCCGTACTAACCTATTATGGATTCCGACACCCACCGGTCATGCAAGTCCACTAGTGTAGGGTATTTGCATTTCTATCACTAGAAGAAAACTAGAAAAAATTGCGTTTTACTTTACAGAAACTGTGTTGTACTCAACAAAAAAGTATCATCTGGATTTTGTTGAGGTCTCCCTTTGTAACACAAAATTTTGCATTCTAATACAAAATAAGGTGTTTTACTTGTCAAAAATCTGGATTTTAGTTGTCAAATTCTGTGTTGAATTGTTGGAAAGCAGAATTTTGCATTACAAAGGGAAAACTCAACAAAATCTAGATGATACTTTTCTGTTGAGTACAATGCAATTTTTGTGAAGTAAAACCATTAGAGGAGTTTTCGGCCCCTTGGAGGGCCGTTTCAAGCAGCTGTAGGGAACTGTCCCCCTGCAGTTTTCGGGGAACGGCTGTTCCCGATAAAAAAATTTCAAAAAAAAAAAAAAAAAAATTTACTCTTGAAATGCAAAAAAAAACAGAAAAAAAAATTTCGTTTTTTTTTTTGAAAAAAGAAATTATTTTTTTCCGACGTGGAAGTCGCCATTCCACGTCTGCAAGCTGCTACGGCCCCCTGCGAACCAGTTCCCGCAGTCTGGGAACTCACAGCCCTCCAGGGGGCTGAAATCTCCTCTAATGATAGTTTCTTCTAGTTTTCTTCTAGTGATTGGCTTGCACTTCTTCTTGACGTCGTGCTCTTCCGCCGAAGATAATTGTCTGCTTTTAGTTGGGTAATGCGAAGCAATTGTCCTAGTCAAGACATTAGTAGAAAATAGTATCATAGTCAACAAAAGCTAATTGATACTTTTGTTGATTACAACGCAGTTTTCAAAAATTCGTGTTGCAATCAACGCGAATTTATGAAAACTGTGTTCACTAGAAGAAAACTTCATTAGAACCCACAAAACCATGTGGGTTCCAACGTAGTTTTTGACAATTCCAACGCAATTTTCTTCTAGTGGTTGCAATCAACAAAAGTATCAACCAAGGTTGTCCCCGTCACGTCTTGTCCGTCCGTCAGGATGTCCGGACAGGCATCAGGATTCAACCCCGGCGTCCATCAGGATAAAATCTGGACGAGAACCGTTGACAGAGGATGAAAACTACGGAAATGGATGGACGTTCTTCGTCGACGGGCGCGTTGGACGGACGCATTGGACGGGCGAGCTTTTGTCGACGGACACGGAACGGGCGTGATGGACGGGTATCTGGACGGGCATGATGGACGGATATCTGGACAGGCGTGATGGACGGGTATCTGAACGGGCGGGATGGACGGGTATCTGAACGGGCGGGATGGACGGGTATGTGGACGGAAAACTGGACGGATATCTGGACGGGTATCTGAACGGGCGTGATGGATGGGTATCTGAACGGGCGTGATGGACGGGTATCTGAACGGGCGGGATGGACGGGTATGTGGACGGAAAACTGGACGGATATCTGGACGGGTATCTGAACGGGCGTGATGGATGGGTATCTGAACGGGCGGGATGGACGGGTATGTGGACGGAAAACTGGACGACCATGTGGACGGGAGGGTGGACGGGCATGTGGACTGGAGGGTGGGCGGTTGTGTGGACGGGTATTCGGAAGGGCAGGATGGACAGGTATGTGGACGGAAAACTGGACGGGCAGGTGGACAGGCATCTAGACGGATAACTGGACAGGCGGTAGGGCTGACGAATTTCAATGTCCGGGGCAAAATCACGTCCATTTTTCGGACGTCTAGACGTCCAGATTTTCGGGACGCGCGGACGATGTGGATGGCATCCGTCAGCCGTTCGGACGATGCGGACGGGCGGTCGGCGGACGAAAGGCGTGGACGGCACGGACGGGCGGACATCTATAAAAAAACAATATATGAAGCCAAATTTGATGCATTATTCTATTACATTTTTGTAGGTAATACTTGATGCAGAAAATGATGCACTCAATGTAATTTCAGTCAATAGTGATTGACTATTGAAAAACAAAAAAACCTTGATGATACTTTGAACATCATTAAGTTCATGTGCATTACAATGATAGGTTCAAATAATAAATTGCCGTTACATGCTTCCATGTACCAATTCATCATGAACACTTGAATAATGAATTCACTAGAAGAAAACTAGAAGAAACTGTGTTTTACTTCACAAAAACCGTGTTGTACTCAGCAGAAAAGTATCATCTAGATTTTGTTGAGTTCTCCCTTTGTAATGCAAAATTTTGCGTTCCAACGGTTCAACACAAAATTTGACAAGTAAAATGCAGATTTTTGACAAGTAAAACGCAGAATTTTGTATTAGAGTGCAAAATTTTGTGTTACAAAGGGAGACCTCAACAAAATCTAGATGATACTTTTTTGTTGAGTACAACGCAGTTTCTGTGAAGTAAAACATAGTTTCTTCTGGATTTCTTCTAGTGATTATACATCCCTTTCATCCCTAAGGCTGGTAATCACTATCTCCTTTCACCTCTGCCCCGCTACTATGACTTCTAGTATCCCATTCAGAATCTTCATCTTCATCGTTGTCTGACTTTTCCATATCCTCTGATAAAGATTGTACAATTGCCCCTCCTTCTTCTTGTACTTGCTTGGATGCGACTGACCTCGTTGGTTGGCCCTTCCTCTGCTCCAATTTGGCTCTTAGTATAGACTTTCCTATGCCTTCTTTAAGGCCATGAATCGGTTTTAATTTCCTCGCTAAAATTGGTTGACATACATCAAGAGGGGTTTTACCAAGACTTGGTCTCTTTGATGGGGAGATTGCAAAAGCCTCCATTAATCTTTTATTTCGAGCTTTGTGGGACTCTTTCACCATTGGTGATCTTGCTTGCGATCCTCCTTGATTGGGTATCTTTGCTCCATTCACCTGCTGCAATGTTCCATCAGACGATTTGAATGAGTCACGTTTTGTTTGGCCAGAACGTTGACCAAATATTGATGCCAATGTCTCGTCCTTCTCATCATCGCTACATGAAAAATTGAATGGATCTGGATTGACACGAAGGTGCATTCCGGTCAGATTGCTCAAATGTTGTTCAACTTGTTTCCTGAATCTTGAGCTTTCGGGACCATTTAAAGTTGTACTACCTCTTGTATGTAGTGTTGATGGACAATCGCTACGTAGTCGTAATTGGAGATCTTGCACAATCTGCTTCTAGGCTTCGACGTTGTGAACTAACATTGGGCGACCAAACTCCGTCACACGTGCATCTACATTCGATGGTACTTCCACACATTCAACACTTGTACTATCCACATTCATGTTAGACTTCACCCCACACTCTCCCATGTCATTGACTTCAAGATTTTCTTCTACAAGTGCCATTGTCATGGGTAGACTCTCGAGAATTGGAATCACTTCATCTATTTGGGGGATGCAATCATTGACAAACATTGCCTCATTTTCCTCCACTATTTGTGCATGAGTGTCCTCCGTATTTGCTAGAGTCCTTTCACTAGTCAACAACCCGGTTCCATCTACAAATTTAGCTATAGAAGGGCCACCTTCATCATAATTACAATTGTCCTCATCCAATGGAAAGTTGTAAATGTCTTCCGCATTTCTATCCCCGTCTTCATTGTTCCGATTTGGGCTCCGGAGCGGCTCATCGTCCAAATTAGTGATGTCATCGTTCATAGCATTCGTCATCGAATAGAGGATCACCATCTTCACCATCTTCATCACGCTCGTCCTTCGACATAGAATCTAATTAACGACTCCACATTCTCGGTATACCACTTCTTCTCATCATTTTCCTTTGATGCAAAAAGGACTTTGGAATTGGTGTACACATACACCAAATCTTGGGCCCTCTGTGGCTTCAACTTGTTTTGAAATTTGTTGTGAACAAATGAATAGCTACTCTAATTTCATTCACATGAAGACGAAGATACCGGTTGGGCCAAAATCCTCTTAGCAATTGGAGCAATGAGCTTCCCACACGCACCTTCAAAATCCCACCAAGCGTGCGTTGACAATTATTGCTCGTCCGGGTTCAACATGTTGTAAAATGGAGGTTCCCTGTGGCGGAAGGCTACAAATTCTTTCACGACCGAGGCGTACTCCCCTTGTTTGCAAATTTTCATTAGAACACGCTTGCATGCATCCATTGCATCTTGGTCGTCGGCTAGCTCTTGATCTTCAAGAAGGTAGGGATTCAACAAAGCTCCTGCATAATGTAGATCGGTCTCCACCAATTCCCGTCGGGCATAATACGGTTGCACTAGTGGAATGGCAAGGTCTGAGGATAAACGAAAAGGCAGTTTATCTAAAGAGAGGACATGTTTCTCTAATTTCTTCATAATATGCAACACCTTGTCCATGCATGGCCTCTTTGCATCCAAGTCACGTAGACCATTTACAAATAGAGCTGACAAGTCCTTGAAATTTTGACAACGGCGCCAAAAATGCTCGCTCAAAATTATCTTCTTCACCATCCGACATTCATTGCGGGATTTGGAGTTCCGCCCAAACTTCCTTGCGTATTCATTCCATTGCGAGTCCGTCACCGTTTGTTGCAACTTTCCATTGACCTTCAACATGCGCCCAATCATGTTGTAATTAGAGGCAAACCTTGTTTCCACTACCATCAACAAATTATACTCCGGTGAGTACTTTCGAAATATTGCAAGTGGTATGTGCCGCTTCTTGAAGAATTTCACCACGATACGGGCATTTTCCACGACCTCTTCAATCCATTGTTCATTCCCCCAATCTTTCAGCAACAAATTGAGGGCGTGCACCATACAACCTTGAAAAAAAATGTGGGGATATTTACTAGATATCAAATTTCATGCTGCAGGGTTCACTGACGCATTATCTGTACTCACTTGCACCACATTGTTGGGGCCTACTTGTTCTATGAATCTCTCAAGTATGCCAGCCAAGTATGTTGCATTTTTTTCGTGCCCTGTCATATCCACCGATTCCAAAAATTGCTCACCCGCTGAAGACACGAGCATGGCATTTATCAACGGCCGATTCGTAACCAACGTCCATCCATCAATAGACAATGTTGCTCCAAACTTCCTAATGCTGTGTTCGGTCCGCTTTTGGAGATTGACCTCAATGTCTGCCTTCGCTTGGTCAAGCAATTTATGGCGTAAGTCGTGATATGACGGTGGGATATAAGGCCGTTGAAACTTGGCTGTTCTCTTCACCGCTTCTTTGAATGCTGGGTTTCTGGCAACAGCAAATGGTATGTTTGCAGCATAAAAGAAATTGGCCGACATCGCATTCAACTTGTGTTTATTTGCTTCTTCAAATCCATTCACCAGACTACTTTGCTTCTGACTAATCAGAGGCCTAGTGCTTGATCCCCGCGGAGTACCACGTTCACTTGATCTTTGTGTACTTAGGTTCACTTCAGAAGACAATGGATCCAAATCTTCCGGTGCAGTGCATGAGTCGGAATGTGTAGACCGTGCCATGTTTCTTCCATTTGAATTATCGCATTCCCGCATAGCCATAGGTGTGCCACTGCCATCCACATTGTTAAGAGACGATCTTTGTGGGATCACCCCTTGGCAACCCAAAAATAAAGCTCGAACTTGAGATGTCATTTTTGCGCAAAGGCTAATTCCTTTGTCACAAGACCCCAATGTGCCTTGGTATCCTAAATGGCTAAACATCCGGCTTACTTTCTTGACAAACAACAAGTTGCAAAACCGGCATTGCACTTTACCAACCTTCGGGAAGCCATACCAAGAAGACCAATCCTTGCTCATAGTGATCACCTCCGATTCCGTAAATTGGATTCAAATTAAAAATGTAACCGTTGGATAAGATTTGTAAAAAATATTAGAAACAATGTGTGAATGAAGCCTTGGAAACCAAAGCCCCCCTGTCCACTGAACTATGCATTACCAAGCAAGGGACACAAAATAAATTGCAGCTCCTAGCCCTTGGAAATCTTAGCGTTTAGTTTCTCAAGAGTGCTTGTTAGTCTGAAATTCTAAGAACTTATAGAATTCAGATCAAGCCCATTCCTCATGACCGTTGAGCAGCAAAAACTAAAACATTTCTAAAGCCCCAACGGTTCCGAGAACAAAAATGCGGACGGCAGCAACGGAATCGCGGATGGCGACCTGCGACAGGCGGAAGGCAACGACGGAATCGCGAACGGCGAGCTACGACAGGCGGACGGCAACGTTGGAATCGTGGACGGCGACCTCCGATAGGCGGACGGCAGCGATGGAATCGCGGATGGCGAGCTGCGACAGGCGGACGGCAGCTTCAGAATCACGGACAGCGAGCTCCGACAGGCGGATGGCAGCGTCGAAATTGTAGGCGGGTGGCAGACTAGCGGACAATTGTTGGATTTTGACTAATTCTACAAGTTTTAATTTTAGGGACTTAGTTTAGAGATGCATGATATTTTAGGAATTAAGAAATTAATGAGATTAAATTATGTTGAGAGATCGGCATGTCCAAAATCATACTTGACAAAAAAGTATCGCATAAAATATCAAAAACTTAGGAGAGTAAATTCAAAAACATTTGAGTAATCCACATATTTTTATATTAATGAAAGGCAACTCATAGCATACTATGAGTGTTGTGAATTAATAGTATTGAATCCTCTCAAGATTCAAAATAAACAACACTCCATAATGTCATATCGAAATACAAACAAGGTATAACTACCCTATATATTATCATTGCTACCTCCCTCAGAAAGATGCGATGAACCCTCTTTATCCTTCAGCCTTGCACTTGCCCGGCGTGTTTGAGGACCAAGACCTCCACCACTCATGGGTCCCCTGGACGCAGCTTCCATGTCTACTGCAGAAAAGTGTTGTTTGGTATCCAAAGAGTAGTCATCCTCGTCTTCAATCTTCCGTTTATTCTTCTGTTTTGGAATCAAATCCACGTCTTTTGCCCTTGACGCTCTCAAAACAACATCCACTCAATCTACCAAAATGTTGACCACGTCATCATCATTTTTCATGGAAAACCACTTTGGTTCTTCTCCCCCCACTAAAAATGCCCTCCAATGCATTATGATTTTGCCCATCCTCTTATCAAATGCCCCTGTCACCTCCACCATTGAATTTTCTGTGCTTGATTGCCCATCTAGTTCCACAAAGGCACGAACTTGTGCAGCTTCCTCCAACTTTGATAAAAAGAGGGCCCTCCCTAGCAAAGTGTGATTGTAATCCCCGTATTGCTCATTAAACTCTTGTGTAGGCTCCACCTCTATCCAATTGCCATCTAGTCTTTTCTTCACTTCCTTTTCGGGAAATCGAAAGAATTTGTGGTGTTGCATGCTCCAATGGCCCCCCATACTACGACAAAACACTTCTTGATCCTCCTCGTTGGCAATACCTCTAGCTCGCAACTCCACCTCTCGATCATGGGTCATCCACACCGAGGAATCTATCGGCACCTCCGATGATTCGTATAGCTCATGTGTAGAATTTACCGAATCCCATGTTAGACTTTTTCCCCAATGCGCATAATTTTGAAATTTGAATGGCGCTTGGTCTAACGGAAGGGTCCATCGATTGTATTCATGACCGGAGGGCATAGATTCTAAGATCCCGAGCATTTCATAGAACCTAGGAGGCAAGCGAGAACAACACTCGGGGCACACCGAACGAACAAGGGATGCTCTGACTATGCATGTGACGTGGAAAGTGTGGGGACATTGGCCCATGGTGAGGGCTCCTTTGGGGCCAAAATGAACTCGACAAAGGCTACAATGACCCTCCAATATTAAGGCCGAAGGATCACAAGCATGCACCATTGTCTTGTCATTCTTCTTGATGTGTGCCGAAAGCGTGGGATAAGGGACCCAACCTTCTTCTAGTTCCAAGGCCCAAGTAATGGGAGCCACCTCTTCCTTCTTTGTGTGGTTCAAACGCTCGAACATTGCATCCATGTCTCCCCAATATGTGATTTCGGTGGACCCCGTTGGCACAAAGGCAAACATCTTCTTCAAACGCCAAAGAGAGGACTCCACGCTATCGCATTCTTCATCCGACTTCATTGCCAATTTAAGTAGCCCTTTCATTGCTCGTGATACTACAGACGGTTTGTCTTCGAGTTTTTGCACCCATGCCAACCATCAAGAGTCCAAAGTGCTCTTCAGCATACATTCATCCAATTGCACTATCTGTTGCAGTTGTTTCAACTTGGCCTCCAAACGCGTGTTTTCTTCGATGACCTCGTTCAATTTTTGCTTCAATTCTTCAACCTCATTGCTTTCCGTTTGCATAGAAGCATCGTGAAATGTGGAATTAGTATTACCGATGGGGGTCAAATACAACAAATCCGGATTGTTGTTTTCTTCAATGCCATCTAGTATGTCCTCCACTTTCTCCTTTCCCTTCTCAACATCCACTTCACCTTCTCGGATTTTCTTCTTCAACGCTACAATTTCGTACTCCAAGTCTTCAATAAACTTCCTTTGGAAAAGCAATGTATTATGGCGACGCTCTGATTGAGCCTTCAATGTCTCTAGCTTCTCTTTCAATTTCGAAGCATCCGCCGCCAACTTGAGATTCTCAACATCTATACCCTTATACTTCTTGATCTCCTCTTGGTATTCACTCAAAACCTTCAAGTTTGTAATCCGCTTGTCCAGAAATGGTGTCATAGATTGGCTGAACTTTACGAAGTCCAAGGCACCACTCAACAATTCAGGCGCTAATTTGGAAAAATCCGTTACAACTTCTTGCACCCTAGGAGCGACTTTAGCTACAAATTGAGCCGAAACTACCAATTTTGATGCGATCAAAACAAAATCAGCCCATTAACTCTCGGAAGGCTCATGTTGGGTTTCTGCGCCTCCGTTACTCGTGCCATCCTCATTGGTGGGCTCCCTGTTCTTTAAACATTCTTCATGTGACCGCCACAAATGTGAACCTTTACACAAAGATTCTAATAATGCAAACGAGGGCATCCGACGAACAATTTGCCATTTTGATGTCCTCAAAGATGACAAATGTGGATACTTGGAATCGATAAATCCACCAAAAATGGTCTCATTTGGCGGCACGCCATCCGATTGTTCTCCATGATAAGGTGAAGGATGCACTTCAACTCCTAGATTCAATGTTGGGCTCGGTGTCTTTGGCAAACTTTGCTTCGAAGTACTTGCCAAATGATTTAAAGCATTGTTGTCTATAAGATTCTGAATGGCAATACTAGCGTTAGCAACTTCTCCCTCAATGACCTCATCCTGACGTTCATGTGGTGCGGATGGGGCCACGTGCTCCACCATTGTTGTTCCATTTGGTGTGCATATCAAATCCATTGGAGGAGTTAAAAATATGTCTCCCTCCACATGCTCGCCTTTAGAATCTATCATTGCCGTATGGTTTTGTGTTGAAGCCAATTGCATTGCCGAACTTGTGACCTCCACGTCCTTGGTCATAGTCATTGTCATTGGTTTGACCTCTCTTTTGGATTTAAATGCCTCACTTGGCCCTACCTGTGGATTGTACAAATCGGGAATATCTTTCCGATTACATTCAAGCACACGTGGAGCATTTGTTGTCGTTGGAAACGTGCTCCAATCCACCTTGCGTGCCAATATCAATTCTGCATACACTATAGAAGCCAAGCTGTAGTTTATATACCGCTTGGACATTGCTTTATCCCCAAAGAGGGCCCGCCAAACTTCATGCGCTCGATGAATGAAATGCACATTGTTGCAATTCCCTGGTTTGCAACAAAAACCACGAGTATGGATGATGTGGGCCTCCCTAGGCCACAAGTTGTCGATGTGGTACATCTTCACATACTTCTTGCACGTTTTGGAGGACCAATATTCCGCTTCCTCCGCTTTCCAACCACCCTCTGCTTTGATGTTGGGATCATCTAAAATCTCATAGTGAAGCTCATGGGCGGTCCCCTTTGGTTTAGGCCTCCTACTATTGTCACCTCCGCCGGTCAATCCACCACTACCTTCAACGCCTTGAACACTCATGGTTGTCAACTTGAACTTGTCCCAAATTGAATTTAAATAGTCACCAAAAGTACGTGTCTTCAATCCACCCAAGTTTCAATGAATGTTTGTATATGAACCAATAATGAAAGATGAATGACCCCACTTCTCCACCATATAGGAGCAACTGGCACAATGAAGCAACAGTAGTACATCCAACACAGTTGTGAGTCCTAGGAAGGAGAGGGAAGTGAGAAAAAACAAGAAGGCCGTCCGAAACCAAACCAAAAATCGTCCACCACTGAGCCTCCCTCGAACGTCATGAAGCGGACCCGAACGTCCGTTCAATCGGACGGCCCATCCGTCTCCAAATCCAACGCTATTGTCCTCCTTCCCGTCGCCGCCGTTCGCCTGCTGCCCCCCGTCTACGATTCTGATGCTGCCATCCGCATTTCTGACGGGCCGTCCGCCTGCTCCGACGGATCTGTTCGCCCTTCCCTCCCTGAGGTCTGCCCAAGCACACTTTAGTGAGGTTTGGGCCTTGTTTTCACCCTCTTGAGTCCTCTATTCCTCTCCTGATTTTTAGAAGTATAGGATTCTTTCATTTGGGAATGTAGAGATGTTGTACTAGTACCGGGTGCTCATTGATGAAGGAATGTTTCAATGTTCGAAGCATTGACTTGGTTTTCATAAATGTCAAGGCAATCCACCGACTCAAAGGTAGTATTTTGACTAATTCAATGCCTCCAAATCCTTGTTAGGGTTTAGGGTATAGGGTTTAGGCCTGTCGTTATCAAAATGGGGGTGACAATCACAATCCTTTGTCTTTGATTTTGGATAAACAAATATGCCCTCCAAAATTCCAAATAGAACTAATAACAAAATGGAAAGGAGTTATTCAATTGCAAACAATTCCAAAGGCCAATTCATGTAATATTCAAAGTTGATTCATTTTCCAATGGATCAAATCTTTTAGGGGTTTGAGTGCCCAAGCCATTCAAAGTGTGTAGTACGTACGAAAAAAAAACATGGCCTTTTAGTATCCACAATGAAAGAAACATTTGTCCTTGCATTCCCTAACCATGTAGATGTTTAGACTTTAAAAAATTTGCTTTGTATGCCTAGTAGGGTGCACGTGAACTTGGAGAGTGAAATGACCATGGACTTGTGAGGTTATAAGAAGACAAGTGTATGCACTATTTTCATAGCACGTTGTCCCACCCTAGTGATTGAGAAAGTTATAATTTCATACTAGAATTAATTTAACTTGATATTTTGGCGCTAATATTTTGGCACCTTATGATTCTTTAAAGAATGGAAATCAATACATTTGAAATCAATAAATTCATTCAACTCAAAGGGGGGGGTAGACTTCTAGAAATCTACTTCTACACATTTTCATGCTAGAGTATCGAAACCTTTGCAAGCCCCTAATATCCCCTAAACCCAAAAACCATTTAAAAGATTTTTTGTCTTTGGTCTTGAAATGACCATTTTATGAGGTGTTGACATACAAGAAAAAAACCTCATAGTTTCATTTGGACAATGAGAAGCTTTAAGTTATTTCTCAAAGTTCGAATAAGTAAAATTAAATTACCATGCGTTAAATTCTTTATTTCATTTAAAAGTTTATTTCATAGGAAACTTAATTCCATCACTAGAAAATAAGAAAAAATTATAAACTCAATGCATGCACGTAAAAACAACATACAAAAATATGTGAATCTTTTAGATAATTCCTAAATTCACACATCCATTTTTTATTTATTTTTTAATTTTTAGATCAAATGAAATCCCAACACCATTGGCACAAAGGAACCACATTAAAAATTAAATTGAACCGGAGGGCCTGCTAGCTAGTGACATCAAGGATTCAAGGACCCCTAAGGCCCTAATGACCAATTTGGGCGGGATGCACTTCAAAATCCCTCCCCCATCCGCTTAGGCGGACCCCGCCATCCTCCGTTCCGTCGCCGCCGTCCGCTTGCTGAAGCTGCCATCCGCCCGTCGGAGCCGCCGTCCGCCTGTCGGGGCCCTCGTCTGCGTGTTGCAGGCCGCCGTCCGCAATTTCAGCGCTGCCGTCCGCTTCGTGGAGTCGGCGTCTGCTTGTGCGGTTTGTTCTGTCCGTCTGATGAAGCGGACTACCGATCCGTCCGTTTGATCAGACGGCCGAAGCGAGGCGGACTGTTGGCCGTCCAACGACGCTAGCATGTGAGCCTGCGAGCTGTGAGCGTGAAGTTTGCGAGCATAGAGATCCAAAATTATATAAATTTTGTTAGTGATGTCTAAAAAAGGAAAGTTTTCAAAAAATTGCCTAAAATAGAAAAAAGTTACTATTTATAGTAAGTGTTGCAGCCTATGACCGTGGCTCCTAAAACCGTGGATTTGGGTAAATTTTTATTTTTATTGTCTTAAAATTCTTATTTTCTATGTCTTCAGGCTTTTACTCATTTTGACTTTTTGGCAAAGTTAAAGCACTTACAACATGTGTAGAATGAGTACATAGCTTCAAGGGTAGTTTCAGATGAATACCTCATATCATTGTTGTAGACATATGACTCCAATGTTAAAGTATTTAGCATATAGAGTTCAAAATTTTGTTGTTAATTTCTAGGACTCGTTTTAAATTTGTTATATCCTGCCTCATGTTCACATCTTAAAAAAATTTGTAGAAAATGGAAGAAGACAAGGTTTAGGGGTTTAGGGTTTAGAAATGGAAGGTGTTGTACTACAAAAAAAGATGAAGAAAGTGAGAACCTGAACGAATGAAATGAATGAAAAAAAAAGTGGATTAAAAAGAAAAATAAGAAGAAGGTTTAGGGTTTTTGAAGGGAAATAAAAATTGAGAATTACAAATGAAAGGAAGAGAAGAAAGAAATACAAATGGAAGGGAAATGAAAAAAAATTATAAAACAAAAAAAAATGAAAAACAAAAAAAATGGAAAACAAAAATGGAAAAGAAAAAAAAATGGAAAATGAAAAAAAATAGAAAACAAAAAAAATGGAAAAGAAAAATGGAAAAGAAAAATGGAAAAGAAAAATGGAAAAGAAAAAAAAATGGATAAGGAAAAAAAAAAGGAAAGGAAAGGAAAAAAAAGTGAGAAGAGACTAAAAAAATAGGAAAGGATAAGGAAACAAAATGAAGCAGGCCAATAAAATCGAGAATGGATTGAATGAAAATGATTATAATATTCATATGTGTAATACTGAATTAGGCGTTTAGGATCATTCACATGAACTCACTATAGAATAGTGTACGAATGAGAGTTTTCAGACATATTTTGAATTTCCTATACTTCAAAAATGCCTACCCATTTTTTTTTCTTTATTTTTGTGAACAGCTAAAAAATGCATTGCATTAAAAAAACCCAAAAATGCAAACAATAGCCAAGTCACGAGTCTGCACAATGAAGAGAAAAGGACACAAGATAAAAGAAAAGAGGAAAAAAACACACGAGTGAAGGCCCTCCCAAAAGCCAACCCATTTTCAATATCATGGTTTTCAAATCATTTCAATCGTAATATTTCTTACATGGATACAATACAAATGAAGTACATTTGAAAATGCGCCTATGTCTATTCGGGAATTGCAATGATTCCTGCTCGAACTAGAAGTAGCTTTAACTCATTGAAGCTATAACTAGGTGCATGAATGAATTTGTCTTCGTTGACATCCATCTTGCAAAAGTACCTATACAAGTAGTATAGGTGTTTGCAATTTACATACTGTTATCGACCTCCAATAGCAGAAACAACCATATTTAGAAAGTCTGGGCATGTGCACGTGGGAAACAGGCCAATTGTAATTCGATAGATGTTTTTTTTATGATTTGCCCCTATCTTCAATGACACTATTGCACCTAAATCCGGATTGGGGATTAAGGTTACTCCCAAAATTTGACCTCTAATGTTTCCTACACTCTCCCACTTATTCCGTTGTTCTATACTTGGTGTATTTCCAATCCTTCGAATGGTTCAGTTGTTTCTAACCGTTGGATACACATCTGGATTCTTCGGTGGTGCTTGGTCAAATAAATTAGTGTTGAAAATCTTTGACATATTGAAAAGTCGACGAGGCGACAGTGTAGGGCGTTGCTGAAGTTGGAATCCTGCATGTTGTAAGATCAGAGTTTCCTCCCGATTGAGGTGTGTTCCTAATAGAACTGGCCAAATGTCTGGCACCTCCGGCCAATCGATTATCCATTTCCACTTTGAGCCTTTGACACATCGTTCTATATCATCCCAACAAAACCAAAAGTCGACCACCACCTCTCGCTTACTTCCATACTCTACTTTTCTACCTCGATATGTTGGAGCTGGAGTTCCCTTCTTTCCCCTTGCAATTTTAGCAATGCACTTCATATTTGACCCCCGCTGTTGAGCGTGACATTTTGCATTGGATTTGTGACTAATCCTTGCAATATGCCACTTCGATATGTCACAGTCACTTTCACACGCAACAATGACATGTGGAGAACTATTAGCGTCAGGCTCTTTACCTTTCTCCTGCAAGATGTCATTAGAAGTTGCTGTAGACCTCGTTCGCACTCGCGGTTGACTGAAATTCACTTTGTCTGGTCTGTGTGAGTCTCCATCATCTCCAATGGGTACATCTAACTTCCTCTTTGTACTTCCAAAGACTTCTTCACCTTCCAAATGCGGTACACGATTTCCAAGCCCCTCTGCTCCAGGTAAAGTGTTCAATGCTTCTGCAATTTTCTTAGGATCTCTGCTTCGTGTGGCAGCCCTCAACCTCAATTCTTCCTTAGAAGGACCAGAACCACATGCATGACCTCTAAGGTATGCCCGATAGTTTGTCATTTGCATCCAAGCACAAATACTATCGTCACAAGTGGCATCAAACAAGTTGTTTCCCCTTTTCCCGGACATTTGCAGCCACTTGTTGTGGACCGTTTCAGATAAATTGCAGGATGGTAGGTCCAGCATCTCTTCCAAATTCAATTTCTACATATTCAACCAAGTACAAGGTATAGTTAGTACTTCACTTTAAAAACATCATAGACTTCTGTATTTACAAACTCAATTGTGGTCCACTTAATATGTCCTCTCATAAAGTCAAGGACAATCCAAGAGAAACTCATCTAGAAATATATTACCATATCAACAGTAAGAAGTACAATATTTATCCAACTTCTATATATAGGAAAATAATCACAATTTCTTTTAAAAACTAATTACTACTAGGCCATAGTTACTTTCAAAATATGGACTCCTACTAATCTCATATTCTGTTGAAGGTATGAAAATGAAGAGGTCTAGCAAATATCCAAAATAGAACCGTCGGATCCGACGGATTTATCTTAACCATTTAAGGGACCCCCACAATTTTGGTACTTTCTAGTAAATAATCAACAAATTTTTAAAATACAAAAGTGAGCGGCTTAGGGTCAATATATGAACACATGTAAATTATAGAAAATTACATGCAACAGTACAAGTTTAGATTTGCATTCAAGAAATGCCTCTCCTCAAAATAAAAAACTTGCAAGCATTGAAATAATGAATCCACTGACCATGTCCATGAAACCTCCCCATTGCTGGTACCGAAAATGCCAGAATGCTAGCCAATGGTCTAAGTGATGAAGTGATTCTTCATTTGCAGCTCCAGATGATAGCCACCAGGATCGTATTGCAATGTACCATGTCTCAGCCTGGTCCATATTCTTCGAATCTTTGTACTGTTTACACAGAGAAATATATTGATGTTGAAGTGTTTCTTTGATATATTTCTGGGTGTGTTTATGAAGAGAACTACTCCAATGCAGCAAACATGTTCTCTTACGATTTTCCATTTCGTCATTGGCAAAGCCATTGTTGTAGACAATACGTACCGCGTTCCAATTGGCCATGGAACTATCTGCCATGAATCCTTTAAAGTTTGGCTGAGCCACTCCATGTTGCTCCATGACAGCGTTCAAACTTTTCCAAAATTGTACCTGCACCACAGTATCTTCGGACTGCATATCACACATGGCAATTGTCATCACTTTTTTGTACTCAGCATCGTATACGTGGCAGGCCATTGTGGTCCAATCCTTCACACGCTTCACGTGATCAAACATCAACCACGCATTCTGTAGATTCCCTTCTGGTTGCATGCGCTTCACGAGGTCCACTCCACTTCCAGGTCCTTCCGTCAGCATTTTAAAAATGTAAACCTTCTCCTTGCCTTGACCTAGGAAGACGCTGTCATGTATGAATTCGAACTTCGACTCCTTTTTCATTGTCATGATGTTGTCAATGATCCCTCCTCTGTTGTTTGAACAAAATGACAAGATCACATTCCGAATATTTGGAGATGAAAGATATTAGAAGCGGTCCATAACTTCTTCCATTTCCTCCCCCTTCAACATCTTCTTCTCTCCTTCTCCGTTGTGAAATAGATGATTAGTCAGAAAGTCTTTACTAGCAGAGAGAACAATTGCTGAGTTTGTGGCCGACGGTGTTCTGGAAACTTGCTCTTCTATGAGTCCAAAGATTTCGTGTGTAGAATCTCTGTACATTCCCTTTGCAACCGGGTGCTTGTGCTCTCCAAAGTGGATAGCGGCCCTACTCATTTTTGGATTATCACTGAAACAATAGTATATCCTAGCACTACAAGTGCCAAGACACGAAGGTGGTATCTTGCACACCTTACAAACTAGAGTAGAGTCTTTAGGAGGACCATTTCCAACTGCAAAAGGAAATGATGTAAAGCCAGACCACTCTGTTTCATTCTTCATAGAAGCTCTTCTTAAGTAATCACAGTTGGGGTTTTTACAAGCAAAATGGCCAGCACAGACAGACTTACGGAACTTGAGATTGTCGGAATTGTTGATATTTGTAGTCATGACCCTACACCATGGATGTCCATCATACCGCTTGTCCATTCCTTCCAAGCTTCGCGCCGCTGATGAGGATGAAGTAGACCGGCACGGTGGCAGTTCGAAGATGACATCTCCATCAAAGACCACTGGAAGAAAGGAAACATGATGATGCTTCATGATGGTCAAATCTATTGTAGACAATTCATTCCGAGATCGACGCATGTTGGCTAGTTTCCGCAAACAACCCATTATACTTACTTTGGAAGTTGGATATGGCTGCAACGGAGGACAGGGCACTGTAGATTGCATATGACTATTCGAAGGGCTATCAAATAGTGAATTCAATACAGCCTATGAGGAGCAAATACAGCCTTCTTTCCAGTTGTAGTTCCAATCGAACCTCGTACATTCTCAACAGGCACATGAGGAGACTCTCCTTCCGATTCACTAGATAGTTCTATGATTGGATCTAATTTCTCTACCTTCACAACATGAAGTAATGAAGGCTTCAAGAGAATCGGAGAAACTGGAGGACCTGCACTACGTGAAACATGTTGGACTGTATACGGCATATCTACTGTTGAATTATCTGATTGACGACTCAAAATTTCAATGGAAGCACCGAGCATGGAAAGAGGTAGTCCGTAAGCTCTATAGTTCCCTGGGAAAAGGTACCAGCACTGTCCTTCATCTTCCACGGATTTCACAATAGGGACAAATTCTTTCACTTTGCCCGACTCAGACATCCTTTCTTCTTAAACATAGATAGAGGATTCTACAAATCTAAATCGGACATGTAGAAGATGACTAAGAACTCTAGCGTGTCCTCCATCCTCCACTGGAAAAAGAAGAGGTACCTCATGACCATCTACTCGAATGCAAGCCATCTTGAAAAAATCATACAGGGAGTACTCACGGGAGAGTTCTAGCCAAAATCCAAAGCATAATGTGAGGAAGAATAGAAGTTCTAGAACCTATGATAGTCCATGACCATGAAATGCAGAGAAGCAGAGCTCTAAACCACTTGTGAACTCATCACTTCCTTTTGTATTCACCCATGTAGTTTTTTAATCTTTTTCTGCGAAAACGGAAGCCGCCATCTTTTTCCATTACATGACCATTATGTGTCACCAACTATATTAGGTGTGTTAGACTACCATGACAATCAAGGAATTCGGAATTGCCGTAATATGATGCCTTTTAGAATTACAAATTTATATTCCCATTTACATTCATATTCCGTCCAGGGTATCTTACCTACTTCTACAGCCGTAAAAAGTACCTTTGTCAATCGCCGCCATTCAATGCCATTATACCAAGGTTCATTACAAGAGTTATTAACTTAGTTAGGCCGCCTCTTGGATATAATAGCACACTATCCGAGGGTATGTGACCTACCTCTACAGCCGTTTAGAGTACCTCTGTCGATCGCCGCCTTTTACTGTCATTGTACCAAGGTTCCTTATAAGAGTCATAAACCAAGTTAGGCCGCATATTGGATATAATAGCACACTATCCAGGGTTGTCAGATTGTACTACACAGTGATGTCAAGTGAAAGTTTAATGTTGTAGGTGCACCAAGCCGACTCTCACGCATGATATTATGACAACCATTGAAGATCCTTGCCGTCACCATCGGACACAATATGCTATTCTATGCTTCATGGCAGTTCCTTCAAAAAGTATAAGAAGAATCCATTCAAACTGAGGGCAACCATTCGGATCTTCAGTTCTACTCTACACCATAGTTGAGTGTTAGTTTCGGAGGAGTCATCTCACTCATGCTTAGAAAGAACGTTGATCAGCTCATTTGTAGTAAGTTGTTTACTGGGAGACGGAATAGGCGTAGATCACTCTACTTCTCATCTTCGAGAGAATTGCGACGATCTAGGATGACCCGTGGGAAGAAGCTGATGTCGAAGACAACCGATTCCAACGCAAATGAGCTTCCCAAAGTCTTGCGATTCAATGTCGGGGGAACGAGCGAGGAGGACAATGCTGGCATTCAAAATTTTGATGCATTGCAAGAGATGTCGGAAGATACAACAACTTCAGAGCATCCAAGGGGACAGAGAGCTGATGGGAATGTAAGTTACAATCTTTGTACACCTTCTTTTGTTTTCTTTTGTATGACCAAATTCACTTTTATTGCATTTGATCCCCAACTAAAGTGATCGCAGACATCTATTCTAGTGCTTCTGCAATTAGGCTCTCTTCTCACTTCCATCCTCAAAGAAACTCATTTGCAAATTTAAATTAAAAATTGCCTCATCCTTTTTAGAAAGCTCGAGACTTAAGCCTTTTCCACATTATGTTGTTGTACATGTTCATAGAACCATCATCCTATTCTTCTGATCTTATTCATTAAGTTTAATATGAAAAGTTATTGGAAACAGACTGAAATTATTTATTTTAATTATTTTTTTAGGATCCCCCAATTAATTCAGAATTACATTTTAAATTATTTTTTTCAGCCCCCCCAATTCAGTTCAAAAAGAAAAGAATTTTTTTATAATCAATAGTACCCCCTCCCCTCTCCCTCATTGTACTTATCTAACCACAGTCTGATGCTCATTCATATGGGACTATGGGTATAAAGAACGTCATTTTGGGAAGCCTTTTTTTCCAAAAAAGGAGAAACCTAACAAATTTTAGCCAATTTGAGATCGTTGTCCGTGTCCCAATGGCTTTGCATGGAGTTTCCCGCTCTGCTCTGTCATCTCCTCTCCGTTCCCCATCCCCTGCTCCGAGCAGCCATGTCATCTTCGTTCCCCATCCCCGCTCCGAGCTGCGTCTCAACTTTGTTCCCCATCCCCCGCTCCGAACTGCCATCTCATCGTCGTTCCGTTAATCAAGCTCAGCCTTGAATTTAGATTCTACCCCATCCCCTTCGCTGAGAAGCTAGATGAGCACCGAAATTTTTAAGTTCACTTGCTTATCCCTCTGCTGCTTATCCCTCGCGTGAACAAAGCACCGAAATTTTCAAAGTCAGCTGCTTATCCCTCATGTGGTATTGGCCTGCAGTTGGACGCAATGACGCGAACAACAAGAAGTCGCGCGCGCAAGGAGACTAGCTCGCAGGCAGCTGAGGGAGTTCAAGGAAATGCGCGTCGTCGTTTCAAGGTAAGGGATTCAAATTCACTTTTTCAGCACGGAATCATGACTTCAATTTGCTGTTTTCTTTCTAGCACTCCAAGAGGAGAGAATTTGCACTTCAATTCGCGTCCAGGTTTTGAATCCAATCGCCTCTCTTCCTATTCACGAGAGAAACTTCCGCAATCTAGGACTGGAGAGATCCAAAATGCAAAATGCAAATGGAGCTCAACACTAGCAGATGAAGCTCTTGCATTGTGAATCGTGTCTTTGAGCGTAGGGTGCCAGCGTAGGGTCAGTGGATCAGGGCCTCCCAAATCAGTGACTCGCAGTTGAAATTCTCTTCTTCCGGCTAGGTAGTAAGATTTCAAGTCCAGGTTTTGATTTTCAAGATCTCGTACGTAGCGTTCAATGTCGGGTGAATTTCACCAAACCTCGGGGTCCTCCACATTTGCCTGAAGTGACCGTCGGGTCCGACGGTAGGTGAATGAGTACCTTAAGGACCTCCCCAAAATGAGTATGGTAGTTCATGCATCGACGTTGAAGTCGGTCAAGACGGACCGATATGCAGCTTTCACTCTCGCAGCTCGCACTCACTTGCAGCTCGCACTCACTTGCAACTCGCAGTGACTCGCAGCTTGCACTCACTTGCAGCTCGCAGTGACTCACAGCTCGCACTCACTTGCAGCTAGCAGTGACTCGCAGCTCGCACTCACTTGTAGCTCGCAGTGACTCGCAGCTCGCACTCACTTGCAGCTCGCAGTGACTAGAAGCTTGGGTCACACTCACACTTAGGTTGCAGCTCACGACGCTGAAGTTCGGGTGATTTTTGTAAAACCTGGGGGTCCCCTTGAGTCTCCCGAAGTGACTGTCGGGTCTGACGGTGAGAGAACATGATCCTGCAGGACCCCCGAAGCACTTGCGAATTCTGTTCATGCATCGACGTTCAAGCCTTGTTGAGGGCGAGTTCAAGTAGTTCAAGCATCGACGTTCAGATAGATCAAGCGACGTTGAAGACCAGTTGAGGGCGAATTCTGGTACTGTACACATCGACGTTCAGGTCGATCAAGCGCGATCAGGTAGATTATGTGACATCTGTTAGATCAAGCAGCGACGTTGAGGGCGAGTTCTTGTAGTTCGGGAGCTTGTCTTTATCTTCTTTTTTTTCACTGAATTTAAATATTGTAGGCAACTTCTAGACTTTGTTGCGTTTTAGGGGTCCACTGATTTCTGACCAGTTCACCGTCGGATCCGATGGTTGACTGGACCCAATTTGGCTGACCCCTTCAAAATACCCCTACCATGCACCCACATTCGTTAATAGTTGACAATTTAGGCGTCATTTTGTGACTTCTTGGAATTGCATTGAGTCTGGCTCTAAAACTTGCAAGAATTTCCACTTGTATCATTGTCAGCAAGATGTGGACATGGATTCATGCATTTGATGGCGGTAATTTAACTTCAATAGCCACGGTTTGTATAGTCCTTGCTTCAGGCCGCTTTTTCTTTTTCAAAATCTTTTTATCTGAGAGAACAAGATTGTTGATGAAAATGTTAAATACTGATCCAAAGTCTTTATTGAAAAACATTATGCAATGGCAGGAATGTTAATTAGCATGCAATATGTCCAATTTATTTAATTAATTAATGTTTCATAAAAGACAATGAAATCAGTGTAATCCTAACTCAGCAAATGACATTTTTTTTGTGGACTTTCACCTTGACTGAATAAGAGGCTCCTGACCATCCTAGTGTCCTAATGATCGTCCAAGTAACCTTATGACCATCGTCTTTCGCCTTCTCCTTGATCGTCTTTCCTTGTCAATATGCATTATATTCTTTGACCTTGTTTTTGAAGGACTAGAACAATTGTTTATCTTGTTTGAAGTTGATTTTGGACTTAATTTTTGTTTTATCATAAAGCCAATTCATTCATAGAAATTCTTAATGTGCAAATGTGCCTCTTTGCTCTTGTCCAATTAGGATTATTTACTTGAACAACACTTTTTAAAATTCTTTCATTGGAAACAGGCAGGGCGTGGACGTAGTTCTTCAATACCCATTGCGGAACCCCATTATCTGCCAAGTGTTCATGGAGTGGGACCTTCTGAGCCATTTACTCTGGGAAATTCACCAAAGAAAATCTCTAGTGACAAAAAAGAGGATGAAATTGAGAAAGAAGACGTGGTAAGTTTCTATAATGTCATGGATGCTGCAGACCGAGCAGCAGATGCCCTTGAGAGCTCAGTAATGAGCCGAGTGAGTGACACTGGGGCGCGCAGACGTCGTGAGCGATTGGAGAGGGTCATATTGATGGCTAGAAATAGGGATCCGATGAGACCATTTATGTCTCCTGAGAGTTCCGAAACTGAGTATAGCTCAAACAGTCAGGATTCCATCACTATAGACGGTCCAGAGATGGACTACTATATGTGTGATTGTAGCCAAATTCAAGGTAGATAGGAGGTTGTCATCATTCACATAAGCTCTGACTCGGAGGTGGATGTTGACATTGACTGATCTTAATGACTTGGAGTTATTTTTTGCTCACAGTTATGTATCCACTTGCATATCTAATATGTATATTTGTTTTATCTTCTTTCCGTGCTATTTTCAAATCACTAATGGTTAAATAATGCCATGTAATATCATTTAAAGTCCTTCACTTATTCATCCAAATTCTTGTAGTATGTATTTCATATGGAAAACTTATTATGAACATGAAGATTAACACGGTTCATTTATCCTTTTTTGTACTACCAGATGGATGCATCACCTTCCGTTTTGTCACAAGACGAAACTATCTTTGAGACCCAAGTCAACGATGACACCTTCCAACCGGACATTGGAGGCGAGGAGGATGAAGAGTTCGTAGAAGAGGATGTGGAAGTAGATGTCTTGGAGCAAGATGATAAAGGCTTGGATGAGGATGACTTACGGTCATATCACAAGGTGGATTCAGTGAAGACCATTGCATCTCTGAGGATGAAGCCCGACCATCTCTTTCGACTAAGGGGCCCACTCTGTCGAATGGTGGCTATGCCTATGGTAAGGCTGACGCTTGCTTGTGACTTGAAGTTGCTGGAGTAGGAGTTCAATACAAGGTACCGTGATGGAGCCGAAGTGTTTTATGTGACCACAACAAACGAAGTCGGAGAGAGTCTAGCTGAAGTCTAGCTAAACGAAGCCGGAGAGAGTCTAGCATTCACTGAAGAGGAGATGGACGGATGGGATCCATTGTGGAAAAAGAGAAATGACATTTTCAACGCCGAGGTTGAAACGCCGTACCAGAGTTGAGATTTCTCAAGAATTTGAAGTTCTTTGTTTGTGACGGTAATCACAGGCTCCTTTCTTGGATGAGTTATATCACCAGGAAACACTCCAAAGATTGGGAGTGGCATTGTGCCGTGGACTCAATTGTTCTGGATACCAAAGGGAAGACAGAGTTGGTCATGCATGTAATGCATGACATCAACAAGTGAGTTTTTCATTTACTTTTTGTGAAAGCGCTTACAATTTCTTTTTGTATTTTTATTTAGAAATGTTTCCTCTATAGATAAAACTTGAAATAATAATGTTTTTATCAATTCCAGGTCCACAGAGGATTCCCATGTGAAAACAAACCTCGTCCATACTTTATATCGCGTTCAGAAGTACGGCCTTCTTCCCATCAAGAGATTCAATGAGATGCTGAGGCCGTTGGAGCTCAAACGGTGTGATATACCAAAATCAAGGAGGACTTGGTACTCTATGCCCCTGGAGGTCTTCACTACTTTCGTTTTTCGGGTGAGATACTGTTTGGATCAAAGTACTATAATTCAGTCTTGCTTCTACTTAAATATAGATATTCTAGTTTTTTTTGGACTACGTATTGAGTATTCTGTGCCGATTTTTTTTTTGCTTTTTATATGATCATTATTTTGATTTTCATTCTTATCATTGGTCTTTTGTAGCAAGAGATATCATAGGCAATGGATGCTGCAGTTCGAAAATACAATGAGACTTCACTAGAGAAGGAAAAGACTCCCCAGGGAGTTGCGCATGCTATGAGAGCAGATGCAAATGAAAAGACTGGAAAATTGAATGTGAAGATGATGAAATTGGTCACGGTGGCCAATCCTGCTCATCAGCCGGAATTCCTAGCTAAGGTATGTTTCATTCACACATTTTCATTGGATGTCAATTATATTGGATGAAGTTCAAATTATAATTTGTATTGTGGCTGTTTATGAGGCAGGTGGAGAAACATTGGAGCGCTAATGAGGTCCCGGAGATGACCCTTGAAAAACTTCAAATGGTAGCTACTTGCAACACCACTCCTTTCCACAAGACCAAGTTTTTGAAGTGGTGGAACTCCTCAATGCCTAGACGTGATGCTATACGACTTCCACCGAGGCCTGTATCGGAGACACTACTGGGCCCTTTCTTAAACAGATGCGTGTGATATGCTGGGGTAAGTGTTTCAAATGAAAATGAGTTGCATTTGAGATCCTAAAAGTTTGGAATAAATAAAATCATGTACTCTATATATTCTAGTACCGCAATTTATATATATTGGAATGAACTAATTATTGGATTTTATAGATTGAAGACGCAGCCGTTGACTACTTCAACAAAACAATGCAGCAAGACAACATCAATATCAACATGGCCACTCCACTGAAACCCGAGACGTTGTCAGACTATTTGGAAGGGTAGAGGAGAAAGATCTGGGATCAAGGCTTCATGGCTCACCTCAGAGGAACGAACTACTTCAAGAAAAATGACAATTTCATGACTTTTGAAGGTGGGAGGCTGGCAGTGCGAAGGGTTGTATTCCGGTATGTCTCAATTTCTTCAAAAGTATTAGATTTTATAAGATGTGAGAATTGTGAATTATGCAATATTTATATTTCTTGGAGATATATTTATTTTGAAAATAAATTAGGAATATAAAGGAGGTCAATAATTTGGGGGTCCTTCTGGTACCTCTAAGACCACTGTCGGATCCGACGGTGGTTAGAGTGGTACTTGGTGGACCCCTTCATTTTTTTGCCTCAAGGTCCTGAAATGAAATGTTTTTCCATCACAATTTTTTTAAGGGAATATTCTAAGTTTTGTGTTGATGTAGAACTGCATGATGTTTAAATGGAATTGAGGCCTCCTTGGTGCTTTGTTACTGGTCTGTAACGGACATTGTGTTCTCTTATTTGGCAGGTACTTCAAGTACGAGCTAGAGGCAAAAAATGCAATTCAGAAAAAAGACTTGCCTTCGTTCCTCTCAAATTTTCTGGATCGTAGTTCCGCGGATTGCATATACACACAAACCAGCTGCGGACATACACGACGACTCACCTCAGTGGCGGCGGATGGTACATTGATTGCCCTATTGCCTACACTCATCCATCTGAGGTACAACTGCGGTTGTCTTTGGAGGGAATTGGGACTATTGATATGGAGGTGGACGAGTTTGCAGGGCTCGATGATAAGCAAAGGGAGAGGGCCATTGCAAGGAGGGATAACCTTGACAGGAAGAAAGCAGCTCGACTACAAGTTGCTCTGGAAAACAAAGAAAAGAAGGAAGCAGAGCGTGTGGCCAAGTTGGTGGAGAAGGAGAAAGAGAAGGAGAAGGAGAAGGAAGAGAAGGCGAAGGCAAAAGGGAAGAAAAAGCAAGATGATGGAGACAGCGTTCCGGCATCACCAAAAGAGGATCAGAACACGCAGACGGAAGGTGGAGTTCACGTGGGGATGAAGAGGAAAGCCGTGTTGCCAGAGTTCTTAGAAGACGTTGTTACACAAGGTATACAAGTGATTGAACTTGGTGACGATGACAATGTGACCTCGAAAGAGTTGGTGCTCAACGTCTCTATTGAAGAGGTTGTCGACAATGAGAAAACGCTCGGCTCCAATTGCTACACCGAAGTTATGGATTTTTTGAAGAAGGTAATGTACATGTTTTTGTAATTAATAATTTGGTTTTCAAAGTATATAGCTATTCCTTACTTGTGACATGGACTTAACACCTGTCAATTTGTGTTTGCAGATGGTGAAAGGGAAGGGGAGGATGTTTGATGGAGTAGTCAATCAATGGCCGGGATTTGACCTCATGCTCTTTGATTGCCACGAGAATTTGCCAATGCCGGATGTGTCGACTACACCTAATCACGTGCCTTATTGGAACTCGGATCCAGAGTACAACATGATTAATGAAGCATTTTTCTTTGCTGAAAAACATTTGCAGGACCATGTCTGCATTGTGGTGTTCCATTCGTGGAGCGTGGATGCCAAAAGCACCATTGCTGGACTCTGTGAAGGATACCCCACAATGGTAAAGAAGAAAGAATGGATGGGCATGAATCGAGTGCATTTGACTTCGGCCATAGACCAAAAGAGCACGGTATGATGTTGTTTTTCACAAAACCAATGTAGTGTGTACTTTTCATTTTATATTTTCTCTCAATTTTTTAATGTGTTTGTTTTAATGCTTACAGACTTTGAAGTTCGGCATCACACTTTTGATCAAAGACCTCGGTGACAGAGGAAAATCAAAATTCTTTTTTAAGCGCTCACCAACAATGTTGAAGGCCAAAGTCGACCTCAGGCTTGATGACTTGCTCATGAACTACACCACCGAGGATTCCATGTTAATGAACGACATGGATCGAATGCCATGGCGAGGGGCTTGAGAAAAGGACGCCCGCTTATTGCGGCACATCATTGAAGGAACCACCGACGAAGGAGATGTTGTTCTTGACTGCACAGCATCCATGGGTGAGTTTTGAGTGAACATGTGTATATTCCATGTGTATGCTGTACTCAAAATGATATTTGGTAGTGACATCCTTTTTTTTTTTTTCAGGTGCCTCTATTACAGCCTGTCATGCGATAGGGCGCCACATTCTGGCATTGGAGGCAGATAAGATGATTTTTGCAGGCATCCTTGAGCCTATGAAGAAGACCATCCCTCTTATTGCGACAACTGTAGTTTCCGAAGCGCCACCAGTTGTGGTTTTGCAGGATCCAGACGCTATGACTATAAAAGTGCGGAAGTTTGTTCGGCGAGATAGACCTAGTAAGTAAGTTTCTTTGTTTTCAAATGATTGATTTGCATGATACTTGTAAGCTTTCAAGAATCTAACACTCAGTCATTTGTGTTTGCAGCAACGAAGGATTGATGGCACTGGGGGTCGTGAAGAAGATACGAAGACTTATCTTGAGTCCGGAGAAGTCATTTGATCTTCCCGTCTATGCAGAGCAGCTGGCATCGGCGTTTGCTGAGTTTGGTACTTCAAAGTCCAAACGCCGTACTCCTTCCTACGCTCTAAATGTCTTGCAATTCATAGACGGATCAGCTTCCGAGGGTAGAGAGACTTCTGATTCTTCTAGTGACAAGGATTCTGTGACCGAATCTACGGCAACTTAGACTCATGAGATTGACGTATCTTATGAGTCAACCCATTATGTTTTCATTTTCATGATGATTGGATTTGTATGTTTTATGGCTACATGTTGTGTGATTTATTTCCTTTCACACCTTTGCATTTCGGGTGTTGGCTAGCACACGAGTATGATCCACAGGGTCTTCAATACTGGAAATGGAAGAGGAAGAGTGAAATAAATGTATACCACCCTAAACGCTTAACAAATAAAAAAGTTTGCAGTCTAGAAATATATTCTCACCAACTGAAGTGTGCAGCCACAAAAATTGTAGTGTAAGCTAGAAAAAAAAAATGGAGTATCTTTACCCCCCTATAAAGAGCTCAATGACAAATAAAGAAATTCACAGCCTTCATAGTGAAATATCCAGAAGTGGTAGGACAAAAATAGACCCAAAATTATATTTTACTTCAAAAATGCGAATTTGAGAATTAGAAAAAATTTAATGTAA
This sequence comes from Rhytidiadelphus loreus, assembly GCA_947034895.1. Lineage (NCBI taxonomy): Eukaryota > Viridiplantae > Streptophyta > Bryopsida > Hypnales > Hylocomiaceae > Rhytidiadelphus > Rhytidiadelphus loreus. The sequence continues at coordinate 63,659,027 of OX344763.1, read as the reverse complement.
CAAAAGTGACGCATCAAGTCAATTAGTATCCTAAATAAATTATCTCCTTACTCCAAGCAAATAACTTCTACATCAATAACAGCCAAAGAGTTCTTAAACCCAATGCAAATGTTGAAGCATGTTTCTTTCCTTCAATTCATAAGATACTCAATAATTGAAAGAAAAAGGGCCTAACTATTCAGAGTCATCTCAAATTCAATGCATGCACGGTCATAGGTACATCCACGGTCATGGTCACCTCATTCTTTTTTTTCAAATTTTTTTTTCCCGCTCACAAGCTTACAAGCTCACAAGCTCATGCTTTCAAGCTCGCACGGTAGCAGCCCTGGACGTCGCAAGGGGTGTTTGTCAAAATGTTGACCCGGACTTGATCATTGACATGGATAAGAAGCCTCTTGGTGATGATCGAGTTGCCATTCAGATTGCAGAGTCTTTGAATGAAGAGTTGTTCTCGTCTGCAAATATGTGGTCGTTGCGCTCTTGGCACATTAAATGAGTGTTTCTCCACGATGGTGTAAATTTGTATGACCATGACCAGACCTATATATACAACATGGCTGCAAACGCCTCAAACAGAAGAGTTCGTAAAGGGGTTCGATCATATGAAACAACTCGTGAGAAGGTTGATCCTGTTGTGCCTCCTAAGAGAGAGTTTCTCCTCACTATGGAATCCATCACAACAGTTTCCACGAAAACATGTTGCAGTAGAAATTGTGTGCAGCCTTTTCCTCGTGAGCAAATTCAAGCAATTCGGACTGACCTCTATGGAGGTTATGACTTCAAGGCTCGCAACAAGACACTTTTAGAGGTGCATAGGCAAATCCACAAAGACGTTGATGGCAAGGAGTGGATAACTTTGAAAGGTAGGGAAGTGTGTCCCACAACGTGGTGGATCATTCATGGGATTGCAAAAGCTACCTACTATAGGTATAAAGAAAAGGCCAGAGTTGGAAAGCAATCTGAGGTCCATGGAAATGTGGGATCAAAGAAGCCATGCATGCATACTCTTCAAGCTACCGCCACACTTCGACAACTTATTGAGTCTGATGCAGATAAAATGCCACACAAGACAAGAACATTAGAATCTGGGGAGAAAGTCCCATCAATGGTTCTACCTTCTGCATTTCGTTGGAGTGAGCAATTACCAAAAATCAATGAGTGTAATGCATCACTTGACTTGCAACCAATTTCTTCTAGTGGCTTGAGCAACATTCGTCGTGCTTCTTTCCCAGAATTTGCTGCAAAGGCTCGTGGAGACACTTTCGCTAGGTGTGGCCTTTGTGATACATACAAGCAATTGAGGAGTACTTGTGTGTGTTCGGAGACACAAAATAAGTGGACTAATCTTTTGAATATCCATGTTGCCGGGCAGAAGGCCCATAGGGAATACTACTACGGAAATCGGTATTTTTCCGAGACATACCCAGAGAAGATGTTGTGCATCATTCATGATAAAATGGATCATTCAAAGACGTCTTCTCCACACTTTTCTCACAAGACCAAAGTGACAGAGTCCTTCATGAAAATGCCCGTTGCTGTTACAGGTATGATTGCTCATGGTCATGGAGATGTGCGATATGCACACTACGGTTTGGGCATTTACCCATTTGATTCAAATCATACCATTGGATCCATTGCAAGGTTGTTGCGTGATTTGGAAGGACCGCCAAAGAATTCATCGCGCACGTTATTTTCTATCGAGAGAGACCAATCCACCTTGACGAAGGCACTTCTAATTGGAGCAGAGAATTGCTTGGACTCCCTCCTTCCACCTCTACAAGAACCGATTCCGGCTCAACCTCTCCCACCAGTATTAGTATTGCAATTGAATAATGCTTCAGGGGACAACAAGAATCGATATGTTTTTGCCTTTTGCTCTTTGCTTGTATATAAAGGCATTTTTCGTGAGGTGTACATCAACTTCCTCATTGTAGGACACACTCACGAAGACATTGATGCTCTTTTTGGTCGATGGTCTTCAAGATTGAAGACAAATAACTACCCAACACTTCCTTTGCTCATGAAATCCTTTATGGATTGTGAAACGCATCCCGTGATTCCTCATCTCATTGAGGAGCTTCCTGATTTCAAAAAATTTGTGGAGGGTTACTTGGGCTCTCGCGGGGACTACCTTGAAGGACATTCGAAGTCCCAACAATTTAAGTTTTTCATGGATTCTTCAAGATGGCCTTTGATGGAGTATAAGAATTTGTGTACAGACGATAAGTGGTTGCTAGAGCATGGCAAAGGAATTAGGTTGTGGATTGAGAGTGAAGATGGACTTCCCATAGTGCCAAGTGGTAGTCCTCTACCTTTGGCTTCTCAACTGATGAAAGCTCTTGATGACATAAAGAAGGGCTTGAATGGTTATGTTGGACATTGGAACAAAATGGCAAATGACGATTACACTGGAGAGTTTAGGCGGAAGAATGGCCCACTACAAGATTATTGGAAAGGCGTCAGAAGTGCTTTGGATGCTCCTCTTCAAGTGCGTGAGGTGTTACTTGATGGATTTTGGCCAGCTTCGAGGATCGCCCCTGACGAGATAGATCGAATGCAAAGAGATGGCACATTGCGTGAAGAAGATGCAGAGGATGCATCCTTTGTTGGACGTAGACGTGATCGTCCACGTCCTTCCTTTCGTGTTAATCGTGATACGCACGCATGTTCTTTTGTTGTGGTGCGTCCCGCAGATCATGACCCGAAGCCATTTTGGCTTGCCAGGGCCATTACGGCTCCCAGCCCAGATCCGGGGCATATGCATAAGATCAAAATCCAATATTGGACACCTACTTCGGATCGGCACATTGATATGGTGAACTATGCCGGATGGGACACCAAAGAAGGGAATGTGTGGCGTGAGGATCGCGTAATACCTTTAGATTGGGCAAATACAGATTGTATCATGACAGCTTGGAAGCCACGTTTTCGTGAAACAACTAAACATCCAAAAGTGACAATTCCAAGTTTGCAAATTGATATCATAAAGGCATCAGTGGCGGCCTTTACGACAACTGCAACTAATGATGACTCTATGGAAGAAGATTGATTAGTTCATAGTTCATAGTTCTATTACTAGTAGACTATTGTTTTGGTAGTTCAATTACAATTAGAATGATCATTGCAACTGATCAATGATCATATATGTATTTGTTTTATTATGATAGTGTGGCTATGTAAGTAAGGAAATCCTATTTCTATTAATAGTAAACTTATTTCATACTATTGCATCTTCAAACTTTATATTTAACTAATTTTTTGATATATTTTGTTTATTTTTCATGTGTTTCATATCAAAGTTGGACATACCTCGAATATGTAGATTAGTTCTTTGACATTTTTAAGTCTCAATTTAAAGAAATGTCTCACTTTATAATGTCTTTGAGTATTTTTTTTCTCCTTTTCACAAATAAGTTTGTGAATCCAAATGTGATTTCGAATTTTAACCATTATTTTTTAATGGTTGAAAAATAATCAAATAGATATTTTGACATTTCTAAGTCTCAATTTAATGAACAATCTCAATTTAATGAAAGATTTCTTGAACCTAAATATAGGAATGAATTAAAATGAGACTGCAACTTGTCTCATTTTAACGAATAAGGCCTTGTAACCGGAACCGAAGCAGACGCAGAGGGAGAAGGAGGAACGGGAGCAGGCATCAACAAGCAAAAAACGAAAGTCTACGGATCTGGCAGCCAGAGGTAAATTTCCGGGTCCTTTCCTCACCTAGGATAAACAGGAATGGGAAGGACCACGGTTCTTCGAGTGCGGAGAAGAGTGGATCCGGACCGCGAAGGAGTACCACGACAGGCTCACGGAGATTGGACTCCGGTCCGCGGAAGTGGTACACTGCGAGCCAGAGAACCTTTTGGACGCACTAAAGGCGTTACCGGCCGAGTCGGAGTGGAACGAGATGCGGATGGAAATCCGGAACCTGAAGACAGAACGGGACGAGCTGAAGGGGAAGCTGACCTGGACGGAAGGGGAGCTGCACCAATCTCAAGAGGCGACACAGAAGGCTTACCAGACATTCTAGACCTTTCAGAAGTGGATGGTGAGTCCGGCCGACCTCTACCACAAGGCGGCCCTTTACGATGAGATACAAAAGACGTCCGCGGCCCTCACCAACACGAAGATAGTCCAGGTGATGGTGGAGATGTCGGACAGAATGGAGGCGTTGTTGAAGGAATTCCGGTCCATGATAGCGAACATGGATCCGAACAAGCCTCTCGACTTCGGGGGATTTTCGGAAGTTCCGAATGTCATCGCAACTCCGGCAACGCAACCTCCCATCTCGCCCATCAAACGGATAGGTCAGTTTGGGTCACTGATCAACATCGTCACTTCAGAGGGACAGGGTCCCGGACTTCTAGGTCCGGATATGCCAGTCCGGAGTAGTCTGGATGCCCGGATCGAGCTTGTGTAGAATCCGGCGCGTATGCATCCGGAGCAGTTTGAGGATATCGAGCCGCCTCCACCATCCTCTATGCCTACACCGGATCCGGCTCCCATTGAGATCTCGGAGGAGGCAGAAGTTGAGGAGGATCTGAAGTCGTTGGAGAAGGCGGATCGGTCTTTAATCCATATGGACGAGACGGGTTCTAACAATCCCCCTGTCCGGAAGACATCCATCATCACCCGGGCGTCTCTCAGAACACCCCAAGACAAGACCAGCACTCGGGGGTAGTTAGGGTTTGATAGTAGTTCGAAGAAACCAAGGAAAGGAAAGTAGCTTGTTAGACTGGTAGTGTTTTCAGTTACCATTTTGCTAGATTAGGAGTTCCGGGTCTCGTACAGAACCCGGATTCCGGATTTTCAGGGTTAAGTTTCAGTTAACCTTATCCGCTCGGACTTTTAGGGCAGTTTAGGATTAGGCTTAGTGGCACTTTTCGCGGGTTTTCCGGCATGTTGTTTTTCTTATAAAAGGAAGGGACCGCTTGTGATCCTTCATCCCTTTTCTTGCTATTCCTTATTTTTGAGTAGTAAATATATGTTTGCGGTTTATTGTCTTTTTATTCATTGCCTTTGTTTTCTTGTGGGTCCTTGCTTTCCTTTTCCTTGGGAGTTTTAAAGGTGGTTTGGGCGCATACTTGATAGTTTTGGCTAAAGAGTAGAGAGGTGGTAAGGAGGAGTCCGGATTTAGGGTTTCCTGGATCTGTGAACTGTGTGTTTGTCCAGGGAAGGGATTTTAGCGTTGTGCAGGAAGTTGTGCGGAGTCCGGCGTTGGTGGTGTGGGTGCGAGTCCGGAAGGCCAGGGAGGGTTCCGTGCGGAGATAAGCAACTGTCTGTGGAAAAACCCCGCTCACCCAGAAAGTTCCACCACTTTGCAAACACAAGTTGGAGTTCTAGTACCGCACCCTGTCTCAATTTCCGGATAAGTCATATATCTGTCGTTGTAGCAAGGGGGGTCGGGTTGTTTTCTGAGTGACCTGCTTCTGGAGAAATCCGGAGTTGTGAGGGTTAGCTAGTCTGTTCCTTGTTTGTGACGGAAAGTTCTTTGGGTACGTGTCATTAGAAAGTTAGAGTTTGTGAGATACAAGGAGTGGTGTTGTCCTTATCCCTCTTAAAAAGTAAGAAATGACCCTTTGAGGGTAAAACAGAGTTATCAAAAACTGTGAGTTTGAGTTACGGATCTGGTGACGGAAACGATCCGGATCCGGTAGAGAGTCCGGAAAGATATAGAATCTGGGTGGAGAGTGAAATTTGAAGTAGTCATATAAAACTGGATTAGAAGGAATTTAGAACACCCTCTAGGGTTCTCTGGGACGATATTTCATGTCATCTTGCCATGTTGTTGTGGTAAAGAGCGCTTACTACAGTACTACTCATACGACAGTGGTGCCACATCGACAAGTTATTCCCCTATCATCGGCACTACACAAATCGGCGCAACAATACAGCCAATTTGCATCCATGCGACCATGCCGTAATGATGCATTTGTGCAACATTGTATCGAAATTTATCGATACTTGTATGGCACATATTCAGTGCCCAGGAGTGAAGTCTCATATTTCATATGTGCAATGGTGTATGCGGAACTCATTTTGTTTTGAAGAGTGGATTGGAGTTCAATCAAGGGAGTGAAGCATGCTCGCCTTCCACTCACAAAAGACATTCCAAGGGCGGCTCTATCTGCCAATCCACGTGAAGGGCTAGGCCAAAAGAAAAACTTGAAGGAGGGAGTGCCCAATGAGCAGTTTCAGTGGACATCATCTGATTCATCTTCCGGAGAGGAAGACAACCGTGGTGAAGACCCTCCAATGGAGCCCCAAAACATGGCGATGGTGGCTTCTACTTCACAAAATTTACCTCCCCCGAGAATGGAAGAAGAGGGTGAACCAGCTAGGCAACCACAAAATCTTGATATTTTGCCTCTTGCTATGGTGAATCCGATTACAGTCCCTTGCATTGAAGAGGACAAAATTTTGTAGTATGTGCTTGCATGCATGCAAGAAGCTAAAGATGATGTTTTTTGGACAGAGATGGAAATGGAAGAAGATGTGAAGCCTTTTCTGTTCCAATTGGAATGTGTTAATGACATGTACCGAAGTGAGGAATTCGTTGAAGATGGAACTGTCCCTGACACAATAATGTTGGACAGCAAAACTGTTTATAGAGCTCAACTCAAGAAGCTTCTAAATGAGTTGGATGAAAAGCATCTAGAATGTGAGAAGCTTCGCAATCAAAAAACGCAAACTTTGAGTGGAGATATTGTGAATAGCTTACATGCTGAACTTGAAAGTTGTCAAGTTCTTTTGTCAACGCAAATAACAAAGATTTTAGACTTGGAAGCATTTTACCTTAGATTCTCTTCTCGGCATGTTGGAGGATCTATTTCCTCTAGTAATGAGTTTGCCAAAGAACGGCTTGCCAAAATTATGGAAGCATGCAAGTTGGAGGAAGATCAAGCAGACTTGGAGAAGCGAGGGTTGGAAGAAGCACGATCAAGATTAAATTTCTTGAAAGCATTAAAGGACAAAGCCCCCCTTGACCGTGTTGCAGAAATGTGTGGTTGGAAAGATGTGGCTACTAAATAGACATTGTCTCTTATGGAAGTAGTTGACTTGAAAAAGAAGCTTGGGGTTTCTTTGTCCTTGGATCCAAAATTGGAAGAACATCGGGATACATTGAAGGCGCTTTTGAAGTTCCAAAAATCTTTCAAGCAATTTTGGTTGGCAGAGAAGTTGGGGAAGGATGACCGATACCTTAGGATTTTGCTATTGGAAGGTAGGAAAGTCTTGTATGAGATGGAACATGAGGCTCATGACCGCAAAGAAAAGGGCAAAATGGATGTTGAATGATTTTCCTTTTTAGCACATTTTTGAGGACTATGTATATTCCATATTATGTATATATAAAAGGATATTATCCATTTTGAACATTCCAATGCAAGCACATTGAATTCTATGTATTTCCTTGACAAGAGTACATGAATATAGATATGAATTTTTGGTTATTTATGTTTGCAAAATTGTGAATACTTGAATTTTGGCAGGAAAATGGCCTTGGGAGTTCGGACTTTAGGAATTAAAAGAGAATTAAAAAAAAAAGACAGTTCAAAACTTGCCGGATTGGAAAAGAACTTGTTATTGAAGTTGAGAGCAATTGTCACGGCTAGGGTGAATTGACCTACTCATTGCCACTCTAGGGCAAACACTAGAATTTTTTATTTTCAAGGCTTAATTTTTTTTGGAAATTATGAATTCATAGTTTCAATTATAGGCCCCAAATTACTCTAGGGAGTTGCAAGAATTATAAAAAAAAATGGCACAACATGGGGGGCTTTTTTGTCAAACCTAAGCTGACTGGGGCAATGAGGGGGTTAATTCTCCACCCTAGGCAAGGCCTCTCTGTCACCTCATAGAGGACCCGCGGTCGCCCTTGTACCCGCGGTCACCCGTAAGACCCGCAGTCGCCTATTCTTGGACCCACAATGGCCCATTCCTGGACCCGTGGCGCCCAATTCTGGACCCACAATCACCCATAACCCGCAGTCGCCCTTCACCTGACTTATTTTAGGTTTTTGGACTTGCATTTTCTCATGGGGCGACCGCGGGTCCAAGGAGTTTTCTTGTATAAAGTTCTAGAGGTACCCCTTGTTTTATCACCTTGGCTCCGTTGATAAAACTCTTGTCTTGGACCTTTGAAAGAGGCTTCATGCGGACGTTTAACTTCTTCGGAGGGCAACAACTGTGTTTAGAAGGGTTTACAAGACCACTCTAAGCGGGTTGCTTTGTCATTACATCTTCCATAGTATTAGTGTGATTATTGTAGTCATTTTCTTTGAAGACCCAACGTTGATCTACTACATGGCTAGACAAGGTGTTGGGAGGGGGGGGACTATGAATGATACGCGGAGGTCCACAAAGGATTGGGACCCTTGGCTAGTACCGTGCACCCCAATTGATAATTCGCCCTATGCTCGAAAATGCGTGTTTTGTGGATGGAGCAAAGCATTTGTACGGAAGAGAGCATTGATTCACTTTGGCTATGGCGGCTCGACTACATCGGAGTGTTGTAAGGAGATCCCTAGAATTGTACGAGAAAAGTTTAGGACTAGTGAGGGGCAAGTTCTAAGGTCCATGAGTTACGAAGAGATGTATGATGCACCGACTAGACATGATGCACCAATTATTGTTGCAGAGTCTATTGTCGCACCTTCGTTGGATGTCGAAGAAGAAGGGTCTCTCAATCCCTTTGAATCAAATGCAAGACCAATTCCTACGCATGATTCAATAGATTCTACTAGAACAACGCTTGAGAGAAGGAAGAACACGCCATCTGTTTCTCGGCAAAGAAGCATGGATGAATCATTATAGACGGGCCGCAGACAAGAGTTGGATAGGTTGTGGGCTTCTTTCTTTTACGAGGCGAACATTTCATTCAACATTGTGCGCCACCCGACCTTCGTGAATGCTGTTAAACAAATTGCAGCAACAGGATTCATGTACCAACCGCCACCGTATAATGCGATTTGCACGAAAATGATAGATGTTAAGAAGGCATCGGTTCAAGCCATGGTTTCGGAGCGGACGAGGGTTTCAATAAGTCAATATGGAGCGACAATTTGTTCAGATGGTTGGTCCGATACTAATTCGCGGTTGTTACTGAATATGATGTTGGTGAATCCCGTCGAGGATGTCTTTTTGGGATCAGTGGATAGTACTGGGGAGAAGAAGGATATATCTTACACGACTGAGACGATGGCACCATACATTGAGGAAGTTGGGCCTACCAATGTTGTACAATTGTATACGGACAATGCTGTAGTCATGACGGGGGCGATGGCAAAGTTGGAAGAAAGGTACCCTCACATTTATAGGTAGGGTTGTGCGGCACACATTTTGGACTTACTTTTAAAAGACTGGGGAAAGGATCAGAGAATAAAGGAGTTGGTAAAAAAAGCTTCATCAATTGTGAAGTTCATCAAGAAATACCAACATACTTTGGCGTTGTTTCGGAGATTTTCACCAAACAAAGTGTTGAGACTTCCAAGCAAAACACGTTTTGCCACAAATTTCTTGATGATTGATCGTTTGGTGAACTGCAAGCAAGTAGTGCACAACGTGACATTGGATGAGACATACATGACGTTCGAGTTGAGTTTGCAAAACCACAGAAATAGACATTTCATTATGGGCAAGGCCAAACTTGCAAGGCAAGGTATCCATTCAGAAGAGTTCTGGGTTCAGTGCGACAATTTCCTCCATATGGTAGAGCCTGTGTTGCTTTGTCTTCGTCATTTTGATGGAAAAGTCCCGGCAATGTCGAGAGCTTTAGTAATGATGACAACCTTGAAGGAGCACGTTTATTCTCTCAAGAATGCTCCATTTTTCCTTGATCCAGTGGTGGCAATACGATACGAGAAACAATTTGATGCTCGTTGGAAGTTGATGATTACTGACCTACACTATGCGGGGGCACTACTAAATCCATACTTGAGTGACGTGGAGGCTATTCATAACAATGGCTACGCGAAGGGAGCTTTGAATCGAGTCATACGAAAACTGAGCGTACCATTGAACGTGTCAGTGGTGAAGGCAATGCAGGAGCTAACTCAATTTGAAGAGAAGACAGGTGGATTCAATCCCTTACATGAGGCTCCCGATATCATTGAATGTCAATTATTGCCTCATCAATGGTGGAATCGTGTGGGGGGCAATGCTCTTCCAAAAATTGCAAAGCAAATTCTCGGTTTGACGTGCTCTCCATCTTTGTGTAAAAGGAATTGGAGCATGTATTCCTTTGTGCACAATAAAGTGTGAAACCGCTTGGCCACGACAAAGGCGGAGACATTGGTGTATATTTACGCAAACAACAAACTTGAACGTAAAAAACGTGGACACAACTCAGCCATTTTTTTACGACCAGATGCTTGCAGATGGAGATGATGAGGACGAGCGTGATGGACCTTTGTCTTGAGGGGAAGAAGACGACGTTGTTCCAGATTTTATGAGAGAACGCGAGAATCGTAGGGATGAAGAGGATCGATTGCGCAACAATCCTTGGAATGCAATGGTTAGGCCGCCACCTAGTCCTCCACGACCAATATACGGGAATACATTTGACTTTAATGACGATGGGTATGTTTCTTCTGGAAATTCACCTGTACGTAGTCCATCGCAGAACGTCGTGCACACTATGGATGCAATTTCGCCAACACATGCATCACAGAGGAGGGAAAGCACCCTCGACAACAATGACGAAGGCGTACCTATTCCCATGGCACCCGTAGAGGAAGAAGCTAGATCTCCAATATCAACTAGTTCGCCTCCAAATATGGCCTGCAATTTAAGAAGCAGTGCACAAGTTCCAATGAGAAGCGAACATGAAGAAGAGGCCATCGAAGTCAATGAAGTTGTACACGAGGGAATACCAAATCCCGTTGTATTGAACGCATCTACCCTTGGAACAACTGTTACTACAGATGATGATGATGATGTGCTATTGGCATATGTTATGAATCGAAGTCAGAATGTGCCGTTGAATCCAGAGACGACTACAAATGTGGCAACAGTGAGGAGGTCTATCTCAACCCTTCTAACAAGGCCACCGGTGCATGGAGGTACTCTACGGATGATTGATGAAGAGGTTCACGGCTCAGCTCCACAATCCACTCAACCTTCATTCGTGTCTGGCCCTGGCGAATCATCATTAAGAATCTAGAGGCGCAACAATAGAGGCCAGAGAAGGCATATTAGGAGGGTTGACGAGAGGGGACCTCGAAACCCTAAACGACCCACTCAAATTGTCCAATGGTGTACCATTGGAGCGGGATGTCCCACCTAGAATGTTGGACAATCAAGTAGAGGAGGGCGACACCCTACATCCAACATGGATGGAACTACGGATGCCTTGAGGCTAACGAAACGACTTGTGCAAACTGAAGGCTTACGTGGTGTAGATACAGAAGTTCGAAATCTGAACTCAGAGGTAGAGCGTGAGGTACATATCGAAGTAGTAACAAGGGAAGATGATGAAATCGAAAGCTCCAGCGACAACAGGAGTATCAAAGAGTCTTACGAAGATACAGACCCTAATGCTGATGAGGTGCCGAGCGATTCCACATTCACGCCTGGTGACTAGAGTACTAGAGAAGTAGACAATAATTATAATTATCAGGTTTTAGCTTTATGTTTGGTAGCAAATCTTTGTAGTTCAAGCTTTGAGCCTTCATCCTGATGAGTAAGGATTTTGTAGTGCTTCATCAAGCATATGAGCATATTAGAGTGAGGGACAGATTACCGGATTTAAAATATATGTTGAGTTCTACTTGGTAGGCAGTTAGGTGATGACTGCAACGAGGTTATAAAAGTGCAATGCAAGTACGACTACATTTGAAGTCCACCTGTCGCAACGTGATTTTTTTTTTTTTCTTAAGTTATCTACAAATTTGGATCAGAAGATCTTGGCAGGAACTCCTATCCGGTTTATAGATAAGTAAGAACCGGAAATTAGGACAGGAATGAAGTAAGGTAGCTAACCGGATAATAAGCCTGAACCGGAATAGTTCGGGATCGGAAGAATTCTGACCGGATTAGATTAGATTAACCGGATTAGTTAATGATGACCTAATTTGGCGGCGTTGGCAGTATATAAGGGAGTGCCCTGCCAGTTAGTTCCCCTTTTTCAAACCCTGTGTGTAGGAGCCCTCTCGTTGCTAGAGATGCTGTTGTGCTGTCCAGTTGGGTTTCTTGTCATATCTGTGAGGAAGAGTGAAATTATTGACTGTTGTCTTTGTGCGCTGCGGGGTTGGAAATCCGTAGTTGGAAATTTGTCGCTTTCCGGTTATGCGTTGTGAGGGAAAGTGAGATACGGGACATGCGGCTAGGAGTGGAAAAGAAGGTAGAATCGGTAAGTATTTTGAGCGGAGTGCGTCCATGCCGCAGTTACGTAGGCCCAAACAAAGCATAGCCACGACGGAGATCAAACTGAAGAAGGTGATTCCGGTCATCCCCTCACGGGAACCGGAAAAGGCCGCTCTCATGGAGGATCTCGCCACTTTGGGCTGCGCGGGTTTGATAGATAAACCCTGGGGGTTTAAGGAGGGGAAGATAGTTTGGGAGATATTGGGGAAGGTCTCGAACGCCTTCGACAACACCGTCAGAGGCAACCCAGGCCGCTGGACGGAAGACAAGTGGAGGGAAGTATACGGTTTCCAGTCAGGGGGTTCGAGTACCGCCAACCGGAAGGACGAGTACATTAAGGGGAAATTTGCGGAACCAGCCAACCCGAAGGATGGATTCGCAGTGGACGATTGCGTGGATGAGCGGAACCGGAACCTACTCAAGTTCCCGATTCCGATATTCCATCCGGAGCGGCCGATGAGGGTAACAGTGACCCTCGGAAATACAATCTTCGGTGCGCTTTCCGGTCAGCGAAAGGCGGATTGGGCTCGGGTACTAAGTGACCTAGTGAACAATCTAGTACCCCGGATAGGGAAGAGTAGGCCAACACCTCTCTCTCCCTATCTCCTTCACTTGTATCACCATAATCAGGTCCTGATGGAGACGGAGGAAAAGACCTGGAGAGCTCAGGAGTCCATCCTGAAGTATGAAGAGTCGGAGATCGACGAAGAACCGGAAGACGAAGGGACGGAAACTGAAGAAGAAGACACGGAGGACGAGGATGAGCAGTTGAAGCAGGTGAAGAGGGAAAAGACGACGCCTCCACACGGGAGAGGTACACCGACCAGGGAGCCAATAGAACCGGAACGGAAACCGGACAAGAAACCGATAACTGGGGAAGGTAGCTCGACTGACCTCTTCAACACTCTGGTGTTAGCCATCGCTGACATCCATGTTGACTGGGAGTGTAAGCGAATTACACTCGAGAAGATCGGGAAGCTGACAGGAGCATCACCGGATTGCTAGTTGCCCAAGGTAATAGCGAACCTTATCAGTAATCCGGACGAGGACCGGAAGCTGAGGGAGGACAATGGTCGACTACAAAACGAAGTCGACATGCTAAAGGGGGAGATTGACACCTTCAAGGAAGATATGACCGCCACGAGGGAAATGGCGGATGCGACCTAGAAGACAGCAAAGCTCATGACCGAAACGTTCGGGGAATCCGGAATGGTATTAGCGAAGGCGAAGCTGTTTGATGAAGGGTGGCTAGCAGACAAGAAGCCATCCGGTTCTCAGATGGTCCGGATTCTGTCAGACTTCTCCGAGAAGTTGGAGACGATTCTGGTAGGAGCTCGGGAAGCTGCGGACCAAATGAGCCGGAGCAGCGTGAGGTTGACCGAGACAGTACTCTCGAGGAGTCTCCACTTGTTGGATCTCTCCTTGCCAAAGTTACTTCCGGAAGGTGTGGAAGTCACTCCTCAATCAAAGAAGGAGTGGTCGGTGGCGAGAACCGGATTGTCAGAACTTATTGAGGTGGACTCATCACCAGAGAAGCCGGATCCTGCTACTAGTGAGCGAGCCCGGAATTTGTAGGACATCTTCAATGAACTTCCGCCAGAGCCTGGGAGTGATGCACCGAAGGCAAGTACGGGAGCTTAGTAGGAGTTCCCCTTGTTGGTAAATATTAGATGTACAGTCGGATTGTTAGTTGTAATCAGACCGGATTAGTTCCCGGTCTGTTAGTTAGGAACCGGATTCAATCCCGGTTTTAGTTAGGGTTTTGTAACCGGATCAGATCCAGTTTTGACGGCGAATCTTATCCCAAAAGTTTTGCGCGGATTTTTTGTGCGGACTTTCTAGGACGCTTTTGCGCTTTTGGAACTTTTCAGTGTATATAAAAACATTCTCTGAGATGGAGAATAAGAGTCATTCCATTGTTTAAACTTCTTTTGTGTTCTATTTGCTCTTTGTTTGTGTGGTCTCCCAAAGATTGGCAGGACAGATTTGTGAGGAGTTAGGAGTGCATTTAGAGTTTGACTTCGGGTTTCTCCCTTTGGTGTTTGTGTTCCGGTTTCTTAGTGCATGTGGGCAAGTAGTAAGAGTTGGGAGTCTATTCCAGTGCCTCAGTTCTATTGAGATTCAATATTCCGGTTGAAAAAGCCGTTGCTAGGCTAGGCGAATAGGGAAGGGATCTTTAGGCACGCTAGAACTCCTGGGTAGGGGATCCGGTTGAGTGTCCAAACTCCTGTGAGGTCTTATTGTTGTAGTGGCGAACAGAAGAATCTTTGTAGAATTCGAACGGACGGATAGACTTGTAGCCGCCTTGCTTCATACTACCAGAACGCAACACCATTGTCGTTGTAATATGAGTAGATCGTACGAGGAGTCTTTGTGTGACCTGTAGTCCGGATCTGTTTCCGGGTTACTGTGAAAGATCAAACCGGATCCGGATTAGAATAGGAGAGTAGAGTAGAAGAAGTGGGTCTTCAGCCACTATAAGTCACGGAAGGAGTGGCGATCCCTCTGATGGTGAAACAAAGGTTAAATCAAACTGGATAGGTTACTTGAGTCAGTGAGAAGAGACCGGAATTGGTTGGTCTCTGAGTCGTACCCAGGACCGGAAGTTAGAAAGTCCTGGTTTTGTCGTAGATTTACTGGCCAGATTACTTCCAGGACCGGATTATGTCTTTGACCGGAAGTTGAATAGAATCCGAGAGTTATTTCAGCGAGTTGTGTGGTTTTCCGGTTGCAGGAGTAGGACCAGAAAGGTGTTGTTGGAGACTGACTTAGCTTAGAATCGTAAATAGGGTGAATACTTCACAGAATCTCGTGGGTTCGATCTTTAAAGTCACTTTTGTTATACTTTAGAGTGGTTTTTGATAGTATAACATGGGAATTGCTTATCCTATGCTGCGACACCACCTCAAAGCAATATCGATGACTTATTAATATAATCGTTGTTGATATTATTATTGTGGCCTTATATTGGGTGAATTTTTGGAATTAGAGAAGTTCTATCCAATTTACATTTCATGGGCTCTATTATTTGCACTTGTAAACTATAAACCCCAATATAACGTAGCACCTAATTCTACGCTTATAGAACACCTTTGTGACGTGTTACTTCAAAGACTGAATATGCCAAATTGAAATCCTAAACTGAACCTGTGGTCGCTCTGTAACCCGAGGTCGCTATCTGCTACTCCGACACGCAGTCGCCCTGGAACCCAAAGTCGCCTCTACCTGTCGGACCCGTGATCGCCCTCAGTACCCAAAGCCGCGGTCGCCCCTAATCCCGAAGTCGCCCTAACGCCCCTAACCCGCAGTCGCCCACTCACCCGCAGTCGCCTTCAACCCTAAACCCGCAGTCGCCTCTATTTTTTCCACTCGAGGTCACCCCTTCACCCGAAGTCGCCCCAGCGCCCTAGACCCGCAGTCGCCTTAATTTCTCCACTTGAGGTCGCCCAAGGCAGATCTGCACGCGCCCACACCCACAGTCGCCCACGTTGATTGTCCACGTCAGTTCCGAAGCCCTGCCACGTAGGCAAAATCTATTTGCCATGGAATAAATTTTTTTACCCCTCCGCAACACGATGTCAAGTAAACTCGACACTTGGTGACACACGACACGCAACGTCAGACGTCATACACGACGCCTAAACCCAAAAATATGTCAGACAAGACAACCCTAGGTGGTATCAACTTGAAATGCACAACCTTCTAATATATAATTGTGAACTAGGAAAAAATTTAAGAAAAAATATAATGAGCAGACCTGGATGCATTGGCATTGGATATATATAGACATTTTGCATCTCCATTCATCATAGATGTAACCAAGTTAAATTGGTATTTCAACAAATTATTTTTGTCACAAGTTAAATGGTGGACTGTACAATTCAGGTCGCTACCACCTGAATTCCAATGTTAATGAGAGAATGTTGAGTCCGTGGAGTTGTGGATTGATTTCACAAATATTAGACAACATGATGACTGTTGTTTTAATCTTGATAATTAGGTCGTATTGCCGAGAGTTTTATTTAGCATTGTATTCCAAGTAAGTTGTAATCTTTTATCTATTTGTCTTGAACCTATTAGAATTAGTGAAGTTCTTCATGTGCAGTTCAGGTGGTACCAGCCTGAACTATACAACTTACTAATGAAGAATTGACCACAAATATTGTAGATTATACCTTTTTCAATAAATCAAAACATTTTCCTCATATGGATTTCACTTGGAACTCAGTTGCAATTGATCTCCAATGAATTTCTTTTACTTCTAGTTTAGCACTAACTGACCTGGAAGAATCCTAATCAAATTACGATTGGATTTACTAAATGTCTATAAACGTCACGTAGTATGATTGTAGTAACATAATTATCACCCTTACAATTCAGCTCTTACCAACTTGAATTGCAGACGGAGAAACCTTTCTTCAGTTTGATCTTCTAGATTAGCTTTTGCAAACCTAAGTTCACTTGTTCTTTTTTTTCAAGCATCTTGTTGAACTCGACGTTTGCCTCTTCCCTAACTGAGTAATATCTTCTTTGATTTGTAGTTATTATGGATTCTGATTTGTTAGCGGACGACAATATGGACTTCTTTGATGACAAATACCAAATTCCTGGGGAAGTGAATGTTGACATTCTAGTGTGTGAAGGACTTCCGCATCGTCTCTGGAATACAAAGTGCGTTACTCTATACAATAGTGAAGGCGTCCTTGTTGGGGAAGGTACTTGCCATAGCATAGATTCCGACCTTGTGCTTGGTAGCAACGGCCCTCTCAGAGACACTCATGTAGTAGTCTTCATTTCCAAGACACATTCGGAATTGGATATCTCACAAGAGCGGGTATACTCCTTAGTTGCTTGGCCTATAAATCTTGTCCATTGCCGTGGGACAAGCTTGCATGACCATGAGGCTCGAGATAATTTCAACCGATTGCAAGCAACTCTCTTGAACCCGCCATCTTCAACATCTGCTAGACCATACACAAGTACCATAAAAAATCCTCCTCGCAAGACTGCCATCAAATCAAATGACTTATTCACTCAAGACTCTATCAACTTGGTGTCTAGTAAAGTTTGCTGTAGCCAAAATTGTGTTCAACCGTTTCCAAGGGACAAGATTCGAGCATTCCGGGAACGAATGTATTGGAATTCGACGTTCAAGCATAGAGCCTTTATGAAAACTGAAGTACATAGACAAGTTCATCGAAATTCACGTGGCAGAAGGATGGTGATGATTGAAGAAATACATATGTGGATGCAAGCATGGATGCATATTTCTGGGGTCCCAGAGGTCACGTTCTATCGCTACCAAACATACATGAAGGATGGTCAGGAGGCAACAACACATGGCAATATGGGATTGATGAAGCCTAGGAAACACACTAAACAAGCTACTACTACTTTGAAGTGCATCCTTGACAAGGAAGCGGATCACATGCCACATCGTACACAAACTTTGAAGTCAAGAGAAAAAGTCGTGTCTAGGATTCTACCAGCTACATTCCAATGGAAAGGTCAGATGAAAGCAATCAATGAAACTAATGTTGCTTTTGGATTGAAGGAGGTCTCAATTTCAAGCTTGAACAAGATTCGATCTTCAAGGTTCTCAGAGTATGAAGTGAAGAAGCTAGGAGACAATTTTGCTCGATGCGCTACTTGTGATAAATTGAAAGAGCTCAAGAAGGGTGCTCTTGTTGAATCTCAAACTGCTATGAAGTGGTCCATTAGGTTGGACAAGCATCTTACTGTTGCTCGTGCTCATAGGAAGTTGTACTACGCAAATCGCTACCAGTCGCATAATTTTCCGCATGAATGCCTTATAATCATGCACGACAAGATGGATCATGCCAAAACTGCTTCTCCGGTCTTTTCCCACAAAAGTAAAGACCTTGATGGCCTCATGAAGTTGCCTTTGTTTGTCACTGGCATGATTGCACATGGTCATGCTGATGTTCGTTATGCTCATTACGGATTGGACCTCTTTCCCCATGATTCAAACTATACCATAGGCTCTACGACAAAGTTGTTGCGGGATCTTGAATTGCCACCAAAGTCGTCTTCTCGACAGTTGTTTGTAGGGTCAGGGTCAACAAAATTATTTGCAGCGGTACTTAAGGGTGCAGAGATGTGCAACTCATCTCTACCCCCACCACTAGAGAACTTGGTTCCAACGACACCTTTGCCACCTATTCTCAATGTGCAAATGGACAATGCTAATGGAGACAACAAAAACAGATACATTTTCTGTTTTTGGTCTCTATTTGTTGCAAACAAGATCTTTCGTGAAGTGTACGTAAACTTCATGATTGTGGGTCATACACAGGATGACATTGATGCGTTGTTTGGAAGATGGAGCATGCTATTGAAGAAGGAGAACTTTCCAACAATTCCGATGTTGATGAAGTCGTTCATGGACGTGGAGTCCATTCCTACTATCCCTCACCTCATAGAAGAGGTGCCCAATTTCAAAGGATTCATTGCAGGTGCATTTGTGGACGGTGATGAGACCCTTGTTGGACACAGAAAACCACAACAAGTGAAGTTCTACCTAGTTTTAACGGGATGTCCAGTCATGAAGTACAAATTGTTGTGCACTGATGTGGATTGGTTAGGGGAGGATGGTAGAGGTATTAAGTTGTAGAAAGAAGATTCCGAGGGGCATAGTTTGTGGCCCCGTGGAGAGCCGTTGCCAATTTTGTTGAAGGAAATGAAAGGAGTGGATGACATTTTGAAAGGTATATCTGGCTTTGTGAAGTACTAGGAGAAGTTTTGCAATGCAGACGTTACTGGAGAATATTGAAGATGCTATGAGCATTTGGTACACTACTGGCGTGATGTAAAGGTGGCGTTGCAAGAACCATTACCTGCTTCTATTAATTTAAAGGATGGTTTTTGGCCAACTACTCGAATTCAAACAACTCTAGAGGATCAGTTACAAGATGATGGCAAAGATTGTGAAGAGTTTGGAGAAGATGAGGCCTATGTTGGACCTTTGTGTGGACGCCCACAACCATCCCTTAGGGTGGGTCGAGATCTCTTTGAAGGCTATTTTGTTGCAATCCGACCCGCAGATGGTGACAGTTGACCGGTTTGGATTGTAAGGGTGTTGTCTAATCCGAACTATAATCCTAAGAAGCCGAATTGCATGCTCATTCAATATTTTTGTCCAACATGAAGGAATTAGGATGTTCGTGACTTCTATATAGGATGGGACAGTGAAAGAGGTCTACATTGGAAGGTTGATGAAACCGAACCACCGCTATGGGAAGAAACAAACACTTTGATGACAACATGGAAGTCCCAGAACAGAAGAGGTACCCGCGAATGCAAGATCAAGATTCCTACAGCTCAAATTGAAGTCATCAACCAAAGCTTGGCTTCATATACTTGATTTTGTGGAATATTATCCTCAAATTAGCATATAGTATGTTAGCTTCATACAATGGATATTGATTATTTTTTAATCTTCAAATTTATGTAAATATACTTACTATTATATGTTTGCGCATACTCTTTTCTAGATATTTTATGTTATTTTACTTGCTTAATATCAGTCTAAAGTCAATTTGGAAATGTAATACGATTGAAGAAAAGGGTAGTGGGTATAACCACTCTTTATTATATTAATGTGTTAAGCACTTGTCACAATTTTGGATAGGGGGTCGGTTGGTTGTTACAACTTTCCTACCTGCAAAGTTCACATAGCAGTACCAAGTCATGTATCTCTTTCAGTCGCTCATATGAATTCAATGGGAATCAAACTCAGACCACTTGAAGGAGATGAATAGCTTCTTACAACCAACCGTTCAGGTTATGACTTGGTGATCAACAAACGATTCAATATTCATTTATATAACTATAAACACAACATAACCCGAATCTAAATGTATTTGGTAACAAAACTCTCATTTTAATGGAAATTACAATGTTGCAACTAACAAATGTAGTGATTTTCAACCTAAATTGCCTAGGATTAACAATCGGATTGTAGACATGTAAATGGACAATATTATTTTGAGAAGTTCCCAACCTCTCAAAATAATGAATATAATGTTCATTGTGGGATTTCCTCCTCACGGCAACACCCAACCAATTCTTCGTAAAATGCCTTACCAATGAGGCGAAGAAGAAGACAGCCATAGACTACAAGGACAATAAAAAATTATCAATGGTCTATCCCATGTTCAAGAATTTCTTGAAGATGAAGAAGCGAATGGAGCCATCGGGAGGAGATGTGTTTATCTGAGGCCACCAATGCTATCCTCGGGCTCCACATATGGCCCTACGTCATTAGAGAACTTGGCCTCACTGTGATTGATTTCCGAATCCTCCCAAGGTCGAATCTGGGATCTGGTGGCAGTCCACCATGCTTGCCATTACTGAATTTTTTGGATGATCACCTGAGGCCAGTATTGTCTACTCCAAACGTCTGGTTCTGGATTGTGGGGAATTCATATGACATGGACGCGGCAAAGAAATTTGCGACGTCGAAGATGACAGGGTACAAAGTCAAGGTGTCCACCTACCTACCAAGTAATGCTGAGAGGTTGAACAACTTGACCAACCGAGCAGTGCCACCCCTTGTGAAGCTCCTATTTGTAATGAAGAAGTGCCATGACATGGAGCCAAAATACAAGGAGGCAACGAAGAAGGTATACTCCACCGATGACATTCCTTACTACACTGATTTCCATAAAAACACAGAGGCGAAGTTTAGGGTCCATCCGAGTGAGCTCAAGATGGAGTTCTATATTGACATTCTCCAGAGTTTCGCCGTGATGGAAGAGAACGTCATCGGCGTTTACACAGGCTCAAAGTTTGTAATTGTTGCTAAGGTGCGACTCTATGATTTATCTTTGGCTCGAAGATAAATGTTTTTGATCGCTTTTTGGTGTATTATAATATTTTCTCGTTCTGTTGGATGCATCTATGTTTGTTGTTGTGTTATCTTTGGGTCGAAGATAGTTTCTTAGGATGGGTCATTATATCTGAAAAATTAGTATTAACAACTTCTTCTTGTATTGTAGATGTATGGCCTCTTTTATTATGGCCTAAATAAGAGGCATGCATCCCAAAAACTTCGAGAGATGGCGAAGTATGGCAATAAATTAGACATTAACGATTTCTGCCATGAGAACTCGCCATATCTTCTAGGTTACGAGCGTCCACGTAACCTTGAAACTCCAGACTTGGACTCGGATTCCACACCCTCGATCGATCGCAACATGGAAGCCCCACGAGAATTTCCTAGTGACGAGGGGGCCACCAACCTTGGGATCGATGAATTTGGGACAAACACCAATATTGTCCAAAGAAGAAATGTGGAAATCGCCACACAAGACTTCGACGTAGAGAAGCACTGGCCCGAATCTGTGTCGAAGGGGAACGAAGAGTCAGATGCAGTCACTCGCAAGAAGAAGAAGACGGCAAGGAAGCCCGTGGAAGGCTTCATACCGGACATCATCATCATCAGCAACGTGGAGGACTTCATATTGGACATCATCGTCAGCAACGTCGAGGACTCGTATTCGGATTTTGAGAACTTCAACTACAATGGTCCAAATGTTGATGGCGCAGGAACCACCAGGGGAACCCAAGGAGCAACTTTGCTTGTAGAGCCACAACCTCCTCATGATTCCGCGTCTAGAGATGTTGCACATCCAATGCAAGTTCCTCTTCGTCCTATGAAGGAGGAATTGAAGGATTTTTGGAGGCAAAGAGAGGAGGGGAAGGCCTTCAAGAAGGTAGAAGAAGCAACAAGAAGGACAGAGGAGCTAGCAGAGGAAGCATTGAAGAAGGAACTTGAGAAATTGCGTGAAGAGAATGTTTCTCTTAGAACGCGATCGCATGACCCTTCTCCTCTCAACCTAGTCAACTTGATGCGCATGACGTTGGTGGTGCTTAGAAGCCACAGGTCAATACACAACTGATCCCATTGCTGAGAATTATCCTCAAGGCAAAGATGATCCTCTACCTCTCACCCAAGAGAATGTTGCTCCCCCTTCTCCTCCTCCAATGGAACAAGACCAGGGGTCCTCTCTTCCAGTTGATAGACCAGATCAACAGATCCAAGAAGAGATTGCTCCCTTTGGAGCTAGGACAGAGGGAGTTGATACTGCTATGGATTATCCTCGGGGCGAGGATAATTTGAGTCAGCCCATTGCATTGGAGGCACAAGCGGAGTCGATCCCGGAGACGCAGGAAGAGGGTGACGTTGTTCCAGATCCTGTCCCCCCTCTGACTGAGCCACGAGTTGTACCGAAGATGGAGATAGAGTTGGAAAATCCCCCAAACGACGAGGAAAAGACTGTCGACTACGGGGAATATTTGGATGAGGACGCCGAAAACCTGGAGTTCGGTCAGGTACACTCCCCTCCATCCTTAGACCTCTACGATTATTCATAAGTCTGTCTAATGTGATGTGATGGATGTTTGTTTTGGCTTCCATCATGTTCATATTCCTAATGAGAGACTCTCATGTCGATTCCTTCTGTTTGATAGGAGGGAGTGGACAATCTCTAATTGTGAGGCGTGGATGGACTACCACTCTGTGATTGCGTTTGTAGCATAGTGTAGATACCGGAACGGACTGTAGTTGGTACTTGTATACAATCGGCTAGAGATCAGTAAAACTGTTAGACCGGATGTATCATAAATTATTTTGAAATAAATATACATGACACTTTTCTTCAATGGATGTAGTATCTAATGAATTGATATTATCCATGTTTGTGCCCAGCGCGGACAATTTAGAAGTGTGCACCGCTCATTGGCACTCAAACAATCACTTAACGGAGGGGTTCTGTAGTCGCTTAGTGGAGTTCTGCAGTCGCTTAGTGAGGAATTGTTCGTAGACCCTCATGATCCCATCTCCTTTAACAAAGACAATACTATTCTCATTGACGATTCTCCACAAAAGGGCGTCCTCAATGAGAACGGCAATTGCATATACCTTGAGAGTTGGAACCCGTACATGAGTGGAGACAATGTGTTCATAGGCACTCTCCTTCTGTGGCTAAAGAAACTACACGAGGATTGTTCACTCGGACGCCTTCGTGAGTTTGTAGATCGGAACCGCATAGGTGTGGCGCCCTTGTCTTCATTCGACGATAAAGCCCAACATATATTAGAAGGGATGAGAATGTCAGCCAAGACATTCGAGTCTCGATTTGTGTTGCGGGGGATGAATCTGGTGATTGAATAGAGTGACAAAGGAAGAAATAGACTTCTCCGTGTCTCAATCAATCATAGGACTCGATGTACATTATTTTTGTGAATACGGATTTTTATGTACATTTCATTCATATGTGTTAGTAAAATTTTGAATTTTGATCAAGATTTTTGGCCTCCTTCGGGGGTACTATTTTGTTCAACATGTGTTTGTCTTCTATGTTGAGTTATCTTTGGGTCGAGAATAATTGTTTAGGATGTGTGTTATCTTTGGGTCGAAGATAATTGTGGAGGATGTGTTTTATCTTTGGATCGAGGATAATTGTGGAGGATGTATTTTATCTTTGGGTCGAGGATAATTGTTTAGGATGTGTGTTATCTTTGGGTCGAAGATAATTGTGGAGGATGTGTTTTATCTTTGGATCGAGGATAATTGTGGAGGATGTATTTTATCTTTGGGTCGAGGATAATTGTGGAGGATGTATTTTATCTTTGGGTCGAGGATAATTGTGAAAGATGTGTGTTTATTGCCATTACAATAGGTCGGAGGATCTGTTCTACACTTTCTCCAACGGAGGGAACCACTAACGAGGAGCTTGTTGTCTGGATCGGACGTGTCACTTTCAATGAGGTCCGACTCGATTGGAGGGAGCTTCGTGTCGTCCTCCTATTCGAAGCCTTACCTCCTAGGCTCGGCCACCGATGCAGCTTTGGTGGCCATCGACTTCTCAAAGGGGAATGTAGAGGAAGGCGTGGTAGATAGCCCACCTAGTTAGGGTCCGATGAGGACCCCGATTTGCTCACCATCGCCGATGAAGAGGGCGAGCTCCACCTCAAGTCAAATGCATTCACAGTCGCCGACTTTGCGAACACCAAACACCCCGCACATTAAATTATATGCGGATGACACAGAGCAGGATATGGATCCTCGTCTTGAGGATGGAGTGTTGTTGCCAGTGACAATCGCACATCACGTTGTCTAGAGCGAGGAGCTCAATATAGATCCCAGGGATGGGGATCGGATAAATAAGGTACTGTTGGGTGCATGCAGTGCACAGCAGGTTCCACGCCTTGTAGAGATTCCTATCTCTTTCCCCTCCAAATCCATGGGTGGAGTATCTTTGCCTTCCGCTATACCTATTTCCCGCCGAACTACTCTTCAAGACCTACGGCGGTCAAATTACACACGATCGACAACAACTGCCGATCCATACATAAACACTATGAATAGATCGATACCAAGGCCGCCTCCTTGAGGTTCTAAGTGTCTTTCAAATACCGAGATTCCGCGACTTGAATGAAAGCAAAAGAGAGAGGCCAAGGATTTAATGATGATGGGGATGTTCAGTACTTTCAATAAAGACAGTGGATCACCCAAGCCTTCTCGACACATGGATATCTTCAGAGAATTGGCTAAGTTAAAAGCCTTGGAAGTAGCCAAGGAGGCAACAAATAGTAGTTCTTCCTCGAAGAATGATGGTTTGCCAAGTGATCCTTGTTTGTAGTGGTCTTTGCTTTGTGGAAGGATCATTACTATTAATAGAATAGTCATTCATATACAAAAAACAATTTTTAGCAAAGGCGAGTGGTCTCTGTGCACATAGCCTCTACATTCTTACACAAGACATTCAAACATTAGAATGAGCAAGCTTAAATTTATCGGGATTTCATTTCCTAGGAAGTGAAGTATATAGAGGAGTGAGATAAATTGATTCAAGTAAAGTCATCTTCTTCAATGTAAAGGGGGTCCGCTTCTATAAATATCACATCTTGTTACACAACTCATGTGGAATTGCATTTTGCATATTCACGTTTCTTAATTGTTTTGATGTTGGATTGTTCTAAGCCATCTAACTAGTTGCCTATTTTTATCCTAGCATTCAACAACTTATCTTTGAATTGAGGGGCCTTACGTTCTTAAAATGACCATTTTGTCTCAATTTAATGAATATGGCCTTGTAACATGTGCTACAAGTTGCAATTATTCAAAAACTCAAAAATTGAAAAGAATATGCAATTAGTGGTCACCTTGAATGACCTTGTACGTGAAACAAAATATTGGAGCAATTACCTTGCCCTATACTTTAGTGTCGAAAAAAACACAAAGTCATCATATTCATGTACAAATAAAATTGATAACATGTGGTACATGTTGCAATTATTCAGAAACTCAAGAACTCCAAAGAATATGCAATTGGTGGTCACCTTGAATGACCTTGTACGTGAAACAAAATATAGGAGCAATAAACTTGCCCCGTACTTTAATGTCGAAAAAAGTATAAAGTCATGAAATTCACATATAAAGAAAATGGGTAACATGTGGTACAAGTTGAAATTATTCATAAACCCAAGAACTCAAAAAAATATGCAATTAGTGGTCACCTTGAATGTCCTTGTACGTGATTTAAAATATTGGGGAAATAACCTTGCCATGTACTTCAATGTCAAAAAAAATATGAAGTAATGAAATTCACATACAAAAAAAAAGGTAACATGTGGTATAAGTTGCAATTAGTTATAAACTCAAAAACTCAAAAAAATATGCAATTAGTGGTCACCTTGAAAGACCTTGTACGTAAAACAAAATATAGGAGCAATAAACTTGCCCCGTACTTTAATGTCAAAAAAAAATTTAAGTCATGAAATTCACGTAAAAAAAATGGATAGCATGTGGTACAAATTGCATTTATTCATGAACTCAAGAACTCAAATGAGTATGCAATTGGTGGTCACCTTAAATGACCTTGTATATGAAACAGAATATAGGGGCAATATCCCAAGCCCTGTACTTTAATGTCGAAAAAAATATAAAGTCATCAATTTCACGTACCAAAAAAATGGGTAGCATGTGGTACAAGTTGCATTTATTCATAAATCTAGGAACACAAAAGAATATGCAATTGGTGGTCACCTTGAATGACCTTGTACGTGAAACAAAATATTCGGGCAATAACCTTGCCATGTACTATAATGTCCAAAAAAATATAACGTCATGAAATTCATGTTAAAAAAAAATTGGTAACATGTGGTACAAGTTGCAATAATTTCTAAACTCAAGAATCCAAAAAAATATGCAATTGGTGGTCACCTTGAATAACCTTGTACGTAAAACAGAATATAGGGGCAATAACTCGTGCCCTCTACTCTAATGTCCAAAAAAATATGGAGTCGTGAAATTCACGTACAAAAAAAATGGGTAGCATGTGGTACAAGTTGCATTTATTCATAAATCTAGGAACTCAAAAGAATATGCAGTTGGTGGACACTTTGAATGACTTTGTATCTGAAACATAATATAGGGGCAATAACCCGTGCCCTGTACTTTAATGTCCAAAGAAATTTAAAGTCATGAAATTCACGTACAAAGAAAATGGGTAACATGTGGCACAAGTTGCAATTATTTATAAACTCAAGAATTCAAAAAACTACGCAATTGATAATCTCCTTAAATGGTCTTGTATGTGAAACAAAATATAGGAGCAATAACCTCCACATGTACTTTAATCTCCAAATTAATATAATGTCATGAAATTCACGTACAAAAAAAATGGGTAACATGTGGTACAAGTTGCAATTATTCATAAATTCAAAAACTCAAAAGAATATGGAATTGGTGGTCACCTTGAATGACCTTGTACGTGAAACAAAATATAAGAGCAATAACCTTGTCTTGTACTTTAATGCTGAAAAAAATATGAAGTTATGAAATTTATGTACAAAAAAAATGGGTAGCACGTGGTACTAGTTGCATTTATTCATAAACTCAAGAATCCAAAAAATATGCAATTGGAGGTCACCTTGAATGACCTTGTACATCAAACAAAATATAGGGGCAATACCCTTGCCATGTACTTTAATCTCCATAAAAACATAAAGTCATGAAATTCACGTACAAAAAAAATGGATAATATGTGGTACAAGTTGCAATTATTCAGAAACTCAGAAACTCAAAAGATTATGCAATTTGTGGTCACCTTGAATGACCTTGTAAGTGAAACAGAATATAGGGGCAATATCCCGTGCCCTATACTTTAATCTCTATAAAAATATAAAGTCATGAAATTCACTTTAAAAAAAAATGGGTAATATTTGGTACAAGTTGCAATTATTTATAAACTCAAGAATCCAAAAAAACATGCAATTGGATGTCACCTTGAATGACCTTGTACGTGAAACAAAATATTGGGGCAATAACCTTGCTGTGAACTTTAATGTCCAAAATAAAATAAAGTTATGAAATTCACGTACATAAAAAATAGGTAACATGTAGTACAAGTTGCAATTATTCATAAACTCAAGAATTCAAAAGAATATGCAATTGGTGGTCACCTTGAATGACCTTGTACGTGAAACAAAATATTGGGGCCATAACCTTGCCATATACTTCAATGTAAAAAAGAATATGAAGTCGTGAAATTCACGTACAAAAAAAATGGGTAGCATGTGGTACAAGTTGCATTTATTCATAAACTCAAGGACTCAAAAGAATATGCAATTGGTAGCCACCATGATTGACCTCGTACATGAAACAAAATATTGGGGCTATATCCTTGCCCTGTACTTTAATGTCCAAAAAAATATAAAGTCATGAAATTCACATTAAAAAGAAATGGGTAATTTGAAGAACAAGTTGCAATTATTCATAAACTCAAGAATCCAAAAAAATATGCAATTGGAGGTCACCTTCAATGACCTTGTACGTGAAACAAAATATTGGGGCAATACCCTTGCCATGTACTTTAATACTTTAATCTCCACAAAAACATAAAGTCATGAATTTCATGTACAAATAAAATGGATAACATGTAGTACAAGTTGCAATTATTCATAAACTCAAGAACTCAAAAGAATATGCAATTGGTGGCCACCTTGATTGACCTTGTACATGAAACAAAATATTGGGGCTATAACCTTGCCCTGGACTTTAATGTCGAAAAAAATATGAAGTCATGAAATTCACGTACCAAAAAAATGGGTAGCATGTGGTACAAGTTGCATTTATTCATAAACTCAAGGACTCAAAAGAATATGCAATTGGTGGTCACCTTGTATGACCTTGTATGTGAAACAGAATATAGGGGCTATAACCCGTGCCCTGTACTTTAGTGTCTAGAAAAATATAAAGTCATGAAATTCACGTACAAAGAAAATGAGTAACATGTGGTACAAGTTGCAATTATTTATTAACTAAAGAATCCAAAAAAATATGCAATTGGTGGTCACCTTGAATGACCTTGTACGTGAAATAAAATATCAAGGCTACATGTGCCGTGTCATTGGTCATAATCAGATTTAGACTAGTTGTTTTTTAAACCACCTTGGGTGAAGTTAATGTCTACCAAAGTGGCATTAAGGTTGGTGATGGCCCCACCTACTGGCTGTTATGGTACCCTAAGGCTGACATGCTTGGAATTTAAAAACCAAATGTGAAGACGTCAAGAAAATTATTTTCTGAATGGCCAACACATTATTGAAGGATTGTCCCTCACTGAAAATTCCGTTCTAATTTTTCAATCAAGTGGAACATAGTCCACCATCCATTTAGACCATAATGGGCTATTTTACCTTATATCAAGCTAAAAAAAACCAAAATGTTGCACATTTTCATATTTTTCATTGTGCACATACTACTTAACCCTTAAAAGGATAGATTAGTGATGGTGGAAATCATCCCTTTGGATACTATGGGAACCATTGGCTTCAAAAAATGCTAAGGCACTCATTGGAAGTCAAAGTACTATAGAAAACCTCCCCTTTTCACAACAAAATTCCAAGAATGAATAGTTACACTTCTATTGTACATACACTTCTATTGTACATACAAGGATTCTCTATAATTCATCAAACACAAAACATCCACAACATCATTTATGGGTTAACATGAAAATAGACTCCTAAGTTTTTTCATTTCATAAAGTGAAATGCCACAAAATTTTGATATTTTGAAACCAATTTCAAATTCGAATTCATCACATTGCTGCTCAGAATCTTGTGTTCATAGCATTGTCGCCTGGTATTGTACTGTACTACCTTACAAAATGGCCATCTTCCAGTGCCTGTAATCAAATTCTGAGCAGAAACAAGATGGTTTCATAGACCCTCCTAGAAGTTCTACCAAAATTAATATTACTGTTGGTGCAAGTATTAGGTCCCAACAGGATGCCAACAATAATCCCTGCTCGAAGTAGATGCGACATGCAAGGCTCACTTCAGTCGATTAAGCCTCTTTACATAATCTTCCATAGATGGACCATTCTCCCAAGGGGCAAATGCTCTTGCTAGTCTCTCAAAACATATCCTGGCTTCCTCCATCACTTCTGCCTGCATTTGCCCATCCCTGTGACGACGGTGACTATTGCGGGTATGGTGTGGTCGTGCGAATAGCACTCGATTCACATGCTCTTCAATCTCTAAATCATACACCTCCTCAAACACCTGTCACAAACGATGGGTTCATGCACATATCACTCCCTCCCTCGATCAAAGACAGGTCGTGTTACAATCACCAATCAGATCACGGACTCGCATATTCACACTAATGCTGCTGCCAGTCTGCTCACCTTCTGCAGCAGAGCAACTGATGTTATATGTGGGGAAGACGCTCGTGACACTAAGTTGATTGCCAGGATGCCACCATCCACGAGAGCTTCTCTAGCTGATCGTAAGAACAGCTCCTCCAAGAACTCCGCAGGCGGACAGCTCAACCCCTTACTACAATTTCGCACAAGAGTCAGCAATCAACTCAACTGATCATCACAGCTTCCGACATCCAGTCAAATCACACTATTCATAACCTCACAGAACAGTCCCGGATTAACTTTCTGAGATACCTCCATAAATCTCGCGCTTAGCCACTGTGCACTCCCTAGATCAGCTGTCTAGGTCAGCAACGTATTACCAACAGAACCGATCCTTTGTGAATAAATTACAACTAACAGCAAAGCCTACCTTGGATCCTCTGAGTCTGCATCAATTATTAGTATGTGCAACTTTTCGACCTCATTGCTGTTTCCACGATTTGGATCATAAATTTCACTTGAATGAAAGGGTTCCGCCACAACGTCAGTTTCAAGCAATACTTTCGAGTCAGCTTCGCGAGTCACTTTCATATTCGTGGACTTTCTAGATGACAGATCAAGTGTAGAAAGGTTTTGCTCCAACAAGTCGCTACGTGGAAAGGTGGGCATGCTTGAGTTCCGTCTTGCAATTCCGAAAACAGCTTCAATTCCATCACCAATGTAAAGCTGAGCAAGTAATCAACGAAGAAATCAGCAAGTTTTAACCATAATTGCAAAACGGAAAAAAGGTATTTTCTGCACTACAGGAGTTAATCCACATTCGACCATAATTTTATTTGAATTATACTGGAGGCAACCCACAGATCATAACCTCGTCTTCTCCGTGTCAATTTGATGAAAATAAAGCTTAAACGCAACAAAACGGAAGATTGTATTCCGAAGCATCGAATTGTTTAACTATCGGAACATATCACCTCAGTGTTAACTTAAGCTGCTACTGACTTATCAGAGAAGAGGTCATGAGGAGTAGCTCTAGAGGTAAACACTAGACTGCAGTGAAGGATCTATTGAATGCACCTGCATACGTTCGTTCTCCACAAATCCGAAGTGCCGCTTTGCCACATCACCCACTACTCCATCAAGCTCAATTACCTTCATGAAGTATTGACATCGAATTGAACTTTAGTGATGCAAACACACTTGGACGGAAACATCATGAAACAAACCAAGTTCATGCAGTTTGCAGGTGAGATAAAAGATCCGTAAGCTCGGGCATGCAAAAGAGCATACGAGTGCAGATACCTCATTTGCAGTATAACTGCTCTGGTCCCCACAAATTACAAAGGCAACATTATATGCTGCAAACTGAGATGCTTCAACAAACACATGGGACATCTTGGAAAGCTCACTGTTCACTAGCAATTAGACACTTACAGCGTCTTCAAATATAGAAACTTTTAGTCAATTGTCACTACAAGAGACTATTTAAGCACCTGAATTGTATCCACTGGGATATGGTTGTGTATAAACATGGGTAATAGTCCTGCTCCAAGCCCAACAATCATTGCTCTTCTCTGCACAACCCAAAATTCAACCAGCAGGGACCAATATTTTAAACCGAGAAAACATTTGTCCACACGCCAACCTAAAGGTATGACTCCAAGATCTGTGTTCCTCTAAGCATATCTTCTTGTGAAGATGAGGTGCAGACATATTGCGTACTTAGCAGGTAGAATAGCAAAAAAGATTGAGTCTGAACAGCAGAAAAGACGACTGAAGACATACCGGCTCCTTTGCAGATATCCACTCGTCCAACTTGTGAGCGATCAAAGACAGCCCAGAAATGATTCCTGCATGGTATTCACTCGCCAAGTAACTGAAATCTACCCTTAATTCATCGAAACCTACAATCATGTATACTTGGCATCAGTCCTCACATTACACTGGAGCTCCACTGACCAATATAAAGTTAGACAAGTCAACGTTAAATCAGTGACCTTCTCTGCGTCCTGGCTATTCTTAGAACCTGAAACAGAAATGCCATGACGTCTCTTCTAATGTATTTCACATTCATTTCGGAAATGCATAGTCAGACACTTGCACTCTTTCAAATTAAAATGTCGCCATAAAATCGTTGACAACGACTATTGAGGACATCAACTGATAGTATTACTTCCATATCTTTTCTCAATACCATACCCACCAAATTAACTGACTGAAAAACAATAAAATATGCAGAGTTGAACCCTGGGTTTTTTATGCACCTGTTCGAAAGCCCAAGGCGGAAACCTTGGCCTTATGCTTTTTCTTATTTCCACTATGTCGTCTCACAACATCAGTCCCATTCTTAGTTCGATCGCGCCCATTGCTGTACACCTTGAGGGATATCAAGAAAGCCTCTGACTGTATCAAATTAGGATTCCTCCGAAAAACAAGACGACGATAATGCTTTGACTTCGGCTCTTCGGCTCGGCTGGCAAATAATTCCTTGCATAGAACCACCACCTCTTCTACTTGTATTGTGCCAGTCATAGGGGACTCAATCTGCACCAGACTCGGTCCTTACTCTATGCATCAGGCAATCTTGCATGCATATAGGAGCAGCAGCGTAGATCAAGGCCATCCAATTGTGTATGCTGAATAAACGTCATCTCAGAAAACTTACCTCCTCCAATAGAATCCTCTGGCTTACAGCATCATTTGTAGTCATATAACTGACAAGAATCATGAGATTAGCTTAGGTTTAAACCTTGACTACACATTAAGAGACTGTCAGACTCAGAATTTATAAAAGTACTAATTGGTCCTTGAAAAGGGTTTTAACAACGTTACTCAACAACGTCAGCATACACTTACGGAATCGAATCCGAGTCTCGACAGTCCAAGGGTAAAAAGGGCTTAACCAAAGGCGACAACTTTTGCTGCACATAGAGCATCCAAGAAATAAATAATTCATTCATCACAGTGATATATGGATCAAATCAGCAATCGGCGTCATCTCTATCATATGCTCTGGGAAGGCAAGCAATGACAATTGAGTTCTTCAGTTCATACGAGTTCAAGTAAGAAAAAATATACCTTGATGTTGTCCATGTTGTCTGTCTGCTGAGCATCCAACGTGACCTAGAATCCAAACTAAACGCAAATTAGTAAATAAAATAGTTCATCATGAAATGTCAGTAAATATGAGAAAGCGACGATATGTAGGTATTACGACAATATTGTGACTACGCGAATGATGTTCTACCAGGATGAGGCGGCCTGCTTGTACAGTTTCTATGACCTGCCACTGTCCTTCTTCAGATGAAAATAGCCACTCATGTGCTCGGCTCTGTGAACGGCACCACATATTCATGTCAGGTATAGTCTTCACCACGTATTAAATTCTGCTAATTCATCTGTACCATACTCCAAGAAGTTCTGAACGAGGTTCTAAAAAGACCTTAGGTACTAAGAAAACACCACAACGTAGGGCAGGTGGCTCTGCATCAGGTTTAGCATCCAGAACAACTGCTGGATAATGTGCGGCCAGCTTTACGAATGTCCTCCGGCCTCGGAGGAGTTGGCCAAACACATCCGAAGGGTTGGTTAACCATCCTTTAGAACGGAGAGTGTTTTCCTCCTTGATTGAATCCACAACAAGATGCATCTGCAGATCAAGGAACAAATTACAGCAGATCCAAGAACAAACACAGGTCTAGTTCAAGATCCTGGTCGTCATCATCGACCACGAATATTTCTATATCCAGTACTAATTTACATTTCCACTAGACCCACCAGTCGATAGTAAAAATTAGGACCCGACAATACTACATTCAGAACGCGACCCACAAAGAAAGCAAAATACAAGCAAGGTTTAAAGAACTAAAATCAGGTCTGTTAGGACTCATTTCCAACATATTGAGAAAACGTGCATCCCACAGGGCATTCTAGCAAACATATATCTTCCTCGTCAGATGACTCATCCCCATAAATTTCAAGTTTTAAGTCATGAAGACTGCTAATGGAACTAAACCCAATTGGGAATTGCATTGTACACAGCAAAGATAGGACCTTTTCTGGAAGAAACACTATCTAGCACAATACTATTTCTGCACAGAACGAACCAGCTATTCCCACTACGATGACTTCATTAGCACTCTCCTGCAGTACAAAAAATGCTCAATTCAATCCTGACACTTTTCAATTGCTAGGGATTCTAATGGCTCCTTTTCTTCAGCAAAGAACGATGATGTTTTTCATTGCATACCTGAGTTCCAGTAGATGTATTCTTACTGTTTCCAAAGAAGCACTGCACTGGTGCTAAATCTTCTGTACTGATCTTTATAGCATAGAACAGGTATGGCTGTAACTGCGGATTAGAATTATTAGACAGGAGCAGAATTTTGTGTACATTGAGCAGCCAACCTTGCCTGAAAGTCATCAGCAGCAACCCTGGTTCCGTCACAATCCAAAAGACAAATACTCACTGTGAGTACTAAACATTTTGTAATAAGAACAAAAATGTATAATGTTGAGGTCGGAAAATAATGATGCCCACGTACCAGAAATACGCTAAAATATAAGGCCTATGAATAGATCAGAGTTTAATGCTTTGCCATTTACATGAGATGCAACAACAAGAACAGCATGTAAGTGTCTGAGAGGTGCATTTACAGAAATGCTCAGGGAAAGACAATATCATAAACAATATATGTGTGGTACTCAAGTCAAAATTGGGACAAAGGGATGAAAGGTACTCAAAATTTAGATGAACGGATTGAAATACTGAAGGCTGAAATTACATCATACATACCAAATAAATGCAGGACAACAACCACTAAAACAATTGATGAAACTAAATGCAAAGAATTGGTTGACCGTAACCTAAGACATTGCTCTGAGCCCCTGTCACGCATGCATACTTCCCACCTGGTCGAAGGACGCGTTTGACCTGCCCCAAATCCAAAACGACACCAACATCACTAAAAGTTTAGATGAGAATGACGGTATCTTTTGCCTAGATTCTCACCATGCGAGTGGTGCGCGACGTCAGGTGGACTGTAGAGACGTGCTCTTGCAGCAGCGGAGCCATTTTTCAACCTTCTACAGAACCAGGAGTCTTCTAAAGCATCAAGATAACTCTTGATAGTTTAAGAGACAGCATTTACGCGATCTTTAAATTTATCTTGATGTAGATCATTAAATTCAGAAAAATCATGCAAGTTTGGAGATAAATTAATGGCCACACGAAGTACAAACCTAATCACTTTGAAGAACAGGAAGGTAATGAGCAGGCACTAATCACTTTCTCTTGTACATATCACAAACTCTCAAAGCATATTCTCTTGAAGCGAATCCTTCTAATGACCATATATAATTGAAATCTGTATTCACTACAGTGTCATGACACTTGTGGATCAGAAATATTCAATGCGAGATGAAGCGCAATACAGATAAGGAACCAGAGTAGCACAAGCAATAGGTTTCAGGAAGCAATAAATTGCAGAGACGCACCACTCAAGACCACATACCTCAGAAAGATAGCTTCTGGCTGCCACAGAGCACTCAGTCGCATCTCCCATCAATGAGTCCAAACTGCCCTTATCTAGCACCACATCAAAACAGGCATCCACGAACTGCACCCACAAACATCATTCGGCAAGACCTCATAAGCATCACCGACAATGTTGGCACGATCCTACACATTTCCGATAATTCAAGATAGACGTCAACGCTTGTTTAGAAATTGTGTTGTTTGAAACCGTAAAACTCTAAATTGTGTTATTTCACTTAAATTCGACTAATTCTCTTCCAAAGGCTTTGTATGAAAAAAACTGGTGATAACGGTTGCAATTGCCAGTGCTTGAAGGTGACTATTAGAAAGCAAAGGGTTTAGTATCATAATCCTTAATCACAACGTGCTCATGATGACTCACAAACTGAAGTCCCAGAGACAGGCGAGGTGCACGTGCGTGCTTGGGTCCAAGATCAGTAAGTACAGGGGGACCATAACAAAGGGCTAAAATGTAGGAACCATGGTCGGAAACAAAAGCAATGAGACAAGAAGATCGTGTTGCAGCAAACCTGCAAGTGGGACATGTCCATCACTTGCCAACGCATGTGAGGACGAGAGCGCACATGTAAACGCAACATTTCCGCAATCACCACCTTCGAGAAATCCACGTTGATGATACTCTGCCACCCTGCATCATACATATGCGCCGAAAGCTCCGAATTGCCGCATCCTACCACTAAAATCGGCTCGGAATTGTGGTTTTGGGCATTCTTGGGCACCAGCATTGACAAGTATCCCTGCAAATCCGTCCAGTCACTATACCACTCTACAGCTCGCCCGTTTCGTGCCCGGAAAAATGAATCCCAGTAATGAACTTGTTCACCATCCTGGGTTTCACTGCTGGCAAGCTCCATCGAGTTCGACGTGAAAATGGCTGCAGTCTCACGGCGCTATCTCTTCTTTTCTCTCTTACCTTGTTTTTTCGAAGGTACTATTACACTAGTTAATTTAATAGTTAGTCGCTAGCATTATGACACTGCGGTTGTCACAATACTTCTTGACCTAAATTAGCAGAGAATAATTATATTTACAACAAGACTGTTGAACTTGTGCCGCCCACCCTCCCATTTGGATGTGAGGATCAGTCGAAATGAAGCCGCAAGGAGTTTTCGAGGTTTCTACTAGAGAAGATGATACTTCACGTGTAAACATGTGCTTACTGTTACTCTCTCAGCGAGACGAGATAATGACGTATGCCACCCAGACCCAATGACGAATTCAATCAGCATCTAACTTACACTTTCAAACAAATAAGTTATAGCTTGATGAAGAGGCGAGCAGAGGGCAGAGTACCTCAACGCCCCTCCCAAAAAGTGAACAGCCTAGCGACAAAGACGTCCAACCTATGAGGTAGGTAAGCACATCTAATTGCAACATGTTTTGATCTTGGACACCTAAAAAATGAACTTGAATGAACACTTCCATGACTCAAAACCACGACTACTTTTCAAAATCAACCAATTTGAGGTGAAGACTCTTTTGAAAGAACCAATGAGAGTTGAGACATTTTGTACTTCAAGGGTATTCAAGGTTCAATATAAATTATCTAATGTTTTCAGCTTAGAAAATTTACAAAATATTATTGGAATGTCAAAGAAGACCAAATTCTCTTGATTTGCATTTTTCTTGAGCTTTCTAATAATCTCATCAAATTTTTTTGATCATTTGCCCTTTCAAATAGCAAGATTAGAAAAAATATTTCTTTTAGATGTTGTTCTTGTAAACTCATTGACAAAAAGTTTCATCCAATTTTTTTCTATAAATTTAAGCTTGGGTTTCAAATTGCAAGGGACAAATATTTCTATTAATATCTAAAGTCACAAGTGTCTCCTAGGGGGACATTGAAGATTCAAGCAAGTTCTTGTAGTCTCAATTTTTAAAATGGTTTTTTCAAACCTTTTTTGAAGATAGAAAAATGCATTACCTTTATAGAAATATAATTTTTATTTCAATTGGTACCCAGGAATAAAAGTTATATGCTATATTTATCCAATTTTGGATTATGCAAAGTCTAAAATACACTACAAAACCCCCCTGTCCTAAATGATTGGGGGAAATGACTGAAACGTGACTATGTGGCCGGAACAACTAAAAAATGACTTGGAATTCCATAATTGCACCAATGAAAATGTTACAGTCATTTGCAAGTCATTTTTTAGAACCGCGAACGAGGGTGCACCCTTCGTAGACTTTCATCCACAATTTTCAGTTCTCCACGGGAATGACATTACATTGGAAACTGCGTGCAGGCAGTGGCAGAAGTGTCAGCCATTAAAGAGTGACTCGAAGTCACGAAATACTACTGCCCGTGTCTGCAGAATGACTTAGCAATGACTTTGGAATTTTGGTTGGGTAATGCTGCCCGCTATGGCGGACTTCGGGTAGAAATTAAAAAATGATGAGCACGTATGTAGTCTTGGGCTACTCCACCATGACTGACATGTGAGCACAGTTTTGAAAGTGCACGTCTAATACATTATAAACATTTGATAGGAACAAAGGTCACTAACAAAGATCAAGCACCACTAAAATTACGCCATTGTTTTGGCGTTTTACGGTACACGCTCCTAATTCCTAGGCGGGAGCTACTTCTCAAGATTTTCACTTGGGAGGCCAATAAGGTCAGAGATGTGAGAGATCTCCCCTTAGGAAAAGCAACGA
Source organism: Rhytidiadelphus loreus (assembly GCA_947034895.1). Classification (NCBI taxonomy): domain Eukaryota; kingdom Viridiplantae; phylum Streptophyta; class Bryopsida; order Hypnales; family Hylocomiaceae; genus Rhytidiadelphus; species Rhytidiadelphus loreus. The sequence continues at coordinate 63,620,756 of OX344763.1, read as the reverse complement.
AACAAACAATACAGATTCTGCTCTAGTAAGGTGTCGTATAACGATGACAGATGGCGATGTAGAATTTGAGCTTCTTCTAATTGCTCTCTGTACTTGTTCAAGGCTTCTTAGACATTCTTGAGGGACTCATGTTTCCTAATGTGAGGGTTCTAAGAGGACTCCCAATTTCACTCCTACAAACCAAATTCAGCCACGACTTGTCCATGACTTCTATATGACTAATTCACTACTACAATCATTTTGAAGTCATCTAGAAGTTATGAAGGACACGTTGAATTATATGGTGAGATTCCCACTAAAATTATGCCATTCCTTTGACGAACTTCATAAACAGGCTTCTTCAAAATTCTGTGCTAAAAAACTACTACTCTAATCACCAGTTCTCTAAATCGCAAGTATGGCAGTATATATGAGCACGGCGTGCATTAGGATGATACTAATATGCTGCCCGTGCTAACAAGTTCTCTTCCTCAGACAATTCTATGGTCCCAATTAAATTTACCATTTGGGTTGGAATTGGCAAGTTATGGGGAGCTCTCAGCCCTGCACTCTCCACTGTTGTGGTCATAAATGCATCGGCTGTGTCAACGACCTCTCGTCGTGCTCGTGCCTCTTTACGTAGCACAACTTTCCAACCTGGTCTTCCTGGAATGTCTGAAAAGAAAACTTGAGTAGCTTGGCTTGGGAAAATGAACGGTTCTGCCAAGCGAGGCAATTTGTGTCGAAAGTTCACTACAAGGAATCCAGACTCATCCTTCGTGTAGGTAGGGTTACCTCGATTGTCTTGACTTTTCACCCACTCACAACGCAGTAGAATTATCTTTGTAGTCAATGCACCATAATCCAGCTCAAGTACGTCTTGAAGTACTCCCACGTAGTTCACTGAGGATTCCTCAACATTTCCAACAGTCTTGTAGAACACAGACGCTACCCCACTGTTGTAACTCAACAAGTATCTGGTACTGTTATCCTCCACTCGAAAGTGGTTGCCAAATGCTATGACTCGTGAATACCTAGTAGCTCTCTAGGACGGCTTCTTGCTGAGGAGGAAGCGGTCCATATGTTCTGGGTTACTTAAATCCAAGTCCGAGGCTCCCACTGTGTGTTGCATCCAGTCAGCTAAGGATGGGGTTTCAGGGTTTGCTTGCGATTCAGTCCTCCACGTCCTGCCCAAGGCTCGAAAATACAATTAAACCCGCGAGCAGATGATCCGCCATGCAAAGAAGACCCAACAAGACGCACTGTTTAGACTTGAGGATTATTTCTCATCGTGCAGTGGAAGATATATGACTTCCACGTGATTGCAGAAGTCACTTCTGTGTCGATTATGAGTCACTCTACGTCTGCAAAACTTCAAAATGAAGATGCGATACCTAATGCGGAACTATGCATGATTCCACCTCAGACTGTCCCTAACGTACGCAAAGGAGTTCACAATTCTGTCACTGCATAGATGACAGTGTCACATGGAAGACTGACCGACTTAACTTACATGAATTCATCTTGCAAGGCCGCAGCATTGGAGAGCACATACTCGTGGGCCACATCTCTCAACTTGGAACTCATCACGTGCGGCCTTCCTGCCCCTTGTAAAACTTCCTCAGCATCTCCGTATTCTTCGTCTTCATCCCACACACGCCTCTGCGAGCCCGAGAAACTGTGTAGGTACTTTGTAATGAAGCCAATGCACTCGTCTTTCAAGTACCCCTCTACCATGCATGCCTCTGGTCGTGCCATGTTTCGAACGTGATTCTTCAGTACTTTCATGTATCGCTCCACGGGATACATCCACCTTGCACTCACTGGACCACACAAATCCAGCTCCTTCGCCAAATGATATGGGAGATGAGTCATTATGTCAAAAAAAGAAGGTAGAAATTCAATCTCCAAGAGGGCCATGCTCTCTACCACATCTGCTTCTAGAGCCGGAAAGTCTGCGGGATTCCATACCTTTGTGCCCAAGCGACGAAAGCCCCTGCACATTCTCATAATAGCCAGACGAGGTCCTCGTTCCATCAGATCACGAAGAGCTAGTGGCATGAGCTATTGCATCAGAATATGGTAATCATGCGACTTTAGGCCACCAAAATTCTTCTTGCGGAGACACTTGCCAAGGTCTGAGGAATACCCCGCGGGTGTTTTCAAATCCTCTATGCACTTTACGAACTTCTCAAACTCCTGCTCGGACAATACATAAGAGGCTCGTGGCTTCACCATCTTCCCTGCCTTACGTGGGTGTGGAACGAGCCACAGGTGCCTCCTGACATTGCGGCGCTGTAGGTCCCTCCGCACTTTGACTGTGTCCTTCTTCCCCAAAATGGATTTCAGAAAGTTCTTCACAAGATTCATTTCGTAGTGCATGAGGTCCAGCGTGTAGCGAATCAGAAGATATTGGCAACACAGACATCACCAACAAATTAGGTACAAGTCGAAGGTCACAACCTGGTTATATACTAGTAATTTAGTAGTCATTCTTCAGTCATATCCCTGTCATGGTAACTCGTACATGACTTGGGAGGAACTTACGAGTGACTGGAAAGTCACATACGAGTCCCCTTTAAGGCGTTCTGCTCAAAAAGGGCAGAAATTAGAGACACTTACCTTCCAATATGGCAATCTGAACAGAATGCTCAACCGCTTGATGCCATGAATTTTGGAGGGGTCCCCTACGGCACCCTCTCTGCTTCCAGCTGCTTTCCATGCCTCACACTATAGTACGTGCTGAATTTGTTCTTCCACAATGATAGCTCGGGGTTTTGAGCGGTATTCCATTAATCCATTGAACCGGTCCTTCATACCTTCTGATCTGTAAGGATGATCTTGAGGTAGCCATCAACGAGTTCCACTGTAAGTTTGCTTGGACAGTTCAGTAGAATGCTCAGCACCAAGGTCTTCACCACACCACAGACACGTTGCATACCCTTGATGAGATAATCCTCCAATGGTGCCATACCCCGGGAAGTCGTGTATAGTCCATAGCAACATGGCATGCAATTGAAAAGCCTTTTCACCTGCATCCTTAGTCATGTCATGGGTAGGGACCCCGGCCCAAAGCTCCAACAACTCTTCCACAAGCGGCTCTAAATATACGTCAAACACGTCACCTGTCACTGACTCCCTCCCTGGAATCAAGAGTGCCAACAAAATGAAAAACTTTTTTGTGCTCAACCAAGGTGGCAAGTTGTAGTTCAATTGCAACACTGGCCATGTTGACCATGATGTCCGATTCTGCTTGTAAGGGTTCACTCCGTCGGCTGCTAAGGCAAAGTGAACATTCCTAGGGTCCTGGGCAAAAGAGGGATCCACATTTTCCTCGAAATGCTGCCAAGCTTTGGAGTCGCAGGGATGCCTGACGAGGCCATCACCTCCGGCACGGTTGCTCCGATTCTCTACATGTCAAACCATGAGCTCTGAGATTTCTGGACTCATGAACATGCGCTGCAGCCTGAGAATGATGGGGAAGTGCCGCAGCACCTTCAATGGAAAACAATGCCGCTCCTCGTCCTGGTACCTGCGACCCCCACACATGGGACACCGTAGCTCTTGCTCATAGAGCCCTCGAAAAAGCACACAGCCTCGTTCACATGTGTGAATGGTATTATATGTCAAACCCAATTTCCTCGTCAAGGTGTGCGCGGCGTAGTAGTTTCGAGTCAACTTATTGTTCCTTGGTAGGAGATGAGAGTGCAAAATACTGAACAATTCGTTGGCACAATGGTTGCTTACACCATGCACAATGCACAAATTCATCAACAATACCGTAGCTGCGAGCTTGCTCGACGCAACTTCATCGTACAGAGGCTCCATGCACTCTTGCAACGCCTTGGCATCAAAGTTTCTGTCATTGTGAGATCCGTCAGTGCCTGCAGCTGGAGGCTGCTGGTCATCACTGCCAACTCCGTCAGTCCCTACGTAGGGAGGATGCTGCTCGTCACGATATTCCTCAGACTCCGCTACGTCACCGTTGAACACTTTTATGCACTCCTCGTGGATAGAGTCAGCTGTTGAAAACGCATTCCTCACTTCCTCTTGAACTCTTTCACCCAAAAATGGTAGAGCGTCCACTAGATGCAATGCCTGATTTAGCATGCCCACTGTGTCAACATCCGCATCTAGGCCGTCCATGCCTTCTGCTGCCTTTCGTTCCGGTTGCCAGAATTCATGCTCCCACTCTTCATTAGAGGAATCCCTTGTGCCTGGGCCTCTCCAAACGCGGCAATCTGCATGCCTTCCATGACGTACAAGGTGAGCATGAACGTTGTGCACGAGAAGTCTCTTACGACCCTTGCACTTCGTGCAAGGACAATGCAGCTTCTTCACATTGTACTCTCTGGCTCGTTGTAACTCCCTCAGCCAGAGGCGCTCATCTCTAAGTCTCTGTCTGCCATTGTCGGACAATGGAAGCCAAGCGAGAATCATCTTCAACGGGTTGGAAAATTTGTTACCACGTCATGCATAGAGTCGAAAACGGGAGGGTGATGGAGTAGAACCTCTGAAGGGTCGACCCTATGTGGACTTCCTTAGCCTCCAGCAGCGATACTTTCTATTTCTGATAAATGTGAGTCACAGTGCTGCCTTCAGCACTGACTTGCATCTCTAGTAACTCCTGAATGACTCCAAAAGTCACTGCATAGTCGAAAAAATACACAGGTAAATGACTGACATATGACTCAGGTGAATGAATTCAGTGTAAGACGTTTTACCTAACAAGCGATTGGTAATGGAGGCAGGGTAACAACGGACTCTATCCACAAACATGCAGAGACAAATTTGATGAAAGGCAATGAATGGAAAGTGACAGCATCATTGGCAAAATGCACATGTTCAGCATTACAAAGCAAGCATGGCCCTCGGTTGCAACGAGACGCATTGCAGTAGCCACACGAGGTGCCACACAACATACTATGCGTTGGGTACACTATAAGCCTCCTGAATGACATGAAAATAATTTGGTGGCGGCTCAACATACTTAGCCTCGTTACAATCTGAAACTTCAAATTTAACTATTGAAGGCCTGTGTACATGACTAGGAAGGCCACCGGTACATTCTCATAAGTAGTGACGGACCTTTCTCTGGAATTTTCTAAAGACAAGTTAAATGACTATTAAGTGACTTGCATTGTGCAATAGTTCCATAAAAGACACTTACCAGTCACTGATCTTCACGGTCGTGATTACTACTGTTAGAATCCCCAATTAATTGACGCGCCGCCGAACCACAACAACGCTCATCATGAGATAGCGTTGCATAACCCGTAGTAATCACCAATTCGCCTACTATCGCCACGGTAGCTCATTTCCTGCTTCCCAGATTGCGCTTCCGGCTTCGCCTCACTCTCTCTCTCGGACGACTACAAAGCAAGAAGAGTGGCCGCCCTCCAACGACAACAGTACTGAAGCGCCGGACCTCATCGGGTGGAAATTGATGGGAGATCACTGCCTTACGTGAAGCAAAGTGTGACGGCCGAGCGGTGAAAAGACTTGCAACGGACCATGGAAGCGTAGCCAGATAGTCCACCGCCAGAGAAGGGAGCTTACGAGTTGCTACGGGACCAAAACGTCCTCCGGGTGTAACAAATGGCGACTCCAGTTGAGGCAGCAAGAGCGGAGCTGTAAGTTTCCGACCCCTTCCCCTCAACAGAGCCAAATCATTTTATTCAAGTCAGTCCTTCACTTTCATGACTGGCGGAATTGTTCCTACTAGCGTTGGAATTAGAGCTCCACGGGTTTGACATCAGAGTGTGCTTATGCACGAGTCCAAGGACGCAAAGGACTCCTTAGTCAGCCTGCAGGTGAGCGCTTTAGCAGTTCTGTCCCTCCTTATACCTTGCACTTTTTTCGAAACACGAAGGCGGCGCAGTCGTAGGGTTTCCCACACCCAACGATGTGTCCCAAGGATTTGTTTGCCCATGAGAGAACCCCCGGAGTTGCATTGTATGACTATGGACTTGTCGGTGCCTCTGTCAGAGTCACATGGAAGTCACTTGTAAGTCCGTAAGTAGTCACTGGACAGGAACATTCTAGAACAAGGCAATCATATACCCTAAAACCGCCACGTAGGATCTGCCATGGTCGTCATCTTCCCTTGGAAATTGTGTCCTGTGTTTTAGGAAAACACTTGCCTGACTCCGCCTTGTCGCTCAGAGTATGTACACACCAGTGTGACGTGATTTGTCTCATAAGAGAGAACGTGTTGCTTAGAGTATGTACGCACCAGCGTGACGTGATTTGTCCCGTAAGAGTCCCTGTGGTTGCTTGTGTTTTAGTGCCGATTAATGCCGAGGCCGTGTTAAATTTTCTGGATGTTGGGGCAGGGATAGCGCTATTGCGAAGGCCCAAGGTGGTAAACTGCCTCCCACTTGCAACAAGAGAGGCGACGGAGTTGTGCGCAGGAGTTTACGACGGGAAGGTGTTCTAGTTAGGACAGCAAGGGAGGCAAGGGGAGCCGCATGATGAGGTCCGCCAAAGACTCGTCGTCGGAGGCGACAAAATTTGATGGCGATGCCATCGGTACAGGTATGAAGCACCTCGCCGTTCGTTGTAGACATGTTGAGCAGCAATCCGACAAGGGGAAACTGTCCTCTTTTTGCCGGTTTAGGGTTTAGGGTTTTTGTGTCATCAAGGGTTTAGTGTTTTAGGGTTCTGGGTTGGAAATTGCGAGATTCATCTTCCTATGACATTTGCATTGTCCTTGTTGCATACGCTGGCGTATTTTTTGAATCAATTTGGCAAGTTACAACTTCCTTGATAGGATCAGAGGAAGAGTTCATGGACTCTTCAGAAGACGACCTTGACCTCGAGGACGAAGAACCTCTGGTTGACAAGAGGACGAAGAGGAAGAAGACAACTTCGGTGCAATGTGCAGCAGGGCACATTGCACCACTAGGGCGTCCTCCTCCACCACTCGAATCCAGGCAGCCAAACCTCGCGTGGGTGCCGGGCCACTACATGCCAGTGCAGTCGCAATCCCAATCTACGTGGAGCTCAGGAGGTGTCCACTCAATCCCAAATGTGTGGGCTGGACAGAATGCAAATGCCCTTGAAGAAGACATTCCCGATTGCAGTGGTCGAAGGAAGCAAAAAGCTGATTACAATTTGGCAAGTCACCAATGTGCCATGTCGGGAGTGAAACCAAACTAAGTGTTTGTGTCACCGGGCGGCGAAGTGGATGCCACTTGCGAAGGGAAGAACGCCTGGGATGAAGCTTTGCGCTCCCTGGTCCCGAAATGCTTAGACATCAGTGTAGTGCACTAGTCCAAGCATGAGCCACATATGCTGCAGAAGCTCAAAGCTGCATTAGACAACGAATTCGAGTACTTGGGGCAGCCGCTGAGTATGGTGGGATTTAGATTGGCCGTGTCGAAGTACCTGAAGGCCGAAAGATGTCGCCTCAAGAGTCGATATTTGAGGGGATGTGATAGTCCTCCTCTGCATGTTGACAAACAGGAGTGGGACCGCCTGAAGGACTACTGGAGCACAGACAAGCAGAAAGACAAGTCCCGGAAGATGTCTGTTGCACGGCAGAGTGTGAAGAATCTGTCATTGGTGGGGAGGAGAGGCAAATCCGGTCGAGCGTCCTCGACGGTAAGTGTCCAATGTTCTTGTTCAGTCTTTTTTTTTCATCGTGAAATGCAAGCGTCTGTAGGGTCGAGGTTAGGCTTGCTGATTACTTTCCTTGGGCTTACAGTCCAAACCTAATGAGTACAAGTTCTTCGTATGCTGACAAGGAGGGGGGCCTGAAACAAGTGAGGGCATGATGGACGATGGCGAGGGGAGCCTTTCAACTGCACGGCCAAGACTAGTAAGCCCGGTGAGATACCCTTCCGGTTGTTTGGTGCACCCTCTGTGCTTGCATTTGCTCATTCTCCATCATTTGCACTGGCCACATTCTACCAATTCGTTTTGTAATGCCATTGCTTTGGCTGACTTCTCTTATTGCAGTTGGTTGACTGGGGGAACAGTGTACAAGGTGTTTTTAGTAGTCACTACAAGGGGCTACACTTGTGAAGCCTTGTTCTCTGAGAGTTCTTAGGCTATTTGATAAGAGTCTTCAGTTGGAAAAATTGCTTCTCACGCGAGTGGATGCTCGTGTTCCAAATGCAGGAGAATTGGCATAATTGAGAGTCAGTTGAAGCATGACCCACCATTGTGCTATGTTTTCGGATTCCCTTGCAGTTGCGTTGTTGTACGTACTCAGGCGCGGAGCAGTCAATCCGGAGTCATCTTTCAATCATTTTCGAGTCAACCAGTCACAAGAGAGTCATTTTTGAGTCATGGTGCTTAGAATTAGAAGTCTTCCGAGCATGGAGTGGGGGATTGAATTCCGTTCCTTATTTTCGTGGGCTGCCTTTTTTCTTCTAGTCATTTCACTGCACAATGGAGTTGTCCTTCCACGTCTCTACTTTGCACTTGGGGTAGGGTCTACATTGATCAGTGACCTATGCCATGAAAAATGAAGTCAGCTGTAAGGGATCTGTATTTGTGTGCGTCTTCGTGCCCGAAGACGTACACTCAAGATTTGCATTTTTTTTTGGTGGCGGTATAGTGTCACCCTAAACCGCAATTTCCACTTAGCTGCAGAATATTGGGAGTATGTGTGTTCAGTAACGCGTCTCCATGTTCCTCTTTCTTCTCTCGATTTTGACATGCCGCTTTCACATCATGAAGTTGCTCAGCCCAGTCCTCATAGTACACCGTGTATGGCAAAGTCTGGCATGACTTTCCATTGTCGATAGTTTTAGCTTAGTCGTTTCTTAGTCACGAGGATGCTGCCAGTCACATTTTGTGTCTTCACGGTGACTCGGGATGTTCTGACCTCATTATCATGTACGTGCCTGTGAATAGTTGGGGGGGACAGGTGATTCAAGTTGTTGGGAGGCCATGGACTTGTGGAGGAAGGACGTGGACGTGAAGATGGAGCAGTTCGTAGCAAATTCAACATCAACATCAAAGGCCATAGTAGAGCTGCGTTCAATGTTCTCCAGCTTCATGAAGAATTCATCACATGGGGATGAATGGAGCCCATCAGGAATTGAAGAGAGAAGAGGGAAGGGGGGCAAATCACGGAGGAGAGTTGCCAAGCAAGTGACCGCAGAGGCTGCTAACATCACCTTGTCTGATGACTATGAACTTCCGTTCACCCCATGTGAAGGCAAACGGGGGATCCCACCTGAAGCCACAGTGGTTGACCTTGAACACATTCCCAAAGAGTGGAAGGTGTCTGAACGGGTTGTCACTGACTCCCTCCCTGAGGATCTTCTGATCTATGAAACGCAGGTGGACCCGGTGGTATTGACGAAGGCGCCGTTGGAGTCCGCTGTGGAGTAGGTGTGTGAATGTCTGCCTCCAGCGTCAGCTCCTTCGGACAGAGTTTCACGTAAACCGCAGGAAACTGTGGAAATCAGTAAGCACAACTTGCCCGAAAGACGGGAAGACATCACAGCACCCGAGACTGAAGCGGGGGTGGGTGAGGACACCAAAACGGGAGAGTGGCGGCCAGGTACGCCTGATAGCTAAGGACCGGAACCGGCCTACAGTGGCGGCGTGGAAGGGCAAGCACATGAAGAAGACGGTGAGGCCCCACTCTCCACAAGTGAGGCACATGTGGGCACAGCGGAAGCGTCGGGTGCAATTGGGGAGAGGGTGAAGTCACAGGAACCAGCCATAGGAGCAGCATAGAAGAGGTCCCGTAAACCACCAAAGTTGCTGTTGAAGGTATTTACCCCGCCCGGCGTTTGTCCAGTGACGTCGAGTGAGATAAGACCTTCCGGAACTTCTAGACTCATGCCTCCATTTCGCGACTGTGGTCACTCTAAATTAATTATTTTCAACGTACATGGGACATTGTTGGATTGTAGTCGGTTATCTGAACAGAACCCGTACCCTGGAATTCGAAGTACTTGCAAAACTGCGCTTCGTAGAGTAGTATTTCGACCATGGTTGAAGACCTTTCTCTGTCGTTGCTTTAGCAATTACTGTGTGGGCTTTTGGGGTAGCGGCAGTTTGCTGCATATGGAGGACGTTTTGTCCGCAGTATTGGCCGATATGAACGGTTTACGGTACGCAACCCCCTTGTTTGCTTGGTCAAGTCAAATTATTGAGGGTTCGGACATGGCAAATGGCTGCCCAATGGACTGGGGTAAACAGTTAGAGGCAGTCTATGCAGCATGGCCTTGTTTTTGTGCAGCTAATACAGTGATAGTAGACAGTAAACATAGTAGGGTCCAGTGCAATCCAGAGGCTAATGTAATCATCAGTACCCCATTCTACGTGAAGTGGATTTGCTCATTGGCAGATGACAAGGAGTACCTCAAATGGTACCTGTGGCCATTGTTGGAGGCTTTGCATGGTTGCACAGACGTTGCTGAGTTTTGATCCAAATTCCCCGAAATTGTCAACGAATCCATGTCAGAAATGCTCCACAGACGCCGTGCTGGACATGCATATGAGTTTATGGACATTGTGGAAGGTGAGGGGATTAGCTGCCCCCGGGCTTGCACATGTAAAAGCGCCCCTCACCTTCCTTTGATCTTCTTTTCTGATGATCAATTCATACGTGTGCAGGTCAAGGGACAGTCGCAAGATGCCCGACCAAAGACTGCATCGGCGACAGTCAAGAAAGCTTCCCTTCAGTCCTTGAAATCAGTAAGTTCAGCCCTGTGACTAGTCGTGAATTGTGTAGTGTCCAGTGCATCATTTTGAATTTTTCATCATGTCCTAGTTACAACTTCTAAAACGCAGAAGTCCTTTTTAGCAACGGCTAAATGAGAAGTGTCTCGTTGTCACATTTCAGTCATCTCGTAGTCACATCTGAGTCATGTCCGAGACAGATGAGAGTCGGCCTACATTAAGACTGTATTTGGATCTTACTAGTTGAATGTATTATATGCATCGTGCATTGATGTATGTTTTTTTATCGGTGGCCTTCTCGCAGTATCGTGTCGGAGACGAAGTATTTCTTTTGAACCCAAGAGCGTCGAAGCAAAGAGTGGCAGTGGGTAGGATCAGTGGATTACCAGGCAAACACAAATACCACTATAACGACATCCCCGACTGTTGGTTCAAGGTGAACGTCCATGAGGTTCTGCAGGGTAAAGTGGCACTCATGTTTCCTAATTATGTGGCTGAGGCGGAAGTGGTTCAAGATGTGAAAGGATCATCTACCATATAGAACCAGAAGTACCTGAAGCTTACAATGTGAGGGGGCCTTCCACACTCTATTTTTGACGTTGCGTACATATAGGCTTGTAGTTCTATGTACAATCTTCCGTCAGGAATAGGTACTTTGAATGCATCATTTCTTTTGCGCCTAAGGCCTTTCTTTTATGTTTGACCCCTTTCCAATTGCATGTGTGGACTGTGCAATGCATGAGTTATGGGCATGTAGCCGTGTAGATGTCCAAGTCGTTTCCAATTTGAGTTACCAGATTTAGATTACAATGCAGAGGCAGCCCAGCATTGAATTCCATATGTGCAATGGATATGTAAGTGGGTGCTGATTGACAAAAACAAAGGTCACTAATTAAGGAGTTCACTAATTAATCAGCTAAAAAAAAGGCAGCGAACTTTGAAACGACTCTGAGGTGACTAGAAGCGAGGAGAGTAGGAATAACTCTATTCGAACTGCAGAATGACTCGTACCGTATCCAAATGACGACCCACAAATAACTAAAACGGAACTCGCAAATGACTCGTAATAAAAACGTGTGAACAGGGATATTAGTCACCACCTGAAGTGATTGCTAAATAACTCCACAGCGACTACCCAAAAAAGCCCCATTGCCACGTGTCAAATTCTGCTGAATTTTCCATATCCGCAGTATGACTCTTAAATAACTCACCGTAAACTTAGAAATGACTTCAAGAAATTTCCACGAAAACCATCCGGAGTACTTTCCGTGACTGCAGAATGACTTAGCAATAAATGCAAAGTGCTGACGTGTCAATCCATGAGATGGTCTCTAAATGACTCCATGGTGACTTCCACGTGACTCTGAACTTGTTGACGTCATGCTGCGTCACGAAAATTTTGGCTTGGAACGGGCAATTGCCCCCAATTTTGGTCCCCATTGCCCAAAAATCCCCTCTGACACTTCAGACCCTAACACCCGCTTTTTCATCCAAGTACATGGCCGTTGGTGATAATACCCGGAGTCATTTTTTAGTCATTACGTGGCCACAATGACTTGGAGCCCTGCAGTCATTTCCTAGTAAAAAATGTCCTAAATGACTCCTACGCAGTCATTTTGTAGTCACTTGCGAAGTCATTAGGACAGGGTTTTTTTGTAGTGATAAAATAACATGAATATAGAGTGCAAATAGATCTTGAAGTTTTGTTGAACATTTAATTTATGACCTTACACTAGAAGAAAAGTTTGTTGAAGAAAACACCTTCAAAATGCTAAAAACTCGTTTGTAGAAATGGTTTTTGCAAATAAGAAACCATCATCTAGTTTTTGTTGAAAACTGTGTTCACAGTAAGTTGAAAATGGCACGTTCTACAGTTGTATCTTGTGTTCATAAGAATTTTATGAATGTTAATAGGAACACTGTGTGTCCACAATGGCATTACTTGTGTGTAATTTTAGGAAATTTTTATTCCACATGGGACATGACATGGTGGTTTTTGTGGACTAGTTCATGCTCTGTAGAAAGGACATCTGTCACAATGTGAATGGTCACATGGACTTCTATGGATTCCGGTTGGCATGCCATGCGTCTTTGTTTTTTCATTTTAGTAAGTTCATAGGGAAATTATTTCTCTTGTTCCAAATGTGTGTTTTATGTTTTGCGAAGCAGTATATTGTTTGGGAGAACATGGACGTTCATACCTTGAATGTAACAATGCATTATAAAATAATACAATCGAATTTGGCACAATAAAAAATTATATTGGCTTACACATCATTTAACATGGACATCTTTTTATTGAAAGAAAGAGTGCCTCAAAAATGGATGTTTGCAAGAAGAAAACATAGTAACAAAAAACACCGTAATTTATGGAAATGTAAGCCCTTGTTTAGGTTTTAGGGCAAATGAACATAGATTTACAAAACCTTGTCTGCATATGAAAAAATTGCATATAGCATAATATAAACATACATTCTGTCACATGTGAACATGTTCTGCTAAACATAGTGATTTGCATCTACATGTGCAGTGAAGCATAACTTCAGAGAACAGAATCCCTAAAATGGAGCCTTCCATGTGCTGCCATTGTAAGCACTGGTTTTTGTACATTATTCTGCACATCAGCCTCTGTAATTAGAACTACTACCTATAAGCCCCCAATTTGTCACTTGGGACTCATAGTTTTATTTTTTTTAGTTTGTTGCATTTAAAGTCATAATATTATACAAAAAGCTTAAAAAAGAATATAGAACCAAAATAGGTATGTCACATGCCAATATAGCTTTTGGTCATAAATAGCCTTTTATCCTTATAACACCTCCTAAACTTGCTTGTACATAGGTTAGAACCACAAAGTAGTGGGAATCAATAGACTTGCAAGGAACTTATCCGAAATAGCCTAAAATTTAGTGCATGTGACCATGCTTGGCTAAATTGATCCCAAGAGAGATAGAGAGATCCTTACGTAAATCTTCAAAGATAGGTTTTAGTTTCCCCATCCCATCGACAAAATATTATGAACCCCAATTGTTAGCATAACAATTAGTGTAGAAAGTAGTCAACTTTGGTCCCCTAAAGATCACAATTAGAAAGGCAAACTTAAGAAATTAGCAAAAGATCCATTGCTTGGAAGGCACAATGGACCAACATTACGCACCCACTAGCATAGAAATAGAACCTGATTGTGTTTGCCTATTTACTAAGGGTGAGTAAATAAGCGCCCATATGATGGTGCGTTTGCCAAGAGTGAGGGTCTAAAATCCTGCCTTTTATATTTTTCTCATTGTAGGAGTTAGATTAGGATATCATCATAGATAGAGCAGAGGTGTTTAATTATAGTTGGGTAGTTAGTGATGAAGTTAATTAAAAATATTGTCTTAAGAAATAGTCACGAAAGGTAAATATTCGATTTGACAAAATTAGAGGTAATTTTGGTCTAAATACAAATCTTTTAGAAACAAATTTAATTAATTTAAAAAAATAAATTTGATTGATATTAATAAAAAAATAGATTTAGAAAAATGTTGATATTTAGATGGAGTTGACATCAGTTACCGTTAGATCCACATGATGCTAGCTGCTCACTAGCTCATCATCTAGAGTCCAAATAGATGGCAAGTTTAGGAAAGAGTGTTAATTATCTTAGAGACTAACAAGCAAGTCAATTGTGAAGGAAGACAAGCCAGAACCGTACCTTAAGCTCACACAGCTCGACTTCTACAATTGCTTGCGGTGCCGACTTCAAAAGTTATACTAGAATGACGAGGATAGATATAGCGACTCCAAGAATAACAAGGAGCTCCCAATGGAAGACCTGCTACTTGGCCCCATTCAATTGGGCATCTTTTTCGAGTATTGGGAACACTTGGCGCGACAGTACCTGTTTGACCCCAACCAATATATGTCTTTGATTCAGCAAGCCGTCAAGTTCGGAGTATTTGAAGTGTCAGAGGAGGAGATTGCCAAGTGCCTCTCATTCTATTGGACGGTTGTACTAGCCACGTGGAGGTTTGAGAACGCTTTCATCAAAAAATGCTTTGGTGCTAAGCATCTCTTCTACCCAACATTTTGGCCACTTACAACAATCCCCCACATTGACATTTGATAGGGGGCACCGAGCCCACTTGGTGATGACTCGGGCCAATATTTCTGCTATGACCAGCTAATGACTTAGACCGGTTCTTCGACAATCCCTACTTGCAGTTGGAAGACTTTTGTGCTTGGCTCAACGGAGTAAGCCACTTCACCTTGGATTGTTGTCGCGGCATCTCGACACTACTTACTCTAGCCATCCTAGACACAACAGGTCAACTCCGATACATTGCCGAATATGCCGCCGCTTGCGAGTCCTGTTAAGACACAAAGGACTTCAAAGTCTCCAATTTCCACCTACCTAAGGACGAGGCGATCCATCAACCTTGCTATCATCCCCTATACTACGTGTACCCTAGTTGTGGAAGACGGAGTCGTTCCAAACGACTCAAGGACGCGACCTTCTTCAACAATGCCACTTTGTAGGACCAACATTCATCGGCTACAACAACAATTGAGATCTTGCAAGCCTTGTACTTCTTTGAAGTACGACCGACTGCTTCAGAGATTGTAACTACTTTGATTTGCGTCGACTAAGTGATAGAGCCAACTTAGGACTATAGCCGGACCACTAGTTCGGCCGACTCTTACTTGTACCACTTTCATCCATATATGTGACCTTACTTGGCATATCTCCGAACCATCTGAATTAGATGCCACCAAAATCCGGTAGGATACTGCATCCTAAAGGAGGAAGGGGAAGCTCAACTCGGCCACTGCCACCAAGTTCACCTACCTCATCAATACACAAAAGAATTAGTTCCTCTGATTCTTTCACTATGAGGAAGTCTTGTTTTTTTGGACGAGTCCAAAAACATGGGTACGTGTTGTATGTGACATAACACGTGTCTACTGTGAATGTCTAGGAAAATCCATCGAAGTTGATGAGGCAAAAATATGAGGAAATCGAAGAAAACGTCGAAAACATCCCTTGTTTTTCGTAGAACACCATAGTCGACATGGTGATTTTTTTGACAAAATGGATGACAAGTGGCAACCACTTCAGCGCCACATGGGTGTGGATTGCCCGGTCATAATTTTTTTGACGTAGCCCATTGATGACGTGGAAAATAATGTGAAAATTTTGAAGAAATGACATGGCATATCGAAAATTCCATGTGGCATGTCTTGTTAACAATTTTTTACGGGCTTCTATACAGTAGACAACATTGACAATGACATTGTGTATAACAAGAAGACGTTTTGTACTACGTCACGAGGAGTGTGGAATTATTTCAGTGTCACATTTGTTTATCAAAAGTTGTGTTGTAGCATATGTTTAACGATTCAGTTGGTATGTTTGAAATGACATTCTTGTACCTGACGTGGACGTTAGTTCTGGAATGCTTTGGGGATTCCAGTCGCCTTCATAGAAGTCATCTCCGACAGTATTGTTGACCTCCACACATCTTGTACTTGGCATTAGTTGTGTTGGATACAACAGACAACCATACAGTTCACTAGTTCATCTAATGTTAAGCCATGTTCAAGAAAAACTTGCATCTTGGTAGTACACATGTCTTGGTGGTCATAACGATGCAAGTATGGACTCCTGAAAGTGCCTTCAAAAGTGCACATGCCACATTTCCATTGACATTATTCATGATATGTTGGAAAACATGCTTAGCAAATGCTTCTTGGACAGTGTTGTGCGGTGAGACAAGTTTGTACATGTTATAGCTGTCGGATTGTATACAAACATATACAAAATGGTATTATGTGTAGCATGTACAAGACATTCTGAAAATGTAGAATTCTATATCTAGATATGTCTCTATAAATAGAAAGTGCCTTCCCTAACATAAAACTTATATCCTCAATGATCGCTTAGAAGCAATACCCTGTGAATACGGCAAGGCTTATGTGCAATGACCAAGTGCACAGTCTTTATTCACAGAAAGGTTGAAAGGAAAGCGTTTATTGCAAAATGCAACATCCACACATACTACATGCTATTACAGTTTCAAGAAGAAGAAGCTCTAAAGCATACTTTGTATTCCATTGTGAGGAACATCAAAAGAGCACGTCATGACTATAGATTTATGGCACATAATGTAGTCATACCTCCACCAAATAGTTCAATGATCTCACTATGATAATGCACCTCATCCATCTGTTTCTTATATGTCGTTTTCTTGTGCTGAGAACATGGAGTCGTCGACAGTGGAAGTGGTCTTGTTGCTTGCAAAGCACATGCTTGCATCTTAAATTGTAGGTGCCACTTCAGAGTGTTTGCATGCACTGGAAGGATATATATGACACTATCATACAACAATTGTGTTGTCAAGTAGAAGTCGCTTTTATAGTCGTTCAAGTGAGAACCTACACGTACAAGGCACTACAGAAGTGAAATCGCTTTTCTGAACAACGTAATGGTAGCATAAGTGACATGTGCTTCTTTTTTCTTTTCAGATGTTGAATGCCTAGGTTGTCTATTCTGGCAGTTGAACACACTAGAAGAAAACTATGTTAAAATCCCTGAAAACACATCACCTTGTTTTTGTTAAGTTCTCGTTTCAAAACGCAGTGAAAATGCAAAAAAACGCAGAAAAAGCGTTTTTCTACGTTTTTACTGCATTTTGAAATGGGAACTTAACAAAAACAAGGTGACGTGTTTTTAGGGATTTTAACATAGTTTTCTTCTAGTGACAACTACCATTACTTCAGTAGATGCCCATGGCATCACAGTGATCACACTAATTGCCTTGCATTATGACGATTCAATAAGCAATGCAAGCAATAGCAATAACCGTATGCAATAGGTGTGACTTGCTTGAATCGGTACTTAGAAGAATTGAAGAATTGCACTATACCTGAACGATTGACTTATCTGAAAAAATGCTGACACAAAGTTTAAGAATGTCACACAACCAAAATAATGGATCTTCCATCCAGTACTGTGCTTCATTTAGGTTGTCTGTGAGTACATGTTCTGGAAATTATATTCTCTTTTTTGCTCCATGTAAAATCACCTGAAATCCATACCTTCACGCACTTCATAGCTATAACTATAGTCATACTAAGCTTTGAAATCAAATGAAGTCATTGTACAACTTACTTCAAAAAGTAGGTTTTATAAGCATGACCTAGCAAGAGCACTTCTTCTATGTCGTTAGTGACGTGGAAATGAGAAGCTGTCGTCCCACTTGCACCATGGTAAACGTAGCCATTTTGAAAAGAAAAACAATGGTATAGGTAGGAGTAGTAGAGACCAACCAACAACACCAAAGTGAACAGGGAATTCTTGTGTACAAGCAGTACATGATGAGTACCTACATCAAAAGAGAATGAGGACTGTCATGAGACGCAACACGTTTTCAAATTTCAAGAAGAAGATGTTGGTTGGAATGGGCACTTCGTCTTGGAAACTCTAATATTGGGCTGAAAATGTGACCATGGGATGAACCGATGTGCATGACATTATAGTAGTGCAGAAGTCAATGCTGTGACGACATAGATTAGCAAATTAAAGAAAACAGTGCAACAAAGAGAATGTCGTCTTCCCTCGTCATAATGAACTCAATGACCAAGAAATGGAAGAACAACAACTCCTCATGCACCATATGTACTGATAGTATTGCGATGAAATGCAGTGCTTTGATTTTCAGTTGAACTACATTCAACCCTTTCCTCACATGCGTAGAAATAGAATGCCAGAACCACTAGTATAGCATCCCTTTCAATTAGGTTTTTTAGTTCCTTGTCCTTACTTTGAATGACAAAAGGACTTCAATTATGTACAAAACATCACACTTTTGCATGAGACACGGAACTCATTCCTTGAAGAAGGTAACTCTGACGTCCACAACTTTTTGTTCTACAACTTTCTACATAACAAATCCGTGGGATTCATTGAAAAGTATTATACCTTTATATTATTGCCACTTTAATCCCACTTTTTCACTGAAACTATCAGTCGCATTGCTCCCATTTGGCATCACGCCTACGCTGGCTACTACCGTTTGTACATGAATAGCTCGATTAATATGGTCAATGTCTGACATAATACAAATTGTATCCTCATTTGGTTTGAAGGCTTTATATTGCATATAAGAACGTTAGCAATCCGCTTAGTCACCATAGCGTAAGCTATGATAGAGCATAGCTATAGCTATAGGCATTGCTCATTCCATTCAATGAACACAATGAACCTGCACAGAAAAGCACGTGTTTTAAAACAACTTTCCTTTACATTAGATAGCAATGACACTTTTGTAAACTGCGAGCATGTACATAAGGATATACACTGTGCCGATTATCATATACGTAGGACCTAGAAGCACACATGTTAGTTGTGCAAACTTACTATATGTCAATCCACTACAAGCACAGTCCGTGTTGGGTACCTCACGTTCTCTTTAAATTTTTCCCTTACAATCCTGCCTGAACATAGCAAAAATGAAAGCATTAGTAAAATGATTTCACTTGTAGAGGATAACAAAAGGCATTCACTTCAAACCTACGTTTCCCTTTGTATGGCAGATGATATGTCTACTAGAAGAAAACTGTGTTGGAATCCACAAAACCATGTGGGATGGTTTTGTTGAGTTCCTTGTTTCCAATGCTAATTTTTACGTTGGAATGTGTTGGACTGCAACACAGAAATGCATTCCAACACATTCCAATGCAAAAATCAACATTGAAAACGAGGAACTCAACAAAACCAGTCCCACATGGTTTTGTGGGTTCCAATGTAGTTTTTGATAGTTCCAATGCAGTTTTCTTCTAGTGGACTAAACACTTGAGCATATTGAAGAAGAGGAACGGTCGTGACATGAACCACTTGCAAGACAGTTATCAAACTTGTACATAATCATTGAGCCCATGCTTTGAATTCTATGGGGTTTGTCATTCATCACAAATGAAGAAAACTGTGTTAAAATCCCTGAAAACACGTCACCTTGTTTTTGTTAAGTTCCCATTTCAAAACGCAATGAAAACACAAAAAAACGCTTTTTCTGCATTTTTCTATGTTTTCACTGCGTTTTGAAACGGAAACTTAACAAAAACAAGGTGACGTGTTTTCAAGGATTTTAACACAGTTTTCTTTTAGTGTCCTCAACTACAAAGTACGATGTACCTGCACATTGCGGATACAAGGCTACAATCGTTACAAATCCTACAAAGTGCATGTACATTCAAAGAGGTCTTTCTACATATCTTGTACGTCGACATGAAATTATGAACGCTGAATTCTACCACCTTTCCCACTTTCTATGGAAGTGAACGCAAATTTCATTGATGACAAGTACTGCAGACTTCTGGAGTCTTGCACTGTTAGAATTTGGCATCCAGTAATGGTAAATTATGAGTATAAAAGTAGATATTGAAGTTGCCATATCAATTTTATAGAACTTCATGACATTGGGCATCCAGAACAAAATGCAACATCTTTACAGCAATGCTTGCTTTGTCATTGTCATGTCTATGATGAAAGCTCTTACCCTTTTGAAAAGTAGTGAGCACCGTTTTCTTCAAAGGCTGTAGTAGGTGGTTGCACCTGTTCCACTACTACATTACCACTTATCTCTACAGAGAACACGTCTACAAGTTCGACCTAGATGGAACAAAAGACGATAAAGCAACTTCTGGCATGCCGTGAACTCAAAGACTCATGAGTAGCATTACCACGCAAGGAAATGAACAAATTTGCAATCCAAAATGGACATACAAAATGAAGCTTATCTGATGCTAGTTTTCTCCTATTCATGACTACTTCTTAGCGTCAGTACTTTGACCATTGTTAGTCCTATTAAAAGCACATAAAAGATCATGACAGGATTCCATAATCAACGTACAAATTAAAGAGTAGGAGCATTAGAAAACTCTTACTCATGAAACATGATATTTGTAGACCCCATATTGTATACTGAAAGGGCTATCTTCGTATTCACAAAAACTGTACACCTCTTTTAGAACAACAGAGGTCACTTCCTACCGATACATTGGAATTCATGCAATGTGTAGACCAAACAAAGAGTTGTTACCACCACTGCCAACATGGACTTCACTTGTTGTCCTGCCATTTTTCTATTGAAACGTATAATACGCATGACATCCCTAACAGTAAACATGTTGCTTGTACTTGGACGACTGATTTTCATGAATACAAATGTTGGCATCTTGTATAGCACAAATGAAAGACATTAGGCTTTTCTGTTGAAATGGAATATATATTGTCAACAACGCTTTAGAATTGAACATGCAGTATTGCAGTATGGTACAAGTCTTGAAACCTGAGCGATGACTCTATCTACTTTCCATTCAATTCCTTGTGTAATAGCCATGTTTGAGGAAGTGACTATTACAATACTGTGTAATGTGTCTTTGAATGTGTGTAACTGAAGATAAATAATGGTACGTCCCACAAAATCGACCGAACTACCTTTTCCTTTGCTTTTTAAGGTCAACGTACAATTCATTAGCACAAGACCAAAGGAAACTTCCTAAAGACAACTACATATTTGTCCATTACTACATGAAGGCAATGACAACATCCATACAATTCACAATAACGACAAATTTGTTGAAACTATCAAGTTTAGAAAGTACTCCTATTACTAGAAGGGGAATGAGCGGAATGTGCTCAGTACATTTTGTGACATCCAATTCAATTCATCCTTGTTCATGGGCATCTTCAGCTCGCACAAGTAAAGCATACCATTCATTAACTTGTAGTTTAGAATGGAAGCTTTCTTTCCACTACAGTACAAACAACGTCACTCATGAATGGAACTTCCTTCATAAGTGCAAATAACACATACTGTCTACGGACATTTGTAGACATATATACAGTAATTGATAGAAAAGAATGGGGAGTACATCAACTTAGCTTTGTGGAAGTGCTCATTGATCACTAAAAGAAAACCAGAAGAAACTGCATTTTACTTCGTAGAAATTGCATTGTACTCAACAGAAAAGTATCATTTGGATTTTGTTGAGTTCTCCTTTTGTAATGCAAAATTCTGCGTTCCAACGGTTCAACACAGAATTTGACAAGTAAAATGCAGATTTTTGACAAGTAAAACACATAATTTTGTATTAGAATGCTATGGTTGACCGTAGCAAAATTGTTGATTGCGTTTTGAAATGGGAACTTAACAAAAACAAGGTGACGTGTTTTCAGGGATTCTAATACAGTTTTCTTCTAGTGTTGGTGTCGCACGACGGGGGGCCATTTCTGATTATCTAGCTCAACGTCCACCTCACAGATTTCGGAGTACAACCTACAAAAAGAATGGCTTGTCAAGCTGGAAAACAAAGTCGACACAATGTCACAAATGTAGAAGGACGCATGTTGGGAGGGCTCATGGACATGCACTATCTGTGTGCAACACTACCGCATTGTTCATGTAACACCAAAGCCTAAACGTGGAACTTGTACTATTTTGCAAGTATGGCACTATCAGCCTTCACATGCACTAATTACATGTGCGCCTCCTTACTACACTGAAGCAGCCTCCTATGTTCGCACGACGTTCACAACAAGTGTACACTAGAAGAAAACTGCATTAGAACCTACAAAACCATATGGGATTGGTTTTGTTGAGTTTCTCGTTTCCAATGCTGATTTTTGCGTTGGAATGTGTTGAAATACAACACATAAATGCATTTCAACACATTCCAATGCAAAAATTAGCATTAGAAACGAGGAACTCAATAAAACCAATCCTACATAGTTTTGTGGGTTCTAATATAGTTTTTGACAGTTCCAATGTAGTTTTCTTCTAGTGGTAGGAAGGTAGATGATATGATGCAATGGCAAGGACATATTTAGGAAATGCTTACTCTATTAAGGACTACTATGTGGAGACTAAAGTATAAGCCCCGATATTCTAAGGCACTAGAAGAAAACCAGAAGAAACTGTGTTTACTTCATAAAAACTACGTTGTACTCAACAGAAAAGTATCATCTAGATTTTGTTGAGGTCTCCCTTCATAACACAAAATTTTGCATTCTAATACAAAATTCTACGTTTTACTTGTCAAATTTTGTGTTGAATTGTTGGATCGCAGAATTTGGCATTACAAAGGGACACTAGAAGAAAATTGCCACTAGAAGAAAGATAGAAGAAACTATGTTTTACTTCACAGAAACTGCATTGAATTCAACAGTAAAGTATCATCTGGATTTTGTTGAGTTCTCCTTTTGTAATGCAAAATTCTGCGTTCCAACGGTTCAATACAGAATTTGATAAGTAAAATGCAGATTTTTGACAAGTAAAACGCAGAATTTTGTATTAGAGTGCAAAATTTTGTGTTACAAAGGGAGACCTCAACAAAATCTAGATGATATTTTTTTGTTGAGTACAACGCAGTTTCTATGAAGTAAAACACAATTTCTTCTAGCTTTCTTCTAGTGTGCGTTGGAACTGTCAAAAACTACGTTGGAACATGTCGCACGCGTAGTCTAGGCGTAGGTATCTTTAACACCACAAAAGCGTTAAGATGACATGAGTTATCGTCCCAGGGAATCCCGGATGTTGTCGCAATAGATACGTTTCCAAAACTACGGATCTACGCGGAAATGACAATCTGTTGTATGATCCGGCACAACACAAACACCAAATTCCGGATACATTGTCTTCCGGAATCAAATCCGGATCCGTCTTGATCTGGATCTCTACTTCCACTATCCGTCACACCGGTTTTTGGTACCTCTGTTTTACCCTCAGAGGGTCCTCACTTGCTCTTTCCGAGAGGTAGGGAACATCACCACTCAAGTAACACACATATCAACTCCTAAACAACAAACAACTATCCGTCCTCAAAGTTCTCAGTCCGGTACGGAGGAAAGATGGTCACCCTCACAACTTTCTGGGTGGCCACCCGGAAGGTAGGTCACGCAAAGATACACCCTCCCCCGCCCTTACTACAACGACACTCAACTATTTTCCGAATCAAGCTTTCGTCTATTTCTGAGGTTGGCAGACCTTCCGGTGGTTTGGGAATATTCCACTTGGCGGTTGCCGACTTCCGCACGGAACTACTCTCGAGTTCCGGACTAGCTCCCTGACCACTACCGGATCCCACCGGATCACTGTTCCAACAATGTAAAAGCACCGCGCACAGCTCCTCACTTGCATTCTAAACTCATCCACAAGACACCCTTAGCTTGGATCCGAATACCAACCAATCCGGATTTCTACCTTGCACACTCTCCCGGATACACCCACCCACAAGTAATTAAGACACGATACGCAAGATAATGATTCCCAAGGTGTTTATTCTTGGGTACTCAGATTGAATGACACAAAATGGAATGACAGGCCACAAGCCGGCCTGCCCTTAAAAACCAAAACAACACGACCAAAATGGTCCAAAGAAAAAGCGGCCAATGGCTAGCTGAAAATCCGGACAACAGCCAGTTGACCGTTCCGAGAAAAACAGAAAGCCGTTGACTCCTAGAATTCCGGAACTTCCTAAAATTCCGGATCAGCGGGTCCCACATCCGGAAAACCTGCGTCTGAAACAAAACACCAAAACTAACAAACCAACCGCACTAATAAGTCACCTGCCCTTCCGGGCCTTCTTCGCTGACGTTCCGCCTTTGGAATCCCGAGTTGCCGCTTTCTACCGGATCTGCTTCGGCGGGGTGGACTTCGTTGCGGATCGAGTCCTTGGCGGACCCGGACCCGGATCCGTCTCCGCATACTCAGAGTCGGAAGAGGAGTTGGTTACTACTTCCTCCTCTTCTGACTCCAAAACTTCTTGAGTTCCGGATCACTGGGAACCTTCCGCCTGGTGGCCTTCTTCTTCTCCAAATCTATGACCTCAATAGGCGTCGGAGGAGGAGGTCGGGGAGGTGTACGCTGTTGCATGTGTGTGAACTCCTCCGGGTGGATCCTAGCCGGATTCTGAATCTGACCCGGAATCTCTGTCATTGCAGTAACTTCTACAGAGGAAACCGAAAGAGGCGGGAAGAGATTTACCGAAGTGTTCCGTGGTGTCAGGACCGGATTTGGGATTCTTCTCCCATCCGTGATCTCCTTCTGTACCGAGGTTCTTCCGGGTGCGGGTGCTGTCTGGGTCGACGTTCGCGCTCCGAGGTTCAACTGAGTCGCCTCCGTGAACTCCTTTCCGGGTATTTCCGGAAATATGGAAGCGTCTAAACCCATGAGCGGATCGAAGTGGCCCACCAACTGGCGCATCTCCCTCAGTGCAATCTTGATCCGTGCCTCGAAGTCTACCAAGATCTTGACAACCTTGGTTCCAGTGATGTGACCTTCCCGGCTCATCTGGTTGTTCCAGAGTGCGGATCTGGTGATGACATCCGCCAATGGGTCGATGAGGTCCCTCAATTTCCGGACAAGCTCCGTCGCATCCGTTGCCCGTTTGTTGGCGGTGTTCATCTCCCCTTCCGCCCAAGTCGCACGATTTTGAAGATGATCCCGCTCAGCCTCCAGAGTCCGGATCCGGCCCTCCAGCAAGCGAACCATCTCCGGATCTGGTCTGCTGTTGATCGCTTTGACAATCTCTGTCTCGTCCGCTACCTTCAACGTCGCGTACACTATGAGGAAGCTTAGTTTTTTTGGACGATCCGAGGAACGTAGGTACATGTTGCGTTTGACATTAGGCATGTCTCCTGTGAATGCTTAGGAAAATCCGTCGAAGTGGACGAGGGAAAAACGCGAGGAAATCCAAAGAAACGTCACTTGTTTTCAGTAGAACACCACAGGAGACATGTTGAATTTTCTGGCGAAATGCTTGACACCTGGCAAACACGTCAGCGCCAGCTGGTCGTGGACTGCCCCCAAAATTATTTTGGCCGTAGCCCGCTACTGACATGGAAAATGATGTGCACGTTTTTAGGAAATGACGTGGCATAGATAGATTGTGACGTGGCCTGCCGTATGAGCAGTCGGTGACGGAGGTTTCCACAGCGAATAGCGTTTACATGGACGTTCAACCAGACCGGAAGATGTTTCGGAGTATGTCATCAGCAACAAGGGATCCATTCATATTGATGTTTTTTTAGGACAAGTCGTGCTGTATCAGATGTCTAACGAATGAATTGTAAGGTCGGCAGTCACATTCATGCAGGCGCTGCGGACGTCAATTTCTGACGGTTAAACGTGTTCTGGTCGCCTTCTTCGACATAGTTTGTGACATTAAAAGTCACTCTTACATGTTGTGCATTTGGCATGAGTTATGTCAAACCCAACATGCTCTCTTACAGTGCATACGTTTGGCATATGTTGAGCCCTGTTACGGAAATCCTTCCATCATGCTAGTGCACATGTCTGTGTCGACAAAAACCTTCTAGTATGGACTGATCATACTGCGTTCAGAGGCGTTGAGTGCACCGTGCTGTTCACATTTGTACGCACATGCTGTAGAACATGCTCAGTGAACGCCTGTTCTATATTGCTCAACGGCCTCATGCAGTCGTGCATGTCATACATGCCGGATTGTGCACACTCATGTACAAAATGCTCATGTTCTCACCGCATGGACGTCATTCTGGAAATATTGACATCTTCGTCTAAGTATGTTTCATACTAATAGAAAAATGGTGAGCGTAACAAGCAAGTTGTGAACATGCTACAGGAAATGTTCAAAGCATTGTTCTCTACATACGGGAGAATGTATGTCCAATGACCACAATGCAGACTCTCTGTTCACAGAAAGGAGAAGATTTATTGGAAAATGTTGCATGCACACTTACTGCAGCGCAGTAAACCTCGAAGAAGAACGAGCGGCGTCAAGCATACTTCCTATCTCATTCTCAGAAACGTGAAAGTAGCCCGTCCTCACAACAGAGTAATTGTATGTAATGCAGTATATACCTCCAACGCAGAGTTCACAAACCTTACAATGCAAGCAACCATCATGTGGCCATGTGTTGTATGTCTTCTCCATGCGCAGCTGACTTTATGGATTGGTCTACACTGGAGATGTCGTTGTTGCTTGCATAGCACATACTGGCATGTGAAATGGCGACTTGCGTCTTCAAACTGTTCGCTGCGACCACAAGTATATGACGCGACCATAGAGCAATTGCGTTCCACAGTGCAAGTCCTCGCCACTGCCCTCAAAGTTCGAACCTACAAAATGCACAACACAACTGAATCTTTTGTGCTGTACAAAGATACAACAGCATTGGTGACATGGCGCCCCTTCAAATTCGGTAGATGTAGAACGTCTTCCTGCTGTGCCATGGCATTTGCAAGAATTTAACAAGTAGTAAACATGCCAATGGCAATACAGTGATTGCCTTGCACTGAGAGAATTCAGTAAGCAATGCTAGCAGTACCTACAAGCGAATGTAGAAGGTGTGACATTGAAGAATCTGAAATTCAATAAAACGAAGAACTGCACTAATGCTGAACAAGTAACTAACTTGTACAAGTGCGTACATTAAGGTCACAGCCGGCCGCATTTCCGATTGGGTTAGACATCAACTGCTTTGCTTCGTTCACGTTGTTGGCCTGCACATTTTTTAAAAACTTTTGCGGAGGTTCAGTAAAAAGAAATAGGGATCGCTCCCTTTATAATCCTATTCAGCTCTGACATTCATGTACCTGCACTAGAAGAAAACTGTGTTGAAATCCTTGAAAACACGTCACCTAGATTTTGTTAAGTTCCCGTTTCAAAACGCAATCGAAACGCAGAAAAAGCGTTTTTCTGCGTTTTTCTGCGTTTTTCTGCGTTTTGAAACGGGAACTTAACAAAATCTAGGTGACGTATTTTCAGGGATTTGAACAGAGTTTTCTTCTAGTGCTGATAATGCAACTAACGTCGGCAACTGCATGTCCACAGCATGACCCCGCTGAAGCAACAACAAGCCTCCTCGTGGACGTCGAAATGACAGCATGTCATTGCAGATGCAGCACGGTCACTGCCACCATTCGTAGAAGAGAAGTAGGACTACAGCTGATAAGAGTACAGTCCGCCAAGCACCAGCAAGATTACAATTGCACTTCTTGGATAGAAGTAGTGTATGATGAGAACCTACATCAGTAGAACATGAAGACCGTCAACAAACGCATTGCGTGATTTTGTCTAGTTAGCACACGAATACATTGCTACACATGCCCACTTCCTATTCTGGGAAAAGAAGTTGTATGATAGGCTCATGGCGGGAGCAAGCAATGCGCATCAAAGTACAAATTTGAAAATGTGGGTGGCACGAGTATGTACATTAGGTGAGCAGTGCACAAACCTGAGTGCCATTTCTTCTGCTCAGCATTACCTCCGTCACGAAGAAGTGCATGAATGGCAACTCCTGAACATGTGGACAAACAATATCTCCATGAATACCAATGCAAAGACCTTCATTTAGACAATATCTTACTGTCTCAGTGCATACGTGACACTAGTAGCGTGAACATGGCATCTTCACAAAGCTCAAAGTCGATTTTCTTGTCACCTCGTGTTTGTATGTATGAGAGTAGGAGCATCAGTTGCCGACAGTACATGACAACCATATATGAAGCACGGCATTCATGTTCCAGGCAAAGTGGACATGAGCTGTAGATGTTCGTGCTGTCCAAGTTCTTTGACGAGGAGCTCGTTGCCTACATAGAAAGCAATTGCAGCTTCGTTTCATTGCCACTACAGAACTGCTTTTTCGCAGCAATTGTTTGTATCATTGGTCCCATTCCGCCGCGCCAGTCTGTTGTGCACGTACGGTTGTTTCAAAATGAAATTCCAGTACAAGGTCAATGTATCGCATACTGGACATTGTGCACTTCTAGGTACTTGAATGAAAATATTGCATGTACGACTGTTCGGAATCCTGTCTGTGACAAGTGCATTAGGTATACAGCAACATACGTATAGCTACCGGCGTTTCGTATTCCTTCTCATGAGCATATTCATCATGTGTACAGACACGCATTTGACAGAACAAGTGGTCATTGCATCTACCACAAACGAAGCTTACATGAAGCATGTACATGTTCAGGACACTATCCACTGGGGTCGTTACCATGGACAGACGGCATCGTCGCATGCATGTACAGCGTCCGACTGTGCAGTTTATCATTCCTCTGGAAGCAAAGAGCATGCCTCCAAACGGCGCTCCTCTGAAACTGTAACCCTGCAAATACTGTTCGACCATATGAAGCTTTGAAGCAAGACTACAATGGTAGTAGTCGCAGCTGCTGATGACAGTCATGTACTGTATGTTACTGTTAGTTTTTCTTTCGTACAGTATCTTTGTCACTACATCACTGTATTCTCAGATGAAATTGTTGTTGAAGTGAACCCCTTCCGAGAGACTCGCAACAGACCATGGAGCCCCTACTGGCGACTCATTCTGTGACCTTAGTCCATTGTGTGGCCTTTTGAACTACTAAGGCAAAGTACTAGCCCATTTAGGATAGAAGCCACCAATCTCTACAAATTCTAGTAACTACACATGCATTAGAAGAGCTCTGCAAACATACTTGCTGCGTGGCCATGAGGTAGGAAATTTTCCGTGTGAGTCTAAAGTGCCATGTTTTGTAGAAGCGCATATACTTATACAATACAACTAGTAATGCAAAATCATGCACTCCTGCTTTCGTGGGATCTGCCGTGCAGGACTTGCATAAGATGAGTACAGCAGTGATCACTGCAGTTGCCTACTCCAAACATGCACACTTTCAGAAGACTGGGCATGCACAACAGAACACAACATCGACAGAAGAACAAGTGTTTCGTCATTGTCATATCTCAGATGACAGTTCTTACCATTTTCGGAAATTGTGTGCACTGTGCTGTTCACATGTTGTAGCACTTGCCGACAGCTTCTGCTGCTACCTACAGTTGCCGTCATGGCCTGCATTGAACATTGGTACTGTAAGTGCCAATGTTAGGAAAGAAAAAACGTCCACAGAAGTTATAGCATGCTGCGAATTAAATGATTGCTAACTAGCATGACCAAGCAAGGAACTGAAGTTTAGGTCAATTTTCTATGGCTACATAGAACAAAGCTAACATGATGTGTACTTCATCATGCGGATTACTAGTTCTGCTCGTCAGCATGGTCACGCTCCGAACACTGTAAGGCATACGAAAAACGCCTTCGACGTCATAACGGCGTCTCCTATTGCACGCACTTGCATGAATAACATGATAGCATGGCCCGCCATCAAATACGGAAACACAGAGCAGACAGTGTTTACTGAAAGCCTTCTCTTAGTATTCTTGAATAAACGACAGCTCGTCTTGCAGAACAAATGTGACTCCCCACCAAAAGATGGAAATAACTGCAATATAAAGAAAGAAAAAGAGCATGCTATAACCTGTACCCACACGGCCATCACTTCTTCTGTGCACTTCTTTCTGTTCACATGCCTCATACAATGGACACAATTAAGCGCTTTCACTTTCCTCATACTTAGAAGATTCCCCTCCGTGTACAAGCATGTCCGTAGGTAGTACACTGGAGAAGACGTTCACCTTCGTATATCGCATGCAAGTCAATCGGTATTTCATTCCATTCAAATGGAAGTTGCTCTGCTGGCAAGGTTCTGCAATTGAACATGCAGAAGTCTCTGCATACGACTACAGAGTCTGCCTTTTTCCCAGCGACTTCCAACGGGCATAGCCACGGCTGCGCAGGTGCATGTGGCAAGACTGTCTTCCAATCTCTGAGGTCAAACAGTAGGACATTTCGCGCGCACAAGAAGGAGCAAACCGCATTTGCAAACGCCTTCTTCGAATGGCAGTGAATCGTCCTCAGACGGACTCATACTCCAGCATACACCTACATTACTGTCCTGCGCGCTATACATGAGAACATTGCCAGCATGCATGCACTTTAGAATAACTACAACGTTGTGCACGCCCTGAAGTTGAAGACGTAATGAAACTAGTGGAAAGGACACGAAAATAACTTCCTCACCTTATTGCGGAACGTCCACTGCAGAGATGTCCATCTTCTGAGCCGGGCATCTTGTAACCACACATGCATAGTTTGCCATTCCGTACTTACTGCTTCAGAATAGAAGCTATCACTGCAATGTGTTGCCGACACTCCTAATGATACCCGGAACTCCCTTGAGCACTACAGACAGTATGCTCCGGCTGCAAATATCTCGCAACAGTGACATAGTCATTCATTACAAACAATGGCAATGACATGACCGAAGCGTCAGCTACAGGTTCAGCCATGTCGTCCTCCTCTTCCATTTGTTCAAGTCAGTCGGGCGCTTCCGTGGTTTTTGCTCTGGGAATGTCAGATAAAGGCACCGCAAAGTCAGTACGATGGCATACTTCTGGTCCTTCCTTACTTGACAACAACTCAACAACGTAGTTGCCTTCATGCAAGATGCACAGAAGACTGCATTACACAGTTCTCCAAATGCCGTGGGATGATCTTGTAAAGCGTCTAATTTTCACAGACACTATGTAGAGTCACCTGAACACTTGAACTGAATTCAGTGTGCTCTGGCTCCATTCTCTGTGTATGTTGACAGCTGTGTTCCATGACGCCTCAGAAACGCACAAGTCACGACACATCATGCAATCCGGTACGAGTACTTCTAGTAGTCATTGTCTACAGTACTACTGCAAGGCTACCAGTTTCCCAGGTTATGTTTTCAGACGTACCAATACATTACTGATAACTCCGATATACTGGTATATGAACATGAAGCACTGCACGTACTGCACCACAAACTGGACATTCCATTTCAGTCATGCTGAACATTATTAGAGAGGTGCACAAGAGCATGGCCAACACATCAGAAATGCAATAGTAGCACTACCTGCTATTTTACTGTAGAATTGCCGTTACTAATCAACTGTTTAAGTTTATGGAAGTACAACAATACCATAAGAACCGTGTCAACGTTGACAAACTTGCGCAACAAGAAAAATGAATCCTACTGCCTTCACTATATACATGGATGCACAAAACTGCTGGCTACGATAAGTCCCTTTTCACAATCCGCCTATACACTGTACATGTACTTAGGGCAGTGCTACATCCAAAATATGTAGGCAGACAAGAGGCACACAACAGTTTGTTGGCTGATGAAGCAGATGACATGGCATTCTCGTAAAACTTCCATGCCAATGGAATGCTGATAGCACAAGGCAGCGTCGTTGTCGTCAGCATGTCTGCTCAGCTTCTGCACACAATGCCAAACAGAAATGGCATGTAGTCATTTACTTCCTCTTTGACACGTCCGCTTTGTTACCTGCAAGAGTCTGCAATTCCCAAAAAAAGTAATTAGTGCTGCGACTTCTATTGAGGAGAAGCTACGCGTTGCAGTGAGTATGTAGTGAATACTACTTGTACGACTGTGTGCTGAACAGCAGTTGCAGTGCACAGGCGGCACATATGGACATGCGGCGGCACAATGAGGAACATGTAGACGTCGTGGACCTTGGGTGCGATGTCACAGGATTTGAATGATGTTTGTCCTTTCACAGCGATGGACTTCGGACTTCTAAATGTTGGAGGCGACTTTGCAGGAGCCCCCTTCGGTTGAGTCCTTCCTGTGCGCCTCACTTGCAACGTCGGATCCGGTGTGCCTCGCATTCCTGGGTTGTCCTACATGTGCAACAGTCCGTTAGAGGTACCCTGCTCATGTACTGGTCCTCACATTCGCATGGGCAAAAAGGGTCCTGACATAACCTTTTGAGAACCGCATGTACAAACACAGACGGTACGTTGAGTGCTACATGCGTATCGGCTACAACACTATGTTGCACATGACATGGATTCAAATGTGACAAGGACAAAAACTGGTGAAGCTACAGACAATCTGCAGAAAGAAAGACAAGGAAGGATGCCGCAGTACAGTCCAGTGTCTTAGAAGACGTAGCGCAGGCCGTCCTACACTTGCACTCTCACAAGCAAGTATGTGAAGTTCTAGAAGCTCATGATTCCGGACATTAGAGCAAGCATGCCACAACTTTTTCAACCTGGACTGCTCTTTGACACTAATTTCCAAACGCTTAAGTGAATACTTTGACACGGCGCTTTTCCTCACCTTTGTGTACATGCTACTATCTTCTGCACAGGCTTGTAATTCAATGGATTTGGCTGTGCCAATGTCATCGGGAAGCGCATACACATCCACCTCTTGGACGACATCATGTTTTGCATTTTCCAATACTGTAGGCTCTACGGAGTTTTCGATTTCGTGAGGACAGTTCACAGCACCTACAGTTGCACCGTCTATGACCTCCGTCACTGTAGTGACCGGTAGCACGTCCACTGATTCAGCAACTGCACTTGCAGAAATGTGAACTACTGCTGTGCCGTCTTGAACTTCGTCGTCGCCGCCGCTTTCCAGAAGCGCTGTCATTTCAGCTTGTGTAAAGGCAGCGCATTCTTTAGAAGCCACTACTCCATCATCAGCGGTCTCCAAGAGGGAAGGTTGCAGCAACTCTGGGACACCTTTGCTTGCACTAGCACGATTACTGTGCACCACATCCATGAGTAAAGCCTCCAACCGCTGTTGGGATGCATCAATTTTGGACTGGTGCAGTGCCATTGATAGCTCGATGGCGTTCAATCGATTGCGCACGTCATCAAGATCTGTCGTCACATCAGTAGGACGTCTTCTTTTCTCCTCCTGCTGCCGAGTGAATTCAATGGCAACCGCGCTCTCCACTTCGTCTGGATGTGGAGGATGCTTCTTTGACAATGTCTGCAAACAGCAAGCATGGGGCTATTACACAAGGGCACAGCGTCGACACATGTAAACGTACTATAGCAAACATATGGGAGTCCAAGCATGCGTTCAATGTGGAGTGACTGTCGTCTTCATTGAGAAGGCCGTTTTCTGCACTGTGAATAGCACATCCAACAGCTTGTAGCCTTGTACCATGTGCACATAACGTCAGATGTTCATGAAAGAAGCTCACCAGCTGCACAAGCATGTCCCTCTCAATGTTCTGCAGTTGTGTAGTCCTCGACACCTTACTTTTCGAAATTGAGCGCATGTGCTCCGACAACTGCTTGGATTCCTCTGTTTTCCGCTTGGCGCAAAGAACATTCCATTGCTGGAGGTCGACGTCAGCAGGTCTTTTTTTCTCGGCATCTATGAGCTAGTTCAGCTTCCATCGAGCGTGAATCAAGGCCTTGGTAATCAAGGGTGCCAACCAGTGGTCGCTAATCTTCTTCGACGGGCCGATGAGACGCCACTCTACAAACATAAGTGTTGGTCATGTGAAAACAAATTCTACTTTTGTATTGACTCATTCGTACTTATACTTTGCAACGCCTGAACGAGCAAAGTGATGAACATGTTGACAACGTTTTTGACGGGAATAATGACAATAAAATACGGTGCATACTGTCCTCCTCAGTGCACTGGAAGAAAGTGTTGCTGTACATGAGAGCTCACACGCCCAGACTGTACAGTGCAAAACAACAGCGACTACACTTGTATGACATGTTCGACGTCAGGAAGAGAAGAAGGGCGTGCATACCTGCATACAGCCTTTCGTATAGACGTTTGCGGTCCTGCTTCTCTTGCTGTTCCCAACCCATGGTGACATCCAAATCGGCGGCAAACAAGCGGACATCCTCACGCAAAGTCTTCATCATCTTCCCGTGTGGGAAGCCTATGTCGTCTACCAGAATCGGTTTCTTGATGACCTTCCCACCCACGTCCATCAGCTGTTGCACGGGGACCTCTGCTTTTCCGTCGTCATCACTTGTATTCTCATTGTCTTGGTCCGTTTCATCTGCACTCCCAGACGGCAGGCTGCACATACACACGCATTGTTTCAGAATTACGTTTCCCATATTCAAACGCTGTTGCGCTTGTCCCTTCACGGTATTCTGAAACTTCTGTGCACATGAGATACATGCCGATTGGTGCACCCGCGTGCATGAGTGCAACGTGGACGGCCCCCCTTTCAAATTGCAGGAGGACTGTACTCCCGTCTCCGACAACGTCCGCGTCTATAGTGGAGGACAGGACGTTCATGTCCTCCGTGACGTCCATTGCAGTGGCCATGATGTTTAGCGAAACGTCCACAGGAACGACCTTGATGTTCAACGCAACATGTAAACGGATAGACAAGGTACTCTTATTCCATGACTGTAATCATCTGCACTACCCATATTCACATGGCCGACTTGAGAAAAAGAAGGACGTCGTTGCAAACACTGACGACAACATAGTGCCGCACCACAAAAATGCAGGTATGACAGGGAATATGTATAAGGCTCGGTGAAGGTCATGGCATTCACCTCTCACTTTCGGCTATGGTGCGACCTTCATGCCTTCGCAACGCAGACCGCTCATCTTCTGAAGAAGATCGCTCCTCCACTACCATAGCCTTCCTCTTCTTCGTGCGTGCCGTCGAAGAAGATGGCTTGCCCTTTCCCTTGCGGTGGCCAATACTCAGCGCCTGCTTATCGTGTGCTCTCTTGCTGCGCACTTCGCCCACCATACGCATGTGTGCCTCCCTAGGGTTCACTTCGAAGTCCTCATTCTCTCTGTCAGTGCTTCTTTGGGCACGTGCTTGGGAACTAAGTTCTGTGCGCTTCATCTGTGTTGCATGACGGGGGGCCATTTCTGACAGCGTAGACGTACGCCCGCACAAATTTCGAAATGATACCTACACAAAAAATCGCACACGAACGTGTAAAACAAACTGAGGACGACATTAAAACATTTGAGTGTACAAAGTACTATGATCAATGCCGCATGCCGTTAGTAGTCGAGGACATGTAGTCCCACTGTACATGAGGACGGCCTCAAACATGCAGCACGACACATTCAGTGTCGGCCTACTCATACTGCGGAAGAGTGCCGACCTAGGCACTAGCATACAAAAACTGGTAGTGCACCTAACGAATATAGAAAAGCGGAAGAGATAGTGCCCGCAGTGTTGATGACAAGCACACGGCGCCAAATGACATGGTGCAGTGCACACGATGTACTGTTCCAGCAATTGTTGTAGTACGAATTCGTCTCTAGATAATGGAGTACCGCCCCTACGATTCCCAACTTCCATCAAGTATAAGAAGTAATATTCTGAAGAGCAATTGTAGGTATGGACTACATATTCGGTAGAATGTGAGTCCGAATTCTTGCATCCTGGTGACCTGGTCACAAAGACGGGGATACGACGGAGTCTGCGGAGAGGAGAACTGAACCTGTGGTGATTGACGCTGACGTGCCGAAGAGCTCGAGGCCAATGTTCTGCACTTCCCAGCGCTCATGTCCTGCATACAAGTGGGAAAACAATTGCAAACAGAATTGGCATGAGAAAGTGTGTTCTGAACAACATACGTACCCGACGTTGTGTCCAGCCATATATGAAGGCAGGAACCCTATGGTTGTGGGTCTCCTATAAATGCTGGCCCTATCACCGTGCTTCCCTGGATAGTGCGGGCTATGGCGCCACCATGAACTTAATTGGGATGCCCACATTGTGACCCACAAATACATGCAGAGCATACATTGGAATCAGTACAACAGAGTGAAGAAAATATTGAAAGCATTCAAATGTTAAGGAATGCGTGTTAGGGTTGTGAAGTTGCACTTACCGTACACATCGGAGTGGCGGCGCAGTGAATTTCCATTGGCGACGAAGGAGCCTGTCGTTCGATCGGCAGCAGAACTAGTCGTGCAGCATCCGAAGTGCCGAACCAAATTGCGCTGGATGGAATTGCAGACGCGGTGGATGTGAACGACGCAATTTGTTGGACAAAGTTGTCAAACACACGGAGTGCAGCGTCCGTGACGCACGTATCAGTTGGTGCTGCTAGCGGTAAGCCTTTCGGGAAGGATCTCACTAGATTTCCGTCATGCATTCCTGCATTAGCAACCATTGCAAGATAGCAGCACTGATGTGAAGAAAGCTACGTGCGCAGACGTTGTGCTGTAGTGCACACACGAATAGGTGCAGGCTGCCTTGTTACTGTAGTACGTGCAGTAGTGGACACGTGCTTCGATGACAAACTGCGCAACGGAGGACGACACATTAGTCGATGTCATCTGCCTCTACATTACGCGTGATGTCCACCGTGACATCGTCGTGTTCGCTCTCATGTCTTGCCGTTTCACAGGACGTCGTGGTGGACATTCGCGTGGATGCTCAATGCCTGTTCGTGGGGTCGCACTGTACGTGTAGTGCGTCCACACCGGCAAGACTTCGGGTGCGTTTTCAGTCGTCACGGTTGGGCAGTACTGTATGACAGCAGGGCTGAGCACACAATGTACAAGTGCTACACGCTGAACATATTGGCGGCCTCAGAAATGTGCATGACACGGTTGGATGTGCACTTCCTAGAAAGATAGGGACAGTTGCTGTTGTTGCTTTGCTGTCCGCGTTTTCGCTTCTGCTGCTCTGTTGTGCAAAACATGCAGGCCAGCGTACAAGCTTTGCTTCGAGGAGCATGAACCGATAAAAAACTTCCAACCGTTTTGACACTACACACATGTGCTGGGCAATGTCATGAGCAATGGCGCTCATCTGCACTTCGTTTTGAAGTCACAATTTCTGTTCCACGGTCTTCGTTCCATGTTTCTGTTCGTACTCGCTGTCAGAGGCAATGTCACGTTGTCCTACACAAGTGATGGCAGACGTGTACTTCGGATGTCGCCAATATGTTCAGCGCAAGTGTTATGTTCGACACTAACAGGACTTTTCTATATGGGCTAAGGAACTACGGCAATTGCAGCTCTGCATAGTATGTACGTACTACTTGTAGCACATATGCAATCCTCTTCTGTTGCTTCCATTGTTTTATACGATGTCAAGGCAGACATCGTCGTCAACATCTTTCATGGACTTCTGCCGTCCGCCACTGCGCACACTTGCTTCCATGCAGAGACATGGACAACGACTTCAGTAGGGACATGCACATTTGTAGTGACTACATGGCAGTGGGTACAGGTCGTTCTACCGGCCATGTGCGCAGAACCAGACGTACTGTACATTGAGGAAGCCATCGTCGTCAGTAGTGTGGGGGAATGTGCAGACGGCGAGGACGACACCTTCTCAGAGGACATGGATACCGACCTCTGCTTGTACTTAGAGAACCTAGTGTCGCATTATACAACACACATGTAGTACTGTGACCTGGGTCTTGTATGTGGAAACAATTTTTTGCCAAGTACCCTAGACGATATATACAAACAGCATTTGTACTGCATGTCTTGGTTCTATGACGACTGCTACCCCTTCGACCAATGGGAGCAAGACTATGACAACTGCTTATATGAGCAAGTTTGTGCAGCAATGGCGGAAGGGTAGTTCAGTATGTGCACATAGTGCCAACTTTGTTGTCAAGCATTCTACAGAGGACAGGGATGGCAAGTTGCCGCTATGTGCTCTGTATATCCTCTCGTGCCTGTGTATAGGATATTTTCCTTACTATAGTGACAATGTTACTATGTTAGTGCCAGGGACACTGCACACTCTTCAAGCCTGCAGAATGGTCTGCAGGTACAGTGGGACATGTATACTAGGAGACCCAGCAATCACGTTTTACATGAACAGTGTGGGCATGGTCTGACCGATATTTTGCATAATGTAAAAGCGGTTTAAATCCACCGCTTCCAGCGTACAGAATACCCGTGACATGTAGAAAATTCTTGTACAGTACTATCCCTTCTGTCCCATGCAATACGGCAAATGATTTGATAATAGCACCATGT
This sequence comes from Rhytidiadelphus loreus, assembly GCA_947034895.1. NCBI lineage: Eukaryota > Viridiplantae > Streptophyta > Bryopsida > Hypnales > Hylocomiaceae > Rhytidiadelphus > Rhytidiadelphus loreus. The sequence continues at coordinate 63,582,465 of OX344763.1, read as the reverse complement.
AAGACAGAAAATGAGCGTCGACTATTGCATGTGCTCTTGTAATGGGCTCATGACCACATAGTGGGCGACATCATATTGTGCACAGTCCTTGCATGTTATGTGTGATGACTGTATGACCTTCTCAGTGTAGTGCGTCTTGCAGCAAAATGGGGAACTTGAAAGCATGACATCGACGTCGTGGTAGAGGAAGAAGTGCACATGAAACTGGCGGTAGAAGTCGTTGTGGATCGCATCCATCGTCGCCGTCTGCATGTACAAGTAAGTGTTCTCCCAAGATGACAAATTCGGGTTCTCTTCTTTGAAGTCATGTTAACTCCGACGCCATAGAGCAGAGTTCAGTCACTGAGCATTCATCGGAAGCAATTTCGTGCTACTTTTGAAAGTGAAAGGTGGACCATTCACTGTTACTGAAAACGTATTCCCCCACTATTGGTCTAGGGATGACGGAACTTGTGAACAATGTGTACCTCACCTCGAAATGCCGTCACTAATGAGGCACTTCCTGCCAATTGGTAGCACGCACTCCCATCTGCATGTCCATGATAAGGTTGCTAGTACTTAGATTCTTAGATAGAATATGCACATGCTGTGCTGTGCATGTACCATAGGTAGGACTGAACATGGATGAATGGACGGAATATTTCAAAATCCATGCCACGAGCCTCGTTAATTACACGTCCGGCGCTTCGTCACGTTCATCTGTAGTAAAAAAAAAGGAAGCAGACATTGAGGAAGACATTCTGTTCATATATGAAATGCAATGCTTCTAAGCAGAAGTACGAATAGACATAGACTTTGAATTATGATTTTGTCGATGGACGTACATACCACAAGTATGTACGTGTAATGAATTGAGGGAACATAAGGTTCTAAAGAATGGCGGAGTCCAACCCAGAAAGCAGACCTCCTCATGCATGCAAGCAAGTCGCTGTCGGAGAGGGTCAGAAAGTGTGCTTCGAAGAGCACTGTCACAGTAACATTCTTGTAACAGCGCAGTGTATGCATTGTTTTAAAAAAAATAACAATTCTAGAAAATAAAGCATGTGAGTTATAAGAGCGTACATTTTATGGACAACAACAGTGTGCAAGCTTGAGGAAGTGAAGCGTTGTGCAAATGTTCATTTATTAAATGACCTGTGTACATCCTTCACATTCAACAAATTGTTGCAAATGTTAGAGGCAGCAGCAAAGCCTGCAAGCCCTTTCTTCCATACAGCATTAGTTTTTGGGCGTTGCAATTGAAGATTCCAAGAGCACTGAGTACTACACAAGTAAATGAATCAGCAGTTCGTTAGACATGAATGTAACGTTACATGGCCATGTTGTTGTATTAGTTCTGTCGGTACAATCTGTACATGAAAGAAGGTGTGCATGTTGACCAGCATGTGAACATTGTGGTATATTAGGTGTGTAGTTTCTTTTTGCAACGTCCTTCACTGTCATGAAGGACGACATCGTGCTAAGCAATTCTTGGGCTGAGCATAGGGATCATCATGCCTGAGTTTCCTAAGCGTGCTACTAGAGTGCGGATTGCAAACGACGGCCGCACGCTGCGGCACATTCCAGTTGCCGACCTCATTCTACAAACTGAGTTACGAGTGGCGACAGAGCAAAATGTGCATTATTTTTTTTGCCCGTGCCAAGACTGTCACGGGGGTTTACGCAAAAGTATATCAATTATTCGAAAGCATCACGCAACTGCCGGACGCAATCCATTTCTAACGAAGTCTATGATAGGAGGAGACCCACCGGAGGGATACCCAGTTCGCGGCATTTGGGTTGAAGATGTAGCATATGATGACGACGTTCTTGACAATGACGAAGCTGCACCTGTATCGGATGCTGAAGTACTTGACAATGTTCCAGATATGGAGGGGCCCGAGCCGGCCGTTGTTGCTCCTTCTTCGTTTGATGAGTACCACGACATACAAAGGCAAGTTATGGAGGCCCTCGATCGAGGAGATGCTCTACACAGGGAAAGCTTGCCTGTAGACACAGTGCAGGACAATGACAACATGGAGACGGATGGCTTGGATGGTTTGGAGGATTTGTACGAGCAAGCAACAACCCCGTTGTACCCAGGTGCAAAGACAAGCGTTGTTTCAGCAACAATTGTGATTATGAACATGTGCCTTGTTTTCCGTGTGAGCAACAAATTCACGGATGAGTTGTTGCATTACTTGTCCGAAGACATGTTGCCTGCAAACAACAAGCTTCCCAGTAGTCATTACGCAGTACGCAAGACAATACGACGCTTGGGTTTGAACTACAACAATATTCACGCATGCCCTGATGGATGTGTACTATACGATGGTGAACATGCGGCACTGCAGAGTTGTCCACAATGTTAGAAGTCACGTTGGTTGGAAGGGAGCTCAACAATTCCAGCGAAGGTCATTCGCCACTTTCCACTCATACCTCAGCTGAAGCGCATGTGGCGGTCCAAAAAAATTGCAAGGATGTTGACCGGTTACACAAAACATGTCAGCGAGGACGGTGTGATGAGGTCAGTAGTGGACAGCCCTGCATGGAAGCACATTGATAATCATGTCGCATTTGGCAACTTCAGCGCGGAGAAGAGAAACATGCGCCTTGCATTAGTGTTGGACGGCGTCAATCCTTTCAAACTGAGCAATACAAATTGGTCAATGTGGCCAGTGCTCATCTTAATTTACAACTTCGAGCCATGGTTCGTTACCAAAAAGTTTTTCATTTCATTGTGCATTCTCATCTCGGGAAAGCATTCACCCACCTCGAAGAGCATACGCGTTTTTCTGCAACCATTATTGAAGGAGTTGAACGAATTGTGGGATGGTGTACCAGCGTTGGATTTCACACAAACTGAGGGCTCTCGACGTTTTTCTCTTCGTGCCGCACTCATGTGGACAATATCAGATTTCCCAGCATATGGCCTTATAGCAGGCGTCTACTGTAAGGGATACAAGGCTTGTGTGTCATGTGGACCGGGGACGGATGCGCGAATGGCCAAAACAGGTGATGTTCTATCAGGTGGACGTGCTCGGGGTTCGAAGGTTGTATACGGCGGTATGCGGCGTTATTTGCCACGACATCATCTGTAACGTCGGAATAAGAGGTTCAATGGCAAAGTGGAGCATCGTTGTGAGCCACCTCTAATGTCAGGCTTGGATGTTGTGAGGTATGCTGCGTGGAGGCAATCGTACCTTGATCTCGGTGGAAAGGAGAATGCAAAAGAAGATCCAGTGCATTACGCCGGCGTGAAATTACTACCGGCATTATTTGAATTATCGTATTGGCAGGTACGTATCATTCTAATGCCTCAACGAATGCATACTTTTCTGTCATAGCAACAGTGCGCTCCTCATTAATGAATGGTACAGTCATTGTCTTTCTCCTTGCATGTGGCAATTCCAGTGAGCATGTATTGCGTACGGGAATGTCTCATTCTCAAGGCCCAGTGCAATACACAAATGGTAGAATACGTCACAAGGCTGCACTGCATGTGCAGAATAGTATGTGGTGTGCACTGACAATGGAGTGCACGTACACGAGTTGTTCTCTTGAATTTGTAGCATGTCCTGCAATTGCGTGAAAGTTAACAGTATTTTGTTTAACGCAATGTACATGATGAATTCTGTGACGTAGCATCTTCTAGCCCCACACATATTGGATGTCATGCACTGCGAGAAGAATTTGTGCGAAAACATATTGAAGACTATTCTAGGCATGAATGATAGCGCTGGAAGTCGACAAGATGCGCAGGACTTGCAAGTGCGGGAAGAGATTTGGCTGCAAGCAGGAAGGCGGCACGGAGATGAGTTGTACATGCCACCAGCACCTTATGTTCTAAAAGCTGACGAACGAAGAGAGTTTGTGGAGATCATATCGAATATGAAAACTCCAACGAACTACGTAGGCTCCATCCACAAGCGTTTGAAAGACGGAAAACTGCAGTACATGAAAACCCATGACTACCATGTACTGATGCAACAGGTATGGCAAGAATGCTTCAATAATTTGTGGACAAATACTGTGATTGCATGAGAACAAGAGGTCTTGCTTTTCATGACGGGCCGTTGTTCATTTGAGCTGCCGGTATTGTTGCTTTAAAGAACTGTATGTATAGCATCGCGTACGAAACAGAGGTTTCAAAGTAGACATGTACAAGCACGTTCAATGCCAATTGTGCCATTCACTAGAACGTCAATAACAACTTCAAAATGTACTAGTGGGGACATTATTGCAGAGCAAAGCTTGTCTTGTTTTTGCATCATATTGTGAGCAATGCTATATGGAAGTCACTGATCACCACACGCATTATGTAATTCTTGTTCCTTGTTTTCTCTTATTGTGTAGATACTTCCAGTGGCAGTTTGGAATATCTTGGATGAGAATGTTCGTCTAGCTATTATCAAGATCTGCAGAGTTTTCCAGAAACTCTATGAAAAGGAGGTACGACAATCGGATGAACAACAGATGCTACGGGATGTAGTTCTAGCGACATGCATGTTGGAGAAGGAATTTCCACCCACGTTTTTGAATATAATGTCACATCTTCCTATACATCTAGTTCAACAATTATTCATATGCGGTCCTGTTCATTGTCGGTGGATGTATCCTATTGAGAGGTACATGAAGACACTGAAGGACCACGTTCGTACATTAGCACATCCAGAGGGAAGCATCGCGAAGGGTTACCGAATGGAGGATGCACTAGGATTCTGTACGGAGTATTTGAAGCAGTATAGGGGAACTACGCACCGCGTGTGGGACCCCATGGAAGATGCGACCATGAACGATGAGGTACTACGTGCAAACGTTGTGAAGAAGCGTAAATTGACAGACGACATGCGTCAGTACGCACATGCATTTGTTCTTGACAATGCAGCAACACTGGAACCTTTGCGACAGTGAGTGTCTTCTACCTACAATGTAGTTTATCGTGTCCAGCGTTATCGTCATTGAGCACAAATCAATGCCATTTTTATGTCCCGTCGTTCATCACTTACAATTCCGTGCATGTGTGCTTCGCCTTGACGAACTATAGTATGCACTATACAATACACCACTTTGACTTCTCCGAATAGGTAAAACAACAACTTGTTGGACATGGACTCCATATTGTATAATAGTGATTTGTACCTTACAGTACCATTGTCATGTGAACATTTGCAGATGAGCATGCTGTGTTTTGGCTCATGATTAATAGGTATTCGTGTACTGTATTGTTTTGCAGGCAATACATACAAGCAAAGGGACGTAGATGGTCTAAACGGGAAGCATTTCGTGTACAATCACGTGGAGGCCGTGCACGGCACGGTGTGGCCTATCCGCCCGAACTGAGTGACTTGCCATGCTTTGCAGATTGGTTGCATGCTGTAATAAGAAACGCATTGCGTGAAGGTGAACACGTGGATGCAGACATTGCATAGTATGCACAACCACCGGAGAGGTATGCTGTCTCGCACAGACACATGCATGCATTTGGAATGCATTTACGAGTACGCAGTTCGGAAGCTGCCCTCGTCACGAGAGACTTGTGCGTCGTTGCTACATTTACACGTCAACTACGTTGGGGTCTTGTGAATGGGATGCCGGCAAAGTGCACTGATGACTATGTTGGATATATAGAAGAAATCTTGGAATTGGACTACCGAAACCATTGCACCACAGTCCTCGTCTGCAATTGGGTGAAGGCAAGTTCCGACATTCCATATCCAACCATTCAACGAGATCGTTACGGCTTCAGTATGGCCAATTTCAACCACATGGATGGCAACGTGCACGCCGACTCCTTCGCGTTCCCTCTACATTGCCAACAAGTCTTCTTTTCGGACGATCCACATAGACATGGCTGGAAGATTATATGCAGGACCGACGTCCGAGGTAAACGTGGCGAACTACAATTTGCGGAATGCATTCCGAACGTCATCCACATAGGCAATGATGACAACTTCGTCGGTCTGCAACCACGGATGCTGGATGTTGAGCCAACCAGAGAGGCCGCAATAATAGGCGGGCAATATATTACAGTCGTAGAAGGTACTACTATCGATGAGGGCACTGTACTAGATGAGTGGGAAAGGTGACGCACGGTTACGTTCACAGTGCAGCTACGCTGAACATGTGGACGACTCCAATTTTCGTTTAAATGTACAACAGGCAACATTGTAATATTTGTCAATACGTACCAAAACGACGTTTCCATGACCATACCACAGCAAGTAAGGTCATGATGAGCATGTCAGATTGCATGTACAATGACAATTACATGCGTTTCTGAGAACGCTTTCACATACTTGCACTGTACACTGAAGAGCGCATGCTTTATTAGTTCTCGCTGAAAAGCGTGTCTCATGGTAATTGCCTTGGCGTCTGAACTACCTATGTGTGCTTCTCTTGTCATCTTGTGTGTTTTAATGTACACTCTCTTTTTGCAATGCAGAAAGACGGTTTGCCTCAATGTCAAGTGCTTGTCAGACTAAAAAAGAACGGTACTACAAAACGCTACAAGAAGCATATAATGTTGTGTATAAGCATTTTGACATTCTTTAAAATTATAGACATAAAACGCATTTGATAGAGAACAAAACACTGTGCAATCCTATTATATTGGAATAATTGGAACAACAAAGAATGACCGTCCACTTTGTAGCAACAGTTCCTAATGCTCTCTTATTTGAATCATGTTCTCGTCTTTCCATGTACAATAAAGGAAGCCTATATCTCAATAGCAATGGACATAACAGTTCCAGAAATAAGATCAGAAAATTTTGGTGTTCCTGTTCTTTTGTTTAGTATCTTCTACATCTATCAAACAATCTAACAAATCTAATGTTCCCTACATGTTTGGAGAACATGGAAATAGCAGTTCACAAATCATATTGTACAATACGACAGTACCATACATTTGGCTTATCCAGCTTTAAAATGAAGGCGAAATTCCAATTGCATATGGCATGTGCATCGTATCTATGAAAGAACAAGGTGAAGTTATTGCTTCCCTTTTTTTTTTTAAAACATGAATGCAACGTCAATGTACAGAAAAAAATGTGCATCCTAACGGGAATAAAAACATGGATCACAACTCGAAATATATAAACGGAAAATATACTAATTCAGAAAGCTGACAGAAAATAGTCCTTCTTTCCTACGAACGTACACTGCGTTGATTGACAATTTCAAGAACAAAAGAAATTCTTCAATCGAGGTACACCTTGGCAACGAATGAAAGTTCGTACTGGTCATTGTCACTATACATGGTCATACTGCGTTGAAGAGGGCAGTGCAGACTCTCACAGTATTTTCGATAAGGGAATTTTATGACAACCACTGCTGCACATTGAAAATGAATTATGGAATTGCAAGTTTTGTATGCTTCATTAGACATTTGCAAAATGTGCTTTCATCAACCTTGATGTGCCATCATATTTTTCAATTGTTTAAACAAATGTCTAAAATAATAAGGTTCAGCTGTCCACTCTTAAAGAGTACATACTCTTTCTATTTCACAAATATCACCATGCACAATTCTTCAAGAGATGATAAGCTTTTCAGCCCCTGAAGTTCGTAGGCCAGTTGCCTGCCCAAACCACTCACAACTATGACATTCTGTATGGTCACCAACGAAATAAATATGGAAAATATTCTTTACAATCAAACCATTGGATCTTGTTGAACAAATATTTTTGATCACTGTACCCAATTTTTGTGATTTTCGACCCAAGACAGAGGAAGATATTAGTATTCTATGTCTAGAAAAAAAAAACGTTTATGAAGTTGCTATGTTTGCCTGCAACACGGAAAAAATCCATAATTTCCACAGCACTAATCCAGAGATCATGAATCAGAGCTTACCATTTACTAGAAAATATAATAAAGAAGAGAAGAAGTATGCAGTTCTAATTTCTAGTGTTCAGTATTCATGTATTCTCTTTGCTACTTGGTCTTGCCAATTCAAATGAGGCCAAATCATTTGATACATTAATTTAGAAAGAATATTGCATATATTGCTTAACCCCTGAAGTCCCATTGTCCCCTCGGGGTACACTTTGGAATTCGGGCAGGCTTGTATGGGCTGAAATTTTACCCTAATTTTTGGAAACTTCTTTTGAAGACAAAAAACCTGATGAGCTTTTTGGGAATATAATTTTTATTTCAATCAGAGTGCGGAAGAAAAAGTTATACCACAAAAAGCCTAAAACTGAACTCAGCCGGACGCACAAAAAATATTGCAAAAAATCAAGATTTTTTTTTTTTTTTTTTTTCTGAAAGATAATGCTTTTGTCTACATCTAAAGCTTTGATTCATTCCACTTTGATTAGTAATGTGAAAGTTATGAACAATCTTATTTTCCGGGCAATGTTAGCATCTTTTTGGGGAAAAAAACTTGTAGGATTCATCTGAGAATGCAATTTTCATATTTTTTCTAATTTTTTTTTTTAAAAGCTAATATTTCCTTTTTAGAACAATCTCACCGATGGGATTATTGTATTTCAATCCCATCTAAGAGCTATTATCAATTTAGTTTTTCTTTCAATCTTGGACCTACTTCCACTTGACAATTTTTTTAAGTATAAAAATCAAGTTGTTATTTTTTGAATTTTTTTTCCTAAACTCCCAACTGAATTTTTTAAGACCATAAATTTTAAATTGGAACTCCACAATGTAATTTTTTCCCACAAATAGAGATCAAAGTCATCTGAAATCGCAGTCCACTGTTCAGAAAAACTTGTTGTTCCAACTTTGAATGCTCATAGCTCTCAATCTCTACGGTCGAACTGCATGAACTTTTTACCACATGATCTAAAAGAAATAAAGTTGAAGATCCTACGGTTCAGTTCCCCCAAAAGTGTGTGGTTTGTTTTCTTGGACGAACTCAGTACAAATGGCAGTTTTCACTGGTTTTTGACAGAGAAATGACCTTGCGACTTTAGGGGTGCATCCTTACAATGGCATACTTTTTGCTCGTAGCCATCGATTGGAATAATGGTCAATTTCATTAAAATGGTGGTAATTGGCATGCCATTTTAATGTAATATCTTCTACAAATGGAGAATAAGTGTGCCACGATAGGGTCATACATGTGCCAATTTTATGCCTAGCACATTCAAATCACTCTTAATTTACGCATTTCCACTCCCCTCGGACAATCTGTCCATTGTTTTCATTCTTTCAGTGGTTTCATTTTGTGCAATTTTAATGGAATACCGCCATTTTAACAGAATTGACCATAATAGTGAATTTCTTCGTCGGAAGCTCATGAGTTTCTCTATCTTCTGAGAACATTTCAAAAAAATTATATGACAATTGAGATTTGAAGTGCTTGCTGTAAATCCACTTTGTCCCTTGTAGGGACAATGGGACTTCAGAGGTTTATAAAGGTCATGGACAACTGCATTTGAAGATGTTCTTTTTGCTTTAATATGAAGCATTTTGTAGGGGGGGATTCAATGGCAAACCAACCTACAATAATACGGACCACGGAAAAAACATTCACCGAACCTAGGAATGATGGCAAGTGCTTCAGCTGTTATTAAAAGATTTAACATGGCATTTCCTGCATGTAAGTAGCTTCTCCCCAAAATGGATGTACGCACTGCTACTGTCCATCCATGGCACGTTTTTTAAAAAGCCTGTGTGAAAAGGGAAAGTCTGTTCTGTTCCGCAGAAGCGGGCAACGAATTCCCGACGCAGAAACTTTTTTGCGGGGACTGACCTGCAGTCAACGAGAACCTGAGGCCGACATGGCACAGGCCTGTTCAACTGGACGTCCGATAGAGCAGACCTCCGACTGCTGTGACGTCACTTGAAACATCTTCGTTCGCTTGAACATGCCCTCGTTATTCTGTGGACATATAGGCGTTTTGCATAACACAGAATTGGATTCTGGCTCCTATGGCCGGAATCAGAAATTCCGCTCCATGTTCAAATAAACTCTCATGCTGTACCCTGACGTCCACAAAAACAGCCGCTCCTACTAGTGGCAGACACTCCGGATTAGTGTCGCCATCCGTTCGTTCGTCGCCTTCTGATTCCGTAACCAAGCGATCGTGGCTTCGAACACATCTTGGTCTGGTTCCGGGTTCCGGAAGGGAACATGATCCGGAAGGTGGCCCTTCCCCCTTGAATTCGGATCTGTACTCTTCCGGCGGGAGTCATGTCTACCCGGCGAGTCAAGCTCCAATTCCGGCTTCTCTTCCTCCTCTGGTTCATCTTCTGCCGGATCCAGATCCGGAGGAAGACCGTACCTCAGCAAGCTATCCCCTTGCCGGTAGATGATGTCTTCCGGATCACTAAGTACCTCCTGTTTGTGGTACAAGTGGAGGAGGTACGGACTGATGGGGTTTGATTTCTTCCCCACCAGGTTTCTGGAAAGTTTATCCACAATCGAGTGGATAATGAGCCCCCAGCTAACTAGTTGAGGGGCCGGTTTTCCTCTCTCTCCTAAGGCTCCGAAAACCGTGTTTGCTAGGGTTACTGTAATCCGGCTGGGCTTTTCTGGATACAGGATGGGGCTGAGAAACTCCAGCAATCTCTGATCCCTAGGGTTCCGGCAGTCGGATGTGGTGTAACCCTCCTTCGGATCGGCCGGGTTCCGGAACCTATCCGCCGCAAACTTCTTCGTCCGGTCGGCCCATCCGGATCCCCTAGAGGACGCGAAGTAAACTCCCGCCCACATTTCTACAGTCCAGGACTTTGGACGACCCCTGACGGTCAGATGGTACTGGTTGGGAGCGCCGTATACTATCTCGTCTATCATGTCCTCGCTTCGGATGTTCTAGGGTCTTTTCAGGAACCCCAGACACCCCATATCCGTCAAATCATCCTCCAGTTGCCAATGGTGTTCCGGATTCTCAGGGATTTCCGGACTAATCATCCGGGCGGTAATCCCTGACTTCCGCTGCACACTGGGCCCTGCCATAACTATTGACATGTTCTGTCCTCACTTCCGACTCACTTCCACTAACTTTTCCGCTAATCTTCCGTCACTAGTTCCACCTTACTTCCGTCTACTTTCCGGTGCGATCGGCACCGGCCTTCCTTTCTCTCCCTAATGCGTTCCTATCTCACCACACTTTCACTCACTAAGCGCCACGCGATAATCCCGCGGGAGGAAGAGGAAGAATGAAGGAGACAATGGGGGTTAAGTAGTTTTCGGGGTCAACGTTCCCGTAAGTTCCCTAGCCGGACTAGGCTCTAGGGCCTACTCGGTCGGAAGTTTCCGGTTTCCGGATTAGGGTTAGGGTTTCTGGTTAGGGTATCCGGATCCGACTGTAACCCTAATTACAGTTTAAGGATTTCTGTAAAGGCTCTATTTCCTATTTTTGGTTCTGGGCTTCCTATTTCCTACCTATTACGGAAAATTTGAAAATTTCTACTCTATATAATTACTATTATCTATTATTTTTATTTTCTGGATGTTGCATACTTCCACAGAACACTAGAAGAAAACTAGAAGAAACTACGTTTTACTTCATAGAAACTATGTTATACTCAATAGAAAAGTATCATCCAGATTTTGTTGAGGTCTCCCTTTGTAACACAAAATTTTGCATTTTAATACAAAATTTTGCATTTTACTTGTCAAAAATTTGCAATTTATTTGTCAAATTTTGTGTTGAACCATTGGAATGCAAAATTTTGCATTACAAAGGGAGAACGCAATAAAATCCAAATGATACTTTTCTGTTGAATACAACGTAGTTTTTGTGAAGTAAAACGTAGTTTCTTCTGGTTTTCTTCTAGTGGAACCTACAAAACCATGTGGGATTGGTTTTGTTGAGTTCCTCGTTTCCAATGCTGATTTTTGCGTTGGAATGTGTTGGAAAGCATTTATGTGTTGCATTCCAACACATTCCAACGCAAAAATCAACATTGGAAACGAGAAACTCAACAAAACCAATCCCACATGGTTTTGTGGGTTCTAACATAGTTTTCTTCTAGTGGGAGAACTCAACAAAATCAAGATGATACTTTTTTTGTTGAGTACAATGCAATTTCTATCAAATGAAACGTAGTTTCTGTGAAGTAAAATGCAATTTCTTCTGGTTTTCTTCTAGTGAGGTGAACTCAATTGGAGGAAGCGGAATTGTAAGCAACGCATGGATGTTTGGACTACATAGCATTTGCAATCAGAGTCCGAATTCTTGTTTCATCTCACTAGTAGAAAATAGTGTCACAGTCAATAAAAGCTAGGTGATACCAGGGTTGTCTATCCAGACGTGACGTTGGCTTTTTACGTCTGGATGTCATGACACGTCCGTCTTGATGCGTCACAGCCCGTCGCCGATACTGACGGGACCATCTGCGGCACGGATGAAGTCTATCCAATCTGCGACGGCGTCGGACCGTCTCCTAGACGGTCATTCCGTCGCCGAATGGACATCCGTCTCTTGGACGGAGAGCCCATCTGTGGACGAAGAGGCCGTCCCCTGGACGGAGAGCCCATCTCTGGACGAAGAGGTCGTCTTCTAGATGGAATTCTTGTCTCCAGGACGGTTATCCGTCCCTTGAACGCGAATCCGTCCTCTGAACGGGAAACCGTCCCGTCCCCTTAACCGGAATATCGTTGGATGGGACAGTCGCCGCTTGGACGGTTTCGTTGGCGGGGCTGCGGGTTTAGGGTCCACCCCATTAGCCGTCACTTCGTCTAGCTGGGTTTAGGGTTTAGGGTTTTAGGGAGGGCTTCAAGGTGTATATTAAAGACTTCCGCCTATTCAAGATTACTTTCCCTTACTGATTTTGCCTTTCATGACTTGGTTGGAGTACAACCATTGCGGTAGAGCGAAGTCCAAGAAGAGTGTGTTGTGGTGGCACTTGTTGTGAGAGCAACAAGTGTTGTTTCCACATCACATTTCAAACAGAATACTAATCTTTTTTTTGGTGCAAGGGCAAGTAGAGGAGGACTAAGAAGAGCAATGGGTGGAGGAAGATCACAATGGGAACCTTGGTACACACTACGGCCAGATGGAAAAGTTGCTTGCAAGTTTTGCAAAGCTTTGCTAAGCTATCAAAAGGATCGGTTGCTTTTCCATTTGGGATACAAACGAAATGACACCGTCCAAGGAGTGAGAGCGTGCACTAAAGTCAATGCAGCCGTGAAGGTAATGTTTTGGAATTGTGGAGGACATATACCTACGGACACTTCGCATGGACCTAGACGTGATGTGGAAGTGACATCACCATCAACGATACTACCAAGTGTAGTACGTAGCGAGCAACAACCTGATGCTTCAATCTCAGCAAATGATGGAGGAGAAAACACTAGGGGACAAAGTTCTCAAGTACGATCATTGGAGGCGCCCATTTCTAATTTGACCCATAGTCAATCGATGAGGCAATTGTCTGTATAAGAAAGAATGAACGCATCAAACAAGCAAGTACTAGACAAGAAGTGGGCTAAGTTTTTCTATAAAGCCAATATACCATTCAATGTAGTGAGGCATCTTGCTTTTCTGGATGCAGTGAAATCAACATCGAAATCGAGAGTTGGCTACAAACCTCCAGCGTACCATGCACTTCGTACAAAGCTCATAAAATCTACAAAAGATGAAGTGGTAGCAATTGTAGCAGAGAAGACAAGGGCACCAATCCACAAGTATGGCGTTACAATATGCTTTGATGGATGGGACAATGTGACACATCGACCATTGATGAGTACCAAGCATTTAGAGATCGGCGAGGCATTTTCAGTGGACTTCCTGATGTAAACACCTTGAATTTGCAGCCTCACAAATGGTGGGACCTTCTCGGAGCCGGTGCTCGTACACTTGCACCGATTGCCAAAAAGATCCTCGCGCAAGTGTGTTCTGCATCGTCATGTGAACGCAATTGGAGCATGTATTCGTTTGTCCACAACAAATCACGCAATAGATTGACATTAGAGCATGCTGAGGAATTGGTTTACATTTATACCAATTCCAAGACTCTTAGAGAAAGGGCTGCAGCAAATCCGACAAGGTGGTACACTGAAAACATGATGTTAGAGGATTCCATGACAGATGAATCTGATGGTCTAGACCGTGGTTCAGTTCTCTCTGATTCAAATGATGACGATTCAGATGATAGTTCCAATGACGATGATGAGCCACCGTTTGTTAGATTTCGTGGGGCGAGAGGAGTGCGTCCTCTAATTGATGCATCCGTATTTGACTTTGAAGAGGGGGATAATAACAACAATGACTTCGAGGGACATCAAGGAAGTCCACCACGAATGCCACAAATGTGGAATGCTGGGCCAAGTGGGGGCAATACATATGAGGACGTTGTGGCACCGAGACCACTAAGTCCAGACCCTATGGATGTACAAGTTGATGCCACAATAGAAAGAGATGGTGTTGACGTTGAAAGAGGACGTGAAGAAGACGTAGTAGTAACACCGTCATTGTCCATGAGGACCACCCGCAGAGAAGGGCCCCCTCAAGGTGGAGAAGCACATATGCCCCCTCCAAATCGAGTCTCGGTTGCACAATGGCAAATGCCAGTATTGAAAAATCTACAAATCCAAAGTTCATCAAGGCCGTCTAGTTCCGAGGTTCGTCTACACGAACCAACTTCGTCGATAGGTACACGATTGGTTGGTATGGTGTCACCAGGGTTGTCCCCGTCACGTCCTGTCCGTCCGTCAGGATGTCCGAATGGACGTCAGGATTCAACCCTAGTGTCCGTCGGGATTGGGCTGACGGCAATACCGACGCGTCAAGACAGACGCGTCATGACATCCGGACGTGAAAAGCCCACGTCACGTCCGGATAGACAACCCTGGGTGTCACAACGTGTGACTAGAAATACGACTTCATTGCAGCCACCTGTACATGCCAATAATCGAGGGAAGCGTCCACGACCACAAGGTACTACCAGTGAATGTGTGAATACTAGAGCACGTAGAAGGCTGAGGAGGGAAGAAGCGGCTTCCCAACCATTTTTAAAAGAAGTTCAAACGGGAGGGCCCAATACAGATGGCATTATGGACGCAACGGGCCAACGACCTCTTTGGACGTTGTCTTCTATAGCTCGACCACAACGAAACCGCAATTCTGAGGCCTCCAACGAAAGTGATAGTGCACCATCCAATCATTCCAATGATGATGGTGCATCCATCGGTGGTACTATAGGTGAAGATGGTGAGGTTCCAGGAGATAGTGATTACAGAGGGCCGGTGCCTCAACAAGGTCCACTCAAAGAAATTGGTGGTAATGAACCAATAGTACAAGAAGCAAATGCAAATACTTTTGTGCGCATTCTTAGGCATGGAAGACGTTGAATGTTTTTGAAAAGACAATAGGGTCTTCATGTTTTCAAATGCAATGGTTTTAGAGGCTCAATACCTTGCATATTGAAATCAGCATTAATATGAAATATGACTTTTGTTCCTTTCATTCTCATGGAACTATTTACCCCTAAAGTCCCGAAGTCATTACACAAAAAACAACGCAAAACTGTTTTTTTCTTGCATTTGCCTCAACATATGGAAAAAAATGTTTTTTCCAACATCTAACCATAAGATCTTATACTTCACATGTTTTTTATCACGTGGTAAAAATTTCATGAAGTTTGACCGAATAGATTGAAAGATATTAGCATTCAAACTTGGAAAAACTAATTTTCTGAATGCTAGCTTTAAAATTTCAGATTAACTTTCACTGCGATTTATGGAAAATTGGGCCTTTGGAGTTTGGAGCACTATTGTTTTTGAATTATTTTTTTTGAATATGAAAGAATCGAGGTCAAAATTTGAAAGAGTTATTGCAATTGAAAACTCCATGTGTTAAAATCCAAATAACACAGTCTGGTGTTTTTTTCATGTATGTTTTCTTTTTTTCAAATTTAATTAAAATTAAAATTATAAAACTATGTTTTTCATTCATTCCTTCATTTATGGTAAGAGTTTCAAATTATTCTGATACATATTATAATTGATAAAATTTGATTTCCACGTTTAGCTTTATAAAATCACAATAAATTCATTTTTCCATTAAATTTTCTGAAAAAAAATAAATAAATAGAAAATGAATTCTCAAGTGTGTTCTGAAAAAATATTAAAATATTATGCTGATTTTCAATAAAAATATAAATTTGGTTTGATAGTCAAATTTGACTTCAAGCCCTTCTTTGTGGTTGTTTACTAGTTTCGGGTGTGAAAACTGAAATAACCAATTGAAAATTGTTTTGACTAGAAATCTCTATTGATATTTGTACCTCTTGTAAAAAACTAAAAATTTAGAATCTCTTGAGTTGTTTTTTCTATTTTTACTTATTTATGGCATGAAGTGCAACAAAAATGATGACAATTACAATTTGTCACAGAACTAATTGAAATTTCTTGTAGTGATATACAATTCAAAGTTTTTAGTACTAAAGATATAAGATTTTTGTTTAAACTCAATTTAAATGATAAAGTTAGGGAAGACAATAAGTTTTTTACAACTCAATATTTAGGTAAAATACGTTTATAACTTTATATAAACCAAAATGAGTACAAAATGCATTGAAGCCACAAAGTGTGCTACATTGCTACGAATGTCCTCAAGCCTATACTATAATAACCGCATGTGTTAAGTAAACACTAATTTTGCAACTATATGGTAATACACTATTATCTAATCTTCATTGCGCGCCTGCTCTTCTTGAAGGTCTTGTTCTTTGCGGGCCTCGTTGTAGCAATCCATGGGTGGTGTCCGAAATGTTGAAGCACCACTTAGACGTTGCACGACATATGTCACCGAGCGTCGTTGTAGTGGCTCCACCTTGCACAATTCACCCAACATGGTTTGAAATGCACCAAATGCCGTAAGGTCCGGAATCATCTCTAGATTTCCATGATCTTTTTTCCATACCTTCATAGCCAATTTCCCTATGGAGTATCCATCTGTGTGTATACTAACACACGGTGGCTTAACCCTGCGAGTAGGAGATGATGAAGTTTCTGTCTCTCTAGTCAAGTACATCAACTCAGGAGCCACCCACCAACGTTGCGCTCGGGTTGCCTGCAACTTCCTTAGACAATTGAATTGGTAAAGAGAAGGGGTTTCTTCGTTGATGTGGCTACCCATTCCCCAATCACATAGACCAATCCACACGGTTCTTCCATCATCATTCGGAAAATGAAGCATAATGTTCTCTGGTGTAATGTTGTTGTGCAATACAGAGCAGTGTTGCACTGCATCCACAATGCAAATCATTGCCCACGCAAGTTCAGTGCGCTTGCGTCTATATGCCATGAGTCGTTTCATGGCTTGCATTGTTTGTGAAGTTGCATCGTAAGCCACTTCTCCAATTTCATCTGGATCTCGGTTCTTCTCATCAAGGGTAAACATGGCACCGAGAGTACCGCCATTCCACCACTGCGAATAACACTCCATGGTCATGTCATTTATAGCAAAGAATTTGATGACCCTTGGATGCTCGCATGGACATACCAATGCCTCGATGGACAACTTCTCCCTTGACTTCTTCAATTCATCCACGTGCAAAGTTGACTTCCCAGCTAATTCCATATTCTTCGGAATATGTTTTGAATTTTGAACACATACTTTGCGCACCCTCCCATGCCCCCCTTGTTTGCTATGGCTAGACAAAGGAACCACCACCACTCCGCGTTCAAGAAAAACCACTCCTCCTGCAGCCTGTTGACTAAAGGCCAAATTTTGACTTCGTTGAAACCACAGAGCGGAACGGATGTTGTTTGAAGACAGTCCACGCATTGCTTCATGCCACCAATACACCTTCTTGTGCAACAAATGCAATGCTTGTTGTTTGGGCACTACACTCTTCTGAAAGCCTTTTTATTTTTTCCGCAACTTGGGCAAGGTTGAAGATACACGTTTGTACTTGTGACTCCAACCAATGATCGAAGCATTCTTTCGTGTGGTCTTCATGCCACTCATTGTTGTCCAAAACATGTGGTGGAACTTTTGTTTAATGACATCCACTCCCTGTAATCCGCGTGAGACGTATGTTGTTTTCAACTACGAAATCAAATACTACTCAAAAAAATCCAACGCCACTTCATGCAATTTTCGCATTGCACCCTTGCTTGGCCACTTCTCCGGATTTGTAACCTTGTGCCTCCTTCGTTTTGTTTTTTTCCCCTTCAAAGACTCTCCGCCCTCCACAATAGCTGTGGCCCCTTCTGCAACTATGGCCTCTGAAACGGGCTCTGGTGATTCCGCATCCGGGTCCATTATCGGTGCATTTCCAACACCTATCCACCAATCATCAACTTTTCTCTTTGAGAAATCGCGACCAGCCATCATAATAGTAACAAGTAACAAATAATCAAAATGAAAGGAATTAGGAATTCGGCTTCCACAAAGTGAAAAACCGCCCCCCTTATTCCTCAAACCAGCCTCTACCCAGCACCCGCGCTCGTAAGCAAGGACTGCAACCAATCCAAGACAAGAGAGCACCGTCAGAGCAGGAGAGATTGTGGCGAAAGTACCCTAAAAATAGTCTTATATACCCATTTCACGTCGACGGAGAGGCCGTTGAGAGGACAGACAGAGCGTTTAGGGCGTCCAGAGAACGGGAAGGCCGTCTAGGGGGCGAAGTCGTCCAAGGGCCAAGCCGTCCAGCTCGCGGACTGGCCGTCGAGAGGACGGGACGGCCGTCTAGGGGCGGAGACCGTCCAGCCTACGTCCAGGGTGTCCAGAGGACGGGAAGGCCGTCCAGCCCGCAGATTGGCCATCGAGAGGACAGGAAGGCCATCCAGGGGCGGAGACCGTCTAGCCTACGGACTGACGGTCCAGAGGACGGGAAGGCCGTCCAGCCCACGGACTGGCCGTCGAGAGGACGAGAAGACTTTCGAGAGACGGCAAGGTCATTGAGAGACCGGAAGGCCGTCGAGAGGACGGGAAGGCCATCGAGAGGGCGGGAAGGTCGTCGAGAGGACGGGAAGGCCATCGAGAGGGCGGGAAGGTCGTCGAGCAGGCCGTTCAAAACAAGTGTAATTCATTTCTAATCCTTGTTCAGAGAATTTTTCATTTATGTGGTTTAGCACTCTCGGACTTGTCAGGACAGGTGTCCTTCCTCTCAATCGGGCATTAGTCTATGGGGGCGGGTAGTTTAGGAGTGCTAACTTAATGTATTTATTTGTTTCAACTAGAGGACAAATAAATACCAGGGATGACATTCAAATGCTGAAAACAAGGTTTACTACTCATTTAGAATGGAATTCTATTTTGTTGCATGTAAATAATGGGAGATACATAGAAAAAAATCATAGAAGGTCAAATTGAAAACTTCTTAATGTCGGTCCTAGAATGTTCTATTTGGATGTTCATGTTAACATTTGATTCATTCTATTGATTCTAATTGCACCCATTTTCACGAAAGTTGTTGGCATTGGGCAATGTTTTTATTAGAAAAAATACAAAATCTCGCAATCCTTTAAAATAATTTATATTTTGTAGGGCTCAAATTTGAATTCAAATGAATTTTATCAATTATACGTAAAACAATTTCACCTTTGGAATTATTGTATTTTGATTCCATCCTTCCCTGCATGTACGTGCACTTGACAATTTAGTATTTTGTTGAATTTTAAACCCTACCTACACTAGTACACTGAACTCAAAGTCTCAAACGTACAAACATTCAATAACTTACTGAGCCCGGATCAAATATACAAAGACCAAGACAAAAACAACCCTCTAAATGCTCTAGTTAAAGGTAGTAAGATTAATACTCTAAAATGGTTAATTATCAAATAAGTGAAAGACCTCCTAAACAACATATGTCATATGTGTATCATTGATTCATGTAAAACATTGTTTCTTCTTTCCATTCATATATTACATAAAAGAAATGTAGCCCTATACATCTATACTTAAGAATGTTTTAACTTTTAAAGATATTGTTATGCCATTTTTTGGTGTCTTCAATATGTTTTCTAAAACTTTGAATTTAAATCATTAATCTATTTTTTTCCAATTCAAACTTCAAAGACTACATCTTGATTGAGTTTTGCACTTGTAATGCTGTCGCAACCGGAATTTTCATTTTTTTCTAGAAGTTGAGAGTTTAGATTCTAAATCAAGAGGGATTAAGCCGGAAGGGCTTAAAGATTAGAAAATTGTTTGAACTTAGGACAATTAGGAGAGTAAACCAACTGCCAACCGGAATCAAAATGGAAGCCGAAAAGTATTCTAGTTCCGGACTGAGACCGGAGGACCGGAGGATCAGAAGGCCGGAAACTAGAAGGGAAATCTAGACTAAGTTTCCGGGGTATATAAACCCTGACTTAGGGTTTGAGAGCTCATTTTCACTTTGGCGCCCCAACTCTCTCTCTCTCTCTCTCCAACTCTTAGGTTCGTGTTGTTTTCTCTTTGTGTGTGGTGTTTGAGCTCGTTTTCACTTAGGCGCTGTGGGATTTGAGGAGGCGCTTGGCTGAAGGAGGGCGCGCGGATTGATCAGTAGGCATAAGACATTAGATTGGGTTTTGGATGGGATACAAGACGTGCGGCTAGAAGAAAGAGCGTGAGGTAGAGGTAGAAGTGAGGACGGATGCCTAAACGCAGTGGCGCCGCCACTAAACCAAATGCACCTCAGGGAGAAGTAAATGTGAGAGGGGTGGCGCCGGTAGAACCCAAGACCGATCGGGAAAGGGCGGAGTTGATCAACGACTTGACGGCCATGGGCTGTGAAGGGCTTCACGGGAAGCCTTGGGGGTTCAAAAACGAAGAAGTGATTCGGGAGCTGCAAATGGGCGCTACAAATCAGTTTGCAAAAACTGTCCGGGCAGCGCCAGACAACTGGACCGAAGAGATCTGGAGAGAAGTGTACAATTTCCGGGAAGGAGGGACGTCCAAGGCCAAATCCCGGGACAGCTATGTGAAGGGGCTGTTTTCCCAAGGAGCGGATTCCAAGGATGGGTTCGCTGTGACGGATTGCATCAACTCGCGGCATCGGTGTCTGCTGGAGTTTTTGCTCCCCATCCTATATCCGGAAAAGCCAACGATATTGACCCACTCGGTGGGCAATACCATTTTCGGAGCTTTGAGCGGGGAGATGCGAGTAGATTGGGCAAAGTACATGTGCCTATTGGTGGCCGGACTTTGCGCCAATACCAAGAAGAGCAGAGGAACCCCGCTCTACCCCTACCTCTTCCACCTCTACCGGAAACAGGGACTTCTCACAACAACTGAGGAGAGTGAATGGAGGGCCCAGATGGCTCTCTCTAAGTTCGGCGCGTCGGACGATGAGAGTTCCGACACCGAACACGACAGTACTCCACCAACCGGAATGCCCAAGGAGAATATGAGGAACTGGCAGGAGGAAGACGAGGAGGACGATGAAATACCCCTCATACACCGGAAACGGCTGAAGACGACGGTGGGGAACCGAGGGTCTTCGGTTGACAAGAAGTTAGGAGGTCAGCAAGGAGGAAAGCCGTCTCAACCGGACGGGAAGGGGATGTCCACCCGGATTAAGACTAGTCCGGAAGGAGGGGCTCTTCCGGCTAAAACCGGAACACCCAAGAATGGACCTCGGGAAGCAGATAAGGGAAAAGCTGAAGCTTCCGAATTCAACGATACCGGAATGAATCCACTTTTTGGTAAGTTGATTCATGTTTTGGGGGAAATCCAAGCCCGATGTGTGATCAGGCAGACCGCACTTGCTTCAGTGGCCGGCCTGGTAGGAGGAAAGATTGACAGTTCTCTTCCGGAAACGGTAGCAAATTGTATCAATAATCCGGATGAGGATCGGGAGAAGGAGGAGAGGTTTCTGAAGCAGACCATCACCCTCCGGGAAATGGATGAGTTGATGATCAAGTTGAGAGGCGAGATCCAACTCTTGAAGAGGGACCGGGAAGTCAGCATGGAGGAAGTGAGAGCTGCCCGGAACCTGTAGGAGGACACCCGGAAGGCTATCAACGCAATGACCTCCGTGGTGGCGGCGTCCGGAGACGCCATGGCCAAGGCCAAACTGTTTGACGAAGGCATGCACAAAGAGAAGAAAATCTCCGGCGGGAGAATAGCACGGATACTTGCGGAGTTTGCTGGCCAGATGGAGTCTTCGCTAGAGGAATTCCGAAAGGCAGCCAAGGTGATAGATGACAGTAGTAAAAGGCTTCATCTACATCATCTGGTTTCCTTGTCCGGAATTTCCTTTCCAAGTCTATGTGGGGATTCGGATGTGCAGGAGGTACCAAAGCCCGGATCTCCAGGATCCAATCACAAGGCCCCTGCACCTACACCAACAGCAGAAGACAAAGAACCATGCACTCCAGTTCTGGAACGTATTCCGGAAGGGGAAGAGAAAGAAGGCAGCATTAGTAAAATTACTGAATAGACTACACCAGATAGTGGTGGGCCTTAGGAATTTTTGGAGGATAGAATGTATATTTTTAGGACAATTTTGTTAGAAACAGTTTTGTAGCGAGAAATCCGGGAGGATCAGATCCTATAATCTCGGCCGGAAATAGTGCCGGTTTCTTAGGACTTTTCCCCCCATTTTGTATGAATCCAAACTTTGTATATAAACATGTCTCTCAATGGAGACAGAGAAGCGAATTTCCACTAGATTGTTTGTGTACCGTGCATTTTCTATTATTCTTTTGCCTTCCCATGCTTTGGTCGGGTGAGTGAATAAGGAATTGATTGCTGGTGAGCGGACTTGGAGAGAATTCTTCTTCCCCTTGGTGTTCTTTGATTTGTAGTTGTGTGCAGAGGTTGTAAGTGCTGGGAGTGAGTCATTGCACCTTAGTAGGATTTGGATCTTGTATTTCGGATGAGATAGCCATTGTTAAGCTAGGCAATTAGGGAGGGATTTCCTGACTGTGCTAGAGCGACCGGGTGGGAGATCTAGTTAGCGTCTGATCCTTGAGAGGTCTCATTAACTTAGAAAGTAAACGGAAAAGGTACCGGATTCTACTGGCACGGGCAGATACACTTGTGGTCACCTTAGCTTCATACAGGTTGAAGAAAAGCCAAGGTTGTTGCAGTATGATAAGGGTCGTACGGGGGGGTTTTGTGTGACCTCTGGCCAGATTCACTTTCCGGTCATTGTGAGAAACCAAACTGGACTCTAGTTAGATAGGAGATCGAGTAGAGTAGAGTGAACTCTTCCATCACTTTAAAAAGTCCGGAAGGTGTGGCTAGCCAACCACTCTAGTAAATCAAATTGGCAGATCTCTCTGATGAGTCAACAGAGGTTAAATTAAACCGGTAAATAGTAAAGAAGACGGATACCAATAAAGGAGAGAGTCTGGTCTTAAAGGAGTAAATCCGGAGTTATTTAGAAAAGTCCGGGTGGTTTTTGGTGGTGTTGATACAAAGGTATCCGGATTGTAGTCAGTAACCGGGGAATAAAGGTTCCAGATATGCTATGCTAAAGTAAGAAGGGTGTCCGGATTAAGAAGCGCTACATCCAATTAGGGAAATCCTTGAAGAAACTGACTATCGTCCTCTAAATTCCTAATAGACTTTAAACACTTCACAGAATCTCGTGGGTTTGATCTTTAGAGTCACTTTGTTATGCTTTAAAGTGGTTTTTGTGAGCATAATAGGGAATTTACTTACCCTGTGCTGCGACAAATGCCAACTACCAAAATGACGGACATGTTCCGTAGTTTCCGGTCCAACCTAGGTTTTGAAGTAAACCCTATAGGCCTATACCCTAAACCCTAAACCCTAAACGTTGTTGCAATTTTAAGAGAATTTGATGTTCAAGTTTATATAACTATGGCAAATAAGAGAGGATTGGTGTAAGTCTGTAAGATAAAGGAAAAAAAGGGACGAATGGATTCTAATGTTTCATGTAGTCTTCCACAGAAAGGGAAACTCTAAAACAGTAACATAATAACACATGGCATTTGCCTTTTATTTTTGTTCTCAAAAATTGAAATTGAAATGCAACATTGAGTACATGAACTTGACATTTTTGTGGTCTCTATATTTTTTTCATGGCTTCTAAATTATAATACAACTAGCGGTGAATTACTATATTTTTTCTTATGGATTGTTTATTAATTACTTATGTAGTACAGTATGTTTGCCACTAAACTAACTAAAGTCCCAAGGCCTCTTTTCCATCCTAAATCTGAAATAAATTGCCTTTTCTATAGCAAAGAATTAAAAAAAAAATGAATGTGTTTAGGCCTGTAACTGATATTTAACTAATTATGGACAAATCCATAGTCCAGAAATAAATCGGGTGTCAGCCGATAAAGTAGAGTGCAAAACTTGTGCGATAATTCATGATCGAGAATGGACGTAGTAGGTCATCTCAGAATAAGTATATAATCCAATGAAACACCAACTTACAGAAGTTCCTAGAAAAAGTCCCTAATTCTCTTCTAAGTGTCGGCTGGCGTCCGATATTATACAGCAAGCCAAACTACTAAGATGTCTAAAGGTGTGACTAAACTACCAGGACTATGAAACCCACTACACATCATTCTAAAGCATTGAGTGCATCCGGTCCAATGTCTTCAATTTTGAGTATCAGCTGGCAGCTGATATCCGTATGAAGAGAGGCGATGAATTTGAGAAACGTGTCCTCCAAAGCCTTGAATGTGGAGAAGGCTGTAGGCTTGTACAAGTCATTGTAAATCCCCCGATTCCACTGCATAGTGATATCGGCTGGTTGCCGATACGACATAGATTACTTTACCAAAAAATTCCCTTCCAATTTGGATTCCCATACTTGATTGACTGTGCAACTTCATAGTGTAATTGTCCCGGTCTTTTTGCGCCATTCACGTATTCCGAGACCGACTCATGCTCATGCATTGGATAAGTGAAGGGAATAATATCCGTCGAAATGTTTGGAATGACTCTACTGTCATTTGGGAAATTTAGGTCCCCCATAAATGGCAGCGGAATGTAGCACGCCGGATCCAGTGTCCTCCTCAGCGAGAGTGGGCATACGTCCACCATCAGCACCTGGTCCAGTGAACATATATCCTTGGAAGGTTGCTTATTGAAGAGTGTTGATATCATTTTGTAGCACCATGGGAATTTCTTGCTATCTACACAGTATTCTCTGCCATACACAAATGCTAGTTTGTCTCTAACATGTTTTGGAAGCAAGTGCGTAAGCAATGGTCTAAGTTCTATAATTGGCATCCTTGACCAAATTCCTACGTTGAACTTTTCAAACAATGTCGCAAACAATGCAATTAGTCCCGGTCTTTTGATGATGTTCTTGTGCGGATCCCAATTATCGACCTCGATATTTGTGTCGATAAAACAAAGCAAACTCGTGACGCCGAGTACAAGACATTTTTTGAACAAATGTGGTTGACCATTGTTGGACTCCTGAACAGAAGAGAGATTATAAGAAACGGGTAAGAGATCCTGGGAGCCAAGTCCATGTAATGTCGGCTGGCAGCCGATATACATGACTGACCCAGAGTACAAGAGCAAGCAATCCATCATGAGTACACATAGTGATCCGGAGCAAGACAGTTGGTATCGAATGAAGATGGGACAATCCCGGCCTCAAATGGCAGAGCCAATATTGCTCTCGAAGTATTGAAACGCAACCTTAGAAAGTTTAGAGGGTCACAATCATCTTGATTATAGTGACCATGCCCTATCGATCAAACTCTCGAAGGAAACATTTGAATGCTTCGAGAGCGAAATTGACATCCGCCTTTTAAAGCCAGACACCCGGCCTGTAAAGCCTTTATTTACAATTAAATGTACATGAAACATACAAAATGATTACAAAATTTCTACGAACTAGAATATTTCCGCTATATCTACAGTGCACATAAACAATCTACAAAATGTACACAATGCATATCGGTTGGCAGCTGATACATCATCCTCCCTCCTCCAACTAGTCAACCGCCATGCTACCTCCCATGGCATGTAGCTCTTCCACCGAATAGGGGACCTCGAATACCTTTTGATACTTGGGCGTGACTCTAACGTAGAGATCATGCAAGGTGGATCCCGGCATACATCGCGAAAGCCCGATGTCCGAGTTTCTCTCACATAATTCTGGTACCGTCAAATCCGACGAGAGGAACCGTTCCAAGAACGGTATCATGGAGGCTTGTAGGAAGGGCAACTTTCCACCCTTCTTCGATTTCTCCGAGTACATTGTACAAGGAGGTGGATGAATGGCGTTGTAAGGCAGGTTGAGGACGTTCCTAAAAGGCAAATGATCCACGATCAGTGAGTTGCTGATCAAGGCACCACTATTGTACAGCAAGGGGGAGGACCCGAGAAGTCGTGCAAGACGTTTTAGGAAAATTGGTCGTGACTGATTGTTAGGATCTTTGTACACAGACTCGTCACACGACTCCTGCCCAAAGGCAAGGAAATCCTCTCCGATCTCCGGTACTTTATACTTCAAATTGTGGAGTCTCTGCTTCAGAGTTTGTAAGGGTAAGACCGACCAGTAGATGATCACGATGTCTTGACTCTGACAAAATCTGAGGAACTGCGGGAGCCCCGGTTGATCTCTGACGTGCGATCTTTGGTGCAAGTTTGACCCCTTCAAAATGAAAGGCTCATAGTGTAGTAGTGTTCCTTGCACCTCTACGAAGAAGAACAATCTCGAAGTCGCTACCTGTGGAGGATCATCAACGGATGGATTTGCTCTCGATTCGAGAGGCGGTTGTTGACACTCATCCCTTCCTTCAGACACTGTGTCCTCGGTTGCCTCAGATGGTTGAGATACTTCATCTGCAATGCAAGATGAAATACATAAAACATGAGATGCAATTTAAAGCGGAATTGGACAACAGTAGTAGAACGTATCGGTTGGCAACCGACACGCTACTTGAGTATTCTAGTCTATCCAAGTACAGGCTCCCATTGACAAGTCCCTACGAACAAGTCTGAGCCAGTCATTACTATATGTAAATGAGCTATACTAAGTAGATGTCTATCGCCTACGAACCTCTAGTCCGCATCTGCTTAGACGATGGTCCGGGAGACAGCGCCTCATTCGGGAAGTTGTGGTCTCGTGATGCCCCACCTTCGTCAAGCTCCATATCTTGTCGCGTCCGTTTCTGTCCGGATGGCGTTGAGCGGGACAAGTCCATTGAACCCGATGTGCGTTTCCTCGTGACTCCTCTGCTCCTTCTCCTTCTGAGTTCACCCTACGGAGCTTCCTGAGGTATCGGCTGCCTGCCGACAGCAGCATCCATCCTTGTTGCCGGAAGCCCTATGGCAGTGAGCGGTTCCTGAGGCTCACTTGCATTGTCGTCCGGGAGGGTCGTGTCCAGCTTGAGGATCTCCTCTGATGGAGGAACATCATGTAGATTGACGACCATGGCGTCGGAGGTGGCACTGCAGGCCTGTCTACTCAACCCGGCAGATTCCACTGTAGTGTGCGCCGATGACTATTGGCACTCCACGGGGTCCGGCGTCGACGACTGATTTGGGATCGTAGATTGTGGTTGGCGATCCCTGCGAACGAGAGCCTCTCCAGGGGAGAGTTCACTTCCCCAGTCCGACGACAATATCCTAATTGGAGAGCTCTCCCGCATGCGTGTTGAGGGCATCAGCAATGCAGGCCGCAATGGACCAGCAGAGTCTCTCGGATTCTGCTGCAACATTGGTGATGATATTGGTGGTGGCTGCTGTGTAGTGGATGTATGCGACAGGGCCTCTAGATCCGATCCTCCAGCAGTCCCCGACTGCGGTAACAAATTGGGAGCAGAAACGAGGTTCATTCCCTTCACGCGCTCTTTTGCCCTCGCTACTCCGTCCTCCTTCCTAACGAACTCCAAGACTGTTCGGCCATTCCTCTGCTTACCCACAGTACTTGAGTCAGTGACGACGTATCGGCTGCCAGCCGACACAAATGAATGGCATCAATGATGTGAATTCCTTATGAGATGAGGGTAGAGTGACTTACCAGAGTGATCTCCGTGATGTTTCCCCCGCCCCAAATGTTGATAACGGTGGCCTCCTTCGCTTTCAACGTGGGCTTCATCAGTTGCTCGAGAAGCCCATGTCCGACCCCGCACATTCCACCATTCCAGTCTACCTCTCCCTCGACGTCGACCTGAAACCATTCCGGCGCCTTGGAGATCCCGGTGAACCTTTTGAAAACCGGAAAGAGGGAGGCCCTGTCCTTCGGCTTGGGGAAGGTGATGGATAGTGTGACCATTGTCCTGGCCTCTATCTCCGCCCTAAGGAAGCCGCCACGAGGTGACGGTTGATAGTACACGGTGTGGTAGTACCACGATGCTGTTGAGGAATACGATGCCGACGCGACAGAATCCCGAAACCATGAGTTCCCGATGAAAAGCATTGGGAGGGGAATGTAGGCGTCGTTCGACGGTCTATCTGTCCCATCGTCTTCTGCGGGTATTTCAGCTGCCAAGGATATGTCGAGGAAGTCGTTTTTCGAAACCGCTAGGGCTTCTCCACTATCGTTGTATCCAAAGAGAACAATGAACTTCTTGTTGTCCACTTGCAGCCCCTCATTTCCCTTCCTTGTTCGAAGCACGTCCACCACCTCCGCGATAGTCTATCCTAGTCGACATTCGTATCTCAGGTCATTCGAACCTCTTTCCTCCACCGGTGCCACTGACATTGTGGCGTAGTTCATGAGAATTGTATAGAAGACCCCCGGCGCTTTCCCATCGACGCTCTTGTCCGTAGTCGGATTCATGGGGTTGACGCGCCCTTTCAGCCAGTTGCTTCCATCCGTGAATTTCATGACATCCTTCCAGACATTCCGAACAACGGCAGCAGAGTAGCCCTCCTTGTCAGCCAACTCCTGCTAGTCTTCATCAGTATATGGGACCCAAGCTGCGTCTTTGCAAGGAAGGGGATACTTCTCCCTAGTCCACATAATTTCGTTCATGACCACCCTGTCCAACTTTTTCTCTCTGCACCAATCGAAGAGTGTCAGCTTCCCGAACGACTTGGCCTTTGTAGTATTCTTGATGCTGACGCATAGGGCAACGATATCCCTGACTAATTCGCAGAGGTCTGAGTCTCGCAGCCCAAGCGTTGGCGTGAGATCCGTTTTCGTGATGTGTGTGAGGGGTTTTCGATTGACGATGAGGTTCGGAACTGTCCCATCGTCCCCAATGAGTTCTCCATTTTCCCATGCATCGAACGCCTCTGTCCAGAGTACCCATGTACTCTCCTTGATGAAGATGAGCGGCAGCTTTGAGGATACTTTCTCATCCACAAAGTGCGCCATAACCTGAAGCTTCGTAGCCTACATGATTTCACACCCAGAAATCAGAACACGATATTTTGTATCGGCTGCCAACCGATAACAACAATATTGGCTGCACAATGTGCTACTATATCGGCTGGCAGCCGATAGAATAGCGCGACCAGACATAAGGCGCAGTGATAGACATTACAAGAGATGCTTGATGAATACCTCGAATGTTGGTGACGGCTTGCCACCTCCACGATGCGGCTCCGGACATCCTGCCTTCACCCAGGCAACCCTCCCCATCTCCGCGGAGGATCGGAAGGTCTCCTTCGCCACCTTCTCGGCGATGTTTAGGTTCAAGGCATTGGACACCCGGACGAGTGTGTCCGCCTGTCTACTGAAGACCGGAATGACCTCGAACTCCAGGAGATCTTTCCTCGCTTCCGATCCTTCAGGGTATTGATTTGCCAGTTCCCTACAAGCAGTGACGGTATGCTACCCGCCAATGATGTACCAGTGAATGTTGGGTGCCTTCCACCAGGGCATTGGAATTCCGTCAATGACCACCTCATCATTCTGTGTTGGACACCTGTCGATGACCGCATCCAATCCCTTATCTGTTGGTAAAGGTGCGCGCTTTAGTGGAATGCCGTGAATTTCGGGCTTCTTCCAAATTGATCCATACCCCTTGTACATGGTCCTGACCTAAAATCACCAAGTCCAAAAATTTATTAACATCGATGATCTGTTGGCTGCCAGTCGATAGAACACATAAACGCATATGAATTGGTATATGCGGAAAGAAGGGAAACAAATGTCAAATACCTGACTAAGGCGGTCCTTTGCAATTTTCCTGTACTTCAGCTCATCTGGTGCAATGTGCAGCTTCTCAGAGGGGATGACATCTGGTAGTCGTTGCTTCTTGTATGGGAAGGCGTGCAACAGTCTTTTTTCCAACGCTTGGTAGATCGCGTTCACCTCATTGTCCTTGGTCTTGGTAGTGAGATGATTTCCACGCACCAATGCCTCATCAAGTGATAGCGTCAACACCAGGGTTGACGAATTGGAGCGTCCAGCCCAAAATCACGTCCAAAAAGCAGACGTTCGGACGTGGCGGACGCGGGGGACGCTGGGTAAAACGGAGCCGTCCGTCCGATTTACCTCGGGGTAAATTCCGGCGTCGGAATTCCGACGCTGCCTTGGCCGTCCGAATTCCAACGCAGTCGCAGCTGTCCTCCTGAATTGCAACCCTGGTTGAAACAGGATTAACAATCATATCATCATGATCCTCTAGCCTTTCAAAAGCATTTCAATTACCACAAGTATGAAGCCAAATTTTGTAATTTTTTTCATCATCTTGCAATATATCATGCTTCATTGTAGAAAAGCAACATACAAATGACACAATCAATTGATATTTTGGATTGAAATCATCTTTGGTTAAGTGCCCCCTTCAAAAATAATGGTATTACCACCATCAATAAGTTTAGGAGTATTACAATCAAAGCTCTAACAATCAATTGTCAGTACGACAATCTGTGCTTTATGTAATATGAGCACATGAACATTTAAGCCTATGTCCTTTCTATTTCTAAGGATTGTAATCAAAATCTCCTTTCACCTCTGCCCCACTACTCACACCCATTTCCCAATCTTGCGTCTTCGTCGTCGGATGTGTCTTCCATATCATCTGATGAAGAGCCTAGATATGTCGTTCTTCCCTCTTGTACTTGCGTGGATGAAAGGCTTCTTCTTCGTTTGTCCTTTTTGAGTTCTTCTTTTACTCTTAATAAGGATTTTCCATTTTGTTCCTTAATGCCAACAACACTTTTCATTTTCCTCTTTGAAACATGTGGACGTGCATCAAGAGGGTTTCCAATGGCTCTTGTTTTTTTCAACGGGGATATTGTAAAAGGTTGCATGACTCTCTTCTTATTGGCTCTAGGTGATCCCCCGCCCTCTAATTTTATTGTTGAGGTCCCTCCACTACCTCCATGAATGATTATCTTCGGTGAGATTGAAGATTGTGGTTTAGGCACTGACATTGTTGGGGGCCGTCGTGGTGGTGCATTACGAGAATGCCGAATGAACATTGAAGCCAATGTCTCATCCTTGTCATCGTCCGTGGATGATAAAATACCTTGACTAGGCCGCCTTTCTTTTGAAATATTTGCAATCCGTTTTCCAAGCCCTAAGCTCCCAACGCCATCCAAAATTTGACTAGGGGTTTTCAATTGTGCACGTGGAGGGATGCTAGATGGTGGTACTTCAAAATCTTGCATGAGTTCCTTCTTGGCTTCTCTATTGATGCACGAAATTGGACTTCTAAACCCCACCACACATAGATCAACATTCTTCTCCGCTTCATTTGCCTTAGGGATTGGAATACTTCCAAGGGTGACCACTGTTCGCACTTGCCAATACAATGGTTGACTCAACACTCGTGTTGCCAACGTTCATTTTGACATTCACCTCCCAAGGCTCACGTCCTCCCTTGCCGATGTGTTTGTCATTTTCTTCTGCTTGCAACACTCCTCTAAACGGAGACTCAAGTGGAAGAAGATCTTCATCCATTCTTTGAGTCCCATCATTGGGAATCGTTCTCTCATTGGCCTCTACATAAGCGTCTTCTTTTTCTGATAGAACTTTTTCGCTACTCATGAACCCACTTCCATCCACAAATCTAGCTATGGAAGGTACATCTTCATCATACCCATCATTATCCTCATCCAATGGAAAGTCATAGATGTCTCAATCATTGGCTCGAAGATCTTCATTGGGCCGACTTGGACTATCGAACATTTCATCATCAAAATTGTGTCCGTCGTAATTCATGGCATCTTCATCATCTAATAGAGGCCCAACTGACCCACCATCCTCCTTGTCGTCCGAGATAAACCCCTCTGAATCTTCCGAATCCACGTTGTCATCGTACCACTTCTTCTCATCATTTTCCTTTGATGCTGCCAAGACCTTGGAATTGGTGTACACATACACCAAGTCTGCCGCCCTTTGCGTTGTCAACTTGTTCCGAGATTTGTAGTGAACAAAAGAATAACTACTCCAATTTCGTTCACATGAAGACGAGGATACCGGTTGTGCCAAAATTCGCTTGGCTATTGGAGCAATGAGCTTCCCACATGCACCTTCAAAATCCCACCAAGCATGCGCTGACAATTGTTGCTCATCCGGATTCAACATGTTGTGAAACGGAGGTTCCCTATGGCGGAAGGCTACAAATTCTTTTACCACCGAGGCGTACTCTCCTTGTTTGCAAATTTTCATTAGAACACGCTTGTATGCGTCCATTGCATCTTGGTCGTCGGCTAGATCCTTATCATGCAGAAGGTATGAATTCAAAAGAGCTCCTGCATAATGTAAATCTGTCTCCCCCATTTCACGGCGTTTGAAAAAGGATCGCTCCAATGGTTCGGCGAGGTTTGTTGCCAAACAAAAAGGAGGCCCTTCTAGGCTAAAGACATGTTTCTCTAAATTCCTCATAATATGCAACACCTTACCCATGCATGGCGTCTTTGCATCCAAATCACGTAGACCATATACAACGGGGGCCACCAATTCTCGCAAATTTGTCCACCGGTCCCAATAATGCTCCTCTAGAATGAACCTCTTCACATCACGAGACTTCGTGCGAGATTTGGCTTTGCCATTGTCGTTGAGTGTATTCACATATGCCACCCACTGTGGATCCACCACACTTTGTTGCAATGCTCTTTTGACTTCCAACAAACGATCAATCATGATAAATACAGTGGCAAACCTTGTTTCCACCGGCTTCAACAAATTGTACTTTGTCTCATACTTCCGAAATATAGCAAGTGGCATGTGTCTTTTCTTGAAGAAATTCACTACGGTTTGGGCTCTCTTTACCGACTCTTCAATCCATTTCTCCTTTCCCCAATCTTTGAGCAACAAATTCAAGGCATGCACCACGCATCTTTGAAAAAAAATGTGTGGATATTTAGTGGATACCAAATTCCATGCTGCCGGATTCACTGGAGCATTGTCTGCGCTCATTTGCACCACATTCGTAGGACCCACCTGCTCTATGAATTTTTCTAAAATTGTGGCCAAATATTGTGCTGTCTTTTCCACCCCACTAGTATAACCAAATATTCATTAAAATGGAGGGTGCGGGGCCTCTCAAAATAGTCTTTAGCATTTGAAGGTACAACAATTAAATTGAATAATCTAAAAGAGTTGAGCTCGGAAAGCACTTCATTGTTTAGTCCAAAGTACCAATTTCCATTAAAATGAGAGTTCTACAAACAATGAGCACTTAGTTTTAGTCATATTGTTATGTTCCATGTAATATAATCCACATGTTTCACAAGTAAAGTACACGTAAAATGACAAAAGCAAATACATTAATATAGTATATAAATTGCACTTGTGATCTTAATATCGCAAATGCGTCACCAGAACATGTATACTCTAGTAGAAATCAATATTTCTAGGTCCTATACATAGAAATTTATAGTTAACCATCTAGAAGACCTACATCTAGAACTCCATATTCATGAGGACACAAAATATTGGCCTTCACATATACGCTAAAGTAAACAAAAGACATATAAATGACAAATAAGACACTATCATATAAAGTTAACAACATAGTGAGTTTCTCGCCAACCACCAGTGTACTTAAGACAAAGGATATGAAGCCAAACTTTGGTTGATGACGTCACTTTGAGTTGCCGGAATCTTGATCATGCACTCCATTGTATCTTTTTGGATCCTGGACTTCCACGCTGTTATAATGGCATCTGTGTGTTGCCAAAGTGGCGGTTCGCTTTCATCAACCTTCCAACGCAAACCTCTTTCGTTGTCCCAGCCAGTGTAGAGCTCTTGTACATCTCGATCTCTTGATGTTGGACGAAAGTATTGAATGAGCACGCAATTAGGGTTCTCTGGGTTAGAGTTCGGATCAGACAATGCCCTTGCAATCCAAACTGGATGACTATCACCATCTGCGGGCCTAACTGCCACAAAATAGCCTTCAAAAAGATCTCGACCTACCCTGAAAGATGGTTGTGGGCGACCACTCAATGGCCCAACATACGCTTCATCTTCCTCAAATTCTTCACGATCCTCGCCGTGTTCGTCTAATTGATCCACTTCAGTTGCTCGAACCCGAGTAGTCGGCCAAAAACCATCCTTCAAAACTGGAGAGCACTCTAGTGGTTCAAGTAGTGCCAACTTCACATCACGCCAGTAGTGTAGTACATGCTCATAGCGTCTCCGGTATTCCCCAGTGCGGTCTTTATTGCACAAATCCTCCCAATACTTCATAAATCCGCCTATACCCTTTAGGATGTCCTCTTGGCCTCTCATTAGACTTGGCATAACCGCCAATGGCACTCCACGCGGCCACAAACTTTGTCCTTCTGAATCTTCCTTCCAGAGCTTCATTCCTTGACCAGGGCCTTTGGGTAACCAATCCAAATTAGTGCACAGAAGTTTGTACTTCATGACCGGACACCCAGTTGAATCAAGATAGAACTTCACTTGTTGTGGCTTCGTGTGTCCAATCATGATATCATCACCGTCCAAATATTTGCCTGCAACGAAACCCTTGAAATCTGGGACCTCTTCTATAAGGTGAGGGATAGTGGGAATGGATTCCACATCCATAAAGGACTTCATAAGTGCAGGAATTGTAAGAAAGTTCTCCTTCTTCAAGAGCATGCTCCATCTACCGAACAAGGCATCAATGTCATCATGAGTGTGGCCCACAATCATGAAATTTACATACACTTCACGGAAGATTTTGTTTGCAACAAGTAGAGACCAATAGCAGAAAACATATCTGTTCTTATTATCCCCAGTGGCATTGTCCATTTGCACATTCAAAATGGGTGGCAAGGGCATCGCTGCACATAAGTTCTCAGGTGGTGGAGGTAGCGATGCTTCACACATCTCTGCACCTTTGAGCACCGCCTTGGACAAATTCGTGGACCCTGACCCAACAAACAATTGCCGAGAAGAAGATTTTGGTGGCAATTCCAAATCCCGCAATAACTTGGCCATGGAACCAATGGTGTAGTTAGAATCATGAGAAAACATATCCAAGCCATAATGCGCATACCGAACATCTGCATGTCCATGTGCAATCATGCCAGTGACTGAAACAGGCAACTTCATCAACCCATCAAGTTCTTTAGTTTTGTGGGAAAAAACAGGAGACGCAGTTTTTGCATGGTCCATCTTGTCATGCATGATTGTCAAGCATTCATGAGGAAAAGAATGCAACCGGTAACGGTTTGCATAATAGAGCTCCCTATGCGCCCGAGCAATAGCCAAATGTCTATCCAACCTCCATGACCATTTCAGAGCGCTTTGAGATCCTGCAAGAGCACCCTTTCGGAGCTCTTGTAATTTGTCACAAACAGAACACCGAGCAAAATTATCTCCTGGTTTCTTCACCTCATACTCTGGGAACTTGGAAGACCTAATCTTGCTCAAGTTTGAAGTAGAGACTTCAGGCAATCTAAAGGCTGCATTGACTTCGTTGATTTCTTTCATTTGACCCTTCCATTGAAAGGTCGGTGGAAGACACATGGAAACTACCTTATCTCCTGACTTCAAAGTCCTTGTACGATGTGGCATGTGATCTGCCTCCTTGTCTAGAATGCACTTCAATGTTGCAGTAGCTTGTTCAGTGTGCTTCCTTGGCTTCTCTAATCCCGTATTACCGTGGGGTCTTGCTTCTCGGCTGTCTTTCCAATATTTTAGGTAACGATAGAATGTGGCCTCCGGAACCCCAGAAATATGCATCCACGCTCGCATGCATACACTTATACTTTCAACCGTCACCATCTTTCTCCCACGTGCATCTTTATGAACTGATCTATGTACATCGGTCTTCATGTGAGACCTGAATTTGAACGATGAACTCTGATACATGCGTTCACGGAAAGCTCGAATCTTCTCCCTTGGAAACGGTTGAACACAATTCTTGCTGCAACAAACTTTGCTAGATACCGCATTGATGGAGTCTTGAGTGAGTAATTCCTTTGATTTGAGGGCAGTCACGCGAGGTGGATTCCGTAAGAGACTTGTGTACGGTCGGGCAGATGTTAAAGATGGAGGGTTGAGGAGACGAGCTTGCAGACAATTGAAATTATCCCGGACCTCATGGTCTCTGAGACTTGCTCCAGAACAATGCACTCGTTCAATTGGCCAAGCTATCAAATAGTAAATCCTCTCATGTGGGATGTCCTCTTCAGAAAAGGTCTTTGTAATGTGCACTGCTACATGAGTATCACCAAGAGGACCATTGGCTCCGAGAACAAGGTCTGAGTTGACGCTGTGGCAAGTTCCTTCGCCAACAAGTACACCATCAGCATTATATAAAGTGACACATCTCGTATTCCAAAGACGACATGGAATCCCTTCGCATTCCGGAATGTCAACGTTCATGCCATGGAGCACTTGTAATTCGTCATCAGAAGAATCCATATTATCGACTGGAACCTCAGAGGAAGTCATGTCAATATTCTGTAAAAGGATAAGAGAAAAATAAGTTATTGAACATGACAAAAATAATTTAAATCTGAAAAAAACATCTCAATTCCAGTAAGCTCGAATTGAGCTGAATGGTTCGCAATGGTCATATAACATTTCAAGAAACGAATGAAAACATACTAAATGAAGTGTTTCTTATAAGATTAAAAAATCAGTTAATACATCACAATTAAAAAATATAATTTCAATGAGTTATTCATCAGTTCAACTTCATCTAATTAAATTTCAAGTTACATAGTGTTATTCACAATAGCATTTCATACAACTGAGAGATATTCAAGAAGGTATGAAGACTCTAAACTGGTATTATTATCTAGCTCGATTCGAGCTAAAACTACATGCACGTGGTCACGCTGGAGGTTCTTATTAACAAATGACCTTAGACATTTTAACTTGAAATTAAACATAATCACTAAAAACAGTATATTAATATCTGGTCACAGTTGGATACGTTCACTTTATCTACTCGAAATCCTCTGTACCTCAACAAGGCTAAATTTCACTTCGATGACTTCAATTGAATACCTGACTACCGTTTTGTAGGTAGTTCATCTTCAATCGAGATCAATACTCAGAAAATGTAGTCGACTTTAATTTCAGTATTTCTGACTGACCACAGTCTGGAATACAGACTGATCCGAGTTGAATTAAAATTTCTTAAACAGACAGACCATTCAACACTTAGCTCGATTCGAGCTGAATACAAGTTATTCAGTCACACACAGCGGTGAATACATCCCTGCAGTCGATGTCGGTGATAATGCAGTAGAATGCCACAAGTCTGAATGCTTAGCTCGATTCGAGCTTACTCAAAATTTTCTCGGCTAGCAGAGGGGGATACTTAGCTCGATTCGAGCTTAACTTAATGAAAATGCTTTAGGTTCACATCTTCATGAATACTTAGTTTCAAATCAATTTACATCTCCGTAAATTACGGAACCTGAAAACTGATTATACTGTGACGCATTTTTGAGTATCATATGCTTCCGTATTTTCCGGCGCCTTAATCGGATACTCTTCTCATCATTCTACTCTTTCAAGAAACAATGACGTGAGAGATGCATGATTTATTACTGAATGATACACTAGATCAGCTACAAAATCTTCGGAACTCCCCTCCACGCGAGAGTAGTCTCTACACCTTTGGCTTCTGTTAGTACTACAAACGTTGGGAGACCTAATTTTGAAAGCTTTCAAATCACGAAACGAACACAAATAAGTCACGACAAGAGGTTGCAATGATTTACCACAAACGCGGTCCCTTCGAACGCCTTCTACAAAAACTACTCGGCTACAAGAATATGCAACCGCACACGCTCTCCGCACATCATCTGCAGTACTAGTTCAAATGTATACAAGAGAAGAAGACGTAAAGCATCGGAGCCGATTGAGACGACATGAAAAAGAAAAGAAGAGTTTCGAACTTCGGCGTGACGGTGTATCCACAACTCATTCGCGGGAACTCCAAGGCGGGATCGAAATGGCGCCAACTAAATTAACGAAGTATAATTTTGAACGCTCGGATTTCGAGGATTTCGGAATATTATAAAAGCCATAATTTGGGACTGCTTTTCAACTATGTAGCTAGGAAAGGGCATTCTCTGTAGCAGGTAATAATTGGTGGCACTGAAATTTTGGGTAATCAGAGCTACATAGATTCCCTCATTTATTGCTCAATAAGGGGAATATCCTTTTCTTTGATACCAAATGAGGCGGATTGTCAGTGTTTGATACATGTCATAATTGCTACACTGAAATAAAACTCAGCGCACAGTACCGAATTTTACCATGACGATGCTCTTCCTATTATTATTATTATACTGTTGAGCAATTCTTGACAGTGCAGGTTTCCCGAGTTGGGGGGAACAAATGGGACCCCAACGAAGCTTAACAATGTAAGGTAATATGCTCTAAAAGCGACCATTTAAGAGCTGGTCCGCCTTTTTCATAGGCTTATGTGGACAGAATTATTTTTAGATCATTTTCCGGAGAAAGAAAAATGGATGTGGAAACTAACACAAGTGGTTTTATATTTTTCCAAGCATTTTTGAATTACCTATAAATTTTCGAAGATTCTAGGCACAGGCACCTATTTGTGACCATAGGTCTCCCAAAATCTGTTCACTTACAATTTGTAAACAGTTGTGCAGAAATGAAAGGCAATGATTGGCTCTTGCAATAGAAAAATAATTTTTTTTCGATGCATTCCATTGCTTGAGTGGTCCATTTAAGGATAAACTTGTCTCCATTCTTCCCTCCAAAATAGGGGCGATTTGAAGAAGGTGGGCGCTTCTAGAGCATACTACCTTGCACTGTACATGTGCTTTGTTTCATGGCTATCGGACGTACGATTAAAAAATCAGGGATTGTTCAGTGCTATTGTGCTCACATTTTCCGAAATTTTGGATCTTTACAACTGCGCATCCTTAAATTCCATACTTGGTACCTTCAAAAACATGTTGCTGATGATTGGTGCACAAACTTTGTTTTGGGGCATTTGGATGTACAGTGAATAAATTTTGGGTTTTCGGTGTTATTTTCAACTCTTAAATTATCCTAATTTATGAATTTTTTCCTCCAATTGTATGCTTGGTATCATTTGAAAGCCCTCTTCAAGGAGCAGTGCATGCGCTTTGTTTTATGGCATTTCAATGTAGGATGTGAGAATTATTGAGTTTTGAAGATTTTATTGAATTGGAAAAATAGAAAAAAACTCTTCCTTTTTTTGGGATGTATCAACGACATAGGCCACTATAGTAAACATTAATTTAATAGGATAAGTGATAGTTTTGAAGAAGAGTACCGTGCCTTCTACTGTTTTCAGAGGAATAACAAAACTAGGTATATTATTTTTTTAATCTATGTAACAAACATTCTAAATCCAATAGCTTTCTCACCTTAGGTCAGAACACCCAAAAACTAAGTGCATTCTCCACTTTTGGCCAAGGGCTTTTCGATGCTATGAAATACAAAAGCAAGGGATGCATGATTATAGACATCTGAACGTCCAAGGTTTAGGGTACGGTATGAAACACAGATTGAAGCAAGGTATGCATGATCGTAGGGATCTAAACGTAACAAACAAAAGAAGAAAACGAACCACAAAAGACAAAGAACTTAATTTAAGGTAATGATGACTTCAATACGGTGTGTATAAATGTATCTAATTGTTTATAATAGGACCACCTTATTGCCACCATTCCTAATCTTAGACCAATCAAATTGCATTGATAAGACAAATCATTTTCTTATCTTTGTCTTCTGTACTTTTACCTGAGTCATAATTATTAAAAATTGATTGCTTTAATATATAGTTGCGACTATAGCTTTATAAATTATAACACCTAAATTAATGATGGATGCTAGGTTGATAATCGTCATTACAATGGTTTAAATAATTCAATGAGCCTAAATGTACACATACAGCTACCTTCATCATTTAAAAAAATATTATGGAGTAATATATGTGGCGACCAAATCCTGTAGAACATCATGAACAATAAATTTTTGGCATTAAAATAATAGAAAATACATACTTTTACACTAAATTATAGATCTTGTTGAAAGATGGTACATCTAAATGTATATACAATATGTGCTATTCAAGCATGTGAACAATTTATGAAGTATTATTTTTTATTTTTTAATGAACCTTATCACATGTTTACTATAATCATGGTGTACTTTTAGTTGTAACTAGTAGGCTCATGACAAGTGCATGCTTGTATGAAATCCATTGTAGTGTTTTTCTACCACAGCTGAGCCTTACAACTATTGTATCATTGGAGGTCACTTTTTTTTGAGCAAAGGTAAAGCTCATTATTTTTCAATATAGAATGTTAAACAATAGTTATAATTTAGGGAATTGTATGATTCCAAATGTAAAAGACTTATGTTGAGAAAAAAATTCATGTTAGTATAATGAATATTATTCTGAACCCTATTCTTTTACTATATAGCATGATTATTATTTCTATGTCTACTTGTTTATTGTTACTAATATGCAACACTTGTTCTAAGAATGAAGTAACATGAAGTTATAATAACCCCTATACTAATCATCTTGTACAAAATTTAGTTAAACTCAACTAATGCCATCAGAATCCATGTTAGATATCATCACATATTTGTGGTTTGACCATTATTTGATCTTGATTTCATATTATCTAACAAGTAATTATGCACTTAAACTTCTTAAAACAACAAGAATTATGGTGAGCACATTTGGAACTGCCACAAACAAAATACAAGTTCTGTATGCATTGAGTGAAACTTAGTTCCTTAGTCATTTGGCTAATAATTCACATACATTAAAATTGTGTAAGGTTTAAAAAGCATTACTCGTGCCTGTACTTTAAAGCGCATGAATCCCCAAGTCATGGAATTTGAACGCAAAAGAGTGAAAAGAATTTAATGTACAAGTTGCAAATGGCCTAAGCTCTTGCAATTTGAAAAAAAAAATAATATTTGGTCAATTGTGTGGAACTCTAAGCAAAAAACAATAAAATGCAATTAGTCGTGCTTGTACTTTAAAGCGCATGAATCCCCAAGTCATGGAATTTGAACGCAAAAGAGTGAAAAGAATTTAATGTACAAGTTGCAAATGGCCTAAGCTCTTGCAATTTGAAAAAAAAAAAATAATGGGATATGGTCAATTGTGTGGAACTCCAAGCAAGAATAAATAAAATGCAATAAGGCATGCCCTAACTTTAAGCTGTAGGAGAAACCAAAAGTCAAAAGTAGGGAAACATATTGAAGAAGTTGTCTTCATTTATAAAAGAATTTAACAAAGCATTGATTTGATGATGATGATATTTCAAAAAATATACTTGAAGAATTAAAGTTGTGGTATGTTCTTTGCTTTCCTTTAAATGCAATAGCCTTCCAACGTACGTACTTGGATCTTATAACAGTAATTGTAGATGTATATATAACTTTGAATTGGTGTAAGATCCTACAATTTGTTTTTTGAACTTATCTTTTAATTACTTTGTACTTCAATGTTATTAAAGATTCCTTATTGTACTATATTTCTTCATATAATTTGTGGCCTTGTTCTATTAATTAATGACAAAGAATGTTTATGTATAGGATACAAGTCTAATTTCTTCATATACAGGACAAATGTGTAAATTTTGAAAATCTTGCATTGTACTTTGACCTCTAATGATCTTTAATTTCTGATTTCTTAGAAGTAGATGAATGATTTCATAACACAATAGAAGTTACGAATAATTGTAGAGGTCGTAAGCTAATTCTATAACCTAAAGACAACGATGTGTCCATTTTTTGTCCAATGCATGTTATAGAATCCTTCTATGAGGACATAAGTGCAATTAATTTTCAAAAGCGGATAAAATCTATAGTATTTTGAATAACATCAAATTCTTCTTCAATTTTTGAAGCCGATATATCACTTAGTAGTTAGTAACCAAGAGGATGATTTATATGGTTTAGGCTTGAAGGTTTAGTGGATTGAATGTTATTTTAAACCCAAATAATGTAGGATGAAATGACACAATCATTCTACAAGTATTTGTAGTTATTAATATGCTTTGATATGATTATCAAAGGTTTTTGGTTTTCTATATGTCTGGGTATCAATCATATTGCCCGTACATGGAATTGAACCGGTTATCAATATGTGAGGTGATGCATCTCTAAGGAATTCGGGTATCGCATTGGTAACATTGTTGGGTCCGGGTATTTTTGGAAAACCTTGGTAATCGGGGGCTAGGGTTTCGCGTACTGGAGTCAGCAAAGGTGACCTCGGAATTTCAGGCATTCTTTTCGTGTGTTGTGGTTCAGGCGGTTCAGGCATTCTTTTCGTGTGCTGTGTTTCGTGCTTTTCTTGGCGTGTGCTGCAGCGCTCTTGCATACAACTTCCTAGTTCCTTTTCTGTTGACATTTCTAGGTTAAGGGTTCTTCACAGTTATCTTCACTGTGGTTCCAGCGAGGCAACTTCGTGGTTTGCTACTGCATCGACGGGTCGCGGTTTGAGTCTTCATTTACGGGTCGGTGCGAGGGTTCTTCACAGTTTTCTTCACTGTGGTTCCAGCGAGGCAACTTCGCAGTTTGGTACTGCATCGACGGATCGCGGGATCGCGGTTTGTTGCTTCATTCACGGGTCGGTGCAACAATGCGTTTTGTTCATTGGGGGCGTCCTCGAAGAACGGAACTGTGAGGTACGTTTCATTCTAACCTTTTTTAATTCTTCTTGCTCATTTCTGCTTGTTGCTTTACGGGTCACGGTCTTGACTTCCGGTTTAGGGTTCTAGGGTTATTACAGTTCTGACTAATGGTTTGTTAAGTTCGAAGCAGCTTTGAGCGACAAATCAGACATCGGGGTTCTAGATTTCTAGTTTTAGGGTTTTCTTTGAGCATGAATTTCAGGTGCGAGGTTTGGGGTTCTTGAATTCTAGGCTTCAGGCTTCAGGTTTGCTGTACACAGTTGTCACTCCTGGTTTGTTAAGTTCAAGGTAAGATTTTAGCAGGAAATCATACATCGGAGTTATTGATTTTTGATAGTTCTGGTTTTACTTTTATCAAATTCAAGCTTTTGTCGTTATCGATTTCTAGGCTTCAGCTCAGTTTTAGGATGCAATTCAAGCTTTTGACGTTATCGATTTCTGGGCTTCAGCTTAGTTTTAGGGTGCAATTCAAGCTTCGTCCTTTTAGGGTTCTGCTTGTCCGTTTACAGGTGCTTTGTTAAGTTCAAGGTAGCTCTGCCCGACAAATCAGACCTCGGTGTTTTTGATTTCTGGGTTTAGGGTTTTCTTTGGGCAGGAATTGAAGCCTCCACGCTCTTGATTTCTGTGCTTTAGGTTAGTTTTTTGCAGCAACTAAAGCCTCGGGGTTCTTCATATCTGTGCTTCAGGTTCGCTGTGCACAGTTCTCAGTCGTTGTTTCTTAAGTTCAAGGTGTGCACAGTTGCCACTCGCAGCAAATCTGACCTCGTAGTTCTTGATTCTCCAGCTTTAGGTTATTTGCCCTTTCATTTATAGCACTGCATTTGATAGTTTAGATTTTAGTATTCTTCGGCTGATTCATCGGGTTCGGGTGAAAACCTTAGGTTTAGGGTATCTAGGCTTGCATTCGAAAAGCATTAGGATTTCCAAAGCTGGATATCTATAGGGTTCTTTCTGCGATTGCAGGTTTTATTGTTTTAATTGTTTAGCTTTTAGATTGTTTGATTGTTTGAATTTGTTAGCTTATACGTGGTTAGGGTTGCACTTGAATTTGATGGATTTTTGCATTGCAGGGTGTGGGTTTAGGAAGAGGAAGCCACAGTGATTTGAAGTACTTAGTGCTAGCTGCAATATCAATTGTGTTTTTGCTAGCTGTCCATTAATTTTTTTCTTGACATTGTGGTGTGGGATTGTAATTGATACAGGATTGTGGAAGAGTGTCTTCGTGAGGAATGTGGGAGGTCTTGGAAGGAGGATTGCGCTATTATTGAGCTCATGTCATCCAGTTTGTAGAAGATTTCTTTGTCAGTCATCGCAGGTATGACAATCACGTCTACATTGTGCAAGCTTTGTTTGTTTCGGTTTTTTCTAGCTACTTGTTATTCATTTCAGTGTCAAGAGTGCAGTTCTTGTTCGGCAATGTTGTAATGCTTCCAGGTAAACTTCACTGTAGAAGTCTTAGGCATACGGCAGCATTTGTTGCCGCATAGTAAACGTGCACTCTTAGCACAATACAAGTTTTTACTGCAAATGTCATGTGGTATGCAATGTATTCAATGTCTGCAATACCATACCATTTCTTGGAGATGAAATGGTAGTATGAATTTGATGTCATTGAGTTCTAAATCGTATGTTATTCGAACGTGAAATGTTCATGCAGAAATTGAGGCAGTACGCGTCGATTGAACGGAAAAACAAATACATTTGAGGACCGGGACATTCACAAGTGAATCAAGTAAAAGAACGCAGTTTTGATTTAGCTCGATGTCAATTTAGCGTATCCCGAACTGAATGACGTTGAATAATTTTCCGGACACATATACTAGTACCAATACCGGTTTGAAGAAAATCAGCTCGACTCGAGCTTATTCTCAGAGGGCACAGTGAATTCTGAAAAAGACTCTAGGAAATTCAAAAGAATGTTTAGCTCCTATAGAGTAGTTGACAGTAACAAAAATACAGTATCGATTTTTACAGAAATCGTGTGCCTAATGAATCAGCTCGAATCGAACTGACGTCGACTAGGAAA
The DNA here is from genome assembly GCA_947034895.1 of Rhytidiadelphus loreus. Lineage (NCBI taxonomy): Eukaryota > Viridiplantae > Streptophyta > Bryopsida > Hypnales > Hylocomiaceae > Rhytidiadelphus > Rhytidiadelphus loreus. The sequence continues at coordinate 63,537,636 of OX344763.1, read as the reverse complement.
AGACTTCAACGGTGAAGTAGTGACAAGTTAGCTCGATTCGAGCTGACAGCCTCCAAAAAACCAATCACGCATTCAGAAGACCGGAGAGAAAAGAAAAGAAAAAAGACAATAAAACGAGGCTAAAAGGATAATAATAATTATATAATGCAATGTAAACAGGTTTTAATAGATATGATAGAAAGACATGACTAATAAAGAAATAAATCCACATACTAGCTCGATTCGAGCTCAATGAATCGCATAGGTAGTCAAGGAGAACAAACTCACGTCCATGACATCGTAAAATACACAAATATCAAAAATCAGGAAAGTAAAATAAAAAGATTGAAATAAAACACGCATTAAGCTAATCTTCATAACAACTCGAATCGAGCTAAACGCCTCTACTATTAAAACATGCAATTCTATTTTTCAGGATGGAGAGCCAGATAACGAAGCTGGAGCATTATTTTACCAAATGCTCATCGGGAACTGTCGATGACGAAGGAGACGGGGATGACTTTCTCAACGATGGGGACTACTGGGAATTCATACATCCAGAGAAAATCGAGTCCTGGAGTTTGCTCATGATACCCTGTTCCGAACACATCTGCTTCTGTGTGAAATACTTCGGCATGGACGTGTACATCCCGCTGTCATACGATGAACGAATCAAAGACGTGGTGGAGGATGTCCCACCAAAAATTAAGATTCATTGTGTCACAACGCAGACTGATGTGGTTGCAGCACGTCAATATAACTTTACGATAGTCTTGAACTCTGATCAGATTCCGTTTCGTGTAAACCACTTCATGAATTCCCTAGAAACAACGTCGTTTCAGGATGAGCTTCCTGAGCTAGAGCAGAAAGTGAGTGAGAAGTTATTTCAGAAGGCAAATGGAGATCCTCTTACGGGACGAAGACTGTGCCTGAAAATCAGAGCTCTCTTTCAGGATTTCGCTGTTCTGAAAGCAAAAATGCAGATAGAGAAGGCTAGTACAACGGCCCGAACCGTTAGTCTCAACCAAGGTAGTCAAGGTGCGTCACAAATGTCAACTGACAATCAGTCTCCTGTGAACGCAACACGGCGGGGGATAAGAAACAAGAATGCGATGGAGACATCTAACAGGGTCAGGTCGAAGAGTAATCTTGCATCGACATCGCTGCAGGTACCACTTGAGAAGTCTACAGACACATCTGTAGTTGAGGATATAAGTGTGGACATGACTGAGATACCGGAGTCATTGAAAACAAATCGCAATCCAGACTACGAAGAATCGAACAAAGCGTACAAAAAGTTCTGGATCACCTGCGCAGATGTTTTTCTGTACAAAATGGAAAAAAAAGACTTGCCTATTGAAAAGCTCATTCAAGCACCGGCTACACTGAACATCCGAAGTAAAGAGGACAGTATTGTTGAAGGCATGATGCACTGGCTTGTGAATATGCCAGACCACAGCGCAAGGCAAACACTGTGCGTAATGCCGAAGAAAAAGCCAACGAGACTTGGCAACGACTCATGGAACGACATCAAGGACGAAGAATTTTACATCATTAATGGGCAGCACAGTGTTTGGGCCAGTAGGCTAATGCAAGACCCCAAATTCGGTATCGATGCGGACATTATACGTGACTTTAGCTCCTGGAGCTGCTATATTACGTGGACCGAGGACGAAGAGATACTCCGATCAATTTCGGCTTACTTTAACCGTGTGAACCATTTTCAAGCTATCCAGCCATCATGGGCCACAAATATTCTAGGAGCCAGGAGTGTATGGGAAGAGATGGGTAAGCCTAGGAATCCAAAGGATGACGCCCCAGCAGGATCGGTGTCAAACTCCAGACGGACTCGAGAAGCACACGACAATAGGCTTAAATGGGTGGTAAGTTATTCAGTTCGAATTGAGCTTGCAATAAGCTACTTGTCCATTCAATAGAAAAACAGTAGGTCCTTATCCATGGGATCAGCTCGATTCGAGCTAAGCATACTAATCGTTCGATAATCGTTTTTTTTCCAGGAATTCACGAAGGCCATGCAAATGCGTTTCTCGATGTGGCTAAATCACATCAGAAAGCCAAAGCCAAAGACTCCAAGGGGGCATTGGTGATCACTAATGAAATAAAAATCATCACAGCCCCGGATAATGTTTTCAACCTGTGGAGCGAAGTGATATCATGTGCATCGCATGGTGAGCTCATCGACGCTGATATGCTGAAGAAATTCAACGTGCGCTCTTCGTGGAAGACAGAGAACGGAATGCTGAACAAGGAATTCTTTAAATTTTTTGGTAATCTCACGAACGATGACTTGGTTACACTTGCCAACCACATCCTCAATAGAACTAGTAGTAAGAGGAATCATGCTCATCCCAAAGTGACAGTGAGGCAAACCTCTTCAGTTCTCGAGAGCTGTTATACTGCCAAGGAGTGGGTGGAAAGGAGGAAACGAAAGCAATACGTGAAAAAAGAGTTGAACAAACTCGATCCCACGTTAGGTCTTCTCAACGCTGCTGGTGAGCTTGTGCCGTCAAAATGGAAAGACTTCAAGCAAAAGTACAGTATTACTTCTGCGACAATGAATGTTCTACTTGAACGACCAGGAGAGGAGTACTTCTCGGAGGTGAAGCAGATCAAGTCCAAAAATAAGACCACTTCTGAGATTTCAGAGAAAGCTGCTGTTTTCTTTAAAGTCTTTCTACGGGACCGAAAATCATTTGTTCCACCATCCGTTGAGGCTTACTATGCGCCTTATGATATTGAGAAGGACCAGCACACTGCCTGGCCTTCGAATGTATATACTGTTGACACGGCGACAGATTTCAGACTCGGAGTCATAGACTTCCGTTTTATTCCGGGAGTTTTATCTAAGAAGAGGGGTACAATTGCCATTCCGTACTTCAGCACAATCATGCAGTCATTGCAAGGGAAACAACAACCATTGCTAGAAGAGGTCCCGGCATGGCTATTCATCTGTGCGGATTTGGTAGAGCAGACTCAGGTACTAGCTTTCGTGCAGGGCCACGAGATCTTGAACACATACAAATGCCACTTTGCGGGTTACGTGCCGGGACCGTATGAGCGAATGGGAGACATGGCCTCCGCAAAAGCAAAGTCCCACCACAAAGTGTTGTTGACGTTCCTACAAAAACCAACATCTTCGCTTATCGGGAACATGCCGGACACATTCGAGGCTCCAGAGACTCCAGTATTCATGAAACCTCGAGGATATAACGAGTTGGAATTCCGTCTGTACAATACAGAATTGCGCATGGAGTTCTACCTGTGGGTAGTGAATAAGTTCTGCAAATCTGGCACAAGCGTTTTCTCGGTTTTTGCTGGAGGAAAGTTAACATGTGTTGCTGTGGTAGGTTTCCCGTCTTCTAGTCAGCTCGAATCGAGCTAATGCATCTCTCCTTGAATTGCTGACTTCATTGTCAGTGTGTGCCATTTCCAAAATGTTGTTCTCATGCCCTCTTGTGCATGCAGATGAGTTCAGTGAACATGTTTGCGGCGGGTGTCAAAGGAGATTCAGCGTTCTGGAACGACATTGCATTCACTGCAATGAAACTCGATAGAGCGGATTTCCTCGAAAGTGGCTATGTGGTCTCACTTCCAAGGACAGCGAAGCCTCCTGTATCTAGGACGCCGCCGCCGACATCATCTAGGAAAAGAAAAGCTTCACCCTGGGATTCGCCACCAACTGGTCACCGTGGCAAGTCCCCAGCTGTTGAACCTGATGTTCTCTCCGACTCCGCGGAGGACGCCGAGGATTTCTATGAAGAGCAATTCGCAGAGGATTTGAGTGCCCCCGTTGTTCCCACACCAACGGAAAATCGTGGTTCTTCGGCTTCGAGTGGTCAGGCAGTAGAGGAGCAGCCTTCTGGCACTCCTTCTTCTGTCGTTCCCCGGAGGACGAAGAGACTTTCCCGGCACGAGGAGTACTTAGAAAGAAGGCTTGCAGAAATCGAAGAGAAACAACTTGCAGAGAGAACCGCCAACATTGCCATGCACGCTCAGACAAAGCAGCGGCTTCATACGATTCAAACATTCATGCTCGAGGATTCTGCACAGGCGAACAATAAATTAGACTCCATCATAAACTTCATGAGGGGTGCAAGGCCGCTTGCAGAAATTGGACCCCTACCTAAGAAACCCCATTTTCAGCTTGACAGTGAGCCTGCAAGTTCGGATGTATTGCTTTTGGGTCATGCTGATACTGCTAAATTTGCAGTCCCTGCCACTCCTTCGCATATCCCAACCCGAGAGAAATCTCCCCCTCCTTCTACGACAAATGCAGACGGGGTTCCAATTGAAGTCGAGGCTACATCCATTCAGTCGCAAATTGAAGGTGAAAATCCGCTCGGTTCCAATGTCCAATCATCCGGAATAGATCTACAGTCTGGTGCATTGCTTGGGCTCGATGCAGGTACAGGTGCTCATCATTAATCACTCGATGTCAATTGTGTAGTCTAGCTCGACTCGAGCTGATTCGTTCCATAGGTTGTATGATGTAGTACCGTCATAATAGAAAAATAGACTAATTTTGACAATGTTGAACTTGTACTGGACTAAACCATGGAGTTAAGAGTTTTCCAACTCATTTTTGTATTTTAAATCACATTATATGAGGCTCTTACAGTCAGAATTCTTACGGATATTTTATTGTGCATCCCTTGCTCGCAGGCCCTGGTGTAGTTTTGATGTCCTCTCCTGTTAATGCAAGAGTAATCGCTGCTCCGTCTCCTTCTATTGATCATGTCGCTCAGGATCAAAACAATTTGATGGATGGTATGGTCGTGGTGACGACGGATGTGCCTACATCCACTCTTGAATCTGATGACGTCGTGATCCCTGATGCGGACCTTATGGAGGTTCAAATTCCAGAGCCAACAACGGGGAAGGGGAATGTCGCCATGGACACCATTGAATCCTCGCAACAACAGGTAAGACTCCATGCTTGTTATAGATTTGTAATGCCAGCCTTTGATTACGTTCTGTGGTGGCTTGGTTTTTTTATTACTCCAACGATCGTGAGCGACGATAGCAGTTAGCGTGAAGCACCAAATGTGTCAGTGCACAGTAATAACGAGCTGCACATTCGTCTATTGTTTAGCAGGGATCTGATCCTCCATGTGATCTTGGTGGAATTTCGGGGGAGGTCAAACTTCCATTGCAGTCTAGAGTGGTCGACAAGTGGATGAACGTCATCCTGGACCTCAATGGGATATTATGTGTTTGTGAAGATGTGAAGTTGAAGGGTTGGTCCAGGCACGTTGCTGAGGCCATTCAGCCGCATTCTGCTATCCAACCTACCGTCGTGGGGCCAAAGCTAGTGTATGTGCGGCCTCAGTGCTCTGAGTTCCTCCGTGAGTTAGGCAGGATAGCTTCCATTTCAGTCTGGAGCAGTATGAAGAAGTCCACTACTGAGGAAGTGGCTGCCTATCTTTTTGATGGACTTGACTTTCCAGTTGTCATTCTTGGGCAGGACTCCTGCAAGACACTGAAGTGCCGGGATAGATCTGGAAAAATTTCGACATATAGAGAGCCAGGCACAAATAAGGAGTTGTTCCTTAAGAATTTGGAGAGCTTGTTTAGTGGCTTTCGGGGTAGATTCACTTCTCAAAATACCATCATTGTCGACGACAGTCCCGCTAAGCAAATTCTAAACAAGGCAGAGAACGTCATTCTCCCTGAATCATGGTCGTATAGGGGAAATGGTCCCAAGGACACGTTTCTCCTCGATGTTCTCCTTCCTTGGTTTCAGGGCCTATATGCTGCTCAAGAGCAGGGACTAAAATCGTTTCGTGGAAAAGTCCCGGGTAGAATTGGACGTCGAATGCTTTGTGACGAGCGAAACCGTAGGGAATACGACAAGTTGATGGAGCTCATCAGAGCGTCTGCTAATATTCGTTAGAATCCCACTCAGGGTATAATATAGGACCCATTTCAGTATTACATATGTAGATACTATATTGTTCTAGTCTCTTTAACTGTAGTTCAACTGATTTGGCAATATGTTGTAGAACTGAAATTCCGTCTATTTGTTGACAGATTTCTCAGTTTACAGGTTTAGTAATTGCTTGCATTGCCTGAATGTCTCTCTCGTTTGAGCTCGATTTGAACTAATTTGATTGTACTTCATTCATAATGAGTTTTATTTGTTCTTCAAAGTGCTGTTTTGTGAAGTGTTCTAAATGATTTATGTTTTTAGATTACGGGCACCTCGACCATAAATGGTGAGAACGAACACCTACAATGCGTTGCATCCGTCGATTCCATATCCGACTATGGCCAATATGAAATCTAGAGCAGAGGGAATTTTCTTTGCTCAGCAGCTACAGCAAATTCGACAATGGACTACTCCTCTATGCCTCTGGAGGATGGGGTGGTGGACAGTCTGCCAAGTGGAGTCTCACGTCTACCGGTGTCCTGCTCACCTTCTCCTTTAAAATCAAGGGTTCCCTTTGCTACTCGATTATCGCCGTCTGCCTCAGATAAGGTCCCCCAGAGAAGGCTTTACGAAGATGCTGATGATCCAATATCTTTTCCAGTTATAACGTCTACAGTCCCGGTTCGATCTGGCGACAAACAAGACGGGGTCCCATTTCGTCGACGAGTGCTCCCACGTCGGTGTATCTCATCTGGAGGTCTACGGAGGTCCAAGACGCAAGATGTAGTACCAACTAGTCGTTCTGTTCAGCCATCTCTCGATATGTGGGACTGGAAGTTCATAGAATTACAGTTGCATTAGAGGCCTCAAGAGTACAAGACAATAAATAATGGATACAGCCGAGGTCCAGAGATTTGGAAGGCCATAGATCTACTTCGAAGTAAATCACACGTATGATGGTTGTTCATATTGTATATGGAGTGTCTATAAATAGTACTTTAGAGCATTCTGTAGATAGAATGTAGTACTCAATGTTGTGAGTGAATCACACTCTTCGTAGATATATACTTTACTTCAATTTCATGAGAGGATCAAAAGTGAATCACTTCAAAATTTTGTATGGAAAATAGAAGTTTATCATAAACACATGACCTCCTTATAATTAATTCGGGCTTCTTGTCCATATATTGACCTTTCCTTCATTTTTATAAGTCTTCTTCTTGTTGGTTTTCCTAATATTTAAAGCCTTTAGGTTACATGTTTCCCAAAAAATTTAGCTCTTCCAGCTCTTATTTCACTGGAAAACTCTCATTTTAATAAATACGTCGTTTTAAATATTTGTAGCATTTAAAGAAGATGACGTCATTTGAGGTGGCTTCAAGGTGACGCCTTCTCTCTTCGACTATAAAGAGAAAGATTCACTTGAAAGCTTCATCTTATTTGATATTCTTCTTTGTGTTTCATTTAGATTACATTATGTCGAATTGGAGGGTTTTTTCTGAGTCTCAAGATGAAGAATCTCAACTGGAGCGTGAATTTGAATTTTCTTTATCGCAACTGCCGGATCAGCCACAATTGCCATTAGATCTTTCTTTGCTACATGGGTGACCAGAAGACGAAGTTGGACCATCTCGACCACCGAAACAACCTTGCGTGGAGAAACGATGGCACGATAACCTTGATCGTGACGCTCGGGAAATGGTGATTTTATTGCAGGTTGGATGTGTTGAACCCGGTTGCCGAGAAGTAACATTTGAAGAATGTTTTGAAGGCTTAAACGAAGATCAATACTTTTGCATGGTGAAGCCTATCGAAAGGAGTCGTGGTCATCAACGATGGTTGGAAGGGCCAGTCAATCCTTTAACCAAGGCGGATCGTATCAAATACGTTGCTGCTACCGTCAAACGCATCCTCAAATTCTTGCAGATGGAGTGACATTTCGATTGGAGCTCTAGTTTTTTACCTCTATTAGATATATGTTGATTTTTAGTTCTTCATTCCATAGTTGGAGTGATTTATTGCAATAAATTTGTGTTTGTGAAGTAGTATGAAGGAAATATTCGAATAGTTTATCTTTTAAGTGAACTTGAAGTGCATTTCCTTCAAAGTTAAAGATAAAGAAATAGTTGTGGGGCCAAATAAGTGCTCAATTATTCATGTTGTAGTTTTGGGAGTGAGTTAGGGGCTGACCCCACTTGTTTGTGTGGTTAAAGTGAAGATAAGATGGAGAAAAGGTGAATACTATTCATCTTCTCTCCCATTGGGAGTTTAGGGAGGACCTGAATGTTTGGAGAGCCATTGTGTTGTGAGTTTGAAGTATTTTGAAATGAAATTAGGAGGTGATGTGTATCATGGTGTGTAGTTTTCAAATTGATCTCATTTGCTTGATTTGGAGTTGTGAAGCAAAAATTGTGCTAGTTTGAATGGAGGAAGGTTTGTTGTCTTTAAAATTAAGAGGCAGAGACTTCGACCGACCATAAAAGACGGACTAATTTTTGTTTTTCAATGAAATTTGAAGGGGATGTAGTAAATTGTGTTATCTTTTCATGAAGCTATCATTCGTTTTGTTTGGAGTTTGTATGAGAAAGTTGTGAGCGTGGAAGCAAAGGGAGGTCTACTGCCTTTCCCTTCTTAAGGCCGAAACTTTGGATGGCCATAGAAGTTGGAAAGAGTTTTAGAATTGTTTTAAATTTGGAGGAGAAATAGATGATTGTACTAGATTTCCGAAAAGCTATCATTTAGTTCATTTGGAGTTGTAGATCAAGAGTGATACTTATCCAAAGTTCAGCTTGGAAGTTGGAAGTTGGAGTTGGAGGTGGAGGTGGAGGAGCTTTGAAGACTTGTGTGTTTGTGTGTGTGGCTTGTGGCTTTTTAAAATTTATTTTATTGTTGCGAGTGGTTTGGTTTACACCAACACTAGCCTCATTTTGTGTTGTGGATGCGACGAAGTGGGATTAATTGCCCACATGGTCGAGACTTTTATGTTGTTCCCACTGGTGAGGCAAGTTTGTTGGTTACCGTGAGTTTGAAATTTAGGATCCAATCCCTTGGATAGCTCAGCTCATGGTCTGGCCATCCCGTTTTACACGTTTGAAGCCCGTGGTTTCTTATCACCCTACCTTAACCCTTGGCCTATTTAGAAACACAACAGGATAGGACAACGAGTAGCAGTTTGAAGATTTGAAGACTCGAAGATTCGAAGACTTGAAGATTCGAAGTTTCTACAAGTTATCAATTCATTTGTTGATTTATATCATCTTACAATTTCTGTCATTCCCGAGCCATTTCTAGTCGCAGCCAGAATCCTCGTGATTTCCCGAGGCAAACGCTCTCTACTCGACACCGCCATAAAATCACCTACGATTCCCTCACTAGTACCCTACTCATAAGGAACAGAGACACATCGAAAATTACACCGGGTTAAATTTGATTGCGAAGGCTACACTGAAGTCAAGCATAGCAGACTATAGAACACATCGATGAGGCCAACAAATAAACAATGTTTTGAACCAAGGTCAGTTACAACGACCACGACACGCACAGCAGTACAAACATGGCAAATTACATACCGCATCTTCCAGCGAAACATTTCGAGGAGACGTTTCAGGATCCTCTTCTTCACCGCAAGGAACATCATCTATCACCACCTCTGCGACTTTGTGAATGACTTAGAGCACCTCCGCGACATCGGGAATGACATCGAGGACCTCTGCATCGTGTTGAAGAAGAGGATCATCCTCAACCTGATCTCCCGCAAGACACGAAGGAAACGCCTCTGGTGGAGAATCATCTACAACAGGCCCAGGACATGGAGCAACATAGTCGACACATTCAGACCCTGCGACTGTGGAAATTAAACATGACAAGGATATGGTAAGAAAAAAAATATATTACAATGTCTCACGAAGAGAGAGGAAGATACAAAGTGCATATAGTTTGGCCTATCCTAGAACTAACTGAAAGTGTCAATGCTAGTCAAACTAATACATGCACAGCGGAAGGAGCTTCAACTCGAGTCGAGTTGAAATACATGCTAAGAGAGTCACAAGGAACAATCTGGAGGAGCATCAGTTACAGGGTCCCGTGACTGCTCCGCATGTACCCCTTCCGTCGGTGTCTTGCCAACTACATCCTCGGCCTCAGGATCAAAAAGGATGTCTGCCAAGTCCTCTACCATGTCGTTCTGACCTTCATCCTCGATCTCGTGATCGGGCTCAGCCACAGCGTCGTCCAGATTTGTGGCAACAGATGATGGAGTTGGAGCAGGAAGCACACCCTCAGATGTCGTCATATTCTGTGATGGATTACAAGACAATGTCGACTGTTGCATGGCACTATCCGCGGATGTGTGAAGCCGGTTGCCAAGCATGAGCCGGGAAGATGTTTCTGCCGGAGATATCTGCTGCAATGGTGCAACCGCTAGTAGAAGGTCCGGGTGGATCTGCCTCACAGTTGACACCACCAACTGAGGGATGTTGGAGACGATGTCCTTAATGAACCGTAGGTTATCCTCTCTTGCCCTTCTGTTTTCCTCCCTCATCTCCTCTCTCGCCCTTCTATTTTCCTCCCGTATCTCCTCAATCATCCATTTTTGGTGCTCGGTGACTTCAAGATTTAGGTTCAAGATTCTTCCTCTTCTTGAATGGGCGCCTATTGGAGACCGGGGTCATCTCCGGCTGAGTGGAAAGAGGGGTCACATGCATTTGCGCCGAGGTATCCGAGAAACCCCTCATGTTGCTAGAAGCGGGAACACCCTCCGACAAACCTCTACCCTGAGGAAGCAACTCCTCGATGATTTCGGCTACTGGATCCTTCCATTCCTCTTCCTTCTCAACGTCGTCACCATCATCCTCACCCAAGTTAATGGCAACGTCTCTCCGAGACCCCTGAATCGCGGCTTTGTCAACCTTCGTCATCCTCTCCTTGCCTTTAGCAAAGCTGGAGGCACCCCTAGTGGCCTTCCTTGCGTGAACTCTTTGATCCACGAAGTAACTTGAATCAAGGAAGTCATCCTTGTCAAGGTACTTGGAAGCTACAGCCAACGTCAAGAACTTCTCATTGTACTTGGAGTCGCCAATGATGTAGTGCTCTAGTGACTATATCTGAAAACGATCAGAGAAACGAAGAGGTCAGATACCATTTCAACTCGACTTGAGATGAAACAGATTTCCAAAACAATTTGGCAATTCAACTCGCATCGAGATTAATTACAAGACTGTACATAGAAAACTTACCCACACGGTACATATTATTTTGCCCCCACCAAAAATAGAGAGAATGTTCTCCTGATGCCCAGCAAACAGACTCAACACTTGCAAATAAAAATCCATGCGCAACTCGGTGTTGTAAATTCTGTAATTTAAGTCATTGGTGGTTCTTGACCTAGAATACCGTCCTTCTGGGTAGGCCTCAAATTTCTTGAGGATCTTCTTGCTGAACTTCACCCCCTTCTTCATCAAGAAGATCAAGTGCACGGATTCCTTCACCTTATTTGATTTTTCAGGTGCATCGCAAATCTGCTCCCAAACTGATGGAACGTACTCGGCAAAATGTACCGTGTACACCTCGCCGTACGTTGAGGTCCGGATGTGCGACCTAAGATCGATTTGAAGGTCCATATCACCACATATCCACAACCAGACACTCGGGTCCTTTGTCTTGGGTTGGTCCATCGTTGAGAGAACACTCATGAAGGGCTCGAAGTACAAATCTGAGTCCTTCGTCCTCTCTCTATTGATGGATCCAGGGATGTTGCGAAAATCCATCACCGCCAATTTGATGCTCTAGTTGACTTCCTCCTCCCACACATTGGTATCCCATCCCCCAAGCTCGTCGTCCTTCATGTTATAAGGCCAATAGAAGGCTCTCCCCTCGGGCTTGACGAACTTGCCTTTGCTACCCATAAAAATCTTGAAAAACTGGGCAGCCATCGGTGAGAGCTCTTCAATGCTCTTATTTTTATTGCAGGGCATCTTTGTGAGGGAGTAGAATTCATTCGGCAGACCTGAAATGAGGGTGTTCTTTGTGGCCCTCATCATATAGTACGACTTCCTGAATTCCTTCCATTTGTCCCTCCGAAAGTTGCTTTCATTATTGTACAAGCTCGAACTTTTTCTGAGGAAGAAGATCTGCCTGCAGATGTGTCGGAATCCATAATAGGTTAGTACGGACCTTAATAGACTAAGAAAAATTAAAATAGATCAAATTTGAAAAAAATTAGTTTAGGCATAGACTAGCGGAAACAAATAAATACTTAGAATTAGTTTAGACTTAGTTCCGGAACCAGTACGGAAGCATGACGGAACTTGACATCCGGGTGGACGGATTCAGGAGCCGGAACACAGGAACCCGGAACGCAGGCATTAAATTCAGTAGCTTGCGGCGGTAGACTAGAGATACGTTATGGCGTTCCGTAGCCTGCGTTCCCGTTACAGTGAACGTTGGGTGCAGGATTTCTATATAAACCTAGTTCCTCCTCATTTCTCGCCCTCTTTCAGTTGCTCCGCATCTGGCTGATAGTGAGAGAAAGTGTGGTGAGTTAAGGTTACCGCGATAGGAGAGGTGAGACGGATGGCAGGGGTTAGTACTTGGTATACAGTACCGGCCCGGACGATTAGTCCGGTATATCCGGAAGATCCGCTGCACTTGCGGCATTTAGAGGACGATTTGGTTGTGCTAGGTTGTGCAGGTCTGCTGAAGAAACCCTAGAACGTCCAGAGTGACCAGGTGCTCCGGGAGTTGGCAGCAGGTGCTCCGAACCAGTACGACCAGACCGTACGTGGGCATCCGGACCAGTGGACGGAGGAGCTGTGGACGGAAGTGTACGGGTTCTCCCAAACCGGAAGCGGATTCGCTGCCCGGACGGACCAGTACCACCAACACAAGTTCGTGAACCCACCACACGCAAAGGAGGGCTACGCGATCAAGGACTACCGGGACGAGAGGCACAGGCGACTGCTGCGGTTCCTGCTTCCGATTTTGTACCCGGACAAGAGTTCCCGGGTTACGGTAACCATGGCCAACACAATCTTTGGGGCATTTCAGGACCGGGTCGTGAACTGGGGCCGGATCGTGGCGAGCGTGGTGGGGCGCTGCATCGGAAACTTGGCGAAAAATAAGCCGAACCCGCTCAGCACGTACCTGCTCCACCTGTACCAGCACCGGGAACTCTTGACGGAAGACAAGGCGACGGATTACGAGACCGGGCTCATCATGCTCCAATGCCACTGCTCTGACGACGAGGAGCAGGAAACGCAGGAGTCTGAGGATGAGGAGGAAGAAGCCAAGCTGGAAGTCAAGCCGGAGATCAAGGAAGAGAAGCCGGAACCGGAACCGAAGCAGAGGGAGAAGGAGGAACGGGAGCAAGCGTCGGGAAGCAAAAGACGGAAGTCTACACTTCCGGCTTCCAGAGGTAAATTCCCGGGTCCCCTTCTCATCCAGGATAAACAGGAGTGGGAAGGACCCCGCTTCTTCGAGTGCGGAGAAGACTGGATCCGGACCGCGAAGGATTACCACGACAGGCTCACGGAGATCGTACTCCGGTCCGCGGAAGTGGTGAAGTGCGAACCAGAGAACCTGGTGGACGCGTTGAAGGCGTTACCGGCCGAGTCGGAATGGAACGAGATGAGGACGGAAATCCGGAACCTGAAGACGGAACGGGACGCGCTCAAGGGGAAGCTGATCTGGACGGAAGAAGAATTGCACCAGTCTCAAGGGGCGACGCAGAAGGCGTACCAAGCGTTCCAGACCTTCCAGAAATGGATGGTCAGCCCGGTGGATCTCTACCACAAGGCGGCGCTGTATGACGAGATGCAGAAGACGTCCGCGGCCCTCACCAACACGAAGATAGTCCGGGTGATGGTAGAGATGTCCGGAAGGATGGAGGCATCGTTGAAGGAGTTCCGGTCCATGATGACGAACATGGATCCGAACAAGCCTCTCGACTTCGGGGGATTTCCGGAAGTTCCGGATGTCATCGCAACTCCGGCAACGCAACCTCCCATCTCGCCCATCAAACGGACAGGTCAGTTTGGGTCACTGATAAACATCATCACTCAAGGGGGGCACTCTTCCGGATTTCTGGGACAGGATATGCCGGTCCGGAGCAGTTTGGATGCCCGGATCGACCTTGTCCAGAATCCAGCACGGACGCATCCGGAGCAGTTCGAGGATATCGAACCACCTCCACCGATGCCCTTACCTACACCGGATCCCATCGAGATATCGGAGGAGGCGGAAGCGGAGGAACCGGAAGCAAAAGAAGCAGAAGTGGTGGAAGATCCGAAGTCGTTGGAGAAGGCGGACCGGTCTCTCGTCCATACGGACGAGACGGATTCTGACAGTCCTCCGGTCCGGAAGACGTCGATCATCACCCGGGCGTCCCTCCGTACACCCCAAGGCAAGACCAGCACCCGGGGGCAGTTAGGGTTTGACAGTAGTTCGAAGAAACAGCGGAAGGGAAAGTAGTTAGTTAGACTGATAGTGTTTTTAGTTATCTTTTTGTTAGACTTAGAGTTCCGGGTCTTAGTCAGAACCCGGATTCCGGATTTTCAAGGATAAGTTTCAGTTAACTTATCCACCCGGACTTTTAGGGCAGTTTAGGATGGTGTTTAGTGGCACTTTCCGCGGGTTTTACGGCATGTTGTTTTGCTTATAAAAGGAAGGGACCGCTTGTGGTCTTGGATTCCTTTTCTTGCTATTCCTTATTTTGAGCAGTAAATATATGTGTGCATTTTTATTGTCTTTTTACTTATTGCCTTAGTTTTCTTTGTGGGTCCTTGGTTTCCTGTTCTTTGGGAGGTTGAAGGTTGCTTGGGTGCTTGCTTGAAGGTTTTGGCTACAGAGTAGAGAGGTGGTAAGGAGGAGTCCGGATTCAGGGTTTCCCGGGTCTGTGAACTGTGTGTTGTCCAGGGAAGCAGTTCTAGCGTGTGTAGGAAGTTGTGCGGTGTCTGGCGTTGGTGGTGTGGGTGCGAGTCCGGAAGGCCAGGGAGGGTTCCGTGCGGAGATAAGCAACCGTCTGTGGAAAACCCCCGCTCACCCGGAAAGTTCTGTCCGTCTGCAAAACACAAGTTGGAGTGTTAGTACCGGACCCCGTCTCAGTTTCCAGGTAAGTCTTGTATTTGTCGTTGTAGCAAGGGGAGTCGGGTTGTATTCTGAGTGACCTGCTTCTAGAGAAATCCGAAGTTGTGAGGGTCAGCCAGTGTGTTCCTTGTTTGTGACGGAAAGATCTTTAGGTACGTGTCATTAGGAAGTTAGAGTTAGTGAAATACAAGGAGTGGTGTTGTCCTTACCCCTCCGGAAAAGACAGTGAGGACCCTCTGAAGGTAAAACAGAGGTATCGAAAACCGTGTGTTAAAGCTACGGATCTGGTGTTTGTAATAATCCGGATCCGGTAGAGAGTCCGGATAGAGATAGAATCCGGTTGGGGAGTGAAAATTGAAGTAGTTACACTAAACCGGATTGGACGGAATTTAGAACACCCTCTGGGGTTCCCTGGGACGATATTTCGTGTCATCTTGCCACGTTGTGGTGGTTAAAAGCGCTTACTACAGTATTACGCGTACGACAAGATGATCTGCTTCCTTTTGCACCTCTCAAGCCACTCTTTGGCTGTGTAGCAGTCCTCGAGAACCCAGGTGGATTTCTTCATCATCACCTTCGGGTGCGCTAACTCTCTGTTCGGGGTCCTGCCGAGGAGATGCAAAGCCAACCTCTTCAGATCCCCTTCACTGCAGTTCCCAAGCCACTTGAAGAACTCCCAGGACATGACCCCATCTCTTTCTTGATCCCATCCCTTGGTCTACCTGAACTTCAGCAAGGTATCGAAATTTGTAAGCTGCCCTTGGGAATTCATGGAGATTACCTCGCTCCAGAGGTCATATACTTCCTTGGAAGCAGTGATGATCTTCAGTTCATTATGGATGTCAAGGTCCTTCTCCTTCTTTTTGCTCAATGCTCCTTGGGACTTCTTGACATCTATCATAGCAAACCTGAGTCTCACTGCGTCCGTAAAATCCTGTAGGTACATTCAGTGAAATACCATTAATCAGGTTTCAATCAACTCGACCCGAGTTGAATGCAAGCACGAGGGTAATATATCATATATATTCATCAGATAGGAAATTCAACTCGACTAGAGTTGAATTACTGTACTTACCTTGAACCGCTTCTAATTATTCATGTCCTTGATCGTCTTGCGAGGCCTATCTGAGGCTCTGCCCAACTCCGTGGGCTCTTTGTCAGGAGGAGGACAAGCCATCTTCTCCCAGACAAATTTGGCACCCATGATGTTGGACGCCCAGGTAGGCATGAAGTTTTGGAAATGATTCACCCGGTTGTAGTAGGCTAAGATTTTCCGTATGACGTAGTCATTCTTGTTCCACACAACGAAACACTCCCACGTCTTAAACTTCTCTGCCTTTGCTTTGATCGCGGGCATCAGCTGCATGCGCTTCGATGCAGCGACGGTGTGCTGCCCATTCACCATCCAAAAACACATATCCTTGATTTCCTCAAAGGTCTGCGGCTTGTTCTTCAGGTTCTGGGGCATGACGCACAACGTCATCTTCTTGTTGGGGTCAAGCATGTTCAACAAGAAGTTCAAAGACTTCATGATTCCCTGTTCCTCAAGGCCCCGGATGTTCAAGTTCTCGGGGCATCTCCAACTGCTCAATCAGAATGACGAACTTCATTCCGATTGCCGGCACATACGAATCAGTGCACTCTTTCCAGTATGCTTCATATGTCCGATTGGAGTCTTCAAAGTCAATTTCCTTGATGTCCCCTCCTAGGTCCTTTGGAATGTCCGTGAGGTCCGACACCATACTTTCATCAAGTTGATGAGATGTCCCAGCCTTGGCGATGCCTCTCTTGCTTCCTGATGGAGGGGTCGGGGATGGGTTTCCTCTGGCAAACTTCTCAATTTGCTTAAGTCTGGTGTGACTCCGCCCCGTTCTTGGTGTCCCAGTGGCCAGTGAACTATGACTAGGGTTCTAACTATTGTAGTCTCTAACTACTGTAGTCTCTGACTACAGAGGTAGGCCTCATCTCCTTTTTCTTCTACATAATCATGACGTGACCTCGCTCGAAGTCCAACTTCAGATGGTTCAGCCGGGACAGGAGAGTTTTGGGTGCCAAGGGTGCACCGTTATTTGCCACCCACTTCTTCTAGTCGATGGCGGTTTGGATTGGTGCTATGAGGTCTTCATAATCAATGTCCATTAGATTATGAAGATACTTAGAGATGCTGAAAATAGTCTTGCGCGCATCGACCTTGTAGAAGAGTATGTATGGTTTCTCCTGCTCGGGGTCCACTGTCTCGCAGGACACAAATATCACACCATTTGGCCCACTATTGAACTCCGTTACTGACTCCATCAAAGAAACAGGGAGGGTAGCATCTAACTTCCGGAACTTCGTCCTGAATGCCAAGTCATTGGTCATTGGCACTAAGACCACGGTCCAGTACTCGAATTCGTGGGGGTCCTGCCACTCCCAACACTCGCCCAGAATTGTGTCATCGATTAAATCATCGACCTATTCTGGGGGGATATCGTAGTGCTTGTATGTCGCCTGGAGCTTTGATCTCTGACCTTCCATATCTGCAATATTTCCAACAAAAAATTTGTCAGATCCAGTATATTTAACTTGAGTCAAGTTGAGTAGCTTCATCATGGGGTATTAGTTGTTGTCATCTTTCTAATTCAGTCTACACTCGTTCTCATTATCTGAATCTGCAATGTAGTGTTTAACTCAAGTCGAGTTGAATACGACTAATGTTATTTAACTAATTGGAGTGAGAAGACTGAATGTATTGTTATGTTGTCATTGGAATATGAGTTTTTCGTGCTAATCAACTCGACTCGAGTTGAATTAACAAAAAATGCATAGGTTCTTACATATTCATTCTAGATTTTTTGTTATTTATCTCGACCCGAGATGAATAGTGTCATTAATGTCTTCTATTTCGTCTTTGAACTTGCTTAAATGCTTGATTGTTGTTGCATTCTGAGGACTTGAAGCCGATTTTTACCTATGTACTTATATTTCTTATAGTTGTGTTATCCAACAATTGTGCAATTCAACTCGGCTCAAGTTGAATTTTAGTGTAGGAATTTGTTTTTTGTAGTTCGCGTTTGCTTATTTAGGGTTCCATCGAGTTGAACTGACATCAAGTTGAACTGACATCGAGTTGAACTTACATCGACCTCAAACAAAAATGTTACGAGAAATCACTGAAATCATGAGACATTGATTTCATTCATACAAATGCAACAAATGATACACAGAATGCAACACCTAAAGCACAGAATGCAATACAGAATGCAACAAATGCAACACAATATCCAAACTGAAATCGGAAATCGGAAATCCAAGAAATGGAAGGAACATACCTGAAATCGTAAAGCGTCGCTACGTCACAAAGCTTGGACGGCAACAACGGAAAATCCGAGCAGAAAGAGCAAATCAAAAAAGAATGACACCCGAGCACAATTGCCGCAAAACTCGCAGAAGAAAGGCGGATGGCAATCAATCACAGAAGCGCACTCACGCGAGGTCATTCATGGAAACAAAAACCTAAACCCTAAATTGAAGAACAAGAACCCAGAAGCGATATTGAAAAATCCTAAATCGAAAAACAAAAACCCAAAAGCAGGTGGTCACACGGAAAACACACACAAACTTGGCAAACCCCTTCCAACACGCCGCAAACTCCTGCCCACACGTCGCAGACAAACATGCAAACTCCTGCCAACACTCCGCAAACTCTTGCCAACATGTCGCACAACTCCGCAAAAGACGAGGTAAAACTTCAGAAAACAAATAGAAAACCCTAGATCGCAAAACCCCAATCTCCAGACAGACTCCAGTTTCGGGAAGGGGTCGTGCAATCTAGGCCTATCATAGCAATGGAGCGTCCGGATTGAAGATTGTTGTCTCCAGCGCATTTAGCCTTCAAATATGGCAGGACATAAGGTAACATGCTCTAAATGTGCCCAACTTCTTTAAACCGACCCTATTTTTAGGTGGAAAATGGAGATGGGGTGATCTTTAAGTCCTAAACGTCTGGATTCATCTCCAAAATTGACAATTTGAGAAAAAACATTATGAACTACAATTTGGAAGAATATTTTGGAATTGGTATACAAATGGAAGTTGTAGATTTTGATTTTTAAATTCTATCCGTATGGTTAGATCTACTAATGCTATCACCAATTTTTTTCTATAAATTTTGAAAAGGAAATTTCAGAATTCCTTTTAAATTGAATTACAAGTAAAATTTTATCATTTTTTGAGTAAAACTTGTTGGAATGGATTTGAAATAAGGTTCTGTTCATGTTGTGATTTTTTGAAATTTTTGTGACCTTTACATCTTTGACCTTGTTTTTGCACATCTAGTTTTGAACTAAAGTCAATGCAAATTGACCACTTGACATACTTGCACATTTTTAATTTTAGAAATGTATATATTCTAGTAACACCAAATCCAACCGATGGATAGGACAAAAAATTAGGATGACTTTCATCCAAGCAAGAATGAAACAGGAACAAGGATCTGAATCTGTTCATCATCCAGAATATGGACGTTTGAGCGCTTCAGGGTTAAATGGACCACTTTAGCAATTGAATGCATCAAGGAACTTTTTTTTAATTGACTCTTATTATAAAAAAATTATACTACTGATCTGTATAAATAATAGAAGATATAAAATCTAAGATTAAAATATGAATAGTACTGTTCAATAAGGCAATTTAATTAATTAATAAAAAAATTGTATGAAATCACTATACTTAGAGTGTTATATTTCAACCCATCACAACTAATTTTATACATAGTTTGTCAATATTGTATTCATTATCATGTAAAAATCAAGTGCAATTAAAATTTGAAGGGTTAATGAAATTTTATTTCTTCCATTATATCAATTGTGATTACTCTGACTTCTATTTAAGCAGTCAATGACCATCTTTTGAATAAAGAATATAAAATTTTAAAGAAAACTTCAAGTGTGCTTTAGGTGTGCATGAGGAGTGCGTGAAGTGCTTCAAATGTGCATGAGGGGTGCTTGAAGTCCAGCTCAAGCACACCTCAAGTTCACTTTTATAAAAAAATTACTAAAGAATTTCAACAAACTTTTTTTCCATTGTTATCTAAATTCATTGCAATGACAATAGTAAAAGTGTGCTTTAGGTGTACTTGAGCTACTCCTGAAGCACACCTAAAGCACAGGTAAAACTTGAAATATCTATGCATTTTATTTGAATTTCAATTGTATGGATGTCTTTTAAAGAGGATGACACCCCTATACTCATTAGAGTTGAAGGTACAAAAATGTTACACAAACATTGTTTATAATAGCTTTCGGTATTGCCTATTGTAAAGTCTTCACTCTTTAGACACCTAGTACGGATTAATGTTCACAATAGTTTTAGGCCTAAAAGTCTTCAAACACCTACGGATTAATTTATTTTTACAATATAAATTCATATTTTACTTTCAATCTTTTTTCTTTGAATGTTTCACTTCCATTTTCCTTTACATGTTCAAATAAGATTAAGCTTTCCAAAAAAATAGTTTACATTTTATTAATGTGACTAACCCCTACTTCTGAGGTTAGTGTCATTAGTCACATGTGAATTAACAAACTTTTTACATTCTATAACTTTTTATAACATATTCAAATAATACTCATCAATGTACATTGGAATTGCTACAAACCCATATGTAATAAAACTTTTTGAACTTGTATATGATGCACATATAGTATTGAAGCAAGCAATAAAAACATGATACAAATTAATGTTACACATAATATATGCTAATACCATAATCATAATAAATTCACCATTAAAAATGCTATAATTTGAATCTTCGTTAAATGAATTACACCAAACAACTAGTTCTGTGATGGCTTCAAATGTAGCACTCTAAGATTAGTGATTTTATGCACACTTTTTATTCAATAATTACATGGTGTAATTGAATAGCACTATTCACATTTTTAATCTTAGATTTTATCTCTTCCATTATTAATACACTGCAGTAGGTTCTCTTAAGATGTAAAGAAATGAACATTCAAGAGTATTCAAAAGCATTGGAGAAAATCTTGTAAACTATAATAGAGATAGGGAAGGTTTATGGATTGGTAACATCATAATCATAAAATTTAAATAGTAATTTTTGTCATACCTTTACAATAGTGATGACTATATATGAAATATTAAGAATCCTACATTTCATGAAAATATAAATCCGTAAACTCTTTAAAAGTTTCACATTCAACCTTTCTATTGATTTTCATTATATCCCTTACAAGGAATTGAAGTGTGCCTCAATGTAAATGACACGTGGGGGACATCATAATGGGGGTTTTCAAACACTAATTCAACTCAAGTGCTACATTTATGTTAGTGAAAGCCCAATGAGGATTATTTGAAAGCATAGCCTAGTATTGTATTCCAAGTAACTACTACTAGGTATTCATGAGCAATCATATCAATTTTGTATGAGTGCTTTCATTGTTTTTAGTGTTTCAATAATGGGATTGCCGTCAAAGAACATAAATTTCACAACATGATTTTTTTTTTAAAAGCATTTCATTGACTGCAATGATTCATTTTACAATATATTGTTGCCGTTCTACATGTTAAAAGTACATGTCAAGTATGATTCTTTTATGAACCTCAAATAATTTAATTCGGTATTATAGGTTAATGTAGTGATTAAAGTATTTGGAATACTTGCAACTTTTACATCTTCTTTTTGCATTCCATAATGTAGAAATTCCATGTGTTGATAATTTAGGAGTTTTCAAATACTAGACTCATATGGCTAAATAATTCAATTATTTTATTATCACACAATTTTTTACAATGAAAGATACAAATATCTTGTAAATTCTTAATGAAAATCTCCTAAAAAGGTCATTAATTCAAATGTTATCTCTAGGGCTATACTTAAAACACCCCTCTCTCTTGAAGTGAAAATGAATGAGTATAAGACATGGTTTATTATTATTTTTTTGTATTCCCATGTATGTTTCAATAAATCTATAGAAATCAAGAAAATTGAAGAGTATATAGACACAAAAAATCTTTTTTTTAAAAGACCTATAATCCCCTGTATTTTCAAGTGCCTGAATTTTAAATTCCAACAAATGAATTTGTGAAAGAAGAAAAATTACAAATTTGTAGAAGTTAAAAACCATCTAAAGACCTTTGGTATATGATACTTTTAGGATTGGATTGTGCATAAAAAATTGAAGTCTAAATAGAAATCAAACATGATTTAAGAAAGCCATCACTTATGTTTTAAGGTACTCCAAGTATTCTACATTCTATCATATTAATATGAAAAAGAAGGAAAAGTATAGAGGATGATGGCTCTTTTAAAGTAATATGAAGTTTTTCAATACTTGGAAATTTGTTGACTATGAAAAAAATGTGAAGCCTATATACAATGTGGAATAATCATAATTCATTATTTATGTATTGTCACGTACGTATACGACCCACAACCAAATGGTTCCAACAATTATAAATCCTTAGGGTATTTGGAACTTCCAAATTGTTTTTGTTCATTCATATACAAATTCCATGAGTTCATCATTTTTTATGTCTCTTAGTTCATTTCAATTCTGCAAAATATTTGCATGAATATTAAGAAAGTGCTACAAAGTCTATGTTACGATTTTTTATTACCAAGAACATGTGTATTCTAAATTATGGAGACCCTGAATCCAAGAACCAAAATCCTAAACCCTAAACCCTAAGATCATTAGTAAAAAAAAGGACCAACATTTCCGGCACTCCGTAAGGTAAAAAAGGATTGAACTTGCATTTTAAAAAGGACTCAATAGTCGCTTTCCCTAATTCCAGTCCACGTGAAATATAGGGATCCTAAACCAAGAATGCGTTCACTTTCCAGCACTATTCATCAGCATCTTATAGGGAAAAGAGATTCCTCTCCAGATTTGGCCCGCGACTTTCAGTGGTAGCCGTTTCAAATGTCGTCCAACTTTTCCCGCTGAGGATATCCCACCTATATGCGATGCTGCGTCTCCTCACCAGCGAAACATTTCTGTGCCATTTTTTTGTTCTGCATTTGTGTCTCCAGCCAGTATTCTTTACGTTGTTCTTCGAGGTTCGCTACCTTTGACACGCTAGTGTATGGGGTTTGACTGAACAGCTGTTCATTCTCAATTTGGGAATTGTGGTAGGTTTTCTGATCACGAAGTAAATGCATTGTACCACCCACAGGTTTCGCATTGCGTGATTGAACATTTATATTTTTGAGTACTCTGAATAGGTGTCGGAATAGGAGATTGCAGCGTAGAATTTCCTTTATTCGCATTGCATTTTTCCAATCCTTTTCAGAGTATTGTACGCATCGTACTACCCACTGGTTTTGCAATTCTTGAGTGAACTCTACGGTTTTGGAGTACTCTGACGAAGCCTCTGAATGGATATTGCACTTACATATTCCTCCAATTTGAATTGTATGGTTCCAATCCTTGTCACAGTGTGTATTGTGGACTTCACGTAATACTCTCAGAATAGTTTTCAATCCTCCGATAATTACTCCGGGTTTTACGAAAGAATGATGATTAATCGTGAATCATATAATTTCAATCCAAAAATTTCAATGTGAAAATCAACTCGGCTCGAGTTAACAACATAACCACAAGTTTACATTAAAGAATAACTTTGTCCACTGTTCAACTCAGCTCGAGTATTGATATTAACAAATTAATTATAATTAATGTAAAATAATTTCACCACTGTTTACCTAGTATTTAAGTCGACTTGAATTGAAAAGATACCCTTGAGCGTTTGGTTTGGTTTCCAATGGACAAACTTTTTATAAACCCAATCCTTGATACAGGTTAATGAGCTCTCGCCTTTTAACTCGACTCAAGTTAAAAGGTTGTCCTGTATAGTGGGATGCTATGATGTTCAATGGTGATTGATATTTTCTTATCATCTTTATTTAATGAAGATTCTATGGATTGAATTCATGACACCTGTGAATTAATTTATAATCAATGGATGTCATGGTGAGCATGTGAATGCTAATTGTAACTTTACAGTTAACGATATATATGCCTATGATTAATTTCTTCATATCAAATGAATTTTTAACTCAATGCGAGTTGTTCCTTTAATTTATAATTAATAGCCTTGTAACTTTTAATATTAAAATAATCATCGAGCACATTGAAACTTCAGCTGCACAGGAATGAATGGACACAATTTAAATGTTTAACATTATTGGTGTTTTTATATATCTAGAAATCTAGAGTGGTTTTTTTTTTGGCTGAGGTTAGTTGTTTTTTCTTCAGTGAATTGCGTTGTTTGATGACTTCTTTTTCTGTTCAACAAGTTGTGTTCGTAATTATGATTTGGTATTTTATTATTCAGTGGTGTATGTAGTTTCATTATGGTCTGATAATTCAACTTGGGCTAAGTTGAATTATAGATACTTTGGTGCCTCCTACTTGGAAATGAATTCTGATATGTCCTGTTTTGGTCCACTCATTTGTCTGCGGTTCTTTTCAGACGTAATGGAGAATGGAATGGTGGTGGTGCCAAAGTACTCTTCCGATGAAGGCGAGATTCACAATGATCTTGAAGAAATTGTCAACATTCCTGACTGTGAGGGTATCCCTCGGCGGCTTTGGATGACGCAAGTGGTCGTCCTTCACAATGTTGATGGTTTGCCTGTAGCGGAGGGGCTTTGTCACAGTGTGAACTCCGACCTTGTCCTTGGTTCTGATGGCCCCCTCGGAGATTCTCTTATCGCGGTTCACATCTCTAAATCGCTGCATTCTGAAGATGTTCTAGTGGATTGGATGTATTCTCTCCGCGCTTGGCCTATTGAACGTGTGTTCTTGAATGGATCAAGTCTTCGCGATCATAAACTTCGTGACGATTACAATCGTCGAGAAGCTAGTCGCACACAAACTTCCTCTTGAAGCTCCAGACCATATACATCCTCTGTCAGAAATCCTCGTCCGGAAACATGTGTGAAGGCCAGGGACTTGCTCACTCAAGAGTCAATCAATTCGGTGTCGAGCAAAACTTGATGTTCCAACAATTGCATTCAACCTTTTCCAAGGGAAAAGATTCGGGCTTTCCGTGAACGTATGTACCACAACTCAACGTTCGAGTTCCAGTACCACATGAAACTAGACGTTCATCGTCAAGTCCATTGTGATGCCTAGGGGAAGAGGGTGGTCACTATCGAAGGAATTGATGTTTGCTTGACGGCATGGCGACATATTGCTAGTGTCTCGGAGACAACATTCCATTGTTTCCAAGGATTCGTTGCGAGAAGTGATCAAGCTCAACGTCATGGAAACTTCGGTACACAGAAACCTAGGAATCATATTGTGCAAGCCATCGCGACGTTGAAGTGCCTACTTGATAAGTCAACAGATCACATGCCACATTGCACGTACACTCTTCCATCTGGAGAAAAGAAGGTGTCCATGATCTTGCCGGCTACTTTCACATAGAAGAAAACTATTCCTGAGGTCAATTCAACAAATGCTATGTTTGGACTTAAAGAAGTTTCAACTTCTAATGTCAGTAAGATTAGGAAACTGAACTTCCCTGAATTCAGTGCCAAAAAGCCGGAGGACAATTTTCCTAGGTGCTCCAAGTGTGATCAACTACAAACTTTGAGGAGAACTGCCGTTCATGGTTTACAAAGGAAGTGGACTCATCTATTAGACAAGCATCTGGCAAAGGCTCGAGCACATCGAGATCAGTATTACGCAAATCGCTACAAGTCAAGTGCGTATCCTCACGAATGCTTGACAATCATGCATGACAAAATGGATCATGACAAAATGGATATGCCAAAACGGCATTCCCTGTATTCTCTCACAAAAGTAAACAACTGGACGGGCTCATGAAGCTACCGGTTTATGTGACAGGTATGATTGCCCATGGACACAGTGATGTGCGTTATGCTCATTATGGTTTAGACATATTCCTTCACGACTCAAATTACACAGTGGGGTCGTTAGCAAAACTCTTTCCAGATCTTGAGCTTCCACCGAAGTATTCCTCGCGGGAATTGTTTGCTAGATTGGGCTCCGCTCCTCTATTCCGTGTTGTGCTACAAGAATCGGATGTTTGCAAATCTTCGCTTCGTCCACAACCCGAAGTTGCAATTCTTTCAACTTCTCTTCCTCTGGTTCTAAATGTGCAAATGGACAACACCACGGGAGACAACAAGAATAGATTTGTGTTTGCGTTTGGATCCCTTCTTGTTGCTAAGAAGGTGTTCCGTGAGGTCTATGTTAGTTTCATGTTGGTTGGGCACACGCATGATGACATAGACGCCTTGTTTGGGAGGTGGAGTATGCAGTTGAAAAAAGAGAACTTCCCTACCATCCCATCTCTCATGAAGTCCTTCATGGATGTGGATTCTGTACCTACAATTCCTCACCTTATTGAGGAGGTGCCAGATTTTAAAGCCTTCATAGAAGGTTTCATTTTGGATGGAGAAGAAGCACTTGTTGGCCATACAAAGGCACAACAATTCAAGTTTTATTTGAACTCAACAGGTGTTCCAGTTATGAAGTACAAACACTAGTGCACTGATAGTGATTGGCTCCCTGAGGAAGGTGGAGGGATCAAATTATGGTGAGAGGACATTGAAGGACATAGTCTTTGGCCTTGAGGGGAGCTAGTGCCTGTGGTCCATCTTTCAATGCGAAGTATGAATGAGATCTACAAAGGGTTATCAGGCTTCATCAAGTATTGGAAGGCATTGTGCAATGAGGATGGTAGTGGAGAATACCGGAGAAGGTTTGAACACTTAGTATTTTATTGGCAGGCAGTGAATGCGGCCTTGAAGGACCCAATTGAACCATCAACTGTGTTGAAGGACGGCTTTTGGCCTTCTACTCACGTGGAGACGACAGAGGAGGATGAACTTGATGACGATGGTGAGGTGCGTGAGGAGTTTGCTGAAGATGATGCTTTCGTAGGGCAACTCACAATCGTCCATTTCCATCTTTTCGTGTGGCCCGTGATGTTTTCGAAGGGTACTTCGTGGCCGTTTGGCCAGCGGATGGAGATGCGAAGCCGATATGGATTGCGCAAGCCTTGTCTGATCCTTTTGCGAACCCAGATCATCCTAACTGTGTATTTATTCAATACTTCCGGCCCACGTCACATGAGCGAACAGTTCAAGAATACTATACTGGGTGGGATTCCACTAAAAGATTGCGTTGGAAAGTGGATGAGACCTGGAACCCAATTTGGGAAGAAACAAATTCACTAGTGACGGCCTGAAAGTCTAGGGTGAAGAAGGACACAATTGAATGTGTCCTTAAAAAACCGTCTGTTTAGATCGACGTTATCAATGGTAGTTTGTCTGCGTACAATTCCGATTGAATATAGACAACTTGGCATAAACGGCATTCAAATTTTTATATATTGTATTCACTATTCTTATTACATGTGCTATTGTTTTGTTTTGTTCTTGCATAACTAAGAAGGATTTTAAATAATCGATTGTACTTGATCTAGATTAGATATATAGATTGGAGTTTTATGATTTGATTTTGTAGTATGAAGTCACTTGTGCAACAAGTGTCCTTTTACATTGTATTCAATATATCTTTTATTACTTTATTTATAAAGTTGTCTCTACTCTCTATGTTTCAATTCAATTTCCATATTTATTGACTTTGTATATGTCATTTGAAAAAGAATTAGAATTGAGAAAAGGTGATAGTGGATAAGACCACTTTTTATTCTGTTAACGTGTGAAGCACTTGTCACAATTTGGATAGTGGGCCGGTTGGTTGTTACAACTTTTCTGCCTGCAAAGGTCACTTAGCAGTACCAAGTCATGTATTTCTTCAAGTCACTCATACGAGTTCAATGAGAATCGAACTCGGACCGCCTGAATGAAATAAATAGCCCCTTCCAACCAACCGTTCGACTCAGGACTTGGTGTTCAACACTAGAAACAATAGGCTCTTATATGAAAAATCACTTTCCTCTCTTTCTACTATACATTGTACTCCGACACTTTAAACTCCCATTTTAATGAAAATTACAACTTACAACTACAGAATTGAGTTCCCATCAACTTAACTTGACATGAATTGTGAAGCCTAAAAATAGACAACATTATTTTGGGAGGCTCCCAATCTTCCATTTTAATGAATATGATGTTATACGACACACTCTGAGTGGTTGGATAAACAATTGTCGCAGCTGACCACCAATATTGTTGCAAATTGGTGTTACCACACAAAGAAGAAGGAGGATGGTAGTGATTGAGACATGCATGACAAGGAGTTCGCTTCGAGATTAATCCAAATTCAAAAGTTCTCCCAAGAATATTCTTCCTTGCATAGAAAGAAACAAGCACCATAAAAAGCGACACTTGAATACGAGCTCATTGCGTAAGTGGAACATTCAAGTGGTTGGAAAGTTGCGTGAAAGTGAATCCCGTGCCAAATCAAACTATGATTGGATTATATGGGATTGTGAGGAAGGTGGTGCTCATAAGACTACAAAGCATTCCCAATTGGATTTGCTTAGTCGGGAAGACTTTGAAGACCTCAGATGAGAAGGAGAAGCGCCAAACTATTGTGAGTGAGGCGGAGGGGTGTCCAATGATACATCCTAGTATCATAAGATTTGCGTACATCTATCCCAAAACAATAGAAGGCTATACGCTATGGTAGAATGGAGGATCTTTGATTTCTTTCTTAGCCAAGTACAACTCAAAAGTGAACAAACCATTGGACGTGGATGACATCACAAGACAACATGATGCAAGGTTAACCCAGAAAGAACTCAGTTGAGTTGCAACTTATTACAGAAACCGCATGAACTTGGCTCTATCATTGCTTGTCATAGTGGGAAAATGCCATGAAGCAAAATATTTACACAATGACATTAGTCCATCCAACGTTTTGCTACATTTTGATGAATGGAAAGAGAACACAATGTACATTGGGATTTGCAATTGGGAACATTCTAGTTGTAGAAAAGGAGCCATCAAGGTATGGTTATCAAACCATGGAGGAGCTCCAATAGGAAAAAAAAACAATGAAAACATGCAGCCCCTAAGTTGTTCTACATGTATAGAGAGAAGGCGTTAGAGACCTTGCTTGAAGTCATGCAGAAAAAACACTACTACTCCATGGTTGCTAATGCATATGCAACAGGATGGATAGCATATCAAATTTGGAAAGAAGAATGGGATTTGAAGTATTTTATGACCAAAAATCCAGAGTAGTATCAGCATTTGAGGATTAAATTGCTAAGCCTCTAGAAAGTAGATGTAGGTGAGAAGGTGACTGTGCCTGATGTTCTAAACACTTTGAAAAAGGCACCTCACTGTTGGACTATACCCGATTGTTGTTATCGTACATAATATATTGTTTGTACTTTTTGAGCTTTAGTATGTGACAGTTTTATAGGAAGACCACACATTTTTGTTTAGAAGAGCATCAAGCATGTACATTTCGCGGTTGCTACACATTTCATACATAAAAATACGGATGTATGGTAAAAATCTTGTAATATGCAATTTGGTCTTTCTTCCATCATGACAATTGTATGACTTCTGTGAATTTATAAATGTGCAATAAGCAAAGTAGCAAACAACTTTGAATGCAAAAGAGCATGGGCATATGGGTAGATGCTATAGGCACCTCAAAATTTGAAAAGAACTGTAGATTGTAGGATGCAGGAAGGAATGTCTTCAAAATAAATAATACTCTTCAATATAAAAATGAATTGGAAAAAATCATATTGTAATTACAAAATAAAAGGTGATCCTAAGAAATGTAAAGATTTTGCGTCATTGTGTGAACGGAGGATTTAAATGTTCTGAACAATACATCTGCCTTGTATATCAGAACGTCAACATTCTATTGTAGTAATTTATTCAAAGAATATGGATCCTTTATCAAATGAATTCCGGAAAAATATAGTTTGGTTGTACAAGGGTCAAGGGCCCCCTTTCATTCCCCCAAAAATTAGTTCAATTTGACTCTAATTTATATAAATGTGGTTCACGTGAACAAGGGTCCCCCCTTAATCCCTTATTGCCTATAAATTCAAAAACAATTAGTATTTTTTGGCCTACAATGCCAAAAAATATGGTTCAATTGAATGAGGGCTCCTTTATTGCTTCTTAATGGCAAATGAATTAAATTCATTCGCCTTCAAGGGAAAAAAATACGGATCCATGGAACAAGGTTCTTCATCCTTTACTTTTAAATTCACAAGGAATTAGTTGCATTTGACCCCCATGGAAAAAATATGGTTTGGTTGTACAAAAGCCCTCTTTCATCCCCTAAAACTTAGTTCAGTTTGACTCCAATTTTAAAACATCGTTTGTGCCCTGACTATTTCCGTTTGCGCCTTAACATTTATCCGCACCTCGACCCACTCTCGTCCCCGCCTTGACATTCGTCCGTGCCTCGATACAATTCTGTCCGTGCCTTAACATTCGTCCGCACCCTGACCCACTCTCATCCCTGCCCTGACAATTCGTCCGTGCCCCGACACAATTCCGTCCGCGCCCTCACTGTTGCTCGCGCCCTGGTAAGATTACGTTCACACCCTGATTAAAGTCCACGTCCCTACAAGTGACATCCGCGCCATGGATCCTACTTGGCAGACAGGTGGCATCAAAGTAGCGGCCACATCACCTATTTTTTCAATTAAAGAAAGTCAACTTAGTGTTGACCACATCGGACGGGCGAACCGGACGTCCGTCTGGTATGACAACCCAAGGATAATCTTAGAGGCCATTAAGATACATAGGAGTAGTCAACGTAGGAACTAGAAGGCTCTGCCCATTAGAAATGTTAGGAAGGTAGGTGAACTTCCATGCGGCGTAAGGAGTTAGCATAAAAGCCATCAAGGTGGGCTTAAGTAGGGTGCACTTTAGTAGAGGAGAAAGAAATGGATGAGGTGGAAGGGAAAGAGGGGAAGTTAAAGAAAGACTGGCCCTTCTTTAGCAACCACAAAGGTTGATTATCAAGGGGGACTCAACCATCAAGCCATACGTACGACTTTCGATGGCAAAGGAGGGGGATTTGACCAACCTGATCATGGATCTTCATGCCGGGGTAAGACCTTAGATTTTTCTTTCCTAAACCAACCCAGTAGGTGTCAATTACTAGGTAGGGCCGAGAGCTAGGTACCAAGAGGACATAGGTCAGGCTAGATTTGAGTGAATAACCTTAGAGTAGGCGTCAAGAGCTTTCCAAAAACATAACATACGTAGGAATCAGAGTCACGACACAAAAGATACAGGTGGATGAAGTTTAGAACCAAGGATGGATGAACTTTCGGAGTCCTCATCCACCCAATCCAAAACTTAGAACTTAGCTAGGACATAAGAAGTCAGGTCCGTAGGTCAAATCTCACCTCCATTTAGAATCAAGAACCCCTAGAAATCCACGGATGAAGTTTGGATGTCATTTGGCCAAAACTTCATCCGCCCAAAACTTTTTAGTAGAAGGTCCAAACTAAGCAAGTTTTAGGTTTTTGAAAATGGCGTGAGATGGGCTTTTACCCTGAAAAGATAGATTAAACCTAGGAAACCTTAAGCACAGACCCTCATAGCATAACAATTAGCATAGGAAATAGCTAGCCCTAGTTCCTTAAGGACCACAATTAGGAGGACAACCATAGGATATTAACAAAGATTCATCGCTTGGAAGGCACAATGGATTGACGTTAAACAAACATTGAAATAAGAATTTACCATAGAATTAGAACCTAGTTGTGTTTGCCTATTTATCAAGAATGGGTAAATAAGCGCACACACTAGAAAACAAGAAGGAGAACATACAATCAAGAAAGCAGAGAACGCAGAAGAATCGGAACTGAAGAATCCCCTCCAAAAAATTGAATAATGTTTGCGACTATCTCCTATCCCAGGACAAGTACGCGAATACACAATCACGAAACAACAGCAGTCAGAAACAAATGCACAACAACACTCACAAAGAAATGCATAGAACAAGAAAATCACAAAAAGTGCGGAATGAGAAAAAGGTGACAAAATCTAAGGTTTCCTGCAGGAAGAGAGAGACAACTGCCCAAACCGAACCCAAGTCGCCTTTGCCCGCCAAACCTAGTTTCCAAAGCTGATTCCAAGCCACACGCGCTGAACTTGCTAACAAACCTAGAACGAAACTCCCGAACCTAAAACAAACCACCATATGCATTGCCAACGGAACTCCAAGGCTAAAGTCCAGTTTAGGAAAAGTGGAGAATTTCAACTTTTTATTAGTTCCACCAAGGGAAGTACACCTAAAATTGCACAAATAAGTTAAGCCATTTGGATGGTTTCCATTGTTGTATTGGTAAACTTTCTATAGGGTGGTGTTTGTAGTTTAAAAGGGGATTCTATTTTCTCTTAGAATGCATACTTTAAACAACATACAAAGAAAGTTTTAAATGAATTTTTGAATTGCTGAAAAAAAGTGTTTCTAAAATAGATCAAAGACTCTTATAGATTGCTTCTTTGTGCAATTTCAAATTAGCTTTATTTAGATAAATAACATATCATGTAAACGTGTAAGATAATAAGACAAGTATTTACAGTCAAAATATTTGTGTAATAAGTAAATTTTTTATATATTAGATTTACATGTACTGCGAGCTTATACTATATTTTTAGCCAACAATGCATACTTTAGTAGAATGATAGATGATTTCTGTTGTAAACGAACTTGTCATTAAATAGTGTACTTACAGTCATCTGAAAGAATTTGCAATGTGCTGAACTTTTACAAATTTCTACACGATTTGTAGAAACATGAACCTCTTTTTTTATTTCTAAGTTTGATAACTCAAAAATTATTCTTGAGAAAATTTAGAGAAAGGAGCCCATTTATATATGAATAGAAATTAATCCCACATGTAAAATGCATGAGCATTTACTATGAATGTTTTTTTTTACTTAAATTCTCAAGAGATTTGAAAATTGATGATCAACCGTTGTATTTGAATGACCACAAAATAAAAATCCTCCATCTTATGAAAAAAATGTAATGAAGGTATGAAAATAATTAGCCAAAATTGTAAAATTCATCCCACATGTTAAATGCACCAGCTTTTACTACAAATGGTTTAGGGTTATAGTTCTTAAGGAGATTTGAAGTCGTTAGAGTACAGTAAAGATACTTAATGATCTTTCATTTTGTTTATAATAATTTTAGAAAAATAAGTATCGTGAATGATTGAGATTATCTATTATTTATATACTAACCTTTTAAAAAATTACTTGAATGCTTTCATGGATTCTAAATAGTTTAAATAGTTTTAAGTACTTGAGGGATTTTTTTTACTACAATAAACTTCAAATTCTATGGCTTTTGCAAATTATGATCTTTAAAGTACAACAAATGAATAAATGTATTTTTCACTCACCTTTTAAAATATAAGAAATTGAAACAGGTTCAAGGTCCTAATGAATTCTAACTATTTTAAAATTTTAGAATTTGCTTAGGTGAACTTTGAATGAAAGGTTAATCAAGAATAAAATACAATGTTTAGAAGATTGTAATGAGCTGAATTTATGTTGATTAAGTTAAAAATGAAGTATCTCACAAAACAAAGGTAATAAACCAACAAGTTCTAAGTACATGAATATTCAAAATACTCAAAATTGATGTTAAATAACAAGAAACTTATGATTGTAAGCAATGCTTGATTTAAAGCATGCACTAGAAATTTAAGAACATTGTTTGTTGTACATTAATGATCCTTATTCACTTAAAATCATGAGATTCCTATGTATAGAAATGGAAAGAAGAAGCAAGTAGTTGTAATGTACATAATACTTAAAATTCATTTTCCATAACATTAAATGGATTGCAATCAATTGCTAAAAGTAACACACCATTTGTTGTGTTTTGATGAACCTAATTCACATGAAGTCATGGATTTGCTATGTCAATAAATGGTAAAACCCAACAAACAAGTTTTAAATACTTCTAATATTTGAAAATCATGTATAGCTTAAACCCATCTAAGCCTTCACTAAATATGAAATGTCCATGACCAATTAAATACAAGGTTTGTGGTAATTTTTTGCATTATTTGTAAAGCAAATATAAAATAAAGATTAGCATTTGGTGTATTTAAATACAATACATAACTTTGTTAGTAAACATTCCATTCATACAGTTCCACCACTTCTAAGAATGAATAATTTAACCCTAATTAAATAGTCTAATAACTAAAGAATGTTGGGATGTTGTTCACACATTGAAGTGTTTCATTGTACAAATGCTTTGCCAATCAATCATGACTATTTAAACAACTCCGTACACAGTTGTATGCCGTCTTAATGATTGATGGACAATGTGCATTAGAGGAGTTTTGGGGTTCGGGAGGGCCGTTTCAGGCCTGTTCCCCCGACCCTGTCCCGCTGGCAAATCGCGGGAACAGGCACTGTCAGATTTTTTTTTTACGTTTGAAATGCAAAAAAAAACAGATATATTTTTTTTTTTTTTGGTGGGTGACGTGGCAGTCTCCAATCCACGTCACCCAGGCCAGGGAACGGCTGCCGCTGCTGTTCCCCCGCTGCTGGCAGCCAGGGGAACACGCAGCCCTCCCCGACCCCGAAAACTCCTCTAATGAATCACAGTGTCATAAATTATAGGACCGAAGAAGGGACATAAATCAATGATAGCCTTTATGCCTCATGATGTCGACATCATAAATAAATGCATGGTGGAAAACTACAAATGCCTACTTAGTTCCAATTGTGATTACAAATGCCACTATTAAATCATAGTGGTACCAATACACAATAAAAAGTAGGGTGAAGTTGGAAGTATATTGAAGACGGAGGTTCCATGATCTAATTACATTTATTCTAAATTTTTGGAATTTACTATGTAATACTCGCCTAAAAATGATTAAACCATGACCTCGAGTTTAAGAATACAAAGATCAATTTCTTCAAATTTATTTTTTGTCTTCCTTCTCACGTGCATTGCAAGACGCTATGAACTTAAATGGGTTCTTTCAATTACAGGGTTTGCCTTATTGTTTTCATGCATTACCTTTGAAAAAGAAAAAGAAAGTTTGCAATAAGTATGTAGCCCTCAACCTTTACTTAATCCTACTTTTGCTAAACATTTATAATTGTGCAATATATTTTTTAACTTGACTTAGTTCCAATTGTGAATTACAAAAAGTATTTATTGTAATTTTTTAGAGATTTATTTAATAGAATTTAAATCAAATAAGACAATTAAGAATTTCAAAATAAAAAAGGATTTGGAATTAAAAATGATTGAAATTTAAATAATTTTAAATACTTTCCAATTATTCATATCATAGTCACTTCATGGTAGCACACTTGAAGTAATTCATGAGTGTGTACTCTTTCCACATTAGTAAGTATAAGTACGGTCAATGTTGAAGCAATAATTGAATAGTTTTTATGCAATTCTATATAATTATTTCAAATAAAAAAATTTGATTATATATGTACTTATTAAAATATAATTCCTTCTTGTACAAAATATCAAGCAAAATATTTGAATTCCTAATAGTAGATCAATGAATCCTTATGTTTAAATGTTTAATGCTATAGATTGTGACAATATGTGAAAAGTACATTTTCAAGTCCTTTACAAATAGAGTAGCTATAAACAATTTTGCAAATATTTCTTCCTATTTGCTTTGCAAATTGAATGAACATCTAATGTAATCTTGTGTTTCTTCAAATATGGTCAATTTCGTTAAAATGGCAATATTCCATTAAAATGGCACAAAATGAAACCACTGAAAGAATGAAAACAATGGAAACATTGTCCGAGGGGAGTGGAAATGCGTGAACTAGGAGTGATTTGAATGTGCTAGGCATAAAATTGGCACATGTATAACCCTATCGTGGCACACTTATTCTCCATTTGTAGAAGATATTCCATTAAAATGGCATGCGGAATACCGCCATTTTAATGAAATTGACCATAAATATAATCATCACTTATGATTTCAATGCATGCAATTTAAAATGCATGCTCATTATTCGTAAAATTCATTTGGTTTGGAAAGCCATGCCTTATAGTTCAGGAAACTCAAATTTCAAATGCCTTGTAATTCACATGGGTAGGAAGTTCAAGAAATAATATACAAGCTGTGAATGTTACTGAAAAGTAGAATCTGTGATGAAATTCATTTAAATGAGTACTAATGTTTTTTGATTCTGAAGTAAATAACTCATAAACATCAAAGCCCCAAATGTCTTGGAATTGACATGAGAAAGGAGAGTAAAAAAAAATGTAGAAGTTGTAAATCTCTAGGAAATGTAGATTCCAATGCATGACCAAATTGAATTTAATGAACCCAACTATTTTTGTACTATGTAAGCATCTTTTTCAAATTTTTAAACTATGTAAGCATCTTTTCCAAAAAGTGAACATGTATGATTCATTTTTTTAATGCAACTTTTACAATTTCACATAAAACATTGTTAGACAAGGTTAAGCTCACTTGAACTATAACTTTCAACTTCATGTCATGGATATTAACTATGAAGCTTTAGCATGAACCTTGAACAAAGTTCTAGTTATCACTTTCTGATAGTACTCATGTACTCATTGTCAAAAATACGGTCAAAGTTCTTCAATTTCTTCTCATACATTCTTAAAATACTGCAGTATATGATCCTATGGTTAAATATGGCAAACAAACTTGCTATGTGAAGTTTTGTGGTCCTAGCCACAAAAATTAGTATTTGTGAGATTTATCTAATGGAAAAAAAAACTTGGAAATTTAGGGGTCAAGTATCCTAAATCCTTGAAGTCGTAAACAAACCATGACATCTTTCCCCCAATAAAAATGCCGCCCACCATAAACACTAATTGAAATCCTATGCCCTAAAACATCAAACCCTATACGATACAACCCTGAACTACAAACCATCGAGTAAATTGCAAGAAAGAACTTCTAAAAGGATGGCATTTAAAGTTTTGATGCTTTCACAACAAAGCACCTACTCCTCGTAGTCAATGGAATATGGAAATAGAAGGAAGCTGTCAACAAACGGAATCTTCTTCAAGCGTAGGCTCTGTAAAAGCGTAGCCAATAAAGGGAAGCATTTCACAATTATTGTAAGAGAAAGTGCATGAACGAGCCGTTAATATGCTGTTGATTTCAATAGACTTTGAATACTCAAATGTTCAAGCCCATTCTTTCCCGCCCTTCCTGTGCCACAGGTTTGTAGTCTCTATTGGTTACCTTCATGCGGTAGAATCCAAATGCCCACCGAAGTTGAAGTTCTTGTCTCCATTTCGTAGTAGCTCTTCCCACTTATGGACACCACTCCTCCCACTTGTTTCCCGAGAATACTTCATTTTTTTGTTGCTAATTCTTCAAGCCATAGAGAGCTTTGGAATTCCCCATGTATTCTTTAATTCTTATAGTTGGTAAGTTCTGTTTTGATTTGATTGTTTTCGCAACATGCTTATTTCCCTGTTTGTGCTTCAAGTGGTTTTTCCAAGGATCTAATGTTCATATTTGTAATGTTTACATGGCAATTCATAGTAATATAGGAGTTCATGGACTTTTGGTTTCCTATGAAGACATCTACGTCTTTGCCATTGTATTTCCTAGATTTGCGAACTTCCTGATTATACAGTACTGAATCCAGAAACCTATTTGGTACTTACAATGTATAGTACATAGGTTATCCTTGAGTTGACGATAACACTATTTAGAAAAGGATTTCTTAGAATTATCATCAAAGCAATGATTTCCATTCTCTAGAAAATTCTTGAGGGTATCTTCGAATCAACAATAACCATTTTCTACACAATGCCCATATATATCAACGAATTGATGATTTCTTGTCTCTAGGTAATTCTTTGGGGTTAACAGCCTATAGACAATAATTTTGTTCTAGAGTATGATTTGGAGATATCGTTGAGTCGATGATAATCCTCAATAATGTCATAGTGATGTGGTGTCTTTGGTTTGACGATTCTTGTTTCAAGAGGGGGATTTGTGTAGTTGATTGGATGTTAATTATATTATTTACTTTAGTTAATTAATTCTCTAGCTAAAAATTAGACCTTTCCATATTGGTTTTATTTCCATTTATTGTGGAGTCAAGAAGAGTGACTTACCATCACCTACTTTTATTATCCTTGACTCGAAGATAAGTCATT
Source organism: Rhytidiadelphus loreus (assembly GCA_947034895.1). Taxonomy (NCBI): domain Eukaryota; kingdom Viridiplantae; phylum Streptophyta; class Bryopsida; order Hypnales; family Hylocomiaceae; genus Rhytidiadelphus; species Rhytidiadelphus loreus. Next base: position 63,499,575 of record OX344763.1, on the reverse strand, counting down.
GGACTTCTCTACATCCAGAACACTATCTAGGTTTACATTGATATCCACTTCTTTATAAATTTTAGCTATTGTGATCGAATAAAAGGTACATCCCACATACAGAGGAAACGAATCAAATAAACTAACTCTATAAAATTTGAGTTATTCCACATTCTATTTTTTGCAAAGGAATTTATAGTTTTACTTATTATTGTTGAGTCGATGATATCCGATATCAACTAATTTCATCATGAACTAGTTATGAGTAGTAGGTTGGATAGAATCTGTAAAAAATTCCATGATTTAGAAATTTGATTAGCAATTTTCTTTATAGTCGATTCCAAGATTAATCTTTTCTTTGTCAACTACTTGCTTTCAGAATGGATATTCATGGGGTTGATGAATTTGCGGTTCCGGTGCCCATTTTACCTCTTGGTGTCGTTGGTTGCGAGGGATTGCCTTGGCAGTCCTGGATTACAAAGTGTGTTACCCTCAGAAATGAAGTAGGGGATGACGTTGCAAAAGGAGTTTGCCAAAGTGTTGACGTGGATCTTGTCATCGACAATGATGGGAAGCCTTTGGATGATGACTGTATCATTGTGCAAATTGCAGAGTCATTGTGCAAGGCAGAAGTCTCTTTAGGATGGATGTAGTAAATGAAGGCATGGCACATCAAACACTTGTTTCTGAACTGTATTAGTCTATATGACCATGACCAAACAAATATATACAATATGGCTGTAAATGCTTTGAACCGCCATGTTTGGGTAGGAGTACGTTCTTATGAAACCTCTCACAAGAAGAGGTTGCAAGTCTTGCCTTCCAAACTTCTCACTCCATAGGCAATTATTGAAGTGTCCACAAAACCATGTTGTTAAATGAATTGCACGCAACATTTCTTGCGTTACAAAATTGAGTCCATACACTAGTAGAATAATAGTGACCAAATCAACAAAAAATTTACAAGAAAGTGTTGATTTTTTTTGGTAGTCAATAGTTAATTTGGATGTGTTGACTTGGATATTACGGAGCAAAAACTTGTTAATTTTTTGTTGCTGTCATAGAAATCTGTTCAAGTTATGTTGATATGTCACAAAACTGTTTTCTCTTTGTTGATTTGCAACAAAACCATGTTCATTTCTTGTTGATTTCTTACCAAATCGTGCTGATTGACTTCTGTGAATTTGGTAGTCCACCATCTGTCCAGACTCCTCATACATTTCATACACATGCCATGAATCACACAATTCTCTCCCATTTCTGTAAGTGCATGTTCTATTGAAGATTTAACCTCTGGTTATAAATAACAGCACTATTTTTGCTTGATTGGCATGTAACAACAAACATTTCATCACTTCTACAGCTACTAAATCTGAAATTGTATTTCAAAGTATTCATACATTGAACTTAGAGGCCTTAAATCTGAAATTGTATTTCAAAGTATTCATACACTGAACTTGAATGCCTTAAACCAGAGGACTGAATCTCTACAGTTGCATAATGTACTCTTCAAAAATTCATAATTCAAAAATTCAAAAATAGCATATTTGTGTTTCGTCCATACCCCCTGGGTTTCAAGGGATAATAAGCAAATTATATGTACAGTAATCAATTGAAGCGGATAACATTGACTAAAAAGTAAAAACATTGTGAAAAAATCGGACATAACCAAACTTGTGGGCGATATATCCCTGAATCTTAAAGCTATGGGGCAGATGATCCCCAAGTCAAATTCTGCAGAAAACTTCCCACCGCAACTCAAGTAATGTTGAAGTGCACTACAGTCATCACCCAGTCATGGATCGGATAATGTGGTTAATCATGAGACTGAGAGATCTTCACGACTTCGCAACTATCTCAACTGCTCCAGCTTCCACAACATGAGCTAAAAAAGAAATCCACCTCCAGAAATGTCAATACACTACAATTCAATCAGGCTCCACGGAGACAAGATCCCCCGAGTCCTTTATCAAGAAAAACACCCTGGTTCGCAAAAGATAGTATCCGCCCTGACAGTTCCCCAGCCTGTCACACACCAAGAAAAGTATTTCAAACATTTGTGGTTACTTGTGACTATGCCACTAAACTAAATTGTGCAGAAGGGGGCTACAGTGATGGTATTCAGGCAAATAATCGAAAAAATATTTTGAATACTAAGAACCTTCTCGTCAATCCAGAGCAGTGATGTCAACTGGTTATTCAGAATGCGGACAACCAAATCCAAAGGACTTGCCCCTTCTGCCATTTCCAAGTCTGTCCCCTACAAAAACACATCCAGAAATCTGCGTCAAAGAGTAAAATTTTAAAGGCACAACGTAAACAAAGACCAGAGCAGGATCATACAATAGGCATTTGCAAGGCCAGCAGTGCCAGCAATACGCCACCCCGATAATTGTGACGAGGGTAAAACATAGAATCCAGATTCAGAAAGTCTAGATCATACCTGAGGAGAATTGATGTTCTGAATCGTTTCTTTAATCTGCCCACCCATTCTTTCCAACTCACGTTCCACAAACTCTGCTTGCTCAAACCTGTTCAACATGTTGCATCATTAGTAGTTGCGAAACAAACTAAATTGATGTCATGACCCGAAGACTCTATGCGAGTCAACTTCCTAGAGAATAACAGTAAAATACCGATAAATAGCAGTCGGTAAGTTTGAAGCAGCCGTTCCGCAAACAGAAATCTGCAAACTACTGCATCATGACCAAGGCGGTAAAACCTAAGCCACTTTTCGGAGAACAGTCGGATCATCCGTAATTAACTCGAGAAACAGAGACATAAATAAGGAGGCGAGCCACAGTGTGTGCCCCCATCAGTGACAGTTTAAAAGAAACCCTACATCATATCACGAGTAGCAGCAGCTTCATCTTCCAATAAACTGGGCCGTTCATCCCCGTACAACTTTTCCGCTTCCTCCTCCATACTTTCTAAGGACTTCTCCACCTGCAAAAGTTAATACGCTGCAGCAGTTTCGAAACATTCCCAACTTTTGGACTTTTGAGGATCATGGACGGCGACGACCAAAACAATGATTTCAACACCACTACATATCAAATGTTAATGTCATGACGGTATGTGTACCTCCTGCTGGTGAGTTTCAATAAGTTCCAATTGTCGCTCAAGACTGTGTTGTGATTCAACCACTGATGCTACCTCACTCTGAAGTCACATTTACTTCAAGTCAGTAATTCCGGAAAACAAAAGCAGACAACACAGTTAATCAGTAATGTCGTGCGTGCTAAATATTGAAGCTCCTCAATGAGCTCAGACAACTTTGGCTAATGAATCAATTATTAGCCCGCATTTCGAAGATAAAGGGCACTCAGACCTTCTGATGACAACCATAAATATGAATAATAAAAAACGAGGGACAGGATTTGAAAATGTCAAAACACATCTCAAGGGACTAATGGCGACTCTCAGAGGCCATACCTCAAGCTTAATCAATAAGTTCCGATTCACAATAATCCGTCGATCCCACTCACCCAAGGACTCTGCCTGCTTTCGAAATTTTAACGTCCGTTCGTGTAGCTCATGAGTCCATTCTTTGATGATCTGTAATCAATTTCAAAGCCCCGTGTGAGCTCTTGGCAATCGAAATCAAGAACGTTTAGGCACTAATCCATAATAAGTGTCGTCAATCAACAGAACTGCCCAAATGACTTTCGTCTGTTCCAGAATTAATGTGTCCAGCCACAAGCACAAGAAAAAGGTGAAATTAATGCAAGAATTACATCTTCAACAGTCTTTCCGAAAATTTCTGAAGGAGGTTCCGGTGTCCGTGCAGGTGTAGTGGTGAGAGATCCGAATGTTCTGCAAATAGTAAAGAGATCAGGTCTAAAAGATGGATTGCTCTGGGTTCTTCCGAACATTCTCAACCCTCAGAACAAAAAGGTACTCTCAGCAAACTTCATATTATGATGATGATAATAGTGTGCAAAACTAAGCTGGGTAAAGCACTCATGAAAAACCTAAAGATAAGCGAGGCCATTACTTTTCAAATCTCATTCTACGAGGCTCGTAACACGAGAATGGACCTGGTCCTCATAAGTTCGAATAGCTCGTACCCAGCAGTTGAAGTTACTAAGGTAGAAGCTGCAGCGCTAGGTGCTGCTGTTGTGGTCGTCGCTCTCCGGGTGTCTGTGGCTGCAGAACCGACTGTCGGCGATGTACTAAAATTAAATGCGCCTGCGCTTCCGGATGCCGTCACAAAGCCTAAGAACACAAAATAGGCCATGTCAGGTGGCACAACCTCTTACAGATCAAAGACTCAAAATACATAGGAATGAGGCGATACAAAGAATAGGCAGACGAGTAAACGAAAAAAATACCCACGCAAGTATGTTACATAGAGTATTCACATCCACGAGACTTGTCAGGAGAATGGACAATCAAATGATTATTCCATCATCGCCGCAACAATAAATTAAAAAACCCAGAAAAGGGACGTGTATACAAATATCCTTGAACTACTAACTTATCTTCGAGGAATAGAGCCGCGGGGTTATATTGTGTACCGGTGCTAGGGGCAGTTACTGCCGAAACTGCAGAATTAGGACCTGCAGGTGTCTTGGCAGGCAAATTGAGACTGCATCCGCCCTCAAAACTGGAAACAGGTATTGCTGACGAAAAAGAAGAGCCCCCTAATGAAGCTGGAGTGGATACAAGAGTAGCGGCTGCTGGAGTTGCACCACAAAATTTCCCTGCTAATCAACAGGAAACACTTGACTCTTCAAGAAATAACTGAAAGCAATGAAAGTATTGCAAAATCCTAGAGGGGGTACATCTCCAGGGATAAAAACGAATAAGAATCTTAGCAACGTCTAAACATAATTTACACAATGTCTGCTAAACAATGAACAACGATTACGTAATCCAAAGAGACAATCACAGCAGACAATCCAAGAAATCTATCTTGATGGGACATTACACATGGGGTCTGCGACATGTTACTCCCAATTAAATTTATCTGTCGCGGAGTCATACCAATGGATAATGCTGGAGTCGAAGCAGCAAATCCGAACCCATTAGAACCAGCAGGAGTTGCACTAGCTGGAACTGCTGTAGACAACGGAAAACTTAACCCAGACGCAGACGAGGAGATCGTTCTCGCTGACGGGTTGGCAGGGAGCGAGAATGAAGGTATTGAAGGAGGCGAAAAGGTCAGCGAAGATGAAGACGTCGGAGCTGCAGATGCAGTCGTGGATCCAGATGTAAATAGACCAAAGAAAGAGGACGATGACGATTGCGTTTGGCTCGGGATCGCTACTGCTGCGCCAAATGCAGAGCTAGCAGCCAGAGTGGCAGGTGTGACACTCGAATTAAAAGAAAACCCAGAAAAGGGATTCATCGTTGGGGCTGCTGATGACGCGGCTGAGATGGGGCTCGAAAGACCTCCAAACCCAAAGGACGGAGTGGCGCTTGACTGACCGCCAAAAGTGAATCCAGGAGGGGAAGCAGAAGTTATTGCTGCAGGACTAGATTGCGACAAATAAAATGCAGACGAGGATGCAAACGGTGGAATAGCAGAAGTGGTTGTAGAAGAAACACCAAACTGGAGCACCCCTGAAGTCATACCAAATGCTGGAGTCGCAGCCTTGCTTCCTTCGATTAGCGGACTGGTGCCAAAGCCGGCAGATGCAACTGCAAAGTTATAAGATAAGGCAACCGAACTTCAGAAATTAAACAAGAGATACCAATCTCCTCACGAACACTCGTCAAAATCTTGTCAAGCCTTCAGGAGCATGAAGTATAAAACACCAAAATTACCTCTCATGCATGGCAATCATGCATTTCTTGAGGAACTTGGGCTCCAATGCAGGCTAAACCGTAAGCAGTCCAAAATCTTCCTTGTCTATGTATGTACTACAAGGAAACTGAAGCAGATCTAAAGAAGATTAACTAGAAACCGCAGATGTTGTAGTTGTAAAAACGCCTTCTGAATATCCGACCTCAGTGTTTCTTACAAGTAAACTGTACACAATCCCAGGCACTCATAAGCTGAAATGGGTGCTAGTCATAATACTGTCCAGATCTTGAGAAGTTTTGTGTGCATAGTCAGTGCCTGATATACTTTCCTAGAAAGTAGATGATCCAGCAGTGGCTTTGGGAAAATGAATCAAAAGGTCATACAGTACCTGAAGACTGTGCGGCTGGTTGCGCAGTTGCTGCAGTTGCAGTAATTCCAGCCACCGGGGACAATTTCGAGCCACCAAATCCGATCCCAGTATTGCCAAGCGAGCCTCCGAGTCCCGAAAAGACCCCTACTGCGCTGGCAGAAGCACCGAAAAGAGATGAAGAGGACGCTGGAGTGTCAGAAGACCGAGCACTTGTGGTTCCGAACGGTGAAGAGGAGGCTGCAAACATTGAAGGAGATGGAGAACTTGCGCTAGAAGCAGCTGATGAGGTTTGTGAAAATGCAAATGGAGATGGAGAAACTGCCAATGCAGCATGAGAGGTCGAAGTCCCAAACGCGGGAGTAACGGCAGCGGCAGAGAGGGGAGGGGAGGCTCCACCAAAAAGGCTTGAGCTCCCCCAAACCCCACCCGAGGACGCAGCAGGCCCTCCGAACCCAGAAGTCGGCGAGGATGGCGCTCCCAAAAGGCTTTCCCCAGCTGCAGCGCTACCTGATCGGGTAGAACCAAATCCTGAACCTGCGGACGCCCCAAAAGAGAAGGAAGTTGGCGTACTCTGCGAAGCAGCATTGAATCCAGTGAAGCCGGACATTGTGGATTCAAGAAAGACCGTGAAAGTGCCAGTTTCCGGTGGATGAATAAATTACATTACTTCACCGCAATCACCAACCCTTAAACTCATCAGACACCCTATCTAAGGGAGAACGCTACAGCTTATCGCGAAACGCAACCCTAGGGCGCTCCAATCTGAAAGAAACGTTACAAAATGACCCTGAACATAAAGGCCAACGTGCCAAACAAGTGCCTTAGCAATTTGGCTCTGACTGTAAGTTCACAGTCCGTTTAACCCTAGAAGGACGGACTGGTCACCGTAGAAATCATTGTCTTTGTTACCGTGTGAATCATTTGCTTTAACTCCTAAATGACGGACCCATCACCAATGATTTCAAGTCTCACTGTATCTCACTTAGTTTGTTGCCATTTTGCAACTAGATATGTATGAAAAAATTTATATTTATTTTTCAGAGATGAAATTACATATCTTCATTACTTCACAGAATAATTTAGATTCTTTTGTGAAAAATTGATTTTTTTGAGAATTTTTGAAGATAAAGTGAAGAAAAATCACATCAAATTGAAAGTTATTTCAAAAAATCTGAAAATTTCACTATGTGTGTACATTACAATGACAAATATCATAGTGTGAACTCAATTTCCATGTCATTCTATAATTAGAATTCAATAGACATGGAAAATACATACAAAATTCAAATTGCAATCAAATATTTAATACTAGAAATTTTTCCAAAATTCAAATTGGAGTAGAAACTAGAGTAGATGAACTTAATTTTGTTAGTTGGACTCACACTCAAAAAAATTCATTTTTGTGGAGAAATTTCAGATTTAGAGCAAGGAACAACAACTTCCCAAAATACACTAAAATAGCATATTTTGTGATCAGTTTTTTTTAAAAACTTCTAATTTTTGTGAAAACAAACATTGGCTAGACTACAAACTCAATTGGATACTCTATATATAACTCAACATGAAAGGTCAATGAGGAAAACGGGGAACAAAGAGCTTTAAAACGGATGAAAAAGCTCATTGGATTGCCATCTGAACGCCACAAAATGGCGTTCCAAGCGTTCCAGGGTTAAGAACATCCAAGAGCAAGTCAAAATATAGTGCAAGATTAGGGAACACTAAAATTCATCATTTTTCTAATGAGCTTGTAAGTTGCAGGATACAATTCAACTGGCTTGATCCCCTACTTGACATGGGGGCGGTTTGTTTTATCCAGCCTCCATTTGGTATGGTAACTCTGGCTACCCACCGTGCATGTGGGCCATGCCCCGTGCTTACAGGATGGGGATGGGATCCATGATGGCCATTTTGACCTCCGTACCTACATTATTGTTTTAGCATTGCGAGACGGTAGAGCACTTTAGTGTTTTGGTGTTGTGGCCGCGTTGTCATTAGGATTTCTAGGTGGCTAGGGTTTTGGCGGCATGGTTTTAGGGTTGTTCAGTTTAGGGATTGGCGCCCAATGCAATGCTTCCACTATTTTTGCGCTATCAATGTCACAATAATTTTTTTTGTTCCCGCGTAGGCTTAGGCAAATATTTTACTACATTTTGTGGTTTTAGGGTTTTGAGATGCTGCTGCAAGGTGTCAAGGGGATGGAGGGTTCATTGATTTTGTGAAAGCACTTGTGCTTTAGGTTGCAATCTGAAGATTTGTGTGTGATTTTAGATTGACAGGGTTGTATTTTGTACACTATGGGTTCATAGAAGAAGAATTTCTTCCTTTAGAGTTTAGGGTACATTGCAAATTTTGGTTTTGTCATCTTGTTGTTCTTTGGAGTTTTGTGAATTCCTACAAATGCGTGCATGTGGTTTTAGATACTCGTCTTGGAGACATGACATGAATACGGGTTGCAGCAACAAACAATGATCCACCTCCAATGCAATAGTGTTTCTTGGTATGAGTGGCAGAAGGATCAGTTGCAAGTGGAGCTTAGTTGTATTGAAGCAAAGATGCAACGTCTGCCTGAAAGTCCAATACAAAGAGCAAACTTGTTGTGGGAGTTGCGTGCAACGCACAAATGAAGGCCTGGAAATGCTAAAAAAGAAGTAGTATATTAGCAATGTTTCATTCATACTATCAGGGTTGTAGACTTCAAGTGGAACATGGAAAATAGCAACGGAGGGGTCATCTGCAAGTTTAGGGTTTTTTGAACTAAGCCCGTAAAAGAACTCGACATGATCCAAGCTATTGCAATTACAACAAATGACGTCACACGGTATAGGCTTTCCCATTGCAAGCAAGAATTCAACTTCCTCCATTGTCTTATAGGTTTTGGGAAACTGCTTTGTTCCTAACAAATTCCTTCTTCTCCATCTCTTAATCCAAGTACCACTGCCAATATGGACTACAAGGTCACAATACAGAGGTAAAGGCAATCACGTTGTTGTTGTTGCTTCACTAGAGACCGAAGGTGTTAGTGGTATATGCCACAAGAACTCAATGATCTAAAAAGAAGACAAATGTGGATGCGGAACCATCTGTGCAGCCAAATAGTGCAAAAAACAAACAGGTGGAAGAAAACCACTCCATTTGCTGCAACAACACCGGATTCCATCAAATCAAAGTGTGATCACCTCCAAAAGCAAGTTTCGGATCCTCTTCATAACTAAAGCAGTGCACTCATTGTTGAAGATGAAGTCACACAAGTTGACCTAAATATTACGATCTGTGATGGTGGCTAAAAAGATTTTGCTAGTAGTAAACCATCCCGTTGCAAGAGGGTGAAAAAAGCAGACGCCTCTACGCCATCAAAACCTCATACACTAGACTCCCATTATAGCACTATAGATTCTACTCTAGGGCAAATCTTCAGAATCAACCTTAATTCACTGGTGGGTTTAGAGGAGGTTGAAGCCCCCCCTCTAAGAGCAACAATGCTACTATCACTATCACAAGCAATCTGAAGTCAAGGAACCCTGTCCAAAAAAACGGGTAGTTTCGTACAAGAGGGCAAAGCCACAAAAGACAGCGGAAAAGACAATTCTGAAGAACCGAGGACAATTTGATCTGAATGATCTACCTTGAGATTGCAAATAGGATATTACGGCAAAAGCATCGGGGAGGCCTCCATGCGTCTCTCCCCTTGTACCCTCTCAATCGATCCCGAATCATCGACTAATGGATATCAGTACTACAAGTGATAACAATGGAACTATTCTAGATGTGGTTGAAATCGAGGAGGGCTTAGTCATGTAGAGCTCCGACATACTCCAAACAAGTGTTGCAGAGTGGAGTTCAAGTGCCCGCTAGCAACACCAACACGAGTAGTCCTACAAACACTATGCTTAAGAAGACAAGAGACTCAAATAAATAGTACAAAGGCTTGTTGAAGCAAGGCTGCATGGCTTCATTTAGCGTCAAGATACTTTATCTACTGCTGCATATTGCGGAGTTATGTGTCTTCGAGGCGGACTATGTAAACCAAAATAGTGTTCAGTGCCATGGTTTATATGATTTGAGGGACTGCAGTGCATTCTCTTGGCACTTGTCCCCATAAATTAAGGAATTTGTTTTGATATTATTGAGAAATGGATATAGTGTTCCATAGATTATGAGTTTATGACAAAACACATTGTCATTGTTAAGCAGGTTCTGAAAGGTGAAAAATAACTATCGGGTGATTGTAAGGAAGACCAAACGATTTTGATAGCGTTCTATCAAAAACTGAGTTTTTTTTGTCCAATAATATGAGCACTATGAGTACTACAAGGGGCAAATTCGATGCATTGTGGACCATCGATGGTATTGTAGATCTCCTGTATAGTCACCATATGTCTTGGAGGTGGGATCTTACCAATTAATGTGGCAAACCCACAATTGAGTAACCTATTAGAAGTTGCCTTTTCCTATTGACACATGGAGCCTTCTCAGAGGAATGTTCGTTCTCTTCCTGCAATCATTGGTGTTCTTTGAACTTCTCATTCATGTAGAAAAAAATGGATGAAATTGAAATGAAAATGTTTTGGAAAGAAACATTGAATTTGAGCATTTTGAATGTCGTCTCTTCCAATTTTCTCTCTACCGTTGTGCTTCCAAAAGAAGCTAGGGTTTTGCAATACTCTCTCTACCATTTGTGCTTACATCGAAAGCTCAGCTTTGAATGTGCTGCGTCTTTTAGTTGTCTTCCTCCCTTTTTGAGTTTCTCAACTTTGTGCATTGTTCGGAGTTCGTGGCTACTATTTCTTGTTCATGGCTGTTGAGGGAAGATAAAGACAAAAATAATTAGGTTCATGCTTCTTAGTGAGTATGCTAGGATTTAGAGTTTAGGAACATTGTAGACCTTTTTTTCCATGCCAATAGTCACAGGTGGCACACACGTAGTAGTAGGCACATTACGAAGGTGACAAGGTGTGGGTTTTTTGGGTACGACGTTCGAGTCATTGAGGTTCATGGATTGCCATACTCAACCTATGGTATTCAATGACTTTAATTACTTCAATTATTTATCAATGTACAACGAAGGATAGTTCATCCAAAGACACGTTGACAATGTCGCCTCCACCAACATCAAAAGTGCCAATGGAGAACAAAAAAAGAAAAGTTGTACAGTCCAATTTCACGACCTTGATTGCTCCTCGTAGTTTGCCAAAGGAGAAGTAGCCTATTGCATGGAAGAAGAACTCCACATCTGTGCCAAGTACCGACAACTCAAGATTAGGGACTGTTGTTGCTACCACCAACGACACACCTAGACCGGCTACTTCCAACTAAGATGATGACAACGACAACTACCTTGAAGTAAGCGCAAATCCTTCCAGACGGCAAGTGCAAACCGAAAAGAGCAAACATGATTTCAATGAATCTGATTGCAGAAAGCAATTGGTGTTGCTAAGATTGGAGGAGAAGCAACCCCCTTCATCCATAATTGCAAAGGATTTTGCGTTGAAGTTTCATCTTGCAAATGAAGAAACCAATAGTCACTAATTCAAGATTGGGAAACACATTAGTCTTGACGAAGTGGAAGATGTCTTCGGAATAGAGAAACTGAGAAACTGAGAAACTGAGAAATGGCTTCTCTTGGGCAGAGAAGCTAAAGCAAAAAGGCCAAGATGTTGTACTGCCTATGCTACCAAAAGCCTCATGTACCTAGTCATGTGGCAAAGGAGTTTGCCATAGGCTTTGTCTTGGACCATGTTCAACACAAACAAGTGAACTAGGCAAAGTTTGCAGCTAAAACAAATGTAGCATAGTAGAAGTCTTACTGTCGACATGTAAGGCTATAATGGATCAATGTCTATCTACTTTGCTGAAGGTGCCAGTCAGTGAGGTCTTCAAAGATGAAGGCTTCACCAAATATGCAATTTTTTTTGTTGAACTAGGTTTCGTAGGGAATCTAATATGTACTATTTCTAAGCACAGTGGATTGAAGAAAGACGTGCATAGTCAGAGTTCCGGTCAACATGCTCCAAGTCCTAACCTAGTAATCTTGAACACCTAGCTACCACATCTTTCTCATATTCAGAAACCTTCAATTAAGGCCATATTCATTAAAATGAGAATAAGTGGAGTCTCGATTTAACCATGCACCTAAATTTAGAACGTAAAAGTGCTCATTAAAATGAGACATTTCAATAAATTGAGAGCATGATTTGTCAAGAAAGTTGATTGTTTTTGCTACTTAAATTACAAATAGCAACTTACGTCTATGTTACATATGTTTCAGATATGTTTTAGATTTGAAATCTCACATTTTTTTACTATCTCTTAATGTAGAGTGGCCTACGACTTCTAAAGAGAAGGATTTCCTTACAAGCCCAAAGACATTTGAACTAAGATCACTCAATGCATTCAACAAAAAACCAAAAAAGACTAATTGTATGAATACAACAATAAAATGATGTATATATATAATTATAAAGAAAGTGTAAATCCCTTGCCTTCAAAAAAATAAGAGAATCAAACACTGGTAGCCAAAACATACATATAGTATGGAAATACAGAGCAAAAGATCCATAATACTATTTTTAGAATGGAATAATAATATAAATATATTATAATTCAATCTTAGCCACACAGTGTCTTAAAAAAAATTGTGCATACATAAGGTAATATGTTAAACAGACTATAACAAATCAATAATAGTACTATATCAACTAAATAATCAATCATCTCCATATTGATGATAGAGAGTTACCTTCTCTAGACACATAGGTGTCTATAATAAAACTGAACTACCATCTTCATAACAAATCAATCATAAAAATATAGAATTCAATCTCTACCATACATTGCCATGAAATAATATTAAAAACTAATGCACATGCAAATTCACATGCTTAATACAAAAAACAGAAGAAGCTCATAATATTAATTCCTACAAACTAATCTTCTTCAGTTAAATGTTGCATTGTTGCCTTCACCGGACACATAGGCTTCCATGGACTGCTTGATGATGTTGATCTGGGTTTGGGGGATTTTGATCTTTGGATTTGAAGTCCCTACTCTCGCACATGGGTTCCAAGCCGTCATAATATTGTTTGTATGCATCCAACTTGGCGAGAAGGCCTTGTCCTCACACCATGAATTCCCTTGTTTGGAATCCCATCCAGAATATGTGTCTTCGTTAATATGCCTAAAAGACGTAGGCGTCCAATATTGTAATTGAATAGAATTGACATGTCCCGGATTTGGATTTGGATTCGTAAACGCCCTAGCAATCCAAAATGACTTTGGGTCATTATCAGCAGGACGAACTATGACAAAATAACCTGTGAATGTATCTTTCAGAACATTGAACGAAGGATGTGGGCGGTCACGCCTTCGACCAACAAAGGGTGCATCCTCTACATCCTGACCACTCCGTCTTCCATCTTTTTGCAATTGATCAACCTCCTCAACACTAGCCATAGAATTTGGCCAGAATCCATATTGTAAGCTCTCTTGCCCTACAAGAGGTTCTTTCAGAGCAATCCTAATGCCTTCCCAATACTTCCGTATTGGATTAATCTTCCTCCTATACTCTCCAGATATGTCATCATCAGCCATTTGACTCCAGAGTGCAATGAAGCTATCCAAGCCTTTACAAACTTCCTTGAAGTTTCTCATTCTTTGTGGACACAAGGGTCTTGGCACACCCGTGGGCACATACAGGTGTCCATCTACAATCTCCTTCCATAATCAAATACCCCTGCCCTCCTTCGGCAACCAATCAATATCAGTACAAAGGATCTTGTATTACATCAAAGGCCATCCATTAGAATCCTTGTAGAATTTGAACTATTTCATTTGAGAATGACCTTGTAAAGCATCTCCTCCAGTATACAAGTATCCCTCTACAAATTGTTTGAAATCTGGTACCTCTTCTATAAAATGAGGAATGACGGGTTGAACTTCACAATCCATAAAAGACATCATAAACTTGGAAATTGTCAGGTAGTCATTTGTCTTCAACTTGTTACTCCAATGACCGAAGAGGGCATCAATGTCCTTGTGAGTGTGTCCAACAATGAGAAAATTGATGTATATCTCGTAGAAAATTGCTCTGTACACAAGAAGTGAGCAAAAAGCGAATATCCATCAATTTTTGTTGTCTCCGGATGCATTGTCAAGTTGAAGGGTCAATGTCAAAGGAAGAGGTTCAACTTCTACTACCTCTTCTGGTGGAGTTCGAAGGGAGTCCAAGCAAATGTCCGATCCTTTTAATACAACCCTAGACAATGGAGAACGGTTCATGGGTTCTACAAACACATGATGGGACAAATGCTTGGGTTGAGACTCTAGATTTTGCAACAATTTTGCAATTGATCCCACAGTATGGTTTGAGTCTGTCGGAAAGATGTTCAAGCCGTAGTATGCATATCGCACATCTCCATGACCATGAGCAATCATACCCGTGACAACAACCGGTATCTTCATGTAAGAATCGGTCCCCTTATTCTTATGAGAATAATGGAGAGACGTTGTCTTTGAATGATCCATCTTGTCATGAATTATGGTGAAAACCTTGTCAGAATACTTCTCAGACAACATATGATTTGCATAGTATAGCTCCATGTGTGCCCTTTGACCCTCGAGGTGCTCTTTCAATTTTCGTGACCATATTTCTTGTGCTCGTGACCGTAGAGTGCAAGTAGATCTTAAATGCTTCAACCTATTGCATGTTCCACAATGTGCAAAACTATCACTTTGAGGCTTTGGACTAAATTCAGGGAAAGATACGCGCCAGATGTTGCTCAATCCACTACACTAAAAAGGATATTTAGTGTTGGATTACATTTAGTGTAATTACCACCCTACTTAACCCTACACTAAATGTCAATTTTAGGACGATTAGTGTAATGCTAAACTTCAATGCGCCGCCTTTGTAACACTAAATGTAAATCTGAAATCTGAAATCTGACCCACTAAATCTGAAATCTGAAATCTGTAAATGAAATGTAACACTAAATGTAAACCTCTTCATATTTCAGATTTACCATAGAGTACTTTTAGTGTTAGAAATTACATTTAGTATTACTTACTTTAGTAGGGTAAATGATATTTAGTGTCATGGTTCGCAAATAGTGTTGCCAACACTAAATATCCTTTTTAGTGTAGTAGAAATAGGTAGAAGTTGAAATGCGGAGTTCACATTGAACGCTATATTCGTTATAATGGGATGTAAGGGCTCTTCCAAAATAATATTAGACATTTGAAGACACAATTAGCGGTTCAAACAAGTTGCAATTTAGCTCAATAATCACTCAATTAAATAGTTCAAAGTTACAGTTTCCATTAAAATGGGAGTCATATGATCAATAAATGCCTTAACAAAAACATCATTTGAATTAGCAAGCCAAGAATTCCAAGAATTCCAGACACAAATATACGTAAAATGTAATAGCAAATATATTAATAATGTATACATATTGCACTTGCCACATAAATATTGAAGATACAACACCAAAACATATATTATGCACCTAAAATCGACATAGCACTCCACGACAATGTGAAAGCTTAGTTTACATAAACATCAAAATCAAATAGCACTCTACCAAATACTCCTACAAAAGTAGTGAAAATCACTCCAACCACCACTTTATCTACGACGAAGCATATAAATTCAAGCTCTGGTTAATGACTTCAATCTGAGCAGCTGGGATCTTGATCAAACATTGTCGAGTACCATTTCTGATATGAGACTTCCACGCAGTCATGAGAGCATCTGTATGTTGCCAAAGTGGCGGTTCAGTCTCATCAACCTTCCAACGTAGGCCTATTTCGCTGTCCCATCCACTGTATAGATCTTGGACATCTTGATTCCTTGATGTTGGACGAAAGTATTGAATGAGCACGCAATTTGGATGTTCAGGGTTACAGTTTGGATTAGACATCGCCCTTGCAATCCAAACTGGATGGCTATCACCATCCGCGAGTCGAACTGCAACAAAATAGCCTTCGTAAAGATCTCGAGCCACCCTAAAGGACGGTTGTGGGCGACCTGACAAAGGCCCCACGTAGGCGTCATCCTCTGCAAACTCTTCACGGTCCTCACCATCTTCATCTAATTCATCCACCTGAGTTGCTTCAACACGTGTCGTTGGCCAAAAACCATCCTTCAAAACAGTAGAAGCTGGTACCGGATCTAGCATGGCAACCTTTACATCACGCCAATAGTGCACCACATGCTCGTAGTGCCTCCGATTTTCTCCACTGATGTCTACCGTGCACAAGTTCTCCCAATACTTAAGAAATCCTGATATACCTTTCAAAATTTCATCCGAGCCTCTCATTGCCTTCTGCGGAACTGGTAACGGCACTCCACGTGGCCATAAGCTTTGCCCCTCCACATCTTCTTTCCACAATTTGATACCCCTGCCTTCTTCTCCTAGCCACTCCACATCAGTGCAAAACAATTTGTACTTCATGACTGGGCATCCAGTTGAATCTAAATAGAACTTCACCTGTTGTGGTCTTGTGCGACCCACTAGAATCTCACTACCGTCCACAAATGCGCCTGCAATGAAACCTTTGAAATCAGGAACCTCTTCAATGAGGTGAGGGATGGTGGGAATAGATTCCACATCCATAAACGACTTCATAAGTGTCGGAATTGTAGGGAAGTTCTCCTTCTTCAATTGCATACTCCATCTCCCAAACAACGCATCAATGTCGTCATGCGTATGCCCAACAATCATAAAGTTGACATATACTTCACGGAAGATCTTGTTTGCCACAAGAAGAGACCAAAAACAATAAACATATCTGTTTTTATTGTCCCCAATGGCATTGTCCATTTGCACATTTAGAATGGGGGGCAATGGCGTATCTGGAACTAAGACAACCGGTCGCGGAGGAAGTGATGCTTCGCACATCTCTGCACCCTTGAGGATGGCCTTGAACAAATTTGTAGACCTGGCACCCTCAAACAATTTCTGAGTAGAAGATTTTGGCGACAATTCAAGATCTCGCAATAACTTGGCCATGGAGCCAATGGTATAGTTTGAATCATGTGAAAAGAGATCCAAGCCATAATGTGCATAACGCACATCACCATGACCATGCGCAATCATGCCAGTCACGGACACAGGCAACTTCATGAGGCCATCAACATCCTTCGTCTTGTGAGAGAAGGCTGGACAAGCTGTCTTTGAATGATCCATCTTATCGTGCATGATCGTGAGGCACTCATGAGGAAAATTCTGTGAACGATATCGATTTGCATAGTACAGCTCTCGGTGAGCGCGAGCAATGGCAAGATGTTTGTCTAGCCTCCTGGACCACTTTAGAGCACTATGAGACCCTGCAAGACAACCTTTCCTGAGCTCTTGCAATTTGTCACAAGTACCGCATCGAGCGAAGTTGTCACTTGGCTTTTTGATGTCAAACTCAGAAAACCTAGAAGATCTAATCTTGCTCAAGCTAGAAGTTGAAACCTCCTTCAATCCGAAAGCAGCGTTGACCTCATTGATTTCTTTCATCTTCCCCTTCCATTGAAAGGTAGCCGGGAGAATCATGGACACAACCTTGTCCCCTGATTTCAATGTCCGAGAATGGTGTGGCATGTGATCTGCCTCCTTCTCAAGAATACACTTCAAAGTAGCAGTAGCTTGTTCAGTGTGCTTCCTTGGCTTCAACAATCTCGTATTGCCGTGGTCCATGGCCTCCTTACCACGCCTCATGAACGACAAGTAGCGGTAGAATGTGGTCTCTGGAACTCCAGAAATATGCATCCAAGCTCGCATGCACACATGCACCTCTTCAATTGTCACCATCTTCCTCCCACGTGAATCAAGATGAACTGACCTATGCACCTCAGTCTTCATGAATGCTCAATGCTTGAACGACGAATTATGATACATGTGTTCACGGAAGGCTCTAATTTTTTCCCTTGGAAATGGTTGAACGCAATTGTGACTGCAGCAAACTTTGCTAGACACCGCATTGATAGAATCTTGAGTAAGGAGTTTCTTGTATCGGAGAGAAGACTCGCGCGGCGGGTTTTGTAGGATACTTGTGTAAGGCCGAGCAGATGTCAAAGATGGCGGGTTTAGCAGACTTGCTTGTTGAGCGTTGAATTTAGCCCTCAACTCATGGTCATGTAGATTTGCTCCACGGCAGTGGACTAAAGTTATAGGCCAACCTGTCAATGAGTAAATTGCCTCATGGAAAATGTCTACCTCAGAGTACGTGTTTGAAATGTGAACTGCTACATGCGTATCACCTAGAGGACCATTCGTACCCAGAACCAGATCAGAGTTCACGCTATGACAAGTACCTTCTGCCACAAGTGTCCCTTCGACATTGTAAAGAGTAACGCATTTAGTATTCCAGAGTCGACGTGGAAGCCCTTCGCATTCTGGAATGACATCATTCCTCCGCTCAGGAGCTTGTAGTTCATCATCAGATGTATCCATATTGTCAACATCTAGCGCAACGGAAGCCATGATCCCTAGACGAAAAGAATTAACCACAAGCATTAGAATTGGTCGAGGACCTGACGCAGGGTGGCCAACATAGAAATCGAATTACAAGAAGCTCGAAAGCACTTCATCGCGACCCGTGCTGAACTCTACATCTTCTTGAAATGATTAGTCTTTTTGAAGTTAATTGGGGTCTACACATCTGATCTGGTCAAGTTGATGTATCATTTCAAGTGAGGAAATTGTTTCAAATTACTTGGAGATCACACTTCAGCGCGATCAGCGCAGAAGTATAATTTAGGGAACGTCTCTCAGAAGTGTCGTCACCAAGTCACTTATGTCACCAAATCACTTCAGAGAGACCAGCGCTGAATTGTAATCTAGGATGGAGGCATAGAACTTCATTTCACCATGACTAGCGTTGGATTGTAGTTTCGTT
Organism: Rhytidiadelphus loreus; assembly: GCA_947034895.1. Lineage (NCBI taxonomy): Eukaryota > Viridiplantae > Streptophyta > Bryopsida > Hypnales > Hylocomiaceae > Rhytidiadelphus > Rhytidiadelphus loreus. The sequence continues at coordinate 63,480,589 of OX344763.1, read as the reverse complement.
CTCATATCCTAGAAATGCATTTCAGCGCTGGTCGCGCTGAATTGTAGTTTCCTGATGTCATCCAAGAAATGCATTTCAGCGTTGGTCGCGTTGAATTGTAGTTTCATGATTACATCCCGGAAATGCATTTCAGCGCGACTATCGTTGATAGTAGCTTCATGATGACATACTCGAAATGCATTTCAGCGCTAGTCGCGCTGAATTGTAATTTCATGATTACATCCCAGAAATGAATTTCAGAGCGACTATCGCTGAATTGTAGCTTCATAATGACATACCCGAAATGCCTTTCAGCGCTGGTCGCGCTGAATTGTAATTTCATGATTACATCCCGGAAATGCATTTCAACGAGACTAACCCTGAATTGTAGCTTCATGATGACATATCCGAAATGCATTTCAGCGCTGGTCACGCTGAATTGTAGTTTCATGATTACATCCTGGAAATGCATTTCAGAGTGACTAGAGCTGAATTGTATCTTCATGATGACATACCCAAAATGCATTTCAGCTCTGGTCACGCTTAAATGTAGTTTCGTGATGCCATCCAGGAATTGCATTTCAGCGCGACTAGCGCTGAACTGCAGTTTTTATTTGTTTTGCAATACAAGTTAAAGGAATTATTTACGTAATACTTTCTATATTTAGAAAGTCCGTAATTTACGGCATCATTTAAGGAGGTCTTCCACATTCTCGAAGACGCAATCTTCGAATGTCGTAAGAAACTGAAAATCTGAAGGACAGTCTGAGCTACTCCTAATTGCAAAATGAAATGCACAAAAGAAAACTAAACACTTGCGCAGAATCATTGAGAAAGTAGGATTGACAAGACATACGCACACCTAGAAATTGCTGAATGAAGAACGCTTGTATTTTCCAGAAGGGAGGTTTCACTTACTGTAATAGCTATGCAATGGATCTCCTCCTCCAACAATACGTCGAACAAAAATTGCCGCGGTACTACTACGACTACAAAACGATACTACAACAACTCATCAGAATACAGAACAATACAACCGCAAAGCTAAGTAGCCGAAAACAATGCACGCAGAGGTCGACGCAATTGAAGAGAAAAATGGAAGCAATCGTCTGCAACTGAAGTGCGGCGTCAACTCAACTCTTCGGTGGGAAAGAAAGTGCGCGAACTGAGTCCTCCATTTTGAACACTCACATTCTAAATTCATGTATTCCTGAAATCACGTCCAGGTTTTCTCGAAATCACGATGGCCTTACCAACTATACAGCAGAATATGGCATGCACTTTATAGTTCTATGACTGGCCCCACGTAAATCGTCGGGTCACCACACTTTTTGCTAAATTCCATCCACAAATGCGTGTTGACTTTAGTACATTGTAGTGGCATCTTTTCCCTTGCAGTCTTGAAATGTCGCCAGTAGAAGTTGTTGTGCATACCCTTCTCTGCACTTGAGTTTAATATTAGGAAATGAAGGTTCTCTTATATAGAATAACCAATTGGCGGCTACTTAGGTTCGCCATATATATATCAGAAAGTAGAAAACTTTATTATTTTTCAGAGGAATTTCTACTGGAGAAATGCACCTTCATTCCTGTGTCCTTCATCTTCAGTGGGCCCTTTTTTTGGAAATGAGAACGTTCATTTTCCAAATAAATTGTAAATAAAGAATGTTCAAGGAATGTTTCTTTCTTGGAATACGAATGGAGGGTTTAGGGTCTTAGGGTTTAGGGTTTAGATTTGAAGAGCCACGCAGAAATTACAAATAAATTACTTCTCATACCTATTAACAAAAATTAAATTTACGGTTCCAGAACTTCAATCTTCTAACATACAAAATGCGTAAGTAACAAAAAAATCCGCATGCTTGCCCTTTAATTTTAGGGTTCTTGTAATCTCTATTCAAACCAAAAGAATAAAAAAATAGTGCAAATGCAAAAAATGCAAGGAAGATTGAAATTGCGAAAAAAATTATGTAGCGAACTTTACAATTTAGTATGCAAAATATTTAGTGAAATATTCCAAGACAATTCAAAAATTACATACGCAATTGAAAGTCTCCATTTTTAGTATATTTAAAACAATAAAGGACATGTAAAAATCATGAAGAACTCCAATTCAATGTGAACATAATACAAACATTATACATCCTACTAAAAAGTATGAAATTTTAAGCTGATGAAAAAAAAATATTGAATGTAGAAGTTTGAAATGGACTAAATCTCAATCATTCGATAAAGAATAATGTTCAAGTTGCAAACGGCCGAAGCACTTGCAACGTGTAAAAAAAATAGGATTTGCATAATTGTATGGAAATGCAAACAAGAGTAAAATAATGGAAAAGAGAAAACACACGTGTGAGTCCTGTACTTTGAAGCCCACCAATCACAAACTCATGGAATTTGTACGTGGAAGAGTGAAAAAAAATATAATGTTCAAGTTGCAAACGGCCGAAGCACTTGCAACGTGTAAAAAAAAATAGGATTTGCATAATTGTATGGAAATGCAAACAAGAGTAAAATAATGGAAAAGAGAAAACACATGTGTGAGTCCTGTACTTTGAAGTCCACCAATCACAAACTCATGGAATTTGTACGTGGAAGAGTGAAAAAAAATATAATGTTCAAGTTGCAAACGGCCAAAGCACTTGCAACGTGTAAAAAAAATAGGATTTGCATAATTGTATGGAAATGCAAACAAGAGTAAAATAATGGAAAAGAGAAAACACACGTGTGAGTCCTGTACTTTGAAGCCCACCAATCACAAACTCATGGAATTTGTACGTGGAAGAGTGAAAAAAAATATAATGTTCAAGTTGCAAATGGCCTAAGCACTTGCAATATGTAAAAAAAAATAGGATTTGCGTAATGGAAATCCAACAGATAGGTGCAATTATTACCGCCTACTGATTCAAATCCAACCTAATTGTAGGTGCAGTTATTTCTGGCTAGTAATTCAGATCCAGCTTACATGTGTAGTTATTTCCGAGTAGTGATTCAAATCCAACCTAAGTGTAGGTGTAAATATTTCCAAATTATAGTAATTCAAATCCAACCTATAGGTGCAATTATTTTCAACTAGTGATTCAAATCTATTCAAATCCAACGTAAGTATTGGTGTAACTATTTCTGACTAGTTATTAAAAAAAGAATAGGTAGGACCATTTATTCCCAAGTAGTGATTTGAACTAAACTTGTAGGTGCAATTATTTTTTATTACAATTTTTTATTTCTGGCTACATTTTTTGAATCTAGGATTGTTGTTTTTCAAATTTGTGAAGATTAGAAATGTCAAAATTTGAAGAAGAGTAGGAATGTGATTGAAAAGTCTTTTCTAGTCTAAGAGATGGATGAATGCTGAAATGCAATGCTTCACCAAATCTTAAGTGATCGCTGTCTTGGCGTTTTCTAAAAAACCAAAAAAAGGGCTAATTGTGACCATGCAATTGTACGCATTAGACGTAAGAGCCTACTTTGATTGGGTTGGGTATTTGTGTGTTGTACTAGTGATAAGGATCAAAGATTTTGTAAATTTTTTGGAGGGTCCGGGTATGGTTTTTGGATATGGTGCCCACGTATGGGGTCTGCATATGATGTCCGGGTATGGAGTCCGGTTTTGGTGTTTGGTTTTGGTGTCGGGTTTTGGTGTCCACGTATGGGATTTGGGGTATGGAATCCGGATATTGTAAATTTTTTTGAGGGTAATGTAAATTTTTTTGATGGTCTGGGTATTAGGGTTTAGGGTATGGTGTTTTTTGTATGGGGTTTGCATATGATGTCTGGGTATGGGGTCCAGGTATGGGGTCCGAGTATAAGGTCCAGGTATGGGGTCCGGGTATAAGGTCCGGGGTATGGTTCCGGGTATGGGGTCTGGGTTTAGTGTACTTGTGTAGGGTTCCGGTATGGGGTTTTAGGGTATTGTACTACTGTAAGTCCTCTCTCCCACTTCCTTCCTGCCAGGGCACGGGCGCTTCCGGATCCTCGTGCATTTGTCAGGAATTACTTCAGTTTAGGGTGTCGGTCGTCGTTCGTTCTGTTCGAAGTGGAAGTGGAGGACGTCGAAGTGTGCGGTTTCAAGCTGTTTTTTTGCATCGCGTAGTTTTTTGGCGTTGAAGGGAAGATTTTGGATGTTTCAAGCTGCACGTGGACTCACATTCAGAAACCAGAACACCAGCACGGGGATCGGAATTTCGGTGTTTTTGGTTTGATTGTTCCGCACAAGGCACGGGTTTGGCGCTCTGAGCATTTTCGGTAATTCCTTACGTTGTTTTTTGTAAGATTTGCTTTGGGGTTGGAAGTTCGGGGGTTAGGGTTTGATTGCGGTCGAGCGTAGAAGGCAAAGCACGGGGGTGAGCATTTCCGGTAATTCATTACGTTGTTTTTTTGTAAGATTTGCTTTGGGGGCGGTTTGCTTTGGTGTCAGAATTTCGGGGGTTAGGGTTTGATTGCTGTTCCGCAGAAGGCAAAGCACGGGGGTGAGCATTTTCGGTAATTCCTTACGCTGTTTTTTGTAAGATTTGCTTTGGGGGCGGTTTGCTTTGGTGTCGGAAGTTCGGGGGTTAGGGTTTGATTGCTGTTCCGCAGAAGGCAAAGCACGGGGGTTGGAATTCCTGGGTTCAGGGTTTGATTGTTCCGCAGAAGGCAAGGGTTTGTCGGTCTGAACGTATTCCAAATTTTTAGCGTTGTTTTCTGGAAGAGTTGCTTTTCTGATTCCTCCCACGCGTTGTGTTCTGCTTCGTGATTCAGCTGCGGAGAAGGTACGAGAAGGTCAGTTCCTGCGTGGATTGAGGTTGGCGAAGGTTGGCGAAGGTTGGCAGGAGCAGCTGACGACAGACATAATCTACTGCGGTGCGGCTCAGGCAAACTGCAGAAGAGCAACGGTGAGTTCGTTTTCATTCTTCTTGTTTTCCTGTGACGGGAGTCGAGGAGTGGCTTTGGGAGTCGTCAGGATGTATCGGGAGTGCTGGTGATGGGAGTGAGAGTGTCGGGAGTGGAGGACGTATCGTGAGTGGTGGTGGCGTGGTGAGTGGTGAGGACGTATCGTGAGTGGTGAGAACGTATCAGGAGCGTCGGGAGTGGGAGTGGTGGCGTCGTGACTAGTGAGGACGTATCGGGAGTGGAGGCGTCGTAAATGGGAGTGGTGGCGTCCTGAGTGGTGACGACGTATCGAGAGTGGTGGTGGCGGTAGTGGTGAGTTGGTTGCAGCTCGGTTGACTGCAGTTTCTTTAGTTTCATACTACAGTTACTTTAGTTTCATACGATTTTCTTCATAAGTTGTAACCTTCCGTGAATATTTAATTCATTGCAGATTACTACTAAGCGGCTGCGCAATCTGGAACTTTGAAGTACAGTAGAATCCGAAGCTCCTCCGTGCAGCATTCAGGTGCGTAAGAATTCTTCCTTTCTTCATTTATTCCTTGTATGCTGTCAATGTGTCCTTGCAAACGGGTCTCATACTTGTGCTGTCAACATTGCAAGCAGGTCTTATGTTTGTATGCTGTTACCATAATGAAATTGAATCCAGATGGATCTTATCGCAATGAAATCCAAACCATGCATCGTCCTAAACGAGAAACCCTAAAAAATTTGAACAGAAAAACCAGCGACAGGAAGGGAAAAGAAGTAGTAAAAATCCCAGAAACCCTAAACCTAGAGTGCGCAGATCAGCGCGAGCCGCGCTGAACAGTTACATAGGACTCCCCAGAACGAGATCGGGTCTCGTAACTTCATTAAAAATAAAAAAGAAGACATCAGGCAAACATACAGATATACCAAAGCAGCATATCAGCGCGACTCGCGCTGATTCGACACACCAGACACTGAAATTGACGAAAGACATATGCTACTCGGAACATAAATAATAATATCAAAAACCATAGAAAACAACATATATAAAGCGATTAGCAAGATAATAAAGACAGAAGCTCAACACGACCGAAGATATCAAATAAAATCAACCTTAACAAAGAAAAAACTATAAGAAAATTAAACACCAAAAACGGATCAGCGCGAGTCGCGCTGATCCGTAAAGCAATTTGCAGAGCTACACATTCATAGACAAAACCATAGATTTAATTGGAAGACAGTAGGAGCGACCGGCTACTCAAATTCACTAGCTGTACACGTAACTATGAAGAAAAATATTTCTAAGGTGAGTCCGTTGATAGATAGGACGCTAAATACAAAAAGGAAATCAAGAATCTCAAATAGATTAATAACAATGTCAATTCAGAGCGACTCGCGCTGAATCGACAGACAATACTACTCATGTGAAACTGTGAAATTCTATGCGGTGTAGCTAACAATAATCTAAATATTTTGCAGAATGGAGGATCAAATGGCATCATTGAACATGTATTTCAAGAAATGTGAAATCCAGTTCGCAGATGATCCCAATGAGGTCGACCCATCTCTCCTCGAAGGAGAATTCTGGGAATTCAAAGAGCCAGAGCGAGTAGAGGCCTGGGGACTAAAAATGATCCCCTTCCGAAACAATTTCTGCTTCGCATACAAGTTCAAAAACGCGGCAGTTTTCCTGAACTTGTCATTCGAAGAAAAGGTCAAGGATGTTGAAGCTGATGCTCATCCCCTCGTCAGAATCAAGTGCGTGACAACAATATCGCAAGTTGAAAGCAATGAGCAGTATCACTTCACAATCTGTTTAGACTCCGTCCTGATTCCGTATGTCATGACTCCTCTTCTTGAGAGTCTGGAGCCAACTCCATATAGCGCTAAAGTAAAGGAACTAGAAAAGAAAATAGACAATAATGAGTGGCTCAATGCAAATGGCACACCACTGGCATGGAGAAAACTCGTTTCCAAACTCCGCTCCTTGTTCAGTGATTTTGATCAACTGAAAGGAAAGCTTGCAATGCAGAACGAGATGAGCCGGCCGAGAACCGTATCCGTGGACACTCTCAATAACAGTGGCAGTCAAGCCTCAAAGCTGAACGCAACACAAGGATCCGCAGGCATTCCCGGGACCAGGAACACTAAAAAGTTGCCAGAAAAGACGCCTGACAAAACGAAAGGAAAAGAAAGTAGGGCGTCCCAATCATCGAAGATGATACTGCACAAGTCCTCAGAGGTGTCCGAAGTTGCCGACGCGAGTTACGCTGAGGAAATGGCAATGGTTCCACACTCCCGAGCAACAGAGAAGAAGCCAGATTATGCAAAGGTGAGCAGGGTTTACCAGCAGTTCTGGACCACCTGCGAGGACGCCTTCTTGTACCCACAAGATGATAAGAAGGAGATTGACATCTCGCAGCTCATCCCGCCCCCTGCCACATTCAATATTCGTTCCCAAGAAAACCGAATTATGGAAGACTTAGTGAACTGGCTACTAAATATGCCCGACAAGAGCACGAGGCAGACGCTGTGTGTTATGCCGGTAAAGCAACCCGCCAAACCAAAGGAATGGTCAGGGATCGAGAAAGGCAATTTCTACATTATTAATGGCCAACACAGTGTGGCCGCAAGTAGGTGGATGATGGATGACGTTAACAAAGTCAATAAGAAGGAGAGAGAGTACTTTAGAAAATGGAAGTGCTTCGTTGTATGGACAGAGGACGCGGAAAAGCTCCGACTCATTTCTGCATTCTACAATAGAACCAAGCACTTTCAAGTGGCCCAGCCATCATGGGCGACCAATATCCTTGGAGCGCGGACAGTCTGGGAGACTATGGGGAAGCCAAAGAATCCGACGCAGGTAGCGTCTGTCGGCACAACAACGGCGACGAAGAGAACCGTCGAAGCAAGAAGGAACAAGGAATCCTTCCAGGTAAGCATATCAGCGCGGCTCGCGCTGAATTGCACGTTGTGGTTCGATCAATTTAGTTCCATTCACCTTAACTAAAATGGGAACACGTTGTCTGACAAGTGCTCTATACACTGAATTCAGGATTTTGAAAGAGCTTTTTTCTTGCGGTTCTCTCTAATTGACGTGAACAAGAACCTCCGCATTGCGAAGACAAAAAAAAAGGAGGAGAAACTCAAGCTCACTAACGAGCTGAAGTTAATCACGGCTCCGGAGGAGGTTTATAAGCTGTGGAGTGAGGTAATATCCGCAGCAGCATTTGGAGAGCTCACAAATCCTAATACGGAGAAGAAGTTCAACGTTCAAGTTGGATGGAACCCAGAGAGCTGCGTTCTCAGTCGCGAGTTTTTCAAGCATCTTGGAAATCTGAGCTATGATGAGTTGGCCACACTTGCCAAGCACATGCTCAACCAGACAGGCTTGAAGCGCACCCACAAATATCCGAAGGTAACGGTGAAGGCGATATCATCAGTGCTGGAGAGCTGCTACACCGCGGGGGAATGGTCCGAAAGGCGGAAGTGCAAACATTTGGTGAAGAAGGAGCTTCACCAAATTGATCCGGATCTGGGTCTTATGAATACAAAGAACGAGATCATCGTAGATAACTGGAAGGCGTTCAAAACATCACGCATGTTCTCAAGAGCAACAATGGACGTCCTCTTGGACAGGCCTGGGGAAGTCTACTTTGGAAGGGCGAAGTCAACTAGTCAAAAAAACAAGACCTGCGCTGAGCTTTCCCCGCAGGCTTTTGAATTCTTCAATGCATTTCTGCACCATAAGAATAAATTTGAAAAACCGACAGCCATGGCCCACTACCGCCCCTATGTAGAGGCCTCAAACGTCATCATGGAGTGGCCAAGACGTTCATGGACGCCGGAAACAATAACGAGAATGTCATTGGGCGTGATTGACTTCAGGACTTTGCCAAGAATTGAAAACAAAGAGACTTCAAATACCAGCAGTCCATACTTCAAGGAAGTAATGACCTCGCTGCGCAAGAAGAAGGACCCGGCTCTTCAGGATGTAACATCTTGGCTCTTCATTTGCGGAGATGAAAAGGAACAATCACAGGTCATTAAATTTGTAGAGTCAGACGAGGTGCTCAACTCCTTTGGTATAGACTTCTCAGTATACTCTACATACAAACATGATCGCCTCGGGGATATCTCGGCGTCCCATAAGCCACCGAAGGTGCTTCTTGTTTTTCTTCAAAGTCCATCAAACTCATCCTTAGTAACTATTCCTGATGAGTTTATTTGCCCGGAAACAAACCGGTATGTGAAGGCACGTGCATACAGTGAACTCGAGTACCGGATTCACAGTCTTGAGCTACGCATGGAGTTCTACTTATGGCTCGTCAAGGAATTCTGCACTCCTGGAAAGTGTGTCTTTTCAGTATTCGCTGGAGGGAAGCTGACATACGCAGCAGTGGTAAGTCCTGTCACCGCAGATCAGCACGACTAGCGCTGATTTGCACATTGTCTTTCCATGAATTTCCATTGATCCTTGACCCTGCTTGTCAATGATTTTTACAGTTCAGCTCCTATTGCACTGAATTTCTTTCTGGTGTGACAAGTTCATAACGCTCCTCGTTTGTCATTTGTAGATGTTGTCTGTTGACGTGTATGCTATTGGGCTCTCCGATGAATCCAGTCATTGGGAGCAGATCTGTACTCGTGCTTATACACTGGACAAGGCCGATTTCCTAGAGAATGGATACCCGACCAACAATGCAGGAGGCCGTAGTTCCTCTACGAAAAGGAAATTGAGGTCCAATCAGGAGTCCCTCGGAAAGATGAATCGAGCTCCGGTCTACGAAGACGTCGAGGATCTATCATCTGACGACGAAGACGAAGATGACGATGAAGAGGATTACGATGAAGACGTCGGCATAGAAGAGATGCCTACACCAACCCGACGTTCGAACGATGTACCGGGTTCGTCAGCTTCATCTATGCTCCCTCCCCTCTCGCAGACACCGAGGACTCCTACTGCATCTGGGCGGCCTCTGAAGAAGAGAAAGAGGGACACAATCACCAGTGTCGTGAAGCAGATGGCCGACATTCAGAGGCAAACTGCACTATCTTTGGAAACAATGCGTCAGTAGGCCGAATTGCTGCAAAAGCAGACCGAGCTAGCGATGGCTCAGCTGAGGGCCGATAGCGCGAACGAACGTCTGCAGAACATGGAGATGCACAAGACCAACACGGCGTGGATGCGGGAGGAGTCCAAGCACAACCGGGAACTACTGCAGTTGTTAATGACCAAGGTTGGAATCGAGCCAGTCGCACAGCTTCATCCCGTTGCACATTCACTGCCGATGCTGCTGCAAGGGCAGCCCTCAAGCTCCAATATCAGTAATGCATCAAGCCCGCTAGATCTTGCAAATGTGCCTCCACCTTTGCCTACTGAGATACCTACCCCTGTTCCGTTACCACCTGCGGATAATGTACCTATAGCGGGAGAGCCCGACGCTGTCCAGAACGATGACACGGAGATCGCTATGAGCGACGTTGGGGTTGGGCTCACCCTAGACGAGCACTCTTCTGAGGCGGAGCTCGGAAGTGCTGACCAAACCGTTGACGACGCGCCTGCAGGTTGTAACCAATGACCATTCAGTGTGCATGTGTGTAATTTCAGCGCGACACGCGCTGATTTGTATTGTAGAGATTGAGATGTAGATATTATTGTAGATAGTCCAGTCGTCTTTTTTGTTGGAGCTCCACTTCAAGTGGTTGCAACCAAGGTTTTTAGATGATCTAGACGAAGTTTTGTAAAATGAAAACTCATTTCGTGAGATTGTAATATATAGATTTCTCACGGACATTGATTTTTTCATTATTGAATCGCAGACCCTGTGAATCTACAATCCCTGCCTAAGGAGGTGACTTCTATTGTCGCTTATTGTAATCCACGAGAAACTTTGTCCCCTCCGAACGTGCAAAAGTCACAACCATTTGTTGAGCAGTCTGCATCGTTGGCTCTAGATGCAGCGCAATTGGAAAACGATTTGACCCATCCAATCGTGGAAGAATCACAACCAAGTGTTGAGCAGTCTGCATCGTTGGCTCCAAAACCAGCGACATTGGAAAACGATTTGACCCATCCAATCATGGAAGAATCACAACCGAGTGTTGAGCAGTCTACATCGTTGGCTCCAAAACCAGCGACATTGGAAAACGATGGTGAACCATCAGGCTTTACGCGGAGGAAGGTAAAATGCGCTCTTCAATTCTGATGCCTTATTAGATTTTAATCTCCTTTTCAGCAGTGCTACATCATAGACTTCGTGTACTATGGGATGGCCTTGGCATTCAACCAGTTCCACGATCGTAACTGGATACAATTTCGTCGGTTTGTTAGCAGGGGCCCGATATTACGGTCCCTGATATGGGATCCTCGGAGGGAGTCCATAGGTCATTGAGGTCCGGGCTGGTGGACAAGTGGATCAACGTTGTCCTGGACCTCAATGGCATTCTATGTGTCACAGAAGATTGGAAGTCCAAGGGGTCCGGCAAAGTGTACAACCAAAAATCGGAGCCGCACTCAGCCACGATTGGCGCCATCGTAGGTCCCAAGGCTGTCTACGTCAGGCCTAATTGCTCCACGTTTTTGAAGGAGTTAGAGAAGATAGCATTCGTGTCAGTATGGAGTTCAATGAAGAAATCCACCACTGAAGAGATCTCTGCATATCTCTTCCGACATGGAGGGTCTCCCTTTCAAATTCTGGGTCAGGGCTCTTGCAAAACGGTTAAGTGCTGGGATGGAGCTGGCATGTGGATCCAATATAAAGAACCGGGAACAGACAAAGCATTGTTCTTGAAAACCCTGGATGCTCTTTTCGGTGAGTCGCGAACAAGTTTCGCACCTGAGAATACCGTTATTGTGGACGACAGCCCTCGGAAGCACATTATGAACAACCCACACAACGTCATACTCTCGGATTCCTGGACTAACAAGGGAAATGGATCCAAGGACACATTTTTGCTCGCTGTTCTACTTCCTTGGTTTCAGCAGTTGCACCAGAGCCGTGACTTGGGACTCAAGTGCTTCCGCCAAGTTAAGAAGTGGAAAATCGGGAGGAAAATGATGTGCGAGGAAAGGAATTGTCGAGAGTACGACGAGCTCATGGAGATTGTTCGGAGGTCGCCTAGTGGTACTAGATAGTTGGAGGTATGCAGTTCAGCGCGAGTGGAGCTGATGTCTAACATTTGCAAGCGTCGTACAATAGTTTTGTATTATTGACGTTCCAGCTCGGGTCGCGCTGATTTGCAACTTCTGGGATCACTTTGTATTATGAGTTACGTCTGTTAGTTTTCTTAATTTTCTCACCTGAGAGATTGAATCCCTGACATTTGTTCAATTTGAAATTTGTCTTCAATTTGTTTCTCATGTGGAATATGTTTGTCATAGATGGAGAACACAACGACGCTCCCCAAACCAGAAGAAGGTCTCCCTTGCCAAGCATCCGTGGACTCCATCCTCGACTATGGACAGTACGTCATTTTGAGTACTGGAAACTTCCTCTGTTCAACACCCACGGTCAATTCCACTATGGATTTCTCTGTGAAACCCATTGACGAAGGAGTGGTGGACAGTCCGCCAGACAGGAAGTTACGCTTGAGAGTTTCGTGTTCACCATCTCCTCTACGTTCCAAAGATCTCTGATCTTCTTCAATGTCCCCAACTACATCCGATAAAGGAACTCAAAGGAAACTTTATGGAGATGCTAATTACCCAACTTCTATAGCGGAAGCGAAGCCTGAGATCCAAAATCATCCACCTAAGGCAATTGCTACAGTCATGAAAATTGCGCCATCGATTCCACGTCAACAGATATCGTCTCAGCTGGGCAGATTGAAGAAACCGAAACATAGTGGATCATTTTGCACTGCTGTCTCAACATCAAGTTGGGACTCTTGGGAAAGAAGATTGTTGGAAGCGCAGAGTCGGCAACACATGCGCGAGCTGGGGGGTCAGATTAACAAGAGGGGGTACAGTCGAGGACCGGAAATTTTGAAAGCTTTGGAGAAGATGAAAACTGCATCGCGTAGTTGATATATAGTTGTATATGCTAGAAGTTCAAATATTGTACATATAGGCTTACATACACTGTACATGAGTTTTGTCTATTAATAGTAAACTATGCCAAATTTCACGTGTGGCATTTCCAAATTCTTCGCTTGCAAACCTCTTATCGATGTCACTAATTAGATGCTAGTAGGCTTTGATTAACAATTCTGTACCTCTGATGATTTCCATGTCATTGTAAGAGACTCCCAATTCACTGGAAAACTCCCAATATAATGAATATAGTGTTATTGTTGATTTCCGGCAACTTGTCCTTCCAACGAAATGCTGAAGGTAGAACCATGGAAGAAACCTTCTCTTCTGATTCAAGGGTCCTTGACTTGTACGGCATTGTATTTGCTTCGTTCTCCACCAATAATCGTAGAGTGGTCGTAGCTTGCAAAGTGTGAGTTCAAGGCTTCTTCGTTCCAAGATTACCGTACTACTCCAACTTTTCATCATTCTTAGCCTTCTCCTTGTACCTATAATATGTGGCCTTAGAAATTCCGTGAATGGTGCATTAAGCACTTTGACAAACTTCATGTGAAGCCAAAATGATCATTTTCCTTCCATGTCCATCACGGTGGATTTGCTTGTGCACGTCAAGCAAACGTAGCTTCCGATAGTATACTCCACCATCAACAAGAATAAGGGAACGTATGGCTTGAATTTGTCCGCGCGGGAACAATTGCAAGCAATTCTTTTGGCAACACACTTTAGTAGACACTGTAGCAATTGCGTTCGGAGTGAGAAGGACTTCCTTCTTAGAAGGGTTATTCAACTCCTGCCTCTCTCTCACACTGTCATAGGCACGAACATTCACTTGAGGTCGTCTCCTTAACGCATTGACGACTGTGTTTTAGAGGTAAGTTTGGTCATAATCATACAAACTAGCACCACTAAGAAACACTTGCTTGATGTGCCAAGAGTGCATTGACCACATCCAAGCAAATGGAACTTCAGCCTTGTATAGTGACTCCGCAATTTGAATTGCAACTCGGTCCTCACCTAGGGGTTCCCTGTTTGGGTCAATAACGAGGTCAACATCGACACTATGACAGATGCCTTTTGCCACATTTTGACCGGCCTTGTTAGTAAGGATCACACTCTTTGTATTCCAAGATGCTCGAGGAATACCCTCGCATGGTGTGACCCCAACTAGCAATATTGGATTTGGAAGAACGAACTTGTTTGACGCCGAAGAGTCCATTCTGTAGGAAAGATCATAGACAAAAAGGTGAGATAAGAGTTTCAGCAATGAACTATGTCCTCAATGAATTGTCCAAGACTCGTTCATAAACTGAAGACATCCCCATAAAGATCTTGAGGTATAAAATGAAGATGAGTTACCGGAGTAACATAATGTCAATCCAATTATCTAGAAGTCCCAAATAGTAGACACTGGAGACAAGCACTAATGTAAGAATGAGTCCTAGAAATCAAGTTCATTACGTATCCTCGACTCGAGGATAATGCTCAATGTGACGAACATCATCGACATAATTTGTAGCATAGTATATAATGCGCTAAATCTCCCCTAACATAACTTGATATCAAATAAATCCTCAATGTTATAAATTAGGAATCTAAATCCAATGACAATGAAGATTGATAAACATTTACTTTACTTCATTCCTAATTTGTAAAGTTACACCCGAAGAAAATGTAGTCCTATAAGATCCACATCTACGAAAAATAAAAAACATAATAATGCACAGAATTCAGCAAGTGTTGTAATGAACGTTGAAATCACTAACACTACGCTCGACTCCATATCCTCGAGTTGAGGATAAATTTATAACCACTAGAGTACATAGGTTCCTCAATTTTATAGTCGATGGTATTAGATGATTATCTTCGACTTGAAGATAAACATTAATCTACTGCAATATAATTATTTTGTAATTTTGGTATAAGTTGGTATTAGTGGTTTATCCTCGAGTCGAGGATAATCATTTATATCAAATGGTATAACCCAATTGATCATTTATCACCTTCAAATTCTTTAAACAAATTATGCTTGAGTCGAGGATACATATTCTACCACAAAAACAAACCACATATAATAGAATCTTTCATTTCAAAGGTATTCTTAATTTCGATGAACAAGTGAAATTATAGACATTATCCTCAACTTGAAGATATGATAATGTAATAACGTATAAGGTAGTACCCGACAAATCCAGCGTAAATTTTGCACTAATCAAAATATAGAATCAATCGACTTCAATCTATTACAAAACGAATGTAGGATTGCAAATTCACAATAAGAAGACATTCACATTCAGAATACATCAATAACAGTCACGACTTCAAGGAATGCTATAACAAAAATCACGACACAATTCGTAACAAACAACTGAAGGCACCAGGACTTCACGGGATTGATCTTACATGACCGACTTGGTGATAAATGGTGGTGGGAGTCCAACAATCTTCAAACCAATATCCAATACTAATAACTCGTTACCAATTGCAAAGGAAGTGTTCCAAAATACTACGCAATCACAAGTGCATAATGTCACCAGCTGACTCTGAAGTACATTAGTATTCGCTCTCGAGTAACAAACTACTCAATCCGCAACACACACCGAGAGAGCGCCATATTTGTGAATGTCACCAGAGGTGCAAAAACAAAGAACGCGAATAGGAGAATTACGACTACGATGCAGTGTATTTGAGAGAGGCAAAATACAAACACACTTTGTGTGAGAAAAGGCGGTAACAGACACCTCGCAATAGCACAATGGAAAACAATTCAAAAGTTGTTCCGCGAATTCTGAAGAGAAGTGTCAGTCTCAACTGTCAACTATTTTTAGCCGCACTAAAATAAGTCAAGGAGAATGACAATCGTCCTCAAATAGATTGGAGTGAATTACAGTTGCCCTCATATACATTCAACAGAATGATAGCAAAAAGAGTCTCAGTAGTGAAACGACAAAGACAACTATAGCTAAAGTGACTTTAGATTCTATAATGAGAATATTGGTATACGCATTTACTTTTGTGGAATCATTTCCAAAAAAAACCCTATCCACATTGGATTCTGTTCAATGAAACTACTGCATTTCTCCAAAAAGCAAGCAAGCCTAGTCGCTCAATATTGTAGATTTCAAAAACTATAACACATGTACGCTAAATTTGTTTTCTATTTCTAGAGATCATCGATCCAACTGAACTTGTATGAGTCCAAATCATAATCCGATTCCGAGTCAATATTCCAATTGAAGGCAGCTTCACCATTTGGGTCTTCGTCGTCATCCACCTGAAATTCCAAGTTGAAGTAGCCCTATACATTCTCATTGTCGTCAATGTTTGCCTCAAAAAACCACTCGAATTAGCCGTCCACATTTTCATGCTTCTTGTTTTCCTCATCTTCTTCATCTTCAGAATCCGCCTCGTTGCCTCCATCCTCCACGTCGTCAGCTTTGTCCTCATAGTCATCTTTGTTGTCTGAAGAGATAAAAATTAACTTGCATGCATGAAAAGCTGAAGATGTTTCATCGAACTTCCTTTTTTTTCCCCTCACATCTATTGGCCTAGCCATGAAGTCATTGGAGGCACAACTCTCACCACAACTCTCCGCATCCGCCATCTTATCTCCCCTTTCAGTGGAATCAAAATGTGAAGTAAAATACTACTTCACTATCTACAATAAGAAAATACACAATGCACAACAAGTTATGTCTATGAATGAACTACCATTTACAAACTACCATTGCAAACATCTACCACATATCTAAGCTCTCTAAACAACTAATTCAAAAATAGTGGCAAAATAAATGAGGTTTCACTTGGCGACGTTGTAACTTAAGGTTAAGCTTCTTTCAATGTGTGAGACATAATCATTCTCCCATTTGATTGTACTTTGACATTTCGATAAGTAAGTACTTGTTCATAATACTTAATTATATTGATTTTGAGGATTTAGGCTCTGACCTTCTCGTTTCTTCAAGTACATCTCAAGTAGTACTTGAAATTTTCATATCAATTTCTACCCTAAACCCTACAATTTAGATAAATTAAGTCCACTACCTACAGTGCATAAATTTGTAATTGGCCTTATAACAACAAGTATATTAAGTGTGTTTCTCCTATGTCTATATTAGAGAAAATCATAAAATCAAGATCCTGTAATATAAACTAAACTACATTGCTTTTTATTACAAATGAAACTAGTATCTTCTTCCATAGTACTAAAAATCATCCTAAAGAAGTTCTGAATGATCTTGCATATGACTTCACAAGTTTGAAAAATTTGAATAAAAAAAAAGGTTTTCAATACCTAGTTAGTATTTAAAGGTATTTTTTACTTTAGAGTATTCTGAACTTCTTCGTTAGTATATTTTAAAGTAATAAATTTATTTCTTCAATTTCTAATTTATATAAAAAATTAACAGTTTAGGCTTTAGGGTACAGTATCTAGAGTCAAAAATTACAAAGATAGTTCGTAAGAAATAAGCTCCATTCACGTACTTAAATTTTTTCCAAAATCGTACAAGTAATGCAAAAGAACAAGGGCAAAAAAAAAAGAATGCCCTAAAAAGGTAACAAATAAAGAATCCATAACTATATAACACAAAATTCATTCTCAATTTCACATCCTACATTTACTTCTTCTCTTTTTAAGGTTTACAGTAGTGCATACAAAACCTCAGACTACCATTGGTATTTCCTTGAAATTGGCATGGATATGGAAGGTAGAAAAATAGGTGAAAGTTGTAAATATGAGAAATATATACGATTCATGACAAATTTAAAATGACTTTTTGTTTTTTCATTTCCAACTTCAAAGGTCATTAGATTATTTCCAACTTCTACAACTTTTGTTTCCACATGTTTCACGTAAAAAATTTATAGGATTCGAAATGGGAACCCTTAAATTACAGGATATGGTTTTTTAGATTATTTCTTTCAATAGGCATGTCTACTTTTCCTATTTCTTTTTTCATACTCTTCATATCTCATGCATTAGAGGTCTTTAGATTATTTCCAACTTCTACAATTTATACTTGTACATGTATCACATAAATTTTTTATAGGATTCAAAATGCGAGTACCCTAAAATTACAGGGCTTGGTTTTTTAAATTATATCTTTCAATGGGCATGTGTATTTTTCCTATTTTTTTTCATACTCTGCATACAAATTGAAGACATTAGATTATTTCCAACGTCTACAATTTTTATTTCTAAATGATTCACGTAAAATTTTTATAGGATTTGAAATGAAAGGCCCTTAAATTACATGACATGATTTTCTAGATTATGTCTTTCAATGGGCATGTGTCCTCTTCCTATTTTTTTTTTCATACTCTTTATATCTCATGCATTTGCGGTCTTTCGATTATATCCAAGTTCTACAATTTTTATTTTCACATGTTTCACGTAAAATTTCTATAGGATTCGAAATGCGAGACCCTAAATTACGTCTTTCAATGGGCATGTGTACTATTTCTATTTTTTTTCATACTCTTCATACAAATTGAGGTCATTAAATTATTTCAAACGTAAACGATTTTTATTTCTAAATGTTTCACATGAAATTTTTATAGGATTTGAAATGAGAGACCCTTAAATTACAAGGCATGATTTTCTAAATTATGTCTTTCAATGGGCATGTGTAATTTTCCTATTTTTTTTTCATACTCCTCATATTCTCATGCATTTGAGGTCTTTAGATTATTTCCAACTTCTACAATTTTTATTTTCTCATGTTTCACGTAAAAATTTTATTGATCTCGAAATGCGAGACCCTAAAATAATAGGGCATGGTTTCTTAAATTACGTCTTTCAATGGGCATGTGTCCTCTTCCTATTTTTTTTCATACTCTTCATACAAATCGAGGTCTTTAGATTATTTCCAACTTCTACAATTTATATTACCACATGTTTCACGTAAAATTTTTATTGGATTCGAAATGCAAGACCCTAAAACTACAGGGCATGGTTTCTTAAATTACATCTTTCAATGGGCATGTGTACTCTTCCTATTTCTTTTTTCATACTCTTCATATCTCAAGCATTTGAGGTCTTTAATTATTTCTGACTTCTACAATTTTATTTCCACATGTTTTACGTAAAAAATTTATAGGATTTGAAATGAGAAACCTTTAAATTACAAGGCATGATTTTTTAAATTATTTCTTTCAATAGCCATGTGTACTCTTTCTATTTTTTTTTTCATACTCTTCATATTCTCATGCATTTGAGGCCTTTAGATTACTTCCAACTTCTATAATTTTATTTCCACATGTTTCACGTAAAACTTTTATAGGATTCAAAATGGGAGACACTTAAATGACAGGGTATGATTTTTTAAATTACTTGTTTTAATGGGCATGTGTACTCTTCGTTTTTTTTTTTTCATACTCTTCATATTCTCATGCATTTGAGGTCTTTAGATTATTTCCAACTTCTACAATTTTACTTCCACATGTTTCAAGTAAAAATTTTATAGGATTTGAAATGAGAGACCTATTAATTACAGGGCATGATTTTTTAAATTATTTCTTTCAATAGGCATGTATCCTTTTCCTTCTTTTTTTTCATACTCTTCATATATCATGGATTCAAGGTCTCTAGATTATTTCCAACTTCTACGATTTATATTTGCACATGTATCACATAAAATTTTTATAGGATTTGAAATGCAAGACCCTAAAATTATAGGGCTTGGTTTTTTAAATTATGTCTTTCAGTGGGCATGTGTATTGTTCTTATTTTTTTTCATACTCTGCATACAAATTGAGGTTATAAGATTATTTCTAACGTCTTCAATTTTTATTTCCACATAATTCACATAAAAAAATTTATAGGATTTGAAATATGAGACCTTTAAATTAAAGGGCATAATTTTCTATATTTTTTTTTTTCACTGGGCATGTGTACTCTTCCTATTTTTTTTTCATACTCTTCATATTCTCATGCCATTTGGGGTCATTAGATTATTTCCAACCTCTACAATTTTATTACCACATGTTTCACGTATAAATTTTTATAGGATTTGAAATGAAAGACCTTCAAATTACAGGGCATGATTTTTTAAATTATTTCTTTCAATAGGCATGTGTCCTTTTCCTATTTTTTTTCTTCATATTCTTCATATGTCATGGATTCGAGGTCTCTAGATTATTTCCAACTTCTACAATTTATATTTGCACATGTATCACATAAAAAAATTATAGGATTCAAAATGAGAGACCCTTAAATTACAGGGCTTGGTTTTTTAAATTATGTCTTTCAATGGGCATGTGTACTGTTCCTATTTCTTTTCATACTCTTCATATTCTCATGCATTTGAGGTCTTTAAATTATTTCCAACATCTGCAATTTTATTTCCACATGTTTCACATAAATTTTTTATAGGATTTCAAATGAGAGACCTTTAAATTACAGGGCATGGCTTTTTAAATTATTTCTTTCAATAGGCATGTGTACTTTTCGTATTTTTTTTTTCATACTCTTCATATTCTCATGCATTTGATGTCTTTAGATTACTTCCAACTTCTATAATTTTATTTCCACATGTTTCATGTAAAAATTTTATAGGATTTAAAATGGAAGACACTTAAATGACAGGGTATGATTTTTTAAATTATTTCTTTTAATGGCCATAGATACTCTTCGTATATTTTTTTCATACTCTTCATATTCTCATGCATTGGCAGTCTTTCGATTATTTTCAAGTTCAGCGATGCTAGCATGTGAGCTTGGAGTGGGGAGCTTGTGAGCTGTGAGCAGAAAGTTTGTGAGCAAGGAGCCTTGAAATAAAAAAATTTCAACTTTTTTACCAAAAAGTATTTTTTTTGAAAAAATAATTTTAATCGAGAAGAAAATATACTATTTTTAGTAAATTTTAGGACCTATGACCGTTATTCCTATAACTGTAAATTTCAATATTATTTTTTCAAAAATTGTCACTATTCATTTCGAGTAGAAAACAACTTCATATTATGGTGTACAATTCAATATTCAATTCAACCACTACAATTTTTATGTAGAGACACTCACAAATTATTTCAAGAACACAGTAGAATTTATTAGGCTAATGTGACTCACAAACACAATAATAAGTATAACCTAGCATCCACTAATGCTACTCTACATCAAAGCTTTGCTTGGAGTTCATTATAGACATTGTATGCACCAGTATAATTTGGGGCCTCATAGGATTCAAACCTCAACCACAACATTCAAGTCTCATGAACTTCTCACAAATGTATTCCAACCTAATGTAGTGACCATTACTTAAGAAAAAATATATATAAATGAAAAAGGCATTTTTCCCAAAAAATAGAAAAAAATTGGAAAACAAATAATAGACTAATAAATAAAAAAAGTAATGACTAAGCAATGGATTGTAAGGGAATCAATATTAAAAATAATTATGTCTCCTAAATTGGACAATGAAGGAAAAAAATGAGAGTACAATAAAGAAAAAATGAAAAAAATGAAAAAAAAAATGGAAAATAATGATTGAAAAAGGAATAAAAGGAAAAGAATAGAAACAAAGCAAACAAAACATTTGAAATAAAAAAGAGAGACCAAATAATTTTTTTTAAATGCATATACATTCATGTGTCTTTTTCAGATTAGGATTGTTGCATTCTATACACTTTAAATCATTTCAATCGTACTAAATTTTAATACAATACAAAAGAAGTACATAAAAAAATATGGCCAAGACTACTCTAAAATTGTGATGATCCCTACTTTAATTAAAAGAAGCTTCACCTCGTTGAAGCTATAATTTGGTGCATGAATGAATTTATCTTCATAGATGTCCATCTTGCAGAAGTACTAGTACATGTAGTATAAGTGCTTGTAATTAATGTATTTTTGACAACCTCCAATGACTAAAATTGCCATGTTTGTAAAGTTCAAGCATGTGCATGAGGATTATGTACCTCATGTAATTCAGTGCACATTTTTATTAAGGTCAAATCCAATCTCTAGTGATACAATTGTACCTAATCTTGGGAAAGGCAACAATGTTACTCTTAGTATTTTTCCTTTAACATAGTCAACACTCTTTCACTTGTTATGTTGTTTTGTAATTGGTGCATTTGCAATTTGCCATATGGTTCAATTGTTTCAGACCGTTAAATACACATTTGCACCATGTAGAGGTGGTTGATCATACAATATACTTTTGAATATGTTAAACATATTGAACACTCGATGTGGGGACAAAGTAAGGTGTTCTTGCAGACGGAAACCAACATGTTGCAATAGTATTCTTCAACTCAACTCAAATTTGTCCCAATCAATGTAAAGAAGAGATTGCCTTTCACAACGCATAGATAAAAAAGTTTTTTTAAGAAGAAAGGGGGTTATAAACTTATAATAGGTAGTAAAGTACATTCAATTGCTATTATGTGAGCTTAAGGATCTCGAGTCCATGAATATAGAAGCCTAAGTTCCTATGTTTTAGACACCTTTCATAGTTATAGGATGTTTATATTATAGGTGTCAATGTTGTAGGTACCTATGTTATAAGCACCTTTTATGGTTATAGGATATTTACATTATAGATGCCTAATTATATTGTAGGTATCTATAATACAAGCACCTTCCTGACTATAGTTATAGGATGTTTATATTATAAGTATGTATATTATAAACATCTTCAATAGTTGTAGAGTACCTATTTGTCTAAACTCAAGGCTTGTAGGCTCACATACTAGCACCATTGGGTAGTAAAGGACTTAATCCTACGTTTGATGAAAATATTGCTTTCATCACCGACGCAAATGTTAAGGACGTGTTTGGAAAGTGCTCCAAATTGAGCACAACCTATACATTGTTGAATCTTGATGCAAATTTTGTTTTCATATAGTCTTGTACTGTTATACTCTAAAATTTATGGATTTAAGTAGGTTACCAATGACAAATTTGTTGTGTGGTTGGTCAAGGGCTATATTACAAATGTGAAAAGAAGAAGGTTAATTAGACATTGACAGCTTGGACAACCACTTTAGAAAAACTTATCAAGTACAACAACTCATGTTTTGGCTTTCAAATCTACTAATGGGGATATAACAACTTTGGATGGCAACCATAATCGTTGTAAGATAACTCAACTTATGACAAGCCAACTTTAGATCAACTTAATGTAGGTCCAAAAATTCTTTAGCAATACATGTATCTTCTAAAATTTACTTCACAAGAATTTTTTCACCTATATTAGGTTGGTCCAAAGTTGGCCTATCATAGGCTAAATACCTTACATCTCAACGATGTAGAGTTAGCTTTTGTAGTGTGGGAGCAATGGTAATAAAAGAGGGAATAAGGTTATGCCAAGCAGTGCTAGGTCTTGTGATCTTTTTAACAACCTTTTTCATTACTAGGTATTGCAAAGTGATTTAGATCTAGTTTGAAATGTTGCTGAATTTGAAAGTGAGATTCTTGTGATTGCCACAAGTAAAGTTAAATGCATGGAGCCATAGAAGTAGAGTATAAAAATTACAAATAAGCTTCCTAAATTAAAATTTAACATAGATGATTGTCGTACTAATACAATAAAAGAAAATGCGAATAAGGTAGTATAACTCCAACTAGAGTTTTAGAGAGTTGCAAAGGCAATACTCGAATAGATGATGAAGGTAGGTTTTCATATTTACTTGTTCTAATTTTCCACGTGTGTTAATTTGGATTGTTTCCATTGTTTGAATTTTGTAATGGGTTAACGATATTTTCTTACAACTCACTATTGCATTGCTAATTCATGAACAAGCTATTTGAATTTCTAAAGGCTATGTTGAGCATGAAAAGTTAGAGGCAACATACATTATCTTGAAAGAAAGTTGGATGGTTGTCAATCAATACACAAGTCTAATTGAAAGAGGGCAATCAAACGTGTAGACTTATATCAATACATTGAAATACAATAGCTCAAACTAGAATGAAACATTCAAATTTTGAGAAGGGAGATTACAAAGATTAAAAGATGTAAGACTATTGTTCACAAACAATCTGTGGAGATGAAAAAAGGTCAAAGTTTGTCATTGTACCCAAAACAAACACCCCATTCAACATTGACAAACAACCTTGATTTAAACACTACTACCTTACACCCGACTGAGGTTTTCGAGTTAATAGTTGGACCCCCTATTTTTGGTCAAACAAACAAAAAATAATAATATTAATAATAATTTTTATTTTTTTTCAAATTTTTTCTTTTGGATATCAAAAACTAGGGTACCCCCAGGTAGCTCGAAAACCCCAGTCGGGTCCAACTGAAGTTTTTGAGCTACCAGCCGGACCCCCTATTTTCGGTCAAAAAAAAAATTTCAAATGTTATTTTTGGGCTACCAAGATTATTTGATGAGAACCATAGCTTTAAGATTTTGTTTTATAATTTATTTTAATTTTCTTGTTAAGAATTATACATTTCATTTTGTGCTTTGTAAAAATTTTGTTTTTCTTGTTTAGAGTTCAATTGTTAACATTGTCTTGTTGTCTCGTGTAGATTCAATTGTTCAAGTGCAGGGACGAGATGTGGGTCAAGCTTCGACCTCAAAGGTGCATCATAACATAGTTCTTGTTGCAGATGTGGCATGTCCATCATAACAATGACTTTGACAAATGCAAACATCGGGATATCTAGTAACAAGTAAATTAAGAAAGCTACTGAGGTCATTCTCCATTCTATTCTTTGAGGAAGTCAAAGTTTTTTGTGTGGAACAGAAATCATTGTCTATTGGCATGGATGAGTCATATTTCTAGACTTCATTCAACAAACATGTTCTGGCACATTACAACAAATTACATTGTTTTCAATACCAAAGACAAGATTGAATTGATCATACATGTCATGTATGGCATAAACCAATGAGTGACTTCTTTTGCAAACCCATCCAATCAATTTTGGATTTTACTCATTCTACATTTTATTTATTATTCAAGGTATATGAAAAGATTTTTCATCACCACATTTGAAATCCAAATCCATTGAGGACTCCCATAAAAAGACCAACTTGATTCACATATTGTACTGAGTACAAAGGTACAAACTTCTATCCTTGTCCAAGTTTATAAAGATGTTGAGGCCATTAGAGGTATAGAAATATGTTTTCCATACATCTAGAAAAACTTGACACTTGATGTCCATTGATATTTTTATGACTTTCATGTTCCAAGTGAGATTTGGATTATGTAGGATTGTTGTTTTTCAAATTATTATTTTGTATTTTGTGGTTTGATTAATTTATATTATTTTCTAATTGAAAAGTCACTTGAATCGTGCAACAACAGAATGATTGTACTTGGAACAGATGCTACAAAATGAAAGTGTAGTGAGACAATCCCGTTTGAAGAGGAATCCTAAACTCATCATTGCAAATGCTATGAGATTGAGAGCTAAGCAAAAGTCCACCAAGTTGTACTTGAAGATGATCAAGTTAGTCATGGTGGGAACTTTGCTCATGGTCTTGAATTTTTATCTAGAAGAGGCTCGCACACACTTTAGAGTTTTAGATTGCATCGCAACTATAGGTGACTATTGAATTGAATTACTATGGATTCTAAGTTTAATTTGTAAAGTGAATCTTTGAACTAATGTATATGACAATAATTTCAAGTGTCTCTATTATTGTTTATTATAGTATAGGCTACCACATTGTGGCATTGGAGGAGGACAAGGATCTTTTTCATGCCATCGTCAAACCCATGAGGAAATGCACCTCAATTGTAGCAATAACATGACCACCACTACCAGTTGCAATATCCCAAGATCTAGACACTATGACTATGGCACCTCTCAAGTTAGCTTAGAAGTCAAAATTTTGCCAGTAAGCTAGCAATTTTTCGTATCTTTTTTTTTCATGTCAAGTTTTAAGTTTTGTAAGCTTAACATTGTTTTACATCTATTTGGACATCAATAGATGAGATGATGAAGGCACAAAGTCTTTTCTTCACTCTAGAGAAGAATTTTCATCTTCCCATGTATGTCGAGCAAATAGCATTAGCATTTGCAAACTTTGGCTGCTCTAAACCAAAACGCCATAAAGATACTTATGCTTTGAAAATTTTGGATTTATAGATGGTAGTACCTCTAAGAGTAGAGAGACTTTAAAGCCATCAACAATTGAGGGTTCTATAACCAAAACCACTATGATTTAGACTCTTGAGATTGACATATCTCTTGAGTCAAACTATAATGCAAGGATTTTAGAATTATGAGTGTATTTGGGTGTTTTATGGCTATATCTTGGACATTTGCTATTTTCATTTGGATTTTTTGCATCATGATGTCTATAAAAAATGATTGCATTTGCTTGTGGCAAAAATACCTTTAAAATACATTAGCAAGTGCGTCAAATTTCATCAAAATGACTTCACATTTCCTAAAATTTATAATGTAATAAACCCACGGTCATAGGTCCCAACTTGTTTATACTACAAAAAAAATTCCCGCTCACAAGCTCACAAGCTCATGCTCATAGGCTCGCATGCTAGCAACCATGTTTCCAAGTTCTACGATTTTTATTTCCACATGTTTCACGTAAAAATTTTATAGGATTCGAAATGCGAGACCCTAAAATTAAAGGGCATGGTTTTTTAGATTACATCTTTCAATGGGCATGTGCACTATTCCTATTTTATTTCATACTCTTCATACAAATTGAGGTCATTAGATTATTTCCAACGTCTTCAATTTTTATTTCCACATGTTTCACGTAAAATTTTTATAGGATTCAAAATGAGAGACACCTAAATTACAGGGTATGATTTTAAAATTATTTCTTTTAATGGCCATATATACTCTTCGTATTTTTTTTTTCATACTCTTCATATGTCATAGATTCAAGGTCTCTAGATTGTTTCCAACTTCTATTATTTTCATTTCCACATGTTTCACGTAAATTTTTTATAGGATTCGAAATGCGAGACCCTTAAATTACAAGCCATGATTTTCTAAATTATTTCATTCAATGGGCATGTGTACTCTTCGTATTTTTTTTTTCCATACTCTTCATATTTTCATGCATTTGAGGTCTTTAGACTATTTCCAACTTCTACAATTTTTATTTCCACATGTTTCACGTAAATTTTTTATTGGATTCAAAATGCGAGACCCTAAAATTACATGGCATGGTTTTCTAAATTATTTCTTTCAACGGGCATGTGTACTCTTCATATTTTTTTTTTCATACTCTTCATATTCTCATGCATTCAAGGTCTTAAGATTATTTCTAACTTCTACAATTTTTTATCGACATGTTTGAAGTAAAAATTTTATAGGATTTGAAATGAGAGGCCTTTAAATTATAGGGCATGGTTTTTTAAATTATTTCTTTTAATGGGCATGTGTAGTCTTCCTATTTTTTTTCATACTCTTCATATTCTCATGCATTCGAGGTCTTTAGATTATTTCCAACTTCTACAATTTTTATTTCTACTTGTTTCATGTAAAAAATTTAGAGGATTCTAAATGGGAGACGCTTGAATTACAGAGCATGATTTTTTAAATTATTTCTTTCAATAGGCATGTTTACTTGTCCTATGGTTTTTTTCATATTCTTTAGATCATTTCCAAGTCTTACTATTTTTATTTCTTTATAATTCACATAAATTTTTTAAAGGATTTGAAATGGGAGACCCTAAAATTATAGGGCATGGTTTTTTAAATTATTTCTTTCAATATGCATGTGTACTCTTCCTATTTTTTTTTCATACTCTTCATATTTCATGCATTCGAGGTCTTTAGATTATTTCCAACTTCTACAATTTTTATTTTCACATGTTTCATGTAAAAATTTTATAGGTTTTGAAATGGGAGACCCTAAAATTACAGGGCATGGTTTTTGTAAATTATTTTTTTCAATGGGCATGTGTATTCTTCCTATTTTTTTTCATACTCTTCATACAAATCGAGGTCTTTAGATTATTTCCAACTTCTACAATTTATATTTCCCCATGATTGACGCAAAAATTTTATAGCATTTGAAATGGGAGACCCTAAAATTACAGGGCATAGTTTTTTTAATTATTTCTTTTAATGGGCATGTGTAGTCTTCTTATTTTTTTTTTCATACTCTTCATATTCTCATGTATTCGAGGTCTTTAGATTATTTCTAACTTCTACAACTTTTATTTTTTCATGATTGTGCATGCAAACCTCGAGACCAATGGTGGTATTTCAATTGAATTTCAATTTCCTTTTAATTGGTGTAGAATTGTATGGTAAAAAAATTAGGTGCATGTTGTAAATACGAGAAACATTTAGGATTCCAGAGAAAATTTAATTGTGAATGTGAAAGCGGATTTGCAATGTGGAACTATAATTTTGAGTAATTGGTCCAAAATGGAATGATCTATATCATGATTTTATGAAATGCAAAAAATAAGATGGAATTTCTTTCAATTGTGTTTTCGGAGATGGGGAAGTTTTTTCCCCTAATTATATTCTTCACGCTACACATGGGCCATAGGCCATAAGGCTTATATGAACCCAAAAACAACACGAAGGACTTTTTTTGGTTAAAATATTGTAGCCAACAATTTTCACGGTGACAAACAATTGATTTCCTCTTTCACTGGCTAATTAGCCTAATTGTCCGGGGTTAAGAGACTTGAAATGGATCAAGGCCAAAGAAAACTAAGCTCTAAAGTACTGGATTCCAAGGTTTGAGGTTGGCGGCGCGGGCATCCGGAATCCAAGGTTTGTGTTGATTTCAGTAGGAGCAAGCACTCCGTAGTTGTCGAGCCCTTGTCCTCCTCCTCTGCAATTGCTCATGTAGGCTTCGTGCTCCTCCCTCACAATTACTCATGCCCCAGACATCGTGCTCCTTCTCTCGCAATTGTTGCCTTGTAACTACGATTCTCTCCCGTCTCCTTCGTGCTCCGCATTGGAACCTCTACATGTTGGTTGCTTGCGATTCTCTCCCTTCGCCGTTATGCTCGTCGTTGGAGTCTTCCCCGCAGATTCTTCTCCAGTTTTGATCCGTTCCTTCGTGCACATTGCAACTGCGTGTAGGTACTGCGTTTGGAGGTAAGAAATCAAGGCTCGTTGTTGTTTAATCTTGGGGAGGTTGCTTTGGTGATTCGGTACCTTGGTCGAGGGTGATGGTGTTCGTCAAGGGTGTCCGTAGATTTTGTCCACGATATTTGCTAGGGTTTTGGTGTTTGCTGAAGAAATTTTGTGATGAAGGTGTTTGTGGAGGGGCGATGAGTATCCGAGTAGTTTGGTTGCACGTTGAAGGTTTAGGGTTGTTGGCGCCTCACTCCCGTAGTGCCTCACTTGTGCAACTCCAGCCACTGTAATTCAATTGTAGTCCACTTTTGGTTCTTGCATTTGAGAAACTCGTAGTTGGATCTTGGGTCGTTGGGAGTGGTCCGCCCTTTGTAGGGTGTGCAGTGGAGGCATTCTTATTTCATTTCTGCTAGGGATTCTTTGATTCTTGCAATGTCGCTCTTCAAAAACATCTAATTTTGATTCTTGCAGTTGTAGAAGGGCTGAAGAAGAAAACTTTTAGATTACAAGAATATTTGCAGTTGCAGAAGGGTTGCGGAGATTTGCACTAGATTTTGCATTGAAGTTTCAGGTATTTCATCGTAATTCTTGGATTCTTTGTTTTATGAATTCCTTGATTCTCTGGCAATGTCCCTATCCTTGAGACCAGCGATTTGCATTGAAGTTTCTTGCACCAACAATTTGCATTACTGTTTCTTGCAGTTGTGGTTTGCATTGTGTTGCGTTGCTTTGCATTGGTTTGAATTGCGTTTGTAGTTTGGATTAGTGGTTGATTATGGAGTTTTGTTCTTCTCACCTTGAAGTTCTAATTTTACCTGCAATACCTTGAGAATCCATGTGCTAGTATTCAGTGGTTTTGGTTCAAGTTTAGTGTGATTTGAAGTTGTCATTGCATTTAGTGTATTTGTAATTGTCCAACTCAGTGTTCTTCATTTCCCTTTACTTAATTATATTGATTATACCAATGAGATTGTAAATTCAGGTATTGCTCTAGGAAGGATTAGGGTTTAGAATAAAGTTTAGGGTTTATAGGGTATACAATGTATCCTTGACTCGAAGATAATTGTCGAGGAGATAAAGCTCTCTATCACATGAGCTATCCTTGAGTTGAGGATAACTATTTTTGATTCTTGGATCACTACCGAAGACATCAACATCACAATATTCGAGACTAGGACCGCTATCTTTGAATCGAGAATAACTGGTTTCAAGACATAGATAACAATCACAAACAAGCATAATCCAAACAGAGTCCATGCTAGTTATCTTCGACTCGAAGATAACTATATCATAGTCTCGAATCCCAATGATAGACAACAAATCAAAGTCACAAAAAACTACGACTAAGTCCTTGAGATTAAAATTGCAATCATCAAACCCAGATCCTCTTTCTTGTAGTCGGGGTGTTTGTTGTCGACATATAAGACAGAAAAAAACAAATTTCTACTCGCGTACGTTCTTCATCAACTAAAAATCTATCCTCGGGTCGAGGATACACATCCGCGAACAATGCATGTGCAATACTTGAAGAACACCTTCAATTATCCTGATATACTTACCCTACACTAGAATGCGTACATATCCTCGAGTTGAAGTTATCGAAGGTAAATTCCTATAGCTTTAGCATGTAGCCTAATGAATTCCTCTCCTAGCGCAGAAAATATCAAATGACAACATCCAACTATGACTACTCCGCGACAGCACCATTTCTAGAGCCATTCAAGAACCCATTCGACGATAAGCCGTTCATCAATCTTGATCTCCCCTCCAATTATGGAGAATTGTGGCAATTCAACGAAATTTGTCGAATTTTGGACATTCGGAGTTAATCGACATAAGAACTATGTATTTTTGTGCCGACGGATGCAGGGGACTCCAATGTTCCACAACTGGAATATCAATGAGAAAGTAGCCTTTGTTGATATCCATCACAATGAATACATGGTCATTTTAATGCAAGAAGTCGACAAACGTGGAAATCGATTACCCCCCACACACTCCATTGTTACCCGAGTTGGAGGTCAATGCAGATAGTTAAGTATAGAGATCTTCTTTGAATTCATCGCATCCATGCACCTTGAATTAGTAGCCTAAGACTTCACAGATAGATTCTGGCCATCGAACCCAGCCAACATCAATGTCACGGCCCACAAAATTGCAACAATCTTCTCGACATTGGACCGATACGTAGTGGAACTTGTCGAAAAAGAAGGTACCACGGTGATTAGGACATAGCAACCTCGTTGAAGTCAAGATGCCGCCACTCGATCAAATTTGGCAACAAATTTGTCAAGATGCCTCCTGCTAGCAAGGGGAGTAGGCATGGGCAAGGTTGGGGTGCCCAAAGAAAGAGAAAGGATCCTAAACCGGATACAAGTGGTCCAAGTTTAAGACTGCACAAGAAATCTACACACCAACGTTCGGGAATGGGTGGAAGCTTTGGGTCTATACTCACCAGCGTCAATTATGAAGACCAAACAGTAGAAGTAATGGATTATGATAAGTTTGCAGAGGAGCAAAAATCCTACTGGGAAATTCATGGTTCTTGCTATTTGTTCGACTAGAGAACATATGAAGTTTCTATTTAGCAATGCGTCGTTGCTCAATACATGATCATTACATTATCTATAAGCTCAAAGCCGAAATTCTGCAAACGACAAAAAAGAACCTCATTCAACTTGGGGACAAGTCACAAAGGGAGAAGATATGCCTAACCTCAGTAGGTGAAGATGGAGAGCTCCTTCCAACTCTGCCCAGCAAGTGGGATGATATAAAGAACGGAAAATTTATAATCATTAACGGTCAACATAGCATCATTGCATCACAACAACTTTAGAGTGGTGGGTGCAAGGCTACCAGGAAGAAGGAGCTCTCCAGGTGGGAAGTAGTTATTGTGCGGTCGTTGGATCCCGCTAAGCTGACGAGGATCTTTGAATTCTATAACAACACTAACCACCTCAACCATGCCCAACCAATGTGGAGAAATCAAATCATCAGTTATCGGAACTTGTGGACAAACCTCAAGTGTCTAACTAATATTGTAAATGAGTCAAGAACGCGGAAGAACAACTCATCTGTGAACCTCATGATGTATGAGGTACGAAAGTTCCTTGACTTCTATCCTCGAGTTGAGGATAGACATGCCTGTAGCAATAGTAATCTCCATGACATTGTCGTTCATATTTTAAAATAGCAAGAAGCATTGAAATGATTGTAGAGGAATAGTTTATCCTTGAGTTGAGGATAGATTTTGGCACATTCTTTGTGCGTTGAGATGGTAAGGACTAACTGAGTCTGCTGTCCTGTAGAAATTTGTGGGCCTCATAATCAAGAGATTTCATAACATTAATCCGGAGAAGGATGGAGCCAACGTGAAGGGTCCACCAGACATTAAGAACGAGATCAAAATCATTACACTATCAATTGACATCTTCGCGCTCTGGAATGAGTTCTTAACCAAGCTCAGAGAAGGCAAGTTGATCGATCCTATGACATGCAAGTCCTTTAGAGAAGGCAAACAATTCAACCCGAAATCTTGTTCCTTGAAGAGGGAATTCTTCAAGTATATAGGTCACTTCACGGATGATGACTTGAAAGCACTTGCTATTCATTTGCTTGGGAAAACTCTAGGGAGAACCTTGTCATACCCGAAGGTGTCTGTAAATAAAATGAAGTATTTGGTTCTTGACAACTAGCTTGCAACCAATTGGGTAGAGTGTTGGAAACGCAAGAAGGTTGTCTTGAATGAACTCCTGGAATTGAAACCAACCCTCAATTTCAAGGACAATGCTGGAGACATTATACAAGACAAGTGGAGCGCTTGGAAGCGGAAGCACTGGTTCTCGTCGACTACATGGGATTTCTTGCTCAGTGAGATTCCTGGACAATTCTTCAGTAAACGCCTTAGCAATGAAGGGAAGAACAAAATGGCGAAAGATTATTTTGACAAGTACACCGATCTCTTGCCAATGCTTGAGAGATTTCTTGAGGCAAAATATTGGCTACTTGCTCTCACCGGAGGAGTCCAAATTCAAGATCACAAGATGGTTTCCAACTCGCTCACGAAGAGTACAACGCTTAAATATGAGCCGCGGACATTGAACTTCGCTCTTATGGATCTTTGTGAGGCCTCGAAAGGAAAATATTCCCCCACAAAGTCTGCACCTCTTATTCCATTCCTTGAGGGTATGGCAAAGAATGTAGAACCGGCTATGACTACTCCGAACGTATGGCTCTGGATAGTCGGAGATAACTAGGATACCAAGACAGCCACAAACTTCATTGACTCCAAATTTAAGGGTTACAAGTGCTTGTTGTCATCGTACCTTTCGTCCAAATCTGAACGTCTTAACAATGCAACCAGTCGGGGAAACATCCAGCAGGTACCGCTTTTGTTTCTCTTCAAGAATGGGAACGCCTATGCAGACGTGATGCAGTGTAGGATGAAGATGGAATACTATGCTGTTGAAATGTTGGAATATTATAGCCCAAAGACAAATAAGAACAACGAGGCCAAATGGAAAACCTCCGCGAGTGAACTTTGGATGGAGTTCTACCTCAAAGTACTTCAGAGCTTTGCCTTAGCTGAAGAGAATCTCATGGGCATATACGCTGGGACGAAGTTCATGCTGGTAACTAAGGTCTATCTCTAATTCAATGTATTGGTCTTTATTTGTATTTCATCTACGCTGCTAATGAGCACTTTAACTTATCTTCAATTCGAGGATAATTAGATAATGTTATTGAGTGAGTGTTGATTTTATGGGTCGATGATGCAGATGTATGGAGTATACTATTGGGGAATTGCCAACGATGTTCAGAGTGAAAGGCATGGGGAGTTTGCGCTCTTAGCTGACAAGCTTGACATCAACAACTTCCTACACGAGAACTCTCCATACAAGGCCTTCTACATGAGGCCCCAAAACGTCAAGCCTACATGACCTAACTTGGTAGATAGTCCGTCAAGAAGTTAAATGGATATCAGCTCAAGTGAGCTGAGTGAGTGCTCAGGGGATGGCCCGAACACGCAAGGTTCCAAGAGTGGGTCAGAGGATGATCTCCCGATTATTGACAAATTTGGATCGAATCGGTGTCACCTAGGTTAGGCATTTGAGGAGGATGGTGAAGTCAACGGTGCCATCAATGATGATGTGCATGCTAGACGATTTTGTCTTGGGCTTTGACCGCATGGTTCCAGTCCGATCAATGATCATCAGAGTCAAGATGGGAACGAGCCAACATTGGGACGTCTGAAGGTGCTGGGCATCATTGACTTCCCTAAGGATCCTTCCGATTCTAACATGTATCATCTAATTCCATTACAACAGGATGCCCTGGGTCCATCATCTACACCAAATCTTGTGTTCTTAGAGGTCAATAGGTCAAAGAGAAAGAAGGGAGACAAGGCCACCAAGAGAGAATTGTTGAAGAAAACCATTGCTAAGTTGCAAAGCAAGGATGCCGAGATAGACAAATTGAAGGCTCAACTAGTTGCGCTTCAGGTAGAAGCTGCTGCCCGATCTGATCCTCAACACAAGGATAAAAGTTTAAATGCCACTTCATCCTTTGAGGCAGATTCGCTTCATAAGTCAGTTGTTCCTATTTGTTCTTCGTCTTATTCAGCTGAGGTGGGTGTTTGAGATCTTGTTGTGGAGTCTCTCTACAAGTCTCCTATCATTCCTGACACTCAAGAGAATTTGGATCATCCTTGACTCGAAGACGACTCTAGCAAGGACTGCACCCCCGAAGCCCTCAACGTATTGGATGATCCAATCAATGAGTACGAGAATCATCCTAGGGACGAGGAGCTTGTGGATTACAAGGAGGAGGGGGAGGATTTGAACATGTTAGATGTGACGGAAATGGAATGCACAGCATTGGAGGAGAAGGCTGCCGACTTCCATTTGATGGACATGACAGAGGTACTTGCTTGTGAACTCTCTGACCCTTATGAATACTAATGACTGAAGGCTAATTAGATTGATTGGCTTCCATCGAATTGTCATTTCCAATGAAGTGACTCTTATTTGTATGCATTCTCATTTGATAGGAGGGATCGACTACTCCATGACTTTGTGGTGTATGCATCCCACAACTTGTTCACTACAGGCTGTAGCATAGAGTAGACTATATATTTGTGTAGGTTTATCTTGTATAGAATGTCGACTTTATATCACGGATACAAACTACAAATGTACAATAATTTCTTTGATATATAAAATTTTGTTCTCATAATGATTGTCACTCTCTCTAATAATTTCCTTATTTCAATGTTTTTTGTGACCAACCCAAAAGTGTTAGAAGTGTGCACCGTTCGTTGGTCATGAAACCCCCATATATGTGTTCTACAACAAAATTTAACCGTGGAAAGACCCTTTTAGGGGCCCTCTATATGATCCATATTTAGTTATCCGTGGTGTTCTGCAATCAATTAGTGTGATTCATTGCATTCCCCTACTTTATGGGTCACCTAGTTCTGCATTCATTCAGGTAACTCTTTTTCTATGGTGTTTTCCTATGATTAGGTATTAGCAAACGGCGGCAGAGACATTTTGCTCAAGGGTGTGTTTGCAATAGTGTCCCCTATTATGACTTTAGGCAAATATCTGAGGAATTTCCTAAAAAGATGCTATGCATCATCCATGACAAAATGGATCATTCCAAGACCGCTTCACCTCACTTCTCTCACAAGACAAAAGCAACTGATTCTTTTATGAAAATGCCTGTGGCTATAACAGGCATGATTGCTCACGGTCATGGCAATGTTCGATACGTTCACTATGGCTTAGACATTTTTCCAATGTACTCAAATCATACAATTGGATCCATTACAAGGTTGTTGCATGATCTCAAAGGAGAACCAAAGAATTCATCGCGAATGCTATTTTTTGAGGAAACGAGCCAATCTACTTTAACTCAAGCAGTGTTGGGGGGCTTTGACATTTGTTTGGATTCTCTCCTTCCTCCTCCTCCAAAACCAATCCCTCGTAAGCATTTGCCACTGATATTGACTCTCCAGCTTGACAATGCGTTAGGGGACAACAAGAATCGTTGGGTTTTTGCTTTTTGCTCTCTCCAAGTTTTCAAAGGCATTTTCCGCAAAATATACATTAGCTTCCTCATTGTCGGACACACTCATGAAGATATTGATGCTCTTTTTGGTAGATGGAGCACAATGTTAAAGAGCAAAGACTACCCGACACTTCCCAAACTCATGAAATCCTTCATGGATTGTGAAACCCACCCTTTCATTCCTCATTTTATTGAGGAAGTTCCTAATTTCAAGCGATTTGTACAAGGGTACTTGGATACAGGTGGGGACTTCTTAGAAGGTCATTCTACATCACAACAATTCAAGTTCTACTTGGATTCAAGTGGATGGCCCTTGATGGAGTACAAGAACTTGTGTACATATAAGGATTGGTTGCCACAACACGGTAGAGGAATTCGCTTATGGTCTGAGATTGAAGATGGGCGTCCAAAAGTGCTGAGCGGGAGTCCTAGACCTTTGGCTCCTCAAGAGATGAAATCACTAGGTGAGATCAAAAAGGGTTTGGATGGTTTCATTGCACACTAGAGTAGAATGGCCAACAATGAGGACTCTGGGTCTTTTGGGTGGAAAAATGACCCATAAAAGATTATCGGAAGGGCATGAGAATTGCTCTTAATGAACCTCTTCTAGTGCATGAGACCTTAAAAGATGGATTTTGGCCAACTTCAAGGTTCATGGAGGAACCAGAAGACACACGGCGGGTGGATGGTACAATGCGAGAAGAGTTTGTGGAGGATCCACCCTTTGTTGGACGCAGGCGTGACTAACCTAGACCCTCATTCCGTATTGCACGTGATGTATTTGTAGGTTATTTTGTCATGGTGCGTCCTGTTGATGAAGACCCAAAACCATTTTGGCTGGCCAGGGCGCTTACAAATCCGAATCCAGACCCTGGGCATATATATCAGATCCAAATCCAATATTGGACACCTACTTCGGGTCGTCATATTGATATAGATTCGTATACTGGATGGGACACAAAAGTAGGGATGTGTGGCATGAGGACCGTGTAATCGCACCGTGTTGGTCAAACACGGACTATATAATGACAGCTTTCAAGCCACGTGGAAAAAAGGGGGCCGAAGATCAACCTCAAGTTATTACAAAAGTTACAATTTCAAAGCCGCAGATCAACATCATCAAATCATCGGTGGTGGCCTTTGTGTCTAATTCAAGCAACGGTGCTTCCTCGGCTGAAGGCGAGGAATAGTTCATAGCTATGTTAGTGAACTATGATTGTTGGGACTTTGTATAATTACTATGAATTTTGCATTAATGTTTAAGATATTTGTATGTATATGTTGTGTAGTCTATATCATGATATCCTGGCATTGTAAAACTCTTCATTTCTATTAATAGTATTTTTTTTGGCTTGTTATCATTCCTGTATATGGCATTCACATCTTCTTTCAAATTCTTTGTAGTTGTCATGTATTTCAAGCCAAACGCATCACTTTACAAATATGTAGATCAGTATTTTCCACGAGGTATTTTTAGACAAGGTAGTCTCAATTTAATCTAACACTTTTACTTTATAACGTTTTTGTCTATTAAATTTCTATGTTTATAATGAATTAAAAAAAATAAAAATGTTAATTGTTGGTTGTACCTCATTTTTTTAGAAGTACCAAAATATATAAAATAATATTTTGACATTTTTGAGTCTCAATTTATATTTTGAGTCTCAATTTAATGAGCAATAAATTCACTCTTACTATAGAGTATATTAAAATGAGACTTGAACTTGTCTCAAAATAACAAATAAGGCCTTAACATGTTTCCTAGTTTTTTCTACGTGAATTCCATGACTTTATATGTTCTTGGACATTAAAGTACTAGGCCACCATTTTGCATTGATTTTCTCTTTCACATAGAAGGTCTTTCAAATTGATCACCAATTGCACATTTTTTTGAATACTAGAGTTTAGGAAGAATTGCAACTTGCACAACATGTTTCCCAGTTTTTTCTACGTGAATTCCATGACTTGTATGTTCTTAGACATTAAAGTACTGGGCTAACATTTTGCATTGATATTTTGTTTCACGTACAAAGTCATTCAAATAGACCACTAATTTCATATTTTCTAGAATTCTTGAGTTTAGGAAGAATTGCAAGTTGCACAACATGTTTCCCATTTTTTTCTACGTCAATTCGTTGACTATATATGTTCTTGGACATTAAAGTACAAGGCCTCTTTTTGCATTGATATTTTGTTTTATGCACCAGGTCATTCCAATTGACCACCAATTGCATATTCTTTTGAATTCTTGAGTTTAGAAAGAGTTGCAAATTGCACATCAGGGTTTCCCAGTTTTCTCTACGTGAATTCCATGACTATATATGTTCTTGGACATTAAAGTACTGGGCCTCATTTTGCAATGACATTTTGTTTCAAGCACTAGGTCCATCAAATTGACCACCAATTACATATCTTTTTGAATACTTGAGTTTAGAAATAACTGAGACTTGCACAACATGTATGCTAGTTTTTTCTACGTGAATTCCATGACTTGTATGTTCTTGGACATTAAAGTATAAGACCTCATTCTGCATTGATATTTTGTTTCGCGCACAAAGAAAGTCAAATTGACCCCCAACTGCATATTTTTTTAAGTCCTTCAGTTTAGGAAGAATTGCAACTTGCACAACATGTTTCCCAGTTTTTTCTACATGAATTCCATAACTATATATGTTCTTGGACATTAAAGTACGCGTCCAACTTTTTATATTGATAATTTATTTCACGTACAAGGTCATTGAAATTGACTACCAATAGCATATATTCTTGAATTCTTGAATTCAGGAAGAATTGCAATTTGGACAACATGTTTCCCATATTTTTCTATATGAATTCCATGACTTTATATGTTCTTGAACATTAAAGTACAGGGCGAACTTTATGCATGCATATTTTATTTCACATACAAGGGCATTAAAATTGTCCACCAATTGCATATGTTTTTGAATTCTTGAGTTTAGGAAGAATAGCAAATTGCAAACCATGTTTCCCATTTTTTCTATGCAATTTCTATGACTTATATGTTCTTGCACATTAAAGTACTAGGCCTCAATCGGCATTCATATTTTGTTTCACGCACAAGGTCATTCAATTTGACTACCAATTGCGTATTTTTTTCAATTCTTGAGTTTAGGATGAATTGCAACTTGCCCAACATGTTTCCCATTTTTTTCAACGTCAATTCGTTGACTATATATGTTCTTGGTCATTAAAGTACACGACCTCTTTTTGCATTGATATTTTGTTTCACGTACAAGGTCATTCAAATTTACCACCAATTGCATATTTTTATGAATTTTTGAGTTTAAGAAGAATTGCAAATTGCACAACATGTTTTCCACTTTTTTCTACGTGAATTCCATGACGTAATATGTTCTTGGACATTAAAGTCTAGGGCCAACTTTTTGCATTGATATTTTGTTTCACATACAAGGTCATTCAAATTGACCACCAATTGCATATTTTTTTGAATTCTTGAGTTTAGAAATGACTGGAACTTACACAACATGTTTCCCAACTATTTCGACGGGAATTCTATGACTTTATATGTTCTTGGACATTAAAGTACATGACCAACTGTGAGCCCCAAATTCGTCACTTGGGACTCATTGTTTTCTTTTTTTTAGTTTATTACAAATTAAGGCATAAAGTAGTACAAAAAGCCCAAAAAAGAGTGTAGAACCAAAATAGGTATGTCAAGTACCAGTATAGCATTTGGTCATAAATAGCCTTTTACCCATAGATTACCCATAAAACCCACTTGTATATAGGTTAGAACCCGTAATTAGTGGGAAACAATAGGGCTACTGGGAACTTACCCAAAATAGCCCAAAACGTAGTGCATGTGACCAGGATAGGCTAAATTAAGTCTTAGGAGAGTAGGGGAGGTCCCCACGTAAGATAGGTTCTAGTTTCCCCATTCCACCGACGAAACATTAGAAATCCACATTGTTAGCTTGCAAGTGTTACTTGTCCCAAGACAGGCCGCATGGAGGAATCCACAGCCGCCGGATGGTGTTCTCGGATCTGGAACATGTCGGGACATCCACGGCAAAACCCATTCGTCTAGATTCCCTCACATGTGAAAGATTCCCTGACTGCCGGTGATTCAACCAAAGTCAGTTTTCACCTCGCCACCAACTGTGTGCCAGAATAGCCTAAGACTTGGCACGTGGCTTGGGGGACTCCATGAGAGGTTCCCCCAAAAGTCTCGGTTTTTTCTAATCTCCAAAGGATTTTTTTCCGAGCAGTCAACCGCCAAAGGCCACGTTGGAAAATTCATGGAAAATACCCAGGCCGCGGTAAAATCTCACTAAAAATTAGACTAGCATCTTTTATGTTAATAACGCGCCCCGACAAAATTCATGGAGTTCCAATAGCGGGAAGTTTACGGTAGGATCTTTGCGGGGTTGACCGGCGTCCCGGGAGCGTACGAAGTCGGAACGAAGACATCAAGGAGCCTTTTCTTACTCCCTAGAGTCTCCCCAACGACCCTAGCTAGTTACCCAAGCCAAAAGAGGTAAACCCCAAAAGTTAGGTTTTTACCCTTTTAATTGGCTCCAGTTGGCACTAGTTTCCGAGGGTTTTTTGGTGATAGAAATAGGGGGTAGGGGTCCCTTAGGCTAAAAATGGAATTCTGAAGCCATTGGCGCAATCCATTTGCAATTCCGAGCTAAACTCCAAAAGTTAGAAACTAGGACCAACGTAAAACCCAAGATTAGGTGAAAATCTCAAAGTTGGATGAAAATCCGGATGGATGAGGTTACTCGTCGAGGGGGGGAGTGGGCCCTTGGAAACCTATAAAAGGGGGCCCTTCTCTCTCCCAAAACACCCCCAATACTTGTTTTGGGTCCGTGGGTCCAAGTTATCTTGGAATTTTGGCGTTTAGGCCCAAAAACCTCTACGGTGTTTTTGGAGCACTTTTGGCTCTCGTTGTTTTTCTATTTGCAGCTTTTAAAGGTCCTTGGAGTCCTTCTTCTCGTACGTATGTACTTTGTGAGTTTTCTTTGGCTTTCTTTTGGTCCCATTTGAAGAGTCTTTGGTGAAGTTTATCTTGTGTCGTGCACTAACCCCAGAGTAACCCCCCACTGTACCTTGGCGATGCCGCTTTGGGGGGCCTTTGGTGCATAAGTCCTTTAACATTATCATCTTGCGTGTACGTGTGCCTTGGAAGTAAGTGCTAACCATAGTAACCCCCTTCTTTGTTGTTGACAAGTGGACCCACCCTTCGGGGGACGGCGAAGCTTTGACCATGTGACCCCTTAGTCCTAAAGAGTGTGTTAAAACGAGTCCTAGACGGCGGAGCTTTGAACCCCAATCCATTGCAAGTCCTAAAGTCGGTGTTAAAACCGATTCTACAGCGAAGCTTTGGACCCCGGTAGGTCTAAAT
The DNA here is from genome assembly GCA_947034895.1 of Rhytidiadelphus loreus. NCBI lineage: Eukaryota > Viridiplantae > Streptophyta > Bryopsida > Hypnales > Hylocomiaceae > Rhytidiadelphus > Rhytidiadelphus loreus. Next base: position 63,439,293 of record OX344763.1, on the reverse strand, counting down.
TCCAAAGTTTAGTTCCCAAGATCTTCTTGGGAAAAATTAAAGTTTAGTTCCCAAGATACCCCTAGGTAGTAGAAACGCGGAAGAAACCCCCCGCCATGAGATAGATTGGTCAACATCCAAGTTCTTTCCCCCACGGCGAAGCTTTGACTTCAACACATCAAAATTAGTCTAGCCTCTTGTTTTACCTTGACCATAATCCGTAACGTCCGGTTTAGTTTTTAGTTAAGTGGGTTCCCATACGGGAACCCGAGGTTAGGAAAGGAGTGTAAGGCCAGGGCCAGCCAGGACCCCAGCAGCGGGCAACCCAGCCAGCCGGGCGACCAGCAGCGGGCGACCCAGCAGCGGGCAACCCAGACAGTGGGCGACCCAACAGCGGGGGAGGGGGGCCAGGGCTTCGGGGAGATTGGGCAGGGCTTCGGGGAGATTGGGCCAGGGCTTTGGGGAGATTGGGCCAGGGCTTTGGAGAAAGGGGGGGGGGTCCAAGGGTTTCGGGGGGGGGAAGGGAAAGAGAAATCATAAGGGGGGGCGAGGGGAAATCAAAACAAAACATACAAAAGGAAGGGGGGGGAAAAGAAAAAAAGACAAACTCCAAGCGGCGCCCTGCAAACCACATCCTCCACCTCTCAAACCAAACCTCACACAATGATGACAAAATTAGGAAGAGGGTAGTTATAGGAGAGGAAGAAGGGAGAGACGATAAATAGTGTTGCGTCATAGGATTAGGTAGGAAATCTCTAAAGCTTCTTGCAACCATTAGGAAAGAGATTAGGATGACACCAAAATGACGACGTAAGAGAATAGGTGACTCTTCCATTAGATTAGCGTCATATGGTGTAAGGCCTCATTTAAGGGGTTGGTAGGAATAGTGTTGAAGGAAAAGAAAAAGAGATAAGGAGAAAGGAAGGGCCCATTACGGGTCTTAGAGTGTACTCCTTTGCCAAAGACTAAGCCGTAGGCAGTTTACTACTTCAACCTACATGTCGACTATGGAATACAAGCACGCGGCCGGAGGTATGGAGGAAAAAGTCGCGCATGCCAACTTCGATCAGGTGAGTCAGTAAATTAGCCCCCAGTGTTTTTTTTTCCTTTTGATTTGTGCTAAATTCTGTTAAGAGGTGGTCAATGTCGATTAGCAATTAGGAATTAGACTACAAAACAAGGTAGAACAGGATAGGATAGGACTAGGGATTAGTAAATCGTTAGGGTCAAAATTCAACCAAGAAGTTAAAAATTAGATGAGGACAAAATAATCCAGTTAGGAGTTAAGGTTAAAATAGCCAATCAAAATTACCTTAAGTAATAACGACATAGGGTCAAAGGTAGAACGTAAAAAGATAGTCTAATTAGGAAAAACTAAATTAGATTAGAGGATTAAATTAGAAAGATAAAGTAAATTAGATAACTTAAATTAGGAGACAAATTAGGAAAAAAGACAAATTAATTTAGAAAATTAGATTAGGAGATAAATTAGAAAAAAAGATAAATTAATTTAGAAGATTAAATTAGGAGATAAATTAGATAAATTAAATTAGGAAAAAAGATAAATTAATTTAGAAGATTAAATTAGGAGATAAATTAGATAAATTAAATTAGGAAAAAAGATAAATCAATTTAGAGGATTAAATTAGGAGATAAATTAGATAAATTAAATTAGGAAAAAAGATAAATCAATTTAGAGGATTAAATTAGGAGATAAATTAGATAAATTAAATTAGGGAAAAAGATAACTTAGATTAGGAAAAAAGCCCAATCAACTTAGGAAACCATGGAAGGGACTTAGGTAATCCCTCCTCAGTCTTAGGAAGGGTCAGTTAGCCTCAGATTCCCATAGATTAGAATAGATTCGGTAGTAGTTCGTATAGGTTGCCGTTAGGGGACGGTTAGCCCGAACTATTCCCTCGCCAATTGGGGCAACCCCATTGTCACCTGCGGAAACTAGGAACTTAGTAAAGAAGATCCATTGCTTGAAAGGCACAATGGACCGACGCTTAGTCACCCGTTAGGTTAGAATTTAGTTAACCCCTAGAACCTGGTTGTGTCCGATTAATTACCAAGGGTGGGTAATTAAGCGCCCACACCAACTATTTCCATTGATATTTTGTTTCATGTAGAAGGTCATTCAAATTGACCACCAATTGCATATTTTTTTGAATACTTGAGTTTAGAAATAACTGTAGCTTGCACAACATGTTTCCCAGTTTTTTCTACGTAAATTTGATGACTATATATGTTCTTGGACATTGAAGTACAAGGCATCCTTTTTATATTGATATTTTGTTTCACGCTCAAGGTCATTCAAAATTGACCACCAATTGCATATTTTTTTGAATCCTTGAGTTTAGGAAGAATTGCAACTTGAACAACATGTATTCCATTTTTATCTACGTGTTTTCCATGACTTTATATGTTCTTGGACATTAAAGTCTAGGGCCAACTTTTTGCATTGATATTTTGTTTCATGCACAAGGTCACTCAAATTGACCGCCAATTGCATATTTTTTTGAATTCTAGAGTTTAGGGAGAATTGCAAATCGTCCAACATGTTTCCCATTTTTTTCGACATCAATTCCATGACTATATATGTTCTTGGACATTAAAGTACTAGGCCAACATTTTGCATTGATATTTTGTTTCACTCTCAAGATCATTCAAATTGACCACCAATTGCATATTTTTTTGAATTTTTGAATTTATAATGAATTGCAAATTGCACACCATTTATATTATTTTTTCTACGTGAATTCCATGACTTAATATGTTCTTGGACATTAAAGTACAGGGCGAACTTTTTATATTGATATTTTATTTCACATACAAGGTCATTCCCCGGGGAGATCACTGTCGATTTTTAGAAAACAACGTGAGTTAAAAGATAGGGTCTATTTAATTCAAAGGGGGAAAATTTTATATTATATGTAGAACTACTATAGGGTTTATGAAATGCTACATATTCTATTATATATAAATTAGGTTATATAGAAATACCATATAATAATTTTTTTTATTAATAAGTTAGCCTTGACAAATAAGGGCCTCTAAAATTTTTCATATTACAATGAGTTTAGATATGAATAAATAATTTTGTGTACATGATAAAGTGTATACAATCCAATAGATCTAGGGAATTATTTTGAGAGATATGTCATTGTTGTCCAGCCTGTCTAGATCAATCTGTCCATAAGTGTGCCAGTAGTGTTAGCATGCAAGAATCTATTGTTCTAAGAAAAAAATGTTGAGTTGTTAGTGTACAGTAAACTAAAGACTATAATGGAGATTTAACCGTTAAGGAATTGTTTTAGGGTTCTGGTACCTTCACTCCCATGCGGCTAGGGTTAGTGAGGATGGTTGTCTCGCTCCTTTGCTTTGCTTCACTGTAACTAAGATTATTAGGGTTTGCTGTGAATTTTTTTGGTTGTGTTACACTGCAAGGCGAATAGGGTTTTTTGTGATTTTTTCAATCAACTCTTGCAATTTAGAGATTAAGGTTGTAAGGCAATTGCTTGGCGCTGGGGTTTCTTGTGGGCCTCAAGGTTTGGGTGCTGGATGCGGCTGGATTCAAGGTTTTGCTTTGATTCAACGTTTTGCTTCAAGGTGCAGTATTGCTTCATTGGGTCCAGACTTGACTAGATTTGAAAACTCATCTGCTACTCCAAGGTTAGTTAAATTCTTATAAGAATGTTTCAATTTTTAGAACATTTTTTTAGCCTGATAGATAGTAGAATGTGTCATGAAGGCAATGTTTTATGTTAGCATATATTACCAGATAGAATGTTTAGTTGGAAACATTTTCTATATTTTTGTATCATTTGGTTGAACTTGATGTTCATGATTTGCAACTTAAATAGTCACTGGATATCGGTTTAGGGTTTAGAACACTTGTTTATTGGACTGATAGTGTTTTAGTTTTTAGCAATATGGTTGCTGAAAATATTTCTGTTCATGCAAATATTGTACTTTTCTGGAGTTACATGTTTATTGTTATAATGTTTATGCAGGTCATAGTCGTCATCTTTTTCTACCTCTATTTCCCAGAGTGACTACCATTACATCATTTGCTACTATGACCTCTTTACTGGACTTTGAGGACTAGATTTTGAGGACTTGCTTTGTCTGAACATTTACGAGACCTCTATACTTGCTACAAGCTCTTTGAAGCTCAACGTCCTTAGTTGCCTAGGCTTTTCAACTTGCAATTCCTGCAATTTTGGTATGTTTTCACAAACCTGTTTTATGCTGCAGTAGCTAATTTTCCTTCAATGTTGGGCTTTTTCTTGGTGGAGTTACAGTTACAATATCCTCATGAAAGTTTCAGACCTAACAGAGGATATTATAAAGGAGGAAATTTCACAAAACAAAGTTGTAATGATAGTTATATTGGAATACAAAAATTTTCCATTTTGCTAGAAGCCCTAGATTTGAATTATGGATTCATAGAGATCAAGGCTTTTTTTTTCCACATTCAGACTAGTTCTAACATCCATCATTCCATGTTGGATTAAATAACCGTACTTGTGTAATACTAGCTCCAATATTAAGACACTAAACTGCCTATAGAGTCATATTTGATATTGACTGCTACTAGTGAATTGAATTGTTTATAATTAATATGCAATTACTCATGCAGGTTCCAATAGTGCTTGATTAGTACTAATAAATCATAGATTTCAGATTTGAGTATGTATGTATGTTCATTGGTTGAGATACATCACGAATTTCAGATTTCAAACTTGAGTATGTACGTATGTTCATTGGTTGAGATACATCTCAAATTTCAGATTTCAGATTTGAGTATGTATGTATGTTCATTGGTCAAGATACATCTTGAATTTCAGATTTCAGATTTGACCATGTATGTACGTTCAGTGTTAGAAATTTTGACTATTTGGGCACTCATAGATTAAAGAAGTGTTTTGCGAACTTAAATTAAATATATTCTTTAGAGGAAGATTGTCATACAACTGTGGCCTTGGCTGTGGCACATATTGACTGAATTTGAACTTAATTAATCCTAAGTTTGATTATGTATTTGTGGTACGAATTCTAGGGAGGACGATTCCCAGATGATTTCCACAATTGCATGTTTTTGCTTAATCAGAAACATGTTTTTTGCTGATTGAATATCAATTTTATGACTGACCTTTTCTGTGCAAAGCTCCCAACCATTCCGTTTCTAAATCATTAAGTGCGCTCCCTTTGACTCTTTAGTTGTGATTCTTTGCATGGATAACTGGTTACTGTAGGACATTCTTAGGGACAAACAATCCAAAAATCAGAGACGACAATTCAAAACATTAGGGGTGCACTGCGAGTGTCTAAAAAGATAGATACCGAATGCACCTCAACAAAGTATAAAAGACCAGGACAAGCAGTCACTTATTGCCGGTATGTTGAGTAAATGACTTGGCTTCATAAATTCATCATCAATGAATATTTGTGGAAATGGTTTTTTGGATTTCTAGATTAGTTGTTACTTGTTTTGCAGCTGATTACAGACATTGCATTTTTTATCTTGCTTTATTTTAATTGTGGCAATGGCACAGGGAACAATAGTGCAAATTACTCCATAACAAAGAGTAGGCAGCAGGTCGCTTGGAGTTGGCAAGAGATAGCAAGTAGCTTAGAGCAGGCAATAGGCAATAGTTGGGCATTAGCCAGGTTCATTTGCTGTAAGTGGCAGCAAGAAACTTCTATATGGTAAGAAGTCTTTTAGCTCTTGTGTAATGCTTTTTGCAATTGATTATTTTTTGAAATCTAAGATTTTTTCTTCAGCATTTACAATTTTTGCACTCCAAATTAATGAGAACTAGTTAGATGCTCAAACTGATAGCATTGATGTTTCATATTCTAGCTCTCTATAGTTTGTGTTATTTTGTTATCTATAATGGTTTTACAAGGGTGTGTCATTTTGGAAGTGAATGTTGTTTTGATACCTTCTGGGAATATAGCTTTGCAGATGTTAATGCAAGAGGCAATTCAATTCTTATTGGATGTGTTTAAAATTGGTGTTTCATTTGGAGGAAGTCAACGTGGTTGATTGAATTCTATAGATTTTTTAACATTGGTGGTAGGTTTGGGGTTTTAGGATTTTTGGAACTTGATTGAAACCTTAGATTTGCTTATTCCTAGTTTTTATAGCTCTTAACATTTGAACTTAACAATTTTAGCACTATGAAATAAGCCATTTTAATAATTATGAGCATTTTGTATTCTCATTAGGTATTTTTGAGAAGGAAGGACCCAAGGAATTGATAGATGTAGGAAAAGTTGGCCTCATTATTGTCCAAAAACCTTTCTTGGTCGTCCTTGGCAGCTTGCTAGTCTATAAGTTAAATTTCTATTTACTTATTATTCATCATGCTTTGCCCTCATTTCGTCTGTCAATAGAATTATATGAGAATAGTGATTTAGTGTTGCCAGCTAAATTGTATGCAATTCTAAACTTTTGATAAGAAATGCTTAGAGCAAATTTTCCTTTCCAACTAAACTTGTTAATTTTGACCATAACATGATTTTGATGTCATTTTCTTTGTGGAATGTAGGGTTGAGAATCTTGAAGATCAAGGGCACTTTTTGAGTTAATGTCAATTGCTTGGTCTCATGATCCTCTTTTCCAAGTATTGTCATCAATTTTGTATATTTAAGGTTAATGAATATTGTTATTATTAAAGTATGGGTTGAGGTTCTTGAAATTAGATGAAAGAATCATAGGTAGGTTAAAACTTGGAAAAGTCATTAGTGTATTTTTTATTGGATCATGAATTAGTTTTGCATGCTTAATAATTGTAATTAGGTTTTAGGATAAACATAATAGAATGTTGTATTTAGAATAGGTGTGTTGTTTTGGATATAAAATTGTACTAAGCTAGGGTTTTAATGTAAGTTATCACATGGTTAAGAAAAATTTCAGTTTGGAGTTCTAGGGTGCTCATTGTTAATGAGTGTTGAGTAATATGTGTTGGGCATTCATAATATTGTTAGAATTAGGCAAGAAAATTGTCATGAATTGTCATGTAGTTAGTTTGTTGTGTACATGTGTTGATTGTGTTGTTGTGATTACCAAAGTGCAGATTATAGGTGGTCATTTTACTTGAGAATAAAGGCGATGGTAGCTGGATGAAGCTTCTAGGCGTTTTATCTCAAGGACTAGATGGATTGTTGTGAACATCGAAGCTAGATGGACGATATTGAAGGTGTAGTGTGACAACATTGGAGCTAGATGGATGATATTGAAGGTGTAGTGTGACAACATTGGAGCTGGATGGAGGACATTGAAGGTGTAGTGTAATGTTGTGGACATGTTGATATGGGGCTACTTGTACATATATTTGGAAACGTTCAGAATCATCTTTTTTATGCTAGTGTTTTTTAAACACTTTTTAATTTTTTGATCCTAAATTTCTAAGCCATTCCAAATGCATGTGTAGAGATTAAATATATACTCTCCATGTTGTAGTAAAGTTCATGTTCTTGTGTGAATGTGTAGTGTTTTTTGAATGTTAATTCTTCATGTTGTTTATGTTACACTATTGGTATTGGTACTTTTATAGTTTCAACACCATGCTTGATGCTTCTATAATGTTGCTTGTTCCCCTCTATACTAAGTTGTTGAGAATTCATGGCATAGAATTTAGAAATATCCTAAAACTAGGCTTGAATTGTTATCATCTGAAATTATTCCATAGTACTAGTAGTGCATATATAAAAAAAATTAAGTATAAGTGTAAGACATTGATTTTGTATTGCATACCAAATATGTGTATGAAAAAATTGGACACATAAGTTTTATATGTAAAATAGCCCAACTATAAAAATCGCATGAATGAATTTATAAAAAATCATAGGGTATTTAAAATATGCCTTCGGTAGCTTTTTATGTAAAAATATGGTCATCTAAAATACAATAATGAAGGTTAATAGCCCTACATCAAATACCCTCTTAACTGAGGTGTATACCTTAAATTACAAGGAGTGATCTCCCTGGGGGTCATTCAAATTGACCACCAATTGTATATTTTCTTGAATTCTTGAGTTTAGAAATAATTGCAACTTGTACAAAATGTTTCCCATTTTTTTCTACGTGAATTCCATGACTTTATATGTTCTTGGACATTAAAGTCTAGGGCCAACTTTTTGGATTAATATTTTGTTTCATGCTCAAGGTAATTCAAATTGACCACCAATTGAATATTTTTTTGAATTCTTGAGTTTATGATGATTTGCAAATTGCACAACATTTATATCATTTTTTCTACGTAAATTCCATGACTTAATATGTTCTTGGACATTAAAGTACAAGGCGAGCTTTTTATATTGATATTTTGTTTCATGCTCAAGATCATTCAAATTGACCATCAATTGCATATCTTTTTGAATTCTTGAATTTAGGAAGTATTGCAAATCGCACAACATGTTTCCCAGTTTTTTATATTCGTGAATTCCATGACTTTATATGTTCTTGGACATTAAAGTCTAGGGCCAACTTTTTGCATTGATATTTTGTTTCATGTAGAAGGACACTCACATTGACCACCAATTCCATATTTTTTTTGAATTCTTGAGTTTAGGATGAATTGCAAATCGCTCAACATGCTTCCCATTTTTTTCGATGGGAATTCCATAATTATGTATGTTCTTGGACATTAAAGTACTAGGCCGCTTTTTGCATTGATATTTTGTTTCACGCTCAAGGTCGATCAAATTGACCACCAATTGAATATTTTTTTGATTTCTTGAGTTTAGGAAGTATTGCAAATTGCACAACATGTTTCCCAATTTTTATAGTACGTGAATTCCATGACTTTATATGTTCTTGGACATTAAAGTCTAGGGCCAACTTTTTGCATTGATATTTTGTTTAACGTAGAAGGTCACTCACATTGACCACCAATTGCATACTTTTTTGAATTCTTGAGTTTAGGAAGAATTGCAAATCGCTTAGCGTGTTTCCGATTTTTTTCTACATGAACTCCATGACTATATATGTTCTTGGACATTAAGGTACAGGGTCACTTTTTGCATTGATATTTTGTTTCACGCACAAGGTCATTCAAATTGACCACCAATTGAATATTTTTTTGATTTCTTGAGTTTAGGAAGTATTGCAAATCGCACAACATGTTTCCCAATTTTTATAGTACGTGAATTCCATGACTTTATATGTTCTTGGACATTAAAGTCTAGGGCCAACTTTTTGCATTGATATTTTGTTTAACGTAGAAGGACACTCACATTGACCACCAATTGCATATTTTTTTGAATTCTTGAGTTTAGGAAGAATTGCAAATCGCTCAACATGTTTCTGATTTTTCTCTACATGAATTCTATGACTATGTATGTTCTTGGACATTAAGGTACAGGGCCACTTTTTGCATTGATATTTTGTTTCACGCACAAGGTTATTCAAATTGACCACCAATTGAATATTTTTTTGAATTCTTGAGTTTTAGAAGAATTGCAACTTGCACAACATGATTCCCATTTTTTTCTACGTGAATTTCATGACTTTATATGTTCTTGGACATTAAAGTCTAGGGCTAGGTTTTTGCATTGATATTTTGTTTTACGTAGAAGGTCACTCAAATTGACCACCAATTGCCTATTTTTTTGAATTCTTGAATTTAGGAAGAATTGCAAATCGCGCAACATGTTTTCCATTTTTTTCGACGGGAATTCCATGACTATGTATGTTCTTGGACATTAAAGTATTGGGCAACTTTCTGCATTGATATTTTGTTTCACGCAGAAGGTCATTCAAATTGACCACCAATTGCATATTTTTTTTGAATTCTTGAGTTTAGGGTGAATTGCAACTTGGAGAACATGTTTCTCATTTCTCCTATGTGAATCCAATGACTATATATTTTCTTGGACATTAAAATACATGGCCTTTCTTTGCATTGATATTTTGTTTCACTCACAAGGTCATTCAAATTGACAACCAATTGCATATTTTTTTGGATTCTTGAATTTAGTTTTTCTAATATACAGGCGGTTGCTTATCTCCGCATAGAACCCTCCCCGGCCTTCTGGACTCGCACCCACACCACTAACTCCGAATTACGCACAACTCCTCCTTCACAATTCTAAGTCCCTTCTATAGACTTACACACTTAATAGATCCGAAAGAACCTTGAATCCGGATTCCTTCTTACCACCTCTCTATTCTTCAACCCAAACCTTCAAATATGCCCCTAACACCCTTATACACACAAGGAAAAGTATAGCAAGGACACACATGAGAAACTCAGACAATGAGTAAAAAGACAGATAATGCAAAATATATTTACTACTCAAAAATGGAATAGCAAGAAAAGGAATGAGGGACCACATACGGGCCCTCCTTTTTAAAACAAAACTACATGCCGGAAATCATGCGATAAGAATCGCTCCGTCTAATTCTAAACTGCCTTGAAAATCCGGGAGGATTAGATAACTAAAGAAAAAGCCAAGAAATCCGGGATCCGAATACTGCATGAAGACCTGGTTTCCGGTCTTACAAAATAAACAACGACAAAACAACTAGTTTTACTCTTACATTATCTATTTACCCCTCTTCTGTTTCTTGGAGCTATTGTCGAACCCTAACTTCCTCTATGGTGTCCGGAGGGACACCTGGGTGATGATCGAGGTCTTCTAGGGTGGGGGACTATCCGACTCCGTGTCATCCATATAGACCAGGGATTTGTCCGCCTTGTCCAGGGATTTCGGATCCTCTTCTACCTCCACCTCCTCTGAAATCTCTATATAGATAGGATCCGGTTTAGGAGCTGGGTCAGGTAGAGAAGTGTGTATACCCTTGAATTGTTTTGGATGAGTGCGTGTTGGATTCTGCACGAGTTCGATTTGGGCATCCAGACTACTCTGGACTAGTATCCCCGTATTCTGAAGTGGGGAACTTTGTCCTCCAGTCACGATGTTGATCAGAGACCCAAAGTGCCTCGTACGCTTGGCTGATGAGACTTCCGGATGCGGCATTGGGGTTCTAATGATGTCCGGAAGTTCTGGAAAGCCGCCAAAGTTGAGAGGCTTGTTCGAATCCATGGTTACCGCCAATGCCTAGAACTCCTTCAGAGATGTCTCCATCCGGCCAGCCATCTCCACCATAACCCAGACCATCTTGGTGTTGGTGAGTAGGGCAAAAGATTTCTTCATCTCATTGTACAAGGCTGCCTTGGAGTACAGGTCGGCTCAACTCACAATCCACTTTTGGAAGGTCTGCATTGCCCAGTAGGCCTTCTGTATTGCCTGCTGGGACTAGTGCAGCTCCCCTTCTGTCCAGTTGAGCTTGGAGGTCAGCTCCTTCCGTTCCTTCTATAAGTTCCGGATTTCCGTCCTCATGTCGTCCCACTCCTTCTCCGGAGGTAGTGCTTTGAGCACTTCCACCAACTTCTCCGGATCGCACTATATGATATCCGCCGACCCCAACACGATGTCGGCGAGCCGATCATGATACATCTTCGGGGTCCAGATCCACTCTTCTCCGGCATCAAAGAAGCATGGTCCTTCCTAGGTCTTCAAATCCTACGTGAGGGAGGGTCCCAGAAGTTTACCTCTGGTTGCCAAATTTGTAGACTTTCGTCTTCGGCTTGCGGATGCCTCCTCCCAATCTTCCTTCTCTTCCTTCACCTCTTTTACCTCTGGCTCCACCTTTTCTTCCTTCACTTCCGGTTTGTCGTCCTCCTCCTGGGTCTCCGGATCTTCGTCATCTGAGCAATTGTACTGTAGCATCACCAACCCGGTTTCGTAATCCGTCGCCTCCTCTTTCGTCAATAACTCCCGGTGCTGGTACATGTGGAGCAGGTAGGTGCTAAGCGGGTTCAGCTTATTCTTTGCCAGATTCTCGGTACACCTTCCAACGACGCTCGCCATGACCCTCCTCCAGTGCACGATCTGGTCCTGGAACACCCTGAAGATGGTATTGGCCATCGTGACCGTAACCCGGGAACTCTTGTCTGGGTACATGATCAAAAGTAGGAACTGGAGTAGCCGCTTGTGCCGCTCGTCCCGGCAGTCCTTGATTGCGTACCCCTCTTTTGCGTGCGGCGGGTTGGAGAACTTCTGCAGGTGGTACTGATCCGTCTGACTTGCGAATCCGTCTCTTTGTTCCAGAAAGCCATAAACTTCCGCCTAGACTTGTTCCGTCCACTCATCCGGATGTCCGCGTACAATCTCATCATACCAGTTCGGTACCAACTCCCTTAGGACCTCATCACTCTGGTCATTCCAAGGCTTCTTCAGAAAACCTGCACAGCCTATCACCTTCAAGTCGTCCTCTAACTGCCTCAAGTGGGCCGGATCCGTAGGTATCACTGGACTTAACTTTCGGGCTACTATCGTGTACCACGTACTTACTACCGCCATCCGTCTCACCTCTCCTATCTTTGTAACCCTAACTCACCACACTTTCTCTCACTAACAACTAGATGCGGAGAAACTGAAAGAGGGCGAGAAATGACGATGAGAGGGGTATATATATCCTTCTAGGTCCAGAGTTCCCTCCAATGGGAACGCGAGCTACGAAGCAGCGCAATGGAACCCTAGTCTAGCGCCATAAGCTACTGTCTTAATGACTGCGTTCCGGACACTTTCCGGATACTGAATTTGTCCTACCTGGATGTCAAGTTCCGCCATATTCCCATACAAACTCTGGAATTAGGTCTAAATTATTTTTAAGTATCTACTTGTTTCCATTTCTCTATACCTAATTTTTTTTTTTTGAAATTTTTACTACTTTTACCTTCTTCTAGTCTATCTTGATCCGTCTTAGACTATTACGGATTCCAACGCATGGTATACAGTAGCAGCCCGAAAGCTAAGTCCAGTGATCCCCATGGATCCAACCCACTTGAGGCAGTGAGAGGACGACTTGAAGGTGATAGGTTGTGCAGGTTTTCTGAAGAAGCCCTGGAACGTCCAGAGTGATGAGGTCCTGAGGAAGTTGGTTGAGGGCGCATCAAACCAATACAACCAGACTGTACACGGACATCCGGACCAATGGACAGAGCAAGTTTGGACGGAAGTTTATGGCTTTCCGGAACAAGGAGACGGATTCGCAAGTTGGACGGATCAGTACCACCTACACAAGTTCTCCAACCCACCGCACGCAAAAGAGGGATACGCAATCAAGGACTGCCAAGACGAGCGGCACAAGTGGCTACTCCAGTTCCTGCTCCCAATCATGTACCCAGACAAGAGTTCCCAAGTAACAGTGACGATGGCCAATACCATCTTCAGACGTTCCAAGACCGGATCGTGCACTGGAGGAGGGTCATGGCGAGCGTCATTGGAAGGTGTACTGGGAATCTGGCGAAGAACAAGCCGAACCCGCTCAGCACCTACATGCTCCACATGTACCAGCATCGGGAGTTATTGATAGAAGAGGAGTCGACGGATTACGAAACCGGGTTGGTAATGTTGTAGTACAACTGCTTGGATGACAAAGATTCGGAGACCCCGGAGTTAGACGATGAGGAGGAGGACGACAAACCAGAAGTGAAGGAAGAAAATGTGGAGCTGGAGGTGAAGGAGGTGAAGGAAGAGAAGGAAGATTGGAAGGAGGCATCCACAAGCCAGAGATGGAAGTCTACAAATCTGGCAGCCCGAGGTAAACTTCTGGGACCCTCCCTCCCTCAGGATCTAAAGACTTGGGAAGGACCGCGCTTCTTCGATGCCGGAGAAGAGTAGATCCGTACTGCGAACACTACTAGAAAATCTCGTCCGAGTCAACATAATATGAACACTTCTTTGTTATTTTGCGCACTACATTGACCATTTTGACAAAAAAAAAAGAGTATTGGACAGAACTGTTGTAAAGCCTGTCAGAATTTTGTTGATTCTGAAAATGCATTCTGCCTTCCTTCATAAATCGAGTTTCAAATCAGCAAGGTCCAGTTGACATTTTTGTTTGGTACACTTTCCATGTTATTGATTTGTGAGCCTTCAAAATTTAAAGTCCTTTATCATAATTATGTAGCACAATGTCCAACAACTGAATTCCTCATTAAAGTATGACATATTGAAAACCTTGCCTCTCATGGAAGGAGGAAGATATTAATTATTTTATGTTCCAAAAATGTGGACATACAAATGGAGCACAGAAAGTTAAACCAGTTTTTAAATGAATATGTCAAACTCAAATTTCAGAAGGGTGCAATCAGAAGTTTGCAATAAGAAAGTACAATACAGGACTTTGACCCACATGGGCATGCATGTCCACATTTATTCCACATAATAGTGAAGTATGATATTATTCTAACAGCACAGAACAATACATGCTACCATTCCTATTACTCATACATTCCTACTAGCAGTACTATTAGCAGTAAAGTACTCTTTCAAACCAAAAATGCTACATAGAGGGCCTTCTCTGCATGCACACATGCTTCCAATGTACTGAACCTCTACTCATAATCTTATTCAAAGTAGTAGACAAAGAGCCTCTCTTGTAGTACTGAACCCAATAATCTGAACATCTAACATTGTTAATTACCTCTTGTTACAAGGCACTTTGCTAATCAGTCTTTTTCCTCCATTCCTGTAAAATATAGCAAAAATTGAAGTCAATGAGGTAGTTTGCTCTGAAAGCACTAATGCTATATAAGCAATTATGACACAGAGGTACATTTTGCTAATTCCACAAAGGTTCAAAAAACATGAAAACCATTGGGTTAGATGCCAGTTTCATTTTTCTTCCTATCGAAATTTACGAATTTTTTTTCAGGGAATATAGCTTCCCTGTAAAGGCAATTAACTCTCACATGGTCACTTCATGAGCATAATACATTAAGGGATCAGTTGAATTTTTTTCCAAAAACAGAGACACCTTTCTGTACATACCGACCTCCTGCAATGCATTCTATGAAACGTGCTTGCTTGTTTATAGGCACCTTTTTCCTATGCTCAATGACATGCAATTTCTTTCTTTAATTACGTCCCAGGGTTCTCTATAATATCTAACTGTCCACAACGACAATTTCAATGCACAACATTGTACAGTATAAATCATTCACCACATTTGCATTGCTTTACCTACTTGTATGATAAAAGTCAATACTCTTATGATCAACAGCCTTTGGCATTCCCATTTTTTCCCCACAACATACACACGAATTAGATAATTAAGTTTTCCTTCAATAACTTATTGAATATGCAAGTAGTACAAAGCATTACTGTTCTTGTCTCAAGAAAAAGAAAGAAGGGGGTTTCTTTCATTCTCCTAGTCAGTTCTGATTGTTTTTTTTAATTATATAGAATAATTGCTTATGAAATTTATTTATTCGATAGCATGCATATGTATGAAACATCCACATGCACATCTTTGATATGAAAAAACATCCTATTAACAATTAAAAAAATAAAATTTCTGGACTTCTATGTAGTGCATCTCTTTTCCTAGCTACTTCTAAGAAAATAAAAACTCTACAAACTGACTACATGCTGGACCAATCACTATGGCATCATATGACCTTACTTATGAAAACAAACATCTACACATGCTGCCTACATGTTGACCAACACACCCTCCCATTCTGACTACTTGTACAGAACTGAGCATCAAATTATGGTATTCATTTACCATAGAATTTTCATAACAGTGCTCTCACTCTACTAAAGAAAGTGAAAAACATGGAGAAACAGTTATCCAAAGCACTTCTAAGCAGTATAATTTTTTCTCTTTATCTCAGGAATCGCTTTGCCCCTTCTATAAACAGAAAATAAATAATTAATTCTCATTTCCTTTCTGTCCAAAACAGACATGAGAGGAAAATTATAATTGCATTCACTTCTGAAGTTCACACTAATACTACTTTGCCCTCTGTCATTGCCTTAGTCAAAAGAGAAGAATTTTTTTTTTCTCTTCTTACTCATGAACACTTTTGACATTCAATATATTTTCAATATATTTTCTGTCATACATCAAAAAACAAATCCCATGAACTGCTCCTTGCATATAGTTTTTCAAGTATACCAAGCACACAAACAAGGGTCACATGGTCTATTTGATCTCACCATACCAAACAAAACAAACAAATAGCCTAACATAATGGCAGTATAGCTTATATAAGACATGCCTTTTCCTTTATGTCATCTATTGTGCTTTTACTATTCCATGTTCTGTTTTTTTTTAAAACAAATGGGATTTCATTGCAAAACAACAAATTCAAAGCAACCAATCCAGAAGGTAGGTCAAAGAGAACAAACAGAGAAAACCTAAATGAAAACAAAAGGAATAGTCTCTTCCCTGTTCCAAATGATCTCGTCACCATCCCCAGTAGCAATTACTATTCCCTTTCAAGAAAGTCAAAAACCATTTACACATTGTATGGCCAGCTAAAAGAAAAATGAACATGCACACCTGCTTGTAGTCCTGTACTTCATTTTTACAGTTTCTGAGTACATCCCCCCTTTTGCTGAACAACACTTGCTGAGCACATTCCCCTAACTCATAGCATGAACCTGTGCAAGACAAAAGTTAATCCATTTGTACATAAAATTGTTTTAAAAATTACTACCTTCTTCACTTACATTACAGAATAGTGCAAACCCCTTTTACCAGTATGCCTACCATTACGGCCAGGGTGAATTCACCCCCTCCTGCATTGTCCAGGGGTTATAGTGAAAAAAAGCCCCCTAATTTTTGCAGTGATTTTTTGTAAACACTATACCTCTCCTAACTAAATAGGGGCCATTGATTGCAATAATGGATTCAGGATTTGCAAATTTTATCATCTGATTGCAAATAAAAAATTCCACATTGTTTTCCCTAGGGGTAAAACGGGGCAATGACAGAGTCAGTTCACCCTGGCCTACCATTACTATGATAAGAATACAATAGCACAAATATTTGTGGACTGTCCAATACTATCAGCACAGTAAAGAAGACTACATTGCTAATGGCAACTGCACGAACGACTTACTACTAATTTCTTTAGAACATAGACCAGTCATTAACAATGAAGACAATCATTTCATTTAATAAACAAAATCCTAGCACATTAAACTATATTCCGTCTAGACAATACTGCAATACAGAAGAATTTTTAGCGTTACATTCGTTGCAAATGGTACCCCTACTCTGTCAGTTGTCTTAAAATTTCCTTCATCTGAATCTCTACTCAATGGATTCATAAAAAGTTGCACAATACCACTACCCACATCTATGCTTTCTTGAAATCCACTTACTAAAGACACTGCAAATGAGAAATAGCACGCTTCTATCACTTCTTCTCTTCTTCTCTCTCCTCACATGGTGACACAGCTATGCCATTTTTAGGAAGACTTATAGGATAAATTTCACAGACAACCAACCTCTGGACCTTCCTATGGTACGCACACTAGAAAATCATACACATTTATGGAAAACATCTTCACCTGCTTGAAATTGTTATTCATAGTCTCTATTCCTCTTCTGATGACTCCCCCACATCCCTGTCAAACATGAAGTCATTTTCTGGAACAACCTCATTCACCAGTTCCTGGAATTCAATATCTCTGCCTTCTTGAAATTCATGTGCATAATTAGGAGGAATTTCATCTGTATCCTGGAATCCCTCAATATCTGCAATGCGTCCCATGGCAAACATGGGTGGCTCTTCTTCCTCTCCTGCTCCCACATCAATTCTACGTCCCCTAACTTCTGTACGTAACACCACTTTCCAACCTGGATTGTCCTCTTCATCTGAAAAGAATACTTGCTCACAATGAATAGGGAAAGCAAATGATTCATATCCAGAAGGTACAAGTGATCTGAAATTCGCCATGGTGAAGCCCCACTCATCTTTTTTTACTGTTGCATTTCTGCCTCTGTAGTTTGCTTTCACCCATTCACAAACTAATAGCACTACGCAATGTCTGCCATAGTCAAGCTCTACAATCTCTTCAATTTGACCTATGTACTCTAGGTTCTCATCCTGCACGTTTTGGTCTCGCCTCCCGGAGCGACATGGCTGTCGAAAAACGGCAGCCACTCCTGAGTCACAAGTGCTACTATTACTTCGCTCTGCACTCTTTACTCGATAATGGTACCCGTAAGCATACATACTTTTGAATTTTTTAGCTTGTAGCGAAGGTAATTTTGATGAGTCCTGTACATCCTCAGGAACCACAAGTCCTTCCTGGATAGCCTCTGCCACATCTTCTTCAAGCCACTTTCCAAATGACGGAATTTCTTCCATGCCTAGTGGATATGGTGGCCCTCTACGACCACCTCTGTGTGGGTGTTGTTGACGAAATTCACTTCGAGCATTGATCCTCTGCTGGCATATCACCTCGTACCTCCTACAATACAATCCATTATCATTAGTATGCTTGTTCTGAATGTCATTGATAAAATTCAGAAAAATTTAGTAGTCCTCTGTTGGTCAGCAGTTGCAAAGGCTTCAATTCCTATTAAAAAATGAAAACATTTTTAAATATGACAAATATGTAGATGAACTACAGCATTCACCCCTTCCATTAATTCCACAATTAGCAGTGTTTGTTATAGGTAAATTGTTGTCTACAGTCTCCAATATCATCATTCTGAGGTCTTGTCTATGAACTTCCACTCATACACTATCATACATGTCCGCATTGCTTGACATAAAGTATCTTTCCAGTCTACTTTTTGTGCCCTTCTTCAGAGGAACATGTCATTCCATAATAACATGGAATAACCTGGTTATCAACATGTACCACATGAACATGTTATTCCAGGTTATTACTCATAATAAGGTAGTTGGTTCATAAATCGACCATCTAAGCACTGGAACTGAATTTTGGGCAGGTGAAACTGCTCAAAATATTTCTGAATAAATTTTCTTTGAAAGAGAAGAAGAATTTGCATCTAACCCAAGTTGTTTCATATATTTTGGAACATTTTTGAATTAGTTAAGAATTTTCAAACGAGATGTGTTGTAGGTCCCTATTTGTGATCCTAGGTCCTTCATAAAGTGTTCACTGCAACTTCTAAATAGAAATGGGAAAAGAAAGGAAACTGATTGGCTCTTGCAATACTGAATAGTATTTTTCTTGATTCTTTAATGACAATGAAGGTCAATTCAAGAACCACCTACAGCCCATTCCAATACCATTTATAGGGGCGGTTCTAAATGCCCAAACGGAGTTGAAGCCTCCTACCTTACCTGGTTATTATCAGAGACTGTCACTTTCATTGCTGTAAGCTAAGGAGAAAAAATATTCTCTCCTTGGTTCTTCCAGAAATACAGACAATACAGTGCGTGAACAAGACAGAAGCTCACTAAAGTAACCTCGCATATAAACATTGAAACTTCATGAAGAAATTTCTTATTCAAGTACCTTCCTATCAACTTAAACTCTACAATGAAAAGAAACATCAATCAACAAAAGTTGTTTCTATTCTCAGGACCTCTCATGAGTAATTTCCCAAATTCATAACAAATAATTACTACAACTTTCAAATCATACAAGTTTTCTTTCTCATAAAGCAATGCATTGAGGACATAGCAATCTGTGTGGTCTTTTTAAAACATAATGACCTACAGTATTAGTACAATGAGGATTCCCTATCTCAGTTTCCATCGATGTATGTTAAGGTGGTACATGTCTCACATGCTATCTTAAAAATATACTGATGAATGTCTTATTTAGCTGCCAAATTATTAATTTTAAACCACTCCCATTGTCAATGGTACACTAATAATGGTATATAGTGTTGACAACACTAATTACGAAGTACAACACTAAATGTCAACAATTTTATTAGTGTTACTAACACTAAATGTCAACATACTAGGCACTATTTGACAACTTTTTGAATTTTTTTGGGATATAAATTTTTAACAAGACTTCTTTTAGTGTTAAAGATAATTTCATATTAGAAATGAGCTCACAAGAGGTAGAAAGGAAAACTATAAATGGGTCTAGTAAAAATTAGGTAACACTATTAGTAACATAACAGTAAATACCATTATTAGTGTAGTGTTCTTGCATTGGGGAAGCACATTCTAGACTGAGTGCATTTTGGAAAGCCCATTCAAAATGAAAAAATATTCCAGTATTTAAAAGTTATTAAGTTAGCTCCACTAATGTTATAATCATGCCGGCCAATCCAGAGTTGCATCCTCTCCAAAACAATATTCCATACAACTGACAATGAATTCATATTATCCAACTTAATGCTTTGTTTGAATATAGAATTTTCTCATGGAAGTCCTTTCCTGTTGAAATGAACTAGCATGAAGTTAACTTACTTCTTCTTGGCTTCACTAGCAAATGAAAACAAATAATCAATTAACATATGTGGCTAAAAAAATGAACTAGCTCTAAAAGCAAATTCAATGCATGAATGGTACATTTCATTATCTTCAATGTACCTAGGGTGTACATTTCAAGAAGGAGTCTCTTTTACAAACCACTGCCTTCCAACTTCAATAATTTGTAAATACTTCCACAAAGGTTCATTAAATATGAAACTACTTGGATTAGATGCTAATTCCATTAACCTTGCTACCAATATTTACTTAAAAATTTGTCAAGGACTTTAGCTTCCCTCAACATGCAATCACCTCTTAAAGGGTCACTTTTACAGCCTCCTACCTTGTGCTAAAAAATATTAACAAAGTAGTTTGAATGTTCTTAGACTACATTATTTTGGTTTTATAGGACAATTAAGGTTCATTAGCTACTGGAATTGGACTACCCCTGTGAAGACTCCCATGTTGTCATTTCCTCTAAGTCTGTGCATTCATTTTATTACGTAACATACTTCTTCTATTTCTATAACTTTAAATTAATGTACAACAAAATAACATGCATTCAACATACGATGCAAAACATTTGCAGTTCACACTCTTCATACTTACAATGCAATCAGACAATGCAAAATACTTGCATAATGATGGTCACTTTGCTATAATGAAAATAACCATCATTATGCAAGCAACCATTTCACAACTCAAATGACATTTTCTTTAGATTTCGAAAAAACTCACCGCCTATAGGGTTCAATGTGTGAAGCATTGTCTAACACAAATTCGTGCATGGCATTCCTTTGTGTTTCTGATAGCACCTTCAACTTTCCTTTGCCCTCCAAAATCTCATCCACCATTGTTGGGTCCTCTTTGTCGTCCCAAACTCTACGTGAAGTAACATTGTACTCAGCCATATATTCGGTGATGAATCCTAAAGCCTCTTCTGTTTGATAACCTTGTGCAATGCTGCCTTCTGGTTTTGCCAAATTCCTCACATACCCTTTTAAAGTTTTGAAGTACCGTTCATATGGGTACATCCATCTAGTATGAACGGGACCGCACAAGAAAAGCTCTTCCACCAAATGATTTGGCATATGTGACATAATGTCAAAAAACGAAGGGGGCATCTCTTTTTCCAGCATACACATACTCTCTGCTGAATCTGCAATTAGTTGATCCTTCTCATCCCGATTGACTACCTTTGCACACAACTTCTGGAATACTCTACTTAATCGTATGATTGCCCTGACCAAAGCCTTGTTCGAGACCTTCCTATAACATAACGGTAAAATTTGCTGCAACAACACATGAAAATCATGTGACTTTAAACCACTCAATTTTCCTTTGCTGATTTTGGTATGTAGAGCTGACACATAATTAGTGGGAGTCCTTAGTGACTTCAGGACTCGTAAAACTCTTGCCTTATCAGATGCTGACAATACATATGATGCTTGTGGCATGTGCAATTGATCACCATTGGGGCCATGAGGTTGTAAATGGAGGTGAGGTCGTATCCCACGTGCCTGCATGTCGGTTCTAATATTTGGAGTATCTTTATCACCAAAAGTTGTCTTCAGTAGGTTTTCTGATAAATTTTTTTCACAGTGCATGACGTCTAAAACATGACGTACTAGATGATCCTGGCATCCAAAAAAATTACACAATTAACAGAAATTACAAATGGAACAAATGGTGAAGCTTAGATGAAGTCCCCAACTACACACAACATTATTCCAGTTCTTCTTTCATGTCCACATTCCTAATGCCACTCATCACAAAGAAACTGCATGCATTGAATTTAAGAGAGCACTATTAAAGTACATGTCATAATTTGTCTATCCATTGGATTATGTAATACATATGAGCAACATACATTTTAAAGCAGTCTAAATCATATATTAGCACTTTGTACATCGCTCTATATGGTAGGCAAGATTCTCAGAACATCACTTTCTAAGCATTCACATGTACCTAAATATACATCATTACAGAAACTTAAGTAAAAGAAATTCACAGGAACAACTCAGAAATTATTTCTTTGATAGCTACATTACAGGTAGACAAATCAACCAACATCTATATCATGTCTTCTCTACAATAACACATTCTTCAGGAACCCATTAATTCTACATTTTTTTTCCTTTAGAATGCTTCCATCTCTTGTTTTTGTACTAACCTCCCTTTCCCTAATGCCTAAATATGTTTACATACATTAAACTTCTAACAACTCAAAGACTACATTGGAATGACCTGCAATCCTATTAATAAAATGGATTTTACTAATGCACTTTGAAAAAAACAGTGTCATATAAAACCCTTCTTCCATACACCCTTTCCTTTGACAATATACATTGGTTTGAATTAAAAGACATAGGAGACTCACACAGAACTACTTTTTCTACCAGAAATTCAACTATACAGTGCACTTTCTGCAAATGGTGAATTCGATTGCACAAAATGATACTACAGTTACAAATTAGAATTCAAATATGATATTAGGAACTTAACAATGTTGACAAATTATATTCTGCATTGTTACGAACATAAAATATTTTCACAATCAAAAAATTCCAATGTAGGGCAATCACGTACCTTCCAATAAGGAAAAAGGAAAAAGATGCTACAACGCTTTACCCCATGCACCTTAACTGGGTCATTGTTTGAATTTTCCACTCCAAATTCAGCTAGGAAATTTGATCTTTCAGTACCCCAACGAAAGACTTCTTCTCCTGTTGGTCTAATGGGAGGTAATTGCCACTCTTGTTGGTTATTGAATGACACACGTGCCCTTCGAAACCTGTGATTTTCATGCAAATATCGTCTCCCTCCAAGATAGATCATTTTATTCAAAAGAACTGCATACTCACTGCAAGTCTCAGGACCACATAATGGACAACCTTTGTAGCCATGGACTTGTTGTCCTGATAGAAGTCCATAAGCAGGAAAGTCATTGACGGTCCATAGTAACATAGCTCTCAAATTGAATTTTCTTTCTCCCTCTGGCTTTGACATATTGATTGCTGGAATTCCTTCCCACAACTTCAACAAATCTTGGACTAAAGGGCGTAGGAAAACATCTATGTTCTCAGCTGTAGGTGCTTTGGGTCCAGGAATTAGTATAGCTAGAGATATAAAAAACTTCTTTGTCAACAACCACGGTGGCAAGTTGTAAATTGTGATTAGTAAAACCCATGTTGAGTGCTTCATTGCATTGTTTTTATAAGGAACAATGCCATCACCTACTAATCCAAGTCGTAGATTAGTTAAAACTTCAACAAAGTCAGGATATGCTTGATCAAAAGCCTTCCATTGGTCACTGTCAACTACAGAAAACATTTTCTGGTTGCGAGATTTGTTAGCACTGTGCCAAATCATGTGTTTAGCTATTTCTGGGCACCGAAACATCCTCAATAAATGTTTAATGACATCAAAGTAACGAACTATTCGTTGAGGAACGCTATTTGAACCTGGGATATATCGTGGTTGATTGCACGTTGGACAACTTGATAGGTTCTCGTTCTCTCCTTCATACAATATATGGCCGTCAGGGCAGCAATGCACTTGTCTATGTTTTAAGCCCCACTTCATCAAAATGCTCTTCACTTCATAGAACGTTCTTGGAAAGCAGTTTGATGTGGGCAATAAATCTCCTGCTATCCAAATAAGCAACGCATCGACAAATGTATTCGGTACAGAATACAAAGTACACAAGGAAAAAATAATGATGGCACATTGTAGGCGGTTCAGTGGACTACCATCAAACAATTTTTCACTTGATTCACGTAATAAATTCTCCATATCCACCTCATTTCTTTCGTTGTCTTCATCCAGATTGTCTCCATTTCCCGGTGCTTGCATATCTTCATTCATAATGTCGCTGTGAATGTCGTCAACGCGAGTGAATGCATCTCGAGCCATGCTCTCAACGTCCATAGTAGTCCTCTCTGGCCATGTGAATGCAGCCTCACCTTGCTCATTTTCAGTGCGACGATACAACTCCTCTTCTCTATTTGGATGACGAGTAGGACCCCTGACATTTCTACCATCCACTGTCTGTAGATAGGCAACAATTACTAAATTTGTGCACTACAAAGCTGTACATGTAGAAGAAGAAAAAATAAATTGACCTTCATGTGCTTTATTATTTTTTTGAAGAACAATGCATGACAACCTACTTTTACTTTGAAGCCCTATATGACTCACTTGTCACATGCTACATCCCTGTATGGTGACAACTAGAATAATTAGAAACTTTATTAGTTTCTTGGATAGAAGAATATTAGAAACAAATGTACATATATAGAACCACTCCCTGAAGTAATTTAGTTCTTTTCACTTACCATGATTGGATATATGAGGTATGGATCTCGTCCATTCTGGACATGGTGCCTTGCAACAGTCTCGACTTTCTTCACACGACTTCCTCTGCATTCATTGCATGCACAAGGATATTTATCCAATCCCAAACGATTGGCTATAGAACGTTCTATGTGATAAGCTGCACATAACCTTCGACGCATCCTGTAGAACAAAGGCACTTCTATGAGTTTCTTGCACATATCGTTTAAAATATTAACAGAAGATCATACATGATTGCTATAATTATTAATGTATTTCTTTTAGTCAACAGAGTACATGTGCTCCATTTTTAGTAATGTGAACACACATTCAAATCATCTAATCCATTGAAAAGTATCATGCAGTTCCATTATCTAACATTTCTCCAACTCAAGTACAAAGAAATAATCATGTTTACACAGCTATGCACTTCAAAATCCACTGCAACAACATGCAAACTACTTTCAAATAAGAAAAGTAACTGTAAGCCATATCTAATTTCTCATACATCTGCAAAGAGGATGCTATTCACTATGACAATTCCATAAAGGCATCACAAACTCCTAAAAAATTATATTTAATTTTTCTTATTACAAGAAATGTTCACAAAAAGAAACCCCACCTACAAAATCTCTGCCACTAGGCCTACTGAAATTTTATACCTCGCTCATTTTTGAGATCATTGTTTACTTGTTGTACTGCAATATTTTACTTAGCTATCCAATAGAAGTACATCAATTGCCATAAGGAACAACAATTGCCGTGGTTCATCACATGTTTCGTTAAGTTTTTGGAAAACAAAAAGACAATTTCAAGCACACTCTTTCCTGTAATGCATCTTATTTTTAATTGTAAAGTGACTTCCTTGCTATTTAGGCTCATGTAACTTGAACATCTAAACACATATTATAAATCACTGGAAATTCATAGAAGGATTTCTTCATACTGTGTACATTGAATGATAATATATAGCTCTATAACTACCTACTATTCTCCAATCTTTTTGTTCCAGACTAAGCATTTGGAGTCCCTCATATTAGAACAGTGCTAAAGTCTCAGCCAAAGCTATTTAACTAAGGTGGAAGCACCCAAAAATGTCAATTCAAGGAATTCAGCATACTTGGATGCACCATTTGAAGACATTAATCTTCCTGTGCTGTTAGTTAGAGAAAATCATGAATTTAAAAATAAATAAAAAAGTTTTTTTAACTTGCTGTGTATTTTCTATGAATTTTCAAATTTGCATTTCCCTAAACAACTGGATCTGTTCTTAAGGTGGACCCGAATCTGATTTCTAACAAATTCAGCACTTCCCTTAGTTACCTAATCACTGTGAAGAGAGGAGACAATTTCATGACACATGTCAAGGACCATTTAATAAAAGTCTAGTGACGATTTATTGTGCATCTAGGAACAAAGATTAGATACACATGCGATATTGGGTGTTTCCACCTTATCAAAGTGAATTATTTTGTGTGGAAATAGTGATCAATTATAGAAACACGTACCTCACTCAATGTATGCACTTTATGTGAAGAGAAATCTAATCTCTCCCTCTTGTCCTTCAATAAAATCTGTGATAGTAACACAGTTCATGAAGTTGTGACTATGCAGTTAATTAAAACAAATTCTATGCCAAGACAACAAATGGATGTGAGATTATGTCATTCATATGTGCTTCATACATGAAGTCCAAAAATAAGCTATGAACAATTATTATGTTCATTCCAGGACCTATTAGATTTAGAAATTTGACTCACTTCAATGTGTATAGGAAAATATTTCTAATACTTGTAATCAACCCTTTTTGGGGGGCAAAATGGAGCCAGAAAGCACCATTTTACAGTGAAATTTTTTTTACGGCAGAAAAAAATATTCTTTTTTTGCTAGAAAAGTTTCAATCCAATTTAAAATACAGATGAAATTGTCAAATTTGGATGAAAAAGTGTATGAATTTGATTGAAAAGTATTTTATGGTACAAAAGATGAATGTACAAAGAAATAAAATGTTTCAACAAACTGTAAGTGATCGCCATCCTTGCAATTTTTCAAAAAACAGGAAAAAAGGGTTGTTGAAAATCATTATCTACTACAACTTCACAATAACAAATAGCAAAAACATTTTGCTACCACATTTCAGCAAATACAATAAACATCGATACAATTTTAGAGGGTGGACCCACACTCCCACTCAATTTCACTCTTCATTCAAGTCACTTAAATATTAAATAAGGTGGAAGGACCTAAAAACATCAACATTAGCAATTGAGCATAGTTAGAGACACCGTTTCCTAAAAATGAAACTCCTGTAGTATTAGCAAGTGAAAATCATGAATATTAAAAAAAAAACTAAAATTTTCAGATGTGGTATGTAATTTGTATGATTTTTCAAAGTGTTGGCTTGCTAGACCACTAAAACTGTCATATAGGTGGACAAAAACCCAAAAATCTGCAGAAATCAATAGTCATCTTATTACAGTTAATATGCATGTGTACTTCAAATGCGTCAACGAATTATAGATAAGCATTTAAAATACACATTAACTAAAGTCTAGGGACACATTAACTACAAT
Source organism: Rhytidiadelphus loreus (assembly GCA_947034895.1). NCBI lineage: Eukaryota > Viridiplantae > Streptophyta > Bryopsida > Hypnales > Hylocomiaceae > Rhytidiadelphus > Rhytidiadelphus loreus. Next base: position 63,412,172 of record OX344763.1, on the reverse strand, counting down.
CTAGGGACACATTTAGAGGTGCTCCATGATATTGGAATAGGTACAGGAACGCTTCTGGGTGCCTCCACCTTAACATCACAAAACTCAAATTGCATGACATGCAGGATTTCATTCACCAAGACACAGTTCTAATCACTTCAAAGAATCTTAAGTACTTCAAGAATGTGTAACTCAAATTCAAGACAGAGGCACATTGTAAACTTCAATACACCACAAAGAGAACTGGATCCTATTTGTTCTTAAGTTCCACTAATATGTGAGAAAAATAGCATCAATGACACCATGTCATTAGAAAATTTCATTGGGGTAAATTTCTATAATTAAGATCAACTAGTACTGCCAGTAGTTTTTTCAAATATTAGGCAGACTTCCATGTAGTAATCTTTAATGTCCTACCTCAAGAAAACATTCATCAACTTACACTTAAAATTTTTCTTCACCATTGCCTCAAAACAAATATTCAAATTCAGCAGTAGAGTCCATATTCAAATTACTCTTTCCTTCTCTAGTCTATAGTATTGCACAAAAAGTCCATGTATGGAAAGATGTGCATGACTTCTACGTTCCACTAAATACATCTTTTGTAAAATTACATGAACATTCTTGCATACAATTCCAGGTGATAGTGGTGCATGACGTACATGACAATGGAATTTTGACATTATAGAATTCCTAATATGGCATTATGTGATTCTAGAAATATTTAGTTCTTTTGCTCTTTTGCATTATTGCTAAAGAGCAAGAGTTCTCTATAGAACTGTAACAGATTTCTGTGTTTCGCCTTTAAGAAGTAAACAGTTTAAATCTTGGAAAACTTTTTTTAATTGTACAAGAACTCGGTTTACTGAAGTAGGCATTCCAATATTCGACAAGCCTGCAACTCTTCAGGAACATACATTTCACAGACTATGATAGTCACAAAATATGGTTCATATTGAATAGCTTGTACCAAGAGAAAGTAATCGAAGAACTCCAATTTCAGGTTTCCAACCTTAATTTTTCTAGTTCTTTTTTAACCTTACAGTACTTTAGTTAGCTTACTCCTACATTATCCATTTATTATTGCAACAAACAATTTGGAATAACAACTACATCCAATGCCATTAAAGTTACTGTAATCAATGAATCCAATGCAGAATTGGATTTCAAGATGTGACTTACATATACGACTACTTCTGTGGTATTGAAGAGAATATAAAACAGATGAAGCATATTACATCCAAACAATAAAAGAATAAAACATTACCAAATGCTAAGATGTACAAGTCGAGGAATGTAATGACATACCTCTGCAAAACAGTATGCATCCACAGATCCTAACTTCCAGAACTCTTTCTTCATGTACAATACAGCTTCCTGAACAAGAGAAAATGGATGAAAAAATCATCACACTCTCCATCACAGCTTCCAAGTTTTTGAACAAGGTACATTTTCAGCATAGAACTTTTGCATGTCGAAATGTGGTATAAAACAGTATTAATATATGCTCATGCATTCAAAAGGAAAGCGCTATTATAGTGGAGGAAAATTTTTTTCTAAAAAAATAGAGGACTCGACCTTCCTCTCTTGAGAATTCTCTTCTTATAGAAGTGCAGACTCTCTTTTCAGTTCGTTAGCCTTCTCTTGGAGTATGCACGAAAAATAGAGCTTCTTGAACATTGCTTCGTGACTCAAACATTCCTACTGTCACTAAAAAAACGCAATCCTATACTCTCAATGTTGACCTTCATTGGGATTGCAGGACTACAGTGTACACATGTATATTCAGAAAATGAATGCTTTGGAAAATTCCCTACTGTAAACTTAGTCATTCGACATATACGCATTTTCTTTCCTTTTCAGATTTTCTGTACTAGTAATTTCGTTTCAAACAAACTTCCGCACTACGTCCATGTATTCCTAGAACTTCATCAAACATTACTTTCAAGATGTCTACTGTATGTTGTTAGTAGTTGAACCGCCCTACCTTTCACTTGCAATACGAAGCACGTTCAATTAGTTGTTCAAAATTAAAAATAAACAACAGGACTTGGAAATATAGAGGCCTTCTAGAGCATTTGTTCATATACTCACGCAAGAGAGTGTTCAATACACAATGCTTGAACTTGCTGACTTTGCAATACAATTTTGTACAAAGTAGACACTACTCTTCCTTTGCAGAAGACTACGAATAACTCTTTGAAAATTAAGCAATGTGGAATTGGAAGTATATTGTAAGCACTCACATTAGGGCATTAGGCTTTTGCTTCTGTACACTTTCTTCAGTCCGCACCTATCCTACACGTTCTCCATGTTCCATGGAAGTACCTGAAGGAGTTGCAGTGAAGGAATTGCAGGCAAAAGTTAGAAAGTAACATTGGAAATTTGGAACCACAATTGCTTCAATCCCTAAGAAGTAATCAATATCATTAATTTCAAATGTAATCATGTATTCAGTTATGTGTTGAATGGACCTGACAGCCATATTCAATTTTCTATTTTACATGCTATAATTGAAGTAAACAACGAATCAAATCATGGAAGCTCATTCACTACAAGATTAGACTGTTGGACTCTTGAAAATTAATGCTGTTGTATTACTTTGAATGTAGTACAAGTAAAACTTCTTTATTGAAAAAGTTATACTGGAACAGGGTAATTAATGAAATTTCAGAATTCTTCCGCATCATATAAGCTTTCCTACAATGGTTTAATAAAATGACCACATTTGCTACTTACTGTGATACGAAAGTCAGTTTCGCATGTGCATGAACTCATGATTTTTTACAAAAGCGGTAGTTGTCAATGAAGTGCTCTCTATTGTATCGGAGTTCTAAAATGCATATCAAACTCAAATTACGAGAATGTCAAGTACTTATCAGTGCACTACTGAGCTCACATTCTCCATGTAGTTGCTTTCAAAATGGCTACAAAATTAAAGAAAAACAGGATGTCCAATATCACTTTAATCCTCTTATTTGCCAAATGTCAACTTCTTTGTGTAACCACACAAAGAAGTCAAATTCTCATAAAACAAAATTTTTAAGACACAGTAAGCAAAATTGACAAGGAATTGCACCTTCAAAATTCCAATGACCTCAGAGATGGAATGAGGCGTATTGTTGTTTCCGAAGTTGCTTTATATGAGTCACAATTCATGGAATTCCAGTAGAAGCTACTATCTTCAAATGGATGCAATATAAGATCCACGTTACCTAGTTCCACCTGCAAATGTAAGAACAACTTCTGCAAGTGATAACACGAAATTAATACAAGTTCCTCAAGAAATAATTTCAGAGGTTGCATACATTAAATCTCTGTACAGTTCAAGACAATCAACACCTTGTTCCGGAATGGTTGATCATAGTGTAAAACCGGCACTGTGACCTTCCAATTCCACAGTATTCTGAGTTCCGGCAGCTTCAATTCAACAACGAACTAGACAATTCAGTACTCCTGGTAGTGCTAAGGAGGACGGCAGACAGCAACTTCACAGATCGAAAAACAACAACGCAAAAACATTCGTGGGAAAAAAACAATTCCCCATGCTTAGCATTTCGCTACCTGGTACTTTTTGACCTCCTATTTCTGCTGTCAGCTTCTACATTTACTGTTATCAAATATTTGTAGCCTGCAATTCTTTGGGGGCCACTTGTCACCTAAAAAATTTAATATCTTCAGGCAAGTAGACAAAAAACGGAGAGAGCTTTAAAAAGACCCAATCTCTCGATAAGAAAACAATACTATACAGTTCTTCTAGCTTTATAAGAAAGTGCGGAATTCGTCCAAATTTCAATCTTATTGTTTTGATAGACATTGGCTTCGTCAATCCCTTCGCAAATCATACAACAATTTCACTAAGAAGTGAAGCAAGTAATCATCAATTGCTTCAACTAGTGTAAGTTGTCAACATCAATTGAAATGGCTAACGGTAATGCCATCTCACGGAATTATGGCTTCAGTCGGTAATTAATCATTATTGGTGTATGCATTTTGCAATAAAAATTAATGATGGTCTCATTAAGAAGAAGGTCGGCATTGTATACATGCCACAGGCTTCTCACCTGCAAGGCAGAGTCTGTCTTAGCCGCAACGGAATCGTAGAGTAATCTGATTTGCGGCGTACTTGCTATTTCTCTGCTGCAGTGTTGCACGATTCTTTACGAGATGGAAGCACCTTGGACAACTCTCCTTTCCTTTTAGCGTGAAGCAATACGAAGATTTCTTGTCAAGAAATGAGCAGATAGGCATGTTCGTATACCGATTGAAGTGCTGCGACCCGCATTGATCATGGAGAACAAGTGACGTGTAGAAATGGACCTACAACAGGAGAACTCAGTGTAAGTTCCTTTCAGCAGTACGTAGAAAAGGTGGGTCATTGGCCTCGTTGAAATGTAGAAAGACAAAATGTAAAACAGAGGAGGGAGAAATGCAGAAAAATGAGCATGCTTACCTTGTGGACCGGAATTTCCAGAATGACGAGATACTTTCCCACTTCCTTTTGTCGTTTAGGGCCGCCATAGTGTCCAGATAATTTTCACAATTAAAGCCGACTTTCTAATTGGAGATAGGGTTGATGCAACAAACAAAGCAATGTCTGTAGCCTTCAAGTGAAAGCTGCTGCTTCTCCATGAAATTCGTAGTAGTATGACACCAAATGCTGTCCTACTCTAGCCCGTTTTCTATAGATAGAGGAAAACCGGCCTTTTAGCAAATGTGAAGCAGACTGAACTTGGCGGCCAGGGAGAGAACTACGATTTGGAAGTCGAAAATAGAAGGCAAGTACGTGGGTCGCACAATAGGGTTTTGAATAAAAATTTCTTAAAAAAGAGCAATGTCTAATTTTACTGGACATGCCTACCCTGCTGGAACCACTGATTCTAGATCAATGGATGGATGTCTATTTTCTACTAATACGTTTGGTTCAGTTGCTCTCCTCTAAATAGTAGGTGGACATAAAGTCTTCGCTCCGGGGCGACGTAAAGTACCCACCCTGGAGTTCATAGGGGGGTACGCAGCGGGCCCGATCGGCCTGGCCCACACAGGCTTTCGCCCTGGCGGGGCCCCTCCAGGTCTAATGCCCCCCGCTGCATCCGTCCGTCCTGTGCCTTAGCGAGTCTCAGAGCGAGTGTGTCAACCAGAGGAAGTCATCACGTCCCAACACTGTAGGTGAGAGGCACGGTTGGCAATTAAAATTTTAATAATTCAACATCATACTAAAGTAAATACAGACTCAAAAATACAAGAGTCACTTGCTTGGATGTGTGAGAAGTTGAGGAAGACAAGATATTTATACAAATTGGATGGTACAAGGTAAAGTAATCCATGTGGGATATATTAAGGGTTAGGAGTAGTAGGAGCTCAATCTTCAAATTATCCCATATCCTTTGAAGGCTCATAAGGAACAATGAATGTCATTATAAAAACTACCTCTCCGACCTCCACTCTCACTAAGCATTACGGTAGAATTTCCATATAACTTCAAACCAAATTGCAAATCATAATGTTTACAAATACTATTAATTGTAGTATGGAGATTGTATAGATTGATACATACTAAAAAATGTATAGGAAAATAATAGTAAGTAGAAAAAAGTAGAGAATGTTTACAAATACTAAATTGTTAAAAATTTATTTATGAAATTGAAAAGTGCCAATCTCAATGGTTGTAATGTTGCAATAAAGAATATACACCTAATGTTTATATTTTTTATAAAAGTGATTTTGAAAGATTTTTTTTTTCTTCGAGTTGCCCACCAAACACTAAAAATTACATGTCATGCAAGAAATCTGAACCATATAGTCAAAAGTTATGAAAATGTTGGGCCTTCAATTTATTCCTCAAGCACATGTTGGTGGGTGTAGGTTGCACCTAGAAAGAAAGTAGTGAGATCATTGGACGCTCTTGCAATTTTATACATTTTCTTGAAAGATTTAGCTATTCATTTTTAGAAAAAATAGAGTTGGGCCTTCTCGTTTCATTTTGGGACCATTTTGAATTAGAGAAGGCAATTATTTTAGGAGATTTGGGCACTTGTGACTAATGTGTCTAATGTCCCTAGGAGGCATTAGACACATTAGTCACAGTTTACCAAATGGGCCATAACTTTTGATTGGGCCATTGGAATTGTGCAAAATTTGGTGCACATGTTGGTGGATGTAGGTTGCACCTAGATGCAAAGTTGTGGGATCATTGGACGCTCTTGATATTTTTTACATTTTTTTCACTGATTTAGCTATTCATTTTAAGAAAAAATAGAGTTGGGCCTTCTGGTTTCAATTTTTTTGCACAATGTGCTTCTTTGAGACTTTGTGCAAGGGTATGGAAGTTTTGGGACCCTTTAGAATTAGAGAAGGCAATTATTTTAGGAGATTTGGGCACGTTGTGACTAATGTGTCTAATGCCCCTAGAAGGCATTAGACACATTAGTCACAGTTCACCAAATGGGCCATAACTTTTGATTGGGCAGTTGAAATTGTGCAAAATTTGGTGCACATGTTGGTGGGTGTAGGTTGCATTTGTTATGGCCAATTGGGTAAACTGTGACTAATGTGTCTAATGCCTCCTAGGAGAATTAGACACATTAGTGTCAAGTGCCCAAATCTCCTAAAATAATTGCCTTCTCTAATTCAAAATGGTCCCAAAATGAAACGAGAAGGTCCGATTCTACTTTTTCTAAAAATGCCTAGCTAAATTATTGAAAAAAATTTAAAATTTTTCAAGATCATGCAATGATCCCACAACTTTGCATCTAGGTGCCACCTACACCCACCAGCATGTGCACCAACTTTTGCACAATTTCAACAGCCCAATCAAAAGTTATGGCCCATTTGGTTAACTGTGACTAATGTGTCTAATGCCTCCTAGGGGCATTAGACACATTAGTCACAAGTCATCAAATCTCCTAAAATAACTGCCTTTTCTAATTCAAAATGGTCTCAAAACTTCCATACCCTTGCACAAAGTTCCAAAGAAGCACATTGTGCAAAAAAATTGAAACCAGAAGGCCCAATTCTATTTTTTTCTAAAAATGAATAGCTAAATCTTTCAAGAACATGTAAAAAATTCCAAGAGGGTCCAATGATCCCACAACTTTGCATCTAGGTGCAACCTACACCGACCAACATGTGCACCAAATTTTGCACAATTTCAACGGCCCAATCGAAAGTTATGGCCCATTTGGTGAACTGTGACTAATGTGTCTAATGCCTCCTAAGGGCATTAGACAGATTAGTCACAAAGTGCCCAAATCTCCTAAAATAATTGCCTTCTCTAATTCAAAATGGTCTCAAAACTTCCATACCCTTGCACAAAGTCTCAAAGAAGCACATTGTGCAAAAAAATTGAAACCAGAAGGCCCAACTCTATTTTTTCTTAAAATGAATAGCTAAATCAGTGAAAAAAATGTAAAAAATATCAAGAGCGTCCAATGATCCCACAACTTTGCATCTAGGTGCAACCTACATCCACCAACATGTGCACCAAATTTTGCACAATTCCAACGGCCCAATCAAAAGTTATGGCCCATTTAGTAAACTGTGACTAATGTGTCTAATGCCTCCTAGGGACATTAGACACATTAGTCACAAGTGCCCAAATCTCCTAAAATAATTGCCTTCTCTAATTCAAAATGGTCCCAAAATGAAACGAGAAGGCCCAACTCTATTTTTTCTAAAAATGAATAGCTAAATCTTTCAAGAAAATGTATAAAATTGCAAGAGCGTCCAATGATCTCACTACTTTCTTTCTAGGTGCAACCTACACCCACCAACATGTGCTTGAGGAATAAATTGAAGGCCCAACATTTTCATAACTTTTGACTACATGGTTCAGATTTCTTGCATGACATGTAATTTTTAGTGTTTGGTGGGCAACTCGAAGAAAAAAAAAATCTTTCAAAATCACTTTTATAAAAAATATAAACATTAGGTGTATATTCTTTATTGCAACATTACAACCATTGAGATTGGCACTTTTCAATTTCATAAATAAATTTTTAACAATTTAGTATTTGTAAACATTCTCTACTTTTTTCTACTTACTATTATTTTCCTATACATTTTTTAGTATGTATCAATCTATACAATCTCCATACTACAATTAATAGTATTTGTAAACATTATGATTTGCAATTTGGTTTGAAGTTATATGGAAATTCTACCGTAATGCTTAGTGAGAGTGGAGGTCGGAGAGGTAGTTTTTATAATGACATTCATTGTTCCTTATGAGCCTTCAAAGGATATGGGATAATTTGAAGATTGAGCTCCTACTACTCCTAACCCTTAATATATCCCACATGGATTACTTTACCTTGTACCATCCAATTTGTATAAATATCTTGTCTTCCTCAACTTCTCACACATCCAAGCAAGTGACTCTTGTATTTTTGAGTCTGTATTTACTTTAGTATGATGTTGAATTATTAAAATTTTAATTGCCAACCGTGCCTCTCACCTACAGTGTTGGGACGTGATGACTTCCTCTGGTTGACACACTCGCTCTGAGACTCGCTAAGGCACAGGACGGACGGATGCAGCGGGGGGCATTAGACCTGGAGGGGCCCCGCCAGGGCGAAAGCCTGTGTGGGCCAGGCCGATCGGGCCCGCTGCGTACCCCCCTATGAACTCCAGGGTGGGTACTTTACGTCGCCGTTTCCTCCGCCGCTTTAGTGCTCTGGAAGCATTTGGTTGTATTGATTTCGTTCCATCGTGGAGGACTGTCAATGCTGCACATGGCATTGTTTGCGTTGATTTTTCCCCATCAGAATTGCGCTACAGTTTTCGTGGACTATTTCTGGAATTACTTCTCTTCACTTGCGAATGTCTTCGTTAGTTTTCTATATTTAAGTAGAAACAATGAGTTCTTTGTTTTAACTTATCCACTTACTACTTCACCGCTTGTAAAAATGTAGGAATGCACAATTGAATATGAATGCAGCGTAAGATGCAGAGATCTATTCGAAGTGTGCGAGAGTGAGGCCCAAGTCACCCATGCCTGTCAGCTAATGTTAAGGGGAGGTGAATGAATTTTTTAGGGACTGCATAGAAGAAATGAGGCACATCGTGGAGCGATGGAAACCATTTAGGGAATTTTCAAGGAAGTCTGAGTAAGGAAGATGAGTAGCTAATGTCGTCCACTGAAGAAACAACATCAGATAGTGACTCTAATTTCAGTACAAGCGATGCCGAGAGGGAGACACAGAGCAGTAGTAGTGCAAGTTCTTTACAACTAGAAGAGCCAGAGGAGTATGTATTGGAAGCTGCTTCTAGAGATTTCACTTCTCAGTCGGTTCAGGACTCGAGATCGGCATTGTTAAAGACACGGACGACCACAACAACAAGATTCCCAGTACACCGCTGGACTGAAGTAGTACAAGTAAGTAACAAATTCACCATATAGCCCTTTTCAGCAAAAAAATATTAATGAAAATTTTAAAAGACAATGCTTCTTCATGGACTAAATGTTTGCAGTACATATGTGCATGTGCTTGTCAACAGAACTGCTTAGTTTGTTGTTGCTCAGAGAACCTGCACCACATTTGTTGAAAATTCCTCTCTCAATGTGATCCTAGAGATGAGATATAATTAAGGACATAATTTATAAAATTCACCTTAACTATTACTGTCATCCTGATGCATAGCGAAAGGTTGATGTACAATTTGTAGGGCAATGATTTCTTGTACTTTCGAAGACATAGCAAAGGCATACAATTCCAAAGTATGTAGAACGTATTGCTATGGAAGTCAACAAGCAATATCCACTGTGCTGAAATGCAGAGTCTTGCACTACTTGTATATTATGTTCCTGTGCAGTCAGTGCAGAGTCACTATCTTCAATCCTTTAATTTTATTTGACAAAATTTTGTAGCAACTGCCTTCATTTTGTCAACTTGTTCTCATATTTATAGGATATTTGTTAGACGCAAACTTAGAGGTCATATGTTTACTTTACAACAGTGAAATTAAGCACGTAGCACTATAGCAACATTACAAGGATACGACGGGAAATGACTGTAATGAAATTCTGCACATCTAATGTACTTGTAGTAATTCTAGAGAAATATGGCACGTTGTAAGTGTGTCATCGCTTTGTATGAAGGTTTGATGGTAGTCCTCTTCTGTGACAGTCTAAAAACGTACGAATGGCGACATCTCTTCATGATGGAGGACCTCGTGAACCAGGGTTGGGAACGAAGAAAACTGCCAAACAGAACCCTATCCAGACGAGATCTACTAGAAAAGTCAGTGATGCTCGACAACAAAATGAAGAAAGAATGGAGGGAGAAATGCCTACTCCTATTGTTCGATAGAGCAAGGCCAAACCCAAAGTTGCTGGTCTTTCCAAACGTAGAAAAAAAGGGACTTCTATGTCTCCCGTTGTCATGGACGTTGTATTTGGCAAATTACATAATGTTGTGCCAGATGTGGAAGAACTTCGACGCAAGAGGGAAGAGGATGTTGTAAGATGTGGTAGAGTACCGAGAGCTATAGGACAACCATCTAACCAGGATGGTCAACGCAATTGGAATGAAGATGTATCAGATGACAAAACATTGAAGAAGTCAATAATGGTGGAGACTTCTTCTCATCCGCCACAAAGTAATGAAAATATGTCACCGGTTTTGCTTTTAACAGGTGAGGATAGTATACTTGAACATCTCACTTCTAATAATCAATGTTGCAAATGTATTGTATCCATAGAGGGAGAAAAAGGATATAGCATAGTATGTGTGGTGCACGACATTTGCATGTGTTTCAATTTTACAGTCAATTTCAGAATTTTGTTCTAGGTTGTTTCTTAGTTTCTTCACAGAAGCCTCTGCCAATTGTTTCTGGGGAGATGGATATATATTGTTGTGTCTATGATGTACTTAATTTAATTTAAGTCTTCTTTATCAATTGATTATGACAGCCTTTGTAGTTCCATGTTGGCTGCACTCGGATGTTGTACAAATTAGTCTACCATGTGGTCTCATCAAATTCAAAAGCAACACATTAGACAGAAAAACTACTTTAATTCAATTTCGATCATGATATTTGTGCTTTGCATTTTATATAGACATGCAGTAAGATGGTTGCCAATTGGAAAAGTTTATGCATGGAAAGTTGTTTGAAAGAGCCATTGCAAGCGGTTCCTGAAGTGGTTCATTACATTTGTCTTCCTAAGTCAGGTTTATAACCATTTATGTTCAAATGTTGTGTCTATAGAGGTCAGGTGTTCCACAGGAGAATTATGTTGAGGGCCTTATGAAAGTGTTACTGAATGGAACAATCATATTGCAGAGTGGCTTCGGTTTGTTTGTAACCTCCAAAAATTAATGTTTGTCGGTCTTAAATTCTAACCAATGTGTAAACAAAATGGAAGAAATTGTATGTCTTGGCTAAATATGATGAATGTTGACTAATAATTATGTGACATGTGCCAGATGTTGCTAAGGAAAGAAGCAAGGGCAAAATTCAAGGTACGGGTGGAAGCAATGAAGAACAGGAACCAACCATGTTCGACGTATTGCCTGCAGAAACCACTGAAATTTCAAGGCAACGCAAAGCCTCCACTCCAAGAGGTTTCCATGAAAAAATTCCTCGGAACGTAGTTGACATTGCCACGCAAAATGAGTTGCAAGTGCAAGCCTTCGATCAAAGTATGCAGCCGTTTCATGATGTGGAACGACATACGCGTACTCCATCACCATTTGTTCACTACCATGGCAATGTAAGAGTAACCATGAAACATGTCGTCATTCTTGTATGTTTTTTTTTTTTCCTACTGTGAATTCTCATCAATGATATCTAGTACATGAAGCACTAACTGCACTTACATTGTTATCAGCTGAAGGTAGTGGGAACCATAAATTTTACTAGCTGCTTGAAAAGAAATATTGTGTTTAAGCTACATTTCTCTTAGTTGACAACTGGAAATATATTGGGGCCTAGCTTTTATAGAGATTTGGCGATGTTCATATTGAAAACCAAAAAAATAGAAATGTCTTTCCTCTAATATTGTGGACAATGACGTTTTTTGTAGAGTACCTAACAAAATCTAATACTATAACTCCTGGTTCTGCACTTCTAATTCAATACTTCTTGTATGTTCAAAAGGTAGGATTCTTGTAATTTTGTAGTATGTGAAATATAGTTTATATTATGCGGTGAGTGGGAAGAAATGCTGGTCATGAACAATTACTTCTACATTTTGAATGAATTGGCGGAGGACTGTTGTGAACAGTATTTTCCAAATAAAACGTGACTATTCAATGAGACTGTACATGTATTACATTCTAGTGCATTCATGCCTGTACTTCAATTAGTTCTCATACACATATGCATGGAATGATTGAACAGTAATTGAAGATGCATTTCAAAAAGAAGAAAATTAAAATGAACATGGAGTCTTACTTTTATTTTCAAGTGAATATGCAGAACTATCAAGTGAGAGAAAACTGTCGAGATGTTTCTCCTAGACATCGACGTCCAGTGGATCATAAACGGTCGAAGAGCTCCATGTCTCTGAGCCCTTTGCATCATCGAAGCACAAGAAGGCGAAGAAGTGTATCGAAGAGCCCAGAACGAAGTTCTTCTTGGAGTTCTAGATATCACCGAGAAGGACATGGGCGTGTTGGGCAGAGAAACTACGAAGAAGATGGTCGAAGAAGTTCAAGATATGACCGTCATCGTCAGGGTATATACATGCACCCACTCTGTTGAGTATAAACAATGGCAGTAATAACTATGATTTTTTGGCTTCAATGATGTAAATTATGGAAAAAGGAACCCACGATTTTAACTTCATCTACGAATCGTAAATTGCATATAACTAATTCTATATTCTAAGAATAAAGGGAATAAAATTTTAGAAAGGTTTAAGAAAAGTGGGAGTACTATGAAGCACATAAGTGCAAGACCATCATTTCTTGATTTGTAATTCAAGAGTGGCAGTGTTTGTTTGTAGTAGTCCTAGAATGAAAGACATGATGAAAGATTTGCAATCATGTACACGATTGTTTTCCTGGTACATAGCGGTACTGTTCTTTGTTGCTGGAGAGACTGTAACTGACCTTCACATGTTTTTGAGGGCAGATTTTCGACATCGTACAAGGAAGCGAGTGAATCATCGCAAGAGACATACATCATCTACGGATAGCCATTACAATATTTCGAGGTCTGTATCACCCTACGAGAGTCGTCGGCACCGGAGTCGGAGTCGAAGTCCTTTAATATCAAGATCTCTTAGTGCTGGAATCGTGCGACAATCAAATGATTGGCGCTTCACAGATGACCAGGGATTACAGATTGTTAAAAGAGAGCAGGTGGCGTTACCTTCTCCAGCCATGGATAGAAGAACCAGGCGTCATAAACAATCTCTGCGCGAAGCAGAGAAATACCACCGACAGACTGAAGGAAAGAAGCCTTTTTTTTTAACAGTGGATGGGCAAGGGAAACCGTACGGAGATGGGAAAGCTGCATGGACGGCAGAAATCAACAAATTAGCCACATGGCTAGATCCATCATGCACACACATTAGAAAGCAAAACTATGAAGACGTTTGCATATTCAAGGACCGCTTGAATGAAAAGTTTGAGTACTCCAAAGATCTAAGTGAAGACCATTTGAGAGCCTTGATGGGGAAGGCAGTGACCAAGAAGAGGACCGAACTAATAACGCTCATCCAAAGGGACGGAAATAAACCTTTGAATATGGACGCCGAAGTATGGAAATGATTGAAGAAATTGGCCAGCAGTAAGCAGAGAGAGACCCGGACAAAGCATGGGCGCTACGCAAATGCATGTCGGAAAACATTCGGAAGGACGGGGCCATTAGGTGTACATGGAATACGTGAAAAACTTCATGCACAATATGGAAGGTCACCAGACCCTGATGAAGTGGGAGAGGAAATGCAGCGCCTGAAAGGTTTCAGTCAGAAAAAAGAGAGATCAAGTTCTGTTTTGAAGGAGCGGGGAAAAGGATTAGTTGATGAATTTTTGGATGAAGATACTCTTGGTATTTGTTCACAGACGGAGGAATCAAACGATTGTAGCAGTGAAGATGGTCATTACGGCAACAATAAAGCAGTATGTGAAAATGACCTTCCAGTAAGTCTATGAGAGCCTTTTTTGCTGTTCCACCTATTTTTTCCCAGTAGTAGTAATAGAAATATTTTTGTAGAATGCAATGGTTTCATGTCATATTCACTTAATTACCTTGAAAAAATTCTGAGCTAATTGTCATGGACTCCGTGTTTCATGTAGTAACAGACTTTTACATGTGCGCTTGGTATTGAATTAGTAGTCTTTCACTTGTATGAGACGATTGAGTTGCAGTGCTTCAACAATTCTCTGCTGTTGGCTAGTTTTATTTTGTGTAGTTCAAGAAAAACTTTATTCACCGAATAGAATTCGAATTAGAGATAAAAGGAATTCATGGTTATAGAAGCATACTTATGGAAAAGAAGTTCTCATTTCCATATTATTAAACATGAATGACAGTATGACTTCATTTCATGACGTCTTGCAATAGGATCTCATGCTGTTAGGTTTAAAAGTGGCATTTTGAGTTTTTGTATTTGATTTTCTTGAAGTTTTTAAAACTATTTTATAAGTACAAATGTATATGTCGTTCATTAGCAGGGTGTACTGGATTTGGAGAAAGGAAAGGGACAAACTGAAAGCACGATTAGTAGGTGTGTAGATATGGTTTCATTGACATACTTTCAAGGTTGTGTCGCCCTTACAATGAACGTTTGACATTTGAACGTGACAATGTGAAAGTAATTTTTGAAAGCTTGGATCAATATGTGACAACTGTCAGTGCAAGAAGAATCTGTCGAAGTAAAATTAAATGTGTTTGGCCAGTAGAAAATAAATTGGGGAATTTGTTAGTTGTGTAAAACACCTGATGCAATGATTACATTGGTTCTGAAGGACAAGGACAGGGGTCTGGTAGGAGAAGGCGTACGCATTGAATCATCCCGCCCTCAGTTATTGGAGAAGCTCTCAAGAGATGACTATATTTTACGGCTTGAAGCAGAACTAAGAAGCTTAAGAGGTGAGCAGGCGAAGCTGACTTCATCTCGGACTATATTGAGCTCTGACTTCGTGGTGTCTGCACATGCAGACAATGACGACATGTTGATGAAAAGTAGAGTCATAGCAGGGAGACGAAGAAGTTGAAGTGTCAATGATGTTGAATGCAGTTTGTTTTCTACTGAAATTGCATTTATTTCAGTGATACATGGAAATGGTTAGCTTTCATGGGAGGGTGCTTGCGGTCATGTACGTGGGATATGTAGCAGAGACATCAGTATTGTGGAGAACAAGGGATGTGAAATTACGGAGAAGACTTCTGGAAATGAACATCGTTGAAAATTATATAAAACGGTGGAGAATGATGCGGTGTGGGGCTGTTTGGCAGTCATTTATTACAAAAATGATACAGTTCCACACATATTACATATGGAGAGCATCAAATTCAGGAATTCTCTTGCGTTTCGAGAAGCAAGGAGAAAGCTTTTCTAGTGTTCTCTTAGGTCAGTTTCTTAGTTTGTGGTTGAAGACTTCAAAGTACTCTATATAGAAAACTGTGTACTAGGTCTGCAACGAAAAAGAAAGTGCAAGTTTGTAGAGTATGTAGTGCTACTTGAGACATAGATTTACTTCATAGTCTTCAGTATATCAACAATAAAGAAATGTCATGGGATGCAGGATGTCAGCACTTTTTGTGCTTCTTTGTACTGTGGTTTAGGACATTCATGTATAAAAGTGTGAATTGTGAATGACTTCACCGGTTTCACTCATTTGAATGTAAGAAGTTAATGATGAGCATGTCCATTCAGCAGGTGGCCAATACATTTCTATGCAATGTAAATATCAGTGTGGGACCTTATTAACGTCTGAAGGGAATTGGAGGCAGTTGGAGAAGGATCTAGAAGAAGCAACTTTGGTGTTCATTTTGCATAATTGAATAATATGTATTATGTAGCCATATACATGAAGAGTGAAGCATTATGGAGCACTTGCTTTTGTCATCTTTTCTATATGTTGTTGCATCTTGGATGTCTATGTGCTTGCGCTTTATGTTGAATCATAAGTAGCCGGCACATTCGATGCATGAATCATGTTGAATTGGAAGATATTTTGTGCTTGCAGACATGAAGTTGTGGATGTCAAATTGAAATTGAAGTTTATCAGACAGAAGACGGAGGTGAGTTTCTTGTGTATTCAAAGACATTTTCATTGCTTTGGAAATCACTTTTTCTATTGAAATGAAGCTAAGTTTAATAGTACTGAATTGTTACGTCGTCGTGTTAGGTTTCTCTGAAAAATTGACATTCATCAAGAATATCTCCTATGCGAACAATTATTATATTATTTGCATTGGGTGGTCTAGGTACATTCTGGATTGCCGTTAGAAACACACAAAGAAGGCAAGATTTTTGATTCCTTCATTGGCATGCACGTGAATACGAAGGTGCACTTTTTGAACACTTGAATGATGTTGCTCACATGTTGTCTTCATGGATGTCTTAATTGGTACAAACTGTACATTACAGCTCAAGGCTTTATGTTTATAAATTTTTTGAATTGTTTTGGAAGGCAATGCAGATGACCTTCATAAAATGCAAACTAATTTTTTTTTGAAAGTTTCTGAATTCAAAGTGTTGAAATGTTCAGACATATTGTTTTCACATATGAATTGATTAAGTCTACACAGATAGGCTAATAATTGCGTCATGTAAAAGTTCCGCACATGACATCGATTTGCTGTTTTTAATCTCTCTATATTGAAGAATCATTAAGTGCAGTGGTTTAGTTAGTATGAAGATCTTGTTTTCCACATTGTTTGTTGTCGCATCTTGTGTCTACGTATTTTATGGTTCTCAATGTCACCATTGTATATGACGTAGGCAATAATAGATTGCAATTTTCATTTGGTTTGATTGTTATCACAAGTGCAATAGTGTTTTATGCACTTTAATTGATCCAATGTGAGGACAATGTAAATGCATTTCAACATGTATTCTTTGTTTATAATTTCAATCTTTGGAAGGTTGGAATACAAAAACTAGGACTACCTTAGAGTTTTCTTGAACCACAGTGAACCTTGCAACAGTCTCGACCGACATGAATAGAGTCATCGTTAACATGGACATTGTACATTTTAGAAGCGGGCATTTCAAATGAGTCGTGTTAAGATTGACAAGTATATGTATAGTATGTTTGCAATTCCTATGTACATATTTTTTTTTCGCATTTAAATGTGCCCCAAAGGATTTGCTACGTGTGTTAGTTTTGAGAGAATGAAGAGTATCGTCACAGAAGTGAAAAGGAATGGCGGAGAGAGTACTTCCAAACTATGTTAAGTGCTACAGAAAGTGGAGTTCTGTGGAAGTGAAAGACAGCCTCCCCCCACACATTGCAAAGAAAATAATTCTTTGATTTCCAATGATTAAGTTCAATTTTTCAGTAATAAGTTCATTAGATTCCAAAGTTTTCTAATCTTGCAGCTGAAGTATGCATTCATATAATGAGGGTGTAATCATTAAGTGATGTACTTATTAATCTCTAGGATTTTGGAAATCGCATGCAAAAATGATGTTTATCTTCACAAACATATCCTAAGGCGATCGTCGATATTTGAGGAGAGAAGCATAAATAAGAAAAATCTAGCACAAGGAAACATTAATTATAGATGATGCGACATTGGAATGGAGTGAAGGCCTCCAGTGTTATTGTCATTTGTTGTAAGCTTTGGACCTCTGAGAATTGTACAGCAAGTGGTAGGACCAACTCTGTCAATGGATGTCATTAGATAGGACGACCTGAAATATACTTAACAAGAAAATTTTCATTTTGGAAGATAACCTAAGCAAATGTTAATTGCAGTGCTCCTGAACGACATGGAGGTGGGTGCATTTAGTATTAAATTTTCTCGAAATGAGAAATTTCTTTGTAGAATTCTGTAAAACGATTTTCTTGTATGTTTCTGCGATTTTGACTGTTAGTATTGTTTGTTGCTCATATAATGTTGGAAGGCTCCTTGATTTAATGCATCTTGGTTGTACATTGTACAATTGGCTTTATGCATGGAGACAGTCTTCAATGGTAGGCAGGAAATTTCGATTTAGATAGAGCGATGATGTTTCTTTGCAATGCGACAAGTCGGACTTCTGAAATGTGTGCTTTGTGATACTGTGGTTGCTAGTTTGTGAGTGACAACAAGTTCGCAGTGTTGAATTGGGCTAGATTTTTTCGAAATTGGTGTTTAGCACTGTTAGTTTTCTTTACTTCTCACATTGAAATGGTGAGGGATATTTTCCACCATTAGCGGCTTCGAGTTCTTTTGTTGGCTACTTGAGCAATGGTCTGCTAGTACATGTATGCATTGTTTGTTGGGGTTGTACTTGGCAGTCGATCTTAAAGAAATTTTCCTTCATTTTTTTCAGATTAGGGTTTACGTACTGGGTAAGGGTTTGGGTCGAAGGAAGACATCTGTTAGGGTATCCAGTTGGCATAGCACTTCAAGATTGGAAGGAAAGTGGGACTATTTTCTTGAATGCAGTGTTTCATTTGACGCTACTTGAGCGAAGTAGAGTATAGAAATATTTGGGCTGAGACTCTGAGAGTTGCAATGTTCTCTGCTTCAATCATCAACATTTCACGAATTCATCAAGAAATGTGGATTGGTAAGAGGCAATTTACATGCTCAATTTGATTTCTTGATTTTTGTTTTATTAAAAGTCTTAGTGTGATGTCAATCACATAGTGTATGATGTTTTGTTTTGTTTCATGTGGTTATTATACGTAGTTTATATACAAGAAGACAGATTCACTCAAATAGAATAGAGGATGTTTTACAAATCTTTTTTTTCTATGCTATCTGTGCAAATGTTAGTTCAATTGAGTAATAGTAAGGAGCTACACACATTTTTCTTGCGATTAGAAGCAATTGAAGAACTGTGAATGCTATTTAAAGTTCTTGTAGATTAGTCTGTCAACTTGATTTGAATTTTAAGTAGCATTAGGCTTTTCATGAAGATGGCTGCATTCTGAGAGTAGCTGAGTTTACCATTCATGGAAATGTTTGCAATTGTGAAATAATTTATCCCAATCTCAATTGTTCGTGTTGTTGCTAATAGTTTATCATATTCAATGTCCCATTCGATGAAGGTTGGCAGTAGTCTGTAGGGTTTGACGTCAAAATTTAAATGGTGCTCCTCGTTATGAGAACATTTATGTCTTGGTCTATGATGAGATGAAATTGTAGAGATCCGAAGATGGTGAACTTCAGAATTGCATACGAGTGTCCTCTCCTCTCCAAGCACAGTGTAGAAGTGGAGGTGGATCTTGTCATTGATCCTTGCTATTTAGGTAGTAATCATCACTGAAATTTCGCATTAATTTCTATGTTTGTTCTCGAATGTTGGAATTGTTGAACTTCAATTTCATTTGGAACTCTGTCAGCGACATCAAAAGATGCTTCAAAGAATTGCATATTGTTTTGGTCGAACTTCCATCTCATATGGACCATGTGAGTCTGCATATTGTTTTCTATTCGGTAAAAGATTGAGAAGCGTAAGGATTGAGTATTTGTGTCCTTGTTGTTTTGTAGTGATTGTATACAAGAGCAAGGAGCTGGGAGATTACAGGAAAGAAGTCAAACTTGGCACTGAAATGAAGATTGCAATTGTTAAGGTACATTAAAACTTTGCCTTATTGACTGCTTACTCCAAGTACTTCATGAAAATGTTCAAAAATGCCATGAGTGAGTTGTGCTCAGGAGTTGCAAAAGTGCATTTTCAAGAAGACACTAGATGCTTTATGAAAACCAATTTCATTACGACATGGAAGTTAGAAGATCATGTTCTCAATAGTTGAACCATGTGTGCATATATAAAACTATTTTTTTTCAGAGACATATAGAGCAGTGCAGAGAATTGTCAGTATTTTCGCCAAATCTTACGTTTTAACGCCGGATTTTGGTATGAATATGTATTAATTCTAAAACAATATCGATGTGTAGGGTTGTAATAAAATTAGAGAACCCAATTTCTATGTTAAAAGGCATTGAAAATCAACAAGGTCTTGCTCATAGGACTTGCTAATATGTCCAATGAAGTGTATTAATGTATAAGTTGATGTTACTGTCTATATGAGGGTGCTTAGAATTTTAGTATTTTGTATGTTAGGAGGTACTTTATGAAGTGTGAATGACCTCGAGCAACCTGTGGTCTGTGAAATGAATTACCGACTTTATAATGCAAGTTGATAATGAAATTTGTTGTTGCATCCATGTGGAAACTTATTTTGCAATGAAATTTTTGCTCCAACAGCACAAGCATTACATTTATTCTGTGCAGTTACTGGAACCTATGAAGGGGAAAGGCATAGTCACAATCCTTTGATTAGAAGATTAGCTTGCCAAGTCGTAATGCGTGCACTGTGTTTTGAAGGTTTTTAAGTGGTTCCCAAGAATGTATAGCGATTTGGAATAGCTTTAGAGCATACCAGAGTCCTTCAAAAATCAGCAATCGGTTCATCCTGTCATTGAGCATGGACGCAACTATTATGATTTGGAGTTAGAAGTATGAACTTGACGACGACTTCTTGAACATTTTCTGAACTGCACAAGCTAGGTTTTGTTTTTTTGTTTCAAGATTGTCTTGTCATCATATGTAATTATCATACCGACTTTCGAGCCTACTGACATGGAAATCCGAGCATGAAAATCCTACAAAAATTATATTATTTGTGGTACTGAGATAGTACTTTTTATTTCAGAACATATTAGTAGAGGAAGGAGTCTTTCTGTCCTTGTCAATGTAGAGGGAGAAAGCAATTGTCGGCAATTTGCAGTGCTACGGAAATTGTCATTGCAGCAATATGAAATAGTTCAATCCAGAAAGGAATACAGACATGATTTACAAGGCTTCATCTTCTTAATTAGCAATATGCACATTAGTGATGTTTTTAACATCATAGTTGACTATCAAGAAAGATAACTATTTCTTCTGAGTAGGACTATGTCTGTACGTGGGTTGATTATTGTAAGACCTTGGATGTGCTGGTTGAACAACTATCTTCAGAAGTGCATATTCAACAGAGATTTGACTTAGACATTATGAGTTGTAGGTGTCTATGATTTTTAATTGTAAATCACTTTGAGAGTGGACAATGTATTGTCAAATTAGTATGATGTGAGACTATAACTTCATTGTTGACAACTTACCAACAGTTGAAGGTGTGCATCAATGTTTTACAAGAAGCAAGAATCCTTCAGAGCTTATCGATTGTTCTTGTTCCACACTTAAACAAAGATTGCTAAAACCTGGAGGTACAACAACAGATTAAGTAATCCATAATGTCTTTACTATATGAAGGCTCATAGAGTGATGGTTCCAGTAGGGATGGTCCTTCAGGCTGTTGGCCAATTTATGAAATTAGTGAGATCATGAGGACAAAGTCCTGTGTATTGTGACAGTGTTCACTCATAATAGAGGGGGAGCTGTGGTTTCAGGGTTGTGTGGATGGGGAGATTTCATTTGAATAGCTCATTACTGCTCTGACTTCTGTTAAGAATGGTGACAATGACTATGATGCTTTATTTTGTAGGGGATGCAACTTGGGTTATTGCGGAAAGGTGAATTTTGGTGAACTCTTTGGTACATTGACAAAGTTTTGTCATGTACTGTAAACCAACGTCGTCATTTACTGGTATGTGTATTATGAAAGTCTTGTAGCAGATATAGTTCAATGTATGCATGTGAATTGCTTAAGACTTCACATACGCTGGTTTCTGATAGTTGTTATTATGTTTTGCAAATGGAGGAAGAAGACGGATATAGATATGCTGATTTCCATGGGTGACTGTAGGGTCGTGAGGTTAGATGAGTGAAATTGTATGTTTTTTCACAATAATGAAATTCTTTCTTGGTTGGTAGGAAGAAGATTTTGTAGTGCCCGACTGTGTTGAGGACATGCTACAGAAAGTCAGTGATGAAAGGCATTTTTATGATGAGCATGGGCGTTCGAAAATGTAGACCGCACTAGATGTTTTTTGAACAACAACAATGTAGTTTTAGGTGACTAAATTCTGACCAAGTATGATTATTGCGGGAATTGTGGTATTTGCACAAAGGAGTTGTTAGAGGAATGAAGATCATACTTGAAGTAATAATGATACATACTATAAACATGATTGGGAAGTTTGTATCGAGAATTAATTTGTTTTGTAGACCTTAGTAATTATCGTTGGAATATTAAGTCACATAAGATTTGAAACCATTTGTTAGAGAAACTTCTATTGAAATGTCGAAGACTGTCATGGCACATGAGAAATTAAAAGAAAGGGTCGAATGAGAATATTTCCGGAAGTGAATTGAGATGTTTGTGGTGCCTTAGGAGTGCAAGTGTGGATAAGTTTTTTGCTGTGGAGTGGGAGGTTTCGTTTTTTATGCGTCGATGTAGTTGTGGCTTATAGAGAACATGTATGCGTGACACATCATGGTGAAGGTTTTTGTGGACTGAAGCGTATGAAAAACAAGAGTGAAGCTCCATCAGATGCCCAACGAAGTTGTAATCGCTTAGACATTGTATAGAATATGCGAATGATGCAGGATACTTTGCCAGCAAGTGCTCTTCTTGTCAACATTTCACAGTCACCAGATACCTTTACACAAATTCTGTGGTTTGTCAATGGTGAGTTAGTAGATGTGGTTTTAAATGGAAAGGTATACTTTCACGTGGCGGAGGCTTTTTTCATTCTCTCATTTGTGTGGTCTCCATTATAGGTACTATCCTTGAACCTGAATGTTTCCTTATATTTAGAAGATTGCATAGACCTTTAAGAAATTGTTGTGTTTTGTTGTTGTTGTACGAAAAAGGAAACATAGTTTTGCATTAGTTCTTTTGAAAATAATGCGTATGAATGCTCTTGAATGTGGTGAAGTTTCAAGTGGAATTGTTTATGCATAATTCATGTGCCTTACAGGTGGAGACGTATATCTTAGGATAGTATGGAAAAGGTTGTTCCATTGTCAAAGCTACCCAAGAATGGAATTGGGCGTTTGCGCTAGACCGGAGCGGCAATTTTGGAGCGACTTTGGCAGCAGTCAACTGAGTGAGCTCGGGCAGATGTCGATCCTGAAGTTCTGTATATATGTTATAAATTTTTTCTTTTAGTTTGGTCTGTTTTGGGTGATTTCTCGTACTAAGTTTGGAATGATACCAACAATTTTTTATGAGTCAGCAGGTATGATGGTGAATTGGGGTGTTTTGGATTGCAGGGAGTTGACAAGTGAGCATGGCGAGAATTGCACTGAATTAAAAACCATTCTCGGGAAAGGTGGTTTTTGCTACTCTAGGTAGATTACTTGCTGGCAAATGGTAACAGATGGTGAAATGGCTATGGAGAGTATAATCAAGGCTAGGGTTTTGAAATTAGGTTTTAGTTCTTGGTCTTCATTTATTCATGATTACTTGAAATTACTTAACACTTTAGGGGTCAAAATAAATGACTACATTTTGCAATTACTTAAAACCTTTGAAGTTTTTAATTAAAAGCTCTTCGAACCGAGACTGACAGCAATGTACCTAAATGTCCTTTGGAGTAACATCCTTCTTCATTCGTTTCTCAAAGTTTGTTTGGGCATTTCTTTTAGAAATCTTAGTGCTAGATTCATTTCAAGTAACACTTCAAAATCGCACCATGCACATTATTTAGAATTTTTTCTTGTCTTAATTTTTCTTCATTTTGATGCTTGCAGAGAGGAGATCTCTTCCACAGACATTTAAGCTATTCGGCATCATGCGCATCCTAACCACAGATCATCACGGCATTACACATATCACTCGAGAGGTGGGTCAGTGTCAACCTCTAACCGGATTTTATAGGAATTCTAGAAGATCACAAACCCCATCTGAAAAGATCCTCCTGTTGGATTCACATAGTTATTTGTGGTAAGTGAATGGTTAAATCAATATTTAGAGAATGTTCAATTAATCTCAGTACAATGTAAACTTAGTATTTGCCGATGTAATATAAAGCCAATGACAATGACACTAACATGACACTAACATTAGGTAAATACCATTTGTATCGCACATACTGACACAAACTTAAAATTTACAGAACATGTTGACTATAAGAATTTAATGCGTAATAACATTCGGAGCTTTGTCAATCTGATGAGGGTTTTCTGCGATGCCTGGGGTTCAATTTTTAACACTTGAGGTGCAGGTCATTCAAGATTTTGCTGTTGAGAAAACCATATATGTGGAGCTCCGCACGGCTCCCAAGGTAACATTATACTGTGTATCATATATTCATATGCTACCCCTTTTTTCTACTGTGTATCATGTAGCTGATTTAGTGATATTGTGGAGGATGCTAGTTGTAATGTTATAGCCAGGTGTGAAATTTCATCATCATGCTAAAGGTCAGAGACAAAGTTCGAGTGGTATTGTATTGTAACGCTGTTGAATTGTGGTGAAGCTTAACAATCGTGCAGTAGGAATGACAAAGCGGTCGTACATGAAATCAGTGAAGGCTGGCATGGAGCTGGCTGCTCCTTCGTCAACTATCCATGTGCGGCTTATTCCCAACATAGATAGGAAGGAGACAACTGAAGCAGCAATAGATACTGTAAGTACCAAGAGTATTGTTTTGATTTGTTTTTTGGAAATTCTTGCAATAATTCCCATCTGTAGGGTACTCATTTGGAATTTATTTCTTGAGAAAACTGTGAAGGCCGATATTGGTACTCTGGAAGCTTTGTAATAACTCAGTGTAGGTGCGTGTTATAATTTCGGGTAGGTGCATCTTGCTTGTGACTTGCGGAAAGAAGGATGGGACATTGCCGGGATTGATTTATCAGGAGATCTTGCAGTTGGAAGATGGTACGATTTCTAAGTTAGTCATCAAGAGGACTCTTACAGATTCGTTTGTTTTTTAAAAATCGTCTTTTTGTTCGCCCAGTGAACATAATTCATAATCTCTAATCCTGCACCATATGGTCTGTTTTATATGTTCAGGACTACATTTGCACCAGCTCTATGTACAGTTTGCACGGGAGCAGGGCTTCCCATTAGCTCTTCATTGCGGAGAGGTTGCATGTAACATATTGTCCAAACTTTGTGAAATTATCTTTGCGATCAATGAGGCTATTTTTAGTTGTAATTGTTTTCAATTGTTGTGTTTCGGGTGTAGTTGTTGCGATTGAATCGATTCTTCATTGCTGAATGTCGTTGATGATGAACATATAGATACTTTGCTTTGGGTGAAAGCAGTATTAGAAATGAGGGTGACAACAATCACTGTTGTGAAACACAAGCGCGCAATTCAGAGGAGATTCGGAACATGCCTGCCATGCGTCCGGAGCGTCTTGGTCATGTCTGTTGCTTGGACGACTATGAATGGGAGGTGTTGCTAGCTTTTGATATTCCAGTAAGTTCAAAAACTAGTCATGAATTTTTGCTTTTGAACAGAGTTGGTTTATTCAGCAACGGTAGTTAAACCTTAAAAAACGACCAAGGATTCGAGGAAATATAACGAACATATCATGAAAATCTTATTCAAGTTGGTCATTTTATTATATCAGTAGAGTAATTTTTGTGTATTGGTCACGAGATGAATAAATTCTAGACAAAAGAAAGTCCCCACATGGAAAGTCCCTACATGAAGAAGTGTACATGGAATTTGTTGTCATTCTTTGTACAATTAGGATCTATTTCATTTGGGAAGGATTTTGTTGGTTTGAAATGTGCATGTCGTCATGTTGCTGCGGGGAAGACAGTGAATTCAGAGGGTGGGCGAATAATTACAAATTTAGCAGTTTCTCAGTCACTGTAAACAAGGAAAAGGTAATTGACATTCTAAAGACAATCAAAATTAATTTATGAGTCTGGACATGTTTCAGTTCCATGAGACTTTGAAATACAAATTATCAATAAGTAATGGGAAGTGTCCTTCATAGAAAATTCTGACTTCATTGAACATGCCCAAGTCTAAATGTAGTGCAAACTTAATTCTTCTGTATTGTTTATGCAAGTTGTCATTGCTGCCCAGGTGGTGGCCATGCAAAGGAAGTGAGTGGAACGCAAAAATGGAAATTGAAGATGGCAGTTACAACCAAATTGGAGACTATGTTAATAGACATTAGACGTGATTGAATTGGAGTGGGATAAAGTAGGGGGATTATTCAGTGCCTACTGTACATGAAGGAATCGTGCATAGATTTCTCATTATACATCCCTTCTATCCAGTTCTTTTATGAAATGAAATTTTGATGTTTAATTTAATGTTTGTTGATTCAGAACTTCATAGTACATTCATGTTAGCACTACACATGTCACCGAATTAATTAAAACATGAAGTGAAAGCTTCATAAATTGTTGACATTTGCAAACAAAGTGGAACCCTAAGAACCATTTGAACAGTGTACACTTCAACAGAGCAAAAAATCAACAAACAAAGCAATAAATCAACAAACAAGACAACACTCTCTTGTGAAATTATGTCCAAGTCAACTCGACCTTCTGAACAAAAATTATCAACACTTCTGTGTTCAATTTTTGTTGTTGTGGTCAGCAATTTTCTAGTAGTGGAAGATGTATCACGATCGACTCGCCGACATCGTGTTGGGATCGGCGAATATCATACAGTGTGATCCGGAGAAGTTGGTGGAAGTGCTCAAAGCGCTACCTCCGAAGAAGGAGTGGGACGAAATGAGGACGGAAATCTGGAACCTATAGAAGGAACGGGAGGAGCTGACTACCAAGCTCAACTGGATGGAAGGGGAGCTATACCAGTCCCAATAGGTAGTGCAGAAGTCCTACCGGGCGATGCAAACTTTCCAGAAGTGGATTGTAAGCCCAACAGACCTATACTCCAAGGCAGCTTTGTACGATGAGATGGAAAAATCTTCCGCCCTACTCACCAACACCAAGATCGTCCGGGTTATGGTGGAGATGGCCAGACGGATGGAGGCTTCTCTGAAGGAGTAACGGGCATTGGTGGCGACCATGGATCCGAAGAAGCCCCTAGACTTTGGCGGCTTTCCGGAACTTCCGGACATTATCGGAACTCCAACGACTCACCCGGAAGTCTCACCAGCCAAGCGTACGGGGCACTTTGGGTCTCTAATCAACATCATGACTAGACGACAGAGCCCCCCACTTCAAGATACAGGGATACCGGTTTGGAGTAGTCTGGATGTCCGGATTGAACTCGTGCAGAATCCGGCACGCACTCATCTAGAACAGTTTGAGGATATACATACTCCTCTACCCAACCCAGCTCCTAAACCAGATCCTATCCACAGAGATTTCAGAGGAGGTGGAGGTGGAGGAAGATCCGAAATCTCTTGACAAGGCGGACAAATCCCTATTCCATACGGATGACACGGAGTCGGATAGTCCTCCACCCCGGAAGACCTCGATCATCACCTGGGCGTCCCTCCGGACACCACAGGGGAAGTTAGGGTTCGATAGCAGCTCCAAGAAACAGTGGAGGGGTAAATAGGTAGTTTAAGGTTGAGTAGTTGTTTTGGAAGTTGTTTATTTTGTAAACCGGATTCTGGGTCTTCATGCACAACTCGGATCCTGGATATCTAGGCTTTTATTTAGTCATCTGATCCTCCTGGATTTTCAAGGCAGTTTAGGATTGGTTGGAGCGATTCTTATCACGTGATTTCCGACATGTAGTTTTGTTTTAAAAAGGAGGGCCCGCATGTGGTCCCTCATTCCTTTTCTTGCTATTCCATTTTCTGAGCAGTAAAATACATTTTGGTATATTCTGTCTTTTTATTCATTACCTAAGTTTTCCATGTGTGTCCTTGCTTTGCTTTTGCTTGTGTGTATAAGGATGTTAGGCGCATATTTGAAGGTTTGGATTGAAGAGTACATAAGTGGTAGGGAGGAATCCGGATTCAGAGTTCTACCGGATTTGTTAAACAATATGAGTCTAGAGAAGGGGCATAGAATTGTGAAGGAGGAGCTGTGCGTAATCCGGAGTTAGTGGTGTGGGTGCGAGTCCGGAAGGCCGGGGAGGGTTCTATGCGGAGATAAGCAACCGCCTATGGAAAAAACCCGCTCACTCAAAAGGTCTGCCAACCTACGGATCAAGTCCAAGTCCTAGTACCAGACCCCCCCTCTTAGCTTCCGGATGGTTCTGTATCTCTCGTTGTAGTGAGGAGGGACAAGTTGTATTCTGAGTGACCTACTTTTGGAGTATTCCGGGAGTTGTGAGAGTGGACCAGTCCGGACCTTGTTTATAACAGAAAGTATTTGTGTGTTTGTGTCATTAGGAAGTTAAAGTTTGTGTAAGAACAAAGAGTGGTAATGTCCCTACCCCTCGTAAGAGAGCAAGTGAGGACACTCTGAGGATAAAACAGAGGTACAACAAACCAGTTTGGAGTTATGGATTTGGTGACGGGTGAGATCCAAATCCGGTAGTGAGTTTCGGAAAGTAGTAGAATCCAGAAAAATGAATGAAATTTGGAGTGATTTATATTAAACTGGATAAGAAGGAGTTTAGAACACCCTCCGGGGTTCCCTGGGACGATATTCCGTGTCATCTTACCACATAGTTGTAGTTAAAAGCGCTTACTACGGTACACCGCTTACGACACAAGGCATGGTTGTTGACCCAGTATTTGGTTTCAAGTACAAGGCCATTCAAGCTTATCACCAATTGCATAATTTTTCAGTTCTTGAAATTATGAATAATTGCAACTTCTACAGCATGTTACCCATTTTCTTTGTTCGTGAATTTCATGACTTTATATTTTTCTAGAGATTAAAGTATAAGGAAAGGTTGTTGCCCCAATAATTTGTTTGCACGCACATTGCCATTCTAGGTGACCACCAATTGCATGTTTTTTCAAGTTCTTGACTTTATAAGTAATTGCAACCTATACAAAATGATACCCATTTTCTTTGTACATGAATTTCATGATTTTTTATTTTTTTGGACTTCAAAGTACACGGCCAGGTTATTGGCTCAGTGTTTGGTTTCACGTACAAGGCCATTCAAGGTGACCACCAATTGCATGTTTTTTCAAATTTTTGAGTTTATGAATAATTGCATTTTGTACAACATGCTACCCATTTTAGTTGTACGTAAATTTCATGACTTTATATTTTTTTGGAGATTAAAGTACAGGACAAGGTTGTTGCCCCAATATTTGGTTTCACGTACAAGGCCATTGAAGCTGACCACCAATTGCATGTTTTTCTAGTTTTTCAGTTTATGAATAATTGCATCTTGTACAACATGATACCCATTTTCGTTTTACGTGATTTTCATGACTTTATATTTTTTTGGACATTAATGTGTAGGGCAACGTTGTTGCTCCAGTATTTTGTTTCAAGTACAAGACTATTCAAGGTGACTACCAATTGCATGTTTTTTGAATTTTTGAGTTTATGAATAATTGCAACTTGTATAACATGTTATCCATTTTCTTTGTACGTGAATTTCATGACTTTATATTATTTTGGAGATTAAAGTACATGGCAAGGTTGTTGCCCCAATATTTGGTTTCACGTACACGGCCATTGAAGGTGACCACCAATTGCATGTTTTTCCAGGTTTTGAATTTATGAATAATTGCATCTTGTACAACATGTTACTCATTTTCATTGTACGTGAATTTTATGACTTTATATTCTTGTGGACATTAAAGGACAGGGCAAGGTTGTTGCACTATTATTTGGTTTCACGTACAGGGCCACACAAGTTGACCACGAATTGCATGTTTTCTCTGTTTTTGAGTTTATGAATAATTGCAACTTGTACAGCATGTCATTGATTTTCGTTCTATGTGAATTTTAGGACTTTTTAATTTTTTGGACATCAAATTACAGGGCAAGGTTATTTCCCTAATAATTTGTTCGACGCATGAAGCCGTTCAAGGTGACCACCAATTCCTGTTTTTTGAGTTTTTGAATTCCTGAATATTTGCAACTTGTACAGCATGTATCCATTTTCTTTCTATGTGAATTTCATGACTTTATGTTTTTTGGGACTTTAATGTACAGGGCAAGGTTGTTTTCCCAATACTTGGTTTTATGTATAAGGCCATTCAAGCTGACCACCAATGCATGTTTTCTTAGTTTTTGATTTTATAAATAATTGCAACTTGTATAGGATGTTATCCATTTTCTTTGTACCTAAAATTCATCACTGTATATTTTTTTGGACTTTAATGTACAGGGCAAGGTTGTTGCACCAGTATTTGGTTTCACATACAAGGCCATGCAAGGTGACCACCAATGCATGATTTCTTTCTTTTTGAGTTTATGAATAATTGCAACATGTACAAGACATTATCCATTCTCTTTGTACGTGAATTTCATGACTTTATACTTTTTTGGACATTAAAGTACAGGGCAGGGATGTTGCCCCAATATATTGTTGCACATACAAGGCCATTCAAAGTGACCACCAATTGCATGTTTTTTAGAGTTTTAGAGTTTATGAATAATTGCAACTCGTACAGCATGTTACCCATTTTCTTTGTACGTGAAATTCATGACTTTATATTATTTTGGACATCAAATTACAGGGCAAGGTTGTTGCCCTAATAATTTGTTCGACGCATGAGGCCGTTCAAGGTGACCACCAATTCCTGTTTTTTGAGTTTTTGAGTTTATGAATATTTGCAACTTGTACAGCATGTATCCATTTTCTTTGTACGTGAATTTCATGACTATGTTTTGGGGGACTTTAAAATACATGGCTACAGTAGGTTGTTCCCCCAATACTTGGATTTATGTATAAGGCCATTCAAGCTGACCACCAATGCATGTTTTCTTAGTTTTTGATTTTATGAATAATTGCAACTTGTACAAGATGTTATCCATTTTCTATGTATGTGAATTTCATGACTTTATATTTTTTTCAAGATTAAAGTACAGGGCAAGGTTCTTGCCCCAATATTTGGTTTCACGTACAAGGCCATTCAAGCTGACCACCAAATGCATGTTTTCTCAGTTTTTGAGTCTATGAATAATTGCAACTTGTACAATATGTTATCCATTTCTTTTGTACGTGAATTTCATGAATTTATATTCTTGTGGGCATTAAAGTACAAGGTAAGGTTGTTGCTCCAATATTTGTTTTCACGTACAGGGCCATGCAAATTGACCACCAATTGCATGTTTTGGGGGGTTCTGAGTTTATCAATAATTGCAACTTGTATAGCATGTTATCCATTTTCATTCTACGTGAATTTCACAACTTTATAATTTTTTAGACCTTAAAATACATGGCAAGGTTGTTGCCCCAATATTCGGTTTCACATTCAATGCCATTAAAGCTGACCACCAATTACAAGTTTTTTCAGTTTTTCAATTTATGAATAATTGCAATTTGTACAACATGGTACCCATTTTCTTTGTACGTGAATTTCATGACTTTATATTTTTTTGGAGATTAAAGTACAGGGCAGGGATGTTGCCCCAATATATTGTTGCACGTACAAGGCCATTCAAGGTGACCACCAATTGCATGTTTTTTAAAAATTTTGAGTTTATGAATAATTGCAACTTGTATAGGATGTTATCCATTTTCTTTGTATGTAAAACTCATCACTGTATACTTTTTTGGACTTTAATGTACAGGGCAAGGTTGTTGCACCAATATTTGGTTTAACGTACAAGGCCATGCAAGCTAACCACCAATTGCATGTTTTCTTTGCTTTTGCTTTTATGAATAATTGCAACTTGTACAGCATGTTATCCACTTTTTTTGTACGTAAAATTCATCATTGTATATTTTTTTGGACTTTAATGTATAAGGCAAGGTTGTTGCACCAATATTTGGTTTCACGTACAAGGCCATGCAAGCTGACCACCAATGCATGATTTCTTTCTTTTTGAGTTTATGAATAATTGCAACATGTACAACACGTTATCCATTTTCTTTGCACATGAATTTCATGACTTTATAATTTTTTGGACATTAAATTACAGGGCAAGGTTGTTGCCGCAATAATTTGTTGCACACACGAGGCTGTTGAAGGTGGCCTCCAATTGCATGTTTTCTCAGTTTTTCAGTTTATGAATAATTGATAGATGTACAGCTTGTTATCCATTTTCGTTCTACGTGAATTTCATGACTTTTTAATTTTTTGGACATCAAATTACAGGGCAAGGTTGTTGCCCTAATAATTTGTTCGACGCATGAGGCCGTTCAAGGTGACCACCAATTCCTGTTTTTTGAGTTTTTGAGTTTATGAATATTTGCAACTTGTATAGCATGTATCCATTTTCTTTGTACGTGAATTTCATGACTTTATGTTTTTTGGGACTTTAAAATACATGGCTAGGTTGTTTCCCCAATACTTGGATTTATGTACAAGGCCATTCAAGCTGACCACCAATGCATGTTTTCTTAGTTTTTGATTTTATGAATAATTGCAACTTGTACAGGATGTTATCCATTTTCTTTGTATGTGAATTTCATGACTTTATATTTTTTTGGACTTGAATGTAGAGGGCAAGGTTGATGCCCCAATATTTGGTTTCACATTCAACGCCATTAATGCTGACCACCAATGCATGTTTTCTCAGTTTTTCAATTTATGAATAATTGCAACTTGTACCGGATGTTATCCATTTTCTTTGTATGTGAATTTCATGACTTTATATTTTTTTCAAGATTAAAGTACAGGGCAAGGTTGTTGCCCCAATATTTGGTTTCACATTCAAGGCCATTCAAGCTAACCACCAATTGCATGTTCTCTCAGTTTTTGAGTTTATGAATAATTGCAACTTGTACAGTATGTTATCCATTTCTTTTGTACGTGAATTTCATGAATTTATATTCTTGTAGACATTAAAGTACGGGGCAAGGTTGTTGCTCCAATATTTTGTTTTACGTACAAGGCCATGCAAGTTGACCAATAATTGCATGTTTTGGGGGGTTTGAGTTTATGAGTAATTGCAACTTGTATAGCATGTTATCCTTTTTCTTGTACGTGAATTTCATGACTTTATAATTTTTTGGACATTAAAGTACAAGGAATGGTAGTTGCCCCAATAATTTGTTGCACGCACAAGGCTGTTCAAGTTGACTACGAATTGCATGCTTTCTTAGTTTTTGAGTTTATGAATAATTGCAACTTGTACAACATGTTATTCATTTTCTTTGTATGTGAATTTCATCACTTTATATTGTTTTGGACATTAATGTGTAGGGCAACGTTGTTGCTCCAGTATTTTGTTTCAGGTACAAGACCATTCATAGTGACTACCACTTGCATGTTTTTTGAGTTTTTGAGTTTATGAATAATTGCAACTTGTGCAACATATTACCCATTTTCTTTGTACGTGAATTTCATGAATTTATATTTTTTTTCAACATTAATGTGTAGGGCAACGTTGTTGCTCCAGTATTTTGTTTTACG
Source organism: Rhytidiadelphus loreus (assembly GCA_947034895.1). NCBI lineage: Eukaryota > Viridiplantae > Streptophyta > Bryopsida > Hypnales > Hylocomiaceae > Rhytidiadelphus > Rhytidiadelphus loreus. Next base: position 63,378,790 of record OX344763.1, on the reverse strand, counting down.
TACAAGGCCGTTCAAGGTGACCACCAGTTGCATGTTTTTTCGAATTCTAGAGTATGAATAATTGCATTTTGTACAACATGCTACCCATTTTCATTGTACGTGAAATTCATGACTTTATATTTTTTTCGACATTAATGTACACGGCAAGGTTGTTGCCCCAATATTTCGTTTCATGCTTAAGGCCATTCTAGGTGACCACCAATTGCATGTTTTTCCGGTTTTTAAATTTATGAATAATTGCATCTTGTACAACATGTGACCCATTTTCGTTGCACGTGAATTTCATGACTTTATATTCTTTTGGACATTAAAGTTCACGGCCAGGTTGTTGCCCTAATAATATGTTTCACGTACAAGGCCATTCATGCTGACCTCCGATTGCATGTTTTTTCAGTTCTTGAGTTTATGAATAATTGCAACTTGTATAGCATGATATTCATTTTTGTTGTACGTGAATTTCATGGCTTTATATTTTTTGAACATTAAAGTTCACGGCCAGGTTGTTGCCCAAATATTTGGTTTCGCATTCAATGCCATTAAAGCTGACCACCAATTGCATGTTTTTCCAGTTTTTTAGTGTATGAATAATTGCATCTTGTACAACCTGATATCCATTTTCGTTGTACGTGAATTTCATAACTTTATATTTTTTTGGACATTAAAGTACAGGGCTAGTTTGTTGCCTCAATAATTTGTTGCACGCACAAGGCTATTCAAGGTGACCACAAATTGCATGTTTTTTGAGTTTTTGAGTTTATGAATATTTGTAACTTGTAGAGCATGTTATCCATTTTCATTGTACGTGAATTTCATGACTTTATATTTTTTTCAACATTAAAGTACAAGGCAAGGTTGTTGCCCGAATATTTGGTTTCACGTACAAGGCCATGCAAGCTGACCACCAATTGCATGTTTTCTCAGTTTTTGAGTTTATGAATAATTGCAACTTGTAGAGTATGTTATTGATTTTTGGTCTACGTGAATTTGATGACTTTATATTTTTTTGGACGTTAAATTACAAGGCGAGGTTGTTGCCCTAATAATTTGTTGGACGCACGAGGCCGTTCAAGGTGACTACAAATTCCTGTTTTTTGAGTTTTTGAGTTGAGGAATAATTGCAACTTGTACAACATGTTATCCATCTTCTTTGTACGTAAAATTCATGACTATATATTCTTTTAGATTTTAATGTACAGGGCAAGGTTGTTGCCCCAATATTTGGTTGCATACACAAGGCTGTTCAAGGTGACCACCAAATGCATGTTTTCTCAGTTTCTGGATTTATGAATAATTGCAACTTGTACAACATATTATCCATTTTTTCTAACGTGAATTTCATGAATTTATATTCTTGTGGACATTAAAGTACAGAACAAGGTTGTTGCACTATTATTTGGTTTCACGTATAGGGCTATACAAGCTGACCACCAATTGCATGTTTTCTCAGTTTTTGAGTTAATGAATAATTCCAACTTGTACAGCATGTTATTCATTTTCTTTGTACGTAAAATTCATCACTGTATATTTTTTTAGACTTTAATGTATACGGCAAGGTTGTTGCACCAATATTTGGTTTTACATACAAGGCCATTCAAGCTGACCACCAATTGCATGTTTTCTCAATTTTTGAGTTTATGAATAATTCCAACTTGTACAGCATGTTATTCATTTTCTTTGTACGTAAAATTCATCACTGTATATTTTTTTAGACTTTAATGTACACGGCAAGGTTGTTGCCCCAATATTCGGTTTCACGTACAAGGCCATTCAAGCTCACCACCAAGTGTATGTTTTCCTAGTTTTTGAGTTTATGAATAATTGCAACTTGTACAACATGTTATCCATTTTCTTTGTATGTGAATTTCATCATTTTATATTTTCTTTCACTTTAAAGTACAGGGCAAGGTTGTTGCCCCAATATTTGGTTTCATGTACAGGGCCATGCAAGCTGACCACCAATTGCATGTTTTTTGGGTTCTTGAGTTTATGAATAATTGCAACTTGTACAACATGTTATCCATTTTCTTTGTATGTGAATTTCATGACTTTATATTTTTTTAGACTTTAAAATACATGGCCAGATTGTTGCCCCAATATTTTGTTTCACATATAGCGCCATGCAAGTTGACCACCAACTGCATGTTTTTTGGGATTTTGAGTTTATAAATAATTGCAACTTGTACAGTATGTTATCCATTTTCTTTGTACGTGAATTTCATGACTTTATATTTTTTTGGACATTAAAGTACAGGGAATGGTAGGTGCCCCAATAATTTGTTGCATGAACAGGGCTATTGAAGGTGACCACCAATTGCATGTTTTCTCAGTTTTTGAGTTTATGAATAACTGCAACTTGAACAACATGTTATCCATTTTCTTTGTACGTGAATTTTTGAACTTTGTATTTTTTTGGACATTAAAGTACGGGGCAAGGTTGTTGCCCCAGTATTTGGTTTCACGTATAGTGCCATACAAGCTGACCACCAATTGCATGTTTTTTGGGTTTTTCAGTTTATGAATAATTGCAACTTGTACAGCATGTTATACATTTTCGTTGTATGTGAATTTCATGACTTTATATTTTTTTGGACTTTAATGTACATGGCAAGGATGTTGCCCTAATATTTGGTTTCACGTATTGTCGTACGCGTAATACTATAGTAAGCGCTCTTAAACACAACAACGTGGCAAGATGACACGGAATATCGTCCCAGGGAACCCCAGAGGGTGTTCTAAATTCCTTCTAATCCGGTTTATTGTAACTACTTCAAATTTCACTCCCTACCTGGATTCTTTCTCTATCCGGACTCTCTACCGGATCCGGATTATCACAAACACCAGATCCGTAACTTAACACACGGTTTTCGATACCTCTGTTTTACCTTCAGAGGGTCCTCACTGTTTTTTCCGGAGGGGTAAGGACAACACCACTCCTTGTATTTCACTAACTCTAACTCCCTAATGATACGTACCCAAAGACCTTTCCGTCACAAACAAGGAACAAATTGGCTGACCCTCACAACTTCGGATTTCTCCAAAAGCAGGTCACTCAGAATACAACCCGACTCCCCTTGCTACAACAACAAATACAAGACTTACACGGAAACTGAGACGGGGTCCGGTACTAGCACTCCAACTTGTGTTTGCAGACTGACGGAACTTTCCGGGTGAGCGGGGTTTTTCCACAGACGATTGCTTATCTCCGCACGGAACCCTCCCTGGCCTTCCGGACTCGCACCCACACCACCAACGTCGGACTCCGCACAACTTCCTACACACGCTAAAACCGCTTCCCTGGACAACACACAGTTTACAGACCCGGGAAACCCTGAATCTGGACTCCTCCTTACCACCTCTCTACTCTTTAGCTACAACCTTCAAGCAAGCGCCCAAGCAACCTTACAACTCCCAAGAAAAAGGAAACCAAGGACCCGCAAAGAAAACTAAGGCAATGAGTAAAAAGACAATAAAAATGCAAACATATATTTATTGCTCAAAATAAGGAATAGCAAGAAAAGGAATGAAGGACCACAAGCGGTCCCTTCCTTTTATAAGCAAAACAACATGCCGTAAAACCCGCGGAAAGTGCCACTAAACACCATCCTAAACTGCCCTAAAAGTCCGGGCGGATAAGTTTAATTGAAACTTACTCTTGAAAATCCGGAATCCGGATTCTGACTGAGACCCGAAACTCTAAGTCTAACAAAAAGATAATTGAAAACACTATCAGTCTAACTATCTACTTTCCCTTCCGTTGTTTCTTCGAACTACTGTCAAATCCTAACTGTCCCCGGATGCTAGTCTTGCCTTGGGGTGTACGGAGAGACGCCCGGGTGATGATCGACGTCTTCCGGACATGAGGACTGTCAGAATCCGTCTCGTCCGTATGGACGAGAGACCGGTCCGCCTTCTCCAATGACTTCGGATCCTCCTCCACTTCTGCCTCCTCTACTTCCGCCTCCTTTGATATCTCGATGGGATCCGGTGTAGGTAAAGGCATCGGTGGAGGTGGTTCGATATCCTCGAACTGCTCCGGATGCGTCCGTGCCGGATTCTGGACAAGGTCGATCCGGGCATCTTAACTGCTCCGGACAGGCATATCCTGACCCAGAAATCCGGATGAGTGCCCCCCTTGAGTGACGATGTGGATCAGTGACCCAAACTGACGTGTTCGTTTGATGGGCGAGATGGGAGGTTGAGTTGCCGGAGTTGTGATGACATCCGGAACTTCTGGAAATCCCCCGAAGTCGAGAGGCTTGTTCGGATCCATGTTCGCCATCATGGACCAGAACTCCTTCAACGATGTCTCCATTCTTCCGGACATCTCCACCATCACCTGGACTATCTTCGTGTTGGTGAGGGCCGTGGACGTCTTCTGCATCTCGTCATACAGTGCCGCCTTGTGATAGAGGTCCGCCGGACTGACCATCCATTTCTGGAAGGTCTGGAACGCTTGGTATGCCTTCTGCGTCGCCCCTTGAGACTGGTGCAGCTCTCCTTCCGTCCAGATCAGCTTCCCCTTGAGCGCGTCCCGTTCCGTCTTCAAGTTCCGGATTTCCGTCCTCATCTCGTTCCATTCTGACTCGGCCGGTAATGCCTTCAGCGCGTCCACTAGGTTTTTCGGTTCGCACTTCACCACTTCCGCGGACCGGAGTACGATCTCCGTGAGCCTGTCGTGGTAATCCTTCGCAGTCCGGATCCACTCTTCTCCGCACTCGAAGAAGCGTGGTCCTTCCCACTCCTGTTTATCCTGGATGAGCAAGGGACCCGGGAATTTACCTCTGGCAGCCGGAAGTGTAGACTTCCGTCTTTTGCTTCTCGATGCCTGCTCCCGTTCCTCCTTCTCCCTCTGTGTCTGCTTTGGTTCCGGTTCCGGCTTCTCTTCCTTGATCTCCGGCTTGACTTCCGGCTTCGCTTCCTCCTCCTCATCCTCAGACTCCTATGTCTCCTGCTCCTCGTCGTCAGAGCAGTTGCATTGGAGCATGATGAGCCCGGTCTCATAATCCGTCGCCTCGTCTTCCGTCAACAGTTCCCGGTGCTGGTATAGGTGGAGCAGGTACGTGCTGAGTGGGTTCGGCTTGTTCTTCGCCAAATTCCCGGTGCAGCGCCCCACCACGCTCGCCACGATCCGGCCCCAGTTCACGACCCGGTCCTGAAATGCCCCGAAGATCGTGTTGGCTATGGAACTCTTGTCCGGGTACAGGATCGGTAGTAGAAACCGGAGCAGTCGCCTGTGCCTCTCGTCCCGGCAATCCTTGATTGCGTAGCCCTCCTTCGCGTGTGGTGGGTTCACGAATTTGTGCTGGTGGTACTGGTCCGTCCGGGCAGCGAATCCGCTTCCGGTTTGGGAGAACCCGTACACTTCCGCCCACAACTCCTCCGTCCACTGGTCCGGATGCCCACGTACGGTCTGGTCGTATTGGTTCGGAGCACCTGCCGCCAACTCCCGGAGCACCTGGTCCCTCTGGATGTTCCAGGGTTTCTTCAGGAGACCTGCACAACCTAAGACAATCAAATCGTCCTCTAAATGCCGCAAGTGCAGCGGATCTTCCAGATATACCGGACTAATCTTCCGGGCCGGTACTATATACCATGTACTAACCCCTGCCATCCGTCTCACCTCTCCTATCGCGGTAATCCTAACTCACCACACTTTCTCTCACTATCAGCCAGATGCGGAGCAACTGAAAGAGGGCGAGAAATGAGGAGGAACTAGGTTTATATAGAATTCCTGCGCCCAACGTTCACTGTAACGGGAACGCAGGCTACGGTACGCCGTAACGTATCCCTAGTCTACCACCGCAAGCTACTGAATTTAATGCCTACGTTCCGGTTTCCTGCGTTCCGGTTCCTGAATCCGTCCACCCGGATGTCAAGTTCCGTCATGCTTCCGTACTGGTTCCGGAACGAAGTCTAAACTAATTCTAAGTATTTATTTGTTTCCGCTAGTCTACGCCTAAACTAATTTTTTTCAATTTTGATCTATTTTAATTTTTCTTAGTCTCTTAAGGTCCGTACTAAGCTATTACGGATTCCGACACGTACAAGGCCATTCAAGCTGACCACCAATGCAACGACACTAGCGTGCAAGCTTGGAGCGGTGAGCCTTGGAGTTAGGTTTTTTAGACTTTTATATTGAAAACACATATTGTTTGAAAAAGAAATCAAAACTTGTCAATTTTTTTGTTATATCAAAAAAATTAGGGGACCTATGACTGCTACCCCTATTACCGTGGATTATAAGAATTATGACTACGACCTACGTAGGTCCATTTCTTGTTGGAAAAAATCCTTAAACCTTTGTGTATAATAAAGCATTTATTTCCCCCTAACATTGTTCACATATTTACCCACTTCCAAATTTTGCTAGAGATTTTAATATAAGGTATTAAGCAAAGAATATTTAAAAAAACAAATGTAGGGTTAACAACAAAAACACAATGAACAATACACAGAAGGAATGGTACAGGAAAGCCAAAAAAATGAAATGAAGTCCCAAAAAAAAAGGGGGGAAGCGCAGAAAAAAAAGGAAGCCAAAAAAATAAATAAATAAAAGGGATAGTGACAAAAACATGGCTAAAAAGGTTTTCATATTCGTATGAACACCTTGGGATGATTGGTTTGTGTTAATGGTTTAGCCATTCATAATTTCATTTGCAATTTTTTTTCTGGTGGGATATACCTCCAAATTGGGTAAAATGCATGGACGTTTTCTAATTCATATGCTTCACACCACATAAATTGTACCAAATGGGAGTTCATACAATAAGAATGTAATACTACTTGCTACTGTAACCATTATTACTCTAGAACTGTGATGATCCCTGCTTTTACAAGAAGAAGCTTCAATTCATTGAAGCTAAAACTTGGTGCATGAATGAATTTGTCCTCATGGATGTCCATCTTGCAGAAATACCGAAATAGGTAGTATAAGTGCTTGCAATTTACATATTGTTGATGACCTCCAATAGCTGAAACACACATGTTGGTAAAGTCCGGGCATGTGCACAAGAGGTACATACCCACTGTAATTCGATACACATTTTGATTATGATCACTTCTGGTCTCTAGAGACACAATTGCACCTAATCCTGGAAAAGGCAACAATGTTACTCCAAGTATTAGTCCTTTCACATTGCCAGCACTCTCCCACTTGTTTCGTTGTTCTATAGTTGGTACTGTTGAGATTTGCCGTATGCTTCGACTATTTCGAATCGTTGGATACATGTGTGCATCATGTGGAGGTGGTTGATCATAAAATACGCTTTTGAAAACGTTGGACATATTGAATAGACAACGAGGAGACAACGTAGGACGCTCTTGGAGTCTAAATCCAACATATTGTAGGAATAAAGTCTCCTCTTGGCTCAAGTCTGTCCCGGTTAGAACAGGCCATACTTCTAGCACATCCGGCCAATCTATAACCCACTTGCACTTGGTCCCCTTCACACATCGTTCAATGTCATCTGCACAGAACCAAAAGTCCGCCAACACTTTGCGCTTAGTCTCGTAATCTTCTTTTCTCCCACGATAGGTGGGAGCAGGGGTTCCCTTCCATCCTTTTGAAATTCTGGCAATGCACTTGATATCAAACTCCCGTTGTTAAGCATGACATTTTGCGTTTGATTTGTGGCTGATCCTCGCAATGTGCCACTTTGATGTGTTGTAGTCACTTTCAAACGCAATGGACACATGCGGTGAAGTGTTCACTTGAGCGTGTGTATACTTTTCCTCAGCAGAGTTTACAAACGCGGTTGTAGACCTCGTTCAAACATAAGGTTGAGAGAAATTTACTTTATCTGGTCTATGTGAGTCTCTGGCATCACCAATGGGTACATCTAACTTCCTCTTTGTGCTTCCAAATATTTCTTCTCCTTCTAAATGGGGTATGCGACTTCCAACACCTTCAAATCCGGGTAGTGTATTTAGCGCCTCTGCTATTTTCTTGGGATCTCCGCTCCGTTTTGCAGCTCTCAATTTCAACTCCCCCTTTGATGGACCAGAGCCAGATGCATGTCCCTTCAAGTAAGCGCGATAATTTATCATCTGCATCCATGCACGGATACTATCGTCGCAAGTTGCATCAAACAAATTGTTACCTTGATTTCCAGACATTTGAAGCTACTTGTTATGCATTGTTTCCGACAAGTTGCATGAAGACAAGTCAGCCATCTCCTCCAAACTGAATCCCTGAAAATGCTCCCCCTCCCAAAAAAAAAAAGTCACATTCAATGGAAAAGAGTACAAGCAAGAACCATTGTGATTTGAAAACCATCGAGTTCATATATGGGGTACATGAGATGACGCACACTTAAATTAAATTAAATAAAAAAAGAAGCTAGATCTCTTCAAATTTGCAATCCTAGGCCTTCTTAACGAATTAGAGAAAACTCACAGTTACATACCATAAAACATAGAAGACCAACAAAATATAACATTTTTTTCCCAATGCAAAAACAAGAAAACAATTACAATAGTGCATGGACCTTACCATTTGCATGAAGCCTCCCCACTGCCTATAACGGAAATGCCAAAATGCAAGCCAATGGTCCAAGTGATGAAGTGCATCTTCTGTGGTAGCTCCAGAAGATAACCACCATGACCGAATTGCTAGGTATTTGGTCTTTGCGTCCTCCATATTCTTTGCATCTTTGTATTGTTTACATAATAAAGTGTATTGCTGTTGGAATGCTTCCTTGATATACTTCTGTGTGTGTTTTTGAAGTGACGAACTCCAATGCAACAAACAAGTCCACTCCCAATTTTCCATTTTCTGATTGGCAGAGCCACTACCATAGATGATACGAACTGCATTCCAATTGGCCATAGCACTATTGGCCATAAACCCCTTGAAGTTTGGGTTTTCTATTCCATGTCGTGACATGACAGCATTCAAGTATATCCAAAAAAACACTTGAATCTCAATATCTTCTGATTGCATATCGCATGTGGAAATGGTCATCACCTTTTTGTACTTAGGGTCATACACGTGGCAAGCCATCGTGGTCCAGTCCTTCACACGCTTCACGTGGTCGAACATCATCCACGCATTTTGTAGATTCCCTCCGGATTGCATGCGCTTCACCAGATCCACTCCACTCCCGAGTCCTTTTGTAAGCATCTTGAAAATGTACACCTTCTCCTTCCCTTGTTTAGGGAAAACGTTGTCGTGAATGAATTTGAACTTTGCCTCTTTCTTTATGGTCATAATATTGTCGATAACGCCTCCGCGATTGTTTGAACGGAAAGAAGATATGACATTACGGATGTTTGGACTGCTTAAGTACTCAAAGCGGTCCATGACCTCTTCTTGTTCCTGTCCTTTCAACATCTTCTTCTCTCCCTCTTCATTGTGAAACAAATAGGTTATTAGGAAATCTTTGCTAGCAGAGAGAACAATTGCGGAGTTGGTGGCGAGAGGTGTTTTGGCCACCTGCTCTACAATGAGTCCACAAATCTTTTCTGCAGAGTCTCTATACATGCCTTTTGCTACGGGGTGACAATGATCTCCGATATGAATAGCCGCCCTACTCATTTTCGGATTTTCACTACAGCAATAGTAAATTCTAGCATTGCATGTGCTCAGACACGTAGGTGTAACTTTGCAAAGCTTACAAACTAATGTGCAATCTTTGGGAGTAGTATCCCCTACTGCAAAAGGAAAGGTTGTATACCCGGTCCACTCTACTTCATTGCGTTTTCTAGCCCTAGTCAAGTAATCGCACTTTGAATTCACACAAGCAAGATGACCAGCGCAGTATGATTTACGAAACTTAAGGTTATCAGAGTTGTTGATGTTTGTGGTCACAACTTTGCACCAAGGATGCTCATCATAGCGCTTGTCCATCCCTTCTAAGTTCTTGGCTGCAGAAGAAGAGGAAGATGATCAGCATGGAGGCAACTCGAAGATAACATCACCATTGAATACTGGTGGAAGGAATTGCACATGATGGTGTTGCACAACATTCAGATCCATCATAGACAATTCATTTCGAGATCTATGCATGGTCGCTAGTCTATTCAAACACTCCATGATACTTACTCTATCGGCTAGAGGTGGATGCAATGGAGGCCGTGAGGACAAAGACTTCGACTGACTTAGTGAAGGGGTACTGCATACTGAATTTACAAGAGTCGTTTTCACAGATGCATTTTGACTGGAGCTTGTTTTCTTATAGAGAATGAAGTTAGGAGACTCTCCTTCCGATTCACTAGGCAATTCTATGATTGCATCTAATTTCTCAAGTTTCACTTCACGAAGTACTACATGCTTTGGAAAGACTGGAGAAATGTCACTAGGTGAATTAGGTGAAACGGCGTGTACAATGTAAGGCATGTCTACTATGGAATTATCGGATTATTGGTCCACAAGCTGATTGTGAATTTTGTTTCAGCCTTAGATGATTATACATTGTATGTGAAGCCCAAGGCTTGTGTACAACTTCATAATTGACTTCTGATTTAAAGAAATGTCATTGTTATGCACATGTTGGAGTTGGTCAGCATGAATCTGGACCAAGTAGACTACCTATCAGTGCCCCAGTGTCTCAAGCTCCAGGCCCATCTCAGCCTTTCACTCCCGCAAATACCACGATGGAGGTCTCCAACGATTCAAAGGAGGAAGAGTCTGCAAATGAAGACCTGGTAAGCTTTGATGATATTATGGATGCTGCTGATCGTGCTGCAGATGCTCTTGAGCATTCTGAGCATAGTCATGTCAGTGACCTTGAAGGGCATTCCCATTCTATTCCTTGGCTTAGGAAATGGCGACGCCAACATAGGACACCTATGTTCTCCCCAGAGAGTTCAGAGACTAAATACAGCTCGGATAGTGAGATATCTTCTTCAATTGATGGTCCAATGTTTCTGGACACTTGTCAATGCACTTGTAGCACTAGTCAAGGCCCACGTGAGGTTGTGCTCATTCTCTTAACACTATATTCATTAAAATGAGAGGTTTCCAATGAAATGGGAGTCTATTTTGAACATGTTGCGGATTTGTGGAGACATTCAAACCTAAAACAAAGATGCTTTTTTTCTCAATGATCATGACGAAAGCAATTGAATGGCATCCCAAACAATATATTACATAGAACAATGCAGTGATTGTGTTATGCACCATCAACAGAAGAAGATTTCCATAAAATATACACGTAATGGATGAATACATAGTAAAATGTGCGGGATAAGAAGCATTGCCTATCATTTCATTCAAGGCAGTGAAGTACAGCATCCCCATTTCCCATACTATGTAGTGATTTTGAAGTGTGCAAAGAGTATATCATGGTAATTGAGTCCATCACCACAAGGTCTTAGAACCACTAAAGTCAACAGTAGAGAAGTACTCTGCGAAGGAGTAGTCCGGAAATCCAAGAACCAAACCCTCATATCCCCTCCGGATTCTCTATAAAGTGATTTCAACACCTTCTTTTAACGATTACTTTGCATACTAGAGAAGGCAGTAGCGCAAAATACTCCACTCGTTGCCTTAGAACATATGTAATTCCAAGTGCTATCAACAATTTAAGTTCGTTCATTAGCTACAAAATAGCAGAGCACCATGAATGCACTACTTTGAGTTCTATACAGTAACTGCACAACTTCTTTGAATGTATAGACCATGCGTAAACAATATGAACAGATACTACATGTGTGTTTTACTCTTCAACATTTCCATCGCCCGAAAGATCTCTGGACCCCGGCTATATCCATTGTCTCGTTTTTGTATTCTCGCAGCATCTGTTGCTTCTGGAGTTGAATGTGCTTTCGATCCCATGCGTCCGAAAATGGGGGTATGCGCCGATTTGGCAGTATTCCATCGTGTGTCTTCGACTTTCGCATGCCTAAGGACCTAACACAGTCTCATGGATGTGGTGGTCTAGGAGAAGGAGGGCCGACCACATTTTCGATAGTTTTTCCAGGCACCTCTTCCTGCAACATAGGGAAGTATGAGGTTCCATCTTCTTTGTACAATCTTCTTTGTGGCACTCTATCTGAAGCAGTCAACGACACTTGAGACGTGAATGGAGGTCTAGATCGAAGGAGAGAAGGGGAGCATGATTTCGGTGGACGAGGAGTTCTACTTGGCAGACTGTCAACAACATCGTCATCCACCGGCTTCATAGAGAAATCCATAGTGGAATTGGCTGTTGCAACAGAGCATAGAAAGTTCCTAATGCTTAGAATTGCATTCTGTCCATATTCCCAAATTGAATCAACCGACGCAGCGCATGCAAGACTTGCATTCGGATCTGAGGACGTGAAGATACGAATGCTCTGTAAAAACAAAACATTCAGAAAATATTCATAATGAAGAAACAGAGGATCCACAATGCAAACATTACATCATGAGAATTGAGAAGTATTCAAATAATAGAGCCATAAGCAAATGAGATCGACCCAAACAAAAAGACAAAGACATTTTGAAATTGAAAAGCTTTCCAATTTTATTAAAAACATCACAATATGTACAAGGAAGTCAAAAATAACTACAATCGACTACTATCTATAAAATAGTTTCACTCTAGCTAAGGTTGACAGCCCTCGAAAGAGGTCGACTCGAGCTAATCTTCACAGTCCTTGAAGTGGTCCTAAAATAATTGTCTAATACGTTGATTCGACCTAAACATGAAGGGACAACTCATGTCAAAGTCTTAGACATTCTAACCACGTTCATGAGCCTGTTATACTCTTGCCTATTGCGCTCGTCGCATAGCATTTGCCGACCAATTTTTGCCGATCTATTAGCCCTAAATGATTTTAGGCCAATTTCACGACTGCAGTGAAGGCGCCTCAACCATGGCAGTAGGACATCCAAGAGGAACGTATCCTTGGGACCATTTCCCTTGTTTGTCCAAGTGTCTGGGAGAACTACATTCTTGCTCTTGTTCATGATTTGCTTATTTGGACTGTCGTCCACTATGATAGTATTATCCGACGTAAAATTTCCTCGTGAGCCATTGAACAGGGCACTCAAGTTCTTGAGGAAGAGGTCCTTATTCGTACCCAGCCCTTTGAAAGTAGTGACCCTTCTAGAGCCATCCCTGCACTTCAGAGTCGTGCAGGTGTCTTGAGCAAGTACAAGTATGGGGCTCTCCAGACCATCGAAAAGATGTTGACTACACGTTTAGTGTTGGCCATAACCCTGGAGCTCCACACTGAAATAGTAGCTATCTTTCCTAATTCATTGAGGAACTGAGAACAGTGCGGCCTCACATGAACTTCTTTTGACTCCAGAATGGTGGGATTTGTGGCCGATTGGCCCTGTGAAGGATCTAGTACGTGACTATAGTAGCCCTTCGATTTCAAATCTGTAGTCGCACATAAAATCCCATTCAGGTCAAGGATGACGTTGAGCCACTTCTCCATCACCCCGGACCTGGATGGAATAGTTCCCTCCCTTGACGGCTCTCCACACAAACGTGAAGGATCCGGAGCCTGCTATCAAAGATACAAATGTGCAGCCAGTTACTAGCCTGCACTGACACATTTACGAACCAAACACCAAAATACAAAATGAATTTAAATTAAAATTGAAAAACAAGATGAACTTTGACCATTGCACGGAACATAACAATTGAGTTTTTTGCAATAGAAATTTATAGTCACAGAAGTAATACCTAATTAGGATTTGAGTCCCGCAACATTTCGACGACATCAGACACCTTCATTGGAGACTGTTGAATTGCGACCTCCCTAGTTGGGTAAAATCTCAGCAAAGGATAAATCATCATTGTCAAATTCCGGTTCTGTTGAGGGTTGGATTTTAGCTTCAAGGGCTGGCAACTCCGTGACTTCGTGGGGGACATCCAAAATATCATCATGATCAACATGAAGAGCATCATGCTCTTCTTTTGGATCGAGATTGGACGAGGAAAACACAACATCAACATCAACTAGGCCTGCCATTCAGAAATTTTAGAAAGAGGAAAATGTAAGAACATCATATATTAATTCCGCAGAAAACAGAAAATACAACACAAGACATATTGATGAAAATTAAGAACTTCATCGTTCCGTTCACTAAGAGTTTTGATTCACCAAAAAATAGTTTTTGTCTGTGATTAAAAAACTACACCTACGTATAATACAAATCAGGTCGAGCCAATCTGAAACTACACAATGTCACTGAGTGACTTTTTGGATCAACCTGCAGTTTCATCTAGTTCATTAGGATGGACAATTTGCTGGTCGACATTCATTGTTGTTGCATCCACAACGACATCCAAATCAACAGGGATCAAAGGAATCACTTGAGGTGATAGAATCGTGTCCCTTGTTCTTGTAGCCTTGAATTCAATCTCGGGTGGTGGCGTAGGAGTATCTAGGACAATGTTGCTTGCGGGAAGCGGCGAAGGAACATCTGGGACGAGGTCGGTTGGGGGAAGAGGCGGTAGAATATCTGGACTAATGTTGCTCAAGGGCTGCGGCGGAGGAACGTCGGCTTTTGTAGGTGGTCGTGTTGGATTCAGATTCATCAGCTTGCGATGAGCTTGATCAGCATCTAGAGTAGAGACCCCTCCAACATTCATCGGATTAGAAGAGTGACTCTGGATCATCAATTGCAAAGCAATCCGCGCGGGCTCTATCATTGCTAGAGGAACTACACCACTTATCCTGTTCATGATGGCTTCAAATTGGTTACCCGACCGCATTGTATAATCGCAAATTAGATTTTGGAGCTAGTCTAATCGTACATTCGTCTCCGCATACATTGCAAGATTTGATGCCCTATCTTGAATCTTCTTTGCTCGCAACTGGGCAATTTGCGAACCGTAGTCATCCTGGTCGAAGGCAGACCTCCTCCGCTTCCCATGGTGTACGGGTGGTGGCATGCTTGATGGTTGTGTCACAATCATTTCCACGCGAACCGGTTGCCCCAACGACGTTGACAATGTTCCCACATTCTGGGACAAATTAATGGGAGTGTAATCCTCCTCGAGCGCAAAGTCATCTGAATTGTCATCGTCGTCGTCAGTGTCTAAATTGACACTCTCTCGTTGTGATGGACCTGGTTGCAATGAAGGAGTCTGTGGCAAATTCCACGCAGACTTGTGCCTTCTCTTAGATGATAATGGCGTTGAAGGACCACTAGGTTTCCTACTGTGGTACATCTCGTCCACGAAGTATATCCCTGGTAGAAAATCATTTTTGTCTAACGATTTTCCCAGATTGACAATTGCTGTTCAGGAATCCGACTCGTTAAATGTCCCAACAGCGTAGACATTTAGCCCTAGCATCTGCACAAGTATTTCAAATACTAGATTTTAGTGAAGAGGATTCATGTAATTTAGGTCGTCACGACCTAAATATCACTAAGACTACACACTAATTCAAATAATCAACAAGCAATTGCATAACTCGATGTCGTTGCTATTTGAATGAATCAACGTAAGAATTCAAATCACAATATATCATCCACACAATAATCAGGTCAACTCAACCTAAATGAAACTTACCATTGCAACGCAAGTGAATTTCGTCCCTGCAAACAATGACATGACACCCCTACCACCAATTGAGTACTGCCTAAGGATGTTTATGTAGAACTCCATCCGCAACTCAGTATTGTGTATGCGGTACTCCAGCTCGTTGTATGCTCGCGGCTTATAGAAGATGTCAGTGTTGGGAGCATGGTACGCCGGTTTGGGGGGAATGATTGTTGCTTTATCCGAATGCTGCAGAAAGGTCAAGTACACTTTCTCCACTGCCTTGCTATTACTCATGGAATAATCTCCCATTCGTTTATGTTTTGCTGGCACGTAGTCCGCGTAATCCATGTGGTATGTCTTAAGGACCTCATTGCTCTGTATATAGTGCAGAGCTTGAGTTTGCTCAACCAAATCGGAACAGATGAACAGCTAGGTCTGAATTTCATGAAGCAATGGCTTCTTCATTTCCTGAAACGAATTCATAACCGCAAAGAAATACGGCATCGTTGGAGTGCATTTGGTCTTGTTGAGCACAACTAGAGTGTATCAAAAATCTAATATGCTGAATTTTATTCCAAACAAAGTGCTCTCCGTCCACGCACGTACAGGCCAATTCGAGTGCTCATCCTTGTTGATGTCATATGGTCTGTAATGCGCCACAGCAATGGGCTTCACAAATGCCGCACGCTGAGCCAAAAAGACCTTGAAGAACTCTACTGCGTAGGGGGAAATTACCTCTGTCTTCTTATTCCGTGACTTCATCTGCTTTGCCTCTTTTCGATAGTCATTCCCCGTTTGCTCCAGCAGAACATTCATTGTCGCTCTTATAATGGAACGACTCTTTTTGAACTCTCTCCATTTCTGGGTGTTGAGTTCATTGAAGGCGTTCAGTAAGCCAAGGCTCGGGTCAATATTGTTCAACTCCTTCTTTACGAGGTACTTCCTCTTTCGTCGCTCCACCCACTCCTTGCATATATAACAACTTTCCAAAACGGAAGAAGCTTGTTTGATAGTCACCTTTGGGTGACTGTGCTTTCTCTTCACTTTATCCTGGTGAAGAATGTGCTTCGCTAATTTGCTCATGTCGTCATACGAGAGGTTGCCAAGCCACTTAAAGAATTCATGCGTCAGATTCCCTGACTCCGACTTCTACCCTGACTTCTTATTAAATTTGACAAGAGTGTCAGGGTCTATGAGTTCGCCGTGAGCGTTATTGGAAATGACTTCGCTCCACAATGCGAATATAGGATCTGGAGTGGTAATGATTTTGTGGTCATTCCTAATCTGTAGCTTCTCCTCAGCATCCTTCCCACGGGATGCTCTCTACGACTTGACAACATCCAACATTGCGAATCGCTTGTTCATAGCCTTCACGAATTCCTGTGAACATCATACAATCACATTTAGGTCGAGTCGATCTAAATTACTACCAAGTATGAATTCGACATTCTCAGTACATGCCACTAGGTTGTTTGTTAGTTACCTGGAATTTTGCTTTGTTTGCTTTGTTCTTTGCATTTCTCCGGGCATTCGATTGCGTTCCAACTGGAATGGCATCTTTCGGGTTTCTAGGTCTTCCCATGGCCTTCCAAACAGTTCTGGCTCCTAGGATATTTGTTGACTAGGAGGGCTTCATAGCTATGAAATGGTTACTCAGTTATAGTAGGCAGAGATGGCCCTCAGTTTTGCAGTATCTTGAGACCAGACCATGTAGCAATCCCACTGTCAAAAGTTTTTGATAATGGACTCGTCTAAATTCATGTCCACCATCTTCTTGCTAGCCATTACGCTGTGTTGGCCATTAGTAATGTAGAACTTCCCATTTTTTATTTCCTCCCACGACTCTTTACTGGGTTTTAGTGCCTGATTTGTTGGCATCACGCATAGAGTCTGCTTCGTAGTATGGTTAGGTATATGTACAAGAAAATGCAACATGTCTGTTGCCAGTCGATCTTCGTGGCTTCTAATATTCATCTCTGTTGGTGCCGTGATTAATTGTGAAATATGGATCGACTTCTTCTCTTCTATTTCGAAGATGTACGCATCAGTACATGTTGCCCAGTAGTTTTTGTACGCCTCTGCCGATTTCTTGTAATCGTGTGTACATTTTGGATCATGCGCCTCAGATACATCGGTCACTTCAGAGGCGAAGCTTTGCTCAACGTTGGCGGAGACATCCACAGTCAACTTTGCAACTTTCTTCGATGAACTGGACACTAGATTATTCTTTCTTGGTCCGGACGGAGGTGTCGCGCTGTTCAGGATTCTTCTTGTTCCTCTGCTAGATTGTGTGCCGGGGGTACCCAATGAGCCCTAGCCTTCTCCTCCTTGACTTGGGATATCCTGTGATACCGATCTGGGTGCCATTTCTTTTCTTTTGGACTCCAGCTTTGCTGCTAGCACAGTGAAATCGGTGAACATCTTCCTCAGTCTATTGTACAATGTCTTCCCAGTGAACGTCTTCCCAGCCGTGGATCTGAAGAAATTATCGTCTATCTTTTTTTCTAGCTCTGGAATCTCATCTCTATACTCAGTGGACTCAAGCGTAACTAAAAAGGGCGTGATGTTGAATGGAATTTTTGCAGAGTCTACAATGAAAGTGAAATGACATTGTTCTTTCTCAGGAACCCCAGACAATGCCGTCACGTAGTGGACTTTTACAATATTCCCGGTGTCTGGAGCAATATCCTTGATCTTCTCTTCGAATGAGACAAAATAGTATGGTTCACTGTCCACATATGTGTATGTGAAGCAGATCAGATTTTTCCAGGGAATCATCTTTAGACTCCAATATTGCATTTTTTCGGGGTTTTGGAACTCCCAATATTCTCCCTCATTGTCAATGTCATCTCCATTGTCTTCTTCTCTTTCGCGTTGGGATTGCTTGAAGAAGGCTTCAAGTTTTGGCACTTGAACGTCCATTCTGCACAACCAATTATTTCCGCATCATATTTAGGTCGAGCCGATCTAAATTGTTTCATTCATGAATGGAGCTCGAACATTTCTATATTCACTCGTTTCAATTATTGCTTAGGACTGGTTGGTTCTTTTTTCAAGTGCTTTTTGGTCGGATCGACCTGAATCGTAATATTGAGATTTTTTTTTATTCAATTTATTCCTAAATCATTTATTTTACATTTGAGCTTTATATCTACTTCTGATAAATCCTTTGTAAATCTGCAAATGTTGTAAGATTAGGTCGAGTCGACCTAAGTTCGATTTATACTATTGTTCATGTTATTGAAGCTTCGGCTCTTGTGGTTTCTTTCTTTAGAAATACTTTTTTTTTTTAATACAATTTCAGTGATTATCGGTCATTTAGGTCGACTCGACCTAAACTCATTTTATTTGATTTAAGTATGGGAAATTATTTTTGTTGTTCTATGGGTACCATGTTTTTATTTTAGGTCGAGTCAACCTGAATTGAGTACATGCAAATATTTGTGTTGTGTTTATTGAATGCTTTCTCACATCTCATTTTAGGTCGATCGGACCTTAAACAACATCTTCAATCGTAAAGAAAACTGTAATCAATCTAAAATGATAGTAGTCGACCTCAATTTACGTTAGTTGACTTCGGATTCCACTAAATGTGAGCATTTACAATGGTTTGAAATACACTGGACATGGATTCAGAGTTTAGGAATGATACAGAACTTAGACCAAGAAATCATACCTTTTAGAGAACGGGAAGACAAATGCACTTCAATCACCAAGAATGAAGAAACAATCCCAAACCCGGTACACGTACCTGAGCACATTACATATATGTAAATATTAAAAGACAAACTTACAAAAACACATACACACGTTCCGATAAGCCCACCTTATAGATGAGACAAACTGCTATAAAATAACGCACTAAAAACTATACATTGAACAAAGTACTGAACAATGTACTGAACAAAGCTTTAAACAAAATGCAGAACAAAAACTGAAGTATGAGTAGCAGGAACTGGGAAGTTCTAAAATAGTTGTACAAGGCAATTTTTCCCATTTAAATTTTCAAAATCAATGAAATGCACAGCAGATTCTTCAATCTAACTAAACCACAAACTACAAGACAAGGTCGAATGGAACCTAAAACCCTAAACACAAAGCAAAAACCACTCACACCAAAGCGTGCAAGCACTCAAACGTCGAAATTCAATCGGAACCCTAAACCCTAAAATGCGGAAGCGAGATGCAATGAATCAGAAACCTTAAACCCTAGAACCTCTAAGCCAGATGAAATGAAGCAGGAACATAAACCCATTGTAATGTCCAAATGAAGTAGGAACCACTGAAATGTAAATGTGGAGGCAATTAACCCTGAAGCTAGAGGTGCAATGGAACCGAAATCTTCAATACAGTGCACGAGATAGGGAATGTTTAAAGCCCCTTCAACATGTCCAACATTGTATTCTTCTACAGTCCTGTTCATGTCCAATGTAGTTACGGTTAAATTTAAAAAACACTAGATTCACTAGTGACACTCTAGCAGGTGATCAAAACAAAAGAGAAATCCTGACACTCATTTCGAAACTTCCCGACAAATATCGATCTCAACGCAGAAGTGTAGATAAAACTAACCTGACATCCAAGCAGCGATGACCCGCATTGATAAGCTCATGGGCAACTTGAACTAGAACGCTCCGAATTGGATGGTCACCGTGTCGTGGCAACACTTGCAATGTGGATTACATTACAAAACATCGTACCAACTTTTTTAGAGAATTATTCAAGCATTTCAACATTTTGAAATGGTGATATATATGTCACATTGGCAGATCGTCAACTACTTGCATGAAATAGGGTTCTGCTTTCTAAAGACCACCAGACATCTCAACCAGATATATATGTATTGTTTTTCTTGCGCATCTGAACGATGTGGTAAGCAGATGACATCCTTTGTATACAGTGAACCGAAAGTTTTGGCACGAACTCTCAATACTTCCAACTGAAAGCTTTCCCCCCTCTAAAAAACAATTGTAAAAGATGAAGCAAAGCTAATTACTCTAACAATGAAGCATTAAACTGAATACAAACCTGCAGTGCATGCTCCGAAATTCATTGCAGCGACGGACGAGCTTCACGAGCACCACCCCGCTTGAACTTCACCAACAGCAGGAGCAGTGATTGAGCTTCAACAACGTGCTCCTCTCGCCTCCTCCCGAGACACTCCAAAAATTCAACGACCTATAGCAGTAGCGCGCTCTTCCCGCCTCCTCCCGAGACACTATTGAACTTCACAGAACTTCAGCAACAGCGCCCTCCTCCCGCCTCCTCACAAACCTTCAGTAGCAGCAGCGATCACTCACTTCCACAAGAACGCAATCACAGCTACAACAATCAGAAGCTGGGCGCCAAACCCTAAAAAAAATTAGCAGATGTTCCTCCCCCCCTCTTCCCGAGACTCAACCCCTTCCGAGACCCGCCCTCCTCATGAGACCCGACCCCTTCCAAGACCCACCCTCCCCCGAGACCCATCCTCCTCACGAGACCTGGCCCCTCCCAAAACCCAACCCCATTCCAAAACCAACCCTCTATTCAGGAGGTTTAGGAAGAAGTGTTAGAGTAATCATACGAACTCCTAATTTGTACCTATTAGTGGTGGTGTTTTTTCAATAAGAAGACTAAAAAAAAAAAAAAATAGAAAACTTTGGAGATAAAAAAGTAAAAAAAGTAAAATACTCATCTTAGATCACATCCTAGATTTTGCATGACTCTTTGAAATCCGGTTGCCTTATATTGCACCACTGTAATAGATGAAATTGTCAAAGTTGTTTTTCTAGGTTTTGTTTTGAAGCCATACAACTCACAAAGTTTCGTAACTTGAAGCTAGATTATGCACCAAAAATAAATTTGAAAGCGCTTAACCTCAGATACTTACTTCTTACTTGGAGCCCACATCCTGATTCCCTTAAAATGAAAATAAAAACATTAATCAAAATACCTTTGCACAAATTCATACTCATCACGATATCTTCGAAACTTTAGTACGAATTC
This sequence comes from Rhytidiadelphus loreus, assembly GCA_947034895.1. Classification (NCBI taxonomy): domain Eukaryota; kingdom Viridiplantae; phylum Streptophyta; class Bryopsida; order Hypnales; family Hylocomiaceae; genus Rhytidiadelphus; species Rhytidiadelphus loreus. Next base: position 63,357,371 of record OX344763.1, on the reverse strand, counting down.
GTACCCATCTATAAAAAAAATGGGAATCTTAAGTATGAATTCATACCCATTACAACATCTTCGCACCTTACGCTGAATTAAAAATATTTTGTATTATTTAAATACTTGTAGTATCTTTATTATATAAATAAAAATAGTTCCCTTACAAATTTTAACCACACTAAATTATGAATGTTCTATAGTATATTAAGAGTTGTACTTTAGGATTACATTTTAAATACTTTTAATTCAATCACTATTGAAACTAAGAGTCCTGAACCTCTCTTTGTAAAATCTGAAATATAGGTATATATATTTAATGACTTTAATGGCTCGTAAAGTAATTTTCTTGTAGTAAGGCTACTTGATTGTTAAAGAAACCTTATTTTTTTTTTTCAAGAAGTATAATTCATGATTTCATATTGTCCTCCTAAAAATTAGAGCTAATACACCTCTTCCTTATTTATACCCTAGCACTTCGTCAATAACCTTATATAGTATTTTCAAATTCCACGGTTCATATGACTCTTCCCTATTGATAATGTGCACCTTCCTCACGCATAAATTGTTGTGTAAAGCATACACGAAATAGTGAAAATGGATTGTTACACACTATGTAATTTATAAGTATCTCACATTAAATTAATATTTTAATTTACAGTACTGTAATTCAATATGATTGTGGAATGCATCCGTACGTTTAGGTGACATCATCTACCTCTACAAAAAAAAGAATTATCATTAGAGTTCATACTGCTTTATAAGAGTTTTTTTGGTCCCACTATACAATGCAAGGATAAACAATTCGACTCCTATTGTACATTAAACAATTCTTAGTTAGCCATTGGTTGGAAATAAACTATATCATCATTAAATAAGTATTAAAGGAAATTCTGTGAATTACTTGGACCTACTAGCTTTTAGCTTGCAAAACAAATAATCACACATGATGTCATGTGTGCCCTAATTCATGAAATATATTTTAAGGGACTTAATTGATTAAAGACATAGAAGTCCCATTCAAATGCATAGTAAAATAATTCTCAATAAGTTCCTGGAATTAGAATTCTTTATAAATTTTAGAAGTTCTAGAGGTTCTATTTGAACACAATTCACTAATAATTCTAATACTTTTCACATTTAAAATATCTAATTAAAGTTCAACGCATATAGAAATGTATGTGTTCTCCTTCTTTATTTACATTAATAAGAATTAGTTCAATGGTTTTATGAATTTCAATTCATTCAATTGTTGTCAATTATAGATAAACAAATTTCGTTGAACATTTCCATGAATTATAACTTTTGAAATTATAAACAACTCGGCTTTCGTTTCCATGCATGTATGTAACAATTACAAGAGTTGCACTCAAGTTGAAATATCTGAAAGTACAATGAATGAAAACGTGACTTGCTTTAACGTCTTGTTTTCAATGAAAGAAATAATAGTTACATGATTCTATAAATATAAACTCTTAAATAGAATAATCAGAAGTTCATTGGGGATTCTTCAACGCATACTGCCATTGATAATTCTATGAGTTGTACTATAAACTACATGTGAGTTTTAAAGAATATATAAAGTGAAGCGCATTAATATAAAATTTAATTGTTATAAAATTAAGTAAGCCTTTCCCAAGAAAGTGTACAGTTATGCTTGATGATAATTGGTATAATTCCAAAAAAAACAATTAGGCGGAATTAGTGCATGCTTAAATAACCTCCATAAGTAGATAACATTAATAAATCCTAAACCATCAATCATTTTCATTCATTCTTGGCTTTTTACAATGAATGCTTCAATTGATTGCCTACTCATACCCTAAAACAAAGTAATCATTAATTAGAACTATAGGATACATCATGTTAAAGACCATGCTTTGTAATTATCAAATTCATTCATTTAAGAATAATCATGAGAAATTCAAAGTCTTCTGAATGTGTCTTAAATTAGTATGTTTTGCAATTATGTCCACATGTGAAGTGCATGAATAAATAAGGTATAATGCACCTTTCAAAAGTGAGTAGGAGCCATAAAATTAGAAGTCACCTTTTTAGAATTCAACCTTTCAAGCTATAATTACCAAAAATTTAGTAAAAGCACAAATGTACTACAAGTAAATTGTCTCTCTGTCTAATAAGATTAATAATTATGGATGATGCACATTCTTATTTTTTATCAAATATTTTTGTCTAAATAACAACATATAAATATACAAGGTACTAGAGTATATACAAATTAAAGTGGATGTTCAATGACCTTTCTATTTAACTTTGAAGTTGTAATGAACAAAAAAATGTACCATCAAAGATCTTGATTTTAATCTTCACTTGTGAATTCTTATTAGCTTCTTTGGGCTTCCATTACAAGTTTTCATGTGATGGCATTGTCAAATATCTTGATATGACAATGTCTCTATTTTGGGATGTGTATCTTAGTCTAGGACTCTATTTATTAGAAAGCTTATGGAAGGCCTTTTATAGGAATGTCCCCCTTCCACATGAAGGTACCTGAAACCTATATGGCCCTTAAACCTTGAACTTTAAACTCTACACCTTGTGATGGAGAATGTAGTTCATAGAATCGAATATAGAATAAGAACTGCTAACTTATTTCCTGATTATTTATTTACTATTAATTTATTTTTTTATTAATTTTATTAATATTTATATTTTATATCATACATATATACAATATATTGTTTGTTTGTTTGTTGACTTTTTATTCACATTTTGGTAAGTGAAGTAATTGGACAACTCTAAACAAGAATCACATTTCCGATGAATTTAAAAAATAAAATTGTGCTATATTTTCAAGAATTAGTTGACTTGAATTTGGGCTGGAAATATTCCTAAACATTGTTGACTTTGTTATGAATATTTGTAGCCCAAGTACATGTCAACTAATTATTTAACTTCTAAATGCCCAAGGCACCAAAATCTAGTATTTGCAAAACGTCAAAGTAAAAATAAATCCTATTTAGTAGTTTATACTTTTGAAAAACACTTCTAGAGTTATAGTTTTAGCATCAAAATTTTGATCAAAAAAATAAATCATATTGATTTTTCTATTCAAGAATTTGAGCAAGGGTACCCATTGCAATCTTCACTACCCGTAGTGTTGAGAGATCTTGAAATGAGCCTCAAAAACACTAGATTTTGGAGAAAAATCACATTCAAAATTCAATTTTAAATCATTATACAATATATTTGAAGAAGCCATAAATTGATTGAGGTTATACATGTTAGGCCCTTAAACCTCATATTTTCTCAGTCACCAATTTCTTACATCCTCACTTTTGCAAAGAGCATTGAAAGACTTCACATTACTCTTGCAATTTTGACACCTAAACCGTAAACCCTAAATCCTAACCCCTAAACCCTAAATTCTGTACAATTACAATTCAAAAAACAATCATACAACTTATCAATTTGTTCAATTTGGAGCAAATTACAAAAAGCTCAGAATAGGCCTTGGATATTTAGGAGTAAAAATAGTTCAGGGAATCAAGAAAAATTCCGACCAATTACGGAATCATTAAAGCACACTGCAGTCCAGGGTAAAAAAGAGAATTTTAGGAAGCTGAAAAAAGAAGTAGAAAAAAAGTTTATTCTAAACCGAAATATCCAAATCCAGAATTATTTAGACTATGAACTGTCAGTCCTAAATAAGGCAAAGGAATAAAGATAGCTACCAGTTGTCCATGTTGTTTTCCTAGTGAACAATAACTTACTCCAGGAATTTCGACTAAAAACACAAATGTTGTTGGCATGGCATCTTAGAATTTGAAATTCGTTGTTGTACTTGTCACCATCTCCATTCCCACCTAGAAGTAGTTGAGTAGTGTCGACTTCTGGCTTCTTCGTTTTTCTTTTCTCCTCTCAAGCGACTATGAAGCTCCGCTTACGCACTGCTCTTTTGTTTTCCACTACTATTGATTTCTCTGAAGAGTTGTTGAAGCACAGAGTGTGTATGATTGTATTGTTGTAGTTCGTTGAGGCGCTTGATGTTTCTGGTATGACATGTAAGAATCCTTAGTGACTTGGGAAATTTCCATTCAAATGTACCTTACGATTTACGGTTTTGCTTATGAATATCCTCCTTCTAACTCATGAATTTCTTTGTATTTCAAGGTAGTCAGAGTTTTCTACAGAGTACATATTTTGCGAGATGATGCACTTGTAACTACTGCATTCTATACTGCTTTCAAATATGGACCAGTTCATGATATTTGAGAATCGTATAGTAGTAGTTGAAGACTGTCCAAATATGTCGCCGGAAAACACAGAATATGACATTACGAGAAGACAGTCTTTGCAGTTCCTGAAAGTCCGGAGGCATTCAGGTCATGTCGACCTAATTGAACATAGAGAGGAGCCTCATCATGGTGATCATATTTTAAACAGAGTGAAGGAACTTTATTACTGATATTGATAATCAGGTCGATTCGACCTAAATGACGATGTTCCATTTAGTATTGTCAACATATATGCCAATACAAGTTTATCAAACTATAAATTTCAGATCGAGTCGACCTGAAAGTTGGATTTCTGAATTTCATGTTCATTTAAATCTCACAAATAAATTGATGTATATCCGACACAATGTAATACCCAAATTCTAAGCAATTGATAAATCTTCCATGAATGATTTTTAATTCAGGAATTTTATAGGTCGATTCGACCTAAATGAAATCATGGTACTGAATTCATGATTAGAATTGACTCTAGGGTTTAATGTAGATATTGCTTATTATGTTCTTTGTAACAATTTAAACTTACCCTTATCTTTTTTATTTTCGAAACCTTCTGTACTTGTGGGAGTCAGTTATATAACGACATTAGGTCAAATCGACCTAAAATATGTCTTCACACATATGAATTCATGTTAGGTCTGTCGTTATGTAAATCGTCTTCTCTGCAATATTCTATGTTTCATTGTTTAGGTCGACTCAACCTAATAAATTCAATAACTGCTCATTTTATTAAACAAGCACATTTGGGGATTTGTCTTCTAACTGTAAATCACATTGTTTCTGTGTAGGTACTATGGGCTCGACAATTGATCCTTTCAGCAATGTACTCTGATCTGACGATGATCAAGATAGTGAACATGATATGACTGTTGACATTCCTGAGTGTGAGGGAATTCCACGACATCTATGGAATACGAATGTTGTTACTCTCTATAATGAGGAAGGTACTCTTGTTGGTGATGGTGTATGTCACAGTGCGAACTCTGAGCTCGTGCTCGGTGCCGACGGTCCTCTCGGCGATACTCATATAGTAGTGCACATTTCCAAGACTCATTCTGAAGTAGATATCCCCCAGGAGAGGGTACGTGTGTTGGTAGCTTGGCCTATTCGCCTAGTCCACTGCCGTGGAGCAAGTCTACAAGACCATGATGCTAGAGATAATCACAACCGATTACTGGCAAGCCATATGAACCCACCTTCATTGAAGTCCAACCGATCATACACAAGTAGCATTCGAAATCCGCCTCGGGAGACTTGCATCAAAATGAAGGACCTTCTCAGTCAGGAATCCATCAACTTGGTGTCTAGTAAATTGTACTGCAGTAGAAATTGTGTACAACCTTTTCCAAGAGAAAAAATTCGAGCTTTCCGACAGCGCATGTACCAAAACTCAACATTCAAGCATAGAGCTTTCATAAAAACTGAATGCATAGACAAGTGCATCAAGACTCGCGAGGTAGAAGGGTGGTTACAATTGATGAGATAGATGTTTGCATGAGAGCTTGGATGCACATTGCCGGGGTCCCTAAGTCTACTTTTTATCGCTATCAGAAATATGCCTTGAAGGATGGACGTAAAGCCAGGGAGTATGGTAATTTGGGATTGATGAAGCCAAGAAAGCACACAGAACAAGCGGCTTTTACTCTGAAATGTATCTTAGAAAAAGAAGCAGATCACATGCCACATCGTACCCGAACTTTGAAGTCGGGGGACAAGGTTGTCTCCAAAATCTTACTAGCTACTTTTCAATGGAAAGGTCAAATGGCAAAGATCAACAAGACCAATGTTGCATTCGGGCTGAAGGAAGTGTTTACATCTAACTTGAGCAAAATCAGATCTATTAGGTTTCCTGAGTATGATGTGAAGCAACCTGGAGATAATTTTGCTCGTTGTGGTACTTGTGACAAGTTACGAGAGCTCATGAAGAGTACTCTTGCGGGCTCTGAAACCGCTATGTTATGGTCTCGGAGGTTGGACAAACACCTTGCCATTGCTAGGGCTCACAGAGAGATCTATTATGCGAATCGATATTGGTCGCACAATTCTCCTCATGAATGTCTTACAATCATGCATGACAAAATGGATCATGCAAAAATAGCTTCGCCTGTCTTCTCTCACAAAAGTAAGGAGCTTGATGGCCTTATGAAGTTGTCCATGTCTGTCACTGGTATGATTGCGCATGGTCACGGTGATGTCTAGTATGCACATTATGGATTGGATCTCTTTCCCCATGATTCAAACTATACCATTGGTTCAATGGCAAAGTTGTTGCGAGACCTTGAACAATCACCAAAGTCTTCTTCTAGACAGTTGTTTGTCAATGCAGGCTCGTCACCATTGTTTGAAGCAGTGCTCAAGAGCAAAGAGATGTGTCAAGCGTCACTTCTTGAACCACCAATAACCTTAGTGCCTGCAACGCTGTTGCCACCTATTCTTAATGTGTAAATGGATAATGCCACGGGTGACAACAAAAACAGATATGTGTTTTGTTTTTGGTCTCTACTTGTGGCAAACAAGATTTTTCGTGAAGTGTATGTGAACTTCATGATCGTTGGTCATACACACGACGATATTGATGCGTTGTTTGGGAGATGGAGCATGCTACTGAAGAAGGAGAGTTTCCCGACAGTTCCTGCGCTTATGAAGTCTTTCATGGATGTGGAATCCATTCCTACTATTCCTCACCTAATTGAAGAGGTGCCCAATTTCAAGGGCTTCATTGCAGGTTCATTTGTTGACGGTGGTGATATCCTCGTAGGACATACAAGACCACAATAAGTCAAATTCTATTTAGATTCAAATGGAACTCCGGTCATGAAGTACAAGCTATTGTGTATTGACGTGGACTGGTTGGGGGACGATGGAAGAGGCATTAAGTTGTGGAAAGAAGATGTTGAAGGGCTTAGTTTGTGGCCGCGTGGAGTACCTTCGGCAGTTCAATAAGGAGCCATGAGAGGCGCGTAAGACATTATGAAAGGTATATTTGGATTTGAGAAGTATTGGGAAAACTTGTGCAATGCAGAAGTTACTGGGAAGTACTGAAGGCGCTATGAACATTTAGTGCACTATTGGCATGATGTGAGGGTGGCAATGCAAAACCCGGTACCGAGCACTACTATTCTGCGAGACGGTTTTTGGCCGATAACACGTATTCAAGCGACTCTGGTGGATCAGTTAGGCGAAGATGGCGAGGATCATGAAGAGTTTGCAGAGGATGATGCCTATGTTGGGCCTTTGTCAGGTTGCCCACAACCATCCTTTAGGGTGGGACGTGATCTCTTCAATGGCTATTTCGTTGCAATTTGACCTGCAGATGGTGACAATCGACCGGTTTGGATTGCAAGGGCATTGTTTGATCCAAACTGTAATGCAGAGAAACCGAATTGTATATTCATTTAATACTTCCGTCCAACATCTAGAAATTAAGATGTTCAAAACTACTACATTGGATGGGATAGCGAAAGAGGTTTGCGTTGGAAGGTCAATGAAAATGAGCCGCTAGTTTGGGAGCATACGAACGCTTTGATGACAGGATGGAGGTCACAAATAAAAAAAGATGCCGTTCGGTGCATAATCAAGATCCCGGCTGCTCAAATTGAAGTCATCAACCAGAGTCTTGCATCACACACTTGATATCTAATGATAAGTGTGTATGTATGTTGGATGTTTCCTAATTATATTATAGTACATTGTCATATTTTGTAGAATTGATGGAATTTAAATATTAGAATACGTGGAATTTCTTTAGGGCGATTGAATTTATATTATTAATGTTTGCTAATGCATAAATCTTTCGAAGTGTATGTTTTTTGTTTAGAAAAAATAATGCATTTACATCTAGTATTCATATCTTTTGTAATATATTATGGTGCTCAGTTTTCTCTATTTTTCATTCAATTCATTTTTTTATTTCACATTGTGTATATTTCATTTGGAATTCTACTTTGAATAAAAACCAAAAAAGTAGTGGGTATACCCACTTTTTATTTTGTTAACATGTTAAGCACTTGTCACATTTAGGATAGGGGGACGGTTGGAGGTTACAACTTTTTTGCTTGCAAAGCTCACTTAGCAACACCAAGTCATGTATTTTTGTCATGCGCTCATACGAATTCAATGGGAATCGAACCCGGACCGCTTGGATGAGAAAAATGATCTTTTACAACCAACCGCAGATGACATGACTTGGTGTTCAAGATAGGAAATGATCTTCACTTATATGAATCACAAATTGCTATTACAAAGAATGAAATGTATTGCAAGACTCTATAACTCAAAAAACTCTCATTTTAATGGAAATTGCTCTAATGATATGAATGAATTTAGTGTATATCAACCTAAATTGTCTAAATCCAACATTCAATTTTTAGCATCTAAATAGATATATTATTTTGAGAGGGTCCCAAACTCCCAAATTAATGAATATAGTGTTTCTTGAGTTCAGATAAAGATGATGATGTAGACATTGATTGATTCCATTTGATTGGAATTAACTTTTAGTCATAATCATGTAGACCCTAGCATGTCTAATGTACCTATGACTATAAATTTTTGTTTATAATCCTAAATATTTTATTCCCAGTATGTTGCTGCACTTTCACGCTCATATTATTGTTTTTTGTTTTATTTTGAAGCAATTTTTATTTATTTTGGATTTGATTCGAATTTTGTAATTTGTTCAATCTTGATGAATCTTCTATTTTCCTTTTTCAGATGGATGTGTCCCCTGTCAATTTATCACAAGTGGAGCAAATTATAGAGACTCCAAGAACAGATGACACCGAGCAACCAGAGATTGGAGATGAACGTGAAGGTGAAGAAGACTTTGTGGAAGACAAAGAGAAGGAGTTGTTGGAAGATGAGCTCCGAAGACTCCAGAAGGTAGACTTGGTGGCTACAATCGCATCCCTTAGAATGAAGCCAAAGAATTTGTTTGGGCTGCAAATTCCACTTTGCAGACTTGTGCTGATGCCCATGGTGTGGCCAACCCTCTCTTGCAACCTTATCAAGCTTGAGCAAGAATTTGTCAACAGATATCGAGATGGAGCAGCAGTATTCTATGTGACGACTACAAATGAGGCCGGAGAAAGCGTGGAGTTCACAAAAGAGGAAATGGATGCATGGGGCCGGCTATGGAAGGAAAAGAATGACATCTTCAACAAGTATGTGGAGTCTATGGCTATGCTCAGTTTCTTGAAGAACTTGAAGTTCTACGTTTGTGATGGGAATCACCGACGCTTGGCATGGATGAACCATATTGCCAGACTTCATTCCACCTCACAAGATTGGCATTGTAGCGTTGACTCCATCGTGTTGGATACGAAGGGGAAGATTGAATTGGTCATGCATGACATAAATAAGTGAGTACTGCATTTCATTTTTTCCTTTGTCTTTTCAGTCTTCGTTTGTTTTGTATGACTTCCAAATGTATTGTTGAGTTATGACTTAGTGTCCTTGTATGAATTGCAGATCAACAGAAGACTCCCATGTGAAGACTAATCTGGTACACATATTGTATCGTGTTCAGAAGTATGGTCTTTTCCCTATGGAAAGGTTCAATGAGATGCTCAGACCATCAGAGGTCAAACGTTGTGGAGCTTTAAAAGTGAAGAAAACTTGGTACTCCATGCCGGTGGAGGTCTTCATGTCATTTGTTTTTCGGGTGAGAACAACTTTGTACTCTTTTGCCTTTATCAATTATTCTACTATATTTTCTGTATCCATTACCAAATTTGTTTTGTAATTCATGAAACATTTGATTGTCGCAGCAAGAGATCACACAAGCAGCAAATGCTGCAATGAGAAGGTACAACGAGGTCATTCCATTTGAAGAGAAGAGTCATGAAGGTGTCGCAAATGCCATGAGAATTGGAGCCAAAGTAAAGAATACAAAGTTGTATGTGAAAATGATCAAGTTGGTAACCGTGGCCAATCCCGCTCACGGACCTGAGTTCCTAGCTGAAGTAAGTGATGTGTTTTGAAATTGACTTGAAGGTATTATTGTATATTGAAGTCTTAATTCTTATTGCAAGTGCAAATTTCATCTTCTATAGGTGGAAAAGCATTGGAGCACTAATGAGGTTCCAGAGATGACTCTGGAAAAACTCCAACTAGTGGCCACTTGCAACACAACTCCATTTCACAAGATCAAGTTCCTCAAGTGGTAGAACTCTTCATTGCCATCTCGTGATGCTAGGAGGTTTCCGCCACAACTTGTATCTGAGACGTTGTTCGGGCCTTTCTTGAACAAATGTATATGGTACGCTGGGGTAAGTGCTCATTTGTGTGGTGTTCTTCATCCTTCTATGTAGTAATTTTTGTAATTCAATTCCTCACTGTTAAATAATCAAAATTCTAGAACTAGGCTCTGCAACTCTGAAATTCTAATTGCCCTTTTGTTTCCACAGATTGAAGATGCAGTTGTGGAGTACTTTGAAGACGTGGTCAGGCAAGACAATATCATCATCAACATGAAAGTTCCTCAGCAGCCTGAGTTCCTGGCAGATTACATAGAAGGATGGAGAAGGAAAATCTGGGATCAAGGATTCTTGGCGGTTCTTAGAGGAGCCAACTATTTCAAGAAAAGTGACTCTTTCATGAATTTTGATGGATCCAAACAAGCGGTTCGAAGAGTTCTTTTCTGGTAGGTTTCTTGTACTTGTTTCATGCCAAGTACATGCAAATTCAGTAGATTTGATCACTTGTCTTTTAGTTGGAGGATTTGATGGCTTCAATTCCCTTACTGAATTTGGGTTATATATTTCTTTTTCTAATGCCTCTACCTCTAACATGGTAACACAAGAAGCCATGTACTTTGCTTCTCCAATATAAATATGTTCTAAAATATGTGTGTCTGTTTTTCGCTGCAGTTACTTCAAGCATGAACTCGAGGCAAAAGGAGCAATTGGATGGACCGATCTTCCTCCATTCCTTTTCAGTTGGCTGGACCGTAGTTCTGCGGACTGTATGTACAATCCAAACCAAGAAGAAAAGCTCCTAGCCAAAGGCAAGAAGAAGGATGACGGTGGTGCCATCGTTCCAGCATCATCGATAGTGGACCAACCCTCTCACATGGAAGGTGGAGCTCAAAGTGGAGTCAAGAGGAAGGCACTCACGCAGTTGACGGAGGATGTCATTACTCAAAGGATACAAGTCATTGTTCTTGGCAAGATGAGTTGGACAAGAGTGAAGACTTGATCATGAATATCTCAATTGAGGACCTCGTCGAAGACATGGAGACTGAGACACCAACTTGGTATAGAGAGGTCATGGACTTCTGGAAGAAGGTAAATTCTGGAGGAATTCCAAATTTCAATGTCATACATGAATTTCAGAACATGAACATTGTTTGCAAGGTTTATTGATTGGATAAAGTATTGCGTGCTTGCAGTTGTTGGTGGGGAAGCCTCGCATGTTTTACGGAGTACCAAATGCTAGGCTTGGAGTGGACCTAATCTTTTTTGACTGCCCGGAGAACTTGCCTATACCGGGACTGTCTTCTCCAACAACAAAGGTGCCGACTTGGAACGCTGACTTGGAGAATGAGGCTCTTCAAGCGGCATTTAAATTTGCATTCATGCATCTATAAGACCATGGATGCATGATTGTATTTTATTCATGGAGCGCTGATGTTAGGGGCGATATTGCAGGATTGTGTGAAACTTACCGCATGGTGAAGAAGAAGGAGTGGTGGGGCATGAATCGTCTCCACTTGACTTTGGCTTTGGACACTAGTTCTACGGTAAATTCAACCAACATGGCTCTTGAAGTTCTAACTGTCTTTTTCTAATGGTTATGTTACATTTGTTTATAATGTATATTTTGTTTCCATAATTGCAAACATAAAGGTTTGGAATCACCCTCCTCGTCAAGGACTTTGGCAAGAAAGGGAAGTCCAACTTCACTTTCAAACGCACATCGTTAATGAAGAGTGCTGGTGTGGACATCTGTCGAGATGACATGTTGATGAACTACACCAAAGAGGATGACATGGCAATGAATGATGGAAAACCATGGCGGGGGGCACGTGAAAATGATCCTCGGTTTTTTCAACTCCTCATTGAAGCTACAACCGTTGAAGGAGATTTGGTTCTCGATTGCACCGCATCAGCAGGTGATTATTCAATTTCATTATTGTCCATTTTTTGTGGTTTTTTGAAAATCATAAATTTCACTAATATTTTATATTACCTTAACTTCAGGTGCATCAATTACTGCTTGCTGTGGAATAGGCCGCCACATTGTAGCTTTGGAGGAGAACATTGACATTTTCAATGCTTTCCTCAAACCCATGAGGAAGCCTACTCCAGATTCGATGAAGGCCCCATCTAAACCACCAACACTAAAAACACATGATTCGGATGAAATGATAGTGGTGCCTTGTGGGCGCTTAATTACCCACCCTTGGTAATTAATCGGACACAACCAGGTTCTAGGGGTTAACTAAATTCTAACCTAACGGGTGACTAAGCGTCGGTCCATTGTGCCTTCCAAGCAATGGATCTTCTTTACTAAGTTCCTAGTTTCCGCAGGTGACAATGGGGTTGCCCCCATTGGCGAGGGAATAGTTCGGGCTAACCGTCCCCTAACGGCAGCCTATACGAACTACTACCGAATCTATTCTAATCTATGGGAATCTGAGGCTAACTGACCCTTCCTAAGACTGAGGAGGGATTACCTAAGTCCCTTCTATGGTTTCCTAAGTTGATTGGGCTTTTTTCCTAATCTAAGTTATCTTTTTCCCTAATTTAATTTATCTAATTTATCTCCTAATTTAATCCTCTAAATTGATTTATCTTTTTTCCTAATTTAATTTATCTAATTTATCTCCTAATTTAATCTATCTAATTTATCTCCTAATTTAATCTTCTAAATTAATTTATCTTTTTTCCTAATTTAATTTATCTAATTTATCTCCTAATTTAATCTTCTAAATTAATTTATCTTTTTTCCTAATTTATCTCCTAATCTAATTTTCTAAATTAATTTGTCTTTTTTCCTAATTTGTCTCCTAATTTAATTTATCTAATTTACTTTATCTTTCTAATTTAATCCTCTAATCTAATTTAGTTTTTTCCTAATTAGACTATCTTTTTACGTTCTACCTTTGACCCTATGTCGTTATTACTTAAGGTAATTTTGATTGGCTATTTTAACCTTAACTCCTAACTGGATTATTTTGTCCTCATCTAATTTTTAACTTCTTGGTTGAATTTTGACCCTAACGGTTTACTAATCCCTAGTCCTATCCTATCCTGTTCTACCTTGTTTTGTAGTCTAATTCCTAATTGCTAATCGACATTGACCACCTCTTAACAGAATTTAGCACAAATCAAAAGGAAAAAAAAAGCACTGGGGGCTAATTTACTGACTCATCTGATCGAAGTTGGCATGCGCGACTTTTTCCTCCATACCTCCGGCCGCGTGCTCATATTCCATAGTCGACATGTAGGTTGAAGTAGTAAACTGCCTACGGCTTAGTCTTTGGCGAAGGAGTACACTCTAAGACCCGTAATGGGCCCTTCCTTTCTCCTTATCTCTTTTTCTTTTCCTTCAACACTATTCCTACCAACCCCTTAAATGAGGCCTTACACCATATGACGCTAATCTAATGGAAGAGTCACCTATTCTCTTACGTCGTCATTTTGGTGTCATCCTAATCTCTTTCCTAATGGTGGCAAGAAGCTTTGGAGATTTCCTACCTAATCCTATGACGCAACACTATTTATCGTCTCTCCCTCCTTCCTCTCCTATAACTACCCCCTTCCTAATTTTGTCATCATTGTATGAGGTTTGGTTTGAGAGGTGGAGGATGTGGTTTGCAGGGCGCCGCTTGGAGTTTGTATTTTTTTCTTTTCCCCCCCCTCCTTTTGTATGTTTTGTTTTGATTTCCCCTCGCCCCCCCCTTATGATTTCTCTTTCCCTTCCCCCCCCCCCGAAACCCTTGGACCCCCCCCCCCTTTCCCCAAAGCCCTGGCCCAATCTCCCCAAAGCCCTGGCCCAATCTCCCCAAAGCCCTGGGCCAATCTCCCCGAAGCCCTGCCCAATCTCCCCGAAGCCCTGGCCCCCCTCCCCCGTAGCCCGCTGCTGGGTGCCCGCTGTTGGGTCGCCCGCTGTCTGGATTGCCCGCTGCTGGGTCGCCCGCTGCTGGTCGCCCGGCTGGCTGGGTTGCCCGCTGCTGGGGTCCTAGCTGGCCCTGGTTGGCTGGCCCTGGCCTTACACTCCTTTCCTAACCTCGGGTTCCCGTATGGGAACCCACTTAACTAAAAACTAAACCGGACGTTACAGATTATGGTCAAGGTAAACCAAGAGGCTAGACTAATTTTGATGTGTTGAAGTCAAAGCTTCGCCGTGGGGGAAAGAACTTGGATGTTGACCAATCTATCTCATGGCGGGGGGTTTCTTCCGCGTTTCTACTACCTAGGGGTATCTTGGGAACTAAACTTTAATTTTTCCCAAGAAGATCTTGGGAACTAAACTTTGGAATTTAGACCTACCGGGGTCCAAAGCTTCGCCGTAGAATCGGTTTTAACACCGACTTTAGGACTTGCAATGGATTGGGGTTCAAAGCTCCGCCGTCTAGGACTCGTTTTAACACACTCTTTAGGACTAAGGGGTCACAGGGTCAAAGCTTCGCCGTCCCCCGAAGGGTGGGTCCACTTGTCAACAACAAAGAAGGGGGTTACTATGGTTAGCACTTACTTCCAAGGCACACGTACACGCAAGATGATAATGTTAAAGGACTTATGCACCAAAGGCCCCCCAAAGCGGCATCGCCAAGGTACGGTGGGGGGTTACTCTGGGGTTAGTGCACGACACAAGATAAACTTCACCAAAGACTCTTCAAATGGGACCAAAAGAAAGCCAAAGAAAACTCACAAAGTACATACGTACGAGAAGAAGGACTCCAAGGACCTTTAAAAGCTGCAAATAGAAAAACAACGAGAGCCAAAAGTGCTCCAAAAACACCGTAGAGGTTTTTTGGCCTAAACGCCAAAAATTCCAAGATAACTTGGACCCACGGACCCAAAACAAGTATTGGGGGTGTTTTGGGAGAGAGAAGGGCCCCCTTTTATAGGTTTCCAAGGGCCCACTCCCCCCCTCGACGAGTAACCTCATCCATCCGGATTTTCATCCAACTTTGAGATTTTCACCTAATCTTGGATTTTACGTTGGTCCTAGTTTTTAACTTTTGGAGTTTAGCTCGGAATTGCAAATGGATTGCGCCAATGGCTTCAGAATTCCATTTTTAGCCTAAGGGACCCCTACCCCCTATTTCTATCACCAAAAAACCCTCGGAAACTAGTGCCAACTGGAGCCAATTAAAAGGGTAAAAACCTAACTTTTGGGGTTTACCTCTTGTGGCTTGGGTAACTAGCTAGGGTTGTTGGGGAGGCTCTAGGGAGTAAGAAAAGGCTCCTTGATGTCTTCGTTCCGACTTCGTACGCTCCCAGGACGCCGGTCAACCCCGCAAAGATCCTGCCGTAAATATTAATTGGGGGGATGTTGTCAGTTTCGGCTACTTCCCGCTATTGGAACTCCATGAATTTTGTTGGGGCGCGTTATTAACATAAAAGATGCTAGTCTAATTTTTAGTGAGATTTTACCGCGGCCTGGGTATTTTCTATGAATTTCCCAACGTGGCCTTTGGCGGTTGACTGCTCGGAAAAAGATCCTTTGGAGATCAGAAAAAACCGAGACTTTTTGGGGAACCTCTCATGGAGTCCCCCAAGCCACGTGCCAAATCTTAGGCTATTCTGGCACATAGTTGGTGGCGAGGTGAAAACTGACTTCGGTTGAATCACCAGCAGTCAGGGAATCTTTCACATGTGAGGGAATCTGGGCGAATGGGTTTTGCCGTGGATGTCCCGACATGTTCCAGATCCGAGAACACCATCCGGCGGCTGTGGATTCCTCCATGCGGCCTGTCTGGGACAAGCGACACCTGCAAGCTAACAAATTGGATTCCTAATGTTTCGTCGGTGGAATGGGGAAACTAGAACCTATCTTTGGAGATTTATGTGGAGACCTCCCCCACTCTCCTAAGACTTAATTTAGCCTATCCTGGTCACATGCACTAGGTTTTGGGCTATTTTGGGTAAGTTCCCAGTAGCCCTATTGTTTTCCACTAATTACGGGTTCTAACCTATATACAAGTGGGTTTTATGGGTAATCTATGGGTAAAAGGCTATTTATGACCAAATGCTATACTGGTACGTGACATACCTATTTTGGTTCTACACTCTTTTTTGGGCTTTTTGTACTACTTTATGCCTTAATTTGTAATAAACTAAAAAAAAGAAAACAATGAGTTCCAAGTGACGAATTTGGGGCTCACATGCCTCGAAAATTTGCTCAAAGGGGAAAATTCAGTAAGTAAGTTTGCATTTTCTTTTAGTATTTTCTTTTATTTGCATCTTTGTATTTTACAAATCTAACATTCTATCATATCCAATTGCAGCCATCGAGGATTAACATCATCAGATATGATACTGAACAAACAAAGTCTTTTCTACAGTCCAGAAAAGAGTTTTGATCTTCCACCCTATGCAGAGCACATGGCATCAGCCTTTGCGGATTTTGGTTGTCATAAACCAAAACGTAGTAAAGATACATATGCTCTCAATGTGTTACAATTTATAGATGGATCAGCATCTGAGGGTAGAGAGACTTTAGAATCCTCGACCAATGAAGATTCAGCTACTGAGTCCACTGCAACTTAGACTGATGAGATAGATATATCTCATATGTCGAACTACTATATATGGATTTCCATTATGATTGGATTTGTGTGTTTTATGGCTACATATGGAGTGTCATTTATTTTATTTTTTAATTTTTAATAACGTCATTTCATTCTAAATGGACCACTTTTACTTATTGCAATGAAGTCTCTTATCAAAAAACAAGTAAATTTGAATAAATGAGCTGACTTTTTTGGATTATCAAAATTCCATAAATCTACGGTCATAGGTTCCTCACACTTTTCTTTTCCAAAAAAATGAAAGGCTCACAGGCTCATACTCACAGGCTCATACTCACAGGCTCATACTCACAGGCTCACATGCTAGCAGCCCAAACCACCAATGCATGTTTTCTCAGTTTTTGAGTTTATGAATAATTGCAACTTGTACAGCATGTTATCCATTTTCGTTGTACGTGAATTTCATGACTTTATATTTTTTTGGACATTAAAGTAGTAGGTCAGTTTGTTGCCTCAATAATTTGTTGCACGCACAAGGCCATTCAAGCTGACCATCAATTGCATGTTTTTTGCGCTTTTGAGTTTATGAATAATTGCAACTTGAAAACTATGTTATTCATTTTCTTTGTACGTGAATATATGACTTTATATTTTCTTAGACTTTAAAATACATGGCCAGGTTGTTGCCCCAATATTGGGTTTCACGTACAGGGCCATGCAAGCTGACCACCAATTGCATGTTTTTTGGGTTTCTGAATTATGAATAATTGCAACTTGTACAACATGTTATACATTTTTGTTGTATGTGAATTTCATGACTTTGTTTTGTTGTGGACTTTTATACATAGGGCAAAAATTTTACACCGATAATTTGTTTCACGCGCAAACCATTCAAGCTAACCACTAATTGCATGTTTTCTTAGTTTTTGAGTTTATGAATAATTGCAACTTGTACAACATTTTATTCTTTTTCTTTGTACGTGAATTTCATGAATTTATATTCTTTTGGACATTAAAGTACAGGGCAAGGTTGTCGCCCCAATATTTGGTTTCACGTACAGAGCCATGCAAGCTGACCACCATTTGCATGTTTTTTGGGTTTGGAAGTTTACGAATAATTGCAACTTGTACGACATGTTATCCATTTTCGTTGTACATGAATTTCATGACTTTATATTTTTGTGGAATTTAATATACATGGCAAGATTGTTGCCCCGATAATTTGTGTCACGCACAAGGCCATTCAAGGTGACCACCAATTCCTATTTCTGAATTTTTGAGTTTCTGAATAATTGCAACTTCAACAGCATGTTATCCATTTTTATTGTACGTGAATTTCATTACTTTATATTTTTTTGGACTTAAATGTACAAGGCAAGGTTGTTGCCCCTATATTTGGTTTCACGGACAGGGCCATTCAAGTTGACCACCAATTGCATATTTTTCCGATTTTGGAGTTTATGAATAATTGCAACTTGTACAGCATGTTATCCATTTTCTTTGTACGTGAATTTCATGACTTTATACTTTTTTGGACATTAAAGTACAAGACAAAATTATTGCCCCGATAATTTGTTTCACGCACAAGGTCGTTCAAGGTGAGCACAAATTTCTGTTTCCTCAATTTTTGAATTTATGAATAATTGCAACTTGTACAGTATGTTATCCATTTTCTTTGCAAGTGAATTTCATGACTTTATATTTTTTTGTACTTTAAAGTACAAGGCAAGGTTGTTTCCCCAATATTTGGTTTCACATACAAGGCCATTCAAGCTGACCACCAATTGCATGTTTTCTCGGTTTTTGAGTTTATGAATAATTGCAACTTGTACAACATGTTTTCCATTTTCTTTGTACGTTAATTTTTATGACTTTATAATTTTTTGGACTTTAATGTACAGGTCAAGGTTGTTGCCCCGATAATTTGTTTCATGCACAAGGCCATTCAAGTTGACCATCAATTGCATGTCTTCACAGTTTTTGAATTTATGAATAATTGCAACTTGTACCGCATGTTATCCATTTTCTTTGTACGTGAATTTCATGACTTTACATTTTTTTGGACATTAAAGTATAGGGCAAGATTGTTGCCCCAATAATTTGTTTCACGCACAAGGCCGTTGAAGGTGACCACAAATTCATGTTCCCACAAAAATTTAACTTTATGAATAATTGTAACTTGTACAGCCTGTTATCCATTTTCTATATACGTGAATTCCATCATTTCGTATTTTTTTGGACTTTAAAGTACAAGGCAAGGTTGTTGCTCCAAAATTCGGTTTAACATACATGGCCATTCAAGCTGACCACCAGTTGCATGTTTTCTCAGTCTTTGAGTTTATGAATAATTGCAACTTGTACAACATGTTTTCCATTTTCTTTGTACGTGAATTTCATGACTTTATATTTTTTTGGACATTGAAGTACAGGGCAAGGTTGTTGCGCCAATATTTTGTTGCACGTACAAGGCCATTCAAGTTGACCACCAATTGCATATTTATTGAGTTTGTTGAGTTTATGAATAATTGCAACTTGTACAATATGTTACCCATTTTCTTTGTACGTGAATTTCATGACTTTATATTTTTTTGGACATTGAAGTACAGGGCAAGGTTGTTGCACCAATATTTTGTTGCACATACAAGGCCATTCAAGTTGACCACCAATTGCATGTTTTCTATGTTTTTGAATTTATGAATAATTGCAACTTGTACAACATGTTATTCATTTTCTTTGTATGTGAATATCAATACTTAATATTTTTTTGGACATTAAAGTACAGGGTAAGGTTGTTACGCCAATATTTTTTTTGGACGTACAAGGCCATTCTAAGTGACCACCAATTGCATGTTTTCTATGTTTTTTGAGTTTTTGAATAATTGCAACTTGTACAACATGTTACCCATTTTCTTTGTACATAAATTTCATGACTTTATATTGTTTTGGACATAAAAGTACAGGGCAAGGTTGCTGCCCCAATATTTTGTTGGACGTACAAGGCCATTCCAAGTGACCCCCAGTTGCATGTTTTCTATGTTTTTGAGTTTATGAATAATTGCAACTTGTAGAATATGTTATCCATTTTCTTTGTATGTGAATATCATGACTTTATATTTTTTTGGACATTGAAGTACAGGGCAAGGTTGTTGCACCAATATTTTGTTGCACATACAAGGCCATTCAAGTTGACCACCAATTGCATGTTTTCTATGTTTTTGAATTTATGAATAATTGCAACTTGTACAACATGTTATTCATTTTCTTTGTATGTGAATATCAATACTTAATATTTTTTTGGACATTAAAGTACAGGGTAAGGTTGTTACGCCAATATTTTTTTTGGACGTACAAGGCCATTCTAAGTGACCACCAATTGCATGTTTTCTATGTTTTTTGAGTTTTTGAATAATTGCAACTTGTACAACATGTTACCCATTTTCTTTGTACATAAATTTCATGACTTTATATTGTTTTGGACATAAAAGTACAGGGCAAGGTTGCTGCCCCAATATTTTGTTGGACGTACAAGGCCATTCCAAGTGACCCCCAGTTGCATGTTTTCTATGTTTTTGAGTTTATGAATAATTGCAACTTGTAGAATATGTTATCCATTTTCTTTGTATGTGAATATCATTACTTATATTTCTTTGGACATTAAAGTACAGGGCAAGGTTGTTGCACCAATATTTTGTTGCACATACAAGGCCATTCAAGGTGACTACCAATTACATATTTTTTCAGGTACTTCAGTTTACAAATAATTGCAACTTGTACAACATGTTATCCATTTTTTTATACGTGAATTTCATGACTTTATATTATTTTAGACATTAAAGTATAGGGCAAGGTAGTTGCCCCAACATATGGTTGCATGTACAAGGCCATTCAAGCTGACCACCAAGTGCATGTTTTTTGCGTTTTTGCGTTTATGAATAATTGCAACTTGTACAGCATGTTATCTATTTTATTTGGACGTGAATTTCATGACTTTATACTTTTTTGGACATTAAAGTACATGGCAAGATTGTTGGCCCGATAATTTGTTTCACGCACAAGGCCGTTCAAGGTTACCACAAATTCTTGTTTCCTCAATTTTTGAATTTATGAATAATTGCAACTTGTACAATATGTTATCCATTTTCTTTGTACTTGAATTTCATGACTTTATACTTTTTTGGACATTAAAGTACAGGACAAGGTAGTTGCCCCAATATATGGTTTCACGTACAAGGCCATTCAAGCTAACCACCAATGCATGTTTTTTCGGTTTTTGAGTTTATGAATAATTGCAACTTGTACAACATGTTATCCATTTTCTTTGTACATGAATTTCATCATTTTATATTCGTTTGGACATTAATGTACAAGGCAAGGTTGTTTCCTCAGTATTTGGTTGCACGTACAAGGCCATTCAAGCTGACCACCAATTGCATGTTTTCTTAGTTTATGAGTTTATAAAAAATTGCAACTTGTACATGTTATCCATTTTCTTTGTACATGAATTTCATAACTTTATATTATTTTTGACATAAAAGTACAGGGCAAGGTTGTTACGCCAATATTTTGTTGGACGTACAAGGCCATTCCAGGTGACCTCCAGTTGCATGTTTTTTGTGTTTTTGAGTTTATAAATAATTGCAACTTGTAGAATATGTTACCCATTTTCTTTGCACGTGAATATCATTACTTTATATTTCTTTGGACATTAAAGTACAGGGCAAGGTTGTTGCGCCAATATTTTGTTGCAAGTACAAGGCCATTCAAGGTGACTACCAATTGCATATTTTTTCAGGTACTTTAGTTTATGAATAATTGCAATTTGAACAGTATGTTATACATTTTCTTTGTACGTGAATTTCATGACTTTATATATTTTTAGACTTTAAAATACATGGCCAGGTTGTTGCCCCAATATTTGGTTTCACGTACAGGGCTATGCAAGCTGACCACTAATTGCATGTTTTCTTAGTTTTTGAATTTATGAATAATTGCAACTTGTACAGCACGTTATCCATTTTCGTTATATGTGAATTTCATGACTTTATATTTTTTTAGACTTTAAAATACATGGCCTGCTTGTTGCCCCTATATAGGGTTTCACGTATAGCGCCATGCAAGCTGACGACGAGTTGCATGGTTTTTGAATTTATGAGTTTATAAATAATTGCAACTTGTAGAGCATGTTATCCATATTCTTTGTACATGAATTTCATAACTTTATATTGTTTTGAATATAAAAGTACAAGGCAAGGTTGTTACGCCAATATTTTGTTGGACGTACAAGGCCATTCCAGGTGACCCCTAGTTGCATGTTTTTTATGTTTTTGAGTTTATGAATAATTGCAACTTGTAGAATATGTTACCCATTTTCTTTCGACATGAATATCATTACTTTATATTTCTTTGGACATTAAAGTACAGGGCAAGGTTGTTGCACCAATATTTTGTTGCATGTACAAGGCCATTCAAGCTGACCACCAATTGCATGTTTTCTCGGTTTTTGAGTTTATGAATAATTGCAACTTGTACAACATGTTTTCCATTTTCTTTGTACATGAATTTCATGAATTTTATGACTTTATATTTTGTTGGACTTTAATGTACATGGCAAGGTTGATGCCCCAATATTTGGTTTCACGTACAAGGCCATTCAACTTGGCCACCAATGCATGTTTTCTCAGTCTTTGAGTTTATAAATAATTGAACTTGTACAGCATGTTATCCATTTTCGTTGTACGTGAATTTCATGACTTTATATTTTTTTAGACTTTAAAATACATGGCCAGGTTGTTGCCCCAATATGTGGTTTCACATATAGGGCCATCCAAGCTGACCACCAATTGCATACATGTTTCCTCAGTTTTTGAATTTATGAATTATTGCAACTTGAACAGCATGTTATACATTTTCTTTGTACGTGAATTTTATGACTTTATATATTTTTAGACTTTAAAATACATGGTCTGCTTGTTGCCCCAATATTGGATTTTACGTATAGCGCCATGCAAGTTGACCACGAATTGCATGGTTTTTGGGTTTTTGAGTTTATGAATAATTGCAACTTGTACAGCATGTTATCCATATTCTTTGTACGTGAATTTCATATCTTTATATTGTTTTGGACATAAAAATACAGGGCAAGGTTGTTACACCAATATTTTGTTGGACGTACAAGGCCATTCCAGGTGACACCCAGTTGTATGTTTTTTATGTTTTTGAGTTTATGAATAAATGCAACTTGTAGAATATGTTATCCATTTTCTTTGGACGTGAATATCATTACTTTATATTTCTTTGGACGTGAATATCATTACTTTATATTTCTTTGGACGTGAATATCATTACTTTATATTTGTTTGGACATTAAAGTACAAGGCAAGGCCGTTGCACCAATATTTTGTTGCATGTACAAGGCCATTCAAGGTGACTACCAATTGCATGTTTTCTTAGATTTTGAGTATAATTATGAATAATTGCAACTTGTATAGCATATTATCCATTTTCTTTGTACGTGAATTTCATGACTTTATATTTTTTTGGACATTAAAGTACGGGGCAAGGTTGTTGCCCCAATATTTGGTTTCACGTACAAGGCTATTCAAGGTGACTACCAGTTGCATGTTTTCTTATTTTTTGCTTTTGTAAATAATTGCAACTTCTAGAGCCTATTATACAGTTTCTTTGTACGTGAATTTCATGACTTTATATTTTTTTAGACTTTAAAATATATGGCTAGGTTGTTGCCCCAATATTTGGTTTCACGTACAGGGCCATGCAAGCCGACCACCATTTGCATGTTTTTTGGGTTTTGGAGTTTATGAATAATTGCAACTTGTACGACATGTTATCCGTTTTCGTTGTACGTGAATTTCATGACTTTATATTTTTGTAGACTTTAATATACATGGCAAGATTGTTACCCCGATAATTTGTGTCACGCACAAGGTCGTTCAAGGTGACCACCAATACCTGTTTCCGAATTTTTGAGTTTATGAATAATTGCAACTTGAACAGCATGTTATCCATTTTTATTGTATGTGAATTTCATTACTTTATATTTTTTTGGACTTTAATGTACATGGCAAGGTTGATGCCCCAATATTTGGTTTCAAGTACAAGGCCATTCAACCTAGCCACCAATGCATGTTTTCTCAGTCTTTGAGTTTATGAATAATTGAACTTGTACAGCATGTTATCCATTTTCAATGTACGTGAATTGCATGACAATATATTTTTTGGACATTGAAGGAAAGGGTCAGTTTGTTGCCCCAATATTTGGTTGCATGTACAAGGCCATTCAAGCTAACTACCAATTGCATGTTTTTTCTGATTTTGGAGTTTATGAATAATTGCAACTTGTAGAGCCTATTATACAGTTTCTTTGTATGTGAATTTTATGACTTTATATTTTTTTAGACTTTAAAATACATGGCAAGGTTGTTGACCCAATATTGGGTTTCACGTACAAGGCCATGCAAGCTGACCACCAATTGCATGTTTTTTGGGTTTTTGAATTTATGAATAATTGCTACTTGTACAACATGTTATCCATTTTTGTTGTATGTAAATTTCATGACTTTAGATTTTTTTAGATTTTAAAATACATGGCCAGGTTGTTGCCCCAATATTTGGTTTCACGTATAGGGCCATCCAAGCTGACCACCAACTGCATGTTTTCTCAGTTTTTGAATTTATGAATAATTGCAACTTGAACAACATGTTATACATTTTCTTTGTACGTGAATTTTATGACTTTATATATTTTTAGACTTTAAAATACATGGCCAAGTTGTTGCCCTAATATATGGTTTCACGTACAAGGCCATTCAAGTTGACCACCAATTGCATGTTTTCTAAGTTTTTGAGTTTATGAATAATTGCAACTTGTACAGTATGTTATCCATTTTCTTTGCAAGTGAATTTCATGACTTTATATTTTTTTGGACATCTGGTGACAGGTGAGATCCAAATCTGGTAGTGAGTTTCAGAAAGTAGTAGAATCCGGAAAAATGAATGAAATTTGAAGTGATTCATATTAAACCGGATAAGAAGGAGTTTACAACACCCTCCGGGGTTCTCTGGGACGATATTCCGTGTCATCTTACCACGTAGTTGTAGCTAAGAGCGCTTACTACGGTAGTACGCTTACGACACAGGGCATGGTTGTTGCCCCAGTATTTGGTTTCAAGTACAAGGCCATTCAAGCTGATCACCAATTGCATGTTTTTTCAGTTTCTTGATTTTATGAATAATTGCAACTTGTACAACATGTTATCCATTTTCTTTGTACGTGAATTTCATGACTTTATATTTTTTTGGTCATTAAAGTACGGAGGTAGGTCTCATGTCCTTCTTCTTCCACATTTACACTATATTCATTAAATCGAGAAGATTATAGTGAAATAGGAGAGTGTAGAAGGATACTATACACAAAATAAGAACAATTTCATGCCAATAATCTTAGAAATGCAAGTCATTCACACGCGTATAGATTTTTGGAAATGCTAAATTTACAAAGTATATTGCATGAACTATGAAGTTCAAGGCAAAGGATTTGAAGTATGCTACACCCCTTAGACTTGTGGCAAAAAATTTAAGTACTGAGACTACTAAAAGGTACTTGTTTATATTCATATCCATCTCAGGTCTTCTCTTTTTGGCTGAGCAATGGGGATCTAGCATTGGATTTGAATCCACCAATAGAAAGTACTACTCTGACATGAGTCACCAATAATATGACAGATGAATTATATCTACAAATTAACTTATTGAAATGGGAGGTATTATTACAAGTTGTTGGAGCTTAAACATTAAGTAATTTAATCAAAATAGATAATTTTGTTTGTTTGTATGCTTGGATGTATGCTCCATTCACGGCCCGCCATTCTAGCAACAAGTCTGGCGGGGTTTAGTTTGAATTTGACCATTGAAGGCATGCCACGTGTCTAGACGCTTGAGGGGGAAGAAAAAGAACCTCGTGGCAGCGAGTCTTGGGGTTCAGTTTTGAATTTATCAAATTACGGCATGCCACCTGGCTACAGAAAGACAAAGAAAAATCCCTCGTTTTTGGCAGAATCATGCTTTTCAATTAATTTTTGTCGATGGTATCTGAAGCCTGGATGTAATTTGTTTTAGAATCTTTTATTTAATCAATAGATCTCCTCAATGTTAAATACTAAATTTGGTTACGGAGGTATAATTTTGGTAATAGGGTTTAGGGTTTAGGGTTCATGTAACTTTTATTTTTTTTAAATGATAGTACTACGACTACCAATACCAATACCAATACCAATACCACTGCCACTACCACTACCACTACCACTACCACTACCACTACCACTACCACCTACCACTACCACTACCACTACTACTGTTATTTTTAAATGACCTTTTTGACAAAATATTTTAGAATTGGGGAGGGTGTTATGATTATTGACTTCTACACAAAATACTTTGAAAATGCTTTGGTAATTCATTTGAGCCAAAGGAAATGGAGAGTGTATTAGAGTGATTAAATTCTTGCACTACAAAGTTTAGGATAGAGAAAGTGAATGCACAAGAGATACTTTAGTTTCTTACTTGTGTTCATAAAAATGCGAAAAATTTCATCTACTCTATACCATTTTTCATCAAATTTGAATGACTTTGATGATAATGTTTTTGAAAATTAATTATTAGTAAAGTGGTTTTAAAAATATTGTGTTCCAATATGTAGGGCAATTTTTGTCTCTATCATTTTCAAATTGATTTTCTACTTAATTATCATGATAATTAAATGACGGTATATTATAAATTATAGATCCACATTTTATGTAAAATACTATTTCATTTAGTGAAGGGTTGTGTTCATATTTACAATTTTATTTTAAATTGCATTATTCATGTAAATCAATAATGGTGATATACAAAGTCATGGGTCAAGAATGGGTTAAAAACAATAGAGTGCTAAATTTGTGGTGGACAATTGTATAGTTCATGTTCATATGACAACCATATTTTTATATGTTAGCTATATTGTAGGATTTTATAATCAACTAGATGCACACTCAAATTGAATATGAGTGCATATTCATTGCGGATCAATAATTTAATAAAATTAGTGGACATTGCATTCGTTGTATGGTAATGTTTCTAGGATCATAATAATTCAATTTCATTTGTCAATTTTCTTCTATTATATCCTTGTAATCAAATATGAAAGTAAATCAATTGTAAGCATATTTTTGAAATTGGTCCAAAAAGTTCAAGAAATAGTGTTGATTTTTGTCTAACATCAAGGTGAGTACTTGTCTATTTAATTGTTCATATTCAAATTTTATATATTTATGTTCTTCTATTTTAGATAGCAGTTTATAGTTCATATGAAAATTAGAGGATTTAATGAGTATAAAATGTAGAAGGGAAACAAATTTCGGTTTTAGATTGTGGTCATAATCTATTAAAGATTTATTTACTTTAACCAACTAAATATACAATCCGAACGCAATTACGTTAAAAGGGGGCCACCAATATTAATAGAAGGATATTGAATTTAGTCTATATATGTATTTGGGATTATCATTGTCTTATTTTTATAAAAGCATTAGTTACTTATTTTTAGGGTTTAGGGTTAATTTATTACTAATTCAACCTTCACATTATAAATTACGATGAAGATATTGTTTTCAATTCAATTCATAGATTAAGGGTTTAGGGTTTTAGAAAATAATGTAGATGTTTACCAGGCAATCATTGGAATTATTGGGAGGAGGGTAGGCTTAGTAGGGTTTAGGTGGAAACAAGGCATCACACCATAAGTCTGAAATCACTGCTAATTACACCACTGGTGACCACTAGTCACTCACCATCGCCAACTAGTGGTCACCGGTCATCGTCTTCCTCGTGTGGAGCCCATCCGTGTGGGACTCAGTGGCACTCGACAGTTGAATCTTGCACGCTGAGAGCTCACGATTTCATCGTGCATTCTATCACCATTTGTGCACACGGACAATGATAGTTGAGGTACGACTTGAGCTTGAATTTGAGTGTGTGTTGAGAGTACGGGTGACATTGTTGTCTTCGGATTGATGTTGTTGGATTTACTGTCGCAATTTTTGTATTTAGGATATAGATCGAGTTTCCCTTCTCTTGTATGACCTTCCACAATTTGCATTGGATGAGAGTGGCGACAATCATGTCTGGCTAGACGATTTACTAGAAGTATGTCTAGTATTTTAAAACTCAAGCTTCCAATTTGACAATGAAAAGGAGGCTGTACATTTATTCCAAACCCATTTACCACTTCCGGGGAAAGAAGACAACGCATTGTGCAAATGGAGCAACCTCGAGGAGCACGCTCTGGCAGTACTTTGAGTGGGAAGAGGACCCCAACAACTAATCCGGGCAATCTGCAAGAAGAGAGCACCAAGTCGCCGGATTGTGGCAAAAAGAAGAAACTCTCTGCAACAAAGAAAACAACAAAGCCGCTATTCCAGAAGATCAAGGATGGCTGAAGCGATTGCACGGCTAAAGCAACCACCTCGCACCTTGACACAACAAGACTTCCAGCAGCAGTATCCCAAACTCGCGAGCGAAGGAGAGAACCCACACTGTTTTCGGAAAGGTAGAGTGCATGTTTCTTTGTTGCATGAGATTTTTGGAGAACCTTACGGTGACGATGGGCACCAAGGTTACGCATGGGTAATGTGCAAAGATGCTGACGTGTTGAAGAAGGTTCAGTACCTCCATCCCATCGTGTATCAACATACAAACAGTGAGATGCCTCCTTATTTAAAAATTCATTTTGTTGAGGGTATTGCTGTGGAGTATAGTGAGGGGAAAGGAAAGGTAGACTGATGTGCCTTTGGGGCGGACACCAACAAGAGGCAAGTGAACTGGTACAAGCAATCTGTCCGAAAGTTGCACGCTTTGAGGAAAACATTTGAGGGAGACAAACCTCTCCAAATCCGTGGTAGGGAGTGGCAGAAGATAAAGGTGGAGGTAGGGGAAGGTGGGGACAGTCCAATGTTAAGTGCATTGGTGAAGAAGAGAGAAATTGGAGGAGGTGGAAAGGGAGAAGAGGGGAGGACAAGAAATAGGCTTGGTGAAACTGGAGATTGCGGTGGTGTTTTCGAATCAGGGATGGCTTCGAGGGTTTGCACTAAAGGTGATACTACGAATTTACACCGAGGTGGACGTTGGAGTACATGTAGACCTTCATTTCTTAATAATTTTGGTTGTTCTCTTTGTCAATCCAACATCTCTGGATCTATTAGAATGAGCCTGGCTTCTACACATTTGTCTCACAATCTGCCTCATTATGCCTCATTAAAATGTCTACCCCTTGCAGTCTTGCACCTACGGATGTAGTTAAGTCACAGTTTTCCTGAATTCGTGAATATTTGGATTTTTAGAATGTGAAATCTTATATTTTTGCAATGTTGATTGAGATTTAGGGTTCAAGTTTTAGGGTGCAGTCTTTGTTTCGGATTTTCAGAGGCAATTTGAATGCCTTTTCAATTCCTACAGATTCAGTCAAGGAAAGGCCAAGGAGATTGTACACTTGATGGTGGTGATTTTGTTGGAGATGAAAGCCGACAAAGTGCAAGACAAGGCGGCCTTGGAGAGGAGGGATTGCTACAAAACAAAGGTGGAGCAGTCAGAGTGTCTCTTGGCAAGCTATGAAAACTAGTAGGTGGAGAAGGCTTTGAAGATTGACACCATGATAGCTGAGGGAATTGACGTGGACCGGGAGAGAATCAAAATGGAGGGCATTATGGAGCAGGTGCATGATGAGAAGTTAAGACTTGCAGTTTTAGAGATAGAACTCCAATTGGCAGAATCAGTTGTTGCAAATTTGGCACACGGAATTGAGGCACACTGCATGGGTCCAAGCACACTAATAGGAGCCAACTTGGATGTCACAACTCCTTATTTTTTGTTAAAACTTTGATTTAAAGTCACACAATTTTAAATTCTCTTAAATTTTTTTGACAAGTGCATTCTAATATAGTACATTTGCCTTGTCCAAAAAAGTGATGGTGTTCTAGAATGTCTTTAAGTGGAATAAGGTTAAAATACCACGTGTAACCAGCCCTTTTTGTCCTTAGTTGCTATAGAAATTGGATGATAAACTAGATGATTTTCAATTGATGGGTGCAATTTGTCATTGTCGTTGTCAAAGGCCCTGAACAGCGGATCTAGGTTTAGGATCAAACGGTGAAGTCATGAGTTGATTTGCTCATTAGTGTGCAATATAGGAGATTGCGCAAGCATCTGGTCTAAATTTGAACGTTGCCGCTTGTTTGGGTGTTGCCGCTTTCCACATTGTGAACGTTGCTGCTTTCAGAATTTCGTGAGATTGCTTCGCCGCTTTCATCATGTTGAACG
The DNA here is from genome assembly GCA_947034895.1 of Rhytidiadelphus loreus. NCBI lineage: Eukaryota > Viridiplantae > Streptophyta > Bryopsida > Hypnales > Hylocomiaceae > Rhytidiadelphus > Rhytidiadelphus loreus. The sequence continues at coordinate 63,327,065 of OX344763.1, read as the reverse complement.
CGGCTGCTTTCAATCTGGTTTAGGGTTTAGGGTTCGTGAACGTTTAGGCCTTCCAAGCAGATCTTATTCTCTTTCAGAGAAAATAGTGGTTTAGGGTGAGCGTTGAGAATCTTTGGAAAATGAACACACACGATCTGCTAGCTAGGTATGGTGGCCCAAATTCGAGGCTTCACCGTAAGGGGTTGCAACGACTGAGCACTTCAATGTGGAAAACTTTGAGGAGGATTGTCGTTGATGAAGAAGACATAGAAGAAGAGGAAGTTTTTAGAACACCGCCCGAGAGTCCACGAGATTTGCAGGTCGAAGTTGCAGGGATCGATTTCTGTGTTGATTCTAAGTGCATCAGGAAAGCAACACCAGATCTGCAGGTCGCAATTGTAGGGATCAATTTGTGCGGTGATTCTAAGTGCATCAAAAAAGGTACCCGTTTGATTGAAATGCACGATAGAATTATAGATCAGGTGTTTTGGGAACCTCGTGTGCTTCCGGGTCCGGCTGATGTTACGGTTCGTAAGTGTCGTTGGCGGCAGACTACAGTTTGCATCCCGAGTGATTCCCCCCAAAGTTTTGCACTTTGCTTGAATGCGAAGCCTTGAACTTTCATGAATCACCATCTTTGTTGCGCTTTGCAGGTTTAGGGTGTTTAGAGTTACAAGGGTCAAGTTTTATTACCTGAATATTTGGTTTAGTTTGTAAGGGCTTAAGGTTTGCAATTTTGAGATGTTGCTGAGGTATTTGTGAATCTCTCTTTCTGTACATAAATCTAGTAGTTAAAGATTAGAATGGTAGGGTCGGCCGCTGAGTCTGATGATTTCGAATCTAGTGCAAGTTTTGGAGATTTACCACCACCTGGGTGCGATTACCATGCTTGGTATGTTGAGAAGCGGAAGGCGTCAAACCGAGAAAGGACTCGTAGATGTCGTGCTCAAAAAGTAGAGTTACAAAGTGCATCAAGTGCGCATGCTTCCAGAATCCTCAATGTTGATCCAAAGTTCATAGTTTCAGGTCCGAAACAGGCTCAGAGAGCTAGTGCTGTGCTTGCTCGGGATATTAATTTGTTTGCAGCTCAGAGGATGAGGAATCACGATACAGAAGTTCATCACCTTACAATAATGAAAATCTTAGGCCAACCATTACTAAAAAACATGATACCGCCTTGTTTGAAGGATCCTGCTGTGGTGAAATTGAGGCATGAGGTTCTGGGTAGCTTGAAAGACGGTATGCAGACTCATTTAGTAGGATTGCGTAAAGCCAAAACGGTTGTAGCAAAAAATATTGTTTACACATTTGCTGTTGCACCAGGAATCGGAAGTGGAAGGGGTGTTGCAGGAATTCTTGGCTTGGACAAGAGGAATATCAAACAAGCACTTGCAAGGAGAGTCCTTCTAGACACTGAACAAGATGCGTTCTGGCTCCAAGCACGAAACAGAGGCCGCTCAGATTCAATCTCAGATGCAGTGAAGAATCTCATTAGGAAGTAGTGGGAAGAAGAGACCACTGTTTCGCCAAATAGAAAGGGCATTGTGAGGAAATGCATAGCTCCAAAGGTGTACATTGAGCATGCAACTCACTATCTCCAGTTATCCCAAGTGAGTTTGCTCTCTCACAGTGGCCTTACAATGATTGAGTATATGGATTACAGGTATTGTCTTAGCTTCTTTGGTCTTCTAGATTTTGAACTTGTCTGCTTTCTACAAATGCCTTTGTTTTGGTAACAATTTCTATAGTTATCAAATCGGATCAAACTACCGTATGGTTGTTTTGTTGCCCATTATGTTGTTGGAGTCCTTTCGTGGTGCTCGGATAAGACAGTACTTGTTATTGTTTAGGCAAACTATTCATTGTCTAAAGAACTGAAGTGATCCTAAGGAAAAAGCATTTCTAGTTTTGGATTAGGTAGTGATGTGCTTAGTGATTTGTGGTTAGTTGATTAGGTGCTCAGTTGTGTAGCGGTTTGGAGGTACGTGATTAGGTGCTGAGTTGCTTAGCGGTCTATAATAAGTGTTTCAGGTGGTTAGGTGCTTAGCGGTCTGTGCTTAGTGGTGCTCAGACAAGTGCTTAGCAGTGCTCAGGTGCTTAGCGAAGTCATTAAGTGTACTTTCATGTAAGCAACTAAGTAATCGTACATAGCATGCTAGCAAATGGGTGTGTGCTTGGAGTTCTTAAGTCCTTTCTGGCCATTTGCTCTGCTTTCTGTAAGCAGGTCAACAGGTCAGCAAGTGTCTTTTCTAGTCCTTTGCTGTGGTTATTGTAAGGAACTACCCTTAAGCAGTATTTCCTTAATCCATTGCGTTCCTTTACAGTGCTTTCTGCAAGCACCTAAGCATTGATACAAATTTTGTTGGTAGTTGGAGTTCTTCACAGAATTCAAACAGAAGCATGCCGATGTGCCGTGCAGTCTGAGGAGCTTCGAGGGATTGAAGTGCTGGTGGGTAAGAAGGTTGAAAATGTGGAATACCTGCTTGTGTAGGGACCACCAAGATTTGACTGATCTCCGGGATGCTCTGAATGCCATGCGCCGTGATTTGCAAGGGGTACACAAAGATTGCCAGTGTGCTTGCATTGTTTGTGCCATTTTTGACGATTCTGAAACCAGTCCAGTTGGATGCGATGCACATAATGAAATATACGAGAGATTAATGCATTTGTGGACTTCTGTTCTTTGCCAGAAGGGCGACTTTGACCTATGGTATCGGTGTGACTGCCTTCTAGGTGACTGTTTGAACTATGGAGTTCAAAACCTCAGGATTTGCCCATGTGAAGTTTCTTCAGAGAAGCTAGTGAAGTGGAAACGTACGAGGTACAAGAACATTGGGATTGATGAAGACGGGAAGCCAAAGAAGGCCTTGAAGCTGATATACTGTGAGTCAAAACCGCAGGAATTGATTCATTACTTGAAACCAAAATTGTCACGATTTATTGTGCATAATTTTCTAGCCTCATGGCAAGACCTACAATTTAAGGAGCTTTTCACTTCAATCCCCAATGGTACTCTAATATCTTGTATGGTTTTTCTGAGAACTATTTGATGAAAATTCAAAACGAGGTACAGCCTATGCATTGGCGCACTGAGCAACTCTCAATTTTAGTGCATATAACTTTCAGAAGTAACCCTGACTGGACCTTCTCTAATGGAGAGCCTTATTTACTGAAGGAAACTCACTATTATGTTTCAGACGACAAACAGCATGACTCACTTTATGTACAACATTCTTTTATGTTGCATTGGGGTTATCTGATATCGGAGGGATTTCAGCCAAGTTCTCACGTTGTGTGGACTAATGGATGCAGTGGGCAGTTCAAGTCTGCCCGAGCATGGTACTTCATCAGTAGATTCCCGAGTTTGACAATGTCAGACGAGTTGCCCGAAGGTTGCCAAATGTTGTGGAACTATTTTGCATCCGGACATGGTAAAGGGGAAGTAGATGGGGCTGGGACTCTTTTAAAACGTGAATTGTTCAAAGAGCAGATGAAGCCAAATGGTCGGAAGTTGCAAAATGCTTCTGAGGTGGTTCGATTTTTGCAGGAGCAGAGTAACAAGTACCATGCAGGGTGACAAGGTGAACGGCAGAGAATCGCTAAATTTTTTTGGGAGATCAAAGAAGGTGCTATAAACAGGGTTGACAAATTGGAGGCTGAAACTATTTGCGAGAGCAGAGCCATGCATCAGTGCCGTTCGTTGTCTTGCAGGGATCCTACTTTGGTTCAGTTCCAACAGCTCACTTGCTTTTGTGTCGCGTATCTTGATCCAAACTTTGGATTTTCTTGTACACAGCAATCCCATGTTCCTGACTGGACGCTACGAAGGATATGCCCCAAGTCAAGGAGCAATGCACGTTTGATATTTGAAGAAGAGGTGGACAACAACGAAGCTGAAGCAAGGCCCGACATTGCTGGAGACTTGGTGCGAGTTGGTTTCAACTTTGCCGTAAGGGCGGACTGTGAGAATGACGAAACTTTCTGGGTGATGCTTGTGACTAAGGGGTCGCATGTCAACATGGCAGCCTTCACAGATGACTTTGGAAATTTGTTTGTGCTTGGTGAATTGTTAGTTCAAGGCTATTGGTATGAAAGATACCAATACAATAGTAGAACTTATCTTTTGAGGGATGACCGGCCATTTGCTTATGTGCATAGCCATGCCATACTCCTTTCAGATTTTAGCATGCCCCCCACAACCCATTTTGTAAAGGGAAGTCAGGCTAGTTATGAGCTACGGGTGAATATCTTAGATTCTATAACAGATTCCGTTTTGGATGCTGAGGCAAGAGTCTCTTACTTAAAATTGCGTACTTAGCATGGATATGCTAGTTCCACTCCATGTATTCATTTTTTGTGTAATTTACAGTAGCATGATATCACATATCAAGATATTGGGCATGTTGTACATCATTGTGTCTCTATTGAATCCAATCAGAACCTGTAATCGAATAGGTAAGCTTGACTACTTGAAGTATAAGGAATTCCATGAGGCGCATCGTTTTGAATTTATATAACCGTCTGTGTTTAGGGTGCCATAATGCAAGCTTCCTCAAATTTTAAGTACTCTTTGGTTGCCTGAAGACGAATTAACAGTATGAGAAACAATGAAAATCGTGTAAGTCAGAGTTATTCACACGTCCTGATAATTGAAGTAGTGCTTTGGATCAATGCAATGTGCATAATTGGTCATGGTGGACTCTGATATTGGAAGCACCAGACTTTGGATCAATGGAAAGCCAAGAGACGTATGTAGAGTAAATAACCGCTTAGACTTACAATGCTGTTATTTCTCTCAACTCTGGATTTGTATCCATTCCTTGACTCTTAACTGGATTCTTCTATTTTTTGTGTAGGGTTAAATATTTTTTCCCACATTATAGTGGCTTGGTCCCTTTTCATAAGTTTTGTAAATTTTTTGTTAAATTGTGTGATGAATATTCAATTCAGGTGCAATTTCTCTGAAGCATACCAAATTTGGGTTTAAGAAAGGCAAAGTTCCATTTTGGATGAATTGTTTTGTTTAAAATTTAAAGTCTTGTCTAGTAACACCAATGGTTACTGTATTTCAATTATATGTGCCAATTATATGTACCAATTCTATGGATTGCATTGATTGGCTATGTAAATGTGAAAAACACAATTATAGTGTCAGGTAACTTATGAGCCCTCTAAAATTGACAGTGTAAGTTAGAACTCACTATGTACTTTCTGATATTATTTCTTGAAGATGGAATGCCTTGTGATTAGACGCGACCTTTCTACTTATCCCATATTGTTTGATATTGAGTTCTAGAGCTCCTATAAGAGGAGTCCTCTCAAAACATTAGAACAGCCCAGGGGCCAAAGAGATCAACCTATTTCGCACAATTTGTGAAAAGGGAGGCTCATTGGTCCTAGGGCACCCCCCCCCCCCTTTTGTTGAGATTTTATTGTATTTTATATTTTGTATTCAAAACACTAGACAATTTGCACTTGATGTAGTCTCTACTATTTCAAGAACAGGTTGATGGAAAAAAACCCTAAAAGAAATCAAGTATAAAATTCTATTAAAAGAACCACATCTGGCTACACATAATTGTTGTCATGGTATATATTTAAGATACAAATCTGAAGCCAATGGAGTTTAAATTTTAAATCAACTATCAATAATTTGGTAAGTATCTGTGGGTGGCTACACTATAGAGACCCTAAATGTAATCCAAAATCTATTGTATGGTTCCAACATGGAAGCTTATTCATTTTGCTTCAAATACACATGTATGCCATGTCATCATTTTGAAATAATAAGATGAGAATGAAGATAATCATCATTTGTAAGCCTCAAATTAAACTTCAAAAATTATATTATATTAGTTACATTCACAAATCATTGTAGGAATTTAATGATTTATTAACAGTGCAACAAATTAATCAAACGTCCAAGAATAGGGTTTAGCACATCATGGTGGGTGTCTCTAGAGAGGGATTGGCTTCTTATTTTATTCAAATTTAATGTATGGTTTTTTGCCTTCTTGCCTTCAATTTGAGGACCACGGTTTAGGGTTTAGGGTTTAGGGTTTAGGATTTAGGCGAAATTGATATTCTAAGCCAACAAAATGAGACTTCACTTGTTAATTGAAGATTAAAGTAATTGTCAAACCATTTTCTTCTACAAGTTTAGTTTATGGGGATTTGTGGGATGAAATGCCATGCTTGTAACTATCAATATTTTTTGCATGGATTGGCAAGGTTTTAGGCTATGCTTATTAATATTTAAAATGATTTATCATGGATTAAACAATGTTTTGGACCTAAACTCCTGGTGTATACTTAGATAATTATGAAGCTATAGAAGAAGCAAGGTAAATTATTTTTACAAGAAGGATCGTATACTATTTTTTAACTGTTAACCCTCAAAGGATAAAATTTCATCCAATCCTGATCAATATTGTATTTTTTGGGACTTCATAGTCAAGGATGGGTTAAAAATAAAAATAAAAATGAACTATAAGTTATATTTGCATGTTTGGTCTAAATCCTATAGACTTATTCCTTAAGATTACGTTTATTGAAACTCTAAACAAATCATATATGATAGAAAAAAATAGAAGAATAAATCATGAAGTTCATACATAAAGAATAATTACAAAATAATTGTCAATTCTAATTGTACCTAAATAACCCTTACAAGTCTTTTCTATGTAAAATAGTAAGATTAATTTTGCAAATTGGCACTAAAACATCGACATTGTTTGAAAGTATTTGCAATACTCTCTCTCTTTCTATATATATATAGAAAGAGAGAGAAATCATTATTTTCTATAACTCACATGAATTGATTATAGGAAAGGATAAATTTCATAACTGTCTAGTATAATTTGGATTGAATTGTGTAGAATTCACAACATTCATGAATTCTACATATACACAACATGCCGATAGTTTAGTGCTTTGGACTAACTCCTAGCTTAGTGCGGTATTCTGAGGCCCACGAGAACTTTAAAATAATTTTATCAAAAGCAAGTCTAAAATCTTAATCTTCATTTATTTTCTAACAAACCCAACTATACATCATCCTTTACTTCATTTATTGAAGTACTTACTTACTTTTCCTATTTGATGATGAATATCTTTGCTAATTCCAAGCGAAGTGACCCTAAACTTCAAAATATTTGTTTCTTCACCTCTTTAAAGATGATAAAGTACCTGTAGTCTTTGAATACCCTATTCCCCCCCAAGATTCATGGAATAGGAATATATATGTGAAATAAGTCTCTTACACTTCTTCATTTCTCACCATTGTTTAGGCTACATCATGATAATACTAATTCAATTAGGATAGTAGCCTTCATTAGAGTTTTTTGTAAGCACGATTTTTGGCCTATCAATTGGCTATAAGGCCCACAATGTTGGCTCTTTTTTGTAAAGGAATTTTTCATTAGAATAGCCCGATTCATATTGTAGGTTAAGACCAATAGGCTAATTTGAACTAGGTATGACCTACTTCTCATTTTGATATCACCAAGTATCTCTAGAATGCCAAAAAAAGAAATGACCCCAATTCACCTCAATGGATTTCAATTCCAAATTTAATATACACCAAGGACCCTCACAGCCACAGGTCCGGCCTTCCAAAATTAACGCCAGTAGCCACAATCCATCCTTCCAAAATTAACGGCAGTAGCCCAGTACAGCCGTGCAGACTGAATGCAAGCCTTCCAAAATTAACACAGAAGAAGGATCCAAGTAGCCAAAGGGCCCTAGCTGTCCACAAATTAATTGAACAAATCAGATTGGCCAACCGGTTTGGCTGAGCATCGGATTCCCCTTCTAACTACCTAGTTCCTATAAGTACTTTTATATACTCCCTATGCTCCAACTGTCCAACAAAAAGGTGATTGTAGCTGTCAGATAGATCTAAATTAACTTATATTACTTCCTAAAATTCTTAGCATCATGTGCTGTTGCAACTGCTCTGATTTGTGATGCAAATTGTGCAGTTAGTGAATTCATAGAAATATCAACCTAGTCGCACCTTCACAATGACATTCTCGATTCAGCAACTTCCAGGTACTGATACTTAGAAACACTCAGATTAACAAAGAAAAAAGAACAAAACCGTATTACATTTCAATATAGAAGGACGATAATGAAAATGGGAATTGCAATTCAAATTTTTTATAGCATTTGAAGTCTGCTGGAGTGGGTTTAGTAGTTACAATTTTCAACTTTGCAAAATGAGAGCACTATAACAGTGCATAGAGACACTAAGTCTCAACACCTCAAGGATATAACATTGCATGGGAAAACTAAGTCTCAACACCCCAAGGATATAACACTGCATGGGAAAACTAAGTCCCAACACCCCAAGGATATAACACTGCATGGGAAAACTAAGTCCCAACACCCCAAGGATCCAAACTTTCTGGCTAACCGCAAAGCACTAGACACAAAGTTATAGTTATTCACACATCTGGATAATTCCATCCGCCGTAACTCCTATATCGCCGCTTTGGTCCAGCAGATCTTCTCACCCTGTGCCCTCTGCAAAACTACCAGTCCTAAATCTGGTGTAAAGTATAACAGTTTCCCCTTTGTCCACTCAAGTTATTCATCGACAAGGTAAAGATAATCTCTGAGACCCGACTTGCACCACGGAAGTGAACCTATGACAACCTAAGCCCATTGTAGAGACTTTGTAAGCATTCACAAGGCTAAACCGTAGCAACAACCCTGGAGATTGTATCAACACTAGAAGAGCCCTATCCTATTCAGCAAACTCTATTAAACAGAAATGGATGCATGCCCCCTACTGCACACTCAAAATCACCCTAAATCCAAACTGTCGGGTCATTTCTACACATAGAACTCTGGTAGATCAAAATAGTAAATGACGTAAAACCTCAGCCTCTACATTTCGAGCTTGTTGTCACAGATTAAGCACCAATTCCATCTGCAGTAGTTAAATACTACGGGCATGTAAATTGAAGTTAGCCTAAATCAAAATTTCCTAAACCAAGCAACTATATGAAATCTGAACTTCAAAACAAAATATAGTCAAGCAAGGCTACAAAATATTGAACTCACCTTAATAGTTCCACCAACCTTATATCTGAATCAGTTACGGATTCACAGAACCGGAACTTTTGCTGGTAAACTTTAGTGACCAATTGACAATAGAGCCGCCTTTTTTGTTATCTTTTCTTTGATCTAGCCCGAGTTGAAACTTTATTCACAGACAACGTAGGAAGCGGTTCACTTGCCTTTGCTCTTGTATTCTTTGCTTTTCCCTTACCCTTTACATGGGCTGAATTGAGAGACCTACTTTGTGGTCTACCTTCTCCATCTGATTCCACATTAGGAACTCTATCACCTCTCATAATGGCGTTGTCTTCTCCTAAGCTAGTGAGTGCTAGCTTTTTCCTTCTTTCTCCATCGTCAAATGGAAGATCAGAAGCTCTCTTCAAGAGTGAATGTCTCAACTTGGGAATGTCAGAATGCTGAGACTCAATGCAAGGTTGTGATTTATCTGTGCAATGACAGCATCACACATATAATCAACCACTGTAGCAACAATCATTTGAAAAGAACCGCAAAATTTCACTCGAACAGCATTCTTCAATCAGATATCAAGTTGGGAGCACCCTTACCTGATTCAATTTCTTCACCGGACAGTGCAGTACCTGTCAAAGCGAGACATAATCAATAATTTCATACATTAGTGCATTTGTCATTGGCACTTCACAATGCACTCTTCTTTATCCAAAAAATAGCGACACTCTTATTACCAAACTTGTCCTACCAATGCACGTACCAAGATTCATATTCACTTCTAGTGAATTTACTTCGGCCACATCATGCACTGCCTCTAGCCCAGCAACATTCTGTAGCTTTGCACTAACATCTTGGCATTGAATAGCGCCATAATGCTTCACTTCATCAGGCTTGACGGGTGAATCTACTTCTTGCCCTCATGAGTTCAGAATTGGAGGCCCTAAGTCAAGGGTATTTTGTTCTTGAAGGGGGATGCTACTGGAAACTGTTCGCTGTAGATAAACCCCTGCTGTTGTTGTGCTCAGTCCTCCACTCACGGGATCACAATTTCGTGGTATGGATCCGGATGACCCCCAATCAGAATGCTTCACACTTGAACGAGACCCTGTAAATATGCAAAGGACGAAGTCAATGAGAAACAGCAAGACTTGTAAGACCCTGTGAAATTCATGACAAGCACAAAGCACCATGATCCTATGAGAGAAGGACCCTCTAAGTAATTCCCGAATAAGCAGGTAAGCAATAGAACCCTCTAAGCAATTCACAAATAAGCAAGCAACAGAACCATCTAAGCAATTCACCCTCTAAGTAAATAAGCAACATAACCGTCTAAGCAATAAGACCCTATTAAGCAATACGATCTTATAAGCAACACAACCATCTAAGCAAGACGACCTTGTCAAAAAAGGAACAAGTTGGGGTGGAGCACCGTAAACCCTGATTTCAGCACCAACCTCAAAGATTAAGCAATAAGCAATTCAAATGAAGCAGTAACCACCCACCTGCAAGCACTAATGACCCATGTGTTCATACCAAAATACTTAGGCTCTAAGCAACAACCATTGACAGAGGAAGTTCCTGTCAAAGCAATCTAAGTATTCGTTGAGAAGCACTAAAGCGCTACATTCGTCTTACCATCTAGCCCTTATGAGAATCTCAAAGCAAATCAAAGGACCAGGATTTCAAGAAATGAGGAGCACAACATGACAATGAAGTTTGAGACTTACAATTAAGCACATGAAGACTGCCATCCTCTTTCAACGATTCTTGAGCTCTTCGTGCTTTGCTGATAATTCCAATTTGTCGTTCTCATCTTTGAACTCAGCGTACGCACCTCTGAATCCAAAATTCTGCCACCAATGCGGGTGGAACACCTCTGCACACCTGGTGCACCTATTGTCTACTTTGGCAAGTGCTGATGCATAAAAAATGTGATAGATGTGCCTACATGAAGCAATGACAATATCATAGTATGGATAACCTCTATTGCAAAAAACACAAGGGTGTAGCTGTAAGGTAGGTGAGTCTAAATCGAGGTCGTGGGCCATAGCTGGATGGAGCGTTGGCTTTGGCCACAATGACAAACCACTTCCGTTTTTCATCTGTACACATTGTTCCTCAACAGCAGCACTATGTCTCTTCATCTCTAAAATCTCCCTCCTCAAAACCTGAAGATCTGATTCTGCTTTGAATTGCTCTATTTCAAAGTCATGATACAAGTCCTCCCCTTTAATTGCCCTCTCTCGACTAACCTCTACTAGAGACCGACAAACATCTAAATTTTTCTGAAGAACATGTTTCTTATCAATAAGGACTCGTAAGTTTTCTTGAAACTGCTCGTGCTCAATAGCGCTCATAGAAATGCCGATAAGCTGCTCACATTGCAACCAAGGCAATAGTGAGATGAACCCTCAATCCTCTAAGCAATTCTAGAATTCAAACAATGCAGCTTGCTCACATAGCAACTAAGGCAAGAATGAGCTGAATCCTAAATTTTGAATCAATTCTGGAATTCAAACAATGCAGCCTGTTTACATAGCAACCAAGGCAAGAATGACCTGAATCCTAAATTTTGAAGCAATTCTGGAATTCAAACAATGTAGCTTGCTTACATAGCAACCAAGGCAAGAATGAGCTGAACCCTAAACAGTGAAGCAATTTTCCAATTCAGACAATGCATCTACCTTACTCAACATAGTACATGGAAAAAAAAACGTAAATCTAAAACGTAACTGCATTTCGTGTTCAACTATTGCCTTTGCAGCTCTTGCTAACTCTACTTCGAGTTCAAGTACCCTATCTCCATCTTCCTTTGCTGTACTCCAACGGTCATCCATATTGAACTTCAACCCAACTAGCTTCTCTGAAATCTTCTGGTACTCCGCCTTCACAAATGTCACTTTACTGGTGGCAATTACAAGAAGCTCGCTCTCTGTTTCAACAACATCCTGAACTACATCGATGTCACTGGGCGATACCCCGTAAGGACACAGCTTGCTCATGGTATCACGAGACCGAGCGCTTCCTAACATACCCTTGCCTCCCTCGGTTTTCACCATCGCACGAAAGCTAAGTCCTCGTTGGGAGGTACAACCACTCAGACTAAACCCTAATGCCGTAGCATCGTCACTAGCAGGATTGGAGAGCCGAAGCAATAGCCGTTGCGCTCGATCGGCTTTCTCTAAAGCAGTTGTGCGGGCTGCTAGTGTCCAGTTCACTTTCCTCTTCTTCAAATTTGCAATGTAGCCCTTCACTAGCCACCTCGCAAATTCATTGTTTGTAACAGACTGAGAGCCTTAAATTTTTGAGTACAGCTCCATGAGGTCCTTCCTTGCATCGGGGTTCAAAAAAGTGTTGGTTGTGCGCAATTTTGAGCACTTCCCAAACAAATCCTCCACATCCGCATCCATGATGAAGGCAATATCAGTAGCGCACTTAGGGTTCAGTCCCACATCCACTAAACCCCTTTCTTCTTGAAAGAAATTTTTTGTTTGTGAGTTGTAGAAGGCGATCTCCTCCTCGCATTTCTGTATGCTAACATCAGACTTATTGTAGCCAGGTTTCCTCTCAGAATCCTTTCCTAAACTTTCTCGGCGCAACTGCTGTTCTTCCTTGCCGAAACTCTCCCTACGTGATTTTATCTCTTCCATGGCAGTTTGCAAACGTACCCTAAATCCTGAACCCAACAAACCAATACGATGCCACAACAATCCCTCACAATCCAAGGACACAACAATTCCGATTTCTCGGGCCGACAGCAAGTATCCAAAGCGAGACAGGGTGAGAAACAAGCGAGAGAGTTAATGTCCAGAACGAGCAGAGAGAGACGGTGCGGATTGGGAAACGGGCTGCTGGATTCAAAAATTGCAGTTCAACTCTTCTACACATAGCGTCAGGTGTCTTAAACTAGACCCTTTTCCCAATTTGTCCATGAAACTCCCTTCAAACTGCCCATTAAATTGCCAATTAAGCACTAAACCATTTGTCCAAGGAAGTCAATTAACGTATTCAAGTGGCTCCTATTAGTGTGCTTGGACCCGCATACAATTTGACACATTGAAATCCGAGTTGGCTCAAATACAGAAGGGAAAAACTTTGGGGACCTTTTGGCCATAGCCCATTGCGTACTCACAAGATAAGGGTGTTGAACTTTTAGAAGGTGGTGATTTATTGGAGGTTTTCTATTGTTCTTTGTGTTTTTATGGGTTTCCAAACCATGACATTATTGTATCCTGTTGTAAGTATAATTTGTATCATCCGTTCTGTGCATCAATTGTATTCATTCGTGGAGGTCCATGTATTTCTAAAGGATGCCAACTACTGTCTCATCCAGAGTGGTATAGGAGTTTTTGCTGGAGTGAGCTAAGTGTTGAGATGCTCCAGAAGGCCTTGATGCTAGGATGTGCAGATGAGCAAAAGAAAATTCTCCAATTGAGGATTGACAAGGCAAGAGGAACTTGTCCTAGTGTTGGTAAGTTCTCAATTCTGGAGTCCATCTGTTCTTCCTAATCTTTGACTATGTACTTGTATGGTTCTAAATTTGTAAACAAGTTCAATTGTTCAAACTGGTTCTTCCGTCATGTTGTTTGTTGGGTACATTTGTGTACTTGTCTTGTCTGCGGTAGAAATGTGTACGCTTGGTGGAAAACATAGTGGGTATGTCATGTACTTTTATTGTTCCAAAAATGCTCCATATATAGACAAGGTAGATCATTTGGTATTTTCTTGTATATTACTTTGTTACCTCAGAAGTACTCATAGTGTAAGGTATCAAATTCGTTTGACAAGGAATGTCATGAAAAAGTATTCTTCTTCAAGTAGTGGAAGTATACGTGGTGGAATTAGAGTACTTTTTATACATGTTAACTAATTCTGGTATTCTTTCATTCATATACTCCAAGTGTATTTGGTACTTGGCGTACAACCACCTTGATTTTGTAATCAATTTGTACTCTAAGTAATGTCTTATATTTCAATAATGTATTGAGTTCATGTACTTCTGGTATCATATACACTACAAGAAACACTGTCCAAAATGATAGAAACTAGTCTAAAATCAACAAGTCCTAATTGACAAAAAATTGACAGATTTTTGTCAATTAGGACAAATTTCGGTCAATTTAGGCAATTTTTTGTCCAAATTGACAAAAATCTGTCAATTTTTTGTCAATTAGGACTTGTTGATTCGGACCAGTTTCTGTCATTTTGGACAACTTTTCTTGTAGTGATAGGGGTGCTACAAATACAATTGTATACTTCTTACTGTACTTATGTCTACATTGATTGTGAAATATGTGTGCATTCTAGTTGTATTTAAATACTAGGAGAACTATATCACATATGACTCAGTACATAGCTTAGCTGCTTAATATAAACAAATGAATATTTCAAGCCTCTCGACTCCAAATTTTGATGATCCTTTGTCAGGTGATCCCCTAGCCAGTTTTATTGAGGGCGACCCTAGTCAAGCAGTAGGGCCATTATATGTTTGTGGCGTAGGTGGCCCAACAACCTCCGAGATTGAAGGATCAGATCCTTTGGAAGCCAAAGGGAAGGACATGATTCTAGAGGGACATGTTCCCAAGCAGGGTAAGAAAATTCCAAAACCAGCAAGGTAGGACAAGGTTTCATATGAATGTCTTGAGGCTGTTGGTGTGCGAGGGAAAGGCTTCGAGCCAGATCTGTTAAGTGGAGAAGAGACATTGAACAATGATGAGCACGCTGCCGTGGAGAAAGTGGTGGAGAATTTGCCAGAGAGCTTTGGAAAGTCTCTCTCGACTTCCAAAGAAGCTACTTCGAATTCTGGACGTCAGAAGCCTGACGAAATGAAAGACTATGAACATTCTAATGAGGAAGTTGAGGTAGAACAAATTGCAAATGTGACTATTGGATTGCCTAAGTTACAATACACTTCATCGTCAAGGGTGCCAAAAAACTTGCTACAATCTAGGACAAATCCACAGGTTCTCTCAAAGGAGATTGAGAGCATTCTTGTTTTACCTCCTTTTGAGGTGGAGGTGCTGCATAGCCCTACATTGGTCCACAAGTTCCGGATCACATGCAAGGAAACGAAGGAAATACAAGATCCTTTGCCTTTGATTTGACCAGAGGTTCTTGGTTTGGATTGTTTGGAGTGATAGGGGGTTGATGTAGGGGGGCAGGGTCTAGTCAAGAAAAGGGAGAAGAGGAAGTGATTGTAGAAGAGGTTCTTGGTTCAAATTGTTTGGAGGGACGTGGGACCAGGGTTGTCTTGTCTGACATATTTTTGGGTTTAGGCATCGTGTATGACGTCTGACATCGCGTGTCGCGTGTCACCAAGTGTTGAGTTTACTTGACATCATATCGCGGAGGGGTAAAAAAATTTACTCCATGGTAAATAGATTTTGCTTATGTAGCAGGGCTTCGGAACTGACGTGGACAACCAGCGTGGGCGACTGCGGGTGTGGGCGCGTGCAGGTCTGCCTTTGGCGACCTCGGGTGGAGAAATTGAGGTGATTGCGGGTTTAGGGTGTAAGATGACTGCAGGAGAAGGGGTGACTGCGGGTCTAGGGCGTTGGGGCGACTTCGGATGAAGGGACGACCTCGGGTGGAAAAAATAGAGGCGACTGCGGATTTAGAGTTGAAGGCGACTGCGGGTGAGTGGGCGACTGTGGGTCAGGGGTGTTAGGGCGACTTCGGGATTAGGGGCGACCACGGCTTTGGGTACTGAGGGCGACCGCGGGTCCGACAGGTAGGGGCGACTTCGAGTTACAGGGCGACTGCGTGTCGGAGCAGCAGACAGCGACCTCGGGTTCTAGGGCGACCGTAGGTTCAGTTTAGGATTTTAGTTTGGCATATTCAGTCTTTGAAGTAACACGTCACAAAGGTGTTCTATAAGCGCAGAATTAGGTGCTACGTTATATTGGGGTTTACAATTTACAATTGCAAATAATAGAGCCCATGAAATGTAAATTGGACTTCAAATGTAGTCGTACTTGCATTGCACTTTTATAACCTCGTTGCAGTCATCACCTAACTGCCTACCAATTAGAACTCAACTTATATTTTAAAACCGGTAATCTGTCCCTCACTCTAATATGCTCATATGCTTGATGAGGCACTACAAAATCCTTACTCATCAGGATGAAGGCTCAAAGCTTGAACTACAAAGATTTGCTACCAAACATATAAGCTAAAACCTTATAACTATAATTATTGTCTACTTCTCTAGTACTCTAGTCACCAGGCGTGAATGTGAAATTGCTCAGCACCTCATCAACATTAGGGTTTGTATCTTCGTAAGACTCTTCGTTGCTCCTGTTGTCGCCCGAGCTTTCGATTTCATCATCTTCCCTTGTTACTACTTCGATATGTACCTCACGCTCTACCTCTGAGTTCAAATTTCGAACTTCTGTATCTACACCACGTAAGCCTTCAGTTTGCACAAGTCGTTTTGTGAGCCTCGACGCATCCGTAGTTCCATCCATGTTGGATGCAGGGTGTCGCCCTCCTCTACTTGATTATCCAACATTCTGGGTGGAACATCCCGCTCCAATGGTACACCGTTGGACACTTTGAGTGGGTCATTTAGGGTTTCGAGGTCCCCTCTTATCAACCCTCCTAATACGCCTTTTCTGGCCTCTACTGTTGCGCCCCTGGATTCCTAATGATGATTCGCCAGGGCCAGAAACGGATGAAGGTTGAGTGGATTGTGGAGCTGAGCCGTGAATCTCTTCATCAATCGTCCATAGAGCACCTCCATGCACCGGTGGCCTTGTTGGAAGGGTTAGGATAGACCTCCTCACTGTTGCCACATTTGTAGTCGTCTCTGGATTCAACGGCACATTCCGACTTCGATTCATAACATATGCCAATGGCACATCATCATCATCATCTGTAGTAACAGTTGTTCCGAGGGTAGATGCGTTCAATACAACGGGATTTGGTATTCCCTCGTGTACAACTTCATTGACTTCGATGGCCTCTTCTTCATGTTCGCTTCTCATTGGAACTTGTACACTGCTTCTTAAATTGCGGGCCATATTCAAAGGCGAACTAGTTGATATTGGAGATCTAACTTCTTCCTCTATGGGTGCCATGGGAATAGGTACGCCTTCGTCGTTGCTGTCGAGGGTGCTTTCCCTCCTCTGTGATGCATGTGTCGGCAAAATTGCATCCATAGTGTGCACGACGTTCTGCGGTGGACTGCGTACAAGTGAATCTCCAGGAGAAACATACCCATCGTCACTAAAGTCAAATGTATTCCCGTATATTGGTCGTGGAGGACTATGTGGCGGCCTAACCATTGCATTCCAAGGATTGTTGCGCAACCGATCCTCTTCATCCCTGCGGTTCTCGCGTTCTCTCATAAAATCTGGAACAACGTCGTCTTCTTCCCCTGAAGACAAAGGCCCATCACGCTCGTCCTCATTATCTCCATCTGCAAGCATCTGGTCGTAAAAAATGGCTGGGTTGTGTCCACGTTTTTGACGTTCAAGTTTGTTGTTCGCGTAGATATACACCAATGTCTCCGCCTTTGTCGTGGCCAAGCGGTTTTGCACTTTATTGTGCACAAAGGAATACATGCTCCAATTCCTTTCACACGAAGATGCAGAGCACGTCAAACCGAGAATTCTCTTTACAATTTTTGGAAGAGCATTGCCCCCCATACGATTTCACCATTGATGAGGCAATAATTGGCATTCAATGATATCGGGAGCCTCATGTAAGGGATCGAATGCACCTGTCTTCTCTTCAAATTGAGTTAGCTCCTGCATTGCCTCCACCACTGACACGTTCAATGGTACGCTCAGTTTTCGTATGACTCGATTCAAAGCTCCCTTCGCGTAGCCATTGTTATAAATAGCCTCCACGTCACTCAAGTATGGATTTAGTAGTGCCTCCGCATAGTGTAGGTCAGTAATCATCAACTTCCAACGAGCATCAAATTGTTTCTCGTATCGTGTTGCCACCACTGGATCAAGGAAAAATGGAGCATTCTTGAGAGAATAAACGTGCTCCTTCAAGGCTGTCATCATTACTAAAGGTTTCGGCATTGCCGGGACTTTTCCATCAAAATGACGAAGACAAAACAACACGGGCTCTACCATATGGAGGAAATTGTTGCACTGAACCTAGAACTCTTCTGAACGGATACCTTGCCTTGCAAGTTTGGCCTTGCCCATAATGAAATGTCCATTTCTGCGGTTTTGCAAACTCAACTCGAACGTCATGAATGTCTCATCCAATGTCACGTTGTGCACTGCTTGCTTGCAATCTACCAAACGATCAATCATCAAGAAATTTGTGGCAAAACGTGTTTTGCTTGGAAGTCTCAACACTTTGTTTGGTGAAAATCTCCGAAACAATGCCAAAGTATGTTGGTATTTCTTGATGAACTTCACAATTGATGAAGCCTTTTTTACCAACTCCTTTATTCTCTGATCCTTTGCCTAGTCTTCTAAAAGTAAGTCCAAAATGTGTGCCGCACAACCTTGCCTATAAATGTGAGGGTACCTTTCTTCCAACTTTGCCATTGCCCCCGTCATGACTGCAGCATTGTCCGTACACAATTGTACAACGTTGGTAGGCCCAACTTCCTCAATGTATCATGCCATCATCTCAATCGTATAAAATATATCCTTCTTCTCCCTGGTACTATCTACTAATCCCAAAAAGACATCCCCGGCGGGATACACCAACATCATATTCAGTAATGGCCGCGAATTAGTATCGGACTAACCATCTGAACAAATTGTTGCTCCATACTGACTTATTGAAACCCTCGTTCGCTCCGAGACCATGGCTTCAACCGATGCCTTCTTAACATCTATCATTTTCGTGCAAATCGCATTATATGGTGGTGGTTGGTACACGAATCCTGCTGCTACAGTTTATTTAACAGCATTCACGAAGGCCGGGTGGCACACAACGTTGAATGAAATGTTCGCCTCATAAAAGAAAGAAGCCCACAACCTATCCAACTCTTGTCTGCGGCCCGTCTATAATGATTCATCCATGCTTCTTTGCCGAAAAACAGATGGCGTATTCCTCCTTCTCTCAAGCGTTGTTCCAATAGAATCTACTGAATCAGGCGTAGGATTTGGTCTTGCATTTGATTCAAAGGGATTGAGAGACCCTTCTTCTTGGACATCCAACGCAGGTGCGACAATAGACTCTGCAACAATAACTGGTACATCATGTCTAGTCGGTGCATCATACATCTCTTTGTAACTCATGGACCTTGGAACTTGCCCCTCGCCAGTCTTAAACTTTTCTCGTAAAATTCTAGGGATCTCCTTACAACGCTCCGATGTAGTCGAGCCACTATAGCCAAAGTGAATGAATGCTCTCTTTCGTACAAATGCTTTGTTCCACCTACAAAACACGCATTTTCGAGCATGGGGGGAATTATCAGTTGGGGTGCACGGTACTAGCCAAGGGTCCCAATCCTTTGTAGACCTCCGCGTATCATTCATGGTCCCCCCCCTTCCAACACCTTGTCCAGCCATGTAGTAGATCAATGTTGGGTCTTCAAAGAAAATGACTACAATAATCACACTAATACTATGGAAGATGTACTGACAAAGCAACCCGTTTAAAGTGGTCTTCTAAACCCTTCTAAACATGGTTGTTGCCCTCCGAAGAAGTTAAACGTCTGCATGAAGCCTCTTTCGAAGGTCCAAGACAAGAGTTTTATCAATGGAGACAAGGTGATAAAACAAGGGGTACCCCTAGACCTTTATACAACAAAATTCCTTGGACCCGCGGTCGCCCCATGAGAGAATGCGGGTCCAAAAACCTGAAATAAGTCAGGTGAAGGGCGACTGCGAGTGATGGGCGACTGCGGGTCCAAGATTGGGCGACAGCAAGTCCAGGAATGGGCGACAACAGGTCCAGAATTGGGCGCCACGAGTCCAAGAATGGGCCACTGCGGGTCTTACGGGTGACCGCGAGTACAAGGGCGACTGCGGGTCCTCTGTGAGGCAACAGAGAGGCCTTGCCAGGGATGGAGAATTACCCCCCTCATTGCCCTAGTCAACTTAGGTTTGACAAAAAAGCCCCCCATGTTGTGCCATTTTTTTTTATAATTCTTGCAACTCCCTAGAGTAATTTGGAGCCTATAATTGAAACTATGAATTCATAATTTCCAAAAGCCTTGAAAATAAAAAATTCTAGTGTTTGCCCTGGAGTGGCAATGAGTGGGTCAATTCACCCTAGCCGTGACAATTGCTCTCAACTTCAATAACAAGTTCTTTTCCAATCCGGCAAGTTTTGAATTGTCCTTTTTTTTTAATTCTCTTTTAATTCCCAGAGTCCGAACTCCCAAGGCCATTTTCCTACCAAAATTCCTAGAGTATTCAAGTATTCACAATTTTGCAAACATAAATAACCAAAAATTCATATCTATATTCATGTACTCTTGTCAAAGAAATACATAGAATTCAATGTGCTTGCATTGGAATGTTCAAAATGGATAATATCCTTTTATATATACATAATATGGAATATACATAGTCCTCAAAAATGTGCTAAAAAGGAAAATCATTCAAAATCCATTTTGCCCTTTTCTTTGCGGTCATGAGCCTCACGTTCCATCTCATACAAGACTTTCCTACCTTCCAATAGCAAAATCCTAAGGTATTGGTCATCCTTCCCCAACTTCTCTGCCAACCAAAATTGCTTGAAAGATTTTTGGAACTTCAAAAGCGCCTTCAGTGTATCCCGATGTTCTTCCAATTTTGGATCCAAGGACAAAGAAACCCCAAGCTTCTTTTTCAAGTCAACTACTTCCGTAAGAGACAATGTCTGTTTAGTAGCCACATCTTTCCAACCACACATTTCTGCAACACGGTAAGGGGGGCTTTGTCCTTTAATGCTTTCAAGAAATTTAATCTTGATCGTGCTTCTTCCAACCCTTGCTTCTTCAAGTCTGCCTGATCTTCCTTCAGCTTGCATACTTCTATAATTTTGGCAAGCCGTTCTTTGGCAAACTCATTGCTAGAAGAACTAGATCCTCTAACATGCCGAGAAGAGAATCTAAGGTAAAATGCTTCCAAGTCTAAAATCTTTGTTATTTGCGTTGACAAATGAACTTGACGACTTTCAAGTTCAGCGCGTAAGCTATTTACAATATCTCCACTCAAAGTTTGCGTTTCTTGATTGCGAAGCTTCTCACATTCTAAATGCTTTTCATCCAACTCATTTAGAAGCTTCTTGAGTTGAGCTCTATAAACAGCTTTGTTGTCCAACATTGTTGTGTCAGGGACAGTTCCATCTTCAACGAATTCCTCACTTTGGTACATGTCATCAACACATTCCAATTGGAACAAAGAAGGCTTCACATCTTCTTCCGTTTCCATCTCTGTCCAAAAAACATCATCTTTAGCTTCTTGCATGCATGCAAGCACATACTGCAAAACTTCGTCCTCTTCAGTGCAAGGGACTGTAATCGGATTCACCATAGCAAGATGCAAAATATCAAGATTTTGTAGTTGCCTAGCTGGTTCACCCTCTTCTTCCATTCTCGGGGGAGGTAAATTTTGTGAAGTAGAAGCCACCATCGCCATGTTTTTGGGCTCCATTGGAGGGTCTTCACCAAAGTTGTCTTCCTCTCCGGAAGATGAATTAGATGATGTCCACTGAAACTGCTCATCGGGCACTCCCTCCTTCAAGTTTTTCTTCTGGCCTAGCCCTTCACGTGGATTGGCAGATAGAGCCGCCCTTGGAATGTCTTTTGTGGGTGGAAGGCAAGCATGCTTCATTCCCTTGATTGAACTCCAATCCACTCTTCGAAACAAAATGAGTTCCGCATACACCATTGCACATATGAAATACAACACTATATTCAATATTTTGGGAGGATCGGACCCTCTCAAAATGAAGTAATCCATTTAGACTGTAACAATTGAGTTTTAATTCTAACCAATATCCATTCATAAACACAAAATCTATTAATTGCAAAGTGTAGTTTCCATTAAAATGAGAGTTTTGATAGTTGGACATATGTACAATTGATTTTGTTCTGTGTAATACTAGTCTTCAAATTCATATAAGTAAAGATTAGGTCCTACGTTGAACACCAAGTCATGAGCTCCATGGTTGGTTGTAAGGGGTTATTTATGTCATCCATGCGGTCCGGGTTCGATTCCTGTTGAATTCATATGAGCGCATGACAGAAATACATGACTTGGTACTGCTAAGTGAGCTTTGCAGGCAGGAAAGTCGTAACGACCAACCACCCCCCTACCCAAAATGTGACAAGTACTCAATACATTAAACATAATAAAAAGTGGACATATCCACTACCCATTTTTTCCAAAACACGATAAACTTTCGTACTAAAATTTTTCAATCTTAAACTATTAAAAATAAAAAATAAACAATGGGGAAAAAAATGTCAATGTCATAGAAATACTAGTGTATGTTTAGTATATTGTTTTGTAAACACAGAACACACACTTGGACAAAATTATGAAATAGAAATCAATAAATTACAATCAATCAATTAAAACCTATATCATGCTATCTAATATAAATATATATATATATATATATATATATATATATATATATATATATATATATATATATATATGTATATACAGATTCCATCTATACATTGCAACATCTATGCGTATACAACTTCAAATATTAAATGTAAGATGCAAGACTTTGGTTGATGACTTCAATTTGAGCTGTAGGGATCTTGATCATGCACTACACGGTATCTTTCCTGATTTGAGACTTCCATGCTGTCATCAAAGCATTCGTCTCCTCCCAAAGTGGTGGTTCATCTTCATCAACTTTCCAACGCAAACCTCTTTCGTTGTCCCATCCAGTGAAGTTCTCTTGAACATTCTGATTTCGTGATGTTGGACGAAAGTATTGAATGAGCACACAATTTGGTTTTTCAAGGTTACAATTTGGATCAGACAATGCCCTTGCAATCCAAACTGGTCGAGTATTACTATCCGCCGGACAAATTGCACCAAAGTAGCCTTCGTAAAGATCTCGACCCACTTTGAAAGATGGTTGTGGGCGACCCCGTGAAGGCCCTACGTAGGCTTCATCCTCCCGAAACTCTTCACAAACCTCTCCATCTTCCGCCAACTGATCCGCTGGAATTGCTTGAATACGAGTAGTAGGCCAGAAACCATCTTTCAAAATTGTGGAAGCAACTCCTGGTTCTTGAATCGCTACCTTCACGCCATGCCAGTAGTGAATCAAATGCTCGTAACGTCTTCGATATTCCCCACTCACATCTGTATCACACAAGTTCTCCCAATATTTCACAAATCTAGATATTCCTTTCTGAATATCCTCTATGCCTCTCATTGCCCTTTGTGGAATAGGCGAAGGGATCCCACGAGGCCATAGACTTCGCCCATCACTGTCTTCTTTCCACAATTTTATGCCTCTACCGTCTTCTCCTAGCTATTCCACATCTGTGCATAACAATTTATACTTCATGATTGGACATCCTATTGAATCAAGGTAGAACTTGACTTGTTGTGGCTTTGTGTGCCCAACAAGACTATCATCACCGTCTACAAATGATCTTGTAATGAACTCTTTAAAGTCAGGCACCTCTTCTGTAAAGTGAGGGATAGTTGGAATGGATTCAACATCCATGAACGACTTCATGAGAGTAGGAATTGTTGGGAAGTTCTCCTTTTTCAATAGCATGCTCCATCTTCCAAACAATGCATCAATGTCGTCATGCGTATAACCCACGATCATGAAGTTCACATACACTTCACGGAAAATTTTGTTTGCTACAAGTAAAGACCAAAAACAGAAAACATATCTATTCTTGTTGTCGCCGGTGGCATTGTCCATTTGAACATTGAGAATGGGTGGCAATGGCGTTGCAGGAACTAAGGTGTCTGGTATTGAGGGCAAGGAGGCTTCACACATCTCTGCGCCCTTAAGGACTGCATCAAACAAAGGAGTAGACCTTGAATTCCCAAACAATTGTCGAGAAGAAGACTTCGGTGGTTGTTCAAGGTCGCGTAGTAACTTTGCCATCGAACCAATGGTATAGTTTGAATCATGGGGAAAGAGGTCCAACCCGTAATGTGCATACCGCACATCGGCATGCCCATGTGCAATCATGCCTATGACAGACACGGGCAGTTTCATTAGGTCATCAAGCTCCTTACTTTTGTATGAAAACACAGGAGAAGCAGTTTTTGCATGATCCATCTTGTCATGCATGATAGTCAAGCATTCATATGGATAATTATGTGACCGATAACGATTCGCATATTACAACTCCCTGTGTGCTCGAGCAATAGCCAAATGCTTGTCAAGCAACATCTGCTACTTCAAAGCAGTTTGAGATCCCCCTATAGCACTCTTAATGAGTTCCCGGAACTTGTCACATTTTGCACATCGAGCAAAATTATCTCCAGGCTTCTTCATGTCGTACTCTGGAAACCTCGTGGATCTAATCTTACTCAAGTTTGAAATAGAGACCTCTTTCAATCCAAAAGCAGCATTGGATTCATTGATTTTTGCCATCTGACCCTTCCACTGAAATGTAGAAGGAAGAATCATGGAGACGACCTTGTCCCCTGATTTTAATGTCCAGGTACGATGTGGCATGTGGTCCGCCTCCTTCTCTAGGATGCACTTCAACGTAGCCGTCGCTTGTTCAGTGTGCTTCCTAGACTTCAGCAGTCCGGTATTTCCATGAACCATTGCTTCTCGCCCATCTTTCATATATGCTTGATAGCGGTAGAATGTGGACTCCGGGACTCCAGCTATATGCATCCATGCTCACATGCACACATCTATCTCATCAATTGTCACCATCCTTCTCCCACTTGAATTACGATGCATTTGTCTATGCACATCAGTCTTCATGAACGCTTTGTGCTTGAATGTTGAATTCTGATACATACGTTCGCGAAAGGCTCTAATCTTCTCCCTAGGAAAAGATTGCACACAATTCCTGCTACAACAAACCTTGTTGGACACCGTATTGATGGAGTTCTGAGTGAGGAGATTCTTCGCTCTAATGCAAGTCTTGCGTGGTGGATTTTGGGTGGCACTTGTATAGGGCCGAGCAACAGTTCTAGAGGGTGGGTTCAAGAGACTCATTTGGTAACAATTAAACTTATCCCGGATCTCATGGTCATGTAGGCTTGCCCCACGGCAATGAACTAGCTTAATAGGCCAAGCTATCAATGAATACACCTACTCCTTGGGAATATCTGCTTCAGAATGAGATTTGGAAATGTGCACCGCCACATGAGTATCTCCAAGAGGACCATTGGCACCAAGCACAAGGTCCGATTTCACACTGTGGCAGATACCTTTTCCTATAAGCAAACCTCCTTCATTGTAAAGAGTAACGCACTTCGTATTCCAGAGCCGACGAGGAAGCCCTTCACATTCTGGCACTTCGACATCCATTCTCAGAGGAGCCTGAGATTCATCGTCTGAGAAGTCCATATCACTGCCTTCAGCAAGTGCAGACATCATTGTATCTGATCATTTCAATTCAGGAAGAGAAGATAAGAAGAATTAAACAACTCAGATGAACCTGAAATAATAGGAAGATACAAAATGCAATTCAGCTCGATTCAAGCTGAATTGCAAAGATGACATTCACTTAGAAACTTGATAGAGCCTGTTAAAGGAATCAGTTCACTACAAAAACACTGCAACAAAGTAAACAAAATCCGATGAACTGATAAAA
This sequence comes from Rhytidiadelphus loreus, assembly GCA_947034895.1. Lineage (NCBI taxonomy): Eukaryota > Viridiplantae > Streptophyta > Bryopsida > Hypnales > Hylocomiaceae > Rhytidiadelphus > Rhytidiadelphus loreus. The sequence continues at coordinate 63,301,363 of OX344763.1, read as the reverse complement.
CTCATCTCAAACAATAAAACCGACTATACCTCCAATAATAAAACATTTAGCGTCAAATGACATTTCAGATTAGACAAACAATGTACTCAAATAAACAAGTATTAATTAGTTAAAAACATTTAATCGATAAGCAATAATAGCAATTCCTATATCTTCCAGACAAATTAAATATAAGTTCCTCTTTACTACTCAAGTACATATTTAGCAAAATACCCGATAAGCATTTCAGCTCAACTCGAGCTGAATTGTAGAAATCAGGAACTTTGACATATCCAATGTCAACAGAACACACACTCAAATTTGCAATTGACAATTATATTCAATCTGAGAAGAGAATTCGTCTCTTAATTGTCAGGGTTTAGTTTATCATACATAAAAAATTCTCGTGAAATAGTATGGAATAATAACATTTGACCACCTCTACATCCAAAATAAGTTTTCAATCCTCACTTTCATTGAAATCTATGTGAAATAAAATTATCTAGATGCAAGATGAAATTTAAATAACATATAGCGTTGCATCTGTAGCGTAGGTCTAACTCAAACTACAGTTTGCATTTCAGCTCGAATTGAGCTGAATTGTAATCTGTACTTTCAGTTGGACCTACACTTCAGTTTTGAGAATTCTCCCACGTCCAAACAGATGAAATACATTTTACTCATTAAACTATTATTCATTAAACCTTTACTCACTGTTAATTTAGCGCGAGTTGCGCTGAAATGCAGAATGGGAAAATAGGTTTCGATAATTCCGGAACAAGATGGTGCCGCTTTGATATTTTCTTTCTATATATAGAAATTTCGATAAAAGTGGCGGTATTTACGGATACACACTTCACCAGTTTCCTACGGTTTCGTCAATAACGAAATGAAAATCTAGTGCAAGCTCAGCTAAATAGCAGACGCGTATAACTGCGGCAAGTGAAGACTTGGACAATATCATGGCCACACAATACATGACGATGTATTCTATGAACATTGCAATGAAAATCGTACAGAAAGTTCAAATAAGCGTTGAGGAAGAGATGGCTCACCAAAAACACTGTGCAGTCGAGCTACTACTTGAAGACAGAGACGACCAATCATGAATGTATCAAAAAACTCTGGAATTTGTGCACAAAACTTAACAACACACTCTCACTACAAACATGAAAGAAACAAATGCACACGAAAGGCAGCATAATGGAGGAGAGAGGTGGAAAGACTTGTTCACAGAAGTCTTCACCGCGTTCAACAAACTCCTTGGTGGGAAGAGAAGAGCGCGAGAATTTTGAACACATACCTTTGGTTTCAAAAATTCCCGAAATTGCAACAGCCTTACGACTTGTACGCGGAGATAATGTTAGGGAATGTTCGGTACAATGAACCTCCCCATGAAATACACTGGATCTCCAAAGTTATAGAGATTCCTTTCATAATTACTTGTTGACTTTTTAACACTACCGTACGTCCACGCCATTGGTAAGCTGTCACCGCTGCCCTTTGAAAATGCACCTCATAACCTTCTTTTGGACTAGAAATTCTCTGTTTTTAAACAAAGGTCGTGCGCTCATGAAGAGGTGGAATTTATTCTTCTATTTACACTCTACCTGGAAATTCCAAAGCAAAGTCTTGAAAATAAAAATAGGATGTTCCACAAAATTAGACTACCTCCAAGAGGAATTCAGTTTTAATGAGTTTTTCCAGGGTTTTGGGTTTGAATATTCTTAGGGTGAACACTCTAGGGTTTTTAGGGTTTAGGTTTTAGGGTTTAAAAGGAAAATGAAGGTCCACATGCAAATGCCATTAAATCTAATTTAATACGCCGTAATAAATAAAAAATTAAATATCTATCGATATTGTTTCAATTACTCAAATCACTAATGTTATGATAAAATTATGATAATATTAAAAAAAAAGTGTTGGTGTTGTAAATAACATAAGGATTTAATACTCATTAGTATATTACATCTATATTATTTTGATTTGTTCTTTTTTCATCCATAAAAAAAAAACCATTTAGGATTTTGTTTCAAAAATGCAAAACTCAAGTTGAACAAAACATTTAGGACTCATGAATATTGAATATATGTCATAACATTGTTCAAACCGTCAATCAAAAATTAAAAAGAACAATCACTATTTAACGTGGCCTAATACCTCAATGACCTTGAAATTATGAAGTCATGAAATCAATGTACAAAAAAAATGGGAAACATATGGTGCAAGTTCTAATTATTCAAAAAGTGAAGAATCACAAAAAAATACTTAGTCAATTGAATGACGTTGTACGTGGAATTAAAAATTAGAACACAAAGTTGGCATTGTACTTTAATTTCCTCCACATTATAAAGTCATGAAATCCACGTGAAAAAGAAATGGGAAACGTATGGTGCAAGTTCCAATTATTCATAAATTCAAGAATCCCAAAAAATACTTAGTCAATTGAATGACGTTGTACGTGAAATTAAAAATTCGACACAAAGCTGGCATTGTACTTTAATGTCTTCCACATTATAAAGTCATGAAATGCACGTGAAAAAAAAATGGGAAACGTATGGTGCAAGTTCCTATTCTACATAAATTCAAGAATCCCAAAAAATACTTAGTCAATTGAATGACGTTGTATGTGGAATTAAAAATTAGAACACAAAGTTGGCATTGTACTTTAATTTCCTCCACATTATAAAGTCATGAAATCCACGTGAAAAAGAAATGGGAAACGTATGGTGCAAGTTCCAATTATTCATAAATTCAAGAATCCCAAAAAATACTTAGTCAATTGAATGACGTTGTACGTAAAATTAAAAATTCGACACAAAGTTGGCGTTGTACTTTAATGTCCTCCACATTATAAAGTCATGAAATCCACGTGAAAAAGAAATGGAAAACGTATGGTGCAAGTTCCTATTCTACATAAATTCAAGAATCCCAAAAAATACTTAGTCAATTGAATGACGTTGTACGTGAAATTAAAAATTCGACACAAAGTTGGCGTTGTTTTTTAATGTCCTCCACATTATAAAGTCATGAAATCCACGTGAAAAAGAAATGGGAAACGTATGGTGCAAGTTCCAATTATTCATAAATTCAAGAATCCCAAAAAATACTTAGTCAATTGAATGACGTTGTACATGAAATTAAAAATCAGAACACAAAGTTGGCGCTGTACTTTAATGTCCTCCACATTATAAAGTCATGAAATCCACGTGAAAAAGAAATGGGAAATGTATGGTGCAAGTTCCAATTATTCATAAAGTCAAGAATTCAAGAAAATAGGCAATGTTTGGGTGGTACATTCGAATGACATATTAGTACGTGAAATTGAAAAGTCTAGCACGAACCTTGTACTATCTTTTAATAACCCTCAAATTATAAAGTTATGAAATTCACGTAAAAAAAAATGAGAAACATTTAGGGTCCTTCATTTATTTAAAACCTCATGTCTTTAAAACCTTAGTTAATAAGAACGTCATGTCTTTTTGAGATGAAACAAGTTTGAGGATGTTAGATCCTGTTCTAGACTGTCTAGTGCCTTATAAACTCTTTTCACGGTAGGAGAAGTACAAGTTGTCCATCAATATTTTTAATGTCTAGGTAAGTCGTGTGTGGTTTTGACATGTTTTCTTTAAAAGAAAAAAATAGTGGACGGTTGTGATATATTTGAGTTGTCTACTGAAGACACCCTAAACCGAATATTTAATACCCTTCGAGTTCGTGTATGTGATACTGTCTATGCCCATTTTATTGGTACTCCCATGATTGGGTATGTGTTACTACTTGTTTAAGGTTCTAGGTTCCCGTTCGTGCACGGGTTTAGGTTACCATTTTTGTGCGGGTATGTGTTACCATTTGTGCCCGAGTATGTGGTCCCACACCCTGATAAGTGAGTAAACGATCTAAAATTCTTTTTTTTTTCATTTTGTTGAAAAATCTTTTTCCGCAAAGTCGAATCCCATTTGGAAACAAAATTTTCCAGCTGCGATGACATTGCAACCCCAACCCTTGTGACCGGGTATCAGCCTACCCACCGCAACCCCAACCCCACCCCTTGTGACCGAGTATCAAGTTTGCCCACCACACCGCAACCCCAACCATAATCCCAGGTATCAATCTTGCCCAACGTCTGTGTCGGGTATCGGGTGCCACGCCAAGCAATTTAGCTAGGGTTTGGCGCTCACTCATTTTGCGCGTGATCCTGTCTGCGTGATTCTGCGTGTTTTGTTGTGTTTTGAAGTTTTTCTTTTTGCTCGTGGTTCGCCTGGTCATCGTTTGGCTGCGTCGGTGGAGGTCGTCGTTCGTGTTGCTCATCGTGTGGAGAGCGGTTGAGGAGCGCTCATCGGATGGGAGTGCCGCAACTTTAGGGTTTACGGGTTGCTCATCGTGTGGGGAGCGGGTGGGAGTGCCGGAGCTTCGGGGGAGAGTGCAGTAGATTGGGGGAGCGCTGCAACTGCAACTTCGGGGGAGCGCTGCAATTTCGGGGGAGTGGCTGAGAAGCGGAACTTCGGTGGAGGGGGTCATTGCAACGTCGGTGGAGCAGCTTGCAACTTCGGTGGAGCGGGTGAGGAGCGCTGCAACGTCGGTGCGGGTGCGGGCTCGGTTTCTTCGCGAATTGCAGGTATTTTCATTCTTTCCTACAAGTCTGCGTGATTGCATTTGGGTTTAGGGTTTTTGCTTTATGTTTACAAGTTCAGTCATTGTCTGAATTTTGTGCAACTCTGCCATTGGGTAGCTCATATTTGTGAAACTCTGCCGATTCTGGTTGCATCTTTGTGGGAATTGGTTTTGCTTTCTGTTTCTGGTTTCTTGTTTGGAATTGTCTTCATTTTGTGAAACTATAGGATTGGGTTTGAATTGCTTTTTTTGGATTCCAGAAATTGAGGCAGTGTTTTCATTTTATGCATGTCCTTGGGTGGCTTATTTCAGCTTTGTCTTTCGAAATTGGGGCATTCATTTCGTTCTGTGCATCTCTGGTGTGAAATCACAGAGGAAGGGATATGTACCTTTTTACAATGTGAATTCAAATTTCTTGTAAATGTTATCTGTAGTGTGCATATGTGGTGTGTTGTTGCTTTCATTTTTTAGCTTATCAGCGTTTGGCTTTTAATTCATGAACTTCTTCTAGCATTACAGGTTTTGGAGTTTGACACTAGAATTTTCATTCATACTTCTGTACTTCCAAGACTGTCAATGTTTCAGGTAACTTAAAAATTCAATATTTGTTCTGTGATTTCCCGTGTCAGATTGTAGGAAGCCATTACACTTATTCATGGTTTGGCTAGATGGCTATGGTTGGGGTTTATGAATGATACAGGGTTCAGGGTATAGGGTTTGTCAATAATTGAATTAGGGTTCGGGTTGACTAATTGAATTAGGGTTCAAGGTTTCGGGTTTCGGGTTCGCTAATAATTGATTCAGGGTTTAGGGTCTGGAAACTGTTTGGCTAGTTGGCTTAGGGTATAGGGTTTAGGAATGACCTCCGTTAATAATATGATTAGGGTTCAGGCTTAAGCTCTGGAAACCCTAAATTCATTTCAGCTCAGATTATCCCAGCGCACATCCAAAAAGCACGTTACAGCCCTTGCATTTCAGCTCGGGCCGCGCTGAATTGTAGAGAAGAGACTCAAATTAATTCCCATTAATGTTTCTACTGGACTGACGTTAAATGCCTGAACATGACGAAACTGAAATGCGAAACCGCAATTTAGTGCAACCCAAGCTAAATTGCAAGACCACAACAATGTCATAAACACATAAAGATATTCACAAAGTCCGACGATTTCCATCAAAGCAAAGGGATAAAAAATGCTACCAGCAATCTCCGGGATGTCTTATAGAACCAGTTCACTAACCTCATCTAGTCAATGAAGTATCTCTCTCCACTAACAGTTTAGTTCGAGTCGAGCTAAACTGTAAAGTATAATAATTGAAATGGACATAAAGCCATCCCTTGTAGTCGATAAAGAATAAAGCTACAATGCTAAACCCAAAATTATTATAAATTACTAGAATACGACTATATTACGATAACCTTAAATATGCGAAACTTTTCATTAAACTCTGCAGATAAATCCAATTGTAGTTTTAGCTCGAGTCGCGCTAAACATGCAGTTGTTCTGATTAATTGTTGTTTGATGTAGAATGGAAGACCAAATGGAAAGCCTTCAGATGTACTTCAAGAAATCTGAAATCCAGTACCCAAATGATTAGGGAATCACTGATGAGATGCTCGTAGAGGGAGAGTTCTGGGAGTTTAAAGATCTTGACAGGGTAGAATCATGGGATCTCAGTATGATCCCATTCACAAACAACATATGTTTTTCATACAAATTCAAAAACGCACAAGTGTTTCTTCAGCTCTCCTTCGAGGAGAAGGTAAAAGACGTGGAGGCTGACGCTCACCCCAGAATAAATAAAATGTGTGACGGCAAAACCTTCTCTTCCAATTGATAAGCAATATCATTTCACGATTTGCATTGACTCAGAGTTGATTCCATTCAACCTGACCCCTTTCTTGCATAGTTTAGAGCCAACGCCATATTCCAATGAGATCAAAAAACTTGAAAAAAAACTTGATAACAAGGAGTACGAAAACCCGAACGGCACCCCGCTTAATGGGAAGCGTCTTTGCGCGAAAATTCGATCGATGTTTACCGACTTGAGTACAATGAAAGGGAGACTCGAAGTGCAGAAGACGATAAGCAAGCCTCGCTCCGTGTCCTTGGATATTGTTAGCCAAGGTGGAAGCAAGAGCTCACGGAGGAATAAGACTCCAAAGTCCGGCTCTAGTCGTGGAAAGAGGAATACTGGAAATCCGTCCAGATCAACAGCAAAGAAGTCGATTAAGGGATCTGATGTACCCAAAACTAGAGAAGGTGTCGGAATTCGTAATAGCTTAGTACGGACCTTAATAGACTAGGAGAAATTAAAATAGGTCAAATTCAAAAAAAAATTAGTTTAGGCATAGACTAGCGGAAACAAATAAATACTTAGAATTAGTTTAGACTTCGTTCCGGAACCAGTACGAGAGAATGACGGAACTTGACATCCGGGTGGACGGATTCAGCAGCCGGAACACAGGAAACCGGAACGCAGTCATTAAATTTGGTAGCTTGCGGCGGTAGACTAGGGATACGTTACGGTGTTCCGTAGCCTGCGTTCCCGTTACAGTGAACGTTGGGCGCAGGAATTCTATATAAACCTAGCTCCTCCTCATTTCTTGCCCTCTTTCAGTTGCTCCGCATCTGGTTGATAGTGAGAGAAAGTGTGGTGAGTTAGGATTACGGCGATAGGAGAGGTGAGACGGATGGTAGGGGTTAGTACGTGGTATATAGTACCGGCCCGGAAGATTAGTCCAGTAATTCCAGAAGATCAGCTGCACTTGCGGCAGTTAGAGGACGACTTGATTGTCTTAGGGTGTGCAGGTTTGTTGAAGAAACCTTGGAACGTCTAGAGTGACCAGGTGCTCCGGGAGTTGGCGGCAGGTGCTCCGAATCAGTACGACCAAACAGTACGAGGGCATGCGGACCAGTGGACGGAGGAGTTGTGGGCGGAGGTGTACGGGTTCTCCTAAATCGGAAGCGGATTCGCTACCCGGACGGACCAGTACCACCAGCACAAGTTTGTGAATCCGCCACGTGCGTAACCATGGCCAACACGATCTTTGGAGCGTTTCAAGACCGGGTCGTTCATTGGGGCCGGATTGTGGCGAGCGTAGTGGGGCGTTGCACCGGGAACTTGGTGAAGAACAAGCCAAACCCGCTCAGCACGTACCTCCTCCACCTATACCATCATCGGGAACTATTGACGGAAGACGAGGCGATGGATTATGAGACTAGGCTCATCATGCTCCAGTGCAACTGCTCTGATGACGAGGAGCCGGAGACGCAGGAGTCTGAGAACGAGGAGGAGGAAGCCAAGCCGGAAGTCAAGGAAGAAAAGCCGGATCCGGAACCGAAGCACACAGAGGGAGAAGGAGGAACGAGAGCAGGCATCGGCAAGCAAAAGACGGAAGTCTACGGATCCGGCAGCCAGAGGTAAATTTCCGGGTCCCTTTCTCACCCAGGATAAACAAGAGTGGGAAGGACCACGCTTCTTCGAGTGCGGAGAAGAGTGGATCCGAACCGCGAAGGATTACCACGATAGGCTCACGGAGATCGTACTCCGGTCCGCGGAAGTCGTAAACTGCGAACCGGAAAACCTTTTGGACGCGCTGAAGGCGTTACCGGCCGAGTCGGAATGGAACGAGATGAGGACGGAAATCCGGAACTTGAAGACGGAACAAGACGAGCTCAAGGGAAAGCTGAGCTGGACGGAAGGAGAGCTGCACCAGTCTCAAGAGGCGACGCAGAAGGCATACCAAGCATTCCAAACCTTCTAGAAATGGATGGTGAGTCCTGCCGACCTTTATCACAAGGTGGCCCTTTACGACGAGATGCAGAAGACGTCCGCGGCCCTCACCAACACAAAGATAGTCCGAGTGATGGTGGAAATGTCGGGCAGAATGGAGGCGTCGTTGAAGGAGTTCCGGTCCATGATGGCGAACATGGATCCGAACAAGCTTCTCGATTTCGGGGGATTTCCGGATGTTCCGGATGTCATCGCAACTCCGGCTACGCAACCTCCTATCTCGCCCATCAAACGGACAGGTCAGTTTGGGTTACTGATCAACATTGTTACTTCAGGGGGACAGGGATCCGGATTTCAAGGTCAGGATATGCCGGTCCGGAGTAGTTTGGATGCCCGGATTGAGCTTGTGCAGAATCCAACGCGTACGCATCCGGAGCAGTTTGAGGATATCGAACCACCTCCACCGGCCCCTATGCCTACACCGGATCCCATTGAGATATCGGAGGAGGTAGAAGTTGAGGAGGACCCGAAGTCGTTGGAGGAGGCGGACCGGTCTTTAGTCCATACGGACGAGACGGATTCTAACAGTCCCCCTGTCCGGAAGACATCCATCATCACCCGGGCATCCCTCCAAACACCCCAAGGCAACACCAACACCCGGGGACAGTTAGGGTTTGACAGTAGTTCGAAGAAACCTAGGAAGGGAAAGTATTTAGTTAGACTGGTAGTGGTTTCAATTATCTTTTTGTTAGATTAGGAGTTCCGGGTCTCATGCAGAACCCGGATTCCGGATTTTCAGGGGTAAGTTTCAGTTAAACTTATCCGCCCGGACTTTTAGGGCAGTTTAAGATTGGGCTTAGTGGCACTTTCCGCGGGTTTTCCGGCTTGTTGTTTTTCTTATAAAAGGAAGGGACCACTTGTGGTCCTTCATTCCTTTTCTTGCTATTCCTTATTTTGAGCAGTAAATATATGTTTGCATTTTTATTTTTTTACTCATTGCCTTAGTTTTTCTTGTGGGTCCTTGGTTTCCTTTTCCTTGGGAGTTTTAAGGTTGCTTGGGCGCTTACTTGACGGTTGTGGCTAAAGAGTAGAGAGGTGGTAAGGAGGAGTCCGGATTTAGGGTTTCCCAAGTCTGTGAACTGTGTGTTGTCCAGGGAAGCGGTTTTAGCATGTGTAGGAAGTTGTGCGGAGTCCGGCGTTGGTGGTGTGGGTGCGAGTCCGGAAGGCCAAAGAGGGTTCCGTGCGGAGATAAGCAACCGTCTGTGGAAAAACCCCGCTCACTCGGAAAGTTCTGCCAGTCTGCAAACACAAGTTGGAGTTCTAGTACCGGACCCCGTCTCAGTTTCCGGGTAAGTCTTGTATTTGTCGTTGTAGCAAGGGGGGTCGGATTGTATTCTGAGTGACCTGCTTCTGGAGAAATCCGAAGTTGTGAGGGTCAGCCAGTCTGTTCCTTGTTTGTGACGGAAAGGTCTTTGGGTACGTATCATTAGGAAGTTAGAGTTTGTGGGATACAAGGAGTGGTGTTGTCCTTACCCCTCCTAAAAAGTCAGTGAGGACCCTCTGAGGGTAAAACAGAGGTATCGAAAACCGTGTGTTGAGTTACGGATCTGGTGACGGTGATGATCTGGATTCGGTAGAGAGTCCGGAAAGAGATAGAATCCGGGTGGGGAGTGATAGTTTCATGTAATCACATTAACCAGATAAATAAGGAATTTAGAACACCCTCTAGGGTTCCCTGGGACGATATTCCGTGTCATCTTACCACGTTGTTGTGGTTAAGAGCGCTTACTACAGTACGACGCGCACGACACTTTTGGCGCCGCAGCAAAAGTCATTGGAGCAGTCGGGAGTGAGTTATGCGGAGGAGATTCAGAATGTTCCACACTCGTCTGCGACAGAGAAGAAACCAGATTACAAGCTCGTAGGTGAGGTTTACAAGAAATTCTGGGCATCATGTGAGGATGCATACATTTTTACGCCGGTAGATACGAAACATTGCCCAACTCATTCAAGCTCCTTCAACTTTTAACATACGGTCCAAGGAGCAGCGACTGCTGGAGGACATGGTAAATTTCCTTCTAAATATCTCCAACAAAAGCACAAGACAAACATTGTGTGTCATGCCGGTTGGCCACACTGCGAAGCCCACGACATGGGAGCAAATTGAAAAGGGGAAGTTCTACATCATCAACGGCCAACACAGCGTAGCGGCAAGCAAGTTCATGATGCACGAAGATAGTGGCGTTGATGAAGAAATGAAGCAGTGCTTCCGGAAGTGGAATTGTTTCATTGTGTGGTCATCGGACGTAGAGAAGCTCCGATGCATTTCCGCTTATTACAATCGTGTGAATCACTTTATCGCCCCTCAGCCATCATGGGCAACGGATATCCTTGGCGTGCGGACTGTGTGGGAGGCTATGGGCAGGCCAGCTAACCCAAAAGAAGCATCGTCCGTAGGGACGGTGGTAGTGTTGCACAAACGCACTGTAGAAAACCACAAACGCGTGTTGGCGTTCTAAGTAAGTAATTTTCGAACTTTCATTATGTTTTCAAGTCATCCATGCAGTTCAGCTCGAGTCGAGCTAAACTGCAAATTTCATTAATACGTGAATTGTTGTATTACAATATTCCTTACATTTGATTCGAACATCAATGATATTAACATCACTCGTGGTCGCCTTTCAGGAATTTGAGAAAGCTGTTTACGTGCGGTTCTCTATGATCGACGTAGTAAAAACCCTCAAACTCTCGAAAAAGAAGGATCGAGAAGAGAAGTTAAAGCTTACAAACAAGCTGAAGCTGATTACTGTGCCAGATCACGTGTACAAATTATGGAGTGACGTCATTTCATATGCAACTCATGGAGAACTTTTCAATCCAGATACGATGAAGCCTTTCAACGATCGTCAAGATTGGAACCCAGAGAATTGCATGCTAAATCGCGAATTCTTCAAGCACTTGGGCAACCTCAGCTACGATGAGTTGGCAAAACTTGCAAAGCATGTCCTCAACGAGACCGGTAAAGGTCGGAAGCACGCGTATCCAAAAGTGACCATCAAAGCCATATCCTTGGTACTGGATAGTTGTTACACCACAAAGGAGTGGGCAGAGAGACGTAAGCGTAAACATCTCGTCAAGAAAGAGCTGCACTAGATTGATCCCAAGCTTGGTTTGATGAATGCGAGGAACGAGCTAATTCTCGAAAACGGGAAAGAATTTAAAGCCCTGCGACACATCACTAGAGCAACGATGGACGTCCTCCTTGATAGGCCAGGAGAAGCCTACTTCGCTGCAGCAAAGCTGGTGAGGTCTAAGAACAAGACGTGCGTAGAGCTCTCTCCTGAGGTAGCTGAGTTCTTTAAAGTGTTCCTTGATCATAGAAACAGCTTTGAAAAACCGACTGCAACAGGTCACTACCGGACATATGAGGTTGGGAACAATTACCACTCGGACTGGCCACGAAATGCCTGGACTGTGGACACTTCTAGGAGACTGGCTTTAGGAGTGCTAGACTTCAGAAATCTGCCGAGGATGGAGAAGAAAGAGAAGTCCAGTGTGGACAATCCATACTTCGTAGAGGTGATGAGTTTGTTTCTGAAGAAAAAGCATCCAACAATGGAAGATGTGCCTGTATGGTTATTTATTTGTGGGGACGAGAAGGAGCAAGCACAGGCCCTCCATTTCGCTGAGACTCACGAGACCCTCTGCGATTTCAACGTCGATTTTGCTACCTACGCAGCGGGAAAAATGATCATCTGGGAGACATATCAGCAGCAAAAACTCCGAAGAAAGTGTTGTTGATGTTCTTCCAAAATCCAAAAAATGCTGCACAGATTCAAATTCCACCTGAATTTGAATGTCTTGACACTACACGGTACATGAAAGCGCGTGCCTACAATAAGTTGGAGTACAAGATTTTCAACACTGAGTTACAGATGGAATTTTATCTATGGCTTGTGAAAGCGTTTTGCAATCCGGGACAGTGTCTATTCTCAGGATTTACTAGAGGGAAACTAACTTGTGCGGCCATGGTAAGAATATGCATTGCCATTCAGCTCGACTCGAGCTGAATTACAGTTGTGCATTTCTCTGTAGTGGACTCGGCTGCATGGTATTTGGACTTGACCGTTTAGCTTGAGTTGCGCTAAATTATCACATCATATGTTTGACATTTTGTTTTCTCATATTCTGTTGGTGGTAGATGAGTTGCGTGGATGTTCTAGCTTTTGGAATTTCAGAAGATGCGGATTGGTGGGAAGAAATCTGTACAAAAGCCTTGACGTTGGATAAACAAGATTTCTTGGAGGGCGGGTACCCGTTGAATTCTGCAATCTTACCCCCTCGGATAGGCTCCCAAACGCCCTCTTCGTCGAAGAGGAAGCTCAGGTCCAGCCAAGACTCGCCCGGGAGTCTGTAGAGAATGAAAGCACCTATCATCATTGAGGATGATGAGGATGAGGAAGAGGAAGAAGATCTTGCCTTCGGCGGTGATGGCGAGCTTGAGTTGCTGCAGACACCTACCAGTCGCCCGGTTCTGGAAGTGCCGGGATCGTCGGGTTCCTCTTTGCTACCACCGATTGGGTAGATGTCTGGGACACCAACCCCATCTGGTCGACCGCAAAAGAAGAAGAAGAAGGATACAATTGCAAGTGTTGTGCAGCGAATGGCGGACATTTCCGAGAGGACGACGAAGTCACTAGCTCTCCTCAAGCAGCAGCATGAAATCTCGCAGAAGCAAACAGAGCTAGCGATAGCTACTTTGAGAGCAGACCAGGCCAGGGAGCGGGAACATAACTTGGAGGTGCAGAGAAGAAATCAGGAATGGATGCAAGAGGAGTCGAGAAGAAATCGCGAGTTTCTTCAATCCATTCTCATTGGTCGGAATGTCCAACCGATTGCATCAATTCCGCCAACTCTCGAGTCTCCACAATTACTACTTGGCGGTCAGGCCTCGGGGTCGAACGTCAGCGGAGTGTCCAGTCCGATCAAGCCCATTCCCGCCTGCCCACCTTTGCCTACTGGCGTGCCGATATCTATTCCTCTTCCACCGCCTGAGATTCAGGCCCCCCCTGTCGAGAGTCCAAGCGCAGAAACGGCTCCGGAATCGTCACCGATTGATGTCGCGGAGGTTGGGCACAACTTGACCGTGGATGCTTCCGAGGTTGAACTCGGAAGTGATTTCCAGCCCTCCGGAGATCCACCAGCAGGTTGTGCCCAATGATCACTTCTTGTTTGTTTTCTGTAGATTTAGCTCGACTCGAGCTAAATCGCATGGTAGAGACGCAGGTGTAGAGTTCTTGTAGATAAATTACTCATTTTGGGCGGAGCAACACTTTGTAGTGGTGTCAATCGTAGAGTTGAATGCATTTGTACTAAATTTTTTGTTGTAAATATACGTGATTCTTACGAATTTTCATTCTACAATTTGCAATACACAAGCCTCGTGAATCCTCTCGTCTTGACTAAACTTCCTCTGACTCCCAGCGCACAATCTCTTGCACAATCACTTCCAGACAATGAAGCCCTGGAGGACACCGTAGGCCTAGAGGACACCGTAGGCAATGTTGATCTGTCCGTCCAAGTCAGGGGAGAAACGTCGGTCCCCGGTGCTACGACTGCCAGTGCTGATGTGGATGAACAACCCTTGCATTCCACACGACGAAAGGTAGAATGCGCTTCATGTGCATTGATGGACTTGCATGAATTATGGATGAGTTTTCCTTTGTTGTCTACATGGGTCTTTAAGAAGTGTCTTCTGAGGTCCGCAATGAGCCAGTACCACCATCATAACTGGCTGCGAGTGCGTCCGTTTATTAGCAAGAATTTGATCCTACGTTAGCTCGTGAGGGAACGTCCAAGGCCGTCCACCGTTCGTTGAGGTCTGGGCTGCCTGAGAAGTGGATCAACGTTGTCCTGGACCTCAATGGCATTCTCTATGTCTACGAGGATTGGAAGTCCAAGGGGGCTTTCAAACAGTTCATCCATCGCTCGGAGCCGCACTCCACCACATTTCCCACCATTGTGGGACCAAAGGGGGTGTTTATCCGACTGAATTGCTCCATGTTTCTCATGGAGTTAGAGAAAATAGCAAATGTTTCAGTGTGGACCTCCATGAAAAAATCCACCACTGATGAAATTTACAGTCACCTATTCCGAGATGGAGGAATGCCGTTCCTCGTCCTCGGATAGGACTTGTGCAAGACGGTTCAGTGCAAGGATAGATCGGGACGGTGGATCCCATATAAGGAACCGGGCACTAATAAAAACCTCTTCTTGAAAAACCTGGATGTGCTTCTTCGTGACTCGCGGGGGACCTTTAGCCTCGAGAATACGGTCATTGTGGACGACAGTCCGCGGAAGCACGTCATGAACTGGCCGGAGAATGTCATTTTGTCCGACTCCTGGAGTAATCGGGGGAATGGGGACAAGGACACGTTCCTCCTCAACGTCCTACTGCCTTGGTTCCAACGATTGCACGTCAGTCGTGAGAAAGGGCTAAAGTCGTTCCGCGCAAGTAGCACGGGGAGGATCGGGAGAAGAATGCTGTGCAAGGAAAGGGGTCGATGAGAGTACGAGAAGCTTATAGAGGGGGTGCAAGGGACGTCTAGTGTTAGTTAGCCGAGAGGTATGTAGTTTAGCTCGGGTCGAGCTAATTTGTATCATTCTCAGAATCCGACATACCCAACCAATTATTCTCTACATTTTAGCGCGGGTCGATCTAAATTGTAGCTCTCGGGACCTTCACATGAATGAAACCAAATTCACCTTGACTTCGCTTTGAGCTCTCAATTCTACTTTCGTCCTTCTGTGAGAATGTAAGGTTTCTAATATTTTATTTCCTTATTGCAGTGGAAGAACAACGACGCGTCTACAGTGACGACTCACGATTTCACTTGTCAGGCATCTGCAGACTCCATCTGGGACTATGGACAATACGTAGTCTTCAGTACGGGAAATTTCTTAGGGACGGTGCAAATGGCCAATTCCACTATGGATTTCTTGTTGAAGCCCACTGAGGACAGGGTGGTCGACAGCCCCCCGGATCGGAAGCCGCGCATGCCGGTGTCGTGCTCGCCTTCTCCGCTGCACTCAAGGGAACCAAGACTTTCCTCACATTCGTCGTTGGCCTCGGATAGAGGGACGTAGAGGAAGTTGTACGAAGATGCAAACTATCCTATCTCTGCGTCGGAGGCAAAGACAGAGGTCCCGAATGAAGCAATTGAGGCGGACATTCCTATACTCATCATTCCACCCACAATTCCACGACACCGTGCTCCTTTTCTAGTGAAGCGATTCAAGAGGAAACATGACGAACCCTCGTCTAGCATGTGCTCGACTCCAAGCTGGGATTCCTAGGAACGGAGGTCGTTACAGGAACAATGAAGGAGACAATTCCGCGAAGAAGGTCGGCACAATAAACAATACAGTCGGGGACTTGAAATTCTGAAGGCCCTGGAGAAAATGAAGAATATGTCACAGAGTTAGCATTTGTCTATACTAGAAGTTATGATAAATGTATATTGTAGAGTGGACACAGTCAACTGTTTTGGAATGGTTCTTTGTTGTGACGCACAGCCACTTACATAGTCAGGAAGCATATATAGAGTGTAATCGATGTAGGTAGAGACAATCCAACTCACGTAAAAGACATGATGCTTGGAGATTGTATTGATGCCATTCTATGCAATCTATTCAATTTTGACAGATTTGGTAGTCTAGGTTCCTTGTTTTCTTCGATTGTGATGGCCTTGTGAGTAGGAGTTCCAAACAATGAGATCGTGGATATAGAAGAAGGAACTAGACGATGGCCTCTAACGTACATCTAAGCACAAAAACTGTAGAGACCTAAACATCTAGGCGTCGCTCTTAAGAGCTCCAGAGTGGCGCCTTCATGTTTTCGGTTCTATGATTTTGTTCCTTACATCTATGTCGGGGATCATCGTCCAGTTCCTTCTCTTATAACCATGGCCCCTTCGTTTGAAACTTCTACTCACAAGGCCAACACAGTTGGAGACGATGAGGTCCTTCACTGCCAACAGAGTGACGCTAGGCATCACTAGTACATATATAGTTGTACATAGCAGGTGCATATGACATGTCGGTACTTGGAGACTTTGTAGAAAGGATCTTGGGAAGAGGGCATCTCATGATTGAAGGGGTCATGTAGGCCTTCAAATGAGTTAGTTCTATAGTGAAGGCGAACTGTAGGAAGCAAAAATAGGAGAATCCATACAAACAATTGCCGGCATGGCCATTGAGAATGACACTCAATCCTTACGCTGCACACAACGCAATGTTTGAGGGTCACTCTCAATGGACATGTCAGGCAATCGTTTGTATGGAATCTCGTATTTTTGCTTCTTTCGGTTCGCCTCTGCTATGGAATTAATTGATTTGGAGACCTTCCTTTCTACTTTATGATGTTTGTGGATGCCGTAGAGGGTGAGTGCGTGTATTTGGACAAGAAAAGTGTATACATCCTATAAATTTGTGGAATCAATGATGATATAATAGTTCCCAAGTTTTCATTTCACTAGAAATCTCCCATTTTAATGAATATAGTGTTATATAGGACTTCACTCTTGGGCACTGAATATGTGCCATATAAGTATCGATAAATTTCGATACAACGTTGTACAAATGCATCATTACGGCATGGATGCAAATTGACCGTATTGTTGCGCCGATTCATGTAGTGCCGATGATAGGGGAATAACTTGTCGATGTGGCACCACCCCATAAAGGACTTACAAGTCTTGGCGGTCCAGTGGCCCGTAATTCGATCCCAACCTCAGTAGGCCAAACACGCTGGGTCCAAAAGGATGCGTCGTTGCCTAGGGTGCATGGCTCCTTTTGCCTTGGTCTTCTTCTTATGGTCCGCCATTGGAGATGCTCTCGAGATTTGGGGCAAGGAATCTAAAACTAACAAGTGCCCGCAAAGTATTATCTAGCGAATAGTGAGTGATGGAGTAAAATCAAGAACATGAGCCACATGTAAGTGAAACTCAAACCCAAGCTCCCGGGCACGCAATCAACCACTATAAAGTAGGTGAAAGGCAGTACGCAGCAAGAAGGGAAAGTGGCAAAGTCGGGTGGGGAGACAGCTAATGAACCCGCAATCGCCCTAGGGCGAGTTCAGGAAGGGGTGCGTGCAGGTCTGAGAGCAACCGCGGATAGGGCGACTGCGGGTTTAAGGGTCCGACTGCGAAGGCAACTGCGAGTAGGGCGACCACGGGTCTAAGGCTACAGGGGAGGGGCCGAAGGAGAAGGCGACTGCAGGTAGGGCGACTGCGGGTCTAGGGCTAGTGGGGATGGGCGACCGCATGTGGGGCGCCACAGAGTAATTTTTGGACCCCGACAGTGGGGCGACCGCGGGTCTGGGGCGAGTGGGGATGTGCGACCGCGTGTGCGGCGCCACAGAGTAATTTCTAGACCCCGACAGTGGGGCGACCGCGGGTGGGGCGACCACAGGTGGGGTGATTGTGGGTACACGACGGGATCTTAAATTTCTGAACCTCTAAGACTTTCACTTTGAAGTTCTCTTACACAAAATTCTGGATAGAAATTTAAGTTACCAATGCACTTCATAAAAATGTATTGCACCTTTTCATCTTTTATTTAAAACTTTGGGTTATGCATCTTTAGCCATTTTATTAATTATTGTTGCAACTTATTAGATTTGACATGCAAAAAGAGGATTCCCTCCCTAACATCACTTCTGCAATTTTAATAAAAAAATAATCAAACATAAGAAATTTACCATCCATAATTCTTATGTTTGTGTTTTATTTTCCAATGCAATCTCTATTATGTTTAGTTTGAATTTGTATGGTGAATCCATTATAAAATTAGATCCAACTATGAAGAATGTGGAATTCTTGATTAATGTAGACCACTTTCGGAGAGCTCCAAAAGAAGGGTTTTGGGAATTGAGGGGTAAATACCTTTTATTCATTTATGGTGAAGTGTGATTGACACATTATGAATTGCGTGGGAGAACAAAACTCAATATAATCAATTATGCATTGCAATATATAATGCATAGGATGGGTGTAGGAAGATGGTTGTTCAAATATCCCATAAGGATTGGGTGTGACAGCATGAGCTCCCATATAACTTTTATCATGTGCTTCATCAAGCACCGTGAAGGTGCAACTGGGAACTAATTGTCACAATTAATTGTCATAGCTATTTCCCAGTTGTTTTCATGGTTTTGTTCAAATTTTATTTATGTGTACATTCATAGGTACCCAAACATTAAAACTTGTTTCATATTCATTAAAAGTGTAGCCATCATATTCACAAACAAAGGGATTAAATCAAGGGCATACATTTGTACATTTTCAATATTTGGGGATTTCAAACTTGTGAACCAAGAATAACGGGGCACAACATTTATGGGTATATATTTTATTGGGGGGGTCACATTTATGGGTATATATTTTTTTGGGGGGGTCACAGATGTAAACCATTAAAGTATTGGGCCCTAACCAATTAAACATTCATATAACATGAACTGTTTAGCAAAATATGATCATCCATCTGAGATAAACAATCCATGCATTGTTTAGCAAAATCATAGTATAGAAATGTAAAATGAAGTTCTTTGTCAAGCACATTGCTATTTCACATGTCTAGCATGACTTTAGTACTATTATCTTCATAAATAACTTATTTCTTTCTATGATCCCACTTCAAAAATCAAAATAGGTACTTATGCCATGGTACAAGGCTGCCATTTGATGCACCACAACAATGTCTCTAGTCACGAATGATTTGCCCGTGGCACAAGGTTGTCCAAGTTTGCCCGCGCTTGGTTTAACCTATTATTGGTCCGCTCAAAGATATCCGTGGTGTTGATTTGAACGCTCAGAGATTGTGTAAATGCGCGTTCCGTCCCGTGCTCATCATCCTAAGGTGGAATTGTCATTAGTACATATGATATTCACAGAATGGGATAAAAACAATATTAACCTAGCAGGTATATTTACTCGTGTTGTGGTATCGACACATTGCACTAACCTTAATGAGTTGTAACAACAAGCATCCATTCTCAGACTCGGAAAGTTTCTTGACATCCTCAAATTCTTCTAATAAAGCCCTGCATCTCCCGGCCCCCCACATCAATGAATATTAAAACATAACAACTAAATATGGATATTTTTAGCATATAATTTTATAATACAAGTTTTGTACTAGAACAACCGAACCTGAGGTTTGTACAATCTTTTCCTTGCCGAACCCACACATATTCTTCCATCATGGCCCACCCCTCCCTAATGGCCTCATCAAATTTGGCTCCCCAAACAATATCACGTGTGTTTTGTATCAAACACATCACTCGTCCTACAACAAATAAGCACTAAAAGTGAGATGAAATGTCCACCAACAACTATCCATCTAGAATTGTTCATTAATACATGTTCATTTCATTATTCAAGGATTCAAATCACCTATACAAAATGAAGGGCAATATTTTACTCACCCATTTTGCTAGCTTGGAAATGGCCTTTGGACTCATTGCACTGGCCATAATGAGCAAAGCAATACAATTTGTAGCCTTTCCAAAAGTCCTTAATCCTATTTCAAAGATCACAAATCAATTCCAATAGAATAGTCATTGTCATGGTGATTCTCCCACCTATTAAAAAGACATTGTCTACAATACAAGTGGACGACAATAAGGAAGTCAAAGGCAAACTAAACAAATTTTCACCGGAAATATTCATGGTCGAGAATAATTATGACTTCCTCTGAGCACTTGCTAAATTGAACACTTGCCATTAAGCCTGTGAGAAGCCAAATAACTAATCATTAGCAATGCAAGAAGATTAAATTTGAATAGGCTACATAACAAATGAGGCCCCCCTACGTTACTATAGCACCCAAAAATGAAAGAGAATCAATGAAGAGCCAAACGAATCATTTTCATTTGAATTGCTAATTGTTTTAAATGTAAATTTAGTGTACACTTTTTAGGTGGCTTCACACGCATTTGTATGTGCATCCTTATTATTCAACAACTTTGCCACAATGAATGCAATTGCCGTTTCAAGGCCCTCTACATCAAATGGCTTTGATATTCTCACTATCCTAAACTAATGGAAAAGATTTTGGGTTCATTGAAGTATACAAGAAGTGTTTGCTGGATTATTGGTTGTTTGTTGGAAACCCAAAAAAACACTAGACCTCCACAACATTGGGCCCACATTCAGCCACTACAAGGCAGGTGAACTACAAGGCGCAGTTATGAAAATTATAGACCACAGGTTGGAACAACCTATGAAATACCCGCTATCACTAGCGGCGCATGCGCTAACCCTAACAAGGATACTAAGGCGACTGCGCTTGGGACGACTACTCGTGGGGCGACTACGCGTAGGGCGACCGCGGGTCCGGTCCAAGGATCCCTCGCGTCTTTCAAGGGCGAACTCAGGTCAGGGCGAACTCGGGTCTTCGAGGGGGAAACACATTTCAAAATCCCCCCCTCCATCAGGGCGACTGTGCATAGGGGGCGACCGCAGGTCAAGGAGAAAATGCAAACTCCTTGACCCACAGTCGCCTCCTACGCGTAGTCGCCCACATGGAGGGGGAGAAAGACACCAAATAATTTTCCGCCCTCAATCAGGGCGACTGCGCGTATGGGGCGACTGTGGGTCAAGGTGGGAGACACCATACTATTTGAAAATGCAATCTCCCCCCTTCCATCAGGGCGACTACGCGTAGGGGGCGACTGCGGGTCCCCAGTTCACTTCAAGAATCATACCTGGAGTTCTAGGGCGACCGCGCTTGGGGCGACTGCGGGTATGGGCATGTTTCACGAGATGGGTTTTTTTGGGACCCCTCTCCCATATTGTTTCTAATTCCCTTTGATCATATGTTACTTTCTCCATTTTCTTTACAAATTCAATAACCCAAAAAAATCCTAGGTTTTGCATTAGCTCTCCAACACTCCTTTTGCAAGAAGTTCCAAATGAAAGTTTTATGTACGTTCAAATAGTGGGGAGGTGTAATTAGATTTATTTGGGCATGTTTCACAAGATGGGTTTTTTTTTGGGACCCCTCTCCCATACTGTTTCTAATTCCCTTTGATTATATGTTGCTTTCTCCTTTTTCTATACAATTTCAACAAGATCAAAAAGACATGATTTTGCTTTAGGTCTAAAACACTACATCTCGTGTAGGATGTGCAAGTATTTTATGTAGGTTTAATGATTTGATTCTAGATAAATGTTTTATTATTGTTTTCCAAGGTCTAGGGTCTAGGTTTAGGGTTTAGGGTTTGGGAATCCCTTCACATTCTGAGAATAATTCTTCCATTGCCTTGCCATGTCTTTGATATGAATTGACGCCTAACATTTATTACCAATTTAGTAAGTGAGATAAGAAAAAATCAATTAGAATCTCCTCCAGATGCTAATTAGTGTTGGGTCTGTTCTTTGAAATGGTTGTTGGTTTAGGGCGACCTCGGGTCAGGGGCGACCACGGGTCATCGAGGAAGAGAGAAACACATTTGAATCAGGGCAAATCCTCATGTGAACGTGGATTGTTTTTATTTTTGTTCAATCACTAATTTCATATGTTTCTTTGGACAATAGCTTCCGTACTTGCCAGTCATTTTGTACTTTTCACGTTGAAGTCGAGAATGTATTCATCATTGAGAAGGCGAAGGTCACATCGATATGTTGAATAACAACTTCTTCTCAGGTCACTACTGCTTGAACTGTGTTGTTAAAGTTTGTTGCAGTAGTAGGCAGTCACCACAATCCCTGACTATGACGTTTAAATCTTCATATGTAAAGCAAGAATGACAACATAATTGTACATGATCTTCCATCTAACAACAGTGACAAGAACTAATGTACGAATTGTTTTTTTCTATGATGCAAGTTGAGTTTTTTTTCATGTTCAATATGACCTCACGGAATGTTGTCAAGAAGTGAATGCAATCCACGGGAATATGCAATAGTACGATGTTATGAAGAACAAGAACAAGGCTGACTGACATGGTAGCTCCAGATAGACCGGCCTTCTTGTACGTCATATGTTGCATGTTCATTATACAAGAACTCCACAACAGACAGAATAGCAGTTTCAGTAAGTCAAACGACTCATGTGAGCACAGTATCCAATTGTAGTGTGTAGAGTATAAGAAAAGGTTGTGCAATACCTATGTACATGTGGGACTTCGATTTCTACGTGGAAAGGGCCTTCCTTGCAAACATGCATTGTTATTAGAGAAGACTATCATTTTCTCCATCAAGGAAATGATGTTCAGTAATATGAGATTGTATAAAGCTTCTGGAATTATGACTTGTTTTGGACAGAGGTAGAAACTGTCTGACAAGGTGATCTGCAATCGTAGTCCAGTTTGATATGTTGGCTTTGCCATCCAAAGTAGCATGTATACTTCTGGACAGCTCGAATTCGTGCTTCAGCGATAGCGCCAGTCTTCAATGTGGGGGACCTTATTTTTGTAACATCCTTCACTCATCTAATGTAGTAAGTTTATTTTCTTGTATTTCTGTACATTGGGTTTTTCGAGTTCTATTAGTCGGTGATAACTTCATATTTAGAAAGTTGCACTGCACTGCACAACACATGAAACATGGTTCATAAGTCATGCATAATTGTGTTCTTCTGGTGAACATGTACATCAGTAGCTGTACATGATGTGACAATCATGGGAACACAAAAGTTACATAATTTATGTACAAATGACTTGTATGATCAACAGAAATAGTTTAGTGTCTTGTACATTCTCTTTAAAAGTCTAAAATAGGACTGCAGCAGTACACAGAATTTACTAGACAAGTGATTGTTACTTTCACTTCATGGAGGTTCAACGCGTCTATACTCTTCGTTACTCTACTTTGATTAGTGTTCCATTGTGGAAGAAGCTAATGAAAACATGCCCAAATGAGGACTTTTAGTTGTGTTGTATGTACGGCTTGTATGTCTGGAGTCTAATTTGCTACTTTTGGAGACAAATAGTTTCTCTTGTACTATTGAATAACTTGCTATTTGAATTAATAGAGGAAGAATGTCAATTTCCTATATTTGTACATCATACAATGCAAATGTTTTGCAATCATGTTGTAAGTGGTTTTCATTGCTTTCATGTCAGTGCTTATTAACTTCTTTTCATGTGCTTCTGTAGGTTTGCCAGAACGATTGCATTTTGTTTCATCGTAAGTTCAAAAGCTAGAAACACGGGAGGGTTCTTTTCAACAACATCGAAGGTAACTTTCTTTTCAACAGAGGTGGCAACATGCATCTATATTGTTGTTCTCAATTGACATTCAAAGAAATAGGATGTCATGTCGCTTTAGAAGTGAAGTGAAGTGACTGAAAGTACGAACTAGGAAGATTAACGACTAGAAAATGAGAGCATTGAATGTACCTGAATAGATTGCAGAGAAGTGATTGAATACTACAATGCATGAGCGGAAGCAAATGAAGGAATTGGAAATTATTTGTTGAAACACATGTGAAATGAGACGACAGAATTACAAAAAACCTCTTTTCCATGGCCGTTAGAGAAATTGATAGTACCATCGGCATGTTTGGTAGTGAAGCTTCCATGTTCTTGAACTATTGAATTGTAGTCATTGTTTATGTCATGTCAGGTGTTCAACACATTGTACAACTAAGCGACGTTGCAAGCTCTCTGGTGACGTTATTCATGAGGTAATTGGATGACCTGCAGTATGTCATGCCACCCTTTCATTTGTAGTAGTATTGAATGCCCTTCATGAAGAGTTGTTGTGGATTTGTTTTCTTTTAGTTCTCCCAAAGTGTGTACATATCAAGCAAAACATTGAAGACAATAGGAAAGCAACAATGAAAATAGTGTAATCTCATTTTTCCAATAAAAGACAAAGCAATATGTGTCCGGTATATTGTACAGTGTCTCCAATAACCTCATTTCATGTGAACATAGAGAAGAGAACATACACGATTCTAAATCTGAAAATGACAGTCTTGCATTTCATGCACGTACATGTGAAAAGCGTGAAGCACATGTAGCAAGTAGTATTAAAGGATGAAGTTGGCTACGTCCTTTGCGTTCTGCATGTGACTAACAATGTATTTTAGAAATGACACATGCTTAGGAACTTGCATGTGTGAAAACTGTTGGCACACTTGCCACAAATGTAAATGCACGTGAATTGTTGCGAGCAGTGAAGCAACATTTAGGTACGTCTTCTCAAAAACTTTCATTCAGTAATGCACTTTCAAGTGCTCATAGTAGAGGATGCCAAGACTGGAAGACCGGAAAAGGAATGAAGGTTACTAACAACACTGCTGAACAGAGGGCTCTACTGGGGAAAAAGTTGTAACATTACCATTTTGTATGACGGATATTTTCCCAATTCCGAAAGGTGTGCTTCCTAATGTTCAAGTTTGTTACAAACGAAAGCATGTTGTACCTTTCAATGCAATTGGCTTGCATTCAATTGAAGTGCGTCATGTGCATAATAAATACAAGGACTAGGCATTGTATGGGGTCTTCCTGAGCTATTGATGTGCTCATGGAAGGGACATTCAGAGGTGATCAATTCTAAAGTCATTCCATGTTTTTGTGAACAACTGAACGGACTTGTTCCAATGTTTTGAAACTTCATTGCATGTCTGATGAAACAAAACGTATGAACTGCATATACGGGGATTTCAAGAATTGATGCAAGGCATGTATGTGTGTTTTGCTTGCATGTCACTGAAATGCGCACAAACGCATTAATCTTTGTAGAAGTGCATGTAGGATACTTAATACATGCTTACTAACTATGAAATGTTGTTCATACTTCAGCATTGTCATACGTGCCTTGTATGCCGAACACCTCATTTTGGGAAGAAAAAGTCATTGCATTGAGCGGCAAATGCGTGCAACAATGGTACAAATTTATGTGTTTATCTTCCTTCATGTACAATCATGTTCCGATCTTCTCTTCTGTATGAAGTAAAACATTTTCTATAATGTTACCGTCTAAATGCATTGTGAGGTCTCTATTATAGGTTGTTAATGACGTAGTGTTCGTTTAGTACTAATTCTAGTTCTAGTATGGACTTGAAGCGTACAAATG
The DNA here is from genome assembly GCA_947034895.1 of Rhytidiadelphus loreus. Taxonomy (NCBI): domain Eukaryota; kingdom Viridiplantae; phylum Streptophyta; class Bryopsida; order Hypnales; family Hylocomiaceae; genus Rhytidiadelphus; species Rhytidiadelphus loreus. The sequence continues at coordinate 63,275,948 of OX344763.1, read as the reverse complement.
AGATGTACTGAATTCCATTGCTATATAATGCAGGTCTTTCAAATTCAAAGAAATAATGGAAAGTTGAGTTGAAGGTGTTGTTTTCTTCCTCTGCTCTTTAGCATTTGTTTATCATAAAATGTACAAGGTCAATTCTATTTAACCTCAAATGATTTCTATTGAAATTGTACCTTCTTCTGTCTTATTTTCTCTTTCTCTACATACACAATGACATACTTACTAATCTTGTGTTTAGTATAGAGTACTGACATTTGAAATTAGAACAGTAGGAAAACATCCATCGATTCCCTGTTTTGGCACTACTAGTCTGAAACAACTAGGAAGTACTAACCTTGTTCTTGTGGAAGTATGAACTTCCTTGCTTTACATGTTCCAGGAGTTTCATTAGCAGAATTCAGTTGCAGTGAACCTACTTTGTGTTTCATTCATTGAATATGAATAGCTATGTTGGTTGGAAATATAGTTCTGTGGAATCATACGATACAAAGAAGTTGGAAGACTTGGACGAAAAAGACGAAATGTAATTGCATCATACAAAAAAAGGTACATGTGAAAACATGAATTCAGATTCCAAGTCTCTATCATGTTCAGATTAGCATGTTTGGATTTCAGCAGGTAGCAATGAGTACAGAAGTGCACTTCCTATAGCAAGCATTCCGAAATTCTTCAGCAAAAACTACTCTTCGATACAGACTTCAATGACGCTAGGTAATGAAGTTGCTTGTTTCCTATGTACTTGTTATAAAGTGTATTGTACTATACCTAAAATCGTTGCTTAGCAGAACTGTAGTGACGAAGTCTCTATCCATGTACACATGTTCACTAACTCTATTGCATTGTAAATGACTTTCACAAATCCTGTGATGAAGGTGGAAGACAAGGCATGTCCACCAATGAAAGAAAAGGAGACATATGCACATTAGAAGAAACGACTAACTGTTTGTAGAATGCAAATGCTCAAGTAATGGGGCCCATACATAAATATGTGATAATTCAGTAATTCTCTTTTGTACGTGGAGTACACTCTGTCAAATACAACCGTACGTACATATTGGATGTCTTCACATCATGGATGTAGGTCTATGACTTTACATTCCGTGAGAAGAGAAAATGTACCTATGATTCATGTTATACAAGCTGTGCAGTTCAGGATATTAGTTATAATTAGAAAGCCCTCTGTGTACAAAAATGTAGATATAGCATTACTTTCAATGTCTTCAGACGACAGGTTACAGTTTAGGCTTTCCATTGTATGACGTTCTATTTCAGTGTATTTATAGCTGCTAATTATTTTCTTCAACATCAAATCTTCACATATGATAGAACAGTTGCTTCTGTTCTATTCTATGCAATATTTTCAAGTGCACAGAAGGTTCTGTAACTGTATGTTCACTTCAACAGGAAAAATAAACAAGGGCATTGATTTTCATCAATTATGGTGTTATTTGTGACAATGTTCTGTTATTTTAAATATGCATTTCTGAAAATGCCTTCCTTTCAATAATACGGCATGTTGAATGATACGTTGCGCAACATATGTTATTGTTGTGTGAACATTGATTTCAGCATTTTATAACACACTCTGACATTGCAGGGATTAAACGTCCATGTTCCCCAAAACAATTTACTAAATTGCAGAACATTGAACACACATTCGGAATAGAAAAAAAAATTCCACGAGAAATATTAAAATGATAAGATAAAGACACGTGCCATACCAAGCGGAATCCACGACACTACACATGACCATTCACATTGCGACAGATGTTACTTCAGCGAAGCCAGATCTAGCCCACCAAAAGCGCCATGTCATATTCCATGTGGAATTCAAATGTAATGCAATTACACATGGGTAATGACACGCTGGATAGAAGACGTTCTTCTTAACATGCATAATAATCTTCCAAATACAATGTACAGGGGCACAACGTGCCATTTCCAACTTGTTCTGAACGCATTTTTCAACAAAATCCATATGATGGTTTCCTGTTCGCAAAAACCATTTCTGCAAACGTGTTTTTAGCGTTTTGAAGGTGTTTTCCTTAACAGGCTTTTCTTCTAGTGAGAGAATGTCATGACAATGTGTTTGGAAGACCACAAAGAGAACTGAACTACTGCCACAGTGTAGTCTAAGCACCTTCTTGCAAGCATACTTATAGGATGTCAAAAAACAGTGCAGAACATGTCTAATACGTAAGCACACATTTCATGGACAGCAGTAGTGTCCTCGGTTTACGAACGACAGCGTTCTTGGACTTGCCTTCATAGATATTACCAAGGTTTTTGAGCCTTGTGATGTATAGAATATGAACACATACACATTATTGTTCATGACTGTTGCATCGCTTCCTCATGCGTCTCCAAAACTAAAATATAGTGACTTAGATATGTAACGTACGCTATGTAGGTGTACTAATTGTGTCGAGCCAATGTCTATATGAAATGAATGATGCAGAGTGGAAGGCATGCATGCTGACAAGCATTTGAACACTGTGTTGTACTAGGTGTTGAATGTCTATGTGCAATCCTTCTACGTTCATGAACGACGGCAACGTGCACAGGTGCACGTGAAGAGCACCTTCCATCATGAGGCCTCAAGTGCATAAGCATGCTACTAGAGTGTGCATTGCCAATGACGGGCACACACTACGACACATCCCAGCAGGCGACCTCATTCTCCAAACTGAGTTGCGAGTGGCGACAGAGCAAAATGTGCATGCATTTTTTTGCCCCTGCCAAGACTGCCATAGAGGTTTACAAAAAAGCATAGAAATTATTCGAAAGCATCATGCGTCGGTTGGACGCAATCCCTTTTTAACAAAGTCCATGATAGGAGGAGACCCACCTGAGGGGTACCCTGCTCGCGGCATTTGGGTTGAAGATGTTGCATATGATGACGACGTTGTCGATAGTGAAGAAGCCTTACATGTATTGGATGCTGATGTACTTGATGATGTTCCAGAGGTGGAGGGGGGTGACCCATCCAATAATGTTGAGGCTTCATTGGATGTGTGCCACGACGTACAAAGGCAAGTCATGGAGGCACTTGATCGAGGAGACGCTCTGCACAGGGAGAGCTTGCCAATTGACATAGTGCAAGAGAACGACAATATGGAGACTGAGGGCTTAGACGGCTTGGAAGATCTGTATGAACAAGCGACGACCCCATTGTATCCAAGTGCAAAGACAAGTGTTGTTTCTGCAACTGTCGTGATTATGAACATGTGCCTTGTATTTCGCGTGAGCAACAAATTTGCTGACGAGTTGCTGCATTATTTGTCAGAAGATTTGTTGCCCATGGGCAACAAGCTTCCCGGTAGTCATTACACTACGTGCAAGACAATTCGACGGCTGGGTTTGAACTACAACAATATTCACACATGCCCTGATGGATGTGTACTGCACGACGGTGATCATGCGTCATTGGAAAGTTGTCCACAATGTCGGAAGTCGCGGTGGTTGGAAGGTAGCTCCACAATTCCAGCGAAGGTCATTCGCCACTTTCCACTCATACCTCGTTTGAAGTGGATGTGGCGATCTAAAGAAATTGCACAGATGATGTTCGGTTACACAAAACATGTCAGCGAGGATGGTGTGATGAGGTCAGTAGTGGATAGCCCAGCACGGAAGTACATCGACAATGATGTCGCATTTGGCAACTTTGGCGCTGAGAAAAGAAACATGCGCCTGACATTAGCATTGGACGGCGTCAATCCTTTCAAGCTTAGCAATACGAATTGGTTGACGTGGCCAGTGCTCATTTTAATTTACAACTTCGAGCCATGGTTTGTTACGAAGAAGTTCTTCATTTCATTATGCATTCTCATCTCTGGAAAGCATTCTCCGACTGCGAAGAGCATTGGTGTTTTTCTGCAACCACTGTTGAAGGAATTGAATGAATTGTGGGATGGCATAACAACATTGGATTTCACACAACTTGAGGGCTCTCGACGTTTTCTACTTCGCACTGTATTGATGTAGACAATTTCTGATTTTCCTGCATACGGACTTATAGCAGGCGTATGTTGTAAGGGATACAAGGCTTGCGTGTCCTGTGGACCAGAGATGGACTCGCGAATGGCAAAAACCGGTGATGTTCTAGCAGATGGACGTAGTCGAGTTTCAAAGGTTGTATACGGTGGTATGCGACGATACTTACCACGACATCATCCATACCGTCGCAACAAAAGGTTTAATGGCAAAGTGGAGCATCGATGTCAGCCTCCTATCAAGTCAAGCTTGGATGCTATGAGGTATGCTGCTTGGAGACAGTCATACCTCGACCTTGGTGGGAAGGAGAATGCAAAAGATGATCCGGTACATTTCACAGGCGTGAAATTACTACCAGCATTATTTATCCTACCATATTGGCAAGTACGTATTACATAATGAATTGAGAAGTCTAAGTGTACATGCATAGCGTATGCAAAGAAGTACAGTACGACACAATTATGAAGGATACAATCTCCACTAGTTTCGTGTGCACATTGTATTGTGCATGTGCTATGTGCAAGGATGTCCTGTTCTCAGGACCCATGGTAATGTATGAATGATAGAGTACAACAGCGTCATGCCAATCCAGTTCCTGCATAATGCAATACGTGACACGCCATTGTGACTTGACAGTGCATGTTGAAAATGGATTCCTACAGAATTGATGCATGTCCTCAGATAATGTGTACAAAAAGTATTTGTGGTTGAACCTAATGTACATGTTGTACGTTGTGACGCAGCATCTTTTAGCCCCACACATTTTGGACGTCATGCACTGCGAGAAGAATTTGTGTGAAAACATTTTGAAGACTATTCTGGGTATGAATGACAGTGCTGGAAGTCAACAAGATGTGCAAGATTTACAAGTACGGGAAGAGATATGGCTACAACCAGGAAGGCAGCATCGAGACGAGTTCTACATGTCGCCTGCACCTTTTGTATTGAAACCGGACGAACAAAGGGAGTTTGTGGACATAATATCTAATATTTGCACACCAACGAACTATGTGGGCTCCATTCACAAGTGTTTGAAAGATGGGAAATTGCAATACATGAAAACCCATGACTACCATGTATTAATGCAGCAGGTATGGCAGCCCTCCTTCTACAACCTTCGTATGAACTATGTAATTGCATCGAAGAAAGCGTCTATTTATTACAGTTTTTTGTTCATGTGCTGAGCAGTACCACATGCTTCTGAAAACCACATTTGAAGCGTTGTATACTATATAGAGGTTCAACATTGGATATGTTGAAGCACGTCCACTATAGCTTGCGACAGTGTTTATAACGAGAACAAGAACATGACTATCACCTAATACGGACGCTATAGAACAACAAAGCATGCTTCATCATTGCAACATATTGTATATAGTGTTCTCAATCAATAATCAATGTTCACATTATGCAATGTGTAATAAGTGTTGTTTGTATTTTCCTATCCTGTAGATACTTCCAGTGGTGGTTCGAAATGTCTTGGATGAGAATGTTCGCTTGGCAATAATTAAAATTTGCAGAGTTTTCCAGAAACTATGTGAGAAAGAGATACGCCATTCGGAACAGGAACAGCTCCTACGAGATGTTGTTCTAGCAACGTGCATGCTAGAGAAGGAATTTCCACCGACGTTTCTGAACATAATGTCACATCTTCCTGTGCATCTTGTTCAGCAATTATTTATATGCGATCATGTTCATTGTCGGTGGATGTATCCCATTGAGAGGTACATGAAGACATTAAAGGACCACGTTCGTACGTTAGCACATCCTAAGGGCAGCATCGCAGAGGGTTACCGAATGGAGGATGCATTAGGATTTTGTACAGAATATTTGAAGCAGTATAAGAGAACAACGCACCGCGTTTGGGACTCTATGGAAGATGCAACCATGAATGATGAGGTATTGCGTGCAAATGTCGTGAAAAAGCGCAAACTGACTGACGATGTGCGCCAATACGCACACGCATTTGTTCTTGACAATGCAGCAACATTGGAACCTTTCCGACAGTGAGTGTTTTCTACTATAACTCTAAGTTTGTGAGTCCACCATTATCGGCATTGAATACGAGGCAATGCTATTTCCATGTTCAATCATGTATCATGTACAACTGTTTCAATGTGTGCTCTGTATGGAACAACAACATGATGATATGTACAACACTACAAGCAAACTTCCAAGAGTGGGTAGAATAGCAACGTTCTGGACATGTAGTTAGTATTGTCTACAAATTATCTGTTGTTCACATTAGGCTTCTGAGGTAAACATTCATGGACAGCCATGCCGTATGCACGGTAACGATTAATTGGTATTTCATGAATTTGCAGGCAATACATAGAAGCGAAGGGACGTAGATTGGCTGAACAAAAGGCATTTCGTGTACAATCACATGGAGGCCGCGGGAGGCATGCTATAAGCTATCCGCCCGAATTGAGAGACTTGCCCTGCTTTGCAGATTGGTTGCGTTCTGTAATTAGAGACGCATCACGTGGATGCTGACGTTGCGTAGTATGCACAACCACCTGAGAGGTATGCCGTATTGTATAGACAAATGTATGCGTTCGGGATGCATTTACGAGTACGAAGTTCTGAACATGCCCTCGTCACACGAGATTCTGGTGTCGCCACAACATTCACGCGGCAACTACGTTGGGGTCTAGTAAATGGGATGCCAACCGAGTGTACTGATGACTACGTTGGCTACATAGAGGAAATCTTGGAGTTGGATTAACGAAATCATTGCACCACTGTCCTTGTCTGCGATTGGGTGAAGGCAAGCCATAACATTCGTTACTCAACCATTCAATGAGATCGTTATGGCTTCAGCTTGGCCAATTTCAGCCACATGGATGGCAACGTGCATGCGGACTCCTTTGCGTTCCCCCTACATTGCCAACAAGTGTTCTTTTCTAACGATCCACATAGATAGGACTAGAAGATCATATCTAAGACCGACGTCAGAGGTAGATGTGGCGAACTGCAATTTGCTGAATGTTCTCTAAACGTCATCCATGTAGGCAATGATGACAACTTCGTGGGTCTGCAGCCACGAATGTTTGAGGTAGAGCGGACGAGGCTACCAGCGACTGCTGGTAGGCAATACATTACAGTCATAGAAGGTACTGCTGCGGAAGAGGGCAATGTAGTGGACGACTAGGAAACAGGAGGATGAGCTTTGTTGTCATGCCTACATTGAGCGCAACGTAGGAAAGACTGTTGTGTTCATTTCCATGCACTTCCATAGAACATTGCAAAGTTGGCATGTATGTAATACTCAAGCATTTCTATAAGCATACCAGTACAACTGATTCGATGAGAAGCATGTCAGAATGCATGTCAAATTGCGTGTCAGATTGCATGTATGGGTGCTAGTAAATGCATTGTTGACGTACCATGGCATTGCTTCAAAGCATATTCGCAAGGTCAAAGCTTTCAGTGTTTCGTAATACACATGTGCCATGAACGACATCCTTATCCTCTTCACGACACATGTGCATCCTTTTTGGTAGTGACACTCTGAACATTATACTAACAGTGTTCACAGTTCACTTGCTTATGATTCAAGCGTTGGATAGGCCAACAAAGAACTATACTATAGAACGCTACAGAAATTGAATAATGTTCTCTATAATCATTCTTACAATCTGCCTATTTATAGATATGAAATGTATTTTTTGCACAATAGAACTATGTTGAATGATATACAAATAAGTGGCATAGTTGAGATGTGGAAGCCCACCTTGTTTAAACATTTTCAATTGTCTGTTAATTTTAATCATTTCCTCTTTGCCCCATGGACAATAGTGGAAATTTCATTTCCATAAGTGGTGCACAGTGGACATAGAGGAAAAAGCATGGCCCTTTTTTGTATGGTACACCCTCTCTATAATGACATCTACATTTTGAAACAAATTTAACAAATCCCATATTTCCAACATATTTTTGAAACATGACACGAACAATAGACATATTGCACCATACTTCAGTACAATACCATATACTTGGTTTCCTGTACTTAAAAATGGAGATTGAACTCAAACTTTTTCTGCCATGTCCTTCATTTTCCTAAAACAAATTGATACGTAGCATAACTACTTCAAATTCAATTCGCTTTTTCAATTCATGCAATGCCTCCCTTTACGACGAAATATAAAAAATAAAAAATAAAAATAAAAGCTCAAACCGTCCAAAAGTTCACAAAAAATGTACCGAAAGCTCTCAACTATCCATTTCCTCATTATTTCTATAATAAAAGCAATAATAATTCTTCTAGTTACACATGAGTATCTTTTTCATCTACAGAACTAAATATTTAATTCATGAAATTTTCCTTCCCCAACGTACTCAATTGGGGACAAACAAACAAAAAGGTTTACAAGACTATAGTATGATGAGAATTGGTCCAATAATTATTCAAGAACTATGTATAGTATTTTCTAAATATAAGAATTGCTAGACATAAGTGGATCCAGACACTGGTACTCCATCCAGCCATAGGGCGCTTTTTATGCAGCCTGTCTGAAAGCGGCCCCTCCTTTGTTCTGACAAGACCTGGGCAGACTTTTACCTGAGGGTCGAAATTTTTTACTCGAACTGACTTGCAGTGAATAGAAGTCACTTGCCAACGTCGCAGTGTTTTCTTTTCGAAGACGTCCAAAAAAACGCACCGTCATTTTCTACGACGTCTTCTGCAACATCTGCATTCCGTTTGACATGCACTCGTTCTTTTCCTAACATCCACACGTTTTGTACAACATGGCAGGCAATTCTAACTCCCATGGCCGGAATCAAAAATTTTGCTTGCTGTTCAAATAAACGCTTTCGTTGTATCGTAACATCCACAAAAACGGTCTCTTCTACTAGTGTACAATCCCATAAAACTAGTAAGTTTATCTATATCATGAAAAAGTATCAAAAGCTTCATAAAAAATTGACCTTATATGAAGTTGTCCAAAATCCATTTTGCAAGCTACAAAGGCAATTGAGACTTTAGAGCTTAACATCCTAACAATGTATTCTCTACAAGAGAAAAGGCTGTTTTAAGTACAACCTAGTAGTATAGTCCTACAATCTTATGATCTTTAGGGAGATTTTTAGTAAATTTTTATTGAAAACAAATGTATTTCTAATAAATATTTACTGTAATTTGCTAAAAGGTCATAAATTATAGAACTATATTACTAAGACCATACCTAAAACATTCCTTTCTCTTCTAATGATTATTCATGAGATGGATTTTAAAATACAAAATAATGCATGAAGATTTGTATAAAAAACTTCCCCATTTGAATTCTTCTTTTTTCCAAGTATTCTTGTACTCATGAATTATTTACCACCTTCATCTCTAACTTAAAAATTAGATGGAAGGGATTTAAAGAAAAATTTCCCCTTTTGATTTAATTTACGCATATTTCAATGAATTATCCTACTAAAGGATCTATAATTTATCAAGTGTATTTCAAAATACAAAATAATGCATGAAGATATTTGCAATACCTTCCCCATTTAATTTTCTTCATTCTCCAGGCATCTTTGTACTCATGAATTATTCACCACCTTCATTTCTAACTTAAAAAATTAGTGGGGAAGGGATTTAAAGAAAAACTTTTCCTTTTGATTTAATTTATGCAAATCTCAAAGAATTACCCTACGGGTGTATAACTTATCAACTATATTTCAAAATACAAAATAAAGCATGAAGACATTTGCAATACATTTTCTATTAAATTTTCTTGATTCTCCAAACATCTTTGTACTCATGAATTATTAACCACCTTCATTTCTAACTTAAAAAATTAGTGGGGAAGGGATTTAAATGAAAACTTCCCCTTTGATTTAATTTATGCAAATCTCAATGAATTATCCTACTTAAGGGTCTATAATTTATCAACTATATTTCAAAATACAAAATAATGCATGAAGATATTTGCAATACCTTCCCCATTTAATTTTCTTGATTCTCCAAACATCTTTGTACTCATGAATTATTAACCACCTTCATTTCTAACTTAAAAAATTAGTGGGGAAGGGATTTAAATGAAAACTTCCCCTTTGATTTAATTTATGCAAATCTCAATGAATTATCCTACTTAAGGGTCTATAATTTATCAACTGTATTTCAAAATACAAAATAATGCATGAAGATATTTGCAATACCTTCCCCATTTAATTTTCTTGATTCTCCAAGCATCTTTGTACTTATGAATTACTTACCATCTTCACCACTAACTTAAAATTAGAGGAAAGAGATTTAAATAAAAACTTTCCCTATGGATTTAAACAAATCTCAAATAGTCATTCTACAAGTGTATAATTTATCAAATGAATTTCAAAATACAAAAAAAGAAATGGATAGATATGTATGATCTTTCTTATTTTATTTTATTTCATATCATGTAATCACAATCGAATAAATGATAATGAACCATTGATACATATTTTTAAAAATTGCATGTTTGCAAAACTTGAATGTTCAATGGAAGATGACATCTTGTCATAAAATTTATATACTAGAGCAAATTGATAGATCAAACAAAATATTGTCAAATTCAAGTTGTACTATAGAGAATCCAAAGCAACTAGATTTTTAGAGGAGCTTTCATTTCTAATAAATGAGATTAAGTGTCTAAGCTACAAAATCTAATCTCATCAAGGTCCATTTACTTAGTTCACATAACAAAGAAGGTTCACTAATACACCTAGCAAACTAAAACAAAAGTAATTGACTCTAATGAAGCTCTCAATTTCTACCTTCATCACCCACAAAATGCAATCCAACGTGTTCTTTAAGTGACTTAGAAACTTGGGCGGCCTCTCTTGGAGGAGAACGCGGGTCAAGGCGACCTTGGGTGGGGGGCGACTGCGGGTGCAAGTGGGAAGAATTGGCCACCCTTTACCCCCAAATTGGCAAATTGGGGCCTTTTCGGGGGTTCTAGGGGCGACTTCAGGTCTTGGGCAACCTCTTTGGGAGGAGAACGCGGGTGGGGGTGACTTCTTAAGGGCGACCTTGGGTGGTGGGCGACCGCGGGTGCAGTTGGAAAGAATTGGCCACCCTTTGCCCCAAAATTGGCAAATTTGGGCCTTTGGGAGGGTTCTAGGGGCGACTTTGGGTCTTGGGCAACCTCTTTGGGAGGAGAACGAGGGTGAGGGCGACCTCAGGTGAGGGGCGACTGCAGGTTAAGGTGGGAAGAATTGCCTTCCCTTTGTCCAAAAATTGAAAATTGGACCTTTTGGGAGGGGGTTCTAGGGGCGACTTCGGGTCTTGGGCAACTTCTTAATTAGAAAAGAACGCGGGTGAGAGTGACCTGTTGTGTTGTGCAACTGTGGATGGAGGTGGAAGCCATTGCTTTGAGGTTATCCTTTTTTTACAATTTTCTACATAAAGAAGAGATTCTAAACATCTTTCTTCTTCTTCTTCTTCTTCTTCTTCTTCTTCTTCTTGATTTTGAAAGTTTTTTTAAAATATTTTTTTCTTAGAGTCTTGATATTTCATATCAATCTCAAAATATATATTTTTTAAATTAGTAAAAATCATTTACTGTTTATTTCCCCTCGATTTCTTTCATTACATTAGAGTTGTTAATATATATATGGCCTAATTTTTAGGAACTCCATTGGGAATGTTTATAGAATTTCTTCTTGATTCCTAGGGTCTTTGTAAGGTGTTTTTTTTTTAAAATTTTCCTTGTTTTTTGAATTTTCCCTAATTATAATGCAAAAAATCGTTATTATGATTTGCAAGTTCTTTCTTGTAATTGTGCATTGAGAATATTCAATTTGGTAGTTCAATTGAAACGTTTGATGTCATTCAAGAATGAGTGATTATTACTAAAAGAACATATTGGCTAACTATATGGATTACTGTTAAGTGCCTTGCTATCATTTTTGAGTCTCCTAAGATTCATTATAGATAACCTATTAAGGAAAAAAATTTGGAGAACATGAAGAATTGTTGGCGGGTGGTTCTAACGTATGTATATGGGCTGCAACATTCAAAGAGGACCATAGAGATCATGCAAGAAAATCATAAATATACGATGAAATCCATCTTGTATTCTATTAGAAAAATTGACCACTTAATGAATATGAATGATATGGAGAAATACGACAATGAAGGATTTGAAAATACATTGATAGTGAGATACTTTGTAAGGAAGTTAGGTGACCATATTGAGCCTAATCTAAAGAAGTAATTAATATGTGGATAGGTGGCAAACTTGCTTATTGATAAACCATGGTTGATGATGCCCCTTGAAGTTGTTTTCCGCACTATTGTTTTTGTAATAAGACATGATATTACTAGATTAGTATAAATAGAAACATAGGTCACATTCCATGCATTCAAATTTTGAAGAGCAATGTAAATATATTAACGACTTTTTATACGATGTGACATTTTAAAAAAAGAATTGAATATTCTAAATGCAAAATGCAAAAGTTATTGTATAGAATTTCAAATTTCAATTCTCTTGTGCAATTATTTTGTAATTTTTGTCAAACAATTAATTATAGTTTATTTGCTTCTAAACTATTGCGTGAGAAATTTTACAAAAATGAAGTTGAATTTTAACCCATAGAAGACCAAGAGTTCTTAGGGAATTCTCATCTCGGTTCACATAATGCCTAGAGTCTCAATTCTCATCGTGATTTTTTGAAACTTTTTTTGAAGATAGAAGAATATATCATCTTTGTAGGAATATAACATTCTTTCAATTAGTGTTTGAAAGAAAAAGTTATGCCACCCTAAGGCCAAAAATGGAGGTTAGTGGACACCTCAAATATTATATTTTTGTCTACATGTGAAGCTTTGATTCATTGTAATTGGACTAGTAATGCAAAAGTTATGGACAATCTTGTTTTTTGGACAAACTTAGCATTTTCTTGAAAACAAAACTTAGAGGGTTCATTTTTTAATGCAATTTTCACAATTTTTCTAAAAATTTATTTGACAAGGTTAAATTTGCTCACTAGAACAATCTCATCATTGGAATTATTGCGTTTCAATTCCATCTTAGAGCTCTTAACAATTTAATTTTTTTGATCAATCTTGGACCTACTTCTACTTTAAAATTTCTTAACCCCTAAAAGACCAAGGCCTTTTCCTTGCCAAAAAACATTCAAAATTGCTATTTCTATTGCAAAGAGTAAAAAATTTGGAAATTGTTTCTTTTGCACATCTAATCGTCTAACTATAGGATCTTATACATAACTAGTATAAAAATGTGTGGAATAAATTTCAGAAATGAATCTTGCAAGTTATTTTTTTTGAAGATTCTTAGATTGCTAGAAAAACAAGATTGTCTATAACTTTCACACCACTTATTCCAAATGAAATGAATCAAAGCTTCCCATTGAGAAAAATAATATAATATATGAGGAAAAAAAATTAAAATTTTTGAATTTTTTTTTGTTGCCTTTGTTTTGAACTTATTTGGGTATAACTTTTGTTCCTAGGCACCACTTGAGAAAAATTATATTTCCACAAAGATAATTAGTTTTTCTATCTTTAAAAAAAGTTTCAAAAAATTATGACAAAAATTGAGACCGTAGGTACATGCCCAAAATCCAATTTGTCAACCAAAGGGACAATGGTCCTTTAGGGGTTAAAGAATGCAAATCAAGTGCTTTTATTAGTGAATATATTTTCCTAGACTTTCAACTTGATTATTCAACATATGTGTCTTTTAATTCAAAGTATGTAGTGCAAAAAATTTCCACAAATGACAGTCAAAGTCAACTGAAATTGCAGGTCATAGTTCAGAATTTTTTTTTCCAACTTTGATTGTTAATATCTTCCAATCTATATGGTCAAACTTCATGAAATTTTTACCACGTGATCTTAGACAAGTGAAGTACAAGATCTTATGGTTAGATTCTTAAAAAAAATTCTATTTTTTTGGATGAATGTAGCAAAAAAGGCAGTTTTAAATTGTAGTACAGAATTTGCCCCTACTCGCAGTTGCCCCTACCCGCAGTCGCCCCTACTCGCGGTCGCCCTCTACCCGTAGTCGCCTCCACCTGAAGTCACCCTAAATTTGTGACGTGGGTGCCACATGGCAGCCAAGTAAGCCTAGGTAAATGGGGGGTAAATTCCAAAAAAGTCAAAGGGTAAAGTTGACTCTATTAGACGGACGGGACCCTCTACTAGATGTCTTCGACGTCAAGTTGGTCGAGTTGTCGAGTTGTCCAGGTAGACAACCCTGATCACCTCCTAGTAAAATGTTTGCCAAATATCTAAAATATCTTTAATTGAATTGAAGTTTTTAACACTAAAATTTCATGTGGAAAATTTTTAAACCACCAAGTTTGACATTGTATAAGCAATAGGAATATTTTCTATTAACTACTTAATTCACAATTCAGTCTTTTATCAATTCAGCAGACTTTGAAGGCTGTTTTTGCATAGTAGTCTTTTTTTTCAAAAAACTTCAAACTAATAAAAGTTGGAAGATCAAGTAAAATTTCATCTCCAAAAATCCGTTTGTGATTTTGAGTCTTCAATAAAAAGTTATGGGCAAAATTCAGAGAGAGTGTTTGTAAATATCAAAAAGAAATTTCATTCCAAACCCTCTCTGAATTTTGCCCATAAATTTTTATTTAAAACTCAAAATCACAAACGGATTTTTGTAAATGAAAGTTTACTTGATCTTTCAAATTTTTATAGTTTGAAGTTTTTTGAAAAAAGGTAATATACTATGAGAAATAAGCCTCCAAAGTCAGCTGAATTGAACCAAAAATGACCAAAAATTGAAAACCGAAATAAATAACTATTTTTTCCCTCTATAGTCATGTAGTCTTACACATGGTGCAATGGATAAGACCTTGCACCCCTAGCCAAGGTGTGCAAGGTTCAAACCCCATTGTACCTTGTGAGCCCCAAATTCGTCACTTGGGACTCATAGTTTTCTTTTTTTTAGTTTATTACAAATTAAGGCATAAAATATTACGAAAAGCCCAAAAAAGAGTGTAGAACCAAAATAGGTATGTCACATACTAGTATAGCATTTGGTCGTAAATAGCCTTTTACCTCTAGATTATCCACGAACCCTACTTGTATATAGGTTAGAACTCGTAAATAGTGGGAAACAATAGGGCTACCAGGAACTTACTCGAAATAGCTCTTTTACCCCTAGATTACCCACGAACCCTACTTGTATATAGGTTAGAACTCGTAAATAGTAGGAAACAATAGGGCTACCGGAAACTTACTCGAAATAGCTCAAATCCAGTGCACGTGACCGTGATAGGCTAAATTGGTCCCTGGAGAGTTAGGAAAGTCCCCACATAAATCTCCAAAGATAGGTTCTAGTTTCCCCATTCTATTGACGAAATATTAGGAACCCTAATTGTTAGCTTGCAGGTGTCACTTGTCCAAGATAGGCCACATGGAGGAATCCACGGCCGCTAGATGGTGCTCTTGGATCTGGAACATGTCAGGGTATCCACAACAAAATCCGTTCGCCAAGATTCCCTCACGTGTGAAAGATTCCCTGACTACCGGTAATTCAAACGAAGTCAGTTTTCGCCTCGCCACCGACTATGTGCCAGATTAGTCCAAGACTTGGCACGTGGCTTGGGTAACTCCATGAAAGGTTCCCCAAAAAGTCTCGATTTTTTCTGATCTCCAGAGGATCTTTTTCCGAGCGGTCAACCACCAAAAGCCACGACGAGAAATTCATATAAAATGCCCAGGCTGCGGTAAAATCTCACTAAAAATTAGATTAGCATCTTTTACGTTAATAACGCGCCCCGACAAATTTCATGGTGTTCCAATAGCAGGAGGCAGCCGAAATCATCAACATTCCCCCAATTATTAATTTCGGCAAGATCTTTGCGGGGTTGACTAGCGTCTCGGGAGCGTACGAAGTCGGAATGAAGACATCAAGGAGTCTTTTTTTACTCCCTAGAGCCTTCCCAACAACCCTAGCTAGTTATCTAGGCCAAAAGAGGTAAACTCAAAAAGTTAGTTTTTTACCCTTTTAATTGGCTCTAGTTGGCGCTAGTTTTCAATGGGTTTTTCGCGACAAAAATAGGGGTTAGGGGGTTTCTTAGACTAAAAATGGCCTTTTGAAGCCATTGGCGCAATCCGTTTGCAATTCGGAGTTAAAATCCAAAAGTTAGAAGTTAGGACCAACGTAAAATCCAAAATTAGGTGAAAATCTCAAGAGATAAGGATGAAAATCCGGATGGATGAGATTACTAGTCAAGGGGGTGGGGGGTGGGCCTTTGGAAACCTATAAAAGGGGGCCCTTCTCCCTCCCAAAACACCCCCAATACTTGTTTTGGGTCCGTGGGTCCGACCTCTTTTTATGTTTTGGTGTTTGCCAAAATTCCCTACGGTGTTTTTGGAGCACTTTGCTCCTTTTTGTTGTTTCATTTTTAGTGTTGAAGGTCCGTGGGGGTCCTTCCTTTTTGCCTTTGTAACTCTTGCATGTTCTTTGAGGCCTTACTTCTATCCAAGTGTCTCCAACCGTCCTTCTTATATATCTCGTACTAACCCTAGAGCCACCCTCCACCGTACCTTGGCGATGCCGCTTTGGGGGGCCTCTAGTTTTAAGTCTTCCATGTGATACTAACCTTCCTTTTGCTAACCACGTATTCTCTACATTTCCGTTACTAACCAAGTCTCTTATTTTTCATTTAACCAAGTCTTTCTGTCTATGTTTGGAAAAGAGTGGAGTAGTTCCCCTCGGGGCAACCAAACCCCACCTTTCCTTGTCCAAGTTTAGTCCTAAATTGTGTGTTAAAAATTCACCAAACGGCGGAGCTTTGAACCTCTAGGGGACGGCAGTCCTAAATTTGGTGTTAAAACCAAATTGACGGCGAAGCCTTGCACTTTCCCCTTGGTTAGTTCCAAAGTTTAGTTTCCAAAACATTTGGGAACTATTCAAAGTTTAGCGTCCAAAATGGTCACTCAAGTTTAGGGGAGTCTAGCCATCGTCAAAGTTTACTTAGTTTAGTTGATAGCTGTTTTTTTTTTTGCTAAATCCAAACCAAAAGGTTGAGTTTTTGGTCGCGGGGTTGGGTCTCAGTCAAGGGTAGAGCCAATTGCTGGATTGGGGTCGCAGTCACGGGGTAGGGGTCTCAGTCATGGGGTTGGGTCTGTAGTCATGGAGTTGGGTCTCCAATTGCGGGTTGTCGGGGTCGGGCCTCCAGTCGCAGGGTTGGGGGTTCAGTTGCCGGGGGGTGGGGTCTGCAGTTCACGGGGTCGGGGTCTCAGTCATGGGGTTGGGTCTCCAGTTGCGGGTTGCCGGGGTCGGGCCTCCAGTCGCAGGGTTGGAGGTTCAGTTGCCGGGGGGTGGGGTCTGCAGTTCACGGGGTCGGGGTATCAGCTGCCGGGGTCAGGGTCCAGTTGTTGGGATTAGGGCCTCCAATCGCGGGTCAGGGTCGGGCCTCCAATCACGGGGTCGGGGTATTAGCTGCCGGAGTTGGGGTCTGCAGTTACAGGGTCGGGGTCTAGTTGCCGGGGTCGGGGTCTCCAATTAGCAGGGTTGGGATTTCAGCTGCTAGGGAGGGATCTAGCGTTGGGGTTGGGGTCTGCAGTTCACGGGGTCGGGGTATTAGCTGCCGGAGTTGGGGTCTGCAGTTACAGGGTCGGGGTCTAGTTGCCGGGGTCGGGGTCTCCAATTAGCAGGGTTGGGATTTCAGCTGCTAGGGAGGGATCTAGCGTTGGGGTTGGGGTCTGCAGTTCACGGGGTCGGGGTATTAGCTGCCGGAGTTGGGGTCTGCAGTTACAGGGTCGGGGTCTAGTTGCCGGGGTCGGGGTCTCCAATTAGCAGGGTTGGGATTTCAGCTGCTAGGGAGGGATCTAGCGTTGGGGTTGGGGTCTGCAGTTCACGGGGTCGGGGTATTAGCTGCCGGAGTTGGGGTCTGCAGTTACAGGGTCGGGGTCTAGTTGCCGGGGTCGGGGTCTCCAATTAGCAGGGTTGGGATTTCAGCTGCTAGGGAGGGATCTAGCGTTGGGGTTGGGGTCTGCAGTTCACGGGGTCGGGGTCTAGCATTGGGGTTGGGGTCTCCAGTTGCGGGGTTGGAGTCCAACTTGCCAAGCCAGGCAGTCCTAAACTAAAAAAAATAGAATGGACTAGGAGGTAGAAGAAAACTAAGGAGGAGATAGGAAAAACAAGGGAGGGAACGTAGGATAGAAAGAATAATACGAGAGCTCGCCTATGAGCATAGAGTAACTAAGAAGCTAGTCAAGACCAAGAAGCCGCGCCCAACGCCATAGCAATGCCACCACTTCTTGCATCACAACCACAAGCAATCACCTTCGAATGGAAGAAGGAAGGAGGGGATGAAGGCTTAGATAGGAGGGAAGGACCATAGTAGAGATAAGGGGGGAATCCCTTCCACCATTAGGATAAACTTACGTGCACGATATTTTCTTCCAGGCGTAAGTGGTAGTTAACCAACACTTTGACTTTCTAAAACAAGTGAAGGAAGATCCAACCAAACCCCTTTAATGGGGCACGTGGATTGAAGAGAAGGAAGGAAGGTAAAAGAAATCCCTTCGAGGAAGAAGGCTTATCTTTCGGCCACAAGGATCGAGACCCACTCTCGCTAACTTGGGGGGGTTGCACCTTCACCGCTCACCATGGAGGAAGGGGGGAATTTAACAAGCTTGGGCATGGATTTCCACGTCGGGATAAACTCCTAACTATCCCCCCAACATTCCAACCGGTAGGGGCCAAGGCCGAAGGTAGGCCGAGAGCTAGATGTCACTAGGTCCAAGTCAGGTCAAATTTGAGTGAATAGGCTTAGAGTAGATCCCGAGAGGTTTCCAAAAACATAAGACACGTAGGAATCAGAGTTAAAACAGCCGAGATATTGGTGGATGAAGTTTCAAGCCCCAAACGGATGAAACTTGGGGGCGCTCGTCCAACCAAGTCAAAACTTAGGATTTAGTTAGAACCTTTAGAGTCAAGTCCGTAGGTCAAATTTCGCCTCCAATTGGAATTAGAAGCCTATAGAAAACCATGGATGAAGTTTAATAGCCAAATGACCAATACTTCATCCGCCTATAACGGGCTACCAGAGAGTCCAAATTGAGCAAGTCCTAGGTTTTTAGAAATGGCATGAGATAATCTGCTACCTTAGAACAATAGAGTAAACTTTAGAAATAGAAAATACAAAAACATAACATAGCAATAAAGTCATCTTAGGAGTCGTACGCGCAATACGGTAGTAAGCGCTCTTAACCACAACAACGTGGTAAGATGACACGGAAAATCGTCCCAAGGAACCCCAGAGGGTGTTCTAAACTCCTTCTAATCCGGTTCTATGTGAATAACTTCAAATCTCACTCCCCACCTGGATTCTATAACTTCCCGGACTCTCTACCGGATCCGGATCATTTCCATCTCCAGATCTGTAACTCAAACACACGGTTTTTGATACCTCTGTTTTACGCTCAGAGGGTCCTTTCTTACTTTTTAAGAGGGGTAGGGACAACACCACTCTTTGTATCTTACTTTAACTCTAACTTCCTAATGTCACGGATCCAAAGAACTTTTTGTCATAAACAAAGTACAGACTAGCTTATCCTCACAACTTTGGATTCCTCCAGAAGCAAGTCACTCAGAATACAACCCGACCCCCCTTACTACAACGACAGATACAGAACTTACCCGGAAATTGAGACGGGGTCCGGTACCAGAACTCCAACTTGTGTTGTAAACTGGCAGAGTTTTCCGAGTGAGTGGGGGTTTTCCATAGACGGTCGCTTATCTCTACACGGAACCCTCCCTGGCCTTCCGGACTCGCACCTACACCACCAACGCCGGACTCCGCACAACTCCTTCACAATTCTAAATCCCTTCTTTGGACAAACACACAGTTCACAAACTCGGGAAACTCTGAATCCGGACTCCTCCTTACCACCTCTCTACCCTTTAGCCAAAACCGTCAAGTATGCGCCCAAGCAACCTTAAAACTCCCAAGGAGAAGGAAAGCAAAGACCCACAAGAAAACTAAGGCAATGAGTAAAAAGACAATAAAATGCAAACATATATTTATTGCTCAAAATAAGGAATAGCAAGAAAAGGAATGAAGGACCACAAGCGGTCCCTTCCTTTTAAAGAAAAACAACATGCTAAAAAACCCGCGGAAAGTACCGCTTCGCCCAATCCTAAACTGCCCTAAAAATCCGGGCGGATAAGTTAAACTGAAACTCAACCCTGAAAATCCGAAATCCGAGTTCTGTACGAAGACCCAGAACTCCTAGTCTAACAAAATGGTAACTGGAAAACTACCAGTCTAACTACCTACTTTCCCTTACGCGGTTTCTTGGAGCTACTATCAAACCTTAGCTGACCCCGAGTGCTAGTCTTGCCTTGGGGTGTCCGGAGTGATGCCCGAGTGATGATGGAAGTCTTTCGGACTGGGGGACTGTTGGAATCCGTCTCGTCCGTGTGGACTAAAGTCCGGTTCGCCTTCTCCAGAGATTGCGGATCCTCCTCTACTTCTACTTCCTCCGAGAGCTCAATGGGGACCGGATCCGGCGTCGGCATTGGGGCAGGCGGAGGCGGTTCGATATCTTCAAACTGCTCCGGGTGTGTACACGCCGGATTTTGTACAAGCTCGATTCAAGCGTCCAGGCTACTCCGGACCGGCATACCTAGATCCTGAAGTGACGGGCTCTATCCTCCGGTGACGATGTTGATCAGCAATCCAAACTGACCTTGCCATTTGATGGGTGAGATGGGGGGTTGAGTTGACGGAGTGGCGATGACATCCGGGACTTCCGGAAATCCACCGAAGTCGAGAGGCTTGTTCGGATCCAGGTTTGCTATCATAGACCAGAACTCCTTCAACGACGCCTCCATTCTGCTTGACATTTCCACCATAATCCGGACGATCTTCGTGTTGGTGAGGGCCGCAAACGTCTTCTGTATTACGTCATAAAGGGCCACCTTGTGGTAGAAGTCAGCCGGACTCACCATCCACTTCTGGAAGGTCTAGAACGCGTGATAGGCCTTTTGCGTCACCTCTTGAGAGTGGTGCAGCTCCCCTTCCGTCCAGCTCAGCTTTCCCTTGAGCTCCTCTTGTTCCGTCTTCAGTTTCCGGATTTTTGTCCTCATCTCGTTCCATTCCGACTTGGGCGGTAGCGTCTTCAACACGTCCAGAAGGTTCTCCAGTTTGCAGTCCATCACGTCCGCGGACCGGAGTACGATCTCCGCGAGCCTGTCGTGGTACATCTTTGCGGTCCGGATCCACTCTTCTCCGCACTCGAAGAAGCGTGGTCCTTCCCATTCCTTTGTATCCTGTATGAGGAAGGGACCCGAAAATTTACCTCTGGCCGCCAGATCCGTAGACTTCTGTCTTCGACTTGCAGATGCCTCCTTCCGTTTGTGCTTCTCCCTTTGTGTCAGCTTCTGTTCCGGCTCCACCTTCTCTTCCTTCACTTCTGGCTTGACGTCCTCGTCCTCATTCTTAGACTCCTGCGTCTCCAACTCCTCGTCATCCGTGCAGTTGCATTGCAGCATGATCAACCCGGTCTCGTAATCCGTTGACTCGTCTTCTCGCTGGAATGGATGAAGTACGCCTGGGTGTTGGATACACCTAGGAGAATGGCCCTCGGTGTGATTGATTTTCAGAACTTGCCGGGGATTGAGAAGAAGGATAAATCAATTGGTGATAATCCTTTCTTTGTTGAAGTTATTACATCTTTGTGCAAAGCAAAGAAGCCGGCATTTGAAGAAGTTCCGTCGTGGCTCTTCATCTGTGCAGATGAAAAAGAGCAAGCTCAAATACTAAGCTTCGTAGAATTGAACGAGGTGCTGAGCTCATATACTGCTGATTTTGCATTGTATAGTGCGGGCAAGAACGATCGATTGTGCAATCTTCCAGTGTCAAAGACATCAAAGAAAGTGTTGCTCATATTTTTACAATGCCCTAGCAATACAAATCCTGTTGAAATTCCAGAAGAATTCGGGTGCCCTGAAACTACTTGCTATATGAAGGCAAAGGTATACATCGAGCTTGAGTACCGTATTTACAATACGAAATTATGGATGGAATTTTATCTATGGCTCATTAAGAAGTTCTGCAATCTGAGCATGTGCGTATTATCAAGATTTGCAGGAGGCAAATTTACATGCACTGCTATGGTACGAACTAGTCCTGAAATAATGGTCGCAACCAATTTTGTCATGGTGATTGTATTGACTTATGATCATTGTTGTTGTTTCATATGTATGATCAGCTCGACTCGAGCTGATTTGGTACATGATTCTACCCTTCATCTCACATTTGTTGTTCGGTCGTGTAGATGAGTTTGGTTGATGTTTATGCATCAGGTCCATCAAAGCTCGGATCCTGGTGGCAGGATATCTATACTAAGGCATTGAATTTAGACAAGTCGGATTTCTTGGAGAGTGGATATCTTGTGAAATCATCCATCATTCCTCCAAGATCCTAGACCCCTTCATCGTCACGCCATATATTGCGATTCAATTAGGAGTCGCCTCGCACTCACTTGAAGAGGCCACCTACTCCAGTAGTCGACGATGTTGAGGAGTTATCTTCGAATGACGCAGACGATGGGGAAGACATTGATTTGATGGAAGTCGAGTGGCTGGATGATATGCCAACGCCTACAAGTCGCATGCTCAGCGATGTCCTCAGATCCTTTGGTTCCTCGATGCTGCCACCTTCGTCACAAACTCCATTTGGGGGGCGCAGAAGAGACAGAAACAAGATACCATGGCTAGCGTCGTAAAGCAGCTGGTGGATATTAACCAGAGAAATGCCGAAGCCATCGCAAGAATGCAGGAGCAAAATGAATTGTCGCAGAAGCGAACAGAGCTCGCTCTTGTGACATTGTAAGCAGAACAAGCGGAACAACGGGTACTCAACATGCAAATGCATAAAAGTACGCAACAGTGGATGCAGAACGAGTCTCAGACGAATAGGGACTTCTTTCAGGCCCTATTGATAAGGAATGTGATTCCGTTGATAGCTTCAATTGTGCCGCTGGAGTCGTCACCACAGTTGTTGCTCGGAGAACATCCGACTACGTCCAACGTCAGTGGAGCATCAAGCCATCCGGAGCCACTGAGCCAATGCCCACCTCTACCTGTCAATGCACCACATTCTCCACCTCTTCCTCCGACGGATGATCTGTCGGCGTCAGCTACTATACATGACTCACCATCAGATGAGCCCCTAGGTGGATTGGAAGTGGCTTCATCGACCGTGACGGAATTTGCAATGGTTGGATACAACCTGACTGTGGATGCTTTTGACGTGGAAGTTGGAAGTGGTGTGCTACTCGCCGATGATCCACTAGTAGGTTGTGTCCAATGATCATCCGTTCATTGTTTTGTAGTTTCAGCTCAAATCGAGCTGATTTGAGTGGTTGTGCGGCAAGTGTTGAGTTTTGTAGATATAGCATTCATTTTTTGCGGACCACCATTCCCAAGGGGTGTAGGCTATAGAGTTTAAATTTTTTTATCTCAGTTTTGTATCCTAAAACTCATTTTAAGAGCATGTAATATATAATTTTCTCATGGACCGTTTGTACTCTATATCCAATGGCAGCAGGGTTGACAAATTTCAATGTCCGGGGCAAAATCACGTCCATTTTTTGGACGTCCACACATCCAGATTTTCGGGACATGCGGATGATGTGGACGGCATCCGTCGGCCGTTTGGACGACGCGGATGAGCGGACAGACGGACGGTGCGGATGGCGGTCAGCGCGATTAAGCGGGCGGGCGAACACTGCGGACGGCAGACGGAAGGCGTGCGTGGGTGGACAGGAGCCGTTGTCAGGTAGACGGAAGGCGCGGACGGCGGACGGAAAGCGCGGATGACAAATGAGATGGCGCAGATGACAGACGGAAAGCGTGGACCGCGGACGAGACGGCGCGAACGGGCGGACGGAAGGCGAGGACAGCGGACGGGATGGTGTCGCAGCACAGGATAAGCAATTTCCCTATTATACTCCCAAAAACCACTCTAGAGCATAACAAAAGTGACTCTAAAGATCGAACCCACGAGATTCTGTGAAGTACCTATCCTATTTATAATTCTAAGCTCAGTTAGTCTCAAACTCCACCTTTCCAGTCCTACTACTACAACCGGAAAACAACACAACCAACAGAAATTACTCCTAGACTCTCTTCAACTTCCGATCCAAGACATAATCCGGACCAGGAAGTAATCCGGTCCATCAATCTGCAACAAAACCAGGACTTCCTAACTTTCGGTCCTGGGTACCACTCTTAGACCTATCCGTTCTGGTCTAATTCCACTCACTCAAGTAACCTATCTAGTTTAATTTAACCTCTATTTTACCATCAGAGGGTTTGCTACTTGATTTTGAGAGTGGCAGGCCCGCCGCTCCTTCCATGACTTATAGTGGCTGAAGACCCACTGTCCTATCCTCCAGTCTCCTACTCTAATCCGGATCCAGTTTGATTCTTCATAGTAACTCAGAAAATAATCTAGATTACAAATCACACAAAGACCCCCCGTACGATCTGCTCATACTACAACGACCTTGATGCCAAGTTCCAGCCGTATGAAGCTAGGTGGTTGCAAGTCTATCCGTCCATTCTTGCTTCAACTAAGATTCTTCCGTTCGTTGCGACAACAATGAGACCTCATAAGAATTTGGGCACTCAACCAGATTTCCCACCCAGGAGTTCTAGCGCGCCTAAGAAATCCCTCCCTATTCGCCTAGCCTAACAACGGCTCTCTCAACCGGAATACTAATTCTTAGCAAAACTGAGGCATTGGAATATACTCCCAACTTTTACTTACCCGCCCTCATGTACTCAAAACCAAAACAAGAACACCAAGGGGAGAAATCCTAATCAAAACTCTAAGTGCGCTCCTAACTCCTCACTAAACTGCCCTGCCAAACACAGGAGAACACAAAACAAGGAGCAAATAGAATACACAAAAGAACTTCAACAAAAGGAATGACTCCCATTCTCCTTCGTAGAGAATGATTTTATATACACTATAAAGATCCAAAAAGCGAAAAGCACCCTAGAAATCCCTCGCAGAACTTTCGAGATAAGCCTCGTTGGCAAAACCGGATCTAATCCGGTACTAAACCCTAGCAAACCGGGTACTAACCTAGTCTGGTCCCTACCTAACCGACCAGGATCTAATCCGGTCCGGTTCCTAACTAACAATTTACAAAATTAAGCCCCCATATCCACGTTTAATGTAACACTAATGACCTCGGGCGGAAGCTTGTCAAAGGTTTCCTGTAGGTTCTTGGCCCTCTCGCTAGCAGCAGGATCCAGTCGCTCTCGTGATGAATCCAACTCAATGTGCTCGGCCGATCCGGTCCTCCCTGCCTTCTGTTCCTTCTTCGATTGGGGAGTAACATCTTTCCCCTTATTTAATTCCGTTCCTCCCGGAAACGACTCTGGCAAGGAGATATCCAAAAGGTGGATACTCCTTGAGAGTATTGTTCCGGTCAACGAAGCTAGTACACGAGTGTAGAGCTTGAGCATGGAGCGTGAAGCTTCTATATTAAATGAAAAGGAGGGAAAAAATTGATGAAATGGTATAAAGAATAATTTAGAAACTGAATGAAGGTGGATTTCAGGGTTTAAGGTCAATATGTTTTAGAAAAAAGATGAAAAAAATAATTCAAATGATGTAAGGAGGTGGATGAAAACATTTGATGACATTTTCGTAGGGAAAGAGAGGAGAATTGGTGGGACAATTGCAAATGGTCCGGGGTGAATGAAATTTCAGAAAGTAGCTGAAGGTCAAAGCAAGTGTGATTTTTAGTAGATTTTAGAAAATGTATAGAAGTATATAAATTGGTTGGCATTCAATATGACCACAACAAGTGAATGAAAAGTGATGTTAATATGGATGAATCCCATTGGAAAAAGGAATGAAAGTAGATGAAGAAAATAGATGAAAGTAGATGAAAACAGTGGATGAGAATATATGTAAAAAATGGATGAAAGTAGATGAGAGCAATGGATGACAGTAGATGACAGATATGGATGAAATTAGATGTTAAAATGGATGAAAGAAGATTACAAACTGGATGATGATGGGTGGAAAATGGGGATGCACGTGACTTGAAGAAGTACATGAAATTGGGTAGAAATATGAATGAAAGAAAATGATAAAAAGGGAGTACGTATATATATCAGAATAGGGTTGTAATATATGATAGGGCAAAGGATTAAAGATGAAGAATTCTTCCACACTGATTTCAATAATATCATTACAATCGATGAACTGTTGGCCTATTTTTGGGCAAAATAAGCATGCTCTAGGGAATTGTCGTTAGTTTCACAAAACTAACAGAAACTGTGTTTGATCTTTAGATGTTTTAATTTATACTAGACTACCATTTGAAGGGGTGAAATTTTTTTAGATAGGTTCAGACCACATGTAGTTGAGGATTATAATGTGGGGGTGCAACGGTGAGTTCTTTTGGTCCCAACCTTGCCTGCAATAGTGATAATAACATTCAGGTCCTTCTACAATGGGATTCATACGTTTTGTTTTTTGTGGTTTAAGATTATAGTGATTTCATTTCTAATCATATCTTGTACGCATGATACAATTTGGTATTAGGGAGGATGGAAGTCCTCTATAGAAGTAACCATCAAGAGACATTTGAATTAGGGTTTTAGTGATAGAATTTTTAATTAATTGTTCAAGCAACTATTTTGCGCTAAGACTTAGTGATGGATTTGAACTAAACTTCAGGGGTGGTCTAATACATGAATCCTTTGTATCTTGGCATATGACTATCCACCGTGGACAGAAAACCATGTGTTTTGCTATCATCCGCGGTTACTTTGCATTAGGATTTAAGGGTTCCGGGACTTAGGACACAAAAAGATCCATTCCCTGCGGTTTAGGTGAGAATGTATACCTATAACCGTGGACCTAATACCGTGAGATCACTCATCCATGGTACAAAATATATACACATTTATGTTTGTAAGAATTGTTTAGGCTACTGAATCTCAAGAGTACTTCAGAGTTCAACCTAGATACATTTGTTAAGATTTACATTCTCAAAACTAATACTTACTTGACTGTGCAGCTAGAAATTGAGTTCATACCACATTGGTCATACGGGTCTCAAATTTAAGACTACGGTGTGCTTCCAATATTGACAACTATGTACACAATGAAAATGCTTGTGACCTTGGTTGGGAACCAAGGTTTAGGATCATCACTACACATTCGGATTGTATAGAAAGAGAATTGTACTATACTAAAAAGTACTGGAGGTGATCATAAATGGATTGTCTTCCACAACTAATTCTACTTCATTTACAGCTTCAAAGGATACGTTCTATGCAAACCTAATTGTACCATGATGTACCTCTCGGCACCGAGAGGCTCCTTTATAGTGCTCTCCTTTTGCATAATCTCATCCCGTAGTCCTAGCATTATCATTCAAGAACTTGAATTTTCTGGAAGTCCATTTTCAATCTCCAGTTTCCAATTAGGCATTTGTTCAATTGAATTTTAGGGAGACAATATCTATATTGAATACCAGTAATGAACATTTATAACACTTAGAAATGTAAATGGATGATACTAGAGGTAGAAACAGTGGCACTCACGATTTCTTCTGCAACTTCCAGAAAATAAATAAGAACTCAGATCAAGTAGTGGCCCTTTTAGTCTCACTACAAAGGTTACATGAAACACGTTTGAAGAACATCACCCACATGTGTTTTGAGCTATCTCTAGTGGCAAACACCTTTTTACATCTACTGAATGTGTCTCAGATTCAAGATGCCACTCTGAAAAAGACGTTTCACCTCGTCAAAGCTAAAGCTTGGAGCATGAATAAACACATCTACTTCTGCATGTAATTGGCAGACACCAACAAACAAGAAGTACAAATGCTTACAATTTGCCCATTGTCCTCTTTTTCCTAAAGCCTTTGTTGACATCTCCTTAAAATTAGGGCAAGAACAATCAGGGAATGATCCTATACTGATCATGTACTGTTCAATGACAAGCGATGTACTTGAGTCAAGGATGATGATGCATCCAAAGCTGGGCTCCGGTACCATAGTGACTTGACGAACCACTGCCTTCAAGGTAAGTGCTGAAGCGCAGTTGTTTGCTTGTTTAGTTGTAGGGGATTTGGGGTTTCTCCAAATTTTCTTACTTGACCTTGTACTTGGATGCTCTGTGGGAGAGTTTGGAACTCGAACTCCCGAAATATCAGCTGGTACAACATGGTTTCCAAATAGCCTGCGGGGAGATATTTCAAGACATTGCGGTAGACAGAAACCTGCATTCTGGAGGTCCAAAATTTCCTTGGGCGTAAGACTAGTTCCCACTTGTACTGGCCAAATGTCTAGCACTTCCGATTTTGAGAGAACCCACTTTCGAAGTGAACCCTTCATGCATCGCGAGATGTCGTCGTTGCAAAAGAAGAATTGCATCTTCTCAATTCTATTCTTCTTGTAATTGTCCATATTGCCTGTGTATGTAGGTGCAGCGGTTCCCCTATTGCCTTGCACTATCTTTGCTATGCACTTTTTTCTAGTAATCGCTTGCAATGCAAAACATGCCTTTGACGACATCTTGCTCAAGCGGGCAATATGCCATTCCGACTCGACACAAGTTGTTTCTTGAACCCTTTTCACTCGAGAGTCTCCAACTGCTTCACATGTTGACACTGGCTCACGGGACTCCAAGAATACCGTATCCTCATAATTAGCCGGAGGCAACACATCTTCAGTAATGGTCTCCAAGCTAGTACGTAATACGTGGGCATGGGTGCTCCTCGTTCCTACTCGGGGTCGAGAGAAATTTACTTTGTCAGGTCGGTGTAAATCTTGCTCAAAACCAGGTGGAAGATTGGGCATTCGCTTCTCTGATCCAAAAACTTCTTTACCTTCTAAATGAGGCTGTCAATTGCAATATTTTCCAATGCCTGGCACTGTTGCCATGACATTGTTTAGGCCCTTTGGATTACCGGTATGTTGAGCGTACCTTTGGGCGGAACGGAGCAGTAGTTCTTCTTTTCCTGGACCATTACCTAGTCTCTCACCTTTCAAAAATTGATAGTATCTAACCATCTGCATGAACGCCCTAACATAATCATCCACAGTAGCTACGTACAAATCATTCCCACGTTTTCCTGATTGTTGCATCCATTTATTATGGACCGTCTCAGCAAGGTTGCAAGTAGGAACCTGCACGAGTTCATTTTGAGACAATCCCTGTACCACAAAGTTGACGTTAGTCATATTGGCAATAAAGGCAGAGAAGTATGTAGGGGCTTAGAGTTCGGGGTTCCACATTAATGGATGTGGTACTCATCAAACATACAGCAGCAACTATAATTAAAAAAGACACCCAATGAAGGTCATCTAAACCACTGAAGTAAGAAACTAGGTAGTGAAGTGCACGAGTGAACAAACTTAGTTCATAAAGTAAAAAAACTCACAGTGTCCATGAAGGCTCCCCACTGTCTGTATCTGAAATGCCAGAAGGCTAACCACAACTCCAGTCGGCGAAGACCATCCTTTGTTGTGGTTCCTGAAGAATGCCACCATGTTCGAATGGCATGGAACCTAATTTCTGACTCCTCTAAGGAGTTTGCATCTTTATACTGTTTGCACAACTTCCGATGTTGATCTTGGAGGTCACCGCGAATGTCCGCTTTAGTGTGTTTCTCCAACGACTGAGTCCAGTGAAATAAACATGTGCACTCCCTATTCGACATGGGTGCAGCAGGATCACCACTGCCATAAACAATCCTCACCACATTCCAATTCGCTTGTGCCGAATCAGCCATGAAACCCTTGAAGTAAGGCAATGGAATTCCATGTCTGCCCATAATGGTGTTCAAATTCTTCCAAAATGCGCACTGAGCAACTACATCTTCTGATTGCATATCCGACACCGCAATAGTCATTATACGACAATATGTCGTGTCATAAACATGATATGCTATTGTTGTCCACTGTTTCACCCGCCTCACATGATCGAACATGATCCAACCATCTTCTAAGTCTCTTCTCGGCTGCATGCGCATTACTAGGTCTACGCCACTCCCAAGACCAACCTCTGACATTTTGAACACAAACACTTTATCAGAGTCAGATCCCTACCCAGGGAATTTGTTCTCTTGAACAAATGCCCAATTGCTGCAACCCCGAAGTTTCGTGATGCTGTCCATGACTCCAAAACAGCGGAAGTACTTGAATGTGGTGACTTCGTTTCGAATATTTGGGGAACTCATGAATTTGCATTTCTCGAGAACTGGCGTCAATTCATGTATTCCAAATGCAGTGGGCGCAGCACCTTCCGCTCGGAGAAGCATCCCTCCCAAGAACTCCTTGCTTGCTTCTAAGATGATAGCAGAATTTGTTGCAAATGGATTTCGCTCAACTTGATCCGAAATCATAGAACGAGTCTTGTCCTTCGAGTCTCGACAGTCTCCAACTCTCACAAGATGATCATGAGAACCAAAATGAACACAAGCTCGAGTCATATCTGCTGAGCCAACTATGTAATATACTTTGGCAGGACAAGTACGGATACAAGATGGAGCAATGCAACAAATCTTGCACATGATCGTTGATTCCGGTGGAGGGCTACCTTGAACCTCAAATGGAACAGGAGAACAACCATCCCATTCGGTCTCATTGATGAGGGCTACATGGTGCTCACGAGTTAGGTAGTCACAAGATGAGTTCACACAGCGAAGATGACCCACACAAGATGATAATCTAAATGTCAGACCGTCTCCATTCTTGATGTTTGTTGTATGCAGATTTGACCAGACGTGACCATCGTAGCGCTTCTCCATTCCAGCGAGAAGCTTTGCTTGAGAGTAAAACCCAGAGTGATCTCGAAGTACGGGCAATTCAAATATCACATCACCGTTATACAAAGAAGGAACAAAATGGACAACGAACACTCGAATTACATTCCAATCGACCTTTTTAAACGGATTTCGAGACCCCTTTGTACGGACTAACTTCTGTAGATAAGGAATGATAGAGGGTTGCTGAGAAGATGAAGAAGGTGCCATAGAGGCTGGAGAAAGGGAAGAAGACATTTTAAGCCCATGAACTAAAGGAGAAGAACCAGATTTCAAGGGTTTGGAACGTGGCGCCGAGCCATCAGAATCATGGTTGTCAATGTGAATGACATCAATTCCAGGCTCAATCTTCACAGTATTCAACAACGGTGTCTGTAAATTGCTAGTGCTAGAAACTCTTGTAGTACCTCCTAGAGTGAAAGTTCCATCAACGGATAGAGGTAATCCATACGCTAAATACCGGCCTGGACGCAAATTCCAATGCCTAATAGGGCCAACGATGACGACCTCCTGACCCACTGTATGCGTAACGTCCCCACTCGAATTATCAATAACCTCCTCATCAATTTCCAGGGAGTTCTCCGTAAGAAGAAAGCGAGAGCTCAATCGAGATGAACTCACTACCGCATATCCGATGTCACCAACAAGAAAAGAGATTGGAACGAAGACTCCAAGTGCCCTCACAACTACCATTGAATCAAATGCCATTCTAACTCGCCGTGCAAACCTCGGAAATAATAGATTACCACCTTGACGATGCACCATCCAAGTAACGGCAATTGAAATGCATGAAATGAATGTATCATCACAGCCCAAAGGGACTGAGAAATTCAAAGAACGATTTTGTACTTCTCTCAAATTTGAATTGTGTCAATCCTACATATAGTGTATGGTGCCCCAACTAAACGCTGGAAAAACATGACTACAACGGTAGTCACTAATTACTATTTAATGGTCCTTCATCAAGTACTACTCCTTGGTTGGTACTCCTAGAAATTTAGAATTGAAGAAGTACACTCTACATTTATTCCAGGAATTAGCAAGCTACATCCATGTCAGTATGGTATATCACGAATAAGATGACGGTGACAGTTAGTAATTACTGACAGTTAAAATAAACTAGAGGCTGTACTTTGAACAATGACAAAGGGGATCCCACCACAGGGTAGACCAGTCCTGACCTCCCTATCGAATTTGGAAAACCTGACCTTGCCGTTTGGTCCATGATGTCACGCATTCCTCAACAATACGAATCTTAGACCCCTGGTTAGTAGGTTTGGATTTTTGAGTCCCTCTTCGAAAACCTCTATGCCACCGACCCCTCCGTCGCCACTAAGGGTTCTCAGGAGGACTGTGTTCATTGATTTGGTGGCTTTTGTCGGTACATGCGGTCACGTAATTTCACTGTGCACTGGACTCGAGGATTTGGTGCAACAAATTGGGTGGCAATGGAGCGTAACCTCCGCTCAAGGCGTGGTCAAATTGGTGTTGAAGCTACTCCCAAAATCTCTACTGCGGCATCAAGTGGACCGAATTCAAACGCGGCCTATGAGGTGCGTAATTGGAATTTACAATTAAAATGCGCGTTGGGTTTAGGGTTTAAATGCAAGCACGGGAAGTGGGGATGGTATAGGCAGGAAAACATCGGGTTGCTAAGTCTTGGCGTGTGTTCGGCAAATCTGGAATTGTGTTGTTTCGGTGCAGAGAACACCTCCAGGGTAAGTGTGGGTATCTATTGTAGGAGGGTGGGAATGGCTGGCTTGGGGTCCGTTCGGATGATTGAAGGTTGCTGTCTTGGCGGCAAAGGAGGGTTTGGGATTCCTCCAGGATTTCAGTAAATACCACGACGGAGGGTTCTCGGTGCCATGAGATCCTTCGAGGCAAGGCTGTGAATGAACTCGGGTGGGTAGGAGGGTTCCATTTTTAGGTACCCTCGGTTGATACGGGGTTGCTGTGCATGCGGGTAGGGCAGGGGCAGGAGAGACACTTGGATTTTGTATATGCGGGTAGGGCAGGGTCGGGAGGGACACTGGGTTTCTATGTATGCGGTTAGGGCAGGGTGGGGAGGGACACTAGGATTTTGTGTATGCGGGGAGGGAGGGTTCGGGATAAATGCTGGGAATCTCTGTATAGGGAAGGGACGATTCGGGGTATACGGGAGGGAGGGTTTGGTTGCAAGCTGGATTCTGTGTATTCTAGGAAGGGGGTTCGATTGCAAGCTAGATTATGTGCATGCGGGGCGTGGTGAGCAGGGCAGTTCGGTGCCGAGAGCGTGCTTGAGGATTTGGCGGGTATGCATGGGGAGAGGGGTGATCTGGGCAATCTCGGTCCCGAGAGGGAGCTTGGGGTTGGGGAGGGTATGCTTGCTGGGCGGAAGGGATTTCAGATTTGGGAGCCGCATTTTCTGATTGGCAGGGTTGGGTCTACACTCGAGTGGGGAGGGAGGGGATGCTCTCTGGATTGTGTGTATGCGGGAAGAGGAGGGAGGGGAAGCAGTCTGGATTGTGTATATGTGGAAAGGGGAGTGAGGGGAAGCAGTTTGGATTGTGTGTATGCGGGAGGGGTGAGTTGGGCAGTCTGGGTGATGAGAGGAGGTCGGGGTTGGGGCGTATATGCATGCGTTGCAGGGTGGGCTGGGCAGTCTCAGTGCCGAGAGGGTGATTCAGGGCGGGGCAGGTATGCATGGGGAGAGGGGTGAGTTGGGTAGTCTCGGTCCCGAGAGGGAGCTCGGGGTTGGAGAGGGTGTGCTTGCTGGGCGGGAGGGATTTCAGATTTGGGAGCCGCGTTTTCTGATTGGCAGGGTTGGGTCTGCACTCGGGTGGGGAGGGAGGGGAAGCAGTCTGGATTGTGTGTATGTGGGAAGGGGAGTGAGGGGATGCTCTCTGGATTTTGTGTATGTGGGAGGGGTGAACTAGGCAATCTGGGTGACGAGAGGAAGGTCGGGGCGTGTATGCATGCGTTGCAGGGTGAGCTGGGCAGTCTCGGTGCCGAGAGGGTGCTTGAGAGTGGGGCGGGTATGTATGGGGTGAGGGGTGAGCTGGGCAGTCTCGGTGCTGAGAGGGAGCTCGGGGTTGGGAAGGGTATGGATGCGAGGTGGGTTGGGTGGGAGGTTTCAGTGTTGATCGAGGTTTACGGGAAGGGGTGGGTGTGCGTGGAGGGTGGATTGTCTGGGTGCTTATGGTGCCGTCAAATCCTATTGGCAAGGCTGGGATTGCACTCGGCTAAGGATGGGTGTTTAATCTTGGGGTACCTTGGTCTGGTCTGGGGTTGATGTGTATGCAGGGAGGGTTGGATCTTGGTGCACACTGGGATTTTATATTTGCTGGAGGGTTGCTTTGGTTGGTCTTGGTGTCGACAGAGTCTTTTGGGTTGGGGTGGATTTGCATGGAAAATTCGTATTATTTGTTGTTGAAATGAAATGGGTCACTACAAGATAGGGTTTGAGTTGAGTCGGTTAATCGATTTATTTAGATTGTTCCAATTTTATTTTTGAGAGGCCTAATGTTATTGTCTTCGAACATGTGCAGGTTTCTGTTGACGATCCTTCCGCCGTTGTTGAGTCTTCGACGGCTGCGATGGAGTATCCGCTCAATGATGCAGATGCTATCGTTGAGAATCTTGTACCTCCAGAGCATGTGGTTGCGTCAGCCAATCTTGACATTGTCGTTGACATGCTCCCCTTGGATCCTCCACAAGTTCCACGTCCTTGGTCCGTTGTAAGTCTAGATAATCTTCTTAGGGACTTGGAAGAAAACTCTGATGACCTTCATGATGGTTTTGTGGCGTCGCCCAGTCATTTGACAGTGACATCATTAGGTAGCGAGGACTCCGTGATATTGGATTCCTAGTGTGTAGAATCTGATTGGGATGTTCTCATTTACTATTGTGGTGATTATAGACCCCTGTCAGTGACATGCGATTGCTCCGTTTGAAGCTCGCTATCATCGATTTGTATTCAATCAGCGTTGGATTTATCGTAGCTGTGATTTGAACAGTATATTCAATTGCAATTGTACTCTATTTTGATGACAATGTTTTTTTTCATTTTGCCTTCATCCAATGATGTCAGCTCGAGGAATTGAATTTGATTGTCTTCGCACACCAACATTGTCCTTGTCAATGTGGTGCAGAATAATGAAGAGTTGCGTCCTGTTGAGACGCCTCCGAAATCTGTTGGATCCGTGATGCATGATGACTGACAAGAACTAGAGCTTGGCTTCGACACGGATATGGAGGATAAGTCGGAAGGGACAATTTCTGGAATCCACGAAGACTTCATGGAAGACGACATCAGGCGCGCTCAAAAAATGGATACCATTTCTGTCTTATTGAGTTTGAGATTGTCACCTGCTGAGCTCTCACGCATGAGAATTCCCTTATGCAGATTAGTGCCGATGCCTATGGTCCGGCCGACATTGGCATGCAACTTGACTCTCCTTGAAAATAAGTTCACAAACGGATACGATGAGGGAGCAAGGGTCTTCTATGTATCCATTGCAGATGAGCAAGGCAAAACGGCTCAATTCACTGAATCTGAGAAGGAAGCATGGGGGCCCCTATGGAATTCTGTCAATGACCAATTCAGCTTGCAGTTGAAGAGCAGTCCACTGGCGCATTTAGGGGACTCCAAGTTCTTTGTCTGTGATGGAAATCACAGACGAATTGCTTGGATGAACCACATTTCCCGGCTTCATTCGTTGGATGTGAATTGGCACATATGCGTGGACTCAATTGTCTTGGATACACGACACAGAATTGGTGTGGCCATGCAGGCTATGCACGATATTAACAAGTGAGTCTTTCCTACTATGGCTTGATTTACGTTCTTCTGCTTCTCTACTGCATTGTTTGGATCTTTCTTTTCATTTCATTTAATTCGATGATGTGATGCTGTGGCAGGAGCACGGAACATTCTCACGTGAAGACGAATCTAGTGCACACACTGTACAAAGTTCAGAAGTATAGGGTTATAGAGATTGAGAAGTTCAATGAGCTCTTGAGTGCCGAGGAGGTTCGAACATGCCAGCAAACTACACGGAAGACTTGGTATAAGATGCCTCTAGAGGTGTTCACTTCATTCATCTTCAAGGTACAGGAATTGATTTTGAGAATTCATTAATTATTTGTTACTTTTGTTGAAGCTCCGGATTGACAATCCTACCAATGACGTATTGGTGTCTAATCACTTGTTTTCTGGTTTCCAGCAAGATATTGCAGCTGTTACAGACCTAGCAGTCCGGAAGTACTACGAAGATACTCCAAAGGACGAGGTAAAGCCATCCGGTGTTGCAGATGCCATGCGATGTTCCATCAAGGATTCGACTGAGAAGTTGTACAAGAAACTATCTAAAATCGTGGCGGTAGCGTCACCTGCGCTTGGAGAGAATTGGTTACTTGAGGTACATTTGTTATACATTTGCATGATTATGTACAATGTGACACACTTATTTTTTCGTGAACTACAAATTCATGTTTTCGTATACTGGACAGATTGAGAGGCACTGGAGCATGTTTTCCACCTTGGAACTCACCCTTGAAAAGCTTCAGCTAATTGCCACCGCCAACGTCAGCCCCACTTTCAAGGTGAGATGGCTTAGGTAGATGAACGCGTCTGCTCCATCTCGGGAGGCACGGAAATTCCCACCCCGTCCAGTCAATGAAGACAAGTTGCAGCTTTTTCTGGCCAAAGCTTGCTGGTATGCAGGGATATGTACTACCTGCACTTTTGGATGATATAAAGCCAGTTCACGTGTTTTATTCAAATTTCAAATCATACTATCAGTTCCATATGGATTCCAATGTATTCTTACATTTCAATTCAACTCGTACTTGAACACTGATATTTATACTTTGTAGATTGAGGAAGGAGCCAATGAGCTTCTTGAATCCATTTTGCGAGCAAACAACATTTCAATGGACATGGAGGTGTCCACTGAGCCTCAAACATTGAGCGACTACTTGGAGGGGTGGAGGATGAAACTATGGGATCATGCATACACGAGAATGTTCAAGGGAGCGGATGTGTTTAAGAAATCGGACTCATTCAAAGATTTCAGAGGTTCTTTACTCGCTGTGAAGAGGGTAATATACAGGTAATAGACTAAATTTCAAGCTTCTCCATTTATATCTAGTACTCTGTGTTCTCCTGTATTTTCAAATGGAGATATTTACTTCATTGGTGGTCCCAGCCTCTAACCACCGCCTACAACCCTCTTGTATCCTTTTTAATACGTTGTCAACTTTGTGCCAGGTGCCACTGTGTTGTTGTGTGGCATCACGGTGTACCATCATTGTGAGCTCTATGGACATTAAGAATTGATACTCGACTTTGAGTGTAGGTATTTCAAATTCAAATTGTATGCAAAGAAGGCCATCTCTAAGGCAGATTTGCCTCCGTTTTTGACGATGTGGTTAGATCGTACATCGGCCAACTGCATGTTCTCTCCTATGCAGATGAAGAATTGGACAAGTTCGCATTTGCAGGCGTGTCCGTGGTACCTTGAATGCAACTTCGGAATCACTCCACCTGAAGAAGAAGCACTCTTTCAGACGCTGAAGGAGTCAGCAACTGTGGAGCCGGAGTTTGATGAGTTCAAAAGATTGGATCCGGAGGCCAGAGACAAAGCACTGAAGAAACGGGACGCCTCGGACAAGAGGAAGGTGGAGAGACTAGAAGAAGCCAAGAAGAAAACCGAAGAGAACAAGAGAAAGAAGTTAGAGGCCCAAGCGGAAAAAGAAAAGGAGAAGGCAAATAAGAAGGGCTCCAAGAGGAAGGTTGAAACGCCAGTGCAAGATCCTGTGCAAGGAATTGCACAAGAACCAGCAATGAGCATGGCCAACATGAAGGAAGGGTCATCTGGTTTCTCACTCACACAGGAGCGCATCGTGCATGGGCTGACGCCAACAGCACATACTATCAACCCTGTTCCGGATACGGATGAGTGCATATTGAATTTGTCCTTTAGTATTCTTCCCGGTAATACTAAGGCCTTTGACGACGTGAAGGCCTTCTTGTCCTCGGTAAACGCATTCTCTGTTCTCATGCTATGATCATTTTTTGGCCGTATTTCAATTGGACTTCGTATCCCTTCCATTGTGCATCGGTGCCATGCACTATTGTAAACTGAGGAAGGCAGTCGTGTTGCATTGCTCAGTACTATAATCCAATTTCTAAACCATATCTACATAATTGCATTGTACAGCATTCCAAAGACAAAGAACGGCGCTTAAATGGTGTGAGTGGTAAACAATGTGTAGTGGATTTGATGTTTGCGGATTTGCCAGAGGGTCTCCATGTTCCTACTATTTCAGCTCCACCTGGACCGATCCCTCCCTGGAACCAGTTTCACGACAATTGGTTGATGCCGATATTTGACTTTGCAGAAGAATAACTCCACGACAATGGTGGACTTCTAGTCATGTATCCAGCCCCTTCTCAACCTCACCGAAGTCACCTCCTTGGATGTTGCAAAGAATATGGTTTTAAGATACTCTTCACTTGATTTGGCATGAACCATCTACATTTGACGTCCCCTACTGACCCAACGAAGACGGTAATTCCCTTGTAATTTCAATTCTGTGCTTTTACATCTTTACAGATTTCGTTTTTTGTAAGCAGCGTATCTAATTTTGCTTCATTTACAGACTATGCATTTTGCAATTTCTCTTGTCATCAGAGAATGTGGACCAAAGACGGAAGCAGAGTACGCTTTCCAGTTTGTCCCCTCTCATGACGCAGTTGGGGTCAATGTTGCCTGTGATGACATCCTACAGAATTTCTGTAACAAAGAGGATGTTACCATGAATGGAAACATACCTTGGCGTGGACCTCGTGAAAAGGCCCGCCAATTCATGCAAATGCTTGTTGAAGCATGCTCTCAACCTAGGGACATTGTGGTGGACTGCATCGCTGCTACAGGTGACATAGACTTCTTGTCATGCTTTGTTTACATGATTAGTACAAAGACATTTTCGTTGCCAGTTCTTTCTCACATATATTTTACATGTATGTAGGTGCCTGCATTCAAGCTTGCCAAGCTACACGTCGTCACATTGTGGCATTCGAGGAGGACAAGGCAATATTCGACGTCGTCATTGCTCCAGTAATGCAGACCACAGTAGTGTCGACCGCCGCATCGCCACTTCCTACTGCACCAATAGATGTGGACAGTGATGATGTTCCGGTTCAAAAAATAGTGAAAACGTTACGATTTAGTAAGTAAGTTTTGCCTTGATTACCTTGTATTTAATGATGCTTTGTTACAGAAATGACTATGATCTAACATAATGTTCACTGCATTTTGTAGAAAAACCCAGGACTTGAGACATGTACCGTTTTTTGCAAACCGTGGATTTTTTCCAAGCCCGCCAAAATCATTCGAACTGCCCGTGTATGTAGAGGCTTGCTCACAGGATTATGTTGCCCTAAACCCCAAGCCGTCTTCTAGAGCACGTAGATCCTCGCGTTCTTCACTTTCTATTTGATCAGGCCGTAGAGTCAAGTTCAGAAGCATCAGATAGTCATGCTAGTTCAACATCAGACAGTGAGGGCAGTTCGACGCCAGCGAACTCTGGATGACGAATGAAAGGGGTGGGTATCATGGTTCAATTCACGTAGCTCCATGTGGGAGGATAGTCTCTTATTTCCGTGTTTTGTACTCTCTTTCACTTCTTCTATATCATTCTAGATATTTTTGTCATCAAATCTCTAAGACACAGTACTAGTTGGGCCTTACACCATTTCAGTGACCCTTGTTTGCCATCGTCCGCCATTGCCAAAACGTACTCATGCATTTATGGAAGTGGACGCCTATGATGCGTGTCTACTTTCTGACCACGTATCCACGATTTTCAAGAATTGGAGTGAGTATTTAGATGCACTCTTTCACACTTACAATTTTTCTTATTGTTACAATGGACATTACATTCGTTGAACATGCTTGTGGTTATGCAGAATTGCACTGAACCACTTCATACCAGATTTCTAACATCTACATTTTCCATCAACAGTTTTATTATGGTCCACACAATTCCAACTATTTTGTCATTCCATTTTTTTAAATCATACATTGTCATCCAATATTTTAGGAAATTTCATCCATTGCTTTCATCCACTTTCATCCATTGTTTCCATCTACTTTCATCCATTGTTTTCATCCGCTTGCATCCATCTTTTCATCCACTTTCATCCACTTTTACATCCACTTTCATCCATTTTTTTCATCCATTGTCACTCATTTTTTTTGTCTATTCTCATTCATTTTTTTCATTCACTTTCATCCATAATTTCTTGCTACTTCCATCATTTTGAACCCACATCCATCTGCTTCTAAGTCCACTTCTATCCATTCTTGCCATCCAATTTCATCCATTTCTGCCATCCACTTTTTTCCATTTCTGCCATCGTCTTTCATTCATAGTTGCCATCCATTTTCATCCAATTTTGCCATTTTCTTCCATCTATCTTTTAAAATCATATCATATTAAATAACAATCTAGCCCTTCAATTTTTTTTAGTTTCTCTTCAAATAGTGCCGCTTGTCACTCCTAAATCCACGCTCTACGCTCTACGCTCGTATACAAGCATTCCCCCTGTTCCAATCAACTTCACGCTGTTCATCTCCATCCGGTCCGCAACTTCTTGGGCTCCCATCATGACCGTCTCTAATTGCTCGACGAAGTCCGTCAAGATCCGAACCATCCGGGAACTGGATAACTTCTTGTCCACCAGCCACCCTTCATCAAACAGCTTCGCTTTGGCTACCAACATTCCGGATTCCCCAAAAGTCTCCTTCATCATCTTTGCTGTCTTCTGGGTTGCATCCGCCATCTCCCTAGTGGTGGCCATATCTTCCTTGAAGGTGGCGATCTCCCCCTTCAACATGTCAACTTCCTCCTGGAGTCGATGGTTCTCAGCTCTCAGTTTCCGGTTTTCCTCCAGATCACTGATGCAGTCAGCTACCCTTCCGAGTAACAAACTGTCCGGTGGGGCTCCCACTAGCTTACCAATCTTCTCCAACATGATCTTCTTACATTCCCAATCTCCCCAGATGTTGGAGAAGGTCTCAACCACGCCGTCGAAAGGGTCAACCGGATTACCTTCCTCTGTGACCGGCTTCTTATTCGGTTGGCGTTCCGGTTCCGACGTCTCACTTGGAGGCATTCCTCTTTCGTGTGGAGGCGTTGTCTTCTGCCGTTTGGTCCGCTTCAACGACTTCTCCTCGTCATCCGTCTACTCATCTTCCGGTTCCGTTCCAGATCCTTCTTCTTCCGGTTCTTCATCCGTTTTCGACTCCCCATACTTCAAAATGGACTCCTGGGATCACCGGGTCTTTTCTTCTGTATCGGTGAGGACTTGGTTGTGATGATATATGTAGAGGAGGTAAGGCGACAAAGGCGTGGGCCTATTCTTCCCTACCTAGGGCACAAGGTTGGACATCAGATCACAGATGATCCGGGCCCAATCCGCCTTCCGTTGTCCGGTCAGCGTGCCGAAGAATGTGTTGCCAAGGGTTATCATCACCCTCGTCGGCTTCTCTGGATGGAGGATCGAAATGAGGAACTTGAATAAGTTCCGGTTCCGGTCATCCACACAATCATCAACCGCGTATCTGTCCTTCGAGTTCGCTAGTCCCGAAAACTTGTCCTTGATATACTTGTCCTTTCGGTTAGCCATCCCTAAACCTCCCAACTGGAAGTTATAGACTTCCCTCTACTTCTCTTCCTTCTAGCGGGCCGGATTCCCTCTGGCAGTGTTATCAAACTAATTCGATAACTTCCCCAACAACTCTCTGACAACCCGCTCCTCCTTAAACCCCCACGGTTTATCAGCCAAACCAGCGCACCCCATGGTCGCGAGATCCTCCATTAGCGCGGTCTTTTCCGGTTCCGTCAAAGGGATGATCGGAACCACCTTTCGGAGCTTCACATCTGTTGTGGTAGAGTTGACTCTGGATCTGCGTAGCTGCGGCATGGGCGCGGTTCTGAGGCGCTCAGAAACCTCACCGAGACTACCTCACTTTCCACTCCTAGCCGCACGTCCCGTTCCTCACTTTCCTTCACTGGTCACGACCGGAAAGCAACAAAACTGCAACTGCGGATATCCAACCCCACAGCGTACAAAAAAAATCTTCACTATTGACGCCCTACTTCACAAATCTGAAGGAAAATCATAGAGAGGAGGCACAAAACAACCCAGGCGTGAAAACGAGTCTTAGCGCACAAGGTTGAAAAAGGGGTACTAACTAGCGAGGTCTCCCCTTATATAGTCTCAGGGCCGCCAAATTAGGTCATGATGACCTAATCCGGTTTAACCTAATCCGCTCCAACCAGATCCGGTCTGCCAAAACTAATCCGGACAGAACCAATCTGGTCCAGACAAACCTAATCCGATCCAAACCAATCCGGTCCAGACAGATTCCGTGTCTGTGTAGAATCCGGTTAGATCTCTAACTCTATTCTTCATCTAATTTCCGGTTCTAACTTATCCCTAGATTGGATAGGAGTTCCTGCAAAGAACTTCTGATCCAATTTTTGAGATAATTTGACAAAACTAAAAATTCTCGTTGCAACATTATCCCTTCCTCATTTGTGAGCGTCCCCGCAAACACTATTGAGCGTCATCTAATGAAGAAGCTGCATTATATTTCTTCACCCTCGATCCATTCACCCGAGTATCCAGCCACTAGCCTTGCAGATTTTCAAGCTGCAAAGATCTGTTCGGAAAGACTTGAATGATTCGGTAAGGCCCCATTCATCTTGTATGTAATTTACCTGGAAAGTCCTTGTGTCAGTTGTCATAAAGGAGTACCAATCCTCCCTCGTGTACTCCGTGGTCCGCTGGAAGTTTCCGGTCGTAATCTTCTTTTTGTTTGGTTTGCACTCCCAGGGTTCTCTCCAAGGCTTCATTCGATTCTCTTCCAGTTCTTCAATGGCAAGGAGTCGTGGAAGTGTGTCTATTCTTGATTTTACATTCCGGGCTGCTAAGACTCAGAATGTTTCCACCTCTAATTCCACTCCATGAACTGCTTCCTGTCCAAATACTAAAAAGTATAGTGTCTTTCCGGTTGTCATCTTCTTGGTGTTGTTGTATGCATGGACTGCCAAAGGTAGTTTCCGGTCCCAATCCATCTTGTGAGCGGAAACCATCTTGTTCAAAATCTTACCAATAATTCCGTTGGCCCGCTTCGTCAATCCGTTCGCCTTCGGGTTGTATGGAGTCGTCTTCCGGTGCTTGATAAGATACTTGCTGGTTAGGTCGACAATGACATCATTGAGGAAATGGGTTCTCTGGTCACTGACTAGTTCCAGTGGGTGACCAAATTGCATGAGGATATCTTCAAACAAAAAGTTTGCTGAAGTTTATGCATCATTCTTCCGTGTCGCTTTGGCCTCCACCCATTTAGTTGCGTAATGCGTGGCTAGAATAATGTACCTCTTTTTCCGTGTGCTGACCGGAAAAATTGGTCCTATAAAATCTATACCCCATTTTTCGAATGGTACTAAGGGAATGATAGGAGTAAGCGGCTAGTGATTCTGGAAGGATGGTGCTCCTGTCTGTTGGCACTGATCATAACTCCGTACATAACTCCGTACAAAACTCCTAACATCTCGGTGTAAGTACGGCCACCAGTATCCGGCTGATCGGATTCGGTTCACCGTACTAACAAAGGCAAAGTGTCCTTCAAAACTTCCGACATAAAGGGCTCAGATTACCTTCTTTCGGTCCGGAGGTTCTAAGCACCTCCTGAGAATGTCATCTGCTCCTAACTTAAAGAGGACTCCTCTAACCAAAGTATAAAGAGCCACCTTTCTTTGAAAGATTTATTTTTCCTCTATACTCATCTGTTCCGGATATCTAGACTGTACTAAGAGTATATGATATCTTGAAACTTGGAAACAGATTCAGTATTGAGATGAAAGACATCTATCAAAGGAGAATCCGGATTTCCTTCCAATACCGGATTCGATAAAGGATCTAGAAATTCATCCAGAAACTCAGTGGAAATATCCGCTACAGATTTTTGTCCTCTCTGTCTCGACAAATAATCCGCGTTCACATTTGCTTTTCCGGATTTCACTATAACTTCATAGTCAAATTCTTGTAAAAACAAAATCCACCTAGCAATCCAGCTAGACAAATCCGGTTTGTTTATAAGGTATTTCAAAGAATCATGATCCGTATGAAAAATTACCTTGTATCCAAGTAAGTAGTGGCGGAACTTCTTACACGAATACACCACTACTAACGCCTCTCGTTCTATGGTCGTGTAATTCCGTTCTGCCAAACTCATTTGTCTGTTAGCGTAGTAGATTGGATTCTCGCGCTTCTCCACATCATACGGCCATAGACCAACCAGATGCATCGATGGTAACATGGAACTCTTTCGTCCAATCCGGAATGGAAAGGATCGGAGCCTTGGACAACTAGGTCTTCAGATCTTCGAAGGCCTCCTGTCTTCTTCCGATCCGAACAAATTCCGTATCTTTCTTCAGTAGTTCCGTAAGTGGAATAACCCTCTTGGCATAGCCATCAATGAATCTGCGGTAGTAACCCACACATCCAAGAAATCCGTGGATTTCTTTCATGTTGGTTGGAGGTAGCAGAGAGA
Organism: Rhytidiadelphus loreus; assembly: GCA_947034895.1. Lineage (NCBI taxonomy): Eukaryota > Viridiplantae > Streptophyta > Bryopsida > Hypnales > Hylocomiaceae > Rhytidiadelphus > Rhytidiadelphus loreus. Next base: position 63,231,554 of record OX344763.1, on the reverse strand, counting down.
GCATCACTCTCACTTTCTCCAAATCCGCTTGCAATCCGGTCCGGCTTACTATGTGACTAAGCAGGATCCCGGATCCCATCCCGAAAAAACATTTTCTAGGATGTAGTTTCAAGCTAGTTTCTCGTCATCTTTGAAATGTCTTTCGTAAGCATTCAAGATGACTATTCCGGTCATTGAAAAATGCAAAGTCATCTATGAATACTTCAATAAAATGCCGAAGAAAATCCTTGAAAATGTCCATTATCAATCTTTGGAAAGTTTTGGGTGCAATGCACAAACCGAACGGCATCCGGGTGAAAGCAAAAGTCCCCCATTCTATCGTGAATGTGGTTTTCAACTGATCACACCATTAGATAGATACTTGGTTGTAACCGGAAAATCCGTCTAAAAAGCTGTAACACTCGTATCCAGCTACGTGGTCCAAAATGATGTCAGTGAACGGAAGAGGAAAATAATCCTTCTTTGTCGCAGTGTTCAATTTTCGGAAGTCTTGACAGACCCGGATCTTGACTTTCCCATCCGCTCCAACTTTCTTTGGCACCACCACTATAGGAGAAACCCACTCAAAATTGTGGACCGAATAGATAAATCCAGCCTCCAATAACCGGTCGATTTCCTCCTTCACCATCAATGAATATTTGGAGTTGAGTCGGTACTGTCACTACCGAACCGGAACGGATCCTTCCATCAAATCAATACGATGCTCACCTAGATGAGATGGAATTCCCTTCAGGTCAGATGGCTCCCATGCAAAAATATCCAAATATTCTCGGATTTCTCCGTGTCCTTCAGAAGTTTGTTAAGGTAAAAACTTCTGTTGGGTTCAACTTCCTCCTTCTCATACTCAGTGGGTGAGACAACCGGTTTGCTCTTTTCGAAGTAGACCTCTTCCGAAAAAGAAGCTAAAGCTCCCCAATCCAATTCTTCCGTCTCGCTCCTACCAGTAGGAAGATTTCCGGTCCTGATCTGTTGAGTGATCCATTCTGCCGTGAGCGGAATACTCGACTCTTCCAGGGACCTATCTTCCAGAACCGGTTCCGGAATATCTTCTGGAACATGTTCTAAAACAGCATTGGAGAATCCATAGTTTGACTCAAACTGATACTCAAACGGATCTACATAATAGCTCGTGGCGGAATCTTCCGGATCTGACCAATCCGTTGTATATCCGTTCAAATCACTGGTTTCTCCTAAATGTTTTTCTGTGGCCCAAGGAATCCGGTTGGAAGGTTCCCCTACCACTAGTTCCTTGGCTCCCCAATCTACAAGTACTCTGGCAAAGTACAACCACGGTCTTTCGAGTAGCATCGGAAAAGGTCTGCCTTTATGAACACGAATGATAACGTAGTTCAACAAGTAGTCTTTTCCTCCAATCCGGCTTGGTACTTGTGAAAGTTGACCAACCGGATTCACTCGAGACTGATCCGCCATCCGGAGTACTTGCTCCGTTGCTTCAAACGTAGTGAAGCCCAAGTCAAATGCCATGTCCTCCAACATCAAGTTGACTCCACATCCGCCATCAATGGGAATCTTTGGAATCAAACATCCTTCTATCTCCATAGTGACCTCTAGAGCTTCGGAATCTTCCGGTTGAGAGAAGTTAACTGCCATTGCTAGAAGCTTCACCCTCTTCTTCTGTCTCCGGGTCCAGGCGTCTCAGATCAGCTTTTGGTATGCCACATTGTCATGCAGGAGCTATTCGATGGTCACATTCGCCTTCTGATCCTTGATGTTCTGGATGATGTTGTACTTGTGAGTACTCACATCCAGATTGATGATTACCAGAATGTCACTGAAATTGACTTTCTTTTGATTCCGTACCATATCCGGTCCAGAGATTTTCGTTCGAATCTCTGCACATATATCTATCGGAATCCGGTTCTGGTTCACCCCTTCCTCAGAGTGAACTTCCTCCGCTTTCGGTCTTGAGAAAGACGATCAGAATCACTACTAGATTTCGGTTTCCTTCTCGACCTTTTCTTGCTCTTCTTGGCAGCTTGTCCAGATTGAGTCTTGGTGGAACTACGAGTGGATACTCGATTGACCATGCTCTCCGTTCCTACTAGCAGTTCCACCTCGCACCGTCATTTTTTTGGATTCTCTGTTCTAGCAGTGTGGGCGTAGTTGAGCGCCGTCTGCTCTCGCGGAAGAATCTACATTTGCTTATAAATTGGTCGCGGTTGCACCGGCTTCGGACATTGTTCCTCTGGATGTCCGTACTCTTGGCAATTCTGGCAAGGAAGAATCCGTGGCGCACCTTGCCCTAGTCCCTTGTTAGGACAACTATTGGCATAATGTCCTGGTTCTCCACAACCATAGCAAATCACCACTTGCCTATCCAGATATCCTACTGCTCGCATTGGTTGCTAGACCATCACACCTTGACTTGGTCTTGGCAAAAAGTTCCGGTTTAGCATGTTGGACCGGATTGGTACTACGATCCCTTTCCCTTTGGTGTACGTCGGCTGAACTTGATAAACTTCCTCCTCTTCGTTTGCTGCCATGGTGTAGTAAATCTCCTCTTCTTCCGGATACACATAATGAATGTGTTTTGAGGTGGATCTCGGACATTCCCTCGGATATTGACCCGGTTCTCCACATTTCCCACACCAGACGTTGGATCAGGAAGTCAGAACAATCCGTCTTGGTTTCCGATTCTCAGCATGGTTGACCTTGATCGTCTCCAGAGACTCCTGAATGTTCTTCATCATCTTCTTGGAATCCACATCCTCTATCTTGACCTTGACAATGGTCTTCTCTCGTTGTCCCCTTTTTGATGAACGTCGAGGGGGTGAACTATTCCGTTCCTTGTTCAAGCTGGACAAACTTGGATCGGAAACTTCTGAACCGGATGTCTCAAAACTGCTTTTTGAATCCGAATACTTCTTACGATGCTTCGACTTCCGGTCGCTCCTCTTGCTCTTCTCTTTCTCTTTCTTCTCACTTAAGGCCATATTCATTAAATTGAGACAATATGGTCATTTTGAGAACTTTAGGCCCTTCCTTTCAAAGATAAATTGCTGAACGGAAAGATAAAAATAGGCAAGTCGTTAGAAGGCTTAGAGCAATCCCACACCAAAACAATTAAGAAACATGAATGTGCAAAATGCAATTCCACTGAGTTGTGTAATAAGATGTAATATTTATAAAAGTGGGTCCCTTTACATTGAAGAACATGAATTTACTTGAATCAACTTCTCTCACTTCTCTATATACTTCACTTCCTAGGAAATGAAATCTCGGTATATCTAATCTTGCTAATTCTAATGATTGAATGTCTTGTGTAAAAATGTAGAGGCTATGGGCATAGAGAGCACTCACCCTTACTAAAAATTGGTTTTTGTATATGAATGACTATTCTATTAATAGTAATGATCCTTCCACTAAAAGAAGACCACTATGAACGAGGATCACTGGGCAAACCATCATTCTTGGATTAAGAACTGCTATTTGTTGCCTCCTTGGCTGCCTCCAAGGCTTTTAACTTGGCCAATCATGTGAAGATATAATCGCATCGAGAAGGCTTGGGTGATCCACTGTCTTTATTGAAAGTACTGAACATTCCCATCATCATTAAATCCTTAGCCTCTCTCTTCCGCTTTCGTTCACGTCGCGGAATCACCGTATTGGAAAGAGACCTAGAACCTCGAGGAGGCGGCCGTGGTATCGATCTATTCACAGTGCTTATGTACGGATCGGCAGTTGTTGTCGATCGTGTGTAATTTGTCCGCCGTATGTCTCGAAGAGTTGTTCGACGGAAAATAGGTACAGCGGAAGGCAAAGATACTCCGCCCATGGATTTTGAGGGGAACGAGATAGGCATCTCTACGAGGCATGGAACCTGCTGTGCACTGCATGCATCCAACGGTACCTCATTTATCCGATCCCCATCCTTGGGATCCATATTGAGCTCTTCGCTCTAGACATCGTGATGTGCGATTGTCACTAGCAACAACACTCCATCCTCGAGACGAGGATCGACACCCCGCTCTGTCATCTGCATACAATTTCTTGTGCGAGGTGTTTGGGGTTCGCAAAGTTGGCAACTGTGAATGCAATCGACTTGGGGTGGAGCACGCCCTTTTCATTGACGACAATGAGCAAATCGGGGTCCTCACGGGACCCCGACTGAGTGGGCTATCTACCATGCCTTCCTCCACATTCCCCTTCGAGAAGTCGATGGCCGCTGAAGCTACATCGGTGGCCGAGCCTAGGAGGTAAGGCTTAGAATAGGAGGACAGCACGAAGCTCCCTCCAATCAAGCCGGACCTCATTGAAAGTAACACGTCCGATCCAGACAACAAGCTCCTCGTCAGTGGTTCCCTCCGTTGGAGAAAGTGTAGAACGGATCCTCCGACCTATAGCAATGGCAGTGAACACACATCCTCCACAATTATCCTCGACCCAAAGATAACTCAACATAGAAGACAAACACATGTTGAACAAAACAGTATCCTCCAAAGAGGCCAAAAATCTTGATTAAATTTCAAAATTTTCTTCATGTATAAGAATAAAATGTACATAAAAATCCGTATTCACAAAAATAATGTACAACGAGTTCTATGATTGACTGAGACACTTAGAAGTCTATTTCTTCCTTTGTCTCTCTTATTCAATCACTAGATTCATCCCCCGCAACACGAATCGTGACTCGAATGCCTTGGCGGACATCCTCATCCCTTTCAATATATGTTGGGCTTTATCGTCTAATGCGACCAAGGGCGCCACACCTATGCAGTTCTGATCTACGAACTTATGGAGGTGTCCGAGTGGACAATCCTTGTGTAGTTTCTTCAGCCACGGAATGAGAGTGCCAACAAGCACATTGTCTCCACGCATGTACGGGTTCCAACTCTCAAGGTATATGCAATTCCCGTTCTCATTGAGAACACCCTTTTGCGAAGAGTCATCAATGAGAATGGTATTGTCCTTGTTGAAGGAGTTGAGATCACGAGGGTCCAGGAACAATTCCTCATCAAGCACTTTGAAGAGCAGATTCTTCCACGGACTCCCAGCCTGATGAAGAAATTTCCCTTCGGAGGTTTCTACCCTCCTGTAGTTGTCCTGATCTAGGATGTGGTAGGGAGCCTTGCAATTCTGGAAGAGGAAACTCGCAACGAGCTCCACCGTCTTCTTGAACATCGAGCTCCAAACTACAACGCGATTTGAAATCTTTGAAACCTCATCTAAGAACTCACGCACATCGGGATGAACGAAGACGACCTTTGTCCCAATGAGAGTGAGGGTTTGATGGGAGAATATATTATCTCAGACTATGTAATGTTTTTTCTTCTTATAGGGCCCTTGACCTTGGTTCTCACACAGTATTCCGTTCAAATCGAACACGATATTCAACCACTTCTGTCGCAGTTGGACCACTAACGAGGACACACTCTGCGGCACTCTCTTTTTGCGACCTGCCGTTACTACTTGAGTAAACAAAACACGAAAGAGATGTAGTTACCTCTTGAAAGGCAGAATCATGCGACCCATAAAACGAAGAAAAGCATTGAATCCCACTAAGCAACTACAGAACCCCTCCGTTAAGTGATTGTTTGAGTGCCAACGGGCGGTGCACACTTCTAAGTTGTCCGCGCTGGGCACAAACATGGACAATATCAATTCATTAGACACTACACACATTGAAGAGAAGTTTGACATATATTTATTTCAAAATAATTTATGATACACCCGATCTAATGGTTTTGTTGATCTCTTGCCGATTGTATACAAGTACCAACTACAGTCCGTTCCAGTATCAACACTATGCTACAAACGCAATCACAGAGTGGCAATTCGTCCACGCTTCACAATCAAAGACTATCCACTCCCTCCTGTTAGATAGAAGGAATTGACATGAGAATCTCTCACTGGGAATATGAACATGATGGAAGCCAAAACAAACATCCATCACATCACATTCGACAGACTCAATCATAAAATATCGTAGGGGTCTGATGATGGAGGGGAGTGTACCTAACCGAACTCCAGGTTCCCGGCGCCCTCATCCAAATATTCCCCGTAGTCTACAGTCTCGTCGTCGTCGTCCGAGAGATTTTCAAACTCTACCTCCACCTCCGATACTTGCGGCTCAGTCGGAGGGGGGATGGGATCTGGAACAATATCATGCTCATTTTGTGTCTCTGGAACCGACTCCGCTTGCGCCTCCAATGCAAAGGGCTCACTCAAATTATCTTCGCCTCGAGGATAATCCACAACACTATCAGCTCCCTCTATTCCAGTTCCAGAGGGAGCAATCTCTTCCTGAATCTGTTGATCTGATCTATCAACTGGAAGATTGGACCCTTGCTTTTGTTCCATTGGAGGAGGAGAAGGGAGAGCAATATCCTCTTCGGCAGGTGGGAGAGGAACATCTTCGCCTCGAGGATAATCCTCAGCGATGGGATCGGCAGTCTGTTGACCTAAGGCTCCTGAAGCACCACCAGCGTCATGTGCATCAGGTTGAGAGGTAGAGGGGTATTGTGATCGCATTCTCAGAGAAACATTCTCTTCACGCAATTTCTCAAGTTCCTTCTTCAATGCCTCCTTCTCCGCCAGCTCCTCTATCCTTCTCCTTGATTGCTCTGCCCTCTTAAAGGCCTTCCTCTCCTCTCTCTGCCTCCAAAAATCCTTCAGCTCCTCCTTCACAGGACAGAGAGGAACATGAGTTGGGTCTGAAGGCTTCCTAGACTTGGTAACATGGCCAGGGTGTGCCTCGGCAGATGCATTCGGACCATGGGTTTCACGTGACGGACCCGCGCCACCATCATCCGGACCATCATAGTTAAAGTCCTCCATATCGGAATAGGAATCCTCCACATCGCTGATGATGATGTCTGGTATAATCTCCCCCATGGGCTTCTTTCCGATCTTCTTTTTCTTCCGCGTACCCGCTCCGGAGTCTTCGATTCCTTTGGAGGCAGATTCGGGGCCCTGGTCCTGTACGTGGGAATCTTCTACATTTCCTCCTCGAACAATATTGTTGTTTGTTCCGTATTCATTGATGTCGAGGTTGGAAGCACCCTTGTCACCAGGAAAATCCCGTTCCGCGCTTGAGGCTCCCGCATTGCCATCAATTGAGGGTGTGGACTCCGAGTCCACATCTGGAGTTTGAAGGTTACGAGGACGCTCATAACCTAGAAGATATGGCGAGTTTTCATGGCAGAAATCGTTGATGTCTAATTTACTGCCATACTTTGCCATTTCTCGAAGTTTTTGGGATGCATGCTTGTCAGTAAGGCCATAATAGTAGAGACCATACATCTGTAGAAGAACAAGCAGCCGTTAATACTCATTATCCACCCTTGAGAATTTATCCTCGATTCGAGGATAACACACCAACATACAAGATACATCGAGGTAACTTGCACATAATACAATACCAACAGACAAAGATATCTTGAGTTCGAGGCTTCGAGCCAAAGATAACTAGCAATAAGACACTTTTATCTTCGAGCTGAAGATAAAGACAAGCAGAACATGGAGTTTCACCTTGGCAGCAATCATAAACTTTGAGCCTGTGTAAATGCCGATGACGTTTTCTCTAGTCATGGCAAAACTCTGGAGAATGTCAATATAGAACTCCATCCTAAGCTCACTCGCATGGACTCTATATTTCGCCTCGGTATTCTTCTAAAAATCCGTGTAGTAAGGAATGTCATCTATGGCATAGACCTTCTTTATTACATCCTTATATCTTGGCTCCCCGTCATCCCATTTCTTCATTACAAATAGAAGCTTTACCAGGGGCGCCAACACACGGTTGGTCGAGTTGTCCATCCTCTTGGCCTTACTTGGTAGGTACGTGGACACCTTAACCTCATATCCTGTCATTTTCGATGCCGCAAATTTCTTTGCCGCGTCCATATCATATGAATTTCCCACAATCCATAACCAAACATCCGGAGTAGACAACACCGACTTCACGTAATCTGTCAAGAAATTCAGCAATGGCAAGCACGGCGGACTGTTACCGGATCTTGGATTTGGTCTAGGGAGGATTCGGAAATCTATGATGGCGAGATGAAGGTCTCTCATGACGTAGGGCCACACGTGGGTGGTCACAAGAGCTTGGGGATAGCATTGGTGACCCCGAATGAACACATAACACTATATTCATTAAAATGAGAGTTTTCCAGGGAAATGAGAGTCTTAGCAATCACAGAAATTCTAAACTTAAAGGATAATTTCTCTCATGAAAATAGAAATGCAATGGAGTGACATACAAAGCACGTAAATGACAGCAAAAATCACAATGATTTGGAACGAATTCAGAAATATTCACACATATCATGTATAAAAGAAGAAGAGTGCCACAACAAAGACGAAGAATGATATATATACGACATATTGTGGACAAGGTTCATATACATACTTCTACGCAATATGTATCCAAGACTACCAATCGGGATTCTACTACAGTCATCTATCAACAATTTGAGGTAGTCCTCAATTTCTCCATGGCCTTTCGAATCTCAGGTCCTCGACTATAAGATTTGTTAGATCCTCCCTCTTGGCAGGATTGCTCCCTCCGCTGCGCTTGCAAAGACCTCCGCTCCCAAGAATCCCAACTCCAACTAGAGCTCTGGCTAGTACATGATTGTCCATCATGTCTTTTTCTGAACCTCTTCACATGAGATGGTCCACTGTGACGAGGGAGTGTGGGTGGAATAACTGAGACCTTTAGAACATCTTGACATGCATGAGAGGGAACCTGTAGATTCAACTCCGGCATAGACATTGGATAGTTGGCATCTTCGTAGAGTTTTCTCTATGTCAATTTGCCTGATGCAGACGTCAACTTAGGCGACCCATTACAGTCGTTAGAGCGCAACGGCGGTGGTGAACAAGACACCAGCAAGCGCGGCCTTCGATCAGAAGGACTATCTACGACCCCGTCTTCAATGGGCACCACAGAAAATTCCATAGACGAGTTGACAGTGGGAGCAGAGCACAAAAAGTTCCCAGTACTAAGGATGACATATTGGCTGTAGTCCAAAATAGAGTCAGCCGACACATGGCATTGGAGGTGACCATGTAATGCGGGGGACGTGGACGTGCTGGCCGTTTGGATTGCAACAAGTGTAAATTAGTAAATCCACATTCCACCCATTCGTAGAGGAACAATGAGGTACAATGAGTGCGAAAAGATACGTCAAGGTACAACAATGTATCACACATCAGCTCGACCCAATTTGAACTACATATCTCTAAGCTTAGCACTAACTAACACTAGCCAACCTACGAACTACTTCCAAGAGCCTGTCATACTCCCGCCGCCCCCCTTCATCGCAGAGCATTCTACACCCAATTCTCCCAAGACCATTCGACTAGAAAGACCTTAGCCCCTCACTGCGGTTCACATGCAATCATTTGAACCAGGGTAATAGGACATTTATGAGAAATGAGTCCTTGTCCCTATTTCCCCGATTTGACCATGAATCCAGAAGTATTACATTCTCCGGCTTGTTCATGATGTGCTTTCGGGGGCTATCGTCCACTATAATGGTATTCTCGCAAGTAAACCACCCTCGGAACCCCGAGAGGAGTGAATCCATATTCTTAAGGAACAAATCCTTCTGAGTCCCTGGTTCCTTATAGGATGTCAATCTTCCGGCCCTATCTTTGACCTTAACAGTTTTGCAGGAGTCCTGTCCCAAAATATGAATGGGCATTATTCCATCACGGAATAGGTACTTGGAAATCTCATCAGTGGTGGATTTCTTCATGGAGCTCCACACTGAAACAAACGCAATCTTCTCTAACTCAATTAGAAACGTAGAGCAATTGGGCTGGACGTACACCGCCTTCGGCCCCACAATCGCGGCAACAGTCGCAGAATGCGGCTCAGAGTAGTGGTTGAACTGTGCCACCGGCCCCTTGGACTTCCAATCTTCGGCTACACATAGAATCCCATTGAGGTCCAGGACGACGTTGACCCACTTGTTCACCACCCCGGACCTCAATGGATGATGGATGGTCTCAAAGGTTTCCTCAAGAGCTACTTTAGGATCGCATTCCTGCTAAGAAACGGACGAATTGCGGAGCCAATTACAATCAGGATATTGGTTTCCTACGTACACGAGAAACAAATAATAGAAGACATCAAAGGCGATTGACAACATAACGCGATGACAAAATATCCTAGAGCAGATAAAATCGTAGGAGGTTATTGTACCTTCCTCTCCGAGGAACCCGAAGAGTGATGCGCATCTACAAGTCTAGCAGGTGCATTATCCAAATCACAAGTTTGGATGATAAGTTCATTGGAGCAGTTAGTGAGTGCTGAGATATCATTGATGTTCAACAGATCCGGAGGAGCTTGCATGCTAGACTGAATGCAGGGAGATTGACAATAATCAGTCACATTTGGAAGATTCAGAGGGCCTGCCATTGAATATAGAGTACATAATGGTCCGTGAGAAAATCATATATTATATGCTCTCAAATGAGTTTAAGTATACAAAATTGAGATCAAAACATCTGAACTCTAGGTCCCACACCCTTGGGTATGGTGGTTTGTCAAAAATGAATGCTATATCTATAAAACTCTACACCTGCCGTACAACCACTCAAATCAGCTCGATTCAAGCTGAAACTACAAAACAATGAACAGGTGATCATTGGACACAACCTGCTAGTGGATCATCGGCGGGTTGCACACTACTTCCGACTTCCACGTTGGAAGCATCCACGGTCAGGTTGTACCCAACCACGGCAACTTCCGCTAAGGAGGATGACGGCACCTCCAATCCACCTACGAGCTCATTTGGAGATGGATCTTCCATAGGAGGAAGAGGTGGTGAATGTGGGGCATTGGTAGGCAGCGGTGGAGATTGTCTCAGTGGCTCCGGATGACTTGATGCACCACTAACGTTGGATGTAGTTCGTTGTCCCCCAAGCAACAACTGCACTGACGATTTGGGCGGCGCAATTGAAGCAATCAGTGGAACCACATTCCTGTCCAATAGGGCTTGGAAGAAGTCCCTATTCTGTTGTGACTCCCTCTACATCCACGCTTGAGTGCTCTTATGCATCTCCATGTTCAATTGACACTCTTCGGCCTGTTTGGCTCGCAATGTCGCCCAAACAAGCTCTGTTTGTTTCTGTGACACCTCGTTCAGCTCCTGCATTCTCTTGATCGCCTCTGAATTTCTCTGATTCATATCAACCATCTGCTTCACAACGTTGGTGATGGTATCACATTTCTTCTTCCTCTACGGCCCCCCAGATGGTGTCTGTGATGTCGGAGGTAGCATCGAGGAACTAGAGGATCCAAGGACATCTCCGAGCATGCGACTTGTAGGTGTTGGCATATCATCCAACCATTCGACCTCCATTACATTGAGGTCCTCTCTATCGTCTGCATCATCACCGTCATCCAAGGATAACTCTTCTACTTCGTCGACTACCGGAGCAGGCGGCCTCCTTAGCTGAGTGCGAGGCGACTCCTGACTAGACCGCAGTATACGACGTGACGATGAAGGGGTCTGTGATCCAGGAGGAATGGTGGGTGCTTTTACACGATACCCGCTCTCCAAAAAAATTGACTTATCTAAAGTCAATCCCTTGGTACAGATGTCAGACCACCAGGATGCGAGTTTGGATGGACTAGATGCGTAAACATCGACCGAGCTCATCTACACGCACAAATTCAGATTGTCAGACTACGTGAAGATCCGCCTACCAAATCATCTCGAATCGAGCTGATCATACATATGAGCATAACGTCTATTCAATTGCAGAATAATAAGGGGTGAAACCTCAATTTCATAGCTTGTTCATACCAATGCTGCACATGCAAATTTGCCTTCCGCGAATCCTGAGAATACGCACATGTCTGGGTTGTTGAACTTTTTTATGAGCCATAGATAAAAGTCCATGTGTAATTCCGTATTGTAAATATGGTATTCAAGCTCGCTGTATGCTTTTGCCTTCATGTAACGAGTAGTATCAGGGCACACAAATTCTTCAAGAATTTCGACAAGATTTGTGTTGTTGGCGCATTGTAAAAACATGAGAAACACTTTCTTAGGCATCTTTGATGCTGGAAGATCGCATAATCGTTCAATCTTACCCGCGCTGTACAATGAAAAATCAACAGTATACGAGCTTAGCACCTCATTCGATTCCATGAATTTCAGTACTTGAGCTTGTTCTTTTTCATCTGCGCAGATGAAGAGCCACGACAGAACTTCGTCAAGTAATGGCTGCTTAGCCTTGCACAAGGATGCAATGACTTTGACAAAGAATGGATTATCGACAGTTGACTTGTCCTTCTTTTCAATCCCCGGCAAGTTCCGAAAATCAATCACACCAAGCCCCATTCTCGTTGGAGTATCCGACATCCATGCATACTTCATCCATTCGGAATGAGTATTCTTGTCGGAGTCTTACGTTCGGTAGAATCGAGCTGATATGCAGTGGCTGGTGTGTTCTTTATCATGTAATTGTCTGTGGTGGATTCGAGAGTGGCTATTGTAGGCAGAATATGCTTGTCTAGACTTTGTGACATCCACCAGTAGGATTTAGGGTTTAGGGTTCGGAGACTGTTTTTGTTTTCGTACCACGTTTAGATCCATTTAGGACTGGAAACCCTAAACCCTAAAACCTAAGCCTTTAGTAAAAGACCCTAAAGTGGCAGGCTGAACCATTGACACTAAACCCTACGTGTAGTACCCTAAGCTATACATTGTATAGTTTCAAAATTTGCTTGACAAATGAGAATTGTAACTCACGTGCAAACTTAGCAAGAAATATCCTTCTCTGTCAATCTTCAAATACTCAGAAGACAAATGGAGCTCTAAATCCTGCCACATTTTCAAGATCCACAACAAATTTAGCACTCAACATTCATAAAAAACATGCTATTAAATAAATACAGAAGCTCATATGAACTCTTGCACAATTCTAGAGTTCACAGAATCATACTTCTAGAATTCGCACAATCATACATTTCAGAAACCAACTTTGAATTCACAAAGAAACTCACACTGTTACAACGAAAATCACACATTCACACTTGACAAACTCACATATTCAAACCCTGAAACATTATTAAATCAGACAATCAAAAAATCACACATTCACGGACACACAGAAATTGTAAAACCACGAAACCAAGAAATTGCAAAATCACCAAACCAAGAAATTGCAAAACTACACAATACAAGGCCACATTGAAAACCCTAAGAGCTTCACAAGCGATCACACATTATAATAGAAGGTCATACAACGTCCAGAAATTGAAACTAAATGCGCAACATTTGGAACCAATCAAAATTCAACGCCCACGAACTTTAAATTGGAAAAAAGATCCACCAAAACATACATTGTAATATTGGAAACTACTAACACATTGCTATCCCTTTAGTCAACTCCTACAACACAAGACGTTCACAGCAATTGCGATAACATCAAAGAAACTTGACTGTGAATGAACAGTTCGTGAGAGCTACACTATGGCAGGTGTTTCAGGGTTTAGGGGCGACCCCAATGCACCTGAGCCCTAGGTCAGGTAGTGTTTATCCCTTTCAAGACATAGAAGCAAACCCTAAACCAACACATTGAATCCCCCCCCCACACAGCCCACAAACCCCAGCAATCAATCCCCCCCCAGCCCAACAATCAATCCCTTGCACACACATTCAATCCCCTCTCCACAGCCCAGCAAGCAATCACAGCCCAACAATCAATCCCGTGCACACACATTCAATCCCCCCCCACAGCCCAGTAATCAATCACAGCCCAGCAATAAATCCCCCGCACACACCGCCAAGGAATCAATCCCCCGCACACACAATTGAAACAAAAAACACAAAACTGACCTGCGCTCCGATGGTGACCTCCTTCTTTTCCTCCATCTGCACTCCTAAATCTCCGTCTGTGCTCCTCCTCTGTCTGCGCTCCTAAACCTCCGTCTACGCTCCTCCTCCTCAAGTCGACACCGTCCTTCGAAAGTGGCCACCACCATTCGCAGTAGAAGGTCTGCGTAGAATACCCGAAGAAGAAATCAAACCCTAACCCAACGTTCTACCCAAAGAAGAAGCCAAACCGTAACACTGAGGCTCCAAGAATGCTGAGGCTCCAAGAACCCTAACGTAATGCTCGCAAACGCTAAGGCTCCAAGAAATCGAACCCTAAACCTAACGATCGGAAGCATGCACGAAAACACGAGTATACGGAAACCGCAGCAGAATGTCCACGTTGAAGATTCGAAGAAAAACTGAAGAAGCCAAACCGTAACGCTCACAAGCATGCACGAAAACAGGAGTATACAGAATCACAAGGGTATACGAAAACAACAGGTATACGGGAACACCACAATAACCTAAATAGGAAACACTGTGAGGAAAAGTGTGCAAGAAAACAAGAAGAAAAAAAAAATGTGCGCCAAACCCTAGCTCTGTGTACCCGGACCTGTCCAGTATATCCGGACGTGTCTGGAATACCCGGATGGACCACAATACCCGAACCTGTCCGGAATCAGTGTTTTTTTTTTAATTTTAATAAATGTGGATGATGTTAGGTGCTTCCAAATTTATTTTTGGTGTACATTTTTGCTTCAAGTTAGGAAACTTTGTGAGTTGTATGCCTTCAAAACAAAACCTAAAAAAACATCTTTGTCAATTTCAGCTCTTAGACAGACTAGTGCAATAAAAGGCAACCAGATTTCAAAGAATGATGCAAAATGAAAAAGAACCAAATTAACCCTTAAAGAACTTGCTATACATAATGCATAATTCTTGAATCCACATTTCCAAAATGCATAAAAATCATTACTTCTAAAACAACCATGCCACACTTGTGTCAAAACACATGAACATGGCAATGCTTATCAAAGTCTTCATTAGTCCTTCAATAGCAATAAGTAGGACGACAATTATTTCAGTAGTTTGTGGTGCAACCTTGATGTTTTATGATTACACCACCTGTATACAATGAATACAATGAAGGTACTTGCGTATATGTGGCTACAATTTGTATTCATATATTTAACTTTGTTATATTTTAGGTGACAAAATATGAAAAATTGTTGAATCAACATCTACAAAGGTGGCAACAAAGTGGCAAATCATAGTATTCATGGTTGACACATTAGCTATTAGGATGTGATCTAAGATTTAGATTTGGCTTTTCTACCTTTTTTGTCTCCAAATTTTTCTAGGGTGCTAGTGCCTAGTGCGGAAGATTTTTTCTTGTACTTTTAGTCTTTTCATCGCCAAAAAAAAAACACTAGTCCATGATTCCCGAACCTATCCAGTATTATGCCTAGAATTGAATTGGCTACTCCGAACCTGCAGTGTATATTGTTGACCTGCTCATACCGAGACCGATATTTGTGGACCACCTTCGCAAATATCCTTTAATAAATACCTACACTGACCTTCTCGTACATACAAATAAACTTAAAGCAAGTAATAGTACAATCCATAGATTGAAGCATTTTTTTTTTGACTAAACGAATCATTCAACTTCAGTTCAACCTTCAAGCAATAAAATTCTAAAACATTCAACATTGGATGTAATGCTATTGTCAAAGAAAAATTCATCTCATACCAAATTTGGAGCTAAGACGCATAGTTGCACTTTTTTCTTGCATGGATAGTTTTTTTTGTCTATCTTTCATGAACTTAAAAGAATTCTCTACGTGCTACCCTAATATGCTTGCACTGCACGAGGGTGCTTTAATGACTAACTTCACTACTGTTTATACAGAATCAGATTTCCCATATCAAAGAAGCAATTGGTTGATGTTTAACTATCTTATGACAGAGGCAACCACAATATTATGACAAAATTAAACAGTTAATATGTTGGTGACCTTGGAAATCATTTTTGGTTTTATATTGTATAACATTAAATAATGACATTTACCAAACATAATTCATTTGGCATCATTCCAACTACTTGGTTCATGTAGTAGGTTTTCACATGAATTTCAATTTTAGTATTTCGGAATTATAATGTAAAATGACTCATTCGTATCTGTAAATTATAATTTCATGTACAGGGTCAACTTTGAATTTCATGACTTTGTGTTCTTTAAAGACATTATGCACAGCAAAGTTCATGGAGGGCAATGTAGATTGTCCTAATTTTTACTTTCACGTATAAGGTCATTCAAAGTGACCACCAAGTGCATATATTTTTGAATTCATGAGTTTAGGAATAATTACAACTTGCACAACATGTTTCCCATTATTTTTTGCGTGAATTTCATAACATTATATTTTTTTGGTCATTAAAGTACCAAACAAGGTTGTTCATGCGAAATTTACTTCCACGTACAAGGTCATTCAAAGTGACCACCAAGTGCATATTTTTTTTAATTGTTGAGTTGGTTGCTTTGTATTCCAGAAGTTGATTGATTTATCTTTTTCTACCAGTGTAGAGGAGAATAATCAATAACAAAAACACTTGTTTGTTTGGATAGAAGCTCTATCATTACATATGAAATTGAATAGTAAATCACCCTCTCTATGTATGATCAAAATTTGTGGAATTCCGTGTTCGAAAAATCATTGGATAAAGAAAAGAAATTATAATGTCTAGATTGAAATTCGTAGTAATGCTGACGTCTTTGAAGCATGAGCACTCATACTTCTTGCAATGCTTTATTGATTAACTAAATATAATGGAAGAAATAAAAATGAACTTTGACTATTGAAAAGGAGTATTTCTTGCATTTATTTGTTTCAAAGCTTTTCTCGCTCAATTTCTAATTTTTTCTTAACCCCTAAATTGTGTTTTTATTGTAGTATGCAAGTGTTTTGATAATTTCCAAAGCCAATCCAAAACAATGAGAAGCCCTAACTCCAAACCCTAAACCCTAAATCCTAAACCCTATACCCTAATCCAGTAACTAGTAAAAGTCACTGCAAACCCTTCATTATCGATTTATTTGGACAAGATTTGGATTGTTTCGAATTTTTTTGGAGGGGAGTATCCCGAAAGGTTCTGATTTTCTTAAAAGTTGGACCAAAGATATTCCAGCTTACTAAAAATTGAAAAGGCTGTCGTGGGCAATTGCAATATTGCTTTTAATACATGTAATTTCAAGATTCCATTATATTGACGTTGTAGTTAACCAAGAGGCCGCGGACCTAAAGTAAAGCCACGACAATTAGGAAAAGTGAACATTTTCTTATAAAAAGAATGTCATCAACCTTGGTGACACCACATTTTTCGTGGGGTCAACTACTGTACTCATCATTTTATGTCGTTTTGTGGGGTAAAGGTGGGAAGGCCCACGGTATTCAGGGATCCCGACTTTTAGAAATTCTCATTTCAAAACGTTCATGAAGATGGCGCATTTTTCTTCCCGCCATACATTGAGGTGTACGTCATCACCGCACCTCCAAACCTCATTTCCCCTTTCTTCTTCAATTGTATGAACATGTGTGCGCATTTCTTCTTTCTAGATTGTATTCAACTTGTCATGATTGGTTTTGTGTATGTCTTTAGGAGGCTAGAAGGAGGTCTTTAGGAGGACATTGCTTTGTATTCCATCACATTCAAAGAGGAATTGCTTCACCGCACTTCGATTACTGTAAGTCGTACCGAAGTCCTTAGTTAGTGCACTTTTTTACATTCATGAAATTCGCAGAATTGTTTTTGAGATTTGTGTTCGCTGAATTCTTATTCATATTGATGTGCATACTTCTATTCTGTGAATTTCAGGAACGATTATGATGTTGTACTCACTTTGTAAGGATTTTTTGATGTCATCTTCAGTTAGGACGTCTCTCCAAGCAAATACCTTCAGATTTGAATTATTGTAGTGTGAACGTAACTCCGTTTATTGCGCTGCAAAACAAGGGACCTATTAATAGAAATATATTTAATGTAGAATTTTTGGGAGAACGTATCAGCTCGATTTGAGCTAATGTATAGTATATACATATCCAAATCCAATGTGGAAGGAATATCAAATCCTGTGAATAGTGGTATCATCCCGATGATACATAATCGTATTGTTAATCAGCTCGAGTCGAGCTGATTTGCAAATATTATTGTATAATTAACATCGGCGAGCTCATTCCAAAGTCAAAATGTATCATACACATGGCGTTGTGAATAGTTTAAACTTGAGAGACTTTGTAAGAATATTGAATGACTTTGGATTATATACATAATGTGCAAATCAGCTCGACTCGAGCTAATATGCAAATTCATGAATAATAGGTGAACGTGTACTAGTGTAAAATGAGACTAATAATTTGGCATTGCGTATCAGCTCGAGTCGAGCTGATATACAGCTATTGGAGGATGTGGTTTAGAAGAGGTAATAATTGTTCATCGTAAAGGTGTGTCAAATATATGAAACAGCTTACAACTGCATTTTTCTAACTGTTTGATAAGCCTCCGAACCTACATTACGTTTTGACAAGTCCTGGTTGAGGATTTTTTCTCTTGTCCTCCAATATACAATAATGGAGTTATTTGGAATTGAGTGTGGTGTTCTGCAATATAATGGAATCATTTTGAATTGATTAATTTTGATTTAGAGTGAATATTGGATATAATGTGGGATCTACAAATCAGCTCGACTCAAGCTGATTTGCCCCTAGATTTAGTCCCATTTCATTTGATAGTGCTGTTATCTTTGTTATTATGAATCTTTATTATTATCTTTTTATATGAATTCAATTCTTATCAATGTTCATTTTGACACTGTAATATACAGATATCATGAATTCCACGGCTGAGGATGTCACTGACATGGACTTCATGGACACTGAGGAACAAGTGCCTCATGGAACACTTGTTGATGTTCCCATTTGCGAAGGTCTTCCACGTCACCTACTCGCCTTTGGATCACGAAGTGTGTAACTCTATACAACGTGGATGGAATACTTGTTGGTGAAGGTACCTGTCATAGCGTCAACTCGGACTTGGTGCTTGGTGCAAATGGTCCGCTTGGTGATGATCATGTGGCTGTACACCTCTGTAAATCGTATTCTGAGGAGGACATCCCTGAAGAGCAAGTGTACTCATTGATAGTTTGGCCAATTAAACTTGTGCATTACCGAAGAGCAACTCTGTATGACCATGAAGCCCGGGATAATTATAATCGTTTGCAAGCAAGTCTTTTGAACCCACCATCGAGAACATGTGTTCGACCGTATTCAAGTGCGATTCAAAACCCGCCACGTGAGACATGCATAAAAACAAGAGGCCTACTCACTCAAGACTCTATTAATGTGGTTTTAAACAAGGTTTGCTATAGCAGAAATTGCGTTCAACCATTTCCAAGAGAGAAAATTCGAGCCTTTCCCAAACGCATGTACCAGAATTTGACATTTAAGCACAGAGCTTTTATGAAGACTGAGGTGCATAGACAAATGCATCGTGACTTTACAAGGAGAAGGATGGTGACGATTGATTGGATAGATGTTTGCATGCGAGCTTGGATGTTTATTTCTGGGGTTCCAGAGTCTACCTTCTACTGCTACCAAGCATATAAGAAGGACGGTCGTGAAGCGACAGTTCATGGCAATACTGGGCTGGTGAAGACTAGGATGCATACTCAACAAGCAACTACTACGTTGAAGTGCATCCTTGAAAAGGAGGCGGATCACATGCCACATCGTACTCGGACTCTCAAGTCAGGAGACAAGGTCGTCTCCATGATTCTCCCGGTAACATTTCAATCGAAGGGACAGATGGCAAAAATTAATGAAACCAATGTTGCTTTCGGACTAAAAGAGGTCTCTTCATCAAACTTGAGCAAGATTACATCTTCCAGGTTCCCAAAGTACGATGTAAAGAAGCCTGGAGATAATTTTGCCTGTTGTGCAAAATGTGACAAACTACGAGAGCTTGTAAAGGGTACTTTAGCTGGATCACAAACTTGTTTGAAGTGGCAGTTGTTACTTGACAAACATGTGGCTATTGCTCAAGCACATAGGGAATTGTACTATGCAAATCGGTATCGATCGTATAATTTTTCACACAAGTGCTTGACAATTATGCATGACAAGATGGATCATGCCAAAACTGCTTCTCCGGTCTTCTCTCATAAGAGTAAAGAGTTGGATAGCCTTATGAAGTTGCCTTTGTCTATGACTGGCATGATTGCACATGGTCATATTGATGTGCGGTATGCACATTACAGCTTAGACCTTTTCCCTCAAAATTCGAATTATACCATTGGTTCAATGGCGAAGTTGTTGCGGGACCTCAAACAACCACCAAAGTCTTCTTTTCGGCAGTTGTTCATGAATTCAAGGTCTACATCATTGTTTGATGTGGTCTTGAAAGGCGCAGAGATGTGCAAAGCCTTGCTACCCCCATCCATAGACACATTGGTTCCTACATCACCGTTGCCACCGATTCTTAATGTGCGAATGGATAACACCACAGGGGACAACAAAAACAGATTGGTTTTTGGTTTTTGGTCTCTACTTGTGGCTAACAAATTTTTTTGTGAAGTGTATGTGAATTTCATGATTGTTGGCCACACACATGATGACATTGATGCATTGTTTGGAAGATGGAGCATGCTATTGAAGAAGGAGAGTTTTCCAACAATCCCTACTCTCATGAAGTCCTTCATGGATGTGGAATCCATTCCCACTATCCCTCACCTTATATAAGAGGTGCCCGATTTCAAGGGATTTATTGAAGGATCATTTTTTGATGGTGATGATAGACTCATTGGACACACCAAGCCACAACAAGTGAAGTTCTACCTAGATTCGGCGGGGTGTCTAGTCATGAAGTACAAATTATTGTGCACTGACGTAGAATGGCTAGAGGAAGAAGGTAGAGGTATTAAGTTGTGGAAAGAAGATGCTGAAGGACAGAGTTTGTGGCCTCGTGGGGTACCGTTGCCAATTCCGCAGAGGGCAATGAGAGGCATGGAGGACATTGTGAAAGGAATATCTGGATTCGTGAGATATTGGCAGAACTTGTGCGATTCAGATGTAAGTGGAGAGTATCAAAGACGGTATGAGCATTTGATACACTATTGGTGTGGTGTGAAGGTAGCATTGCTAGAACCAGTACCTTCTTCTTTGGTTTTAAAGGATGGTTTTAGGCCGACTACTCGTGTTGAAGCAACTGTTGCTGACGAATTAAATGAAGATGGTGAAGTTCGTGAAGAATTCAAGGAAGATGACGCCTACGTCGGGCCTTTACGAGGTCGCCTAGAACCATCCTTTAGGGTCGCTAGAGATCTCTTCGAAGGCTACTTTGTTGCAATTCAACCTGCAGATGGTGATACTCAACCAGTTTGGATCGCAAGGGCTTTGTCTGATCCTTTCTGTA
Organism: Rhytidiadelphus loreus; assembly: GCA_947034895.1. NCBI lineage: Eukaryota > Viridiplantae > Streptophyta > Bryopsida > Hypnales > Hylocomiaceae > Rhytidiadelphus > Rhytidiadelphus loreus. The sequence goes on along the minus strand of OX344763.1, from coordinate 63,210,281 downwards.
ATCCTAAGAAACCAAATTGCATACTCATTCAATACTTTCGTCCAACATCCCGAAATGAGGACATTCAAAACAACTACAGTGGGTGGGATAGTGAAAGAGGTTTGCGTTGGAAGGTTGATGAAGCTGAGCCGCCAGTTTGGGAGGAAAGTAACGCTTTGATGACAACATGGAAGTCTCAGATTAGAAGAAATACCATGCAGTGCATGATTAAGATTCCAGCGGCTCAAATTGAAGTCATCAACCAAAGTCTTGCTTCGTACACTACTACACTTGATATGTAAAGTTCTATGTGAATTTATGGTGTAGAGTTGGTTAATTTTGTTTTTACCATCTTCTTCATTTATATATTAGATGGAATTTATATATTAAATTATGTGGTATAAGTTTTATTTTTTATTTTTTTAATTTATTCTTTGCTCCTACATAGATGTTTTGAAATATATGTTTTGTTTTAGAAGACAATGAAATGTACATATCATATTTATATATATCCTATTATATTGCCGTGTTTTATTTATTATAGTTTTTCAAATTCTTTTCTTATTTCTTTATCATTGAATATATCTTTCATTTGAAATTATATTAGTAATTATTTAAAAAAAAGTGAAGTGGAAAAATCCACTATTTATTTGGGTACTGTGTAAAGTACTTGTTACAATTTGGCTAGGGGCAATTGGTTGTTACAATTTTCCTACCTACAAAGCTCACTTAGTAGGACCAAGTCAAATTTATCCCCCATGCGCTCATACAAATTCAACGGGAATCGAACCCGGAACACTTGAATGAGATAATGAACTAATTACAACCAACCATCGAGCTCCTGACTTGGTGTTCAACAAATGACATATTCTTCATTTATTGGAATAAAAACATTTATTTTACACCATAATAAATTTATTCAAACATATGATCATTCGTAAAGACTCTCATTTTAATGGAAATTGCACTAGTACTACTAATATATTTAGTGTTTGCCAACTTGAATTGGCTAAAACTACATACATTTTTTAGCATCTAAGTTTTCAATATTATTTTGAGAGGCCCTCAACCTCTCAAAATATTGAATATAGTGTTACATCCCCATCCACTGGCTCCACCTGCTTCTTCATCTTCAAAAAAGTCTTGAACATGTTATAGACCATCGACAATTTTGGGTTGTCCTTGTAGTCTATTGCAGTCTTCTTCTTTGCCTCATTGGTGAGGCGCTTGACGAAGAACTGGTTGGGTGTGGCGATGAGGAGGAAGTCCCATGATGCCGAGGAAAATATGTTGTCGCGCTTTCATTGCCTCCACGCCACGTCAATGACTTCCCCATGTCTATCTTTGAATTTCAAGGACTTATTGAGGGCCATGAATTCCTCCATGATGACCTTCTTTTGCTTCCTCCGCTCTACCCAGTGCTCGACTTTATAATTGTCCTCGCACAAGATCTTTGATGCACACTTTGAGACCTTTGGGTAGTCCCGTGTGCGACCTTCTGTTCTCCCAAGCAGATGGAGGATGTAATCCTTCAGATCATTGTCTGTGAAGTGTCACATATGCTTGAAGAACTCCCTCTTCAGTGAGAAATTCTTCTTGTTGAAGGTCTTTGCGCTCTTGAATGATTTGCGCGTCACGGGATGAATCAGTGATCCTTCCATGTGTTTTTGGAGGAACTCCTCCCACATCTGGTAAGTCTCATTGGCCAAGGTAATAATTCGAATTTCATTCTTGACATCCGATGCGAGCTTGACCTATGCTCCCTTCTTGTCCAGGTTGATGCTGCCATACCGAATCATGACAGCGTTGACAAAATCCTGTGGAGACGGATATTCAATGCAGTAAGCTCACAGCTCAATGCAAACAGATTTTCTAACCATTATCCTCAACCCGAGGATAATTGTGACAGAGATCACCGAACATTAAATTACAGATAATAAACGCTAAAGAGGCAATACATTAAGACAACTAGATCATGAACATATACATTTTATCTTCGCCTTGAAGATAATAGGACATACCTTGTATGCTGCAAGGTTGTAGACGGCTTTGTTCCGCCTCACCAATCCCTCATTCTCAATATTGGTAGGCCACTTGAGCTCCTTCCAAACCTGCCTACATGTGGAAATTTGGTTCCCCCACATTGGTTGACTATGAACGAGGTGATTGGAGGCATTGCACCATTTCGATATAGCTGTGAGCTGTTTAGGGTCTCTAGTCCAGACAATTATAGCCTCCCACGTCTGCAACTCGATCTTCCAAGTCTTACAGCATCCTTCTTGTTGTAGAAGCTTGGCAGTAGTGACACTATGCTGGCCATTAATAATGTAGAAGCCTTCGTTCTTGATAGAATCCCAATCCTTTGGACGCTCCTTCAGAAGTTTCTTATTGGCATCCATAGGTGTCAAGCAAAGTTTTTGTCTTTGCTGCTCAAAGCCAAGATGAACAAGGATGTCTCTCATCTCAAACACCATTCTCATTTCAAGCTTTCGGATAATGTATCTTTCCTTGGCCAGGAAGCATTGTTTGATGCTTATTGTGAAGATTTTGGGATGAAAAATGAAGCACTTGCCATTTTCCTTCCAAAAATCTGATTGATACGCTTTAGCCACTTTATGTTTTTCGATCGGCTTCTTATCTGATGGCTTCCTTGGATTCACATTTGTGAGTATAAAGCCTGAACTGCCACCAGTTGCTGGGCGAGTCTTTGCTATAGATTTCTTGCGTTTCTTATTGGGCTCACCGGTACTGGTGTCCGAGTTCTTCTTCTTCAGGGCCTGAGGGCGGGCCGTTCCTCTCCCACTTCCTCTACTCCCTGTACGGCCACACACTCCTGACGTTGATTTGGTCTCAGCGGTAGTTTCCTGCCTTTGTTGACCACGACCGTGACTCGCTCGAGTAGGTCCTTTGTGGACATGTTCCTTAGCATGCTCTGTGAGCTTGTGGAACATGTACCCAATTTTCCTCGCCATGGCCCTGGCATTCCTTCTCAGCCAGGGGTGGTACCTTGAAATAAAGTCTTCAGCCAAAGTATTGAGGTTTGCCGAATGCAAGTCGGCGATGAGGTTGTCGAAGTCGACAACTCCCACAGAGTCATCTTCATGGCAGACAATGGAATGGGTATGTTTTGTTTCCCTCCCAGCGTTGTCGTATCCTTGTAGGGTGATGACAATGTACTTGTCTTGGTGGTTCTCCACGAGTGCGACCTTCTCACTGAGGTTCCAATTCAAGTATATCCCGCTGTCATTTACTCGGTGGCAAAGGTAGATGTAGTCTTTGGACTAGTTGACACCGAATGTCCAAGAGTCAACAACGGCTTTGAATTGCCAGAGCTTGCCGTAGAGCTCTGGCATCTCCGTTATGAAGGGTTCCTCATCCACCCACTTGTTGAATGGCTCAAGAAACGGGAGTGTAGCTGAGTAGTCATACTCAGAATCTGCAGCCATGTTGGTATGGATCTGTGTATAGTAAACCATTAAGTTTATAATTGTAATTTCATGAGATTATCTTCGCCTCAAAGATAATAGACAAAAGAAATTCTGACTAATGTAAATCCATTGAATAATGATCATAACAGGCTATATATCATAGAAAAAGCACTGATCAATATTCAGACTTTATTTGCAAGTCAAGATCACGATTCAGTATCTTTGGGATGAATATAATGCTGTAGGATCTCTTATTTTATTTTCATTACATTGTATTTTTTTTGTGGTTAGTTATCCTCGAGGCGAGGATAACTACGCTTGACTTTATTTTAAACATAAAATTTTGTTATTTTCTATTGCATTTCTATCTTCGAGCCGAGGATAACTTTTGCTTATTTTAATTTTGTTATAAAATTTGCGTCTTGTTTCGAGGTCAATTATCCTCGCCTCGAGGATAACTACTCCTGAGTTTATTTTAATTATAAAATTTTGTGTTTTTCTGTTGCGTTTCTATCTTTGTGCCGAAGATAACTTTCGGCTATTCTAATTTTATTATAGAATATGCGTCTTGCTTTGAGGTTTTTATCCTCAAGACGAAGATAAATTTTACTCAAATTACTTATTTAATTGGTATTGTGGTTTTTTAGGCTGCAGTTTATCCTCGACTTTTCTGACCATTATCTTTGGCCCGAGGATAATCTTTTTTAATCATGAAAAATTGATGAATATTGTGGTGAAAACCCTATTCGATATTCAAATCCAATGAAATTATCCACTTTTCAAAATTCAATGTATCCTACGCACGTTCTAAACCCCTAATCCAAGAACAAAGACATATAAATTTCACACCCAAAATCTAAAACCTAGGCCAGTTATAGTTGCATTCCAATTGCAACAAGGTGATGAATTGATGTATACAACAATGGAATAGATAAAACAAGTAGGCCAACTGAAGATGCAAATTCCAGAAACTATAGCTGGAAACTCTAGAAACCCTAAGTTTCCAGCTATAGTTTCCAGCTAAACAATTAGTTTAACAATACCAAAAAGTTAATAACTAAACAATTAGTTTAATAGTACCAAAAACTTTGAAAGCCAATCCAGGTTTACAAGAACTTCAGCACTACAAATGCAAATCAAATCAAATGCAAACCTGAAAACCCTATACACATGCAAAGCTCAAAAATTGCAATTCAGAGATAGAAGTTTACTCAGAAGAATTAAAAAAAAAATAGGCCTATTGAACCCAGCGCAATCTCTTGTAGCGCCTCCAAAATTGAACACGCAGAGTTCAAAACACTAATGGGAATACAAAACTAGCAACTGAACTAGCAAATGAGAATGCATAACATTACTCGTCTACCAAGGCAACAACCCTAATCAACAGCGACCTGCAAGAGATTCACCTAATGTTGCCTGAAGTAAGAAATGCAAGTGGATGTGGCAAAATTGGGGTCGCAACAAGTTTGAACAAGTGGCTCCAGATCGCAGGAGCGCGGGAGAAATGCATAATGGAGTAGGAGAAGAAGGAAGGAGAGAGAGAGAGGAAACCCTAAGGTAGGAGAGGCAGAGATGATGCACAGCAGGAGGAGTACGACGCACAACAGGAGCAACGGAGGTACGCGGAGTCGGTGGGGTCGCGTCGGGAAATTGTTTCTGTGACGACAACGGAAAGAGAAAGGTGAGCGCGGAACGGGAAGAAGATGGTGAGCGCAGAACGGGAAGAAGATGGTAAGCGCGGAACGGGAGGAGGAAGGTGAGCACGGAACGAGGGAGGAAGATGAGTACGGAAGCTAGCAACTCGGAAGTTGCATTGAACGTTCGGATGGGGTAGGTCAGGGCAGAAATTTGTGGATAGAAATATTTTGGAAATATTTTGGGAATAGAAATATTCAGGCTTCTGTGGATAGAAATATTTTGGGATCTTTTTTCAGAGAAAAAAAAATAGATGTGGAACTTAATAGAAGTGGTTTTGTATTTTTCCAAGTATTTTTGAAATACTTGGAAATTTTCAAAGATTTGGAACCTAGACACCTATTTGTGGCCATAGGTCTCTCCAAATCCGTCTACTTGCAATGTGTAAAGATATGTGAGGAAATCAAACACAATGATTGGCTATTGCAATAAAAAAAATGATTTCTTTTCTAATGCATAAAATGGCTAAAGTGATCCATTTAAGGATTACCTCATCTCCATTTTCTAGCGAATTATATGGCCATTTGAAGAAGATGGGCGCTTTTAGAGCATACTACTATAGTCACCAAAATCCTCTAATTCTTGAATCAATAAGGTAACTACACCTAATTTCTAAAACGTGCTCTGTAAGCTTATTTGTGCAATTTTAAGTGTACCTACTTTAGGTGCATTTTGTGTTTCTATTGTGAAGTCATTTATTGGACTTTATAGATTTACAACATCCTTACAACAATCTAATTGTTGGATTAATAGGTACATTCTTCATTAGTGCACTTCTATATTAATCTTGTAAGTCATCCATTAGACACTTTCTTGCCTCATCTTTCTCCCACACAATGTTTTCCAGAGTTAATATTCAACTTTTTTTTCACATTTTTTATGAAGTGACAAAGTGGAAATATACAATGAAATTGTATTGATCCAAATATGAACATTCATCCATTAATATACTAAAATTTTATATGAAATACAAAGTTTATTAACCCCTAAAGGACCATTGTCCCCTCAAGGGACAAAATGGATTTCGGGCAGGTTCCTATGATCTCAATTTTTAGTAAAACTTTTTGAAACTTTCTCGTAAGATAGGAAAACTTATTAGCTTCGAGGGAATATAAATTTTATTTCAATTGGTGCTCGGGAACAAAAGTTATGGCATCTTAAACATAATTTACACGTCATGGGCAAAAAAATAAATATACAAAAATTTGAAATTAATTTTAAAATTTTTTTCTTCTTGAAGATCATATTTTTGTCTATATGTGAAGCTTTGATTCATTCCATTTGGATTAGTAATGTGAAAGTTATGAACAATCTTGTTTTTCAGGCAATTTGAGCATCTTCTTGAAAAAATAACTTGTAGAATGCAATTTTGAATGCAATTTTTAAAAAAATTCAAATTTTTTTTTTACAAGGTTAAGTTTTCTATATAGAACAATCTCAAAATTCTAAAAAAAAGTATTTTTTTTGTTTTTTTGGATGAATGCAGCAGAATTGGCAGTTTTGAGTAGTTTTTGACAGAAGAATGGCCTTGGTCCTTCAGGGGTTAAAGTTAGCTAAAATTATAAATTTATTGTCGTGATAAAAGAATATTTCAATAAAAACTATTTAGTTTTTACCATTTGTTTTTCTGTAATTATAAAGAACTTTTACTTTTTAGATGATTCTAACCCGTAAAGCTCTACACACCATTTTATAAAGATTTAACATTTAAAAAAATATGGAATAACCATTAAATGGGACAAGAAATAAAATGTAGAAGTTGGAAATATTTTGAACTTGAATCTATGATTCTTGTGTGAATTAATTTGGTGCCATTTGTTTGGTACTTCACATCTAAACATTAAAATTAAGTATTTATGTTAAGTAGTTTAAAGAACTATTACTGCTGAATTTATGGAATAGGGTTTAGGGTGGAATGAGAGAAAGAATGGAACTTGTACATTTTGTTAACTTGACCCTCTTCATTAGAATTCTATGGTTGTTGTGCATTAAGTTTAGTTTTCTAAGTACAAAGTATTCTTGGCTTGTTTTATTCCTTAATTCTATGTTAAAAAGATTAAGAATTAGTTCGATATAATATTTTGTTTATTGAAAAGTTATCATGACAAAATTATAAAAGTGTAGCACTCAAAATTGTTCATAGTAGTTAGAAGATAGATCTTTCATTGATACACCTAATCTTGCACTTTTTGAATAATTATGAGTTTTAAGTAAACAAGATGTAAAGAATTTATAAAACTTGTAGAGTATAGTATTTTCATACAATTTAGAGGTGAACCTCTCATTTCATTTCATTTCATTTCTAGGAGGTGAACCTCTCATAATGAGTATTTATGAGACATTGAAGTGGTTCAAGTCTCTAAACCATGATGGAGTTAATAATAATGATTGGTAGCAAATGAATGCAAAGTTCATCATTCATTTCAATGTCCTAACCAAGTAGTCCCATTTTAAGCCAATTATGCTTCAAATCATGGCTTGGAATGCCATGAAGGTGGAGCTAATAACTTCTTAGAACCTGAAGGTCTTTGAATTTTTTTACTCTTCACATAATTACCAAGCTTGTAAAAATAGGGGTCCTACTTTGTATAGTTCTGGTCTCCTACTTTGTTTTTGAAATATTTTAAACATTTGCTTTTTATTTCCTTCATCTTCATAAAAGATTTTGGCTTTTTTTTTTGGAAATCTTAATAGTGTTGTGCCAACTTTAGGTTTTTGCCCACAAATCATTCTAATTTAAAAAACAATTGAACAAAATAATATACTATGTTGAAGAATCATTATTCTTTCAATTTTTTATCATAATTTAACTAGTATATTATTTTGTTATTGTCCTATAGTTTTCCTCATTAAAATTTTTAGCTTTTGTGATTTTAATTCTATAAAGTACAACATCAATGGCTTTATTTCTGCTTTGGTTTCCAACATACTCTACAAGAAGAATAACAAGTATTTAATGTGCTCATCTATAAATGCAAATTCCATAGAATGTATTACAACATTATGGAAAATAAAATATAACAATTTTTTATTTTTTATAATTGAATGTCAAAAAATTCACAATCGTACATTGTTCTTTGTTTTGAAAAATGAAGCTCAAAGTTGTGTATATTTTTTACGACATTAAATTAGAGATTGTGCAATATTTTGGGTAATTTTGAATGTATATGGTCATTTAGGAGTCCACATCATTCGACATTGTTTATTAATTGAAACTAATAATATTCAAAATAAAAAGTCTTATGTTCAATCATCCGCTTTAATTTTTTTTTAAAAGAAACCCAATAAATTTTAAATAAGAAACAACCTTCAATTTATGGATATTGGAATTTCAAAAACAAATATGAATTGTCAATATAATTTGCAAAATCACAATGTTGAAGAACATTGAATTCGTAAACATATAATTCACATTTCATAAAGACTTTGTTGTTCCTCCTAAACCAATAAACCCTAAATCCCTAAATCCTAAACCCTAAACCCTAAGTCATGTTGTGCTAAGTGGCTTTGTGTAGAAAAAGTTTTTCTTTTTGGCTTTGATCCAATGTAGCTAAAAGAAAAAAGAAAATAGAAAAAAGAATGTATGATATGAGTTTAGACCCCTTATAGCTTTCATATATAGAAAAAATACGGTACAATAAGAATGGCTCATGCCTTTTATAAATACCGGAGGAAAAAATAAATTATAGGATAAGGGTGAACTAGACCCCTTATATACCTAATTCCTTACATTAAATAATTAATACCACTTCTTTGGATATTAGGTGGATTTATGAAAGCTTTTTGATTTTTGAAATTTGGTAATTGCTTTGTATTAGCAGGCCCTTATTTCCATAGCTTCCCTCCCTTCAGCATGTACTGAATAATCATTCACCTGATGTACTTATCAGGTTGATTAAGCGTTAAATAAGTTACTAAACCACTCACTAATGCTTACTTTAAGTGAGTTTAGTGGCTCTTAAAAGGAAAAAATGAACGAGTTGGTTCACCTTCAAGGCTGTACCTCCATTTGGCCATACCATGGCCTTGCCACCTCATTTGATTGAGTGCCAGCTCATGGGAAGACCAGCCCATTCATGTGCTTGATCTGGTGGACTTATAAGGCCGGTTTGTGAGGCACTTTTTGCATATTTTTGGATGCGAACGTGCAGTTGCAGTCTGGCCCACACGATTATTGTTGTATTGCTAAAGATTGGAGACTTGAGACTCGATGGCAGCTACACAGGTTACTTTTAGCCAAATGATTTTGTGGCACAGTAGTTGGTTGAGTTTATTTGCTTGTGGACTTGAGTTGTTTTTTATTTTTTATTTACTGTGAATAAGTGATAACAAGCTGCTGCGTGGTTGTAGACACCTTGTCTACGATCGACTAACATTTGGATGTTTGGTGGGTCATGGGGACAGGTGAGGTCCACAACTTTGGTCAATAATTCATCATGTGGCTCTTCCCAAGCTGTGACATATCACTACTTTTTAGGGACTTAAAATCATATGTTTTTAGCTTATATGATTTTGATAGATCTTAAAAAGTTTACTTTACATTACTTCTAGAAACTTGATCTATTAGTTGTGTTTGTTCTATTGGACTTTCCATCTGTGGATCCTGATTACAAATTACAAAACTTTCTATTGTACCTTAATTACCTTTGATAAATGAAGCTTTTATGATGGGCAAAAAGCAATGAGATGATCTGTATTTTGCTTACAGATATTGAGTAGTATCTTAACATGATTTTAAAGTTAGGCAAGAAAAGCCCTGAATTAGGGATGTCCCACCCGCCCACCCGGGCAGTCTAGAGAACCCTGATCCAAAACCCCTAAAGTCCTAACTTCATTCCCTATTGAAAGCTTACATTAGGTACAATTCCGTTTATAGCCAATGCACATTGGACCAAACATGTGCCAAATTGGTGTGGTTACCTCCCCTATACATTGATCTAAATCAGATTTAAAAACAAACTATTTTAAAAAGAAAGTTGTTTGGCGGATGGTGTAAAAATTGCCAAATTTGACAAATCCAAAATTCCATTGTGCTTACAAAGAATATCTCCACATTCTCCGAGAAAAGGTGACTGCCAAAAATTCCACAAACTATAAATCCCCCTATGCCAATCTTAAAAAGATCGGCTACAACAGATCCCAATTCTATTAATGAAAAGCTCCTTCATATTCCACGTCGTTGTCGTTATTTGGGCGATGAGAATGTCAACAGCCCCCTAATCCAAGGAGGTACTTCTCCCCTACGCGCATAAAATCATAAAGAATTCAAATGCCGTTGTATTTCCCGCTCATTTTCTCCCGCTAGTGTGTGCATCATCTCTCTTCCTCGAGCACCTCATTTCCTCTCTTCTGTTTTCCAGTTTTCCCTCCTCCATGGCCTCTTGCAGACATTGCTACCGCAAGGCCTTTGAACTTATGTTTTTGCATTTCATTTACATGTTTATGTGATTAGGTGGCTTAGTTTCGCACGGGTTGTCATAAGTTCCTTTATTTCCCTTCTTCCCTTCTCACTGAATGCTAGATTCCTGCTCTTGCTCCTCAGTGTTAAGCAAAGGTACATGCAGTATTACAATGTCCTCCGATTCTTGGAGTATTCAAAAGATCGGTGTCACGTCTCAAATGTTGTTCTTTGTATGTAATGTTCAATAAAGAACAACCAATTTTCGCGCCGTAAATGTCGGAACTATAAATTTGTTTATCACATACATGTATGAATGTTATCCTCGGCTCGAGGATAATCACAAACATGCATGGAGGTTATCCTCGGCTCGAGGATAATCACAGTTATGCATGGAGGCTATCCTCGGCTCAAGGATAATCACAATAATGTTGGAGGTTATCCTCGGCTCGAGGATAATGACGGGGATGTTGGAGGTTATCCTCAACTCGAGGATAATCACGGACATGTTGGTGGTTATCCTCGAGCCGAGGATAATCACAAACATGCATGAAGATTATCGTCGGATCGAGGGTAATCGAAGACATGCATAGAATGTGAATGATAATCAAAGGCGTGCATAGAATGTGAATGATAACCATAGACAAGCATAGACATTCATTGACATTTAATATGATATACAAAGCTAATATACATAATCACTCTGACACTCCAATGTTGTGTGTGGAAATGCATAATATCTCTCAATCTTTGCCGTCTCGTATCTTCGAATCGAAGATACCTTTGATTTTCTTACTCCTTGGGATGAGTGTTCGATAGATGAAGTAATAATGTTCTTAATTATTCAAAGGAATGCAAAGATATTAGATTAAATTCTATTTTATGGTTCTGTTGTGCTAATTCGTTGCATTTCCACTTCTTTAGTCTAGGTGGATGGATTCTTATACATGACCACAAAATGGTTTTCAATTTTACCCTCCAGTGGAGGTCACTTTGCTCCTGATTTTGTCAATGTGTCGTACTTATTTATTATCCTCGCCTCGAGGATACTCACAATAGTATTAATTAACTAGTGTTCTTTCACGTTTAGAATGGATACTTCAGATGCCAACGAGTTTACAGTTTGAGTGCCAACTTTGCCGCTGGGTGTCGTAGCCTGTGAGGAATTTCCTTGAGCTTCTTGGTATACGAAATGCGTCACACTCAAAAATGAAGAGGGGGTAGAGGTGGCAAAAGGAATTTGTCATAGTGTTGATGCAGATCTCGTCATTGACATGGACGGACAACCACTCGGTGATGACCGGGTTGCAATTCGAATTGCAGAGTCTTTGTGTAAGGCAGATGTTCCGTTGGAGTGGATGTGGTCCATGCACTCTTGGCACATTTCCAGAGTCTACTTTAATGGTGCAAGCTTACATGATCACGAGCAAACGCATCTTTTCAATACTGCAGTCTCTTTAAATGGTTCAAGGCGGCATGTTCGGACTGGAGTTCGTTCCTATGAAAGCTCACGTGAGAGGACTGAGCCTACCAATCTCCCGAAAAAAGAAACCCTCCTCACAGAGCAAGCAATTGTTGATGTTTCTAGTATGAAATGTTGCCAAAAGAATTGCTTGCAACCATTTCCACGTGGTCAGATTCAAGCCATTCAGTCTCTACTTCATATTGACGGTGGAGTGTTCTAGCACAAGTCACGTTTGCTTGACGTGCACAAGCAAACCCACAGTGATTCCAATAGAAGGGACATGATCACCTTGGCAAACCATGAAATTTGTTCGGTTGCTTGGTGCGCCATCCATGGAGTATCGAAGGCTACCTTTTATAGATACAAGAAGATGGCAAAAGATGACCAAAAACCGGAGCACCATGGCAACCTTGGAATGAAGAAGCCTCAGACATACACTTTGCAAGCCACATCAACTCTTCGATTATTAGTGGAGAATGAAGCGAACACAATGCCCCACAAATCGAGGACCCTTGAGTCTAGGAAAAAAGTCCCCTCCATAGTCTGATTTCGTCTGATTTCGTTGAAAGGACAAGTTGCCACAAATCAACAATGTCAATTGTTCACTTCAATTGCAACATATTTCGGCTAGTGGATTGAGCAACATTCGACGTCAATCTTTTCCAGAGTGCTCCCAAGGCTAGAGGAGATAGTTTTGCTCGTTGTGGAACCTGCGATAGATATAGGCAACTCACGAGCGCAAGACGTGTGGTCTAACAAATTGAGAGTGCACCTATTGGGATAGAAGGCGCACATGGACTTGTATTATGGAAACCGTTCAATGTCCGAGATGTATCCTGACAAGGTTCTGACTATAATCCATAACAAAATGGATCACTCCAAGACTGCTTCCCCTCATTACTCTCACAAGAGTAAGGGAAATGATTCTTTCATGAAGATGCTTGTCATTGTTACAGGCATGATTGCTCATGGTCATGGAGATGTGCGATATGCACACTATGGCTTGGACATCTTTCCAACAGACTCTAACCATACTATTGGGTCCATTGCAAAATTATTGCGAGATCTAGAGTCACAACCGAAACATTCATCTCGTCAATTGTTTGTAGGAGGAGAGCGTTCTGAACTAATAGAGGCTTTGTTAATAAGCTCAGAGATTTGTACGGACTCCCTCGGGTCCCCTCCTGAAGTGTTGGCAGAAGCTCAACCTCTTCTTCCAACATTGACTCTTCAACTTGACAATGCTTCTGGCGACAACAAGAATCGGTGGGGTTTTGCATTTTATTCTCTCCTTGTCTATAGAGCTATTTTTCGAGAGATATACATCAATTTCCTCATTGTTGGACACACTCATGAAGACATTGATGCTCTATTTGGTCGTTGGAGCACCAAATTGAAGACGAATGACTACCCCAATACTTCCAAGGTTGATGAAGTCTTTCATGGATTGCGAAACACAACCCGTGATTCCTCATCTCATCGAGGAGGTTCTTGATTTTAAACGATTTGTGGACGGGTATTTGCATATAGGCGATGATTCTCTACAGGGTCATTCTCAAGCGCAACAGTTCAAATTTTATAAAGATTCCAATGGGTGGCCATTGATGCAGTACAAGATCCTCTGTACCGATGTGGATTGGTTGCCAAAAGAAGGTGGGGGGATTCGCTTGTGGAAGGAGACAATAGATGGGCACCCTAAAGTATCGAGGGGTAGTCCTCTACCTTTGGCACCGCAACAAATGCGGTGCTTTGATGAGATTTGCAAGGGTTTAGATGGATACATTGCATTATGGGGGGCAATGGGAAATCAAGACTTATTTGGCGAGTTTAGGAGGAAGAATGAGCTAGTGCGGAAATATTAGGAGGGTGTGAGAAGTGCTCTCAATGCTCCACTTGTGGTGCATGAGACATTGCGGGATGGATTTTGGCTAAATTCTCAAATTGCTGATGAGGTGGAAGACCAATACCTAGATGATGGCACGATGCATGAGGAGTTTGCGGAAGATGCACCTTTTGTTGGTCGCAGGCATGATCATCCACTTCCTTCATTTCGTATTGGCCGTGATGTATATGCAGATTACTTAGTTGCTGTGTGACCCGCTAACGGTGACCTCTGTCCATTTTGGCTTGCTCAGGCTCTAACAAATCCTAATCCAGATCCAGGGCATGTCAATTCTATTCAACTTCAATATTGGACACCTACGTCTTTTCATCATACCAATGAAGAAATATATGCTGGGTGGGACACAAAACGAGGGCATTCTTGGTGCGAGGATAAGGCTATCTCTCCAAGTTGGATGCATACAGATTGCATTATGATTGCTTGGAAGTCACGTTTCAAAGAAGGCACTTCTGATCTAAGAATTAGAATTCCCAAAACACAAATTGCTATCATCTAGTCATCGGTGGATGCATATGTATCTTGCGAAAGCAATAATGTATCTTCAGAGTGAAGATGAATAGTTTGTAGGCATAGGAAGTCATTAGGAGTTTTGTGAATTCGTACGTTATTTTCTTAACTTAAGGAAGGATGAAAAAAAAATGGAAAAAGAAAGATTATAAAGAGTTGTAGAAGTTGATAGTTTTTTTTAGATGTCTCAAAAAATATATAATAAAAATTTGTTAGGAAAAAATAGGTGGAGAACATGAAATAGATTTAGTTTTTTTATTCTTTTAGTTTCTTGTTTTGATCCTTTTTTTATTATTTTAGAATTTGATGTTATAGATGTTGTACAATATAATATATATTTATTTTTATTTCTTGTATTGTATTGTGTATTTTGTAAGTTCTTCATTGCAATTCCATGGTCTATGACATTTGTTTTGAAACACTAGGAGTACTAATGTTTTCTATACAAAGTAATTCTAAACTTCTCTATCTAAGCATATGTCAAATTCTTTGCTTTGACATTGTAGTTTTTGGAAAGGCTAGGTGTATAGATGTATTCAATTATGGATGATTTCAAAATTCTCTACCTCACTATATGTCAAACTATTTACTTAGGTATTTTACTTAAGTACTTGTTATAAACGATTCAAGTTCAACTCCAAAATCCCTCCTTTCAACGTCCTTCACTACTATTTTTTCCCCCACACTACAACAAAAGCAATGTTTTATGACTACAAAAAACGACTATAGTTAGTTGTAAAATCAAAAAATATAACTGGCGCAAAAATCACTGTAGATGACTCGGAATATGACTGCAGCAGTCGTTTAGAAGCAGTCGCTTCAAACATCAATCATATTGCCAGTCATATAAGTTGAGAGGTATAAATCTCTATAATTAGCCATAATATGCCAATAAGGCGTATATTTTGACTTTCTTTGACTTTTTATTGAGTTGCCCGGGTAAATGAAAAAATCCTACGTGGAATATGACTGCGTTGAGTCATATTTTTTGATGACGTGGAATATGAGTGGTCAGTCATATTTTGTGGAATATGACTACATTGAGTTATATTTTTTGATGACGTGGAATATGACTGATCAGTCATATTTTGTGGAATATGACTGCGTTGAGTCATATTTTTTGATGACGTGGAATATGACTATGGTCAGTCATATTTTGTGGGATATGACTACGGTGAGTCATACTTTTTGATGATTTGTAAAACGACTCTTCTCAGTCACATTTTTCAGTCATATTGAGAGCACCTAATCATTTTTTGGAAATTATTATAATCATTTTGTGACTCCAAGTAGTCATTTTTTTATTGATATGTATTTTGAACTATGAATTGAACAAATCATACAATGGCTATAGGATACCTAAGCATATTTGCAATCATACATTAAAATGCTTTAATAATTGAATAAAAGATTTCATGTAGTTAAAAACAAATACATATGATTTTAAAGATATACAAAAAACAATTATATTGGAGAGGGAATATATAAGAAGGAATGTGACTCTTTTCAATGACATTTATAATTTATTAGTTACAAATACAAAATATGTATATCACAATGAATTATTTACACAAGTCAATAGAGACTATATTTCTTACAATAATATGAAGTGAGTTGCAAGTAGCCTCCAACGACTTTGTTCCAATTTTGTTGCCTGTATATACAATTAAAGAAATAACAGGTTAATTTTTAATGAACATACAACAAAGCTCAATCTTCAAAAGTTTACAACAATAGAAAATATGTAATACAAATTTAGAGTAAGAAGAAAAACAATGGTGATGCGAGGAACAAGAAGAAAAAAGGCAACAAGTGCTAAAAGATAACAACAAATACAAGTTAAGATGCACAAGAAACAATAAGGAGCAACTACTAAGAGGTAACAAGAAACAACAAAAAAGAATTAAGATGCAACAAAAAGAAATAGAAAACAAAAAGAGAGAACAAAAAGTAAGAAAGAAGAAAGAAGAAAAAGAAAGAATTAAGATGCAAGAAGAAAAAAACAAGAAGCAAGAGTGAAGATGCAACAATAGACAACGACTCTAAGAAGTAAGAGTAACTCAAGATGCAACAAAAGACAACAACTAAGAAGCAAAAGTGAATTCAAGATGCAATAAAACACAAAAACTAAGAACAAAAGTGAATTCAAGATGCAACAAAATACAACAATTAAGAAACAAGTGTGAACTCAAAATGCAACAAAACACAACAACTAAGAAACAAGAGTGAACTCAAAAAGACAAGAGACAAGAGTCAACAAAAGGTAAGAAAGAAGAGTAAAAAGAAGTAGTGGCTAGAGTTTCAAAACCCTAAAAAAATGATGGCTAGGGTTTCAAAAGTGGTGATTAGGTTTCAAAATTTTAAACAATGGCTTGTCTATATTTTTTTTGATTGCCCATGTTTTTTTTTGGTTGTCCAAAAACAAAAAAATGTTACTACCATGAAAATATGACCAATAATGTAACTCAATGTTCTCAAACGAGTTCCCTACCGTTCCCTATGAAATACTTTGGTGTTCCCTACGGATGTATAATATACGCCCGTGAAGTACAAGACCCAAAAACGACTAGTAGTCATATTTTGCATTCATATTTCTCCCCAAGGTATTAACCTCCAAGAATATGACTGCGAGTAGTCGCCAGTCATCCTCAGTCATATTTTTGCAGTCATAAAACACTGCCGTTGTTTTAGTGCCAATTTCTTATACTTGTAGAAATTCTTTAATCTTCCAGCATTTTATGGTCTCAATTTATTAAATAGTCTCAATTTAATGAACTTTTTTATATACTAAATTTAGGAAGATGATTAAAATGAGAATCCACATTGTCTCAATTTAATGAATATGGCCTTACTTCTCCGCAGCGACTTCCGGAGTGATTGGGCTGAGTTCTCATAGTTTGTTGTGGCATCCATAGCTTCTCTCAATGTCCTTGGCCGTGTCTGTCGGATCAGGAATCCCATAGACTCGGGTAATCCGGCCACGTACCACTCCACTTGCAAACCCGGCGCATTCTCATTGGTCAGCTTTTGCATCAGTCCCTTCATTCTTTGTCCATACCTTCGTACGGATTCGGTCGACTTCATCTTGAGTGTACTCAACAGTCCCAATGCTCTAGCTTCACCTCCTACTTTCCGGGAAGCTTGAAGGAAATCCGTTCTCAATTGATCCCAGTCATTCCGGATCAGATTCGAAATGTTTTGGTTCCATTTAAGAGCTTCTCCCTTCAACAGTCCTTGGAAAATTCTTCGCTGGGCCGCCTCATTCTCCTGATTGGCGAGCGCGGTTGACTCAAACTCACATATCCACTCGTCTAGGTCTTGATTCCCATCACCCTTGAATTGCTTATATCTCAACCGGGTCATGGTGTCTTCTGCTTCTAATAATAGATCTTCTTCTTCCGGTTCCAATCCGTGTTCAAAAACTTTAGGAGTACTTCCTGAATCCGGATTTTCGTTCTCACCGCCAGGTGTAGGAACAAAAATCGCTTGCTCTTCCAGATCTGAAAAATCCGGATCACTCACAACTGCTCCGGACGACTCTCCTACTTGTTGATTCTTCCTCAACCGCTCAACCGTCCTCTCACTTCTTCTCACCGACTTCCTTCTCATGAGTACTGAAACCCGATTCTCTCTCTCTCTAATCCGATCTCAATCAAAAGAAAAGTCAGCAAGGAAATCTACAATACTTTCTAACTCAGCTACTAGAAATCAAAATAAAGCAAATAGCTTTAGAATCCCCAGCAGCGGCGCTAGAGTTTTGTATGTCACAGCACAGGATAAGCAATTTCCCTATTATACTCCCCAAAACCACTCTAGAGCATAACAAAAGTGACTCTAAAGATCGAACCCACGAGATTTCGTGAAGTATCTACCCTATTTATGATTCTAAGCTCAGTCAGTTTCAAATTCCAACTTTCCGGTCCTACTACTGCAACCGGAAAACAATACAACCAGCAGAAATTACTCCCAGACTCTCTTCAACTTTCGGTCCAGGACATAATCCGGACCAGGAAGTAATCCGGTCCGTCAATCTGCAACAAAACTAGGACTTCCTAACTTCCAGTCCTGGGTACCACTCTTAGACCTATCTGTTCCGGTCTAATTCTACTCATTCAAGTAACCTATTCGGTTTAGTTTTACCTCTGTTTCACCATCAAAGGGTTCGCCGCTCTTTCCGTGACTTATAGTGGGTGAGGACCCACTGTCCTATCCTCCAATCTCCTACTCTAATCCGGATCCGGTTTGATCCTTCACAATAACCCACATAATAATCTAGATTATAGGTCACACAAAGACAATCTACTCATACTACAACAACCTTGATGCCAAATTCCAGCCGTATGAAGCTAGGTGGCTGCAAGTCTATCCGTCCATTCTTGCTTCAACTAAGATTCTTCCGTTCACTATGACAACAATGAGACCTCACAGGACTTCGGGCACTCGACCGGATTTCCCATCCACGAGTTCTAGCACGCCTAAGGAATCCCTCCCTATTCGCCTAGCCTAACAACGGCTTTCTCAACCGGAATACTAAATCTTACCAAAACTGAGGCACTGGAATATACTCCCAACTCTTACTTACCCGCCCTCATGTACTCAAAACCAAAACAAGAACACCAAGGGGAGAAATCCTAATCAAAACTCTAAGTGCGCTCCTAACTCCTCATTAAACTGCCCTGCCAAACACAAGAGAACACAAAACAAGGAGCAAATAGAATACACAAAAGAACTTCAACAAAAGGAATGACTCCCATTCTCCTTTGTAGAGAATGATTTTATATACACTATAAAGATCCAAAAAGCGAAAAGCACCCCAGAAATCCTTCATAGAACTTTCGGGATAAGCCTTGTTGGCAAAACCGGATCTAATCTGGTACTAAATCCTAGCAAACCGGGTACTAACCCGGTCTGGTCCCTACCTAACCGACCAAAATCTAATCTGGTCCGGTTCCTAACTAACAATTTACAAAACTAAGCCCCCATGCCCACGTTTAATGTGACACTAATGACCTCGAGCGAAAGCTCGTCAAAGGTTTCTTGGAGGTTCTTGACCCTCTCACTAGCAGCAGGATCCAGTCACTCTCGTGATGAATCCAACTCAATGTGCTCGGCCGATCCGGTCCTCCCTACCTTCTGTTCCTTCTTCGATGGGGGAGTAACATCTTTTCCCTTATTTAATTCCGTTCCTCCCGGAAACGACTTTGGCAAGGAGATATCCAAAACGTGGATACTCCTTGAAAGTACTGTTCCGGTCAACTTCACGCTGTTCATCTCCATCCGGTCCGCAACTTCTTGGGCTCCCATCATGACTGTCTCTAATTGCTCGGCGAAGTCCGTCAAGATCCGAACCATCCGGGAACTGGATAACTTCTTGTCCACCAGCCACCCTTCATCAAACAGCTTTGCTTTGGCTACCAACATTATGAATTCCCCAAAAGTCTCCTTCATCATCTTTGTTGTCTTCTAGGTTGCATCCGCCATCTCCCTAGTGGCGGCCATATCTTCCTTGAAGGTGGTAATCTCCCCCTTCAACATGTCAACTTCCTCCTGGAGTCGATGGTTCTCAGCTCTCAGTTTCCGGTTCTCCTCCGGATCACTGATGTAGTCAGCTACCCTTCTGGGTAACAAACTGTCCGGTGGGGCTCCCATTAGCTTACCAATCTTCTCCAACGTGATCTTCTTACATTCTCAATCTCCCCGGATGTTGGAGAGGGTCTCAACCACGCCATCGAAAGGGTCAACCGGATTACCTTCCTCTGTGACCGACTTCTTATCCGGTTGGTGTTCCGGTTCCGACGTCTCACCTGGAGGCGTTCCTCTTTCGTGTGGAGGCGTCGTCTTCTGCCGTTTGGTCCGCTTCAACGACTTCTCCTCGTCATCCGTCTACTCATCTTCCGGTTCCGTTCCAGATCCTTCTTCTTCCGGTTCTTCATCCGTTTTCGACTCCCCATACTTCAAAATGGACTCCTGGGATCGCTGGGTCTTCTCTTCTGTATCGGTGAGGACTTGGTTGTGATGATATATGTAGAGGAGGTAAGGCGACAAAGGCGTGGGCCTATTCTTCCCTACCTAGGGCACAAGGTTGGACATCAGATCACAGATGATCCGGGCCCAATCCGCCTTCCGTTGTCCGGTCAGCGTGCCGAAGAATGTGTTGCCAAGGGTTATCGTCACCCTCGTCGGCTTTTCTGGATGGAGGATCGAAATGAGGAACTTGAATAAGTTCCGGTTCCAGTCATCCACACAATCATCAACCGCGTATCTGTCCTTCGAATTCGCTAGTCCCGAAAACTTGTCCTTGATATACTTGTCCTTTCGGTTAGCCATCCCTAAACCTCCCAACTGGAAGTTATAGACTTCCCTCTACTTCTCTTCCTTCTAGCGGGCCGGATTCCCTCTGGCAGTGTTATCAAACTGATTCGATAACTTCCCCAACAACTCTCTGACAACCCGCTCCTCCTTAAACCCCCACAGTTTATCAGCTAGACCAGCGCACCCCATGGTCGCGAGATCCTCCATTAGCGCGGTCTTTTCCGGTTCCGTCAAAGGGATGATCGGAACCACCTTTCGGAGCTTCACATCTGTTGCGGTAGAGTTGACTTTGGATCTGCGTAGCTGCGGTATGGGCGCGGTTCTGAGGCGCTCAGAAACCTCACCGAGACTACCTCACTTTCCACTCCTAGCCGCACGTCCCGTTCCTCACTTTCCTTCACTGGTCACGACCGGAAAGCAACAAAACTGCAACTGCGGATATCCAACCCCACAGCGTACAAAAGAAATCTTCACTATTGACGCCCTACTTCACAAATCTAAAGGAAAATCACAGAGAGGAGGCACAAAACAACCCAGGCGTGAAAACAAGTCTTAGCGTACAAGGTTGAAAAAGGGGTACTAACTGGCGAGGTCTCCCCTTATATAGTCTCAGGGCCGCCAAATTAGGTCATGATGACCTAATCCGGTTTAACCTAATCCGCTCCAACCAGATCCGGTCTGCCAAAACTAATCCGGACAGAACCAATCTGGTCCAGACAAACCTAATCCAGACAAACCTAATCCGATCCAGACAGATTCCATGTCTGTGTAAAATCTGGTTAGATCCCTAACTCTATTCTTCATCTAATTTCCGGTTCTAACTTATCCCTAGACTGGATAGGAGTTCCTGCAAAGAACTTTCGATCCAATTTTTGATATAATTTAACAAAACTAAAAATTCTCGTTGTGACAAACGGCGCGAACGGCGGACGGGAGCCGTGGACGGGCCGACATCCATATAAAATCAATACATGAAGCCAAAGTTGATGCATTATACTATTACATTTCAGTATGTAATACTTGATGCAAAAAATGATGCACACAATGTAATTTCAATGGATAGTGCTTGACTATTAATAAACAAAAAACCTTGATGGTATTTTTAACATCATTAAGTTCACATGTATTACAATGATAGGTTCAAATAATAAATTGCTGTTACATGCTTTCATGTACTAATATATCATGAACACTTGAATAATTAATTATACATACCTTTAATCCCTAAGGCTGGTAATCACTATCTCTTTTCACCTCTGCCCCACTACTATGACCTCTAGTATCCCATCCAGAATCTTCATCTTCATCGTTGTCTGACTTTTCCATATCGTCTGATAAAGATTGTACAATTGCCCCTCCTTATTGTACTTGCTTAGATGCGACTGACCTCATTGGTCTGCTCTTCCTCTGCTCCTTTTTGGCTCTTAGTATAGACTTTCCTATGCCTTCCTAAAGGCCATGAATCGGTTTTAATTTCCTCGTTGAAATTGGTTGACATACATCAAGAGGGGTTTTACCAAGATTTGGTCTCTTTGATGGGGAGATTGCAAAAGCCTACATTAATCTTTTCTTTCAAGCTTTTTGGAACTCTTTCACCAATTGTGGTCTTGCTTGCGATCCTCCTTGATTGGGTATCTTTGCTCCATTCACGTGCTGCAATGTTCTATCAGACAATTTGAAAGAGTCACGTTTTGCTTGGCCAGAACGTAGATCAAACATTGATGTCAATGTCTTGTCCTTCTCATCATCGCTACATGATAAAGTGAATGGATCTGGATTGACACGAAGGTGCATTCCGGTTGGACTGCTCAAATGTTGTTCAACTTGTTTTCCGAATCTTGAGCTTACGGGACCATTCAAAGTTGTACTACCTCTTGTATGTAGTATTGATGGACAATCACTACGTGGTCGTAATTGGAGATCATGCACAATCTGCTTCTGGGCTTCGACGTTGTGAATTAGCATTGGGCGACCACACTCTATCACACGTGGATCTACATTTGATGCTACTTCCACATTCATGTCAAACTTCACCCCACACTCTCCCATGTCATTGACTTCAGGATTTTCTTCTCCAAGTGCCATTATCATGGGTGGACTCTCAAGAATTGGAATCACTTCATCTGTTTGGAGGATTTCATCATTGACAAACATTGCCTCATTTTCCTCCACTATTTGTGCATGAGTGTCTTCCGTATTTGCTAGAATCCTTTTGCTAGTCAACAATCCAGTTCCATCTACAAATTTAGCTATAGAAGGGCCACCTTCATCATATTCACAATTGTCCTCATCCAATGGAAAGTTATAAATGTCTTTTGCATTTCTATCCCCGTCTTCATTGTTCTGATTTGGTCTCCGGAGCGGCTCATCATCCAAATTGGTGATGTCATCGTTCATAGCATCTTCGTCATCGAATAGAGGATCACCATCTTCACCACACTCGTCCTTCGACATAGAATCTTCCGACTCCACGTTCTCGGTGTACCACTTCTTCTCATCGTTTTCCTTTGATGCAGAAAGGACTTTGGAATTGGTGTATACATACACCAAATCTTGGGCTCTCTGTGGCTTCAACTTGTTTTGAAATTTGTTGTGAACAAATGAATTGCTACTCCAATTTCGTTCATATGAAGATGAAGATGTCGGTTGGGCCAAAATCCTCTTAGCAATTGGAGCAATGTGCATGCGTCCATTGCATCTTGGTCGTCGGCTAGCTCTTGATCTTCAAGAAGGTAGGGGTTCAATAAAGCTCCTATATAATGTAGATTGGTCTCCACCAATTCCCGTCGGGCATAATACGGTTGCACTAGTGGAATGGCGAGGTCTGAAGACAAACGAAAAGGCGGTTTATCTAAAGAGAGAACATATTTCTCTAATTTCCTCATTATATGCAACACCTTGCCCATGCATGGCCTCTTTGCATTCAAGTCACGTAGACCATTTACAACTGGAGCCGATAAGTCCTTGAAATTTTGACAACGGCACCAAAAATGCTCGTTCAAAATTATCTTCTTCACCATCCGACATTCATTGCGGGATTTGGAGTTCCGCCCAAACTTCCTTGCGTATTCATCCCATTGCGGATCCATTACCGTTTGTTGCAACTTCCCATTGACCTTCAACATACGCCCAATCATGTTGTAATTAGAGGCAAACCTTGTTTCCACCGCCATCAACAAATTATACTCCGGTGAGTACTTCCGAAATATTGCAAGTAGCATGTGCCGCTTCTTGAAGAATTTCACCACGATACGGGCATTTTCTACGACCTCTTCAATTCATTGTTCATTCCCCCAATCTTTCAGCAACAAATTTAGAGCGTGCACCACACAGCCTTGAAAAAAATTGTGGGGATATTTACTAGATATCAAATTCCATGCTGCAGGGTTCACTGACGCATTATCTGTACTCACTTGCACCACATTGTTGGGGCCTACTTGTTCTATGAATCTCTCAAGTATGCAAGCCAAGTATGTTGCATTTTTTTCATGCCCTATTGTATTCATTGATCCCCAAAACTGCTCATCCGCAGAAGACACGAGCATGGCATTTATCAATGGCCAATTTGTAACCGAGGTCCATCCATCAATAGACAATGTTACTCCAAACTTCCTAATGTTGTATTCAGTCCGCTTTTGGAGATTGACTTCAATGTTTGCCTTTGCTTGGTGAAGCAATTTATGGCATAAGTCGTGGTATGACGATGGGATATAAGGTCGTTGAAACTCGGCTGTTCTCTTCACCGCTTCTTTGAATGCTGGGTTCCTAGCAACAACAAATGGTATGTTTGCAACATAAAAGAAATTGGCCCACACCTCATTCAACTTGTGTTTATTTACTTCTTCAAATCCATTCACCAGACTACTTTGCTTTTGACTAATCAGAGGCCTAGTGCTTGATCCCCGCAAAGTACCACGTTCACTTGATCTTTGTATACTTAGGTTCACTTCAGAAGACAATGGATCCAAATCCTCCAGAGCAGTGCATAAGTTGGAATGTGTAGACCGTGTCATGTTTCTTCCATTTGAATTATCGCATTCCGGCATAGCCATAGGTGTGCCACTACCATCCACATTGTTTAAGGCCGATCTTTGTGGGATCACCCCTTGGCAACCCAAAAATAAAGCTCGAACTTGAGATGTCATTTTTGAACAAAGGCTAATTCCTTTGTTACAAGAACCCGATGTGAGTTGGTATCCTAAATGATTGAACATCCGGCTTACTTTCTTGGCAAACAACAAGTTGCAAAACTGGTATTGCACTTCACCAACCTCTGGGAAGCTATACCAAGAAGACCAATCCTTGCTCATAGTGATCACCTCCGATTCCATATATTGGATTCAAATTAAAAATGTAACCGTTGGATAAGATTTGTCAAAAATATTAGAAACAATGTGTGAATGAAGCCTTGGAAACCAAAGCCCCCCTGTCCATTGAACTATGCATTACCAAGCAAGAGACACAAAATAAATTGCAACTCCTAGCCCTTGGAAATATTAGCGTTCAATTTCTCAGAAGTGCTTGCTAGTCTGAAAATCTAAGAACTTATAGAATTCAGATCAGGCCCATTCCTCATGATCGTTGAGCAGCAAAAACTAAAACATTTTTGAAGCCCCAACGGTTCAGAGAGCGGAAATGTGGACGATAGCATCAAAATCACGGACGGCGAGCTGCGACAGGCGGATGGCAACGATAGAATTGCAGACAGTGAGTTGCAACAGGTGGACGGCAGCGACGGAATCGCGGACGGCGGACGGTAGCGCCGGAATCGTAGACGGCGAGCTGCAATAAGCAGATGGTGGTGTCGAAATTGTGGGCGGATGGCGGACTAGCGGACGACTGCTGGATTTTGAATGGACCCGGAAGTTTTAATTTTAGGGACGTAGTGTAGAGATGTATGGTATTTTAGGGATTAAGAAATTAATAAGATAAAATTATCTCGGAAGATAGGCATGTCCAAAAACATACTTGACAAAAAAGTATCGCATAAAATATCATGAACTTAGGAGAGTAAATTCAAAAGCATTTGAGTAACCCACATATTTTTATATTAATGAAAAGCAACTCATAGTATACTATGAGTGTTGTGAATTAAAAGTATTGAATCCTTTCGAGATTCAAAAGAAACAACACTCCGTAATGTCATATCGAAATACAAACAAGGTGTAACTCCCCTATATATTATCATTGCTACGTCCCTCAGAAACACGAGACGAACCCTCTTTATCTTTGAGCCGCGCACTTGCGCGGCGTGTCTGAGGACTAAGACTTCCGCCACTCATGGGCCCTTTGGACGCAGCTTCCATGTCTACTGCGGAAAAGTGTGGTTTAGTATCCAGAGAGTAGTCATCCTCGTCTTCAATCTTCCGTTTATTCTTCCATTTTGGAGTCAAATCCAAATCTTCTGCCTTCGACACTCTCAAAGCAGCATCTACTTTATCTACCAAAAAGTTGACCACGTCGTCATCATTTTTTATGGAAAACCACTTTGGTTCTTCTCTCCCCACTAAGAATGCCCTCCAATGCATTATGATTTCGCCCATCTTCTTATCAAATGCCCCTGCCATCTCCACCATTGAATTTTTTGTGCTTGATTGCCCATCTAGTTCCACAAAGGCACGAACTTGTGCAGCTTCCTCCAACTTTGAGAAAAAAAAGGGCCCTCCCTAGCAAAGTGTGATTATAATCCCCGTACTGCTCATTAAACTCTTGTACATGCTTCACCTCTATCCAATTGCCATCTAGTCCTTTCTTCACTTCCTTTTCGGGAAATTGAAAGAATTTGTAGTGTTGCATGCTCCAATGGCCTCCCATACTGTGACAAAACACTTCTCGATCCTCCTCGTTGACAATACCTCTAGCTCGCAACTCCACCTCTCGATCATGGATCATCCACACCAAGGAATCTATCAGCACCTCCGAGAATTCGTATAGCCCATGTGTAGAACTTACCGAATCTCACATTAGACTTTTTCTCCAATGCGCATAATTTTGGAATTTGAATGGCATTTGGTCTAATGGAAGGTTCCATCAATTGTATTCGTGGCCGGGGGGTATAGCTTCTAAGATTCCGAGCATTTCGTAGAACCTAGGAGGCAAGGGAGAACGACACTCGGGGCAAACCAAACGAACAAGGGATGCTCTGACTATGCATGTAACGTGGAAAGTGTGGGGACACTGGCCCATGGTGAGGGCTCCCTCAAGGCCAAAATGAACTCGACAAAGGCTACAATGACCCTCCAATATTAAGGCCGAAGGATCACAAGCATGCACCATTGTCTTGTCATTCTTCTTGATGTTTGCCGAAAGCGTGGGATAAGGGACCCAACCTTCTTCTAATTTCAAGGCCCAATTAATGGGGGCCCCCTCTTCCTTCTTCGTGTGGTTCAAACACTCAAACATTGCATCCATGTCTCCCCAATATGTGATTTTGGTGGACCCCGTTGGATGTAAACCAAACATTTTCTTCAAACGCTAAAGAGAGGACTCCACGCTATCGCATTCTTCATCCAACTTCATTGTCAATTTGAGTAGCCCTTTCATTGCTTGTGATACTACAGACGGTTTGTCTTCGAGTTTTTGCACCCATGCCAACTATCAAGAGTCCAAAGTGCTCTTCGGCATACATTCATCCAATTGCACTATCCATTGCTGTCGTTTCAACTCGGACTCCAAACGCGTGTTTTTTTCGGTTATCTCGTTCAATTTTTGCTTCACCTCTTCAACCTCATTGCTTTCCGTTTGCATGGAAGCACCGTGGAATGTGGAATTAGTATTACCAATAGGGGTCAAATATAACAAATCTGGATTGTTGTTTTCCTCAATGCCATCTAAATCCTCCACTTTCTCCTTTCCCTTCTCAACATCGACTTCACCTTCTTGGATTTTTTTCTTCAACGCTACAATTTCGTACTCCAAGTCTTCAATAAACTTCCTTTGGAAAAGCAATGTATTATGTCTACACTCTGATTGAGCCTCCAATGTTTCTAGCTTCTCTTTCAATTTCGAAGCATCTGCTTGCAACTTGAGATTCTCAACGTCTATACCCTTATACTTCTTGATCTCCTCTTGGTATTCACTCAAACCTTCAAGTTTGTAACCTGCTCGTCAAGAAATGGTGTCATAGATTGGCTGAACTTTACAAAGTCCAAAGCACCATTCAACAATTCAAGCGCTAATTTGGAAAAGTTTGTTGCAACTTCTTGTAGTCTTGGAGCAACTTCAACTATAAATTGAGCCGTAACTGCCAATTTTGATGCGGTCAAAACAAAATCAGCCCACTGACCCTCGGAAGGCTCATGTTGAGTTTTCGTGCCTCCGTTACTCGTGCCATCCTCATTGGTGGGCTCCGTGTTCTTTAAACGTTCTTCGTGTAACCGCCACAAATGTGGACCTTTACACAAAGATTCTAATGATGCAACCGAGGGCATCCGATGAACAATTTGCCATTTTGATGTCCTCAAAGATGACAAATGTGGATACTTGGAATCGATGAAACCGCCAAGAATGGTCTCATTTGGTGACACGCCATCCGATTGTTCTCCATGATGAGGTGAAGGATGCACTTCAACTCCTAAATTCAATGCTGGACTCGGTGTCTTCGGCAAACTTTGCTTCAAAGTACTTGCCAAATGATTTAAAGCATTATTGTCTATAAGATTATAAATGGTAGTACTAGCTTTAACAACTTCTTCCTCAATGACCTCATCCTGACGTTCATGTAGTGCGGATGGGGCCACGTGCTCCACCATTGCTGTTCCATTCGATGTGCATATCAAATCCGTTGGAGGAGTTAAAAATATGTCTCCCTCCACATGCTCGCCTTTGAAATCTATCATTGCCGTATGGTTTTGTGTTGAAGCCAATTGCATTGCCGAACTTGTGACCTCCCCGTCCTTGGTTATAGTCATTGTCATTGGTTTGACCTCTCTTTTGGGTTTAAATGCCTCACTTGGCCCTGCCTGTGGATTGTACAAATCGGGAATATCTTTCCGATTACATTCAAGCACACGAAGAGCATTCGTTGTCGCTGAAAATGTGCTCCAGTCCACCTTGTGCACCAATATCAATTCTGCATACACCATAAAAGCCAAGCTGTAGTTTATATACCCCTTGGACATTGCTTTATCCACGAAGAGGGCCCGCCAAACTTCATGCGCTCGATGAATGAAATGCGCATTGTTGCAATTTCCTGGCTTGCAACAGAAACCACGGGTGTGGATGATGTGGGCCTCCCTAGGCCACAACTTGTCGATGTGGTACATCTTGACATACTTCTTGCACGTTTTGGAGGACCAATAATTTGCTTCCTCTGCTTCCCAACCACACTCTACTTTGATGTTGGGATCATCTAAAGTCTCATAGTGGAGCTCATGGGCGGTCTCCTTTGGTTTAGGCCTCCTATTATTTGCACCTCCGCCGGTCAACCCACCACTACCTTCAACACCTTGACCACTCATGGTTGCCAATTTGAACTTGTCCCCAATTGAATTTAAATGGTCACCACAAGTACGTGTCTTCAATCCACCCAAGTTTCAATGAATGTTTATATATGAACCAATAATGAAAGATGAATGACCCCACCTCTCCACCATGTAGGAGCAACTGGCACAATGAAGCAACAATAGCACATCCAACACGGTTGTGAGTCCTAAGAAGGAGAGGGAAGTGAGAAAAAACAAGAAGGCCGTCCGCCCTTATAGTCGTCCAAAACCAAACCTAAAATCGTCCGCCACCGAGCCTCCTCCGAACGTCGCAAAGCGGATCCGAACATCCACTCCATCGGACAGCCCCACCGTCTCCAACTCCAACGCTACCGTCCGCCTTCCCGTCGTCGCCGTCCGCGATTCAGATGTTGTCGTCCACATTTCAAACGGACCGTTTGCCTGTCAGAGCCCCCGTCCGCCTACTCCGACGGATCCGTCCGCATTTCTCTCCCCGAGGTCCGCCTAAGCACACCTTGGGGAGTTTGGGCCTTGTTTTCACCCTCTTGAGTCTTCTAGTCCTCTCTTGATTTTCAGAAGCATAGGATTCTTTCATTTAAGAATGTAGAGATGTTGTACTAGTACCGGGCACTCATTGATGATGGAATGTTTCAATGTTCGAAGCATTGACTTGGTTTTAATAAATGTCAAGGCAATCCACCGACTCAAAGGTAGTATTTTGACTAATTCAATACCTCCAAACCCTTGTTAGGGTATAGGGTTTAGGCCTTTTGGGGTCAAAATAGGGGTGACAATCAAAATCCTTCATCTTTAATTTTTGATAAACAAATATGCCATCCAAAATTCCAAATAGAACTAATAACAAAATGGAAATGAGTTATTTAATTGGAAACAATTCCAAAGGTCCAATTCATGTTATATTCAAAGTTGATTCATTTTCCAATGGATCAAATCTTTTAGGGGTTTGAGCGCCCAAGCCATTCAAAGCGTGTTGTACATATGAAAAAAGAACATGAGCTTTTAGTATCCCCAATGAAAGAAACATTTGTCCTTGCAACACCTAACCATGTAGATGTTTAGACTTTAAAAAACTTGCTTGAATGCCTAGTAGGGTGCACATGAACTTGGAGAGTGAAATGACCATAGACTTGTGAGGTTATAAGAAGACAAGTGTATGCACTATTTTCATAGCACGTTGTCCCACCCTAGTGATTGAGAATGTTATAATTTCATACTAAAATTAATTTAACCTGATATTTTTGGCACTAATATTTTGGCACCTTATGATTCTTTAAAGAATGGAAATCAATACATTTGAAATAAATAAATTCATTTAACTCGAAGGGGGCAGGGTAGACTTCTAGAAATCTATTTCCACACATTTTTATACTAAAGTATTGAAACTTTTGCGAGCCCCTAATATCACACACGCCCAAAATACCATTTAAAAGTTTTTTTCTCTTTGGTCTTGAAATGACCATTTTATGAGGTGTTGACATACAAGAAAAAGACCTCGTAGCTTAATTTGGACAATGAGAAGCTTTAAGTTATTTCTCGAAATTTGAATAAGTAGAATTAAATTACCATGTGGTAAATTCTTATTTTTAATTTAAAAATTTGTTTCATAGGAAACTCAATTCCATCACTAGCAAAAAAGAAAAAATTATAAAGTCAATGCATGCACGTAAAAACAACATGCAAAAATATATGACTCTTTTAGGTAATTCCTAAATTCACACATCCATTTTTTTTGTTTTTAAATTTTTTAAATGCGATGTTGTCGTTTGCCTGTCGGAGGCCCCTGTCCGCCTTCTGGAGCCTGCCATTCGCTTGTTGGAGTCCCCTGTCCGCCTGCTAAAGCCTGCCGTTCGCCTATCAGAGTCCCCCGTTCGGATTTTGCGCCCTGTCCGCGTGCTCAAAACCGCCATCCACGATTTTGGCTCTGCCGTCCGGGTCGCGGAGTCGTCGTCCGCCTGTCGGGACTGTTTTGGCCGTTCGATGAAGCAGACTGCCGATTCGTCCGTTTGATCGGACGGCTGATGCAAGGCGGACCATTGGCCGTCCGCTGTGGGGTCCGTCCGCTCGTGACGAGCCCGAGGCCGTCCGCCTCATATAAGGTGGCGCGGACGGCCCGTCCGCTCTCACTTTTGCCTTCTCCCTTGTGCCTTATAATAGAGAGCGGAGAGCTTGGTGGTTTATCCTCCTTTGGCTCCTTTCGTAGGGAAGGTAGAAGTTTGGTTTTGGAGGCCTATATTTTGCCCGTTTTTTCTAGTTTGTGTGTACCTAGTGCATTGTAATTTTTTATGAATTAAATTGGGACTAAAAATTCATACTTTTTACGATGCCGAGATGGAAGAAAGTGGCGAAGGGGAAGAATGTGGTGCCCGACATTGAGTCAGCTCGTGAACTTCCCTCCAATGCTTGCAAAGCATTCCTGATTGAATACATTGTGAAGTTTTATGAGGCAAAAACCACCATGTCTCTTGACACTAAATATGTGAGTTATTAAGAGGAGTGTGTAGACAAATTCAAGATGGATATGACACAGAAGTTCACGGATGCTCTAAATGTTCCAGAATGGATTCATGAAATGGAGAAGAAGAGCTTCCAACAATTTTTGAAAAACAGGGTGCAAGACGCATTGTAGATTGCGAAGGTGATCCTAGAAAAATACGAGAGGGAACATCGTGCAAGTGATGAAAGCTTTGAACAAGTCATTCTCAAAGCTGACTTGTTTGTTCGTCGTTGCGCTCTGTTTGCAAAGAGACGGAATCGGCGAGGGTCATTGGGTTGGTGGACTTCGAATGAGGGAGATGTAGAATTGCAACGTGGACGACGGCATCTCATAGCACTACACTAGTAGAAAATCTGCGTTCAAATCAACAAAAAATAGACAAGAAAGTGTTGATTTTATTAGTTCATTTTCTGTTGATTTGGACGTGTTGACTTGGACACTATGAAACAAGAAAGTGTTGATTATTTTGTTACTGTTTTTGTTAATTTGGTCAATAATTTATTTATTTATTTTAAATTTAAAAATTATTTAAAAAAAAATGCCAAGTGGTAGAGGCATGTCGCGCCACGTGACAACCCGCCACGTGGCACACCAATGCCACGTAGGCGGCTACCACCGTGGAGGTTCGAACCTTGGACCTCACGGTTGGGGTCTAAGACTTTAAACCTTGAGCCACCTCGAAAAAACTTTTTATGAAAAAACTTTAAACTAAGAAAAGTTAGACAATTAAGCTAACTTTCACCTCTAAAAATCCGTTTGACATTTGAAGTCTCCAATCAAAAGTTATGGACAAAATTCAGAGTCGGTGTTTAAAAATGTCAACGAAAAAGTCCATTTCAACCCTGCTCTGAATTTTGTCCATAACTTTTGATTCGAGACTTTAAATGTCAAACGGATTTTTGGAGGTGAAATTTAGTTTGATTGTCTAACTTTTCTTAGTTCAAAGTTTCTTGAAAAAAACATATTTTACTATGCCAAAACGGTCACCAAAGCCATTTGTTCTTACAAAAAAAAATTAAAAAAATGCAAAAACAATATAAATGTAATTCAAACTCTACAATAGACATGTAGTTCTTGAATTAATAATTTTGTGTGTTTTGTAGGAACAGCAGACTTTGGTGACCTTTTGGGTATAGTAAAATACATTTTTTGAAGAAACTTTGAACTAAGAAAAGTTAGATAATCAAGATAACTTTCACCTCCAAAAATCCATTTGACATTTGAAGTCTCCAATTAAAATTTATAAACAAAATTTAGAGCGGGGTTGAAATGGACCTTTTTGTTGACATTTTTAAACACCCGCTCTGAATTTTGTCCATAACTTTTGATTAGAGACTTCAAATGTCAAACAGATTTTTGGAGGTGAAATTTAGCTTGATTGTTTAACTTTTCGTAGTTCAAAGTTTTAAAAAAAAAAGTGTTTTACTATGCCAAAACGGTCATCAAAGTCTGCTGAGTTCCAAAAACACAGAATTGTGAGTAATAAAGTGTTAAATTGTTGATTGTTTTGTTGATTTGGACATTGACCTACCAAAAGTAACAAAAAAATTTAACCATTTTGTTACCTTGTGCCAAATCAACAAAAACTTGTGAAAATGAACAAAAAAGTGTTTATAGTTTTGTTGATTTGGACGTTGTACTACCAAAATTAACAAAAAAATTTAACCATTTTGTTACTTTGGGCCAAATCAACAAAAAATTGTAAAAATGGTCGATACAATGCCCACATTAACAAAAAATTGATGATTTTTTGTTGATCTGGACATCATTTTCTAGTAGTGCTACCAGACATAGCAAGGGTGATTCTACAAGATGACAAAATCCTAAAGGACAGATATGCAACAATTCGCAAGGTTCAAATTGAAAGATGTCATGAGATTCCGTCATTTTGGGAATTTGCTGCAAAGATATCTCATCAACAACGGATTCGTCCTCAACTTGTGAAGTTGGAGCACCAAAACGAATCAATGGCAGTGAGGATTCCACATGACGGAATTATTCAGTTTGCCATTGTCCATGTAACAAACAATGAAGGGTATGCATATTGGTGGAATGGTGGTATATTGCGGCAAATGTTGATCTTCGATAATGATTATCCAGATAACATTGCCATTCGATTGTCTTATTCACGACCAACACCCAAAGAGGTGATTCAAGCTTTCCGTCTTGGTCGATGGAGGAAGAAGCGCACCGAGCTGGCATAGGCATTGGTGCACATCATGAATGCAGTCCACAATGTTGGTCATCTACACAATGATATTTCTCTCGACAATATCATGTTTCACTTTCCTGAGGATGAATCACGTGTTTACATTGGAGTTTGCGATTGGGGCATGTCTACCGTTCGTACTGAACCAATGAAGTCTTTGTATACGTTCACATATGCGGAGGATCGGGATGCAGCTTTGAACTGAAGGTGGTGGGTGGACCCTTCAATTGCATACTTACACCGCAGGGTTGCTAGCGTGTGAGCCTGTGAGCTTGAGCCTGTGAGCCTATGAGCCTCCCTTTTTTTTTGGAGAGAAAAGTGTGA
Source organism: Rhytidiadelphus loreus (assembly GCA_947034895.1). NCBI lineage: Eukaryota > Viridiplantae > Streptophyta > Bryopsida > Hypnales > Hylocomiaceae > Rhytidiadelphus > Rhytidiadelphus loreus. The sequence goes on along the minus strand of OX344763.1, from coordinate 63,176,102 downwards.
GGAGCCTATGACCGTGGGTTTACGAAATTTGGATAATCCAGAGAAGTGAGCTCATTTATTCAAATTTACTTATTTTTGATAAGAGACTTTATGTTGAATAAGTAAGAGTGGTCCATTTTCAATGAGATGATGTCATTAAAAAATGCAAAAGAAAATAAATGACACTCTATATGTAGCCATAAAACACACAAAATCCAATCATAATGGAAATCCATACATAGTAGTTGACATATGAGACATATCTATCTCATTAGTCTAAGCTGCAGTGGACTCAGTCGTTGAATCTTCATTGGTAGAAGATTCTGAAGTCTCTCTATCCTCAGATGCTGATCCATCTATGAATTGTAACACATTCAGAGCATATGTATCTTTACGGCGTTTTGGTTGTTGACAACCAAAATCCGCGAAGGCTGATGCCATGTGCTCTGCATAGGGTGGAAGATGAAAAGTCTTTTCCGGACTGTAGAAAAGACTTTGTTTGTTGAGCATCATATCTGCTGACGTCAATTCTCGATGGCTGCAATTGGATATGATAGAATGTTAGATTTGTAAAACACAAAGATTTCGATAAAATTTAAAACTTATAAAAAATGCAAACTTACTTACTGAATTTTCCCCTTCGAGCAAATTTGCGAGGCACCACGGGCATTTCATCCGAATCATGTGAGTCTTGAAGTGTTGGTGGTTTAGGTGGGGCCTTCACCACGATTGGAGCAGACTTCCTCATGGGTTTGAGGAGGGCATCAAAAATATCAATGTTCTCCTCCAAAGCCACAATGTGGCGGCTTGTGCCCCGACAAGCTGTAATTGATGCACCTGAAGTCCAGTGAATATAAAATATCAGTGAAATGAATGATTTACTGAATTTCTACTTGAATAGAGAAGAAAAAAATTGAATATTTACATGTTGATGCGGTGCAATCAAGAACCAAGTCTCCCTCAACAGTTGTAGCTTCAATGAGTAGTTGGAAAAATCGGGGATCTTTTTCACGAGCACCTCGCCATGGCTTCCCATCTTTCATTGCCATGTCATCCTCCTTCGTGTAGTTCATCAACATGTCATCTCGACCAATGTCAACACCAGCATTCTTCATCATCGAGGTGCGCTTGAAAGTGAAATTGGATTTCCCTTTCTCTCCGAAGTCCTTCACAAGGAGGCTAATTCCAAACCTCTGCGTCTGCAATTAGAAAAATAAAATATATATGAGAAACGAATATAACATGATCCAAAGGAAAGGATTCTACCAACTTCAAGAACTTCATGTTGCTGGTTTACCGTAGCCCTAGTATCCAATGCCGAGGTCAAGTGTAGACGATTCATTCCCCACTACTCCTTCTTCTTCACCATGCGGTAAGCCTCACACAATCCTGCAATATCGCCCCTGACATCGGCGCTCCATGAATAAAATACTATCATGCATCCATGGTCTTGCAAATGTTTGAATGCGAATTGAAATGCCGCTTGAAGAGCCTCATTCTCCAAATCTGCGTTCCAAGTCGGCACCTTGGTGGATGGAGACGATAGTCCCGGCACAGGCAAGTTCTCAGGGCAATCAAAAAATACTAGGTCCGCTCCAAGCCTAGCATTCGGCACTCCGTAAAACATGCGAGGCTTCCCCCCTGACAACTGCACACATTGGATTTTATGTACCATCAATTCATCATCTACACAATGTTCAGGTTGGTAACTTGATATATGACTTAGTAATTTCAAAGTAATCCAGAAATTACCTTTTTCCAGAAGTCCATGACCTCTCTATAACAAGTCGGCGACTCAGTATCCATGTCCTCTACAAGGTCCTCAATTGAAATCGAAAATGTCCATGCATTTATGAAATATGGGACTATGTCCCAAAAGTAAATCTTTTTGCAAATTAAATTATGAATGGTTGAACCATGTTTCCAAACCCTAAATCCGAAGGTGTTCATATGAATATGTTTACCTTTTTAGCCATGTTTCTATCACTCTCCCTTTTATTTTTGATGTATTTCTCTTATTGTCTTCCCATAATTTTTTTTGGTCTCCATTTCATTTATTTTCTTTTCCTTTCCCTTTCCTTCCGTGGATTGTTCATTGTGTTCTCATAGTTTATATCATCGTATATCTGGATTTCGAAGATGGCGCTTTAAGGTGGCACATTTGGATGTACCTATCTCATATGTGGGAGAAAAATCCAACCTTCAATGTCGTGGCCCGATTACCTTAAAATGCTCCCTGTATTATTCCATTAAATGTGGTCTCTATACTGAATTTCGTATGAAGCTATCATGGAAAAGCTACGGTAGTAGAGGAAAGGTTAACCCTACATTTGTTTTTGTCTCTCAGATTTGCTAAATATCGTATATTAAAATCTCCTTCAGAATGTGGAAGTGGGTAAATATGTAAACAATGTTAGGGGAAATAAATGCTTCATTATACAAAGTTTTAAGGATTCTTTCCAACAGGAAGTGGACCTTGCCAGGTCCTAGTCATAATTCTCGGAATCCACAGTAATAGGGGTAGTGGTCATAGGTCCTCTAATTTGCTTCATATAACAACAAATTTGTCAAATTTTGATTGCTTTTTCAAAAAAAAATGTGTTCTTTGTGTAAAAGTCCTAAAAAAATAACTCCAAGGCTCCCCGCTCACAACTTTCCCGCTCCCCGCTCACAAGCTCCCCGCTCCAAGCTCACACGCTAGCGTCGTTGCTTACACCGCAAAGATGCGGATGTGGAAATGATTCCGACTTTGTCACGTAAATCAGAGGAATATGTCGTTGGTTGAATAGCTCAACAGATCAACAAACTATGCATGTCAGAGGCCTACACATCGCTTCATTGTGAAAATGAAGGACATATGAGGTTTAGCCACTACGATTTGGCAAGGGTATTTCACCTCTACTTGGATCGCCTTTGCAATCCAGTGATTGCGGAGCGCGAAAGTTTTTCCGAAATCATCCAACGATTTACTAATTCTTACAATTGGCCTATTCCAGATGACCACTTCTGTCATTCATATTAGTATATGAGTGTGCTACATAGTACTATAGATTATAGAAGTATACGATAAATGTATCGGTGAGGATGTACGTTACTATGTGTGCTAACTATAGAATATATATGCACCATCAATATATGCCAATATATGTTAAATTGGCTCTACATTTTGAACATTTTGTATTTTTTGGAACACAAACTATTTATATACAAAACATCTTTTTTGGGTGGATGAAAAATGTAGACTTGGAGTTCTTCTTCTTGTTGGATCATTGATGTTGGATTGTTGGGTACCTAGCCACCTAGGTTGGCAAGGTGGTGTGCTAAATTATATAATCTATCATATAAATGTACATGGCACATGCAAGAGAACAAACAAGTTTTCATTGGGGGGCAACAAAGTAACAACACCATTTGTATTTAAATAATACAATTATACAATATGTTGTTTTGAGAAGTTGTTTTTGTTTAGGGGAAGCTTAAGTGCTGAACTCCTTGAATCAGTTTTCAGTTAATTATTCTAGAAACCTATGTGAAATTAAAAATCCAAAGCATAATTGGGTTGTGGTCTTGTAAATTAAACCAAAATTATAGAATTTAATTTGTAAGAAATTCTTTAAGCAAATTTTGTCTAAGATTAAAGGCGTTCAAAATTTCAAATGCAGTGCTTAGAATGCCATATCTTCCAATCCATGCGATCAAAATTCTAGAAATTTTTGCGCCATGCTCTCAAATAAGTTATGTACAACATACTATATTTAAATTCCCCCAAAAATTGATATTTATGTTTTTCAATAGTAAATAAAGTAGAAGTGGTCTGAACAAATCCGTCTTTCTAAAAACATCCATAGGGCTTTAGGGCTTAATTACAATATATTTTATTCATAATTTACAAATAGAAAAGTACTATTTGTTAAGAGCCAACATTTTTGTATCGTGCTTGTCACTTTCTATATCATGTGGCAAGAGATTACAATCACTTGATTGTATTGTGAGTCAACAACTACAATCTTACAAATGTACAATAGTCCAAAATACTTCACTCAGATTCTGATTCGGTGTCATCTTTTTGGCTTGGGCCTATATCAGTAGACCTATAAACATTGAGAAATGGTCCTCCACCATAGTAGTCGTCTCTATATCTGTTTCGCCCACTTGCTTATCCATAATTTCCAAAGTATAGACCTCCAAAAGTTGGAGGAGGAATTGAATCATTGTGGTTAGATGCTCCTTGAGTTCAACTGCCATAAGAAGGGCCTCCCTAAGGCCCATAAGAACCACCTCCAGTAGATGTAGAGTTGTATTGGGAGCCTCCTTGGTTACCTTCAAAATCATACGTGGTTCCGTGGCTTGTCCCTGAGCTGTGATAACCCCCTTGAGGGTCATTACCGTAGTGTGAAATACTTCGTCTATCTTGTGAGCCATATGCACCACGATTGTGTCCGTACACCCCATGATGCCCATATTGTCGACCACGGTCCTCTAGGCTTCTTTGCATTGCCTCTTGCATTTCTTGTTGCTATTGAATGTCCTCCCAATATTCTGTACGCTTGTGCCTCTCTTCCATTGTCATGGGTGTTGGAGTGTCTTTCTCATGATCATCATCTGACCATTCATCTTTTGCATCTGGCAATACAACCGGTAGAAATCCAAACTGACTTCAATTAAACCACTCTGGCATGCAATCGCTCGGTCCAATCCAACTAATATAAAGTATTGCATCACTGCAATTCAAATGGATAACATCTTTTCCGTAAATTGTGTGCCAATCTACATCTTTGTGGAATACAATCTCCGCCCAAACCATGGTCATGTTGGAATAGTTCATTAAATTCGGTTTGGAGTCCCATATTTGAGCTCACCATGTTACTTCCTCGTATCGATGAACAAAGTCTTTGCTTTGGCATGTGGAAATTTGTCCTTTCCAACGGCGAACTTGCACCTCTGCGCGTTCTCTTGACCACATTTTGGAGAGGTGCGTCATTTTGACGTACTTCTTGCACGTTGTGCAATCCTAAGATTTTTTGGGCTCTTCTTTCCACCCCGGTTCAGCTACACACATTTGGTTTTCCCAATCATTCCAATTTATGTCTTGGGATTTGCCATTTTTACTGGACTTCGATTTGTTATCGCGAGGCATGGTAAATTTGATTAAATGATTAATAATTCGCACTTACACTTGAAACAATTTAGAATTTGATCACAATCATTTGTACACCAACATGAAAGAGGCGCATAGAGCCTTAGGCACTAGATCACCCACTCCGCAAGGGAAACGATTGTAGCAAAATAAGCCGTGCTCTCCACTATTTATGCAGTCAGACGGCATGAGGCCACGTATGGGAGCATCGGACAGCACATAAGCGGACAGCAAGATCCAGCGGTGGAAAATTGGTCTCAATTACATCGCACGATCACCGTCAAAAGCGGACGGCCCCACGACGAGCAGACGGGGATCTCGTCACCAGTCCGCTCCTGCTCCGTCGAGCTGTCCGCTCTTGCCCCGTCGGCTTGTTTGCTCCTGCTCCGTCAAGTTGTCCGCTTTTGATCCGTCGAGCCGTCCACTCCTGTACCATCGGCCCGTCCACTTCTGTTCCATTGGGCCGTCCACTCTTGATCCGTCAGGCCGTCTACTCCTGTTCATCGAAAGAATCGGTCGTCCGCCCGTCCAGCGGTCGTTCGCCATCTACCGCCAGGTATGTCAAATGACGTCCTCGGGTCAGCGCCCGCGGACTCAGGACGTCCGGACATCTAGCGTCACGTCCGGACGCCCTGTCAACCCTGTCTAGAAAATCCTTTGTGATTAAATCAATCCTCCAATTTGACTCCTCGTGTTGCCTCCTATTTTCCTCCCGATCCCACAGTTAGTCAATTCTCATGTTCTCTTGGTTTTGCACGATGATTGCCAAGGTTTATGCGATTGAGTCCATTCCGGTGACTCTCCTTTTTTTTATCAGCCGCGTTCAAGACACAGGTGTCATGGGATTCACTAGACTAGGGGCCTCTATCCTCAACAAAGGTAGACCCGAAGAAGTTGACGAGCCGATGAGCTTTCAAGTTGGCACTTGGAACTCTAAACTTATTTTTCGCGATTTTTAGTTAGTTTTTAGGTCAAAAATATGAAAAAACACATAAAAAATAGTGATATTGAGAGTTTTGGTGGAAGTCCCTACCAAAGTAGTGAGGAATGGCCCTAAATGCGTGAAACACGTAAAACTTTACATTTTCACTAATTTTAGGTCTTATTAGTAGAATTAGGTAGTTGAGTTAATAGTTTGGAGCGAAGTAAAGATTTGAGAGTTAGCCATTCCTAAGGTCTTATTCATGTCATACAGCAGCTATGAGTACGCATGTAACAAATTGGCTAAAAAATAGAGTCTAGTCAAAATCAATCAAAATCCAATTCGAAATAATTGGGTTTGTTGTTTGCAGGTAATTTTAAAAAGTTGAATCATTCACAGACCAAGATGGAGGAAATGATGATTAGAACATACAAAGAGGTGCTTTTCTAGGTCAAGGCATGCTAAGAGGTCAAATAGAAGTTCGATCATCCAAGATTCCCCAGATATGAAGAATAATTTTCCCCCTGGATGGAAATTATTAAGGAATTGCTAAAAATAGCATCTTTATTGGAGATTTGTTTTTTACCCTTAGTTGATGGTTATCTTGTAGAAGATTGCCCAAAAGTTTTGGGATTTTACAAAACTTTACGATGACTCCATGGGAAGTCAACCGCTTAAATTTGCATTCGTAAATTCCTAGAAATTATCAATATTGTGGTAAAATCTCACTAAAAATTAGGATAGAGTTTTGTGTGCCAATAAAGAGCCCTGTTAAGTTTGAAGACATTCTGACATTCTCAAATACCAGAATCAGGACCGACAACAAATTTTACAAGAAATTATAACTTGGCGGCGGGTTGACCGGCGTACCAGGAGCTAATGGTGTCCGAATGGAGCGATTCAAGGGTCAATTCTTATTCCCACAGATATTCTAAACCACCCAAACCAGATAGTTTCATCAAAAAACGCAAACTTCAAAAGTTAGATTTTTGACTTTTGTTCGGAGTTACCGTGACTCAAATTTGCGCTTTAAAACGGCTAGAGAGGTAGAGGTAAGGGGTCCCTTAGGCTAATTGGGGTCTTCTGAATGCGATGGCGTAGTTTGTTTTCAATTTCAAGTTGTCCCTCAAAAGATAGAGAGGGTTAGCCTTTAGTTTGACTTTTTTAAGGTAATTTTGGATTAATCTAGGTTGATTTTGCAAATATCTTTTATAAAATCAAAGATTGGATTTGCTCAAGATACTTGTCTTGCGTAAGAAACCATCTTTTGGATTAAAGAAAGACAATTTGGAACTAACCTTAGATTAATTTGCAAAATATCTCGGTTAATTAGGTAGGTTTTCAAAATATCTTTGGGAAAAATCTAATATTTGATTTGGGGAAGATTCTAAGGCCATTTAGGGCCTAGAGGGAACTTGCTTGAGGACCTTTCTTCCCATTAAACAAAGATTATTTAGAAAATGCGTTAGGTTAGTTTAGCAAAATATCTTAATTGAAAGTAAGAAAATATTTACGAACAACTTACCGGAGGGGGTCGAGAGCGAGTATATAAGGCCCTTTCTTGAGGTTGTTCGTGGCCCTCATTCTCTTGTTTCATTCTTGTTGTTGCTCTTGTTGCGCTACCAACACTTGTCGGAGCACTTTTTAAAGTCAAATTTTGGCTATTTATTTTTATTTTCTTGTACTTTGAAGGTCCGGAGGGCCCCTTCAAGGCTTTTTTTTCTTTTCTTGTTTGAATTTGGAGGCTTCAAGCTCCAAAACTTTGTTTTTCAAGAGTTTAGAAGGAGAAAATCCCCTAACTGTACTGTTGTTTGAGTTAACTAACTTCTTTTTAAAATTTGGAGGCTTTAAGCCCCAAAACTTTGATATTTTGAGAGTTGTGGGAATAGTTTCCAAACTCTAATTGATTTTTCTCATTCTTTTGGATATTAATCAACTATTTGTGTGAATTGATAACAATTTGTGAACTCAAAACTTTAAAGCGGTAAAGCTAGACTTTACCAAAAGGTTTTGGGCATCACCACGTGCCAAAACTCATTGTATAATGGGTGTTTGGTTTGACTAATTGCGAATGTTCGGTTAAAGACTGTCATGTGTACCTCCTTTAAAAATTAAGTTTTCAAAAATACTAGTTTGAGCTTTGGATACCATTATTTCCTGGGGTTGCTCCCACACGGCGGAGCTTTGACTTTGAAAACCTAGAAACGGATACTTGAAACTTTAATTGTTCGCTATTTCTTGGGGTTGTCCCCGCATGGTGGAGCTTTGACTTATCACAATCAAAATTTGCCTTTGTGAAAACACTAATTCTTGGGGTAGCCTCCACAGGGCGAAGCTTTAACTTACCAAATAAGAATCAACAAAATAAAATTCTTCGGAAACTTATTTAAAGGCTAAACTTTGTTGATTTATCTCTTTTCCGTGTTGAACACGAAGAGGAGGTATTTGGTCTCCAAACTTGTTGATTGCTTTGTTTCATTCAAAATTGTTGTGGTACTTATTTCATCAAAATTGATTGTCTTTGTTTTGTTTTTATTTTTTTAAAAAGGAAAAATTCTTCTTCTCTTGATTTTTATTTGCGGGAGCTTAATTTTTATAATTAAAAATTTAGCATTCCAAACAAATATTTAAATTTCAATATGTGAGCTTAACTATAAAGTTTATTTTTATTTTTCTTGTTTTTTTTTAACATTCAGTTTCCAGTAGAAAGAACGGACTGGATAGCCCAAAAGCAAGGGTTGCGAAAAAGGGTTGCGAGAACGGACTGAGGGGAACGGATGCGGGAACAACTGACGGGGAGAAAGGACGACCAATGGAGCCACACTGACAGGGAACGACTAACGGGGACCGGCGTGGGACCAATAGGAGGGCGACATGTGACCGACAAAAGGGAGCAGGGGCAACCAGGCAGCCCCAAGTTCGACCAGGCAGTACCGAAGTTCAACCAGTAGTATCGAAGCTCAACCAAGTAGTCCTGAACTCGCCCAAGTCAGTTCAACATTCAAACAGGAGATCAAGTCTAAAAAATTTGGTAAGTAGAAACCAACTTTGGTTTACAAAAATTTCCTTGATCGTCATTAACAAAAAAGGGTTGGCTCATTGCAATTCAATACTAAGGTTTCGAAAGCAAAATCCTTCTACTCCTTATCCACTTCCTCTTGGTGTGATAAACCACAACTCTCTACAATCTCCACAAAACAAATAAGGATGAAATAAGGAGAGAAGGGATTAAAAGAGAAAGGAAAAGGAAGGAATTTCTACACGTGGAGAATGTTAGATTAAAAAATTCGTTTAAAAAGAATCTTACTATTCAATTTGGCTTTGATGTTAGATTTTATTCTATTTACTATTCATTTAGTTGTTTGGTAGTTATTAATTAGGATTCCAATTGTATTAGTTGGCCAAAATTGTCGTTTAGAGTTTTGTTTTATTAGGCTAATAAGCCAAATAGATAAAAACAAAAAACAACTAATATCTTTGGAATATTAAACTAAAAAATATTAAACAATTGACAAAAGAATAATATCACTATTCATTAGGAGTAGAGAATTTAAATGAATTAACTAATTTATTAGAAAAACTTTAAAACAAAATTATCATTTTCAAACTAACAAAATTGGACTTTTTAGATAGGTTTTTAGAACAACAATTCAACAATAATTAATCAAAATCTCACTAGAACTTTGCAAATTCATGAATGACAATAGAGAACTTTGGGGAGACAATTATGAGGTATTTTGTGACGATGGAACCACCGACGTCTTTGATACTGAGGTATGATTTCTAACTTTGTTTTTTCTTTAATTTTGCTTTCAAAATCACAATTAACATTTAGAATCCCACTTGCTACGAGAAACTTTGAACATTGCTAAAATTCTTAAAAAACCTAATTAAAATTGTAAAAGTAATAAATGGTAGAATTTTGAGTTAATTCAGAAAGGAAATATTGATTTCATCCAAAAGAATCTCAAAAGGAATCTAATTTAATTTAGGAATCTAAGGAATATTAGAATAATTGGGAAAAGTTCAAACCTAATTTATTCCCTTACTCTCTATAAAACTTATTAAAGAAACAAATTCCATCCAACTAAGGGGAATTTTTATCCATTCATAAGTTTTCGCCTAGACGTCTTAAATTCTTATTTTTTACCTTGGTAGAAAGGTAATTTATCACTTTCTTCATAAAAATAATAAAAAATCCAAAGAACTACTAATTTTAGAATTATAACTTAGAAGTAGGATTAATACAAGAATAATTAGGAATATTTTTAAAGAATAACTAAGGAATCTTTTGAGACTAGAATCATTTAGGGAATCTTTTAAAGATTCCAAAACCAACTTTTATTTTAAAATTACTTTTATTTTAAAGGAGTTAAGTGTGGATGAAGTTTGATCCAAATTTGGATGAAAAGTCTAAAAATAGGTTAAAAATAGGTTTTCTCTCAAGAATGCATTAGTTAAATTAATTAATAAATTAACCCTGAAATTTAGATTTATTTAGAATTCATTTGCTATTTTTAGTTAACGGATGAAGTTTTTAGAATAGAATTAGAAACGAATTTCATCCATCAATATCTTTTAGTAAGAACATCAGAATTTAACTTGCTTTACCATTCTGGAAAGGGCAAAGAATATTCTTTAAGTTAGCTTAGATAGATTTTAACATTAGATTAAGATTTACTTACTCATCTAGGTCTTGAATCGTTTAACGTTTAGATTGTTTTGAAGCAGATAGATTTAAATTATCACATAACAAACAAAGTGTCCATTGCTTGGAAGGCCAAAGAACACGAAGTTTACAATTTACCCATTCAAATCATTAACTTATGTTGATAGAACCTGTGTGCAGTTTTTTTGACTTAAGGGTGGAGTTAGAAACACTCACAGAGCCCAACATCTCTTATGAGGAACATGCGCCTAGCATGGAAAATGTATCGAGACCATCATCATCTTCTTCGTCATCGTCCTCTTCCTCCTCGACTTCTAGGCGTCTTTTGGTTGCCTAGCTACTTAGGGAACCCACACCCGACCTAGGCCTCATCTTCTTGGGCATTGTCTGTGACGATGGTACCGTTGAATACTGTATCTCATCAATAGTGTACCATGATGCGAGGAAATCGTCTTTGTCTAGCGTAATCCCTTTAGTAGCAATATCGCTCTACATATCTGATTCGATGTCCGGCACTGTTGTATAGACATTCATATTGCTCATTTGCACGACGTAGACAGGAGGAGGTGATTAGTGACCCTGGCATTCAAATGAAGAATTGTAGAAGTCTAGGCAATGGTATGCAATTCAAGTTGCAGTGACCTAAATTGCGAGATGTCACTTACCAACACAGTTCATGTCAATTTCCCTCCTGCAAACAACAAGAGCACGCTCGACCCTAGATGGCAAAACTTCTCCACTACCCAGAGATAGAATTCCATCTTCAGCTCCATATTGTACATGTGGAATGGATGCTCATTGTACTTCCTTGATTCTTTGTACACGGATGTGTTTGAAGCTTTGAACTTCGGCTGAATTTTCGCCTAAAAAATGTTGTTAGGGCTTTGAAGGAATATGAACAAAACTTTTTTCATTGCCTTGGCGCTGTTCGTAGGTAGGTCCATTATTCTCTCGTTCTTGGACAGGTAGTAATCAGCAAATGACAAGCTGAATGTCTTCAGTATATCATTTTTCTCGATGTATACTAGAATCTATGTTTGGTCCACTTCCTCAGTACGGATGAACAACCACGACTTGATTTCTTCAATGAGAGGACTCTTCTCTTTTTGAAATGAAGTCAAGACTCCGTAGAAGTAAAGGTTCTCAATACTGGACTTCTATTTCTCAAGGATCCCTGGAATGCTTCTAAAGTCAATTACCCCTAGCATTTCCTCATTCTTGGTCTCCGTAGTCCACAATGGTCTTGGCCACGCCGACCACTTGTTAGTGCAGATGTTGTATGGCCTCATGTATACGATCCCATTCGGCCTGCTAAAGTTCTTCTTTTTCTCTAGAAAAATCCTGAAGAACTCCGCCGCTCGCGGCGATATCTACTCTGCTGACTTGTTCTTAGCCTTCAGCTATTTTTCAGTTCCAAAGAACTTATCACCGGGCTGCTCGACGAGAAGATTTATTGTCGCGCTCGATATGTTGTGACTTCGCTTGAATTCCCTCTAGTTGACAGTAATGACTTCGCCATTTGCCTTGAAGAATCCTAGGTCAGGGTCGATTTCGTGGAATGCATTTTTAACTAGCTGTTTCTGTTTGCGTCGTTCGATCCACTCTTTTGTATTGTAGCAACTTTCAAGAATCGACGTTGTAGCCTTGTGTGAGTATTTTTAACTCCACCCTTAAGTCAGAAATTTGCACACAGGTTCTAGCGGCATAAGTTAATGATTCCAATGGATGAATTGTAAGCTTAGTGTTCTTTGGCCTTCCAAGCAATGGACACTTTGTTTGTTATGGTGATAATCTAATTTTAACTGCTTCAAAACAATCTAAATGTTAAAAGGTTCAAGACCTTGATGAGTAAGTAAAATCTAATCTAATATAAAAATCTATCTAGTTTAAAGTGAAGAATGCACTTTGTCCCATCCAAAATGGTAAAGCAAGTTGAATTCTGATGTTCCTATTAAAAGATATTGATGGATGAAATTTGTCTCTAATTTTATCCTAAAAACTTCATCCGTTGACTAAAAATAGCAAATGAATTCTAAATAAATCTAAATTTTAGGGTTAATTTGTTAATTAATTTAACTAATGGATTCTTGAGGATAAACCTAGTTTTGACCTATTTTTAGACTTTTCATCCAAATTTGGGTCAAACTTCATCCACACTTAATTCCTTTAAAATCAAAGTAATTTTAAAGTAAAAGTTGGTTTTGGAATCTTTAAAGGATTTCCTAAATGATTCTAGTCTCAAAAGATTCCTTAGTTATTCCTTAAAAATATTCTTAATTGTTCTTGTATTAATCCTATTTCTAAGTTATAATTCTAAAATTAGTAGTATTTTTGGGTTTTTTATTATTTTTATGAAGAAAGTGATTAATTACCTTTCTACCAAGATAATAAATAAAAATTTAGGACGTCTAGGTGAAAATTTATGAATGGATGAAAATTCCACTTAGTTGGATGGAATTCGTTCCTTCAATTATTTTAAAGAGAAATGGGGGATTAATAAGGTTCTAATTTTCCCCAATTATTCTAATATTTCCTAGATTCCTAAATTAAGTTAGATTCCTTTTGAGATTCTTTTGGATGAAATTACCATTTTCTTTCCAAATTAATTCAAAATTCCTCCATTTATTACTTTCACAATTTTAATTAGGATTTTTAAGAATTTTAGCAATGTTCAAACTTTCATGTATCAATTGAGATTCTAAATGTTAATTGTGATTTAAATGAAAAGCAAATTTAAAGAAAAACAAAGTTAGAAATCATAACTCAGTATCGAAGATGTCGGTGGATCTGTCGTCGCAAAATACCATCATAATCGTCTTCCTTAAATCCTCCATTGTCTTTCATGAAATTGCAAAATTTAGTGAGAGTTGGGTAATTCATTGTTGAATTGTTATTTTAAACCTATCTAAAAATCACATTGTTATTAGTTTTGGCAATTTGGAAGTGATTATTTGGTTTTAGGTATTTAATTTAAATTGTATAATTTAATTAAATTTTCTAAATTTCCAATGAATAGTAGTAATATTCCCTTGCCAAATTTTAAATAGGTTTTTTTAATTTAATATTCCAAAGATATTAGTTGTTTTTGTTTTTATCTATTTGGCTTATTGGGCCTAATAAAACAAAATACTAACCAACAATTTTGCCAACTAATAGAATAAGAATCCTAATTAATAACTAAAACCAACCGATTGAATAGTAATCTACTAAAATAATCTTAAATAATCAAAAACAAATCTATCAATAAATAGGAAAAGGAATAAAAGGATGAACAACAATCCAAATGAATAGTAAAAAGAATAAAACAATCCAAACAATTCCAACTTCAATAGTAAGATGCCAATGAAAAGAATAAAATAATCAAAACAAATTAAATAGTAAGATGCCTACCTTGATTCTTTGTCTTCCTTGGCTAACCTTCTTATAACCCCTTCTTTCCCTTCCCTTTTCGTTTAATTGTTGTTGTTGGCAAGCTATGACTTCTTCGAGACACTTGTGAGTTTGGAGAGAATTCTTGGTGTTCAATTTTTCTTCCAAAAACCAAAAAATTTGTGCGTGGCAACAACCGCCTATGCTTGGTTATGTTTTTGGTTTGTATGTATCAATTTTTAGTTACCAAAGTTTCAATACTACCTAGTTTTTATGATCTATCCCGTTAGTCCCAATTGGAGGACCAATTGGTTTTCACCCAACCCCCGTCAGTACAGTCTCCCTTCTTAGCTGAACTACTGTCCAGACCCATCAAGGCAGTCTCCCCACTCAGCCGAACTATTGTCTAGCCCTTGTCAAGGTAGTTTCCCACCTAGCTAGACTGCCACGTGGCGAGGCATGGTTGATCAACACCGTCATCCAACTCTCGTCGTCTAATTCTGTCGTGCAGCTTCGTCGTCCAACTCCTTTCCCCGCCTTCTGATGCCTTTGGGTTGTCCTTGCCTTCAGGCTGAATTTTTGGAGTAAAACCAAAACCTGAAATTTTGAATGACTTTTGGAATACTTAATTTTTAATCATAAAAATAAAGCACACTTAATTAAAAGAGAGAACTATTTTTATGGATTTCATAAAAGCAAAATAACATAAAAAATGACCAATTAGAAAGGAGAAACAAAACAATTTAAATGAAACAAACAACCAATGCAAGTTTGGAGACTAAATACCTCCACCACGTATACAACACGGAAAGGAGAGAAATCAACAGAGTTGGCCTTTAAATAAATTTCCAAAGAATCTTATTTTGTTGATTTTTTTTTATTTGGTAAGTCAAAGCTTCGCCATGCGGGGCAAACTCAAGTTTCACTAGTTATTTAAAGGCAAATTTTAAACCCTAGAAGGTCAAAGCTTCATTGTGTGGGGGTTACCCCAAGCCACGAAAGAATCAAGGAATTAGAATTTTTAAAGTGTTTGTTTTCAGGATTTTAAAGTCAAAGCTCCGCCGTGTGGGGACAACCCCAGGAAATAACTGACAATTTAAAGTTTCAAGTACCCATTTCCAAGTTTCCAAAGTCAAAGCTCCGCTGTGTGGGAGCAACCCCAGGAAATAATAGTATCCAAGGATCCAAACTAGTGTTTTTGAAAACTTAATTTTTAAAGGAAGTACACATGACGGTGTTTAACCAAACATTAAAAACTAATTTCCAAAATCTCAAACAAAGTTCTAAGTTTAATCACTAAAGGAGGTACACATGACAAAATTTAATTGAACATTCGCAATTAGTCAAACCAAACACCCATTATACAATGAGTTTTGGCACGTGGTGATGCCCAAAACCTTTTGGTAAAGTCTAGCTTTACCGCTTTAAAGTTTTGAGTTCACAAATTGTTATCAATTCACACAAATAGTTGATTAATATCCAAAAGAA
Organism: Rhytidiadelphus loreus; assembly: GCA_947034895.1. Classification (NCBI taxonomy): domain Eukaryota; kingdom Viridiplantae; phylum Streptophyta; class Bryopsida; order Hypnales; family Hylocomiaceae; genus Rhytidiadelphus; species Rhytidiadelphus loreus. Next base: position 63,160,538 of record OX344763.1, on the reverse strand, counting down.
TGAGAAAAATCAATTAGAGTTTGGAAACTATTCCCACAACTCTCAAAATATCAAAGTTTTGGGGCTTAAAGCCTCCAAATTTTAAAAAGAAGTTAGTTAACTCAAACAACAGTACAGTTAGGGGATTTTCTCCTTCTAAACTCTTGAAAAACAAAGTTTTGGAGCTTGAAGCCTCCAAATTCAAACAAGAAAAGAAAAAAAAGCCTTGAAGGGGCCCTCCGGACCTTCAAAGTACAAGAAAATAAAAATAAATAGCCAAAATTTGACTTTAAAAAGTGCTCCGACAAGTGTTGGTAGCGCAACAAGAGCAACAACAAGAATGAAACAAGAGAATGAGGGCCACGAACAACCTCAAGAAAGGGCCTTATATACTCGCTCTCGACCCCCTCCGGTAAGTTGTTCGTAAATATTTTCTTACTTTCAATTAAGATATTTTGCTAAACTAACCTAACGCATTTTCTAAATAATCTTTGTTTAATGGGAAGAAAGGTCCTCAAGCAAGTTCCCTCTAGGCCCTAAATGGCCTTAGAATCTTCCCCAAATCAAATATTAGATTTTTCCCAAAGATATTTTGAAAACCTACCTAATTAACCGAGATATTTTGCAAATTAATCTAAGGTTAGTTCCAAATTGTCTTTCTTTAATCCAAAAGATGGTTTCTTACGCAAGACAAGTATCTTGAGCAAATCCAATCTTTGATTTTATAAAAGATATTTGCAAAATCAACCTAGATTAATCCAAAATTACCTTAAAAAAGTCAAACTAAAGGCTAACCCTCTCTATCTTTTGAGGGACAACTTGAAATTGAAAACAAACTACGCCATCGCATTCAGAAGACCCCAATTAGCCTAAGGGACCCCTTACCTCTACCTCTCTAGCCGTTTTAAAGCGCAAATTTGAGTCACGGTAACTCCGAACAAAAGTCAAAAATCTAACTTTTGAAGTTTGCGTTTTTTGATGAAACTATCTGGTTTGGGTGGTTTAGAATATCTGTGGGAATAAGAATTGACCCTTGAATCGCTCCATTCGGACACCATTAGCTCCTGGTACGCCGGTCAACCCGCCGCCAAGTTATAATTTCTTGTAAAATTTGTTGTCGGTCCTGATTCTGGTATTTGAGAATGTCAGAATGTCTTCAAACTTAACAGGGCTCTTTATTGGCACACAAAACTCTATCCTAATTTTTAGTGAGATTTTACCACAATATTGATAATTTCTAGGAATTTACGAATGCAAATTTAAGCGGTTGACTTCCCATGGAGTCATCGTAAAGTTTTGTAAAATCCCAAAACTTTTGGGCAATCTTCTACAAGATAACCATCAACTAAGGGTAAAAAACAAATCTCCAATAAAGATGCTATTTTTAGCAATTCCTTAATAATTTCCATCCAGGGGGAAAATTATTCTTCATATCTGGGGAATCTTGGATGATCGAACTTCTATTTGACCTCTTAGCATGCCTTGACCTAGAAAAGCACCTCTTTGTATGTTCTAATCATCATTTCCTCCATCTTGGTCTGTGAATGATTCAACTTTTTAAAATTACCTGCAAACAACAAACCCAATTATTTCGAATTGGATTTTGATTGATTTTGACTAGACTCTATTTTTTAGCCAATTTGTTACATGCGTACTCATAGCTGCTGTATGACATGAATAAGACCTTAGGAATGGCTAACTCTCAAATCTTTACTTCGCTCCAAACTATTAACTCAACTACCTAATTCTACTAATAAGACCTAAAATTAGTGAAAATGTAAAGTTTTACGTGTTTCACGCATTTAGGGCCATTCCTCACTACTTTGGTAGGGACTTCCACCCAAACCCTCAATATCACTATTTTTTGTGTATTTTTTCATATATTTTATCTAAAAATTAACTAGAAATTGTGAAAAATAAGTTTAGAGTTTCAAGTGCCAACTTGAGGGCTCACACCTTGATAGTAACCTTCGGATATGCGTACTTTTGCTTGGGGCCAAACTTGTTCAGGTTGTGTTTTGCCAGCTTCTCAAGATCATGGTAGCTGAGATTTCCGAGAGGTTTGAAGAAGTCGCAACTAAGGGCGTAGCTATCTTGGTTCCAATTCTTTTTCTTGTTGAAGTTCATCAACGTGTCAGGATCATATAGCTCCCCATGTGCAGCATTCGTAATGACTTTGCTCCACAAACTGTATATTTCGTTAGGTGCGGTAATAATTTTGAGCTCGTTGACGAGCTTCAACTTCTCCTCTGCACCTTTTCTCTTGGTAGCCATGTGATTCTTATTGACATCGATCATGGCAAAAAGTTGGTGCATCGCTTTTTTCAAACGCTTGTATAAACTCTAGCACATTAGAATCATTCATCACGCATTTTGGAGGTGCAATTGATGAGACTTATTATCATTAGTAAAGAACGCAAAGTAGAAGGCAACCGTGCAATTCAGCTCGAGGTGACCTGATTTACACACCCAAAATTTAGTTGTCTCGCGAATGGTCTCTCTGGTTCTCTTCGTGATTTGGACAATGCCTAGAGTTGTTGCCTCCTTCGGGTTCTTCGGACTTCTCATTGTCACCCACATTGTCCGGGCTCCGAGAATGTTTGTTGCCCAAGATGGTTGGATTGCTTGAAAGTGGTTAGTGCGGTTATAGTATGCAGATATTGACTGCAACTGTTCAGCATCATTGGACCAAACTATGAAGCGATTCCATTTCTCAAATTGCACACTAGTCTCCCGGTCAACGCCACTATCTTCATCCAACATCATCCTACTTGCGGCAACGCTATGTTGGCCGTTGATGATGTAGAATAGGCCGCCTTCAATATCTTCCCACTTCTTCGGCTTCTTGAGTTGGCCAACTGGCATGACGCAAAGGGTTTGCTTTGCACTCTTGTCAGGAATGTTGACAAACTAGTTCATCATGTTCTTGACGATTCTATCTTCCATTACCCGAATGTTGAACTCGGCAGGTGCTTCAATGAGGCGCTCCAGAGGAAGTTCTTTCTTCATGTCAACGGGCAGAACATACGCGTTTGAGCATGTCTCCCAGTACCTTTTGTACACCACGCTTACCACCTTGTAATTTGGTTTGCGCTTTGTATTAAAAGCTTGTGGTACATTGAGCATCATATCTGCGTAACTCAATTCGCCCTAGCCTGATTGCTCGGATGCCCTATCTGTAAGGGGTTTCACAGTAGTTTACGATAGCGGACTCTCGCATGCTCCATGTGATGGCATTTGTGGAGGTTTCTTATTTCTTGTACTACGACCCTGTAATCCTTAATCTTGGTTTCCCAGAGACAGTTGGCTTCCTCCTTGGCTTCCAGTATCCACCGAGATAGTGCGAGAGGCCATGGACAACTTTTGCATGGCAAGCTTTTCCTTGAGGACCTCAAAGGAGTTCAACAGTAATCTTAACTTCTCACACAATCTTTTCCCGTTCAGTGGCGTACCATCCTGATTGCAATAAGCCCCATCATCCACCTTCTTCTCTAGTTGTTTAATTTTATTGCTGTATAGGGTGGGCTCTAAACTCTTCAGAAGGGGCATTATGTTGAATGGAATCTTGTTGGAGTTTACAAGAATCGTAAAGTGGTACTACTCATTGCTGAGCAACCCTGTCTTTGTTGTGACGCACCGCACTAGAATTAGTGGATAGATATCATGGATGATATCTTTCACTTTCTCTTCGAACAAGATTGGAATGTATATTGGAGCGTTACTGGACTTCATGTTGAAATGGAAGTTGTCTGTAAAGGGTATCATGGCTAGTCCCCAGGATTCCACTTGCTTAGGGTCTTTGAACTCCCAGTACTCTTCGTCATTCATCATCTCATCTTCGTCATCCACTTCTGTTACTTTTGTTGTGTTTCTTTTGAAATAGACGTTGAGATTTTCGATTTGGTCCTCCATTCTGCGAGTGAACAAAGATTAGAAAAAGTTTGACTAACCATCAGTGATTATATATATAGGAAATTCATGTTCATGGATTTTTATCTATCTAGTCGGATACCTTGGGTGATTGTTGTTTCATATTTATCCTGTGTTTATATGTGCAGTTTAGGTAGGTGCGACCTGAACTGCACATTCTTGTTCTACAATTTTATTACCTTCTGATTTTTTATGTTGGTTAGTAGGCAGTATTTATCTTGTTCAAATGTCTTTATTGCTTTTGCCTGGTGAGTTGGGATGTGTGTCTCTTTTAAATTCATTATGCTGGAAGCATTGTCTATGATTTATTTTTCTGTATAGGTCAGGTTGTCCCAACCTGAATTGCACGGTGTTGCCGATTGTCTTCGTAGTTTTGAGGCATTGGATTTAGTTAGTTTTGGGGATATTTTGTGATTCATCTTCTTTGTTTTTTGCAACATAGAATGTAACGACCTAGTATGCACACAATTTGGTTTGTGCACATTAGAGTTTCTTAATTTTCTAGGATATTTTTTCGGGTTTTTTTTGTACATGTGCTTGTGCGGTTCAAGGTGCATTGATCTGATTTGCACAGTGCGGGCAAAAGTATTTTGTTCTTGATTCTGGTCTCTTTTTTCTATTCTCTTATAATTCACTTGAATTTGTCGTGTGCAAATTAGGTCGGGCTGACCTGAACTGTACTATGCTGGCAATTGAAAAATGTGCTCGCTTTTAGTGTACTTGATCATCGACGTCTAAAATAGTATAACTTGTGCATTTCAGGTCGGGCCGACCTGAACTGCACAAGACAAGAACAATTTTATTCTTACACATGGACTATTGAACCCTAAAAATTTCCGTGTTGCTACAGTCATCATACCCTAGTATTAGTAGTGTTATACTATGTTGTTAGTATTGTTCTTAGTGTATTGTACGGACACTATATCGATTGTTATTTGTGACACAATACTTCGAAGGGTTTAGGATTTTGTATGCAAACCTTGAAGGTAAATGCACGAGTTGTACTTCACTTTTGTCTCCTGAAAATCAGTTGGCGAAATAGCAATCTGCAGAACGAAGAAAAAGACGAATTGAGAACGATATGAATCGAGACAATCCTCGTTCTATACACGAAAGCACAAAACATTGCATTCCATCACACCAAATTCAAACATCAATCCTTCACAAGTTGAAGAAAAACCAAAATAATACAATTACCAAATCAATAACACAACAGCAGAACACAACTACTTCAACACCACACATAGAGAATGCAACATTACAAGAGAACACCATGTCCCAATTCTAAAGAGCTTAAACCATTATCTGAGTTCATAATTTCAATTGTACCTAAACCACTAGAATCAGCAAAACCTAAACAATGGCTGATGACGTGAACCAATAAACAACAAATACAAAAAATGAACCTGCTATTTAAATTAGGATTTTAGACTTAACCCTTGCCGATGACGCGAAACAACCCTAAACCAATAATTTAGATCGTCCTTTAGGGTTGCAAAACCAACAAACAACCTTGGCTGATGACTAGTAAAAAACAAAACCAACTCGTAAACCAACAAAACCTAAAATCTGACTGATGACATGAACCAGTAGATAACAAAAACAAAAAACTCATACTCACAAATTTGCACCCGCTTCCTTCCACAAATCTGCACATGCTCCCTTCCACAAATCTGCATACACTTCCGTACTTCCACCCGCTTCGGTACTTCCACTCGCTTCCGAACTTGCACTTTCCTTCCACCTGCATACGCTTCCGCACCTGCTTCAGTACTTGCTCTTTTATCCGCTTCCACACTCAACGGCTGCACCTCAACCTAGTAGTTCTCGGTGTGAACAGAGAGACACAGAGAACAACAAATCTAGAGCAGAAAAAACAACCCGACAGTAAGATTACAAAGCATTCAGATTTCGTTGAAGCATTAAGATTGCAATTGCCCCCAAAACACCATTTTCTTTCATGTTGCAAGCTATTCCTTCGCAAGCTATCCCTCCAACAGTAGTAACAACAAAAAAGACGAGTGAGTTGGACAATTCAGATTGTTACCCGTCCAACAACAAGGTATTCAGATTCTCCGTCCAAGTAGATTATGAATCATTAAAATTACATTTAAGCATTGAGATTGCAGTCCCCCCCAAGCAATTCCCTTGGCATGCAAACCTGCAGCTGTCAGAATCCGTAATAGCTTAGTACGGACCTTAATAGACTAAGAAAAATTAAAATAGATCAAATTTGAAAAAAATTAGTTTAGGCATAGACTAGCGGAAACAAATAAATACTTAGAATTAGTTTAGACTTCGTTCCGGAACCAGTACGGAAGCATGACGGAACTTGACATCCGGGTGAACGGATTCAGGAGCCGGAACGTAGGAACCCGGAACGCAGGCATTAAATTCAGTAGCTTGCGGCGGTAGACTAGGGATACGTTACGGCGTTCCGTAGCCTGCGTTCCCGTTACAGTGAACGTTGGGCGCAGGAATTCTATATAAACCTAGCTCCTCCTCATTTCTCGCCCTCTTTCAGTTGCTCCGCATCTGGTTGATAGTGAGAGAAAGTGTGGTGAGTTAGGGTTACGGCGATAGGAGAGGTGAGACGGATGGCAGGGGTTAGTACTTGGTATATAGTACCGGCCCGGAAGATTAGTCCGGTATATCCGGAAGATCCGCTGCACTTGCGGCAGTTAGAGGACGACTTGATCGTCTTAGGGTGTGCAGGTCTGCTGAAGAAACCCTAGAACGTCCAGAGTGACTAGGTGCTCCGGGAGTTGGCGGCAGGTGCTCCGAACCAATACGACTAGACCGTACGTGGACATCCGGACTAGTGGACGGAGGAGTTGTGGGCGGAGGTGTACGGGTTCTCGCTAACCGGAAGCGGATTCGCTGCCCGGACGGACCAGTACCACCAACACAAGTTCGTGAACCCACCACACGCGAAGGAGGGCTATGCGATCAAGGACTGCCGGGACGAGAGGCACAAGCGACTGCTCCAGTTCCTGCTTCCGATTCTGTACCCGGACAAGAGTTCCCGGGTTACGGTAACCATGGCCAACACGATCTTTGGGGCGTTTCAGGACCGGGTCGTAAACTGGGGCCGGATCGTGGCGAGCATAGTGGGACGCTGCACCGGAAACTTGGCGAAGAACAAGCCAAACCCGCTCAGCACGTACCTCCTCCACCTGTACCAGCACCGGGAACTGCTGACGGAAGACGAGGCAATGGATTATGAGACCGGGCTCATCATGCTCCAATGCAACTGCTCTGATGATGAGGAGCAGGAGACGCAGGAGTCTGAGGACGAGGAGGAGGAAGCCAAGCCGGAAGTCAAGGAAGAGAAGCCGGATCCGGAACCGAAGCAAACACAGAGGGAGAAGGAGGAACGGGAGCAGGCATCGGGAAGCAAAAGACGGAAGTCTACGATTCCAACAGCCAGAGGTAAATTCCCGGGTCCCTTTCTCACCCAGGATAAACAGGAGTGAGAAGGACCACGCTTCTTCGAGTGCGGAGAAGAGTGGATCCGTACCGCGAAGGATTACCATGACAGGCTTACGGAGATCGTACTCCGGTCCGCGGAAGTCGTGAAATGCGAACCGGAAAACCTGGTGGACGCACTGAAGGCGTTACCGGCCGAGTCGGAATGGAACGAGATGAGGACGGAAATCCGGAACTTGAAGACGGAACGGGACGAGCTCAAGGGGAAGCTGACATGGACGGAAGGAGAGCTGCACCAGTCTCAAGGGGCGACACAGAAGGCATACCAAGCGTTCCAGACTTTCCAGAAATGGATGGTAAGTCCGGCCGACCTCTATCACAAGGCGGCCCTTTACGATGAGATGCAAAAGACGTCCGCGGCCCTCACCAACACGAAGATAGTCCGGGTGATGGTGGAGATGTTGGGCAGAATGGAGGCATCGTTGAAGGAGTTCCGGTCCATGATGGCGGACATGGATCCGAACAAGCCTCTCAACTTCAGGGGATTTCCGGAAGTTCCGGATGTCATCGCAACTCCGGCAACGCAACCTCCCATCTCGCCCATCAAACGGACAGGTCAGTTTGGGTCACTGATCAACATCGTCACTCAAGGGGGGCACTCTTCTGGATTTTTGGGTCAGGATATGCCGGTCCGGAGCAGTTTGGATGCCCGGATCGACCTTGTCCAGAATCCGGTGCGTACGCATCCGGAGCAGTTTGAGGATATCGAACAACCTCCACCGATGCCTCTACCTACACCGGATCCCATTGAGATATCGGAGGAGGCAAAAGTGGAGGAGGATCCGAAGTCATTGGAGAAGGCGGACCGGTCTCTCGTCTATACGGACGAGACGGATTCTGACAGTCCTCCTGTCCGGAAGACGTCGATCATCACCCGGGCGTCTCTCCGTACACCCCAAGGCAAGACCAGCACCCGGGGACAGTTAGGATTTGATAGTAGTTCGAAGAAACAGCGGAAGGGAAAGTAGATAGTTAGACTGATAGTGTTTTCAGTTATCTTTTTGTTAGACTTAGAGTTCCGGGTCTCAGTCAGAATCCGGATTCCGGATTTTCAGGAGTAAGTTTCAGTTAAACTTATCCGTCCGGACTTTTAGGGAAGTTTAGGATGGTGTTTAGTGGCACTTTCCGCGGGTTTTACGGCATGTTGTTTTGCTTATAAAAGGAAGGGACCGCTTGTGGTCCTTCATTCCTTTTCTTGCTATTCCTTATTTTGAGCAGTAAATATATGTTTGCATTTTTATTGTCTTTTTATTCATTGCCTTAGTTTTCTTTGTGGGTCCTTGGTTTCCTTTTCCTTGGGAGTTTTAAGGTTGCTTGGGCGCTTGCTTGAAGGTTGTGGCTAAAGAGTAGAGAGGTGGTAAGAAGGAGTCCAGATTCAGGGTTTCCCGGGTCTGTGAACTGTGTGTTGTCCAGGGAAGCGGTTTTAGCGTGTGTAGGAAGTTGTGCGGAGTCCGGCGTTGGTGGTGTGGGTGCGAGTCCGGAAGGCCAGGGAGGGTTCCGTGCGGAGATAAGCAACCGTCTGTAGAAAACCCCCGCTCACCCGGAAAGTTCCGTCAGTCTGCAAACACAAGTTGGAGTGCTAGTACCGGACCCCGTCTCAGTTTCCGGGTAAGTCTTGTATTTGTCGTTGTAGCAAGGGGAGTCGGGTTGTATTCTGAGTGACCTGCTTCTGGAGAAATCCGAAGTTGTGAGGGTCAGCCAATCTGTTCCTTGTTTGTGACGGAAAGGTCTTTGGGTTCGTATCATTAGGGAGTTAGAGTTAGTGAAATACAAGGAGTGGTGTTGTCCTTACCCCTCCGGAAAAGACAGTGAGGACCCTCTGAAGGTAAAACAGAGGTATCGAAAACCGTATGTTAAGTTACGGATTTGGTGTTCGTGATAATCCGGATCCGGTAGAGAGTCCGGATAGAGAAAGAATCCGGGTAGGGAGTGAAATTTGAAGTAGTTACAATAAACCGGATTAGAAGGAATTTAGAACACCCTCTAGGGTTCCCTGGGACGATATTCCGTGTCATCTTGCCACGTTGTTGTGGTTAAGAGCGCTTACTACGGTATTACGCGTACGACAGCAGCTCTCCCCTTTGCAGCCCTCCCCCGCAAGAATTCAAGCTTTTAAATCCTAAAATTGCACTCCCCTCACAAGAATTCAAGCTTTCAAACCCTGAAAATCATTGTCTTCATGAATCCCCCCGCCAACACTCCCCCGCAAGCATGCAAGCATGCAAACCTAAAACCCTAAACCCTAAAGTGGAATCCCCAGTAGCCGCGGCAGCACTCCACCAACAAGCATACTTATCCAGATGAGTCGTCAAGCTCGATCTGCAAGCTTTCAAACCCTGAAATTGCACTCCCCCCACAAGAATTCAAGCTTTCAAATCCAGAAGCATCACTGTCTTCATGAATCCCCCCCGCCAACACTCCCCCGCAAGCATGCAAACTTAAAATTCTAAACCTTGAAGTGGAATCGCGGCAGCACTCCCCCCACAAGCATACTTATCCAAATGAGTTGTTCTGCAGAATTGGAATTGAGCAAGCAAACCAACCAGGCACAAACTTCAAACTCATTAGCTCGTCCGATCTTCGTGGTGTGCGTGTTTGAACGATGAACTCCTCTGATCCTTGTGTTGTCCGCCAGGTCGTACTCCACTTCTCAAACACTATTCACTCATCACCACTCCAGAAGCAAGAGAGAACATCAAAACAAGAGAGAACAATAAGATTGAAGCAAAACGCGAAGAAAACGAAAACACCCCGACTGAAACCTTAGGGCATGTTGTGATACCCCTGCACCCATACCCACACGTTGAGATACCCCAATACCCATGCACCTATACCCACGCACCGACATCCTCCTTGATACCTAGACTGATACCCAAGATGATACCCGTGCACACATACCCACGCATACGTACCTGCACCGATTATCTTGCCAAAACCATAGAAAAAAATTTGCACTCTTACAGGAAAATTTTAAAAGATCAATACCTGTACTTTTCTTCCTATTTAATATTTTTTTTCTTCCTATGCGGGTACTTAAAATATAGCCATGCGGTTCTTCTAATTTCAATTCCCTTGGATTAAAAAAATAAATTACGTTTATACTAAAAGGTCATGGATTTCACATTCAAAAATACTTTACAACTTGTACGTATTTTTTTTCTTCCTATTCAATATATTTTTGGTGAATTTGAATTGGGATTGAGTGGGTCCTTAAAATATAGCCATGTTTTTTTAAATTTCAATTCCCTTGGATTAGTAAAATAAACTGCATCTAATATACTACCACTACAAGAAAATGACCACATTTGTGACTTCAAAGTCACGCTCCCCCCGTTTGATTCCAACTGCGGCGTGACTCTCCTTCCCTAATTGCACGGTAGATAATTCTTTTACATTGGTCCAGTCGTAGCTTAGTCACGACCATGACTGTAGGATGGATAGTGGATGAAAAAAGGGTGGTGTCTGCCTTGGTACATTGAAGGTACGTTCGGTTTTGGCTTTGGAAATTGAAGTTACATTATACGACTGAGTCGCCACTGCGTTGTGACTTGGAAATGACTAATTGGTCACGTCAGTTGAGTGAAGAGGCCTGCCAGTTTTTACTTGTATTGTTCAACGGATTTAAGGTCCATGGTTTTACAGTGTTGTACATGAGGGATTTGGGTGGTTGTTAGAGACAGAAGACACAATCAATCAAGAGTCGGGATAGGGTGCACTGTAGACAACTTATATGGCATAAGCACTGGAAGATGGGCTACTCATTTTCTATTCAAATCTCTTGAAGGACACATTGCGCACATATATATTGAAAGATTCGACACTGAATACTGCCAGCACCCACGACTGGACTAAGCAACGACTTCTTTGGGAATCTGCTGAATTAGCGACCACTGCAGCATGACTAGTAAAGATCATGTGCTAACAAATTTTCTTCCTCAGATAACTCTATGGCTCCAACAAGATTGGCTATACACGGGGGGCTTGGTAGGCTTTGTAGAGCAATCATGCCGGGGCTCTTCATAGTCGTGCAAATGAAGGCGTCTACTTTGTCTACAACCTCACGCCTTGCTCGTGCTTCTTTCCGTAGCACTACCTTCCACCCAGGCTTTTCTGTAGCATCTGAAAAAAAAACCCTACATCGCTTGACTTGGAAAAATGAAGGGGTCAGCCATGCGAGGTAACTTATGCCGGAAGTTTACAACCAAGAAACCAGCGTCATCGCGTGTGTATGTCGCATTCCCCCGGTTGTCTTGTGGCTTCACCCACTTGCATTGTAGTAGAATGATTTGTGTATTCAACCCTCCATAATCCAATAGCAAGATATCCTTCAGCACTCCAACGTAGTTAACAGACAAGTCCCCAACATTCTCTGCAGGTAGTTCGAATACAAAAGCCACGCCGCTGTTGTAGCTTTTGAGTTCCGAGCTACTGGAATCATCCACTCGGAAATGATTACCAAATGCCGTGATTCGAGAATACCTTGTAGCTTTCTGTGACGGCTTTATGCTCAACAAGAGTCGGTCCCGGTCCTCCGGATTCTGCATATCCAAAGTGGCATCTCGGACAGCATTGTACATATAATCCACCAACGGTGTCGTGGTTGCAGCCGAACTCTGTTCAGCCCTCCACTTCCTGACAAAACAACCATCCAATTACAGTACTGCCTATAACAGAAGAGGAAAGGTTGGCCTGAGCGACGACCGCAGTCATACAGCCTCCTCATGGTGAACATTTCAAGGGTGCACAACGCGTCGACTTCTACGTGACTTCAGTAAGTCACATCTAGGACTCATAATGCGACTGTGGACTACCGCGCTACATTCACGTCACTCTTCTATGACTTCATGGCGACTTCATGACATCAATAACATGTCCGAAGTAGTGTTTTGGAACTCAACATTGCGAATATTGCGGACACTACCTGAATTGACATGTTTTGAACAAATTCGAAGTGCCGGAACACTATTGAAAGAACTCCAAAGTAACGGAAGGGTTCAGGAGATATTCACGCGTAAAAATCTTCCATTACACTTGCATTCATGAGCACGTACTCGTGTGCTAAGTCTCGTAGTGCAGGAGTCATCACAAATACCTTTGCTCTGCCTTGCAAGACCTCTTCCACATCCCCATACTTTTTGTCTTCATCCCACACACGCCTCTGAGTGTGCTCGAATTGATGCAAATACTTTGTGACGAATTCAATGCTTTCATCTTTCAAATATCCCTCTACCATGCACGCCTCTAGCTGGGCAAAATTTCAAACGTGGTTTTTTAGCACTTTCATATACCGCTCCACAGGATACATCCACCTAGCACTGACTGGGCCACAAAGGTCCAGTTCTCTAGCTAGGTGGTAGGGCAAGTGCGTCATTATGTCGAAGAAGGATGGCGGGAACTCAATTTCTACCAACGCCATGCTCTCAACAGCATCCGCTTCAAGTGAGGGAAAGTCACCGGGATTATACACCTTGGTGCAAAGGCGGCAAAATACTTTGCACATCCGCATCACTGCCATACGAGGCCCAGGCTTCATCAGACCTCAAAGCGCTAGAGGCAACACCTGTTGCATGAGCACGTGGTAGTCATGGGATTTCAACCCCCCAAAGTTTTTCTTTCGAATGCATTTCCCAAGGTCCGACGAATACCCGCTGGGTGTCTTCAAATTCTCGATGCACATTGCAAACTTCTTGAATTCTTCGTCAGTCAACACGTATGGCGCTTTGGGCTTCACCATCTTCCTAGGGTTCTTCGGGTTTGGTGTTAGCCACAGATGCTTCCGCACATTCCGTCTCTGCAAGTCCCTCCTCACCTTCACTGTGTCCTTTTTCCCTGTTATAGTCTTCAGAAAGTTCTTCGCCAAGTTCATCTCGTAATTCATGACATCAAGTGTGTTCCGAATCAAAAGATCCTACGCATGACGACACAATAGCAACCACCCAAAAGTTAGCAATCTAGCAATCGACGCATGGACCCAGAATCGGAAGCTCACTAGCAGACGCTGCCGTTCAGTCACTGTAGTTGCACATGGCTCCCCATTTAATTCGAACACTTCAGGCAGCAAGAGTCTATAGGATTCTCTTCAAAAGGGAAACCTATTTTATTCACAATACACAATCAAATCCGCAAAAACATATTGAGGACCAAAAAGCCTCCTCATACAAAATGACAAATCGACTTCATCACTAGCTACTTGCCCACCACTACAGAGTGACCTCCTTGTCGCTATGAAGTCATACCGTAGTCATACCGCAGTTGCAAATGATCGAATACAACAATTAATGGGAGGCAAGAAGCTCACCTTCCAATATGGCAACCTAAAGAGAATGTTGACGCGCTTGACGCCATGCACTTTGGAGGGGTCCCTTGCAGCACCGTCTCTACTTCCATTTGCCTTCCACGCCTCAAATTCTGCCGCATGCGCTAGCTGTTCCTCCACTGTCACCGCCCTTGGTTTAGCCCGCATTTCCGTAGCGCCATTGAAGTGATCCTGCATTTCCGTAGACCTGAACGGATGCACATCAAGTAACCACCGACGAGTCCCACTGTAAGTTTGCTTGCCCAATTTTACCGAATGCTCAACGCCAAGGTTTGCACCACACCATGGACAAGTTGCGTAACCCTGGTGAGAGAATCCTCCCACTGTCCCGTAGCTTGGAAAGTCATGGATTGTCCATAGTAACATGGCGAGCAGTTGGAAAGCCTGACTCCCGGCATCCTTTGTCACGTTGTACTCAGTAACTCCCAACCAGAGCTCAAGCAACTCCTTGACAAGGGGCTCTAAATAAACATCAAATACATCGGCCGTAACCGACTCCTTCCCGGGAATTAGAAGTGTTAGGAGCACAAAAAATTTCTTCGTGCAAAGCCAAAGAGGCACATTGTAGTTCAAGAGAAGCATTGGCCACGTTGACCACGACAACCGGTTTTGTTTGAAGGGATTCATCTCGTCTGCGGCCAAAGCAAAGTGCGCATGATGTGGATCACTAGCAAAAGTTGAATCCATTTTGTCATGGAAGTGATGCCATGCCTTTGAGTTGCACGGATGTCGAAGAAGGTTGTCACCTCCCTCCTGGTTGCTGCGATTCTCATGATGCTATACCATGAGCTTTGCAAGAGCGGGACTCCTGAACATTCGTTGTAGACGGGGAATTATAGGAAAATGACGGAGAACCTTTATGGGGAAGGCCTTCCGATTCTCATCCTTGTATCGCTTCCCACCACACTTAGGGCAACGCAGTGCATCTTTGTGTTCGCCCCGGAAGAGGATGCACCCTCTCTCATAAGCGTGGATTGTGTTGTACGATAGGCCTAATTTCTCAATCAAAGACTTTGCCGCATGGTATGTTTGCGGTAAGGCATTATTCTCTGGTAGCACGTGCTTATTCAAAATGCCGAAGAGCTTGTTGGCGCAAGTGTTGCTCACACCGTGCATTGTGCATAGGTTCATGAGCAATACTGTTGTGGCCAGTTTGCTGGAACGTGCACCGTGGTAGAAAACCTGCATGGACTCCTCCAATGCACTTCGGTCGAAGATCGCCCCCTCCTCCGACGCCAGATGCAGTTCATTTGCACAGTCCTCCCTTTCGCCAGCCTCTTCAAGAGCTGCTTCCCAGCATTGTTCATGGATGGAGTCAGCCGCTGCGAATGTTGCCAACACCTCTTCCTGCAGATGTTCCTCTGCAGAGGGAGGCTCGTCCACGGCCACTACTACCTGCTCGACCATGCCACGCACATCCACTGTGGCATCGACGTTGTTGTGAGTGTTTGTTGGATCTTTCCAAAAGTCCTCTTCCCACTCTTTGTCGGAAGAATCCACGGTGCCTTCTCCCGTCCACCTACGCGATGGTAGATCCCTGCCATAGCGGATGAGGTGGTCCCTTACATTTCGAATGAGAAGTCTCTTTCGGCCCTTACAGTTTGTGCATGGGCAGTGCACTCTACTGACGTTATGCTGTGCAGCCCGTTGCACCTCCCTCGCCCAAAGTCGATCATCTCGAAGTTGTTGCCTGCGACTATCTGACAGGGGTACTCTAGCAGGTATCATTGCCTCGGTCAAGTCTTCTGGACAAGGTTACTCTCTTACACTACATTCACAGCACGTACAAGAACATTAGTATGGTCTCATAACATGGTAAGTCGAAAAACATTAGTACGGGTATTGAGTTACGACTTCTATGCAACTTCTCAATGACTTCTTAGAGTCAATTGATAGTCACATATCACGCAGTGGTGACTACCACGTGACTTTCAGCAGTCATGGGAGGTCCGACCCCCGATTTGTCGAGCGCCAAAGGCACAGAATGGCGGTGTAAACTTGGTTGGGTGTAATTGGGCACTCATGTGACACAATTACATGAGTTCAGTACAAGAGATCACGACTTGGAGGTCTTCAATTATATAGCCACCATAGTCAGTAGGGGAGCAGAAGCAGATATCATATCTTCAAAAATGCATGGCCCAAAAATATGCATGCCCAAAAAAATCCATGTCCAAAGAAATTCTTGTACAAAAAAATGCTTGTACCAAAGAATGCTTGTCCACA
Organism: Rhytidiadelphus loreus; assembly: GCA_947034895.1. Classification (NCBI taxonomy): domain Eukaryota; kingdom Viridiplantae; phylum Streptophyta; class Bryopsida; order Hypnales; family Hylocomiaceae; genus Rhytidiadelphus; species Rhytidiadelphus loreus. Next base: position 63,144,598 of record OX344763.1, on the reverse strand, counting down.
TAAAAAGCGTGTTCAAAAAAATGCTTTGCCACGGAAAAGCATGTTCAAAAAATTTCATGTTCGGAAAATGACTACCGACAACTTCTGACTGCCTCAAGTTCGAAAAAATGCACATCCTACATATGAATGCCTCTAGTCCAGGAAAACGCACTTCCCCTAAAATTTCTGTTTACAGAAAATCATGTCCACTATATGACTGCCTTAAGTCCAAAAACAAGCGCGTCTAACAAAATTAATGGGAAACATATGACTGCCTGAAGTCATGCAAAAGTCGGCAAGTTTCAGTCTTCCACTCCCAAGCGACTTGAGCATGACTCTAACATGACTTTGAAGTCACTTTCATGTGACAAGTACCCGCACCGACGCTGTCCCCAGCATCCCTTAAGCAGCACTAATTTACAGATGAGGTTGAATTAACAATTAATTGCCAAATATCTCCATCTACAATCATTGTCCAAATTTCTTCCAATCATTTTCCTTTCACAGATAGTGGTCGACGGAAATCACTATGATATCGTGCTGCTCATGGCTGTCAACTCCTGTTCAGGGGACCATAATTACTGTGATAAGATATTTAAGAGCCACCGCCAAATTTTGGCTCCCTCATCAAGAACCCAGCCTTCCTCATACACTATAGGAAGAGAGACACTAACCTGCGTCCAAGACGTGCGCTGCTTTCATGAGCGAAGGTAGGACCACAATAGAACTAGCGCGGTGACACAACGCAAAACGCAAGCCCTCCTCCCGCCGTAATTAGTCGCTGCAATTGGAGCAGTCGGTTCTCAACGCAGGTCTCATCGCAGGAGTGAGAGATCCAATTGAAGTTCAACAAATTCCGTGGAGTGTAGAGTCGCAAATCGAGAAGTGTCGATGGAGAGTCCGCCACAAGAGAAGGGCGAGTACGAACTGTGGCGAGACCAGAATGTAATCGAAGTTCGGCAACAACTGGAGGGCGCCCTCGCGGTGAGGAGTGAAATGTAAGTTCATGAATAGCTTAAACTTGCGTCAGCTAGAGTGGAATTCTGGAGTTGCGGTGTAGGCGTAGAGTTAGCTGCACGATGGCTACCTTTGAGGTGTGCTCCTCCTTTAGTTGCCACGCAGTGACTCGCCGCACTCTATCGACCTTGAACATCCGCGGAATTTGGACTGCACTAGAGCATTGAGTTTACTCTCTTCTTGCATGACTGTCTTCTTACGTGACGACGTCTTCCTAGGGTTCTGTTCTCGAGTGCTTATTAATTACACGCCGCATTTTCCGTCCGAGTTCCACTAGTTGTGCCATAGTCGACGGAGAGTCACTTTATGTGACTACATACTTGGCCACCACTTGGTTCCAGTCATTTCCAAGTTGTATAGTAGTTGCACTGCATTTTCTGTTTTCTTAGGGTAGAGGCCACTGTAATTAATGAAGCAAGAAAGGCCACGTAGACCCTATTCTCGTTGTTATTCTTGAAACCCTCGACGGAGACTTCAATGTCAACTGATCTGCGTCGCCTCGCTTAGCCAGCACATCCCCATTTTTGAGTGAGACGGAGGTAGTAGTCGAAGTTGCCGTCCATCCGCCGACGTTCTTTGTGCGCAGTGATAATTTCTCCCTGGGTTGTGTGGCGCAGGGACATCGCTGCTGGGAAGAAGATAGCGGCAAAGGAGGTCGGCGGAGAGAAGGGTCCTTCGCAATTAATTCGGCGGTCTGAGTGGGGCCTTGGAGGACGCAGGGCAACGAAGGAAGGGAGGTCACCAGCAACACGCAAGTGTGTGCGTTTTGCAGACGAGATGAGCAAACACACGGATTCATCCTCCGAGGCCATGGAGTCCGCTAAAGAGGCCCTCGCAGCAGGTATGCTCAGTTTAGCTTTAGCTTGTATCCATGTGCAGCAGCAGACCACCTCGGAGGCAGTAGTGGTAGGTAATTTGGCATATCGCTCCTTTGCATTCAAATTAGGATACACTACGATGCTCTCCCCTGCGTTGCTCAGCACCAGTAGGTTAGAAGCCCATTAAGCATGTATAGGAGATTGAATTGGAGCACTACCGGAACCCTACTCTAAATTCTCCATCTTTGTGTCCGTGACTATGGCAGGGAATGCTACTATACAATCCAGCGAGGACGATGTGACACTAGAGGTCGAGGAGCCCACTCCCAAGCCAAAGCGAAAGAGGCAACGGGGGCCAAGTGGAGTTCTGACCTCTCCCAACCCCACAGCACCAGCGCAAGAGCAGCATCCACAAGGGGGAACCTACCCGCTTGAGTACCTCACATGGGTGCCATGCCATTACATGCCCTGGTCTGGCCCTGCTACAATGGAGGAGACCTCTACGCAGACGGGGAGGCAACCCCTGTACGAAGCGGAAAAGCGTGAGCGGACTACAGGCGGAAAGAAAGCCGTTCACATGAAAGTATTGGAGAATGGCGACATTGATGCCACCTGCGAGGGAAAGAATGCGTGGGACGAGTCAGTTCGCCACTGTGTTCCGAAGATCCTTGACCTAAGCATGGTGGATTGGACGCTCCAGAAGCCAGCTGCAACGCAGAAGCTCCGAGATTTGCTAGACAACGAGTTCGAATACATGGAGAATCCACTGAGCACGATAGGATTTCGTACAGTCATCACAAGGTTCCTAAAATCGGAGCGCTCTAGACTAAAAGCAAGATGGTTGAAAGGCACCGAAACTTGTCCAATTCGTGTAAACGGGGAACAGTGGAAGCGTTTGAAAACGTACTGGCAGACGGATGCGCAGAAGCGGAAGTCTGTGAAAATGGCCCGAGCTCGGAAGTGCGTCGGAAACTCCACGATAGTCAGCAAGACAGGAGGAATTGACCCTAAACCGGGGCGGGTAAGTATTGTCTTGTTTTTCTTAAATGCTATCAAGAGTGGGCATTGCATTTGACATTAGCATATAGAACCTCAATTTCTGGTGTGGTCACCAAAAGGGAGGAATTAATTTGTCACTTCAGTTTAATTTCTTGTTGCTTTTACTTACCCCATTTTTTTTGGAATCTTTTTTATTGTTTCATGGATGAAACGAAGGTGATGTTTAGACTTCAACTGTGTAGTGCTCACAATTGTATTCCCTATTGCGGTGTTCATTCAGTGCACATTGTCATGTAGTCAATGAATTTCAAACAACGTTGTCAGCTCATTTTGTTTCATTGTCATTGTATAGTAATGTGACTCAACTTCGTAGTTATCCGAAATTGTCTTTTCCTTTGTCCAAATAAATTTTGAACGAGTGTTGCGTACGTCTCGTGTTACGACATAGTCATCAAGAAGTACCCATGAAGTCAAGCAGCAGTAGGCAGTACCTTGGAAGTACGCATAAAGTCATATTGCAGTTCCCTCCCATACCAATTGAGAGTTCTAGTCGACAATATTGTTTTCCCGCATGTGTTTTCCTCATTTTCTGGAAATGGTGTATCGTTTTGTCTTAGACGTTTTTACATAATGTGTGGTATTGGTTGCAGAGGGAGCGCAGGTCCAACAGTTCAAAGGAGGCACATGACGCTGCGTGGGACAGCGACAGCAATGTAGCGGTGGATGCTGCGAGATTGGTAAGTGTAGAGGAACGTGGCCGTGATCCGCAGCAATGTGTGCGGAAGAAGGTCTGTTGTGGCCCAGCACATTTGTCTAGTTGGCCTTTGTTTTTGTTTGAGTTGACATTACGATCAATTTCCTTGTGTATTGTCTATATTGTGTACCGTTACGTCGGATCATGATACCAAGATGTCGCAATCTACAGTTGGTTAGTACTCTGTTGTAAGTTTGAGCGTATGGTAGTACTTGCCTCCCGATCGGCTACCTTAATTCTTGGGCATGGGATAATTGACTTCGGCTATTGAGGCGCACATTTTGAAATGAAGCCAAATTGAAAGTTGCCGGAAAGTAATTCAAGTATGTGGGTAGTCGCCCTGAAGTCGTCTTGGCGTGGCATGGTAGTCCCGCCAGAGTCATAGAGCCATGATGTAGTGACATGAAAGTTGTAAATGAGTGACGATGGAATAAGTAGGGGTCAAGCGCATTTAGAACACGAGTAGCTGCCTCATCATCATTGAATCTTGCGGTTGGTTTGTAGTTCTTCAACGTTTTGCCAAACATCACCTCCATGGAGCGTCTTCAGTTACTAACTTCTTTGATTGCTTCCGATTGTTTCGTGGGCAAAAGAGTGCAGGAGCAGATCAATTTGTCACAGTGTCGACCATGGGAAGGTGGAAGAGGGACGTCGACAAAAAGTTCAACCAATTCAACCAGACGGTGTCGAGGCAATCTGCGGCAATGGTGGACCTCCAAGACATGTTCCAGAATTACATGAAGCGGACAGAGGATAGAAAAGACGGTAGCACTATTGTTTCAAAGTCTGTGCTGGAAAGCGACGATACGCCAGCAAATAAGGAAGTTAGGAAGCGTTGGCGGAAGCAGTTGTGTACAAGGGATGAGCTCACTTTGTCGACAGAGGACGAACCTCTGATTCGGCATCCGTCGCGTTCCACTACAGTAGCACCTACTTCTGGGAGGAAGTGGAAGGTGGCGACCGGCGGCACAACTCCTGCTCCAGACTCGCGACTCGGGCGCCCTGCATCCAACCTGAGCCAACACGAAATGATCGCTGTGCCTGCCTTGGAGCCTCCAGAAGTTTCCAAAAATGCTTTGGTCCCTATGCAGACGTCGACGGGAGCTGTTGTAGCTAACCATGCAGGTGCCACAAACATGCAGTCGCAAGTAAGCAGCGGAAAGTTGTCTACACCGACGTCTGATGACCTTGTCGTGGACCCCCCCCCCCCCGCTGCCGAGAATTGTGGGAAAACAGTGGAAGACTCGGACGTGTACAACATGGAGGATGATGCCCAAAAAAGCAACCTAGTTGGAGCTAGGGTACATGTTGAATGCGGAAGCAACGGGGATACCGCGTCTCCCCTTCAAGACAATGTCGAGCCCCCCCTTGAACATGATGTCGCGGCCCCCCTCGAAGATGTTGTTTCTCCCCTTGTCAAAGACGTTGTTGGTCCCCTCGAAGAAGATGTTGCTTCCCCCCTCAAAGACGCTGCCGTTCCACACGTTAAAGACTCTGTCGCAGAAGTGTAGCCTCCCACCTAGCCGACATCACCTGCTGTTCACTTTATGTGCGCTGCAGCCAAACATCCTTTAGTTGATGTTCCACCACCACCCCGTGGCAGTCCTCCCTCTTGCTAGAACTCCTCTGGTTGTACTTCCTGTCGTCCCCGCAAACACAGTTGTGATTCTACCAGAGTCCCTTCCTCCCGCACTGGCTGTTGCTGCACCCGTGGAAGCCGCCCAGAAGTCCGCGGAAACCCCGAGGAAGAGTTCCAAGAAGCCGCTGAAGTCTCTAGTGAAGGTACATGCTGCCTTTGGGATTCTTGAAAACAAGTTGACGAAGGGGGGTTCTGGGATGATGAATCTTCTCCCACCACCAGCCGATACGCGTGGGAGGTCCAAATTAGTCGTGTTGAATGTACAGGGCACAGTTCTGGATTGTAGCTTGCTTTCTGAGCCAAATCCAAACGGCAAAATTTAGACAATAACGAAAACAAACCTAAGGAGAGTTGTGTTGAGGCCGTGGCTGAAGCCATTCTTGGCTTGATGTTTTGCTCACTTTACAGTGGCTTTCTGGGGGAGCAAGAGCACCTCCTTCATGGAAGATGTAGTCCCCACAATCATGGGAGCGACAATGAGCGGTGGGAATTGTGAACCCTTGTTTGAGTGGTCCGGTAAACAATGTGAGTTCTTTGATGGTGCAGACGGAGGAACCACAAGTTGGGGGAAGAATTTATCCAAAGTTTATGCAGCATGGCCCCAATATAACGCGAAGAATACGGTTATCATTGATAGTAAATTGTGTAGGGTCGAGTGCAATCCTCCCGCAAATGTCATCGTCAATAAACCCTTCTATATCACGGGTATGTCAGCATTATTTGACAACAAGGATTACTTGAGATTGTCCCTATGGCCGCTGTTGGAGACCATGCATGCCTGCCCAGACGTCGCTGCCTTTTGTTCCAAGCACCCGTCACTACTGAACGAACCAACTAATGACATGATTACTAGAGGGCAACATGGATTCTCGTATGAGTTTCTCGATGGCGTGGAAGGTGAGGGGACTTGCGGACTAGTCGACGCAGTCAAGGATGTCCCCTCACCTTCAAATCAGCAGCACATCTAACAGTTGCTTTGTGTTTGTGTAGGAAAAGCAGCCGCCAAAGGAGACGAGGGGGAAGGCAGCGACCACGGCATCTACTAAGAAGCGGGATACGGGGTCGAAGAACGTGCCACTCTGAATCCCAATGATGCGAAGTAGATCTCTCTGTATTGTTTTGTTGCCTGTCACGGAGAACAAAAGCAAGTTGTGTTGTAAAACTCATGTAGGAGTCGAGTTGCAGTAGCACAGAAGTAGCCCGAGAGTCATGCATGTACAGAAGTCATAGGGAAGAGCCACCTTAGTAACGTCGTAGTTGCACTTGGCAAGCGGTTGAAGTGTACGTGATAAGGGGTGGCTGTTTGCATTGTATCACGATGCATGAACCGACTTCTTCGTAATTCCTCCTCAACCTGCATTTGTATGTTGTGGTTGTGTTCTGCGAAATTCCGGACACAACGACCCCGTGTGTAGGTGACACGGACAGGCTGCCGGTAAGAGGTACTTCGAAGTCACTTCTTTGTTTTGAATGGATGGGAGGTCGTTTCTAGGGTGCCGCATGCACGTCCATAATTGACGCACTCTTGCTGTAGTGATTGCATCGCCATACAAATCGCTAACACGTTACTTGTCAGCTGTCACAGTTCAAGATCAACGACAAAGTATTCCTCTTCAATCTACAGGCTGTGAAGCAAAAGGTAGCGAAGGGCAGAGTCAGCGGCTTGCCAGGTGAACAAAAGTTCCACTTCAAAGAAATTCCGGAGGCATGGCTAAAGGTGGACATCACTGAGATCATGCAAGCAGGAGTTTCATTAATGTTTGCCATAGATAATGCGGAGCAAACATTAATTGAGCACGCGTTGGGCTCCTGCGCAATCTGGAATTCAAAGTACGTGAAGTTCAACACGTGAATCAACATTTTGCATTTCAACAGAAGAGGCAGCAGGCAAGATGTATGTAGTATATGTAGCAGGCTCAATTGTTGGGGACATGGTTGTAAGTGCACAACGCTTAAGGACTTTTCTTTTCATTGGAAATGCAAAAAAATCTTTGTTGGCATCACTATTTGTTGTTATGAGGAATGCATTGCTTAATGAGTAAGCCTTGTTGCCCACTGTCTACTATCCAAAATGCAATGTGGGGAATACATGTCAACTATCGCTAACAGCTTGCTTGATGCTACCGATAATTTCTTCCGTGATTTGCAATCATGTCGAGTATTCAAAACTGTAGCATCCGTTCAGATCGTTAGAAAAGTAAGCCGTATATCACAACACTGCACGACCAAAAGCGTTGGGCAAATAAACCAAATTATAAACGGAAATCGTACTCCTGGTCGTCTTAAGCCCGACTTATTCCTCACTTATTGTATCCCGAAATTCCAAAGCAACACTCCGCCATGACTGTTCCCCGCCTTCAAAATCACTACGGAACTCACAGTATGCAACTAAGCCACCACTGCGGCACGAATTGGTCACAACTGTCCCCGACTGACTCCATGGCCACTTCAACACGACTTGGTCACAACTGCCATAGATGGTTGCCTAAAACTACTGACGTGGCAGTCCACGTCATATTTTTAAGGGGTATATGTTGACTGATTTGGATTGGACACGTGGACCTCCATGTCAAATTTTACAAAGGTCCTTTGCGACTGGTCCGTGACTGCCGCATAACTGGACACGTAGGCTCAGTTAACCCCATCCTGATCCTCAGGCTTCTACATCCATCTTTAACCATCTTTCTCCCTTTGAAAGAAAAAGAAGGTGATACTATCATGTTCTGTAGACGTAGATTTTAGCTCAATGAGAATGACTTTTTCACAACTTCGTCGGTAACAGTCACTCGGAAGTCACCCTTCTCCTACATGACTTCCGGAAGTTGTGAAACAGTCATATATTGTAGTCACATTTGTAGCCACTTTTTTGTAGTGTACATCCCTTTTCTATACTAAACGCAAAGTAAACCCTTCTCAACACTCAGACCATAGACCCCCCCCCGTGATCTCTATACTAACCCCTTAACGCAACAATTATTTTTCAATTTTTCACACATTTCTGTGTATATCTTTGTATAGTAATAACACTAAGCAAAATTTAATGAAATTGGACATAAAAGAAGGTTGTCTTTTCAAAATTAAAATGTTACATTCGATGAATGAGAAGGAAGTTGGATGAAAAAGGCCGCAATCCCTTTGTTCATCGTCCAAAATATAGATGTCTTAGCACTTCAAGGCTAAGCCCAAGAAAAACCCTTTCCAATACCTGGATCGAAACAACCCTCACCCGATACTGAGTTGGTACACATTTCTATACTTATAATTTATATCAAACCCGTATGTTGACATAGAGAAGCTTATTACCGCCCTCGTTTACAATAAAAATATCGAGGAGCAAAGTAACACACAAACACAAATTTCTCATTGATTTTGTGGGCGTTTCTTTTACGTAAAACAACCCAATGGAATTATAATAATGGAAAACATGTAGTACAAGTTGCAATTATTCATATTAAACTGAAGAATTTTTTAAAAATGCAATGGGAGGTCACTTTAAATGACCTTATAGTTCCGTGAAATTAAAAACAAAAGCGTGAACCTTGTCCTGTACTTTAATGTCCAAAAAAATATAAAGACATGAAATTCATGTAAAAAAAAATGGGGAAACACGTGGTGCAAGTTGCAATTCTTCTTGAACTCACAAATCCAAAAAAATATGCTATTGGTGGTCACTTTAAATGACCTTGTATGTGAAATCAAATATTCGGGCAAGGACCGTGCCCTGTACTTTAATGTCCCAAAAAATATAAAATCATGAAATTCATGTAATGATACCATGGTGAATTTGTTTTGCAAGTTGCAATTATTCATGAACTGAAGAAGTAAAAAAAATATGCAATTGGAGGTCACATTGAATGACCTTGTACGTGAAATTAAAAAAATGAAGGTAAGAACCTTGTTTTGTACTTTAATTTCCAAAAATATGTAATCTCATGAAATTCACGTAAAAGAAATTCGGAAACATGTAAATTGTGTAAGTTGTAATTATTCATGAACTCAAAAAAATAGGCAATGGAAATGCTCCACTCTTTCAAAATAATTAGTCACCATAAATAGTCATTCACTCTCATAATTGTCATTCATGATTGTACTAGTAGGTATTGAAAGTATGCCAATCATGTGGTACAATGATTTGTGACGTACGATTAGCATACTTGAGAGTGTCGTACTCATTTATTTCGAAGTTGTCTCCAAGTTTTCAAAACTTTTATGTTTTTTTAAATTTCGACACTCTTTTTATCTTTCTCCATGACATTTGACATTTCAAGCATTTACAATACAATTTATGGAGTGTATCGATTTTGGAGTATATAATGTATAAAAATAAGTAGCTTCAGTTGAATTGAATGTAACTATTCGTGATTCTTTTCTAAATGAATTTACAACTTCAAGATTTACAATCCTAAACCTTAAAATAAATGAGTTTTAATAGTTTGGGGAATTATATGTACATAAAGAATTATTTTGAAAAAAAAATTCATACTACTTCTAGGGATTCATGTATGCCAACTAAAGCAACTCTTTTTTAATGAGTCGTGTGCTATAGTTAATAAATACTGAAGCCCAAAAGCCATAGAATAAATTTTGGAAAATGGAATCCAAAAAGTATGTACAAGTTCAAAATTAGTTCAACATTTAGAATTCATGAAAATAATAAATATATGGTACTTTTATGCATTTTGGTATACAAATGAACTTTTCATTAAATGGAAAATATGTTGTAGTTTATAAACATCAAAGTCCAAAAGTCATAGGATGAATCCCGAAAATGGAATCTCAAAATATGTACAAGTTCAAACTTATATGAACATTCAAAATTCAATCATGAAAAAACAGAATTCACAGTACTTTTATGCATTTTTGTATGCAAAGCAACTTCTATTTTAATGAGCCATATGCTGTAGTTTAGAAGCCCTAAAGCCATGGGCTATAACCAAAATTACTAATTTTGAATTTTTTTGTTTGTTTGAAGATTTGATAGTTGTACTTTGTAGTATCTATCTTAGTAATTGGAATTCATTAGTTCATAATCCTTTATGATTTTTCTAGTATGGCTTTAATGAATTATAGGTTTGAGTTGGATAGTACCTATATGATCAATTAAGATTTGGAAATTATTAGTATGGTTGTTTTCTCTTTGGAAAGATTATTAATCTAGAGATTTAAAATTACATCTTATCAACAATATTTTTGGAAACTATTTTAAGAGCCGTGATTTGATACAATTTTACTTGAAAGTACCTAAGTATCTTGTAAAATTTTAGAAATTAGCACAAGAATTATGTTTATTCTATAATTTCCTTGTACATTATATGGCTCTACTGATATAATAGGCTTAAAACTTGGAAAATCCGCTAATTCATTGTTCTATATTGAAGTGACATTTTATTGAAACTGATGAAGAAAGAACTTCATTAATACATTTATGTTCCTTTATGCTTTGGATACCATGAATTTGTCGGGTGCGGGCGCTAGCAAGCGGAAATAGAATCTTCCAAAAAAAACCGGCTCCAGATTTTTCTCCAAATTAAATGACATTGGCAAGCGGAAGCACAACCTTCAAAAATAACCGAGCTCCGGAGTTTTCTGGGGAAGGCGCCGGCAAGCAAAAGTAGTTTGTTGGAAGAAAACCAGGCTCCACAATTTTCTCAGAAAGGCGCTTGAAAGCGGAAGAAGATTTTTCCAAGAAAATCCAGCTCCGCTTTTCTGTCAAGTGGAAGAGAAGACTTCCACAAAATCACAGCTTGCAATTCAAAATTCTGAATTATTGTTGGTGCCTTCTTTCTCCCGCCAAAAGCTCTCTCACTCGCTTAGACATGCGACTTCACAATTTGTATTGTCATTTTGCAATCTCTGTTGATGCTCTGCCCGCGCTCATTGATGCTTTGATTGTAGAGAATTCTAGGACGTCGTTGTTGATGTTTTGGAGCAAAACATCCTTGCTGGAGGCATGTCGTGCTTGTAAGTGAGAGATTTACCAAACCTACTGCGTATAGTGTACTTCGTATTTCTCTGATTCCGGTGTGGAGTTTTGTCATTCATAGTGTATTCATGCTTAGAATGCAAGCCTTGCAATATGTATTAGTAGTAAAGAAGATGTATGTTTCTCTAAAATATATCTTCGGTATATCCAGCAATGTGTTTTCATTTTGATTGGCGTACTCTGTATTCCCGATGACATTGTTCTTTACGTGTGAATAGGTTCCCAAAATTGTCGCCGAAAAACATGGACTTACTCGATGATTAATACACGACTATGCAATTCAGGTCGTAGCAATCTGAATTGCATAGGTCTTTGAAGGAACGTAGAGACCACATAATTCTATATCATTGAATTGAATGCAAAAGACAATCATATTTTTGGATTACTCGTGTAGATCAGGTTGTAACGACCTGAATTGTAACACCCTGTATTCAACAATGTAGTCCGCGTCCTATGAAATCTTCGACCTTCTTCGCTTGGCTATCCAGGATCATTGGTGGTCTTGGTGTGCAGATCAAGTTGCAATGATTTGAAATGCACAACCATATAATGAATAATTGAAAACAAGTAGAGAAGGTCAGGCCTTCTTCAATAAGCAAATCATGACAAATGGCATGAACTATAGAAGAGCAGACATTTATCTTCCCTATTTGTCTACGAATTAGCCGACCTAAATAAATATTCCCTCATAATATGTCCATTGCAAAATGAAAAATTGACCATGCAGTTCAGGTCGTAGCGACCTGAATTGGAAATGTCTAGGAAGCAATGTTGCCACCGACTAATTCAAGATCAAAGTCTATAATGCAAAATTCTGTATTATTATTAGGTTGATCATGCACATCAAGTCGTATTGACCTGAAGTGTAACACCATATATTCAAGAATGTACTCCAAATGAGATGTAATCTTTGACCTTCCCCACTTGATTGACTCGGATGATTAATGGTCTTGGTGTGCAGTTCAAGTCGCTACGACCTGAACTACACACCCTTGTAATAACTAATTGATAATCACATGAAAAGGTTATTTCTCTATCCATATGAAGAGCAGGAAGCAACGACAACAATTATAAAAGTTTTGGAATTTTTCTTCTCTGTTGACCTTCATTGAAACCAACCTCCATTAATATTCCAGCGACATATATTTATCGCATAATGCACAATGGATTGTGCAGTTCAGGTCGTAGCGACCTGATTCAGATATGTCTACAAAATAATGCGTAATATGGACAGGAAGAACCTCTTCTTGGTAACATTATGTCCATTAACTCCTACACACCTCAATTTACTTGTTCATTAATTTTGAAACATCTTATTACACTTCTTGTTTGCTTCTTTACTAAACTGAGTAATATCTTCTTTGATTTGTAGTTATCATGGATTCCAATTTGTTAGCGGTCGACAATATGGACTTTTCTGATGACGAATACAAAATTCCTGAGGAAGTGAATGTCGACATTCCAGTGTGTGAAGGACTTCCGTGTCATCTCTGGAATATGAAGTGCGTCACATATACAACAATGAAGGCATCCTTGTTGGAGAAAGTACTTGCCATAGTGTGGATTCAGACCTTGTGCTTGGTAGCAACGGACCTCTTGGAAACACTCATGTAGCAGTCTTTGTTTCCAAGACACATTCAGAATTGGATATCTCCCAAGAGCAAGTGTACTCCTTAGTTGCTTGGCCTATAAATCTTGTCCATTGCCATGGGGCAAGCTTGCATGACCATAAGGCCCGAGATAATTTCAACCGGTTGCAAGCAACTCTCTTGAACCTGCCATCTTCAACATCTGCTAGGCCATACATAAGTACCATAAGAAATCCTCCTCGCAAGACTGCCATCAAATCAAATGACTTACTCACTCAAGACTCTATCAACTTGGTGTCTAGTAAAGTTTGCTGCAGCCAAAATTGTGTTCAACCGTTTCCAAGGGACAAGATTCAAGCCTTCTAGGAACGAATGTATCGAAATTCGGTGTTCAAACACAGAGCCTTCATGAAAATTGAAATACATAGACAAGTTCATCGAGACTCACGTGGCTGAAGGATGGTGACGATTGAAGAAATACCTGTGTGCATGCAAGCATGGATGCATATTTTTGGGGTCCCAGAGGCCACATTCTATTGCTACCAAACATACATGAAGGACGGTCGGGAGGCATCAACGCATGGCAATATGGGATTGGTGAAGCCTAGGAAACACACTCAACAAGCTACTACTACTTTGAAATGCATCCTTGACAAGGAAGCGGATCACATGCCACATCGTACACGGACTTTGAAGTCAAGAGAAAAAGTCGTGTCTAGGATTCTACCAACTACATTCCAATGGAAGGGTCAGATGAAAACAATCAATGAAATTAATACCGCTTTCGGATTGAAGGAGGTCTCAATTTCAAGCTTGAGCAAGATTCGATCTTCAAGGTTCTCAGAGTACGAAGTTAAGAAGCCAGGAGACAATTTTGCTCGATGCGCTACTTGTGACAAATTGAAAGAGCTCAAGAAGGGTGCTCTTGCTGGATCTCAAACTGCTATGAAGTGGTCCATTAGGTTGGACAAGCATCTTACTATTACTCGTGCTCATAGGAAGTTGTACTACGCTAATCGCTACCAGTTGCATAATTTTCCGCAAGAGTGCCTTACAATCATACACAATCATGCCAAAACTGCTTTCCTGATCTTTTCCCACAAAAGTAAAGACCTTGATGGCGTCATGAAGTTGCCTTTGTCTGTCACTAGCATGATTGCACATGGTCATGCTGATGTCCGTTATGCTCATTATGAATTGGACCTCTTTCCCCATGATTTAAACTTTACCATAGGTTCTATGTTAAAGTTGTTGTGGGATCTTGAATTGCCACCAAAGTCGTCTTCTTGATAGTTGCTTGTAGAGTTTGGGTCGACAAATTTATTTGTAGCGGTGCTCAAAGGTGCAGAGATGTGCAACTCATCTCTACCGAGTAAATGCATGGTTGGGTGGCTCACGGACGACACTATAGGAGTTCATATATTGATGGATCTTTAGTACAAAAAATGAGTTAGTGGATGTTCATACATTGGCAAATTCATCTACTCAATTTTCAACATTAAGCCCACCTAGAGATTTTCTAGTTATATGGATTTCTTTAAACAAAAATAAAAAAACACCTTTTTTTTACCTTTATATGAACTTTGGAAAAAGAGGCTAAAATTTGACACTTTAAAAGTCCATAAGTACACTTCTACAAATGATTTTATTTAAAAGGGATTGAATTTTAGGCTTCTAAACCTAAAATACAACACATGGTAACTTGGTATTTGAATTTGAATTTTATTTTTTATAAAATACTCCCAAATAAGATTTTGTACACAGATTTATTTCACAAAAAACATTCTTCAAAAGTCCATAACTACTAAAATTTAGGATGAACTTTAGAAAAATCAAGCACAATCTTCAACAAAATAAAATTACCTATGTATACACAAAATTTAGCATTCAATAAAGTGAGTTAAATATGTCTATTTCATCATTAGATACAAGTACCCTCTGAAAATAGCCCTGTGACACAAAAAGTGAGCCACCCAACCATACATTCACCCTACCCCCACTTCTAGAGATCTTGGTTCCAGCGACACCTTTGCCACCTATTCTCAATGTGCAAATGGACAATGCTACTGGAGATAATAAGAACAGATATGTTTTCTGTTTTTGGTCTCTACTTGTTGCAATCAAGATCTTCCGTGAGGTGTACGTGAACTTCATGATTGTGGGTCATACACACGACGACATTAATGCGCTGTTTGGAAGATAGAGCATGAAGATGGAGCATGCTATTGAAGAAGGAGAACTTTCCAAGGTGCATTTCTGGACGGTGATGAGACCCTTGTTGAACACACAAAACCACAACAAGTGAAGTTCTACCTAGATTCAACGGGATGTCCAGTTATGAAGTACACATTGTTGTGCACTAATGTGGATTGGTTAGGGGACGATGGTAGAGGTATTAAGTTGTGGAAAGAAGATTCCGAGGGGCATAGTTTGTAGCCCCGTGGAGAGCCGTTGCCAATTTAACTGAAGTAAATGAGAGGAGTGGATGACATTTTGAAAGGTATATCTGGCTTTGTGAAGTACTAAGAGAAGTTGTGCAATGCAGACGTTACAGGAGAATATTAAAAACGTTATGAGCATTTGGTACACTATTGGCGTGATGTGAAGGTGGCGTTGCAAGAACCATTACCTGCTTCTATTATTTAAAGGACGGTTTCTAGCCAACTACTCGAATTCAAGCAACTCTAGAGGATCAGTTACAAGATGATGGCAAAGATCGTAAAGAGTTTGGAGAAGATGAGGCCTATGTCGGGCCTTTGCGTGGATGCCCACAACCATCTTTTAGAGTGGGTCGGGATCTCTTTGAAGGCTGTTTTGTTGCAATCCGACTCGCAGATGGTAACAGTTGATCGGTTTGGATTGCAAGGGCATTGTTTGATCCCAACTGTAATCCTGAAAAGCCAAATTGTGTGCTCATTCAATACTTTTGTCAACATCAAGGAATCAAGATGTTCATGACTTTTATACAGGATGGGACAGCAAAAGAAGTCTATGTTGGAAGGTTGATGAAACCGAACCACTGCTATGGAAGGAAACAAATGCTTTGATGACAGCATGGAAGTCCCAGAACAGAAGAGATACTCGTGAATGCAAGATCAAGATTCCTACAACTCAAATTGAAGTGATCAACCAAAGCTTGGCTTCGTATACTTGATTTTGTGGAATATTATCCTCAAATTAGTTATAGTATGTTAACTTCATACATTGGATATTGATTATTTTTTAATCTTCAAATTTATGTAAATATACTTATTATTACATGTTTGCACATACTCTTTTCTGGATATTTTATATTATTTTACTTACTTAATATCTGTCTAAAGTCAATTTGAAAATGTAATACGATTGAAGAAAAGGGTAGTGGATATAACCACTCTTTATTATATTAATGTGTTAAGCACTTGTCACAATTTTGGATAGGGGGCCGGTTGGTTGTTACAACTTTTCTGCCTGCAAAGTTCACATAGCAGTACCAAGTCATGTATCTCTTCCAGTTGCTCATATGAATTCAACGGGAATCGAACTCAAACCGCTTGAAGGAGATGAATAGCTTCTTACAACCAACCGTTCAGCTCATGACTTGGTGATCAGCAAATGATTCAATATTCATTTATATGACTATAAACATAGCATAACCCGAATCTGAATGTATTTGGTAACAAAACTCTCATTTTAATGGAAATTACAATGTTACAACTAACAAATGTAGTGATTCTCAACCTAAATTGTCTAGGATTGACATTCGGATTGTAGACATATAAATGGACAATATTATTTTTAGAGGATTTCGCCCTCTCAAAATAATGAATATAATGTTTTAGGGGGCTTAGGGATGGCAAGCCGGAAGGATGAGTACATCAAAGGCAAGTTCCGGAGAGCAGTAAACCCGAAGGACGGACATGAAGTCGAAGATTGTGAGGACGACTGGCACTATAATCTACTGAAGTTCCCCCGAGAAGTTCCTCATTCCGATCCTCCATCCGGAGAAGTCGACGAGGGTGACGATAACCCTCAGTAATACTATCTTTGGCGCTTTGACTAGACAACGGAAAGCGGATTGGGCCTGGATCATCTCTGACTTGGTATCCAGTCTGGTGACTCAGGTTGGGAAGAGTAGGGCCACACCTCTGTCGCTCTACCTCTTCCATTTGTATCAACATAATCAGCTCCTCACAGACACGGAGGAAAAGACCTGGTGAGCCCAGGAAGTGCTCCTGAAGTACGGAGAGTCGGAGACGTATGAGGAAGAAGAAGACAGATCTGAAAACGGAGGAAACAGACGAGGATGAGAAGTCGTTCAAGCCGTTCAAGCGACAGAAGACGACACCTCTGCACGGAAGGGGACACGTCAATACCGGAGACTCGACCGGAAGTTGAGAAACCGGTCTCTGAAGAAATGGATCTAGATGATCCATTTGACAACCTGATCAATATTCTCTCTCACATCCAAGGAGATTGGCAGTGCAAGTGGTTGACCCTTGCACAGATCAGAAGGTTGGTAGGAGTGCCGCTAGATAGTCTGTTGCCAAGAAAAGTAGCGGAATGTATTAGTAATCAAAAGAAAACCGGAGTAGGAAGCTGAGATCCGTCGACTTCAGGAAGAAGTCGACATGTTGAAGGGGGAGATTGCCACCTTCAAGGAAGATATGGCCGCCACTAGGGAGATGGTGGATGCGACTCAAAAGATAGCCAAGTAGGTGAAGGAAGCTTTCAGTGAGACCGGAATGGCCGTCGCTAAAGCAAAGCTATTCAATGAGGGATGGCTCCTGGACAAGAAGCTATCCAGTTCCCGGATGGTTCGGATCCTGATCGACTTCACCGAGTAGGTGGAGACGACTATGGTAGGAGCTTGAGAGGTTGCGGACCATATGGAGAAGAGCAGCTAGAAGTTGACCGAGACAGTGCTCTCTAAGGAGATCCGTCTCTTGGATATCTCCTTGCCGGAGTCGTTTCCGAACGGAACAGACTTGAAGGAGGGGAAGGATTTAATTCCCCAATCGAAGAAGAATGAGTGGAAGTTGGAGCGGACCGGAACTCCTGAGCATATAGAGTTGGATTCGTCGCCAGAGGTTCCGAACCTTGAGGTCGGAGAGCAGAGCAGGAATCTACAAGAGGTTTTCGACCAACTGCCGCCCAAGTCCACGAGTCCCACACTGAACGTGGGCATTGTAGAATAGGTAGGAATCCTTCTTTTTGTAAATAGCGGATAGTATGAATCAGACCGGATGATGATCCGGTCTGCCAGTTAGGATCAGCTCAAAAGTTCTGTACGGACTTTCTAGGGCCCTTTTGTTTTTTGGAATTTTCAAATGTATATAAATCTTTCTCTACGAAGGAGAGGAGGAGATGGTCATTTTTCTGAAATTATTTTGTGTATTCTATTTGCTCTTTCTTGTGCATTTTTCCGGTGTTTGGCAAATTTGCGTGGTGAGGAGTTAAGGGCGCATAAGTAGTTTTGGGGGTGCTTTCTTCCCTTCGTGTTTTTGTTTTGAATCCAAGTGCATGTGAGCGGGTACTAAGAGTTGGGAGTGGATTTCAGTTCCTCATCGTTTCTAAGGTGTAGTATTTCGGGTGAGAAAGTCTTTGCTAGGCTAGGTGGATAGGGAGGGATTCCTTAGTCTTGCTAAAACTCCTAGGTGGAAAATCCGGTTGAGTGTCCGATCTTCTATGAGATCTCACTGTCCTATTTGGCGAACGGAAAGACTTTAATTGTCGTTGGAACGGACGGGTACACTTGTAATCACCTGACTTCGCACGGATTGAACTTGACGTCAAGGTCATTGTAGTATGAGCGGATTGTATGGGGGATCTTTGTGTAACCTGTAATCTGGATTAGCATCTGGTCTACTGTGAAGGATCAAACCGGATCCGGATTAGTGTAGGAGATTGGAGGATAGGATAGTGGATCTTCTGCCACTATAAGTCACAAAAGGAGCGGCGGGCCTGCCACTCTAAAAAGCAAGCGGCGAACCCTCTGATGGTAAAACAGAGGCAAAACTAAACTGGATAGGTGTGTGAAAGTATGGACCGGAACGGATCGGTTTAGAGGAGTACTCAGAACTAGAAGTGGAAGGATCCTGGGATTGAGGTAGAACCAGATAACTTTTTAGACCGGAAAGTAATTAGAGATCCGGTGGTAGTTTTTCGTGTGTGGTGTTGTTTCCAGTTTTAGATCTAGGATTGGATTGTGGAATTTGGGTACCTACTTAGCTTAGAGTCTTAATAAGGTTAGATACTTCATAGAATCTCGTGAGTTCGATCTTTAGGGTCATTTTGTTAAGCTCTAGAGTGATTTTGGGGGTATAACCGGGAAATTGCTTGCCTTGTATTGCGACACCCACCCATTATTAAATTCTTGGTAGTCCACAATACTACAATGGAGGCGTATACGTTGTGGTGGAATGGTGGCAATTTAAGAGAACTTATAATTTTGAATGATAATGTGGTACCACACACCAAATGGCACCAAATCAAGTTGGTGAAGGAACTTACAACCAAATAAATAAAAGAAATTAGCTTGTTCTAAAGAGGTAAGGTGAATTTGGCATGGGCTCTAATGTATGTAACAAGTCTCGTGTACAATACATGGGTTCTACACAATGACTTGTCTCCCATGAATATATTATTCCATTTCTCTAAGTTCTTGGATGAGATTATTAACATCAATATTTGTGATTAGGGAAATTGACCCAATATATGAAAATTGGGCATATAGATGAATACAATAGGGAGCTATTCAAAGATAATTTATTGACAAAGTTCTTTGCAATGAAGTTACGTGGATTCATTGAGGTTGACGAACAAAAAAGATTGACATGTGCCAAAGTCATAGGTTCACTTATAGCTCCACCAATGGATGAAATGTTGTAATGAACAATGTATAGGTTATGTTTTTAATTTTTTGGTTTACAAAGTGGATTTTGAGTAGGCACATGGTACTTGAAATCTTGACTTAATTTTTAAGATTTTTTAAATTTTATAATAGAAAATCACTTTGGAATTTTGGAAATATATTTTTTTTTGAAATTGCTAGTCCTAAACAAAATTTATGCCGTAGTAAATTCAAATTGAGGAAGACCAATACTTGAAACATCCACAAAATCCCAAAACTAATATGATTACACGGTTTCTTGGCATACATTATGTTTTTGTATACTTGAAAATGTTTTATTAATCTTATTTTGATCATTTTATTATTCATGCAAAACTTATAAAACTTCAACTTTTGCTTGCAGTCTTAGACACTTCTAGAAAAAATGACATATTACATTGATTTTTAGCTCAATTTCCTCAATTTTTCAAAATAGAATGTTTTGTATAACAAATATTGCGTACAAAAAGAATGTTACAATTGGGATTACTGTATTCCAATTCTAGGTTAGAGCTATTAATGATTTATTTTTTCTTTCAATTTTGATTATTTATTAAGGAATGGAGATCCAATTAATTTTGGATATTTATCCTCCTACATGTTTAATCCCTAAATGCCTAAGGCCCTTCTTGAGTTTCTAAGAAATTTATTCTAAATTGAACAAAAAATCAACATTTTGATAAGTTGTATCAGTTATTTTTGAATTATAATTGTACAAATTCTAGGTAGACATGTTAGAAATCACATTGAAAAAGAAAATACAACAGCATGACTTATAGATTGAAAGATTATAATGTTTGATCATGAGGGTCTTAAAATTGCAAAATAAATTTGAAGTCTTTCAAACCTCTTTTTACATGTCAAATCTAAAAAATTGGTCACTAAACAAATGTGAATATATAGGGCCTAACATGCATAACTCTTTTCAATTTATGGCTTCTCAAAATGTATTCTACAATTTTCTTAAATGAATTTCTAAGGTGATTTTTCTTCAAAATCTAGTGTATTTGAGGCTCATTTCCAAGAGCCATAGACACCCTTTCACAAAATCTTAAATTGAAAAATCAGAATCAATCATGTCCTCAATCAATTTTTTATGCTAAAACTGAACTTCAAAAAGAATTTAAAAAAATATTAAGTACTAAAAATAGCAAGTACATCCAATTCTATTTAACTTAAAAGTATTGTCCACATCAAAATTTGGTACTCCAGGCATTTAGGGGTGACCTCAAATCTTTGACCTGAAATTTTTGTGTCCATCTAAGACCCGTGGTCGCCTACACCCGAAGTTGTCCAAAATTGTAGTGCCTAGATCCATAGTCGCCATTTTCGCGTTCTAACCTCCAGTTGCCTAAACCCGCACTTGCCCCCTTCCCGCACCGGCACTCACCTTGAGGCAACTTCGGATGCAAATGTAGTTGCCTAGACCCGCAGTCGCCACTCCTTGCTTCAATACAAAGATTGGCATCCACCTTGAAGTAGCTACTTGCATGTACATGAGGCAGGGATGACGCGGATGACAGGGATATTCTTCCCATGATTTCTTCTATGTTGTTTTATGGTATTACCTAGACAAGAATTCAAGGTAGTGCTACAACCATCACCATTGATGTTACTTAGACTTATGATTGTATATATGTAAATGTGATGTACGGTTAATTAATAGTTTAACTAAGGTAGAATAAGGGTTTACACATCAAGCTAGTACTTTACCATAGTAAATAGAGTACCATTAGACATACTAAATGATAACTATGGAAAATGAGACCCCACCATCACCTCCTACCATATCCAGACCACTCACTATGCAAGAAAAAAGGGCGATAGGGATAAGGGTCGAAAACGTTCTAGCAAGAAACACAAGAAGTATGTGGCCATTTTACTCCATCCTAAGATTAAGGCTTTTAGGGGTTGGAGAACCAAACCATAACCTTAGAGTTTCAAGATGGTTGGGAAGTATGTGGATTGGTGCTACATCAACAAGTTATTTCCATTGTGTCATCACCCATTATACGTGAAACACCAAAAGGTTAATCTTGCATATACCAATGACACAGTATTTATACAAAGATGTTGCGAGGTATAGAAGCTTCTATATTTGGAGCCTTCAACGTATAGGAACAACAATTTCAGTTTCTTTCTTATTCAAATGGTATATGTGAAAGTTGTTTTGAAGAAGGTTGTGGATTGGACAACCCTTCCAAAGTTGCCTATTGCGGTCTGCCCGAATAAAAATGACTGTGAGGAAGCATCTCTTTTGTAGAAAGAAGACCCTATTGATTTGAAGCAAATGGTGACATTAGTGAAGCATGGGGCATCATTTAAAGTCAATGAAGAAATAGTCTGGTCTTCTATTTCTAGTTCAGATGAGCACACCCATGAGTACAACGGGTATTCTTTCTACAACGATGATGAAGACGTTGTCATGGAAGAACAGGGAAAGGCCTTGAATGTGGGACTTGACTAAAAGGGGAAACGTGTTGAGGAGCCCAATACTAAACACCAAGGAAGAAGGTATGGAAGATCGATGTGGACCCTATAGAAATGGAGGGTGATTTTTTCGAGCGTTAGCGAAGTGAAGGTGGAAGCGATTCTTTGGACAATGAGGAGACATTGATTGCAAAAATTGCTAGTGCTAGATTGTCTTTGAGTGGAAAGAGTAAGCAATTGCATAGTTTGAAGGAGCACAAAGCCACTTCCATTGCTACGGATTTCTTAAAGCAACAATTAAAGTCTCTAAGCCACATCATTGATGTAAGAAATAAAGACTTCGATACCTTCAAGAAGAATTGAGACCAATATTTGTAAAAGAAAAAGAGTAGGAACACTAGAAGAAAAACACGTCTGGCACAACCAACTACTATGCAACTAGTGCCCTATGCAACTGTCATGCAACTAGTTTCCTCTCTATTTGCACCAAATCTAATGTAGTTGTTTTGTGTCATTGTTTTACAACATTCATTCATTGTTTTAGTTGCAAAATAGTCATTTTGTAGTTGCAAAAAAAGACTAGGAAACAACTAGTGTCCTATGCAACAATATGCAATTGTAAAATGACCATAGTTGTTTCCTAGTTGTACGCTAGTTGTTTCTTAGTTGCACTCTAGTTGTTTCCTAGTTGCTTTCAAAGTTCATTCCCATTCGTGTTATATCAATTGACCCATATCAATTGTAAAAAGTACCATTAGATTGAACATATAAGACTTGTAAGTTGTTATAGTTTTATGTAATGAATTCTTTTCATAGAATTCTAAGATTTCTATAATTTGTGGGTTTCTACAATTTGTAGATTTTGTATATAAGAATTTAAAAAATAATTAAAATTCAAGAAATTTTATAATCTAGGAAATTGAATTTTGAAATCTAGGAAGAAGGTAGATCTGAAATTTTGAAATCTAGGAAGAGGGTAGATTTGAAATTTTGAAATCTAGAAAAAGGTAGATTTGAAATTCAAAAATCTAAGAAAAAGGTAGTTCTGAAATTCAAAAATCTAGAAAGGAGGTAGATCTAAAAATTTGAAATCTACAAATCATTGAGATTTATATTTTAAAATTTACAAATCTACAAGTTGCAAGCAAGTTGCACACAAGGATGAAGTTATTTGGATGGTGTCGGATGACAAAAAACCTTGCAACTAGACTGCAACTAATGCGACTTGTCCACTTCAACTACGGACTCTACATTGTCACCTAGTTGCAAACGTTCTATGCAACTACAAAATGAGTTGCATACTGTAGTTGCAAAACCCCTCATTTTCTTCTAGTGGAAGATGTCAAAAATGAAATACTATTTGTTTTGGAAATCAAATTTGAAACCCTTCAACGCAAACGCAAAAAAGCGGAGAATGAACAGCAAGCATTGAATGTTCAAATAATTGAAAAGGAAAAAGAACATTACAATGCCACCATACAACATGTCTCAAAGGTGGAGGTTTTGGCTTTAGCCCCTACATACGATGGTAATCTTGAAGAATTAGAAACGCTTCAAAAGTTGGTGAAGTTCCACGAGAACAGAGTACAATTGATGGAATTCAGGATGAGTTTTCTAATATGAAGGTTGAGGGTCAGTATTATATGAAGTGACAACAGTGGAGCAAGGATAATATGGGAAAAGAAAGTGAAGAATACGAGGAAGTTGGGCGGCAACCTAATTTGAGTGACTTCCTAACCAAAGAAAGATGCAACTAGGAAGTAGGAACAAACATTGTGGTATTTAACATTGTAAAAAAGGTCAAATTTTGGATGTTGCAGCTCTTGAGTACCTTAGTAAAGAATGAGCACATTGTTTTGGAATTCAAAAGTGTATGTGGCTCCTTCAAAATTGTAATAGTGTGTACAAGAATCATGAAATTGGTGTGTTTGCCAATTTGGTGATTACGTCATCCACTTGTATATGGTTTATTTTACATTGGAATTGAAGAACAACAGTAGAAAGATATATTCTAGAAATAGTGAAGTTTTGAATTGCTCATACACTCAAAGTCTAGAACCTAGGCGTTTGTGGGAAGACGATTTTTTTTCCTTAGACATAAAGATGGTTGAGAAGAACATGTTTGCCTTTGAAAAAGTGGATTTGAATCAACCCCTAATTTTTATAATTTGACCATAGGATCTTCTACTTCACTTGTCTTACATCATGTGGGGAAAATTTCATAGATTTTGACTGTAAAAATTGGAAGATATTAGGGGTCAAAGCTTAGGGAATTTGTTAATTTAACTTGCTTTGAACGCAAGCTTGTAATTACAAATGTCTTTGACATTTTGACTACTCTATATGGAAAAACTTTACACCCAAAGTACTCAATTTAGATGTTTTGGTATTAGAGAATTGAATGGAAAGCCTAGCAAAAAAATGTCCGAAAGAATACAATTGATTTTCATTTGTTAAAAAATTGTTAAATACAAATAGGTTCACAATTAAAAGATAAAGCAAATAGTGAATTCCTCTAAGACGAGATTGACTCTATAATCCCAACGGTGAGATTGTTTTAGCAAACAAACTTTACCTTGTTTCACATGTTGTTTTTTGAAATTGGTTCTTTAGATTTATGTATACGTAGAAAGCTTTTAATCATTCCATTTTGATGTATGAGTCCAAAATTATGAGGAGTTCTAGTTTATGGGTAGTTATGAATTCTCTACTCTAAAATACACTTTGAAGTCCTTTATTTTTTACTCAATTTTCAATTTTTTGGGAAAAAAATAAAATAAAACAATGTAGTTTGTTTATTACAACATTTCAACCATTGGAATTGGCATTTTTCAATTCCATAAATAAATTCTCAACAACTTAGTATTTTAGTATTTTGAATCATTATGTATTTCTTTCTACTAACTATATATTTCCTATATGTTGTACAATTCTATATGGTTTGTAAATTTTCAAACATGTAGCCAACTTGCCTTCAAAAATGAATCCAAAGAAGCACAATCATTTTAGACATTTTTTTATAATGACTTGATCTTGTGAAGTGCAACCACCATGTTTTTTGCTGGGCCAAAAAATGGTTTTTGGCACTTCAAACGCTCATATCTTATAATTTGTATAGTAGAAATTTTAGAAATTTTTTTCTACATATTTTCAAACTAAATTACTATAAGATCTTATAGTTACATGTGTCCACAAATGATATTTTTTTTTAAATTTGGTACTTGTAGTCTTGTACTAGGAATGATAGTGTTGGAAATTTTTTAATGAGAACATAGTCAAGGAACTTTAGGAGCTAATTTGTTTTTTAATGCAAAAGAGACTTAGAATTGAAGTACAAGATGAACACTTTGGTGACAAGATTTATATAATCCATCCTGGAATGAACAACAAAAAATCATTTGAGCCTAGATACTCAAATATTTAGAGTAGATAGTAAGGTAGTATATATTATAAATGAAGGCAATATAACATTAACATCATATTCATTATTTTGGGAGTTTTCCAATGAAATGGGAGTTTTTTCCCAATGTCATTAGACTCTCTAGAGGCATAGAAACCATGACCAAAGAAGAAATCTTGTACATAAACACATGAAAATCAATACACTAACATTCAAAAAAGGTTTGCAAATGAAGAATTCCAAAATACCATGCACTATATGTGATATGCAACACAATTATTTGAAAATATTCATCAAATATATATGCAATGGATGAATACATTGCAAAAAGAGTGTTTGTAGAAGCATTGCCTAACGTTACACACCTAGCATCAAAGTATGACATTTTCATCACCCATGTTAGCCACTACAAATAGATTGCTTGGGAGAACGAGGCTATGGTGATTGAAGAATGAAGTGGATGGCAAGCATTGGCTATAAACCTACAAAATATAGAAACAACTAAATATTCTAGATACGAATCCCTCAATAATATTTGAGTGATACACCACAATTCCATATCACTTTCATAGAGACAGTAATATATCTTTCATAGTCTCCAATGCTCAAACTACATGTGCAACCTACTCTTCAACATCTCTATTGCCTTTAATAATTCTGACTCTCAACTATATCCGTTACTACTAGCGAATCTTTGGCGCACATTCTCTCGTCGTTATTTCTTCAAGGACCTCTACTTCCAAGCGCTCCATGAACCACGGCTACAATGAAGAGGAGACAATCCATCATGTGTCTTGCATTGCTATTTTTTGATGCCCAAAGAAGACAGACGAGGCAACATGTCTTCAGATATTGCAGGCCGCTTCCCAAGTTCTATAGGTCTGACACCTTTAAAAGTGTTTTTGACAATGGCAACAGACATAGGCACTATGTCTTCCACTTGCCAAAATAGGGTTGCTATTGTGCGAGCCTAGGAGCGGGAGCCTGTGAACCCGCGAGCGTGAAATTTTTTTGATGGAAAAATTTGTGTTGGAATTTGTATTTGATCAAATAATCTGTGACGAACCCATGACCGTGGACTTTGGGACAACTGAAATTCTATGACCGTGGATTTAGAAAACATTTGAGGTCCACCAAATTTAGGATCATTTGTGCACATTTAGAGGCACTTCCATTTTTATTTGAGAACATGTCTAATATAAACTGGCTTTTAGCGTGTTCAGGGATTTAGCTAGTGTTGTAGGAATAGGAAGGTAAAGAAATGACCCCAAGATGTACGCACTCCTTTCCGTACTACTATTGATAATTTACCATTGGAGTTCTTTTTTAATTCTTTTATATTTTTATTTTTATCGTTCCACTACTTAGTACTTTGCAAAACCATGAAAACAGCTGGGAAATAACTATGACAATTAATTGTGACAATTAGTTCCCAGTTGCACCTTCACGGTGCTTGATGAAGCACATGATGAAAGTTATATGGGAGCTCATGCTTTCACACCCAATCCTTATGGGATATTTGAACAACCATCTTCCTACACCCATCCCATGCATTGTATATTGCATTAACTGTACCTCGTTTTCTCCAATTTTTTTCCAATACTAAATACTTATCGGTGAAGTTTAAGGTTTAAGGTGTAAGGGTTCATTCTCCACATTTGTCCACTAATTAGTCTGTATCATGGGAGATATTTTTTCATTACATTTTTTTTATGTAAGAGAAATATCAAACATCAAACACATTGCACCGAACTTGTAGCCATAAAACACACAAATCAAATCAACATAAAAAGAGTATACACATAGTTCAACTCATAAGATGTGTCAATCTCATGAGTCTACGTCGTTGTGGACTCTATCATAGAAACCTCACCCGAAGATGACTCTGGAGTCTCTTCTCCCTCAGAAGCTGAAACATCTAAAAAATGAACCACATTTGCAACATATTTGGGTAAGCGAGGTTTTGGTTCTCTACAACCATTTCGTTCATACTGTGATGCCATCTTCTCGGCATACACTGGAAGATCGTAAGACTTTTCCGGACTCAAAATAAGTCTTCGTATCTTCTTCATACGATGTCCGTCCGTCACTCGTTCGTTCCTTCAAATACAAAGATCTCAATGTTAAATCCTTGGAATTCTTGAAATGCAAGACATATTGAATACAAAAACACAAAAGTCAGTGTTGAATACAAAACTTACTTACTAGGTCTAATGTTGCGTGTAAACACCATTGGCTCCACGTGCACAGAATCTAAGTCAAGAGCGGCGAAAACTTCTTCTGGAGCTCGTGTCACCCCTTCCATTGGAGTGGCTTTTTTCATCGGCAAGAGAATCCCATTGAAGATATTTTCATCCTTCTCCAAAGCCACGATATGCCGCCCTGTGCCACGACATGCAGTAATCGATGCTCCTGCAACAGAATCATGTGAAGATTAAAACTTCAATATGTGAAGGCAACATGCGAGGTACATGGTAAGGTTGTTCACAAATAAACATTTAACATCAAAACTATCATTTGAAAGCATGAACTAACCTGTAGCTGCGGTGCAATCGAGAACTACATCCTCTTCGTCGGTGCACCCTTCGATGAAGAATTGTAGAAACCTTCCATCCTTCTCTCGTGGTCCGCGCCAAGGCATTTTGGATTCCTTCTCGACCAACATTGTCTCCTCTGTGATATAATTGATGACCATGTCTTTCTTCTGAAGATTCCACTTTGCTTTCATCATGGCCCTAGTCTGCCTAAACTTGAAATCTGATGGCCCTTTCTCACCTAGGTCCTTCACGAGAAGGGTAACTCCGAACTTCACAGTCTGCAAAAATGAAAACAAAATGTTAAGTACAAAAATGAATGTTTCCAAAACAATTGACATTCACATTGCAAAGTTAAACAAACTTACCGTTTGTCCAGGGTTAATACCCAATGCTAGGTCCAACTGGTTGAATGCCAACCACTCCTTCTTCATCACCAATTTCTTGAATACATTCCTTAATCCTGCAAACATACGACGCGACTGAAGGCTGTACGAGTGAAATACAAGAATACAGCCATTGTCTTGTAAGTTTTCCTCGGCAAAGTGAAATGCATTTTGCATTCCCGCACAGGTTGGGTCCGAGTTCCATGATGGAATGCGCTTTTCAGAGATGAGTGGCACGGGGAGGTTCTCCTGGCAGTCAAAAATAATGAGATCCACCAAAGGCTCCCAGCTGACCCTACCGTCGAACGAGCGAACTTTTCCTGCATTCATCTACAATCAAGTGATTGTTCATGTTATTAAAAAACTCACACTATAACAACTTGCTTCCAAATAAAAATTGAAGTTATAAATTGAACTTGAAGTTTAGGCATACCTTTTGAATGAAGTCCATGACTTCAATATAGGAATTTGGTGCTGAACTCCCCAAATTGTCCATGATGTCAACAATTGACACGTTCAAAATCAACTCCTTCGATTTCACATCATCATCGTCTAGTACCACGACCTGCGTACCTTGCGTGACCATCTCCTCCGTCCACTCTGCAAGAACAACCTTCCTTTTGATCCCGCTCTGAGTTCCTTCCACCAGCTGCGAGCTCTGATCGACCGTCGATGATGTTGGAATGCCGGTATCGCCATCTTCGTTTTTCTTCCCCTTGGCCTTTGCTTTCTCCTCCTTCTCTAGTTGCTTCTCCTTCTCCTTCAGCTTCGCCAAGCGCTTCGTCTCCTTCTTTTGCTTGTTCTCCAAAGCGATTTGGAGTCGTGCCGCTTTCTTTTTGTCAGCTAGGTCCCTATTGGCAATTGCCTTCTTTCTTTGATCTTCGGTGAGGCCTGCAAACTCGTCCACATCTAGATCTACTGCTCCGATGCCCTCCAAGGAATTTCGGAGTTCTACCTCCGACGGATGTGTGTATGAAATTGGGCAGTCAATGTACCATCCACCGCCATTGAGATGAGCGGTGGTGAACGTTCGAAGTTGATTCGGCATGTACATGCAACTAGCAGAAGTGCGATCTAGAAAGACCGAAAGGAATGGAGGAAGGTCAGCCCTCTGAATTGCACCTTTTCCTTCAAGCTCGAACTTGAAATATCTGCACCGTCGGTTACCAAAAACATTAAAGAAGAACTAAGAAAATCAAGTAAGTCAAAACAAAATGTCAAACCCATGTACTTCAATCACAAATCAAGAATTTTAACCGATCACGAAATTTGAGGTTAGAAACATTCATTCTATAGCTTTTAGGGGACAAAATGGGGGTCCTTGCAGAACCTCTCAAACATGCCTCGGATCCGAGGGAAGCTTTGTAGACTGTCCACGGACCACCTACACTGCTTCCTTCCTTTACTACTAACCAGTTTTCTTCTTTGAGATTGTCATTCGTAGCCATTCAAAAAGGACATGTTGAATTCATTGTTTCATTTTTAAACCAGTATTAGCATTTTGTGTTTGCTATGCTACGCATAGCACATACTATATAGTATATATATTTGTAAAAAATTGTATATTTGAAAAGAAAAGAAAAGTGGTAATATCAATAAGTCTTCAAACGAAAATATTTTTTTGGATTTTATACTTATATTGTAAACCCTATATACATTGAAATGTACAATATTGATTTTAATGAATGAAGTATATGCAACACGAAATCTTCAAACAAATATTCATACATTGGAATGTAGAA
The DNA here is from genome assembly GCA_947034895.1 of Rhytidiadelphus loreus. Lineage (NCBI taxonomy): Eukaryota > Viridiplantae > Streptophyta > Bryopsida > Hypnales > Hylocomiaceae > Rhytidiadelphus > Rhytidiadelphus loreus. The sequence goes on along the minus strand of OX344763.1, from coordinate 63,114,457 downwards.
CAATCGAATGATTATTAGCAATAATGATAAAAGTTTTATTAAATTGAATTTTTTGATTTTAAGCTTATGAAATCAAAAGAGTTTAATTAAAGGCCAACCAAAATTTAAAACTACACTTCTACAATCTTACTTTGTTTGACCATCATGACATCATTAAACGTTTATAATATTAATTTCTTACACAATTCATCTTATAGTGGGTGAACTCTGTAATATTGCAATATGGAAAAATGAGATACACTAAAGGGTGTTGCAGTGTTTTCAAGTTGAACAATATCTTAAGGTATTAATGACGTACCGGAAAAGAACCCTCTTCACAGCTTGCTGTGAGCCTTCATACGTGTTGAAGTTGTCGCTTTTCTTGAAGTAATTTGCTCCTCTTAGATGTGCAAAGAACCCTTGATCCCATATTTTCCTCCTCCACCCTTCCAAGTATTCTGTTAATGTCTCTGGTTGTAGCGGAACGTTCATTTTGATGATGATGTTGTCCTGTTTGACAACTTCCTCAAAGTATTGCACAACTCCATCTTCGATCTGTGAAAAAGAAAGACATATTATCAATTTTGGCACAAGTAGTGCAATGCAAGAACTTGAAAATTTTATATGTAATTGAATACCAGTTTTGATGGCTATCAAAATGAACAAAAGGACAAAGATATGCACTTACCCCAGCGTACCAAACACAACGGTTCAAGAAAGGACCGAGCAATGTCTCCGATACTAGCCTAGGTGGAAAGCGTCTGGCATCACGAGATGGTGTAGAGGAGTTCCACCACTTGAGGAACTTGATCTTGTGATCTGTTGTGGTATTGCAAGTGGCCACCATTTGAAGCTTTTCCAGAGTCATCTCTGGGACCTCATTGGAGCTCCAATGCTTCTCAATCTTTACAAAAATAACAACGATGTCAATTAATTTTCAAGTCAGAACAATATCAATGGCAATCATTCATGATGAAGGTAATAATTTCACCTCTTCTAGAAAGCCTGGCTTGTTAGCCGGATGGGCCACGGCAACCAACTTTGACATTTTGACATTGAGTTTGTTGGTCTTTTCATTTGCTCCACATCTCATTGCATGCGCAAGTTCCTCTGTAGTTTTGTCATCCTCCATTGTCGTCTCATTGTACCTCCGAACTGCTGCATCAGCGGCATGGGCAATCTCTTGCTGCAAAAGTAGTATAGAAATTATATTTTTAAATATTGGTAAAACAAGTCCAAAACTAATGAAATTTTTTGAAATGGGAAATGCAATTGAATAGATCCTCACCCGGAAGACAAACAAAGTGAAAACTTGCAATGGCATAGAATACCAAGTCTTCTTAGTTTTATATGCTTCACACAATCGGAGCTTCGAGGGCCTCAACATCTCCTTGAATCGCTCTATAGGGAGGCGGCCATATTTCTGAACCCTGTACAATGTGTGCACCAAATTGGTCTTCACATGCGAGTCTTCATTGGACCTGGAGAATATAGAAACAATTTCAAGTTAATTTTTGACACGAACTTGGTAATATTTATAAATCCGTGAAAACAAATTGAAAGTGATGGTTTTTATGAGTAGAACAATATACTTACTTGTTTATGTCATGCATGACATGCATGACAAGCTCCGTCTTGCCCTTTGTATCAAGTACAATTGAGTCAACCGCATAATGCCACTCCTTCTCTTTGGAGTGTCTCTTGTTGATGAAGTTCATCCACGAGATGAGTCGGTGATTACCATCACAAACGTAGAACTTGAGGTACTTCAAAAACTTTAGGTCCGATACAGAGTCAACATTAGCATTGAAGGAGTCATTTACTTCCTTCCATAGCGGATTCCACTTCGCCATCTCCTCTTCAGTGAATTGTGAGCTCTCTCCAGCCTCATCCGTAGTGGTGACATAGAAAACTGCTGCTCCGTCTCTATAACCTTTACTAAATTCGTGTTCTAAAAAATCAAGATCACATGAGAGTGTAGGCCTCACCATGGGCATAGGCACCATTCGGCAAAGCGGAATCTGGAGCCGGAAAAGGTGATCTGGCTTCATCCTCAGTGACGCAATAGTGTTCACCGAGTCCACCTTGTGATATTGCCGGAGATCGTCTTCTAAGAAGTCCTTGTCGTCTGCCTCCAACACATCATCGGCCTCGTCTTCTTTCATGATGTCTTCTTCCCCTTCCCCATCCCCTTCCCTTGCAATGGGCGGCTGATTTGACTCTTCAATATTTGGAGTTTCTTGAATGGTCTCTTCAAGCCAAAGATTTGTGGGAGTTCCACCCATCTGCAAGTTGAAATTGTAAAATTAACCAATGTGCACTCACTTGCATCCTCAGATCCAAACTAATACATAAATAAAAATATAACGGTGAACCATATATGAATGAACAAAAAAAGAGTCAAACACTCAAAGGCAAAGGTTCAAGTACAAAATAGATATCTTCAATACAAAATGCTCTCAAGCAATATGTCCCCAAAACAACACTTGTATAATGAAATTAGTCAATATCTACATCTTCCTCTGAGTCTGAGCTCAAGTGAATGAAGATGGGTTCTTCTAATCTTTGAGGTGCGCTATGTGCACAATCACAAGTCTCCTCCATCAGTGGACCGTCAATAAAAAAAGGACATCTGAGTGTCTGAGGTATACTCCGTGTCTGAACTCTCGGGAGACAAGAACATGACCGGATGGTCTCTAGCTCCACTAAGGGTTAACTGAAGATGTCTACGCTTTAATGTTGGCGTAAAGGAATGTTCACAATTTGTTGCTTGTGTATCACTGACCCGACTCTGCACAGAGCTCTCAAATGCATCAATGGCACAATCAGCAGCATCCATCACATCATCAAAACTTACAAGTATATCTTCGCCAACTTCTTCCCCTTGAGCACCCTTCTCTTCTTCAAAATCTTTAGACACCTCTATGTTTGCATCCAGTGGTGTTAGAGGCTGAGATGGGCCTGCCTCAAGAGTGACAGGGATGGGAGGAGGCCTAGGCGTTGGTGAAGATGCATCTTGACCTCGTCTTGCCCTCTGTATAAATGAAACATTGACAAAGTATAAAATCATTGAGTACGTATATACATTTTGATATTCCTTTAGCTAATGCAAATCCTAACAACATTGGCAGCTCCTCTAAGGACCCCTGAAATTTGCAAAAGAAAAATGACTCCACGTTCTGAACTCCAATAAAGTGGATGCCCGGAATTGAAAATGGAATAAGGCACCCTTGGGCCATCCCTGGACTACCAAATTGAACGTTACTCACTCACAATCTGATCTGAGGCTGTACGTATAGGCTCCAGTCACGACCTCGGGACCGTGAAGTCCTCCTCTGGGCAGCCAATGCAACCTTGAATCCGAGACTAAATCAGAAACTCAAGGGCCCCCAGAACTTAAAAAAAAAGGAAATCACTTCCAACCTTTTGTCTTGTGAATGGGAGGCCAGCTTCACAACGGGTGGACTGGTTCTCCCGTAAGGGAATTCCCCGAGCGTACATAGAAGGCACCCTTGGAGCATCACGTGGCTGCCACCCCGCAAGAGGGGTCGGCTCATTTGAACTAGCTCGAATCAGGGGTGGTCCCCCACGGAGCTGCGAGTGCACCCTTGGATCCAAGAGGGGATCACAAACTAGTTCGGGGACCCCAAAAATTAAAAAAACAAAAGAAAATCACTTCCAACCTTTTGTCTTGTCAATGGGAGGCCAGCTTCACAGCGGGCGGACTGTTTCTCCCGTAAGCCTCCCAAGCGTACACAGAAGGCACCCTTGGAGCATCACGTGGCTGTCACCCCGCAAGAGGGGTCGGCTCATTTGAACTAGCTCGAATCAGGGGTGGTCCCCCACCGAGCTGAGAGTGCACCCTTGGATCCGAGGGGGGATCACGAACTAATTCAGGGACCCCAAAAATTTAAAAAAAAAAAGAAAATCACTTCCAACCTTTTGTCTTGTGAATGGCAGGCCAGCTTCACAACGGGTGGACTAGTTCTCCCGTAAGCCTCCCGACCATACACAGAGGGCACCCTTGGAGCATCACGTGGCTGCCATCCCTACAAGAGGGGTCGGTTGATTTGAACTACCTCGAATCAGGGGTGGTCCCGCACCGAGCTGCGAGTGCACCCTTGGATCCGAGAAGGGATCACCAGCTAGTTCGGGGACCCCAAAAATTAAAAAAAGAAAAAGAAAATCACTTCCAACCTTTTGTGTTTTAAATGGCAGGCCAGCTTCACAACGGGTGGACTAGTTCTCCCGTAAGCCTCCCGAGCGTTCTCAAAAGGCACCCTTGAAGCATCACGTGGCTGCCACCCCGCAAGAGGGGTCGACTCATTTCAACTAGCTCGAATCAGGGGTGGTCCCCCACCGAGCTGCGAGTACACCCTCGGATCCGAGAGGGGATCACCAACTAGTTCGGGGACCCCAAAAATTTAAAAAAAAAAACAAAATCACTTCCAACCTTTTGTCTTGTAAATGGCAGGCCAGCTTCACAGCGGGCGGACTGGTTCTCTCGTAAGCCTCCCGAGCGTACATAGAGGGCACCCTTGGAGCATCACGTGGCTGCCCCCCCTACAAGAGCGGTCGGTTGATTTGAACTAGCTCGAATCAGGGGTGGTCCCCCACCAAGCTGCGAGTGCACCCTTGGATCTGAGGGGGGATCACCAACTAGTTCGGGGACCCCAAAAATTTAAAAAAAAAAAGAAAATCACTTCCAACCTTTTGTCTTGTGAATGGGAGGCCAGCTTCACAACGAGTGGACTAGTTCTCCCGTAAGCCTCCCGACCATACACAGAGGGCACCCTTGGAGCATCACGTGGCTCCCCCCCCGCAAGAGGGGTCGGCTCATTTCAACTAGCTCGAATCAGGGGTGGTCCCCCACCGAGCTGCGAGTGCACCCTTGGATCCGAGGGGGGATCACCAACTAGTTCGGGGACCCCAAAAATTTAAAAAAGAAAAAGAAAATCACTTCCAACCTTTTGTCTTGTAAATGGGAGGCCAGCTTCACAACGGGTGGACTAGTTCTCCCGTATGCCTCCCAAGGGTACATAGAAAGCACCCTTGGAGCATCACGTGGCTGCCACCCCGCAAGAGGGGTCGGCTCATTTCAACTAGCTCGAATCAGGGGTGGTCCCCCACCGAGCTGCGAATGCACCCTCGGATCCGAGAGCGGATCACCAGCTAGTTCGGGGACCCCAAAAATTTTAAAAAAAAAGGAAATCACTTCCAACCTTTTGTCTTGTGAATGGCAGGCCAGCTTCACAGCGGGCGGACTGGTTCTCCCGTAAGCCTCCCGAGCATACACAAAAGGCACCCTTGGAGCATCACGTGGCTGCCACCCCACAAGAGGGGTCGGCTCATTTCAACTAGCTCGAATCAGGGGTGGTCCCCCACTGAGCTGCGAGTGCACCCTTGGATCCGAGAGGGGATCACCAACTAGTTCGGGGACCCGAAAAATTTGTAAAAAAAAAGAAAATCACTTCCAACCTTTTGTCTTGTGAATGGGAGGCCAACTTCACAACGGGTGGACAGGTTCTCTCGTAAGCCTCCCGAGCATACACAAAAGGCACCCTTGGAGCATCACGTGGCTGCCACCCCGCAAGAGCGGTCGGTTGATTTGAACTAGCTCGAATCAGGGGTGGTCCCCCACCAAGCTGCGAGTGCATCCTCAGATCCGAGAGGGGATCACCAGCTAGTTCGGGGACCCCAAAAATTTAAAAAAAAAAGAAAATCACTTCCAACCTTTTGTCTTGTGAATGGCAGGCCAGCTTCACAGCGGGTGGACTAGTTCTCTCGTAAGCCTCCCGACCGTACACAAAAGGCACCCTTGGAGCATCACGTGGCTGCCACCCCGCAAGAGGGGTCGGCTCATTTCAACTAGCTCGAATCAGGGGTGGTCCCCCACCGAGCTGCGAGTGCACCCTCGGATCCGAGAGCGGATCACCAGCTAGTTCGGGGACCCCAAAAATTTTAAAAGAAAAAGGAAATCACTTCCAACCTTTTGTCTTGTGAATGGGAGGCCAGCTTCACAGCGGGCGGACTGTTTCTCCCGTAAGCCTCCCGAGCGTACACAGAGGGCACCCTTGGAACATCACGTGGCTGCCACCCCGCAAAAGGGGTCGGCTCATTTCAACTAGCTCGAATCAGGGGTGGTCCCCCACCGAGCTGCGAGTGCACCCTCGGATCCGAGAGCGGATCACCAGCTAGTTCGGGGACCCCAAAAATTTTAAAAGAAAAAGGAAATCACTTCCAACCTTTTGTCTTGTGAATGGCAGGCCAGCTTCACAGCGGGCGGACTGGTTCTCCCGTAAGCCTCCCGAGCGTACACAAAAGGCACCCTTGGAGCATCACGTGGCTGCCACCCCACAAGAGGGGTCGGCTCATTTCAACTAGCTCGAAATAGGGGTGGTCCCCCACCGAGCTGCGAGTGCACCCTCGGATCCGAGAGGGGATCACCAGCTAGTTAGGGGACCCCAAAAATTAAAAAAAAAATGAAAATCACTTCCAACCTTTTGTCTTGTGAATGGCAGGCCAGCTTCACAGCGGGCGGACTAGTTCTCTCGTAAGCCTCCCGAGCTTATACAGAAAGCACCCTTGGAGCATCACGTGGCTGCCACCCCGCAAGAGGGGTCGGCTCATTTCAACTAGCTCGAATCAGGGGTGGTCCCCCACCGAGTTGCGAGTGCACCCTCGGATCCGAGAGCGGATCACCAGCTAGTTCGGGGACCCCAAAAATTTTAAAAGAAAAAGGAAATCACTTCCAACCTTTTGTCTTGTGAATGGCAGGCCAGCTTCACAGCGGGCGGACTGGTTCTCCCGTAAGCCTCCCGAGCATACACAAAAGGCACCCTTGGAGCATCACGTGGCTGCCACCCCACAAGAGGGGTCGCCTCATTTCAACTAGCTCGAATCAGGGGTGGTCCCCCACCGAGCTACGAGTGTACCCTCGGATCCGAGAGGGAATCACCAGCTAGTTCGGGGACCCCAAAAAAATTTAAAAAAAAAGAAAATCACTTCCAATCTTTTGTCTTGTGAATGGGAGGCCAACTTCACAGCGGGTGGATTAGTTCTCTCGTAAGCCTCCCGAGCTTATACAGAAGGTACCCTTGGAGCATCACGTGGCTGCCATCCCGCAAGAGGGGTCGGGTCATTTCAACTAGCTCGAATCAGGGGTGGTCCCCCACAGAGCAACGAGTGCACCTTTGGATCCGAGAGGGGATCACCAACTAGTTCGGGGACCCCAAAAATTTAAAAAAAAAAGGGAAATGACTTCCAACCTTTTGTCTTGTGAATGGCAGGCCAGCTTCACAGCGGGTGGACTAGTTCTCCTGTAAGCCTCCCGAGCGTACACAAAAGGCACCCTTTGAGCATCACGTGGCTGCCACCCCGCAAGAGGGGTCGGCTCATTTCAACTAGCTCGAATCAGGGGTGGTCCCCCACCGAGCTGCGAGTGCACCCTCGGATCCGAGAGGGGATCACTAGCTAGTTCGGGGACCCCAAAAAAATTTTAAAAAAAAGGAAATCACTTCCAATCTTTTGTCTTGTGAATGGGAGGCCAGCTTCACAACGGGTAGACTGGTTCCCCCGTAAGCCTCCCGACCATACAGAGAGGGCACCCTTGGAGCATCACGTGGCTCCCCCCCCCGCAAGAGGGGTCGGTTGATTTGAACTATCTCGAATCAGGGGTGGTCCCCCACCGAGCTGCGAGTGCACCCTTGGATCCGAGAGGGATCACCAGCTAGTTTGGGGACCTCAAAAATTTCTAATAGAAAAGGAAATCACTTCCAACCTTTGTTCTTGTGAATGGGAATCCAGCTTCACAACGGGTGGACTAGTTCTCCCGTAAGCCTCCCGAGCGTTCTCAAAAGGCACCCTTGAAGCATCAAGTGGCTGCCACCCCGCAAGAGGGGTCGGCTCATTTCAACTAGCTCGAATCAGGGGAGGTCCCCCACTGAGCTGCGAGTGCACCCTCGGATCCGAGAGCGGATCACCAGCTAGTTCGGGGACCCCAAAAATTTTAAAAAAAAAGGAAATCACTTTCAACCTTTTGTCTTGTGAATGGGAGGCCAGCTTCACAGCGGGTGGACTGGTTCTCCTGTAACCCTCCCAAGCGTACACAGAAGGCACCCTTGAAGCAGTACGTGGCTGCCACCCCGCAAGAGGGGTCGCCTCATTTCAACTAGCTCGAATCAGGGGTGGTCCCCTATGGAGCTGCGAGTGTACCCTCGGATCCGAGAGGGGATCACCAGCTAGTTCGGTGACCCCAAAAATTTTAAAGAAAAAAGGAAATCACTTCCATCCTTTTATCTTGTGAATGGGAGGCCAGCTTCACAGTAGGTTGACTGGTTCTCCCGTAAGCCTCCCGAGCTTATACAGAAGGTACCCTTGGAGCATCACGTGGCTGCCATCCCGCAAGAGGGGTCGGGTCATTTCAACTAGCTCGAATCAAGGGTGGTCCCCCACAGAGCAACGAGTGCACCTTTGGATCCGAGAGGGGATCACCAACTAGTTCGGGGACCCCAAAAATTTAAAAAAAAAAGGGAAATGACTTCCAACCTTTTGTCTTGTGAATGGGGGGCCAGCTTCACAGCGGGTGCACTAAAAATCTAGACGATGAGGTTGTTGAGGATGTAGAGAATACTTGTGGGATCGGAAGAGCGCTTGTTGGCGGCGCAGTGGGATCTTGGGAGCCTCCCCGAACGTGCCTTCTCGTATTCCGGGTCATCGTTCTCTGCGTAGAGGGAAGATCAATGTGCAAGTGAGTGGTGTCGTATGTGAATCTCGCGGTGTGCGTGGTTGCATATTCGAAAATGGACTGGAAGCAGTGGTCGTAGTGGACACCAAAATTTCAGGTGCGAGGCAACACGATATCCAAGCTGGGATCTTTCCGTTTCGCTCCTAGGTACCACTGAATTCGTCCTACGCTGAGTGATATTCTGAAACTCGGCGGGTAGTCTTTTCCGATTAGTGGGATGATCCTGGACACGTGGCGCAGGGGCTGAGTGGCCTGCATGACCGAATCCAGAGGAGCAGCTATGGAAGGTTCCTTGATGCTCTGAAGGCGCCATGAGAGAGAAGGCACTTGGAGCACTAGTTATGTAGCTTTCTAATTTGGTACTAAAGAAATCTGACGTGGGAGTGGCGCATTCAATTCAGGCAGCAAAGCATTTAGTTCAAGGCAGCAAAGGATGCAGTTCGAGGCAGGAACATATTAAGCTCAAGGTAGAAAAGCATTCACTAATGAAGCATCAGCTTCTTTTTTTCAGACGCGAATGCCTCCGTTCGGCTAGGCCCATTCGCGCTGGTGACGTTCATGCTGTAGTTCGCACAGTTGATCCCCACCCGGTCGAGAACATGTTGACAGAATGATTACATATGGTGATTTAAATTAAAAAATTCTTTCTCACAGTGCATGATCTGCATGCCCCAGAACTCTTGTGGGCTAGCCTTGTGTGCAGGTTGAATAAGTTTTATTTTCCTCATATGATCTACAAGCCCATGAACTCATGCGGGCTAGCCATGTCTATAGGTTTAGTTATTTACATTTTCTTCACGTGTAGTTGATTCTGATATTATTGCCCTTTGCATAGGTGACATGGGCAAATCTAATCCAATGGTGAGTGCCGTATTCAGGAATTGGCCATTTTATATCTTGAACTCATTATTGAGGAGATTAAACTTCGTGAAATGTTTTAGGCTTAATCATCCTTCAAAGTCAAGTGGATTTGGCAGGTTCACCAAATTGTTTCATATTTTTTTATGCTTCTTGACATTAGTTATGAATCTTAAAAGTTCAAGTGAAATGGGAACTAAAATTTCCCACCGCTTGAAACATACAGAAGAAAGATTTTGAATTCCAAGAAAGTTGAATTCTGGAGACCACAAAATTAGCTTGGTTTTTCATTTATTCTGAAGGAATTTTACTAGAAACAAAAATAAGGTCTAACTAAGTATTCTATAGGTTACAAGGTTTCCAGTTTCAGTCCTCTTTCAACCCACACAATGTTTTATTGAAAGTTGTCAATGACAAAGAGTAAGCTTATCACATTTGAAGAAGCCATGTACTCAACTGCCACGGTATGCCCTATGCTTAAGCATGGAATGGCTTGTTTTATTCTTCTATGTCAATAATGCACCATAAATTTAAACTATTTGAAAACACCAATCAATGCTCTATGGACCTCTATATATTTGATGCTCAAGATCTATAGACATTTAGTCTAGATGATTTGAAGTCCAGACTAAACTAGTAAAAGAGTTCCTCAAACATCTCTTTGACTCTATTCACAAGTGAATGCAATCCTTATAACCAGACTCCTCAAAGAAAAGAAGAAATGAAATGACTCCATCAACTTTGCTGTGGAAATCAGTGTCTGCAAGGCCCTTCCATGAATATCAAACCATAGGGTTTAGGGATATTTGAAAAGCAACCACAAATTATCTTACATTTGAGACATCCGCTGCCCTTTTGCCGCGCTGTAAACTTCTATTTTCCGGTGACGCCTCCTGAGTTGCCCCAACACCATCAGCTGGAGCCTCCTCCTCTCCACCAGTACTACCAATTCCATAGCGCAAAACTCTCCGGAGATTTGCAGATGAAGGCTCGGTAGTCTTGGGCGGTACTCTCCCTCCTCTTGTCATCCTGGATCGTTTCAACGCCTTGGCAGACGAAAAATACAATGATCCACGTTTCTTTCCTCTCCTACCTTGCTTCAAACTAATCAAATCAACAACAACACTATCTACAAGCATGAAGGGAGAAGAGAATGTCTAAACCTTGACACTCTCAACTACAAGATGTAAAAGGAAACGAAACTACAAGAATGAGGACAATGGACACAAATGGCCCTTTGTATGTTTGGCCAAGTACGTCAAGGAAGAGCCGTCACATTTATTCCGCAAGTGATGAGATGCAAGAAAATAATTTCTCATAGTACCTACTTCTGTCAGGTTCATAGAGGCGCCGTCAAAATAATATCCACAAACGAGGCCCTGACATTGGGGGCTATGTCAGTTTTAAGGAATTTACCCTCGGTACTTAGATCAAGAAATAAAAATTCGTCTATTCCGATGTAGGTACAAGTTCCAAGATTCACATATACCAATGCATATTCAAAATGCCGTGTGTTGAAATGACGTAAATGATGTACCTAAATTGAATGTTGCAGTCCTTAATTCATTTGGTTCTATTTAATTCACTATGGTTTCAAGACATAGGAATCATAGATTAAAAAAGTGGGTTCAGGTTAATGATACTTGTTTGATGATCTATGAAATACAATAATAGTAATTGGAAAAACTTTAAAATTTCAATCTCCTTGTCTAGTACCATAAATGAATTTTAAAAATTAATTAGAAGCAAATTTGACGTCATATGCAAAAGTATTGAAGGAACTTGTATGGATGTGTTCCTACCTACTTAGGTCAAGCGTAGTTTTCATTTTCCCCATTAAAAAGCATTCACATTAATTGAAAAAAATGTATATAGATATCCCTAATCCGCCGTAAACATTTATTAAGCATTCACCTCTAAATCACTAATGTTGAGAAAGAGTTGATTATGTTCTATTGTCACGTAGTAAATTCAATTCAGTTTTCAAAAATATATTATTGTTTCCATAATAATATCAGTGCCATTGCAATAAAGATCTACACAACCAAAATATGACGCATAGTATTGATTGAACAATGAATACATAAGAGTAGCCAAATAGAAGGCCACGAGGAACTGCAATCATACAAGACCCAAAGTTTGGTTGTTTACCTCGTCTCTTGTGTTGGATTCAATTGTCAATGTTGTTGAAGGGTCTCTGTAGGGTTTAGCAATGGCTTGGCTTAGAGTTGATGGTCACGACATTCCTCTTGTGTTTCCAATAGTAGACGGTGGATGCGCTAGAGTTCCTTGTCACCTTTTGCACGTCCGTTTTAGATTTGTAGAAACCTCCATCTATGTCGAGGAAGAGAAAAATACGGAATTAGGAGAAGGGCTACAATCTATCCCAATTCCGAGGTCAATGGAGGATGGAACGCATTGCTGGTACCTTGGTCCTGGGAACTATAGAGCATATGGACTTCCACTCTCTATGCTAGGTGCATGTACAGAAATCTAGAGTCGCCAATCTGATGGTTCTACGGTCGATATGCCGTGTAGTCCTCATGCCGTGTCACCCAGTACACCTAGAGTTGCTCTGCCAGTCCTACACATGCCTACAATACTTCCTATCGTGAAAGAGGAGAGATTAGATCCAATTATAGAGTTGTCTACCGAATCAGAAGGAGAGTCTCCCAATGTCAATGCTGAAAAGCAAAGTTCTTCTTCTCGGATTGCATCTGACGAGACAAATATTGTGAAATCACTATCTTGTAAGGTCCCATGTAGAAGTCTCTCTAATTCCTCAAAGTCACTATCCTTACCTCGACAAGATGTAGTAGCGAAAGAAAGCATAATGGATTGTCTAAAGAGACTTGCCATTATGCATCATTCTCGAAACGAATTGTCGTCAGTGGATCTAAGCACCGTGAAGCACCAGTGGGTTCCATTTCTTCCACCTGTATTCAACGGGGATGTCATCTTCGAATTGCCTCTTTGTGGGTCATCTTCATCTTCATCGGGGGCCAAGAACTTAGAAGGAATGGACAAGCGCTATGATGGACATCCGTGGTGCAAGCTAATGACCACGAACATTCACAACTCGGACAACCTCAAAATTCGTAAGTCGTACTGTGCTGGCCATCTTGCTTGTCAGAATGACAATTGTGAGTATTTAAAGAGAGCTTCAAAGCGAAACAAAACTGAGTGGAGTGGCTATATTGTGTTTCGTTTTACTGCTGGTGGGTGTCCCCCAAAAGAATGTACCCTAGTTTGCAAGGTTTGCAAGATGGTACCTACGTGTCTTGACACATGCAAAGCTAGGATATACTTTGTGTACACTGATAACCCAGAAATGACTAGGGCCGCTATTCACTTTGGAGAGCATGGCCACCCAGTTGCTAAAGGCATGTATAGAGATTCTACTGAAATGATTTGCGAACTCATTGCGGAACAAGTGGCCAAAACACCGATGGCCACGAACTCTGCAATCACTCTCTCTGCTAGTAAAGACTTCCTGGCAAGCTACCTATTTCACGACGGAGAGGGGGAGAAAGAGATGCTGAAAGCGGAAGAAATGGAGGAGGTCATGGACCGCTTCCAATATTTGAATAGTCCAAGTATTCGCAACGTGATCTCCACTTTCCGGTCTAACAACCGAGGAGGAATAATCGACAACATTATGACCATGAAAAAGGAGTCAAAGTTTGAGTTCATACATGACAGTGTCTTCCCAAGGCAAGGCAAGGAAAAGGTATACATTTTCAAGATGCTTACTGAAGGACCAGGAAGTGAAGTCGACCTTGTAAGGCGAATGCAATCGGAAGGGGATCTGCAGAATGCGTGGTTGATGTTCGACCACGCGAAGCGCGTGAAGGAGTGGACCACAATGGCCTACCACGTGTATGATACCGAGTACAAGAAGGTAATAACTATTGCATTGTGCGACATGCAATCCGAAGATACCGAAGTTCAAGTACAATTTTGACAAAGCTTAAACGCGGTCATGCATCGCCACGGAGTGGGAAACCCTAACTTTAAAGGATTTATGGCAGACAGCGCTATGGCCAATTGGAATGCAGTCCGCATTGTCTACGGAAGTGGATCTGCCAATGTTGAAATGGAGAATCGCGAGAGGACCTGTTTGTTGCATTGGAGTACCTCTCTTCACAAGCATACACAGAAATACATCAAGGAAGCATTTCAACAGCAACATATTACTTTGTGTAAGCAATACAAAAATTCAAAGAATATGGACCAAGCCGAGGTCCGTTACCTTGCTATACAATCTTGGTGGTTGTCATCTGGAGCTGCCAACGAAGAAGCTCTACATCACTTTCAACAATGGCTAGCTTTCTGGCATTTCCGGTATCACCAATGGGGAGGCTTCATGGACATGGTGAGTGAATCTTGAAATTGAATTAGTAAAAGTGTTTAAGGTTGTAAGACTCATATTCTAATTAGAAGTTGAACTTCCTTGATTTTTATCTTTTATTTCTTATTTTTTAAAATTCATTGGGCCCTTTTTATTTCCGTGGTACCAAAAAACGAGGGGTCTTCAGAACGCTATAATAACTTGCCTCGGCTCCGACGGATGTATTTCTGTTGTCACCATGACCCCCTAATTTTTGTTCTTGGATCAAAAATATCCAATGTTGGTAGTACAGAATGTTAAATGTTACTAATTTTTTGAATAGATAAGGATTTAGGGAGTAGCAATAGCAGTCATTGCTCGTCCTTCTTTTTCTAAAACTATAGAGTGAATGAAGATAAATTATTTATAAGTTGCCAATTACTACTTTTGTGAACGTCCTTTACTAACTATTTTATGGTCCTGTTTGAAATATTTAGAAACTAAATTTGGAAGAGATGTTGGACTTGCCATCGTGCAATATATCCGAAACGGTGCACAACAAGTGGCTACAAATGTCTGGAAAGCGAGGAAACAACTTGTTTGATGCCACATGTGATGATAGTATCCGTGCTTGGATGCAAATGACAAACTATCGTGCATACCTGAAAGGATACGCATCGGGATCAGGGCCGTCAAAAGGGGAGCTGAGACTGAGAGCTGCTAGAAGAAGTGGAGATCCCAAAAAGATTGCAGAGGCGCTAAACACATTGCCTGGAGCAGAGGGGGTGGGAACCAGAGTACCACACTTGGAAGGAGAAGAAATATTTGGCAGTACAAAGAGGAAGTTGGACGTGCCCATTGGTGATGCAGGAGATTCACATAGGCCGGACAAGATCAATTTTTCTCAACCCCGTGTGAGAACAAGGTCCAACACAAGTGTTTCTGAATCTTCTAGAGATAAAGGTAAATACCCTGTTGCAAATACTTCTGGCCATGTTACGGTAGCATTTGAAAGCAATTGTGATACATCAAAATGGCACATTGCGAGAATCAGCCATAGATTTGCCGCCAAATGTCAAGCTCAACAACAAAGATCAAACATCAAGTGCACCAGTAAGATTGCAAAAGGGAAGAAAGGAACCCCAGCCCCTACCTACCGCGGTAGAAAATAAGAGTACGGGAGTAAGCGACAGGTAGTGGTAGATTTTTGGTTTTGTTGGGATGACATCGAACGATGCGTGAAAGGTACAAAACGGAAATGGGTTCTCGATTGGCTGGAGGTACTAGAGGTTTGGCCTGTTTTGTCTGGAACTAACCTAAACCGAGAAGAGACATTGTTATTGCAACATGCAGGATTTCGCCTCCAAGAACGACCAATACTGTCGCCACGTCAATTGTTCAACATATCAAAGATTTTCAAACCTGCTTTGTATGACCACCCTCCATCGAAGAACACAGATGTGTATCCAACTGTGAGGAACAGCAAAGCCATTCAAAGGATTGCAAATGCACCTACTACAGAACAACGGAACAAATGGGAAAGTGCAGGTAATGTGAGAGGGCAAATTTTAGGAGTAACATTGCTCCCTTTCCCAGGCCTTGGTGCAATAGTGGAGTTAGAGATAGGGTTAGAGCCAAACAAAAATGCATATCGAGTTAAAGTAGGCCAATTCCCAACGTGCACATGTCCAGACTTTGTTAATATGGCAATTTCTGCTATTGGAGGTCGGCAGCAGTACGTGAATTGCAAACACTTGTACTATTTGTATAGGTATTTTTGCAAGATGGATGTCAACAAAGATAATTTCATTCATGCACCAAGTTATAGCTTCAATGAGTTGAAGCTACTACTAGTTCGAGCTGGAATGATCACACTTCCAGAATAGGCATGGACACATGTTTCAATGTACTTCAATTGTAATGCACTCATTTTTATATATTACAATTGAAATGATTTGATGCATAATTTTTTCATTTAAATTCCATTTCCATTTCTAGTTGGGTATCCATTTTGTCCATTTTCTCCCTAATACTCTCCATTTTGAAGGTCCACTTTTATTCTTCATTATGGCCCTCCATTGCCCTCCTTTTCTTCATTTGTCTTTTGAGATCCAGGCCATGTTTTACATTTTTTTCATTTTTTTTTCTACAAGGTCTCCCAGAATATCAAAATTGGCCAATCCATTACCCTAATGAAACCCATAAAATGCACCTTTTAGTTATTTTTAAATCCAATAAGAAGAGATGAAGGAATGCACTTGAAGATGACAGTAACATGCCTACCACTATGATTTAAAATAATCATGTCACCCTACCAATCTATGCAATAATGATAAACATATGACTGTATTTGTATGATGATGACATTGATTTGAATTCAGTAGCAATTTACCATGTTAAAACTACATGGCCAATGGAAAGCTCCAATCACAATTAATTATAATGGCCCAATGAATGCACTGAATTGTGATAGTCGACTTCCCATTGGTTTTGTAGATGTATGTTGATTTGAACTCAGTCCTTTTATAGCATCTCATGTAGCCAACCCCAACCGGTATGGGATATGTTGCACGCAACAATGCTAGTACGTGACTACGTGAGCGACAAGTGCTTATGAGTGCTAACAATGTAGAAGTCCAATGTTCTAAGTCCCTATCCATGTGTCCCAAAATGATTGGCATTTTGGAACATGCCACTACAAGACCGTTCAGACCCTAAACCCTCAAACCTTAGCGTCAATGAGAAATGACTCCCACCCTCAACTTGACCCCTCATTTCTTTTTCTATTTTTTTGGACAACACTGCGGGCACCAATCCACTTTTCTATTTTTGGGGGACGCTAAGGTTTCCCCTAAACCTTAGCCTCAATTAGAAATGACTTCCAATGTCAAATTGACCCTCATCCTTTTCCTATATTTTTCCCTTAACCGCCGTGGTCACCAACACACTTCCCCATTTTATTGGGAGCTCAAATTACCCTAAATATTAGCCTCCATACAAAATGACTGTCAGTCTCACTATTTGGTGGATTATTTGTACTACAAAGAATTCAAACACCATATAAAATATTTATTGATCCACGGTAATAGGATACACAATTATAGGTCCCAAATTTACCAGTAATAGCAAAAAAAATTCAACTTCTTGATTTTTTTGGTGTAAAAATGGGAATTTTTTTGTTCTAGGCTCTAGGCTCACAGGCTCCAGGCTCCACGCTAGCATCGTTGCTTGCCAAAACCATTAAAATAAGACATTCATAATCTACAACGTCTACAAAACTAAACTTAAAGACAAATATGATTGCACAAACTATGATTGTTGATAACACACCTCCACAATGGCCACCACACCCATGTTGAATTTGGTGGATTGCTCAAAGTTGGCTAGAGAATCAACAAAAGCCAAACAGTTGTCTCCTCGTTGAATTATAGGTGCTATAGTATTACTTAATTCATGAGCACAACATAGAAATATTCATTATAATGAAGTATTGTATTTGATTAACCAATAATCACATTTTAATGCCCACACTAGGCACCTTCTCAATACAATTAAGGTGACAGCAAAATCTTGGAGGTCCTACAAACAACTTTGGTCGAGAGGCAGACAAGGATAGAACATAATGTCTCCTAGCCTAAGCTCCTTGCGCTTTGTTGCGCTTGGCTTCTCCCATGACAAGCAACGTCCAAAATCATCCACTTTCCGTTGATTGTAAAGTTTATTGAAGACTGCAAGTGCCCTATAGAGTTCCTCATACTTGAATTGGTCGACTTCATGCATGAGGTGGATCCTCCCTATAGCATTGTCTCTACGAAAAGGAAACAATTCCCAAAGCCTCTCTACATGTAAGGTAAACCAGCCTATGACAGGCCAACTATCTAATGCAGACATCTACATAACCCCCCCATTACAGTCCATTTCAGATTTTTGCTTCTACAATTTAATTAGGTTGGTTAGTGGCCCACATTAGTGCATTACGTGATTGTGATAGAATTAGTAATGACTGTCATAGGACACTTACACTTTGTGAGTGTAAACTCATCATAAAGAGTTGTTTTTTTATTCCTTTGTGTGATGGCCACATTAAAAATTCTTGTGGTTGTGTTAGGAAATCTGAAGACTGCATTGGGTGGTAAGATGACCATCATGAAGACATATTTTATTGATTTCAAATAGTCTACAGACTGTTTTGGAAAAGTACTTAAAAAATTCATAACAAATTCCTACTTTGTCCAAAAACTAAAATTTTAACTGCTTCTTTCATTTCTCAAAGTTGTCTCTGCTAGAAAAAAATTTGATTTGATTTTGCTAATGGCAACATACCAAATCAGTCATTCTGCCTGTCATAGGCTGGTTTACCTTAGTCTCTTAATCCAGGGAAGAGGTTCATATATGAGGATCCCATCTCTCGGCCCAAATCCTTTGAATGACCACAAATCTAAGAGCATTACATTGTAGGGGGCATTCAAGAAGTGCTTCTCGGGCTTGTCGTCCACTATTATAGTGTTGTCTTTAGAGAAGATGGAATCCTTTAGTTTATACAACATGTCCAATGGCTTCAAATACAAGTTTTTGTGCGATCCCCTCAACCTGTAGTTTAGTAGCATCCCATATCAGTCTCTAAATTTTATAACGACACATTGTTCTCGGCTGAGAACACCGGACATGGGTATTAAGCTGCGGAAGAGGTATTTAGCAATGAGCTGGGCATAGAATTGGTCCATGGAGCTCTAGACCATGACGTTTGCGATGGAGGTTAACTCTCACAAGAACCTTCTAAGATGGGGTCAAGGAGTGACCCTGTTCATTTCCATGATGATGTACTCAGCATTAGGGACTACTTCACCAGGAGAGCATAATCTCCTTTCTTTTAAGTGATATCTTATATCATCACACATGCACAATAGCCCATTCAGATCTAGAATGACATTCAACCATTTTTTAGTAAACTTAGATGTAAATGGACTAAGAATTTGCACTTCCACTTTACAATCAGCAACAGTTCTTTCACTGCTACCTTGCTCATAAGGAATAGAGACACAATGCAAATTAAACAAGTACACTTTCAACAACAAAGCTAGTACCAAAGCCAAGCATACTAGACTGTAAAATACATCAATCAATGGGACATACATAGACCACGAGTCCACAACATGCACATTGCTATATATATGGCAAAATACATATCGCATCCTCGACCAAAGGAACCGGGGATGATATTTTTGGATCCTCTTGTTTACTGGATGGAGAAACCTCTATCACCACAACAACGTTGTTGGGAATGACTTTCTGCACCTCAATGCCTTAGTCAACAAGAACATCCTCTTTGACTCTCACTTCTAAAAGACATGGTGGACATGGTTCTTGTGGAAGATCACCCATTTAGGAAAAGTCTCCGAAGTAGAGTTTGCAGCATCGCACGCAACATCAAGAGGAACATTATTTATTGATATACATTGAGCTTGCAACTGCAGAATTCAAGCTAGACAATGATTCATGAGAAAAAAAAATATTATAGTGTCTCTCCCATAAAGAAAAAATTACATTACATACAATAGACTATGAAAATTAAGCCTATGTACTTATCACTGTTCTAAAATGTCCATGAAAACTCGGAAGGATTTAAACTCAAATTGAGTTGAAGAAGAGACTGAGGGAGTCACATGGAACAACTTGGAGGATTACTAGTCATATGGCCCTGTGACTACTCAGCCTCTACTCCTTCCGTGGGACCTTCTCGAGCCAATTGATCCGTGACAACATCCGGTGTAACATGGTTGATTTCATCGCCTTGTGCGCAAGGATCCATCTAAATATTCTCAGTAGTGCACGTACACTTGACTTGGTTAATTTGGCGTAGAGCTCGGCGACACTTGCGCCATTAGATTCTTCAACATGTGACTGCAGAAAAGGGTTGCAGACCTTATTTGCTCTTGCCTAGCACTATCAGTCAATCCTTGCACCTTATTAGTAATCATCAACTATGGGGATCCTGCAGCCAAATCCAACATTATCATCGGCCTCATAGTTAACATTCTAGACAAGACATCTAGCATCATATCCTATCAATTGCTTTATCATGTCTTGATTCTCTATACGGGTGCACTTGTGTTCTTCCCTTTGCTCTTCTTGTTCTTCCCATCATTGCCTAGCCTGATCCTCAATGTTTTTGTGGATCACATCCAAGATCCACTGTTGACTAACTGAAACTGCCAATAGTGAAGGAGGGGGCTTCTCTTTCTATGAGGCCCAAAGATGCAAGACCAGCGTTCGAATTTCTTCGGCCAATGAACTAGATGATCCCTTCATCTCACTAGTTTTGAGAATCAAAGCCAATCCACCTAGTGTTTTCATATTGAATTCCAACACAGCCTTGACTAGATCAAACTAGGATTCCAACGCGTCCTTAGTGTTTTTAATAAGGTCGACAACATCATCTTCTTGAGACCAATCTAGATTTTGCTTGGAATAATTTTGCTACAGTTCCTTCCCCTTTCTTGAGATTGAAGCTACTCTGGCCCATGTAGACAACGCTGGCCTCACTTTGTTTCCTTCGAACTTGCTCATCCATGAAATAAATTGACTCAAGGAAATCATCCTTGTCCATGTTTTTTGATTCCACGCACAGGGTCAGGAACTCATTCTTCTTCAAGTTGTCACCAACAACGAAATGATCCAATAACAACATCTATAGGGAAGGAACTAAAGCATAGTTGTACAAGAATGCAACATCCAAAAAATAAATAAAAAAAGATAATAGGAGTAAAGGAGAATAAAAAATTTCAATTTTTGCATAGGAATAAGGAATTAGAAGCCAAAAATAAGAATTAGAGAATAGCACTTTTGTAGGAAAACTAAAACTATAATTAGGATTACGAATCAATCCGAAACCAATAGCCGAAAACCGTAAAGTTCCGAACTAGTGGGACCTATAGCCTAGTTCCGGCTAGGGAACTTACCGGAACGAGGTCGGATCAGCGAACTTGGAAACTCCGACAATACTTAAACCCTATCGCCACCTTCATTCTTCTTCTTTCCTCTATGTTTTGTCGCACTACGCTTAGTGAGTGAAAGTGTGGTGAGTTAGGACCGTGTTAGGGAGAGAAAGGGAGGCCGGTGCCAATTGCACATTTGCACTAGAAATTGTGGTAGTCGATAGTCATGGCGGAACGTAGTGAGCCGCAGAAACTAGGAGTGACGACCTGGATGATAAGTCCGGGTATTCCTTCGGATTAGGGTTGTCATACCAGACGGGTCGGAGTGATTGGACGGGAGGGACGGACGGACGGACGGTCCAGACGCTCCGAACACCTTTCATTTTTGAAATTTTCCAACACTGAAATCAGGGCGCGGACGTTTCCGTCACGGCGGGGACGTCTTGGACAATGAGGGGACATCTTAGTCAGGGCGGGGACATCTTGGACAAGGCGGGGACGCATCAGTTTAATCCGAATTTTTGTAGAATTTTTGTACTTCATTTACGAATTCTTGCTTTCATAGGGTGAAAAACATTCTCTGTTGCCATCTTTGATGCCCTACCTAAGGCTGAAAAATTGTTCTTTTAACATGAATTTTTTTCCATAAAATGACCTCTTTGCTATTAATATGTTATACCAAATTAGAAGGCCAAAAGATTTACACATAAAAAGATATTCACAATCTACCAACATGTGTACTTGTGTGGTTTAGAGAAACAATTTCAATGCTACCAACTCTCAGAAATTGAGAAATTAGAATTTGGCCATGAAATTTGTGGCATGAGATCATGACTCTGTTGATAACATTTGTGTCAAATTTCAAGTTCAAAGGATTTGTCCATAAAAAGATATTAAAAATCTACCAACGGACATATGTATTTGAGACTTGAGAGAAACAACTTCAGTGGTGCCCACTTTGACACCTTCCGAGGGACACAATTTTCTTTTTGATATCATGAAATTTTTGTCATGAGATCACCTCTATATTGATAATATGCGTGCAGAACTTCAAGTTCTAAAGATTTTTCTAGAAAAAAATATTTGAAATCTACCAACATGTGAGGGTGTGAAATAATTTCTAGGAACTACCTCTGTTGGTAGATTTCCAGTATCTTTTTATAGGCAAATCCTTTGAACTTCAAATTTGACCCACATGTTATCAACATAGACATGATCTCATGCCAAAAAATTTCATGGCCAAATTCTAATTTCTCAATTTCTGGAAGTTGGTACTTGGTAGCATTGAAATTGTTTCTCTGAACCACACAAGTACACATGTTGGTACATTGTGAATATCTTTTTATGTGTAAATCTTCTGGCCTTGAAATTTAGCACACATGTTATTAGCAAAGAGATCATTTTGTGAAAAGAATTTCATGTTTAAATAACAATTTTTCAGCCCTTCGAAAGGCATCAAAGATGATAGTAGTGAATGTTTTTTTCTATGTGAATGCAAGGATAGTAATAAATTAAGTACACCTTACTTACAACATTCAAACTATACAATATAACTACACTCATGAATGTCATCTTCATGCATGGCAAATGTGATAATTCTACAAACACAATTGGAAATTTTTTTATTTTAGATAACCAAAAACATTTTTATATTTCAAGCGTTGTTCAGTACAATAACAAGTTCACAACACAATGAATATACTGCTCTCAAGATACGCCTCCTCTTCTACTGGTTATCTAAGATTCTCCTTCTTCTTCTTGTAGATCTTCATTACTTCATGTTTCAATTGGTGCAACTATCTTGAACTCATGATGAATGAAGGTCTACAGAACACAGATGCTGTCAGGTGCCCCTCAATTGTTGAAACAACTTGATCTGCGAACTTCTTGTGTACCCGGATCTGGTAATGCAGCATCTCAAATGACCACATCATCATCTGTTGGTGCCTCATCACAATCAGGGTCGTCTTCATCATCACCAACTTCACTAGTTCCACGTTCATCTTCTCCATCATCACCGTCTGTGGTCCACTGGTTTTCCACTTCCGAGTTCTCATTTCGAAGCTCCACAGCTCTTTGACCATGCCTATGACTGCGTTTAAACCTCTTGTGCCGTTGAGCTCTAGGGTCCTCTGCGTCAGAATTTATAATGGGGCCTCCTTGTACTCAAGGAACGACATACGTTGGAGTGGACAAAATTGGTCCTTAGACATACATATTCAAAAATGGCTCTATCACCACATTCGGGTCTCGGACCCCAATTCCTAAAAGAGGGCGTTTAGGGGGCCTCGATGACGACGCTTCGTTATTGTTTCGTCCACCTCTAATATCACGGCCTCCAATTGTTGCACGACCTCTTACTCTTCCACGGACGAAACTCCTTCCACGTCCTTGTTGATATTCACCCATAGTGTGGTGAATTGCGGGTTGAAGGGCGGTACGGTGTCTACCACCCATTGTAACATTTGAAATGCTTTGAGGCGTCATTGCAACATTTCCCACTGAGCCTAGCACTTCTTCGGAAGGTCGACAAGGAGCACTCGAAGTTGCGGGAGATGAAGGGTTAGAAATAATAGTATGCACTGCAACTGGTGGTGGTATATGGGCTTCGTCTTCAAGCGGGTCAGTAAACGCAAAAACATCATTGTGATCTAAATGTTCAGGGTCAAAACGCGTTCTTCCCACTACATTAACCTCCACAACATGTCTTGTGATCGGTCGTGCCATCCTTGTATTTCTAATGTTCTGGCCATGGCGTCCTCCAACAACTCTGTTGCTATCGCGGCCCCCCACTCCTCTAGGCCCCCTATTGCCATCACGATCGCAAACAAATCCTTCAGTATTCTGAGTTGCATTGTTCCTCAGATTCTCACTGCCATTTCCATTTCCCCCTTCGTTTTCCGAAGGGAGGTTGTTGTCATTGTTCGAGATAACATTATCATCATCGGCGTCCACTGCGGCCGGGTGATCACTCTCGGAAGACGATGACAAAGGTTGCACTTCATAAACAACTACATTTTCATCGCCAATGGGTGTAGGACTTCGGTGAGGATCGGCTCCCCAAGGGCCCCAATGACTAGGGAGGACTTCCTCTTCCACTTCATGACCATCTCCATAGTAATTTCTAGCTTCTGCAAGGTGATCGGCCTCCGCCCTCCACAACTTTGGATTTGGTCGGTATTCTCGGGGTGCTTGCTTAGCTTCCACATCAGCCTCTTCCTCTTCCTCAACTACCATCGCGTCAAATTCACGATTGCGTTCAGCCATTGGAACGGGGCCAAGGACATCTGGATCAGAATCCTCCGAGAGGATATTAGCATCATACCAACGAACAGGATCGGCCCCTGGTCTTTGCTGAAGTACACGGCTATTGGTATAAATATATACCAATGACTCAGCCTTCTCGGGGGCTAACCGATTCCGGACCTTGTTGTGGACGAAGGAATACATACTCCAATTCCTTTCACATGAACATGCTGAACACGTCAATGACAAGATACGAACGGCAATCTTAGATAGTGCTCAATCTCCAACCCTGTGCCACCATTGGTGAGGAAGCATCTGTGTCGCTCGGATGTCAGGTGTCTCTGCTGCACTGTATGGCCCCGTGCCCTCCTCGAATTCTGTTAATTCCGCCAACACGTTGTTAAACTCCACACCCACTACATTTTCCATTTTGCGGATGATTCGATACAATGCACGGAGGGCAACTCCATCAGCCCTAAGTGCCACGTTATCCAAGAGATACGGATTTAGAAGGGCCCCAACACAGTGAACATCCGTGAACACCATGTCCCACCTGGATGTGAAAGACTCCTCCATGGTGGTGGCTATGTCATCTTGTAGGTTGAAGGGTGGCCCTCTTAAAGAAAACACATGGGCTCTCAAATTGTGCATTACGAGCCACGCCCGACCCATAGCTGGTTCTCGGCCATCAAATATGCGCACATCGTTGCCAGAAGCCCACGTCTTCAATAGTTGACACCACATTACGTGAAGCTGTAGCTGCTTGCTCCGCATTTTGTCTGTCTCGTAGACCATCAAAATAATTTTGAACGCACGCATGGTCTTTTAACCGCAGCTGTACTCCGCGAAGTTTCTCCAATCGGTGCAACATGAGAAAATTACAAGCAAAGCGGGTTTCATTGGGCACTACTAATTGAAGGGTCGGACTCAACTCCCGGAATACCGACATGGTCGTGTGATGGTTCCGAATGTACTGGCACAATCTTCTTGCCCTCTAAATTAAATCTTTGAATTCTGGTACTTTGGCCCAATCTTCCAACATGAGATCCAAAGCATGTGCCATGCACCCCTGCTTGAAAATGTGTGGATACGTACGAACGATATCATCCAATGCTCCAAGCATATTCGCTGCATTATCCGTACAAACTTGTGTCACGTACTTTGAACCCACTTTTTCAATGAATACCTTCATCTGGTTCGCTATGTAGCGCATGGACTTCTTTTGCCCGGTGGTGTCAGTGGCCCCCAAAAATACATCACTGGTAGGGTACAACATCATTACATTCATTAGAGGCCTCCGGTTCACGTCATCCCAGCCATCAGTGCATATTGTCACCCCATAATGTTTCATTGCAAAACCAACTTTGGTTTCAATTTGCTTCTCGATCTGCAACCTCTTCGATTCAATCAATTTCGTCCCGAATTGATGGTAAGAAGGTGGACTGTATTCAAACCTTGCCACTAAGGTTGCCCTCACAGCCTCAATAAAGGCTGGATTTCTTGCCACATTAAATGGCATGTTCGCCTCGTAAAAATACGATGCCCACTTGTCATCCAACTCCTTCTTCTTCGCAACATTAAAAGCATCCTTCATACATTGCTGAAGTAATGACCCAGATCTTGTGGACTTTGATGCAATGAGACTTTGGGACCTCTGTACTGCATCATTCCCTTCAGGGAGAGTAACACCTTCAGCTTGGGCGTCACCAAAAACCCCTCCCGTCCAGGGTTGTCTTGTCTAACAGAATTTCGGGTTTTTGTGTCTAATAGACGTCGCATGTCGCATGTCGAATTGTCGAGTATGGGCGGTTTTTGTTGTTGTGTACGGATTTCGGATTTCAAATTTTTTTACCCCTAGGTAAAATGGACTGTCCTACGTGGCTGTGACGTGGCGTACTTCATGGGGGGCGACCACGGGTAGGGGGCGACTACGGGTCCAAAATCTAGGGCGACTGCGGGTCTAGGGGCGACTTCTGGTCCCTTTAAGGGCGACCGCGGGTCTAGGGGCGACCTCTGGTCCCTTTAAGGGCGACTACGGATCTAGGGGCGACCTCTGGTCCTTAGGGGCGACCTCTTTGTTGCAATTGTCCAAAAAAACTTTCAAAACTACTATTTCTAGTACAAAAAGAAAAAAGAAAATTAATGGTATTTTTGAACATGTAATCGTAGGATCTTAAAGTAGAATAGTATGACAATGTGTGGAAAAAATTTCAAACACTTTCACCACATAGATTGCAAGGTAAATGCGTTCAAAGTGAAGAAATCACATTTGTGACATATTGACAAACTACTTTGAATCTTCTTAACTTAAAAAAGTTTACATTATAGTCTTGAATTAAAAAAATTTCATCATTCAAAATTGATTTGAAAATATAAAAAATTTAAAATTTAAAAATAATGTGGTTTCATTCTTTAAAAAATTATTAAGTAGAAGA
Organism: Rhytidiadelphus loreus; assembly: GCA_947034895.1. Lineage (NCBI taxonomy): Eukaryota > Viridiplantae > Streptophyta > Bryopsida > Hypnales > Hylocomiaceae > Rhytidiadelphus > Rhytidiadelphus loreus. The sequence continues at coordinate 63,087,928 of OX344763.1, read as the reverse complement.
AAGTACATTATAGAGAGAAAAAACTTTATCATTAATAGCTTTAAAATGGAATTAAAACACACTAATCCCAATGGTGAGATTGTTCTATGAATCAAAGTTAATTTTTTGAACTTATTTGTTTAATTGTTTTGAAAAAGTTTGAAACTTGAGTGGCCCAAAAGAATCCTATGCTTAATTTTTTTTAATATGATACTATGATTGCTCACAAAAGAAGATGCTCTATAACTTTCACACCATCAATCCCCAAAAAATGAACCAAAGCTTTTGAAGTACAAAAAAATTCCAATCTATGAGAACAAAATAACTTTAATTTTTAATTCAAATTTTCGTGAATTTTTTTTGATCACCTAATTTATATTTAGGCTTATTGTGGTATAACTCTTGCTCTTTGGCACCAATTAAAATACAAATTACAATCCCATAAAACTAACAAGTTTATCTATATCATAAAAAAGTATCAAAAGCTTCATAAAAAATTGACCTTATATGAAGTTGCCCAAAATCCATTTTCCAAGCTACAAAGACAATTGAGACTTTAGAGCTTAACATCCTAACAATGTAATCTCTACAAGAGAAAAGGTTGTTTTAAGTACAACCTAGTAGTATAGTCCTACAATCTTATGATCTTTAGGCAAATTTTTAGTAAATTTTTATTGAAAACAAATGTATTTCTAATAAATATTTACTATAATTTGCTAAAAGGTCATAAATTATAGAACTATATTGCTAAGACCATACCTAAAACATTCCTTTCTCTTCTAGTGATTATTCATAAGGTGGATTTTAAAATACAAAATAATGCACGAAGATTTGTATAAAAAACTTTCCCATTTGAATTCATTCTCCAAGTATTCTTGTACTCATTAATTATTTACCACCATCAATCCATCATCCCTAACTTAAAAATTAGATGGAAGGGATTTAAAGAAAAATTTCCCTTTTTAATTTAATTTATGCATATTTCAACGAATTATCCTACTAAAGGACCTATAATTTATGAAGTGTATTTCAAAATACAAAATCATGCATGAAGATATTTACAATACCTTCCGCATTTATATTTTTTGATTCTCCAGGCATCTTTATACTCATGAATTATTACCACCGTCATCTCTAATTTAAAAAAATAGTAAGGAAGAGATTTAAATGAAAACTTCTCCTTTTGATTTAATTTATGCAAATCTCAAAGATTTACCCTATGCGTCTATAATTTATCAAATGTATTTTTCTTGATTCTCTAATCATCTTTGTACTCATGAATTATATACCACCTTCATCTCTAACTTAAAAAAATAGTAGGGAAGGGATTTAAATGAAAACTTCTCCTCTTGATTTAATTTATGCAAATCTCAAAGATTTACCCTATGCGTCTATAATTTATCAAATGTATTTTTCTTGATTCTCTAAGCATCTTTGTACTCATGAATTATATACCACCTTCATCTCTAACTTAAAAAAATAGTAGGGAAGGGATTTAAATGAAAACTTCTCCTCTTGATTTAATTTATGCAAATCTCAAAGATTTACCCTATGCGTCTATAATTTATCAAATGTATTTTTCTTGATTCTCTAAGCATCTTTGTACTCATGAATTATATACCACCTTCATCTCTAACTTAATAAAATAGTAGGGAAGGGATATAAATGAAAACTTCTCCTCTTGATTTAATTTATGCAAATCTCAAAGATTTACCCTATGCGTCTATAATTTATCAAATGTATTTTTCTTGATTCTCTAAGCATCTTTGTACTCATGAATTATATACCACCTTCATCTCTAACTTAATAAAATATTAGGGAAGGGATATAAATGAAAACTTCTCCTCTTGATTTAATTTATGCAAATCTCAAAGATTTACCCTATGCGTCTATAATTCATCAAATGTATTTTTCTTGATTCTCTAAACACCTTTGTACTCATGAATTATATACCACCTTCATCTCTAACTTAAAAAAATAGTAGGGAAGGGATTTAAATGAAAACTTCTCCTCTTGATTTAATTTATGCAAATCTCAAAGATTTACCCTATGCGTCTATAATTTATCAAATGTATTTTCCTTGATTCTCTAAGCATCTTTGTACTCATGAATTACATACCACCTTCATCTCTAACTTAAAAAATTAGTAGGGGAGGGATTTAGATGAAAACCTCTCCTTTTCATTTAATTGATGCAAATCTCAAAGATTTACCCTATGCGTCTATAATTTCTCAAATGTATTTTTCTTGATTCTCTAAGCATCTTTGTACTCATGAATTATTTACCACCTTCATCTCTAACTTAATAAAATACTAGGGAAGGGATATAAATGAAAACTTCTCCTCTTGATTTAATTTATGCAAATCTCAAAGATTTACCCTATGCGTCTATAATTTGTCAAGTGTATTTTTCTTGATTATCTAAGCATCTTTGTCCTCATGAATTATTTACCACCTTCATCTCTAACTTAAAAAATTAGTAGGGGAGGGATTTAAATGAAGACTTCTCCTTTTGATTTATTTTATACAAATCTCAAAGATTTATCTTATGCGTCTATAATTTATCAAGTGTATTTTTCTTGATTCTCTAAGCATCTTTGTACGCATAAATTATTTACCACCTTCATCGCTAACTTAAAAAATTAGTGAGGAAGGGATTTAAATGAAAACTTCTCCTTTTGATTTAATTTATGCAAATCTCAATGATTTATCCTATGCGTCTATAATTTATCATGTGTATTTTTCTTGATTCTCTAAGCATCTTTGTACTCCTGAATTATTTACCACCTACATCTCTAACTTAAAAAAATAATAGGGAAGGGATTTAAATGAAAACTTCTCCTCTTGATTTAATTTATGCAAATCTCAAAGATTTACCCTATGCGTCTATAATTTATCAAATGTATTTTTCTTGATTCTCTAAGCATCTTTGTACTCATGAATTATATACCACCTTCATCTCTAACTTAAAAAAATATTAGGGAAGGGATATAAATTAAAACTTCTCCTCTTGATTTATTTTATACAAATCTCAAAGATTTATCCTATGTGTCTATAATTTATCAAGTGTATTTTTCTTGATTCTCTAAACATCTTTGTACGCATGAATTATTTACCACCTTCATCGCTAACTTAAAAAATTAGTAGGGGAGGGATTTAAATGAAAACTTCTCCTTTTGATTTATTTTATACAAATCTCAAAGATTTATCCTATGTGTCTATAATTTATCAAGTGTATTTTTCTTGATACTCTAAACATCTTTGTACGCATGAATTATTTACCACCTTCATCGCTAACTTAAAAAATTAGTGAGGAAGGGATTTAAATGAAAACTTCTCCTTTTGATTTATTTTATACAAATCTCAAAGATTTACCCTATGCGTCTATAATTTATCAAATGTATATTTCTTGATTCTCTAAGCATCTTTGTACTCATGAATTATTTACCACCTTCATCTCTAACTTAAAAAAATAGTAGGGAAGGGATATAAATGAAAACTTCTCCTTTTGATTTATTTTATACAAATCTCAAAGATTTATCCTATGTGTCTATAATTTATCAAGTGTATTTTTCTTGATTCTCTAAACATCTTTGTACGCATGAATTATTTACCACCTTCATCGCTAACTTAAAGAATTAGTAGGGGAGGGATTTAAATGAAAACTTCTCCTTTTGATTTATTTTATACAAATCTCAAAGATTTATCCTATGTGTCGATAATTTATCAAGTGTATTTTTCTTGATTCTCTAAACATCTTTGTACGCATGAATTATTTACCACCTTCATCGCTAACTTAAAAAATTAGTGAGGAAGGGATTTAAATGAAAACTTCTCCTCTTGATTTAATTTATACAAATCTCAAAGATTTACCCTATGCGTCTATAATTTATCATGTGTATTTTTCTTGATTCTCTAAGCATCTTTGTACTCATGAATTATTTACCACCTTCATCTCTAACTTAAAAAAATAGTAAGGAAGGGACTTAAATGAAAACTTCTCCTTTTGATTTAAATTATGCAAATCTCAAAGATTTACCCTATGCGTCTATAATTTATCAAATGTATTTTTCTTGATTCTCTAAACATCTTTGTACGCATGAATTATTTACCACCTTCATCGCTAACTTAAAAAATTAGTGAGGAAGGGATTTAAATGAAAACTTCTCCTTTTAATTTTATTTATACAAATCTCAAAGATTTACCCTATGCGTCTATAATTTATCATGTGTATTTTTCTTGATTCTCTAAACATCTTTGTCCTCATGAATTATTTACCACCTTCATCGCTAACTTAATAAAATACTAGGGAAGGGATATAAATGAAAACTTCTCCTCTTGATTTAATTTATGCAAATCTCAAAGATTTACCCTATGCGTCTATAATTTATCAAATGTATTTTTCTTGATTCTCTAAGCATCTTTGTACTCATGAATTATATACCACCTTCATCTCTAACTTAAAAAAATATTAGGGAAGGGATATAAATGAAAACTTCTCCTCTTGATTTATTTTATACAAATCTCAAAGATTTATCCTATGTGTCTATAATTTATCAAGTGTATTTTTCTTGATTCTCTAAACATCTTTGTACGCATGAATTATTTACCACCTTCATCGCTAACTTAAAGAATTAGTAGGGGAGGGATTTAAATGAAAACTTCTCCTTTTGATTTATTTTATACAAATCTCAAATATTTATCCTATGTGTCTATAATTTATCAAGTGTATTTTTCTTGATTCTCTAAACATCTTTGTACGCATGAATTATTTACCACCTTCATCGCTAACTTAAAAAATTAGTGAGGAAGGGATTTAAATGAAAACTTCTCCTTTTGATTTAATTTATACAAATCTCAAAGATTTACCCTATGCGTCTATAATTTATCATGTGTATTTTTCTTGATTCTCTAAGCATCTTTGTACTCATGAATTATTTACCACCTTCATCTCTAACTTAAAAAAATAGTAAGGAAGGGACTTAAATGAAAACTTCTCCTCTTGATTTAATTTATGCAAATCTCAAAGATTTACCCTATGCGTCTATAATTTATCAAATGTATTTTTCTTGATACTCTAAACATCTTTGTACGCATGAATTATTTACCACCTTCATCGCTAACTTAAAAAATTAGTGAGGAAGGGATTTAAATGAAAACTTCTCCTTTTAATTTAATTTATACAAATCTCAAAGATTTACCCTATGCGTCTATAATTTATCATGTGTATTTTTCTTGATTCTCTAAACATCTTTGTCCTCATGAATTATTTACCACCTTCATCTCTAACTTAAAAAATTAGTGAGGAAGGGATTTAAATGAAAACTTCTCCTTTTGATTTAATTTATGCAAATCTCAATGATTTACCCTATGCGTCTATAATTTATCAAGTGTATTTTTCTTGATTCTCTAAGCATCTTTGTACTCATGAATTATATACCACCTTCATTTCTAACTTAATAAAATACTAGGGAAGGGATATAAATGAAAACTTCTCCTCTTGATTTAATTTATGCAAATCTCAAAGATTTATCCTACGCGTCTATAATTTATCAATTGTATTTTTCTTGATTCTCTAAGTATCTTTGCACTCATGAATTATTTACCACCTTCATCGCTAACTTAAAAAATTAGTAGGGGAGGGGTTTGAATGAAAACTTCTTCTTTTGATTTAATTTATGCAAATCTCAAAGATTTACCCTATGCGTCTATAATTTATCAAATGTATTTTCCTTGATTCTCTAAGCATCTTTGTACTCATGAATTACATACCACCTTCATCTCTAACTTAAAAAATTAGTAGGGGAGGGATTTAGATGAAAACCTCTCCTTTTCATTTAATTGATGCAAATCTCAAAGATTTATCCTATGCGTCTATAATTTATCATGTGTATTTTTCTTGATTCTCTAAGCATCTTTGTACTCCTGAATTATTTACCACCTACATCTCTAACTTAAAAAAATAATAGGGAAGGGATTTAAATGAAAACTTCTCCTCTTGATTTAATTTATGCAAATCTCAAAGATTTACCCTATGCGTCTATAATTTATCAAATGTATTTTCCTTGATTCTCTAAGCATCTTTGTACTCATGAATTACATACCACCTTCATCTCTAACTTAATAAAATACTAGGGAAGGGATATAAATGAAAACTTCTCCTCTTGATTTAATTTATGCAAATCTCAAAGATTTACCCTATGCGTCTATAATTTATCAAATGTATTTTTCTTGATTCTCTAAGCATCTTTGTACTCATGAATTATATACCACCTTCATCTCTAACTTAAAAAAATACTAGGGAAGGGATATAAATGAAAACTTCTCCTCTTGATTTATTTTATACAAATCTCAAAGATTTATCCTATGTGTCTATAATTTATCAAGTGTATTTTTCTTGATTCTCTAAACATCTTTGTACGCATGAATTATTTACCACCTTCATCGCTAACTTAAAGAATTAGTAGGGGAGGGATTTAAATGAAAACTTCTCCTTTTGATTTATTTTATACAAATCTCAAATATTTATCCTATGTGTCTATAATTTATCAAGTGTATTTTTCTTGATTCTCTAAACATCTTTGTACGCATGAATTATTTACCACCTTCATCGCTAACTTAAAAAATTAGTGAGGAAGGGATTTAAATGAAAACTTCTCCTTTTGATTTAATTTATACAAATCACAAAGATTTACCCTATGCGTCTATAATTTATCATGTGTATTTTTCTTGATTCTCTAAGCATCTTTGTACTCATGAATTATTTACCACCTTCATCTCTAACTTAAAAAAATAGTAAGGAAGGGACTTAAATGAAAACTTCTCCTCTTGATTTAATTTATGCAAATCTCAAAGATTTACCCTATGCGTCTATAATTTATCAAATGTATTTTTCTTGATACTCTAAACATCTTTGTACGCATGAATTATTTACCACCTTCATCGCTAACTTAAAAAATTAGTGAGGAAGGGATTTAAATGAAAACTTCTCCTTTTAATTTAATTTATACAAATCTCAAAGATTTACCCTATGCGTCTATAATTTATCATGTGTATTTTTCTTGATTCTCTAAACATCTTTGTCCTCATGAATTATTTACCACCTTCATCTCTAACTTAAAAAATTAGTGAGGAAGGGATTTAAATGAAAACTTCTCCTTTTGATTTAATTTATGCAAATCTCAATGATTTACCCTATGCGTCTATAATTTATCAAGTGTATTTTTCTTGATTCTCTAAGCATCTTTGTACTCATGAATTATATACCACCTTCATTTCTAACTTAATAAAATACTAGGGAAGGGATATAAATGAAAACTTCTCCTCTTGATTTAATTTATGCAAATCTCAAAGATTTATCCTACGCGTCTATAATTTATCAAGTGTATTTTTCTTGATTCTCTAAACATCTTTGTACGCATGAATTATTTACCACCTTCATCGCTAACTTAAAAAATTAGTGAGGAAGGGATTTAAATGAAAACTTCTCCTTTTGATTTAATTTATACAAATCTCAAAGATTTATCCTACGCGTCTATAATTTATCAAGTGTATTTTTCTTGATTCTCTAAACATCTTTGTACGCATGAATTATTTACCACCTTCATCGCTAACTTAAAGAATTAGTAGGGGAGGGATTTAAATGAAAACTTCTCCTTTTGATTTATTTTATACAAATCTCAAATATTTATCCTATGTGTCTATAATTTATCAAGTGTATTTTTCTTGATTCTCTAAACATCTTTGTACGCATGAATTATTTACCACCTTCATCGCTAACTTAAAAAATTAGTGAGGAAGGGATTTAAATGAAAACTTCTCCTTTTGATTTAATTTATACAAATCTCAAAGATTTACCCTATGCGTCTATAATTTATCATGTGTATTTTTCTTGATTCTCTAAGCATCTTTGTACTCATGAATTATTTACCACCTTCATCTCTAACTTAAAAAAATAGTAAGGAAGGGACTTAAATGAAAACTTCTCCTCTTGATTTAATTTATGCAAATCTCAAAGATTTACCCTATGCGTCTATAATTTATCAAATATATTTTTCTTGATACTCTAAACATCTTTGTACGCATGAATTATTTACCACCTTCATCGCTAACTTAAAAAATTAGTGAGGAAGGGATTTAAATGAAAACTTCTCCTTTTAATTTAATTTATACAAATCTCAAAGATTTACCCTATGCGTCTATAATTTATCATGTGTATTTTTCTTGATTCTCTAAACATCTTTGTCCTCATGAATTATTTACCACCTTCATCTCTAACTTAAAAAATTAGTGAGGAAGGGATTTAAATGAAAACTTCTCCTTTTGATTTAATTTATGCAAATCTCAATGATTTACCCTATGCGTCTATAATTTATCAAGTGTATTTTTCTTGATTCTCTAAGCATCTTTGTACTCATGAATTATATACCACCTTCATTTCTAACTTAATAAAATACTAGGGAAGGGATATAAATGAAAACTTCTCCTCTTGATTTAATTTATGCAAATCTCAAAGATTTATCCTACGCGTCTATAATTTATCAATTGTATTTTTCTTGATTCTCTAAGTATCTTTGCACTCATGAATTATTTACCACCTTCATCGCTAACTTAAAAAATTAGTAGGGGAGGGGTTTGAATGAAAACTTCTTCTTTTGATTTAATTTATGCAAATCTCAAAGATTTACCCTATGCGTCTATAATTTATCAAGTGTATTTTTCTTCATTCTCTAAGCATCTTTGTACTCATGAATTATTTACCACCTTCATCGCTCACTTGAAAAATTAGTAGTGGAGGGATTTAGATGAAAACTTCTCCTTTTGATATAATTTTTGCAAATCTCAATGATTTACCCTCTGCGTCTATAATTTACCAAGTGTATTTTTCTTGATTCTCTAAGCATCTTTGTACTCATGAATTATATACCACCTTCATTTCTAACTTAATAAAATACTAGGGAAGGGATATAAATGAAAACTTCTCCTCTTGATTTAATTTATGCAAATCTCAAAGATTTACCCTATGCGTCTATAATTTATCAAATGTATTTTTCTTGATTCTCTAAGCATCTTTGTACTCATGAATTATTTACCACCTTCATCTCTAACTTAAAAAAATTGTAGGGAAGGTCTTAAATGAAAACTTCTCCTCTTGATTTAATTTATGCAAATCTCAAAGATTTACCCTATGGTCTATAATTTATCAAATGTATTTTTCTTGATTCTCTAAGCATCTTTGTACTCATGAATTATTTACCACCTCCATCTCTAACTTAAAAAATTAGTAAGGGAGGGATTTAGATGAAAACCTCTCCTTTTGATTTAATTGATGCAAATCTCAAAGATTTACCCTATGCGTCTATAATTTATCAAATGTATTTTTCTTGATTCTCTAAGCATCTTTGTACTCATGAATTATTTACCACCTTCATCTCTAACTTAATAAAATACTAGGGAAGGGATATAAATGAAAACTTCTCCTCTTGATTTAATTTATGCAAATCTCAAAGATTTACCCTATGGTCTATAATTTATCAAATGTATTTTTCTTGATTCTCTAAGCATCTTTGTACTCATGAATTATTTACCACCTCCATCTCTAACTTAAAAAATTAGTAAGGGAGGGATTTAGATGAAAACCTCTCCTTTTGATTTAATTGATGCAAATCTCAAAGATTTACCCTATGCGTCTATAATTTATCAAATGTATTTTTCTTGATTCTCTAAGCATCTTTGTACTCATGAATTATTTACCACCTTCATCTCTAACTTAATAAAATACTAGGGAAGGGATATAAATGAAAACTTCTCCTCTTGATTTAATTTATGCAAATCTCAAAGATTTACCCTATGCGTCAAGAATTTGTCAAGTGTATTTTTCTTGATTCTCTAAGCATCTTTGTACTCATGAATTATATACCACCTTCATCTCTAACTTAAAAAAATAGTAGGGAAGGGATTTAAATGAAAACTTCTTCTTTTGATTTATTTTATACAAATGTCCAAGATTTACCCTATGCGTCTATAATTTATCAAGTGTATTTTTGTTGATTCTCTAAGCATCTTTGTACTCATGAATTATTTACCACATTCATCGCTAACTTAAAAAATTAGTGAGGAAGGGATTTAAATGAAAACTTCTCCTTTTGATTTATTTTATACAAATGTCAAAGATTTATCCTATGCGTCTATAATTTATCAAGTGTATTTTTCTTGATTCTCTAAGCATCTTTGTACTCATGAATTATTTACCACCTTCATCGCTCACTTAAAAAATTAGTAGGGGAGGGATTTAAATGAAAACTTCTCCTTTTGATATAATTTTTGCAAACCTCAATGATTTACCCTATGGGTCTATGATTTATCAAATGTATTTTTCTTGATTCTCTAAGCATCTTTGTACTCATGAATTATTTACCACCTTCATCTCTAACTTAATAAAATACTAGGGAAGGGATATAAATGAAAACTTCTCCTCTTGATTTAATTTATGCAAATCTCAAAGATTTACCCTATGCGTCTATAATTTGTCAAGTGTATTTTTCTTGATTCTCTAAGCATCTTTGTACTCATGAATTATATACCACCTTCATCTCTAACTTAAAAAAATAGTAGGGAAGGGATTTAAATGAAAACTTCTTCATTTGATTTATTTTATGCAAATGTCCAAGATTTACCCTATGCGTCTATAATTTATCAAGTGTATTTTTCTTGATTCTCTAAGCATCTTTGTACGCATGAATTATTTACCACCTTCATCGCTAACTTAAAAAATTAGTGAGGAAGGGATTTAAATGAAAACTTCTCCTTTTGATTTATTTTATACAAATCTCAAAGATTTACCCTATGCGTCTATGATTTATCAAATGTATTTTTCTTGATTCTCTAGGCATCTTTGTACGCATGAATTATTTACCACCTTCATCTCTAATTTAAAAAATTTGTAGGGGAGGGGTTTGAATGAAAACTTCTCCTTTTGATTTAATTTATGCAAATCTCAAAGATTTACCCTATGGGTCTATAATTTCTCAAATGTATTTTTTCTTGATTCTCTAAGCATCTTTGTACGCATGAATTATTTACCACCTTCATCGCTAACTTAAAATATTAGTGAGGAAGGGATTTAAATGAAAACTTCTCCTTTTGATTTAATTTATGCAAATCTCAATGATTTACCCTATGGGTCTATAATTTCTCAAATGTATTTTTCTTGATTCTCTAAGCATCTTTGTACTCATGAATTATTTACCACCTTCATCGCTCACTTAATAAATTAGTAGGGGAGGGATTTAGATGAAAACTTCTCCTTCTGATTTAATTTATGCAAATCTCAAAGATTTATCCTACGCGTCTATAATTTATCAATTGTATTTTTCTTGATTCTCTAAGTATCTTTGCACTCATGAATTATTTACCACCTTCATCGCTAACTTAAAAAATTAGTAGGGGAGGGGTTTGAATGAAAACTTCTTCTTTTGATTTAATTTATGCAAATCTCAAAGATTTACCCTATGCGTCTATAATTTATCAAGTGTATTTTTCTTGATTCTCTAAGCATCTTTGTACTCATGAATTATTTACCACCTTCATCGCTCACTTGAAAAATTAGTAGGGGAGGGATTTAGATGAAAACTTCTCCTTTTGATATAATTTTTGCAAATCTCAATGATTTACCCTATGCGTCTATAATTTACCAAGTGTATTTTTCTTGATTCTCTAAGCATCTTTGTACTCATGAATTATTTACCACCTTCATCGCTAACTTAAAAAATCAGTGAGGAAGGGATTTAAATGAAAACTTCTCCTTTTGATTTATTTTATACAAATCTCAAAGATTTACCCTATGCGTCTATAATTTATCAAGTGTATTTTTCTTGATTCTCTAAGCATCTTTGTACTCATGAATTATTTACCACCTTCATCACTAACTTAAAAAATTAGTAGGGGAGGTATTTGACTGAAAACTTCTCCTTTTGATTTAATTTATGCAAATTTCAATGATTTACACTATGGGTCTATAATTTCTCAAATGTATTTTTCTTGATTCTCTAAGCATCTTTGTACTCATGAATTATTTACCACCTTCATCTCTAACTTAATAAAATAGTGAGGAAGGGATATAAATGAAAACTTCTCCTTTTGATTTATTTTATGCAAATCTCAAAGATTTATCCTATGCGTCTATAATTTATCAAGTGTATTTTTCTTGATTCTCTAAGCATCTTTGTACTCATGAATTATTTACCACCTTCATCACTAACTTAAAAAATTAGTAGGGGAGGTATTTGACTGAAAACTTCTCCTTTTGATTTAATTTATGCAAATCTCAAAGATTTACCCTATGCGTCTATATTTTCTCAAATGTATTTTTCTTGATTCTCTAAGCATCTTTGTATGCATGAATTATTTACCACCTTCATCGTTAACTTAAAAAATTAGTAGGGGAGGGATTTGAATGAAAACTTCTCCTTTGGATTTAATTTATGCAAATCTCAAAGATTTACCCTATGCGTCTATATTTTCTCAAATGTATTTTTCTTGATTCTCTAAGCATCTTTGTACTCATGAATTAGTTACCACCTTCATCTCTAACTTAATAAAATAGTGAGGAAGGGATATAAATGAAAACTTCTCCTTTTGATTTATTTTATGCAAATCTCAAAGACTTATCCTATGCGTCTATAATTTGTCAAGTGTATTTTTCTTGATTCTCTAAGCATCTTTCTATGCATGAATTATTTACCACCTTCATCTCTAACTTAAAAAATTAGTGAGGAAGGGATTTAAATGAAAACTTCTCCTTTTGATTTAATTTATGCAAATCTCAAAGATTTACCCTATGCGTCTATATTTTCTCAAATGTATTTTTCTTGATTCTCTAAGCATCTTTGTATGCATGAATTATTTACCACCTTCATCGTTAACTTAAAAAATTAGTAGGGGAGGGATTTGAATGAAAACTTCTCCTTTGGATTTAATTTATGCAAATCTCAAAGATTTACCCTATGCGTCTATATTTTCTCAAATGTATTTTTCTTGATTCTCTAAGCATCTTTGTACTCATGAATTAGTTACCACCTTCATCTCTAACTTAATAAAATAGTGAGGAAGGGATATAAATGAAAACTTCTCCTTTTGATTTAATTTATGCAAATCTCAAAGATTTACCCTATGCGTCTATATTTTCTCAAATGTATTTTTCTTGATTCTCTAAGCATCTTTGTACTCATGAATTATTTACCACCTTCATCGCTAACTTAAAAAATTAGTGAGGAAGGGATTTAAATGAAAACTTCTCCTTCTGATTTAATTTATACAAATCTCAAAGATTTATCCTATGCGTCTATAATTTATCAAGTGTATTTTTCTTGATTCTCTAAGCATCTTTGTACTCATGAATTAGTTACCACCTTCATCTCTAACTTAATAAAATAGTGAGGAAGGGATATAAATGAAAACTTCTCCTTTTGATTTATTTTATGCAAATCTCAAAGACTTATCCTATGCGTCTATAATTTGTCAAGTGTATTTTTCTTGATTCTCTAAGCATCTTTCTATGCATGAATTATTTACCACCTTCATCTCTAACTTAAAAAATTAGTGAGGAAGGGATTTAAATGAAAACTTCTCCTTTTGATTTAATTTATGCAAATCTCAAAAATTTATCCTATGCGTCTATAATTTCTCAAATGTATTTTTCTTAATTCTCTAAGCATCTTTGTATGCATGAATTATTTACCACCTTCATCGCTAACATAAAAAATTAGTAGGGGAGGGATTTGAATGAAAACTTCTCCTTCTGATTTAATTTATATAAATCTCAAAGATTTATCCTATGCGTCTATAATTTATCAAGTGTATTTTTCTTGATTCTCTAAGCATCTTTGTACTCATGAATTATTTACCACCTTCATCTCTAACTTAATAAAATAGTGAGGAAGGGATATAAATGAAAACTTCTCCTTTTGATTTATTTTATGCAAATCTCAAAGATTTATCCTATGCGTCTATAATTTGTCAAGTGTATTTTTCTTGATTCTCTAAGCATCTTTGTACTCATGAATTATTTACCACCTTCATCGCTAACTTAAAAATTTAGTAGGGGAGGGATATAAATGAAAACTTCTCCTTTTGATTTATATTATGCAAATCTCAAAGATTTATCCTATGCGTCTATAATTTGTCAAGTGTATTTTTGTGGATTCTCTAAGCATCTTTGTACGCATGAATTATTTACCACCTTCATCTCTAACTTAAAAAATTAGTGAGGAAGGGATTTAAATGAAAACTTCTCCTTTTGATTTATTTTATACAAATCTCAAAGATTTGTCCTATGCGTCTACAATTTATCAAGTGTATTTTTCTTGATTCTCTAAGCATCTTTGTACGCATGAATTATTTACCACCTTCATCGCTAACTTGAAAATTTAGTAGGGGAGGGATTTAGATGAAAACTTCTCCTTTTGATTTAATTTATGCAAATCTCAAAGATTTACCCTATGCGTCTATAATTTCTCAAATGAATTTTTCTTGATTCTCTAAGCATCTTTGTCCTCATGAATTATTTAACACCTTCATCTCTAACTTAAAAAATTAGTAGGGGAGGGATTTGAATGAAAACTTCTCCTTTTGATGTAATTTATGCAAATCTCAAAGATTTACCCTATGCGTCTATAATTTACCAAATGTATTTTTCTTGATTCTCTAAGCATCTTTGTACGCATGAATTATTTACCACCTTCATCGCTAAATTAAAAAATTAGTGAGGAAGGGATTTAAATGAAAACTTCTCCTTTTGATTTATTTTATGCAAATCTCAAAGATTTACACTATGCGTCTATAATTTATCAAGTGTATTTTTCTTGATTCTCTAAGCATCTTTGTCGTGATGAATTATTTACCACCTTCATCTCTAACTTAAAAAATTAATAGGGGAGGGATATAAATGAAAACTTCTCTCCTTTTGATTTATTTTATACAAATCTCAAAGATTTATCCTATGCGTCTATAATTTGTCAAGTGTATTTTTCTGGATTCTCTAAGCATCTTTGTACGCATGAATTATTTACCACCTTCATCTCTAACTTAAAAAATTAGTAGGGAAGGGATTTAAATGAAAACTTCTCCTTTTGATTTATTTTATGCAAATCTCAAAGATTTACACTATGCGTCTATAATTTATCAAGTGTATTTTTCTTGATTCTCTAAGCATCTTTGTCCTGATGAATTATTTACCACCTTCATCTCTAACTTAAAAAATTAATAGGGGAGGGATATAAATGAAAACTTCTCCTTTTGATTTATTTTATACAAATCTCAAAGATTTATCCTATGCGTCTATAATTTGTCAAGTGTATTTTTCTGGATTCTCTAAGCATCTTTGTACGCATGAATTATTTACCACATTCATCTCTAACTTAAAAAATTAGTAGGGAAGGGATTTAGATGAAAACTTCTCCTTTTGATTTATTTTATGCAAATCTCAAAGATTTACACTATGCGTCTATAATTTATCAAGTGTATTTTTCTTGATTCTCTAAGCATCTTTGTCGTGATGAATTATTCACCACCTTCATCTCTAACTTAAAAAATTAATAGGGGAGGGATATAAATGAAAACTTCTCCTTTTCATTTATTTTATACAAATCTCAAAGATTTATCCTATGCGTCTATAATTTGTCAAGTGTATTTTTCTGGATTCTCTAAGCATCTTTGTACGCATGAATTATTTACCACCTTCATCTCTAACTTAAAAAATTAGTGAGGAAGGGATTTAAATGAAAACTTCTCTTTTTGATTTAATTTATGCAAATCTCAAAGATTTACACTATGCGTCTATAATTTATCAAGTGTATTTTTCTTGATTCTCTAAGTATCTTTGTACTCATGAATTATTTACCACCTTCATCTCTAACTTAATAAAATAGTAGGGAAGGGATTTAAATGAAAACTTCTCCTTTTGATTTATTTTATGCAAATCTCAAAGATTTATCCTATGCTTCTATAATTTATCAAGTGTATTTTTCTTGATTCTCTAAGTATCTTTGTACGCATGAATTATATACCACCTTCATCTCTACCTTAATAAAATAGTCGGGAAGGGATTTAAATGAAAACTTCTCCTTTTGATTTATTTTATACAAATCTCAAAGATTTATCCTATGCGTCTAAAATTTATCAAGTGTATTTTTCTTGATTCTCTAAGTATCTTTGTACTCATGAATTATTTACCACCTTCATCTCTAACTTAATAAAATAGTAGGGAAGGGATTTAAATGAAAACTTCTCCTTTTGATTTAATTTATGCAAATCTCAAAGATTTATCCTATGCGTCTATAATTTATCAAGTGTATTTTTCTTGATTCTCTAAGTATCTTTGTACGCATGAATTATATACCACCTTCATCTCTACCTTAATAAAATAGTAGGGAAGGGATTTAAATGAAAACTTCTCCTTTTCATTTATTTTATGCAAATCTCAATGATTTATCCTATGCGTCTATAATTTATCAAGTGTATTTTTCTTGATTCTCTAAGCATCTTTGTACTCATGAATTATTTACCACCTTCATCTCTAACTTAAAAAATTAGTGAGGAAGGGATTTAAATGAAAACTTCTCCTTTTGATTTAATTTATGCAAATCTCAATGATTTACCCTATGCATCTATAATTTATCAAGTGTATTTTTATTGATTCTCTAAGCATCTTTGTACTCATGAATTATTTACCACCTTCATCTCTAACTTAAAAAATTAGTGAAGAAGGGATTTAAATGAAAACTTCTCCTTTTGATTTAATTTATGCAAATCTCAAAGATTTATCCTATGCGTCTATAATTTATCAAGTGTATTTTTCTTGATTCTCTAAGCATCTTTGTACTCATGAATTATTTACCACCTTCATCTCTAACTTAATAAAATAGTGAGGAAGGGATATAAATGATAACTTCTCCTTTTGATTTATTTTATGCAAATCTCAAAGATTTATCCTATGCGTCTATAATTTGTCAAGTGTATTTTTCTTGATTCTCTAAGCATCTTTGTATGCATGAATTATTTACCACCTTCATCTCTAACTTAAAAAATTAGTGAAGAAGGGATTTAAATGAAAACTTCTCCTTTTGATTTAATTTATGCAAATCTCAAAGATTTATCCTATGCGTCTATAATTTATCAAGTGTATTTTTCTTGATTCTCTAAGCATCTTTGTACTCATGAATTATTTACCACCTTCATCTCTAACTTAATAAATTAGTGAGGAAGGGATTTAAATGAAAACTTCTCCTTTTGATTTAATTTATGCAAATCTCAAAAATTTATCCTATGCGTCTATAATTTCTCAAATGTATTTTTCTTGATTCTCTAAGCATCTTTGTATGCATGAATTATTTACCACCTTCATCGCTAACTTAAAAAATTAGTAGGGGAGGGATTTAAATGAAAACTTCTCCTTCTGATTTAATTTATATAAATCTCAAAGATTTATCCTATGCGTCTATAATTTATCAAGTGTATTTTTCTTGATTCTCTAAGCATCTTTGTACTCATGAATTATTTACCACCATCTCTAACTTAATAAAATAGTGAGGAAGGGATATAAATGAAAACTTCTCCTTTTGATTTATTTTATGCAAATCTCAAAGATTTATCCTATGCGTCTATAATTTGTCAAGTGTATTTTTCTTGATTCTCTAAGCATCTTTGTATGCATGAATTATTTACCACCTTCATCTCTAACTTAAAAAATTAGTGAGGAAGGGATTTAAATGAAAACTTCTCCTTTTGATTTAATTTATGCAAATCTCAAAAATTTATCCTATGCGTCTATAATTTCTCAAATGTATTTTTCTTGATTCTCTAAGCATCTTTGTATGCATGAATTATTTACCACCTTCATCTCTAACTTAAAAAATTAGTGAAGAAGGGATTTAAATGAAAACTTCTCCTTTTGATTTAATTTATGCAAATCTCAAAGATTTATCCTATGCGTCTATAATTTATCAAGTGTATTTTTCTTGATTCTCTAAGCATCTTTGTACTCATGAATTATTTACCACCTTCATCTCTAACTTAATAAATTAGTGAGGAAGGGATTTAAATGAAAACTTCTCCTTTTGATTTAATTTATGCAAATCTCAAAAATTTATCCTATGCGTCTATAATTTCTCAAATGTATTTTTCTTGATTCTCTAAGCATCTTTGTATGCATGAATTATTTACCACCTTCATCGCTAACTTAAAAAATTAGTAGGGGAGGGATTTAAATGAAAACTTCTCCTTCTGATTTAATTTATATAAATCTCAAAGATTTATCCTATGCGTCTATAATTTATCAAGTGTATTTTTCTTGATTCTCTAAGCATCTTTGTACTCATGAATTATTTACCACCATCTCTAACTTAATAAAATAGTGAGGAAGGGATATAAATGAAAACTTCTCCTTTTGATTTATTTTATGCAAATCTCAAAGATTTATCCTATGCGTCTATAATTTGTCAAGTGTATTTTTCTTGATTCTCTAAGCATCTTTGTATGCATGAATTATTTACCACCTTCATCTCTAACTTAAAAAATTAGTGAGGAAGGGATTTAAATGAAAACTTCTCCTTTTGATTTAATTTATGCAAATCTCAAAAATTTATCCTATGCGTCTATAATTTCTCAAATGTATTTTTCTTGATTCTCTAAGCATCTTTGTATGCATGAATTAATTACCACCTTCATCGCTAACTTAAAAAATTAGTAGGGGAGGGATTTGAATGAAAACTTCTCCTTCTGATTTAATTTATATAAATCTCAAAGATTTATCCTATGCGTCTATAATTTGTCAAGTGTATTTTTCTGGATTCTCTAAGCATCTTTGTACGCATGAATTATTTACCACCTTCATCTCTAACTTAAAAAATTAGTGAAGAAGGGATTTAAATGAAAACTTCTCCTTTTGATTTATTTTATGCAAATCTCAAAGATTTCTCCTATGCGTCTATAATTTGTCAAGTGTATTTTTCTGGATTCTCTAAGCATCTTTGTACGCATGAATTATTTACCACCTTCATCTCTAACTTAAAAAATTAGTGAGGAAGGGATATAAATGAAAACTTCTCCTTTTGATTTATTTTATGCAAATCTCAAAGATTTATCCTATGCGTCTATAATTTGTCAAGTGTATTTTTCTTGATTCTCTAAGCATCTTTGTATGCATGAATTATTTACCACCTTCATCTCTAACTTAAAAAATTAGTGAGGAAGGGATTTAAATGAAAACTTCTCCTTTTGATTTATTTTATACAAATCTCAAAGATTTGTCCTATGCGTCTATAATTTATCAAGTGTATTTTTCTTGATTCTCTAAGCATCTTTGTACGCATGAATTATTTACCACCTTCATCGCTAACTTAAAAATTTAGTAGGGGAGGGATTTAGATGAAAACTTCTCCTTTTGATTTAATTTATGCAAATCTCAAAGATTTACCCTATGCGTCTATAATTTCTCAAATGTATTTTTCTTGATTCTCTAAGCATCTTTGTCCTCATGAATTATTTACCACCTTCATCTCTAACTTAAAAAATTAGTAGGGGAGAGATTTGAATGAAAACTTCTCCTTTTGATGTAATTTATGCAAATCTCAAAGATTTACCCTATGCGTCTATAATTTCTCAAATGTATTTTTCTTGATTCTCTAAGCATCTTTGTCCTCATGAATTATTTACCACCTTCATCTCTAACTTGAAAATTTAGTAGGGGAGGGATTTGAATGAAAACTTCTCCTTTTGATTTAATTTATGCAAATTTCAAAGATTTACACTATGCGTCTATAATTTACCAAATGTATTTTTCTTGATTCTCTAAGCATCTTTGTACGCATGAATTATTTACCACCTTCATCTCTAACTTAAAAAATTAGTGAGGAAGGGATTTAAATGAAAACTTCTCCTTTTGATTTAATTTATGCAAATCTCAAAGATTTACACTATGCGTCTATAATTCATCAAGTGTATTTTTCTTGATTCTCTAACTATCTTTGTACTCATGAATTATTTACCACCTTCATCTCTAACTTAATGAAATAGTAGGGAAGGGATTTAAATGAAAACTTCTCCTTTTGATTTATTTTATGCAAATCTCAAAAATTTACCCTATGGGTCTATAATTTCTCAAATGTATTTTTCTTGATTCTCTAAGCATCTTTGTCCTCATGAATTATATACCACCTTCATCTCTAACTTAAAAAATTAGTAGGGGAGGGATTTGAATGAAAACTTCTCCTTTTGATTTAATTTATGCAAATCTCAAAGATTTATCCTATGCGTCTATAATTTATCAAGTGTATTTTTCTTGATTCTCTAAGCATCTTTGTCCTCATGAATTATTTACCACCTTCATCTCTAACTGAAAAAATTAGTAGGGGATTGATTTGGATGAAAACTTCTCCTTTTGATTTAATTTATGCAAATCTCAAAGATTTACCCTATGCGTCTATAATTTATCAAGTGTATTTTTCTTGATTCTCTAAGCATCTTTGTACTCATGAAATATTTAGCACCGACATCTCTAACTTAATAAAATAGTGAGGAAGGGATATAAATGAAAACTTCTCCTTTTGATTTATTTTATGCAAATCTCAAAGATTTATCCTATGCGTCTATAATTTGTCAAGTGTATTTTTCTTGATTCTCTAAGCATCTTTGTATGCATGAATTATTTACCACCTTCATCTCTAACTTAAAAAATTAGTGAGGAACGGATTTAAATGAAAACTTCTCCTTTTGATTTAATTTATGCAAATCTCAAAAATTTATCCTATGCGTCTATAATTTCTCAAATGTATTTTTCTTGATTCTCTAAGCATCTTTGTATGCATGAATTATTTACCACCTTCATCGCTAACTTAAAAAATTAGTAGGGGAGGGATTTGAATGAAAACTTCTCCTTCTGATTTAATTTATATAAATCTCAAAGATTTATCCTATGCGTCTATAATTTATCAAGTGTATTTTTCTTGATTCTCTAAGCATCTTTGTACTCATGAATTATTTACCACCTTCATCTCTAACTTAATAAAATAGTGAGGAAGGGATATAAATGAAAACTTCTCCTTTTGATTTATTTTATGCAAATCTCAAAGATTTATCCTATGCGTCTATAATTTGTCAAGTGTATTTTTCTTGATTCTCTAAGCATCTTTGTACTCATGAATTATTTACCACCTTCATCGCTAACTTAAAAATTTAGTAGGGGACGGATATAAATGAAAACTTCTCCTTTTGATTTATTTTATGCAAATCTCAAAGATTTATCTTATGCGTCTATAATTTGTCAAGTGTATTTTTCTGGATTCTCTAAGCATCTTTGTACGCATGAATTATTTACCACCTTCATCTCTAACTTAAAAAATTAGTGAGGAAGGGATTTAAATGAAAACTTCTTCTTTTGATTTATTTTATACAAATCTCAAAGGTTTGTCCTATGCGTCTATAATTTATCAAGTGTATTTTTCTTGATTCTCTAAGCATCTTTGTACGCATGAATTATTTACCACCTTCATCGCTAACTTAGAAATTTAGTAGGGGAGGGATTTAGATGGAAACTTCTCCTTTTGATTTAATTTATGCAAATCTCAAAGATTTACCCTATGCGTCTATAATTTCTCAAATGTATTTTTCTTGATTCTCTAAGCATCTTTGTTCTCATGAATTATTTACCACCTTCATCTCTAACTTAAAAAATTAGTAGGGGAGAGATTTGAATGAAAACTTCTCCTTCTGATGTAATTTATGCAAATCTCAAAGATTTACCCTATGCGTCTATAATTTCTCAAATGTATTTTTCTTGATTCTCTAAGCATCTTTGTCCTCATGAATTATTTACCACCTTCATCTCTAACTTGAAAATTTAGTAGGGGAGGGATTTGAATGAAAACTTCTCCTTTTGATTTAATTTATGCAAATTTCAAAGATTTACACTATGCGTCTATAATTTACTAGATGTATTTTTCTTGATTCTCTAAGCATCTTTGTACGCATGAATTATTTACCACCTTCATCTCTAACTTAAAAAATTAGTGAGGAAGGGATTTAAATGAAAACTTCTCCTTTTGATTTAATTTATGCAAATCTCAAAGATTTACACTATGCGTCTATAATTTATCAAGTGTATTTTTCTTGATTCTCTAAGTATCTTTGTACTCATGAATTATTTACCTCCTTCATCTCTAACTTAATGAAATAGTAGGGAAGGGATTTAAATGAAAACTTCTCCTTTTGATTTATTTTATGCAAATCTCAAAAATTTACCCTATGGGTCTATAATTTCTCAAATGTATTTTTCTTGATTCTCTAAGCATCTTTGTCCTCATGAATTATATACCACCTTCATCTCTAACTTAAAAAATTAGTAGGGGAGGGATTTGAATGAAAACTTCTCCTTTTGATTTAATTTATGCAAATCTCAAAGATTTACCCTATGCGTCTATAATTTATCAAGTGTATTTTTCTTGATTCTCTAAGCATCTTTGTCCTCATGAATTATTTACCACCTTCATCTCGAACTGAAAAAATTAGTAGGGGAGGGATTTGAATGAAAACTTCTCCTTTTGATTTAATTTATGCAAATCTCAAAGATTTACCCTATGCGTCTATAATTTATCAAGTGTATTTTTCTTGATTCTCTAAGCATCTTTGTACTCATGAAATATTTAGCACCGACATCTCTAACTTAAGAAATTAGTAGGGAAGGGATTTAAATGAAAACTTCTCCTTTTGATTTATTTTATACAAATCTCAAAGATTTATCCTATGCGTCTATAATTTATCAAGTGTATTTTTCTTGATTCTCTAAGCATCTTTGTACTCATGAATTATTTACCACCTTCATCTCTAACTTAAAAAATTAGTGAGGAAGGGATTTAAATGAAAACTTCTCCTTTTGATTTAATTTATGCAAATCTCAAAGATTTACCCTATGCGTCTATAATTTATCAAGTGTATTTTTCTTGATTCTCTAAGCATCTTTGTACTCATGAATTATTTACCACCTTCATCTCTAACTTAAAAAATTAGTGAAGAAGGGATTTAAATGAAAACTTCTCCTTTTGATTTAATTTATGCAAATCTCAAAGATTTATCCTATGCGTCTATAATTTATCAAGTGTATTTTTCTTGATTCTCTAAGTATCTTTGTACGCATGAATTATTTACCACCTTCATGTCTAATTTAAAAAATTAGTGAAGAAAGGATTTAAATGAAAACTTCTCCTTTTGATTTAATTTATGCAAATCTCAATGGTTTACCCTATGGGTCTATAATTTCTCAAATGTATTTTTCTTGATTCTCTAAGTATCTTTGTACGCATGAATTATTTACCACCTTCATCTCTAACTTAGAAAATTAGTGAAGAAGGGATTTAAATGAAAACTTCTCCTTTTGATTTAATTTATACAAATCTCAAATATTTACCCTATGCGTCTATAATTTGTCAAGTGTATTTTTCTTGATTCTCTAAGCATCTTTGTACTCATGAATTATTTACTACCTTCATCTGTAATTTAAAAAATTAGTGAAGAAGGGATTTAAATGAAAACTTCTCCTTTTGATTTAATTTATGCAAATCTCAATGATTTACCCTATGGGTCTATAAATTATCCAGTGTATTTCAAAATACAAAATAATGCATTAAGATATTTGCAATACCTTTCCCATTTAATTTTCTTGATTCACGAAGCATCTTTGTACTTATGAATTACTTACTATCTTCACTTTTAATCTGAAACTAGACGAAAGAGATTTAAATAAAAAGTTTCCCTATGGATTTAAGCAAATCTCAAATAGTAATTCTACAAGTGTATAGTTTATCAAATGAATTTCAAAATACAGAAAAATAGGTGGATAGATATGTATGATCTTTCTTATTTGATTTTAATTCATATCATGTAATCACAATCGAATAAATGATAATGAACCATTGATATATATTTTAAAAAATTGCATGTTTGCAAAAATTGAGTGTTCAATGGAAGATGACATCTTGTCATAAAATTAATATACTAGAGTGAATTCATAGATCAAACAAAATATTGTCATATTCAAGTTGTACTATAAAGAATCCAAAGCAACTAGATTTTTAGAAGAGCTTTCATTTCTAATAAATGAGATTAGGTGTTTAAGCTTCAAAATCTGATCTCATCAACGTTCATTTATTTAGCTCACCTAACAAAGAAAGTCCACTAATACACCTAGCAAACTAAAACAAAAGTAATTGACTCTAATGAAGCTTTCAATTTCTACCTTCAACACCTACAAAAAGCAATTGAACGCGTTCTTCAAGTGACTTTGAGTCTTCGGCGACCTCTCTTGGAGGAGAACGCGGGTCAGGGCGACCTCGGGTGGGGGGCGACTGCGGGTGGAGATGGGAAGAATTGGCCTCCCAAAGGCCCCCAATTGGCAAATTTGGGCCTTTGGGAGGCTTCTAGGGGCGACTTCGGGTGGGGGCGACCTCTTTCGGAGGAGAACGCGGGTGAGGGCGACCTCGGGTAGGGGGCGACTTCGGGTGGAGATGGGAAGAAATGGCCTCCCAAAGGCCCCAAATTGGCAAATTTGGGCCTTTGGGAGGCTTCTAGGGGCGACTTCGGGTGGAGATGGGAATAATTGGCCTCCCAAAGGCCCCAAATTGGCAAATTTGGGCCTTTGGGAGGCTTCTAGGGGCGACTTCGGGTGAGGGCGACTTCTTAATTGGAGAAGAATACGAGTGAAAGGGATCCCTTTTATTGTGCAACTGTGGATGGAGGTGGGAGCCATTGCTTTGAGGATGTCCTTTTCTTACAATTTCCTGCATAAATAAGAGATTTTAAACATCTTTTTTCTTTTTCTTTTTGATTTTGAAAGTTTCTTAATAATATTTTTTTTCTTAGACCCTTGATATTTCATATCAATTTCAAAATATATATTTTTTAAATTAGTAAAAATCATTTATTGTTTATTTCCCCTCGATTTCTTTCATTACATTGGATTTGTTAATACATATATGACCTAATTTTTAGGAACTCCATTGGGAATGTTTATAGAATTTCTTCTTGATTCCTAGGGTCTTTATAAGGTGGGGTCTTTTTAAATTTTCCTTGGTTTTTTAAATTTTCCCTAATTTTAATGCAAAAATCGTTATTATGATTTGCAAGTTCTTTCTTGTAATTGTGCATTGCAAATAATCAATTTGGTTGTTCAATTGAAACGTTTGATGTCATTCAAGAATGAGTGATTATCACTAAAAGGACATATTGGCTAAGTATATGGATTACTGTTAAGTGCCTTGCTATTATTTTTTAGTCTCCTAAGATTCATTACAAATATTAACCTATTAAGGAAAAGAAGTTGGAGGATATAAAGAATTGTTGGCGGGTGGCTCTAACATATGTATATGGGTTGCAACATTCAGAGAGGACCATAGAGATCATGCAAGAAAATCATAAATATACGATGAAATCCATCTTGTATTCTATTAGAAAAATTGTCCACTTAATGAATATGAATGATATGGAAAAATACGACAATGAAGTATTTGAAAATACATTGATAGTGAGATACTTTGTGAGGAAGTTAGGTGACCTTATTGAGCCTAATGTAAAGAAGCAATTAATATGTGGATAGGTGGCAAACTTGCTCATTGATAAACCATGGTTGATGATGCCCCTTAAAGTTGTTTTCCACACTAATATTTTTGTAATAGGACATGATATTATCAGATAGTATAAATAGAAACGTAGGTCACATTGCATGCATTTAACTTTTGAAGAGCAATGTAAATATATTAACGACTTTTATACGATGTGACATTTAGAAAAATGAATTGAATATTCTAAATGCAAAGTGCAAAAGTTATTGTATAGAATTTCAAATTTCAATTCTCTTGTGCAAATATTTTGTAATTTTTGTCAAACAATTAATTATAGTTTATTTGCTTCTAAACTATTGTGTGAGAAATTTTACAAAAATGAAGTTGAATTTTAACCCATAGAAGACCAAGAGTTCTTAAGGAATTCTCATCTCGATTCACATAATGCTTAGAGTCTCAATTCTCATCGTGATTTTTTTGAAACTTTCTTTGAAGATAGAAGAATATATCATCTTTGTAGGAATATAGCATTTTTTCAATTAGTGTTTGAAAGAAAAAGTTATGCCACCCTAAAGCCAAAAATGGAGGTCAGTGGACACCTCAAATATTATATTTTTGTCTACATGTGAAGCTTTGATTCATTGTAATTGGACTAGTAATGCAAAAGTTATGGACAATCTTGTTTTTTGGACAAACTTAGCATTTTCTTGAAAACAAAACTTAGAGGGTTCATTTTTTAATGCAATTTTCACAATTTTTCTAAAAATTTATTTGACAAGGTTAAATTTTCTCACTAGAACAATCTCATCATTGGAATAATTGCATTTCAATTCCATCTTAGAACTCTTGACAATTTAATTTTTTTTTCAATCTTGGACCTACTTCTACTTTAAAATTTTTTAACCCCTAAAGGACCAAGGCCTTTTTCTTGCCAAAAAACATTCAAAATTGCCATTTCTATTGCAAAGAGTAAAAAATTTGGAAATTGTTTCTTTTGCACATCTAATCGTCTAACTATAGGATCTATACATAATTAGTATAAAAATGTGTGGAATAAATTTCAGAAATGAATCTTGCAAGTTATTTTTTGAAGAAGATTCTTAGATTGCTAGAAAAACAAGATTGTCTATAATTTTCACACCACTTATCCAAATGAAATGAATCAAAGCTTTCCGTTGAGAAAAAAATATAATATATGAGGAAAAAAAATTAAAATTTTTGAATGTTTTTTTGTTGCTTTTGTTTTGAACTTATTTGGACACAACTTTTGTTCCAAAGATAATTAGTTTTTCTATCTTTAAAAAAAGTTTCAAAAAATTATGACAAAAAATGAGACTGTAGGTACATGCCCAAAATCCAATTTGTCAACCAAAGGGACGATGGTCCTTTAGGGATTAAAGAATGCAAATCAAGTGCTTTTATTAGTGAATATTTTTCCCTAGACTTTCAACTTATTTATTCAACATATGTGTCTTTTAATTCA
The DNA here is from genome assembly GCA_947034895.1 of Rhytidiadelphus loreus. Lineage (NCBI taxonomy): Eukaryota > Viridiplantae > Streptophyta > Bryopsida > Hypnales > Hylocomiaceae > Rhytidiadelphus > Rhytidiadelphus loreus. Next base: position 63,060,863 of record OX344763.1, on the reverse strand, counting down.
AAGTATGTAGTGCAAAAATTTCCACAAATGACAATCAAAGTCAACTGAAATTGCAGGTCACAGTTCAGAATTTTTTTTTTCCAACTTTGATTGTTAATATCTTCCAATCTATACGGTCAAACTTCATGAAATTTTTACCACGTGATCTTAGACAAGTGAAGTACAAGATCTTACGGTTAGATTCTAAAATTTTTTTTTTTTGGATGAATGCAGCAAAAGTGGCAGTTTTGAACTGTAGTACAGAATTTGCCCCTACCCGCAGTCGCCCCTACCTGCGGTCGCCCTCTACCCGTAGTCGCCCCCACCCGAAGTCGCCCTAAATTTGTGACGTGGCTGTCAAATGGCAGCCAAGTAAGCCTAGGTAAATGGGGGGTAAATTCTGAAAAAGTCAAAGGGTAAAGTTGACTCTATTAGACGGACGGGACCCTCTACTAGACGTCTTCGACGTCGAGTTTGTCGAGTTGTCGAGTTGTCCGGGTAGACAACCCTACTCCCGTCACTTCGTTTTGAAAGAATTGGCTTGAACTTGCAACTGGAGTTGCTCTTGATGGACTAGTGGGAATTGATTCTCTTTCATACATGTCCTCGGGGCTCAATTGTTGAGGAACAAAGTTTGCACAATTTGCAAATCGGTGGCGCACGACTCGCAGTACATTACGACAAATTGACCTCTTGGACTTCGCGCCATATCCAAAGTGAGCAAAAGTGCGCTCGCGTTTATAGCTGAATGTTGCATTGCAAAATACACAATTCACTTTACCCCCATTCTCAGAGAAATTATACCATGGTTCCCATTCTTTTGTTTGCTTTCTTTGACTTCCCATTGCGTTCACGACGAATGCAAACGTTTTCTTGGAGGAGGTAGAATTGTAGAAGACGCTATTACACCAAATGAAAAGGACAAAATAGTAGTTAGCGCCAATCAACTGCTTGAACTGACTTTTACATCACGTCAGCAGCTAACTAGGCTCATTTGTCACCCAAGTAGACTCCCAAGGAGCTCAAAGTGAATTGAAATTCAAGATGATGAGGCCAAGATGACAAATGTAAAGAAGTCAATCTGACAAGGTTGGCTTTATAGCTTGGGAGTGCAGGGGCGCGGACCTCTTCTGCAGGGGCGGGGACGTCAGGGAAGGGCAATTTTAGTACTCGGGGCGCAGACGTCACACAATTCCGAAGCGTCCACGCCTCGGCGCGACACGTTCCCGGACAGCAAGGCGCAGACGGCAAGGCGCGAAGGTCCTACAATAGACTTTGGTATGAATTTAGTTGTGGGATTCTTCCTTCCCATAGAGAGAAGAGAACCAATTAATGTAGTCAGCCCTTAATTTGAGCACGGGGAATATCTTCAAGTCAATGGCTGCATTAAAAGGTCCAACTATTTTTTGAGTTTAATGACAACGTATTAAAGCATGTCACTCCCTTCTTGAGGCCAAACTTCAAGTTCTTACCTTCATCAAGCACTTGAGAAGTAGGACCCATGTAAAGATGGACCCAAAAGAAAATAGAAAATGAAATTGAATTTCCAAACAAGAAAAACTAAATTTGTATAACTAAAATCTTAAAGGATTTTGAGTCCTCATGAAAGTCAAGATACATAATTGTTTAAATTTAAGTTCAAAGTTTATATTTCATTCTTATTAAAAAAATGTATTTGTGATTTTGGATTTGAAGTTTACAAATCAAACTATTACCAACGTATACTTTTCAAGCTTTTGGTTTAAGTCTTCATTTTTTAAATACAAAGCTACAAGGTTTCGGATTTAAATCAAATACAAATCATAATGCTTTAGAATATGCTTGAAGGGGTTTTTTCCGTGAAAAAAGGGTACAAGGATTTAAGTCTTAAAGACTTTAACCAAAATTTCTTGTAATGGGTAAAATAGGAGGGGTGGGTATTGAAATGAATTACTAGTTAAGTGATTTTTTAATTCAAGGGCACCGGTTCATTTCATTATCTTGGGGATGGGGATGGCAAAGCGGTTTGGGTCTTTGAAAATGAAATGAAGCAAAATTGTTTATGATTTCAAATATTCAATCATTAGACTCCACCCTTTAATTTGTGTAATGGGATCCTAGAGCTCTAAACTCTACAGTAAGTCTAGGACTTAGGAGGGGTGGGTTTTGAAATGAAATACTAGTTAAGTGATTTTTTAATTCAAGGGCACCAGTTCATTTCATTATCTTGGAAATGGGGATGGCAAACCCTTGGAGGGAGTTCAAATTTGGCTTGGAGAGAGTTCAAAATTGGCTTGGAGGGAGTTCAAGGAGGGAGTTGAAGACTGGGTTCAAAATTGGAATTGTAAGTGGACGTCCGCGCCCTGGTAGGACATCCCCGCCTTGACTTCACGTCCCCCCCTTGACGTCCCCGCCCTGACGGGACGTCCACGCCTTGACGTCCACACGTCCACGTCTTAACGTCCATACGTCCGCGCTCTGGCCCTCGGATGCAAGAACTCTCTCTACCAACGACGGGGTTGAATGGAATTGACCTTGAGATTTGAAATTAGCATGGGATTCTTCCTTCCCATGGAGAGAGGGAAAGTGGGAAACCAATTAATGTAGTCAGCCATTAATTTGAGCTCGGGGAATTTCTTGAAGTCAATGGTTGTATTAAGAGGTCCAACTACTTTTTGAGTTGAAAGAGAATTCATGGAAAGATGTGTCTCCTTTCATGTATTGCCCTTGGTCTTTTTCGCTTCTCCAAGGACTTGAGAAATAGTCCCCACACCCCAAAATTGGAATTTCTAGAGAATTAAAACTAACTTGCACACTTTCAAGAAAACAAATATAATAAGATGCTAGAAGTTTTAGGATTTGTAACGGTAAACAAGGTACTCATTTTTGAAAATTCAAGTTGAAGACTTAAAGGATGAATGTTATAGTTCTCCAAAATAGAAGCTAAAAGGGTTTGGAAATCTAAAAAAAAGGGTTTTAGAAATGTTTCGACGAAATTTAAGAGAATTTGAGCAAGCATGGAAATTTGGGGTATTCAATGATAACAATTTAAGAAAATTTGAGCAAGTATGGAATGTATTTGAATTTATTTATAGAAGCATACAAAAAAAAATCCTACTATATTTAGGATAGTAGGATGTGTGTAATTAATTATAACAAATATTGACTGTTCAAATTTTAGCTTATAAGAATTTTGGATGATGAATGGTGGAGGCAAAAAATGGTGGTTATTCTATGAATTCATTCTTCATGGCAAGTTGGCTAAATGAGTACATGCTTCAAAAATTTTAGAACAATACAACTTTTCTAAAACAATTCCACCCTACATTCTTAATTTAAACTTTACACTTTACAGGCTTACAACACAAATTATGGATTACTCTAATATATATTTTGTAATTCATATAATTTTATTTCCACCTTTACCTTTAAGAAATCAGAATAATTTTACTTTTATTCCTAAATTATTGTAAAAACAAAAAATAAGAAGAAAAATTATTTTTTTACTAGCAAAATGTATATAAATTTTGTATATCAATTACATAAAAGGATTCATTTGGTTTCAACTTCAAGTTCAGGACGTTAGGATGGAATTTGACTTCAAGTTGTTTCACTCATTTGATACTTTGATGTGGCTTTCTTTTGTGTGAAAAATAAAATAAGCAATTGAATTTTTTTTTTGGTTCACCTCCATTACTACTTGCACTTGCCCCCAAAATTTCAAATTAACCCCTAAAGTCCCATTGTCCCCTGAAGGGACACTTTAGAATTCGGGTAGGTTTCTATGGGCTGAAATTTTATCCTAATTTTGCAAAACTTTTTTTGAAGATAGAAAATGTAATAAGCTTTGTGGGAATATAATTTTTATTTCAATCGGTGCCCAGAAGCCAAAGTTATACCACAAGATGCCTAGAACTGAATTTGGCGGGCAACAAAAGAAATTGAATCTTTAGAATGCAATTTTCAGATTTTTGGTTTTTTAAAAGGTTATGTTTGCTTGCTAGAACAATCTCACCATTGGGATTATTGTATTTCAATCCCATCTAAGAGCTATTAATTGTTTAGTTTTTCTTTCAATTTTGAACGTGCTTCTACAGTTCTACACTTCTACTTGACAATTTCTTGAAGTATGAAAATGAAGTTGTTATTTTTTGAATTTTTTTTCATAGACTCCCAACTCAATTCTTCAACACAATAAATTTTTAATTCAAATTCCATAGTACACATTTTTTCTACAAATAGCAATAAAAGTCATCTAAAATTGCAATTTAGTGTTGAAGAAAACTTGTTTTTTAAACTTTGAATGCTCATATAGTCATATCTCTCAATCTGTACGGTCAAACTTCATGAAATTTTAACCACATAATTTCAAGCAAGTAAATTTCAAGATCCTACGGTTCAGTTTCAAAAATAGAATTTTGTTGGAATCTTGGACAATGTAGTAGAAATGGCAGTTTTTATTGTTTTTAGACAGAAAAAATGGCATTAGGGGGGTGATTGAATTGTTTTCCTCTTTTTCCTCATATATGATTATATGCTGATTTTCTGCAACAGAAAGTTAGAAATGATAACAATTAGAAACATTCGCGAACAAAATTGCAATTTCTGTAAATGATATAGAATTCAAAGTTTTAAGCAGTAAAAATACCTGATTGTTATTCAAGCTAAAATAAGAAATTTTACCATTTTTGGATGGATCAAGTCATTCAAAGGTTAATGTATCCCTTCATACATTAACATTAATATATTTGTAACAAAATATACATTAATGTTAAATTGTTAATATCTTTTTATACACATACAATAATATTAATACATATATATTTACATGAATATATACCTTCACACACTCAAAATCTGAAATGCACTTATTCTTAGGCTATGAGTACATTATTATATCCACATATCACACATGCCATATCATGCAAAGGAATTCAACAATTGAATATATGTATTTCATATGCATCATGTAGTACAAAAATTGAAAAGTATACAATACTTTTTCCACGATAAAATATGCATATCCACGACTCTTTGTCTAATACTGTTTGTAGTACCGAACTACCAAAGTAGCAATTCTATAAGCCTCGGTAATGATAAGTGCCAAAGTCTATAACTGTATATGCAAAACATGCTTTGCTAATTAGTAATTACTAGTTCAGCACACTAAAAAATGCACTCAATCGATGTTCATTGGACTGTTTGCAGTGCCACTAGGTCCAGCCTTGTCGTCGTGTGCGCCGCGTTGCATTGGAAAATCTTCGTTGGAGCCTAGTTGAAATCTACGAACCGCAGATCGAGTTCTCCTCGCTAGTCCGTCTTCTTCTAGAATGGCCCTCATGATTTGTAATTGCTTGAGACTCTCCAGAGCTCGGCGTGTATCCGGGCTATGTTGTTCAAGCAAAAAATCCAGCCCTTCGTTTCTGAAAGTTTCCCTCCACTCAGATTCCGATAATTGAGCAAGCTCCGTGGGGTCGGGCATGTCAGGGTCCTCCCCAATACGAACCCCATTGTCATCAGTGACTCAAACTCCATCAACCCCCCATAACCATCGCTGAGGGTGAGGTCCAAATTGAAACTTGAGGCCAACCTCGTCCCAATGTCCATTGAAGCATTGAAAGAAAAAATTCCGCCGTCCTTGGCTATGCTTGTCTTTCATCGGAATCAAATGGTGGCAGACTTGGACAATTTGATCGGGGTCAGTCTCCCGACCACATTCAGGAGCGACTTGTGTCTTGTCCAACGATGTCATTTGTAATTTCCAACTCCACACCAAGTCTGTTCCCCACATTCTACGGTGATCTGGGGCATTCGTGGCATTGTATTCCCAATGTGGTGGCATGCATGGGACCAAGCCAAACAACTCGTACAAGCGCTCGTGGAAGGGAGCCTTGTTCATTGCGCACTGACGACGGACAATCATGAAACTGATGAGGCAAAATGGGTGGTATACATGGTTGCACGTGCCCAACTGCATTCCACCTTCAGGGCCAAATGGATTCATACAAATGGGACATGTGGTCCCGTCGTGCACAAAACTTGAAGGATTTGGCCACTCCAACAACGGGTTGCCTTTGTAGTCGACCTTCGACCCAAGTTGGTTTTTGAAATCCCAATTGTGTTTGGACCAATCAATGATTGTTTTTCCACCATCAAGCTCAATGATTGCCATGTTGGGATTGAAAAGATCATCCACAAGGGCCCATGAAGTCAAGCCAAACACCCTTTCTTGATTGTGCTCACTGTAGTAGTCGTCCAGTTTTTTGAACTCTACTATCAGTTGTCGTGTCTGTCAACGGTGAACACGCATGCCAACTTCCACTAGTAGTACTGCTCCACCAAGGCATGCAAACAACTTTGTAATGTTTGATTTTCGCCTCGCAAGTTGTTGAGCTCAAGGTTGTTGTCCATAACCATGCCCCGAATTTTAGTCTGTATTGGTACGTTGCCGGTGGCAATTACTTCGGGAAAGGCCAATGAATCTTCTTGTGTAGACATGGCAGCATCACCTGGAGCATCTTGAACCGGAATTTGAGAATCCCGAGGAAGTCCTTGTGCATGTCCTCGTGGATCCTGACCTTCGTTCATCATTTGTGCTGCTTCTAGAGCTTACCGAAGCTCCTCTATGTCACGTGCTTGTTGAGCAATTACTTTGTTTTTGAGCGTGATTTCTTCTCGTAACTTGCCCACATCTTCATATAGAGAATGTAGTTAATCACCTCGGTCTTGTAACTGCACCCTCAAGCTTTGTATGGTGTTTGCAGCAGCCATGACATCAACAACTCCAAGAGTTGGTTCATCAAGTGCTTGGAATTGTGCCTCAGCAACTCTAAGTACTGGTTCAACGGGGCCCTGGACCTCTACACGAATATTTTGTTTTGGAAGTTGTTCACGAGGTGCACGTTGCGCCCTTCTCCTTTGTGCACGTTGTTGTCCTCTGGGGGTTAATTCCACCACAACATGAGATCCATCAGAGTCATCGTCAATAGTAGAATCCGCCGTCTCATATGTGTCAGGCGGCTCAATACGTGTAATGACCCTGCCCAGCCCTCCTTCGGGATATCTCATAAACCCCCTTGGAATCATTCCATTTGCTGGTGTTGATATCTTGATACCATCTGCTGTCATTGGCATGCCCTTCAAAGTGGACCAATCCACCCGCTTGTTCAATCTCACCTCCGCATGTACACCTCATGCAATGAAAAGGTGAATTTCATTTCTTTTCACAGTGGTTTTTTCGTATAACACTTGGTATACTTCGATGCATCTTGTTTAAAGGCCTCATCGATGTAGTGTTTCAAATTTGCTTTATGAAATCGGCGGTGGTAGTTGTGTCGCTCTTCAGGGAAGGCCTTGTCAATGTGGCACCATTCTATGTAAGTGATGCAAATTTCGAAACTTCACGGTTCTGGCACGTCATTCCAGACCTTAAATGCTAGTTTTTCGGGGTTTCGAAGTACATGTAACCTCTTCCGATGTTTGTTACCCGGCCTTAGTCGAGTTCTGTCTCGTTCAGCTTTGTTGGTTCTTGGTAGTGTCGCCATCGTGAATTTTTTCGGCAAAAACCTGTATACTGTAAAGGGCCCTGCACAAGGCCAACGACCAGCTCAATGAAGAGGTGGAGGATTTGGAATACGCAGGGCGGGGACTTATGGGGCGGGGACGGACTTTTATAGTCCTCAAATTTGCCTATCAGGGCGGGGACGTCTGGGGCTAGGGCGGGGACATATCTGAGCCAGGGCGGGGCCGGGTCGGGCCGGGGCGTGGCCGGGTTGCGGCGGGGCGGAGATGTGTCGGGCTAGGGCGTGGCCGGGTGGCGGCCAGGGCGCGGACGTGAGAGGGGCGGGGACTATAAATCCCAAAGGATCCCTCATTTCTTCTTTGCCAAGTCCACGCCCTACACCTCACACCTTCGTTTGCGCAAGCGACCCTTGGAAGTGAGTTTGGTGGGTGATTGGGCTTGGCCCACATATAACACCTGGTTTTTTTTATTTTCTCCGAAACTTTGGTGGTTCCGAAATATTGTACAATGGTAGGACAAGGGAGTGGGTCATCGGGTCACCGCTCGGTGTTTGAAGACTATGATGCAATTTTTGAGGTAGTGCCTCCAGCCACGAATGTGTTAGGGGCTTCAGGATCATCCAATCCCTCATCATCTAGCAGGTTGAAGCGTAAAAACCAACCCAATTCTGACATGTCCCCTCACGAATATGTGCTCGAGGCTAGAGCAATAGCGGTCAATTTTTACACGCGACGAAGTGTGGGAATGATGTGCAGAGAATACGTGAATTTCAATGAAAAAGGGTACCACAAGTTGAATGCTGAAGTGCAGTGAGAGTTGGAGACCAAATTTAGAGCATCCGAGCGATTCAACAACTATCAAGATTACTGGTTGCACTCTGAGTGGTTGGATAAACAAGTGTCGCAGCTGACCACCAATATTGTGGCGAATTGGTGTTATCACACAAAGAAGAAAGATGATGGTAGTGATTGGGACACGCATGACAAGGAATTTACTTCAAGATTGTACCAAATTCAAAAGTTCTCCCAACAATTTTCTTTCTCGCGTAGAAAGAAACAAGCACCATGGAAAGCGACGCTTGAAGACCAAATACGAGCTCATTATGTGAGCGGAACATTCAAGTGGTTGGAAAGTTGCGTGAAAGTGAATCTCATGCCGAATCAAACTATGACTGGATCATATGGGATTGTGAGGAAGGTGGTGCTCACGAGACTACAAAGCATTTCTAGTTGGATTTGCTTCGCCGGGAAGACTTTGAAGACCTCGAATGAGAAGGAGAAGCGCCAAGCTATTGTAAACGAGGCGGGGGGGTGTCCAGTGATACATCTTGGTATCGTAAGATTTGCGTACATCCATCCAAAAACAATGGAAGGCTATACGCTATGGTGGAATGGAGGGTCTTTGATTTCTTTCTTGGCCAAGTACAACTCAAAAGTGAGTGAATCGTTGGATGTGGATGACATTACGAGACAACATGATGCAGGATTGACGCAGGAAGAACTCGGTTGGGTTGCTACTTATCGCCGAAACCGCGTGAATTTGGCTTTATCATTGCTTGTCATAGTGGGAAAATGCCATGAAGCAAAATATTTACACAATGACATTACTCCATCCAACGTTTTGCTCCATTTTGATGAATGGAAAGAGAACACAATGTACATTGGGATTTGCGATTGGGGGCTTTCTGGTCGAGTTGTAGAAAAGGAGCCATCAAGGTATGGTTATCGAACCATGGAGGAGTTCGAACGGGAGAAAAAACAACGAAAACATGCAGCCCCTGAGTTGTTCTACATGTATGGAGAGAAGGGGTCAGAGACCTCACTTGAAGTCATGCAGAAAAAACACTTCTACTCCATGGCTGCTGATGCATATGCAACTGGATGGATAGCATATCAAATTTGGAAAGAAGAGTGGGATCCAAAGTATTTTACGACCAAAAACCCAGAGTAGTATCAACATTTGAGGATTCAACTATTGAGCCTCCAAAAAATAGATGTAGGCGAGAGGGCATCTGTGCTTGATGTTCTAGACACTTTGAGGAAGGCACCTCACTATTGGACTATGCCCGACTGTTGTTATCGTACATACTATATTGTTTTTACTTTTTGAGCTCTAGTATGTGATAGTTTTATAGGTAGACCACACATTTTTGGTTAGAAGAGCATCAAGCATGTGTATTTCATGGTTGCTACACATTTCATACATAAAGATACGGACATATGGTGAAAATCTTGTAATATGCAATTTGGTCTTTCTTCCATCATGACAGTTGTATGACTTCTGTGAATTTGTGAATGTGTAGTAAACAAAGTAGCAAACAACTAATTAGATTTGAAATTGATTTTTTCGAGTTTGACATACAGAAAAAGGCAAAAAGCTTAGAATCATTCGGTTTTGATCAATGAGTCAAAAATTATGAGGATTATGAGGATTTTCTGTTTGCGGGCAGTTTTGGATTTCCTGCTCTAAAATAAACTTTGACATCCTTTATCTTATCCAATTTTCAATATTTTTGGACAAAAATAAAATTATAGGATGTACATACATTATTACAACATTTCGACCATTGGAATTGTAAATTTTCAATTCCATATTTAAATTGTAAATAATTTAGTATTTTTAATCATTCTCTAGTACTACCTACTTACTATTTTTTTCCTATATGTTGTACTATTCCAAATGATCTGAAATTTTTCAAGCATGTGGCCAACTTGTCTAGGAAAACAAATCCAAAGAAGTACCACCATTTAGGTCATTTTTTCATAGAAATGTGAGCTTGTGAAGTGCAGCTGCCCTGCTTTTCGCAGGGTCAAAAAAATGATTTTAGTTAATTTCAAATTTTGAATGCTTATATCTTGCAATCCACCCGGTGGAAATGTCTGAAATTTTTACCACAAGTTTTTGATACTATATAATACAACATCCTACGGTTAGATATGTCAAAAAAAGTTTTTTATCAAAATTTTGGTAGTTGTACTAGAAATGGCAGTTTTAGAGAGTTTTTGGTGAAAACATAGTGATGGTCCTTTAAAGGTTAAAAAAAGTCAACTTAGTGTTGACCATATCGGACGGGCGAGACCTCTATCGGACGAGCGAACCGGACGGACGGGCAAACCAGACGTCCGTCCGGTATGACAACCCTGCTGCGGATCCATAGCGCTTCCAGTAGGTGGAGGATGACTTGACGGAGATGGACTGTCTCGGATTCCTAAAGAGGCCATGGACTATCTGGAATGAGAACACGATTGAGGAACTCATCTACAGAGTTTCCAATCAATACCAAGTGATCGTTAGGGGCTGCCCTAAAGCCTGAACCGCTGAAATGTGGACATGCGTATACTTTGCCTCAAGTAGAGGGGACGGATGGGTCGGTTGGCCGGATAGGTTTGCAATAGATAGATTCTGAAACCAAGTCGATCTGAAGGAGAGGTACACCGCGGGTGACTACCAAAATTCGCGAGATCAGTAGTTGCTCGAATTCCTTAGCCTGATTTTGTATCCGGAAAAGCCCAACTGGATTACAGTAACTCTAACAAATACCGTATTTGGAGCCTAGAAGAGAGGAGACATCTGACTCCTAGACCTGTGAGTTGGAGAGTGATTATTCACTCCATAGTAGATAAGCTAGTAGGGAATATTGTGGGTAAGAGGTCTAGACCGATTAGCCCCTATCTCTTCCACCTATAACATCTGCAAGAAATACTCAATGATTCGAAAATGATCACGTACCACCAAGGGGAAAGTTTCCTGAAATACGGATTCTCCCCGAAAAAAGATCCGGAAGCCTCCGAATCTGAAGAAGAAAAAGAAGAGAAGTTGGAGTCGGAGTGTGGTTCACCGGACAATCCCTCAACATGGAGGAAGTCCACCAATCTGGATGTTCGCAGAAAGCACAAAGCTGGAGATGTTGACCCACCTCGGAATCCTCAACTGGAACCAGATCTCTTCAAGGCCACCATCACATGATTAAGGACTGAAAAGGCGATGAATGAGAGGATGGCGGCCCTGATCTGGAGCATGTGCAAGATGTTGGGCTTGGCAGACGAGACGGAGGTACTCGATGCCCTTTACAGAAGACCGGATCCGGAAATGGTGCGCCAACTAGAGGAGCGGATCCAGACCCTAGACTAGGAACAAAACCATTTCCAAAAGCATGTGACTTGGGCGGAAGGGGAGATGAATGTCATGAACAAGAGAGGGACGGAAGCAATGGATCTGGTCTGGAAGATGAGGAAACTGATTGATCCACCCATGGATGTGATCACCAAATCTGCTCTCTGGAACAACCAGCTGTCACGAGAAGGCCACATTATCAGAACAAAGGTGGTCACGATCTTGGTCAACTTTGAATCCCGGATTGAGATGGCACTGAAGGAGATGCACCAATTGTTAGGTAATCTTGATCCACTCATGGGATTGGACCATGCAATTTCCGAATTTACCCGAGGGAGACTTTTTCAAGGCGACCCAATTGAATACAGCCCCACGGACAACAATCTAGCCAAGATCAGTGGTCGGAACTTCATCGGTCATGAAGAAAATTACGGATGACAAAGATATTTCGGATCCCAAATTAGATCCGGTTGCGACACTAAAGACCACCTCGGTGAAGAACGTATTTTTAGAGTTGACGACCGGACGGCAATCAACTATTTTCCTCCACTTCATGTCTCTTCTATCGCAATTACAGCGGGTTTGGTATTGCAGACTGCGGTCGTACACAATTTGGGAAGTTTTATCCACATGCGACAGCCAACGCCCCTTCGACCTCCGCTATCTACTCCCGTTGAAATCATGGACCTCACGCAGCAGAAGACCTCGAGGCAGCGAATAATCAAGGATCTAGCCAAAGTTATGGAGTCAGAAGAGAAGGAAGCTATGACGAATTCAATTTTAGAGTCAGAGTATGAAGAGACGGATCCTCCCTCTCCTCGGACTCGATCTGCAACAAAAACCATTCCAAAGAAGTCCCGTCTGAAGCCAATTGTACAAGCACTGAAAGCCGGAACCTCAGCAAAGAAGGCCTAGAAGGGTAGATGACTGGTTAGGGCTATTAGTTTGTTAGTTTGACTTTTTGTTTTCGACGCGGGTTTCTTGGATGTGGGGCCCAATGTTCCGGACTTTTAGGATGTTAACGACTTTCCGGTTTTCCTGGAACAATCAGTAGGGCCATTAGCCAAGTTTTGTGTGGGCCGTTGGCCAGGTTTTGTGTTCAACCGTTCAGTCGCTTTTTGTTGGTTTTTATTGGAAAGGCCAGCTTGTGGCCTTCCATTCATTTTCTTGTCATTCAATCGGAGCATCCAAGAGAGCACCTTGGGAATCATTTTCTTGCGTATCGCGTTATGGTTACTTGTATGCGAATGTATATGTGAGAGTGTGCAAGTGAGGAGTCCGGATTTGTTGGCGTCCGGATTTGGTTAAGGTTGTTCTACGGATGAATTTAGATTACAAGTGAGGAGCTGTGCGTGGTGCCTTTAAATTGTTGGAACGATGATCCGGTGGGGACTTGGAAGTGGTCCGGAAGCTAGTTCAGAATTCGAAGAGCAATTCCATGCGGAAGTCAACACCCGCCACGGAGAATATTTCCAACCACCGTAAGGTCTGCCAACCTCAGAAGCGGTTGAAAGTGAGTTTCGGAAGACAACTATTTGTCATTGTAGTATAAAGGGTTTGTGTATCCCTATGTAACCTACTTTTCGAGTGAACAATCCGGAAAGCTATAAAGGTATCATTCTCCTTACTCAACTAAGTAATTTTATTTGAGTAGGTTTTGTTTGTTTTAGAGTAGAGTTTGTGTGTGTGAAACTTGACTGGTGATGTTCTCTATCCCTTAGAAAGAACAAGTGAGGACCCTTTGAGGATAAAACAGAGGTATCAAAAATTGGTGTGTCAAATAGTTGAATTAAAAGTCCGGATTAAGTTGGATCCGGATTAGAATCAGGAAAGAAGTAGTTCCAGAAACTAGTTTGTGTGTTAATCGGATCATACTCCAGATTGTCAAGTTTCGAGTAAATCCAAGCTCCAAAAACCTAAGATTGAGATGACATCTGGAATCTCTTGGGACGATAACTTGTGCCATCTTAACGCATTTGTTGTGTTAAGGATACCTACGCCTAGATTACGCGTATGACAATAGTTAGAATAGTAGATTCAACTCAACTCGAGTTGAAGAGAATTTCTTTCTCATGATGAGTTCAAGGACATAAACATCAATTTCCTCAAGAAGATCACTTAGTGTATCTATAACTAACCACATGTGTTCAAGTGATTTTTTGACCCCCTATTTGCTTTTTAATAAACTATAATTTCAACCTATAATTTTGAGCTTTGGTTGTAGGTTTCTATTGGCAAAAATTCCCAATTCAAATAACATATGAAATGATTTGTAGAATAGGTTGAAAAATGAACTAAAATAGTATGTTTTTGAACTCAAATATTTACAAAGAATACATTTAGATGACCATTGCATCAATATTCAAGAAAAATGAACTTTCAATAGAAAGTTATTTTCAAGAATTTATTGTTCCTTTTTTAGACTATTTTTTCTTATATAAAATAGGCGCGTAAAAGTTATTTTCAATTCTACGATGTATTTTTTACTTCAAAATAAGAATGAATACCAGTAAATCAACAAAACTAATGGGTGTTGTTGTAAACCCCTTTCACAAGTCATGAGATATTGACCAACAAAAATCTAAAAGTTAAAATCACTTAAAGAACTGCTTTAGCAAACTAGTGGAATTCACAATAACTATTAAATCCATATCATTTGCCATTTCTACCATATGGTTTGAAAATCGCGTAGAAAAGAGAGAAATGGCACATGATCATCCATTGCATAAAGCTTTGAAGTGCACCAATAGAGTTGTTTCAAATAGTAGGATTCTACATTATGTAGGCAACATATGGTCATTGTCAAAATCAAATTATGTTGAGGTCAAATAACGCACAAATTGGAAAAAAAATCTATATTTTGCCTTGAAACTTGACATGGCATGTCTACTATTCTGACAATGAATAAAAACAGTTGCACAAGGCCCCTCTACACTAATAACTTATAAGATTCTATAACATAGTGGCAAGAAAAATAATCGATTGTAAGCTAGAAATTTAGAATCGGTTACTTGTAGTTTAACCCTTAAGAGACCAATAGGGCCCAAATTCGACTTTATAATTGTTTAGCACTTTTAAATTTGTTGTAAAGGACCATTTGTTTGTTCAATTTTATTTATTTTCTAACCAACATATGCAATGTTCTACACTGATTCTATTGATATAGTATTTGTTCTCATCTGAATTATAGTTCTCATGATATAATCAATCATGAAATCTTGTTCCTTTTGAAGATAAAACTTAAGAATCTAATAGTCTAGAGGAGCCATCAAGTCTATTATACCAACAATACTAATACAGCCTAAGTACATGTATCCAACTAATCATCAATCAATACCAGAATAAACTTTGATTTTGTCAACAACCAAAATCCAAATGCACACAAGAAGATGGACCTTGTCATTCAATGTCAAGCCAATGTACTTTAAATACAGATTATGTAGAAATAGTTATGGGTACGAGACAATCCAAGTTCCTATGACATTGATGTAGACTTGTCAAATTTCAAAATCAATATCCTTGTAACAATACATGAAAAGCTTCTAGGAGCAATGTTTTTGTTCTCTTCTATAAGTCATAAAAAATAGAACAAAGCCTAGACAAATTATTACTAAAGTAATCTTAGAAATTGTATAGAGTTGCAAAACTTAGAATCTAACAAAATACTACTATTGACACTAAGGATACATCTAAACACATTAGCCTAGAACATAATAGATCTTTGACTCTCCTAAACTAAGAATTATTATACATTCACTAACTAAGGTCTGACTCTAAATCACTTGAGACTATTCTAAAGTATTTGCAACAAAAACGAGTGATGTTACCAACTGTAGCCCAATTAGAGTAGCAATGTGGTACTAAACCCTTGGTGTGTGTACTAGTAATCACATAAGCAATACACCAACAACCCAAACGTATTATTAAGTCAAGGACTAGGGCGACAATCTCTAGATAAGAGATGTAGAATAATTTGCACATTTTCGAGTATGTAATGGCCCCAAAGACTTTCTAACTATAATGTTTGGCATTCTATATGAGCAAACCAATTCACATAAGACACTTATTCCTTGAACATAGAAGCACAAAAAAGATAAATTAAGGAAAACTTATCTTGACAGTGACTAAGTCTACAAAAATCCAATTTGCACAAATCCTAAAAGTACCTCTTCACTATAGCAGAAGCAATATTTTTTGACTGCAAAATATGAATGCAGTGGTGAGTCATAAAATAAAAAAATATGACTCACGCAAAAATCATTGTAGATGACTCAGAGCATGACTGGGTCTAGTCATTACCGATGAGTCACTTTGGACATTAGTCATATTTTGAGTCATATGGATTGGAGGGTATAATTAGCCATATTTTGCCAACATGGCGTATACGTTGACTATCCTTGGGGGCTTGACTTTTTCTTGAGCTACCTGAGCAAAGAAAAAAAAATTTACATGGCATATGACTCTGTTTAGTCATATTTTTGGCTGACGTGGAATATAACTATGGTGAGTTATGTTTTGGTTGACATGGAATATGATTGCGATGAGTCATATTTTGGCAAACGTGGAATATGATTGCGATGAGTCATTTTTTTTGTTCATGTGAATCAAAGAATATCACTCTTGTGAGTCATATTTTTTGCTATGTGGAAAATAACTCTCATGAGTCATTTCTTTAGATGATGTATGTAGTCAAGATCTTTGTATCTTTACAAAACACCCAGGACTAAGTATAGGGGTTCAAATCTAGAGAATAATCAAATAGTCTAATGTATTTGTAGCTAAGGTCACATGTATTCTAAGATAGGATGGTATTTGAATGATATATGTTTAATGATTTTGATTTGTTCATTCACACTCTTATACCCACTCTCAATTTAGTTATAATTGTCTGTTACCAATGCTATGGACACATGAATGCAGTCACTGTCCTGAACTAGTGTGTGTCTCAATAATTAAGAACAATTTGTCAGGGTTGTACCACAATTCGTCAACATGCATGCTCTAGACCTAATGCAATGCAATAATATATAATAATAATATATATATATATATACCCATCCATTTCCCATACACATTCCTTAATTACCAATGATATTTAATTTGATAACAAATTGATGCAGTCACTATCTACTTTGCTATTTGGTATGCCTAATCAATTTGTTGATTTTTGCCTCCAACAAATTGTCATCTAATCTAAATGTAGGGCATGATGTGTTAATGCAAGCTCCATTTGTATGTTTTCACTATATAACCACACATAACAATTTGTTAATATTTCATCATTTACAATTCACATAAACCACTGTCTCTGTATTATCTATTGTTTAGCAAAAATTAAGAATCAATTTGTATATAAATTTTGACGATCTCAATGCTAACCACTCCTTATCACTTCTATAACAACTTGTTTCTGCAAATTTAGACAACATGTTCCCCAACTACCATGACTGTTGGTATTCTTCAAATTAATTCCATCAGGATCTCTACCAAATCCAAACTTTACAATTTGCTCTAACAATTTGTCTATAACTCAGCAGACATGTTTAATCTATCACTCTTTACTTGCTACATCAAACTTCCCGTTCATTTGACAATGTGTTTCAAGAATCCACACCAAGGTTCTTCCTTCAATTATTAACTTATCCAGTCAACAAACAACCTTAATATATATAATAACAAATCGTTTAGAATTACTCCCTAGATTACATAGACTTTATTCTGCCTCTGTAGACAATTCATTCCATCTCATACTTCACCAAACACTAGGAAATCTTTATTCTTGCTCTTGTCTTCGGCTGAATCTTCCTTTACTCCGTAGTTGCACAAGACCACTTGTTCCAAGACGGTTAATTTAAATATCACACACAGTGCCCAATCATTGGGACTTAAAGATAATTCACTAAAACAATTTGTATCAAATTATTCACACACACACACCAAATAATTATCAACTCCTACACATCCACATCCAAACCAAGCTCTTAAACAAATCTCAAATACAAATTGTTAAATGCTCAAGCAACCCTGAGTTAGTAATAAAACCAACACCAGTTAATAGACAATTAATATAAATCAGTTTAAAACAATTTGTGAACTCTCAACCACTCAACAGTTACACAATCACTGGAACGCAATCTTACAAAAGATAACCAAACAATTAGTTTAAAACCACACTGCTAACACAAGCCCAATCACTGGACTATAACCACACAAACAATAATGAAACTCAATACAACAAAACGTGGACAATTTGTTAATAGTAATTATATTCATATATATATATATATATATATATATATATATATATATATATATATATATATATATATATATATATATATGCAATTCATGTATACAAAAATTGACCAACAAATTGTTCACCGAAAAGAAAACCGAAAGAAAAACCGAGAAAACAAGAGAGAGCACATACTACAAATTGACTAGCTAATAACCTGAGAGAAAGGTAACCACCATCGAACCAAATCTAACCACCTGTATCCCTTTCTACAACCATATTATCTGACTAATAGTTTTAAGAGCCCAAAAAGGAAGTAACTAAACAATTCGTCCATTTAACAACTTGTTTGATGAATCAAGTAAGATTCTTGTATACTTTACTAAGTAAAAGACGACTTGTAAAAAGTTAAGAAAATTTACGTGACTACAATGTGAAATATGAATATGACTCTTGTAAGTCATATTTTTGATTGACATGGTAATTAATGTAGATGTCATTAGTAATTTTATGACTGATTGTAGTCATATTTTGGGATGTATAAAGTTACATTTTGACACATATAAGTATGAGCATTATATAACTATAACTAATTATATTTTGACCAATATATTTTGTGAAATGTAGCTCAAGCAAGTGATATTTTGGATAATTGAAAGTCATATTTCTAAAAGTAGTGTGTAGTTTGTAATTGGGGTGATTGAGGTTCAAAATAGCTTTAATTACAAACTAAAATTACGTTTTTTATGCATTTTAAATGAACATGACACATTGCAATTATACATCAAAATGATTTAACAATTGAAAAAAAACACTTCATGTAGTTAAAAACACATATATATGATTTTAGAGATATAAATGAGACAATCATATTAGAGAGGGAGAATGCAAGAAGAAATACAACTATTTTCATTAACATTTATCAGTCAACAATATAAAACATATATATCACAATGAATCATTCACAAAATCCATTCGGGCCTATATTCCTTACAATAATGTGAAGATGGCTCTATTGGGTTGCAAGTAGCCTTCAACAACTTTGTTTCAACTTTTTGTGCTTGTATATACAATTAAAGAAATGAGAGGTTAATTTTTAGTGAATGAACAACAAAGCTCAACCTTTTAAGGTTTACAAAAAAAAAATATGTAACACAAGTTTAGAGTAAGAAGAATAAAAACGGTGATGAAAGAAAGAAAAAAAAAAGAGGCAAGTGCTAAAAGATAACAACAAACAAGAGTTAAGATGCAACAAGAAATAACAACTAAGAGGCAATAAGAAACAAGTGTTAAGAGGCAACAAAAAGAAAGAAGAAATAAGACCTAAAAAGCAATAAGAGGAAACAAAAAGCAAGAACTAAGAAGAAGAAAGAGTTAAAATACAAGAAGAAGAAACAAGATTCATAAATTAAAAAGCAACAAGAAGTAAAAGCTAAGATGCAACAAGAACTAAAATGCAACAAAAACCAACAACTAAGAATAACAAGTTAAAGCTAAGAGATAACAAAACGCAACAACTAAGAAGAAACAAGTAAAAGCTAAGAGACAACAAGAAGCAACAACTAAGAAGTAACAACAAGTAAGAGTTAAGAGACAACAAGAAGCAACAACTAAGAAATAACAAGTAAGAGTTAAGAGATAACAAAAGGCAAGGAAGAAAAGTTAAAAGAAGTAGCAGCTAGGTTTCAAACCTCTAAAGAAGTGATGGCTAAGGTTTCAAACCTCTAAAAAATTGGTGATTAGGTTGGAAAATCCAAAAAAAAAATTGGCTAGGATTTCAAAATTTTAAACAATGACTTTTCTATATTTTTTTTGAATTGCTCATATTTTTCTTTGGCTACCTGAAAATAAAAAAATTTCACTCTCATGAAAATATGACTCAACGTTCTCCAAACTTGTTCTCTACGTTTTCTATGAAATACTTTAGTGCTCCCAATGAGCGTGTAGTATACGTTTGTAAATTACAAGGCCCAAAAAAGACTAGCAGTCATATTTGCAGTTATATTTTTCCCCAAGGTGTTGGCATCCAAGAATATGATTGTGAGTAGTCGCTAGTCATCCTCAGTCATATTTCTGCAATCATTTAACACTGCTATTGTTGTAGTGCTTGCAAGCATAATTTGTATACACAAAAATGTTGTTGGGAAATTGCTTGGTTCTTACCTTGTTTAAGCCTATCTTAATCTAACATACAACTCTGTTTATCCACAACTTCAAAAAGTCAATGCAGAAAAGAAAAAGAAGAAAAAGATGGTGTAATGTACCACAACCAAGCAATGGAGTAATCCATGCACTTTTCTATAGCTGTTGATCAAAGAGTGTAGCTTCTTGGGATTCATACATAAAAGTGTTCTAGAAAGAAAGTAGTTTTTTTTTTAACCTTTGTCCATCTTTCTTTGACCCTAAATAGTCCTCTATAAGGTCTTAACCATTGGATTAAGGATGAACATTTCCAACTTAAATGTCTGTCCATGCATATTTTTTTATTTGGAAATTAGCGTACTGTGCATCTGTGTCATTAGTCAACTTCTTGCTTCTACCACTAATCTTGCAAGAAAAGATTACATAACATAAATCCTAGTCATGAAACTAAAGATACTTGCTTTCCTTTGATAGCATTTCCTCCATTGCATCATCGATGTCAAGTTCCACGTAAGACTCTTCATCCAAGTCAAGGGTCACACCACATGCTTGTAGTCAGAAGCAGGTATTCTTAGATGATTGTATTAATCTCAATGTTCCCTTTAGTAAATAGCTACTATCCCAAATTCATATGTCAACAACCATTCACCAAATAGAATTCCATTCATAATTAGGACTAGGCTAACATGATTATTAGAACCAAATTTATCAAAGAATAGTATCCAAATTCAAACATTGTCATGAGTAGCTCATTTAAGCTGTCAGCATGATTGATCTCATAGCATCCAAGCCATTTCAAAGCTTCTTTGCCAACAAACTTGGATTTTTGCTTGATGATTTTTGATCATCAAACAAAACAACAACATTAATAACTAAAAATGAAGCACCGCCTTTGTTCTTCAAGACCAAGTATGCTTTTTGGGCCTAAACGTGCACAAGCCCATTCCCAAGCCAACAAGCTAAATATTTTATATTTAGCTCCATCTAATAGCAATCACAAAAGCTCCAATATTCTATGCCACCAACATTCTAGAGTTAAAAGATATACATATTTTACTGATTAAGCTTGTTGCTCCAATATCAAGCTTTGAAGCAATGTTCTTGGATAGCTTTTAAGTCTTTATTGTACTCTCCTTCTCTCCCTCCTCTCTTCTCTTTGATTGTTTCTGAAAAATGGATGGTGAAACATAAGCCTCTCCTAAAAATCTTGTAATATAGAGAAATAGAGTTGTAAAGAATGAGATAGTACCATACTATGTTTTGCACGTTTCTTTGATGAGACATCATTCAAATCCTCCTTATCACTCTTTCCCTTGTCATGCTCTCCATGAGGTTGCAAATATTGTGTTGGAGCCTCTTGCCACCTAGTTCAACTAGCACACACCTCAATTGAAGAACCCTAAATTTAATGCAAAAAAGCCTACAATAGAATTGACCAAGAAGACAATTACATGAAGAAACACAAATGATGAAAGCATACTTTGGGAATGGTGAAGGAGGGAAGGGATTGTTAGAGAATGGAAGGAAAGGAGAGAAGAGAAATGATATTCCTATAATGCGTTAGCATAAAGGTTTTAGTAAGCATTCAAAGCACATTGTTAGATTAGAGCAATTGGGTAGGTTCAAAATTTAGGCAAAAATGCATCAGTAAATCAATTGGAAGGTCATGTCTTGTGGCCCTAAAGCATGTACCCGTTGCTTTTTGTTCAACAATACATGTTAGATTCTGATACATACATAGTGACATGGCATTGCCATAATGCCTACCTCTAATAAAATTTAGGACTACCATTCTGCAATCTAACAATGGGTATTTAATGTTTTGAAAAACCCGTCTTAGATTAAAAGCATGTTGATCACTATAACAAACCTGCGTTTTAGTTGGCGTTTTGTAATTTTTTTAGACGGATTTTAGATCCAACATAACATCTGTTAAAGGCGAGTTTTTCACATCCAACATAACATCTGTTAAAGGCAAGTTTACTTTAGTATAAACTGGGCCTTGTGGCCGTATTTTCTCCCCTCGTCTCCAAATAGCCTCGAGTTTGAGGGAGGGCTCCCTTCATCTTGGCTGTTCAGGTGGAGGGATGGTCGAGATGTTCAACAATTTTTTTCTTAACAATAAAATCCAAAAAACTTGGTTGATCAACCCCTAAAACCCTTTTTGTCAACCCTAAAGACTACTAAAACTCCACGCCTAACGACGCTCCGTTCTAGGCCTAAACCCTACTTGCTCCGCTCTATAGGGTTTAGGTGACATCTCCACCGTCCTTCCACCTGAAAGACCAAGATGAAGGGAGCCCTCCCTCAAACTCGAGGCTGCCTGGATGCCTGGATTTCCTCCTTTCAGTTCCTGTGAGACGCACTTCAATCTTGTCCGTCCTTCCTCGTGAACGTGATCCTGCGGCTGGTGCTCCACGAGGCTTTGAAACTGGGGAGAAGTAAGCACTGGCACTCCGCTAGGGCTGTCTCAGCAACCCTCGCTGAGGTTGTGGGATCGGTGTCTATTGCTGGCAGAGGGACTGTGCGAGGAAAAACGGGGGGATCGTATACGTGTTGTTCATTGCAGGAGCATTGGGATTGTGGCACAGGGAGGGAGGAGTTAGAGTGCACCGGATGAGTAGTGGGGACGATGATGCGCGTGTGAGGGAGTGGAGAGGGTGCAATTCTGTGCAGAGTTCGTGGGAGCGGTTCCATCAAGACCAAGGAACGGCACTGCACCATCGCCGTGTCATGCCGTCGTCGCAGTACTCTCGCCCTCCCTCCTTCAGTGGCAGTGCTGGGGGTGGTGGGCCGGGTTCCTCATTTGGCAGGACTATGAGCTCCAAGCTGCTCACCACGCCGATGCAGTCAAGCCAGCCTGCCGTCGCCGTGGATTGCGGAGGAACAATCATTAGCTGGTAGATTCCTAAAATATTTCATGATTGATATGATTCTGTCTCTGAAATTTTTAATCGTAGGACATGCAGCTTATTTAATGTAGAATGTCTATAGAAAGATGAACCGTTAAACTCGCAGCCTCATCATAAACTCCTGCGCACTTGGTGATTTCATATCTCGTGAAAATTTCACTAGTCCCAGCGTTCGCCTACCCTAGTGGTGGAAGGTTACATGGGGGATTTTTAATCTTTTTCGATGTCTTTGGGAAAAAGCACTCGTTTTTTGACAGTATTCTCTACCGCCAATTTTTGATCAATCCACATTAGGAAAAACATGCCACACTGTATATAACCTTTAGTGAGCGATCTATGGAACATCTGCAATAGTGATAACAGGGAATTGAAAGGTTCGTGGTATGGATCGGTAGGATTGGGTGGAGATCTTCTGTTGTAACGATTATGGTTAAACGTTGGTCATGACCGGTTTGGGATCAGTTCAAAGCGGTTTGAAAGTAATAGTTTTTAGTTATTCGATTTTTTGAGCCCAGTTACTATTAGGTGTTGATTGTTTCGCGCTGTCGTGTTGTAGTAGTCCTTTGTAGCATCGGGGCAAGACTCTAAAGCTGCGGGTTTGGATGGCACAGGAATCGAGCCGCCGAACTTCTATATCAATGGAAGATGGATGAGGTGTTGAATAAAAATTTGCTGGACATCATAATCCCGCAAAACAAGCAGACACTTGCTCTAGATACTATTTTGCGCGCTGGGCAAGGAGAAATCTGGACGGGGCAATTGAACTGTCGGCGCAGAGATAATGTTATCTTGAACTCAGTGGTGACGATTAAACCTATTGTCGATGAAAATCAGAGTATCACTGGAGCTTGGTTTTGTACTGAACCATACACTATGCCAGAATTCATGCCCAGGAAATATTCTGAGGAAGGAATTGGGAAGCCTATTGATGAAGAGAATGTGGTAGACGCAGCTCACCCACCAAAGGGTGATGGTGATCCACCAGGGAAGAACCTTTTGGTATTTCATTTCTCCATAAATCCTTGTGTGTGTTTTTGGTCAGTTTAATCCTGTCTGGTTTAAACTGTGTTTGCAGCGTCCAATGTTTGGGTAAGGCGTTCATACCAGTCAGCGTTCTTTGCACATCGATTGTGAATCTTGAAAGAAGGTTCATGTGCTTATTTTAATCAGTGTAGGAAGTTCAGGTTATTGATCTACTAGTACGTCTGTCAATAGGAACTCTTGCTCTTGGATGACCATGGGTTAGGCTCTGAAGCGGGTAAAATTTTTTCTTCGAAGAGATTGCAATGCATGATGCTGGAGTTGACTTCTTTGTCTGACATGGTCGCTTCTGTACTACTTTTTCTTGCACTGAAACATGCTCGAGGGCTTGCTTACATTGCCATTGACAGTGGGGATCGTCTTCTTTCCATCACGCGCCTGATACATTACTTATTGCATGGTGGTCTCCTCAAATTCTTTTTAACTCTTGATAGTTCAACAGAGGTTGGGGCGTAGCTCGGTGGAACAACTTTTGCGAAAAATGCACATTGGGGGCGGGAACAGGCGAGAGGAAGATGATACAGGGTCCCCAAGATGGCCTCCCGAACGACAAAATTCGTGGGATTCTGAGCATGACAATGATTTCCTTCAGGAGCGGGAACGTCTGTCACATAGTTCTATTGCGAGTAGGATTCAAAATGATCCTTACAGAAGCAGTGATACTAATCATTCTGATGGCCTGTCACTGCCTCTTGTTGCTGTTGGCCATGGTGCTGGGCCTTACAGTATGGGGAGAGAAGGGGAGCATGAGGAATTTGGGGGTTTTCAGGTATGCCAACAATTTTTCTGGTAGTGTGTTGGCCCAACCTTTCTTTCTCGTTTAGATATTATTGCCTTACAAAGTTTAACTCATATCCTCCATGTTTAGTCAGTCATTTTAAATTTGAGCCAGAATCAGTCCTTTATGGTAGTATTGATCAGTTTCCCTCGTCCTTGACTTCGTCTTTTGTTGTCAACATCTTACCATCTTTTTTTCTCATATTCCACAAACGCAATGGAAGTCAGGATGGAAGCGGAACGCTTTTCATAGAATCTAGAGGAGGAGGAGAGTATTTAGATTGCGTGGTTTAAGTCACCTTGATTATTTTGCTGGACCAGGTCGCTTTGACTATTTTTGGTCTTAATTTTTCTTTTACATCGGACGTTTATTGTAGAAACCGAGTCTTTTTCCGTTCTTTTCTTCGATAAACTAATTGTTCTGAAATCTTGGAGCGGATTATATATTGTAGAAGGAATCGAGAAGTAGTAAGGAGGGCACTGATAAGGGTTGAAGTGCCTCAGCGATAGATTGGAACTTATGCCGAACAGGCACCACAATCCAATCAAGACTAGCGATTCTGTTGTGACAGCTTAAAAAGACTATTTTATTTGAAACTCTATTTTTCATTGGGTGAAATGAATTGAGAGGGGTGGCACCATTGTTATCACAGACTATGGAGATAACTTGAATGGTACGGAATCATAAAGTTGTACCTTCAATTCATACTGATATGCCAGTGGGACTGGCGCAACTTGCATTGAAAACCGTCTTTTGCGGAGATCACCAGCATATATTCCTGCAGCGACCATTTGAGCACACTTAGAAATATGAGATGGATAAAGTGTAGTGACTATCGGATACATTCTGGTCAGAAGTATGAGTCTACCTTTTGTGGAATGACTTCAATAACGGTTCTATTTACGAGTTGTCTTGCTTTGACCGCATTGAGTGTCTAAAGTTGCTCTTTCAGTATTCAGGCCAACTGTTGTCGTACTTAGAGTGTCGGTTCTTTCACTAGGGTCATTTGTAGACCGCGTTGAAATATGTCTTGGCTCTGGCTCAGGTGCTTTCTCGGACATCCAGTGGAAGTGCAGCAAATTCTGTATCAGGAAGCCCTAACGTCGCTTCCGTACAGGGAAGCTCGGCCGAGAGTACTGCTTGGACTGCATGGACTGGGCCTGCGGGAGGAATTAATTTTCAGCAAGCTGAGGAGGATTTCCAGCTACAGTTAGCACTGGCATTGCGAGTTGCAGCTGAAGCTGCAGCTGTTGATGACCCAGACTTGTCTGCGAACAAGAGGGGCCCAGTGGGAAGTATGCGATTGGTGCCTGGTGTCAGCCGCGTAGAGTCTACAGCTTATCGGTACTGGGTGAGTGTTTTGTTTCCTATTGGATTTTTTCTGCGGGAAGCATACGAACGGCCTGTACAGAGTCATGATCGGTTGCCTAGGCATTGCATATGCTAAGCGGTATGTGGGTAAGCTGAAATTGTCCAAATTAATAGGGTAAACTTGGATCTTTTCACATTGCAGGTGAGCAATTGCTTGGGTTACGAAGACCGTATCGAGGATGGCTTTTATGAAGTTTGGGGGATGAGTCCCTATGTATGGTCTATGTGCACAGATTCGAACGAACTTGGGCGCATGCCTCCTCTAGAATCACTTCGGAGTGTTAATCCTGCCGAAGCAGAGTTTGAAGTGGTCCTTGTAGATAGAAACGGAGATCCACATCTTCGTGAGCTTGAGGATAAGGCAGTGGGTTTTGCGTATGATTCGCAAGAAGTCCTTGATTTAGCAACCAAGTTGGCCCAGATGGTGGCAGCTCAAATGGGTGGTCCTGCAGGCTCTGACGAGGCGTTAGCGGATACATGGCGTGCTAGTACCACAAAAATGACTCAGTTGCTTGGAAGTCTAGTCCTTCCAATTGGACTTCTTAAATGTGGCATGGGTAGACACAGAGCTCTTTTGTTCAAGGTAAAATTTTAGCGCTTCTCTTATTTGTGCATATCTCAAGAATTCCTTGTTTACAGTTCATATTAAGATACTTGTTATGCATACAGGTGATGGCAGATAGTGTGGGACTGCCATGTCGTCTCGTTCGTGGATCTTCTTACTGTGGGAAGGAAGACGATGCAATGGTGGTTGTCAAATGTGGAGATGACAGGTGTGATTATTCCCTGCTCTCGATAAGGAGTTTATTTCGGTGGAATGTTTTGTTTGTTTTCAAGTATTTTACATATTAGGACAGTAAGACAGATGGTATATATTCGGTGTTCCTAAGCTCAGTATAATGATTTTAGCACGTGAAAGCTTCCATTTAGGGTGATTCATGGATGATTCGTGATTTATATTATTTTTCTTCAGGGAGTGGATGGTGGACCTTCTTATCAAGCCTGGACAAATAATGCCTCCAGATTCTCGGCTAGCTGCTCCTCCTGCTGTGATTGCATCACCCTTGCAATTCGAGAGGCCCAGTCCATTTGGTGGCAGTAGTGTTTCTGTAGTTCACTGGGCTCGAGGGGAAGTGGGTCCTAAAGGAGGAAGTGACCCACGACCAGGAGATGCTCCTGAGTCGGCCGTGACTACGGCCAGCTCTGTCGCTGCTGCTGCAGTTTCTATTAAGACTGGAAATTCTGATGTCGATAAGATCTCTGTTAGTTCTCCTCGTGCACAGAACATGGGTCCATGGAGGGGGGGTATTCCTTCACCAAGAGGGAACATTGCTGCCCAGCCGTTTGACTTCACTCCCTTGCAGTTTGATCAGCGGACTAGTGTAGCACAGATCGCTAAAGAACGAGAAATGGAAAAGGAAAACAGCTTACCAATAGAGAATTTCCAGGGGTCACAACCTAGTTACAATCAGGATGTACCGAGGAACAGGAATTCTGATGTTGTTACTGTTGGACTGTCGGATAGTGAACCCGCTGGGCGTGCTAATGAGGGGAGGGGGGCGGGAACTCCAAGTAGCCAGGAAGAGGACTCAAGTAGATTAACAACTGAGCAGTTGGTTGAAAATGCAGTAGAATTTGCAAGAGAGTTTGAGATCTTATGGGAGGATCTTATAATTGGAGAACGAATAGGACAAGGTGTGCATCCATTTTCCTTCATTGAATTACTGACTGAGTTATCAAGCGATTCAATTACGCCGAGTTTGAGCGTTGCAATGATATCAAAATTTACTTGCGAATTTGTAGTTGCCTTAACAGCTTCTGAATATGTGACGTGGTACTTACTCTTCTTTTGAACCCTTTTACTTTTCTTCATGACTTTTTATCCTCTTTTACTTGGTGAACGTTTCAATCTGTGGCAGGATCTTATGGGAAAGTATATCGAGCCGATTGGCAAGGCTCGGTGAGTCACCGATAGTATTGAGATTCCAAAATTATTTTCTCGCTCTTTCACGTCCTATTCTTTCTCCAGAAACATACTTTATTTGTTTCTCATTTCGCCAAATTTTATGCTGAAGTGGAAAAATGTGGTGAAGAGAATGCATTTCCTTTCATATTTTATAGCTTATTAAGGTAGTATGCTCTTAAAGCGACTATGTTCTATATGCGTCCCCTATCCAAGACTAACTGACATGTTCCTTGGAATATCTATTACAGTCATTGATGAGTTACGTAGGCTTAAATGGTCGCTTTGAGAGCAGACTACCTTATATGGTGGAAATTCTTGAAAGTGATGTTGGTGTCGTTGCAGGATGTGGCCGTCAAGGTATTTTTAGATCAGGACTTGAAGGTGGAGGCATTAGACGAGTTCAGAAGAGAGGTATGTCTGGAGTGGTTTAAAAAAATTACAAGCTATTAATTACAGTACTATGAAAAAGTGCAATGTTTTTTTTTCTCATTATACATTGGTGTGTTTATTCCAGCTTGAATATTTTAATTCTTTACTGTTTTCTATGCGTGTATTCGTGAGTGAATTCAAATTTAGCAGAGATTTTAGCAGATGACCTGCACTTTACGCGGCTTGTACTTTCACTTCGTGTTTGACCTGGTGCCGTTTTATCAGGTGGCCATTATGAGGCGCTTGAGGCATCCGAATGTGGTTCTTTTCATGGGAGCAGTTACAGTACCTCCGAATCTGTCGATTGTCACTGAATTTTGCCCAAGGTTTGTCACTGAATTTTGTCTGATTTGGTCACTGAACTTCTGAACTGTGAACGCCACTTCCGGATTATCAGCGAAAAGTTTACTGGCATTGTCTGGTGTACGTGTTTTTTTTAGTGCAAATGTAATTTCAGAGTGCAAGAGTTGCTAATTTGATGTGGTTCCATGAGAGCAGAGGAAGTCTGTACAGATTGCTACATCGACCTAATCGAGAGCTTGATGAGCGCCGACGTATTCGCATGGCTTTGGACGTGGTATTTCTCCTGCCAGATTTGGTTAAATTTATTTTTAATTTGGGTCAATGGATCTCAAAAAGCAGAAAACTCTTACAACTGAACTTTGTGCTGCTTATCTAGATTGTATTGAATGGTGCAGTTATATTCACTCTTTAGGGAGAGGAATTGGATGAGATCTTGCAGGATATCAGAACAAGCTTTTGGTGGTTAGGGTTAGACCGTGCAATCGTCGTTTTGACAATTGATTATGTATTCGTGTCCTTGCTGCAGGTCAAGGGAATGAACTATCTGCATCGCTCCTCACCACCAATAGTACATAGGGACCTCAAGTCTCCTAATTTACTGGTCGACAAGAACTGGACTGTGAAGGTTCGGTTTGCTGAGAGTTACTTCTGTTACGTCCGTGCTTACTAGCATTTTGTTTAAATATGGGCTTTTTGTCCTTTGGATTTCCTTTTCAGCCTTAGTTTCTCATTTGCTTGCTGTCATCCTCATAACCTTTTTCTGTGACCAGTTTACTCTATCGTTTCCACCAATTTTTTATATTGTTTTGTCTCTGAAGGTCTGTGATTTTGGACTCTCCCGGTTGAAGCACAATACATTTTTGACCTCAAAGTCGAGCGCTGGAACGGTACTGTCCTCAATTCTTATTTGTGAACTATTAGAATATATGTTTTTCTTCTAATTAAAATGAGGGCAAATGGATTTGTGTCCAATATGAGCACAATGAAGGTTGATTAGACAGTTTATGCTGCTGTAGATAAGACAACTCACGTTTACTTATGATTTACTTTTGTTCAGCCGGAGTGGATGGCCCCTGAAGTGCTTCGAAATGAATTGTCGGATGAAAAGTAAGCCTCATCCATCACACTAATATAGCTTGTCATCTGCTCACTTTTGTTTGTCAGTTTGTTATAATATGCCATGAACATGGATTGATTCCATTTAGATGAATGGTCACTTTCGCCTCTAGGTGAGGCACAGAGTCTGTGATTAAGACTATGGCATGATAGAAAGTAATTGTAGTCTGGTTTCGAATTGTTGCGAAAATAAGTTTTGTCGTGCAATTTTTTTGTTTTTGCCTATTAGGAACAAATTTTTCTGCTATTATGGAGGTTAATTGTTATATTTAGCAAAAATATGACAAAGCGAACTAAATTGGAATCCTAATTCTATGAACCAGTGCATTTTCTATTTACTTTTAGCTCTTCAATGCAGACCTCGGAAATCGCCCAAAGAAAAAGTCATTCCCCAGAAACAGAAATCTTATTTTTGTCTACCTGTTCACAACCAGTATCTGGGACATGGAACTTTCATCGAGGGTAGAAAAAGATAGCAATCTAGATGGTATCACCACAATTTGGAGTTGCGTTTGTTCTGCCTTCAAATGAATTCCTCTGGTGTGTAGATCGGACGTGTATAGTTTTGGAGTCATTCTCTGGGAGCTTGCGACCCTCCAGCAACCTTGGGCTGGCATGAACCCTATCCAGGTGACGCTTGTAACTTAATTAGTTGTCTGTTATCACAACCTAATAAGTACTCAGTTATCACAATCTAATAAATTTTTAGTATTTTATAGTTAGAAATTCTTGTGGTTGCTTATTAGTTGGATGACATGTCCTTGGAATGGCTCATCTTGTGCTGTGCAGGTGGTGGGAGCTGTTGGATTCCAACACCGAAGGCTTCCGATACCAGAGAACATTGATCCAGCTGTGGCTAATATTATTCAAGCGTGCTGGCGAATGTACGTAACGAATCTTTCCATGGAAACCTTCCGTCACCATCGGATTTAACTAAGCAACAGAAAGCATCAGAAACTTAGTCCTACATTGATTGATTTTCCCAAGAAACCATTATCTGCGCAGTGTGTTTCTATTTTTTCCAACCAAGTATTTCTTGTACTAAAGCTATGTCACATAGGAAAACGACTGAGTTTGAGCATTTCAGATATCACCCGCGTCAGCTAAGAAGACTGCATTTTATTGTTGTCTACAAGTTTGGCTGCTTATTTCCTGAAATCAGTCGGGAGCGTGAAAATATCTGACGGGTTTGTTAAAGCTTTCAGGGATCCAAGACAGAGGCCTACGTTCTCCGACATTATGCAAGAGCTGAAGCCTTTGACGCGACCACCGATGGGACAGCCTGGAGGAGCCAATACTCCAAGAAGTTCCGCTGCTCACGATTTTTAAGCACCGCGAGGCTTGCTGGGTTCCAAAGATGAGTTATGGTGAACGACATTGCTGAGTAGAGACTAAAGCTCTCTACACCGCAAGATTCCGTGTATGATGTGAGTAAAGGTATACAGAGATCGTCTGAGTTCTAGATAAAGGCAACCATGATGCTGATTCCTGGATGTTTTATTATATATTACTGATTTGGTGATTGTCATCGTATAGAGTAACCAGAGTATTCTGGCTTCGGTTGTATGACCGCTTGTCACAAATGGAGGCAGCTCACAGGTTGTCCCAAGTTCCAACTGTTGCAGTTGTCAAATGAAAAGTTCTATTTATGAAATTTAATTGTGATCGCCTCGACTCATCTCTTGATTTGAAGTTTTGTAATGATGAATTAAAAACTTTGAAAAATAATTTGGTACTGATTTGTTAACATATGTCCAAAACTTGAATTGTAAATTAATTCTGGATAGTGAGATTTACAATACTTGTAAATACTTAAAATGTCCATTACTTATAAATTTAATTTGAAACTTGACCCCCCTCAAGGTTCTGCAACATTTGACAATTTATAAAGATTAGTTGTGAGAAGTTCTTGAACGATAAATTCATTAGATTACAGTGACGACTGAAACTGAGTACAAAGTTCAAATGTTTTCACTCAAATAACTGTACCATAAGCATCAATAGACAGAGTTCAAAAGTAGATTTACTAAAGTTATAGTGTGCAGCATATTATATGTTATCATAGAAGTTTGAAGAAAAAATTAGTTGTGATTTGAAAGAAAATCAATTTCGAAATTCAATTTAAAAAATTAGTTTAGAGAGTATGAGTTGCAATATGGACCATTGTTACATCTTAATGCCCTTGTGTTTGAAATATTTGTTGAATTGGGCAATATGTTCAATTTATATTTCATAATTGTGTTTTTAGGTTCAATTCTTTTGTCTGAAGACTAGAGTTCATGAAATCATCTAAAAAATCCAAAAAAAAGTAAATTATCATTGTCAATATTGCCAAAAAGTAGAGAAATGCCAAAATTACATTTTAATCATATTGAGTTTTCTTCTCTCTAATTTGGGCTGCAACATGGGATCAAATTTTTTTGACATGTTAAATTTTTTGATCCCATGTTGTGTCCCTAATTAGAGAAAAGAATAATTGAAATTATGTTTTTTTATCATTCCAAAAGAATAAGTTAACCTCAAAAATTCTCTGGCTATGTTTTACAAAAAATATCTAAACTCATAACTTTCTAATGCATTGAGCATGACTGAAAAATATTTTTATTTTCAACCATGCATATTTATTCGAGACTACTATAGGAATTTGTGGAGAAGTTTTCAGCCCATTTGATTGCTTATTTTGTGAGATTATAACCTTCAAAGTTAGAAAAAAAGAAATCTTGTACCTTTGATTCAACTTTGAAGAAATGGAGGCACTATTCAATTTTGGGAATTCTCACTTTACTTAGGTAGTTTTGTTAGTTATTTGCATACCAATTTTCAAAGATAATTGAGCTGTCTAACATACCTCAAATCACCTTGCACTAAGAGGAGGTCCAAAAAAAAGCAACTAGGTGTTATTGGCAAAATGGCAAAGATAAGGGAATTGGAGTCACAAGCTCAAAAGAAGAGACATGAGTTGGTAAGGATTGTATAGTGGATCTTTGTAATTCAAGAATCATGTTCTTGCATACAAGATTGTTGATATCTTAGAGATTGGTTGGTGGAGGTAGAATCAAGAATTATTTGAATCAATCCAATGAACAAGGAGATTTGGTAGCTAGTGTAAAATCAACCAAGTGAAATTAGTAAATTACCATCTTAATTTCAATGTTTAAGGTCATACAACCAAACTAAAAACTAGGAGTATAGGAAACAAACTAATGAAAAAGAAATGATGGCTTTTCATCCTTTTTCCTTCAAGAACAAGAAGATTTTCACTGCCCCACACTAGGTTCTATTAATTCCTAATTGAGTACCCTAAAGGTATAACTAGTTAGAACCAGTTCTTGTGTTCACTATTTGGCATGGAATTCAAAAAGATAAAAAAAATTTGACAACTATCTCACATTATTTCAAAAGTTATTTTCTATGGATGTTAAAAGTAGAGAAGACAAGCTCTTTATACAAGTGGGGTGGTAGGAGATAAAACAAACCATGTGAGAAATGTAAATTAGGATTAGTTGGAGTTCAACCACTCATGGTTAAGTCAAAAGTAGGAATTGTGTTCAAAGTAGAATTTCAAACCTCATTTATACATAGTAAAATAATTTTTTTCAAAAACTTTGAACTAAAATAAGTTGGAAAATGAAGCTACATTTCATCTCCAGAAACATGTTTAAGATTTTGAGCTTGTATTCAAAAGTTATGGACGAAGTTCAAAGAGGGGTTGGAAGGGACATCAACTTTGACATTTTCAAAAGTCCTTTGTGAATTTAGTCTATAACTTTTTTTTGGAAGTTCAAAATCATATACCGATTTTTGAAAATGAAATTTAGCTTGATTTTACAACTTTTCTCAGTTCAAAGTATTTTAGAAAAAGTTATTCTACGATGCCCAAATGAGGTCTAAAGTTTTGCTTTGAACACAATTACTAGGTTTTTGACAATGAGTGATCAAGTTTTCATCTTCAAATTGTCTTGCACCCTTTGAGGATTCATGATGGACAATGGATTTCATTATAAAAACAACCTCTCTACTCTTTGTTCTCTCTAAATGTCAATGAAGTAGTTCCTTTATTTTTTCATCAAAAAAGTTCTTGATGGTAGATGGTCAAATGATAGATTGGTATTTGATTCAATGAATTGTTATTGAACCCTTTGAATTTTTTGACAAACTATATTTATATTTATTGTAGATTTGTTTGTTTGGTCCCCAAAAAATTTGGTGCTTTTTAGAAAAAGAAATTTAAGCTAAACCTACTATCTAAGTACGATAGCCTACAAATTGTATTGAATTGATGAATTGCCATTTAGAGTATTGATGAATTAGCCCTTCAACATAATATTTGAACTAAGTTGTAATTTTATATGTAGATTTTAAAACCAATTTTTTTTTCAAAACTTAAGGAATGCCAAAAAGAATTTAGTTTTTTTATTGAATTAAATGATTAAGCTTAGGTAACAATTGCATGACCTTAGAGAACTACCGAATGACTTTCACTAGTGTCATTTGGAATTCAATGGTTAAATTTTTTTTCAATACATATCAATCTAATTTATCTCAAAAAAATGATAGATTGTTTTTTATAATATATTTTTTGTTGCCTAGTTTGACATTGAAGTCAATAAAACACTTCCAACCTCTACAATATTTATTGGAATGACATGAAATAAGGCTTCACACGTAGAATATAATATAGAGCATCCATCATAAAAAATCTATGCTAAATTATCATGTCAATAGAACCTATACAAGTTATCAGAAAGACCAAAGTAGGCTTCTTGGTCCTTTAACCCCTAAAGGACCAGGGCCATTCTTCTGTCAAAAACTACTCAAAACTGCCATTTTTGCTGCATTCATCCAAAAAAACAAAACAAAAACTTTTTTTAGAATCTAACCGTAGGATCTTGTACTTTACTAGTCTAGTATCATGTGGTAAAAATTTCATGGAGTTTGACCGTACAGATTGGAAGATATTAGCATTCAAAGTTGAAAAAAGAAAGTTTTTTTTAACACTAGCCTGCAATTTCAGATGACTTTGAATGCCATTTGGGGAAAAAAATTACACCATGAACCTTGAATTAAAAAAAATTTGTGTTGAAGAATTGAGTTGAAAGTCTAGAAAAAAAAATTTAAAAAAAACACGATTGATTTTCATTCTTTAAAAAATTGTTCAGTAGAGGTAGGTCCAAGATTGAAAGAAAAACTAAATCTTTAATATCTCTAAAATGGGATTGAAACACAATAATCTCAACGGTGAGATTGTTCTAAATAGAAAAGTTAACCTTGTCAAACAATTTTTTTTGAAAAATTGTGAAAATTGCATTCAGAATAGAATCCTATAAGTTATTTTTTCAAGAAGATGCTCAAATTGCCCGAAAAACAAGATTGTTCATAACTTTCACATTATTAATCCAAATGGAATGAATCAAAGCTTCACATGTAGACAAAAATATGATCTTTAAGAAGAAAAAAATTAAAAAATTAATTTCAAATTTTTGTAGATTTATTTTTTTGCCTGGTGACATGTAAATTATGTTTAAGATGCTATAACTTTTGCTCTTGGGCACCAATTCAAATAAAATTTATATTCCCACGAAGCTCATAAGTTTTCCTATCTTATGAGAAAGTTTCAAAAAAATTCACTGAAAATTGAGATCATAGGAACTTGCCCGAAATTCATTTTGTCCCCCGAGGGGACAATGGTCCTTTAGGGGTTAAGAGTTAAATCGTATCTATAAATTTTATCTCCATTTCATTATCAAAATTCTATTTTACAAATATTATAAATCAAATTTTATAGATTCCTTGAAGTTTTGAGCTCCACAACTATCATAGTACTATTGCACATCCATATGGAACAACATGCCAATTTAATAGTTTTTACACACACATTACTAGAAGAAAACATATGTACTTTTGAATGAAAAGAAATTCTATTTATTTATTTATTCAAGGTAAGTGACATCCAAAACGGGGTGGACAAAATGTAAAATTCCTACTTTGCTCCTATATGCTTCTTTTAGTGCTCACAAAGTCACTTTCGATGGGCTCTAATAACATCATATTCATTAAAATAGAAGTTCTTAGTGAAATGGGAGTTCCTAGAAGTACTAGATACCATAAGGCCAAGTCAATTTGTTATCAATAAATAAAAAATAAGCAATCTAATGACACAGAAAGCACGTATGCAATTGCAAAATTCCAAAATATCATTAAGTATTGAGCAATTTATAGAAAGTAACCATTGAATAAATACATGTTGGATCTATATATTGTAAAAGAAGAGCTTGTAGAAGCATTGAAAACTAAAAATTGTTGCATTCATGGTAGCGAAGTACATATTGCTTGGAGACTACATTGAAGACATCACCAACCTTGCAAGTCAACTTCTTGCAAAATTGGAGGCCATGGTGTTCAAAGAAAGAAGATGATGGCAAGCTCTAGCAACAACCTAATCAAGATCTTGCCATCAACTTTACTCTTTGACACCACAACTTCTTCATCACAAGTTTCTACATACAATGGTGCAGGTATCTTCAGCACAGTCTCTGAACAACACGTACTTTGCTAGCAAGATTGCAACAATTTATGGGTTTTTTTGCTATTTTCAATTTGAGTATGGTTCTTCACAATAAAATAGTAGAGCATCAAGAATCCAAAGTTCTATATCACTCAATAACATTTGAGTGAAATTGGTATTCTATTTTGCATCTCCATTCTAACGGAAAGAGAGAATTCAACAACATAATCTTAAATCTATCTACTATGAATGCAACCTACTCTTCAACATCTCCATTGATTTGA
This sequence comes from Rhytidiadelphus loreus, assembly GCA_947034895.1. Classification (NCBI taxonomy): domain Eukaryota; kingdom Viridiplantae; phylum Streptophyta; class Bryopsida; order Hypnales; family Hylocomiaceae; genus Rhytidiadelphus; species Rhytidiadelphus loreus. The sequence continues at coordinate 63,024,188 of OX344763.1, read as the reverse complement.
ATAACTTTGGTCATCGACTGTATCCACTATTATATATAGATATTTGGCACATAATCCCCCGTAGTTGTTTCTACAAGGACTTCTGCTTCCAAACGTTCCACAGACAGTGACTAGAATGAAGTTTATCATAAATCTTGCATTGGTGTTTGGCAACCCTTAGTGAATTGCATGAAAGCCGAGGAAGTAGTAGGTCCTTGAATGTCGTAGGCCACTCTTCAAAATTGGTATTAGCAGGCAATAATTCTTACAAACCATTGGTGTTGATGGCAACGAATTTAGCCACTTTGTCATCACCTTGCAAAAACAAATGAAATTAGAAATTTGTATTTTAGATTATTAGACAGATGTTCCTAAAAAAAATTGGATTGCTAAATAAAAAAATGATAACCTCCATACCTTGAGGGTGGACATCACTAGGGTTGTTACATTGCCCAGACCACTCGCTTGCCTATTCATACAATTCGCTTGTTTGGTAGAGGTACCGCTTGTCTAATGTAGTCAATATGCAATTGATTTTCTAAATAATAAGGAAAAAAAGAAGTAGATGTAGACTTACCTTGTCTATAGTGTCGAACACCTAGTTGCCAACGCAGAGTCAAGGCATGGACTCTATCAAGGCAAGGACGCAAGTTGGAGAAGGGTGTGGACACATGGATAAGGGTGAACTCAAGTTAAGGTGAGGCACAAATGCAAATTTCTTTCTTGTCTTGCAACTACAATTTTGATAATTTTGGAAGCTGTAATATGCCATTGGAAAGGTCTTCAAAATACCTCTCCAATGGTATATTACACGCCCTTAAACTCTCAAAATTACAATCGCAAATGGAAAAAGAAATTTGTTGTCAAGATGGAATGTAAATGGACATATGGTTTAGGGTAAACAAACATGCGGGGACATGCAGTTTAGTGAATTCAACAGTGTTTAAAAATTTAAATTTTGTTTATTTTGGTAGATATGTATAAAGATTTTCCATTTCAATTGTTGAATTCAATATTGGAATTGCATCAAGATTTACATCAACCATCTTTTCTTTCGTTTTTAAAAAAAAATTGGATTAATTTAGCGGATATATATAAGGGTTTGGCTTTAAATTAGTGAATTGAACATTGAGTTTATTGGGATTTACATCAATCATGTTTAGTTTAGTTTTAGAAAATACTGAATTTCTTTAATGGATATGAAGAAGGATTTGACATTTTTATTGGTGAATTGAACATTTAGATTTGCAAGGACTTGTATCATTTTCTTTATATGCTTTTTTAAATTTCCTTCATGTTATTTAAATGGATTGGTAGAATTTCATTCTTCTACTTTTTAAAATTACTTTGGATTATTTTAGTGGCTACATTGAAGAGTTTAATTGGTGAATTGAATAGAGTGCACATAAAACACTTTGCATTACTTTTGAAGATAGGTACAAAGATTTGCCATTTCTATTGTTGAATTGAGCATTGGAGATGGATCGGGATTTTCATCATATTTTTATTTTCTTTAAAAATCCATTGAGTTACTTTAGTGCATATGTAGAAGAGTTGTCCTTTACATTGTTAAATTTAGGACCATCTAAACACTTCTTTGGGGTTCCTCACTTTGTTTGATGTGGATTTTTCATAACAAGGTTTTTGCCCAAACTTACTGGCCCCTAGAGTTTATTCACACTACATTATGGAATGCAATTCTTGACTTTGGACATGCTACATAGTTCAAAGTTCACTTTGGAGCTCTCCAACACCTTCAACAAACCACCAAGACATAGGTCAAATCCAACAATATCTGGATCCATTCCTCAATTTTAGCTTATAGGACTAACCCTTGCATTATTTGGAACAAGAAAGGCCCTTCTTTTATTCGCTTTCAATAGGATTTTAGGCCTTTTGCTTTCTGCTATTATCTCTTCAGTTCTAGACTTTTGGCTTGGTTGTTTCACCTATGATTTCTTTTTAATGCAAAAGTTTTGCCTTTTGTTAAAAAAAAAATTGTTAAATTGAACATTGAATATTACTAGGATTTACATAAACTATGTTTAGTTTATTTTTCAAATTTTCTTTAGATTACTTTAGTGAATATATAGAAGTATTTGACATTTTTATTGATGAATTGAACATTGGTAATTGCAAGGACTCATATCAACCACATCCTTTGCATTTTGTTTTTATTTCTTTTAGGTTACCTATGTTGGTTGTACAACCACATTCTTATTCTTTTTTAAATTCCTTTGGATTACTTTACTAGGTATTTAGAAGGGTTTTCCATTTAAATTGGTAAATTAAACATTTGGATTTGCAAGGATTCACATCAACTACATTCTTTGTATTTTGTTTTTATTTCTTTAGGTTTGGGTTCCTTTCATATATTTGTAGAAGGGTTTGCCATTTTAATAAGTGAATTGAACATGGGGGTTGCACATACTTACATAAACCACATTATGTTTATTTTTCTTATGTTTGGATTGTTTTTGTAGGTTGCTACAACCATATTTTCTTTCTTTTTTTAAAAATTACTTTGGATTACTTTGATGGATAAGGAGAAGGATTTGCCATTTTGATTGGTAAATTGAACATTTGGATTTGCATTTTGATAGATTAATTGAATATTGTAGTTGTACGAATTCACATGAACCAAGTTATTATTTTACCTTGGGTTGTTTTTGTGGCTTGATGTAACCACATTTTGTTTATTTTCTTAAAAATTATTTTAAATTACTAATGTGGGTACATATGCTACATTTAACTATATTTGGACTTTGGAGGAGTCTAAAATAAAAAATTGCTAAAATCCCCAATTGTTCTTCTATGCATTTGGAGACCTTCCATTTCCTAAGTATGCACCTAGAGATCTTGACAAATTAAGTGATGTGCATGTTTCACATGTTGCATATTGATAAAGATTTTTGTTTACAATCATTGTACATCCAAGAACCTACCAAGAGCTCTCCAGTTGATGGTTCTATGTTGTTAGTCTATAAAAGTGCAAATGTTGCAACTACTATTTTTTTCATGGAAAATACAACAATGAATGTATACATTCTACAACTAAAATAGTACCTTCACGGTTCCTAACTAAGGAAAAAATAAAATGAAAATAAAAGGTTTAAGATGACACTTTCGTTCTCTAGCTTGCATGGCAAAAATCCACATCATCAATGCTACCTTCATCTTCTGAAATATCACATTTAAACTTCATCCACTAGAGCCTTGCCAATTACTTGAGATAATTTTACATTTTCACAAATGAAATGAACAATGTACAATGAAAACCTCACTTGTCCTTGCATACAAAGAAGGAGAATGCATCTAGGGACATCCACATGAATTTGCCAAACCGCAAAGAACAACAATAAGGCCATATTCATTAAATTGAGAGAAAATGCTTACATTAAGACATCCTAGCGCACTTATTGAGGGCTTCATTTCAAAGATAGTTGTTGAAGGCAAAGATAACTAAATACAAAGAAATGACGCTAATTCAAATTATTGAAGTTTGTTCGACCAAAATTATAGAAAAGTCAAATACAAATATACCTATACAATATGTAATGAGAAATTCTCTTCTACATGGGAAGGCCAAAAATTACTTCTCATTCTACAGAAATGAGAAATTTACAAAAAAAGAAGATGAACTCAATTGAGAACTCTTTCTAAGATGCTGACTGTACACAAAGCACATTGCTTTCCTCAATAATATGCTTTATACTATTTATAGTAAATTCTATTCTATTTATAGTAATAACAAGAATAAAAAATCCATAGATTGATCGATATGCGTGAATCACCTAACCATTGCTTGGGTCCGGGGTGATATTCCTTGCTAACTCCTTTGCTTTCTCATTTGCCATTGCTCTTAAGATATCCTAGCGCCAAGAATGATTTGGTGGCCCACATCCATTAATGAACACTTTGCATGCTCCAACTAAGAGTGACTTATTATCAACAATGCTAGTATGCGAGCTTGGAGCCATGAGCCTGTGAGCGTGGAGCGTGCACTAGAAGAAACCCGTGTTTTTTTTGACATGCAAATTCTGCATGCTCGTGTCTGGAGTGATGTCCGTCCATGTCCAATCAGACATCCAAATTTTTGCGTTCATTAAGACATGCAAAAAACATCGAAAATCTGCCCAGACATCACATGTCCAAGGCTTGATGTCAAAAAAAACATTGGTCAACGGGGTTCTGAAATTGTGCCATCTGTCATGCCATGTGAGCGCGGGAAGCCAAGTCGGATTTTTTTTCATCCATTACCCGTGAGTGACGTGTCATGTCGACGTGGCTTATTTTTTGAGTGTGATGTGGCACTGTTTTGGGGCCTGAAAATAGGTCTAGAAGGAATGCTACTATGTCATAAATGATGACCACACAGACATTATGTCGTCTTCTAGGATGTTTGTGAAGACATCTCAATAGACATTCTATATCCACAATGACATCATGTTGTCATTCTAGACGTTGTTCTCGTCACGTACACTGTGAAGAGAAACGTCTACTTTGATTTTCATTGTACCGAATGCGACATGTCCATGACTTTTGTGTTGTCCCTATGGATGTTGTTTGTGACATGGGGCGTAGCTCTGAAAGCAATAGTGTGTACTGTACAAAACACCTGCAACTGACTTTGGATGTTTCCGCCTGCATCCCTACAAAGTAAACTAGACACAACGATGTCACCATGAGCATTTCCTACACTGTTTCATCAACATCAGAGAAAACATAGAATGTCCAAAACAATATAGTTGATGTACAAAATGATATCAAATTTGACATTCATGTGTTAAGCAAAGTAGTTTATTATCCAACATGATATCTAGAAAAACAATCATATGTCTTACATAATGTACATGTCCATATCATGATGCCCTCTATATAAACACTGTATAAAATTTCGTACATAATATTCTATACTTGTACCATACTATATACACCATACATAACATAAAATACATACATACATAATATAAAACATATACATACATGATATATAATATAAAATACATACATACATGATACATAATATAAAATACATACATACATCATGCATAATATAAAATACATACATACATCATTCATAATATTAAATACATACATACATCATATATACAGAAATAGTTTACCATACATAATACACAATATTTGATAGTTAGATCAAAATAAAGACTTTAAACGCACCTTATTATGATTAAAGGGAGGGAAGAAGCCAATATATTTATACAAGAAAGGTGGTGGGAAGAATAACAAACGGTATGGGATATTAAAAATGCAGTCATGATAGAGGATGAAAAGAGGCGATGCTGACGTTGGTACTAACGTTTGTTTGGATGTCGGTGCTGATGTTATTGTTAGACATGACATTTGTAGCCGATGTCTTTGTAGGCATTCTTTTGTTTAATACAACATCTAATAAGGTAAGGCATGCACGTGGATTTTTCTACTTCTGACATGTTTTACCTTTCCTTTTGCAAGATCTCCTAGAACAATACATGTTGGATGTCATGCATTGTGAGAAATATTTATGCGAAAATATTATGAAGATGTTGCTTTCAATGAACGATAGCTAAGCAATTGTGTGGATGCCGAGGATCTAGGAATTTGTGAGGAAATCAGGTTGCAGGCGCTAAGGCAATGCAATGATGATTTCCACATGCCACATGCACCTTACATCTTGACCACGCAGGAACAAGTTGAGTTCATAGCCATAGTGTGCAATATACGCAATTACGCACCCTCACAAACTATATCAGTGCAATTCACAAACGCGATAGGGATGACAAACTACAAAACATGTAAGCACATGACTACCACGTACTCATGCAACAAATAAGATACACCAAAATCAATTGCCTTAGAAGTGTTTATTTTATTTCCAATAGTACTAGGTCATGCAAATTCCACAATTGACAGAATGTACAGGTCCATGGCAAAGGTAGTGCTTCCAATGTTTGTATATCTCCATCACCTTTGTCATTTTTGGTAAAATGAATGTAGTGTCTCCCTACAATTGCGTGTACCATACGCCCTTCTTCAAAGCACAAATATTTACTGATTTCTAAGTATATTATATATAGTTTGTTGTGAAAGTGCTCGTAGAAACGGGACATGCTGTCAAGGACATTAGTGACGACATTGCATTGGCCCGCACTTGATAGTACCGTCTTCTTTGGCGGCAGTGCAATCATTTGCCAAGATTTGGCATACACAAGAGTGTCCTATGAAAAACCTTCAGAGGCAGCCAATGCCATTTGTGCAGTGACAAATATCTTTGTCAATGTCTAGGTGCATTTAGAAATGTCTATGTAAATATCAAGATGGATACTTAACTAATGCTCTTGCATCTGTTTTGTTCTAGATTCTACCGGTGGTGGTTTGAAACATTTTGGATGACAATGTGTAGTTGGCTATCAAAAAAATCAGGAGAGTATTCCAAAGACTTTGTGACAAGGAAGTGAAGGAGATAGAGAAGGACATTGTCATGCAGAATGTCTACATGAGAAGGAGTTTCCCAGGCACGACTTTCTTGAACATTATGACACATTTGCTGCTGCATCTCGTAGTTATTTGTTTGTGATCCACTGCATGTCTGTACATGAAGACATTAAAGGACTATATTTGTATCTGCGCGCACCCAAAAGGTAGCATAGCTAAGGGATCTTTTGCACAGAGTACATGAAAGATTATGAAAGAACCAATAAAATATTTGTTGCATTCTTAGTCCTCGCGCACCACATGCACTCTTTTGTTTTCTCGCAATGATCTTGTAGGAAGTACACGCATCTTAATACATTAACGTGGAATATTGGAAATGAACAATTTCTATTTGTCTGTTTGAATTGAATGGTGCATGTCGTTCATTAAATTAGCTTGAACTTAGTCTAGAGGTACAATACTACAATGCTTGAAGTGCTCACCGTGTGTTAGATAGAAATGAAACGAAGAAGACGGTTAAGCATTCCAAAGTAGCTTTAATAAGATAATGTAAACGGATAATGTCATTGTTAGGAAGTACTCTCCTATTCGATCACTTCATTGTTCAAGTTGCTCACTCTTCAATAGACTAGTAGAACACATGAACGCCTCAGAACATCGTTGTGCTAGAAGACAACAATGTCAGAATGAAACCAACGTATCTAAAGACATTCACATGTTACTGTCAACATCAACATGAGCATTGTAGTGCTTGCTAAGAAGTCCCTAGTTAAGTCAGACATCTCAAGCGACGTCCATATGAACACGCATATGTCATCTGAGACATCTAAAAAGATGTCATGACGTTTCAGTAGGCAGTTTGGGTTTTTTGAAAACATGAAGGTCAACATTGTAGTACTTGTACAAAAGTCTCCAAGAATTTGAAGACATTGCAGTTGACATCTAGACTGACATTGAGATGTCTTTTGAGACATCTAAACAAGCGTCACGATGTCTCAACAAATATTGTCAGGAGGAACAGGGAAGACATTAAGCTCAATGCTTCAAAATCTGTGCTGACGTGGCCGGGCCACGTTAGTCAAAAAATTGCCACGTCAGCAAATTTCCCTTGATCTCGCCATGTCATCTACCATGTCAGCATGTCTAGAAATTTTCAAGACCGGGCACTGCCCGGCCCTCCCTTTTTTCATGGCGGGTAATCATTTTAATTAAACAAAAACAAAAACTTAAAATTACAGCCGATGAAAAAAGGTCAACGATGCTGACGTGGCAATTCTGATTTTTACGAACACTATTGCGGACATGCTCATGTCCGCAAGAATGTCAGAAGAAAGGGGTACGTCAGTGGAAACAAGAAGTTGTTATCACCTAAATTTTGGCATGTCCGTTGCAATAGCCACTCAAATCTGTTGGAAATGGCAAACCATCTTCCAGACACGAAGATGTCTCCTTGGACATAGTATGTCCAACCTCGGACACTCTACGTTGCGGGCCCGCTGTAAAAAAAAACACGGGTTTCTTATAGTGGTGGAGCCTGTGAGCCTAGAGTCTGAAAAAAAATTTCCCATTTTTGTGCCAAAAAAATGTTTTTTTGCTTAAAAAAATTCAAAAAGTTGAATTTTTTTGCAATTAATGATAAATTTGGTACCTATAATTGTGTATCCTATGATTGTGAATTAGTAAATATTTTATGTAGTGTTTGAATTCTTTGTACTAATAGAAAGAATCCACCAGATAGTGAGATCGAGAGCCATTTGCCCATTTTCTATTGAGGCTAAGGTTTTAGGGTAACCTTAGCTCCCAATAAAATGAGGAAGTGTGGTAGAGCCCACAGTGGTGTCTCTAAAAATATAGAAAAAAGATGAGGGGTCAATTTGAGAGCGGAAGTCATTTCTCATTGAGGCTAAGGTTCTTAGGAAACCTTTGCTAAAAAAAATAGAAAAGTGAAGTGGTGCCCGTAGTGTTGTCTACAAAAATATAGAGAAAGAAAGGAGGGGTCAAGCTGAGACTAGGAGTCATTTCTCGTTGAGGCTAAGGTTTAGGAGAAACCTTAGCCTCCAAAAGATTAGAACAGTGAGGTGGTGCTTGTTGTGTTGTCTAAAAAAATATAGAAAAAGAAATGAGGGGTTAAGTTGAGAGTGGGAATCATTTTTTATTGAGGCTAAGCTTAAGGGTTTAGGGTCTGAATGGTCATATAGTGGCGTATTCTAGAATGCCAATCATTATGAGACATATAAATAGAAACCCTGGAACATTGGTCTTCTCCATTTTCAGTACTCATCAGCACTCTACGCTCATGTACTAGCATTATTGCATGCAACATATCCCATACCGATTCTAGTTGGCTACATGAGATGCTATAAAATGATTGAGTTCAAATGAACATAAACATCTACAACACCAGTGGAAAGTCGACTATCACAATTTAGTACATCCATTGGGCCAATGACAATTAATTGTGATTGGAGCTTTCCATTGGTTAACATGGTAAAATATACATAATTCAAATCATTGTCATCATCATACAAACACAGCCATATGTTTATCATTACTGCATAGATTGTTAGGGTGACATGATTATTTTAAATCATAGTGGTAGGCATGTCATTGGCATCTTCAAGTGCATTCCTTCATGTGATTTTATAGGATTTATAAAAAACTATGAGGTGCATTTTGTTGGTTTCATTAGGGTAATGTATTGGCCAATTTTGATATTTTGGAAAACCTTGTAGAAAATAAAATAAATAAATAGTAACAAATGGCCTGGATCTCAAAAGAAAAATGAAGAAAAGGTAAAACAAGGGAAGAGTGCAACTTAAAAATGGAGAGTATTACGGAGAAAAGGGACAAAATGAATACTCGAGTGAAAATGGAAATGGAAATTAAATGAAAAAAGTATGCATCAAATCAATTCAATTGTAATATATGAAAATGAGTGCATTACAATTGAAGTATGTTGGAAAGTGTGGTCATGCTTATTCTAAAAGTGTGATCATTCTAGCTCGAACTAGCAGTACCTTCAACTCATTGAAGCTATAACTTGGTACATGAATGAAATTGTCTTTGTTGACATCCATCTTGCAAAAGTACTTGTACAAATAGTACAAGTGTTTGCAATTCATGTACTATTGCCGACCTCTAATAGCGGAAATTGCCATATTCACGAAGTCTGGGCATATGCACGTGGGGAATTGGCCTACTATAACTCGATATACATTTTTGTTAGGAATTGACTCTATCTCTAATTCCACTATTGTACCAAGGCATGGGAAAGGGAGTAGTGTTACTTCTAGAATGTGCCTGCACTTTCCCACTTGTTTCATTGTTTTGCAGTAAGTGCATTTGCAATCCTTTGAATGGCTTTGTTGTTCCTCACAGTTGGATATACATTTTTGTTCTTTGATGGAAGGTGGTCATACAGAGCAGGTTTGAAAATCTTTGACATGTTGAACAATTGATGTGGTGATAATATTGGTCGTTCTTGGAGGCAAAATCCTGCATGTTGAATCAACAATGTCTCTTCTTGGTTTAGGTCAGTTCCAGACAAAACATGCCAAACCTCTAGTACCTCCGGCCAATCGAGAACCCACTTTCGCTTTGTACCTTTCACGCATCGTTCGATGTCATCCCAACAAAACCAAAAATAAACCACCACTTATCGCTTACTCACATATTCTTCTTTTCTACTGCGGTAGGTAGGAGTTGGAGTTCCCTTCTTCCCTTTTGTAATCTTGCCGGTGCACTTGATGTTTGATCTTTGTTGTTGAGCTTGACATTTAGCGTTGGATTTGTAGCTGATTCTGGCAATGTGCCATTTTGATGTATCGCAACTGCTTTCAAATGCTACCGTAATATGTGTAGAAGTATTTACCTGAGGTTGTTTACCTTTGTCTATAGAAGATTCAGAAATACTTGTATTGGACCTTGTTCTTACACGGGGTTGAAAAAAATTGATCTTGTCCAGCCTATGTGAATCTCCTACATCACCAATGGGCACATCCAACTTCTTCTTTGTGCTGCCAAAAATTTCTTCTCCTTCCAAGTGTGGTACTCTGGTTTCTACATCCTTTGCTCTAAGCAATGTGTTTAGCGCCTCTGCAATCGTCTTGGGGTCTCCACTTCTTTTGGCAGCTCTCAATCTGAGCTCTTCTTTTGACGGCCCTGATCCCGATGTGTATCCTTTCAGGTATGCACGGTAGTTTGTCATTTGCATCTAAGCACGGATACTGTCATCACATGTGGCGTCAAACAAGTTGTTTCTTCGCTTTTCGGACATTTGTAGCTACTTGTTGTGCACCGTTTTGGATAAATTTCACGATGGCAAGTCCAACATCTCTTCCAAATTCAATTTCTAAAAATTGCAGACAAGATAATAAAATAGTTAGTAATGGACATTCACAAACGTAGTAACTGGCAACTTATTAATAATTTATCTTCATTCACTGTGTAGTTTCATAAGGTGAAGGACTTGCATTGACTCCTATTGCTACTCTAATAATGAAGCATATTTTTTCCATTTTCCTTACCTATTAAAAAAAAAATGACATTTAACATTTTGTACTACCAAAATTGGATTTTTATTTCCAAAAACAAAAATCAAAGGGTTATGATGACAACAAAAATACATCCGTCGAATCCGAGGCATGTTATTATAGTGTTTTGAGGACCCTTTGTTTTTGGTATCACAGAGGAAAAAAGGTCCAATATTTTAACAAGATTAAAAAAAAAAAAAATCTTTCAAGTAAGTAGAACTTCCAATTAGAAAATGAGTCTTACAATCTTAAACACTTATACAAATTCAATTTCAAGATTCACTCACCATGTCCATGAGCCTCCCTATTGGTGATACCAAAAATGCCAGAAAGCTAGCCAATGTTGTAAGTGATGTAGAACTTCTTCGTTGGCAACTCCAGACGACAACCACCAAGACTGTATTACAAAGTAACAGACCTCGGCTTGGTCTATATTCTTTGAATCTTTGCATTGTTTGCACAAAGTAATATGTTGCTGTTGAAATGCTTCCTTGATGTACTTCTGTGTATGCTTGTAAAGAGAGGTACTCCAATGCAACAAACATGTTCTCTCGCGATTTTCCATTTTGACATTGGTAGAACCACTGTTGTAGACAATGCAGACCGCATTCTAATTGGCCATAGCGTTGTCTGCCATAAATCCCTTCAAGTTAGGGTTTGCCACTCCATGGTGATGCATGACTGCATTCAAACTTCGCTAGAACTCTATTTGAACTTCGGTATCTTCGGATTGCATGTTGCACATTGCAATAGTCATCACCTTCTTGTACTCAGTATCATGTATGAACTCAAACTTCCTGTCAAACTTCCTGTCATGTATGAACTCAAACTTTGACTCTTTCTTCATAGTCATAATGCTGTCGATTATCCCTCCTCGGTTGTTAGAACGGAAAGAGGAGATTACGTTGCAAATACTTGGACTATTCAAATATTGGAAGTGGTCCATGACCTCCTCCATTTCTTTTGCTTTTGACATCTCTTTCTCCCCCTCTCCATCATGAAATAGGTAGCTTGCAAGGAAGTCTTTACTAGCAGAGAGAGTGATTGCAAAGTTCGTGGCCATGGGTGTTTTGGCCACTTGCTCTGCAATGAGTCCGCAAATCATTTCAATAGAATTTCTATACATGCCTTTAGCAACAGGGTGGCCATGTTCTCTAAAGTGAATAGCGGCCCTAATAATTTCTAAATTATCAGTGTATACAAAGTATATCCTAGCCTTGCATGTGTCAAGACACGTAGGTGCCATCTTGTTGACCTTGCAAACTAGGGTACATTCTTTTGGGGGACTCCTACCAACAGCAAAACAAAATTCAGTATAGCCAGGCACTCCACACAATTTCGTTTTGCTTTGAAGCTCTCTTTAAATACTCACAATTGCCATTCTCACAAGCAAGATGGCCAACACAGTACAACTTACGGATTTTGAGGTTGTCGGAGTTGTGAATGTTCGTGGCCAGTAGCTTGCACTACGGATGTCCATCATAGTGCTTCTCCATTCCTTTGAAGTTCTTGGCCCCCAATGAAGATGAAGATGACCTACAAGGAGGCAATTCGAAGATGAAATTCTCGTTGAATACAAGTGGAAGAAATGGAACCCACTGGTGCTTCACGGTGCTCAGATCCATTGTTGACAATTTGTTTTGAGAATGATGCATAGTGGCAAGTCTCTTTAGACACTCTATTATGCTTGCTTTTGCTAGTATATTTTGTCGCGGTGGGGGTAGTGACAGTGAGGAATTAGAATATTAGAGAGACTTCTAGACAGGGTTGCAGATAGTGATTTCACAATATCTGTCTCGCCAGATGCAATCCGGACATAACAACTTTGCTTTTGAGCATTGACATTGGAAGACTCTCCTTTAGATTTGGTAGACAATTCTATAATTGAATCTAATCTCTCTTCTTTCACGACAAGAAGTATTGTAGGCATGTGTAGGACCGAAAGAGCTTTTCTAGGTGTATAGGGTGACACAGCATGAGGACTACACGACATATCAACTATAGAGCCATCTATTGGCAACTCTAGATTTCTGTACATGCACCTGGCATAGAGAGTGGAAGTCCGTATGCTTTGTAGTTACCAGGACCAAGGTACCAACAATGCATCCCATCCTCCGCCAACCTCACAACCAGGACAGATTGTAGCCCTTTACTTGATTCTGACTTTCTCTCTTTCTCAACATAGATGGAGGTTTCTACAAGTCTAAAATGGATGTGTAGAAGGTGACGAGGAACTCTAGCGCGTCCACTATCTACTACTGGGAACACAAGAGGAATGCCATGACCATCAACTCTAAGCCAAGCCATTGCTGAACTCAATGGAGACACTTCAACAACATTGAAAATTCAATCCAACACAAGGGACGAGGTAAAAAAGAACCAAAATTTGGTCCTATATGATTGGAGTTCCTCTTTGGCTAGTCTTATGTATTCATTGTTCAGCCAATACTATGCGCCGTATTTTTGTTGTTTAGATCTTTATTGCAATGATATTGCAATTGTTATGAAAACAATAATATCATTTTGGAAACTGAATTGAATTCATTACATGAAAATAGAAGATAATCAACCTTCCCTCAACATTCGTGATTCAGAGAAGAATGCTTTACAGAGAATTAATGTTGACAACGGATTAGGGATTTCTATCTACAATCTTCTCAATTAATGTGAATGCTTATTACATGGGCAAAGGAAAACTACACTTGACCTAAGTAGGTAGAAACACATCCATAAAAGTCCATTCCATATTTTTGCACATGACCTCTACGTCTTTTTCTATTAATTTTGTAGAATTTCTTTATAATATATCAAAGAAAATTGGTTGCAATTTTCACAATTTTGCAATTACAATTATTGTATATCATAGATTATCAAGTAAGTTGTCATAGCACAAGAAAGCACAAATCCCACTTTTAGGTGTTAAATTGACGTAAAACACCTTAAATGACTCGTGTATTATTCCCAAATTATCTCGCTTGTAGTTTCCTCAAAATTCCGGGTATGAAAATACAAAAAGAACACAAAATAACTCAAGGCAAAGGAATCCGGGTTTTAAAACTAGGAACTGTACTTCCTTATCCTACTCCTCCTAAACTTCTTTCTCTTCCTAAGTCAATCAACCACCATATTGCAACTTTTACAAACCAAAAAGTCTAACAGGTTTGTATCATCCTCATGCACAATTATAAACTCTTTATCCCATCACGTGGAGGCGGATTTGGGAGGAGTGTCGTTATCATGTACCTTTCCCGGATCTGGATTTGGTGATCCTGGTAACCAAAGTAACCAATGACAATAGTTTAACCTCTATATCAGAGGGTTCCGCTCTTGGGGTTGAGGAAGGGAACGTATACCCTACCCTTCAATAGATTAAAGTGACTGAAGTTTCACTAAACAATACATAAACATATATATAAGAACTCAGATGCGGATTCTTCCTTACAACTAGCCCGAAAATTAATCCAGACTAGTACATCACTCAGGAAACCCCCACAATCCTCTCTTACTACAACGACGGACCTATCCAGACAAAATCCCAAGAGCCAAATTTAGTATCTTGATAACTTGGGGATCCCAACTATCTTCTTGTCCCTCTCTCCCAGATTCAGCTGAACCTCTCAGATGTTGGCTAGCATTCACCCTTCACTCTCGAAAGATTTACCCAACCTAAGAATGGCTATTCTGCTCAGAAGACACTAGAGAAACTTCAACAGCTAGAACTTCCTTCTAATACACAAAAATTTACCAACCAAATTCTAATACTCCTAAAATTGGATCCAGACAGAATCTAAGGGATTCCTATTCTTATCAACACTCTACAAAGACCAGCTATCCGCACATGCAATACTAGCACTATAAGGCATACCAACCACAAAGCCAAGACTTTTCAGACCAGCGTTCATGAGATGGAATTCTATAATTCAATTTGCAAAAGATGAAGAAAACATAAGTAAGAACGCCCAGGGCTTCCAACTAATTTCAGCCTCTAAATACTAACTCCTAGGAAACCCTAAAAGGCCCCAAGAATAAAAAAGAAGAGGATAAGAGACTAATAGGTGTCTTCCTTATCCTTCTAAGCTAACTTACCTACCATCCAATCCGATCCGCAAAACGTGGATCCTATCCAGAAAATCCGAAAGACTGTAGTCTAACTACAGTTACAAATGCATGTTTTTAAAAACACTGAACTAATTGTTTACTTTCTATAAAAAAAACTTAGATTTTTGTCTAACCAAGCTAGGGTTAACCTAAGAAACTTTCCCTAACTACTTCAAACTGATTAAAGCTAACTACTACTTCTTTGCCCGCTTTGGAGAAGGTTCCTCGGTTTTCACGACCCCTTTCCTTGGCGGTTGCTTCCTGTTGGTTGGTGTCTTTTCCTTGGCCACGCTTTTGCATTTTGAGGGAGTTTGAGTCTTCTCTTTGAAATTGGAAGGAGAAATGGTCACTGCATTTGAATCCCCTTCAGAATCGGATTTTGATCCGGTCTCAGACCCGGGTTCTGATTCTGATTAACTCTCCTCCTTCGCTGAGACCTCGGGCAATTCATCCTCTTCAGATTGTACCTTCTCTGGTGACTCCTCTCTAGCCCACTTGGAAGTATTCTTCTTCTTGGTAGTGTTGGGAGTACTGGGAGAAGGCTTAGAACCTTTACTCTGAGGCGTTCCTAGTTCTGACTTTGACTTCTGGATTCGCTCTTTTGAACCGGATCTGAGCACAAACTCCGACCTCGTTTCCTTCTTACCCAGGGGGGAACTCTTGGAAGGCGTCTTCTCTACATCTAAATGCTCCTTTAGCATCACTGGTGAGGGAAGAACACGATATTCATTATTTTGGGAGAATTCCACGATTTTGGGAGTATGCAGTTCAGCGCGGTTCGCACTGATCTTCACCATAGATTGGAAAACTGGAATTTTCGAATGGCCATAACTTACTCAAATTTTGTCCAAACTGGGCATATGAGGTGCTTTTTGACATTTACGGAATCTGTAGATGTCAAAAAACATCTCATATGCCCAGTTTGGACAAAATTTGAGTAAGTTATGGCCATTTGAAAATTCCAGTTTCCCAATCTGTGATTCAGATCAGAGCAAACTGACGTAAATTGGGAGATAGGAAAACTCCCTAAATAACGAATATCGTGTTGAAGAGGCATATCCAGTTTTGGCCGTGTTGGTGTTGTTTCCTCCTTGTCGGATCCCAGAGAGTACCCAACTTGTTGAAGACTGTCTCGGATCTCGTATATAAACTTCTCTACTTGCTTTGAGTACTTTGCTAGCACCATTAGTGCCTTTGCTACTGCTTCATCGCCAACCTTATGGATCTCCTCATCATAAAGCTTGGCTTTGTTCAACACATCTCCGGAATGGGAAACAAAGCTCCTAACCCTCTTGAAGGTTTCCTCAGATTCAAAGAAAGTTCCCTCACTTCTTTACTCCTTTCCAAACTCTTTTCTAACTGCCGATGGAAATCCTTGTTCCTAGTGGTCAGTTCTTGGATCCAGGTTTCCAACTTCCGGGTATTCGAATCCCGGATCAAACCTTCGATCTTTTCTGCTAACTCAGATATGAAAATCCCACCAAGCAATTTGCATACATTCCTAACTGCTCCTCTTTCCGTATCTACCTCCTCTCGAATCACCTCATGATCCGAGATAATCCTCCCCAATGAATCAACTTCTTGCACTTTCGGCTCAACTGATTTCCTCTTGTCACTTGTGGAAGTATGCGACATCCAAAAAAATTAAAAAAATAGGTAATAGAAGTAAAAAGGGTATAAATTTTCAAATTTTCTATTTAGGATAGGGAATAGGAAGCCAAAAATAAGAAATAGAAAATAGGGTTTCCATAGAAGGTCTTAAACTGTAATTAGGATTATAGTGGAATCCAGAATCACTAGCTGGAAACCGGAAACTTCCGGCCAACTAGGCCCTAGAGCCTAGTTCCGACTAGAGAACTTATGGGAACGGTGACTCCTATAGTACTTAATCCCCACTGCCACCTTCTTTCTCCCTCTTTCTCCCGTGGATTTATCGCGTTAGGCTTAGTGAGTGAAAGTGTGGTGAGTTAGGATTGCGCTAGGGAGAAAAAGGGAGTCCGGTGCCGATCACACCGGAAGGTAGAACACGATATTCGTTATTTGCGGAGTTTTCCTATCTCCCAATTTAGGTCGGTTTGCGCTGATCTGAATCACAAATTGGGAAACTGGAATTTTTGAATGGGCATAGCTTACTCAAATTTTGTCCAAACTGGGCATATGAGGTGTTTTTTGACATCTACAAATTCCGTAGATGTCAAAAAACATCTCATATGCCCAGTTTGGACAAAATTTGAGTAAGTTATGGCCATTCAAAAATTCCAGTTTTTCAATCTGTGGTGCAGATCAGCGCGAACCGCACTGAATTGCATACTCCCAAAATCATGGAATTCTCCCAAAATAACGAATATTGTGTTGTAGGACGGAAGGTGGGACAGAAGACGGAATGTCCGTAGTTATGGCGGGAGTTAGTGAACAGCGGAAACTGGAGATCACTGCCCAGATGATAAGTCCGGCTATCCCCGAGGATCCGGAACACCTCCAGCAGCTGGAGGATGATTTAATAGAGATGGACTGTCTTGGGTCCCTCAAGAGGCCCTAGACCATCCGGAATGAGGAGATGATTGAGGAGCTAAGGCCATATTCATTAAATTGAGACAATGTGGATTCTCATTTTAATCATCTTCCTAAATTTAGTACATAGAAAAGTTCATTAAATTGAGAGAATTCAATAAATTGAGACCATAAAATGCTGGAAGAATAAAGAATTTCTACAAGTATAAGAAATTGGGGTAAAAAAATAGTAGTGAAGGATATTGAAAGGAGGGATTTTGGAGTTCAACTTGCACCATTTATAACAAGTACTTAACTAAAATACCTAAGTAAATAGTTTGACATATAGTGAGGTAGAGAATTTGGAAATCATCCATGGTAGAATACATTTGTACATCTAGCCTTCCAAAAAACTACAATGTCAAAATAAAGAATTTGACATATGCTTAGATAGAGAACTTTAGAATTACTTTGTATAGAAAACATTAGTATTTCTAATGTTCCAAAACAAATGTCATAAAGAATGGAATTGCAATGAAGAACTTACAAAATACACAATACAATACAAAAAATAAAAATAAAAATATATTATATTGTACAACATCTATAACATCAAATTCTAAAATAATAAAAAAGGATCAAAACAAGAAACTAAAAGAATAAAAAAACTAAATCTATTTCATCTTTTCCACCTTTTTTTTCTAACAATTTTTTATTATATTTTTTTGAGACATATCAAAAAAAAATATCAACTTCTACAATTTTTTATACTTTTTTTTCCATTTTTTTTTTCATCGTTCCTAGAGTTAAAAAAATAACGTACAAACTCGCAAAACTCCTAATGACTTTCTATGCCTACGAACTATTCATCTTCACTCCGAAGATACATTATTGCTTTCGCCAGATACATATGCATCCACCGATGTGTGGATGATAGCAATTTGTGTTTTGGGAATTCTAACTCTTGGATCAGAAGTGCCTTCTTTGAAACGTGGCTTCCAAGCAGTCATAATGTAGTCTGTATGCGTCCAACTCGGAGAGATAGCTTTAACCTCGCACCAAAAGTTCCCTTGTTTTGTGTCCCATCCAGCATAGGTTTCTTCATTGGTGTGATGAAAAGACGTAGGTGTCCAATATTGAAGTTGAATAGAATTGACATGCCCTGGATCTGGATTAGGATTCGATAGAGCCCGAGCAAGCCAAAATGGACGGAGTTCACCGTCAGTAGGTCGCACAGCAACTAAATAACCTACATATACATCACGGCCAACACGAAATGAAGGAGGTGGACGATCACGCCTGCGACCAACAAAAGGTGCATCTTCGGCAAACTCCTCACGCATCGTACCATCATCTAGATATTGGTCTTCCACTTCATCGGCAATTCGAGAATTTGGCCAAAATCCATCCCGTAATGTCTCATGCACCACAAGTGGAGCATTGAGAGCATTTCTCACACCTTCCCAATATTTCCGCACCGGCTCATTCTTCCTCTTAAACTCGCCAGATAAATCTTGATTTCCCATTGCCCCCCACAATGCAATGTACCCATCTAAACCCTTGCAAATCTCATCAAAGCAATGCATTTGTTGCGGTGCCAAAGGTAGAGGACTACCCCTCGGTACTTTAGGGTGCCCATCTACTGTCTCCTTCCACAAGCGAATCCCCCCACCCTCTTTCGGTAACCAATCAACATTTGTTCAAAGGATCTTGTACTACATCAATGGCCATCCATTGGAATCCTTATAAAACTTGAACTGCTGCGCTTGAGAATGACCCTGTAGAGAATCATCGCCAGTATGCAAATATCCGTCCACAAATCGTTTAAAATCAGGAACCTCTTCGATGAGATGAGGAATTACAGGTTGTGTTTTACAATCCATAAAAGACTTCATCAACCTTGGAAGCGTGGGGTAGTCATTCGTCTTCAATTTGGTGCTCCAACGACCAAATAGTGTATCAATGTCCTCATGAGTGTGTCCAACAATGAGGAAATTGATGTATATCTCTCGGAAAATAGCTCTATAGACAAGGAGAGAACAGAATGCAAAAATCCACCGATTCTTGTTGTCGCCAGAAGCATTGTCAAGTTGAAGAGTCAATGTTGGAGGAAGAGGTTGAGCTTCCGCCAACACTTTAGGGGGGGACCCGAGGGAGTCCGTACAAATCTCTGAGCCTATTAACAAAGCTTCTGTTAGTTCTGAACGCTCTCCTCCTACAAACAATTGACGAGATGAATGCTTCGGTTGTGACTCTAGATCTCGCAATAATTTTGCAATGGACCCAATAGTATGGTTGGAGTTTGTTGGGAAGATATTCAAGCCATAATGTGCATATTGCACATCTCCATGACCATGAGCAATCATGCTTGTAACAGCGACAGGCATCTTCATGAAAGAATCATTTCCCTTACTCTTGTGAGAGTAATGAGGGGAAGTAGTCTTGGAGTGATCCATCTTGTCATGGATTATAGTGAAAACCTTGTCAAGATACATCTCAGACATTGAGCGGTTTCCATAATACAAGTCCCTATACGCCTTCTGTCCCGATAGGTGCACTCTCAATTTGTTCGACTATACGTCTTGTGCTTGTGAACGTGGAATGCAAGTACTCTTGAGTTGCCTATATCTATCGCAGATTCCACAACGAGCAAAACTATCTCCTCTAGCCTTGGGAGCATACTTTGGAAAAGATTGACGTCAACTGTTGCTCAATCCACTAGCCGAAATATGTTGCAATTGAAGAGAAGAATTGACATTGTTGATCTGTGGCAACTTGTCCTTCCAACGAAATGCAGATGGTAGGACCATGGAGGGGACTTTCTCCCCAGACTCAAGGGTCCTCGACTTGTGGGGCATCGTATCCGCTTCATTCTCTATCAATAATCGAAGAGTTGCAGTGGCTTGCAAAGTGTGTGTCCGAGGCTTCTTCATTCCAAGGTTGCCATGATGCTCCGGTTTTTGGTCATCTTTTGCCATCTTCTTGTATCTATAGAAGGTAGCCTTCAATACTCCATGGATTGCGCACCAAGCAACCGAACAAATTTCATGGTTTGCCAAGGTGATCATGTCCCTTCCATTGGAATCAGTGTGGGTTTGCTTGTGCACGTCAAGCAGATGTGACTTGCGCCAGAACACTCCACCATCAATATGAAGTAGAGACCGAACGGCTTGAATCTGACCATGTGGAAATGGTTGCAAGCAATTCTTCTGACAACATTTCATACTAGAAACATCAACAATTGCTTGCTCTGTAAGGAGGGCTTCTTTCTTCGGGAGATTAGTAGGCTCAGTCCTCTCATATGAGCTTTCATAGGAACGAACTCCAGTCCGAATACGCCGCCTCGAACTACTTAGAGAGACAACAGTATTGAAGAGATGCGTTTGCTCGTGATCATATAAGCTGGCACCATTAAGGTAGACTCTGGAAATGTGCCACGAGTGCATGGACCACATCCACTCCACTAGAAGAAAACTGCGTTGATGTCAACAAAAACAAACTGACATTTTTCTGCATTTTCTGTTCTCCAACGCAAAATTCTACGTTTTTTGATGCAAAAATTTGGGGTGAAAAACAGAAAATACAGAAAAATGTCAATTTGTTTTTGTTGACATCAAAATAGTTTTCTTCTAGTGCTTCGACGGAACATCTGCCTCACACAAAGACACTACAATTTGAATTGCAACCCGGTCATCACCTAGTGGCTTTCCGTCCATGTCAATGACGAGATCTGCATCAACACTATGACAAATTCTTTTTGCCACCTCTATCCCCTCTTCATTTCTGAGTGTGACGCATTTGGTATACCAAGAAGGTCGAGAAAATCCTTCGCAGGCAGCGATACTCGGCAGCAAAGTTGGCACTAGAACTGTAAACTCATTGGCATCTGAAGTATCCATTCTGCGCGTGAAAGAACACCAATTAATTAATACTACTGTGAGTATCCTCGAGGCGAGGATAATAAATAAGTACGGCACACTAACTAAATCAGGAGCAAAGTGACCTCTACTGGAGGGTAAAATTGTAAACCATTTAGTGATCCTGTATAATAATTTATCCATCTAGACAAAAGAAGTAGACATGCAAAGAATTAGCACAGTAGAACCATAAAACAGAATATAATCTAATATCTTTGCATTCCTTAGATTGATTTAGAACATTATTACTTCATCTACCGAACACTCATCCTTCGAAGTAAGAAAATCAAAGGTATCTTCGATTCGAAGATAAAAGACGGAAAAGATTTAGATATATTATGCATTCTTACTTACAACATTAAATATGTATATCGTGTTAAATGTCTATGAATGTCTATGCTTGTCTATGGTTATCATCCACATTCTATGCATGTCTGGAATTATCCTCGATCCAACACTAATCATCATGCATGTATGTGATTATGCTCGACCCGAGGATAACCTCCAACATCTCCGTGATTATGCTTTAGCCAAGGTTAACGTCCAACATCTTCGTGATTATCCTTGAGCCGAGGATAACCTCCATGCATGTTTGTGATTATCCTCGAGCCGAGGATAACCTCCATGGATGTCCGTGATTATCCTCGAGCCGAGGATAACCTCCATGCATCTATGACATTATCCTCGAGACGAGGATAACCGCCATGCATGCATGTGACTACCTATGCATGTTTGTGATTATCTATGCATGTTTTTGATTATCCTCGAGCCGAGGATAACCTTCATGCACGTATGTGATAAACAAATTTATAGTTCCAATATTTATGGCGTGAAAATCGGGTGTTCTTTACCGACCATAACATACAAAGAACAACACTGGAGATGTGACATCGGAATTCTAAATACTCCAAGAATCGGAGGACTACGGAATATTGCATGTACCTTTGCTTAACACTGAGGAGAAAGAGCAGGAATCTAGCATTCAGCGAAAAGGGAAGAATGGAAATACAAGAACTTACGACAACCCATGCGAAATTAAGCCACCTAGTCACATAAACATGTAAATGAAATGCAAGAACATAAGTTCCAAGGCCGTGCGGTAGCAAGGTCTGCAAGAGGGCGCGGAGGAGGGAAAACCGGAAAACACGAGAGAAGAAATGAGGTGCTTGAGGAAGAGAGACGATGCACACACTAGCGGGAGAAAATGAGCGGGAAATACAATGGCCTTTGAATTCTTCATGATTTTAAGGGCGTAGGGGAGAAGTACCTCATCGGATTAGGGGGCCGTTGACATTCTCATTGCCAAAATAATGACAAGGACGTGGAATATGAAGGAGCTTTTCATTAATAGAATTGGGATCTCATGTAGCCGAACTTTTCAACATTTAAATAGGAGGATTTATAGTCACTGGAATTTTTGGCAGTTACCTTTTCTCAGAGAATGTGGAGATATTCTTTGTAAGCACAGTGGAATTTCGGATTTGGCAAATTTGGCAACTCTTACAGAACCCACCAAACAACTTTCTTTTTAAAATAGTTTATTCTTAAGTCTGATTTAGATGAATGTATAGGGGAGGTAACGACACCAATTTGGCACAAGTTGGGTCCAATGTGCATTGGCTATAAACGGAATTGTACCTAATGTAAGCTTTCAATTGGAAATGAAGTTAGGGCTTTAGGGTTTAGGCAACCCGGGTGGGTGGGAGGGACATCCTCATAACAAGGCCTTTCCTAAGCTTTTTATAAAAGAAAAATCCCAGACTAATCAAGACAGGTACATACATAAAATAGCTTCTAAGATAGAGACATCTCACATCCATCTATCTTGCTATCCCAAACCTCACATCAAAGTCTTACAACCTCTTATAGAAGTCACATCAAACTGATAAGATGGCTCAAGTAAAAAATCTTTTTAGAACAACCAATCTCATAGTGGTACAGTTTCCAGTTAAGTACAATGTCACATCTCCTAAGCTTACTTTAGACTACATATGTAATATACTAAAGCCTATAACCAATAGGAATTAGTATCCCAAATAACAACTGTGCCTCCAAAAACTATAGATAGAGTATTTTGCAGATTGGTAAATTAACCCATGAGGCTGTGAACCTCACCTGCACCCATGCAATCCAACGAACAAAAAATTAGTTAGAGAACGTATGTCAAGTGTCTTCAGCTCAAAGCAGCGTGTTATAGCAATCACAAGAAGAAAAAGCACCATGCAAAATCTCATTAACAATTCACATAAGAAAATGGGGCAATCATATTAGTCTTAAAAACTTACAGATCAACATCAATCACATAAGGCAAAGAACAGAGGACCTGAGAGGATGCCATCTGTGCTTGCTTTCTCTCCACACACCCTAACTTCCTCTAAATCCAATGCAGAAAGTAAATACCATCCAAAAAGTGAGAGGGCTCATCCATGGTTCAGGCCCTCTATTTACACTATGAGCTTCAAGTTAGGGCACAGAGCCACCATAACTAGAGAAAATCCTAGCTTTTAAGAAAAGAGGGGAAAAAACCACCAACTCGATTCAAATTAGGTCATTTATGCCAGACGTTACTTCCTTGGAGAACTAAAACCCACTAACATGACTACTTAACTAGTTGTCATGGAATGGTAATTAAAATACTTAGTATCTCTGGCATGGAGAGAATTGCTCAAAAACCATGGCCAATAGTGACTTTAGAAGGGACAAATTAGGCCACCTAAACTTGTACCATATCTGTAAATCAACTTCAATCATAGTCTAATTTTCCAACTGATTGAATTTTGGTACCACTTTTCTACTTGTCATCCCTTCATAATTTAGGGAACAAGTATGTGGTGTTCCATCTTCCTCCAATAAACCTAGAACATAGACATCTCCATCCAAGGCTAGGTAATAG
Organism: Rhytidiadelphus loreus; assembly: GCA_947034895.1. Taxonomy (NCBI): domain Eukaryota; kingdom Viridiplantae; phylum Streptophyta; class Bryopsida; order Hypnales; family Hylocomiaceae; genus Rhytidiadelphus; species Rhytidiadelphus loreus. The sequence continues at coordinate 62,999,844 of OX344763.1, read as the reverse complement.
AATTTATGCTATAAGGTTTTAGTAACATCCAAATTGTGGCTAAATTAATTTTCAACATTTTCTAATCTAGAGGGTAAAGGAAGGGAAGGGTGGGAGGGGCCTTATAAAATAGTAACTTGGATATGTAATTAACATATTTTACCATCCAAGTTTGCTGAAATATAAGTAACTAGTTCTAAGAATAGAAAACTACTTAATTTTATTTGAAAAACCATGAATATTTATTTGTCATGATTTTAGCAAAATATAAAGGGGACATTTAACATTCTCCTTTACTTTATCAAAAATTGATATGCAACTAGACTAAAACTAGAGCTTTGAGTGAATTACTCCAAAGAATTTTTTAAAAAACCTTTAAGCCTGTTAAACAAATTGTTTAAAATTGATTGGTTTCAAAATAGACAACCATACAAATTTTAAAAAACCAAAACCATGGCTACATAACCTCCATGATTACATTTATTTATAAAGGGGCTATTCAACTTCCACCCTTACATTATCAAAATGAATTGCAACTAGACTTAGGGTTTAGGGTTTAGGGTTTAGGGTTTAGGAGCAACAACAATGTCTTCATGAAATGTAAATTATATGTTTACGAATTCAATGTTCTTCAACATTGTGATTTTGTAAATTATATTGATAGTTCATATTTGTTTTTGAAATTCCAATATCCAAAAAGTGAAGGATGTTTCTTATTTAAAATTTATTGGATTTCAATTTTTTTTTTAAATTAAAGCGGATGATTGAACATAATACTTTTTATTTTGAATATTATTAGTTTCTGTTAATAAATGATGTCGAATGCTTTGGACTTCTAAATGACCGTACATGTTCAAAATTACCCAAAATATTGCGCAATCTCTAATTTAATGTAAAAAAATATATACACAACTTTGAGCTTCATTTCTTAAAACAGAGAACAATGTATGATTGTGAATTTTTTAACATTCAATTCTATAAAAGGAAAAAATTGTTATATTTTATTTTCCATAATGTTGTAATACATTCTATGGAATTTGCATTTATAGATCAGCACATTAAATACTTGCTAGTTTTCTTGTAGAATACGTCCTAAACCAAAGCAAAAATGAAGCCATTGATGCTATACTTTATAGAATAAAAATCACAAAAGCTTATAATTTTAATGAGGAAACTATAGGACAACAACAAAATCATTTACTACTTAAATTATGTTACAAAAATGAAAGAATAATGATTCTTCAACATAGTATATTATTTTGTTCAATTGTTTTTTAAATTATAATGATTTGGGGGCAAAAACCTAAAGTTGGCACAACTGTGTTAAGAATTACAAAAAAAAAGCCAAAATCTTTTAAGAAGATGATAGAAATAAAAAGCAAATGTTTAATATATTTCAAAAAGAAAGTAGGAGACTAGAACTATACAAAGTACGACCCCTATTTTTACAAGCTTTGTAATTATGCGAAGTGTAAAATAAATCAAAGACCTTTAGGTTCTAAGAAGTCATCAACTCCACCTTCATGGCATTCCAAGGCATGATTTGAAGCATAATTGGATTCAAATTGGACTACTTGGTTAGTACATTGAAATGAATGATGAACTTTGCATTCATTTGCTACCAATCATTATTATTAACTCCATCATGGTTTAGAGACTTGAACCACTTCAATGTCTCATAAATACTCATTATGAGAGGCTCATCTGAAAGAAATGAATGTATCCCATACATTGACTTTCTAGATTGTATGAAAATACTATACTCTACAAGTTTTATAAATTATTTACATCTTGTTTACTTAGAACTCATAATTATTCATAAAGTGCAAGTTTCGGTGTATCAATGAAAGGCCTATCTTCTAACTACTATGAACAATTAATAATGCTACACTTTTATAATTTTGTTATGATAACTTTTCAATAAACAAAATATTATAGCAAACTAATCCTTAATCTTTTTAATGAAGGATTATGAATAAAACAAGCTACGAATACTTTGTACTTAAAAAACTAAATTTAATGCACAACAAGCATGGAATTCTAATGAAGAGGGGGAAGTTAACAAAATGTACAAGTTCCATTATTTTCCTCATTTCACTCTAAACCCTATTCCATGAATTCAGATGTAATAGTTTGGTGAACTACTAAATATGAATACTTAATTTTAATGTTTAGATGTGAAGTACCAAACAAATGGCACCAAATTAATTCACACAAGAATCATAGATTCAAGTTCTAAATATTTCTAAGTTCTAAATTTTATTTCATGCCCCATTTAATGGTTATTCCATATTTTGTTAAACACTAAATCTTTAAAAAAATTTGTTTAGACCTTTATAGGTTAGATTAATCTAAACAATAAAAGTTCTTTATAATTACAAAAAAAACAAATGATAAAAACTAAATAGTTTATTATTGAAATATTTTTTTATCATGACCCTACATTTAGAAGTTGAGCAAAATTTAATATACTTTGTATTTCATATAAAATTTTAGTATATGGATGAATGTTCATAATTTTTTGGATCAATACAATTTCATTTTATATTTCCACTTTGTCACTTCATAAAAATTGTGAAAAAAAAGTTGAATATTAACTCCGGAAAACATTGTGTGGGAGAAAGATGAGGCAGCAAAGTGTCTAAAGGATGACTTGCAAGATTAATATAGAAGTGCACTAATTAAGAATGTACTTATTAATCGAACAATTAGATTGTTGTAAGGATGTTGTAAATCTATAAAGTCCAATAAATGACTTCACAATAGAAACACAAAATGCACCTAAAGTGAGTACACTTAAAATTGCACAAATAAGCAATTCAACATGGTTTACATTATTAAATTGAATTATTATTTTAAAATTCTTCTTGGTAGTCAAAAGGGGATTCTAGAATTTTGGTAAATTCCATGGCTAGTTGTTTTGTAATTTATCTCTTGCAATGAAATTCCATTTCTTCTCAGTCAAAATAAAAAGAAAGAGAAGTGGATTCTAGATTCTCTTAGATTGAATTTTTTGGACACCATGTGAATAAACTAAAAATTTGGAGTGCGCAATTTTAGAAAGAGGTTTTAGAAATTAGGTGTAGTAATCTTATTAATTCAAGAATTAGAGGATTTTAGTGACTACAGTAGTATGCTTTCAAAGCGCCCATGTTCTTCAAATGGCCATATAATTCGCTAGAAAATGGAGATGAGGTAATCCTTAAATGGATCACTTTAACCATTGTATGCATTAGAAAAAAAAATCGTTTTTTTTATTACAAGAACCAATAATTGTCTTTGATTCCTCACATCTCTTTACAAGTTGCAAGTTTAGGGTTTGGAGAGATATATGGCCACAAACAGATGTCTAGGTTCCAAATCTTTTAAAATTTCCAAGTATTTAAAAAATATTTGGAAAAATAAAAAAACCACTTCTTTTAAGTTCCACATGTTTTTTTCTTTCTCAGAAAAATGATCCCAAAATATTTCTATCCACAGAAGCTTATGGAAAGAGCGGATCCACCCTTAACCCTGGAATGCCAAGTTGGCTACCGTGGAAATCATTTGTTTTATCACTGTGTGAATTGTTGGCTTAAAAAAAATGATAAAGTACTCTTTGGAAGACAAACTAATGTAGATTATCTTCCTTTCCACATAAATTTTAGAGGATGAATAGTTACATTTTTGTCTTACTAACATACATGAGGAAAGTACCCCCCATTGTTTTAGTATTGTTTCAAATTGTTCACATTAGAATATTGAAATTATACTGTGTCAAAACTGTGAATGATATGCAAAAATACTATTGTAGTGACGGAATGGCTTGTGCACCTAAACTATACTGTTGCAGTATTGTTGCAATACTACAACAATATACTTTCAATACTCTATTGTGAACAATTTGAAACAATATTGAAACAATGGAGGGCTTTTTACCGATGTAGAGAGATTTTTTGTCATTCATCAACCGAAAAACGTCCTCCGCGATGTTTATGGATTAAATAGTTGCTTGTACTGCACACTTCCTTTAACTTACTCATGGGGTCCGCATCCTAAATAATAGAAAATGAAGCCCCAAATGTGACTAAGAATTCTCTGGATTGACACCCTCTGAATAACGTATCATCCCCTTACCTAGGCAGCCCACCTACGCACCCCACCCAAGCAACTCCCTTGCTATTGGCTTCCGCGCTCACCAGTAACTTCCCTTTCCGCGCTACGCTTGCTCTTCCCGTTCCGCAGTCACCTTCCTCTCCCCGACGTCGTCAGAGAATCAACATCCCAGCGTGACCCCACCAACTCCTCGTACCTGTCTCGTGCACATGTGGTTGCGGGCGGGAGCTGGGTCCTGCGGTTGATATCAGCGAGGTGGCGAGTAGGGTTCGAAGGTGAAACTACAGCTCCAGGTGCGGAAACTACAACGTGCAGCTCCAGGTGCGGCTCCAAGCGCGGCTCCAGGTGCAACTTCCGGTTTTTGAAGCTTTGGAAGAACTCGGGCGAAGCGAACTGACCCGAATTTTGCCACATCCGGTTGCATCCTGCTTTCTGCGACATCAACAGAATCTCTTGTAGGTGATTTTCTGCTGTTTGGTTTGTTTTGCAATTTTTTTTTTGTTTTAGCGGCACTTCCTTTCACCATCGGGGGTTCTAGTTCGAGTACTTTTAGGATTAGGTAGGGACATGCTTAAAAGTCGCTGCTGAGTGTGGGTTCCAAGCGGAAATGAATTTGTGATTTAGTTGGAACTTTTTTTTACCACCCGGGTTTCTGGTTTGAGTACTCTTAGGGTTAGGTAGGGATATGCACAAAATTGCTGGTGAGTCCACGCCCAGTTCTAGTTTTGATTGCGTAGGGATATGCTCAAAATTGTTGGTTCTATTATTAGACTGCGGAATTTATATCTGTTGTTTTTAGGCGGTGGTTTATGAATCTCAATTATTCACAAAATTCTTCGTTGTTCGGTTTCTAGTTTTGTATTCTCAGAATTATTTTGAACGCTTTTGAACTTTGCATGTTCAGTTCCAGAGGCGCTGTACGAGATCGTGTGCAGTTCAGTAGGCCAGAAGCATTTTGAATTTTGGTAAGTAAATTTGTATCTATGACTTCCAAGTTTAGGGCTTTGCATTTGTACAAGGTTCTGAGCTTTGCATTTGCTTTGCTTTGCATTTGTAGTGCTCAAGTTGTTGTGAACCTAGATTGGCTTCTAAAGTTTTTGTTACTGTTAAACTAATTGTGTAGTTCAGAAGTTTTGAGGCACCTAGGCTTTAGGGTTTCCAGCTTTAGTTTCTGGAATTTACAACTTCAGTTGGCCTTCTTCTTTTCTCTAGTCCATTGTTGTATTCATCAACTCTCTTCACCTTGTTGCAATTGGAATGCAGAAATGAATGCCCTAGGTTTTAGATTTCTGGTGTGAAATTTATGTGTGTTTGTTCTCGGATTAGGGTTTAGAATGTGTGCAGAATACATTTGATTTGGAACAGTTCATAAATTCTGCGGATTCGAATTTTGAATAGGATTTTGACCACAATTTCCATCAATTCTCCTTGATAAAAAAGATTATCCTCGAGTCGAAGATAATCATGAGTAATCTGAGTAACAATTATCTTCGCTCCGAGGATAAAAAACCAAAGCAACACGCATATAACAAAACTAAACTAAAATAAGCAAAAGATATCTTCATCTAGAAGATAGAAAAACAAAAGCGAAATACAAAATTGTAAAATAAAACGAGAATCAAGAGTAGTTATCCTCGCCTCGAGGATAAAAACCTCGAAGCAAGACGCACATACTATTCTTAAGTAAAAGTAAGCGAAAGTTATCCTCGGCTCGAAGATAAATAAAAACAAAAAAACAAAAAACTGTAAAATAAAATAGGAATTAAAAGCAGTTATCCTCGCCTCGAGGATAAAATACCTCGAAGCAAGACGCAAATACTATTATAAACTTAAAATAAACGAAAGTTATCCTCGGCTCGAAGATAGAAGAGAACGGAAAAACACAAAATTGTATAATTAAACTAGAAGCAGTTAGAAACACAAAATTGTATAATTAAACTAGAAGCAGTTAGAAACACAAAATTGTATAATTAAACTAGAAGCAGTTAGAAACACAAAATTGTATAATTAAATCAAGATAAAATAATTTTATCTTCGCCTCGAGGATAAAATAAGAGATCCTACATTATTATCTTCGTCCCGAAGATACTGAATCGCAGCCTTGACTAGCAAATAAAATCTAAATATTGATTTGTGCTTTTTCTATGATGTGTAGCCTGGCATTATAATTCAATGGATTTCCATTAGTATAACTTCATTCATCTGTTATCTTCGAGGCGAAGATAAAAATCTGATCTTCATGGTCTGCTATGCACAGATTCATACCAACATGGCTGCAACTACTGAGTACGACTATTCAGCTACACTCCCCTTTCTGGAGCCATTCAACAAGTGGATGGATGAAGAGCCATTTATAACAGAGATGCCAGAGCTCTACGGCAAGCTCTGGCAATTCAAAGCCATTGTCGACTCATGGACCTTCGGTGTCAACCTATCCAAGGACTACATCTACCTCCGTCACTGAGTTAAAGACAACGGGATGTACGTGAATTGGAACCTCAGTGAGAAGGTCGCACTCATGGAGAACCACCAAGACAAGTACATTGTCATCACACTACAAGGGTACGACAACGCGGGGAAGGAGACGAATCACATCCATTCCATCGTCTGTCATGAAGATGACATTGTAGGAGTTTTTGACTTCGACAACCTCATCGCCGACTTGCACTCGGCAGACCTCGACATCTTGGTTGAAGACTTTATTTCAAGGTACCACCCCTGGGTCAAAAGGAACGCCAGGGCCATGGTGAGGAAAATTGCGTACATGTTCCATAAGCTAACAGAGCACGCTAAAGAACATGTCCACAAAGGACCTGCTCGAGCAAGTGACGGTCGTGGTTAGCAAAGGCATGAAACTGCCGTAGAGACCAAATCAACGTCAGGAGTGCAAGGCCGCACAGGGAGTAGAGGAAGTGGGAGAGGAACGGCCCGCGCTCAGGCCCCGAAGAGGAAGAATCCGGACATCAGTACTGGCGAGCCTAGTGAGAAACGCAAGAAATTTGTAGCGGAGGCTCGCCCAGCCACCGCCGGCAGTTCAGGCTCAATACTGACAAATGTGAATCCAAGGAAGCCATTAGAAAAGAAGTTGATCGAAAAACATGAAGTGGCTGGAGCGTATCAGTCAGATTTTTGGAAGGAAAATGGCAAGTGCTTCATTTTTCATCCACAGATCTTCACAGTACACATCAAACAATGCTTCCTGGCCAAGGAAAGATACATTATCCGGAAGCTTGAAATGAGAATGGTATTTGAGATGACAGACACCCTCGTTCATCTTGGCTCAGAGCAGCAAAGACAAAAACTTTGCTTGACGCCAATAGATGCCAATAATAAACTTTTGAAGGAGCGCCCCAAGGATTAGGATTCAATAAAAAATGGGGGTTTCTACATCATTAATGGCCAGCATAGTGTCACTACTGCCAAGCTCCTTCAACAAGGAGGATGTTGCGAGACTCGAAAAGTCGAGTTGCAGACGTGGGAGGCTATAATCGTCTGGACTAGAGACCCCAAACAGCTCACAGCTATTTCAAAATGGTGCAATGCCTCGAATCACCTCGTTCACAGTCAGCCAACATGGGGAAACCAAATTTCTGCATGCAGGCAGGTCTGGAAGGAGCTAAAGCGGCCTACCAATATTGAGAACGAGGGATTGGTTAGAAGGAACAAAGCCGTTTTTAACCTTGCAGCGTACAAGGTACGCCCTTTTATCTTCGAGGCGAAGATAAAATATATATGTTCATGATCTAGTTGTTGGGACGTAATGCCTCTACAGGGTTTGTAATTTAATGTTTTGTGATGTCAAACACAGTTATCCTCGGTTCGAAGATAACGGCGAACAAATCTGTATGCATTGAGCTGTGTACTTACTGCATTGAATATCCGCCTCCGCAGGATTTTGTTGACGTTGTCATGATCTGGTATGGTAGCATCAACCCGGACAAGGAGGGAGCACAGGTCAAGCTCGCATCGGATGTCAAGAATGAAATTCGGATAATTACCTTGGCCAATGAGACTTACCAAATGTCGAAGGAGTTCCTCCAAAAACACATGGAAGGATCACTGATTGATCCCGTCATGTGCAAACCATTCAAGAGCGCAAAGACCTTCAATGAGAAGAATTTCTTGTTGAAGAGGGAGTTCTTCAAGCACATGGGACACTTCATAGACATTGATCTAAAGGATTATGTCCTCCATCTGCTTGGAAGAACCGAAGGTTGCACACGGGACTACCCAAAGGTCTCAGTGGGTGCATCAAAGATCTTATGCGAGGACAATTATAAAGCCGAGCATTGGGTAGAGAGGAGGAAGCGAAAGAAGGTCATCATGGAGGAATTCATGGCCCTCGATAAGTCCTTGAAATTCAAGGACAGACATGGGGAAGTCATTGACGTGGCATGGAGGCAATGGAAGCGCGACAACTTCTTTTCCTCCTCACCGCCCCCCCCCCCCCCAATGTTGCTAGTATGTGAGCGGGGAGCGGGGAGCGGGAAATGGAGAGCGGGGAGCATAGATCTTGGTGAGGAAGGAGACAAATGATGAGAAAAAACATTTGAATGGATTAAAGTCTAGCTAAATTTTGGGGAGAGAATGCTGGATTTCGGTTGAAAGTTGCTTGATGTTTAGGAAGGGGTTTCTAAAAATGTAGATGGAAAAGTCTAAGGGATGTAGTTGAAAGGAAATTTAAAAAATGGATGAAAACAGTGAATGACAGTGGATCAACGAATGGATGGAAATAGTGGATGAAAGTAGAAGAAGGAATGGATGAAATAATGGATGAAAAAAATGGATGATAGTTTAAGTAGATGAAAGTATAAACGGAAAAAAATGGATGAAAAAATGGATGAAAAAAATGGATGAAAAAAATGGATGAAAAAAATGGATGAAAAAAATGGGTGACAGTAGGAGAATGAACGGATGAACAAAATGGATGAAAGTAGAAGAATTAGTGCATGTATATAATGGATGAAAGTAGGTGAATGAACAAATGAAAGAAATGGTTGAAAATAGGAGAATGAACGGATGAACAGAATGGATGACAATAGACGAATTAGTGGATGAATAAAATGGGTGAAAGTAGAGGTAAAAGTTTGTTAACATGGAAGTAAGTCTTGATGACGGTATAGAGAGATGGTTGAGTAAATTCAACAAAATTGAGATGAAGAGATGGTAAGTTGTTAACCATGTTGGATTGAGGTTTAGAAAATTGTAATTTCAACCATTTTAACAAACAAATTATATAATTTTCAACTCATGTGTCATGGGCAACAGGAAAATGTATTGACAAGGTTGATAAGGGAAGGGTAAATAGGTTCATGCATGAAGTACAAGTAATACCAGTGACTTCCGTAGGTCTGCTCAATGAAGTAAAATGCAAATAGTGGCCCTTTTAGTCTCACTATATTTTGATTGATGAATAAAAGACAGACGTGTTAAAACATGGAGTATTCCAATCTAGGAGAACCTAACCCTAAGTAGATTTCAAATGATTCAGTACCCCACTAAGTAGTACTTGCTTCACTTCATTGAAGCTGAAACTAGCAGCATGGATGAAGACATCTAACGTACACTGTAGATTACAAATTACAGTGAAAATGTAGTAAAGATGCTTACAGTTTGCCCAACTTCCATGCTTACCTAAACAACTCAATTTCATCTCTTTGAAATTTGGACAGCTGCACTTTGGAAAAGATGAAATGGTGAGCATGTAATTCTCATTCCGAGCCTCTGTCCTTGAATTCAGAGAAACTATGCAACCAAATCCCGGATGAGGAACCATTGTCACCTTCTGAATGCGTGCATTCAAAGTGAAAGAAGAAGCACAGTTGTTCTAGTGCTTTGTAGTAGGCGCTTTATTATTCCTACGAACGACTTTACCTGCTCGAATCGGAGGGTGCTCGTCGGGTGAAGATGGAATAGAATAGGCACGCACCAATTCTATTCCTCCTTCTCCACCAAACAGGCAAAGCGGTGAAATGGCTTCCCGTTTTGGAAGCACAAAGCCGGCCGATTCTAATGCTAAAATCTCAGCCTTAGATAGATGTGTGCCAATTTTGACAAGCCAGATGGATGGCACAAGGGGTATAGATAACACCCACTTGCGACGTGTTCCCTACACACAACGTTCAATGTTGTCGTTGCAAAAAAAAACTACATGTGCTCATTCTAGTTCTTCCTATAATTTACCATCATACCTATATACGTTGGCGCATCAGTAGCTTTGTTGTTTTGGATGATGTGAGCGATGCACTTCTTCTTTGTAATCGCCTGAAGTGCAAAACATGCTTTCGCTAAGGTTTTGGCCAATCTACCAATGTGCCACTGCTTCTTGTCACACATGGTCTCTTGGATCGCGGACACATGAGTCCAATCACGACTACTGGGTTGGCCGACGTTGTCCTCAATCTGAATCGCATCACTGACTTCCACATCCATATGTGCAACAACTTCTTCTGAAATCGGACTTGTGACCTACAAACTTGATGTCCATCTCGAAGATCTAGTTTGAATGTGGGGATAAGAAAAATTGACCTTGTCAGGCCTATGCGATTCGAATTCGCAGCCAAGAGGCGTACCAGCCTTCCTTTTTTGCGACCCAAACACTTCTTGACCTTCGAGATGGGGCTCTCTACTGATAAATTCTTGAAGTCCTCTCATATTCGAAATTACTTCACTGAGTGATTTGGGATTTCCAGTTCGCTTGACAGAACGTTGTGCCACTCGTAGCAGGAGCTCTTCCTTCTCTGTCCCGGTCCCCACTTGATTTCCCTTCAGAAATTGGTAATATTTTACCATTTGCATAAAAGCTCTAACAAAATCGTCTACGTTGGCAATGTACAAATCATTACCACAATTTCCAGATTGTTGAAGCCACTTGTTGTGCACTGTCTCAACGAGGTTGCATGACGGCATTTTAGCTTTTTCAGACAAAGTTAGATCCTGAAATGATAGAGGACCACTTCCATCATTATAATTTGATAATGTCCACTATAGTTTTGACTATGGAGTCATATAAAAATTCATACACCAAGTAGAAGAAGGATAGAAGGTGTTACAATCACATTTCGTTGCTTGACCAGATTGACTCCACTGAAGGCCGTACTCTAGGAAAAGATACCAAAGGCTGCATACCCTATGAATAGAAGAAGAGGTCTCGGGCCCGAGAGGAGTATGTGATTTAGCGTCCTTTACTATGCAAGAATGATTAACATTTTACCCATATGTAACCTGTTGTCAATCTCTTCACAAATTTTTTATCTGAATGCCTAGCAAGTAGGAATTCGATGTAGATCACACATACATGCATTTTAAAGGGATTACAAATGATAGGGAGAAGGCATGGTACATACCAGCTACATAAATCTACCCCATTGGCGATAACGGAAATGCCAAAAAGACAACCACAAATCCAGTCGTCAAAGTCCTTCCTCTGTCGTGGCACTTGATGACAACCACCAAGCTCTGATGGCTAGGTACTGCTCCTCTGATTGCTCCAAGGAAATGGCATTCTTGTATTGATCGCACAGAAGACGATGTTGATCTTGTAAATCCCCTCGAATATCCGCCTTCATATGCTTCTCCATAGATTGAGTCCAGTGGAAGAGGCAAGTCCTTTCCCAATTTGGCATTGGTTCTGCAATGTCTCCCGACCCATAAACAATCCTCACCGCATTCCAATTTGCTTGAGCACTATCAGCCATAAACCCTTTGAATTGAGGCTTCGTCTGGCCGTTTCGTTCAAGAATAGAATTCAAGTTATTCCAAAATAAAACTTGTGCTACGCAGTCCTCGGATTGCATATCGCAACATGCAATTGTCATAACCCGACAATAACGGGAGTCGTACACGTGGCATGCCATCGTCGTCCATTCCTTAACACGCTTGACGTGATCGAACATCATCCAAGCTTCTTCGAGGTCACCCTTCGGTTGCATGCGCTTCACTAAATCAACTCCGCTCCCTGGCCCTACTTCAGACATTTTGAAAACAAAGACCTTCTCTACGTTTGTCCCTTGGCCGGGAAATTTGCTCTCTTGCATGAATGCCCATGTGCTGGATCCCCTCAACTTCGTAATGCTATCAATAACTCCAAATTTGCGTAAATATTTGAAAGAAGATACCTCATTCCGTATACTAGGTGAACTCAAGTATTTGCATTTGTCTAAAACCGGGACCAGTTGAGAGAAGTCCAGGGTCTATGGCAACTCTCCATTTGGGCATAGAAGTAGACCTCCCAATAGTTCCTTTGTGGCCTCTAAAACTATAGCAGAATTTGTTGCAGATGGGGTTCTCTCCAATTGATCTCCAATGAGATTTCGGGTTTTCTCCTGCATATCTCGGAGTTCACCATCCTTTACATGATGCTCATGAGTGCCAAGATGAACAAACGCCCTAGTGAGCGACGAGTTTCCTGCAACGTAATACACTTGCACTCCACATTGTGCAATACAAGATGGAGGCTCTTTGCAAATTCTGCATACAAGTGTCGAACCAAGTGGATGCGGTTGTCCAACAGCAATTTCTATAGCTGCCATCCCTTCCCACTCTAATTCATTCACTTGCTTCATTCGGTGAATGCGAGTAAGAAACTCGCATTTGGCATTTTCACACTGTAAATGCCCAAGGCAAACAGATCTGCGAAATGACAGACCAAATCGATTCACAATATTCGTGGTCACTATCTTCGTCCACACATGTCCGTTGTACCGCTTATCCATCCCAGACATCTGCTTTGCTTGCGATGAAGTGCCACTCGCATTAGCAGTAGACAACTCAAAAATGACATGTCCATTAAAAGTTGGAGGCAACACTGTCACTTCGTGAATATCAAGTCTATCATAGTCAAGCTTGGACAACACGTTCCTACATCCTTTCAAATTACGCAATTCTCTCAAGCAATCAACCACAGATGCTCCATGTCCCTTACTGACACTAGCACTAGCCGCAAGTACTGACTTCAATGGCGTCTTGGTAGGAAAAGTTGACACCGACGAGGGAGTATTCAAATTGAAGCTTCGCTCTAGAGAATTGCCTTCCGAATCAGAACTCAAAATGGTGACACTGTTGGACTGAGGTTCTAATTTCACATGCTGTAAAGGTGGTGTCAAAATGGAAGCAGAAGTCGACCAAGGCAATGCTTCATCGTCCAAAGAAGAAGACACAACTATATTCAAAACTCCGTAAGCCCTATAACTCCCGGGCTTGAGGTTCCAAGACAAGTCCTCTCCTGATGAGGTAGGCAGTTGACTGATGGTGTGACTGAGTGCCCTCGACTCGACATCATAAATATCTTCATCTACATGAATTGAATTAGGGTTCCATTGAAACCTCAGTATTAACCTAAACGACATAACCACGGCCATACCATGATCTTCTACTGGGAATACCATTGGCACACCTTCTCCGTTTGCTGAAACGACGACCATGTCCTTGAATAGCGCCATTGTGAAGAAAAACTATAGAAAGAGAGATCAGGCTTTAGGAATGCGAATTAATTCTACAGAAACCTAATAACTTGAAATGATCGAAGGAACCATTGAATTCGAAAGTAGAAGACTTCAACGACTACAACACATCCTACTAAGTTCAACACACATTCAGTATATGAATAATTGAAGAGTTTACATAGAGGCAATAAAGATGGTTTCCACAAGCAATGAATGGAAGTGCACTGATCGTTAGTCAGAACTTATTAGGTACATGCAAGGCAGGATCACAACACAAAAGGGAATAAATGTGAATAATATCTTCATTAAAAGTGGCGGTGCACAATAGAAAATGAAACCACCAGAAATTCCTAAGTCCCAGCACTATCTAATGAATGGGATCTTAGGGTCATGATTAGTCGTCACGCAAAGAACTGAGTCAGTCAGTATCAGTTCATCTAAATAAAATAAAATTAATCACTGAGGGGCCGAGGAATAGATTTACATTTAAGTCATCACACATGAGTGTATAGTATTGAACACATATGAAACAGAATCCAAGAATATTTATTGGAGTGTTTCTCAAGTTTCAGACTAACAAGGATAGGCCACATGTCCCAGTGTATTGAGCAAAAATGGATGAACTAGTTAGTGGAGTTAGTGGGGTATCCTATCATTGTATGTGGATAAATATCCAACATCTCAATCATTTCTATTTTGGAAAGAAAGGTGAACAGTGTGAGAAAAAATACGTCGAAAGAAATAAAACAATCAACCAGGCTCGATGGGCTTGCATAACCTAGGTGGCAGGCTAAGGGAGACATGCCATTCCGGTTTGTGAAGACAGAACGACATTCTATTCAATATGTGCACTTATATAATTGGGCAGTGGGGCCTCAATTTTAGGACATGCATATTGATGTTGTACTCTCAACTAACGAGGTATCATTAATTCCAAAGAGAAAGAGTAATAATAAGTACATCTTCTGCAATCGGCATGGAATTATATTTTCCCATATGCAATTTATGGTGCAGGCTTGCGTTTATATACTTTCCTAGATTTGAGAGGGTCTTCTATGAATTTACTGGATTGATTTGTAAATTAAAATTAAAATCGAATTTTCAAAATATGCTATTAGCATATTCAGTATCATTACTGAATATTCAGTGCTGAACCTATTAAATTAATATAACAATATTAATGCTGTTTAAAGTAGAAGTATTTATAAACCAACATAATACGTGGCACACAAGCTATTCATGCAAAGGAATTGTAGGAATTGCACTACATATTCTTCACCCCATTTGCATTATAATTATTTCATCTTGTATTCTAATTATTTCCTAATAATGAGGAGTATTTAAGAAAATTACATAAATCCTTGGACTAAATTCTGAGTATTAAGCATCCATTGGCCGACGATGTCCTGATCCAAATGCCGAGTTATCCATCGTCCATCGAAGTCCCGGTCTAGGTGGCCAATTTTATCATCGGGCAACGATGTACTGATCCCGGTGGCCAAGTCAGCAACCCATCCAGGTGGGTAGGTCAACAGTCGGTCACCGAAGGAGCGTTTTGCGATTCACGCACCAACCATGCTCACTTGAGAAGGAAACCCTAACCCTCAACATTGCCACCGTCGAAGGAGCGGAAGTCTTAGTGCAATTGTGGACTGTGGACTTTTGGGAAGAATTGCATGTTGTGGCGCGCATTTGCAAGGCTAGTCGAGATACTGTCCTTGTCCTTCAAGATGGAACGGATCTTGCGGTTGCGGAAGGGGCAGACATTGGAAGCATCAACTGAAGAAACAACCAGGGGGGGCGGCGACGAACGAGCTGAGGTACGCTATCTGGTCCAGTTCTTTGTGTTTATGGTTTGCACACACTGTCAAGAATGTAGTCTCGGAATGCTTAGATAGAGCCTCGGAGATCACGGCCGCTCTCACGGACAACGGTAAGTCTCTTATGAGATTTGGGTCGTTAACTTCAATGAAAACGCCGAAGACGGTAGGTTGAGATCATTCTCTCATCAGGTTGCAAGGGTCCGCCCATCAAGATGAGGTCTCGGGCCCGACATTGTAGAACTGAGAGCACGTCCATGCTCGTTAGGCAGTCTTGCTCTCACGTAGACGTGAGTGACAATTAGATAGAACTGAAATTCAATATTAGTTCACTCCTTCTCTCGGAATCGTTGAACCACGTCTTGGAGCCCCCGCAGAACTCTCGGCCGCTGAGAGAAAACAATTCCCCTCATGGGCCCAGAAATTGCAAGACCTTGAGTACGTGGAGAATGTCTCGGGCCCGAGACAATGCTGCGGGAGACAAGGCCATGCTCCTCCGCCGTGCACAACGGCGTTCGATGACTGTTGACGACTCGAATTCAGTTGCTGGGCTTCTCGTCTTAAGATACAATCTCGGGCGCGAGACCAGGCAAGAGGCCTGTCGGCCTTGGACGATTGCGTGACCGTTGTGGTGCAAGCCACGCCAGTACACCATTTTGTGGGAGCTCCACGCGATTTTTGTTGTTCAAGAAACATCCCTCCTCCAATGAGCACGGAAAGCGGTATTTGGTTGCAAGGCTGCTCCTTTGGGGAAGTGTTGTCGGGCCCGAGAGGCAACTGGAGGGGTGGCGGTCATGCACGGTGGCGTGCCAGTCGTGGTGGAGCAGGTTCACGTGAAGAGGTGGTGCGAGCCTAGCTTCTTCGCCTTGCCGCGGGAGCTCCACGTGATCTTTGTTGTTCAAGAAAATTTCCCTCCTCCGACGAGCATGGGGAGAGGCACTTGGTTGCACAAATGCTTAGTTGCATGACTGCTCGTGGTGGGAAGCGCTGTCGAGCTCGAGAGGCAGCTGGGTTCGCGGCGGCCATGCACGGTGGCGTGCCAGTCGTGGTGGAGCAGGTTCACGTGAAGAGGTGGTGTGAGCCCAACTTCTTCGCCTTGCCGCAGGAGCTCCACGTGATTTTTGTTATTCGAGAAAATTTCCCTCCTCTGACGAGCATGGGGAGAGGTACTTGGTTGCAAGGCTGCTCCTTTGGGGAAGCGCTGTCGGACCCGAGAGGCAACTCGAGAGGTGGCGGCCATGCACGGTGGCGTGCCAGTCGTGGTGGAGCAGGTTCACGTGAAGAGGTGGTGCGAGCCCAGTTGCTTCACCTTGCCGCGGGAGCTCCACGTGATTTTTGTTGTTCGAGAAAATTTACCTGCTCTGACGAGCATGGGGAGAGGCACTTGGTTGCACGACTGCTCGTGGTAGGAAGCGTTGTCGGGCCTGAGAGGCAGCTGGGTTTGCGGCGGCCATGCACGGTGGTGTGCCAGTCGTGGTGGAGCAGGTTCACGTGAAGAGGTGGTGCGAGTCCAACTTCTTCGCCTTGCCGCGGGAGCTCCACGTGATTTTTGTTGTTCAAGAAAATTTCCCTCCTCCGACGAGCATGGGGAGAGGCACTTGGTTGCACGACTGCTCGTGGTAGGAAGTGCTATCGGGCCCGAGAGGCAGTTGGGTTCGCGGCGGCCATGCACGGTGGCGTGCCAGTCGTGGTGGAGCAAGTTCCCGTCAAGAGGTGGTGCGAGCCCAGCTTCTTCGCCTTGCCGCGGGAGCTCCACGTGATTTTTGTTGTTTGAGAAAATTTCCCTTCTCCAACGAGCATGGGGAGAAGTACTGGGTTGCACAACTGCTCATGGTGGGAAGCGCTGACGGGCCCGAGAGGCAGTTGGAGGGGACTGGCCCATGCTCCATTGCCAATCGTAGAGGGATATCCATGGAATTGCCTCGGACAGCTTACGGAGAAGGAGTTCGCAAATTCGTTTGCCTTTACTCTTGAATTGACTCTTCACTCAGGACTCGTGACATGCACCGAGGGCTCAGCAGTACTGGTGACAACACCAGACGGGGACTTCAGCGGCAATTCAAGAGTCTCGGTCCGTGACTGGACCAATCGAGAAGATTGGCTACACGTTGGACTTTCTTCTGTGAATGAATCAGGAAGTCGGTTGCAAGGCGCTAAAGTTAACGCCTCCGTCTCGAGCCCGAGACCTAGTACTTTGGCGGTCGGTCATGCTATATCCAATGGTGATATTTCAGGAAACGGAGGACTTGAATATATAGGAGGGTTAGCTGTGATCGTCAACTGATCATTTCTTTTTTCAGCTTTGAGTCTACCGAAACTAGATCTGAAGTACTCCATTGTTGACATCGATGTATTGTTATGGTCTGGGCACGAGAAGACTTTCTGCATTCCGCTTAAGTGGAGACCCCGTCGAGTTTGCATCATCCTCAGCTCTGCTGATCCTCATATGATTTGATCCTCTCCGCTGTTGTCCGAAGTTCTGATCCTTCCATTGGGTTCAAGCAGACTCCTTTCAATTGCCGATCTAACTGATGTTTGTGATGTCACTTCCAGGTTTCCGCCCAATCACCTGTGATTACGAACCATTCGATGGAGCCGAGCAATCCCCGAGTGCAGGAGGTGGCCCCACCTGAAGATGGCGAGGAGGTTCTTATTTCTGTCCCAGAATCTCGACAGGTTGGCTATCATGTCAAGATGCATCTAGAGGGTCCCCTAGCACTTGAATTATCGTATTGCTCCTCCCAAGGATCTAACACTAAGAGGGTTATTTCCTCACAATCACTGACAAATTTAGAGATTTGTACTTGTGATCATGAGAATGTAGAGGTAACATCTGTATTACAGGAGGACGTGGACATCCTCATTTGGTGTTGTGGTAGTTACCGATCAGTTGTTGATTGGTGCACTTGTAATGTATGAGATCTTCACACTAATGGAGATCTCTCGAACTTCTCTCATCTGATTTTACAGTTTTCCACTGTTTGTATAGTCAACTGCTTTCACCAGAACTTGTATATCTCCTCATTCATTTGCTTGGGGTACCTTGGAATGCAATTGGGTATGATGCACATTGAGAAGAATTCAGGTCCAAATGATTGTCTTAACCAAAACAGTGGTTCACAGCCAAAGCTGAATGTGGAGAGTCTTTCTGGTGACGAGTCGGAGGAGGAATGTATTCCTGGAGTGCACAAGGACAACATGGAAGACGATATTAGGCGATCGCAAAAAATGGACACTGTTTCCATTATTTCTAGTTTGCGGTTAACTACCTCTGACCAATCTCGTATGAGGATTCCGCTCTGTAGGTTGGTGCCTATGCCTATGGTACGCCCAACACTTGAATGTGACTTGACTTTGCTTGAATAACAATTCAGCTCGGGTTATGATGAGGGTGCAAGGGTTTTCTATGTCTCTATGTCAGATGAACAAGGGCAGACCTCCATTTTCTCCGAGGCTGAAAAAGAGAAGTGGGGTCCCATATGGAATTCAGTTAACGACAATTTCAACAATCACTTGAGGACTCAAGCAGGGGTGAAGTACTTGGTGGATTTCAAATTCTTCGTCTGTGATTTCCATCACAGACGAATTGCCTGGATGAATCATATAGAGAGATTACACGCAAAGGACAAGATTTGGCACATCAGTGTGGACTCAATCGTTCTGGACACGCGTAATCGGATAGGGGTGGCAATGCAAGCTATGCACGACATTAATAAGTAAGTATAGTAGGTTCAGGAATTCTCTTCCTAAGGGAGATCCAGTATTTGTTATAGCCAAATTCATTTCTACTCTTTGATAATATTTGCCGCCTAATTTGATATTCGTTTGTTTCTTTATTTACAGGCAAACGGAGAACTCTCACATCAAGACTAATCTAGTTCACACTCTTTATAGAGTCCAGAAATATGGTGTAATGGAATTCGAGAAGTTCAAAGAGCTACTGAGTACAGACGAGGTGAAGACTTGCTTGCAAAATAATCGCAATAAGTGGTATTCAATGCCACTCGAGGTTTTTACCTCATTTATATTCAAGGTATAAACTTCTATAAATTATTGTCCTATTTGTTCATTTGCATCTGATGTATTCTATCCACCGCATGATATTCTATTTACTTGTGTTTCATTGGTCTCCATAGCAAGAGATTTCTGCGGCTGCGGACGTCGCTGTAAGGAAGTACAATGAGGGCACTCTTGTCGATCAAATCACAAAGGTAGGTGTGGCAGTTGCAATGAAGAGCTCTATAAGAGATTCTACGGAGAAGTTCTACAAGAAATTGTCTAAGATTGTGGCCGTAGCCTCTCCATCACTTGGACAGGACTAGCTTTCTGAGGTATATCCTCATTCCATTTGAATTAAAACTTCAGTCTATACGAGCACATGTTGTTCATTTCTTATAACCTCTGTTGTTTTCTTTTATACAGATCGAAAGGCATTGGAACCTTCATGCAAATCCAAAATTAACTTTGGAGAAGTTACAGATGATTTGCACGGCTAACATCAAACCAGAGTACAAGGTAAAATGGCTGCAGTGGCTAAACGCATCAGGACCTACTAGAGAGGCCAAAAGATTTTCCGCAAGACCTGTGAACGAAGAAAAATTGTTATTGTTCCTGGCTAGAGCTTGTTGGTATGCTGGGGTAAGGAATTCTTCTTTCCAGTCTATTGTAATTTCATATATTCCTGATTTAATCCTATCTGAAAATTTCATTCCCACCTTACTTTGGACATTTTGTTTTCAGCTTGAAGAGGCCACCACTGAGATGTTTGAGAATATTGTCCGCTTTGATAATATTCCCATTAACATGGCCATCCCTACCAAGCCGAAAGAACTGCTAGACTATATTGAGGACTGGCGAATGAAGCTTTGGGACATGGCCTACACAGGTATGTTCAAGGGCTCTGACGCATTCAAGAAGTCTGATACATTTAAAGATTTTAGAGGGGCGATTCTGGCAGTGAAGCACGTCATTTACAGGTATTCATTTATAATTGGTTGGTTTGTTCAAGTACGGGATATTTGGTTATAGTCTTCTAGGCCGATGACTGCGGAGATTCTAAAATTTTGAGCCGCGCTCTCATATTTATTTTCTATGCACTTTTGATCGATATTGGTACCTTCTTTGTATTTTTCTTTCTTTGTTTCTGTCATTCACATTTGTTTTTTTGATTTGATGTTGTAATCACAGACTTGAATTCATGTTTCATTTACAGTTTTTCATTAAGATACTGTTGTATCCATATGAATTGACATTGTGTCATTTTCTTTTGGTTAGGTATTTCAAATTCGAGTTATACGGCAAGGGTGCTGTAAAAAAGGCATCCTTGCCACCATTCCTAACCACGTGGTTAGATAGATCTTCCCCGGATTGCATGTTCTCACCTTGGCAGATGAAGAATTAACACTATATTCATTAAAATGAGAATTTTCCAATGAAATGGGAGTCTATTTTCAACATGTTGCGGATTTGTGGAGACATTCAAACCTAAAACAAAGATTTTTTTTTCTCAATGATCACGACAAAAGCAATTGATTGGCATCCCAAACAATAACATAGAACAATGTAGTGATTGTGTTATGCACCATCAACAAAAGGAGATTTCCATAAAATATACACATAATGGATGAACACATAGTAAAACGTGCGGGATAAAAAGCATTGCCTAAGATTTCATTCCAGGCCGCGAAGTACCGCATTCCCATTTCCCATACTATGTAGTGATTTTGAAGTGTGCGAAGAGTATATCATGGTATATGAGCCCATGACCACAAGGTCTTGGAACCATTGAAGTCAACAGCTGAGAAGTACTCTGCAAAGGAGTAGCCTGGAAACCATATAAACAAACCCTCATATCCCCTTCGGATTCTCTATAAAGCGGCTTCAACACCTTCTTGTAATGATTACTTTGCATACTAGAAAAGGCAGTAGCGCGTAATACTCCACTCTTTGCCTTAGAACATATGTGATTCCAAGTGCTATTAACAATTTAACTTTGGTCATTAGCTACAAAATAGTAGAGCACCATGAAATGCACTACTTTGAGTTCTATACAGTAATTGCACAACTTCTTTGAATGTGTAGACCGTGCATGAACAATATGAACAGGTACTACATGTGTGTTTTACTCTTCAACATTTCCATCGCCCGAAAGATCTCCGAACCCCAGCTATATCCATTGTCTCGTTTTTTGTACTCTTGCAGCATCTGCCGCTTCTGGAGCTGAATGAGCTTTCGATCCCATGTGTCCAAAAACGGGGGTATGCGCCAACTTGGCAGTATTCCGTCATGAGTCTTCGACTTTCGCAAGCCTAAGGACCTAGCACTGTCTCGTGGATGTGGTGGTATAGGAGAAGGAGGGACGACCACATTTCCTACAATTTTTCCAGGCACCTCTTCCTGCAGCATAGGGAGAACTGAGGTTCCAGTTTCTTTGTACAGTCTTCTTTGTGGCACTCTCTCTGAAGCAATCAGCGACACTTGAGACGTGAATGGAGGTCTGGATCGAAGGAGAGAAGGGGAGCATGATTTCGGTGGACGAGGAGTTCTACTTGGCGGACTGTCAACGACATCATCATCCAGCGGCTTCAGAGATAAATCCATAGTGGAATTGGCTGTTGCAGCAGAGCATAGGAAGTTCCGAGTGCTCAGAATTGCATTCTGTCCATATTCCCATATTGAATCAACCGACGCAGCGCATTCAAGACTTGCATTCGGATCGGAGGATGCGAAGATACGAATGCTCTGTAAAAACAAAACATTCAGAAAATATTCATATTGAAGAAACAAAGGGTCCACAATGGAAACATCACATCATGAGACCTGAGAAGTACTCAACTAATATAGGCAAATGACATTGCCCGAAACAAAAAGACAAAGACATTTTGAAATTGAAATGCTTTCCAGTTTTATTAAAAACATCACAATATGTACAAGGAAGTCGAAAACAACCACAGTCGACTACTATCTATAAAACAGTTTCATTCCAACTACGGTTGACAATCCTCGAAAGAGGTCGACTCAAACTAATCCTCCCAGTCGTCGAAGTGGTCCTAAAATAATTGCCTAATACGATTATCAGACTCATGTCAGACTCTTAGACACTCTAACCACGTCCATGAGCCTGTTATATTCTCGCCTATTGCGCTCGTCGCATAGCATTCACTGACCAATTTTTTCCGAACTATTAGCCCTAAATGATTTGAGGCCAATTTCACGACTGCAGTGAAGGCGCCTCAACCATGGCAGTAGGACATCCAAGAGGAACGTATCCTTAGGACCATTCCCCCTGTTCGTCCAAGTGTCTGCGAGAATTACATTCTTGCTCTTATTCATGATTTGCTTACTTGGACTGTCGTCTATTATGATAATATTATCCGACATAAAATTCCCTCGTGAGCCATTGAACAAGGCACTCAAGTTCTTCAGGAAGAGGTCCTTATTTGTACCCAGCTCTTTGAAAGTAACGACCCTTCCAAAACCATCCCTGCACTTAAGAGTTGTGCAGGTGTCTTGAGCAAGTACAATTACGGGGCTCTCTAGACCAGCGAAAAGATGCTTGACTACGCGTTCAGTATTGGCCATAACCATGGAGCTCCACATTGAAATAGTAGTTATCTTTCCTAATTCACAAAGGAACTGAGAACAGTGCGGCCTCACATGAACTTCTTTTGATCCCAGAATGGGGGGATTTGTGGCCGATTGGCCCTGTGAAGGATCTAGTACGTGACTATAATAGCCCTTCGATTTCAAATCTGTAGTCGCACATAAAATCCCATTCAGGTCAAGGATGACGTTGAGCCACTTCTCCGTCACCCCGAACCTGGATGGAATAGTTCCCTCCCTTGACGGCTCTCTACGCAGACGTGGAGGATCCGTACCCTGCTATCAAAGATACAAATGTGCAGCCAGTTACTAGCCTGCACTGACACATTTACAAACCAAACACCAAAATACAAAATGAATGCAAAAAAAAAAAAAAAGATGAACTTTGGCTAGTGCATGGAACATGACAATCGAGATTTCGACAATTTTAATTTAAAGTTACAAAAGTAATACCTGATTAGGATTTGAGTCTCGCAACATTTTGACGACATCGGACACCTTCACTGGAGATTGCTGAATTGCGACCTCACCGGGCATAATCTCGGGAAAGGCTAAATCATCATTCTCAACTTCCGGTTCTGTTGAGGGTAGGATTTTTGCTTCAAGGGCTGGCAACTCCGTGACTTCCTGGGGGACGTCCATAATATCATCGTGATCGCTGATGATGTTCCCACATTTTGGGACAAATTAATGGGAGTGTAATCCTCCTCGAGCGCAAAGTCATCTGAATTGTCGTCGTCGTCGTCAGTGTCTAAATCGACACTCTCTCGTTGAGATGGTCCAGGTTGCGATGAAGGAGTCTGTGTCAAATTCCACGCAGACTTACGCCTTCTCTTAGACAATAATGGCATTGAAGGACCACCAGGTTTCCTACTATGGTACATCTCGTCCACGAAGTATCCCCCTGGAAGAAAATCATTCTTGTCTAATGATATTCCTAGATTGACAATTGATGTCCAAGGATCCGACTCGTCAAATGTCCCGACGGCGTAGACATTAAGCCCTAGCATCTGCACAGGCAATTCAAATATTGGATGTTAGTGAATTGAGGATTCATGCAGTTTAGGTCGTGCCGACCTAAATATCTCAAAGACTGCACACTAATCCAGATAATCAGCATGAAATTGCAGAACTCCATATCCTTGTTTTTTGAATGAATCGACGTAGGAATTCAAATCACAATATGCTATCCACGCAATAATCAGGTCAACTCGACCTAAATACAACATACCATTGCAACACATGTGAATTTTGCCCCTGCAAACAATGACATGACAGCCCTACAGCCGATTGAGTAACGCCTAAGGATGTTTATGTAGAACTCCATGCGCAACTCAGTATTGTGGATGCGGTACTCCAGCTCGTTGTATGCCCGCGGCTTATTGAAGACGTTGGTGTTGGGAGCACGGTAGGGTGGTTTGGGAGGAATGATTGTTGCCTTATCCGGATGCTGCAGAAAGGTCAAATACACTTTCTCGACTACCTTGCTATTACTCGCAGAATAATCTCCCATTCGTTCATGCTTCGTTGGCACGTAGTCTGCGTAATCCATGTGGTAAGTCTTGAGGACCTCATCGCTCTGAATATAGTGTAGAGCCTGAGTTTGCTCAACCAGATCGGAGCAAATGAACAGCCAGGTCTGAATTTCATGAAGCAAGGGCTTCTTCATTTCCTGAAACGACTTCATGACCGCAAAGAAATACAGCATCGTTGGAGTGCATTTGCTTTTGTTCAGCACAACTGGAGTGTATCAAAAATCTAATATGCTGAATTTTATTCCAGACAAAGTGCTCTCCGTCCATGCACGTACAGGCCAATTCGAGTGTTCATCCTTGTTGATGTCATATGGTTGGTAATGCGCCACCGCAATGGGTTTTACAAATGCTACACGCTGAGTTAAGAAGACCTTGAAGAACTCTGTTGCGTAGGGTGAAATAACCTCTGTCTTCTTATTCCGTGACTTCGTCTGCTTGGCCTCTTTCCAATAGTCATCCCTCGGTTGCTCCAGAAGAACATTCATCATCGCTCTAGTAATGGAGCGACTCTTTTTGAACTCTCTCCACTTTTGGGTGTTGAATTCATTGAAGGCGTTCAACAAGCCCAGGCGGGGATCAATGTTGTTCAACTCCTTCTTCACGAGGTACTTCCTCTTTCGGCGCTCCACCCACTTTTTGCTTGTATAACAACTTTCCAAAACGGAGGATGCCTGTTTTATTGTCACCTTCGGGTGACTGTGCTTTCTCTTCACTCTGTCTTGGTGAAGAATGTGTTTCGCCAATTTACTCATGTCGTCATACGAGAGGTTGCCAAGCCACTTAAAGAATTCATGCGTCAAATTTCCTGACTCTGACTTCCACCCTGCCTTCTTATTAAATTTGACAAGAGTGTCGAGGTCAATGAGTTCGCCGTGAGTGTTACAGGAAATTACTTCGCTCCACAACGCGAATACAGGATTTGGAGCGGTTATGATTTTCAGTTCATTCCTAATCTGCAGCTTCTCCTCAGCATCCTTCCCACGGGATGCTCTCTGCGACTTGACAACATCCAACATCGCGAATCGCTTGTTCATAGCCTTCACAAATTCCTGTGAACATCATACAATCACATTTAGGTCGAGTCGATCTGAATTGCTAGCATGTTCTAAAACGACATTCACATTTTATTGAAGCAGGCAGTTTGTTAGCTACCTGAAATTTCGCTTTGTTCACTTTGTTCTTAGCATTTCTTCGAGCATTTGATTGCGTTCCGATTGAGTTGGCATCCTTCGGGTTCCTTGGTCTTCCCATTGCCTCCCAAACAGTTCTGGCTCCCAGGATATTTGTTGACTAGGACGGCTTCATAGCTATAAAATGGTTTACTCGGTTATAGTAGGCAGAGATGGCCCTCAGTTTTGCAGTATCTTGAGACCACACCACATAGCAATCCCACTGTCGAAAGCTTTTGACGATGGACTCGTCTTAATTCATATCCACCATCTTCTTGCTGGCCGTTACATTGTGTTGACCATTAATTAAAAAGAACTCCCCATTTTTTATTTCCTCCCACGACTCTTTATTGGGTTTTAGTGCCTGATTTGTTGGCATCACACATAGAGTCTGTTTCGTAGTATGATCTGGCATATGTACTAGAAAGTGAAACATGTCCGTTGTCAGTCAATCTTTGTGGCTTCTAATATTCATCTTTGCTGGCGCCGCGATCAATTGTGAAATATGGATCGACTTTTTTTCTTCTATTTCAAATATGTACGCATCAGTACATGTTGCCCAGTAGTTTTTGTACACCTCCGCCGATTTCTTGTAATCATGTTTCCTTTTTGGATCGTGCGCCTTGGGAACATCGGTCACTTCGGAGGCGAAGCTAGGTTCTACGTTGGCGGAGGCAGCCGCATTCAGCTCTGCAACTCTTTTCGATGAATTGGACGCCAGATTGCTCTTTCTTGGCCCGGGTGGAGGTGTCACGCTATTGAGGATTCTTCTTGTTCCTCTGCTGGATTGTGTACTGGGGGTACCCAATGAACCCTGACCTTCTCCACCTTGGCTTGGAATGTCATGTGATACCGATCTGGGTGCCATTTCTTTTTGTTTGGACTCCAACTTTGCTGCTAGCATAGTGAAATTGGTGAACATCTTCCTCAGTCTGTTACACAGTGTCTTCCCAGTGAACGTCTTCCCAACAGTGGATCTAAAAAAGTTATCGTCAATCTTTTTCTCCAGCTCAGGAATCTCATCTCTATACTCTGTGGGCTCAAGCGTAACTAAAAAGGGCGTGATGTTGAATGGAATTTTCGCGGAGTCTACAATGAATGTGAAATGGTATTGTTCTTTCTCCAGTACCCCAGACAATGCCGTCACACAGTGAATTTTTACAATGGAAGTAGTGTCTGGAGCGATATCCTTGATCTTCTCTTCAAATGAGACAGAGTAATATGGTTCACTGTCGACATACGTGTAAGTGAAGCAGATCAGATTTTTCCAAGGAATCATCTTTAGACTCCAGTATTGCATTTTTTCAAGGTTCTGGAACTCCCAGTATTCTCCTTCATTATCGATGTCATCTCCATCGTCTTCTTCTCTTTCACGTTGGGATTGCTTGAAGAAGGCTTCAAGTTTTGGCACTTGAACGTCCATACTGCACAACAAGTGAGTTGTCCAACATATTTAGGTCGAGCCGATCTAAATTTCTCCGTTCATGGATGAAGCTCCAACATTTCAATATCCGATTGTTTCGATTATTACTAAGGACTGTTCGGGTCTATTGTTGATGCGTTTTAGGTCGAATCGACCTGATTTGTTATATTCAAAGTTCATTATTTATTTTATTATTTATATTCTTGAATTATTTTGTATTTTATCTTGGTATCTTCTTTGCGTAAAA
Source organism: Rhytidiadelphus loreus (assembly GCA_947034895.1). Taxonomy (NCBI): domain Eukaryota; kingdom Viridiplantae; phylum Streptophyta; class Bryopsida; order Hypnales; family Hylocomiaceae; genus Rhytidiadelphus; species Rhytidiadelphus loreus. Next base: position 62,972,531 of record OX344763.1, on the reverse strand, counting down.
GATTTGGTAATCTTTAAAATTCGGGATCAGGTCGAGTCGACCTAAAATGTATTAGTTTTTTTGTTTATGTAATTCAAACTTAGGCTTTGACACTGTCTTCTTTTAAATTTATTTCTCGTTTTCTAATTCATTATTTATTGAGTATCGGCGGTTTAGGTCGACCCAACCTAAACTGATTTCATTTCATTTAATCATAGGAAATTCTTAGTGTTGTTCTACTGCTGCCATGTTGTTATTTTAGATTGGCTTGACCTGAATTGAGTTCATCTGCAAATTTCTTCTGTGCTTAGTGACTGCTAAGTCACATCTCATTTTAGGTCGATCGACCTAAACGAACGTCTTCAATCACGGGGAACATCTGTAATCGACCTAAAAGGACAATAGTCGACCTAAAATTACGGTAAGTGACTGCACATTCCACTAAACGTTAGCATTTCCTAAACCCTGAAATGCACTGGCAATGAATTCAAAGTTCCTAAAAGATACAAAACTTACAGCAAGAAGTCATACCTTTCCGAGAATGGGAACACAAACGCACTTCAATCACCAAGAATGAAGAGACAATCCCAAACCCGGTACACATACCTGCGCACATTACATATATGTAAACATTAAAAGACGGTTAACAGAAACTGAAGCATGAAGTACGATTAGAAGGAACCGGGAAGTTCTGAAATAGTTAAACAAGGGAATTTTTCACATTTACAGTTTCAAAATCAATGAAATGCATAGCAGATTTTTCAATCTAACTAAACCACGAACTACAACAGAAGGTCGAATGTAACAAAAAATCGTAAACACAAGCATAAACCACTCACACAAAACTGTACAAGCAGTCAAACGTAGAAAACATGAAATGAGAGCAGAAACTGTAAACCCTAGATCAGCGTCATGAAATGAAGCAATAACCAAGCATAATGAAATGAAGCAGAAACCCAGTGTAATGAAATGAAGCCAAATGAAATGAAGCACAAACCCTAAACCCAGCGTAATGTCCAAATGAAGCAGAAACCACTGAAATTTCAACGTGGATGCAATTAACCCTAAAGTTGGGAGTACTCAAACTTTCACAAACTCTCAATACCTCCAACTGGGAGCACTCAAACATGGAGCACTCAAACTTTCGAATAACTCTAACACCTGCAGCAAGCACTTAAACATGGAGCACTGAAACTACCAAATAACTCTAACACTTGCAGCAAGCCTTGACCCTAAACCACAATGAACTCACCCTAAACCACAATAAACCACTTGAAAGCCTCACCCTAAACCACAACGACATGAACGTGAGGGATGCACGTGAACTCACAGAACTTTCTTGCGCGCGCTCCGCAACAGCGGCGTACTTCAGCAACAGCGGCGACCCTAAACCACTTCAGCAGTAGCTGAGCGCGCTCCACCAGCAGCGGCGTACTTTAGCAGCAGCGGCGGCCGACTTCACCAGCAGCACACGTACTTCACCAACAGCGGCAACCCTAAACCACTTCAGTAGCACTCCACAGCACCAGCACCCCACAGCAGCAATCGCACCCCACTCCGATTCAAATGTCGAACCGAATTTTGCAGATGTCCTTCCCCTACTGATACTCGCCTCTTCCCCAGACTCGACGAATGTAGAAGCAGCGCGCTCCAAACAAACAGAATAACGCAATTCATGTACGACCAGACTTCAGCAACACCAACATCGGATTCAAAGCCACAGCATGAGAATCATAGGCACAACATTGGAATTTCCCGGCGCCAAACCCTAACAACAATTTCGCAGATTGTCCTCCCCGCATCCTCCCATTCCGAGATTCACCCTCTCCCGAGACCCGCCTTTCTCATGAGACCCGGCCCCTCCCAAGACCCACCCTAAAATCGAGACCCGCCCTCCTCACCAGACCCACCCTCTTCCGAGACCCACCCTCCTCCCCAGACCCGACCCCTCCCGAGACCCACCTGCCTCACCAGACCCATTCCCATTCCAAAATCCACCATCTATTCGGGGATCAAAGTGGATTGACCCCCTCGCTCGTCCTTACCAGGGGTGCATGTAAAAAATAAAAACCATACTTTGGGCCATTCTAGAGTATACTCTTGACCTCCCTACACTAATTTGGGTATTTGATCGCAAAAATGAATTAAAATTTTGCAGAAAAATTCATATGCGAAAAAAATAAAATTTCAGGGTTTGCCTGCAGGGCCGAGCAAGGGGGTTAGTTCTCCCTGGCCCTATTCGGGAAGTTTAGGAATAAGTGTTATAGTAATCATACTAACTCATTAGTGTTGTTGTTTTTCCAATAAGAAGACTAAAAACAAACAAACAAATAGAAAAAATTAGAGATGAAATAGTGTAAAAAGTAAAATACACATCTTAGATGACATCTAGATTTTGCATCACTCTTTGAAATCCATTTGCCTTTGATTGCACCAGTCTAAAAGATGAAATTGTCAAAGATGTTTTTTTAGGTTTTGTTTTCAAGCCATAGAACTCTAAAAGTTTCATAACTTGAAGGTACATCCTAAACCAAAAATAAATTTGAAAGCGCCCAACCTTAGACACTTACTTCTTATTTGGAGACCACATGTAGATTCCCTTAAAATGAAAATAAATAAATTAATGAAAATAACTTTGCACAAATTCATACTCATCACAATATCTTTGAAATTTTAGTACGAATTCGTACCCATCTATTAAAAAAATATGAATCTTAAGTATGAATTCATACACATTACAACATTTTCGCAACTAAAGTATGAACCGTCCATTGAAAATTGATATTAGGGTGCCTTACTATGAATGAAGAATATTTTGTAGTATATAAATACTTGCAGTTTCTTTATTATATAAATAACAATAGTTTCCTTACAAGTTTTAACCACACTAAATTATGAATGTTCTATAGTATATAAATAGTTGTACTTTAGGATTACATTTTGAATACTTTTAATTCAATCACTATTGTAATTAAGAGCCATGAATCTCTCTTACAAAAATCTCAAATATATGTATGTATATTGAATGACTTTAATGGCTTTTAAAGTAAATTTCTTCTAGCAAGGCTACTTAATTGTTAAAGAACCCTAATTTTTTTTTCCAGGAAATGTAATTAAAGATCTCATATTGTCCTCCTAAAAATTAGAGGTAATACATGTCTTCCTCATTCATACTCTAGCACTTCATCAATAACCTTATATAGTATTTTCGAATTCCATAGTTCATATGACTCTTCCCTATTCATAATGTGTCCCTTCCTCATGTGCAAATTGTTGTGTAAAGCATATGCGAAATAGTGAAAATGGATTGCTACACTCTATGTAATTTATAAGTATCTCACATTAGATTAATATTTTAATTTAGAGTATTGTAATTCAATATGATTGCGGAATGCATCCATACGTTTAGTTGACATCATCTATCTACCTCTACGAAAATAATAATTATCATTATAGTTCATACTGCTTTATAATAAAAAAAATTGGCCCACTATTCAATGCAAGGATAAACAATTCGACTCCTATTGTACATTAAACAATTCTTAGTTAGCCATTGGTTGGAATTAAACTATATCATCATTAAATAAGTATTTTAGGAAGTTTTGTTAATTACTTGGACCTACTAGCTTTTAGCTTGCAAAACAAAGAAGCACACATGATGTCATGTGTGCCCTAATTCATGAAATGTATTTTAAAGGACATAATTGATTAAAGGCATAGAAGTCCCATTGAAATGCATAGTAAAATAATTCTCAATAAGTTCCTGGAATTAGAATTTTTTATAAATTTTAGAAGTTCTAGAGGTTCTATTTGAACACGATTCACTAATAATTGGGATACTTCTCACATTTAAAAGATCTAATTAAAGTTCAACGCATATAGAAATGTATGTGTTCTCCTTCTTTATTTACATTAATAAGAATTAGTTCAATGGTTTTATGAATTTCAATCCATTCAATTGTTGTCAATTATAGATAAACAAATTTCGTTGAACATTTCCATGAATTATAACTTTTGAAATTATAAACAACTCGGCTTTCGTTTCCATGCATGTATGTAACAATTACAAGAGTTGTACTGAAGTCAAAATATCTGAAAGTACAATGAATGAAAACGTGACTTGCTTTAATGTCTTGTTTACAATGAAAGAAATAATAGTTACATGATTCTATAAATATATGCTTTTCAATAGAATAATCAAAATTTCATTGGGAAATTTCAACGCATAATGACATTGCTTAGGGTGATTTTTGTTTAGTATAAAATCTAAAATATGTGGAATGAATAAGTGACTAAATGCCTTCTTCTATGAAATGAATGTTTCCATGATCTTTGTGACTTCGTGATATTCAAAACATGTATGAATCTTTTTCCACGCATTCATACATTAATTCTATGAGTTCTACTATAAACTACATGTCAGTTTTAAAGAATACATAAAGTAAAGCGCATTAATATAAAATTTAATTGTTATTAAAGTAAGTAAGCCTTTCCCAAGAAAGTGTACAGTTGTGCTTGATGATAATTGGTATAATTCCGAAAAACAATTAGGCAGTTTGGGCATAAGTACATAACATTAATAAATCCTAAACCATCAATCATTTTCATTCATTCATGGCTTTTTACAATGAATGCTTCAATTGATGGCCTATTCATACTCTAAAACAAAGTAATCATTAATTATAACTATAGGATACATCATGTTTAAGACCATGATTTGTAATTACCAAATTCATTCACTTAAGAATAATGATGAGAAATTCAAAGTCTTCTGAATGTGTCTTACATTAGTATGTTTTGCAATTATGTCTGCATGTGAAGTGCATGAATAAATAAGGTATAATGCACCTTTCAAAAGTTAGTAGAAGCCATACAATTGCACGTCACCATTTTAGAATTTAACCTTTCAAGCTATAATTACCAACAACGCTAGCGTGCGAGCTTGGAGCGGCGAGCATGGAGCTTGTGAGCGGGGAGCCTTGAAATTAAAAAATCTTAACTTTTTGACCGCAATTTTTTTTTTTTAGTTTTTTTTTGGAATGTGCCAAAAAATTTACTATTTTTAGTATATTTTGGGACCTATAACCACTTATCCTATTACCGTGGATTTGAAGAATTTCTTCTCATGGCTTGACAATTGCTTTTTTCAATAGTTCATCAACTTCAATTTGTGGTACGTACTTCAGCATTTACTTCACTAACTATAATTTGCATATCTAGGCATTCACAAATTATTTCAAGAATATAATATAATATTTTCAGTATATAAGTTTAGGGTTTACAAAGCAAAAATATAGTTTCATGAAACTCTCGTAGGAATTTTCGAATCTCATGAAGAGACTATTACGTAGGGAAATAAATTTTTAAACCGCAATTCAGAGTCTTCAAAAAACACAAAAACACAAATGCTAAACAAATTGTGAAGTGAAGAAAAAATTGATGACTTTCCGATGCAATGTAAACCAAAAATAAATATACAAATGGAATCCAAATAGGATAATGAAGTGAAAAACCGACAAGGAATTGAAAGAGATATAAGCATGTTCCATTCCACATACTTAAAAACATTTTCATTAAACCAAATGTAAATTAATACAATATGATTTAATTACATAAGACAATCTAACCATGACTATTCTGAAATTGTAATGATCCCTGCTTTAACTAGAAGAAGCTTCAACTCGTTAAAGCTATAACTTGGTGCATGAATGAATTTGTCCTCATGGATGTCCATCTTGCAGAAGTACCTATACAGGTAGTACAAGTGCTTGCAATTTACGTACTGTTGACGGCCTCCAATGGCTGAAATAGCCATGTTTACATAGTCCGGACATGTGCAAGAGGGGTACATTCCCACTGTGATTTGGTACACATTTTTGTTATGATCTAACCCGGTTTGTAGTGACACAATTGCACCTAGTCCCGGGAAAGGCAACAATGTAACTCCCAGAATTTCTCCTTTGACATTGCCAGCACTCTCCCACTTGTTCCGTTGTTCTATAGTTGGTGCATTTGCAATTCGCCGTATGGTTCGATTGTTTCGAACTATTGGATACACACTTGCATCTACTGGAGGTGGCTAATCATACAACACACTCTTGAATATGTTTGACAAATTGAAGAGTCGACGTGGAGATAGTATAGGACGCTCTTGGAGATGAAAGCCACTGTGTTGCAATAGTAAAGTCTCATCTCGGCTCAAGTCTGTCCCAAGCAAAACACGCCAGACCTCTAGTACCTCAGGCCAATCTACAACCCACTTGCGCTTGCTTCCTTTCACACATCGTTCAATATCGTCAACACAAAACCAGAAGTCAACCACCACCTCTCGTTTACTCCCATAATCTTCTTTTCTGCCACGATATGTGGGAGCAAGGGTTCCCTTCTGTCCCTTTGTAATTTTTGCAGTGCACTTTATATTAGAACCCCGCTGTTGAGCAAAACATTTCGCATTTGATTTCTGGCTTATTCTAGCTATGTGCCACTTTGAAGTGTCACAATCACTTTCGAAAGCAACCATCACATGTCTAGAAGTGTTCACTTCAGGTACTTTACCTCTGTCCCCGAAAGAATCAAAAGAAGCCGTTGTAAACCGCGTTCAAACACGAGGTTGAGAGAAGTTGACTTTATCTAGTCTATGTGAGTCTCCAGCATCGCCAATTGGTACGTCCAACTTCCTCTTCGTGCTTCCAAAGATTTCTTCTCCTTCCAAATGAGGTATACGACTTCCAACACCTTCACTTCCTGGTAATGTATTCAGCGCCTCTGCAATCTTCTTAGGGTCTCCGCTTCGTCTTGTAGCTCTCAACTTCAACTCACCCTTTGATGGACCAGATCCAGATGCATGTCCTTTCAGGTATGCACGATAGTTCGTCATTTGCATCCAGGCACGAATACTATCATCGCAAGTAGCGTCAAACAAATTGTTTCCACGATTCCCAGACATTTGAAGCCACTTGTTATGCACTGTTTCTAACAAGTTGCATGATGGCATATCTGCCATCTCCTCCAAACTTAAATCCTACAAAAGCATCCGCAACATTTTTTAAGCATTGACATTCAATACCATTTTACCATACAAAACAACCTAAACTAGAACAACCCTGAACTACAACACGTCACATCACATTATATTGAAATCATTTCAAATAAATTCTAGGACATCAAAATAAAATAAAAAACTCATCTGCTACAAAATATCATTCTACAAAACTGCCAACTTCACGTGAATTTCCAGGCGTCAGTCCTCTATAAGAAAAAATTCTCAACTTCTTGAATCAATTTTAGGGATACCGAGAGGCAACCCCAAAACCTTAGTCAGGTCCGACTTAGGTTTTGGGGGTGCCCTGCAATACCCCCATTTCTGGTTTAAGGGCGTAAAAAAAATGTAGTCCACATTATTTTAAAGTCATTGGTACCTCTATATTCTTTGCTAAAACTAGTAAATGCATATTTCAAGAAAAAATGAAAATAAATCAATCTAAAATTCCTTTTTCACAATGCAAAAGAATTATTTAGGAAAAACAATTGTCCTCACCATTTGCATGAACCCTCCCCACTGTCGGTAACGAAAATGCCAAAAAGCGAGCCAATGGTCCAAGTGATGAAGCCCATCTTCATTGGCAGCTCCAGATGACAACCACCATGACCGAATTGCCAAGTATCGTATCTCCGCTTGTTCCATGGTCTTTGCATCTTTATACTGTTTACATAACATAGTATACTGAGATTGAAATGCTTCCTTGATGTACTTTTGCGTGTGCTTCTACAAAGAGGTAGTCCAATGTAGCAAACATGTTCTCTCACGATTTTCCATTGTCTCGTTGGCCAAACCACTACCGTAAACAATACGCACCGCATTCCAATTAGTCATAGCACTATCTGCCATGAATCCCTTGAAATTCGGGTGATCCACACCATTCCGTGACATCACAGTGTTTAAAGAGCTCCAAAATTGCACTTGGATCTCTGTATCTTCGGATTGCATATCGCATGTTGCAATTGTCATGACTTTCTTGTATTCAGGATCTTACACGTGGCAAGCCATTGTAGTCCACTCATTCACTCGCTTCACGTGGTCAAACATCATCCATCCATTTTGAAGATCTCCTCCAGGTTGCATGCGCTTCACCAGGTCCACTCCACTTCCGGGTCCTTCAGTCAGCATCTTAAAAATGTAGACCTTCTCTTTGCCTTGTCCTGGGAAGACACTGTCATGTATAAATTCGAACTTCGACTCCTTCTTCATAGTCATAATATTGTCTATGACACCTCCTCGGTTGTTTGATCGAAACGAAGAAATTACATTCCGTATGTTTGGATTGCTCAAATACTGGAACCGATCCATGACCTCCTCTAGTTCCTCGCCCTTCAACATCTTCTTCTCACCCTCTCCACTATGAAATAGGTAGTTCGTTAAGAAATCCTTGCTAGCGGAGAGTGCAATTGCAAAGTTGGTAGCCATGGGGGTCTTTGCCACTTGCTCTGCTATTAATCCGCAAATCTTTTCTGTAGAATCTTTATACATGCCCTTCGCTACAGGATGAGTATGATCTCCAAAATGAATAGCTGCCCTACTCATTTTGGGATTCTCTGAATAGCAGTAGTAAATCCAACCATTGCATGTATTGAGGCACGTTGGGGTGACTTTGCAAACCTTGCAAACTAGAGTACAATCTTTAGGACAAATCTCCCCTACAACAAAAGGAAAAACCGTATATCCAGTCCACTCTGTTTCGTTGCGTTTCCCTGCCCTCTTCAAGTAATTACAATTTGAATTCATACAAGCAAGATGACCAACGCAGTAAGACTTACGCAACCTCAAGCTATCAGAGTTGTGAATGTTCGTTGTCACCAACTTGCACCATGGGTGTCCATCATACCGCTTATCCATTCCCTCCAAATTCCTAGCAGCCGACGAAGACGAAGAAGAGCCACAAGGAGGCAACTCGAAGATAACATCTCCATTAAAGACGGCTGGAAGATATTGCATGAGGTGGTGTTTCATGTTGCTCAAATCCATTGTTGACAATTCGTTCCTCGAACGATGCATATTTGCTAGTCTCCGCAAGCACTCCATTATGCTCAATTGGGTGCCGGTATTCGGATTCAAAGGAGGTCGAGACAACCAGGACTGGGTATGGCTATTTGACAAGCTTCCGGACTCAGATTTCAAACCCACATTTTCATTTGATGCAGGTGGCACATGACATGTCTGCTTTGAAAGCGTCAGGTTCGAGGACTCTCCTTCCGATTCACTAGACAACTCTATGATTGTATCTAGTTTCTCAACCTTCACAGCTCGCAAAATTGCACTATTGTGAAGGACACGAAAGACCTCACGAGGTGGACTGGGAGATACTGAGTGAATGACATATGGCATATTCACTGTAGATGCATCTGAATGTCGACTTCGAATCTCGATTGAAGCAAATAGCATAGACAAAGGCAACCCGTAAGCTCTATAGTTTCCAGGTGCAAGGTACCAACAATGTCCTGCTTCTTCCAATGACCTCACTACCGGAATTGATTGCTCTAGCTCTCCTGATTCGGACTTCCTCTCTTCTTCAACATAAATGGATGACTCTATGAACCTAAAACGAACATGAAGGAGATGGCTCATGACTCTAGTTTGTTCTCCATCATTTACTGGAAAGACAAGAGGAACATCATAATTATCTACACGAATGTAAGCCATCTTGAACAATACACACATACAAAAGAATGCAAAACAAAGAAGAAACTTGATTGTGCCACAAGAAGGACAACTGATCATGTTCAAGCATTTACATGTTCCGGCACCTATAGTGTTATTGTTAGAAGTGTAAAGCAGGATGTCTACAAATAATTCAATATGTCATGTCAAGTAATTGAGCATCTACCACACCACTTTCCAAGTACAACACTAGCAAAGCCATTTATAAATGTCTTAAATGCATAGTTCGGCTGTGTCAGGCATCCTCTAAATGAGTTAGGTGACTCTATGAATTACTATTTAATGAGTGTATAAAAAAGTGACTGCCCCTAAACGCCACTCGCCATCTATATTTACTTTAGAATGTCCTAGCAAGGCAGAGGTTAGTGTTATAATGCTATTAATATTAGCTTTATTTCAAATGTTGACGGCTCATTAAAAACATTGTCAGATTTATTAGTTGTCAATTCCTGATGGACGCGTTTGTCAACAACCTACTATAGGGTAACGCGTTCTACGCGTTAATCTGCATGGCTTGTAAAGAGATATAAGGTCAAGCCAATTCTGAACAACACTTGCCTTTGAAGCTCTCCAAGACGATTAGCATTAGCATTTTAGAATGATAGGGTTGATACACTATGCTCTCAACTCATGTTTACAGATTCTTTTAGCTTTTCTACCTTCCTCTTAGAACAGTCCAAGAAGCGTAAGAGGCATTCTTCTTTGTTTTTCTCATCTCCCAAGGCACTTAGGAGGTCTAGAATGAATCGCGGAAAGAGAGCTGTGTCTAAAACAGCTCAATCGGCAGTAGTGAACCTCCGGAAAGTCCTTCAATATGAATCTGGAGCTAGTGGCGCGGAGGAGAATGTTGAGGTGCAGAACTTAGACTCATTGCAAGAAATGGCGGAGGCTAGAGCAAGCGGACGAAATGATTCATCAAAAACACTTCATCATGTAAGTTATTGCTCATATCAAATTTTGTACTTGTTATATCTCTTAATATATTTGAATTTGTACCTTCATAACTCCATCAGTATAGGATTCATTTCATGAACTTCTCAAAATGTTTCTTTAGAGTATTTTTCATGTATGTATGCAAACATTAAGCTTGTCTTCTATTGTGTAAATTAAATGGATCACTCTCTTTACTTTTATTTTACAAATGATTTGTTCATTATGGTAGGACACTTCAGTGTTTGAGCCATCAAGAGGTAACTAAAATCACATTCTACAACTACCACTAGAAGTGAATAGACTTTGCGCTTTTATCTTTTTTACCCGTAAACTTACGAGTGATCAGGGTGGAATGGTGGATTGACCCCCTCGCTCGTCCTTACCAGTACACTAATGATGATAAATAGTGCTAGCCATACTAACTATTTTAGAAATGCTATAAGTTTTTACTTTTGATGAATATTTTTACTGAGTGTATAGATCCTAATATCATTTTAAGTGGGAGAACTTTACAACTGTAGTCGGTAAAAACATTCATCAATAGTAAAAAATCATAGCTCTTTTATATCAATTAGTGTAGGTAACACTATTTATAATCATTAGTGTAGTGCATTTTTTTTTAAAAACCTTCTATTTAAGGCCGTCTTAGGATATATTTATAACCTCCCTAAACTAATTTGGTGTCTCTTATCACAAAAATGAATTAAAAATTTGCAAAAGAATTCATCTGCAGAAAATAAATAATTCCAAGGTTAGCCGTAGGGTCGAGCCATCTGGGTGGAATTGTGGATTGACTCCTTGGTCGTCATTACCAATACTGTAGTGCATTTAAAAAAGAAAACCCTCTATTTAAGGCCGTCTCTGTATAAATACTTATAACCTCCCTAAACTAATTTGGAGTCTCTAATCACAAAAATGAATTAAAAATTTGCAAAAAAATTCATTTGCGGAATATAAATAATTCCAAGGTTTGCCGCAGGGCGCTAGGGCCAAGCGATCAGGTCAGTTCACCCTGGCCAGCTGAGCAAGGGGTTCAGTTGACGTTGGCCTTCTCTGCATGGTAGTCAACAATTACTGTGTAGAATTCTCTCATTACGAGTTACTTTATAATCAACTGAACATGCTAGCTTTGATTCCTAAAAAAACATGCAAGATGTGAATGCTGATGTTGTGGTTAATAAAGTTGAAAGATCGTAACGCATACATCTAAATCTGAAAAAGTGGGAAGATCTCTTTTCAATCTGTTGGAGATTCGCACGTTCCACGAACTATGAAGCCGACTGGGGGGAATCACTGCTTGAGTTGTCGTTTACGTAGAACTCACATCTAGGTTTCTATTTTGTTGGAGATTACCATATAGTCCAGGCAATGGTAGCATGCCGTCTAGAGAGAACTGTATGCTTCAGCATTTCGCCTTCAATGTGTCCAGCAAACCTGAGCTGGTGAAACTTGATCGACACCGTCCTCAGCAGGAGAAACCTGATCGACAACGTCCTCAGCTAGAGAAACCTGATCCATACCGAGCTGGAGAAACATGATCGACATCAACATGATGAAGCCACGATAGTCAAGCATGGAATTTAAACTTAGAAACTGCCATGCTACCGCTTAGAATAGAAGATTGAAAAGTAGATTAGTCCTTCATTAGAATCGAATAATCTATACTCAGACAGTCTATAGTTGGCAACACTGCAACTTTGAATGATCTAGTTGGATTTTAAGCGGCTAATTCAATGTAGCTGCCACAAAAAAAGGATTGGAAAATACGTGGAGCCAGAACCACGAACGTCAGTTGCAGTAGTACTTCGGGAAATGCTTCCCATGTTGAAGATCGATGCACTAACATTTAATATTTAATGTCACTGTCACTCACCCAAATGTCCATTCACATTCTGTACTAAGTACTCCTGATAAGTTTCATTCCTGCGAGTAGAGGAACTTTGAAGCCCTACAGATCTGACGGTCTGGCTCACCATGTCTTCACAACAAGAAGGCGAGGAGCTCCCGTGCCGGTTGACCCGAAGTCGTCGACAGCGAGAATCAAGTCTACAGGTTCCCGAGGAGCTCGAGGACCAGCGTGCTTGTGACGAACCCTCCCCTGTTCAGCATCAACCACCGAGAACGCAAGCTGAGGTGAGTATCTGAATTCTTAGTGTAGATACCCATGACTTTCTTGCTTTGTGAATTTTTCTTGTTCTGGAAATCCTTTGCTGTCGGGCCGCGGTGCTTTTCCTTGCTGTCGAATATCTTTGCTGTCGGGCTGCAATGCTGTTCCTTGCTGTCGAATTCCTCCCTGTCATAAATCCTTCCCCACCTGTCAAAGTTATAGATAACAAATAAACCACGTTCAACGTATTTGTCACCGTCCTGCAGTTGTAGATTAGTAGCGCTCAAGTATAATGTAGTAAACATTTTTAAAGGAAATCAAACGTTTTTGTTCAAAGTTCGGAAGTTGAGAGGTCTTCCGTATCGATCAGAAAGAACTGAAAACATCAGTGCTACAAAGATCCTGACTGTTAGTGATTCTTCAGAATTGTTGTGCTGTGATGTAAAGGTCACATGTGATGTAAAGGTTAGATGCAGGTAGATAAATGGAACAATGCCGCTATTCGGAGGTACATCTCCGCAGACTTGTGGAACCAATGAGAAGATTCTGACTGTAAAGACTTTGTGAAGTCCACGTAGAACTTCTTCTTGAAAGAACTAGTGCGCGGAGCTGTCGTGATTTGCCGGCACAAGGACTGAAGGGGGGGGTAGCTTAGCTGCCGAAAGTTACCTGGAAACAAGTCTAGTCATGTGCGCTGTCTTTTGAGGGGTCCTCTTAAAACGCTGCAAGCACCGACCTTTGAGTCGTGAAGACCGTAGAGCTCTGTATGCTGTTCATTCATGATCATTTGTGGAAGTTGAGCCCACTGGAACGCGTGCTGTCACGTTGACGTGTGTCACTGGTCGGATCAGACAGAAACCCTGAAACTTGCGATGGGCTACAGTTTTCGCATGCTTGGACCGGACCGGACTGCCGGAGGTGATTGCCGGTAGATTTAGACGGGAAATCTGAATCGTAGATGCAAATTGAAAATTTGCTTGCTCCGATGACCGTTTCTGGGGGTAGCGTCAGCTTCCCCCGAAACCTCATTCGGGTCCGACTGAGGTTTTGGAGGAAGCTGACGCTACCCCCAAAATCGGTCATTTAAAATTTTTGCTGGAAGACTAGATGCTTGGCAAATGTGGTGAAGCGCTAAGCGTTCAGGAATACAAGTTCGGGAATTATAATCGCTGTCAATATTCTTGAAAGCTCAGAATTGATTCCTTGAACTGATAAAGAAATAAAAATACGAAACCTCCGAATTGCTTCCTTGAACTGCATCGCGTTAGATTATTTGCATGGTGCTGTCGTTAGGCAACACAGGAAGTGTGGATCTTAATGGAACTGATAATTTAAAAAATTAAAGCACTGTTAGTTCCCTGCAACGTTGACCTGTTTTGGGGGAAGCTGACGCTACCCTCAAAACAGGTCATTTAGTAAATCCTCTATAAGACTCGATGCAAGACTACAAACAAGCCAATGGAAATTGGTTACTAAAAGAATGCCAAAAATTTTAAAGCTTAAAAAAAAGTACTTGAAGTGACCAATTTCAAGGGTAGTGTCTGCTTCCTCGAGAACCCCAGTCGAGTCCGACTGAGGTTTTGGGGGAAGCAGACGCTACCCCTGAAATCGGTCATTGGAACTTGAACTCATTTTCGGGCCTGCTGTTCAGGAGAGGCCGCAGCTTGGATCTACAGCTTGACATAGCAGTAGAACTTCAGTGCATTTCGAGATGAAGTTGGAGTGATCAAAAAAATTTTAAGTTAGATTTACTTAGTGATCTCCTACCTCGTTTCAGTTAGGTGACTTTTGGTAGGGTAATGAATTTAGGAAGTTAAAGTAATGCACTGCATCCATATTCATCTAACGTAATGATTGAAATTTTTTAGAAATTGGAAGTGATGTGAAAGAATTTGAACATTAATTTCAAGTATCATTCATTAATTACGAACTCAAATAATTTGCTTTTTTTCAGTATTGTTATTACATTATTCTAAAACCTTTCAAATATGGTAGATGTAAAGTTGTAGTAACATATTTATTGTTGATTTATTCTTTTATAAGAACATTACAATGTAAATTAGACAGAGTTTGAGATTTTTGGATGTATATACCACTATTAGCATATAACCTAAAAATGATTTGGATGAATAGTCTAATTTCTCTTCATGTTGACCGTTTTTGGGGGTAGTGTGAGGTACCACTAGAACCTCAGTCAGGTCCAACTGAGGTTTTCAAGGTACTTCACAGTACCCCCAAAATAGGTCAGTTGTAAGAGAATTTTGAAGATCTTTAAAATTTTGTGAGGTAGTTAAATACTAAATAGGAAAAGAATTTTATTTTTAAATGATCATGAAGACTTCTAGCATATAATAGTGGATGTAATCTCTCTTTTAACTTACGCTAGTGTCTTTAATTGAAGTATAAGAAAAGTATTTGGTATGTAGGTTAGGTTAATATTTGAACTTTAAGAGTTTTTGATATTCGTATCAATATCTTATTAAGTGTATTTCTTTAAAGCCATTTTATAAATGCATTTATCATATGATTTTATCGAATTCTAAATGAATTCTGAAATAAAAATCATCATAATTATATGACAAAAATATGCCATTTAATTTGAATATGGTAGTGAATGAAGAAATATTGAATTTTTTGTTTTTGAGAGAGGTATTGTAGTTGATAAAATATAAATATAATGTATTAATGTTCTTACGGTAAATTTAGAACATTCTTGTGTCGATGTTCATGATCCACAAATAATCTCCCTTTCAAAAAAATCCTCTCATTAACGATTAGCATTTTCCATCTTTGTTATGTTTTAGTAATGATTAGATTTTGGTGAACTGCTTGAGAATAATTGAATTTATTACTACACCTTTCCTTACTTTAATTTATGATATGAAAATTACTCATTCAAAAAAATTATTGGAATGTGTAGGTGGATGTGGTAGGTCAAAAAAGTGCTCAGGATTCTTTATCAATGGCGGCAATCACAACTGAGGAGGTCCTTGAAGCAGTCGAGACCACGATCCCTCAGACTCCTAGAATAGAAATAGTGGAGGTCTGCAACAATTCCTTGATTGTTGATGAGACGGATGTGGTAAGTCTAGGTGATATCTTGGATGCATGTGATCGTGCCGTAGATCAATTCGAGGTGCCTATGCATAGCCATAATAATAACTCCAAGAAAAGGAAGAGACTGCTTGTGTTCTCTGATGAGAGTTCTGAGACGGAGTATAGCTCTCAAGAACATGGAAAGGAGGAGTCAGAGTCACAGTCTTCTGTTTCAGTGTCAAGCCCTTGGGGTCCGAAATCGTGCCAGGGTGCTTGTAGTGCTATTGCACGTAGACACAAGTTTGTTTTCATCCAATTAGGTTTGGACTCAGAGGGTAGTGTTGACATTGATTGAATGCAAACAACATTCTTATAATATGACAGTTATAAAATTCAATCTAGCATGTAACAATAATTGATTTTCCATGTATTCAAAATACTAGGTTATTGTTGTATGCAATATTGGCTATGTTGTGATTAAAACTCATTATATGCTTTATTTCCTTCCATTTTGCATAGATATATTCTATTTCAAAAGATTCCATTTAAATGTAAGGCAAAATTTGAAGTTTCCATTTGAATTTGCAGCTGGAAGAGTCACCAATCATTTTGTCTCAAAATAAAGTACAACAGGAGACACCAGGGACCGATGATACACATCAACCAGAGATTGGAGCTGAAGAAGAAGAGGATTTGCAAATGGAGGACATTATTAATGATGATGAAGAAGAGAAAGAGTTGCTTGAGGATGAGCTTCGTTGTCTGTAGAAGGTGGATTCGGTTGCCACGATTGCCAGTCTTAGAATCAAACCGGCAAAACACTCAAGATTGCGCATTCCACTTTGCAGACTTGTTCCAATGCCTATGGTGAGGCCTACATTGTCCTCGGACCTATTGAAACTTGAGCAAGAGTTTGTGCACGGTTACCGTGAGGGAGCAGCAGTGTTCTATGTCTCTACTACAAATGAAGCAGGAGAGAGTTCAGAGTTTTCACTGGATGAAGTGAATCGGTGGGACCCATGGTGGAAGCAAGCAAATGATGATTTCAATGCATTTGTTGAATCTGACCTTGACTTGAAGTTCATGAAGAACCTCACGTTTTTTGTGTGTGATGGAAATCACCGTCGAATTGCATGGATGAGTCATATTACAAGGCGCTATTCTGTAGATCCAAATTGGCACATCTCCGTGGACTGCATTATTCTTGAGACAAAAGGCAGAATTGAATTGGTCATGCAAATCATGCATGACATCAACAAGTGAGTGGTTTCTTTCTTTAGCATAGTGACGTCTGCAATGCTTTCAATTTTGTAAACATATTTTGTTGTATTGTGCATTATTAAAATAGTTCCCTTATCATGTTGTTTGATTTCAGGTCTATAGAGGATTCCCATGTGAAGACGAATTTGGTGCATACACTATATCGCGTGCAGAAATACGGGCGGCTACCATTGGAGAAGTTCATGGAGATGCTCAGACCTTCTGAGAGAAAACGTTGTGGAATCCAGACAGGGAGGAAGACTTGGTACTCTATGCCTGTAGACGTTTTTACGACATTCAACTTCAGGGTGAGAACTTCATTTGTAAAATAAATTCTTGCTTAAAATTTTGTACAACTATGTTTGTGACAGTAATGTGTTGCGATTCTAGAGAGACTTGAAAATTCAAATGTTTGAGCACTCTTGCAGCAAGAGATATCTCATGCAGCGGATAGTGCTGCACGAAAATACAATGAAATCACGCCGTTCAAGGAAAAGAGTGAGCAAGGGATAGCAAATGCAATGAGGGTTGGAACAAAAGAGAAATCAACAAAGTTGTATGTTAAGATGGTGAAGTTACTCTCAGTGGCAAACCCAGCATTGGGTCCCAAGTTTCTTGAAGAGGTACGTTTTGTATGTCATTCCTTCTCTTCTATTGATTTAGTTTCTTGACATTTCTTTAATTTATTTGGTAATAACATGTCTTTCTTTTTTAGGTTGAAAAGCACTGGACAATGAATGAGGTCCCGGAGATGACACTTGAGAAGTTGCAAATGGTTGCAACTTATAACACCACACCAACTCAAAAGGTGAAGTATTTGAAATGGTGGAATTCATCTGCACCTTCACGGGAGGCACGGAAATTTCCACCAAGGCTAGTTTCTGAAGACAAATTGTTACCCTTCCTACACAAATACGTGTGGTGGTCCGGAATAAGTTTTTGAAAAATCAAATTTAAGTCCAATGGTTGTCATATTATCTTATGAAAATTATGAAAATTGTGATGTTCTCATTTTTACCATTTCAATAACAACATTATGAACATGAATTTATAAATTACTTTTGCAGATTGAGGATGCTACTCAGGAGTACTTTGAGAATGTGGTCAGCAAAGACAACCTCCAAATCAACATGGATGTCCCACTTGAGCCGGAGTCACTTGCTCAATACATTGAGGGATGGAGAAGGAAAATATGGAAACAAGGCTTTGGACCAACTTTGAAGGGAGCAAATTCATTCAAGAAGTCCGACTCCTTTTCAAATTATGAAGGATCAAACCTAGCTGTGTGAAGAGTTCTTTTTCGGTTAGTTTCTGGAGTTTGTTCTTTTTTTGATTTCATCTTCTTCAACATCCGAAGGGAATGTGATTTGTAGTTTAAAATTTTTTTGGTTCATTTTAATCGTTTTTTAGTTTGAATTGCGACCAAAGACCAAAATTGGGGGTAGTGTGAGGTACTCCAAAAACCTTAGTCGGGTCCGACTGAGGTTTTAGGAGTACTTCACACTACCCCCAATTTTGGTTATCTGAGGCTTTTTTTTTTTTTTTTTTGGTCCTGTGATTTTTTGGACATAATTGCAATGACGTTGTAATAAATAAAAGTAAGTTAGCATTTGAATCGTTGTTTGAATGGAAATAACTCTCAAGAATATTGTAATACGTGAAAATGAATATTTGTAGTTCTGTTTCTTGCTGTAGATGTATTTAATAGTACTCGAAGCAAAGAACCTTCAATATTTTTTTTTTTTTTTTCCATGCGTTGCATTATTTTTTATATGAGGAAGCTATCATGGTGATCCACGGACTGCTTGATTGATTTCAAAGTACTACTTTTATATTTGGAGTGCACAATATAATAGTGAATGTAATAGTTGATAAGTTGACTCTTTTAAATATGTTTGTTTGTTTGTCAGTTACTTCAAGCTTGAGCTTGTAGCCAAAAAAACTTTGTTACGGAAGGATCTTCGTCCTTTTTTGTCAACTTGGCTGGATCGAAGTTCGCAAGAATGCATGTATACAGCATCCCAGCTTCGAACGTTCACGACTGCAAATCTCACTGGTGGAAGGTGGTATTTGGATTGCCCCGTGACATTCACGCATTTCACAGAGGTGGGGCTCCGTAAATCATTTGATGGCCTCGGTGTTATTGATTTGGAGGTTCCAGAGTTTGCCGATTTACTGGACATTCAAAAGAAGAGGGCAATTGCAAGGAGAATGCTTGCTGATAAGAAGAAGGAGGGCAAGGAACAAGAGATCAGGGCAAACAAGGAGAAGAAGGAAGCTGAGCGTATGGCGAAATTGGCAGAAAAAGAGAAAGATGTTGAGAAAGAGGGCAAGGGAAAAGGCAAAGGGAAGAAGAAGGTTGAAGGCACTGACCAGGTTCCGGTGTCTTCAACTATTGACCAGGGCTCTCAAATGCAATCCGGTACACGTAGTGGAATGAAGAGGAAGGCCATTTTGCCAGAGGTGACTGAAGAAATGCTCACGCAAGGCACATAAGTCATTGTTATTGGCGATGATGATGAGGTGAATTCAGCTGAATTGATCCTCAACGTCTCCATCAATGATGTGATGGAGAATGAGGATAAAGAAGGGAAGACATGCTACAAGGATCTCATGGACTTTCTAGAGAAGGTAAAGATTTATCTTTGGAATGTTGAGGATCATTATTTGAAATTCATGTGATGATTGTAACGTATTAATTTATTTATTTTGGGATGAAATTTGTTTACAGTTGTCAACTGCAAGAGTTCGAAAGGACAATGATGAAGTGACTCGTCAACCTGAAGTAGATCTAATTTTCTTTGACTGCCATGAGAATCTACCCGTCCCGGGGGTGTCGTCTCCACCAGATCATGTGCCAAAGTAGAACACCGATAAAGAATACGACGGAA
Organism: Rhytidiadelphus loreus; assembly: GCA_947034895.1. Classification (NCBI taxonomy): domain Eukaryota; kingdom Viridiplantae; phylum Streptophyta; class Bryopsida; order Hypnales; family Hylocomiaceae; genus Rhytidiadelphus; species Rhytidiadelphus loreus. Next base: position 62,952,610 of record OX344763.1, on the reverse strand, counting down.
TTCAAGAGGCTTTTCATTTTGCAGAGAAACATTTACAGGACCATGGCTGCATTGTGGTATTTCACTCATGGAGTGCTAGCGCAAAGGGCGTCATTGCTGGACTGTGTGAGGTGTACCCGATTGTGAAGAAGAAAGAGTGGTTAGGCATTAATCGTGTGCACTTGACTTCGGGCGTGGACCCTTCAAACACGATATATTTCAAAAATTTCTTATTCATTTAAGTAGCATCATGCAAAATGTACTATGTTATTCATTTCTGATGTGTGTTTTTTAAAAATTTTGTAGACACTGAAGTTTGGAATCACCCTTCTACTCTTCTAGTGAAAGACCTTGACCGGGGAGTGAAATCAAAATTCACTTTCCATCAAACAGAATCCATGAAGAAGGCAAAAGTGGACCTCAAACGTGATGACACATTGATCAACTATATTACGGAGGACACAATGTTGATGAATGACCGAGTACCATGGCGTGGGCCTCGTGAGAAGGATGCAAGATTTTTGCAGTTCCTCATTGAAGGGACAACAGTTGAAGGGGATTTGGTTCTCGACTGCACTGCAGCTACTGGTAAGTATTTTATTCATTGATTCTATATTAAAATCCTACTTCATTTACAAATCTTTCAATTGATAAATTGCATGTTGTTTACAACAGGTGCATCGATTATGGCTTGTCGTAGAACTGGACGCCACATTGTAGCTTTGGAGGAAGATAAGGATATCTTCAAAGACATTTTGTTTCCCATGCAGAGGAACAATCCATCTGTAGTGTCAACGGAGAAGTTAGTGGAGATTGCACCGTCTCAAGATCCGGATGCAATGAACATTGTGGTTCACAAATTTGCTCGGAAGACTAAACCTAGTAAGTAAGTTTTCATAAATTTGAATTGAATATAAACATACAATTATATGTGTTTTATGATTGTAACATTTTTTATTGTTTTTTTTTCAGCCGTCAAGGGTTGACGTCAACAGATTCAACGGTGCAGAAACGAAGGCTTCTTCTTAGTCCAAAGAGGTCTTTTGATCTACATGTTTATGCGAAGCAGTTACCATCAGCATTTGTAGAGTTTGGTTGCTCTAAGCGAAAAAAACGTAAGGAGACTTATGCTTTGAATGTTTTAGAGTTTGTAGATGTTAGTGCATCTGAGGGTGGTGAGACTTCAGAGTCATCTACCGACGAGGATTCCACGACTGAGTCTACTATGATTTAGACTCACGAGATACATATATCTCGTGGGTTATTGTATTGGGTGTTGATTTTTAATTTGAGTGGATTTGTGTGTCTTCTGGCTACAACTTGAGCATGATATTTTCCTTTATAGTTTTGCTTTCAGTAATCTCAATCACCATCACATTCAATTGCATGTGACAACCTACAAATCATGAAACACATTTGTAGGTGACTTTAATTTTCAAATAATGTATTCATATTTCACTACTCAAAAAAAGTAACTACTCCCACAATGATTTGTCCTTCATACATTTTTTTTTTTTTAATTCCTGCTCATGGGCACAGAAGATCACAATCTCGCATGCTAGCAACCCTGTTCGAGCTACCAGTCGGACTCCCTATTTTCGGTCAAAAAAAAAAAAAAAGTCAAAAAAAAAAAAAGTCAATTTTTTTTTTTATAACCAAAACCTGGGTACCACCAGGTAGCTCGAAAACCCAAGTCGGGTCCGACTGAGGTTTTCGAGCTACCAGCCGGACCCCCTATTTTCGGTCAAAAAAAAAAAAAAAATTTTTTTTTTTTTTTTCATTTTTTTTTTTTGATCAAAAACGGGGGTACCACCAGGTACCTCAAAAACCCAAGTAGGGTCCAACTGAGGTTTTTGAGCTTCTAGGCGGACCCCCTATTTTCGGTCCAAAAAAAAAAAAAAAAATTTCAAATCTTTTTTTTGGGCTACCAAGATTATTTGATGATAACCACAGCTTAGAGATTTTGTTTTATAATTTATTTTAATTTTCTGGTTTAGAATTATACATTTCATTTTGTGCTTTGTAAGAATTTTATTTTTCTTGTCTAGAGTTCAATTGTTAACATTGTCTTGTTGTCTCATGTAGACTATTGTTCAAGTGCAGGAAGGAAATGTAGGTCAAGCTTCAACCTCAAAGGTGCATCATAATATAATTCTTGTTGTAGATGTGGCAAGTCCATCGTAACAATCACTTCGACAAATGCAAACATCAAGATATCTAGTAACAAGTCAACTAAGAAAGCTATTGAGGTCATGCTCCATTCTATTCTTTGAGGAAGTCAAAGTTCTTTGTGTGGAACCGAAATCATTGTCTATTGGCGTGGATGAGTCATATTTCTAGACTTCATTCAACAAAGATGTTCTGGCACATTACAATAAATTACATTATTCCCTAAATCCAAAGACAAGATTGAATTGATCATGCAGGTCATGCATGGCATAAGCTTAACATTGTTTTACATGTATTTGTAGCCATATAGAATTGACATCAGTTGATGAGATGATGAAGGTACAAAGTCTTTTCTTCACTCTAGAGAATAATTTTCATCTTCCTATGTCTGTCGAGCAGATGGCATCGGCATTTGTAAACTTTGGCTGCTCTAAAGCAAAATGCCATAAAGATACTTATGCTTTGAAAATTTTGGATTTATAGATGGTAGTGCCTCCAAGGGTAGAGAGACTTTAAAGCCATCAACAATTGAGGGTTCTATAACCAATACCACTATGATTTAGATTCTTGAGATTGACATATTTATTGAGCCAAACTATAAAGCATGGATTTTAGAATTATGAGTGTATTTTAGAATTTGTTGTGACATTTGGATTTTTTGCTTCATGATGTCTATAAAAAATGATTGCATTTGCTTGTAGCAAAAAATACCTTCAAAATACATTTGCAAGTGCGTCAAATTTCATTAAATTGACTTCACATTTCCTGAAATTTATAATGTAATAAACCCACGGTTATAGGTCTCAACTTGTTTATAATACAAAAAAAATTCCCGCTCACAGGCTCAGGCTCACAGGCTTGCACGCTAGCAACCCTGCTATAATTACTAAAACTTTAGTAAAAGCACCAATGTACTACAAGTACACTGTCCCTCCGTCTAATAAGAGAAATAATTATGGATGACGCACATTCTTATTTTTTATCAAGTATTTTTTTCTAAATAACAACATATGAATATACAAGGTACTAGGGTATATACAAATTAAAGTGGATGTTCAATGACCTTTTTTTTAACTTTGAAGCTGTAATGAACACAAAAATGGACCATCAAAGATCTTGATTTTAATCTTCATTCGTGAATTTTTATTAGCTTCTGTGAGCTTCTATTACAAGTTTTCATGTGATGGTTTTGTCAAATATCTTGATATGACAATGTCTATATCTTGGGATGTGTTTCTTAGTCTACGACTTTATTTATTAGAAAGCTTATGGAAGGCCTTTTATAGGAATGTCCCCCTTCCACACATGAAGGTGCCTCAAACCTATATGGCCCTCAAACCTCGAACTTTAGACTCTACACTTTGTGATGGAGAATGTAGTTCATAAAATCGAATATAGAATAAGAACTACTACTTATATTTATATTTTATATCATACATATATATATACTATTTGTTTGTTTGTTGACTTTTTGTTCACATTTGGGTAAGTCAAGTAATTGGACAACTCTAAACAAGAATCACATTCTCGATGAATTTAAAAAAAAAATATTGTGCTACATTTTCAAGAATTTATTGACTTGCATTTGGGCTATAAATATCCCTAAACGTTGTTGAGGTTGTTATGAATATATATAGCCCAAGTGGAAGTCAACTTATTATTTAACTTCTAAATGCCCAAGGCACCAAAATCTAGTATTTGCAAAACGCCGAAGTAAAATTAATCCTATTTAGTAGTTCATACTTTTCAATAACACTTCTAGAAGTTTAGTTTTAGCATCAAAATATCGATCGAAAAATAAATAATATTGATTATTCTATTCAAGATTTTGAGGAAGGGTACCCATTGCAATCTTCAGTACCCTTAGTGTTGAGAGATCTTGAAATGAGTCTCAAAAACACTAGACTTCGGACTAAAATCACATCGAAAATTCAATTTTAAAACATTATAGAGTACATTTGAAGAAGCCATCAATTGTTTGGGGTTAAACAAATTAGGCCCTTAAACCTCATATTTTCTCGGTCACCAAGTTCTTACATCCTCACTTTTGTAAAGAGCATTGAAAGACTTCACATCACTCTTGCGATTTTCACACCTTACCCGTAAACCCTAAACCCTAAACCCTAAACCCCAAACCCTCCTTTTTGTCACTATTGTGTAACAAAATGGTGGTTGCTCAAGGATGTATAACCTTAGCAAATAAAAATTGAATGTTGATGATAATAGATAATAGAAAAAGAAAATTAGAATGGAAAGAATAAATTGATGAGTTGTAAAATAAATGAAAATTGGTATAACTCCATTTGTTATTTATTGGAAGGGCTAGAACCTTTTTTGGATGCTACCTAGTGGTTTTTTGGTATCTTTTTCTTTGGAAAAACCTGATCATCCTTTCCATTTGATGGTAATAATCAAACTTTATGGAAGCTATTTAAATTAGTACCTTGTATTTAATAGGTACTAGTTATGGTGGATAATAATTAGTGGTGTATTATCACACTAGTTAAAGTGATCCTTTGTCTCCCACCCTCCCTCCCATTACCCTCATCAGTTATAGATTGACACTTTAGATGTCAGTTTTTTCTTGCACTTTTTTCATGATTACACAGACAGATTTGTCCTTAATCTTGCTTACTAGCTTAATGTGTTGGATTAAGGTTAGCCTATTTATGATGTAATGGAACCCTGCTAGTCCACTACCATTGCTGTACTTGAAAATAAACGGCTGTAGAAGTTCCATGAAGCACTGGCCCAGCAAGTTTTAGCCCAAGACCGGCTAAGGTCAAGCTCAAGAGCATGCGATTGAATTTCAAAAGAAAGATATTTTCTTGATGCCGCCAATCTCTTGCTTAGCCTGGTCATGCGTTGAATCGGCCTGGCAGCATGGGACCGGCCTGAACTTTGGATCGGCCTGAGTTGGCTTAGCTTGGGCAAGTGGGCCTTGAGCTTGTTCCTTCTACACACCGGGCTGATTGATTTCAATCTGGAGTTGATCTGTTTGATTTGGCTAATTGCTCGGGGAGTTGTTTAACCACCAATGGGCCCAGCATTCAAGCTCGGGACCCTGGTCAAAGCTTGGTCAAACTACTAGGCTACATATACTACCGATGTAACTCTCCGTTCCAGCCAAGTGGTTGTCGCAGATGCACTAACAGTTAACTCCTGTTGAGTCAATCATTTTGTGCAAATACTGTAGTTGCAATGGCAGCAACACAGGTCCCTTCTTTTTTCTTTTTTCCTTTGTATGTTTTCATCTTCATACTCTATTGGTTCTTTTTGTTTTTTGATTTGAAAGCTTTGTATGGTTTTTTATTAACTGTGAAATGCGATAACAAGCTGTTGTGGACTGTAGACACCTGGTCTACGTCATACTAACATTTGTTAATGTTGGGTGTGCCATGGGGACAGGTGAGGTCCACAACCTCTGTCAATATTCTACCACCTTTGCTTCCATCAAAAACATGAAGACCATCTATTTTGGGATACCATAAAACTATGGGATGCATGGAGTGTTACTATCACCATGCTGGAGCTTGTAGTCATTAGAAACTTAGTATCTCCTGATTGTTAAAAATTTTGCCAAACTTTGGAGCAAAATTACAACTTGTGTAAAAACTGCATTGTAGTACAATAGGATATATATATTTGCATGCCTTACCTCTACTACTTGGACTGACTTGTTACTTGTCTAGTAATGTTTGTTAAAGTATTGTTAGGAAAAGCCTCAGTACGAGGATGTCCCACCCACCCTCCCGGGTCCCCTAAACCCTTATTAAAATGATGGCATTTTGTTCAAATTGGAGCAAAATTCCAAAAAGCTCAGAATAGGCCTCGGGTAACTAGGAGTACAAATAGTTAAGGGAATGAAGAAAAAGTCCGACCAATTACAGAAACAGTAAAGCACACTGCAGTCCAAGATAAGAAAGAGAATATTAGGAGGCTGAAAAAAAAAGTTCAAAAAAAGTTCATTCTAAACTAAAATACCTAAACCCAGAATAATTTAGACTATGAACTGTCAATCCTAAATAAGGTGAAGGAATAAAGAAAGCTACCAACTGTCCATGTTGTTTTCCTAGTGAACAGTACCTTACTCCAGGAATTTCGAGGAAAAGCACGAATGTTGTTGGCATGGCATCTTAGAATTCGAAATTCGGTGTTGTAGTTGCCGCCATCCCCATTCCCGCCTAGAAGTAGTTGAGTACTATCGACTTCTGGCTTCTTTGTTTTCCTTTTCTCCTCTCAAGCGACTGTGAAGCTCCGCTTACGCACTGCTCCTTTGTTTTCCACCACTATTGATTTCCGTGAAGAGTTGTTCAATCACAGACCGTGCATGATTGTACTATTGTAGTTCGTTGACGCGCTTCACGTTTTTGGTATGACATGCAGGAATCCTTAGTGTCTCGGGAAGCTTCCATTCAAATGTACCTTAGGGTTCACGGTTTTGCTTATGATTATCCTCTTCCTCACTCATGAATTTCTTTGTATTTCAAGTTAGTCAAAGTCTTCTGTAGAGTACATATTTTGCGAGATGGTACACTTGTAACTGCTGCATTGTGTATTGCTTTCATATACGGACCAATTCATTATATTTCAGAGTCGTATAGTAGTAGTTTGAAAACATCCGAATATGTCGCCGGAAATCACAGAATACGACATTAAGAGAAAACAGCATTTGAAGTTCCTGAATTTCCGAAGACATTCAGGTCGTGTCGACCTAATTGAACATGAAGAGGAGCCTCATCGTCGTGGTCATGTTTTAAACAGAGTGAAGGAACTTTATTCCTGATATTGAGATTCAGGTCGACTCCACCTGAATGACGATCTTGTATTTAGTGATGTCAGTATACATGCCAATATAAATTCATAAAACTATAAATTTCAGGTTGAGTCGACCTGAAAGATGGATTAGTGAATGTTATGTTTATTTAAATCTCACAATGAAATTGTTCCAAATCCGAAACAATCTAATACCAAAATTATAAGGAATTGATAAATATTTCATGAATGATTTTTGATTCAGAATTTTTAGGTCGATTTGACCTAAATAAAATTATGGTACTGAATTAATGATTAGAATTAACTTGAGGTGCAAAAGTAGACATTACATATAATGATCTTTGCAACAATTTGAACTTACCCTTCTCTTTTTTATTTTTCGAAGCATTCTGTGCTCTTGGGACTTAACTACATGACGACATTAGGTCGACTCAACCTAAAATAAATCTTCATGCATATGAATTAGTATTAGGTCCGTAGTTATTTAAATCATGTTCTATGCAATATTCTATGTATTCATTGTTCAGGTCGATTCGACCTAATAATTTCAATAACTGCTTATTTTTTAAACAAGCACATTCGGGGATTTGTCTTCTAACTATATATCACATTGTTTATGTGTAGATACTATGGGCTCTACGATTGATCCTTTCAACAATATACTCTGGTCTGACGATGATGGGGATAGCGGACATGATATGATTGTTGACATTCCTGAGTGTGAGGGAATTCCTCGACATCTGTGGAATACAAGTGTTGTTATTCTCTATAATGAGGAAGGTACTCTTGTTGGTGATGGTGTATGTCACAGTGCGAATTCTGAGCTCGTACTCGGTGCCGACGGTCCTCTCGGCGATACTCATGTAGCAGTGCACATTTCCAAGACTCATTCTGAAGTAGATATCCCCCAGGAGAGGGTACGTGCATTGGTAGCATGGCCTATTCGCCTAGTCCACTGCCGTGGAGCAAGTTTGCATGACCATGACGCGAAGGATAATCACAATCGATTACTAGCAAGTCGTATGAATCCCCCTTCCTTGAAGTCCAACCGATCATATACAAGTACCATTCGAAATCCGCCTCGCGAGACTTGCATCAAAATGAAGGACCTTCTCAGTCAAGAATCCATCAATTTGGTGTCTAGTAAATTGTGCTGCAGTAGAAATTGTGTGCAGCCTTTTCCAAGAGAAAAAATCCGAGCTTTCCGGCAGCGCATGTACCAAAACACATTGTTCAAGCATAGAGCTTTCATGAAAACTGAAATGCATAGACAAGTGCATCAAAACTCGCGAGGTAGAAGGGTGGTTACAATTGATGAGATAGATGTTTGCATGAGAGCTTGGATGCATATTGCCGGGGTCCCTGAGTCTATTTTTTTATCGCTATCAGAAATATGCCTTGAAAGATGGTCGTGAAGCTAGGGAGCATGGTAATTTGGGATTGATGAAGCCAAGAAAGCACACAGAACAAGCGGTTGTTACTCTGAAATGTATCTTAGAAAGAGAAGCGGATCACATGCCACATCATACCCGAACTTTGAAGTCCAGGGATAAGGTCGTCTCCAAAATCTTACCAGCTATTTTTCAATGGAAAGGTCAAATGGCAAAAATCAACGAGACCAATGTTGCATTCGGGCTGAAGGAAGTGTCTACATCTAACTTGAGCAAAATCAGGTCTACTAGGTTCTCTCAGTACGATGTGAAGCAACCTGGAGATAATTTTGCTCGTTGTGGTACTTGTGACAAGTTGCGAGAGCTCATGAAGAGCACTCTTGCAGGGTCTGAAACTGCTATGTTATGGTCTCGGAGGTTGGACAAACACCTAGCCATTGCTCGGGCTTACAGAGAGATCTATTATGCGAATCAATATTGGTCGCACAATTCTCCCCATGAATGTCTTACAATCATGCATGACAAAATGGATCATGCAAAAACGGCTTCACCTGTCTTCTCTCACAAAAGTAAGGAGCTCGATGGCCTTATGTAGTTGCCCATGTCAGTCTCATGCTGATGTCCGGTATGCACATTATGGCTTGGATCTCTTTCCCCATGATTCAAACTACACCATTGGTTCAATGGCAAAGTTGTTGCAAGACCTTGAACAACCACCAAAGTCTTCTTCTAGACAGCTGTTTGTCAATGCAGGCTCATCACCATTGTTTGAAGCAGTGCTGAAGGGCAAAGAGATGTGTCAAGCGTTGCTTCCTAAACCACCGATAACCTTAGTGCCTGCAACGCCGTTGCCACCTATTCTTAATGTGCAAATGGATAATGCCACGGGGGACAACAAAAACAAATATGTGTTTTGTTTTTGGTCTCTACTTGTCGCGAACAAGATCTTTCGTGAAGTGTATGTGAACTTCATGATCGTTGATCATACGCACGACGATATTGATGCATTGTTTGGAAGATGGAGCATGCTATTGAAGAAGGAGAGTTTCCCGACAGTTCCTGCGCTTATGAAGTCTTTCATGGATGTGGAATCCATTCCTACTATTCCTCACCTAATTGAAGAGGTGCCCAATTTCAAGGGCTTCATTGCAGGTTCATTTCTTGACAGTGGCGACATCCTCGTAGGACATACGAGACCACAACAAGTCAAATTCTATTTAGATTCACATGGAACTCCGGTCATGAAGTACAAGCTACTGTGCACTGACGTGGACTGGTTGGGGGAAGATGGAAGAGGCATTAAGTTGTGGAAAGAAGACGCTGAAGGGCTTAGTTTGTGGCCGCATGGAGTACCTTCGGTAGTTCAACAAGGAGCCATGAGAGGCGCACAAGACATTATGAAAGGTATATTTGGATTTGAGAAGTATTGGGAAAACATGTGCAATGCGAACGTGACTGGGGAGTACCGAAGGCGCTATGAACATTTAGTGCACTACTGGCATGATGTGAGGGTGACAATGCAAAACCTGAGACCGAGTACTACTGTTCTGCGAGATGGTTTTTGGCCGATAACGCATGTTCAAGCGACTCTAGTGGATTAGTTAGGCGAAGATGGCAAGGATCGTGAAGAGTTTGCTGAGGATGATGCCTATGTTGGGCCTTTGTCCGATCGCCCACAACCATCCTTCAGGGTAGGACGTGATCTCTTCAATGGCTATTTCGTTGCAGTTTGACCTACAGATGGTGACAGTCGACCAGTTTGGATTGCAAGGGCATTGTCTGATCTAAACTGTAATGCAGAGAAACCGAATTGTGTATTCATTCAATACTTCCGTCCAATATCTTGACTTCAAGATGTTCAAGACTACTACACTAGATGGGATAGCGAAAGAGGTTTGCGTTGGAAGGTCGATGAAAATGAGCCGCCAGTTTGGGAGCATACGAACGCTCTGATGACAGCATGGAGGTCAAAAATAAAAAAGATGCCGTGCATGCATGATCAAGATCTTGGCTGTTCAAATTGAAGTAATCAACCAGAGTCTTGCATCATACACTTGATATCTAATGATAAGTGTGCATGCATGTTGGATGTTTCCTAATTATATTATAGTACATTGTCATGTTTTGTAGAATTGATGGAATTCTAATATAGAAAAATATGTGGAATTTCTTTAGGGCGATAGAATTTATATTATGAATGTTTGCTAATGCATAAATCTTTCAAAGTGTATGTTTTTTATTTAGAAAGAATAATGCATTTACATCTAGTATTCATATCTTCTGTAATATATTATGGTACTTTGTTTTCTCTATTTCTCATTCGATTCATTTTTTTATTTCACATTGTGTATATTTCATTTGGAATTGTACTGTGAATAATAACCAAAAAAGTAGTGGGTATACCCACTTTTTAATTTGTTAACATGTTAAGCACTTGTCACATTTAGGATAGAGGTCCGGTTGGAGGTTACAACTTTTCTGCTTGCAAAGCTCACTTAGCAGCACCAAGTCATGTATTTTTGTCATGCGCTCATACGAATTCAATGAGAATCGAACCCGGACCGCTTGGATGAGAAAAACGATCTCTTACAACCAACCGCAGATGTCATGACTTGGTGTTCAAGATAGGAAATGATCTTCACTTATATGAATCAGAAATTGCTATTACAAAGAATGAAATGTATTGCAAGACTCTATAAGTAAAAAAACTCTCATTTTAATGAAAATTGCTCTAATGACATGAATGAATTTAGTGTATATCAACCTAAATTGTCTAAATCCAACATTCAATTTTTAGCATCTAAATAGATATATTATTTTGAGAGGGTCCCAAACTCCCAAATTAATGAATATAGTGTTAATTGGACTACTCCTCACCTCCAGGCTTGCCCGTGGTATCTGGAATGTAACTTCGGAACAACTCCAACGGAAGAGGAGTCTCTCTTCAAGTCCTTGAAGCAGACTATCGTAGTAGAACCAGAGTTCGATGAGTTTGCATCACTTGAGGGTGATGCGAAAGCTAGAGCAATTGCAAGACGGGAGGCAATTGACAAGAAGAAGGAGGAGAGATGGGAGGAAGCACAGAAGAGGAACGAAGCTACCAAGAAGAAGAGGCTTGCCTCAAAGGTTGAGAAGGAGGAGGAAAAGAGCAAAAAGAACAGAACAAAGAGGAAGGCTGAGACCCCCGTACGTGAAGGGACAACGATATCCGCTGACAACATGGATTCGTCATCGGGATTCTCCCTCCTTCAGGATCGTCTAGTGCGTGGTCTACTTCCACGAGTTCTCAATCTTCCTCTAGTTCCTGACATCGACGAGTGCATTCTGAACTTGTCGGTGGGTGACCTCCCCAATAATGATAAGGCATTCAAGAGCGTCCTAGCCTTCCTGGACATGGTAAATCACTTTCCTTTGTAATTTGATTTCTTTGTCGTGTAGTTGTTCACACTTGTACCCCTAGAGTGTATGAGATACATTTGATAATTTGACTTCCTTTCATATGTAACTATCTTATTGTATGCTTCATGCATCGATATACTTACGACAATTGTATGGTTCGGGCTTGAACCTCATTGTCATTTATAGCATGCCACTAACAAAGACAGACACTTCGGTGGTGTCTTGAGCTCACAACCAACTGTGGACTTGATCATCGTGGATGTCCCAGAAGGGCTCCATGTACCAAGTGTTTCGGCTCCACCTCAACCCATTCCAAAGTGGAATGAATTCTCACCAGATTGCCTAGTGGGAGTCTTCGACTTTGCTCAAGAGTACCTTCACAACAACGGTGGTGTGCTGCTGATGTATCCATCCCCCTCCGCTCGTCACAAAAGCCATATTCTAGGGTGCTGCAAGGAATACGGTTTTCAAATACTTGTGACGTGGTTTGGCATGAATCATCTCCATCTAACCTCGCCAGCGGATACAACTAGAACGGTACCTTTTCTTGTATATTATTTGAACCTATTTTTTTTTTTAATTCTTTGCGAAACATACTGAATGTATTTTTGCCCTGGCAGATGATGCGCTTTGCCATTTCACTACTCGTTAAGGAATCGGGTCCAAAGTCAGCATTTGCATTTTCCTTCTAGGTTGTGCCGTCACATCAGGAGGTTGGTGTCGATGTGTCTCGAGACGACATACTACAAAAATTTTGCTACAAATCTGAGCTTACTATGAATGGCGACATCCCTTAGCGTGGACCACGTGAAAAGGCCCGCCAATTCATGCAAATGCTCATCGAAGCCCTCTGTGAGCCAGGGGCCGTTGTTGTTGATTGCGTGGCATCCACTAGTAATTTCGTAAAATTTTCCATGACTTCCTTTGTCAAATGTCACTGAATTCATTGTAGAACTAATGTATCTTTTCTTTGTCCTTCTTTTTAAATCAACAGGGGCAAGTATTCAAGCCTGTCGTGCGACGCGGCATCATATTATAGCTTTCGAGGAAGATACGGCCATCTATGACGCCGTCATTGCTCCGGTGATGCAGACGGAGGAAGTTCCTTAGGCCGATCCGCCGCGCCCTGAGTCTGAGGTTCTAGACCTCGAAGATGAAGTGGTTGTGGCGCATCGCATTGTCAAGATAGACCGATTCAGTAAGTAAGTCTGTCTTTCTTCTCATTCAATTCTTTTGCCTGTCCAGGTACCTCATCTTCATCTAATTTTGTGTTCACTCCTTTCTGTAGGCAGACCGAGGAGGTGAAGAACTTCAAACAGGTTCCTTTTTTCGGTAGACCGGGATTTCTGCAAAGCCCACCTAAACCTTTTGAGCTGCCCGTCTATGCAAAGGCGCTTTCGCGTGACTTCGTGGCATTTGATAGTAGGCCTTCCTCTCGGGCACGTTCTGTATGTCCTCGTGCTCTACAGTTTGTGGATGACTGTGCCATAGAGTCAGATTCAGATACATCATACGTATAGTGTACTGCGACCCTTGGCTAGGAGACTTGATGTACTGTTGCAGAGCACGGGTTTATTTTTATGGCTTTCTGTTTTTTCTGCGGCTCTTGTTTTCTCATTTCGTTAATAATTTGAAGTCTTCTTCTTTTGGCACGGAATCTTTACCTCTGCAGAAGTACCGCATCTATAATCTTGTACAAAGTTTTAATGATTGCCATGTGAAAATGACTTTTGTTTGGTTATTTCAATAGAATTATAATTTTCTCTCCCATGTTTCTAAGAAGATAAAAGTGGACATGTGGACTACGTATATGGAGGCGGATTAGGCTGTTCAGCACACATTCACAGTCGTCATCCCCATAATGTAAATATACATGATTCAGTTTTTTTTTTTTCTGTAATGTGGTATGCATGGACAAAAATGTCAGTGAGTCAGCGACAATGTATATCTGAGACACTAGTTCCATTCAACCAAAGATCTGGCCTTCCATTATATGGTTTGGCTATGCACGAGACATTGTGAAAGCGCCATTAGAACGGAGTTGTCGTCCTCCGGTTGACCACACCATCTTCTCGGGGGTCCTTTCTTCATCGGATAACGTACTCCAATTATAGACCATCCATCTATCCAATATTAGTGGCCATTACATGATATGGCAACAAGACCGCATGGCGACTGACAAGGTGTTCATGAACTTATGAAGACCCAATCAGGCTTATGTTACCTTTCCTGCTTTGTCATATTGTTTAATTTTCCCATGGACATCTTGCTAAGTACAGTGACCAGGTCAAATGTGAGAAATATTTTTAATATATACACCAGTGCTTGTTTCTAAACCCACCATTCATTATGCTTCATTGAATACCAATTCCATCCATATGGGGTTCTCTGTCTTGCAAAATTAGAACCTCTTTGAAATTCAAAAAGAGGCTGTGGGTTTGTGTTGGACTCCGCATCCCCGCTTCGGATCTACTCGGCCCCAAGTACGCCTGCAGTCTGTGCTGTCTTCGCGGGGTCTGCACTGCCCTGCCTCCGGACTTTTCCTGCCCTTGTGGGGTCTGACATACCTCACAACAGCCCTTCGCAGGGTGGTAAAAAAATCCCGCGGAAGCCCCCCACAGAATTTCTGCTGCGAAGGAGCAACCCTACGCGGGGGGCTGTAGTCCCACGAAAGTCCGTAGCGGGGTCTGTGCTGCTTTGGGGCAGCCCTTACGCGGGGTCTGTGCTGCCTTGGGCAGCCCCTCACGGGGTCTGTACTACCCCGCAGCAGCCCCTCGCGAGGTTTGTGCTGCCACGGGGCAGCTCCTCGCGGGGGACTCTGCTGCCTTGGGTAGCCCCTCGCGGGGTCTGTGTTGCCCCGTGGCAGCCCCTCGCGCAGGGGCTGGGCTGTCTTGGGGCAGCCCCTCGCGAGGTTTGGGCTGCCCCACAACAGCCCCTCACGGGGTCTGTGCTGCCGCGGGGCAGTTCCTCGCGGGGGGACTCTGCTACTTTGGGCAACCCCTCGCGGGGTCTATGCTACCTCGTAGCAGTCCCTCGTGAGGTCTGTGTTGCCTCACAGCAGCCCCTCGCGGGGTCTGTGCTGCCGCGGGGCAGCTCCTCGCGAGGGGACTCTGTTGCCTTGGGTAGCCTCTCACAAGGTCTATGTTGCCCCGCAGCAGTCCCTCGCGAGGTCTGTGCTGCCCCGCGGCAGCCCCTCGCGCGGGGGTTGGGCTGCCCCGCAGCAACCCCTCGCGAGGTTTGGGCTGGCCCGTTGCAGCCCCTCGCAAGGTCTGCACTGCCTTGGGGCAGCCCCTCGCGGGGGGGGGCTGTGTTGCCCCGCGGCAGCCCCTCATGGGGGGGATTGTGCTGCCCCGCGGCAGCGCCTCGCGGGGTCTGTGCTGCCTTGGGCAACCCCTTGCAAGGGGGACTTTCTTGAACCCGAAGGTAGCCCCTCGCGGGAGGTTGCGCTAAACCCGCGGGTTTAGAAGCCGGCGATTCTATTTTGCTATAGTTTCTTATTGATTACAATAAAGAGAATAAATCTTCTAAAATTTCTAATGACTCGGGTGGATAAATCCTGCAAGTTCGACATGCGCGGTTCCATTGTGCGGTTAGGAGCCGATGATTCTATTTTGCTACAGTTTTTAATAGATTACAATATTGCATTGTATTTTCCGGTTTTCTTCTTGCATATCGCTTTCTTCAAGTAGCACGGTAACCTTCACTTCAGTTTTCATTATTCTTGTTCTCGGTGAATGTGGGTCCCTGCATTGATGCTCTTTGTGCCACGTGTTGCAATGTTGTAGCTTCTTCAAATGATAAGGTTATCTTTAAAGCTCTAATAGCTCCGTGGGAACTAACTAGCTATAGTTTGTCGATCGAATTTGTGTGACTCGTTGTCCAAACTATATATCTAGAGTTCTAGACGACACCACATATCCATTGTATGTTTTCTGAAGTCCTCGTTAACTAGTATGTCACTTTTTTCTTGATTCTTGTGAAGCCGACTACGTTCACAGTGTATACATCTTATTATCTAAGATTTGGTTTTCATGTTTGTGTAGTCGGAGCAATGTTCGAGCGTCACTTATGCATGCTTTTAATCTCATTAGAAGACCCTATTTTGATTTCATGCATCCAATATCATCCATTATTTTCATCCACTTCTCCGAGTTACATCCATGTCTTCCATCCACTTTTATCATCTACATTCATCCAATTTTTTCATCCACTTTCATCATCTACATTCATTCATTTTTTTCATCCACTTTCATCCATTTTTTTAAACTTTGTGCACCCATTTTCTTAAGTACTTTCATTAGTTTACCTTCAATCCTAAACCCAAAACTTTTGTTCTTTCATAGAAATTTTTTAACTTTTTTTTCTAAATTTTCCTAAACTTTTGTTCCAATTATCATCCATTTTTTCCTATCTATTTGATCAAAAATTTCAAAATAGTCTCTTCCCGCTCACCAATCCCCGCTGCTTGCTCGCCGCTCCCCGCTCACATACCAGCATTCCCCCGCCCCCCCCCAACCAGTTCTTCGTTAAGCGCCTCACCAATGAGGCGAAGAAGAAGATAGCAATAGACTACAAGGACAACCCAAAATTGTCGATGGTCTATAACATGTTCAAGACCTTCTTGAAGATGAAGAAGCGGGTGGAGCTAGTGGGAGGGGATGTGTTCATTCGGGGTCACCAATGCTATTCCCAAGCTCTTGTGACCACCCATGTGTGGCCCTACGTCATGAGAGACCTTCGTCTCGCCGTCATAGATTTCCGAATCCTCCCTAGACCAAATCCAGGATCAGGTGACAATCCACCATGCTTGCCGTTGCTAAATTTTTTAGTAGATCACCTGAAGCCGGTGTTGTCTACTCCGGATGTTTGGTTATGGATTCTGGGAAATTCATATGACATCGACGCGGCAAAGAAATTTGCGGCATCGAAGATGACAGGGTACGATCTTAGAATGTCCACCTACCTACCAAGTAAGGCCGAGAGGATGGACAACTCGACCAACCCTGCGTTGGCCCCCCCCCGTCAAACTTCTATTTGTTGTGAAGAAATGGGATGATGGGGAGCCAAGATATAGGAATGTAGTGAAGAAGGTCTATGCCATAGATGACATTCCTTACTATATGGATTTTCAGAAGAATACCGAGGTAAAATATAGAGTCCATCCAAGTGAGCTCAGGATGGAGTTCTATATTGACATTCTCTAGAGTTTTACCGTGACTAGAGAGAATGTCATCGGCATCTACACAGGCTCAAAGTTCATGATTGCTGCCAAGGTGAGACTTCATGATTTGCTTGCTTTTATCTTCGGCTCGAAGATAAAAGTGTCTTATTGCTACTTATCTTCGGCTCGAAGATATATTTGTCTGTTGGTGTTGTCTTATGTGCAAGCTACCTTGATGTATCTTGTATGTTGGTGTGTTATCCTCGAATCGAGGATACATTTTCAGAATGATGGACTACGATGGGTGAAATATGCTTATTAACAAATAATTGTTGTTCTACAGATGTATGGTGTCTATTATTATGGCCTTATTGACAGGCATGCATCCCAGAAACTTCGAGAGATGGCGACATATGGCAGTAAATTAGATATCAACAATTTTTGCCATGAAAACTCGCCATATCTTCCAGGTTACGAGCGTCCACGTAACCTTCAAACTCCAGATGTGGACTCGGAGTCCACACCCTCAATTGATGGAAATGCGGGTGTCTTAAGGGCGGATCAAGATTTTCCTGGTGATGAGGGTGCTTCCAACCTCGGCATCAATGAATACGGAACAAATACAAATATTGTTGGAGGAGGAAATGTGGCAGAATCCCACGTATAGGACAAGGGCCCCGAATCCGCCTCCAAGGGAATCCAAGACTTTGGAGCGGGTACGCGGAAGAAAAAGAAGATCGGAAAGAAGCCCATGGAGGAGATCATACCGGACATCATCATCAGCGATGTGGAGGACTCCTATTCCGATATGGAGGACTTCAACTATGATGGTGGCGCGGGTCCGTCACGGGAAACCCATGGTCCGAACGCATCTACCGAGTCATACCTTGTCCATGTTACCGAGTCCAGGGAGCCTTCAGACCCAACTCATGCTCCTCTCCGTCCTGTGAAGCAGGAGCTCAAGGATTTTTGGAGGCAGAGAGAGGAGAGGAAGGCCTTTAAGAGGGCAGAGCTGTCAAGAAGAAGGGAAGAGGAGCTGGCAGAGAAGGAGGCATTGAAGAGGGAACTTGAGAAATTGCGAGAAGAGAATGTTTCTCTGAGAACGCAATCACAAGACCCCTCTGCCTCTCGACCTGATGCGCATGACGTTGGTGGTGCTTCAGAAGCCACAGGTCAGCAAATCACCGATCCCATCGGTAAGGATTATCCTCGAGGCGAAGATAATCCTCTCCCACCTGCCAAAGACGATATTGCTCCCCCTTCTCCTCCTCCAATGGGACAAGAGCAGGGGTCCAATCTTCCAGTGGATAGACCAGATCAACCAATCCAGGAAGAGAGAGCTCCCCCTACAACTGGGACAGAGGGAGCTAAGAGTGCTGTGGATTATCCTCGAGGCGAGGATAATTTGAGCCAACCGCCTGCATTGGAGGCGCAAGTGGAGTCGGTCCCGGAGACGCAGGAAGAGGGTGATGTTGTTCCAGATCCTATCCCCCCTCCGATTGAGCCGCGAGTTCCGGAGGTGGAGATAGAGTTTGAAAATCCCCCGGACGACGACGACGAGACTGTAGACTACGGGGAATATGTGGATGAGGACGCCGGAAACCTGGAGTTCAATCAGGTACACTCTGATCCCTACGATATTTCATGATTGAGTCTGTCGAATGTGATGTGATGGATGTTTGTTTTGGCTTCCATCATGTTCATATTCCCAGTGAGAGACTCTCATGCCAATTCCTTCTGTTTGACAGGAGGGAGTGGACAATCTCTGATTGTGAAGCGTGGACGAACTGCCACTTTGTGACTGCATTTGTAGCATAGAGTAGATACCGCAACGGACTGTAGTTGGTACTTGTATACAATTGGCTAGAGATCAACAATACTGTTAGACCGGGTGTATCATAAATTATTTTGAAATAAATATACTTCACACTTCTCTTCAATGCGTGTAGTGTCTAATGAATTGATATTGTCCATGTTTGTGCCCAACGCGGACAACTTAGAAGTGTGCACCGCCTGTTGGCACTCAAACAATCACTTAATGGAGGGGTTCTGCAGTCGCTTAGTGGGGTTCAATGCTTTTCTCCGTTTTATGGGTCGCCTGATTCTACCTTTCAACAGGTAACTACATCTCTTTCGTGTTGTGTTTGATCAGGTAGTAACGGCAGGTCGAAAAATGAGAGTGCCGCGGAGTGTGTCCTCGTTAGTGGTCCAACCGCGACAGAAGTGGTTGAATATCGTGTTCGATTTGAACGGAGTGCTGTGTAAGAGCCAAGGTCAAGGGCCCTATAAGAAGAAAAAACATTACACAATTCGAGATAATATATTCTCCCATCGAACCCCCACCCTCATTGGGACGAAGGCCGTCTTCGTTTGTCCCAATGTGCGCAAGTTCTTAGAAGAGGTTTCTAAGATTTCGAACCGTGTCGTAGTTTGGAGCTCGATGTTCAAAAAGACGGTGGAGCTAGTTGCCAGTTTCCTCTTCCAAAATTGCAAGGCTCCCTACACTAGAAGAAAACCAGAAGAAATTGTGTTTTACTTCACAAAAACTGCGTTGCACTCAACGAAAAAGTATCATCTGGATTTTGTTGAGGTCTCCCTTCGTAACGCAAAATTTTGCACTCTAATACAAAATTCTACGTTTTACTTGTCAAAAATCTGCATTTTACTTGTCAAATTTTGTATTGAACCGTTGGAACGCAGAATTTTGCATTACAAAGGGAGAATTCAACAAAATCCAGATGATACTTTTCTATTGAGTATAACGCAGTTTTTGTAAAGTAAAACGCAGTTTCTTTTGGTTTTCTTCTAGTGCTACCACATCCTAGGTCAAAACAACTGCAGGAGGTGTCGTAGCACAGGAAAATCGAAATGCTTCTCTAAGACCGGAAAAGGTCCTAAAGTGACTCGTTTATCGTTCCCACAGAGATTTGTCACTGATTCTTAATAACCGGAAATACGGACAAGGTTTACCACAACAACCCTAAGCAAAACCTACTCAAATCCGATAGGAAAACTAAACTAAACTATCCGGATCACCTCTAGACCTGAATCTAAGCTATTTCCTAACCCCTTGCTCTCTACAGTCTACCTACACTGAGGACCGGAACTAGAAACCAGGTAGCTAATCCAATTTCCGGATTTCCTGTCAACGTAACCGGATTCGAGTTTAACCTCTGGACCAAGAGGGGTCTGCGTATTGTGCTTAAGGAAGGAAGCTGATTACCTACCCTTTGTGTTTTATAGTGTCAAAAGTACCACTTTCAAATAAACCAACAACAACACACATATACTACTTAACCGACTTTCCTTCACAGCTAAACCGGAAGATTCCGGATCAGCAGGTCACGCAAGAAAACCCAACTAAACAACCTAATAAATACTACAACAACGACCTATTGGATTAGTCTAAGATCCGGGACAGACGAAATGGAGAAATATCACATCTCCTTCAGTTTCCGGTTAACCGAAGAACCTATCAACCTTTAAGCTTAGAGAGTTCCGGTAATTCGACGGTTACAACTCCTAGCCTACTGGGACCGTATTCAACTTAACGAAATCTGAACCGATCACACCATTTGGGATCAAGAAAACGCCATCTCACACAGACTCACTTAAACTCCAGAATCCAGATAAACCCAACATCCAGGCACACTTCCCCTCTACCTATTCCTGCAATCCAAATGAACATACAATGATTGATTATGCCATCCAAGTATGCTCAGACACAAACGGTGAATCAGAAAGCTCTGACTTGTATTGCACGATGCTAGGAAAACAAGATCCGAAAATGCACGCTTAACAACTAAAAATCTGAATCCTAAATAGTTTACAACCCAAGGGCTTTTACCGCCCAAGGGAATCAAAAGTAAAACCCCAAAGGAATGACACGTGTCATTCTCCTTATCCTCATCATAGTTGACTTCCTATCAGCCGGCCCTTACCATAAAAAACGGATCTCAGATCCTAAAAATCCAAATCCAGGCAATTTCAATAGAAACTCCCTATTCACCTAAAAACTACTTGGAAACTACTTTTCCACCAAAAACTTAGGTTTTTAGCCGCCCAACTATTGTTCTACCTAACCCTAAAATCACTTCTTCTGCCGCTTAGCTGGGGTCTTCACTGAAGTGGTAGCCCCCTTCCTTGTTGGCTGTTTCCGGGCAGAACCGGAAACATTCGAAGCCCTTCGCTTCTTTGTCTTTGACTTCTGTGCCTTCAACTTGGTCTTGGTTCGCTTTGGAGCTGCTAATTCTTGGTCTGGATCAGAGTATGGCTCAGATTCTTCCCCACTCCTGGAACCGGATTCTTCCTCTTCCTCTTCAGATTCGTCTTCTTCTTCTTCTTCGGACCCTAACTCGATGGGTTTCTTGTGCGACTCCGATCTTCTCTTTGCTGCTTCACTTGGAGACGGGGAAACGGCCGATTTCTTACTTTCCGGGGTTTTCCGACTTCCTTCTTTGACTTTGGTCTGACCGCGAGTCTGAGATCCAGGTGTAGATACCTGATCTGCACCGGATTCTTGCATAGCACTTCCTTTTGCTAGCGTAGTAACCTCCACACTTCCCGGAGACTTTCCGGTTTTATCCCGACCCAATGGTGACATATGCCGACTATCTGATCGGGGAGGTTTGGCGGGAGTACCCTCCTTTCTTGCTGTGGTTTCCGGTTTCGGAGGCTAACTGCTCTCTCCCACTACATCCCTCAACTGAACAAGTAATTCTTCCAGTTGTGAATGGAAGGTAACTAGAACATTAATGACTTTGTCCCCTATTTTTCCTTCCCCTTCTAAAACTTTTTCATCGAAGAGCTTGGCCTTGTTTAGTATCTCAGCTCGATATGCAGTAAACTTTGCAATCTGGTCGAGCATCTCCTTTGACCAAATAGAGTTTTTCCTCATCTGATCACTCTCCTAACTCCTCTCTCTCAACTCCTTTTTCAAGGTAATCACCTCATCCATCAATACGTTGATTTTCTCTTTTCCGGCCCTACTCTCAGCATCCCGAATGAGATTCCGGATCTGTTCCTCACATTGACTCACGGGGATATCACCTAGCAATTTATTCACCCGAACTAGGGTACTTCTTTCTTTCTCATGACCCTCCCTCACCTGATTTAGATCCTTGATGATCTTCTTAAGCGGATCACTCCCCCAGACTAGGTCTCGTTCCTCCTTTTTTGACTGTTCCGGTTTATCCTTGCCGGAATCTCCGGAAGACTCTTCTGGTCTCTCCACATTTTCTTCTTCTAAGTCTGCCTTCATACCATGTGCTAGCCTTATTTCCTGACCCTTATACTCACGCCTTTCTTCTACTCTCATGCAGTCATGCGCGTGGTACAGGTGGTAAAGGAAAGGAGAAAGACTAGACGGCTTTGTTTTCCCTACTGCCTTACAAAGCTTTCCCACATGATCCTGCAAAACTAACCCCCAATCGACTTTCCGGTCTCCGGACAGAGCACCGAAAATCGTGTTGCCTAGAGTAATAGTTAGCCTAGTATCCCTATCCGGACTAAGGATGGGGACCAAGAATTCTAACACCCTCCTTTCCCGATCGTCTTTGCACTCCCTCACGGTGTACCCATCCTTAGGATGAGGAGGGTTTAAAAACTTACCCACCGCATACTTGTCCGTCCTTGAAGCGGGCCCTTCTCCTCCCCTTGTGAATTCGTAAACTTCCCGCCATACCGCTGGGGTCCATTTGTCCGGAACTGCTCGCATGTTCTTCCACTCATTCGACTGTGGGTGTAACACTTCCCTCACCATCACCTCGTCCTTGAAATTCCATGGCCTTTCCAGCAATCCGGTACAGCCCAGTTGGCTCAAGTCCTCCAACAGATCCGCTCGCAACACTACATCTTCTGGAATCACCGGACTGACGTGCTTCAACGATACTTTCACAGTCTCCTCTTCCGACTCACTTCCGGTCATGGTTGTCTCCTTACTTCACATTACTGCAATAGTTCCTCACCACGCTCACTGTTTCAACTGAAGGTGTTGAAACGGATACTATGTTGGGAAACCCCGGAAACTACTACACACGAGAAAAATAACAAACAACAACGGAGGAGGCCGGAAATGTGTACAGGAACCCTAAATGTCTTGGCTTTAAACTTTCCGACCGGGAAACCCCTAATTTCCTACCGTTTGATCCTGCCGTTCCTGCTAATTACTCGTTAATCCGACCGTTCCCTAATTGCTGGGTACCATTGGTGGTCCTAATTAGCTCCAACTATTGCCCGATAGTCTAATTACTACCTCTATTCCCAATTCCGATCTCCGCATTGGGTTTCCCGATATCCTTATTATTTTCTGTTCTGTTGAATATTAATTTCCTACTTAACTACTTTATCATTTTATGATTTCCCTATCTTCCGGTTTTCAATACTATGCTATGCACCTGGTTAAATCATAGGAAATTTGAATTTCCTATTGAAAAAAATAAAAAAATAACTATAATTATATAGTATCTATACACCCAGAGTGATTTTGGGTCACGACAGGAGGGTAGAAACCTCGGAAGGGAAATTTCTTCATTAGGCTGGGAGTCCGTGGAAGACTTTGCTCTTCAAAGTGCTTGATGAGGAATTGTTCCTGGACCCTCAGGATCCCAACTCCTTCAATAAGTACAATACCATTCTCATTGATGATTCTCCGCAAAAAGGCATCCTCAATGAGAACGGAAATTGCATATACCTTGAGAGTTGGAATCCGTACATGCGTGGAGACAATGTGCTCGTCGGCACTCTCATTCCGTGGCTAAAGAAACTACACGAGGAGTGTCCACTCGGACGCCTTTGTGAGTTCGTAGATCGGAACCACATAGGTGTGGCGCCCTTGGTCGCATCAGACGATCAAGCCAATTATATATTGGATGGGATGAGGATGTCCGCCAAGGCATTCGAGTCGCGATTCGTGTTGCGGGGGATGAATCTAGTGATTGAATAAGAAAGACAAAGGAAGAAATAGACTTCTCAGCGTCTCAGTCAATCATAGAACTTGTTGTACATTATTTTTGTGAATACCGATTTTTATGTACATTTCATTCTTGTGAATTAGTAAAATTTTGAAATTTCACCATGATTTTCAGCCTCTTTCGGGGATATTATTTTGTTCAAAATGTGTTTGTCTTCTATGTTGATTTATCTTTGGGTTGAGGATAATTGTGAAAGATGTGTTTTATTTTTGGGTCGAGGATAATTGTAGAGGATGTGTGTTATCTTTGGGTCGAGGATAATTGTAAAAGATGTTTGTTCACTTCCATTGCTATAGGTCGGAGGATCCGTTCTACACTTTCTCCAACAGAGGGAACCACTGACGAGGAGCTTGATGTCTGGATCGAACGTGTCACTTTCAATGAGGTCCGACTCGATTGGAGGGAGCTTCGTGCCGTCCTCCTATTCTAAGCCTTACTTCCTGGGCTCGGCCACCGATGCGGCTTTGGCAACCATCGACTTCTTGAAGAGGAATGTGGAGGAAGGCATGGTAGATAGCCCACCCAGTCGGGGTCCGGTGAGGACACCGATTTGCTCACCGTCGCCGATGAAGAGGGCCAACTCCACCCCAAGTCGATTGCGTTCACAGTCGCCGACTTTGCGAACCCCAAACACCCCGCACAGAAAATTGTATGCGGATGACGAAGACCGGGGTATGGATCCTCGTCTCGAGGATGGAGTGTTGTTGCTGGTGATAGTCCCACATCACGCTGTCCAGAGTGAGGATCTCAATATTGATCCCAAGAATGGGGATCGGATCAATGAGGTACCGTTGGGTGCATGCAGTGTACAGCAGGTTCCACGCCTCGTAGAGATTCCTATCTCGTTCCCCTCCAAATCTGTGGGCGGAGTTTCTTTGCCTTCCGTTGTACCTATTTCCCACCGAACGACTCTTCGAGACCTACGGCGGTCAAATTACACACGATCGACAACAACTGCTGATCCATACATAAGCACTATGAATAGATCGATACCCCGGCCGCCTCCTCGAGGTTCTAGGTCTCTTTCCAATAACGAGATTCCACAATGTGAACGAAAGCGGAAGAGAGAGGCCAAGGATTTAATGATGATGGGGATGTTCAATACTTTCAGCAAAGACAGTGGATCACCCAAGCCTTCTCGACGCGAGGATATCTTTAGAGGATTGTCTAAGTTAAAAGCCTTGGAGGCAGCCAAGGAGGCAACAAATAGTAGTTCTTAATCCAAGAACGATGGTTTGCCCAGTGATCCTTGTTCATAGTGGTCTTCTTTTTGTGGAAGGATCATTACTATTAATAGAATAGTCATTCATATACAAAAAACAATTTTTAGTAAGGGTGAGTGCTCTGTGTGCACATAGCCTCTACATTTTTACACAAGACATTCAATCATTAGACTTAACAAGATTAGATATACCGGGATTTCATTTCCTAGGAAGTGAAGTATATAGAGAAGTGAGAGAAGTTGATTCAAGTAAATTCATGTTCTTCAATGTAAAGGGACCCGCTTTTATAAATATTACATCTTATTACAGAACTCATGTGGAATTGCATTTTGCACGTTCACGTTTCTTAATTGTTTTGTTGTGGGATTGCTTTATGCCTTCTAACGATTTGCCTATTTTTATCTTCGCCTTCAACAATTTATCTTTGAATGGAGGAGCCTTAAGTTCTCAAAATGACCATATTGTCTCAATTTAATGAATATGGCCTTACTGTCAAACAGCGCATCTTAGTGTCGCAGCAAAAGACCAATACAACTTCACCATACACTTCGACTCCAAGAAAATCCCATTCCGAGTGACAAATCTTATCGAAAGTCTAGAAACTACCTCGTTTCAAGATCACATCAAGGAGCTTGAGGAGAAGGTGAACGAGAGGGTATTCCTGAAGGAAAGTGGAAATCCTATAACAGGCCGCAAACTATGCAGAAAGATCAGGAAAATGTTCTAGGATTTTGCTTGTCTGAAAACAAAGATAAATATTGAGAGGGACAGTAGAACTGCACGTACCGTCTCCTTCAATTTAATGAATATGGCCTTAGTTCATTTACGGAGCTCCTAATCAAACCATTTGACCATTAGTGGTCGTCCAAAGTCCTGGACCGTAGAAATGTGGGCGGGGGTTTACTTTGCGTTCAGTAGAGGATCCGGATGGGCCGGGCGGACAAATAAGTTTGTTGTAGACAAACTCTGGAATTAGGCCGATCCAAAAAAATGATACACCGCAGTGGACTGCCGAAACCCTAGAGATCAAAGACTGCCAGAGTTCCTTAGTCTCATCTTGTATCCGGAAAAGCCTAGCCGAATTACCGTAACATTGGCAAATACGGTGTTCGGAGCCTTAGGGGAGAGAGGACAGCCAACTCCTCGTCTTGTTAGTTGGGGGCTCAGTATCCACTCTATCGTGGATAAGTTAGCCGGAAATTTGGTGGGTAAGAAGTCTAGCCCCATCAGTCTGTATCTCCTACATCTGTACCATATGTAGGAAATGCTTAGCGATCCGGAGTCCATCACTTACCGACAAGAAGAGAGTCTGTTGAAGTACGGTCTTCCCTCGGATCAAGATCCAGAAGCATCCGACACTGAAGAAGAAGAGAAGCCGGGTTCGGAACGCAATTCGCTAGATAATCCGTCGTCCCGATGGAAGAGCACTAATCCGGCTTCACGTGGGAAGAACGAGGTTTCGGATCCTATCCCCTTCCGGAACCTTCAATTAGAACCAGACCTCTTCGAAGCAACAATCGCCTGGTTGAGGAGCACGAAGGCAACCAATGAACGAATGGCAGCATTGATCCAGAGCGTTTGCAAGACATTGGGAGTGGCGGACGAATCGGAAGTAGTCGAGGCCATTAACAAGAGGCCGGATCCGGAAATGGTCCGGTTATTGGAAGGGAAGATCTGGAGCTTGGAGCAAGAGCGGAACCATCTCCGGGAGCGATCAGCATGGGCGGAAGCAGAGATGAACATCGCCAACAAGCGAGCGACAGATGCCACGGACCTGGTCTGGTAGCTGAGGGACCTCATCAATCCACCGGCGGATGTCATCACCAAATCCGCGCTCTGGAATAACCAGATGAACCGAGAAGGTCACATAACCGGGACGAAGGTGGTGAAGATCTTGGTCGACTTCGAGGCGTGGATTGAGACAGCGTTTAAGGAGATGCGGCAATTGCTAAGCCACCTCAATCCGCTGATGGGGTTGGACACCATGATGTTTCTGGAAATTCCCAGAGCAGAGTTCACCGAGGCAACATAGCTGAACCTCAGCACGCGCACCACCGCCCAGCTAATGCCCACACCCCAAATTTCTTCAGTGCAAAAGGAAATCACGAATGGAAGGAAGATTTCGGATCTAGTTTCGACACCACGGACTACACCGATAAACCTCTTTCCACCCCTTCCTATCTCTTCCGCAGTAGTTACGGAAGCCGTAGCAACTCAAGGGACGATTATTCAGAATCCGACTCGGACCCATTCGGACGAATTCACGCATATGAGGCAATAGACGCCTCCACGGCCTCCGCCATCCACCTCGATCGACGTGGTGGACCTCACAAAGAAGAAGACGACGAGGAGGAAGATTGCTAGCGATCCGGAAGAAGTGTTGGAGTCGGAGTCCACTACAACAAAAGTAGTGTTTTATGACTGCAAAAAACGACTGCAGTCAATTGTAAAATCAAAAAATATGACTAGCGCAGAAATCACTGTAGATGACTCGGAATATGACTGCAGCAGTTGTTTAGAAGCAGTCGCTTCAAAATTCAATCATATTGCCAGTCATATAAGTTGAGGGGTATAAATATCCATAATTAGCCATAGTATGCCAACAAGGCATATATTTTGACTTTCTTTGACTTTTTATTGAGTTGCTCGGATAAATGAAAAAATCCTACATGGAATATGACTACGTTGAGTCATATTTTTTGATGACGTGGAATATGATTGGTCAGTCATATTTTGTGAAATATGATTGCGTTGAGTCTTATTTTTTGATGACGTGGAATATGACTGCTCAGTCATATTTTGTGGAATATAACTGCATTGAGTTATATTTTTTGATGACGTGGAATATGATTGCTCAATCATATTTTGTGAAATATGACTGCGTTGAGTCATATTTTTTGATGACGTGGAATATGACTGCTCAGTCATATTTTGTGGAATATGACTGCGTTGAGTCATATTTTTTGATGACGTGGAATATGACTATGGTTAGTCATATTTTGTAGTCATGTAGAATATGACTACAGTGAGTCATATTTTGCAGTCATGTGGAATATGACTGCAATGAGTTATATTTTTTGATGATTTGTAAAACGACTCTTCTTAGTCATATTTTGCAGTCATGTGGAATATGACTGCAGTGAGTTATATTTTTTGATGATTTATAAAACAACTCTTCTCAGTCATATTGAGAGCACCTAATCATTTTTTGGAAATTATTATAATCATTTTGTGACTCCAAGTAGTCATTTTTTTTATTGATATGTATTTTGAACTATGAATTGAACAATGGTTGTAGGATACCTAAGCATATTTGCAATCATACATTAGAATGATTTAACAATTGAATAAAAGATTTCATGTAGTTAAAAACAAATACATATGATTTTAAAGATATATTAGAAACAATTATATTGGAAAGGGAATATATAAGAAGGAATGTCATTCCTTTCAATGACATTTATAATTTATTAGTCACAAATACAAAATATGTATATCACAATGAATTATTTATACAAGCCAATAGAGACTATATTTCTTACAATAATATGAAGTGAGTTGCAAGTACCCTCCAACAACTTTGTTCCAATTTTGTTGCCTGCATATACAATTAAAGAAATAGGAGGTTAATTTTTAATGAACATACAACAAAGCTCAATCTTCAAAAGTTTACAACAATAGAAAATATGTAATACAAATTTAGGATAAGAAGAAAAACAATGGTGATGCAAGGAACAAAAAGAAAAAAGGCAAAAAGTACTAAAAGATAACAACAAATACAAGTTAAGATGCACAAGAAACAATAAGGAGCAACTACTAAAAGGTAACAAGAAACAACAAATACAAGTTAAGATGCAACAAAAAGAAATAAGAAACAAAAAGAGAGAACAAAAAGTAAGAAAGAAGAAAGAAGAAGAAGAAAGAATTAAGATGCAAAAAGAAAAAAACAAGAAGCAAGAATGAAGATGCAACAAAAGACAACAACTCTAAGAAATAAGAGTAACTGAAGATGCAACAAAATACAACTCTAAGAAGTAAGAGTAACTGAAGATGCAACAAAATACAACTCTAAGAAGTAAGAGTAACTGAAGATGCAACAAAATACAACTCTAAGAAGTAAGAATAACTCAAGATGCAACAAAATACAACAATTAAGAAGCAAAAGTGAATTCAAGATGCAACAAAACACATCAACTAAGAAACAAGAGTGAAATCAAGATGCAACAAAATACAACAATTAAGAAACAAGAGTGAACTCAAAGAGACAAGAGACAAGAGACAACAAAAGGTAAGGAAGAAGAGTCAAAAGAAGTAGTGGCTAGGGTTTCAAAACCCTAAAAATAACGATGGTTAGGGTTTCAAAACCCTAAAAAAATGACAGCTAGGGTTTCAAAATCCTAAAAAGTGGTGGCTAGGGTTTCAAAACCCTAAAAAAAATGATGGTTAGGGTTTCAAAATCCTAAAAAAATGATGGCTAGGGTTTCAAAACCCTAAAAAAATGACAGCTAGGGTTTCAAAACCCTAAAAAGTGGTGATTAGGTTTCAAAATTTTAAACAATGGCTTGTCTATATTTTTTTTGATTGCTCATGTTTTTTTTAGATTGCCCAAAAACAAAAAAATGTTACTACCATGAAAATATGACCAATAATATAACTCAATGTTCTCAAACGAGTTCCTTACTATTTCCTATGAAATACTTTAGTGTTCCCAACGAACGTATAATATATGCCCGTGAAGTACAAGACCCAAAAACGACTAGCAGTCATATTTTGCAATTATATTTCTCCCCAAGGTATTGACCTCCAAGAATATGACTGCGAGTAGTCGCCAGTCATCTTCAGTCATATTTTTGCAGTTATAAAACATTGTTGTTGTTGTAGTGGTCGGAGGAAGCGGAAACCAACTCCACTTCCAGCTCGGAGTATGCAGAGACGGATCCGGGTCCCCTAAGGACCCGATCCGCAACAAAGACCACCCCGTCGAAGAAGGTTCGTCAAAAACCGGCAGCACATGTATCGAGGGGTGGAACAATGTCGAAGAAGGCTCGGAAGGGCAGATGACTAGTTAGGGTAGTTAGTTTGTTAGTATTGGCTTTTTGCTTCCGACGTGGGTTTTCCAGATGTGGAATCCGCTGTTCCGAAATTTTAGGATGTTAACGACTTTCTAGTTTTCCCGAAACGGTCAGTTGGCCGTTGGCCAGGTTTTCAACTGGCCATTGGTCGGGTTTTGCGTTGGACTGTTTGGTTGCTGGAGTAAGTACATCTTTCTGTATATTTTTTCAAATTGATAGCCATCAAAATTTGTATTCAATGAAACTTAGAAAATTCTAAAATTCTTGCATTGCACTACATATCATAGGATTGCTAATATGTCTTTCATTTTCACGAATCAAAGATGGAGTTGTGCAATACTTTGAGGAAGTTGTCAAATATGACAACATCATTATCAAAAGGAACATTCCATTGCAACCAGAGACCTTAACAAAATACTTGGAAGGCTAGAAGACGAAAATTTGGGATCAAGGGCTCTTGGCACATCTGAGAGGAGCTAATTACTTCAAGAAAAGCAATAACTTCAACACATATGAGGGCTCCCAACAGGCCGTAAAGAGGGTGTTTTTCTGGTATGTCGTTAAAACCCTAAGCTATTATTCATCTTGAAAATATCGCACACCCTCTTGTATATCACATTTTTCCATATTGCAATATTACAGAGTTCACCAATTATAAGATCACATGTATAAAAATGTAATATTATAAAGGTTTAATGATACCATGATGGTCAAACAAAGTGATAGTATAGAAGTCTAGTTTAAAATTTTGGTTGACCTTAAACTCCATTTCAGTTCAACAATTTTGATTTCATAAGCTCTAAATCAACAAAATACAATCAAATTATACTTTGATCAATCTTGCTATTTTGATTTTGATTTTGATTATTCTACATTCCAATGTATAAATATTTGTTTAAGGATTTCTCATTGCATATACTTCATTCAATACAATTAATATTGTACATTTCAATGTATGCAAGGTTCATAATATTAGTATAAAATCTTAAATATCATTTTCTTTTAAAGACTTATATGCCACATTTAACTATATTTGGACTTTGGGAGGAATTTTGGACATTTTTGGAAGATCACTCTAGATGAATACTACCTACATTGGGTGAGTTCAATGCACTACAACAATGAAAGCATGAAGGCAAATATTTCATATTTGGCAATGAAACATGAGGACAAAGTTTAATTGCATACAATTAGCAAGTAAATAGCTGAAACTTCTGTAATTATGTGGCAATGAAACGTGAGGAAGTCCTTAGTTTTGTGTAAGCAATGAAACTTCATATTCTTACATCTCCACATGATTGGCTAAGTCCTCCACATTCATCATAAACCACATAATTCCAACTTGGAAATTGGAAATTGGAGATCTGGAGACGTTCTGATGTCATCCCCTCAACATTACACATTCATTTGACAATTGCAACACTGAACTTGGAAATTGGAGATTTGGAGACGCTATGATGTCATCCCTTCAACATCACACATTCAGTAGACAATTCCAACACTGAACTTAGAAATTGGAGATCTAGAGATGCTATGATGTCATCCCCTCTACATCACACATGGGTAAAAGCACACTACGGTTGTCCAAAATCATAGTCACGGCATAATTTTTGCATAGCATGAATGTTTGGAGTCAATTTTCTTATAGTTTTTGTGACTTAAAAAAAAAAAAAAAATAGATCGGAGTCTTGCATCTTGCATACTTTGATAATTGCAAAACAAAAAGTGATTTTCATCTATTAATTTATCATACGAAGTACAAACATTTAATGTTTGTACTGTCACAGATTCAGCTCTAGCATTGTTGTATTTTTTTTGCCTAGTTTAGGGTTTCAGTTTTACAATTCAAAGAGCTAAATTCATCGCTTTTATGTTTAGCTACTTAGACTAGGCATTTAATGAGTGTTTTGGAATCTATATAAGAAAATATCCTAGCAAATGTGTGATTTTGGTATGAAGGCCAAATTTTGACCTTAAATTGTTTTTTTAATTTTTAATTTTTATTTTCTAGTAGAGAGCATCTTAGTTGAGATGGGCCAACATTCAATTTTCAAAAAAATTATATTTTGCCTTCAAATTTCTCTATCGGAGATTTCTTCTCCAATTTCTAGCTTTAATCTATTAGAACGTTTTAGGGTTTCCGGTTCATACTTGTTTGTATTGTGCATACAGTTTGTACATCTTGGACCAATCATTGTCCGGCACGTACTATCTAATTTGGGATTCAGCTGACACGATCCACGGTATGCGGTGTTTTTTGTAGCGCGATTTCCTCCTCCTAAACATTCCCTCCTCTATTCAAAAAAAATGTGGATCAACCAAGTTGCTTGTACACTTAGCAATTTCAGTTCAAAGAAGCGAAGGAGTGAGGAGCTGCATCTTTGCGTTCAAAGAAACGACGGAGTGAGGCAGCATTGGAGCTCAAAGCAAGATTTAGGTTTATGACTCCGTCAATAGTTTTTTTGCAAATGTTGTTCTTCTGTTCTTCTTACCACTCGTATAGACACTGTATTAGTTCGCAAGTACAATCATTATACAATCTCTTAGAAATTGGAGTACATTTAGTCAGTTTTTAAATACAACTGGAGGTGCGTACAACGAGAAACAATGAGGGCAGTGTACAATAAATATACAATATGTACAATAAAGGGTACATCAAGTACATTTTTAGATGCGCTTACGGAACTTTTTGATTTGTGTTTTAGGATACAATGGCATCCGAGGAAGACTGGTTTGTTCGGAGTCAGAGTTTCTCCAAAGACACTGACCTTTCTAGTGTCTTCAACGAAGATGGAGGTTTCTGTGACGATTACTTGGCTCCCTCATCACCCATGTTGCCACGGACAGAAGACGACGACACAAATCCAAATAAGATTTTCTTACACAAGGAACTCGATAAATTGGCATCTTCGAAGAAGCATCCTCCTCCACACGCCTTGATTGTACAGGACTTTGAGACACTCTACGGTTTACCAAGAATCGGTAAAAATCCACACAAACTCAAAATTCCACTTGACTTAGCGGAGACAGACCTTATAGATGTTTTTGGCCCAACTAAAGGGAGACAAGGGAGGGCTGGATACGCGTATTCAGAATGTACAGATGAAGAAATACTTTCACGCATTCTTGAAATCTTCCATGTTGTATACTTCTTTTAATTTTTGCTGTCATTAAATCTTCCATTTTTATTGTCAATAAGAACACCATTTTTTCATTTTGTTGCTTAATGTTTCTTTTATAACAATGAATACAAATCTTTAAGTTTTCCTTTCTTTAATAATCATTGCATATTTATTTGAGAATAATGAAAACACCCATTACCATTGAATCAAACCTTAATTAATAAAAATAACATTTGTCAAGTTTGAAGACATAAGAATAAAGATGCCTTTTTTTCCATTATCAATTCTTTTTATCATCTATTTCCATTTATTTACCAACGTGGATTATTTCTTTCATAAGAAAAAAGATACCCATTTTTTGATTATCCATTTCCGTTTTGTCAAAGAATATTTCTTTATAAAACAATAAGAATAAGAATATATATTTTTTGATATTGGTTTAAGGTTCTTATGCTACCTTTAAGTACTTGTTTTATAAGAATACCAATAGTACCCTATTTTTTTCATTACCTATTTTTTTGCATTACTATTAAATCCAAATGAATATTTCTTTTACAAGAATAAGAACATAGGTTACTTTGATTTAGAATCAAATCATATTTCTTTATAAAATAACAACATTAATACCATTTTTAAAAATTTGGTTTAAGTATCATTTGTTAGCTTTAAATATTTGTTTAAAAAAAATATGGGTATCCAATTTTTTTCATTGCCCATTTTTGTTCTATTACTAAGTTCAAATGAGTATTTAATGAGGATCCTAATACCCATTGTTTTTCATTATCCATTTATTTATATTATATCACATTTAAAATAAAATAAAATAAGAACACCCATTGTCTTAATCTTATTATATGATGAACTATTTAAGCTATAACTTTTAAGGTACCCATTGCTTGTTATAATGTGGAAGCCACCAATAACCAAGAATTCTACTTTTTAAAAACTCCCAATACATCCTTTGGGAAAGAAATTACAGTTTGAGATGCATTTCATTCACAACACTTCCTTGCAATCATTGTTTGCTTAATCATAATTTTTACCGGTTTTGGATAGGGGCAAGTAGTCACGTCCAACCAAGATGTGACTGGTGGTACCCGGTTGGGTTTCCATGATGACCAGTGATAGACTTTGGAGGAGGGTGTTCTCTCGCCGCGTGAGCTTTTGGTCCTTTGTGTTTTGCGAAGTTTGCGTAGGCTTAGTTGTCGTTGGGCTTTTGCATTTGTGCTTTGCGCCTTTTCTGCTTGCCGTGACTTGCGAATGGTGCGAAGAGTGAAAGAGGAGGAATTCACGCGTCGACATTCGGAATGATGTGCTGCGCAATCACGGTGAGGTAAGTTGAGTTTGCACTATGTTCTCATTTCGTTCTACCGTGCACTTTTTCCGTTCTCTCTGTTGCCGCCAATTTTGCAACTTGTGCAACTCCATCTTATTAGAAGTGTGTTTTGTTTTCAATTAGGGTGGCTTCATGAAGAACCCCAATTTCGTCTATCGACATGCGTTTCATTTAGAAGCCTATTGCTGCAAGTCTTATTTTCGCAGATGCGCAATTCAATTCTAGATCTGTGATCTTGTCGTAATAGTAGGTGCTATTCCACAATTCAGTGCTCGTTATGTGATCTTGTTGTAAAATGTTGTCTTCTGCATTGGTGTACTGCTTTCTTCCTCTTGAAAAAAACTATCTTTGTTTAGGGTTCAGATGTTGATGCCATTTTCTTATGTCACAGTCCTTGTGGTACACAATCCAATGCGTCAATGTCGCATTAGGCTGTGGAGAAAGCCTGTCCCTAAATCCCACTTCTGAGTTGTACTGAGCGTACAAATTTGTATGCATTGTATCGGAATGTGTGCTGTTAGTCTTTCTTTCATATTTGGATTTCATTGGTTTCAAAAGGCAATGTTTAGTTGAGTATGAAGACACATTTTATTGTTATTTGATGCAGCTGAAGCGAGATATGTCTAAGGTCAAGGGTAAAGGAGCTGTTGAGGTAAGGCAAGCATGAGCATTGTCTTCCAAAGCACCTGTTGTTTCCCGCGTGCCCCCTCCTCGTGCTAGTCAATCCCAAGCAGCTGTTTTCCACTGTGCGAGTGCTAGTCCAGTTGTTTCCCGCCCTCCCGGTGCTGGTCAAGTTGATGTTTTCCGCCCTCCGTGTGTTGGTGAAGCTGTTGTTGCCCGCCCTCCAAGTATTGATCAATCTGTTGTTGCTCGACCTCCGCATATTAGTGAAGCTGCTGCTGCCCGTCTTGCCACAGCTAATCGAGAGTCCGAACATGAGGAGAGTGGCGAGGAGAGCGACGAGGAGAGCGGGCAGGAGGAGGGCAAGGAGGACAACAAAGAAGGTAGTGAGAGCAATGAAGGCAGTGAAGGAGATGAGGCGCCAATGCTACCCAAGCCACCGTCTGTGCTCACCAGAGAAGATTTTGTGAAGAAGTATGGTTTGAAAGATGAAGGGCTCTTGCCAAGTCACTTAACAAATTGGGAAGGGGACCCTTTTGATGACACTCAATGCGTCAAACTTTTTGGGAAGCTAGTGGGCCGTGATGGTCGGTATGGTTACAATTGGAGGGATGTGAAGTCACCACGGATCCAAAAGAGGGTCAAAGAGCTCCTTCAAGCTCTTTATCAAAGAAAGGAGCCTCGCAGTCTGCTTCCTCACAAGATGGCCAGAGGGATTGTTTTGGAGAAAAAAAAATCCCAGTGAATTGGGCCGCGTATGGAGAAGACACAAACAAAGTTCAACAGGTAAGGGTCGCTAAAGACAACATTCATGTGCAGAAGGGGAAGGTGCCAAACACCGGGATGGTCACACGACAATGGAGGAAAATACATTTGGATAGAAGAGAGTTGCACTCAGAGGTTTACAAGGGCAGAGGGAGCTCAATGGGAGGAATACTCTTGGAGGAGGACGAGTGCAACTCCAGATTGGAGTATTTGGGCCGGTTGTTGGCAATGGAGAATGCAAAGCTCGAGGCTAGATTGGAGACTGAGCAGGCTACTATTAGAGTCAAAGAGAAAAATGCCGCAAACATTGCTCTTCAAGAGGGGATGGTGAAGATTATGAAGCAGAAAATACAGTCTTATGAGAAGAAGCAGCATGCATCCAACACAGATGGAACGGAGGACTCCGACTTGGTGAAGTTGAGCGTGACCAAAGGTTTGGTACGTAAAGCACAGAATCAGTTGTAGAAGGAGCAAAGGAAAGCGGTCAGATTGGAGGAGGCATTCAATCTGGAGCACCAGCGAGTTGTGAAAATGCGTTTGCAGCTTTGTGCTTTGCAGGAGGAGCACGCATACCTCGGGCATGCATCTGGTGGGTTTCACTTGCGACCGTTACCTCTGGTATATGTTGTAGGGGAAGCAGTTACTGGAGAGAAGGACTTGTGTGCCTTGTGCGGTTTCCCCTTTCCTCATTCTAAAATGATTGTCTCCGCCTATAGACACCTATATCACCCATAGTGTGCATTAGTTAACTTCACCGTAGGCACAGAGTGCTCTGCTTCAAATTGCAGGCAAATTCAACCCATTGAATGGATCATGAGTTTTGGGTTTCAGGGTGTTCGTGGCTGTGGTCGCCCTGAAGGCGGGAGTGAAGAGTGGACGAAGTTGAAGACAAAGTGTGCCATTGCTATCACTGAAGGATTAGCAGCTAGGAGTAACGCTGCAGCACAAGTGCGTACAGCCATCCAGCAATACAGAACAACCTCCATCGAGGAGGAGGAAGGTAATAATGTACAACTGCATTCTGATTGGTACACCATTGTACTGATTGGTACATATAGTGGAAGGTATAGACAATTTTGTTACTGTCACGTGGCTTTTGTACTTGGGATTGGGAGAAAGGTAGTTCTGTAACACCAATCATATTATTTGTATCATGCAATGTTAATTTTGTACAGTTATTCTAAAGTTTTGGGAACATCGTTACTAAAGGATGTTTGGAGTTCACTGATTTGTACTTGATTTGTTTTTTATGTTTACTATTCCACTTGCAGTGGTTTTGTTTGTATTTTTTGATACAAGTTTGTACAGTTCGATAACGTTTCTTCTACCTGCATATTTTTTGGGTCTTGATTTGTACTTACATGTTTAGTATGGTCCTTCTTGTTGTACTTGTTGTAATATAATTTTTACAATTTGTATAGGTGTTTATGATGTGAGTACTTAATGTTTAGTATGGTCCTTCTTGTTGTACTTGTTGTAATATAATTTTTACAATTCATATTGGTGTTTATGATGTGAGTACTTAATGTTTAGTATGGTCCTTCTTATTTTACTTGTTGTATTATAATTTGTACAATTCATATAGGTTTTAGGGTTGTTAGTATTTAATATTCAATATGTTTTTTTTTGTACTTGTTGTAGTATAATTTGTACACTTCGTATACCTTTTCATGTTGTTTGTACTTAGGCAGTTGTTGTGGTATTAGGGTTAATTTTGTGCTTATGTGGATTGTATAGTTTGTACTATTCGTATGTATGATTTGCAAGAAATTGTACTTTTTGTACTATTTATTGTACTATGTCATGTTTGCATGTTTGTGCCCAAATTTGTGACATTTGTTTACTCAATTCTAGATTGTGTTCTGGTGTAGGACTTGCTTCTTCCGAGGGAGGAGAGAGAAGAAATTCTGATTCAGAAATGGGTGACCATGAAGAGGGGGTTCAAGACAAATACACTACCATATTTGCCCATGAATAGGGGGTTCCGTCTAGGCTAGAACAACGAGTAATGAAATCATTATTAGCAATCGAAACACCTACTCTAGAACCAACAAGAACAACTAGGTATTGTTTCTGTATTGTTTCCGAGTCTTCTAGTCGATTTGCTATTGTTTTTGTATTTGTGAACCAGACAAAGTGCGTTGCGTAATGGTGTGTTGGAATGTAGGGTGGAACCACTCCTAGAAACTGGTACGACAGCGGCGCTCCCATTCAATTTGGCCAATGTTGCAGCCTCTACTGGAGAGGCACTCCTAGACACTGGCATGAAAGAGGCACTCCCATTCAATTCGGCCAATGTTGCAGCCACTGTTGAAGAAGCATTCGTAGACATTGACATGATAGAGGCGCTCCCATTCAATTCAACCAATGTTGCAGCCACTACCGGAGAGGCACTCCTAGACACTAGTATGACAGAGGCGCTTCCATTCAATTCGGCTAATGTTGCAG
This sequence comes from Rhytidiadelphus loreus, assembly GCA_947034895.1. NCBI lineage: Eukaryota > Viridiplantae > Streptophyta > Bryopsida > Hypnales > Hylocomiaceae > Rhytidiadelphus > Rhytidiadelphus loreus. Next base: position 62,914,177 of record OX344763.1, on the reverse strand, counting down.
CCATTGCCGGAGAGGGAGAGGGTCAAGTCAAGGTTCAAGTGGTGTTGCAGGGCTATGGTGATTCCTTCTGTATAGAAGGCTGTAAGGACTGTGATGAAATGATTATGGATATGCGTAATTCAGGATTGGCGCTTCATTGGTAAATGATCCTTAAACCTTCTCTAATTTGGATCCTTTGTATAGAATGTTTGTATTTTCACACCTATTTTTACTACTGATTGGATATATACAAATGTGCAAGTAACATTCTTTGAAGATATTTGATGCGTGTTTTTTGGGAATGATATAGGTAAGGTTCAAGGAAGAGATTTAGGTCAAAATCCCCAAATAAAGCTTAATAGATTAAGAGACTTATGTCATATTTGTGTACCTATTACGTTATTACAAAGTACGTACCAAATTTACAAACTGTGCATAAATGTGTTTTATTCGGGATGTAGTGGAAAAATGTGTTTCTTGTACAAATTTGTAAAATGTGTTATTTTGGAATGTGGAAGCAAAACAGAAAAATGTGTTTCTTGTACAAATTTCTACAGTTTGGTGTGTGTGGCATGTGTAAGCCGACGCACTCAACGGGAAGAGATCACTCGGTGGATGCTAGCCGATAATGTTAACTTTGGTGCTGCCGGAGCCATGGGTGCTAGAGTCACCGCCACCATCCCCATTCTCGATGGTCAAGAATCCAACATCCTTGTTGCTGTAGACATCCCCGTTGCTAAAGAGTCCCTTGTGGTCCATGAAGCCATAATTCATGAAGCCAACGTCGATGACAAATCCATTGGCCCCGTTGCTCAAGAATCTAGCGTCATCGTGGTTGATAAAGCCGTTGCTGAAGACGTCATTGTTGCTCCCGAATCCATTGTCAGCGTGGTTGACGAAGCTGTTGCTGAAGATGTCATCGTTGTTGAAGAGTCCCCCATGGTTGAAGTCATGTCTGATGGAGGCAATGTCAACATTGTTGACAAATCCACCGTTACCACGTCTGATGAAGGGGGGGGGGGAGGACCCTTGTACAAAAGAGGGAGTGCATACAAATAACAACAAAGGAGAAGGTCAAGATGAGGTTGCTCAAGTGGGACCGACAACAAGATCAAGGTACGTATTTTATTTTCTGCCATTCTTTCTAGTCTTTTTATGTCCACAACATACTTGCAAAAATGTACCAGCACTATAAGAAACCCGTGTTTTTAGTGTTGTTAGGACTAAATGGGTATAGTTTTTTCTGACATCACTTTGTTAGAAGGTATTCTGATTTGTGAGGACCATTTTCCGTGCATGTTTTGGTAGACGCGTGGATGCCATTGTAGGAACATGCTTCTGTTTTTACGGACATGTATGTTTATATAGACATTGCTTACAACATGCAGATGTTCCAAAAAACACGGTCGGAAACACGATCCTGCCATGTCAACTGGGAGGCTTGAATTCACTGCAGTCTGCAGTTAACTCCTGTGAACTTACTACGAGTTCTGGTAAGATCTGACCAGCAGTAAAAAAACCAGGGCACACATTTGTACTATGTATGCTTGTAGAATTAGCTTGCATTCAGAGGGTAATCCTATAACCACTGATGTTAAGCCTTCTTGCCCATCACTGAATTTGTTGCCCTTTTCAAGATAGATATGTATGAAATAATTTATATTTATTTTTCAAACATTTCATTACTTGTTTTATTTATTTCACAGAATCTTCATGTATTTGCTAAGAAAATTGATGTCTAAGAGAATTATAGAAGGAAAAGTGCAACAACTCGTATGAAGTGGACAGTTGTCTACAAAAATCCGAAAATTTCAGCATGGGTGTGCATTATAGTAACAAACATGATGGTGCATATTAAAATTTATGGACTTTCTGTAATTTGTTTGTAATGTACATTAGAAATGCGTGAGAAGTTAAAATTGCGAAAAAGTTATAAATTTTTGGAATTTCTACAAAATTTCGATTGGAGTAATAGGATAAAACATGAAATTCTTTTCAATTGTTGGTTTCTTGCTCTTCTAAAGTCAAATTCGTTGAGGAATTTGAGTTTTACAGCAAGGAGAAACAAGTTCGTAAAATACGCTTAATGATAAATGTAGCAATTTCCATGATTCTTTTTGTCCAAGAAAAAATGACCATTATGATGACCAAGAGTATAAGAACTACAAATACTACTATAGAAATTGTTTGCAAATTTGAAGGCATTATTTATTTTTGTTAATTTGTTGATGTGATGCACAAGGGTGCACATACTAGGTACAAATGCATGCACTTTTCATTTAGATTGTTGGAAAGTTAAAAATTATATAGGTATGTACATATACTGCATGCTTGGTATTGAGGAATGAGTTCAAGACAATGTACCCGCTGTTGTACCACACTATGTACAACAATTCTGTGTAATACACTCTATTGGCAATCACTTGTCGTATTTAGAGAAACGTAACAAAAATAATACGAATTATGCTTCCAAATCCCTCCAACGACAGAAGCTGAACCCTTAAAGGACGGTCACTATACTTTCACCAGAAGTGTTCTAAAACTGTCATTTCTAGTACAAGTACCAAAAATTTTAATAAACTTTTTTTGGACATAATTAACCGTAGGATCTTATATTCTATAGTATCAAAAACATGTGGTTGAAATTGATGACATTTCCACTAGGTGCATTGCAAGATATAAGCATTCACAGTAAGTAAAATCATTTCTTCCACCCTGCAAAAAGCAGGGCAGCTACACTTCAGAAGCTCTTTTTTCTAAGAAAAAATGACCTGAATGGTGGTGCTTCTTTGGATTTGTTTTCCTAGACAAGTTGGACACATGCTTCAAGAATTTCAGATCATTTGGAATAGTACAACATATAGGGAAAAAAGATTAAGTACGTAGTAGCTACATTATTTAAAATTTAAATATGGACTTGAAAATTTTCAATCCTGATAGTCGAAATCTTGTAATACTGTCTTTGCATCCTACAAATTTATTTTTGTCCAATAATATTTCTAATTTGATAAGATAAAGCACTTTGAAGTTTACTTTAGAATAGGAAATCTATAATTGCACGCAAACAGAAAATGATCATAATGATTGACTCACTGATCAAAATGGAATGATTCAAAGCTTTTTGTGTATAGAAAAGTCTTGAAAATGTATTCCACATACAAGTTTTTGAATATTTTTTTTTTAATTCAGCCCGAACAGCCCAGTTACGAAATAGAGTAATATATTACGCTAGAACTTGTGATTTGCATTTCCGAATGTCATGAACTTTGGTGCATATTAAAGATCTTCCTCGCCCCCACATCCTATTAAAATTTCAGGCCCCCCCCAAAAAATCTCCGCTCGTAGGTACTTGCCCAAAATTCCGCTATAGCCTAAAAACAAAGTCTGCTCTTTTAGGGGTTCATGAAGCACCACCAAAATTACATGTGCTATGGTAAATGAATGCAACGTACGTGTGTGCATTCAAATATTATATTCTATAATTCACGTGCACTACTATATTTGTTCCATACTGTTAAAAGTTGTTTTCATTTTTAGTATGAATTGTAATTACTCGTAAATGTTTTTTTGAATATGAACTTCTTCATGGAGTGAAGTTTGGAATTTCATAGTACAAGAATTAAGGCTGCAGTTACACAGTCGTGGCCTACAACATCTTCCTTATGATAGGTACAATTCAATTTGAACGATACTTTCTATAATTTGTTTGCTATTCAAAAAGCTACATTGACCGTATTTTTTTTTTTTCAACAACAAGTACCATGTTATGCGTATTGTCATTTACTAGAGAATGAGTTCTATACATTTTGATAGTATTGCTGTACTGTATCCAACATTACAACATGCAAAACTTCAGCCTAAAAACATGTACGATACTGCAGCACTTGTGCAACACATTGTATTATACACATATGACCAGTCGACATCTTTGCTTGTCCTTGCTAACATTCTCTTCATACATGAAAATCATTGGCAATGACAGCATTTATAAAAACTTGTTCACCAACACTATTTCTTTCCAACTGTGCTTCTTTAAACGATGGAGGTCACAAAAATTATTTGACAAAATGTGAGCACTAACACTACAGTACTACTTCTCTTTCATTGTTGCATGCGTGCATGTTGTTCCGTTGTTGTTTTAGAAGGTACCGTGATGTACGTTCCCCCTACTGTTGTTGGTTGTCGTCGAGGCTCGCTTGCCAATAGTAGCGGTTGCAAGCCGATGAAATCTGCGTCGCTTCCAACATCAATGATGCGGTTTTGTGAATCAGGAAGTTGTAACTGCCCACGTCTACCACGAACATCAGTTCGACAAACAACCTTCCACCTACGTTTGTAAGGGTCCTCTGAAAAAAACACTTCTTGGCAATGTAATGGAAATGCGAAAGAATCGGCGTGCACCTTTCCATCCATGTGGTTAAAGCAGGGTTGTTTATCTGGACGTGACGTGGGCTTTTCACGTCCAGATGTCATGACGCGTCCTGACGCGTCAGTATTGCTGTCAGCCCAAAAAAAAAAAAAAAAAAAAAAATTCTTTTTTTTGAAGGCTAGTTTGTCACCCTGGAGCAAACCAGTGAACATCCAAGTCGTCAAAAAAAAAAAAATTTTTTTTTTTTTTTTGGTCGGCCAGTCCGTCCATCGTTCAGGTCGACAATCTGACCGTCCAGGTGACGGCCCGACCGTCCCAGTGGACAGACCACCCGTCCAGGTCGACGGACGGACCGTCCAGCGAAAAAAAAAAAAATTTTTTTTTTTTTTTTTTTTTGTAATCCAGACGGACGCCAGGGTTGAATCCTGACGTTCGTACGGACATCCTAACGAACGGACAGGACGTGACGGGGACAATCCTGGGTTAAAGTTTGCAATAGTGAATCCATATTTGTCCCTCTGTACATTTGGATACCGTGCGTCTTCAGAGCTCCGTACCCAATCGCACAGTAGCACTGTCGTGCAGTGATTGAGATAATCCAACTCCAAGATTTCTTCTATGTACCCTACGTAATCATCAGTCCTCTCAATGGGGCATCTGTTAACAACTCCCCATCGAAGTTGGCTTGTAAATGACACAACAACACACGAATCGCGGATTACCAGTCCAACTTTAGAACTGCGAACGCGTAGATGCATTCCACAAGCGTACATGTGGCGATGTGATGTTGCGTACCGTTCTGGTGGATGCGCATATTGCAGAATGTCGTTTTCTATGTCTTCACCTACTAGTTCCGCAGCATCTACTTTGTCGGTCAACCAGTCTGCAAAACTTAGGGATTCCTTTAATTCTACTAGATATCGTGGTTGTTGTGGAGGACGGCGTCGCCGACACTCCAAGCAAAAAGCCTCCCGTTCTTCCCAACGCCTGCCCTTCTGGATGACATAGTCTCTGCACATCATATGACATTCTCATTTGTTGGTCATTGAATCTTGCAAAGCAAGTAATACTACCACCAATGAAATGATTGTTGTTATAATCATTGGAAGATATGGACAAGCATGCATGCATTGAACATTGCATTGTATGGTCCACATACTTACCGGTGCCAATCTTCCAAAATCGCTGCATTGTCAAGGACAAAAGCATGTGCGAAGTTCCGCACTTCGTTAGACATTTTACGTTTCGCACGTTCATTACAGTGTAGCACCTCATCATTCATTGTTGCGTCTTCTTTAGCATCCCACATGCAATGTGATGTTCCTCTATATTGCTTCATATACTCTGTACAGAAGCCAAAAGTATCGTCCAGGCGGTAACCTTCAGCTATGCTTCCCTCGGGATGTGCGTATGTTCGAACATAATCTTTTAGTGTCTTCATATACCTCTCAATAGGATACATCCAACGACAATGCACCGGTCCGAAGATAAAAAGTTGCTGCACCAAATGCACGGGAAGATGTAACATGATGTTCAAAAATGTCGGTGGAAACTCCTTTTCCAAGTCACATGTCGCCATTACGACATTCTGCATGAGTTCATCTTTCTCGGAATGATGGACTTGTTTCTCACAGAGCTTCTGGAATACTCTAGAAGTTCTAATGATTGCACGTCGTACATTTTCTGGGAGTACGTTTCGTACAGCCATGGGAAGAATGTACAATAAAGAAGGAAGCACACTTGTCAGGTACTATAGCAACTTCAAAATTCAAGCACATTTGAATGTTTTATTGTAAGCCTATGCTTCAATAGAATTGCAAATATTTTTGTAGTAAAGTTTTAGACCTCTACAATTGTTTTAAGAATACATATATACACTAATGAACTCTTTTAACATATACCTCATTCACATTGAGTTTGTACTAAATGTAAATCCTACAATGTGGGTTCTCAGTAGATACGAAGCTAGGAAGTATCAACACATTTTCAATGCACATCATCATTGATGGCAACATATGGTAAATCCACCTATAATGCACAAATGTAGAATCTTCATTTGATTATGTACTGTACCTGTTGCATGAGGACATGGTAGTCATGCGTTTTCATGTACTGCAGTTTACCGTCCATGAATCTCTTGTGAATGGATCCAACGTAGTTGGAAGGCGTGCGAATGTTTGTGATTATGTCTAGAAACTGCTTCCGTTCATCTTGTTTCATTACATACGGTGGAGGCGGCATGTAGTATTCTTCATGACCTCCTACTCCAGCTTGCAACCAAATTTCTTCACGGATTTGTAAATCCTCTGCATCTTGGCGACTGCCGGTAGTGTCTTGAAGACCCATAATAGTCTTCACAATATTCTCACACAAATTCTTCTCGCAATGCATTGGATCCAAGAGATGTCGTTCCAATAGATGTTGTACACAACGATGTCATATGTCTTTCATACATTACGAAGTACATTTTCCTACATCCTTGTGAAACATCATATGCCACATGTATGTTGTCTGTAATACTAAATGATTGCATGCACATATACCACATGGTCAATGGCTTGCCAACATAAAGACACTTACAGTTCTTCTGGAACATAACAACAATGACCAACACCTATGTAAATCCTCATTTCCACATTCTAATGGTATTACTAGGCAAAAGAGGAATCATTCTTTTTTAGCGCACCAGATACACTAGAAAGAGGAGGAACTAGAACAAGTTCAGTTCCTGTGTTCAAAGAAGCTTATATTTCAATGCAATAAAATATGAAGTACACACGAACCTGCCAGTAAGGAAGTTCGTACAGTGCACTCAATCGTTTGACACCCATGTAGTGCACTAGATTAGCCTTTGCATTTTCCTTTCCGTCTAGATCAAGATATGACTGTCGCCATGTTGCATACCTTATAATGTCCAAAGATGACATTATCGGTGGCATTGAACGTTGCTCTACTTGACCATTGAATCTTTTGTTTCGTTGGTATGGATGTTGTCAATTGAGATACCTTCTCATTCCACCGTATACAATCTTGGAACCACGAATGTGTCCACTTGCAAGAATATCCCCCGTTTTTGCCATTCTTGACTCCGTTTCTGGTCCACAAGAAGGACACCCACAATAACCCTTACAACACAGTCCTGATATTAGCGCATACACTGGAAAATCAGATGTGGTCCACATGAGCAAACCATGAACTGTGAATCCTCGAGAGCCTTCAGGTTGAGAAAAATCTATTGCTGGAACACCTGCCCACAATTCCTGCAACTCGTTCAATAGTGGGCGTATATACACGTCAATGTTCTTGGATGTTGGAGATAGCTTCCCAGATATGAGAATGCACAACGAAATGAAGAACTTCTTCGTAACAAACCAGGGCTCAAAATTATATATCAATATTAGGACGGGCCAGGTTGACCAATTTGTATTGCTTAGTTTGATTGGATTAACACCATCCAACGCTAAAACCAAGCGCATGTTCCTTTTCTCCAATCCAAAGTTGTTGAAAGCTGCGTCCGTGTCAACATATTTCCATGCTGGATTGTCAACCACTGAGCGCATGATGCCGTCTTCACTAACATGTTTTGTGTAACCAGTCAACATGCTTGCTATTTCCTTTGACCTCCACATGCGCTTAAGTCTAGGAATGAGGGGAAAGTGTCGTACAATCTTCACAGGAATTGCATCCGTGCCTTCCACCCAACACGATTTGAAGCACTTCGGACAACTGTTCAACTCAGTGTAGTCGTTGTCAAAAAGCACACATCCATCTGGGTACACGTGAATGTTTCTATAATTCAAGCCTAACCTGCAAATATTTTTTCGAGCTAAATAGTGAGTATCTGGCAATTTGTTGTCTGATGGCAACAAGTCCTGTGATAAGTACCGTAGTAACTCGTCCGTAAACCTATTGCTGACACGAAACACTGCACACATATTCATGATGATGAGTGTCGCTGATACCACACTTGTTCTGGATCCCGCATAAAATGATGTTGTAGCTTGGTCATACAACTCTTCCAGTCCATCCAATGTATCTGCACCGTTGTCCTCATTTTCTTCAACGTCTACCACTCCAACAACATCACGGTGTAATGCGTCGCTTCAGTCCAAGGCCTCCATCACCTGCCTCTGTACCTCGTGTAATTCATCTAATGCGGTGTTGCCATCATCTTGAGCATCTTCAACGTGCATGTTAGGTACTTCCATGTTCGGTACGTCTTGGTCATCATGAAACATTGTTCCCGCTTGTGCATCATGTTGTACAAGGTCATCGTCATAAATGTCATCTTCTATCCATATTCCTCGACGTGGGTATCCGTTAGGAGGATCACCTCCTATCACGGACTTCAGTAGAAACGGATCTCGCCCCACAATTGTAAGGTGCTTCCTGATTATGTCTATACTCTTCCGTCGTCCGCCGTGACAATCTCTACAAGGGCATTGGTACGCTCTGATGTTCTACTCTATTGCTACTCGCAACTTGATTTCCAAGATCAAGTCCTCCACTAGAATGTGACATAGTGTACGTCCATCACTAGAAATGCGGACAGTTGCAGGTTCATGTATAGAATGTATCGGCATGCTGAGAAAATTTTGTATGCATTCGAAATTTTTGTAAATAAAAGCTGATTACTTTGGTGGCATCAATCAAAAACTGCGTAACCAAACAAGGAATGCACTGTCATCCTCATAATTTCCTTACGGATAGAAACAATGCTGAAATTCTCAACTATAGAGTAACGGCATGCTTTAAAAAGGTTTTTATACAATAATAGAGTGCATCATTTATAGTAGTGCATTATGCGTTCATTCTATAATTTACGTACGTGCCCACACATAGCAAGAGGTACACCACACTTACATACGTACACTTCCGAAGGTGCATATCTAGAAATTCTTGTAATGTTCAAACATTCAAATTAAATCTTTTTGTTATGTATTACTGTTCGAAGCTACTGTTTCTATTTAACATACTATAGACTTTCTATAGTAGTACTATCAATCAAATGAACACTTCCAGAAATTATGGACTTAAGATAGCCAATTGTTTTGCTATAGTTCGCTTACATGTTCGCATGCACATTTCAGCACTTCTGCAATGGTAAAGAAGGTCCGTACTATGTACTGAATAAATGCATCAAAGAATCCATAGAAACTAGTACTATACCTAATCCTGTCATAATATTCATATATAAGAAAGTTTTTTCTGTCATTCAAATATGCTAGAGTTCTTCAGCTAAGCTTTCCTTTTCTTCCTCGTCAATTTACTTCGAGAATTATCCGATTTTGCCTCCGTACCCAAACTTCTGTTTCAATATGGGTAGCCATTACAAATGTGTAGTATACACTTCCTGTGTACCTCAATGTCACAAAGAATTTCATCTGCTAATTCTAATGAAGTTTTCCTTCATACACTGTGGTACACAGTGTCTACACTTCTAATGTCTAGACAACCAAAAATGCATTACCATAACCATTTTTAATTAATAATTTCATACTATAGTAGTTCAAGAATTTGGTGCACTTCTACATACTTCGAATCTTGAAAATGAACCAGTTGGAATCTGAAAGTCTTGCTTTTTAATATGATATTCAGATATTACTGTCGTTTGATATTACTTTCTTCGTTTCCACAAAATGTCAAGTATTCAATGGGTCCTAGAAGTGATACCTTAACTATAACTGAACCGTCTAATATATGTGATAGGTTGAAAACACAAGCTTTAGTTTATATTCCGTTAGGGTTCCATTTGCTACAGAATTTCGAAGTAAAAACATGTACAGTTGGTCTTCTTAACCTAAAAACTAAGAAATGATGTTATTGTTTGTAGTGAATATGTATAAATTGAAGACAAAAATGGCCACATCGGGAAAACTTCTGCATATCACTGACCTTCATCATTGTATTTATCTGAAGACTGACTTCATGAAAGTATCATTGAATATGTACACAAGTAAATTATTTTCTGTTCGCAGTGTTATGAATACAATTCCTTCTTCAGAGTTCTGTGCTTGAAGAATACAAACTACTTCCGAGAAACCAATGCTTGCAACTCCTCGATTGAAATATACATAGAGCATTTCAATTTGCAATTGCATAGGAACAGCTTCTTCACGATGTTTACTTCAACAACAAACGTCCTACTCATGGAAGGTAGGCATTGCAATGAATGCTTGAATACAGTGGACGGAAAAATAATATACTCGCTTGCAGACTTCATAAAAAAACTACAGACGTAATTGTAGCGGAGTTTGGGAATAACTACCTGAATTTTTGCTTTCACCCGTCTTGTACTGTGAAGGTTCTGGTACAGACATTGGACCCTGTAGCATTGTTATTTGGTATACGCTCTACGTTCGAAGCAATTCCACTACTTTGGTGCAAAATCCTTCAAAAGTTCATTCCTGACGCGGCTTGTGCAAAGCATGCTGCACACAAGGGAGTCACATGTTATCAAAATGAAGGTCACATACGCAACGCTTCTGTGACAATCGTCCTTGACAAAGACTTTGTCTGAACTCAATAATGCTAGTACTACGTAGTTTACTTGACAACGACAGTGACATACTTTCCATTTTCTTCTATTGGTTCCTTGCCATTGCAGAAGAATATGGTAATAGACATACATGAAATTCAGCGGGCACGCCACAGTTCACTCGAATTCACTACTAATATCATCAAAAGTTAATGATGATGCTACATTTTCTGGTAGTGCTCATATCTTTGAATATATTGCATGAAGAGTAGTACTACCTTAGGTGCCATACAAATACACATGCAATTGTCTCTCATATACAATATGTATAGTGAACAATATGATCAACTCCTGCCCTGCTCTATAGTGCACTGTGCACATGTAAACATATTGGCATTTGTCACGAAAGGGTCATACGAGCAAGGCCAGGTTGACATTGCTACAAAAAACCACGAACTTTCAATTAGTCATTGCTAATTGCACTTGTTGACACAACCATGAGTCATATGCTTCGTCTAAACTTTCGAAAGGGTAAACTCCATTATAGAACCAAGATATAGTGAACCTGTTGTTGTCGTATACATTGTCAATGGTCTCTGGCATAAAGTTTTCATTAGCAACAACTCTTAAATCATACCACCGCATGTGCTGTTGGTGCAAAAATACCATGCACTCTAGGTATGCTGCAGAATTAGTTTCATTGTCTCCGTATGAATAACAATCATCTGCATTTGTACATTCTGCTTCTGACTGTCCATCCATAGAAGGAACACATTCTCCGACCGATTCAGTGGGCGACTAAGCAAATATTACCCCCTTTGCTTCCGTATTAGACATATTCCTGAACAAACTTGGCAAATGCAGATTTCTAAGTGTACATCTAGGAGGTCAACAATAAATGGAACCGATCCTACAATGCTGACAATTCTAATGCTAACTTGGTGCGGTGCAGAAGCTGGAATTACTCTTAGTTGTTGTCAAAACTATACGAACAATGCGGACGTGCAAGGCAGAAGGTCGCACATGACACACATATGCTGAACAGTGGATTGCTCTTACCTCACAAACATACAAGAAGTGGCTTCTGTGACTCTTGCGTGCACCCTCAAATTTCTGCGTTTCTTGTCAATGTGCATGCGAAGCACTGCATCCGCTTCATCCTAGACAAGACGACATAAAAGAATGTCAACTACAATATTGATGGTCCCTCATACTAAGGAAAACACTGTTCCTCACATAATTAATGTATGAGGTCCTTCATGCTGTTATTGATGACTGCCTACACTAGAAAGGATTGATGGCATTGGAAAAAGCCATTAGATGTGCTCAATATCAGCACATGACGTGACCTTGTTTGTGCAACACTCTTCGAGTGCGGTGTTCTGATCGTGTTATGGAAGTCCTACAAGAAAGGAACATATGCAGTACACAGGAAAAAATTAACATTCCTTCCATGTGACCATGTGAGAAACACATGCACGTCTGGATTCTGTAAATCACAATATGAAATGAAAACAATATAGAAATGAAGGAGAACAGAGCATCATGTACGTGATAGAAGTGGCATAGACTGTACACAATGCAATCCGCAGCGAGTGATTAGAATTCACAAGCACAGACAAACTCACATGTACTTTGTAAACCATTCCGTGTATTCGGTGAAGCCCATGCATGTAGAACCTACGAACCTAAGAAACCTACATCCAAAACAGGGGCTTGCAGAACGCATTGCAAAAACTCTATGTTCGAGAACCTATTGTAAGAAGGTGCGGCACTTGCACATGGTGTGCCATCAATGACCAATGTCATTCCATATGTATAATTACATTAAGAACAATTGTACAACCGTGAATGCAACATATGAAGTCATGTTCAAGTCAATGTACAGGGAAGGGTTCTTTGTTGTTTGGGACCACATTATAATGTACAAATTCTTGTCCGACAGAACATGGCTCCAATCGAAAAAACATCTAAGATTGCAGCGGATGAAAGTCCTAATGGACCAGTAAGCAGTTGCCGTACTCTCACGAAACAAGTCTGATGTGTCTTCCAGCTGCAGTAGAAGAAGTCGTAAAACTTCCGATGAGCTAACAGTTTGTCCACTTCAAGTGCGCTTGACATTCATGATACAGCATCACGGAACTCTTTTAGTTTAGACAGTCAAAGATGGATGCGCACAGCGAATTGCAAAGTGAAGCACGAATTTCCAGAGGAACAACAACTTTACCTAATTGCGCCCAAATTGATGTTGGTGTCACTGACTCCAACCTCTTCGTCTTCACAAACTTCTTGAAGCTCATCGGTGGGAATGCTAGAGTTAGTTCGCAAAACCAGGAGATCAAAACTACTGTACAAATGGATGGATGCAGGCGGAGCACACGCTTGAAGACCTCTGACATAGCCAAATTCAAGTCTGGCACACCTACGTTACTTCCCGTCGAGAAGAACTCCGCCGCCAATCAGGTAAATCCCTAACTGCTTTCAATTTACTTTGTTTACAAATGCAATGGATGCATGGTATCACACGCATGAATGTCATTTAAGGAACACGCCACCATTATAGCTTGAAGTGGGAAGCCAGCAGCCACTGCCATCTGTCCTTTGACAACAACTCTGCAAATGGCAACACAGTCTTTTTGTAGCGGTTATAGGTGTACGTCGTCCACGGGGGTAGGTACAGTGTACGACCGCGTTTTAGGTCCCTCGGTAATAGGCCAACTCGGCCTCAGGTCTCTCTTTCAATTGCCCTGTCTTTCATTTTGAGTGACAGAATGTACTCTTAATAGCAAGTCCGTCACACATACTACAACACATCATGCACATCGTAATTCTTCAATTGCTTTGAGAGTGAACGTGCAGACGTCAAATTTCTAGTGCACAACCGTTTTGCTACGCAAACTTGTGTCAGTTTTGTGCTGCTTCGAAAGAGCAGTGCTGGTAATGGGCAGGTCAACGTGCATTACCACATCCATTGCCTTCGGAACTTAGAGACATACTAGAAGCATGACTTGAAGCCCTACGTAATGCATCTTGTCATTCGGAGGTAAAATTGTCTTTGTCTTTGTTTCTGTTGTTATGGTTGTTATGATTTCTATGGAGTCGTTATTCCCACTTTCTTTTCATGAATTGCTTGCATTGCCGTTCAGAGTACAACAAAGATACATCTGACGTCCGTGGAAGCTAATTGATGTCGTTCTTCAAGGAGTGTTTGCAATCCCTTTGCTGATGTCCTTCAAGGTTCTCCGAATGATGTGCTCCTGTAATTGTAAGTTGCACTCAATTTATTTTTCTTTGATGCACTTCATCAGTAATGTATGTTGCACACGTTTGCAAGTGTGCAGGTGTTGGATGAGTGCTTCTTTCCTTGGCGGAGCGCACATAGAAGGATGGGACCAGGTCGTAGAAAATTGTTGAAGAAAAAACCGTCTGCACCACGATCCAATCGTGGTGACGACGTTGCACTTCCGACGGCAACAGAGTTTCGCATGCAAGGCGTAGACGAGCACAAATCAAAAATGAAGGAAGACATGTGCACCGCAAAAGGAAAATCATCGATGTTTTCTCTCGTTTCCCCCTCCAGAAAAAGAAAATCACCTGCAGTGCAAGTGGAGACGTCCTTTGAGGATGAACATGGAGTTCCAGACATGGAAGACTCCAACAAGGACCTGGAAGTGCAGAGGTATGTCGCTTTTTCCATCTGTTGTTCATGACAAACATCTTGAACATGAACACTAATATTACCGTGTACAGGTGCACAACTTTGGCAATACATGCTTGTCATAGTGTACGTTAGATGAATCTTGCACGAGAGTTTTCCTCAGTGTTTTCATGTTTTGTTGTATGTCCGCCTTGATAGTTTGTAGAACATCTGCATTGCAAATGAAGACGTCGGTGTTTTTTGGATGTTTTCTAAAACATCTTTGTGTTTTTCTGAATGGTGGACTGTTTTTTTAAACACAGCTCGATGTTTGCATTTGATCCTTCCTCTTCTAGTATGCAGTCCTTGCCTCGTTTGCGCTCAGTTGCATAAATGCTTCTTTCTGTAGTAGTGCACACAATTGATGGAACAACGGAAAATCAACAAGCTTCATAAAACAGATTCCAATGATTTGAATGGGAATGTATGGCTTCGCACCAGGCCTCCTTTTAAGACGAACGTGTCTGCTATGGGTGTATGTTTAGTTCAAAGGTAGTACTTGAATTGCCCAAACTTCACATTGTATCTTTCGCTGCTTCATGTGCTGTTCTCTCAATGTTGTTGTATGACAGGGATGACAATGTTAACGTATTTTTGGATTGCACTGTATTGCACATGCTTAATTTGCAATTGTAGGTGTACAAAAATCCCTTCTTGTAAGAAGTGATAATTCTAGCGGAGCAGAAGAAGATGAAGACAGCAGCAATGATAGTGATGACGATGATTGCAGACCCCCTCAGAATCGTAAAGGAAAAGGCACGGAAGACGAGAAGAAACCCATCAAGTTAGACGTCATCAGCTTTCCCAGCGATCGAATGATGGCGGTGTTGGCCGAAGACGTCAAGCGCTACGCTAAGGACCTGGACCCAACGTGCAGTTGGGAAGCGCAACCATCCCAGCAAAAGAAGCGTTTCTTCAAGCGCTTATACAATGGTCTGCAGTTTTCCCCATTTTGCATTGCACATGGAATGCATTGTCATCCACATCCAAGAAAACAATGTTCCATGATTAATTCTTTGTACTTGTAGATTGGGAGATGAAGGGGGGGAGTTCTGAAGTAAGTGGCAAGTGGATCTCTCCCATTGTCACTAAGATATTGATCAACACTCGATGGAGATTGAATGGCATGATTGACGCAGGCAAAGGTAAACCAGCAGAGGTCAATGTAGAGCACTGGAACATGCTTGTCCAGAATCAGCAATCCCCAGCTTCCCACAAAATGTCCAAGCACATGCAAGCAATTTCTGTCGGAAAAAGGTCGAAGTTGGCACTGCTTAGGGTAATCGAGAGCGATGCCATCAGCAGTCTGGTAAGCGTCATTCCCTCCACTAGAAGAAAACTAGAAGAAACTGTGTTTTACTTCACAAAAACCATGTTGTACTCAACAGAATAGTATCATCTGGATTTTGTTGAGTTCTCCCTTTTTAATGCAAAATTTTGCGTTCCAACGGTTCAACACAAAATTTGACAAGTAAAATGCAGAATTTTGTATTAGAGTGCAAAATTTTGTGTTACAAAGGGAGACCTCAACAAAATCTAGATGATACTTTTTTGTTGAGTACAACGCAGTTTCTGTGAAGTAAAATATAGTTTCTTTTGGATTTCTTCTAGTGCTCTATCATGCATTTGTTATACAGCTTGGTCTATTAAATGGAAGGGGTATTGAATGAGGTCAGCAATTGTAGAACAGAATGCGCAAGTGCATGTCCTGGAAGAACACCACATGTCTGAGTGAAAGCTTCTTTACACTTGTGAATCAGTCATTGGAGAGCATGCAATTACAATAGAAGACGAGTAGTAGCCCTGTATGCATGCAGAAATTCATGTATGAATTGACCATGTCTATTATTGGATGCCTTACTAAATGACAGTGGCATGTCGTCAGTGAATTTGGCAGAGCATAAGGTTTGGTCGTAAACCAAAACCAGAGGAAGTCAGCGCGGAGGTTGCTAGAGAGTACAACCGACAAGAAGAAGAGAAGAGGGCATCCCTTGGGCATCATGCAAAAGACATGGACGAAATGAATGCACGGGTTGCTAACATAGAGGGGGTTGTCACTAGACTACAGCAGAAAATGGATTCATTGCATGGTCGACTAGAGGACATGCTACGCGAAATGATGGGTAGTCGTGTTCAAAACTTGAAGCTTCCTTGCGAAAATGTTCGTACGTTGCCATTGCAGCAGAGTTTCACTCAGGTGGGACCATCTTCATCAGGACCAAAAGTTCCCATTCCGACCTCTGTGGACGCAATGAGTTTGTTGCCGTCTGTGGCTGATGAAGTACTGGAAAACGAAGGAGGAGTTTCACATGGCAATGCAGAAGTCACGAATGAAGAAGAACAAGAAGTAGAAGGCAGCGACCGGGAGGATGTTGTTGGACTTTACATGTAGGATGTTCCCATCGAACTCAGTATGCAGGAGCAATCAGTACTTGGGAAGGCCATTGTACCTACACCTGTACGACTGGACATGCCGAATGACGGCCAGGACTGCGTGCTGACGGAATTTTCTGTAGGCAAAGATGGGGTGGCCGACAGTTTGGTTGACGACGGTGGCGACCCTGTGCAACAGGTAATTTCTGGAACGGTTCATTACATTAGAAATTGTCAATTAAAAGGTAGTCAAATGCAAGAAAACGTTGCTTGAAGATGAGTACTGTGCAGTGTACAAGTAGTTTCAGGAATTATAAGGTAGGTACAATTTGTATTGCACCAGTGATATGCCACGAAAATCGTGAATGTGAATCGATGGGACTGTGAAGAAATGAACTATTCACTAAAAGTATCACAGTACTCATGCCAAATTGCCAATATATCTAAGTGAATTGTCCATTTCATATGACTGTAGCTGAAGCCATGCGGATGTTTCATGTACGGATGTTTCATGTTTTTTCTACTCTTAAATTGTTGAACTAGAATTTGAACGATTTGGCTGTATATGTGCCTTTCATGTAGGATTGTACATGTACTCATACAGAAAATGTTTTCTTTATACATTCATTAATTTGGAAATGTTGTACATGTCATTGCGTTTGTAATGCAGGATGAACATGAATCTAGTAGAGATCCAATGAAACGTCCTCAGCGTCTGACAAAGACCATGCACACAAACGTAGTTTTGAAAAAAAATGTTGCGTCCAAGTCTAGTAAAGGAGTGACTGAAAAATTAGCGACTGCTGCCAAGCCACCCGTACCCGCTACTAAGGTACACTGCATTTGACAATGTGCATTTCTTGCATGCTTGCAGCAATATAGTTCATCACTAGACCTTGCATTGGCACTACTTTAAGGATGCTCTGTCAGTCGGTCTTGCTTATATCTACGTACGTACAGTACTTTCAGTTCGGCCCAATGAATGTACCCTTCTACACTCACTACGATGAGGAAGTCACTACTATGTTCTGTGATTGCAGGTCATGAATGCAAAACGCGCAGAGGGTAGTCAGAAGAAGTGACTACAGTGGACTTGTCGTTAGGGGTGAGTGCCTGTGATTGATCCATGTGTGGAAGTGCTTTAATTTTGATTTGACCATGTAGCACAGCATACTACCAAGCCGGTAGTACTGCTGTGTATACAGCATGATAATAATGTCAAACATTGGCAGAATGAAGAACAGGGGACATTGCATCCCTAAAATGCTTGTGTGCACAAGTTCAATGGAGAACTAATTGTCTTAATGTCGTCCGTAGCCGCATTGCTCATTTCATATAGCCGACGTCTGTTGCTGTGGGGTTTTGTAGGTAATATGATAGTCCCAAAGAAAGCCAGTTGAAAGCGATGTTGCTGGGGAACTCGTGATCTGCAAGGAACTTGAACGGGGAGCTTGTACAAGGCAAGCGTGAAGTCAACAAATGGCGGTACTTCAAATGCGGTTTCTGTAGACGATATTTTCAGGCAAACTACGGACGTTAACTTCCATATAACTTTTTGGAAAAGGAAGTGCTATTTTAACTTTTCTTGTAAAGTTTTGCGGAAATTACAAATGCAGGCACATTTCTGTAAATGACTTTTATTAATGTATGCCTCCATCGAGGCACATGCAGTTGTTGTTAAGTTGTACCAATGTCTGGAAGGGCTTACTTCCCAATGTGTGAGCATTAACGTTTTTCACATATGATTCGTGATATCCTGTCACGTCACTTCATGCACATGCATGTGACAATTCATTTCGAGAAGGCTAATTCCGTGAGTTTTTTTGTCTGAAGAATGTCGCTTAGGCGTCCCAATCTTAGTCATGGTATTTGCATATCATGTAAATGGAAGCTGATATGTTGTGTACGTGTCCGATTATTGGAACATGCAAAGCACAGCCCCCCATTGGAAAAGCCCAGTGTGTTGCCATGACCCGCCAGTATCCACTATTGTTCAGTAGCACTTTGCTATAGTGTTACCTTCACTTACTATGCCTTTAGTCTTTCTTCTGTAATGGCACGAATGAATGACATCTTGTACATGCAGTTGTGTGAGGGTATTTCAGGTACAAGCCAAGACTACATATTTAGAACAAGATTGGCAGGACGACAGAGCAAAACGTAGGAGACTTTTCATGTCAACGCAAAAGTTCCATGTCTGCATTTGATAAGTATAGAAAGGCGAAATGTGTGAGCAGAGAAGAGGAAGAGTCCCCTGTAATTGCACATGCGTTGGAACATAGAATGTATGATGACTTCATGTGTATTGGCTTCTTTGTGCCGAAGTTCTTCATGTATAAGAAATTAAAAACGGCATAGCACGTGAAATCAATTGAAAGAAGTGGATATATAATATGAAATTCCAATGGAAGACAGATAGTGTTTTCGCTCTTGTCGACTGCAATTCATGACCAGTATGTCTATTATTTGCATAATTGTTTTGTTTCTTTACATATTCAATTTAGTGTTATAAGAAGCCAACAAGTGAGAACAATGTTGACAGTGTGGTGCATGCTTTCTCAGAAAGTGGAAGGCAGATGCGTACTACAAGCACAAGTGCAGTAGGGGACCACTTTCAATAGAGGGCACTGTTTCTCAATTTAAAAGCTTATTTCATTGTAGAAGATGCTTTGTAGACTGTCCGTCCTCCGTGTACAATTTCCAAGGAATTCAAAGTCTGTATTAGAAAGATAGTGCTATAGTTCTTAGTTTTGAACTTCTATTGGGGGATGCCATTTTTTCAGCGGAGGCTTGCAAGGATGAATTCAGAAGTTTTTATGCATTCACGTTGGCGATTGTGTTGACCGTCGTACTGTAACTTCAAGGTGTGTGAAGGACAGGTAATCAGGTATACATTTTGGTCCACTACTTCCGTTGCTCCGGTATTGATTTTTGAGATATTTATTCACGTTACTCTACCGTAATCCTACAAACTCCGAAGAAGGTGACAACGAGCTCTGTTTTTCTGTTGTCGTTGTCACTACTAAAGGTAGTGTTGTATGATGTTTGTGGACATGGAAGAGTTCCATGACCATTACAGTTTGACGCTTCCGTCAGTAGGCATGGTCGTACACCAGCAGTGCACGCTACTACTATATATCAGCAATGTACTTGTCCCTTGTTATTTTCTGCTTTTGTGCAACTGGAGCGTCCATTCTGTTGTAGTATCAGGAAAGTACTACCATGGTTATGTATGTAGCCTTCAAGAAATACAAAGCCGAAGTAACCTTCAGTTGAAGAAGTGAGGATAAAGGAAGTTTGCATGTAAGAGCGGAGACCTAGAACTATTGTGGTCTTGTTTAGGAATCACATTGGCTTCTATGCAGCGTTACGGATATAGCCAGGCACATCAAAACATTCTATAATGATGTACAATAGAAGTACTAGAACATTACCATGCGAGCAATTCTGTTGAAGAGAATGGATTTGCGATAGCGGTGCTCCTAAAGACTTTGAATATTCCAGTCAATGCGCAACCATGGCTTTCTTTCCAATGTAACAGTGAAGTTGTATAGGTATGTAGTACACCATCGCACCGTAATGTCTACTTCAGTGCAAAAGGATTGAAATGTGTATGTTCTTGTCTTCATACTTGCTGAACCAATCTCCTTTTCATTTTTAAATGAGCATGCCTATAGACGGACGGTGCCTAAGTTACGGAAGGTCTACTTCTTGTCATATTGTATTTTTAAATCCTGTACTGTAGTGTGCAGATAGTACCATGTGCAATCGACGACTATTCTAAATTTCTTTTTGGTTGTAGTGCTTAGTTTCCCATATGTGCAGTATGTGGTCAATCCTGAATGATGTGCTATCTTTATAGACGGCCAAGTGAGATGACAGACCCGTGAGGTATAGTTTCTAACTTTAATTATTCTGATGAGCGGACGTTTTGTGCAACAAGTGTATGAGCGTCGCCTTCTGTTGTGTATGCAAAGGAATTATTTTTGGGAAGGTGACATTTGGGCGACCATTGCATGTGTCTTTCAAGTGCAGTATTATGTAGAACAACATCATAAATAACTAAAGACAAAATAGTGGAACTGAGTTCATATAGTGTTCTACAAACATGTAGAACACAAATGATTTGTTGTGGTTTGGTAGGGAATGGAAGAAATGATATTGCAGAAGTTGCTCTGCAAGAAACAAAAAGGAACATGGTGTACAGTAGTAAGAGGGAAGGAAAAAGTGCTTCACTTCCGAAGTTCCATATGAATGCGCAGCTTGTATGGCAGAATAAATGAACTTGCAAGTGGTACGAATGCCGTATATGAGTTGCTTTAAAGAAGAGGACTGCTACAGTATTAGAACTATTACAGTTTATAATCACATTGAAGAGTCCAGAAGAAGTATATGTCTTCTTCTTTCTGGATGTTGCATTCCCATTCTATAACAGGCCATTCATGAAGATAGTCCTAGGGTCTACTTGGAATTTCGTAGTAGCCATGTATGGTGTCGGAGCACGAAGTCGTTGGTATCATGAATGCAATAGTGTACGAGGTCATGTATGCAAAATCATGTCCTTCCATTTGAAAGTTAATAATGAATGACAGCATGGTCGGGAAAGCGCTCTCACTGTGTTGGATGTAGTCCTCATTGCGTGCCCAACATTCATGTTGTGCAATAGTGTCGTCCTATACTAGTGTCACGGCGACATGTACTGAGAAGTGTCCATGTGGTATGTGCTTGCATTGCAGCGACGGTGAATTGTTTAGAACAGAAGAAACAACTATGCTACAACAGTACAGAAGAAGAAGCATATTGTTTCTTCAAACGTAATGTATCAGACAATTTTGAGAAGCATCCTCGAGCGAACTTGTCTGTCATCCTAGCAAATGTCATTTGCATGAGGAATGATGACAGAAGTGTGGAGAGTGGACATGGTGAAGGATTGAAGGCCTTTGCAAGCCACACGTGAAGTACTGAGTGACCGTCATTTCTTTTAACGAAGTCCTTGACGTTGCCCTTCCCGAAAGGGTACATGCACTATTGTTCACCACGATTGCATGTGGTAAGCCATTTGCAGAGTTATTCAGACAAACACGGTAAGGTACATGAAAAGTTCTAGCATTGTGCACGGCATGGAGCTTGAGAAATGCGTTCGAGGCATAGTAAGCACTTCAGTATACCAAAAGTAAAGAACAATGTTGATTACATGGTGTGCATGTTTGCTTGGTCGAATGTCCAGTTCGTTAGTCTAGGTTGTTTTCTGTTCATGCTGTCATTCTTGAATAGTACATGTGAAAGCATTGCCAAGTATTATTCAAATTTTATTATGGAGCATAACGTCCTTATTACTTCAAGTTGCAATTGCACCCACATTCATTGACTGCAGTTTCAATAATTATCCTCTTGTACTCTGAATTCAATTCTGTGCATTCTAACTAAGTGCATTAATTGTAGACCAATTCTACGTACTGTATATAGTATGGTCGAACTTCCACAATGTTGGGTGCTATTTCGGAAGTCTTCCCAAATGGACAGTAAAGAAGTTCAATGGAATGGCGTCCTAAGTTATCGAATTGTTGGAATGCTCTCTGTAATGTAGGCATGAATAACAAGAAGTGAGTATTTCTTAGCTTTTATGGAGAACTTCAGTACTGTTTGCTGATGTGAAGACATCACTATTGTATGCTGGGCTAATTTCATATTGTGGCGACTACTTCTGTTTGCAAAGGTATACTCTGTTCAGTAATGATAGGTGGAATCTAGGAGACAATAACAGTGGTTTGTGCAAACAATGGTGATTTCCCGGAATCCATGGAACTGTTCTGTGCCATGTTGAATTCTTCGCGTAGGACAGAGGATTTCCTGGCATGCACAACAAAGAAACGTATGCAGCTAGGTGATTGCAAGAAACAATTCACGTTTTTTTTGTCCCCTTGACCTTAGACATGTGGTTTTTTGCTCATAACTTTTGCATCGTATGTCCATCTTCTATGAAACTTGAAATGAAGATACATGTAGTAATTTCAGATGTTAAGGAATTTTTTTGGATTTAAAAAAAATTATTTTACTATTTTTAAACTGCCCCCGATTGGATATCTACCTTGGCCATTTTGAAGGTTTTTAGTACTCTTTTTCACCCAAAAATACGAATTTGAAGCTCAAAATTGGTATACTAGGACTTCTACTAAAGTTACACAAGCTTACCAAATATTTTCTAAAAATAGTTAATTTTCCATCTTCCACATGTGCTCAAAGTGAACTACCTTTGCGCAAGTGTAGAGAACACAATTTTATTTTTCCAATAGTGAAAATTGTTGAAAAGGAGTATCTATAAGTTAGGAAAAATGGATTTTTTTTTGAGAATTTTTTGAATTTTTTTACTATTTTTTAAGAATTAAATTTCAAACTGTCTATTTTCTTGCATTTTTCAACCCTCTTTGACCGTGCATAACTCTTAGAGATAAATTTTTTTAGGTCTGAATTTTTGCACATATCATTTTTTTAATGCTTTACACATTATCAATATTTTATTTTATTTAAAAAAAATTTATTCCAAAATCCACGAACAGGAGTGAAATGGTCGTTTTGAACGAAAACCGGCAAGTGTTTCTTGCAACTACCCAATTGTAGAAAAGACTTGACGAACGTAAACATTTTCCACTCAATGCTATGGATACAATGTTAAGGATGTACAAGAACATTTCATAGACCAGTTTGTGAGCATGCAGAACAATATTTTGTGTTGACAGAACATGCTGTTAGTAATGTATTTTTTTGTTGGAGTGACGAAACATATACCATAAAAATCTGTTGTACTGAACTCAAGGAACTTTTATTCCAGGATGAGCTTGATGAAGTTGAAGGCTGGTCCTCTGAGATGTACGTCGCTGAAGGCAATGTATTTGTGGCACAACACGCATATCTTACAAGTATGTTGCAATGTTTAGTATGCATGTGCACTGCAATTTGTGGGCTCTATCATGAAGCAGAATGATGAGCACAATTGTCATTCATTAGTAACCATTTTTAGTACACTTCATGAGTGAGTATACTTCTGTATAGAAGCTATATGTGGGCAAATGCGTGCCTTCTGGAACTGAGCATGGAAGAAGGGTTGTACTTCAGAAGAAGTGGCACAAAAGTAAAACTTATTGGATACAGTGATTACCAATTAGTAGGGACTACCAATGCCTGTCAAACATGTTATTACGTACGCCTTCCAATACAACTCGTGCAATGAACTTCAAAAAATGCAGAAGGCATGCTATCGCAACTACTTGAATAATGAAAATTACTTGGTCCCCCTCCTAGTAGGTGAATGCTACTGTTCAGTGTACTACTACTAGCCTAAAGAAGGTGCTCTTGAAACAACTGAAGACAATGAAATAGTCCAAATAAACGTTTTTTTGCAAAAAATAGAAGCTGTGAACTACAGAGCGCGTGAATTGATGAAGTCTAAAAGGACGTCAAGCTATCCACTACAAGGATCACTACAGTCATTCAGTGGAGCATAAAATTGTACAGGTACCACAGTCCATCAACTACGAGATGGTCATGACGAAGGCATGATGAATAAGAGACCTCTTTTTATATTTGAAGTGCGGCTTGAAGGTATTTGTGAACTCCATTTCTGTACGTCGGTGCATGTGGCACTTATCAATTCTGTAGATTGCGGATGTTACTGACGTTCTTGTTTCTAATACATGCATCTCCAATCTCATTTCCCAGGTCCTATAGAAGACTGAATCAATCATGTGAGGCAATTCATACAATATGTAGGAAAAGCACGACATGTGTATTTGGAGTCTGCAATTCCTATAATCATGTGCCTTTTCAAGGGCAACTGAAACGGAAATGGCACATAGGGGCTTCTTCATGCCATACGCTGTGACAACAAAATTTATGTAATGGTCATGATTGAAAGATCGAACCCATACAAGTGTCCACATAATGGAAATTTAAATTCTTTATAATCTCAAATTCCATTATTTTGTTGGAAACTATTAGGACTGAAAGCACTATCTTATTGTCAGAAAGTGGGACACCGTGTGAAGAAAGTATGAATTCTGCATGTGCACCAAGTACGTGTACATTCATGCACTCGTATGAAAGCATGATTAGATTTAATACAGTTTGTAGCACTATGAGAAGGACTCAATATTCAACGCGGCAAACATGTCATGGCTTTGATCTTGTACTCACTTTTGTTTGGAATTGTGTGGATCATGTACACAGGTTGCACATATAGAAGCATTCGGAACACACATTCAGTCGACGAATAGTTCTGGAGAGAAATTCATGTGCGCAGCAAGAAGCAACAGTATGCATGGATGGACTTCTACACAAGATACGCATACATATTTCTCTTCCAATAATAGGAAAAAACCCTCTGTGTATGTACTAAGAATGAGTGGCCCTTCTGAAAACCATTTGAAATCTATTTTTTGAACACACAGAATTGTCGCATTGACAGGTTCTGCGCACCTGTGATGAGCAGAACAGAGGATCATCATGTTTGAATACAGTAGAAATGGCATCAATTCTTGCACCTTGCAATATTTAGTTTGCAAGTCTTTAGATTTCTGTAAACGTCAGTGGCACGAGCACTTTGCTTGTATACTAATTTCATGTTCTTCATGAAATGACTTTGTGAAGGCAATAGAAATCCAACTATGAGAAAAACATATAAGAATATGTTGTAGGTACAGACATTATAATTGTCGGTATAATGATGAACAATGAAGTTGTAAGATGCATGACCTGTCACTGAGCCCAACATGGCGCACCTTGTTGTATGCCCACCGCTTGAAGTCATTCCTGCTAATGGACGTATATAGAGTGTGCAGTTCGTACATTGTTTTGATTGTGCACGACCACACCTTCATAGTGCTTATATTACTATATGTTCTAACAGCTTCTGTTATCAGTCGTAGGTGTCCCAAAAACATTGGATGTGCATGCGCATGGTCTACATTGAACAAAAAGACAGCCTAGTAGGCGTGCAAGCACTTCAGTTGAAATGAAGCCTTCAACGTCGACATCATTTTTGGATAACGGAAGTACCACTTTGTAGCTAACAGGACCTCAATTATGTATGCACTTGTATAGAACAAAAAGATTGTTAGTGAAGTTCGGCAAATCAACGATGTGCAACTAATATGGGACAACAATAACTAAGAACATATGTGTTAACGACCTGTCAATACAACAAAAGCAGTCACTAGAAGAAAATTGTGTTACAATTCTTGAAAACATGTCACCTTGTTTTCGTTAAGTTCTCGTTTCAAAACGCAGTCAAAACGTAGAAAAACATAGAAAAAGCATTTGTCTGCGTTTTGACTGCGTTTTGAAATGGGAACTTAACAAAAACAAGGTGACATGTTTTCAGGGATTCTAACACAGTTTTCTTCTAGTGAGTGTTTTATGACTGCAAAAAACAACTGCAGTCAGTCGTAAAATCAAAAAATATGACTGGCATAGAAATCACTGTAGATGACTCGGAATATGACTGCAGTAGTCATTTAGAAGTAGTCGTTTCAGACATCAGTCATATTGGCAATCATATAAGTTGAGCGGTATAAATACCCATAATTAGCCACAATATGCCAACAAGGCGTATATTTTGACTTTCTTTGACTTTTTATTGAGCTGCCCAGGTAAATGAAAAAATCCTACGTGGAATATGACTGCGTTGAATCATATTTTTTGATGACGTGGAATATGATTGGTCAGTCGTATTTTGTGGAATATAACTGTGTTGAGTCATATTTTTTAATGACGTGAAATATGACTATGGTCAGTCATATTTTGCAGTCATGTGGAATATGACTGCGGTGAGTCATATTTTGTAGTCATGTGGAATATGATTGCGGTGAGTCATATTTTGTAGTCATGTGGAATATGACTGCGGTGAGTCATATTTTGCAATCATATGTAATATGACTACGATGAGTCATATTTTGCAGTCATGTAAAATATGATTGCGATGAGTCATATTTTTTGATGATTTGTAAAACGACTCTTCTTAGTCATATTTTTCAGTCATATTGAGAGCACCTAGTCATTTTTTGGAAATTATTATAATCATTTTGTGACTCCAAGTAGTCATTTTTTTATTGATATGTATTTTGAACTATGAATTGAACAAATCATACAACGGTTGTAGGATACCTAAGCATATTTGCAATCATACATTAAAATGATTTAACAATTGAATAAAAGATTTCATGTAGTTAAAAACAAATACATATGATTTTAAAGATATACAAAAAACAATTATATTGGAGAGGGAATATATAAGAAGGAATGTCATTCCTTTCAATGACATTTATAATTTATTAGTTACAAATACAAAATATGTATATCACAATGAATTATTTACACAAGTCAATAGAGACTATATTTCTTACAATAATATGAAGTGAGTTGCAAGTAGCCTCCAGATTCAATTTGGATCAAGTACATTGTGTTTTTTCCATGTTTGCACTCAATGACCTTTCTTGTCAATATGAATTTTTTTTCAGATCATGAACACCCAAACGATCCATGCTGTAGAAGGTGGCCTTGCTTATACAACGTCCATCGATTCTATTATGGACTATGGACAGTACATAATACTCAGCACTAGAAACTTTCTTTGCTCAGTGGCTACCACAAATTCCACAATGGACTTCTCAACAAAGCCCATCGATGATAATGTGGTGGACAGTCCCACGAGTGGGAGGTTGCGTCCGCCACTTTCTTGCTCCCCATCTCCACTCAAGTCATCCTTCTTCTTCGTTACTATCTGATAGAGTGCCTCAAAGGATGCTTTACGGGGATGTTGAATGTTCATTCCATCCCACTACATTGAAGTCAGAGGTACGAGTGCAAACATGCCTGACACTCCCTCCTATTGCACCATTGCTTCCACGTCAACGAGCATTGTCTAAAGGGATTCAAATGAAGCGTTCACATGGCAAAGTCTCCCGTAGTTGTAACTCCACTTCAACATGGAATGCATGGGAGTGGAAGTCATTAAAATTGCAACGACGACAATTCAGTCGTGAATACCGAAAGATGGAAAATGGATACAATCGAGGACTGGAAATTTTGAAGGCACTGGAGAAGCTAAAGAATAAATCTGACACATGATACTTGTTCATATAATTCACTGGATTTACATAGACAGATAATAATGGTATAGAGATATTTTGTAGTTCAAACACAAAGGCTACCACTTCACTAGCAATTGATTGAAAATGGTGGTTGCCAATTTGTTGCGTACTCGTAAATTGGAACACCTTAATGGTACATTTTCTAATACAAAGTTGCATTTCATTGTGATTGTACATTTATAGATTACAAATATGTACATTCATTGGCTCCTTTCAATAAATGGATATTTAAAATGTAATAAATGCATGATATTTGGTCATATTGTTATTATATGCATGATATTTGGTCATACTGTTATTATATGCATGCTTCATATGACATTGCTTATTTTGTATTTACAGCGACAAATTTCTCTTCAATTTTTGGTTTGTAGTGTTTCTTAAAACTCTCATTTCAGTGGAAAACTCCCATTTTAATGAATATGATGTTTGTATATTATTGAGCACATGTATCTTGAATGTCTTTCAATCCAAAATAAAAAGGAGGTTTTTATCTGGAACATCCCAATTTCCTAAGCACTTATTCGAATTTTTTCCACAGCTAAGCGCTTTTGTAGTAACTAGTTTTCTTTTTTCTCCCAAACTGGAACTACCTAATAGTTGTTTTCTAGTGTGTCTCACTATTTTATATTGTGAGTTATATAGTCGTATCTCATGCTAAGTCAGCTCTATCCATGTCACTGCAAAAAATTCTATTCAACACAACCTTCACATAAGATAATATGCATAAAGAGTATTGCTCCATTATTTGCTCATATACCAAGTTACCATAGTCATTCAACACATAGATGCAAATCCATAGACTATAAAACATA
Source organism: Rhytidiadelphus loreus (assembly GCA_947034895.1). Classification (NCBI taxonomy): domain Eukaryota; kingdom Viridiplantae; phylum Streptophyta; class Bryopsida; order Hypnales; family Hylocomiaceae; genus Rhytidiadelphus; species Rhytidiadelphus loreus. The sequence continues at coordinate 62,885,322 of OX344763.1, read as the reverse complement.
TATAAGAAAGATATATATCTCTAAATCTCTATATATAAGTGTATCATAAATCATTTATACCTGCCTTAGACTACTTCACAATCAAAAATTGTCAAGCATCTAAAGCATAGAGAAGAGAGTTGTGTTTTGAGGAATATAGTATCTTGTCTTGAATCCATTTTCTCCAAGAAGTTTGGGGCCTCACTTGTGCCCGTCCCAAAAAACCACACAAAAAATGTAGAATTAGTGAGGTTACACCAGGTGTCTTAAGCCCACAAACACATGCTATAGCCTTTACAAAGAGAAAAAAGAGACAACTATAACCTCAAATAAACAGCACCTCTAAAAAGTTTAACCATCAAAAGAACATGTGTCAAATTGGATTGTGATGACGCCATGTTAGTAGCACAGTGGCTCCACAGTGAAAAACTAGGCAGCAAGTAACTTAGCAGAAAAAACTACAAAATTCAAGCAATAGCAACTTGTCTTGTCTTGAATAACACAGCACACCACTGATAATGTAAAACAAACAGTCCGTGGACTGTTTATCTAGCTCACAAGCCCCTCATCTGAGACCAAAAGGAAATTAAATTCCCTGGTGTGAAATTAGCTGGCAAACCCGTCATAATTTGGTAGTGTTATATCCGGTTATATGACAAATGTATACCCATAAATATGCAGGTTCAGTTACTTTGCATAGGGTATTCTCCAGGTAAGTCAGTGAAGTGTTTGTACTACCCATACTTTGAATATGACCTGTAAATGTAAGTGCAGGGGAGATCTTTAATTATGTTTAGCATCTCTCTAACTAGTCGTTAGGTAGGAATAGTGCCATTAACTCCAATTAGTCATATGGCAAAATTATAATTACAAGTCTATCAGATGCTAATTTCAGTTAACACCAAATTTAGAGCTTTCATAAACTTGCTAACTTGCCTTAATGCTTTCCTTGGAATGTGAATTGTCTTGTTTGATTAGCCAGCTAGTTTGGAAATCCGGCTTAGTTCATGCATCATGAAGCATCCCTTGTCTGCCATGCTTTATTATGGTATACACAAGCTACTGCAAAACTGATTTGATTCTTTGAATCAGATTAATTTTTTCCAACCTTCAGAAGTGATAAAAAATTCCCAAGAACTTCATCAAAAAGGGCAATTGTGGACACATTTGATTTATTTTGTATAATCAAAATTAATATTAAAAGGTTGCTTAGGGATATAAGACTCCCATTTTCACATTTATATTGCTATATATCCTAGATAAATTTTTTTGTATATCTTATAACAAGTACTTGAAAAAGTAATTTAGAAAAAAAAAATAAAAAATAAAAAATAAAAAAAAAAAAAAAAAATAAAATAAAAATATATGTATATATATCACTGTTACTTACAGTTACTTCATATGCTACTTGCATTGGTTAGCTAATAGAAGAATTTATGGAATGTATACTTGTTTGGAAACGTTGCATTAGTTAATATATGTTGATGGATTTTGAGTACAATGTGTCTAGTATGCTCTACAGATGGTGCTTCAATCATGAGTTCAGAAAATCCAAAATTCAAGTAGATAGGTATCATGTACATTGAGGAAGTGCTACAAAGCTTCAGCATGGATAGAAAGGAAGTGCTTCCCCATTGTTAATTGCAGTAGCTTGAAAACACAGAGAACATGTGACCAATTTTGCTACAACTAGGTTTGCAGTCCTCTTATGAACTTTTGAAGCGTTCATATGGTTGCCTTCATGTTGTCGTTTTTTTCATACATGCATGGATGAGTAGTGTTGTAGTACGTCCCTCTCAGAAATTGGAGGCACAGTCTCAAAGGAAACATCCTGAGAAGGATGTGAATGAACAATTGCAACTGTAATTTCTATATGCGTATTACAATGTATGAGTTTCTATTCATTTCTTGGAGGAGTTATTGATATTTTTGAAGCAAAAAACAATGAAAAACGATGTGTCATAATGATATCTCCGACACATAACAGTGGAGATTTCTAAATAAATTAAGAAATTATGACTAATTATTGCTTAATTATTTGGAAATTGAAAGTGTAAATCCCTAGAAAAGTTTACATAGGATGCTTGAAGGGAATAATACGTAACTTCTCTATTCTAACACATTGAACATATCCATGTTTATTCTTTTTTAAAAGTAGTACATAGCGCATATAATTTCTAAGAAATATTATAGTGAATGGAAAAGTATTGAAATTGTAGGTTGAAATTGGGTAAGTTTCAAATAGGTGTATGCAAAAGGACTATCTAACTGAAACACTAGAATTTTAGAACTCATATATTGTGTTTTAAAATAGAAAGGATCTTCACTTTCTAGGAATGCAATGCCAAGTTCATGAAAATATTTGAATATTCCCTCCTGAAGACTATTGAACAAGAGAATTTCAACAATTTCAGAATTCCTATTTATACCTTGATACCTTAAAATGAATTATGTTGTCGGTGCACTTTTGAGAATAAAGGAGCAATTTGAAATAATTACCAATTTATAGAAAAGCAATTTGTAAATATGATATGTAGTGAAAAAAATGTTTAAATCATATCCATATTTAAGTGGAACTTTTTATTTCATGAATTAATAAATTTCTTTATGTAGAAGAAGTCAAGAACCTTCAAAATTTACTAATTTTTACAGAATTTCAAAAGACTATGATTTCACTACATGTTTGTCTAGAAAACTAATGATCAATAGAAATGCAAATTTTATAAGGTACATAACAATTGTTTTGGATGGTCAATGTAAAACACAATGTAATTTTAGGACTTCAATGTGATCGACTATCGAATATGATGAATTAGATGAAATTCAATTTTTGGATTTCACCTATATAACACATAATTTTTGTACACCAACATAATGTTCAGAACACCATGATCTTTTTAAAATTTTCACAATTTCTTTTCATTATTGGATGGAACTTTTTATTCATTTCAAAGAATCCTAGAAGGGGTACCCCAATGAGACCATTGCCCAACTTGTTTCATTGGAACATTGAATTTTGTATAGAATTTTTTTTATTCGATTCAATGACACTTATATTAAGTTCAAATTACACCCCTTCAGTAGCCTTTCAAAAGTTTTGAATTTCATATGTACACTTGAATTGGAACTATAGGAACTCTTCCTTCATATTTTCATTTGTTTAAAATTATGAGGCTTCACATGATTTCCACTACTACTAAAATATGATACAACAAATTATCATGAAGACATTAGCTTTGAAGAGCAGTACATGGAAAAAAATGGTAGCGCACATTACAGTACGCTACACTTGTTTTTTATGACATTTTTAGTAGTATATATAGATGTAAATGTACTTCAACACTCTATATTATTATCGCATATGTCAATTGTAGCACGCTCGTTTTCAGCGTTAATTAAAACAAGACACATAATGCAGTAATTGTGAAATTTTCTAAGAGGGTGTTTTTTTTGGGGGGTAGAAATGCGTGCAGTGCACAAATCCGAAGGGAAATATCCAAAAATGCATGACTGGACTATCTTCCTGTAGTACTTGTTGAAGGATAGCAATCATATAGATGTTTGATGTTCATAGTACGTGTAAGAAAGAATTTCATCATGCCGATACAGTCGATATTGCAACCCGCAACTGTTCGCATTTCTACCAATGGACATACACTAAGGCACATTCTAGTGGGGGACTTGATATTGGAAACGGAGTTACGAGTAGCAACGGAGCAAAATATTAGAGCATATCGATGTCCTTGTAGGGATTGTCACGGCAGACGGTGTAAGAGTATAGACATCATTAGAAAGCACCATGCAACTGTGGGTCGAGATACCTTTCTAATGAAGTCAATGATTGGAGGAGATCCTCCAAATGGATACCCACGTCGAGGACTGTGGATAGAAGATGACATTTTTTATGATGACCTCGTATAAGTTGATGTAGAGGTTCAAAGAATGTCTAATGATGATGATGACATAGCCAACATGGATGTACCTAACATGGTGCAAGAAGAAGCAATGGATCAGACCAACCTTGCATTGGATGAATTACATGAGGTTCAAAGGCAAGTCATTACTGCGTTGGACAGAAGTGACACATTACACCGTGACGCTGTTGGAGTTGTAGACGTTGAAGACAATGAGGACAACTCTGGAGATACATTGGATAGATTGGAAGAGTTGTATGAGCAAGCCACGACGCCACTATATGCGGGATCCAAGACAAGTGTGGTGTCAACGACTATCATCATCATGAATATAAATACAGTGTTCCGTGTCGGAATCCGTAATAGTTCAAGACGGATCAAAATAGACTAGAAGAAATTAAAGTAGTACAAATTTGAAAAAAATTAGTTTAGGCATAGAGAAACAAAAACAAATAAATACCTAAAATTAGTTTAGACCTAATTCCGGAGTCAGTACGGGAACATGACGGAATTTGACATCCGGGAGGGATAGATTCAGGAGCCGGAAAGCCACCGGAACGCAGTCATTAAGATAGTAGCTTGCGGCGCTAGACTAGGGATCCGTTACGGCGTTCCGTAGCCTGCGTTCCCGATGGAGTGAACGTTGGGCGCTGGAAGGGTATATATATCGCTCTCCTCCTCATTTCTCGCCCTCTTTCAATTGCTCCGCATTTGGTTGATAGTGAGAGAAAGTGTGGTGAGTTAGGGTTACAACGTTAAGAGAGGTGAGATGGATGGCAGGGATTAGTACGTGGTATATTGTACCGGCCGGAAACTCAGTCCGGTCATCCTGACGGATCTGGTCCATCTGCACTAGTTAGAGGACGATTTGAAGGTCTTGGGCTGTGCAGGTTTCCTGAAGAAACCCTAGAGCGTCTAAAGTGATAAGGTCCTCCGGGAGTTGGCAGTGGGCCACCAAACCAGTACGATCAGACTATGCGCGAGCATCTGGATTAGTGGACGGAGCAGCTTTGGGCGGAAGTTTACGGCTTCCCGCAAACCGGAGACGGATTCACCACCCGGACGGACCAGTTTCACCAGCACAAGTTCGTCAATCCGCCACACGCAAAGGAGGGGTACGCCATCAAGGACTGCCGGGACGAGCGACACAAGTGGCTGCTCCGGTTCCTGCTCCCCATTCTGTACTCGGACAAGAGTTCCCGGGTGACGGTCACGATGGCCAACACCATCTTCGGGGCGTTCCAGGACCGGATTGTTCACTGGGGACGGATCATGGCAAGCGTGGTAGAGAGGTGTACCGGAAACCTGGCGAAGAACAAGCCGAATCCGCTCAGCACCTACGTGCTCCACATGTACCAACACCGGGAGCTACTGACGGAAGATGAGGCGACGGATTACGAAACCCGGCTAGTGATGCTATAGTGCAACTGCTCAGATGACGAGGATCCGGAGACGTAGGAGTCAAAAAACGAGGAAGAGGACGTCAAACCGGAAGGAAAGAATAAGCCGATGGAGCTGGAAGAGAAGGTGCCATAGAAGGAGAAGGAAGACCAAGAGGAGACATCTACAAGCTGGAGATGGAAGTCTACGGATCTGGAAGCCAGAGGTAAATTTCCAGGTACCTTCCTCACGCAGGATGTGAAGACTTGGGAAGGACCGCGATTCTTCGACTGTGGAGAAGAGTGGATCCGGACCGCCAAACTATACCACGACCGGCTCGCAGACATCGTGTTGCAGTTGGCAGATGTGATGCAATGCGATCCGGAAAAGCTGGTGTATGTGCTGAAGACGTTGCCTCCGGAGAAAGAGTGGGACGAGATGAGGACGGAAATCCGGAAACTCCAGACGGAACGGGAGGAGTTGACGGCCAAACTCAACTAGACGGAAGGGGAGCTACACCAATCCCAGTAGGCAACACAGAAGGCCCACCAAGCATTTCAAACGTTCCAGAAGTGGATGGTGAGCCCGGTTGACCTTTACAACAAGGCAGCCTTGTATGACGAAATGCAGAAAAATTCCACAGCCGTCACCAACACTAAGATCATCCGGGTTATGGTAGAGATGGCGGGATGGATAGAAGCATCGCTAAAGAAGTTCCGGTCCATGATGGCGAACATGGATCCAAACAAGCCCCTCGATTTTGGTGGTTTTCCGGAAGTCTCGGATGTCATTGGAACTCCATCCACGCAACCGCCAATCTCACCAGCAAAACGTTCAGGTCAGTTTGGATCACTGATCAATATCGTGACCGGAGGAGGACAGAATCCCACATTTCCGGATACGGGGATTCCGGTCTTGAGTAGCTTGGACGCCTGGATCGAACTCGTGCAGAATCCGACACGCACGCATCTGGAGCAGTTCGCGAACATCGAGCCTCCTCCGACCGAGCCAATGCCTACATCGGATCCTATTCACATAGAGATCTCGAAGGAGGTGGAGATAGAGGAGGATCCGCAGTCCTTGGAAAAAGCGGATCGATCTCTGGTCCATATGGACGATACAAAGTCAAACAGTCCCCTTGTTCGGAAGACCTCGATCATTACCCAGGCATCTCTCCGGACACCACAAGGAAAGGCCAACACCCGGGGATAGTTAGGATTCGATAGCAGTTCGAAGAAACAACGGAAGGGAAAGTAGGTAGTTAGTCTAGCTGTTTTGGCAGTTGTTCATTTTGTTAGATTGGAGTTTCGGGTCTTCATACAGAACCCGGATCCTGGATTTATAGGCTTTGTATTCAGTTATCTTATCCTCCCGGATTTTCAGGGCAGTTTAGGATTGGAGGGAGTAGTGCTTTCCGCAAGATTTCTAGCATATAGTTTTCTTTTAAAAGGGAGGGCCTGCATGTGGTCCCTCATTCCTTTTCTTGCTATTCCTTGTTTTGAGCAGTAAATATACTTTTGCATTTTCTGTCTTTTTATTCATTGCCTTAGTTTTTCATGTAGGTCCTTGCTTTCCTTTTCCTTGTGTGTTTAAGGTTGTTAGGGGTGTGTTTGAAGTTTTTGGCTAAAGGGTAGAGAGGTGGTAAGGAGGAATCCGGATTCAGGGCTTTCTCGGGTCTGTGAATTGTATGTGTGTCTAGGGAAGGGATTTAGAATTGTGAAGGAGCTGTGCGAAATCTGGAGTTAGTGGTGTGGGTGCGAATCTGGAAGGCTAGGGAGGGTTTCGTACAGAGATAAGCAACCGCTTGTGGAAAACCTCTGCTCACCCGGAAGGTCTGCCGACTTACGGATCAAGTTGAAGTTCTGGTACCAGACCCCGTCTCAGTTTCCAGATAGTTCTGTATCTATCGTTGTAGTAAGGAGGGACGGGTTGTATTCTGAGTGACCTGCTTTTGGAGTAATCCGGGAGTTGTGAGGATGAACCAGTCCGTACCTTGTTTATGACGGAAAGTATTTTGGGTCTGTGTCATTAGGAAGTTAGAGTTTGTGAGACAACAAGGAGTGGTGATGTCCCTACCCCTCGTAAAAGAGCAAGTGAGGACACTCTGAGGGTAAAACAAAGGTATAACAAACCAATTTGAAGTTACGGGTCTGGTGACGAGTGAGATCCGGATCCGGTAGTGAGTCTGGAAAGTAGTGGAATCCGGGTGAGGAGTGAGATTTGGAGTGATTTATGTTAAAATCGGATTAGAAGAAGTTTAGAACACCCTCTAGGGTTCCCTGGGACAATATTCCATGTCATCTTACCACGTAGTTGTGGCTAAGAGTGCTTACTACCGTACTACGCGTACGACATTCCGCGTGAGCAATAGATTTACGGATGAGCTACTACGGTATTTATCTCAGGATTTGTTGCTAGCGGAAAACAAACTATCGGCTACGCACTATATAGCTCGAAAAAACATTCGAAGGTTGGGACTCAATTATAAGAACATCCACGCCTGCCCTAGTGGATGTGTGCTATTTGACAATGAGTATGCAGACTTGAACAACTGTCCTAAGTGTTTGAAATCGCTTTGGGTGGACGGCACTAATGCAATCCCAATGAAGATTGTACAACATTTTCCCTTCATTCCAAGGTTGAAGAGAATGTGGAGGTCAATGGAGATAGCACGCATGTTGACTGGGTATACTAAACATGTTAGTGACGATGGCATCATGCGCTCTGTGGTAGATAGTCTAGTGTGGAAGCATGTGGACTCACATCTAGCTTTCAACAACTTTGGATTGGAGAAAAGAAACATACGCCTGGCATTAGCGTTGGATGGAGTGAATCCATTCAAACTAAGTAATACAAAATGGTCTACATAGCATGTGCTTATATTGATATATAATTTTTGAACCGTGGTTTGTTACGAGGAAGTTTTTCATTTCATTCTCATATCAGGGAAGAACTCTCCAACGTCAAAAAACATTGACGTCTATGTACGTCCATTATTGAAAGAGTTGCAAGAACTATGGAAAGGTGTCCCATCAATAGATTTCTCACAACCAGAAGGGTCACGGGGATTTACAGTCCGTGGTTTGCTCATGTGGACCATCTCAGATTATTCAGCATATGGGCTAATATCAGGGCTATGTTGTAAGAGTTACAGGGGGTGTCCCAATTGTGGGCCAGAAACAAACTTGAGAATGGCTAAAACAGGGGACATTCTATTGAATGGACGCATTCATGGTTCAAAGATTGTTTATGGTGGAATGAGAAGGTATCTCAGTCGACATCATCCGTATAGACGCAATAGAAGGTTCAATGGTGAAGTGGTGCAACGTTGTACACCACAAATCATGCCTGCTACAGACATCATCAAGTATGCAGCATAGCGACTGTCATACCTTGATCTAGGCGGAAAAGAAAATACTAAAGCAGACCCTGTGCATTGCACCGGTGTCAAATGATTGAGTGAATTCTACGAACTTCCTTATTGGCAAGTTTGTGTGTCCTTTACATTTCATTGCAGTGCTATGTTATTCTTATGGAAGATAAAAATTATTCATCATCCATTCTCTGAGTTCTTCATTGTACACCGTGTGTTTGCCAATTTTTGGTTTATGCACTTTATGACCTCTCTAATACAGAAATAAGAATGTATTCCAAAAGTGTATGAATCATAGTTGTGAAGTATAGCCTAAACCTGAGGGTATTGTACGTTTCACTTTCATAGTAAGTATACAATAAGTGCATGCAAGGACTTAGTGTTGCATAGCACGTGCTAATTTGTATGTGGCATATGATGTTTGTTGATGGTGTACAAAATCTCCTAATGCATTAAAAAATACTGATGTCATTGTTTACAACATTTATTGGAGCGACATCTTTTGGATCCTATGCATTGCGAGAAGAATTTGTGTGAGAATATTATGAAGACCATTATGGGTCTTCAAGACAGTACAAGCAGTCGCCAAGATACTCAAGATTTACAAATTCGAGAAGAAATTTGGTTGCAACTTGGAGCACAAGAGCATCAAGAATACTACATGCCACGTGCGCCGTATGTAATGAAACCAAAGGAATGCAAAGAGTTTCTAGACATTATCACAAACATTCGCACGCCTTCAAACTATGTTGGCTCCATTCACAAGAGATTCATGGACGGTAAACTACAGTACATGAAAACACATGACTACCATGTTCTCATGCAACAGATATTATATATAACCAAAACTTTAGAGAACATGCAGAAGTAGTTTGTGTAAGCAATACATATGCAAGTAAATTCAAATGCTTTTCTGATATATTATTTTCCTTGCATCATTTGTATGTACTGAAGACCTTGTTTGCAATAGGTAATTTTCTAACATATTGTGTGTGCATCACACATTTGCTAAGAATATTTCACTTGTTTATCAATCCATGTAATAACTGCAAATGTTAGGACCATAGTTGTCAAATCTGGATAGTTTCACTAATGCAATGGCATGCAAAAATGTTGTAATGCATGGCTTTAGAAGTGTGTATAGTGCTTTACAAGTGTTTTATTCCGTGTACTATAGATTCTTCCCTTCGCAGTACGAAACGTACTTCCCGAAAACATAAGGAGCACTATAATTCAAATATCTCGAGTGTTCCAAAAACTATGTGAGAAAGAAGTTTGGCATTCAAGGCCATATTCATTAAATTGAAACAATGTAGATTCTCATTTTAATCATCTTCCTAAATTTAGTATATAGAAGAGTTCATTAAATTGAGACAATTCAATAAATTGAGACGATAAAATGCTAGAAGAATGAAGAATTTCTACAAGTATAAGAAATTGGAGGGAAAAAATAGTAGTGAAGGACGTTGAAAGGAGATATTTTGGACTTGAACTTGAACCATTTATAATAAGTACTTAACTAAAATATCTAAGTAAATAGTTTGACATATAGTGAGGTAGAGAATTTTGAAATCATCCATGATAGAATACATCTGTACACCTAGTCTTACCAAAAACTACAATGTCAGTAAAGAATTTGACATATACTTAGATAGAGAAGTTTAGAATTACTTTGTATAGAAAACATTAGTACTCCTAGTGTTCCAAAACAAATGTCATTGACAATAGAATTACAATGAAGAACTTACAAAATACACAATACAATACAAAAACAAAAACAAAAAATATATTATATTGTACAACATCTATAACATCAAATTCTAAAATAATATAAAAAGATCAAATGAACTAAAAGAATAAAACATCTAAATCTATTTAATCTTCTCCACCTATTTTATTCTAACAATTTTTTATTATATTTTTTTTAGACATATCTAAAAAGAACTATCAACTTCTACAACTCCTTACAATCTTTTTTTTCCATATTTTTTTTCACCCTTCTTAAAGTTAAGAAAATAATCTACAAATTAAAAAAACTCCTAATGACTTCCTATGCCTACAAACAATTCATCTTCACTCCGAAGATACATTATTGCTTTCACTAGATACATATACATCCACCGATGTCTAGATGATAGCAATTTGTATTTTGGGAATTCTAACTCTTGGATCAGAAGTGCCTTCTTTGAAACGTGGCTTCCAAGCAGTCATAATGTAGTTTGTATGCGTCCAACTCGGAGAGATAGCCTTATCCTCGCACCAAGAATTCCTTTGTTTTGTGTCCCATCTAGCATATGTTTTTTCATTGGTGTGATGAAAAGACGTAGGTGTCCAATATTGAAGTTGAATAGAATTGACATGCTCTAGATCTGGATTAGGATTTGTTAGAGCCCAAGCAAGCCAAAATGGATGGAGGTCACCGTCAACGGGTTGCACAACAACTAAGTAACCTGCATATACATCATGGCCAACATAAAATGAAAGAGGTAGACGATCATGCCTACGACCAACAAAAGGTGCATCTTCCGCAAACTCCTCACGCATCGTGCCATCATCTAGGTATTGGTGTTCCAACTCATCAGCAATTCGAGAATTTGGCCAAAATCCATCCTTCAATGTCTCATGCACCACAAGTGGAGCATTGAGAGCATTTCTCACACCTTCCCAATATTTCCGCACCGGCTCATTCTTCCTCTTAAACTCGCCAGATAAGTCTTAATTTCCCATTGCCCCCTACAATGCAATGTACCCATCTAAACCCTTGCAAATCTCATCAAAGCAATGCATTTGTTGCGGTGCCAAAGGTAGATAACTACCCCTCGATACTTTAGGGTGCCCATCTATTGTCTCCTTCCACAAGCGAATCCCCCCACCCTCTTTCGGCAACCAATCAACATCGGTACAAAGGATCTTGTACTGCATCAATGGCCACCCATTGGAATCCTTATAAAACTTGAACTGCTGCACTTGAAAATGGCCCTGTAGAGAATCATCGCATGTATGCAAGTACCCTTCCACAAATCGCTTAAAATTAGGAACCTCCTCAATGAGATGAGGAATTACGGGTTGTGTTTCGCAATCCATGAAAGACTTCATCAACCTTGGAAGCGTGGGGTAGTCATTCATCTTCAATTTGGTGCTCCAACGACCAAATAGAGCATCAATGTCCTCATAAGTGTGTTCAACAATGAGGAAATTGATGTATATCTCTCGAAAAATAGCTCTATGGACAAGGAGAGAACAAAATGCAAAAACCCACCGATTCTTATTGTCGCCAGAAGCATTGTCAAGCTGAAGAGTCAATGTTGGAGGACGAGGTTGAGCTTCCGCCAACTCTTCAGGGGGGGGACCTAAGGGAGTCCGTACAAATCTCTGAGCCTATTAACAAAGCCTCTGTTAATTCAGAACGGTCTTCTCTTACAAACAATTGATAAGATGAATGCTTCGGTTGTGACTCTAGATCTCGCAATAATTTTGCAATGGACCTAATAGTATGGTTGGAGTCTGTTGGGAAGATGTCCAAGCCGTAGTGTGCATATTGTACATCTCCATGACCATGAGCAATCATGCTTGTAACAATAGCAAGCATCTTTATGAAATAATCATTTCCTTTACTCTTATGAGAGTAATGGAGGGAAGCAGTCTTGGAGTGATCCATCTTGTTATGGATTATAGTCAGAACCTTGTCAGGATACATCTCAAACATTGAGCGGTTTTCACAATATAAGTCCCTATGCGCCTTCTGTCCTGATAGGTACACTCTCGATTTGTTAGACCACACGTCTTGCGCTTGCGAAAGTGGAGTGCAAGCACTCTTGAGTTGTCTATATCTATCGCAGGTTCCACAACGAGCAAAACTATCTCCTCTAGCCTTGGGAGCATACTCTGGAAAAGATTGACGACGAATGTTGCTCAATCTACTAGCTAAAATATGTTACAATTAAAGTGAAGAATTGACATTGTTGATCTGTGGCAACTTGTCCTTCCAACGAAATGCAGACGGTAGGACCATGGAGGGGACTTTCTCCCCAGACTCAAGGGTCCTTAATTTGTGGGGCATCGTGTCCGCTTCATTCTCTACTAATAATCGAAGAGTTGCTATGGCTTGCAAAGTGTGTGTCCGAGGCTTTTTCATTCCAAGGTTGCCATGATGCTTCGGTTTTTGGTCATCTTTTGCCATCTTCTTGTATCTATAAAAGGTAGCCTTTGATACTCCATGGATGGCGCACCAAGTAACCGAACAAATTTCATGGTTTGCCAAGGTGATCATGTCCCTTCCATTGGAATCACTGTGGATTTGTTTGTGCACGTCAAGTAGACGTGACTTGCGCCAGAACACTCCACCATCAATACGAAGTAGAGACCGAACGGCTTGAATCTGACCACGTGGAAATGGTTGAAGCAATTCTTCTAGCAACATTTCATACTAGAAACATCAGCAATTGCTTGCTTTGTGAAGAGTGCTTCTTTCTTCGGGAGACTAGTAGGCTCAGTCCTCTCACGTGAGCTTTCATAGGAACGAACTCCAGTCCGTACACGCCACCTCGAACCGTTTGAAGAGACTGCAGTATTGAAGAGATGAGTTTGCTCGTGGTCATATAAGCTAGCACCATTAAGGTAGACCCTGGAAATGTGCCAGGAGTGCATGGATCACATCTACTTTGACGAAACATCTGCCTCACACAAAGACTACAATTTGAATTGCAATCCCATCATCATCGAGTGGCTTTCCGTCCATATCAATGACGAGATCTGCATCAACACTATGAGAAATTCCTTTTGCCACCTCTACCCCCTCTTCATTTTAGAGTGTGACACATTTAGTATACCAAAAAGCTCGAGGAAATTCCTCGCAAGCTACAACATCCGGCGGCAAAGTTGGCACTCAAATTGTAAACTCATTGGCATCTAAAGTATCCATTCTACGCGTAAAAGAACACTAATTAATTTATATTATTGTGAGTATCCTCAAGGTGAGGAAAATAATTAAGTAGGACACATTGACAAAATCAAGAGCAAGTACCCTCGACTGGAGGGTAAAATTGTAAACCATTTTGTGATCATGTATAATAATTCATCCACCTAGACTAAAGTAGTGGAAATGCAAAGAATTAGCACCACAAAGCCATAAAACATAATTCAATTTAATATCTTTGCATTCCCTAGAAGAATAATTAAGAATTTTATTACTTCATCTATCAAACATTCTTACCTAGGAGTAAAAAACACAAAGGTATCTTCAATTTGAAGATACGAGAGGGCAAAGATTGAGAGATTATGCATTCCCATACATGGCATTAGAGTGTCACAGTGATTATGTATATCAACTTTGTATATCATCTCAAATGTCAATGAATGTCTTTGTTTGTCTATAATTATCATTCACATTCCATGCAAGTCAGTGATTATCCTCGGGTCGAGGATAACCTCCATGCATGTCTGTGATCATCCTCGAGCCAAGGATAACCTCCATGCATGTCTATGATTATCCTCGACCCAAGGATAACCTCCATACATGTCTGTGATAGTTAGATTTATAGTTCCGATATTTACGGCATAAAAATCGGTTGTTCTTTATAGAACCTAGCATACGAAGGACAACATTTGAGACGTGACACCAGAATTCTCAATACTCCAAGAAACGGAGGTCTTTGTAATACTGCATGCACCTTTGCTTAACACTACGGAGCAAGAGTAGGAATCTAGCATTCAATGAGAAGGGAAGAAGGGAAATAAAGGAACTTACGACAACCCGTGCGAAACTAAGCCACCTAGTCACTTAAACATGTAAATGAAATGCAAAACATAAGTTCAAAGGCCGTGCGGTAGCAATGTCTGCAACAAGCTGCGAAGGAGGGAAAACTAGAAAACAGGAGAAAGGAAATGAGGTGCTCGACAAAGAGAGACAATGCACACACGAGCGGGACAAAATGAGCAGGAAATACAATGGCATTTGAATTCTTCATGATTTTTAAGACGTAGGGGAGAAGTACCTCCTCAAATTAGGGGGCTGTTGACATTCTCATCCCCCAAATAATGACAACGATGTGGAATATGAAGGAGCTTTTCATGAATAGAAATGGGATCTGAAGGAGCTAATCTTTTTAAGATTTTAATAGGGAGATTTATAGTTTGTGGAATTTTTGGTAGTCACCTTTTTTTGGGAAATGTGGAAATATTCTTTGAAATTACAACAGAATTTCGGATTTGGCAAATTTTGCAACTCTCACACCAACCACCAACCAACCTTTTTTTTAAATAGTTTATTCTAATGTCCGATTTAGATGAATGTTTAGGGGAGGTAACCACACCAATTTGGCACATGTTGGGTCCACTGTGCATTGGCTATAAACAGAATTGTACCTAATGTAAGCTTTCACTAGAAGAAACCCGCGTTTTAGGTGATGTTTTGTAATTTTTTTAAACAGATTTTAGGTGACGTCCATTGCAACAAGTACATGTTTTTATGTCAACATTGATGTTATGTTGGACATATTGTTGACATAAAAACATGGGTTTGTTGCAAAGGACGTCACCTAAAATCCGTTTTAAAAATTACAAAACGTCACCTAAAACATGGGTTTTTTATAGTGTTTCAATAGGGAATGAAGTTGGGACTTTAGGGAACCCTCGGAAGGGTGGGTGGGACATCCTTGTCAAGTGCAGTTCCTATCAATTCTTCCAAATACATATCCACTCAACTCATGGTATTTCATAGCATGCAAGGTATAACTTATACATTGCAAGATACAATTTAATTCATTCCAATATTGATAATTTCATTACCCTTGTGCATCAATACATTAAAGAAGTCTGCTGAAATAAATAAATAAATAAATATATATATATATATATATATATATTAGTTCTATTGTATCGTTATCTTATGAGTCATGAAAAAGAAAATTATGATTGAATAACCCCATTCTCTGGTCATTGTAATTTGGAGAGAATTGTATTTGGTAAAAATAGTCACAGAGGCTGCAAACCTCACCTGTTCCCATGAAACACCCACACATAATAATGTTAGGTACTTTTGTAGACAAGGTGTCTTCAGTTTGCATGGAGCTTGTTATCACTGTCACAAATGCTATGAAGCCAAAAAACAATACTTATATAATTACATCAGGATAATTCAAGGGAACCACTATTTCTCACCCTTCACATTGCGGCTATTTATTTTTCTAACTCCGATAGGCCCGTGCTAGTTCCCCGTGCTGCTTCCAGCTGGCCCGCGAGCCTCGTCTTTCCCCCCCGTTTGACATTCCGGTACACCATCGTTTTTGCTCGGCAGTTACTGCCCACCAAATATTCACAGTGTTTTTGAATAATGTCTTGCGCCCCATACATGCCTCGAGCCCCATGCATGCCCCGATGGATGCATGCCCCGAGCTCCATGCATGCCCCATGCCCCATGCCCCATGCATGTGCTGTGTCCTTGGTTTAGGGTTGAGGATAGTGTTCCGGCGGCGTTTCTTTAGGCCATTTTAGGGTTTAGGCTCAGGGGGTTCCGGAGCTGTCCTAATTTAAGCAGTTTAGGGTTTCAGTGCCGCTTCTCATTGTTTTCGTGCATTGCGCAATTTCAGTGTTCCACGACGTTTTAGGGTTTAGGGTTTTTTGGGTTTCAGCCTCCTTGTCATTCATGTGCTTTAGGGTTTAGGGTCTGCATCTCCATTGTTTTACTGCATTGTTGTATTTTGTATTGCTTTGTCAATGTTACGGCGAAGGATTGTGGTGAACATGGCTATATTCCATAGTGCTTTGATAGTGTCGAGGGGAGGGATTCTGTGAATGCTGCATGCTACGCCTTCAGTCTCACAAGCATGGTTTAGGTTTTAGAGTCTGCATCTCCATTGTTTTACTGCATTGCTTTATTTCGTTTTGTTTTGGCGATGTTATGACAAAGGATTACAGAAATAGGGTTGTATTCCGTAGTGCTCTGACAATGTTGCGGCGACGAATTTTGTGAATACTGCGGGCTACGCTCTCAGGCTCCCACGCTACGACTTTGTTCTTTTCCTGCTACTGCGGAGGTTTGGAGCGAATGCCTTAAACCTTGCTTTTCATACTATGAAGGGAGGATTTAGGGATTGTACACTATTATGTATCAATAGAATTAAGGTTGTAGGACCGCCTCTCAGGTTCACTTCCGCTTCTTGCTTTCAGGAAGTGGAATTATTTCCTTGCCATGGCTGCGTCGAGGTGGAGCTGCACACCCTCTGACCACTCCGTCGACATTCAAACGCCGTCAACTGGAACTGTCGCATGCCCAGTGTGTTGGGCTGAATTATACAAGGATCAATTCCAGGTCAACCTTGAACATATCGAAGCCAAGGTTCAGCGTCCGCCCCCTAGGCTCATATGCAAAGCAGACTTGCTCTGGGAGCTACAACGAATCCGCCAAGTACCCGGGAGTCAGAAAAAGCATGCAGTCGTGGTCGAGCAGTGTTTCATTCCCACTAGCAGAGTTGAGGACTTCATATGCGGTATGGAGGTTGGCAACAGGGTTATTCCATGCAGATATGTGAAGATCCACACGAAACCAAAAAACGAACGCAGCAGCTTCTGTGCTACTGAAAGTACGCCGAAGGAGGTCACAAGGTACGGGAAATTCCAGTCCTATGTCCATTTTGGTTGTCTCCCATCAGTGCTCCACTGCTCCATTGTGCTTTACAAATTCTCTGTGTTTCTCACAATTGCAATGACTGACGTTTGTGTTGTAGTTACCACTGCCAATACGGTCCACAAGACCACACTAGGAACGTGAAAAAAACATCTTCGTTGTTGCTGCCTAAACAAAGACCAAAGGTGTTAGTCGCGGGAGCTGTCAAGACCAAATGTACTGTTGTGACCCAAATATCCCTTGTAGCTTAGATACTATATAATCATAGTTTGTTTTTTTGTTTTTTTCGTTATGAAACCTAAGTTTCCCTAGAATTATCTGGATATAAAGCATAGTATTCAAAACCGGAAGATAGGAAAATCATAAATTGATAAAGTAGTTAAGTAGGAAAATAATATCCTTACATCCTAGACAGGCCGGAACTACCAAAGTCGTTAGGAAAACTTGCTCGGAACCGGAACCAGGAATAGGATCAGGGAAATAGACTATCGGGAGCCAGTTGGAACTAATTAGGACCACCAACGGTACCCGGTAATTGGGAAACGATCGGATTAACGGGTAATTAGTGGGAACGGCACGATCAAACGGTAGGAAGTTAGGGCATTCCCAAGCGGAAAGTTTAAAGACAGTATAGTTAGGGTTCTTGTACACATTTCCGGCTCCCTTCGTTGGTGTTTGCTATTTCTCTTGTCTATAGTAGTTTCCGGGGTTTCCTAACATAGTATTCGTTTCAACCCCTTAGTCGAAACAATGAGTGTGGTGAGGAACTGTTGCAGTAGTGAGAAGTAAGGAAACAACCATGACCAGAAGTGAATCGGAAGAGGAGACTGTGAAAGTATCGTTGAAGCATGTCAGTCCGGTGATTCTGGAGGATGCAGTATTGCGAGTGGATCTAGTGGAGGACTTGAGCTAGCTAGGCTGCACCGGATTGCTGGAGCGACCCTGGAATTTCAAGGACAAAGTAATGGTGAGGGAAGTACTGCATCCACAATCAAACGAGTGGAAGAAAACTATGCGGGCAGTTCCGGACAAATGGACCCAAGCGGTGTGGCGGGAAGTTTACGGATTTACAAGAGGAGGGGAAGGGCCCGCCTTAAGGACGGACAAGTATGCGGTGGGTAAATTTATGAACCCCCCTCACCCTAAGGATGGGTATACCGTGAGTGAGTGCAAGAATGATCGGGAGAGAAGGGTACTAGAATTTCTGGTCCCCATCCTCAGTCCGGACAAGGGTACTCAATTAACTATTACTCTAGGCAATACAATTTTTGGTGCTCTGTCCGGAGACCAGAAAGTCGACTGGAGGGTAGTTTTGCGGGATCATGTGGGAAAGCTTTGTAAGGCAGTAGGGAAAACAAAGCCGTCTAGTCTTTCTCCTTTCTTTTACCACCTTTACCACGCGCATGACTACATGAGAGTAGAAGAGAGGCGTGAGTACAAGGTTCAGGAAATAAGACTAGCACACGGGATGAAAGCAGACTCAGAGGAAGAGAATGTGGAGAGACAGGAAGAGAGTTCCGGGGATTCCGGCAAGGATAAACCGGAACAATAAAAAAGAGAGGAATGAGACCTAGTCTGGGGGAGTGATCCGCTTAAGAAGATCATTAAGGATCTAAACCAGATCAGGGAGAGTCATGAGAAAGAACAAAGTACCATAGTCCGGGTGTATAAGTTGCTAGGCGACATTCCCGTGAGTCAATGTGAGGAACAAATCCGGAATCTCATTCAGGATGCTGAGGGAAGGGCCGAAAAAGAGAAAATCACTGTACTGATGGATGAGGTAATCGCCTTGAAAAAAGAGTTGAGTGAGAGAAGTCAGGAAAGTGAACAAGTGAGGAAAAACTCTATCCGGTCAAAAGAGATGCTTGACCGGATTGCAAAGTTTATCACACATCCGGCGGAGATATTAAACAAGGCCAAGCTCTTCGATGAGAAGGTTTTAGAAGGGGAAGGAAGATTAGGGGACAAGGTCATTAATGTCCTCGTTACCTTCCATTCACAACTAGAAGAGTTACTTGTTCAGATGAGGAGTGTAGTGGGAGAGAGCAGTCAGCCTCCAAAACCAAAACCGGAAGTCACAGAACGCAAGGAGGGTACTCCCGCCAGATCCCCAAGATCGGATAGCCGGCATATGTCACCATTGGGCCAGGATAAAACCGGAAAGTCTCTGGGAAGTGTGGATGTCACCGCCCCCTGCCAAGGGGAGCGTTGTGCAGGAATCCGGTGGCGAACGTGTATCTACGCCCGGATCCCAGACTCAAGGTCAAACCAAAGGCAAGGAAGGAAGTCGGGAGACACCACAGAGTAAGAAATCTACTGCTTCCCCATCCCCAAGCGAAGCAGCAAAGAGGAGGTCGGAATCACAGAAAAAGCCCATTGAGTTGGGATCCGAAGAAGAAGAAGAAGATGAATCGGAAGAAGAAGAGGTAGAATCCGGTTTTAGGATTGGGGAAGAGTTTGAGCCATACTCAGATCCAGACCAAGAATTAGCAACTCCAAAGCGAACCAAGACCAAGTTGAAGGCACAGAAGTCGAAGACGAAGAAACGCAGGGCTTCGAGTGTTTCTGGTTCTGCCCGGAAACAGCTAGCGAGGAAGGGAGCTACCACTTCAGTGAAGACTCCAGCTAAGCGGTAGAAGAAGTGATTTTAGGGTTAGGTAGAACAATAGATGGGCGGCTGGAAACCTAAGTTTTTGGTAGAAAAGTAGTTTTTCAAGTAGCTTTTTAGGTGAGTAGGGAATTTCTGTTGAAATTGCCTAGATCCGGATTTTTAGGATCTGAGATCCATTTTTTGTAGAAGGGCTGGCTGTTAGGAAGTCAACTTTGAGGCAGATAAGAAAAATGACACGTGTCATTCCCTTGGTTTTTTACTTTTGATTCCCTGGGCGGTAAAAGTCCCTTGGGTTGTAAACTATTTAGGACTCAGATTTTTAGTTGTTTAGTGTGCATTTTCGGATCTTGCTTCCCTAGCATCGTGCAATACAAGTCAGAGCTTTCTGATTCACCTTGTGTGTCTGAGCGTACTTGGATGGCATACTATGTCATTGTATATTCATTTGGATTGCAGGAATAGGTAGAGGGGAAGTATGCCCGGATGTTGGATTTATCCAGATTCTGGGAGTTTAAATGAGTTTTTGTGTGATGGCGTTTTCCTGATCCCAATGGCGTGATCAGTTCAGATTCCATTAGTAGAATACGGTCCCAATAAACTAGAGTTGCAACCGTTGAATTACCGGAACTCTCTAGCTTAATGGTTGATAGATTCTTCGGTTAACCGGAAACTGAAGGGGATGTGATATTCCCCCATTCCGTATGTCTCGGATTCTATCCGGATCTTAGACTAATCCAATAGGCTATCGTTGTAGTATTTGTTAGGTTGTTAGTTGGGTTTTCTTGCGTGACCTGTTGATCCGGAATCTTCCGGTTTAGCTGTGAAGGAAAGTTAGTTAAGTAGTATATTTGTGTGTTGTTGGTTTATTTAAAAGTGGCACTCTTGACACTATAAAACGCAGAGGGTAGGTGATCAGCTTCCTTCCTAAAGCACAATACGCAGACCCCTCTTAGTCCAGAGGTTAAACTCGAATCCGGTTACGTTGACAGGAAGTCCAGAAACTGGGTTAGCTACCTGGTTTCCAGTTCCGGTCTTTAGTCTAGGTAAATTGTAGATTGCAGGGGTTAGGAAATAGCTTAGATTCAGATCTAGAGGTAATCCGGATAGTTTAGCTTAGTTTCCCTACCGGATTTGAGTAGGTTTTGCTTAGGGTTGTTGTGGTAATTCTTATCCGTATTTCCGGTTATTATAAATTAGTGACAAATCTCTGTGGGAACGATAAACGAGTCACTTTAGGGCCTTTTCCGATCTTAGAGAAGCATTTCGACTTTCTTGTGCTACGATACGTACTTGTAAAAAAAAGGGGGCAGTATTAGGTGAAGGTGAATTAGAACCTCAGAAAAAAAAAAAAAAAGGGGTAGGCCAAAGAAAACCACTGCACTTCCGGGTGAATGTGAGCCTACGACAGAAAAGAAGGCAAGGGGCAGGCCGAAGAAATCTGCTCTAGTTGAAGGTAAATTGCAACCTCCCAAAGAAAAAAAGACAAGGGGTAGGCCGAAGAAATTTGCTGTAGGCAAAGGTGAATTGCAGCCTAACAAAGAAAAAAAGACAAGGGGTAGGCCGAAGAATGCCACCGCCGGGGATGCTCTTGACATTGGAGTTCTGGAAACCAAGCGCTCCCGAACGGTCAAAAACTCTGTGCATGTGATTGAACCTGCTAAAAGTGCCATGCTGGTGGAAGACGCCACGGTCTACACAGAGATGCGGACCGCTGTATAGAACCCTTCGAGGCCTGGTTCGTGGAGAATTGAAAATCTTCACCGAAATTGACTACAACTGAACCCTGAAGCAGAGAGCGGACAGGGACCTCGCCTCAACAATCCAAAAGCAAATGCCTTCTCTTCCAGTTCTGGCAAGCCCCGAACACATCCTGCACTAGTTCCTTGCAAGTGTACGAAGGTTGCCAGGAAAACTAAAAGAACACTGTCCGTAGGCCTAATTGAACTTGACCACAATGCTGTCCCAAGCAATGCTGGAAACGAGGACACGTACAACAAGGCAATCCAAGCAAAGCCTCTTCAACCTTTGACAAAATTGGACAGAACATTGTGCGCAGGTGTTCTTAAACTTGACCTCAATGCACTCCCTGTGGACTCCCCAATGCAGATCATGTCAACTGGCCAGAATGTTTCTGGCACGGGATCATGCGTGCCTTCTTCTACTGCTCGGGAAAATGTTGCTTTCGTCAACAACACTGAGACACATCATGACATGGTTGCACCACGGCACGGCACCAGCGACGTGAGTGTTGGAGCAATCAGAAAGTCTATGGTGCCACAGGAGGTTCATGCAGCTCGCGATTGCGGTTTTAGTGCGGACCCTAATGTTGTCGGTTTAGCTACCTCCAATCCAATCAATACTCTGCTAGTGTCCTCCAAAGCGAATCCGAGTCGTGCTCCAGAGGGAGCCTCTGTTCCGGGTGGTACAACTGCGACGCCACGAGATCTACACACAAGCACTACAACTCAAAGCGGCTGTCCAAAAAAACCCAGAGATTCACTAAAGCAATGGGGAGGGTCACTGAAGCGTGGATGCCTTGCATCCTTTAGTCTGAAGAGCCTATACCTCCTCCCGCACGTCACGGAGATTTGCATCTACCAAGGGCAGCACATTAACACTGTGGATGTTTAGTGTCATGGCCTCCAGAACACTGGAGATCGAGGTGCGTTTTCATGGCACTTGTCTCCAGAAATCAAGGAGTTTGTGCTGAAGTTACTGCGTGATGGGCATAGTGTTTCGCAGATAATGGTCAAACACATCAAAGTTGTGAAGGAGTCCATCATGAACGGGAACAACATTGCAAGAGACATGTTTCTTCATGAAAGAGATGTGCACAATTTGGCCACTAAGGTCGCACGGGAGACCTACATGCTGGACACTCATGATGCTAAGAGTGTCCAGCTGTGGGTGCATTCGAACCGAGAAAGTGTTTTCTACTACCAAGAAACTGGTGTAGTCAGAGCGGGAGAGTTGACAACATCCACAATGCCATTCACTATTGGCATTTAGACACCATGGCAGCGGAAAGTTATGATTCAGTTTGGGCACGTTGGGGGTGTTTCGATCGATGCCACTTTCGGCACTAATGAGAATAAGGTAAGTCAAGCGGTCATTGGAGGCATCTGTAGTGGGTTAGGCATTGGATTGAATCTAACGTTGGCTATGGCTTAACTCCGCAAAATGGGCATACTATGCAGTTCCCGCTCTACACTGTCATGGTATTTGACGACTGGTACAATGGAATCCCAGTCGCTTTCATTCTCACTTCGTATGCAGCTCAGGAGGACCTTACTCCTTGGATGAAGGTGTTAGATACAACCTTGAAACGAGACAGCCCTGGATGGAAACCTTCTGCCTTCATTGTGGACTGCGCGCAGGGTGAAATCAACAGTCTGTGGTATGTGGTTGTCGGCCAATCAGAACACTGTAATGCCCTCTTGATATACAGGTTTGCTTGTAGGGGTACTCTATCAGGGCATATATGTGACCCATGACAAATTTGCACTACTCTCTTTGAGTCTGTGCTACCTAAGCCGGACACGATGAATTGCCTGCGGCAGCCCCACTCTAGAACGTTGATTTCATATGCCTGGTTTGTGCAGCTTTGTCTAGCCGGACACAACGGTCTTTCTTTGCTTGTTGCACGTGCATAAAGCATGGCAAAAGCAAGCATGCATCAAGATAACAAACGGAAGCATGTGAGCTGAAATTTTGAAAGGGCTATCTTCTATCATGTACGACCGCAGTGGACCAGGGGGACACTCGGCCTCTGAGTGGGCTATTCGGAAATTGGAACACCTGGAGTGTTCTTTCCCCGTTGCTAATGAATTTTGGGCTTACGTCAGGGAACAATGGTTACCCAAAGTTCACATGTGGGTGGTTGGGTATAGGAATCTGCCATATGTAGGGCAGAATACAAACGCTGCAGTTGAAAGTTACCACAGCTACATGAAATCGGTCCTCAAAGTGGAAAGGAGTCGAATGATTAGCCGGCATGTGGACTGGTGTGTCCATGTCCTTACGGGGGATGTGCTTATCCACTACTGGTACCAGCGCTTTCATAAGGAAGGCGGCTTCCGCGAAAACCGAAAGGAGCGTGGAATTGTAGTGTCCGCACTTATACTCGCCCGAGACATACCAGATTGCGACGTGACATTGCTGTTGTGTGAGGGGGGACCTCCATATGTTACATCGGCCACGCATAGACATTTGCAATACATTGTGTACAATCCTAGTGACATGTGGGCCATTTGCAACTGCGTGCATTTGCAGAGAGGAAATACCTGCAAACACAAGGTGAAAGTGCTCATGCTACTCCACCTGCAACTAGTAGAGGGGATTGTTGCCAAGTACTACAGCGCACTTAAAGGAACGGTTGCAGCAAGGAGCAACCCGTGCCTAACGCCTGCAAAGACCACAAGGGCATCGTCCACGGCCACGCCGAGTGAAGGATTAAATACGGCTTCACGCCGGCACGAAACAGTAGGGGACTACATGCGGAAGATAGAGGACCTACCAGCAACTTTGATCGTCCAGGCCCAAGATCTTCTGGACTTAGTATTTGGAAACATTACACTAATGGAACACCTTCATGCTGATTTCTACCAATTGCATGGCAAGATCAAGAAGTTGGCACACGAAATGGAGTCAGGAATTATACATCCGTCTAAGATACTTCCAATGTTTCAGCGTGTGCAAGATGGATTGGGTATGGGCTTGGGACGCATGAAAGACATGCTTGAGAGAAGGGGAAGACCACTGGTCTCCAGAAGGTTACGTTTGGGGGGGCCATCTCCAGCTTAGTCGAGGCAGGGACGGACAAGATGTAGGGTTACAATTCTCTATCTGGCCAATGTTTCGGCGAGGGGACATTTGTTCAGTAACAATGAATTCGGACACTATGTTGCAGTAGTCAGGAACGCCAACTAAGACAACTAAACGGGTCCGGGATGCGATTTTAGGAACTGACACAACGCAACAATGTTCGCGCAGAAGACCGAACTTCAAATAGGTTCATACAGCCTTAGTGAAGGATTAAATTATCTCCAATTTCGATGGACATGAAGTTCCCCCTGAATTTGAAGGGATTTTAATCTTACTTTCTTCCCTCTTTTCTCAGACACTCGTCTGGGAAAAGTTAATTTTCAGCATTTCTGGACACGATGCTAAGTTGGTAGCCAACAGCTAGTGTCCTACATGCTAGATCTCATTTACATGTGAATGAATCAAGGGTTAGCACAATTGCCAAGTACGTCTAAAAGAACTAGTGTCATCTCATATGCAGAGGGTTTTAGGGAGGGACATTACGGAGCATTGAAAACTACAGGGTCCATATATGACACTACCTGTTGCCGAAATCCATAATAGCTTAGGACGGATCCTAATAGAGTAGAAGAAATTAAAATAATACAAATTTGAAAAAAATTAGTTTAGGCATAGACTAACGGAAACAAATAAATCCTTAGAACTACTTTAGACTTAATTCCGGAACTAGTACGGGAGCATAACGGAACTTGACATCCGGGTGGACGGATTCAGGAGCCGGAACACAGGAACCCGGAATGCAGTCATTAAATACAGTAGCTTGCAGCGATAGACTAGGGATACATTACAACGTTCTGTAGCCTGCGTTCCCGTTGTTTTGAACATTGGGCGCAGGAATAGTATATAAACCCAACTCCTCCTCATTTCTCGCCCTCTTTCAGTTGCTCCGCATCTAGTTGATAGTGAGAGAAAGTGTGGTGAGTTAGGGTTACGGCGTTAGGAGAGGTGAGACGGATGGCAAGGGTTAGTACGTGGTATACAGTCCCAGCCCGGAAAATTAGTCCGGTAATTTCGACGGATACGCTGCACCTTTGTCTGTTAGAGGACGATTTGAAGGTCTTGGGGTGTACAGGTTTGCTGAAGAAACCCTGGAACGTCTAGAGTGACCAGGTCCTCCGAGAGTTGGCGGTGGGCGCACCGAATCAATACGACCAGACCGTACGAGGGCATCCGGACCAATGGACGGAGGAGTTGTGGGCGGAGGTTTACGGGTTTCCAAAATCTGGAAACGGATTCGCCGCCCGAACGGACCAGTATCACTAGCACAAGTTCATGAATCCGCCGCACCTGAAGGAAGGCTACGCCATCAAGGATTGTCGGGACGAGCGACACAAGCGACTGCTCCGGTTTCTCCTGCCAATTCTGTATCCGGACAAGAGTTTCCGAGTTACGGTCACGATGGCCAACACGATATTCAGGGCATTCCAGAACCGGGTCGTTCACTAGGGTCGGGTCATGGCGAATGTAGTGGGGCGGTGCATTGGAAACCTGACAAAGAATAAGCCGAACCCGCTCAGCATGTATCTCCTCCACCTGTACCAGCACCGGGAACTGCTGACGAAAGACGAGTCGATGGATTATGAGACTGGATTGATCATGCTGCAATGCAACTACACGGATGACGAGGAGCCGGAGATGCAAGAGTTTGAGAACAAGGACGAGGACGTCAAGCCGGAAGTGAAGGAAGAGAAGGTAGAGCTGAAATAGAAGCTGACACAAAGGGAGAAGGAGGAACGGGAGGAGGCATCTGCAAGCTGGAGACGGAAGTCTACGGATCCGGCAACCAAAGGTAAATTTCCGGGTCCCTTCCTCGCACATGATACAAAAGAATGGGAAGGACCACACTTCTTCGAGTGCGGAGAAGAGTGGCTCCGGACCGCGAAGATGTACCACGACAGGCTCGCGGAGATCGTACTCCAGTTCGCGGACGTGATGCACTGCAAACCACAAAACCTTCTGGACGTACTGAAGATGCTGCCGCCCGAGTCGGAATGGAACAAGATGAGGACGGAGATCCGGAAACTCAAGACGGAACAGGAGGAGCTCAAGGGGAAGCTGAGTTGGACGGAAGGGGATCTGCACCACTCTCAGGAGGTGACGCAGAAGGCCTACCAAGCATTCCAGACCTTCCAGAAGTGGATGGTGAGTCCGGCCGACTTCTACCACAAGGCGGCCTTTTATGACAAAATGCAGAAGACGTCCACGGCCCTCACCAACACAAAGATCGTCCGGATTATGGTGGAAATGTCAGGCAGAATGGAGGCGTCGTTGAAGGAGTTCCACTCCATGATAGCGAACCTGGATCCGAACAAGCCCCTCGACTTCGGTGGATTTCCGGAAGTCCCGGATGTCATTGCCACTTCGTCAACTCAACCCCCCATCTCACCCGCGAAACGGACAGGTCAGTTTGGGTCTCTGCTGAACATTGTCAGCGTAGGAGGGCAGAGTCCCGTATTTCCGGATCCGGGGATGCCGGTCCGGAGTAGTCTGGACGCTCGGATCAAGCTTGTGTAGAATTTGGCGCATACACATCCGGAGCAGTTTGATGACATCGAACCCCCTCCGCTCGCCCCAATGTGTACACCAGATCCGGTTCCCATTGAGATCTCGGAGGAGGTAGAGGTAGAGGAAGATCCGCACTCTTTGGAGAAAGCGGACTGGACTTTAGTCCACACGGATGAGACGGACTCTGATAGTCCCTTTGTCCGAAAAACGTCCATCATCACCCGGGCATCACTCCGGACACCCCAAGGCAAGACCAACACTCAAAGTCAGTTAGGTTTCAACAGCAGTTCGAAGAAACCGCGTAAGAGAAAGTAGGTAGTTAGACTGGTAATTTTCCAGTTACCATTTTGTTAGACTAGGAGTTCCAGGTCTTCATGCAGAACCCGGATTCCGGATTTTCAGGGTGAAGTTTCAATTAACTTATCCGCCCGGATTTTTAGGGCAGTTTAGGATTGGGCGAAGCGGCACTTTCCACAGGTTTTCCGGCATGCTGTTTTTCTTTTAAAAGGAAGGGACCGCTTGTGGTCCCTCATTCCTTTTCTTGCTATTCCTTATTTTGAGCAGTAAATATATGTTTGCAATTTTATTGTCTTTTCACTCATTGCCTTAGTTTTCTTGTGGATCCTTGCTTTCTTTTTCCTTGGGAGTTTTTAAGGTTGCTTGGGCGCATGCTTGACAATTGTGGCTTAAGAGTAGAGAGGTGGTAAGGAGGAGTCCGGATTCAGGATTTCCCGAGTCTGTGAACTGTGTGTTTGTCCAAGGAAGGGATTTAGTGTTGTGAAGGAAGTTGTGCGGAGTCCGGTGTTGGTGGTGTGGGTGCGAGTCCGGAAGGCCAGGGAGGGTTCTGTGCGGAGATAAGCGACCGTTTGTGGAAAAACCCCACTCACCCGGAAAGCTCCGCCAGTTTACAAATACAAGTTGGAATTCTGGTACCGAACCCCGTCTCAATTTCCAGGTAAGTTCTGTATCTGTCGTTGTAGCAAGGGGGGTCGGGTTGTATTCTGAGTGACTTGCTTCTGGAGAAATTCGAAGTTGTGAGGGTTAGCTAGTCTGTACCTTGGTTGTGACGGAAAGTTCTTTGGGTCCGTGTCATTAGAAAGTTAGAGTTAAAGTGAGATACAAGGAGTGGTGGTGTCCCTACCCCTCTCAAAAAGTAAGTGAGGACCCTTTGAAGGTAAAATAGAGGTAACAAAACCCGTGTGTTTGGAGTTACAGATTTGGTGACGGGTGAGATCTGGATCCGGTAGAGAGTCCGGAAAGTTGTAGAATCCGGGTGGAGAGTGATATTTGAAGTTATTCACATTAACTGGATAAAAAAGAGTTTAGAACACCCTCTGGGGTTCCCTGGGACGATATTCCGTGTCATCTTACCACGTTGTTGTGGTTAAGAGCGCTTACTACAGTACTGCGGGTATGACACCTGTACCCTACAAGTTGGGGCCAGTAACTTTTCATTCTCATAGTTAAGGATATTGGGTGTGGAAGTTCAGGTTCTTTAGCAATAAAATGTTTTAGAACTGACTTCTTGATCATGCTAACGTTTGAGTTTAGATGATGCACACACTTTGTTGTTTCAAACAAAACACTAAACTATACTTCTCGGTATTCGCACACGACCTCCAATGTTTCGATACCGATAACTTGTGACCTCTTGACTCACTTAGTGTCGATAGTGATACCTACATTGATGAAAGGCAACAGCTCATGTCAATAGGGGTTACCATGTGTGCGGCATTGTCCGTCTTGTCACGCAAAGGCAATGCCCATGTTAAGCGGACCAATGTTTCGAGTTCACTGTCGTGCGTTGAGTCTTTGGCCATTTTATCCCAATGCCCAAGGGATATAGGACTGCTGGACTAAATCAAATTCACCTATAGTTCCTGACACGATCGTTCATGTAATGTATGGCTGCAACTCTAAAGAACTGGTTCCGTTCAATTGATTCTTTTTTGGTCCACTGTTCCGGACGGAGTGTATGTTTGAAATAATGTCGAATAGGCACCAATTACGACTGTTTTCTAATCTTCACACGTTTGGCCGAGCTCGCAAGACATCACGCCAACCGTGCACTTCTTGGGTAGGACCAAAACTGCATGAAAATGTTCAGTGTGTGGAAACTTTAAAATCCAGACTCCATACAGGCAAATATGTATGTTTCTGCGCAAATACTAGGCATCATAATTTACATACATCTGCGGACGGGAGCAGCGTATAAAATAGTTCGTTCATAGGGTAATATTGTATTCTGTATGTTTCCTACAACCTCTGCGTTAACAACCGAAAGAAAATATCACAAGGCCCACCAATATCCCTAAACCGCGGATTCTATTACTCATACTTCTATAGCTCAACTGTTTCGACCCTACTCGTCTTTCAAAATTCACTACGGCTCTCTTCCAACTCCGGCTGGTATAGTGTGCGGGGGAGAGGCTCATGTGCATCCGAGGTGGATGCCAACTTGTCTGCCACTGCGGCGAGGACTTTCAGGTGCAACTCCCGACCGCGTTCTGGTGATGCAATCTGGTGCTCAAACATGGCTTTCGCCCGAGCGGTGTCCATAACGGGGTGGTCGCCATGGAAGATTCGGAGGATGGTCTCCACGTGACGAAGAACAATAAAGCCACATTCGTAGCTGCCAATCTGTGTGAAACACTTGGGCGAGGACACAACAGAGGGCAAAGTCAGTGGAGGGTCATGTAGCAGCTCCCACACCTTATGCACGCGACTCAAATACTCCACGTCGTGTGGTTCAGTGTGTTGGCCGGTACTATCTAGGTGAAAGACAACCGCCTTTGTGAAAACTAATAAAGACCAGTGCAAACCACTCACATATGGAACCAACACCTCCTTCGGGGTACCCTCTCTATAAATTCGTGACGGCACAAGATACTCCCTGCCCCACTTCAAGAGTGCATCGTTCGAGCGCGCCTCCCACGCCTTACGAAGAGGGCCTTGCATGAAAGATGACGCCACGTACACTCGGCCACAGCCCTCCTCGTTCAGGCTCCACTAGAGACCCAGAAATCGCTTTATCTTTCTGAGCTGCTGAATCTGTTTGATAGGAATAGGTAGGGAGTCCCACTCACTGGCGTAGAAGTTGAGCGTCCCCATATCCGCATTGCCCGTGCCCTTCTTGTAAGGTACAGTGGCAATTCCACACGAGTGAGCACTAACCTCAATCTGGGTTTCACAACTCAGGAAAAGTGCACGTTCTCACAAAAGAAAGGAGCACGTGAAAACAAGAGGCCGTACCTTGGCAACACATCCAGTAGTTTGTCCACGCGGAAGTGATCGTACGCCGCAGGGATAGAAATTTTACACCAAGACTTTGCTTTCGCATGGGGAATGGGCGAGGGGGCGAACGTCACGGTCTTTCGATGACACATTCTAGTAGCTGTGTCAGAATCGTCTAGCAGGACAGCCACCTTGCCCATGGGCTCGCCATCGCTATCCCGATCACGCCCTGCGCTCGACGATTCGGGCGTATTCAAAATATCGTCAAAGGCCTCGGATAGGCTCCATGGAGTGGACCTTACCATGTCCACTATGTCTTTCAACTCTGCGTTCTGTGTGCAAATAATCCCCACGAGATTCTGTAGAGTCAGGTGCAATCCCAGGACTTCGACTTGAGTCGGCAGAGTCAACTACGATTGAAGGCTGTCTAGGTGCAAGTCCTACATCTGAATGTCGTCCACTATGACAGATCTCCGCAACTGCGAAACACTGAAGCTGTTGCTGTTGGATCCAGGGTCCTACACGAGTTCCATCTCGGCCTCCAAGGTCACAGGCGTCACAACTGGGCCCGGAGATAGCTCCTCACGGCGTGCCGCGTGGGACGTCTGAGTGTGAGTCAACTGCGCCACCCAAGCCGCCCTGTCATCCTCGTCAATTGCCACATCCAACGAATGCACAAGTTCCAGGATTTTTTCTCGTGTATCCTTCACCTTCACAACCCATGTCGGCACTGTCTCGTCCGCCACCCTCCCGATGTCCAAGTCCTCACGCATACAATGGCACCTGCCCCACTATTTTGATTGGTCCCCCCAGTGTTCGTGCACGGAAGTCATCCAGGAAGTCCGAAATGTGTCAGGGTGATGAAGCGCCAAGTCCTGCAAAGCACGCGCACGGACGTTCTCCACCTACTCCATGATTCCGTCAAGGACGCGCTCCTCCTTCCCTTTGCACACGAGTTGAGCGACCTTTACAACGGTGGCATGAACGACATCGGACTCCCACTCCTCCATCCCAGCGAAACGGAAAGGTGCCTCGAACGTGAACACAAATAGGGCGCGCATGAGGGCACTGCTCGTCTTGCACATCAACCGGACTGACTGCCTACTCACGCCAAACAAGGGACACGTCATCTGGCGAAATCTCCCGAAGGAGCTGTTCAGTGCTATCCGCAACACCCTGACAAAGTAGGGGGGCCTCTGACGTAGAACTCTCTCAGCCAACAGCTTGCGCCGGACCTCATCAGCCTCTTCAACTGCATGGCAAGCAGTATTGTCAATGCAAGTGCACTCCCACCCTAAGACATTGACACACTACAGGCACTGACTGCAATGCACTGAGACTCCCTCCAACATCTTAAAACACTAACCGCAGGACTCAGAGGACGATGGAGCTTACTATCGTGGCGCCAAGGCAGTGGGGGCATCTTCTGGAGAAGATTGCGCTGCGACACTACCCACCATAGGGGGCACCAATCCCACGTAACCGTTTCGTGATGCATTGCTGTGTCCCGTTCAAACGTGAGCACGGACTCCGACTCAAGTCACTCCTACCGGTGTCGAAGCTCTGCAAGTGACTTGGCGCACCTGTCTTCATATGTCTCCTTGTCTCTTATGAACTGCAAGTATTTGGCAAGTCATTCCACATCCGGCGGTTCTTTCCCGTACTTCATGCTATGGCATATCGAGTACACGGCGCGCCCAATCGCCTTTCCGACCCCAGGGTAATCTTCTTCCTGTCCAAAAAGGTTGCCCTCGTTCTTAGAAGCTTACACAGCGTACAAATCAACAAAGTACAAACCAATGCATCCTAAAAGTGAGCACTGCGGTGTTTAGCGCGCAAGGAAGACACAGTGCCTTGTCGACAGAAAAGCCGTGTAGGTCAACATGAAGTTGCTCTAACCTTGGCCACGCACATCCACCAAGTCGTGCACTTTTGAGTTGCGTCTTCGAAACTCCCGTCATCCCACGATGCTTAAAAGGCACAACTGAAATCCGGACCCATCATGCCATAGTAGTCAAATGGGAGCAAGTTCGGCCTTACTTTCAGGAGTTCGATGAAGTCTGGGGAGTCACAAGACACTAGAGCAGGTACTTTCGGCCACGATGCAGCCATCTTGTCGGCCTTGACTCTAGCTGCCATCCTCACTTCACGCTCATCCCTGTCAAGTCGTTCTACTCGACCTGACGTTGTATTCGCCAACTCCAAGTAATACACCCTGTGTTTTGGTGCACCTAGACCACACATCCAATAAGTCTGGATTGCAGCATTACCTTCATAGTTACCAGTCCAAGTCACTATATCCGTCGGCGTCTATATGGATGGGACCCTTGTTGTGTTCATAGAAAGTTGTTTTCTCCCTTTAGGTAGCGTGCATACCCCAATTGCTTTCTTGTTCGCCGGAGTGCTTTGTGGCGTCGTAGTATCTGCCCGAACTGGTTTCGGGGGGCGGTCTCGTGTCTTCGTCGCCACAGGTTCAAGATGTGGCTCCTACGAGAGAATTGCGTCAAGGTGTTCAGCGTATCCGTCGTTGGCTTCATCCGGGCTTGGTTGGGGCGTTGAATAGACTCCCCCCAACGTCTGCAGCACCTCGCCCGGGTCCGTGGTCTCGAAATCGTCATCTAAGTGCAACTCTGTTTCGACCATGTCTTCAACGCTGTTAGGGGACGCAACAACCTACACAGTGTTTCGGCGTAGTGCAGGTGACCTAGGAGTTCTGAACCCCTTCGGTTCCGGCCACAGGTCTAGATTTGGAGTGGCACCGACAACTCGGGACCAGTCTTTCTTCCGTTGTGGCCACGGCTCTGGATTTGGAGCGGCGCCAACAACTCGAGACCAGTCTTTCTTTGGTTGCGGCCCCTTCTCTGACATTGGAGCGGCGCCGACAACTCGGGACCAGTCTTTCTTCAGTTCCGTGTTCGACTCCGATTTAGGAGCGACGCCAACAACTCAAGACCAGTCTTTCTTCGGCCTTGCTATACCAAGTCTAGCCGCATTCGTCTTCAGCCGGTCCAACTTCTCTTGCACAAATTTAGCCAGTGAAACAATCCCACTTCAGGCACATGTCATGGGCCGGTCGAGGTTGGCATCCGAAGAACTTCCGCACACGTCTCGGAGTTGTGGTAGTATCGGCGGCCGGTCTCCATGTTTCTCCCACATAGGATCCACTCTGGGTGTGCCCAAAACACTACCGTGTGGTGCCTTTTCAACACTGCTGGCGACATTGGCAGGCGCAGGAAGTGTGCGGACGGTCCCCCTCGTGCTTGTGCAAGTTTTCATTCCCGTAGGGGTTTCAGCCCCGTTTGCCACCGATGTGCGCGTTTGCCTTGTCTCCACTCTAAAGTTATTGTCATCTACTTGCACCGCGTCTTCCTTGGCCCACTTCTTCTCCTTCCGCCGTCTTGTTTCGGGTTCGCTGTCGTCCTCCTCTTCCGAGCGCTTGTTGTCTTCCTCAGTGTCAGGAGTGTCTTCCCTCTTTTTTAAGCGCTTATCTCATCGTCCCGTGTCCTCTGTGTCCTCATTGCCTTCGGGCCCAACTGCCATTTGTCTGGCCTTTTTTCCTCGCGTGGGGGCTCCACAAATCTTCGCCTCGACCTCGTCTGCCTTCC
Organism: Rhytidiadelphus loreus; assembly: GCA_947034895.1. Taxonomy (NCBI): domain Eukaryota; kingdom Viridiplantae; phylum Streptophyta; class Bryopsida; order Hypnales; family Hylocomiaceae; genus Rhytidiadelphus; species Rhytidiadelphus loreus. Next base: position 62,851,274 of record OX344763.1, on the reverse strand, counting down.
CAGTCCGGTACACCTCCAATGTCTTCCCTAGCCTTTTCTCTAGTCCGGGTAGGGCAGCATGCGACGGCGGTTGCCCGTCTCATCCCGCACGGTAGGACACTCTAAATCCCAGCAATGTTTATTAAGCCGCATCTTGTTTCTGAAGCTCTCATTCTAGCAATGGATGCACCTCCAGAACTTCCTACTGGGGTTATTCAAGATGCGAATGTTGGTCCATGCCCTTGTCAAACACTCGTCGAGCAACCTCATGAACTCTTGGCGACTCCCGTAATTGACATTGAACCGCCGAGTGTCGATCGTCACCTCCTTGAAGAAACCCGACCGTGCAGTCCCTGGAGCCGCTATGGCCCCGAAACCGCGATCCAGCACCTACCGCGAAGCCAGTTTTCAGTGTTTGTACGAGTGTGGGCCATTGTGGCAACCCAAAAATCGGCAGAGAAAATGAACTGAAATTGCAACGGAAGTGAGCGAAGGTGTGGCGGGAAGAAAGATTTTCACACACCTTGAAATCAGCGTCGCTGCCGCTGCCACTCTGTTCCGTCCCTTCCAAAGTCGTTGCCTCGCGTGTGCGCGCATCCATTTTCGACTTTCCCATTTCACAACAAAAAGTCACCTTTCGCCCAGAGTTTGCTGTAGTGAACCAGTTGCGGTATGCAATCACCTCACCCCAACGAAACACTGGCCGGTAGTAGAAGTAGAAATCGGGATACCTAAAGGAAGCCCTGGAACGAAAGTTGCATGCTTCGCGTTAGTGTCCACCAAACTACGTATCCTACAGCGCTCGCAATGTGTCGTCTTGAATAAATTTTGCAAACTTCACTAACTAGAACCCCTGGTTGCTTAACTAAATAAGAATGGAGTTCATCACCTGCCATTCTCCGCCATTATTGGTAGTGTTTCGAAGCCCTAACTCGTTAAGAAGACCAGCCACACTATACTACAGGCCATCCTCTCCTACACTCCCCGACCCTACAGCAGCAGAGCCCAAAATTTCTACCTTTCTTCGAGGTCCTATTTCCTCTACAACGCATAAAATTCGACAAGAATTCTTTGCACAAGAGGGGCCACGAGGTAGACTCTGACTTAGTGCGGAAACCAAAAGCCAACAGAAAACAAAACAAGACAAGTTGAAGGGGAGGGTCACTAAACCTGTGGGAGCCTCGCAAAATTGCGCCCTCGCCGTTGTGATTGTGCAGCACGACCGCAGCGGACTTGACATCCAGTTCCCAACGTCCATAAGTGAGTCGCCTTTCGCCTCCTCCCTAATATGACCCTACAGTCGCGTGAGTGTACGCCCAGCTTAGCCGAGGCTTGGCAATCATAGCCCTCAAACCCTACCCACTAGAACATCACCTTACACTCATCACCCTATAATTGCGTTACTCACGTGTAAAGTTCTGAATCGCCAAAAGCCTGAGCACAAAGCCATCTTCGAAATGCACGCCTAAACCCTACAAACAGTCGCCCCGCTTCTGAGCTAGCGCACAAAACACTACCGGACTCGCATTGGAACACAGAATTCTCCTAAACCTTGAACATTGCGTTTTCGGCAATCAATTTTTTTATGTTCGACTCTACAATGAAAGACTTCCTTGAACTCTAAGGTAAACTGTTTTTGGTGGTCGTAAAAAGACAAACTATCATGCACCGAACCCGAGGATTGCTTTTCATTTGACAAATTGGTTCTCTCTACATCTAGTGTGTCTAGTGTATCTAGGATTCCAAAGACATAATGTATATACTCCTTTTTGGACCAAATTTGATTTCACCATTTACCCTCGAATATCCCTCCACCCCGCACATACTTCTAGTCAACTACATAAAGGAAATTTATCTGTAGTTTGCAAATGACATGCATTGTCAATGAAAAAAATGTGGAGCATCAGTGAAAACCCCACCGCACCCCCACCTCACAGTCCTTCACATTCGGTATGCACCCTAAACCGCCAATGGTTACCCCCCAAAAATGGTAGCTATCATGAAATCCATCCCTATGTCCCTAAATCTTGTATTCAATGTCCTAGAAGAAATGGGAGCACACAATAAACCCGTTCACATTCAAAGTTCTACATAATGGAACCCCCCAAAAATGGAGAGCACTGCGAGCACCTACACAGCGCGCGCCAAGTTCTATGCAAGTGACTCTCCTCCAAAAGAATTGGTAGCATAATGGTCCCCCTGGACATGCAAAAGTGACCATATGTCTACTCACAGAAATGGGGATCATCATTAGCCCCCAACCCTATGTGCCCCGTTCCTTGTAGATGAATCTCCTCCAAAAATCGGGAGTGTCCTCCGAACTCCACCCCCCCCCAATGTACCTTTTTGGGGGGGTTTAGAGAGTGTTTTCGCACTCCCTAAACAGATGCACCCCTAACAATCGAGGCTGAGTTGGTCTTCCCTAAAACCATTTCCCCAAATGAATTTGGAGTACAATGGGTCCTAAACCGCAATTATACATTTTTTTTGGGTTAGGGAGTACTGCAGCACTTCCTAACCAGATGCACCCCTAATAATCGGGAGCCAAACCCTCAACCCTAAAACCATTTCCCCAAAAGAGTGTGGAGAACAGTGGGTTTAGGGCCACGCAATTATACATTTTTTTTGGGTTAGGGAGTGCTTTATTACTCCCTAACCGGATGCACCCCTAGTAATCGGGAGTCAATTCCAGAACCCTAAAACCATTTCCCTGTCAATATTGGAGTAGAATGGGTCCGCCACACGCAATTATACATTTTTTTTGGATTAGGGAGTGCTTCATCACTCCCTAACCGGATGCACCCCTAAGAAACGGGAGCCAAACCCTCAACCCTAAAACCATTTCCCCAAAAGAGTTTGGAGAACAGTGGGTTTAGGGCCACGCAATTATACATTTTTTTTGGGTTAGGGAGTGCTTTATCACTCCCTAACCGGATGCACCCCTAGTAATCAGGAGCCAATTCCAGAACCCTAAAACCATTTCCCCAAAAGAGTTTGGAGTAGAATGGGTCCGCCACACACAATTATACATTTTTTTTGGGTTAGGGAGTGTTTTATCACTCCCTAACCGGATGCATCCCTAATAATCGGGGGCCAATTCCTGAACCCAAAAACCATTTGTCCAAAAGAGTTTGGAGTTGAATGGGTTTAAATTTCTTATAATTTTGATGAAGCTCTATGTTTTTTTAATTCAGATCTATATTGTTCATTAGATTGACCATGTAATAAAATTTGGTTATTTTCCTTTTTTTTGTTTGTTCCATTAAATTTCTTATTTTTTGTTTGAAGTTCTTATTTTTTATTTCTTTTTACCTTTCTTAACATAGTGAATGTCCTTTTGGGGGGGGTCACTCTATCATTTCTTTTCATCGGTACCAAATTATGGTCCTCCCAAAGAAAATGTCACATCTGTTCGATCCTTGAATTCTTGTGAACTTACTAAACCCCTACAGCCAAAGGCCTTAAACCTACCGCCACCACGAAACACTGGCCTAGAACACAGAGCCAAGCATGGCATGGCCCATGTCGATGCATGCGGCGTGGCATGGCCCATGCATGCGATAAATCAGACCTGTTTCAGCACTACAGGTATGCCGGAACACAGCAGACGAAACACTGCAGTTTTTCCCGGGCAGACCCTGTCAGTTAGGAAAAAGCAGTGCGTGGATGTGTTGTGGCAGGCATTCAAAGCGACCAGCACGTGGAAGAAGGGCCAGTAGGACCAACAGATGGCAGGCTGTGGCAGTAGGGGGCTAGAATAATAAATAGATGCAATGTGAAGGGTGAAAAATAGTGCTCCCCATAATTCAAGCAATTAGAATAATCCAGAGCATTTTGAACAACTAGCTGTGGCATATGAAGGCAATCGACCAATCATGTGTAAATGAAAGCAAGCATGCATTAATGTCGAAGGGAATAAAAGCTGAAAGAAAGAACAGCATTAATGTGAAGGTCGAAGGAACCAAGCAGCAGTCAGTAGTATCCGACACTTGTGGAATAGCCATCAACGCGTCTGTAACTTCGATGAAGCACACAGGGGAGCAGACAGTGTTGAGTGCTTGACTGTTCAGTTGGTTCTGAGGACCAAATGCATGCTTATTTATTAGCATGGTTAAATCATGTGGGAACTTTTGTTATAGGCTCCCCATCATGTTTACTTTTATGTAACCGCAGCCACTACTAATTTTAATTACCTGGGTTAGTGCTAGGTGGAGTCACTAATCTGGCCTTAAGTGGTACCTTAGCTGGTGTGCTTTTTGTAACTAACTATTTTGACCATCCCATCACTTATTGACAAATCTAATAAGGGAGGGTGGGTGGGAAAAGGACCTAAAAGGTATATTTATATCCCATCAACTTGTGACTAAGCAGTTCATGATCAAATTACTAAGTCTACAAGTATTTTCTTATCTCTAAGGGGCCCTAATCTTCCCTTAGTGGATATACATTTTTAATTTTGAGGGCTATCTTTCTTCTTTTTTCCTTCTTCATCTTATTTTCCTTTTTCCTTTTTCTTTTTCCTTTTTGTACCATAAATCCAAGGTTGCACTTTAGTTTATGCAAGAAAAAGACTATTCCCATACTTTATCGTATTATGGAACATGTAAGGAGGGTTTAGGATTTAGGGTTTAAGGTTTATTGGTTTAGGAGCAACATCAAAGTCTTCAACAAATATAAATTATATATTCACAAATTCAATGTTCTTAAACATTTTGATTTTGCAAATTATATTGACAATTTATATTTATTTTTGAGATTCCAATATCCAAAAATTGAAGGATGTTTCTTATTTAAAATTTATTGGGATCCCTAATTTAAAAAAATAAAAGCGGACAATAAAACATAATACTTTTTATTTTGAATATTATTGGCTTCAGTTAATAAATGATGTTTAATGTTGTGGACTTTTAAATGACCGTACATGTTCAAGATTATCCAAAATATTGCATGGTAGTTTTCAATCTCTAATTTAATTTCATAAAAATTACACAGAACTTTGAGCTTCATTTTTCAAAACAAAGAACAATGTACAATTGTGAATTTTTTTAACATTCAATTCTATAAAATGTGGTACTTATTACATTTTATTTTCCATGGATGTTTTAACACATTCTAAGGAATTTGCATTTATATATGAGCACATTAAATTCTTGCAATTTGTCTTGTAGAATACATTGGAAACCAAAGAAAAAATGAAGGTATTTATGTTGTTTTTATAGAATTAAAATCACAAAAGCTATGAAATTTTAATGAGGATTACTATAGGAGATCAATAAAATAATGTACTAGTTAAATTGTTGTAAAAATTTGAAAAAATTATGATTCTTTAGTATAGTATATAATTTTCTTCAATTGTTTTTTAAATTAGAATGATTTGGATGCCTAAACATAAAGTTTGCACAACACTATAAAAAACTACAATGACAAAAAACAAAAACAAAAACAAAAACAAAAAACAAAAAAAACTTTTATGAAGATGAAAGAAACAAAAAGCACACCTTTCAAATATTTCAAAAAGAAAGTATGAGACCAGAGCTATACAAAGTAGGATCCATATTTTTAAAAGCTTAGTAATTATGTGAAGAGTACAAAATTCAAAGACCCATGTTCTAAGAGGTCGTCATGTCCACCTTCATGGCATCCCAAAGCATGATTTGAAGCATAATTGGCTTCAAATGGGACTACTTTGTTAGTACATTGAAATGAATGATGGACTTTCCATTCATTTGCTACCAATCATTATTATTAACTCCATCATGGTTTAGAGACTTGAACCACTTCAATGTCTCATAAATAATCATCATGAGAGGTTCACCTCCTAGAAATGAATGTATTATAATGTATCCTATACAATGACTCCTTAGTCCCTAAATTGTATGAAAATACTATACTCTACAAGTTTTAGAAATTCTTTACATCTTATGTACTTAAAAACACATAATTATTCAAAAAGTGCAAGTTATGTATGAATGAAAGGCCTATCTTCTAACTACTATAAACAATTTTGAGTGCTATACTTTTATAATTTTGTCATAATAACTTTCCAATAAACAAAATATTATATCGAACTAATTTTTAATCATTTTAACATGGAATGAAGAAGTAAAACAAGCCAAGCATACGTTGTACTTTAAAAACTAAACTCAATGCACAACAATCATGGAATTTTAATGAAGAGGGTCAAGTGAAAAAAATGTAGAAGTTTTATTTTTTTCTTCATTCCACTCTAAACCCTATTCCATGAATTCAGAAATAATAGTTCTTTAAACTAGAAAATATGAATAATTGATATTAATGTTTTGTTGTGAAGTACCAAACAAATGGCACCAAATTAATTCACACAAGAATCATAAATTGAAGTTTAAAATATTTTCAACTTCTACATTTTATTTCTTGTCCCGTTTAATGGTTATTCCATATCTTTTGAAATGTTAAATCTTAAAAAAATGGTGTTTAGACCTTCATGGGTTAGAATCATCTAAAAAGTAAAAGTTCTTTATAATTTAAAAAAAATCAAATGGTAAAAACGAAATTGTTTATTATTTAATTATTCTTTTATTCATGACAATACTTTAGAAGTTTAGCAAAATTTACTAAACTTTGTATTTCATATAAAATTTTAGTATATGGAATGCCCAAAATGTAACGTAAGCCTTGAAGAGGGTATGGAATTTGGAAATTGTGTTTTGGTATATAAGTTCTAAAATTGCTCGATTCATTTGAAACTTATAGTAATTCCAAGAAGCTAAAAAAAAATGTTGGTTATTTAGAGTGTTAGATACATTACAAATTAGAAATACCATTGATTAAATTCTATTCAAATTTGTTTAAATTAGAAAATATACAAAATCCCAATGGATATGGAATTTTTTCCTAGATTATTATAGTAAGGAAAAGTCTACATTATAGGAAAAAGTCTAAAAGAGATGAATTATGGGATGAGAAGATATCAAACACACTTTGGACAATTGTTTCATACATGTCTTCAACATCTCTTAGTCCCATCATGTGGACTCTTTACCTTCCTTAATCCCTAAACAACTCCTAAGCCATTTCCTGGTCAATGAATGACAAAAAATCTTCCCATATAGGACACAAATGTAACTATTCATCATCCAAAATTTAGGGTGAAAAGGAAAGATCATCTACAATAGTTCATCTTTCAATTACTCCCTCCGTCCCAAAATGATCTTTCGATTGCCTTTCATTTTCTATCCCAAAATGATCTTCCTGAATCATATTCTAATATGGAACTAATATAGAAGGAAAAGGGGCTAGAAGCACTTCTTGTAGAGAAGGAACAAAAATCCAATCACAAGCATTGAGAGCATACTATTAAAACGAAACTCCAATCACGACCAAGTAAGTATTGTTGACATGAGTTCCAGAAAGCAACAATGTCTAATTTCAGGGTTGGATTACATCACAGCTGACAAATTAAATGGCCACATGGTGCCATCCTTATGGCGCATGGGGACAAACAGGTTGGCCATAATGTACTGTTGAAATTTGATCAATTAAATCTGGCTCCGGGTCCACAATAATTAACCAGATCAATGGCCACCGGTGCTTCTCAAAAACACTTCAAAAATCTCATTTTTGAGTGCTCAAAAATTATATTTTGCAAAGAGTTCAAAAACTCAAAATTTCAGAATATTAGGAGTGCACCAAACTCTACTTAAAACTCAATTTTTTTTTGAAAAAACATTATTTTCAGCCTTAATCCGGAACATTTTATCCAACAGGAAGATCATTTTGGGACGCAGGGAGTAGTATTTTTTCATTTTTATAAGCCAAGAATTCATACAGTGACAAAACAAATGATTTCTATGATGACTGGCTTGGCATTCAAGGGTTAATTTTTTTAATAGCATCATTTAGAGAGCCAAATGTCATGGAGTATAATTTGTGGTTGAATTTTCAATTCTTCGAAATCAAATGCTACTTCTTTGAAAAATTGGGACCTACAAAAATTTAATTGGATGAAGTTCTCTTACATTCTTTAGACCATACATAATGCCAAGGCCATTTTCTGGTTGATGAATGACAAAAATCTCTCTGTGTAGGGACAAAAATGAAACTATTCATCCTCCTAAATTTTAGTGGAAAGGAAAGATCATCTACAGTAGTTCGTCTTCTAATGAGAACATTATCATTTTTTTAAGCAAACAATTCACACGGTGACAAAATAGATGATTTTCACGATGACCCACCTATTGTTCAAGGGTTCAAGACACATACGTGACTATATAGGACTTGAAGCTTAGAAGAAATAGGTTTTGGGGAGGCAAGTTCGGCAAAGTAGATTCTGAAGAGTTAGCAGGCTTGGCGAGGTAGGTTCGGGGAGGCCGGAAGGTCAGGAAACTAGGTTCAGGGAGGCCGCAGGTTTGAAAAAGTAGGTTCGGGAAGGCTTGAAGTTGGAGAAGTAGGTTTGGATGAGGCCCGAAGCTAGAGAAGTAGGTTTGGGGGAGGCCCGAAGCTGGGGAAGTAGGTTCGGGGGAGGCTCGAAGCTGGGTTAGGAGGCTTGGGGAGGCCCCGAAGCTAGCTTGGTCCATCGTCCCTCCCCAATCAGGAATTCACAAATTTTTTCCACGTACTGTGCGGGTGTTTTTCCAGCTTTCACTAGAAGAAACCCGTGTTTCTTTTGACACGCAAATTCTGCATGCTCGTATCTAGAGTGATGTCCGTCCATGTCCAATCAGACATCCAAATTTTTGCGTTCATTAAGACATGCAAAAAACATCGAAAATCTGCCCAGACATCACATGTCCAAGGCTTGATGTCAAAAAAAACATTGGTCAATGGGGTTCTGAAATTGTGCCATCTGTCATGCCACGTGAGCGCGGGAAGCCAAGTCGGATTTTTTTTCATCCATTACCCGTGAGTGACGTGTCATGTCGACGTGGCTTATTTTTTGGGTGTGATGTGGCACTGTTTTGGGGCCTGAAAATAGGTCTAGAAGGAATGCTACTATGTCATAAATGATGACCACACAGACATTATGTTGTCTTCTAGGATGTTTGTGAAGACATCTCAATAGACATTCTATATCCACAATGACATCATGTTGTCATTCTAGACGTTGTTCTCGTCACGTACACTGTGAAGAGAGACGTCTACTTTGATTTTCATTGTACCGAATGCGACATGTCCATGACTTTTGTGTTGTCCTTGTGGATGTTGTTTGTGACATGGGGCATAGCTCTGAAAGCAATAGTGTGTACTATATAGAACACTTGCAACTGACTTTGGACGTTTCCGCCTGCATCCCTACAAAGTAAACTAGACACAACAATGTCACCATGAGCATTTCCTACACTGTTTCATCAACATCAGAGAAAACATAGAATGTCCAAAACAATATAGTTGATGTACAAAATGATATCAAATTTGACATTCATGTGTTAAGCAAAGTAGTTTATTATCCAACATGATGTCTAGAAAAACAATCATATGTCTTACATAATGTACATGTCCATATCATGATGCCCTCTATATAAACAGTGTATAAAATTTCGTACATAATATTCTATACTTGTACCATACTATATACACCATACATAACATAAAATACATACATACATACATGATACATAATATAAAATACATACATACATCATGCATAATATAAAATACATACATACATCATACATAATATAAAATACATACATACATCATAAATACAGAAATAGTTTACCATACATAATACACAATATTTGATAGTTAGATCAAAATAAAGGCTTTAAATGCACTTTATTATGATTAAAGGGAGGGAAGAAGCCAATATATTTATACAAAAAAGGTGGTGGGAAGAATAACAAACGGTATGGGATATTAAAAATACAGTCATGATAGAGGATGAAAAGAGGCGATGTTGACATTGGTGCTAATGTTTGTTTGGACGTCGGTGCTTATGTTATTGTTAGACATGACGTCTGTAGCCGATGTCTTTGTAGGCATTCTTTTGTTTAATACAACATCTAATAAGGTAAGGCATGCACGTGGATTTTTCTACTTCTAACATGTTTTACCTTTCCTTTTGCAAGATCTCCTAGAACAATACATGTTGGATGTCTTGCATTGTGAGAAATATTTATGCGAAAATATTTTGAAGATGTTGCTTTCAATGAACAATAGCTAAGCAATTGTGTGGATGCCGAGGATCTAGGAATTTGTGAGGAAATCAAGTTGCAGGCGCCAAGGCAATGCAATGATGATTTCCACATGCCACATGCACCTTACATCTTGACCATGCAGGAACAAGCTGAGTTCATAGCCATAGTGTGCAATATACGCAATTACGCACCCTCACAAACTATATCAATGCAATTCACAAACGCGATAGGGATGACAAACTACAAAACATGTAAGCACATGACTACCATGTACTCATGCAACAAATAAGATACACCAAAATCAATTGCCTTAGAAGTGTTTATTTTATTTCCAATAGTACTAGGTCATGCAAATTCCACAATTGAGAGAATGTACAGGTCCATGGCAAAGGTAGTGCTTCCGATGTTTGTATGTCTCCATCGCCTTTGTTGTTTCTTGTAAAATAAATGTAGTGTCTCCCTACAATTGCGTGTACCATACACCCTTCTTCAAAGCACAAATATTTACTGATTTCTAAGTATATTATATATAGTTTGTTGTAAAAGTACTCGTAGAAACGGGACATGCTGTCAAGGACATTAGTGACGACATTGCATTGGCCCGCACTTGATAGTACCGTCTTCTTTGGCGGCAGTGCAATCATTTGCCAAGATTTGGCATACACAAGAGTGTCCTATGAAAAACCTTCAGAGGCAGCCAATGCCATTTGCGCAGTGACAAATATCTTTGTCAATGTCTAGGTGCATTTAGAAATGTCTATGTAAATATCAAGATGGATACTTAACTAATGCTCTTGCATCTGTTTTGTTCTAGATTCTACCGGTGGTGGTTTGAAACATTTTGGATGACAATGTGTAGTTGGCTATCAAAAAAATCAAGAGAGTATTCCAAAGACTTTGTGACAAGGAAGTGAAGGAGATAGAGAAGGACATTGTCATGCAGAATGTCTACATGAGAAGGAGTTTCCCAAGCACGACTTTCTTGAACATTATGACACATTTGCCGGTGCATCTCATAAAGTAGTTATTTGTTTGTGATCCACTGCATTGTTTGTACATGAAGACATTAAAGGACTATATTTGTATCTGCGCACACCCAAAAGGTAGCATAGCTAAGGGATCTTTTGCACAGAGTACATGAAAGATTATGAAAGAACCAATAAAATATTTGTTGCATTCTTAGTCCTCGCGCACCACATGCACTCTTTTGTTTTCTCGCAATGATCTTGTAGGAAGTACACGCATCTTAATACATTAACGTGGAATATTGAAATGAACAATTTCTATTTGTCTGTTTGAATTGAATGGTGCATGTCGTTCATTAAATTAGCTTGAACTTAGTCTAGAGGTACAATACTACAGTGCTTGAAGTGCTCACCGTGTGTTAGATAGAAATGAAACGAAGAAGACGGTTAAGCATTCCAAAGTAGCCTTAATAAGATAATATAAACGGATAATGTCATTGTTAGGAAGTACTCTCCTATTCGATCACTTCGTTGTTCAGGCTGCTCACTCTTCAGTAGACTAGTAGAACACATGAACGCCTCCAGAACATCGTTGTGCTAGAAGACAACAATGTCAGAATGAAACCAACGTATCTAAAGACATTCACATGTTACTGTCAACATCAACATGAGCATTGTATTGCTTGCTAAGAAGTCCCTAGTTAAGTCAGACATCTCAAGCGACGTCCATACGAACACGCATATGTCATCTGAGACATCTAAAAAGATGTCATGACGTTTCAGTAGGCAGTTTGGGGTTTTTGAAAACATGAAGGTCAACATTGTAGTACTTGTACAAAAGTCTCCAAGAATTTGAAGACATTGCAGTTGACATCTAGACTGACATTGAGATGTCTTTTGAGACATCTAAACAAGCGTCACGATATCTCAACAAATATTGTCAGGAGGAATAGGGAAGACATTAAGCTCAATGCTTCAAAATCTATGCCGACGTAGCCGGGCCACGTCAGTCAAAAAAATTGCCACGTCAGCAAATTTCCCTCAATCTCGCCATGTCATCTGCCACGTCAGCATGTCTAGAATTTTTCAAGACCGGGCACTGCCCGGCCCTCCCTTTTTTCATGGCGGGTAAACATTTTAATTAAACAAAAACAAAAACTTAAAATTACAGCCGATGAAAAAAGGTCAACAATACTGACATGGCAATTCCGATTTTTACGAACACTATTGTGGACATGCTCATGTCCGCAAGAATGTCAGAAGAAAGGGGTACGTCAATGGAAACAAGAAGCTGTTATCACCTAAATTTTGGCATGTTCGTTGCAACAACCACTCAGATCTGTTGGAAATGGCAAACCATCTTCCAGACAGGAAGATGTCTCCTTGGACATAGTATGTCCAACCTCGGACACTCTACGTTGCGGACCTACTGTAAAAAAAAACACGGGTTTCTTATAGTGTTTTGTAATTCTGTTGCGGGTGATTTTCCAACTTCAATCGTGGGTGTTTTTCCAGCTTTAGTCGCGGGGTGGTCTTGCAACTTGAGGTGCGCAGGGTTTAGGACCTTGAGGCGTAGAGTTTTTAGCTTGAGGTGCGGTGTTTTTGAGCTTCTACGAGCGGTTGTTCTTCAGTTTTTGAGCTTCAGGCGCCAAAGGTTGTTTTTGAGCTTCAGGCGCGGTTGTTTTCGAGCTTGAGGCGGACGGGGGGTTTGACCTTGAGGCACGAAGTTTTCAGCTTGAGGCGTGGAGTTTTTGAGCTTCAAGCGCGCAGTTTTTTTTTAAATTTCTGCATAGGGGTTGCACAGGAGTTGCACAAGGGTTCTTCATTTTTCTTTTCTGATTCTCATCACATTCCCAGCTTGATTGACTCGGGTAGGTGGCTGGGGTGCAAATTTGTGAGAAGCCACCACAGGGAGGTCATAGGTGTTTGGAGTCACGCGGATCTGAGTGTGGGGATACTTGATTTTTGTTTTTGGATTCTGAATACGGATTCCCATTTCATGTTCTTCTTTTGTTTTCTCAGTTTCTGGAGGCTTTGACGGAGATTGGCAAGTGGACCAAACTTGAATGTACCAAGTTTTCTCATTTTTGGTACAAAATGTTCTGTTCTTAGCTTCTGTACAATGTGTTCTCTATTTTTGAAGTTGTTGGAGTTCGTTTACAACTTTGTGACAATTTTTGTTTTCTATTTCTAGTGCAAATTGTTTTGTAGTGGCAAGGTTCAAAAATTTAGTGTATGCAGTTCTTGTTTTTGTTCTTTGGGCATGTTTAATTTGCAATTATTCTTGTTCTTGTTTTAGATTATTGTTGTGTTTATGAATTCTTCACCTTATTCCAATTTCCATGCAAGTGTCAGTGGCCTGCGTTCTAGAATTTGGGTTTGAAATTTTTGTTCATTTGTTCTTGGATTAGGGTTTAGGATGTGTGTAGGATCCACTACATTTGGGAATGTGGAGAAATTCTAAGGCATTGAAGAATCTGTTGCAGGAAGTGTGCAAGAGGTGAGTAAGTCTTCAGTTGTTGTATTTTGTTGATTCTACCATTGCTCTTAGTTTGAATGCGTGATTTCAATTTTGTTTCTATGCATGCTTTAATTCAATGTGGACTGTATTCTATGTCTATATTCTGCATGTGCGTAGATGATTAGTACTACAAGTAGGATTTCTGTCTAAATTTTCGTTAGTTATTATTTTATGAACAACAAAAATTATCTTCGAGTCAAAGATGATTATCTTCAAGTCAAGAATAACGTACACCCTATAAAAGCAAAGAAGCCACAGAACTAATGAAACACATAGCTTGACGGTTAACAATTATCCTCGAGCCGAATATAAATAGCAACGAAAAAAACAAAGATACAATACAACTAAATTAAATAAGGACCAATTATCCTCGGCCTAAGGATAAATAGCAACAAAAAAATCACGAATACAATATGACTAAATTAAATAAGGACCAATTATCCTCAACCCAAGGATAAATAGCAACAAAAAAATCACGAAAACAATATGACTAAATTAAATAAGGATCAATTATCCTTGGCTCGAGCATAAATAGCGACGACAAAAATCACAAATACAATATAACTAAATTAAATAATGACCATTTATCCTCGGCTCAAGGATAAAAAACAACGAAAATAATACAAATACAATATAACTAAACTAAAGAAGGACCATGTATCCTCGGCCCAAGGATAAATAGCGACGACAAAATCACAAATACAATATAACTAAATTAAATAAGGACCATTTATCCTCAGCTTGAGGATAAAAAAAAAAAAAAAATAACACAAATACAATATAACTAAACTAAATAAGGACCATTTATCCTCGGCTTGAGGATAATTAGAAACGAAAAAACACAAATACCGATTAACTAAATCAATAGTTCAATATAGAGACCAGAAAATAAGAACAATGATATATATCCTCAGCTTGAGGATTAAAACAACCACATAAAATACAAATACAATATAGTTAAATTAAAAGAAGAGATCGTTAAGTATTATCTTTAGAACAAAGATAATGAACCGTAGTTATCATTTACAAATATAGTCTGTACATTGTACACTGCCCTAGATATGATGTGTAGCCTGCATTGATAATGATTAAGTCGAAATGCATTAGTCAACACTTCTCTAGTCTATTATCTTCGCTTCGAAGATAAAAATCAAATTACAATTCTGATCTTAATGGTTTACTATGCATAGATCCATATCAACATGGCGGTTGAGTCTGAATACGACTATTCAGCTACTCTCTCGTTCCTTGAGCCTTTCAGCAAATGGGTGGAAGAGGAGCCCTTCATATCGGAGATGTCAGAGCTCTATGGCAAGCTCTAGCAATTCAAAGCCGTCGTTGAGTCATGGACATTTGGTGTCAACCAATCCAAAGACTATGTCTACTTGCGTCACCGAGTGCACGATATTGGGATGTATGTGAATTGGAACTTTAGTGAGAAGGTCGCTCTCATAGAGAACCATCAGGACAAGTACATTGTCATCACTCTGCAAGGCCTTGACAATGCAAGAAACAAAACAAAACATACCCATTCAATTGTCTGCCATGAAGATGACCCTATGGGAGTTTTTGACTTTGATAATCTCATCGTTGACTTGCACTCGACAAACCTCGATGCCTTGGCAGAAGACTTTCATTCAAGATACCACCCATGGCTTAAAAGAAATGTCAGGGTCACTGCGAGGAAAGTCGGATACATGCTCCATAAGTTGACAGAGCAAGCTAAGAAACATATCCAAAAAGGACCTGCTCGAGCGAGTCAAGGTCGTGGTCAGCAAAGGCCGGAAACTGCCGTTGAAACCAGGTCAGCGTAAGGTGTGTGTGGTTGCATACGGAGTAGAAGAAGTGGGAGAGGAACGACCCGTGCATAGGCCCCAAAAAGAAAGAACTTGAACCCGAGTACCGGTGAGCCCAGTAAGAAACGTAGGAAACCCGTTGTTGTGTTGAGAGAGTTTGCTTTGGGAAATCACGGGGATTCTGGTTGCGACTGGGAATAGTTTGTTATGGAATTTGTCGAATCTTCTAATCTTCAGCCTTTAGTCTTTAGTCTTCAATCTTCAATCTTCAAAATCCTCCCCGTAGGCCTATCCTATGGTGTTTCTAAAAGGCTAGGGTAAGGGTGTGTAATAAGAAACAAGTCCTTGGACGGGTAAAACAGGACAGCCAATCCACAAGTTGGCCGTCCAAAAAATGGCTCCTAATCCTCAAACCCATGGTGACCAGGAAGTGCCTTTCACCAGTGGGAACAATATAGAAGATCGACCATGTGGGTGATCAATCCCACTTCGTTGCCACAAACAGAAAACGAGCTAATAACTATCATAATGAATGACTACATAGCCACAACAAAGTATACAATACAGAATTGAAATAACAACTAGCCTCCAAAACCGGCTAGGACAAACAAGCCACAAGCCACAACATACAAGTCTTCAATCTTCTTACCATTTGAATCTCAAATCTTCAACCTTGAGTCTTGAAATCTTCTTTTACTCACAAACTTGAAGAAACCTCCTCAAGATTTAAGAAAATTAAGTCTCACCCTAGCTGCGGCCTCCAATTTAGTGCCACAAGTGTTTTGTGAACTCAAATTCTAAGTGCTTTAGCATTTTAGAAAGCTTACAGTACAATATATTCACCCTCCAAATTTCAACCTATTCTAAGATATTGTCCAAAAGTTATTGAAGAGCAAAGTGGAAGGTTTCTTTTTCCTTAGTATCCAACCACTGCTTCTTCAATTCTCAATAACCTTTAATTATAAGCTCCAAATGTCAATTGTAAGAGCAATTTGGAAATCTCTCAACACTATCTACAACTTGTGAAAATATCACAACAATCTAAGATACTATCCAAAAGTTGTGAGAGGTAGAGTCTCGGCCTTCTCAATTAAAAAGGTATGAAACACTCCAAACTTTAGTACTACACAACTTTTGCATCACACCTTCATTTTACACAAATAAACTCAATTTAAAAAGATGAGATTATGAACTAACACCTCCAAAAGTTTCAACCTCAATCAAGAAACAGACCGAAAATTATAGGCGTCGAAGTCATGGCCCTCCTCCTCTAAGTCCAATCTTCACTTCAAACTTCAGCACACCATAACTTCTTACTCCAAACTCCAAATGACTAGTGTGATATTCTTTTAGAAAGATATCAACAAGTAAAAATCAACATTACAAATTTCAAATCAAGAAAAAAAAAAAATCAAAAGTTAAGGCTTGATGAAGCCTCTGACCTCTCAATGGAGGTCCTCGGGTCCTCACAACTTCAAACCTCTATAACTTTTGACTCACAACTCCAAATTCAACATGCAAACACTCTTTGCAAAGCTCTCGTCACAAGAAATCTGATGCCAACTTTTCATTACTTAAAGATTCGTGCTCCATGAGTTACATCACATCAAAGTTCGGCCTTCCAACTCCAAAACTCCCACACCACTTCTCTCTCCAACTCTCAAGCTAAGGCATCTTTCCTACTTTTTCCCCCCTTCTAAGGTGAGGGATGGGGCACTTCAGCCCATTCTCCTACCAAAGACCTCACCTAATATTCTAACAACATTCCCATTCACACTCTTTCCTAACTTCAAACTCCCTTAGCTATCTTATTTAGTAAATAAAAACAAACTACATAGGCCTTCCAGAGGCCAATACAAATCAAAACAAAGTGGATAAGTAATTCAAAGTATAAGAATAGGAACTAACATTCAACAAATGCCTATTAGAGGTAAAAAACTAAAGTTCCAATCAAAACTTCATTCAATCTGTAGAAATTTGAGGATGTGTTTAATGGTGGCAGCTACATAAATCTGCACGATCGACTTTCGCCAATGGGTTGACTGGACTTTCCAACCAACGTTGGTGGCTACAACTACCTTCCACCGGTCGAACCATGCAAAAATATTAATTAATGTTTTTGCCCTCATAACTTGCCTCGAATGTCACTTCACGAGTGTCTGGCTCAACACTTCCGACTTGAAGCAAGATCACTAAAGCATGAGCATCGATATCAAGATTACCATGCCATCACCGTTCCATGCGAGGTTGCTTTGGTGGACGAGAAGGTTCAACTTCATCTTGAGGATGTCTACGTGGCAATGCTAAATCTCGCGGCAAAAGAGGTTGATCCGGTAGTTGTGACAATGAAAGCTCAAATTCAGCCTCTGGTTGAGGCTATTCATCTTGCGACTCAAAACCCCCCCTCCAATTCAACATTCTAAATGTAAAGTAAAAATCAAATATCACTAGTGGAATTCGATGAAGCTCTAAGGCAAAACCATCTTCTTATATAGATGCAATGCATTGTAATAGAAAAGCGTTACCTTAAAGCTACTCGACGGAAAGGCGTCACTTTGAAGCTACTCAATAAACATATTATATTATGTTTTTACACTATGTACAAATGTATAACACGACACCGTCACAGATAGTCGTCCTACAACCGCTAGTAGTTTAGGGTCAATACTCACAAACGTGAATCCCAAGAAGCCGGCCAATAAGCAGTTGATTGAAAAATACGAAGTTGCTGTTGCATATCAATCGGAATTTTGGAAGAAAAATGGCAAGTGCTTCATTTTTCATCTCCAGATATTCACTGTAAATATTAAGCAATGCTTCTTGGCCAAAAAAAGATATATTATCCGAAAGCTTAAAATGAAATTGGTGGATGAGCAGAAAGAGACCCTCATTCATCTTGGTTCAGAGCAACAAAGACAAAAACTTTGCTTGACCCCTATGGACACCAATAAAAAGTTTTTGAAGGAGTGTCCTAAAGATTGGATTCTATCAAGGACGGAGGTTTCTACATTATTGATGACTAGCATAGTGTCACTGTTGCCAAGCTACTTCAACATGGAGGATGCTACGAGACTCGGAAGGTCGAGTTGCAGACGTGGGAGGTTGTGATCGTCTGGACTAGAGACCCAACATAGCTCACAGATATTTCAAAGTGGTACAATGCCTCCAATCATCTCGTTCATAGTCAACCAACATGGGGAAATCAAATATCCGCATGTAGGCAAGTTTGGAAAGCGCTCAAGCGGTCTACCAACACAAACAACGAGGGGCTGGTGAGAGGGAATAAAGCCATCTACAACATCACAACGTATAAGGTACCCCTCTCTTATCTTCAAGGCGAAGATAAAATTTATGTCCATGCTCTAGTTGTCTTTATGTATTCCTTTCACCCAGACTGTTATTTCTGAATAATTATTATGTGGTCTCTGTAAGAGTTATCCTCGGGCCGAGGATAATTGTCTAATAATTGTTGCAACGAGAATTTTTGGTTTTGTTAAGTTATCTCAAAAAGTGGATTTGAAGCCCTTACAAGGAATTTGGATCTGGTTTAGGGATAAGATAAAACTAGAAATTAGACGAGGAATGGAGATATGATACTAACTGGATCCAAATCTGTTCCAACAGAAGTAACTAGACATGGAATCTGTCCGGATCGGAATTGGTTGTATTGGATTAGGTTTGTCCGGAGCGGATTAATTCTGTCCGGATTAGTTCTGTCAAAACGGATTTAGTCAGAATGGATTAGGTGAGAGTGGATTAGATTGAACCGGATTAGGTCATGATGACCTAGTTGGGACCCTGGGAATATATAAAGGATGGCCACGCCAATTGGTACCCCCTTTGCATCCTTGTTCGCTAAGACTCGTACTCGCACCTGCGTTGTGTTATACTTCCGCATTGTGATTTTTCTTTGAGTTTGTAAAGTAGAGTGTTAGTAGTGAGGATTTTTGGGCACTGCGGGGTTGGGCTTCCGCAGTTGTAGGTTTTGTTGCTTTTTGGTCGAGACTAGAGGAGGCAAAGTGAGGAACGGGACGTGTGGCTAAAAGGGAAAGTGAGGTAGTCTCGAGGAGATTTTGAGTGCCTCTGAGCTGTGCCCATGCCGTAGTTACAAAGATCTAGATTCAGCTCTGCCGCAACTAAAGTAAAGCTTTGGAAGGTGGTTCCGGTTCTTCTGTCCACCGAACCGGAAAAGGCTGCGCTGATGGAGGACCTCACTACCATGGGATGTTCCGGTTTGGCAGAGAAACCTTGGAGGTTTAAGGAGGAGCGGATAGTCCGCAAGTTATTGGGAAAATTATCAAATCAGTTTGATAATACTGTTAGAGGGAATCCGTCCCAGTGGACGAAGGAAGCATGGAGGTCAGTTTATAACTTCCGATTAGGAGGTCTAGGAATGGCCAGCCAAAAGGACGAGTACGTCAATGACAAGTTTCGGGGAGCGGTGAACTCGAAGGACGGATACGCGGTTGAAGATTGTGAGGATGACCGGAACTGGAACTTACTCAAGTTCCTCATTCTGATCTTCCATCCGGAGAAACCGATGAGGGTGACGATAACCCTTGGCAACACCATCTTTGGCACTTTGACCGGACAACGGAAGACAGATTGGGCACGGATCATCTCTGATCTGGTGTCCAATCTGGTGTCCCGGATAGGAAAGAGTAGGGACACACCTCTGTCACCCTACCTCTTCCACTTGTATCATCACCACCAAGTCCTCACCGACAAGGAAGACAGGACTTGGTGGGCCCAAGAGACCATTTTGAAGTACAGGGAATCGGAAACGGATGAAGAAGAAGAAGGATTCGGAACGGATTCAGAAGAGGAAGAGACGGACGAGGATGAGGAGTCCTTGAAGTGGTTCAAGCGGCAGAAGACGATACCGCCACACGGAAGAGGACCTCCTCCTGAGAAAACGACGAAACCGGAAAACCGACCGGAAGCTAAGAAGCCAGTCTCCAAAGAAAGTGATCTGGATTACCCCTTCAACAATCTGATTGGTACCCTCTCTCACATCCGTGGAGATTGGAAGTGCAAAAGATCACCCTGGAGTAGATCAGAAGGCTTATAGAAGCACCACCGGACAGTTTGTTGCCCGGAAAAGTAGCGGACTACATCAGTAATCCGGAAGAGAACTGGAAGCAAGAAGTTGAGATCCATCGGCTTCAGGAGGAAGTCGACATGTTGAAGGGGGAGATTGCCACCATCAAGGAAGATATGGCCGCCACTAGGGAGATGGCGGATGCGACTCAGAAGATAGCAAAGCTGGTGAAGGAGGCTTTCGGTGAAACTGGAATGGCGGTCGCCAAAGCAAAGCTGTTTGACGAGGGGTGGCTGGTGGACAAGAAACTATCCGGTTCCCAGATGGTTCGGATCCTGACGGACTTTACTGAGCAGGTGGAGGTAGCAATGGTAGGAGCCCGAAAAGCTGCTGACCGGATGGAGAAGAGCAGCGAGAAGTTGACCGGAACAATGCTCTCAAGGGATATCCGTCTTTCGGATATCTCCTTGCCAGAGTCGTTTCCAGACGGGACGGAACTGAAGGAGGAGAAAGATGTTACTCCCCAATCGAAGAAGAAACGGAAGCCGGATCGGACCGAATCTCCTGAGCACATTGAGTTGGATTCATTGCTAGAGCATCTAGATCCTGTTGCTAGGGAGCGGAGCAGAAACCTGCAAGAGACTTTCGACCAACTTCCGCCCAAGACCATTTGTGTCACACTGAACGTGGGCATGAAAGCTTAGTTTGAGTTCTTCTTTTTGTAAATAGCGGATAGTAAAATCCGGACCGGATTAGGACCCGGTCTGCTAGTTAAGAGCCAGAACAGATTAAATCTAGTCTGTCAATTAGGTTTAGCCCGAAAGTTCCGTGCGGACTTTTTGGGGCGCTTTTCACTTTGGGGATCTTCAAGTGTATATAAAAACCATTCTCTGTGGAGGAGAAAGGGAGTTATTCCTTTTGTTGAAATTCTTTTGTGTATTCTATTTGCTCCTTGTGTTGTATCTCTCTCGTGTTTGGCAGGATAGCTTAGTGAGGAGTTAGGAGCACACATTTAGTTTTGATGAATGATTTCTCCCCTTGGTGGTCTTGTTTTAATTCGAAGTGCATGAGAGCGGGTAGTAAGAGTTGGGAGTGTACTCTAGTGCCTCAGCGCTTCTAAGGTTTAGTATTCTGGGTGAGAGAGCCGTTGTTAGACTAGGCGAATAGGGAGGGATTCCTTAGTCGTGCTAGAACTCCTGGGTGGGTAATCCGGTCGAGTGCCTAAACTCTTGTGAGGTCTCACTGTTGTAGTGGCGAACGGAAGAATCTTAGTTGATGTTGAAATGAACGGGTACACTTACAACCGTCTAACTTTGTACGGTTGGAACTTGGCATCAAAGTTGTTGTAGTATGAGCGGATCATACAAGGGGTCTTTGTGTGACCTGTACACTAGATTATCATCTGGCTTACTGTGAAGGATCAAACTGGATCCGGATTAGAGTAGAAGATTGGAGGATAGGATAGTGGGTCTTCAGCCACTATAAGTCACGGAAGGAGCAGCGGACCTGCCACTCTCAAAATCAAGCAGCAAACCCTCTGATGGTGAAACATAGGTAAAACTAAACCGGATAGGATACTTGAGTGAGCAAGGGTGGAATGGAACGGATCAATCTAAGGGTAGTATTCTTAGACCGGAAAGTAGAAGGTTCTGGTATTGTTGTAGTTTGACGGACCGGATCACGTCTTGGACCGGAAGTTGAAGAGAGTTTGGTCATAATTTCTACTGGTTGGATTATTTCCAGTTGCAGTATTAGGACCGGAAAGGTGGAGTTTGGAGACTGACTGATTTTAGAATCATAACTAGGGTAGATACTTCACAGAATCTCATGGGTTCAATCTTTAGAGTCACTTTTGTTATGCTTTAGAATGGTTTTTGGAGTATAACGGGGAAATTGCTTGCCCTGTGTTGCGACAATAATCTGTAAATCTTTTGAGTGCACTAAGATGCTTGCTGATATCGTGAATATCCGTTTGAGCAGGAATTTGTGGACGTTGTCATGATCCGATATGGCAGCATCAACCTAGACAAGGAGGGCACTCAGGTCAAGCTTGTGTCCGATGTAACTGCAGTTACAAATGCATGTTTCTAAAAACACTGAACTAACTGTTTACTTTCTATAAAAAAAACTTAAGTTTTTGTCTAACCAAGCTAGGGTTAACCTAAGAAACTTTCCCTAACTACCTCAGACTGACTAAAGCTAACTACTACTTCTTTGCCCGCTTTGGAGAAGGTTCCTCGGTTTTCATGACCCCTTTCCTTGGTAGTTGCTTCTTGCTGGTTGGTGGCTTTTTCTTGGCTACACTTTTGCCTTTTGAGGGAGTCTAAAACTTTTCTTTAAAACTAGAAAGAGAAATGGTCACTACATCTGAATTCCCTTCGGAATCGAATTTTGATCCGGTCTCAAACCCAAATTCAGATTCTGATTGACTCTCCCCCTTCGCTGAGACCTTTGGTGATTTGTCCTCTTCAGATTGTACCTTCTCTGGTGACTCCTCTCTAGGCCGCTTGGAAGTGCTTTTCTTCTTGGTAGTGCTGGGAGTATTGGATGAAGGCTTAGAACCTTTACTCTGAGGCGTTCCTAGTCCTGACTCTAACTTCCGGATTCGCTCCTTTGAACCAGATCTGAGCACAGACCCCGATCTCATCTCCTTCTTACCCAGGGGGAACTCTTAGAGGGCGTCTTCTCTACATCTAAACGCTCCTTTAGCTTCACTGGTGAGGAAGGAGGCATATCCAGTTTTGGTCGTGTTGGTGTTGCTTCCTCCTTGTCGGATTCCAGAAAGTACATAGCTTACTGAAGACTGTCCCAAATCTCGTACATAAACTTCTCTACCTGCTTTGAGTACTTTGCTAGCACCATTAGTGCCTTTGTTGTTGCTTCATCACCAACCTTATGGATCTCCTCATCATAAAGCTTGGCTTTGTTCAATATGTCCCCGGAATGGGAAACAAAGCTCCTAACCCTCTTGAGGGTTTCCTCAAATTCTATAGAAAGTTTCTTCACTTCCTTACTCCTCTCCAAACTCTTTTCTAACTACCGATGGAGATCCTTGTTCCTAGATCCGGGTTTCCGATTTCCAGGTATCCGAATCCCGAATCAAATCCTTGATCTTTTCTGCTAACTTAGACACGAAAATCCCACCAAGCAATTTGCATACATTCCTAATTGCTCCTCTTTCTGTATCTACTTCCTCTCGGATCACCTCAAGATTTGAGATAATCCTGCCCAATGAGTCGACCCCTTGCACTTCCGGCTCAGCCGATTTCCTCTTGGGACCTTTCTTCTTCGTGGATGCTGGGATCCTCCCTGACTTTTCTTTTCTCTCGGATGACCCTTTCTTCTTCTCCGACAAGGCCTTTTCGGAATCCTCATCCGGTCCTTTCCTCCTCTCCTCTTTATCATGCTCTCAGGGTGGAGAAATATTCGGTTTTACTAAAGTGGCTGCCGCCTTATATACACTCCTCTCTTGACTTCTGAGTGTCCCCAGATAATCATACAAATGAAAAACGAAAGGCCCAATAGAGGTACCCTTGGTATTGCCTGGGGTGCTAACCATTTTCCCTACTAGATCCTTCACTATTCCTCCCCAGAAGACTTTCCTCTCTCCACTCAGTGCTCCAAATATTATATTTGTCCAAGTCACTGTAATCCGGTTTGGCCGTTCCAGATATAGAATTGGGGTTATGAACTCTAGCAATCTCCTATCTCTCCTTGCCTTGCAGTGTGCAACTACATAACCATCTTTAGGGTTTGGATAGTTATTGTTGTTGGAAGAAAACTTGGAATAGTTACTGTCGTTGGAAGACAACTGTTTTCGTCATTATAGAGGAGGATCCGATACGTTTGAACGGCCTCACTACTCCTCCGGTAGGGCCCATAGACTCTAGTCTATCAAATAGAAACCCGATAGGGTTCCATTATCCTCCGGTAGCAGTCTTCAATCGATATCTGGTTGGTTTAGTAATCCACTTCTTTGTCTGACAAATTTGGATCTGGTTCCAATTTTCGGTTATGACTGGGAAACTTAATTTCTATTCTTAACCTTTTTATCTTCTTACTATTATCCTCATAGTAATGAAATGTTAAATGTGGAAATATTCCTAAATTATCCATTTGATCAACAAATTTTTTTGCTAATACTCCCAAATTGTTCCTACTTTCTCCCTAACAAACCTACATTCTTCATTTTGGTGTACAACAACGCCTCTTGATCGCCTCTGATACCCAGTCAACTTATACCTTGTGCACAAATGTGGCAAAGCACACACGTAAGAACCTCAAAGAGAAGGCATCGTTGCAAGGGTGACCTCTGTATACAACCCTATGTTGTGCATAGAACTGTGCCACTTGTTCGTTGTCAACACACAAGTTCATTGGAAAGTGGTAGGGATCTGCCCGCTTCTTCCATTTCAGTAGGATCCCCTTGTCAGTAACCGGTGTCTGCTGCAAGATTTGGTCGACTTGAACGCTAATGGCGCTTAGCCCAGCAATCACAGTGAAGAAGCGCGCATCGTATACACCGTCACGACCTTGAAGTACAGAGGCAACAAATACTATACACTGCTTGACTTCTTCCGGAATTCCTACCATCGGAATTGGGTCTTAGAATTCATCGTCCACTATTGCGTTGAAAGCAACAAGGCTAGTTTGTTCCTTGTCCAAATCGGTGGGATTGTCCTCCACCTTTGTGGGGGATGTTCCAAGCAGACCTTCCTTCTTTGCAGTGCAAGAACGATTGGGATATCTCCCCATATTGTATGTGCAACTCCGTAGATGAATCGGTAACTAAAAGTGTGTTTGAGACTCTGGAACAATGCCTGATAAGCCCAAATCAAAGGAGGAAGAAGACAAGGAAATGAAGCTAGAATGGTTCAAATTGGACATGACATGAAGACATGGAAATGGAACTAGAATGGCTAGCGTAAGTGCATTGTTTTCCTTGTGCACTCGACACCAACAATAAATGAAACACTTGCTGGGCCTCAAATCATTAAGTGAACTAGGTGTTATCTCATGGTGGAAACGTTGAAATGATGGTAATCATTGTGCAATCAAAGCTTATCCATGAACTGAATACAATACTCCATCAACATTACTAAATAGGTAGTTCAATTACACAAGTGCATCTCATGGTGGAAACAATCCTAAACATAAAATATTCTACACTATACCAAGGTTTACACTTTATATTTTGCCTAATTTTATACTACATTTCATACTATATCAATGGTGACATTAAATTTATGGCAATAATTATTTAATACTTTACACAATAAATTCTGCAAGCATAGATCATATTGGTAATATATTTGTTCCAATTTACCAAGTGAATATCTAATACGGAATTATACTGTAGTTTAGGGTTTTTTGTGCTCTTGGCATTAGAAAAGATAGTGTTGTGTGCTTTAGAATGACAATTTCCTTTAGGACTAGTGAGTTTCATATAAACCATATAAATACATAGAATTTATTCTTTCTTCCAACTTGAAACCATATAATTGGTCACTCAAAATTGGTCAATAAATAGCCTACACATTTCCATAGTATTCTATACCATTTGTGTCACAAAATAACACTATATTTGGATCTGCGTTTTTTCACACTAGTTCACTATTGTATTTGGTACAGTGACCTTGTTTTTTAGAAGTAGACTATTTTTTTGAAAAAGCACATTATATTTTTTTCCAAAATCACACTAGTTTTTTTTTCAAAAGTATACCAAATTCTTTTTCAAAAGCACGTTGTATTTTTGAGTAAAGTATAAAATATATAAATTTAAAGTACAATGTAGTCTTTTCCAAAAGTACACTATACTTTTCTTAATTTGGTTAGACAAAAAAAAACATTTTCCAAAAGTTTGACATCACTAGAAGACTTTGAACTGTTTTTACATTAAAAATGCATTTAAATGGTATAAATTTGGCTTACAAATTTATGCAAATTCAAGGAAACTTGATTATAATACTCAACATGTTGAAAAAAGATTTATCTTAATTTTAAAGTAAGCGGCACGTTTCTTCAAAAGTGGAATAAATTTTTTTGAAATACACTAAATTTTTGGTCACAAGTACCCTATACTTTTTTTAATGGTTCACTAATTTTTTTTCAAAAGTACATTTGCCAACAATCCTTTCTGTAAGTATAAAATCTTCCCACTTTGGAATGATGAAATCATAAATATTCTAATATAGTCAAACACCTCATGAATATCTCAATAATTCTAGATGTGATCATAAAATTACAAATTTATGCATATTTTAATTTTCAACCAAGTGATAAGAAAAGTCAAGATGGCCTACGTAGTACTGACATTGAAACTTCAAAGAAAACACTAAGTTCATTTGAAGACTTTTAATTTTTGTTTGGCAAATTCATAAATTTCAATTGCTAATACTAGAAATAATCTTCCTTTTACTAAAAACACAAATCCAACTATGCTAAACTCTAGCTTTCTACATGTTGAAGTCTATGAAGATCTTAAGTCGTACAAATTTTTTAGGACCTAGTTCACCATTCATATAGAAAAGTTACAGGTAAGCATGCAAAGGGCCATTGCTTGGTCACGAGCCCAATTTCTTTGGCACCATAGGGCTAGATTGCACCATTGCAAAATGACTTTATACATTTTGTCCAAAAAACTAATCTATTTTTGCTGGAAATTTTCCATTTACACTAGACACATGGATGAAATTGCCAAATTTGGATGAAAGAAAACATGAATGTATTGAAAGGTGATTTTTGGTCATAATTCTGGATGAATGCATAAATACACTCCTTCACCAAATTTTAAGTAATCACCATTTTGGTACTTTCACAAAAATTTAAAAAAAGGGGATGGTGGTCAATAAGTGAATCCCACATACAATAAGCTTACACACTTCAGCCCAACCTTGAGTGCCCCAACGCAAGGTCATCAATAATCTAGTACCAAACTGTGAGCTTCTTAAGATGTCTTGTTAAACTTTCCTTCAATTTCCATCATGATCACACGCAACATATACAATCAACGTCTACTAGGGCTACTGAATAGGCATTAGATTTAATCTTGTCAAGGATGTTTGTCACCTTTGTGTGCGTTGCAATCACCCTAAACTCCACCCTAAACCCTACCTCGTCAACAATCATGTTCTCCATTTTTCCATACTCTGTTTCCATCGCTAGTTCCGTGTCTGCACTTGCTTTGTATTAGTTTTTCTTGTTCTCTAGTCTGTTCCAAACATGTCTAGTGGAAACAAAAGTAGTCGTGCCAAGAGCCTTGTGAAAGGAAAAGCCGCTCAACACGTGGAGGAATGTCAATCTTCATAGAAGTTAGAAGTTGCGTTGCTGGACCTGTCATGGGATGCGCCGTTCCCATTAGAGGGAATTCCAACATCTCTGAGAGAAAAGTTAGAAGCGTTGACACCGTGCTTGTTAGGGAGAAAGAAGGCAGTTTATGACGAGGGATTCTTTCATAAGGTGGTAGGACTATGCAAGGAAGGGTGTTTGCCAAAAGAGGTCATGGAGAGTATGGTTTCAGCATCAATGTATGAAGACGATTGGCCTTGCGATGAAGGTGCGAACAAGACGAGGCACTTGTTGGAAAGGTGCAAGGATAATAGAGCTTGGGAAGCGTACTTGAAGATGTACCAACGTGTATATGGCGATTCTCCCGACAACAAGGCATTTAGCCAAACCTTCCTACGTGTGTCTTCTACCACAAAGGTAGAGATGGACGCAAGAACAAGGTGAATTGGGCAGCGGCCGTAGCAAAGGTGATAAAAGAGTGCTTGAACCACGCAAGCAACAACCCGATGAAGCTAGGCCCTCCAACATTGAGGCAACAACTGGTGGGCGTGTTGAAGGCGTATTCTGAATACTTTGTTGAGAACGTGGGAGTTCACCATGTTGGAGTTCAACTCAGTGGCACAACGAAGTTGGATGAATTGTCAAAGGAAGTGAAGGAGAAGTGCATTGCCCTCTGTGGTATTGAGGCATTAATGTCAGACCTTTTTGACAAGTGCAAAAGAATGGAAGGTTGATGCCAAGAGTATGAAACAGAAGATGAGAAGCTTAGTACATTGAAGGATGATTTGCGCAAGAAGAACAAGGACCTTGGTAAAGCCAGAAAGCTAGAAGAGAAGGCTCGTGTAGACAAGCAACAAAGGCAAATCAGCAAAGACATTGATTTGATTAATGACAAGTTGGAGTCGGCCCAAGAGAAAGCGGCTACCCTGAAGACAAGCTTTGAGAAAGAAAAACAACGTTACCTGAATTACGAGCAGGCGTTGGAAGAGGTGCAAAAGAAGGTGGCAATGGAGAAAGCATCTCAGTACTCCATTTGACCGAAGAAGCTTGTTGGGAACAAGTGTTCAGAGAAAGGTGTTTCGCCACAAATCAAATTGGACGCACCATGTACAAGCTGCTCGCTCATGTTTGTTTCCAACAGTGCAGTATTGTTTTCTTATAGTTGTTTGTTTCATCCGTGGTGCTTGTGGCCAGAACTTCTTTCAGGATGTCGCATTTGTCCACGGTGCAAGGAACGTTGCGATTCTCAGTGGTTGGAATCGTGGGGATTTGACGTGTTAGAAATAGAGAAGGTAAATTCTACTCCAAAAGAGAAAGGGGTGCCTATCCCTGAGTCTTCCTCATTTGTGACAAAGAAGAAGGAAACCAGTACTACTGCTAATGGTCAACCGCCCTCCAAGTCCTCCAAGTACAAAGTCCATATTAAGATGCCTTTGACCTTCACAGGTATGGCACCCTTTTCTGCACAATCGGGGACTGCCATCGCACCTAAATCCCTAAAGCCCTTTTCATGTTTTGCTGGCCGCCCTCGTGGAAGTAATTATACAGAAGCATTAGCTGCGGTCATTACAACATTATATATTCACAGTACGTTCCTTACATTTAGATTGTATTCTACTATTCTGTGCCAATGTATAATTGTAACCATGTAGAACACATGTTCTTGTGGTTGATGCCTCACATGTGTTATGTTTCCAACAGCAAATCAAGCATTGGCACATCAACAGAAGGTAGAGAGGAAGAAGGTGCGTGAAGATGAGAAGCAAGTGGCTGAACCCTTAAAACCGCGAGTGCCACCAACTCCACCAGTCCGTACATCAGTAGGAGATACAAAGAAAGAAGTAAGAACAAAACAGCAGTCTGATGTGAACATCATCTCTAGACCAACAACAACGAACTCTTCAAAGAAAGAAGAAAGTAAGGGGGTGGTTGTGCGTGAATTTGAACAAAAGTTGTCGATAGAAGAGGTAGGGCCATCAACACCTGTCGCTCCAGAAGAAGATTTTGAAGGTGACCCAAGTAATGACGATTCCGCAACCGAGCATTCAGGATCTACTACTTCAACTTCAGCCGATTTGGATGCGTTGGTTGATGCTCTTTGATTTTTGTTGATGAGTGAAGGACTTTATATATAGTTTAGTTCTGACGCCGTTGGAAACTTATTCCATAGTCTCTAGCTTGTTAGAGGAATTTTGCTATTGCGAACATTTTGAATAATAAAAATACACAGTTTATGTACAATCCTATTCTATGTTGTTCACCTATTGCCATATTTCATTGTGTTGTGCTTCGGAACGTTGTTTGCAACATGGAGTAGGTAAAAAAAATAGGCATTGTATTATGTGGTAAAAAACAATGTTCAGATTGAGTACATGCAGCTATAGAGTAGTCCCTACCATGGCTGTTGGGAACATATTGACCCTAATGCTATATCCTCTTAAATACCGAGTTGTTCCCATCGTGACCAAAAAGCACACTTGTACTATCTCTCACAAATTGTCCTAACTAGGTGCTCAGTGCCACTATTTCGAAAGTCCAAGGAGGTAGGACTTGGGCTATTGTGTTGGACCCTTCATGCCTTGGATTTACGTTGATATGAGGAAACCCAAACTGAGTCACCCTAAAGCGGAAGTCATCTGGAACCACATTGCCCAAGGTAATTGAAACCTCTCTACGAACGTGTGACAACGGCCATGTTCAGCCCACTTGAAAATGTACCACCGTCACACCTTGAAACATACAAGGCAGAACCACCATATCTTCCTCCTGTACTTGGTCAATTTGTTGCCAACTCATCCCATCTTGCGCAAGATGCTCTCTTCCATACTTGAAATTCAAATATAGCATTGATCGCCCTACATGATACCTGTGTCGCACAACACATGTCAGAGCAACTATGCTTCTAAGGTGCAGAACAATTCAAAAGTGGTTATAGTGCAACAACCCAATAAAAGGGCAGTGGAAACAAAAGTATATTCACCTGAACGTTACAGTGTGCAAGGAGATTGTGCACCTGACAATGTCCTTACCAAACACAATTTTTTGATGCTAACTAGGGGCCATGAGGCTTGTGAACAGTTCGCCAGAGGGGTTGTTGACAACATAGAGGGTGGATGTCCGTCTTATCGTGTCTCCATCTGGGGCAAAAAGATCAACAAAAACGTGCAAAGGAACAAACCACTGGAGATGTCCCATGCGGCTTCCAGTGGTGGCTTTGATAACAGATTAGAAGTCGGACCTAAACTTGGCTTTGAAAGCCTCGCTGGTGTGCATGTCTGGGAGCGGCCAATCTGGATCATTGAATGCTGACAACAGCAGCGGCTCAACTGAACGTAAAGAATCCCAGGGGTAGGTGGAAGATAGACCAAGTTAGAAAAAAAGATACTATTGTCAAGCAGGTCATTGTAGGAACGCCCATTGCGGCCTGCCTCGCCAACATCGTTGTGAATAACGACAATTACTCCGAGTATAGAATCGGGGTCCACCCAATCCTCAAAGAAGGATTGGTATAGAACTGTTTCCAACAAACAACACACCATTGTGAATTAATAGCCTTGAAAAGCTACAACCACTGGTTGGAAACAACCTCAAATCCATTCATGGTAAAAAGGAAGACTTACAGTTGCAAGGGACGCGATCATGGCGAATTTCTGGATCCAAAAGGACTTGATGTCTATGGTAAGCATGTCTGACTAGCACACCTTCTAATTTGGACTTTTTGGAAACAGTCTTGTAATGGTCAAATTTGAACCTGAAGTCCATTATTTGCGCTTTGTAAGAACCTCTCATGCTGTCACCTCCATGTCGGCGAGCTTCTCGAGCCCAAATTCCAACTCTACCTGGATTGAGCTTCACCCATGATGATCTCTCATACCTTGTAGGAATCCACTTTCCTTCTGCATTGTGTGTATTGTGGAGCGTCACTAATGCCACCTCACAACAAGGTCTCCGATTTTCCATTCCCAACAACCTCTCTGAATTTACAAACAATGGTGTTGACACCAACCAATAATCTCCTAATTGCTACTCTCCAACCTTGTTTCCATACAACAACACTACAATTCATACACTATTTAACAAGAAGAATTGAAAGTTAATCCAATGACTTTAGATCCTGGGTCAATTTTAGTAGTAGGAGGCAAGATGTATAAAGTTTGAAATTCCCACCAAAACATCACATCAGCATCCAGTGCTCAAGCGGCTCCACTACCTATTCGGATGCAAGGAAGTCCAGGTGTAGTACACCCAATTCCAATTTCCATTTTTAAAGTTTGCACAGAGGACATGTTTCCATTCTTTAAGTCTGAACACAGGACATGGTATGCTGGTACAATGTTAAAATAACATTTCCAACACACTGTTCCGATTGGTGGAAAGGGCTGGCAAATCTAATGTCATCACCTTAGACGCCATGGTGGCAACGTGCAAGGTGGCATTTTCGACCATTTTCCAACACAATAATAAGAAAAGAAAGTTAGGCATCTTGAGACCCTAGTTTCTCTCTAATGCTTTGACCGACTTCGATGGTTGGCAAATTCTGGATCTTGGGCTAGCGGTTTGAAGGAAAATTCAGTTTGGCAAGGAGGACTAGGAGGGTGAGGAGGGCGCGAAGCATTGTCGTGAGATATGTACAACGGATTGGAAAGGAAGAAGCTGAACTCTGTCAAGGCTTCCCCTCCTAGTAAAGCCATTGAACTGAGTATATATTATGTGTAAGAGTTTTTATTTGCTCTTGCTGTTTTGTAAGGTCTACTACTCAATTTCAACGGATTACAATGCACCCATACTTGTCCGTTACCTCTTATTTCATTCTTGAAGTAGGTGGTCTCTTGCATTGCTTTACTCTTTTTCTTCTTGAAGAGAGTAATCTGCATGCTTAGGTTTTAGATGTTCACGACATTGTTTTTGTCATAGCCTTTATGGCCGAATCGGTTTAGTGTATACCGTTTCAAGGTGTGGAAGACAAGCAATGAGCAAACCCTACTTCCAGTTGTACTATGCGTACAATTTCGATGCGTTGTACCGAAATACGTTTTGTCTAGATTCCTTACGTACAAATTTTGTACCATACGTAGTGTTTTAGGAGGCGTAGGGTGTAGGAGTTGTTATTGCTAGAAAATGCTAAATGTTGTGGAGCTCGATCTTAGTAGAATCGTTCTTCATTAAGTTGGTGGGTCTCCTACATTGTTTTATTCTTTTTCCTCTTCAAAAGAATAACCTACATTTAAGGTTTACATGTCGATGACATTGTTCTCACTCACATTTGTATACTTTGATCTAATCAGTGAAGTCAAATTGATGGTGTCGAAGAGCGAACCCCACTTCCCAGTTGTACTATGCGAACATGAATGTGTGCGGTCAGTCCCACCTCTATGTTTGGCAGTCCATCTAATTTCTTTCAAAACGAGGGGGCTTAGGGTTTTAATTTTGTTGTTTTCTGTAGCCAAGGCAAGAAATGACACGGTTTAGAGTCAGAGGTGCTGCCTTAGTGCTACGGGCACAGTCACATGCTCAACTTCAAATCCAACAAGCAGAACATGACATCTAGAAAGGCGATGAGGGTTCCGGCAACGAGGAGAGGTCCAATAGTGAGGAGATGTCTAGCAATCAGTATGAGGAGGGTAAGGTGGGCAAGGAGGAGGAGGAGGGCGACAAGGAGGAGGAGGAGGAGGAGGGTGAGGAGTTCAATGCCGATGATGTAGATGAAGAGCTCCTGAAGCTCACAGATCCACCACCCAAAATAACCAAAGCTGATTTTGTGAAGAAGCATGGCTTCAAGGATGAAGGATACTTGCCAAATCGGTTGACAAAGTGAAAAGGAAAGAAATTTGATAATAAGAAGTGTTTCAAGTTATTTGAAAAGGTAGTGGGTAAGGATGGACGCTATGGATACAGCTGGAAGGACGTGAAGTCACCAAAGTTGCGGAAGAGGATAAAAGAGCTCTTATGAGGTCTTTATCAGCAAAAGACCCCCATCCTTTTCTTCCTCATAAGATGGCGCGTGGGATCGTTTTAGAGCGGAAAAATGTCCCAATTAATTGGGCCGCGTACGGGGAGGCTACTAATAAGACCCAATGTTTGTTGCATGAGCGCAATGTTTTCAAGCTAAACCAAATGAAGATGAAGGGGAAGAATAAGAAGATAGGGACGGTAGGGGCTTGGCGGAAACTTCATGTCGACAAACGAAAATTGCCATCTGAAATTTGTGAGGGTAGAGGGAGTTCCATGGGTGAATTCGTGTTGATGGAGGAGGAATGTAAGTCTAGGTTGGAGTACTTGAGACAATTGTTGGCTGTGCAGAACTTGGAGCTAGAGGCTGAGTAGGAGGCAACTACAGTCAAGGAGAGACGCACAAAAG
The DNA here is from genome assembly GCA_947034895.1 of Rhytidiadelphus loreus. NCBI lineage: Eukaryota > Viridiplantae > Streptophyta > Bryopsida > Hypnales > Hylocomiaceae > Rhytidiadelphus > Rhytidiadelphus loreus. Next base: position 62,817,212 of record OX344763.1, on the reverse strand, counting down.
CTCTTAATCATTACAAAGGGGTGGTGAGTATCATGAAGATGAATCAAAAGGGATACACGAAGCAATTGGAAGCAGCGACCACGGATGGGGTTGTGGATTTGAAGCTAAAGGAGAAGGTAGAGGTGTGCAACGAATTAGTATGCAATGCACTCAAGAAAGTGAAGAAGTTGGAGGGCGAAGTAACTACTTCTGAAGAGACTCTGAAGCTCCATTGCCAACGAGTTGTGAAGATGCAAATGTAAGTTCGTGCTTTACAAGAGGAGCATGCTTATTTAGGGTGTTCATCATGCGGATTTCATTTGAGGCCATTACCGATGGTGTACGTCGAGGGAACAGGTAGTGGAGGAGTAGGCAGTAGAGAAGGAGATTCCTCTTATGTCTTGTGCGGTTTCCCATTTCTGCATTTTGAGATGGTTGTTGCTGTATGTAAACAAGTCTATCACCCATGGTGTGCATTGGTGAATTTCATTGAGGGCACAAAATGCTCTGCTTTGAATTGCAGGCAAGTTCAATCCATTGAGTGGATTATGAGTTTTGGTTGGAGGGGTGTTCGTGGTTGTGGTCTTCCTGGAGGTGGGAGTGAAGAGTGGACGAAATTAGAAGTAGCATGTGCCACCAACATCACTGGAGGATTAGAATCTAGGAGTGATGCAGCAACGGAAATTCGCATAGCCATCTAGTAGTATAGAACAATCATCGAAGATGAAAAAGGTGATATTGTGAAACTGCATTATCATTGGTACTCCTTTGTATTCATTGGTACATGAACATTATATTCATTATTTTGAGAGGTTGGGAACCTCTCAAAATAATATTGTCCATTTACATGTCTACAATCTGATTGTTAATCCTAGACAATTTAGGTTGAGAATCATTACATTTGTTAGTTGTAACATTGTAATTTCCATTAAAATGAGAGTTTTGCTACTAAATACATTTAGATTCGGATTATGCTGTGTTTATAGTCATATACATGAATATTGAATGCTTTGCTGATCACCAAGTCATGCGCTGAACGGTTGGTTGTAAGAAGCTATTCATCTCCTTCAAACGGTCTGAGTTCGATTCCCATTGAATTCATATGAGTGACTGGAAGAGATACATGACTTGGTACTACTATGTGAACTTTGCAGGCAGGAAAGTTGTAACAACCAACCGGCCCCCTATCCAAAATTGTGACAAGTGCTTAACATGTTAACATAATAAAGAGTGGTTATACCCACTACCCTTTTCTTCAATTGTATTACATTTTAAATTGACTTTAGACTGATATTAAGTAAGTAAAATAACATAAAATATCCAAAAAAGAGTACGTGCAAGCATGTAATAGTAAGTATATTTACATAAATTTATAGATTAAAAAATAATCAATATCCAATGTATGAAGTTAACATATTATAACTAATTTGAGGATAATATTCCTCAAAATCAAATATATAAAGCCAAACTTTGGTTGATCACTTCAATTTGAGTTGTAGGAATCTTAATCCTGCATTCACGAGTACCTCTTCTGTTCTGGGACCTCCATGCTGTCATCAAAGCGTTTGTTTCCTTCCATAGCGGTGGTTCGGTTTCATCAACCTTCCAACGTAGACCTCTTTCACTGTCCCATTTTGTATAGAAGTCATGAACATCCTGATTCCTTGAAGTTGGACAAAAGTATTGAATGAGCATGCAATTCGGCTTCTCAAGATTACAGTTGGGATCAGACAACACCCTTGCAATCCAAACTGGTCGACTATTACCATCTGCGGGTCGGATTGCAACAAAATAGCCTTCAAAGAGATCTCGACCCACTCTAAAAGATGGTTGTGGGCGTCCATGCAAAGGCCCGACATAGGCCTCATCTTCTCCAAACTCTTCACGATCTGCACCATCATCTTGTAACTGATCCTCTAGAGTTGCTTGAATTTGAGTAGTTGGCCAGAAACCGTCCTTTAAATTAGTAGAAGCAGATAATGGTTCTTGCAACGCCACCTTCACATCATGCCAGTAGTGTACCAAATGCTCATAGCGTCTTCAATATTCTCCTGTAAAGTCTGCATTGCACAACTTCTCCCAATACTTCACAAAGCCAGATATACCTTTCAAAATATCATCCATTCCTCTCATTTCCTTCAGCAAAATTGGCAATGGCTCTCTACAGGGCCACAAACTACACCCCTTGGAATCTTCTTTCTACAACTTAATACCTCTACCATCCTCCCCTAACCAATCCACATCAGTGCACAACAATTTGTACTTCATGACTGGACATCCCGTTGAATCTAGGTAGAACTTCACTTGTTGTGGTTTTCTATGTCCAACAAGGGTCTCATCACCGTCCACAAATGCACCTGCAATGAATCCTTTGAAATTGGGCACCTCTTCTATGAGGTGAGGGATAGTAGGAATGGACTCCACGTCCATGAACGACTTCATCAACATCGGAATTGTTGGAAAGTTCTCCTTCTTCAATAGCATGCTCCATCTTCCAAACAACGCATCAATGTCATCATGTATATGACCCACAATCATGAAGTTCACATACACCTCATGGAAGATCTTATTTGCAACAAGTAGAGACCAAAAATAGAAAATGTATCTGTTTTTGTTGTCTCCAGTAGCATTGTCCATTTGCACATTGAGAATAGGTGGCAAAGGTGTCGTTGGAACCAAGTTCTCTAGTGGTGGGGTAGAGATGAGTTGCACATCTCTGCACCTTTGAGCACCGCTGCAAATAAATTTGTCAACCCTGACCCTACAAACAACTGTCGAGGAGACGACTTTGGTGACAATTCAAGATCCCGCAGCAGCTTTGCCATAGAGCCTATGGTATAGTTTAAATCATGGGGAAAGAGGTTCAATCCGTAATGAGCATAATGGACATCAACATGACCATGTGCAATCATGCCAGTGACAGACAAAGGCAACTTCATGAGGCCATCAAGGTCTTTACTTTTGTGGAAAAAGACCAGGGAAGCAGTTTTGGCATGATCCATCTTGTCGTGCATGATTGTAAGGCACTCATATGGAAAATTATGCGACTAGTAGTGATTAGCGTAGTACAAATCCTTGTGAGCACGAGCAACAACAAGATGCTTGTCCAACCTAATGGACCACTTCATAGCAGTTTGAGATCCAACAAGAGCACCTTTCCTGAGCTCTTTCAGTTTGTCACAAGTAGCGCATCAAGCAAAATTGTCTCATGGCTTCTTCACTTTATACTTTGAGAACCTTGAAGATCGAATCTTGCTCAAGCTTGAAATTGAGACCTCCTTCAATCCAAAAGCGGCATTAGTTTCATTGATTGCTTTCATCTAACCCTTCCATTGGAATGTAGTTGGTAAATCCTAGACACGACTTTTTCTCCTGACTTCAAAGTCTGTGTACGATGTGGCATGTGATCTGCTTCCTTGTTAAGGATGCATTTCAAAGTAGCAATAGCTTGTTGAGTGTGTTTCCTAGGCTTCACCAATCCCATATTGCCATGCGCTGATGCCTCCCGACCGTCCTTCATGTATGTTTGGTAGCGATAGAATGTGGCCTCTAGGACCCTAGAAATATGCATCCATGCTTGCACGCACACAGGTATCTCTTCAATCATCACCATCCTTCTGCCACGAGAGTCTCGACGAACTTGTCTATGTACTTCAGTTTTCATGAAGGCTCTGTGCTTGAACGTCGAATTCCGATACGTTCATTCCCGAAAGGCTTGAATCTTGTCCCTTGGAAACGGTTGAACACAATTTTGGCTGCAGCAGACTTTACTAGACACCAAGTTGATAGAGTCTTGAGTGAGTAAGTCATTTGATTTGATGGCAGTCTTGCGAGGAGGATTTCTTATGGTACTTGTATAAGGTCTAGCAGATGTTGAAGATGGCGGGTTCAAGAGAGTTGCTTGCAAACGGTTGAAATTATCTTGGGCCTCATGGTCATGCAAGCTTGCCTTACGACAATGGACAAAATTTATAGGCCAAGCAACTAAGAAGTACACCCGCTCTTGGGAGATATCTAGTTTTGAATGTGTCTTGGAAACAAAGACAGCTACATGAGTGTCTCCAAGAGGTCCGTTGCTATCAAGCACAAGGTCAAAATCCACACTATGGCAAGTACCTTCTCCAACAAGGATGCCTTCATTGTTGTATAAAGTGACATACTTTGTGTTCTAGAGACAACGCAAAAGTCCTTCAGACATTGGAATGTCGACATTCACTTCTTCAAGAATTTGGTATTCGTCATCAGAGAAGTCCATATTGTCAACCGCTAACAAATCGGAATCCATGATAACTACAAATAGAAGAAGATATTACTCAGTTAGTAAAGAAGCAAACAAGGAGTCTAATAAGATGTTTCAAAATTAATGATCAAGTAAATTGAGGTGTTTAGGAGCTAATGGACATAATGTAACCAAGAAGAGGTTTTTCCCGTCCATATCAAACATTATTTTTGTAGACATATCTGAATTAGGTCGCTACGACCTGAACTGCATAGTCGATTATGCATTATGCGATAAACATATGTCGCTGGAATATTAATGGAGGTTGGTTTCAATGAAGGTCAACAGGGAAGAGAAATTCCAGAACTTTTACAATTCATGTCGTTGCTTCTTGCTCTTCATATGCATATACAAATAGACTTCTCAGGTAGTTATCAATTGTGTATTACAAGGTTGTGCAGTTCAGGTCGTAGCGACCTGAACTGTACATCAAGACCATTAATCATCCGAGTCAGTCAAGCGGGTAAGGTGAAAGATACACAAAAAACCTTCACATGTAGTTATCAATTATTTTTTACAAGGTTGTGTAGTTTAGGTCATAGCGACTTCAAATGCACACCAAGATCATTTATCATCTGAGGCAGTCCGGCGGGGAAGGTGAAAGATAACATCTCATTTATTATACATTCTTGACTACATGGTGTTATACTTCAGTTAGATACGACCTCATGTGCACGATCAACCTAGGAATAATAAAGAATTTTCCATTATAGACTTTAATCATGAATTAGTTGCCATGGTGGCAACATTGCCTCTTAAACATTTCCAATTCAGGTTGCTACAACCTAAACTGCACGGTCAATTTTTAATTTTGTAGTGGACATATTATGAGGGAATTTTTATCTAGGTCGGCTACTTCGTAGACAAACAGGGAAGATAAATGTCTGCTCTTCTACAGTTCATGTCATTTGTCGTGACTTGCTTATTGAGGAAGGCCTGACAATCTTTACTCATTTACAATTATTCATTATAAGGCTGTGCAATTCAGGTCATTGCAACCTGATCTGCACACCAAGACCACCAATGATCCTGGATAGCCAAGCGAACAAGGTCGACGACCTCATAAGACGTGGATTACATTGTTGAATAAAAGGGTGGTGCAGATCAGGTCATTACGACCTGATTTGCACAATTCATACAAAAATATGATTGTCTTTTACATTCAATTCAATGATATAATATGTGATCGCTGCAATCCTTCAAATACCTGTGCAATTCAAGTTGCTACAACCTGAATTGCACAGTCGTTTCTTAATCATCGAGTACGTCCGTGTTTTCCGGCAACAATTTCGGGAACCTATTCACACGTACAAAACAATGTCATCGGGAATACAAAGTACGCCAATCGAAATGAAAACACATTGTTGGATATACATAAGATATGTTATAGAGAAACATGCATCTTCTTTACTGATAATACATATTGCAAGGCTTGCATTCTAAGCATGAATACACTATGAATGACAAAACTCCACACCGGAATCAGAGAAACACGAAGTACACTATACGCAGTAGGTTTGGTAAATCTCTCACTTGCAAGCACGACACGCCTCCAGAGTGGACGTTTTCTTCCAAAACATCAACAATGGCGTCCTAGAACTCTCTACAATGGCAATATCAATGAGCGCGGGCAGAGCATCAACGGAGATTGCAAAATGACAATACGAATTGCGAAGTCACATGTCCAAGCGAGTGAGAGAGCTTTTGGCGGGAAAAAGAAGGCGCCAACAATAATTCAAAATTTTGAATTGCAAGCCGTGATTTCATGGAAGTCTTCTCTTCCACTTGACAAAAAAACGGAGTTGGATTTTCTTGGAAGAATCTTCTTCCGCTTTCAAGCGCCTTTCCGAGAAAAATGAGGAGCCGGGTTTTCTTCCAACAAACTACTTCTGCTTGCCAGCGCCATCCCCACAAAACTCCGGAGCCTGGTTATTTTTGAAGGTTGTGCTTCCGCTTGCCAGCGTCATTTTGGAGAAAAATCTGGAGCTGTTTTTTTTTGGATATTCTACTTCCGCTTGCTAGTGCCCGCACCCGACAAATTCATGGTATCCAAAGCATAAAGGAACATAAACATATTAACAAAGTCCTTTCTTCATCACTTTCAATAAAATGTCACCTCAATATTGAACAATGAATTAGCGGATTTCCCAAGTTTTAAGCCTATTATATTAGCAAACCCATATAATGTTGAAGGAAATTATAGAATAAACATAACTCCTATGCTGATTTCTAAAATTTTACAACATACTTAGGTACTTTCAAGTAAAATTGTATCAAATCACGGCTCTTAAAATAGTTTCCAAAAATATTGTTGATAAGATATAATTTTAAATCTCTATATCAACAATCTTCCCAAAGAGAAAACAACCATACTAATAATTTCCACATCTTAATTGATCATATAGGTACCATCCAACTCAAACCTATAATTCATTAAAGCCATTATACTGGAAAAGTCATAAAGGATTATGAACTAATGAATTCCAATTACTAAGATAGATACTACAAAATACAACTATCAAATCTTCAAACAAACAAAAAAATTCGAAATTGGTAATTTTGGTTATAGCCCATGGCTTTAGGGCTTCTAAAGTCTGTACAACATATGGCTCATTAAAATAAAAATTGCTTTGCATATAAAACTGCATAAAAGTACTGTGAATTCTGTTATTCCATGATTGAATTTTGAATGTTCATCTAAGTTTGAACTTGTACATATTTCTTAGATTATATTCGTGGTATTTATCCTATACCTTCTGGGCTTTAGTATTTGTAGCACATAGACCATTTAAAGAAAAGTTCACTTGTGTACCAAAATGCATAAAAGTACCATATACTTATTATTTTCATGAATTCTAAATGTTGAACTAATTTTGAACTTGTACATATTTTGAGATTCTATTTTTTGAAACTTATCCCATGACTTTTGGGCTTTAGTGTTTATTAAGTACAGCACATGGTCCATTTAAAGAAAAGTTCATTTGCGTACCAAAATGCATAAAAGTACCATATACTTATTATTTTCATGAATTCTAAATGTTGAACTAATTTTGAACTTGTACATATTTTGAGATTCTATTTTTTGAAATTTATCCCATGACTTTTGGGCTTTAGTGTTTATTAAGTACAACACATGGTCCATTTAAAGAAAAGTTCATTTGCGTACCAAAATGCATAAAAGTACCATATACTTATTATTTTCATGAATTCTAAATGTTGAACTAATTTTGAACTTGTACATATTTTGAGATTCTATTTTTTGAAATTTATTTCATGACTTTTGGGCTTTAGTGATTATTAAGTACAACACATGGTCCATTTAAAGAAAAGGTCATTTGCGTACCAAAATGCATAAAAGAACCATATACTTATTATTTTCATGAATTCTAAATGTTGAACTAATTTTGAACTTGTACATATTTTGAGATTCTATTTTTTGAAATTTATCCCATGACTTTTAGGCTTTTAATTGTAGAAGTTAGAAAAGGCCCAAGTAATTGCAATTTGAAAAAAAAAATTGTTTCCATAATGGTGATTTTGTAGAAATGCATGTGGCAATAAATAAAACCAAATTGGACATGCCCTATTAGCACTTTAAAGCCTACCAATTCCAAACTCATAGAATTTGCACGTGAATGCATGAGAAAAAAATATTGTAGAATTAGTGTTTAGGAAGTACAACACATGGCCAATTTAAAGAAAAGTTCATTTGTGTATAAAAATGCAGAAAAGTACCATACATTTATTATTTTCATGAATTCTAAATGTTGAACTAATTTTGAACTTGTACATTTTTTTTTATTCCATTTTCCAAAATTTAGTCCATGGCTTTTGGACTTCAGTATTTAATAACTACAACACATGGCTCAATAAAAAGAGTTGCTTTAGTTGTCGTACATGAATCCCTACAAGTAGTATGAATTTTTTTTTCAAAATAATTCTTGATGTACATTTAATTCTCCAAAATATTACACTCATTTATTTTAAGGTTTAGGATTGTAAATCTTGAAGTTATAAATTCATTTAGAAAAGAATCATAAATAGTTACATTCAATTCAACTGAAGCTACTTAATTTTATACATTATATACTCCAAAATCAATACACTCTAGAAATTGTATTGTAAATGGTTGTTATGTCAAATGTCATGAAGAAAGATTAAAAGAGAGTTGAAATTTAAAAAAACATAAAAGTTTTGAAATAAATGAATACAACACTCTCAAGTATGCCAATCCTACGTCACAAATCATTGTACCGCATGATTGGCATACTTTCAATACCTACTAGTACAATCATGACTGACAATTATGAGAGTGCATGATTATTTATGGTGACTAATTATTTTGAAAGAGCACAGCATTTCCATTGCCATTTTTTTTGAGTTCATGAATAATTACAACTTACATAATTTACATGTTTCCAAAATTACTTCATTTACGTGATTTTCATGAGATTACATTTTTTTGGAAATTAAAGTGCAAGACAAGGTTCTTAGCCCCATTTCCTTAATTTCACAAACAAGGTCATTCAAGGCCTTATTCATTAAATTGAGACAAAATGGTCATTTTGAGACTTCTGAAAATGGAAGGTGAAGTTCCTCAGTTCACCCAAGGAACTGAAGTCCAACTGAAAGGAATGGTAGAGATTCCATGTGGACTACGAAACCAAATAGAACTAGTGAAAATATTAGACCACCAAAATTTAGTGCTCACATGTTATGCACAATATAGCATGACAACATGCAAAATATATTAGAAGATGCAATCCATTCACATTCAATAATCTTGATGATATATATGTGTTGAAATGCACAAGGAACATGCAACCATTGCTTACAATGGTAAATGAAGTGTGACTATGAAGTACGTAGTATCGTTCCATTCACTTAAACTATGTGAAACTGACGAAGCCTACTATACACAGAGCACTCTATTTTTCAAAATTGATTGTATATGTACTATTTACCAATGCTATTAATAGTAAAGAGATTCATAGACTAGAGCTCTAAGGAATTGATTCTGGAACCGAGGATGCTGCATTGCCCTCCAGTGCTTCCATTGCTTTGAGTTTCTTGAGGCCTTTTAAGATGTCCTCGCATCGAGAATGACAGTGGGGCCCACTTCCGCCACGTTCTCCACCAACCAGGCCCACCCTGTGAGAACGACAGCGAAAGCGCTTTGATCTTTGGGAAACTTCAGGAACCTCTAAAGTAGAGAAGGACTTGCACGAACCAGGAGGCGGTTCAGTCCCGTGCATGTGGGCAGAACATGTGCTGCGAGCTCCACTCCCATGCAAAGTAGCGGAGTCGAAAGAGCGCCGTTGGTCTCTGATTATCCTCTGGCGGAAGAGAGAGTCACTTGAAGGAAGTCGCCTACATCCCAAAGACACTGAATGCTGAGGTAGGATATCCTCATCCCGAGGTAACAGAGAGTCGGACCACCGAGCGATTCGCTCACTCTTTGACGCCCCTTGGGAGACAACATTGCGCTCACTATTTTTGAGGAGAAAGGATGGAGGCGCAGTAGAAACTAGGACATCATCTTCGCGTCGAGGATGCCCGATAGTCTCTCCGATGGGCAATTTTAGTTTCCTGTTCGTTGCGGTATCTGGTCGCGAAGACGGCGAGAATGGTCCTCCTTGATTAGGCGATGTCCTCTTCAACGGGGACGGCGAACAGATGGGGGTCCTTCCATGCCCTCGACTCGGAGGACTGTCCACCACGCCGTCCTCTATGTCCCCCTTCGAAAAGTCTAAAGCCGCGGATGCTGCGTCGGCCGTGGAGCGCAGCATATATGGCTTGGATACTGGCGCAGGACCACAGCTCCCGCCGCCTCCCTTGGAGCCCCTCGAGAGCGATTGTTCCGAGCCGGACCGTAGACTCCTAGTAAACCTCCGCATAAGAGATGGAGGCTGATAGAAGGCATCTCTGACCTGCACGACCAATAAATCAAAGACATCTCCCATGTAGAATTCATCGACCGAGTACAAAAAAGCAAGTGCAAAGGCAGACAGAAGCAGAGAAGTAGACCCAAGAAAGATAGCAAGAACAAAGAAATCGACGAATGTATTTGCAAACGAATGTCACATACAGAGATTGAAAAATATATAAATACATTCGAGTTCATGAGCTACACTAGGTCCTACGACAGCCTCGTCCTATGACTAGATTTTCTGTAGGAAGGTCGTAGCGCATTCCTAACTTCGAGGCGGACTCTTTCATGGCATCAACAATCTGCTGGTGATTGTAGTCACTAGCGCCAAGCGGCATCTTGCCAATCCGGTTGGCCTCGACATACTCTCTAAGTCTCCCCGGTTGACAATCCATGACGAGACGGCGGAGCCACGGCAGGAGGTCTCCCAATAGGAAGTTATCCCTCCGTTTCTCGTGATTCCAAGTCTCAAGAATGATATTGTTTCCTCTCTCGTTACAGACCCCCTTCTCCGGGGTATCGTCTATAAGGAGTGTATTCTCTGCCGAGAACGACGTCGCCCCACTCGAATTGAAGAACAACGTCTCGGACAGAACTTTCATACACACAGCCTTCATACCGATTTCATAATAATGTCCCGATGAGACTTCAATCATTTTGCAATCATTTTGACTAAGGACATTGTAGGGTGGTCTGCATCCACGGAACAGATGTGTAGTAATGGGCTCCACGTTACTCTTAAACATGGAACTCCACACTAAAACTCTATCTACGACATCGGAAACCTGTCGGAGGAACTCGCCTACATTCTGCCGAGCGAAAACTGCTTTAGGTCCAATAAGTGTGGGATTTCTATGGCAGAGAGCATTGTCATTGACTTGGTAGGGTTGAAAGCGATTATTCATCCCATAGGATCTGTTGGTGATACAACAAAGCACCCCGTTCAAGTCAAAGACAATGTTCAGCCACTTCCTCCACGACTCGGGCACTAGAGGCAAGACATTGCGAGGCACAACCTCTCTTCTGCCCTTCGGTGCGACCTGATCAAGACAAGGCAACATAGAAATGGAGTTACCTGTTGGAATGTAGAATCAGGTGAACTAGAATACGGGACGAAGCACTCAAATGCACTAATCGAGTACTTGCTCCCATTAGACAGTGCTTTCATGGGCTGGGGACCGTGCATGTTTTTATGTTTTTTCAGCTGATCTAGGAAACATGGAAAGAGGAGACAATTAGACTCGTAGTCTATTTCAAATTTCAAACGTGTACATTTTATTTACATGTAAAATATTTTACAGAGAAAATTCATCGTTTTCATCTACGGCCGCCAAAACTGTACACTCATGTATGTGCTACACTGTCTAGACGAATCGCAGAAACAGACGGGATCGCCGTCTGCACCGCGCAATCAAAGAGAGGCCACACCATCCTGCCACGCAGGATCAATAGCAACAAGATTACTGACCTAGAACAAAACTATGTTGCTACTACCAGAACATGACATTTAATCATGACTCGAAGTGTGAGAGTCAATAAAAACTGTATGGGTCCGAGGATTGTACCTGACAAGATTCCCCCCCCTGCGGATCATTTGGCACTTGCACATGGCTAGATGCAGCTTCTTCTTGGGGGCCTCCCACATTGCCAATGCCCTCATCACTCTCCCCATAGTCCAACCGCTCCTCCGAGGAAGTCGAATGTAGATCATTGCCTGTCTTCTCGGGCTTCGAACAGTCTAACTGTGCAGACTTGGTTTCAACAACCTCGTCGGCCACATGCTGAAGCATCTCTGACTCCCTATCGTCGTGTCGACAATAGCCCTCCTCATGTCGTACACCGTCAAGCAAAAGTGAGGTATGCTGGGTTTCAGGTACCACAACCTCAAATGTCTCAGCATCACGCAAAGACATGGTCGTTCCAATTGAGGCGGGAAGGACCGTGCCTTGCTTGCCATGGTCTGGAGAGTTTTGCATGTTCCCCTTATCTTCGAGTCGACGATCAGAAGGCCCGGACCCGAAGTGCTCATCCTTGTGCAAAGATGAATGTCCTCCGGAAGACACTGGCGTTCCTACTTGTGACCCCGACACGACTGATGGAGGGAGGACGATGGAGCCACCAGACTGGGATTGAAGAGCAGCAATCAATTGATTCAGTTGACTCTGAAGGGATGAGATCTCAACCTTAGACTCATTTTGGACCTCCTGGATTTTTGCATTCGCCGCTTGCTGCACCTCTTTAATTTTGGCATTCGCCTCTTGAGTGTTGGCATAGGCCTCTTGGAGCCTTCTATCCTTCTCCTCTCTCTCTAGCTGTCTCGCTATTCGGCATTTCCTGGCCTCCTTTTGATGTGTCCACCAATCCCCCTCAACCTTGACTTTGCCATCGGGTAAGATTTTTGGTTTCAAGTTAGGTTTCATAGGCATGCCTTCTACATCGTCTTCATCCGATAAATGCGTGCGGTTGACATCATCATCGTCACTGAGATCAATAATCTTGCCAACAACAAGGGCGTGGGGTGGTCTAATTGGCGGCAAAGGATCGCGAATTTGAGGGACCTCCATTGGCTCAATTACAATTTCCTCTTCTGGAGCGTGCTGCCGCTGGTCTTGTTGAGCTCCTTGCCGCTCAACCTGTTGGGCACCATGCATTTGATTCTGAGATTGTGGGACAAAATTCATGTCCACCACATGAGCCATGGGCGCCTCTACTACTGGCGTTACATCATGTGTCGGAGCAGATCCCCCTTGTGATGCAGCAGGATCACTTGGCAAAGTCATCCACATGAACACCTGAAAAGTATTTGTTCCAAACTGATCGATTCCCATCACTCCAGGATCATTAGCTAGATTTAGGCCAAGGGTTTCTCTCTCTCGTCTTCTTGGTGAGAGAACAGCCACGGGCGATTCGTAAGTTGGAGACGTTGAAGGGGGTGAGGTCTCGCTCACCAGGACAGGAACACGACTAAGTGGTCTTTTGTACTCCAGCGGATAAGGCGAATTGGAGAACATGAAGTCATTCATGTCCATTTTATCTCCCAGAAACGCAATTTTTCTATACCCCCTGGCTTCATTCCTTTCGACAAACCCATAAAAATATGCCCCAAACATCTGCATCAAAAAACCACTGATTAGCAGTCATAAAAGTCATCCCCTATCCTCGAGTCGACAATAACTCAGATATCATCATGCCGAAGACAACTATCATCGAGCCAATATTTAATACACCTTGGAGACGTATACATACCTTAGCGGCCAGCATGAATTTCGGACCGCAGTAGATACTGACCACATTCTCTTCTGGCGTAGCAAAATCTTGAAGAACCTACAGATAGAACTCCATTCTGAGTTCAGTAGGGTGAATTCGCCACTTGGCCTCTGTGTTCTTAGAGACTTCATTGTAGTACTGGCATCCCGCAGGCGTTTCGTATTCCTTCTTCACCAATCCACGAATGGAATTAACAAAGTCGTGGCCTCTCTTGAATAGAAAAATGAGAGGTACGTCCTCTACCATGCTCCGATTGGTGCAGTTGTCTAGCATCTCAGCTTTTGCTGGGACGTACAACGACTGCACGCAGTCGTAATCTTTGAGCTTCAGCATTGCAAATAATTTGATGGCCTTCACTTCCGCTCTGTTTCGTAAAATGAAGAGCCAAACAAGTGGCTCATTCATTTTAGGTTCAAGCCTTTCTGTGAGAAACTTCAAAAGTAAATCTAGATCCACTGTGTCATCGACACCCGACGAACGAAGAACCTCTCTCACGTCCAACAACGTGAAGTTGATATCCCGCCATGTGTACTAGTACTGAGAGCTGCCAACGAGTGCGTTTGATTTAGTATCAATCCCTCTGACTTGGACCCCCCCTGTTGGTTTGGGAAGATTGTACTTCATCCGCATAAACTTCGTGAACATGTAAAAAACCTCGGGATACGTTTTCCCAAGATCTTTTGCTCGTTTATTAGAAGCCTCGTTCGTCAGCCTCCTTTTGAAGTACTCATTCTTGGGATATGATATTAGAAAATCCCATGTCGCGGACGTGAACCTGTGTCTCGCTTTCCAAGACCTCCACGTATCGTCAATAACGTCGCTGCTAGTGTCTGTAAGTCTCAGAGCCGGTTTGATTGATTGTAAGTCTTGATGAATGACTTTCTTGTGCTTCTTCCGCTCAACCCAATCACCGGCTCTCATGTTATCAGCGACCAATATTCTAGTCCTGGATACGGATAATTTAGGATACAAGAATTTCCGCTTTGGTGTCTCCCCAAGCAGGTGTAGCGCGAGGGTGCCAAAGTCCTTGTCTGTAAAATGACCACAATGACGAAAAAACTCCTTCTTTAGAGACATTGCCTTCAATTTATGGATATTGGAATTTCAATAACAAATATGAATTGTCAATATAATTTGCAAAATCTTAATGTTGAAGAATATTAAATTTGTGAATATACAATTTACATTTATTCAATACTTTGTCAAACCCTAAACCCTAGAACCTAAACCTTAAAGCCTATACCCTAAACCCTAAACCCTAGAAACATTGATCCCCAGACCCTAAAGCCCTAACTTCATTCCCTATTAAAAGCTTACATTAGGTACAATTTTGTTTATAGCCAATGCACATTGGACCCAACATGTCGCAAATTGGTGTGGTTACCTCCCCCTACACATTCATCTAAATCGGACTTAAGAATAAACTATTTTAAAGAGAAGGGTGTTTGGCGGGTGGTGTATGAATTGCCAAATTTGCCAAATTCTAAATTCCGCTCTGCTTTCAACGAATATTTCCACATTCTCTGAGAAAAGGTGACTGCCAAAAAATCCACAAAATATAAATTGCCCTATTTAAATCTTAAAAAGATCGGCTACGTCAGATTCCAATTCTATTAATGAAAAGTTCCTTCATATTCCACATCGTTGTCATTATTTGTGCGAATCGAATGTCAACGCCCCCCTAATCCGAGGAGGTACTTCTCCCCTACGTCCAAAAAATCATGAAGAACTCAAATGCCGTTGTATTTCCCGCTCATTTTCTCCCGCTAGTGTTTGCATCGTCTCTCTTCCTCACCTCATTTCCTCTCTCGTGTTTTCCAGTTTTCCCTCCTCCGCGGCTTCTTGCAGACATTGCTACCGCACGGCCTTCGAACTTCTGTTTTTGCATTCATTTACATGTTACATGTTTCATTGACTAGGGGGCTTAGTTTCGCACGGGTTATCGTAAGTGCCTCTATTTCCCTTCTTCCCTTCTCATTGAGTGCTAGATTCATGCTCTTGCTCCTCAGTGTTAAGCAAAGGTACATGCAGTATTACGTAGTCCTCCAATTCTTGGAGTTCAGAATTCTGGTGTCACGTCTCAAATGTTGGACTTCGTTTGTTATGCTCGAGAAAGAACAACCGCTTTTCACGCCGTAAATATCGGAACTATAAATTTGTCTAACACATACGTGCATGGAGGATATCCTCGGTTCGAGGATAATCACAAACATGCATGGATAATCTCACACATGCATGGAGGTTATCCTCGAACCGAGGATAATCACACACATGAATGGAGGTTATCCTCGGCTCGAGGATAATCACACTCATGCATGGAGGTTATCCTCGGCTCAAGGATAATCACGCACAAGCATGGAGGTTATCCTTGGCTCGAGGATAATCGCACACATGCATAGAATGTAAATGATAACCATGGACAAGGAAAGACATTCATTGACATTCGAGATGGTATACAAAGATATATACAAAATAACTCTGACACTCAAACGATGTGTGTGGGACTGCATAAAATCTCTCAATCTTTGACGTCTGCTATCTTCGAATCGAAGATACCTTTGATTTTCTTACTCCTAGTTAAGAGTGTTTGGTAGATAAAGTAATAAAATTCATTATTCTTCTCAGGAATGCAAAGATAATAGATTAAATTCTATTTTTTGGTTCTGCTGTGCTAATTCGTCGCATTTTCAGTTCTTTAGTCTAGGTGGATGGAATATTATACATGATCACAAAATTGTTTACAATTTTACTCTCCTGTGCAAGTTACTTTGCACCTGATTTTGTCAATGTGTCGTTCTTATTTATTATCCTCGCCTCGAGGATACTCTCAATTGTATTACTTAATTGGTGTTCTTTCACAGGCAGAATGGATACTTCAGAAGCCAACGAGTTTACAGTTCCAGTGCCATCTTTGCCGCCGGGTGTCGCAGCCTGCGAGGGATTTCCTCGAGCTTCTTGGTATACCAAATGCGTCACACTCAGAAATGAAGAGGGGGTAGAGGTGGTAAAAGGAATTTGTCATAGTGTTGATGCAGATCTCGTCATTGACATGGACGGAAAGCCACTCGGTGATGACCGGGTTGCAATTCAGATTGCAGAGTCTTTGTGTGAGGCAGATGTTCCATCGGAGTGGATGTGGTCCATGCACTCCTGGCACATTTCCAGGGTCTACCTTAATGGTGCCAGCTTATATGACCACGAACAAACGCATCTCTTCAATACTGCAGTCTTTTCAAGCGGTTCGAGGCGGCGTGTTCGGATTGGAGTTCTCTCTTATGAAAGCTCACGTGAGAGGATTGAGCCTACCAATCTCCCGAAGAAAGAAGCCCTCCTCACTGAGCAAGCAATTGCAGATGTTTCTAGTATGAAATGTTGCCAAAATAATTGCTTGCAACCATTTCCACGGGGTCAGATTCAAGCCGTTCGGTCTCTACTTCATATTGACGGTGGAGTGTTCTGGCGCAAGTCACGTCTGCTTGACGTGCACAAGCAAACCCACACTGATTCCAATGGTAGGGACATGATCACCTTGGCAAACCATGAGATTTGTTCGGTTGCTTGGTGCGCCATCCATGGAGTATCGAAGGCTACCTTTTATAGATACAAGAAGATGGCAAAAGATGACCAAAAACCAGAGCATCATGGCAACCTTGGAATGAAAAAACCTCGGACACACACTTTGCAAGCCACAGCAACTCTTCGATTATTAGTGGAGAATGAAGCGGACACGATGCCCCACAAATCGAGGACCCTTGAGTCTGGAGAGAAAGTTCCCTCCATGGTCCTACCGTCTGCATTTCGTTGGAAGGACAAGTTGCCACAGATCAACAATGTCAATTCTTCACTTCAATTGCAACATATTTTGACTAGTGGATTGAGCAACATTCGTCGTCAATCTTTTCCTGAGTATGCTCCCAAGGCTAAAGGCGATAGTTTTGCTCGTTGTGGAATGTGCGATAGATATAGGCAACTTAAGAGTGCTTGCACTCCACGTTCGCGAGCACAAGACGTGTGGTCTAACAAATTGAGAGTGCACCTATCGGGACAGAAGGCGCATAGGGACTTGTATTATGGAAACCGCTCAATGTCTGAGATGTATCCTGACAAGGTTCTCACTATAATCCATGACAAGATGGATCACTCCAAGACTGCTTCTCCTCATTACTCTCACAAGAGTAAGGGAAATGATTCTTTCATGAAGATGCCTGTCGCTGTTACGGGCATGATTGCTCATGGTCATGGAGATGTGCGATATGCACACTATGGCTTGGACATCTTCCCAACAGACTCCAACCATACTATTGGATCCATTGCAAAATTATTGCGTGATCTAGAGTCCCAACCGAAGCATTCATCTCGTCAATTGTTTGTAGGAGGAGAGCGTGCTGAATTGACAGAGGCTTTGTTAATAGGCTCAGAGATTTGCACGGACTCTCTTGGGTCCCCCCCTGAAGTGTTGGCGGAAGCTCAACCTCTTCCTCCAACATTGACTCTTCAGCTTGACAATGCTTCTGGCGACAACAAGAATCGGTGGTTTTTTGCATTCTGTTCTCTCCTTGTCTATAGAGCTATTTTCCGAGAGATATACATCAATTTCCTCATTGTTGGACACACTCACGAGGACATTGATGCTCTATTTGGTCGTTGGAGCACCAAATTGAAGACGAATGACTACCCCACGCTTTCGAGGTTGATGAAGTCTTTCATGGATTGCGAAACACAACCCGTGATTCCTCATCTCATTGAAGAGGTTCCAGATTTCAAGTGATTTGTGGACGGGTATTTGCATACAGGCGATGATTCTCTTCAAGGTCATTCTCAAGCGCAGCAGTTCAAGTTTTATAAGGACTCTAATGGATGGCCATTGATGCAGTACAAGATCCTTTGTACCGATGTTGATTGGTTGCCGAAAGAGGGTGGGGGGATTCGCTTGTGGAAGGAGACAATAGATGGACACCCTAAAGTACCGAGGGGTAGTCCTCTACCTTTGGCACCGCAACAAATGCGTTGCTTTGATGAGATTTGCAAGGGTTTGGATGGATACATTGCATTGTGGGGAGCAATGGGAAATCAAGACTTATCTGGCGAGTTTAGGAGGAAAAATGAGCCGGTGCGAAAATATTAGGAGGGTGTAAGAAGTGCTCTCAATGCTCCACTTGTGGTGCATGAGACATTACGGTATGGATTTTGGCCAAATTCTCGAATTGCCGATGAGGTGGAAGACCAATACCTAGATGATGGCACGATGCGTGAAGAGTTTGCGGAAGATGCACCTTTTGTTGGTCGCAGGCGTGATCGTCCACCTCCTTCATTTCGTGTTGGCCGTGATGTATATGCAGGTTACTTAGTTGTTGTGCGCCTTGCTGATGGTGACCTCCGTCCATTTTGGCTTGCTCGAGCTCTAACAAATCCTAATCCAGATCCAGGGCATGTCAATTCAATTCAACTGCAATATTGGACACCTACGTCTTTTCATCATACCAATGAAGAAACATATGTTGGGTGGGACACAAAACAAGGGAATTCTTGGTGCGAGGATAATGCTATCTCTCCGAGTTGGACGCATACAGATTGCATTATGATTGCTTGGAAGCCACGTTTCAAAGAAGGCACTTCTGATCCAAGAGTTAGAATTCCCAAAACACAAATTGCTATCATCCACACATCGGTGGATGCATATGTCTCTGGCGAAAGCAATAATGTATCTTCGGAGTGAAGATGAATAGTTTGTAGGCATAGAAAGTCATTAGGAGTTTCGCGTGTTTGTACGTTATTTTCTTAACTTTAGGAAGGATGAAAAAAAAATGGAAAAAAAAATGGAAAAAAAAATTATAAGGAGTTGTAGAAGTTGATAGTGTTTTTAGATATGTCTCAAAAAAAATATAATGAAAAATTGTTAGAAAAAAACATGTGGAGAAGATGAAATAGATTTAGTTTTTTTATTCTTTTAGTTCATTGTTTTAATCGTTATATTACTTTAGAATTTGATGTTATAGATGTTGTACAATATAATATAATATATTCCTATTCTTTATTCTTGTATTGTATTGTGTATTTTGTAAATTCTTCATTGTAATTCCATTGTGTATGACATTTGTTTTGGAACACTAGGAGTACTAATGTTTTCTATACAAAGTAATTCTAAACTTCTCTATCTAAGCATATGTTAAATTCTTTACTTTGAAATTGTAGTTTTTGGTAAGGCTAGGTGTACAAATGTATTCTATTGTGCATGATTTCAAAATTCTCTACCTCACCATATGTCAAACTATTTACTTAGATATTTTAGTTAAGTACTTATTATAAATGGTTCAAGTTTTCCGTCCAAAATCCCTCCTTTCAATGTCCTTCATTACTATTTTTTTCCCCCAATTTCTTATACTTGTAGAAATTCTTTATTCTTACAGCATTTTATGGTCTCAATTTATTGAATTGTCTCAATTTAATGAACTCTTCTATATACTAAATTTAGGAAGATGATTAAAATGAGAATCCACATTGTCTCAATTTAATGAATATGGCCTTCAAACTACATTTCAACGCGAAGGGAGCTAAACTACAAAAAAAAAATAAGCCAAAATCAGCGGTCTATATATGATACAATTTAGCTACACTCGAGCTGCATACCTCCCAAAACACGTCTAACTAATACTAGCTGACCCACGGAGGACCTCCATAAGATTTTCATACTCTCGACGATCCCGTTCTTCGCACAGCATCCGTCTCCCAATCCTCCATTTTTTATTCTCTCTGAAGGACTTCAAACCATTGCTGCGGTTGACGTGCAATTGTTGGAACCAAGGAAGAAGGACCGTTAGAAGGAACGTGTCTTTGTCACCGTTTCCTTGGTTGCTCCACGAATCCGCTAATATCACATTCTCAGGCTTATTCATGATGTGTTTGCGCGGACTGTCGTCCACAATCACTATATTTTGAGAAGTGAAATTTCCATAGAAGCCTGAGAAGAGGAAATCTAGGTTCTTAAGGAACAAATCTTTATTTGTTCCCGATTCCTTGTAAGAGGTCAACCTTCCGACTCTATCCCTGTACTTAACTGTCTTGTAGGAGTCTTGCCCCAGAATGAGGAAGGGCCACCTTTCTTCTCGAAAGAGGTACACACAAATTTCATCGGTCGTGGTTTTTTTCATCGAGCTCCATATAGTGATTTTAGCTATCCTCCCTATCTCCTTCAAGAACTCAAGGCAATTTGGACGCAGGGGTGCTATTCTGTGAGCGTATGAGCATGAGCATGTGAGCGGTGAGCAAGGATTATGTGAGCGTTGAGTTCAAAAATTTGTAGAAGTACTAAAAAACTTAATAACATTTCTAAAAATAGATTCCATTTAGAAAATTTAGTCAAATTTAGTCAAATTTTACTATTTCTAGTAAAATTTTGCACCTATTACTATAGATCTATTACCATGGACCTATTACCGTGGTTATGTAGAATTTAGATGAAAATTATAATTTCCAATGTTGTCTAAAATATTAGAAGTATACATTATGAAAATGATGAACTTAATTGATATGAAAGATGAATGGAGATGGAAATAAATTTGTATAGAATATTGATTGATCATTGTTCTATAGCAATGTGGGTCTTTACAGGGCTGATAGAAGGGTATAAATAATATTCTCTTGATGCGCCATTGTTGGACTTGTTTAGATTTTTTTTTAAATTGTTAATAGGAATTATTTTTATATCTAATGATCTTTGTCATAGTAAATTTTATTTTGGTTGATCATTGTCTTA
This sequence comes from Rhytidiadelphus loreus, assembly GCA_947034895.1. Classification (NCBI taxonomy): domain Eukaryota; kingdom Viridiplantae; phylum Streptophyta; class Bryopsida; order Hypnales; family Hylocomiaceae; genus Rhytidiadelphus; species Rhytidiadelphus loreus. Next base: position 62,796,005 of record OX344763.1, on the reverse strand, counting down.
TAGCATCATAGATCTTCTCATGGTCAATGAAAAGGTACCAACACATCTTCGTGGATATACAAGTCAATGAACTTGTTTAAATTTTAGAAAAGAAAGATTGTTAATTGGAATTCAATATATTTGGAAAAAGCTTAGCTGCACCAAATTTCATTTTTGTTGATTACTATCTTGTAGTAGCATGGATCCTCTCGAAGCCAACGGAAGGTACCTATACTTCTGCCTTGATGTGTTGGTAATTGGACTTATTATGATTTTAGAAGACAATATTTGGTTGATAGGGATTATTTTGTAAAGAGTGAGCTTAGTTATACCAAATTGTTGATTAGTTGACCATTGTTCTCTTGTAGGACCTTCTAGAGATCCAACTCTTCCATCTTTGATTAGATAGTCATTTGGTTAATCTGTCGGAATCCGTAATAGCTTAGTACGGACCTTAATAGACTAAGAAAAATTAAAATAGAGCAAAATTGAAAAAAATTAGTTTAGGCATAGACTAGCGGAAACAAATAAATACTTAGAATTAGTTTAGACTTCGTTCCGGAACTAGTACGGAAGCATGACGGAACTTGACATCCGGGTGGACGGATTCAGGAGCCGGAACGCAGGAAACCGGAACGCAGTCATTAAATTCAGTAGCTTGCGGCGGTAGACTAGGGATACGTTACGGCGTACCGTAGCCTGCGTTCCCGTTACAGTGAACGTTAGGCGCAGGAATTCTATATAAACCTAGTTCCTCCTCATTTCTCGCCCTCTTTCAGTTGCTTCGCATCTGGCTGATAGTGAGAGAAAGTGTGGTGAATTAGGGTTACGGCGATAGGAGAGGTGAGACGGATGGCAGGGGTTAGTACATGGTATATAGTACCGGCCTAGAAGATTAGTCCGGTATATCCGGAAGATCCGCTGCACTTGCGGCAGTTAGAGGACGACTTGATCGTCTTGGGGTGTGCAGGTCTGCTGAAGAAACCCTGGAACGTCCAGAGTGACCAGGTCCTCTGGGAGTTGGCGGCAGGTGCTCCAAATCAGTACGATCAGACCGTACGTGGGCATCCGGACTAGTGGACGGAGGGGTTGTGGGCGGAGGTGTACGGGTTCTCGCAAACCGGAAGTGGATTCGTTGCCCAGACAAACCAATACCACCAGCACAAATTCGTGAACCCACCACACGCGAAGGAGGGCTACGCGATCAAGGACTGCCGGGACGAAAGGCACAGGCGACTGCTCCGGTTTCTGCTACCAATCCTATATCCGGATAAGAGTTCCCGGGTTACGGTAACCATGGCCAACACGATCTTCGGGGCGTTTCAAGACCGGGTCGTGAACTGGGGCCGGATCGTGGCGAGCGTGGTGGGGTGCTGTACCGGAAACTTGGCGAAGAACAAGCCGAATCCGCTCAGCACGTACCTGCTCCACTTGTACCAGCACCGGGAACTGCTGACGGAAGACGAGGCGACGGATTATGAGACTGGGCTCATCATGCTCCAATGCAACTGCTCTGATGATGAAGAGTAGGAGACGCAGGATTCTGAGGATGAGGAGGAGGAAGCCAAGCCGGAAGTCAAGCCAGAAGTCAAGGAAGAAAAGCCGGATCCGGAGCCAAGGCAGACACAAAGGGAGAAGGAGGAACGGGAGCAGCCATCGGGAAGCAAAAGACGGAAGTCTACGATTCTGGCAGCCAGAGGTAAATTCCCGGGTCCCTTTCTCACCCAGGATAAACAAGGGTGGGAAGGACCACGCTTCTTCGAGTGCGGAGAAGAGTGGATCTGGACCGCGAAGGATTACCACAATAGGCTTACGAAGATCGTACTCCGGTCCGCGGAAGTCGTGAAATGCGAACCGGAAAACCTGGTGGACGCACTGAAGGCGTTACCAGCCGAGTCGGAATGGAACGAGATGAGGACGGAAATCCGGAACTTGAAGATGGAACGGGACGAGCTCAAGGGGAAGCTGACCTGGACGGAAGGAGAGCTGCACCAGTCTCAAGGGGCGACGCAGAAGGCATATCAAGCGTTCCAGACCTTCCAGAAATGGATGGTCAGTCTGGTGGACCTCTATCACAAGGCGGCACTTTACGATGAGATGTAGAAGACGTCCGCGGCCCTCACCAACACGAAGATAGTCCGGGTCATGGTGGAGATGTCCGGTAGAATGGAGGCATCGTTGAAGGAGTTCCGGTCCATGATGACGAACATGGATCCGAACAAGCCTCTCGACTTCGGGGGATTTCCGGAAGTTCCGGATGTCATCGCAACTCCGACAACTCAACCTCCCATCTCACCCATCAAACGGACAGGTCAGTGTGGGTCACTGATCCACATCGTCACTCAAAGGGGGCACTCATCCGGATTTCTGGGTCAGGATATGCCGGTCCGGAGCAGTTTGGATGCCCGGATCGACCTTGTCCAGAATCCGGCGTGGACGCATCCGGAGCAGTTCGAGGATATCGAACCACCTCCACCGATGCCTTTACCTACACCGGATCCCATCGAGATATCGGAGGAGGCAGAAGTGGAGGAGGATCCGAAGTCATTGGAGGAGGCGGACCGGTCTCTAGTCCATACGGACGAGACGGATTCTGACAGTCCCCCTGTCCGGAAGACGTCGATCATCACCCGGGCGTCCCTCCGTACACCCCAAGGCAAGACCAGCACCCGGGGATAGTTAGGATTTGACAGTAGTTCGAAGAAACAGCGGAAGGGAAAGTAGGTAGTTAGACTGATAGTGTTTTCAGTTAACATTTTGTTAGACTTGGAGTTCCGGGTCTCAGTCAGAACCCGGATTCCGGATTTTCAGGGATAAGTTTCAGTTAAACTTATCCGCCCGGACTTTTAGGGCAGTAGGGATAGTGTTTAGTGGCACTTTCCGCGGGTTTTCCGGCATGTTGTTTTGCTTATAAAAGGAAGGGACCACTTGTGGTCCTTCATTCCTTTTCTTGCTATTCCTTATTTTGAGCAGTAAATATATGTTTGCATTTTTATTGTCTTTTTACTCATTGCCTTAGTTTTCTTTGTGGGTCCTTGGTTTCCTTTTCCTTGGGAGTTTTAAGGTTGCTTGGCGCTTGCTTGAAGGTTGTGGCTAAAGAGTAGAGAGGTGGTAAGGAGGAGTCCGGATTCAGGGTTTCCCGGATCTGTGAACTGTGTGTTGTCCAAGGAAGCGGTTTTAGCGTGTGTAGGAAGTTGTGCGGAGTCCGGCGTTGGTGGTGTGGGTGCGAGTCCGGAAGGCCAGGGAGGGTTCCGTGTGGAGATAAGCAACCGTCTGTGGAAAACCCCCGCTCACCCGGAAAGTTCCGTCCATCTACAAAACACAAGTTGGAGTGCTAGTACCGGACCCCGTCTCAGTTTCCGGGTAAGTCTTGTATTTGTCGTTGTAGCAAGGGGAGTCGGGTTGTATTCTGAGTGACCTGCTTCTGGAGAAATCCGAAGTTGTGAGGGTCAGCCAGTCTGTTCCTTGTTTGTGACGGAAAGATCTTTGGGTACGTGTCATTAGGAAGTTAGAGTTAGTGAAATACAAGGAGTGGCGTTGTCCTTACCCCTCCGAAAAAGTCAGTGAGGACCCTCTAAAGGTAAAACAGAGGTATCGAAAACCGTGTGTTAAAGTTACGGATCTGGTGTTTGTGATAATCCGGATCCGGTAGAGAGTCCGGATAGAGATAGAATCCGGTTGGGGAGTGAAAATTGAAGTTGTTACATTAAACCGGATTAGACGGAATTTAGAACACCCTCTGGGGTTCCCTGGGACGATATTCCGTGTCATCTTGCCACGTTGTTGTGGTTAAGAGCGCTTACTACAGTATTACGCGTACGACATAATCACTCCCCTCTTGTTGCTTAATACCTCTCGGCGCCGAGAGGAGGATCAAGTACTTATCTTCAAATTGATGTGCTAGTTATTGAACTTTGCTAGGTTTTAAGGAAAAAAAATTGGTTATTAATTACTATTAATTACAATTCATTTGAAATCGATTGAGGTTGTTCCATTGAGATTATAACCACTCCCCTCTTGTTTTTGGGTTACCTCTCGGCGAGAGGTACCCCTAACCGCCGAGAGGTACCCCTAACCGCGGGTACAAAAAAAAAAAAAAAAAAAACTTTTTTTTTTTTTTTTTTTTTCATTTTCATTTTCATTTTTTTCAGTCTCCAGGGGGTTCCTCTCGTCACCAAGAGGTACCCAAAAATAAGAGGGGAGTGGTTATAAAATCAAAATCTTAATGGAACATTTTTAACCGATTTCAAGCAAATCTTATTTAATTATCAGTTTTTTCCTTCTTAAAATCTAACAAAGTCCAATAAGTAGCAAATCAAAGTTGGTCAAGGGACCACCGTAATAGGTCCACGATAATAGGTTCATAATAATAGGTACCAAAAATAATAAAATTTGACCAAAATTTTGAAATGAAATCTCTAAAAAATTATATGCTCACAGGCTCACAAGCTCACAAGCTCATGCTCACACGCTCACAGAATAGCAACCCTGCATTTGGATGGACATAAACTACTTTTGGTCCAACAATTACACCGATCGTGGCAGAGTGCGGCTTTGACTCGTTCTGAAAATGCTTTGTTGAACTGTTTGACTTCCAGTCCTCGCTGCGACATAAAATGCCATTGAGGTCCAGGACGATGTTCATCCACTTCTCAGCCACCCCAGACCTCAATGGACGATGGACGCCCTCGAAAGTCCCCTCACGAACTACTGTAGGATCGGAGCTCTGCTAACAAACGTATGAACGTGGAGCAGTTACGATTGGGAAACTGGTTTAATTCGGTCGTCATGCGAAATCATGTCATTACCGAAGGAAAAAAATAGAAAAAAAGTCCAGTCCTTCCATAAAAGAACAAGGGATTATACCTTCTCCACTGACGAACTTGAAGGCTGACTAGCAATTTCACAACCGGTTGCCACAAAATCTAGGGCTGAAGTATCTTCATCCAATTCTAGGAATTCAGTTGAACATACTGGTTTTATATCCTCAGTCAACAATTGTTTTTGTGTAGGAGGGACAATAGAGACCTCAGGACAACATTCCATATTCACAAGGCCTGTAATTCAAGATTTTGGAAAAAGTTTCTCTATGAGAAATATATTACATTTTCAGAGATAACTGTCTCTTACAATACAAAATTGAGTTCAGAATTGTCAAAACCAGAATTCATGCCTCTACAATGAACGTCCGATAAAAATCAAGTTCTCCTATTGACAAAACACAAGTTCAATCTCTACCAAACAGTTTAGCTCGAGCCGAGCTAAATCTACATAAGGCAATGCTCACTAAGTGTTTATTGGGCAGAACCTGCAGATTGATCTTCGGTGGGCAGGGCATCACTTTCAAGCTCTACCTCGGAAGCATCTCTGGACAAGTTCTGCCCAATCTCCATCTCCGATGTCAAATCCGTTGCAACCTCGACGCCAGGATGGGGACTCGTGACTGGCAACTCTTGGTGAGTCACAAGAGAAGATGGGTCAGCAACAACATCATCGGCCGGCAGTGGAGCGGGAGACTCCGGTGCGGTATTGGGAAGTGGCGGAGACAGTGGCAAAGCCTGCGTCGGGCTCGAGGCGCTGCTGATGTTAGATCCAAATGGCTGACCCTAGAGCTGCAACACTGGAGACTCGGGGGGAGGGGGCAATGCTGCGATCGGCTCAACTCCCACCTTCTTGATCAAGATCTGCAGCATTTCCTTGTTTTGTTGAGCAAGCTCTCGGTTGGTTTGGGACTCCAACCGCATCCACTCTTGATTATGCCTATGAAGTTCGAGGTTTTCTGCCCTCTCCTTTGCCTGATCCGCCCTCAATTGAGCTAGTGCAAGCTCGTTTTGCTTCTACAACAACTGAGTTTGTTGTTGCAGATTTGCTAGGGAGGCGGCATTCTGTGCTGATATCTCTGCCAACTACTTTGCAATACTTGTAATTGTGTCATGCTCCCTCTTCTTGTGTGGCCGTCCAATTGGGGCTGGACTCTTTGGAGTTCCAGACAAAGGAGGTAGCATGGAGCTCGCCGATGAACCAGGTATATCAGTAGAAGGACAGCTCATCGGAGTCGGCATCTCATCAAGTCCATGAGGCCCGTCGTCTTCAATGTCTTCCTCATCTTCATCGGATTCGGAATCAGATGTCAGAACCTCCCTCCACAGCGGCTCACTGAAATCGGATGTCTGAGACGACCTCAACTTTCTCTTCGAGGATTTCGGCGTGGAACTTGGACCTGCATTGGTGTGAATTGGGTACCCAATTTCTACGAAGTCGGCTATGTCAAGCGTCATTGCCTTCCTACAAATGTCCTCCCACCAATCTGACTGCGTATTTGGCCCAATCGCGTAGACGTTTACATTACTCATCTGCGTAAAGAAATCCATAGTGTCATCATAGTTACAATCTGAGGTCTGATGATTTAGCGTGACCAACGCTAAAACGTCAATTCAACGTAATTCACCAACGTTCAGGATATTTCAACGCAATATCTATGGACAGGAATGCATCATTTTAGAGCAAGTCGCGCTAGAATGCAGTCATAGTACTTACCACGGCAGCACAAGTCAACTTTCCCCCTGCGTATCCCGAGTAGATTGACATTCCAGACTTGCAAAATGTCTTCACCAACCAGAGGTAGAATTCCATTCGTAACTCGGTGTTGTGGATGCGGTACTCCAGTTCACTGTACGCGCACATCTTCATATACCGTGCCGTCTCCGGACACTCAAATTTTGCTGGAATGTCGACGTTGTTCTCGTTCTCGGGATCCTGTAGGAAGATCAAGAACACTTTCTTTGGCGTCCTTGCTGCTGAAAGATCTCCGAGGTGGTCGTTTTTCCCGGTAGAGTAAATAGAGTACGAAATCAAGTAGGAATTTAGAGCCTTGTTTGATTCCATGAACTTAAGGGCTTGCGCCTGCTCCTTCTCGTCACCACAAATGAAAAGCCAGACTGGAAGATCTTCAAGGGCTGGCTTCAGCGTCTTATCCATTGACGTTAGAACTTCAATGAAGTAGGGCTAGTCCACCGTGGAGCTCCCTTTCTTCTCAATCCTAGGCAGCGACCTGAAGTCAAGCACCCTGAGGGTGAGATAATTTCTGGTATCTGCCATCCACACCTTCTTTGGCCATTCCTTATGATGATTTGGGAGCCACTCATATGGCCGGTAGTGTGCACTTGCTGAAGGTTTCATGAATTTCGACTTGTGTTCGAGGAACACCTTGAAGAAATTGTAGGCGTCGGGGGACAGCTCAGTGATCGGCTTGTTTCTTGACGATTTATTCTTCGCTCTCCCAAAGTATGCTTCTCTAGGCCTATCCAGAAGGACGTCCATCGTGGCGCTGGAAAAATGGCGTTCCTTCTTGAAGGCCTTCCAGTTTTCATTGATGATCTCGCTTCGAGCATTCATCAACCTAAGTTCTGGCTTGATGCCATGAAGCTCCTTGATCACGAGGTTCTTTCGCTTCCAACGTTCAATCCACTCCTTTGTGTTGAAGCAGTCATCCAGAACTGACGTGATGCTTTTCACTGTGACTTTTGGATAAGCATGAGTCCGATTTCCACCGGATTGGTTTAGCAAATGTTTTGCAAGTTTGGCTAATTTAGTATAGCTTAAATTACCCAAGTGCTTGAAAAATTCCCGATTCAGCATGCAGCTCTCCGGGTTCTAGTCCGCCTTAGCATTAATTATTTTATCCGTATCAGGATTCACGAGTTCTCCGTGTGCAGCAGCGCTGATCACTTCACTCCACAACTTGTACACATCGTCGGGCACCGTGATAAGGCGGAATTCATTTGTGAGTTTGAGCTTCTCCTCTTTGGACTTGGATTTAGAGATCTTCAGGTTCTTCACAACGTCAATCATGGAGAACCTGACATACATCGCCTTCTCGAACACCTGTAACAGATAAATTTTGTTAGAATCACTAGTGTAGCGGAAGGGCACCCAACTGCAAAAATTAAAAACAACTCGACCATGAACTAAATCCTTGCCCGAGTAAAGCAGTTTAGCGCGCCTCGCACTAATGTGCGAACCTGAAATGCTTCTCGCTTCTGCCGGTTCAAGACTGTCCGTCTGGTAGCCGCAAGCGTCCCGACAGAGTTTGTCGGGGTTGGGTTTTCTGGTCTGCCCATGTCCTCCCATACTTTTCTAGCTCCCAAGATATTGGTCGCCCACGATGGCTGGACTCCAACAAAATGATTCGTGCGATTATAGTACGTGGAGATGGATCGCAACTTCTCAACGTCGTCTGACCAAACGACGAAGCAGTTCCACTTACGGAAATGCTCTCTCTCATCAATGTCTACATTGTTTTCGTCAACAAACATGTATTTGCTGGCTTCGATACTATGCTGCCCGTTGATAATGTAAAATTTTCCGTCCTCAATGTCTTCCCACCTTGAGGGCTTCGTGTTGAAACCGACGGGCATAACGCATAGCATTTGCTTGGTGCTCTTGTCTGGAATATTGAGGAGCCAGTTTACCATGTCTTCAACAATTCGATTCTCCTTGGAGCGAATGTTAAATGTTGGAGGCGCCTCAATTAGCTGTGAAATGTCAATCTCCTTCTTTTCGTCGACAGCGAAGAGATAGGCATCTTCATAGGTGGTCCAGAACTTCTTGTACACCTGAATTACATGCTCATAGTCAGGTTTCTTGTCAATAGCCCGAGAATGGGGGACATTTTCCATTTTGTTCACGTAGCTTCCTACCTCGACTTCTAAAGTCTCTAATTCCTTTGCTACCTTGGATTTTACGGGCATTGGGGTAGCAGGTTGTTTTCCCTTTCGGGATTGGGCCCTCGACGGTGGTATAAGAGAGTTTCTCTGACCTCAGCTTGCACTGGACTCCTGCTTCACTTTGATCTTGGAGCTTTGGCTAACGCCTTGATGCATAATCTCCTTTAAGACTGATCGCGGTCTGTTATTCTCCTGCTGCATCTCCAACTTGCCCTTTAGCGTGTGGAAGTCGTTGAATAGCATTCAAATCTTAGTGCATAGTTTTCTCCAGGATAGCGGCGTTCCATTGGCATTATTCCACTCATTGTTGTCGAGCTTCTTCTCAAGCTCTTTGATCTCGTCGCTGTAGGGAGTAGGTTCAAGACTGGAGAGGAACGGGCTCAAATGGAATGGTATGAGAACAAAGTTTATGCAGATTGCAAAGTGGTATTGCTCATGTCTACTGGTTCCAGGTATGATCGTCATACATTTCACTTTGATCATCGGATGTGTGTCTGCTTCTACATCCTTGATCTTCTCATGGAATGAGAGTTGTAGGAAGCATTGTGCATTTCTGAACTTATAGGCGAAACAAAATTGGTTTATGAACAGAATCATAAAAAGACTCCATGATTATACTCTTTCAGGCTCTTTAAACTCCCAGTACTCTCCTTCAATTAGGTGGTCGTCTGCACTTCTGTCGTCCTCAAGAAATTGCACTTCACACCTCTGGAAGTACATCTCCAGAGCGTCAATCTGATTATCCATTCTGCAAAACGAACAAGAGAGGTGAAATGTCAGTTGAGCTCTCGTTGCAATTTAGCGCGCTTCGCTCTAAACAGTCATCTTATTTGTCTATGAAATAATTTTATCTGCTTTCATTGTTCTCATCCGCGGAGTATTTTAGTATTGATTCTTTATGTTGTTGTATATTTGTTCGCTTCGGTTGCTGAAAGAGCGAGGCATTCTGTTGGATGTCTTTTAGCGCGGCTCGCGCTAAGTTGGTTATTTCTTTAGCTGTTCTGTTGTGAGATAAAACAAGCATGTTTGTTTTCTATATTATTTGAAAGCTACTAGTTTAATCATCATAGACTGCATTTTAGAGCAACTCGCACTAAGTTGATTTTTATATCCTCTGCTTAAGCGCAACTCTCTTCAAGTGTGATGTTTACCAAGCTATTCTGTTGTTTATGAAACCGAGCTTCTCGGCTGATGATTTTTTGAAAGCTACTCGTTTAATTGCCAAGCCCAACCCTTTAGCGCGACTCGCGCTATGTTGATAACCATGCCCTGCGTTTTAGCGCGACTCGCGCTAATTTGGTAATTGACTATGCTATTCGGATGTTTACGATACCAAGCTTCTCGACTGACGATCTTTTCCAAATCTACTCGTTTAAACGCCATGCCCTGCCTTTTAGTACGACTCGCGCTAAGATGACGAGTGCGTTTTTCTGGGAGACTCTGCTTTCAAATTAGGGTTTCATTTTCTGTGCAAATTTCGAATGTCGATCCTCCGTTTGGAAATTACCCTATGAATTTAGGGTTTCCAATTCAACTATAAAATTTGAAAAAAAATCGATAGCACAACTTCACGAAACAAATGTCTACCAATGCAACGAGTGCAACGAGTGCAACCCGACGTGAAGGGAGATTGCAAAGACTTTCAGTGGGAGATACACATTAGGTCGGGAGTGATGACATGCTTTAAGACAGGAGTAGCTAAAGCACTTACGTGAAAAAACATGAAGACTTCCACAAATTTCATCACAACTCCATTAATAACAAGAGTTGTATAGTACCTGAAAAATCAGGTTGTAGAAGCTCCTGAAAGCCCTCCAACCTCCTCCAAAATCTCCCAGCTTCTCCAAGTCCTCTAGCAGTGCTCCAACATTGGTGCTGTATTCTCAAATCTAGCAAAGTACACAAAACAGGAAAACAATTTAAAACTAAATCTAAATTCAGTGCTAACTAAGCCAAATGAGACATACAAAGCAATCACCAGAATAACACTGAATACATAAGATCGCAACGTTCAAAACAATCACGTGTCTTAACAGAAACAATCCGAAAAAACACTCTGTCACGCTCAGCATTCACAACAAGATTCCACATTCACAGAAGTTTTCGCAAGTTTTCGCAAATTCACGTGGCCACAATCAACAAAGCAACAACAAAACCTGTAGACTGATGCTAAACCCTAGAATTTGGTCGGGCATTCTGTGGAGAGAATAGGGACATTGCTGAGCTCATTTTTAAAGTTTTCAAAACAAGAAAGATCTTGTGTAGGAATATAGCAATCATTAAGTGCGGGCCAGCTTATTTGACTCAATTTTCAGGCTTCTCTTTGTATTGGGTTTATCGAATGACTTGAATTCGGCAGAATGTAAACCCTAAACTACGTGCACACAAGCGAGCATCTTGCTGGAAAATCCTTTCTAACTTACAATTCGAAACCCCCCCTCAACTTCCTACTAATTTACGCGACCCCAATCTACTGAAAATCTTTGTTAACTTACGATTCCCCCCCTTCCAAGTTCCCGCAAATTCACACGACCCCAATCTGCTAGCAAATCGTTGTTAACTTACAATTCACTCACCCCAAGTTCCCGCAAATTCACGCGACCCCATCAGCACAACAACAACAAAACCCCAATGAGCACGGCAACAGCAACAGGAAATTGACGCGACCCAACTCAGCACAGCAAGAGTACGCAAGATTCTTCAAATTCACACGACCTCAATCAACACAGAAGATCAAGCAAAAAAAAGCTCCTGGAGATACCCTAAACCTTCCCACCTTCCCACAAAGCAGCCACGAGATACCCTAAACCACATCACCGAGCTTTCACAGCAGGGCAATCAGGGATCACATCAACGAGCTTTTACAGCAGGGCGATCATGGATGAGGAGGAGCACAATTTCAAAATCTTGTACCTCTTTCCGAAAAATTTGCGCCGACCTTGTCCACTTCAGCCGACCTCGTCCAAGTTCTGCGACCTCCTCTCAGTACTACAACCTCCTCGAAGTACTGCAACAAAGCGCACCCAAGAATCTGCAACCTCCTCGAAGTACAGCAACAGAGCGCACCCAACAATGCAAACTCACAAAATCGCATAGCCCCGAAGAAAATGAGCACCAAACCCTAACGAATACCACGAAACTCACTGCCGATGTACATACCCACCCGATAACCTCCCGATGACCGCCTGATGACCGCCCAATGACCGCCTGACGTCCGCCCGATGCTTATACCCTCCCGGTAAATATACCCTAAATCCCATTGGGTCCTATATATGAAAACCCTCATACGTTAAAACCACCCCGCTTGTATACGATGTTCGCTTTCAATCATATAGTCCTTCATATGCAAGCATTCTTCATCAATATTTAACCCCTAAACGCATATATCATTTTTTTAACTTTGTCACATTTTTGCTTATGTCTTTGTAAAGTAACACTATTTATTAGAATTTCATAAAAATGGACATAAAAGAAGGTTGTCTTTTCAAGATTAAATATTACATTGGATGAATCAGAAGGTAGTCGGATAAAATAGCGCTTGCAAGGTCTCCATTCATCAACTACAATATGAACGATGGAGCATTTAATGGTTATTGTAAATTGTAACCTTTAATTGTGGACCACTTAGCCGTGGACATAAAATGTGGAATGGACACAACGTTGCCGCGGACACAAAAAGTGAAATGCGTGACAATGAATTCTTCTGTATAGGATAGATATAAAACTATTCATCTTTAGAATTCTTAAAAAAAAATATATATCTTAGAAAGAATTAATACTTTATATTAATATTTTTCCATTATTTTCTTAAAACAATTGATTCCACAATTTTAGAAAATAATGATTTCTTTAAAAATCACCTTCAATCACTTTATAAAGTAGAATAATGTGTGCATGTATGTTTGCTTTATGATGTATGTAAATTTTGTACCACGTATTAAGAAGATTTACATTGGACAAACTTAATTTTTATGTAACTATTTTATTTGTACAATTGCCATTACTTTGAGTATTTAAAGACAATAGGTAGCCGAAACTTATAGGTGATATTTATAATTTTCGAATGTAGATTGCTCAAAAAGTACTAAAATTTTCACTGGAGACATCTTAGACAAGGCTTTTAATAGAGTGATTTTCTTTTATTTGACCCCAATGAACTTCTAAATTTCTTTAGTGGCCCACTTCGTGGGCATGGTTCAATGTCTTGCGAGAAAGCACACATAGGAAAATTAAAAAATAGTAAAAAAAGATTCAGAAGTTTCGAATGGAATGTACTTTCAATTGCATGATGTTCTCCAAAACTGGGGAAAAAAATAGCCAAGTTCGGAAAGTATTTTAGAGAAGTAGTGACTTTAAAGAGAAGATCAAATGGTAGTCCATCATTCTTCCAAACAAACTTGGCCCTTCATATATACAGAATTTGATTCCCCCAAATTTTTATTTTTCAATGCAGAATTTTATTCCACCTTTTTTGTAATTTTCACAGATACTTTGACTCTTAATTTTGCTTAATTTTGAATCCTAAATGGGTTTTATTTTTCTACTATATAGTTACTAGAAAGTGTCCATTAAAAAATATATATGAATCCAACTGACTATTTCCAGATAAATAAGATGTTCTTTTTTCGGAATTAGATACCATTCTTCCAAACTAGAGTGAATTGATTAGAAAGAAATACCCAGAACTACGACTTCTTAGAATTTTAGATTATTTTGTTCCACAATGGCCTTCACATATACAAGATTGTACACACTTTAAAATATAATTCTAGACACATTTGAATAATGCATTAGATTGGATAATGTGAATTAATTTGAGGGCTCCAAGTTTCCATGCATTTCTCAAACGTTGGAAATTCTAGCACACAGAATGTTGATGTGGTTGAAAGACAATCACATCAGCAATTATTAATTAAATTTTTTTCTTTTTTTTTAATCTAAAACATTTTTCTTCTTACTATTTTTTATTTATTTTTTTAATACTTCCATAATTTTATTTTAATAATTAGTCTACATAAATAGTCATTTACGTGCATAATTGTCATTCATGATTGTACTGAATATTGAAAGTGTGCCACCATGCGCAATGATTTCTGACTTATGATTAGCAATCCATTCTTAATTTTTAGAGTGGTCTCCTTCAGTCATTCACTTGCATAATTGTCATTCATGATTGTACTAAACATTGAAAGTGTTTTACCATGTGTAATGATTTCTAACTTATAATTGGCAATCCATTCTTAATCAAAGTGGTCTTCTAAATTCCTGGAATGCTCCTATTTTTGAAAAAATTCTAATTTTTCTAAATAAGTTGAACAATTACAATTCAATCATGGAAATCATACATTTACGTTACTTTCATGCATTTTTGTACGCAAGAGAACTTTTCGTTACATGTGCCATGCGTTGTAGTTAACAAATATTAAAGCCCAAAACCCATGGGATAAAGGAAAAAAATGGAATGAAAAAAATATGTAGAAGTTGAACAATTACAATTCAATCATATTATAAATATATAGTATTTTCATGCATTTTTGAATGCAAAAGAAAATTTTATTTGCTGAGCCATCTATAATTGTAGTTTATACTTGAAGCCCTAATTCAAATCCATCAACTAAATAAATATATGTTCTCTATTAATTTATTTTATTTTATTTAAACTGTACAATTTCTATATAACATCACATGGCATATGAAAGTAGAATTTTTTGGGAGATATAGAATTGCATACTCATAGCTTAAAATTAGTTTCCTCACGTAGTTTTAAGTTTTCTGTAATTTACAACTTCTACCTATTTTTTTTATTTTTTTCTTCTGAATTTCTCTTTCAAATTTTTGGCTTTTATTTCTTACCTACTATAGTTATACATGACTTAATGAAAATAATAAAATTTCTCTAGCATAGGGAAAGGGCCACTTCTGTTTATTATCCAATTTTTATGTCTGCAAAAAAGAATGACTCATGCCCTGTATTTAAAAAATCATCATCACACTCTATTTCCCATAAAATGCAATAATTTTAAAAAGATGCAATTGAAAATGCTTTGAATAAGTTACTTATACTTGAAGGATGTTGCATTCAATACCACATAATTTCTAAGTCAATTATATTTTGTATTTCTCACGTCTAAAAAGGGCATGAGTTATTTTTTAAATTTAAAATAACCCAATATGGAATTTCAGTGCAATTTATAATTTAGTGATTCAAAAGTACAATGAATTCGTTTTTAATTCTTAATATGTACGTTTCCTAACGAGTGACAAACTTATAAATCAAGGTTCAGTCGTTGCCCGAATGTTTGATTTAATAACGTCTTTGGTCATTCAAAGTTACTATTAAATACATATTTTTTTGAATCCTTCAGTTTTTGAATAATTGCAACTTGCACAACATATTTCCCATTCACTTTAACGTGAATTTCATGAGATTCCATTTATTTGTACACTTTATTGTTCATAACTTGCACATTACTAATCCAAATGGAATGAATCAAAGCTACACATGTAGACAAAAATATGACCTTTTAGAAGAAAAAAATTAAAAAATTAATTTCAAATTCTTGTAGATTTCTTTTTCTGCCTGGAGACGTTCTTTACAAATTATGTTAAAGATGCCATAACTTTTGTTTTCGGGCACCAATTGAAACAAAATTTATATTCCCATAAAGGTAATCTGTTCTCGTATATTATGAGAAAGTTTCCAAAAAATTCATTAAAATTTGAGATCATAGGAACCTGCCCAAAATCCATTTTGTCCCTCAAGGGGACAATGGTCCTTTAGGGGTTAAGTTAATCTTTATGCACATGAAGTTGCCCTTCTTTCCCCCGAGGTCGCCCATGGCACTCGAAGTCTCCCATGAAACCTGAAGTCGCCCACTTGGGACCCGAAGTTGCCCATTTGAGACCCGAAATCGCCCATCTAGGATCCGAAGTCGCCTTCCCTGGACCTGCGTTTGCCCTATTTCGGACCTGAAGTCGCCTACTAGACTCGTGTTCGCACCATGTGACCCGAAGTCGACTCCTGCAAAGGCGCGCGCCTCCATATGCCTGGAGGTGGACCAACGGTCGGGTGGGGCGACCTCGGGTGTAATACAGTTTTGTAGCATTGACCTAAAACCATCCTTGGAGCATGTGGAGGGCAAGACCGAAAGCACTATAAAGGTAGAGGAACAACATTGGATTTTCATTGCTCCGTTGATGACCGTATGGCTTGGATCTTCTCAAGAGGCTTCATACAATGTTATATTCTTCGGAGGGCAACAACCTTGCTTTGAGTGGTTAGAAAACTACTCAAAGCGGTGGCTTTGTCATAACTTCTTTTTTTGAAGCACTTGAATAGATACACGTTTTGGATTGGAATAACGCATATCAGATAAAAAATATGGCAAACCGAGGTGCGGGGAGGAGGACCTTTGGAAGGTACCAACGCAACTGAGTCTTCCAATTAGAAAGGGGAGACATTGTAACCTCCACCGCGATCTGTCCAACCGCAAAATCAAAGAAGACAAAACAAGGTTAGCCTTACAATTTGGAAGGGAAGGCAAAAGAAAAAAAGGATTTAGGAACCACGTACCAACCAGGGTTGTTTGCTGCGACAGCGCGGCAGACAGACGTTGCGCGACGTCTAGTAGAGCCTGCGCGACGTCACGAAAAGTCAAATTTACCTTTGACTTTACAGGAAATTACCCCCCTCCAGGTGGATGCCACATGGCATACACCTGACAAACTAGAGAGCGCATACGGGTAGGAGAGTGCGGGTAGGGGCGACTGCGGGTGGGCGACTGCAGGTGGAGGAGGGCGACAACGGATGGGCGATTGTAGTTTTAGGAGGGAGACCGCGGGTGGGCGACTGCGGGTTTGGGAGGGAGACTGCGGGTTCAGGAAGTGGTCTCGGGTGGGTGACCTCGGGTGCGCAAAAGGTACCTAGATCTGGTGGTGGACCCGCGGTCGCCTACTCGAGACCCGCTGTTGCCCACGTAGGATCCGCAATCGCTGGATACGCAGTTGCCCTATCCGTACTCGCCCCCCTAAACCGAAGTCACTCGCCCTATATATCCAATAGCACATCATCATGCTATCACCTTCATTTTCCATTGAGGCTTTCTGTCTTAC
This sequence comes from Rhytidiadelphus loreus, assembly GCA_947034895.1. Classification (NCBI taxonomy): domain Eukaryota; kingdom Viridiplantae; phylum Streptophyta; class Bryopsida; order Hypnales; family Hylocomiaceae; genus Rhytidiadelphus; species Rhytidiadelphus loreus. Next base: position 62,779,188 of record OX344763.1, on the reverse strand, counting down.
AACCTTTGTTGGCTACATGCGTGACCCTTTTGGATAATATATATACTATTTTTTGCTATCATTTGGTTCTTACAATTTTGCAACGTCTGCAAATCTCATGGCGACTAGAGGTAGCAGTGATGGGTCCCTTCCGAGTTTTTCCACTGTACCTACTCCTGGTGCAATTAGGAAGGCTGCCAAAGACAAGACTAGAAAACGGAGGGATAACATTTACAAGAAGCGATGGCATGTGTTGCACAATGATAACCACCTAGCTTTCAAAGGGTGGAACGAGGAGCCAAAGCCATGGAGTATGCAGGTGTGCGAAGATTACATTGAATGGTGTCACATTGGGAAGTTCTTTCCGGCATGGCGCCATCTCACAACCGACACAATAATAAGGCAAATTTGAAGTATTGTGAAAATCCAGCTTTCATACGAAGGTGTTTAGAATTGTGGCAGGTCCTCTACAAAACCCCTCTTGTAGATAGGAATGAGGCCCCTTTGTTCATTGCTAGAAGTGCCTATGCTGAGGTCGCCGTAAACAAATAGGTTGACTGGACCACGATCAAAGAAAGTACCTACGTGGAGCGTCCAGAAGTTGGAATAATTCCAAGAGGGGTTCTAAAATTTCCAGAGGGTGGACTTGGGCCTTTTCGAAGTGATCCACAAAACAAAGAAACTCAAGAGGTGGACACAGAAGAATTAGAAGAGGATAATGATTTAGATGGCACACGGATTCCTAAGCTTATACGAGTGAAGGAGCAGATTATCACCCCCGTCCAAGTTCTAGTTCCAGTTCCAAATGTTCAAGCCGCTTCATCATCACGGGGAAAGAAGATGAAACATCCTGCCAAGGTGCGACGGTCCACCACAAAAATTAGATTGGCATCAGCCTCAACCACAATTGCAACTCCAATCTTGCCACCACAAGACGCCAACAAGGTCTTCGACTTTGCTTTAAGTGACAACTCGCCCGTATGTGCTACAAGTCATATTCCCATTCCACAGTCTGAATCTGATGTTGTTCACAATGCGATGACGTTGGCGAAGGCTCTCGACCTCTTGAAGACCAAGGATGCACAAATTGCAACCTTAGAAGGTGATGTGAAGAAATGGCGGTCAACATGTGAACAAAAAAATGCTCTCATTTCTCAACAATCGAAAGAATTACAAGGCCTTTAAAAAAAAGAGCGTCAGACTTTCACATTGTCGGACATAGACGACACCTTTGTTGAGCAGGATCCACATCACTTGGACAAGCTTATTGGGGACCTCACCAGCGATGTCATTCACCTTTCTCCTCTTGCCAAGCATACGAAGCGTTCTTCAATTCTTCCAATGGCACCGCTTCCGTTCGTCTCAGGAGATACTAGCAATCCGCACGTTGATGGTTTGCAAGGGACTCAGGATTCACTTTCGTTTCTTGTCATTCCACATTTACAATCATCAAAGAAACTTGATTTGGCTGAGGAAAATAGAATGCTTCGAGAGAAGTTGGCAGTGTTGGCAGTGTTGGCAGCGACATACTATCATTGGAAGGTCGCGTGCATTCTCTCCGTGGATCGATCTCAACAAGTTGCGAAAGAGCTAGACAAAGTTTCGAAGAACTTTGTAGCAAATGCCCCTAAACGAGAGAATGGATTGACATCATGGGCATTGATGGAGGACATGTTTCTGGATACCATGTCCATGCTTGACGTGGCGGAAAAAAATGTCATAGATTGGGCACAAAATTTGGGACCACGGAAATCAGATGTCTAGTCACTTCAACGAAAAAGACCAAAGTCTATTGTGGCCAAAGCCAGCTCATTTTGTCTTGGATCATACCAAATGCCCCATATGTCTAGAACAATTTGGGCCAGAAGGAGGATGGGCACTTGGATCATGTACACATGTGTACCATCCTCAGTGTCTCATCACCCAATGTCTGATTAGACGAAGATGTGTGATTTGTTCAGCACCATTCCATGATCGCTTGTATACCATGTTCAACTTGATGACTTACATGCCACCTTCTTGAGAACACAATAGAGACACGACGGCAGAGACTTGATTTTGGGGACGAGACTTGCTTTGGAGTTGGCGAGAAGGCCTACATGATTAAGAAATGGGAGCTGCTGCCTCACAATTGAATTGGGAAACGGACCCGCGTAAAATTCTAAGAGTGGCATTCAACCTTATGGGAAAAGGAACTCACAATGCAAGGAAGAGGGCGTTTTTTTTTCAATGCCTTGGTGGATATTTTGATAAGACATCCCAAACCTTCAAGTGGGGTGCTCATCCGGAAGGACACCGTTGGAATTTTGAAGGTGAACAAGGGGCAAATCGTGATGAAAATGCCACTCCAGAAGACTTGAATACTATGGCTTACCTTGACTCAACATACGGGCCTTATTACCAAAGTCAAGTACTCGATTATCTGTTGGAGTTACATTCTCCGCAAACTAAAAGGACACTTAAAGCTCTCAAGAACTCCAATGTCTTGGAATCTATTTTACAAGCAGATGGACCTGCTTCAAGGACTCGTGCTAAGAAGAAACTAAAGCCAAGATGCCCTCTTTTTTGGCTTCTTTTAAGGCATCATCATAATATTCCATCTCTAGCTCACGTATTTGAAGATTCAAGCTTCTCTTTTCGCTTTGATGGGACCATTTCTCATGTTGCAAAAGATCAAGTTTATTTTGAAGCACCGCTAAATCATCGGAAATGTGTGCACGCCCCTCTTTGATCTTCTTGAAATAATTTACTCTACTTTTGTTTAACTTAGAGTAAATCTTCTCATTTTCAGCAATGGCGTTTTCAGTCGCCGCTAACTCCTTCTTCAACCCATCCACAACAGTTGGATTCACTGGAAGATGTTGTACCTTCCCTTTCAAATTCACAAGATCCGCTACTGTTGAAATCAAAGCTGCTCGTGCACTTTCGATCTTAGTGCCCAACATCTCCAAATTGTCTTCCGAACCATTGTCACTACTTCCCCTAGACCCACTGTCTGCACCAGAACGGTCTACATTCATCGGTACATGAACATCTAAGCCTTTTTTTCTAATCTTGGACAATGATTGCGGCTCCTCAAGCTTCTTCTTTCCCTTCTTGTCAACTTGAACGTCCTCGGCCGCCTCTTGTTTTTCTTTGCCAATGTCTTCGTCGTCACTCTCAAAAGAATATCCATCGTATTCATGAGTGTGCTCATCTGAGCTAGAAGTTGAAGACCATTGAACTTGGTCATCACCAACTGCCAACTTGCCAAGCTTTGCCTCTAAAAGCTTCTGATTTGCTTGAAGAAGTCCTTCTTCATCTAGTACTATCTGTGTATCTGGGCGGTCACCGATAGGAAGCTCTTTCAAGGTTGTCCAATCTACCTTTTTCTTCAATTGAACTTCAACATACACCATTTGCACAAGATAGAAAGAGAAGTTGTCATTTCGATAAGGCTGGGAATCCAAATAGAGTTGCTGCCATACCTCCAAACACCTTCGCTGGAAGACAATACTCTTGCAGTAAGCCAAATTTGCCTTATTAGACTTCACGTGCAAAGGGTGTCGCCAAAACGGGAACAACTTGTTGATGTGGCACCAATCCACATATTTGTTTACAGTTTCATATGTCCAAGGCTCTGGTTCTACTTCCCATCCCAAAAAAGCCTTCATCTTTGGATGCAACAAGATGGGTACACACTTCTTGCGAGGTTTGCCGCTCCTTTTACGATCCTTGTCACGAACCGCCTTTTTGGTGAGCCGAAGTTGGTATCTTGACATACCGTGTGGCGGTTGAGAGTCCTTGCCCTCCATAACGATCACTTCGTCTCAAAAATAGCCAACTAAGTACTATGCGGTTTAGGGTTGCAAGCCTAAACCGTAGGTGTAAGAAATGCTAAATGTAATCCTACCACATTTAACATTTACAAAAATACAATGTTCTCGGAAAACACCCTATGTCATCCAAGTGCGAATAAAATGAGCCGTGCAAAGGGACAAAAATCCCCCTCACAACTCAAACCCCTAGCTTTTGTGCACGCATTCAGCCACGTCAGCAGGTGAAAGGCAGTGCGCAGAATGCCAGGGAAAATGAAAGTGGCGACTGCGGGTGGAGGAGAGCGCTGATGTACCCGAGGTCGCCCCTGGGGCGCGTGCGGGTCCAGAAGTGGGGCGAGTGCGGGTCACTGGAAGTGCACAAGGGCGACCGCGGGTCCTAAAGTGGGGTGAATGCGGGTCTGGACAGGTGCTCCAACGCGACCACAGGTCTAAGGAGCCCGGGCGAGTGGGCGACTGCGGGTCCTAGGCGACCGCGGGTCCAGCACGACTTCGAGTCCACTTTGCAAAGGCGACCGCGGGTCCGTCTATTAGTGTATGGACTTTTCTTTTCTTTCTTAGTACATGTTTATAGATTGTGATATTTTTTTTTCATTTTTCCTTGCGTTGGGAAAGTGGCGATATTAAATGTTAGGGGGGTGCTCCAAGCTTCAACATTCATCCACGTACTGGATAGAAAATGTGATACTATGTATCTATAATTCTATTTTCATTTACATTGTGGCGATTTCATCGAAGATTTTTCTAGAACTTGAAGTTTTTCTGGCAATTTCATCCAAAATTTTCCTAAAAAATTCCTATAGCTTGTAGCTGGCCTAAATTTTTTGTTGCTTTTGAGCAACAAATCGCCAAGGGAAAAAAACGGATTGTGAGCTCAATCCCATTTGTGTTGCAAAATTTATGGAATACTAGTTTATACTTTATACTATATTTGGGGAGCCATTAGGGTTGAGGTGGATTGTGGTACAGATGGATTCATTATTGATTATCTGAACAGAAGTTAAATCTTTGCAATTGTTTTAAAAGAAGTTGTTGTTAACCAATTTTATTGTTATTAATTAATTTCATTGTAAATGACTAATTTTATTGTAAATGACTAATTTCATTGTTAATGACTAATTTTATTGTTAATAACTAATTCAATTGTTAATAACCAATGTTATGATTATTAACCATTGCAATTGTAACAATAATGTCCTTGTAATTGTTTTGACATGAGATGTTCATTTAATTATTTTTGGATGTAGACTAAAATTACATACTATGTTATAGACACTAATTTTGGTAAATTACATGCCTAATAGAAAAATTTCTTGTACGGACACAAATTTATAAATGAAAGTCATTATTGGACTTATATCATACTCCAACCATCTATGAAAGAATGTGTGTTTTTATCAATTTGGATGACATATACCAAAAAAAAGAATATGGTAGGGAAACATTATGCTACTAGAAATAATATATATGATAAAACCAGATTTACATTTATTATTGAATTCATTCAAGTTTTCTCAAATTGCGTGTTTAATAAATGACAAAGATTATGGGGCTACATATCTTCTTTGCAATATCAACTCTTGTTTCATTGTCCAAAAAAACAAAATGGTGGCAAGAAGTCAATGAACTTCCTTTTTTCCAAATAGAAAAAATAGGAAGAGAGCGAAAAAGGTTAAATAAATAAATAAAAGCATCTCTCATCTATTTTGAAATAGGTAAAATACGAATAGAAAGGAAAAGTATAAAAAAGTATAAAATTTATTTTTCCTATATTTGAATTAGAATAAATAGGAAAAGAAAAAAAAATGCTTTTATTTTTTGGGAATAGAGAAAATAATAAGAGAATGTAAATGATGTATGACTTATATTTTGGGGGGGATTGAAAGCACAACTATTTGAATTCAATGACCATGGAAGTAAAATTCATTTCAATTGCATACTAGCATGTTTTACTCGAGAAATGATACAAGTCTTCAACATCAATTACCATTAAATTTATTTTCATTTTCTTATTTTCCTTGCGTCCATTATATACTACGGAATCAAAAAGGACCAAGAACATTTGAATTCAAAAGCTGTTACACTTTGCATAACAATGTGTAAAAGGCCATATTCAATATATATAATTTGACAAATAGCCCATTGAGTAATTGTTTTTCTAAAGACAATGTGCGTAGCAAAAAATTCCTTCATATATTATAGGAAAATATTACAAAGTAAGCAACACATAATTGGCCACCAAGCTCATTGCTTGTAGCATTAAAGTCTTGCTCTAGACTATCCTATTACAAAGGTGAGTCTCGGAACACCAATTCGGGGGGCATCATGGACCATGGTGGAGACATAAGGGAATTTGTGATCTCTATACACGTTGGTCTCTTCTTTGAGTAAGTGTTCACGAGTTCACGCAACTTCATTGCGAAGTACATTGATCCCTTGCGGCTCTTGAACAAATCCTTGTCCCAATCGTCCATATCACCAATTCGCATCCATTCGGTCAACTTCCCAATAGAATATGAGTCTAACTGTTGCGTATATTTATACCGTTGTTGCATGATCGGTATGCTTGTATCGGAATTTGGAGGTCCATATGCATAAAACAACTCCGGGGCAACCCACCAAGGACCTTCTCGGTATTGATCCCTCTCGGCCTAAGATGGCTTTCCAAAATGTGAAGGCACGTTTTCATCAAAACGACTTGATATTCCAAAATCACAAATTCCAATGTTGATTATGTCGTTTGAATAATCTGGAAAATGCAACATGATGTTCATGGGAGACAAGTCATTGTGTAGCACGCGGCACTTGTGCATGAGATTTGTCACATATACTAAAGCCCATGCCAACTTTGCCTTGTGCCTTCGAAAGAGACCAAGTTCTTTTTGTTTCTCTTCAGGAAGTCTTGTGGCTTTTTGCATTTCATGCCAGTCAATGGTTGGTGATACAGAACAATCTAAATGCCTCAACTCATTCAAATGGCCTCCATTCCACCACAAAGTGTACGCTTCATTCGTGCGAGAATGAATGGCAAAAAACTTAATGATGCCAGGGTGGTTCAAGGGGCATGCAAGGGCCTCCATGGATCTTTGCGCTCTCCCCTCGCGCGGGTTTATTGCCTTGGATACTTTCCCTGCAAAAGCGATGTAGCTTGGAATTGTATCCATTCCTTCAATGCGTACTTTACGCACTTTTGCATACCCCCCTTCACGTTCAAAAGCACTAAGGGGCACCACTTTCGCCATATCGGGAATCCATGTGATACACAATCCACCATCTTGTGCAAATGCTGCCTGCACCGCTGCATTTTTCCACTTAAAACCCCTTGTTGAGCCTTTTGCCAATTTCTTCACTATGTTGGACCACCACTCCATCTTTTGGCGGAATGCCTTGATGTCTTCTGATTCCTCTACTATTGGAAGTAATGGTCGATGTTCCTCCATCAATTTCTTGGTATTGAACATCACCACTTTCAATGTGTTATCAAGCCATTCAAATAGTCTGGAAGAATACGTCAAGTCAATGTCTGCGAAATCATCGGATCCCTTTAGTTTGGTTAAAATTTGTGCTTGTAAATCATTTGGCAAGGCCACACTACCAGTTGTAGGACACCTCAAATAGCTTGCCTCCAAGAATTGTACACTTTTCCCTAAGTACCACTGGAGACACGCTTCGTATGCATATTGGGTATAACTCGGGGGAGGATAGTTGAAGTCCTTGTCATGTGCTGAGAGTGAAGCATGCTCGCCTTCCACCGACAGAAGACATTCCAAGGGCGGCTCTATTTGCCAATCCACGTGAAGGGCTAGGCCAGAAGAAAAACTTGAAAGAGGGAGTGCCCGATGAGCAATTTCAGTGGACATCATCTGATTCATCTTCCGGAGAGGAAGACAACCTTGGTGGAGACCCTCCAATGGAGCCCAAAAACATGGCGATGGTGGCTTCTACTTCACAAAATTTACCTCCCCCAAGAATGGAAGAAGAGGGTGAACCAGCTAGGCAACCACAAAATCTTGATATTTTGCCTCTTGCTATGGTGAATCCGATTATAGTCCCTTGCACTGAAGAGGACGAAGTTTTGCAGTATGTACTTGCATGCATGCAAGAAGCTAAAGATGATGTTTTTTGGACAGAGATGGAAATGGAAGAAGATGTGAAGCCTTCTTTGTTCCAATTGGATTGTGTTGATGACATGTACCGAAGTGAGGAATTCGTTGAAGATGGAACTGTCCCTGACACAATAATGTTGGACAGCAAAGTTGTTTATAGAGCTCAACTCAAGAAGCTTCTAAATGAGTTGGATGAAAAGCATCTAGAATGTGAGAAGCTTCGCAATCAAGAAACGCAAACTTTGAGTGGAGATATTGTGAATAGCTTACGTGCTGAACTTGAAAGTCGTCAAGTTCTTTTGTCAACGCAAATAACAAAGATTTTAGACTTGGAAGCATTTTACCTTAGATTCTCTTCTCGGCATGTTGGAGGATCTAGTTCTTCTAGCAATGAGTTTGCCAAAGAATGGCTTGCCAAAATTATGGAAGCATGCAAGCTGGAGGAAAATCAGGTAGACTTGGAGAAGCGAGGGTTGGAAGAAGCACGATCAAGATTAAATTTCTTGAAAGCATTAAAGGACAAAGTCCCTCTTGACCGTGTCGGAGAAATGTGTGGTTGGAAAGACGTGGCTACCAAACAGACATTGTCTCTTACGGAAGTAGTTGACTTGAAAAAGAAGCTTGGGGTTTCTTTGTCCTTGGATCCAAAATTGGAAGAACATCGAGATACATTGAAGGCGCTTTTGAAGTTCCAAAAATCATACAAGCAATTTTGGTTGGAAAAGAAGTTGGGGAAGGATGACCGATACCTTAGGATTTTGCTATTGGAAGGTAGGAAAGTCTTGTATGAGATGGAACGTGAAGCTCATGACCGCAAAGAAAAGGACAAAATGGATGTTGAATGATTTTCCTTTTTAGCACATTTTGGAGGACTATGTATATTCCATATTATGTATATATAAAAGGATATTATCCATTTTGAACATTCCAATGCAAGCACATTGAATTCTATGTAATTCCTTGATCAGAGTACATGAATATAGATATGAATTTTTGGTTATTTATGTTTGCAATGTTGTGAATACTTGAATACTCTAGGAATTTTGGCAGGAAAATGGCCTTGGGAGTTCGGACTTTAGGAATTAAAAGAGAATTAAAAAAAAAGGACAATTCAAAACTTGCCGGATTGGAAAAGAACTTGTTATTGAAGTTGAGAGCAATTGTCACGGCTAGGGTGAATTGACCCACTCATTGCCACTCCAGGGCAAACACTAGAATTTTTTATTTTCAAGGCTTAATTTTTTTGGAAATTATGAATTCATAGGTTCAATTATAGGCCCCAAATTACTCTAGGGAGTTGCAAGAATTATCCAAAAAAATGGCACAACATGGGGGGCTTTTTTGTCAAACCTAAGCTAACTGGGGCAATGAGGGGGTTAATTCTCCACCTTAGGCAAGGCCTCTCTGTCACCTCACAGAGGACCCACGGTCACCCTTGTACCCGCAGACACCCGTAAGACCCGCAGTCGCCCGTTTCTGGACCTGCAATCGCCCATTCCTGGACCCGCAGTCGCCTATTCTTGGACTCGCAGTGGCCCATTCCTGGACCCTTGGCCAGGGTTGACGAATTTCAACATCCGGGGCAAAATCACGTCCATTTTTCGGACGTCCGGACGTCCGGACATCCACATTTTCGGGACGCGCGGACAATGTGGATGGCGTCCATCGGACAGCATCCGTTGGCTGTTCGGACGACGCGGACGGGCGGTCGGCGCGGTCGGCGGACAGAACGCGCGGACGGTGGACGAAAGGCGTGGACGGCGGATGGATGGCGCGGACGGCGGACATGTCCGCGCGGACGGCGGACGAAAGGCGTGGACGGCGGATGGATGGCGCGGACGGCGGACATGTCCGCGCGGACGGCGGACGAAAGGCGTGGACGGCGGATGGATGGCGCGGACGGCGGACATGTCCGCGCGGACGGCGGACGAAAGGCGTGGACGGCGGATGGATGGCGCGGACGGCGGACGGCGCGGACGGGCGGACATCCATAAAACAACAGTACATGAAGCCAAATTTGATGCATTATACTATTACATTTTTGTAGGTAATACTTGATCCAGAAAATGATGCACACAATGTAATTTCAGTCAATAGTACTTGACTATTGAAAAAACAAAAAACCTTGATGATATTTTGAACATCATTAAGTTCATGTGCATTACAATGATAGGTTCAAAAAATAAATTGCCGTTACATGCTTCCATGTAACAATTCATCATGAACATTTAAATAATGAATTATTCATCCCTTTCATCCTGAAGGCTGATAATCACTATCTCCTTTCACCTCTGCCCCGCTACTATGACCTCTAGTATCCCATCCTGAATCTTCATCTTCATCGTTGTTTGACTTTTCCATATCCTCTGATAAAGATTGTACAATTGCCCCTCTTTGTACTTGCTTGGATGCAACTGACCTCGTTGGTCGGCCTTTCCTCTTCTCTTGTTTGGCTCTTAGTATAGACTTTCCTATGCCTTCTTTAAGGCCATGAATCGGTTTTAATTTCCTCGCTGAAATTGGTTGACATACATCAAGAGGGGTTTTACCAAGACTTTGTCTCTTTGATGGGGAAATTGCAAAAGCGTCCATTAATCTTTTATTTCGAGCTTTGTGGGACTCTTTCACCGTTGGTGATCTTACTTGCGATCCTCCTTGATTGGGTATCTTTGCTCCAATCATCTGCTGCAGTGTTCCATCAGACGATTTGAATGAATCACGTTTTGTTTGGCCAGAACGTTGACCAAACATTGATGCCAATGTCTCGTCCTTCTCATCATCGCTCCATGATGAATTGAATGGATCTGGATTGACACGAAGGTGCATTCCGGTCGGACTAGTCAAATGTTGTTCAACTTGTTTCCCAAATCTTGAGCCTCCGGGACCATTCAAAGTTGTACTACCTCTTGTATGTAGTGCTGATGGACGATCGCTACGTGGTCGTAATTGGAGATCTTGCACAATTTGCTTTTGGTCTTCGACGTTGTGAACTAGCATTGGGTGATCAAACTCCGTCACACGTGCATCTACATTCAATGGTACTTCCACACATTCAACACTTGTATTATCCACATTCATGTCAGACTTCACCCCACACTCTCCCATGTCATTGACTTCGGGATTTTCTTCTACAAGTGCCATTGCCATGGGTAGACTCTCGAGAATTGGAATCACTTCATCTGTTTGGGGGATGCAATCATTGACAAACATTGCCTCATTTTCCTCCACTATTTGTGCATGAGTGTCCTCCGTATTGGCTAGAATCTTTTCGCTAGTCAACAACCCGGTTCCATCTACAAATTTAGCTATAGAAGGGCCACCTTCATCATATTCACAATTGTCCTCATCCAATGGAAAATTGTAAATGTCTTCCGCATTTCTATCCCCGTCTTCATTGTTCCGATTTGGGCTCCGGAGCGGCTCATCATCCAAATTGGTGATGTCATCGTTCATAGCATCTTTGTCATCAAATAGAGGATCACCATCTTCACCATCTTCATCACGCTCGTCCTCCGACATAGAATCTTCCGACTCCACATTCTCGGTGTACCACTTCTTCTCATCATTTTCCTTTGATGCACAAAGGACTTTGGAATTGGTGTACACATACACCAAATCTTGGGCTCTCTGTGGCTTCAACTTGTTTCGAAATTTGTTGTGAACAAATGAATAGCTACTCCAATTTCGTTCACATGAAGACGAAGATACCGGTTGGGCCAATGCAATGTATTCATGGCCGGGGGGCATAGCTTCCGAGATCCCGAGCATTTCGTAGAACCTAGGAGGCAAGGGAGAACGACACTCGGGGCACACCGAACGAATAAGGGATGCTCTGACGATGCATGTGATGTGGAAAGTGTGGGGACATTGGCCCATGGTGAGGGCTCCCTCGGGCCCAAAATGAACTTGACAAAGGCTACAATGACCCTCCAATATTAAGGCCGAAGGATCACAAGCATGCACCATTGTCTTGTCATTTTTCTTGATGTGTGCCGAAAGCGTGGGATAAGGGACCCAACCTTCTTCTAGTTCCAAGGCCCAATTAATGGAGGCCACCTCTTCCTTCTTTGTGTGGTTCAAACGCTCGAACATTGCATCTATGTCTCCCCAATATGTGATTTCGGTGGACCCCGTTGGCACAAAGGCAAACATCTTCTTCAAACGCCAAAGAGAGGACTCCACGCTATCGCATTCTTCATCCGACTTCATTGCCAATTTGAGTAGACCTTTCATTGCTCGTGATACTACAGACGGTTTGTCTTCGAGTTTTTGCACCCATGCCAACCATCGAGAGTCCAAAGTGCCCTTCAGCATACATTCATCCAATTGCACTATCCGTTGCAATCGTTTCAACTCGGCCTCCAAACGCGTGTTTTCTTCGGTGACCTCGTTCAATTTTTGCTTCAATTCTTTGACCTCATTGCTTTCCGTTTGCATGGAAGCATCGTAGAATGTGGAATTAGTATTATCGATGGGGGTCAAATACAACAAATCCGGATTGTTGTTTTCCTCAATGCCATCTAGTCTGTCCTCCACTTTCTCCTTTCCCTTCTCAACAACCACTTCACCTTCTCGGATTTTCTTCTTCAACGCTACAATTTCGTACTCCAAGTCTTCAATAAACTTCATTTGGAAAAGCAATGTATTATGGCGACGATCTGATTGAGCCTCCAATGTCTCTAGCTTCTCTTTCAATTTCGAAGCATCCGCCGCCAACTTGAGATTCTCAACATCTATACCCTTATACTTCTTGATCTCCTCTTGGTATTCACTTAAAACCTTCAAATCTGTAACACGCTCGTCGAGAAATGGTGTCATATATTGGCTGAACTTCACGAAGTCCAAGGCACCACTCAACAATTCAGGCGCTAATTTGGAAAAATCTGTTGCAACTTCTTGCAGCCTTGGAGCGACTTCAGCTACGAATTGAGCCGTAACTGCCAATTTTGATGCAGTCAAAACAAAATCAGCCCATTGACTCTCGGAAGGCTCATCTTGGGTTTCCGCGCCTCCGTTACTCGTGCCATCCTCGTTGGTGTGCTCCATGTTCTTTAAACGTTCTTCGTGTGACCGCCACAAATGTGAACCTTTACACAAAGATTCTAATAATGCAACCGAGGGCATCCGACGAACAATTTGCCATTTTGATGTCCTCAATGATGACAAATGTGGATACTTGGAATCGATAAATCCACCAAGAATGGTCTCATTTGGCAGCACGCCATCCGATTGTTCTCCATGATGAGGTGAAGGATGCACCTCAACTCCTAGATTCAATGTCGAGCTCGGTGTCTTTGGCAAACTTTGCTTCGAAGTACTTGCCAAATGATTTAAAGCATTGCTGTCTATAAGATTCTGAATGGCAATTCCCGCATTAGCAACTTCTCCCTCAATGACATCATCATGACGTTCATGTGATGCGGATGGGGCCACGTGCTCCACCATTGTTGTTCCATTTGGTGTGCATATCAAATCCGTTGGAGGCGTTAAAAATATGTCTCCCTCCACATGCTCGCCTTTGAAATCTTGTTATTTTGTATTGCCGTACGGTTTTGTGTTGAAGCCAATTGCATTGCCGAACTTGTGACCTCCACGTCCTTGGTCATAGTCATTGTCATTGGTTTTACCTCTCTTTTGGATTTAAATGCCTCACTTGGCCCTACTTGTGGATTGTACAAATCAGGAATATCTTTCCGATTACATTCAAGCACACGTGGAGCGTTCGTTGTCGTTGGAAACGTACTCCAATCCACCTTGCGTGCCAATATCAATTCTGCATACACCATAGAAGCCAAGCTGTAGTTTATATACCCCTTGGACATTGCTTTATCCCCGAAGAGGGCCCGCCAAACTTCATGCGCTCGGTGAATGAAGTGCGCATTGTTGCAATTCCCTGGTTTGCAACAAAAACCACGAGTATGGATGATGTGGGCCTCCCTAGGCCACAACTTGTCGATGTGGTACATCTTCACATACTTCTTGCACGTTTTGGAGGACCAATATTCCGCTTCCTCCGCTTCCCAACCACCCTCTGCTTTGATGTTGGGATCATCTAAAATCTCATAGTGGAGCTCATGGGCGGTTCCCTTTGGTTTAGGCCTCCTACTATTGTCACCTTCACCGGTCAACCCACCACTACCTTCAACGCCTTAACCACTCATGGTTGTCAACTTGAACTTGTCCCCAATTGAATTTAAATGGTCACCAAAAGTATGTGTCTTCAATCCACCTAAATTTCAATGAATGTTTGTATGTGAACCAATAATGAAAGATGAATGACCCCACCTCTCCACCATGTAGGAGAAACTGGCACAATGAAGCAACAATAGCACATCCAACACGGTTGTGAGTCCTAGGAAGGAGAGGGAAGTGAGAAAAAACAAGAAGGCCGTCCGCCCTTATAGCCGTCCGAAACCAAACCTAAGATCGTCCACCACCGAACCTCCCCCGACCAATGCGAAGTGGACCCGAACGTCCGCTCAATCGGACGGCCCATCTGTCTCCAAATCCGACGCTGCCATCCGGCTTCCCGCCGCCGCCGTCCGCCTGCTGCCCCCCGTCCGCGATTTCGACGCTTCCGTTCGCATTTCCGACGGGCCGTCCGCCCGTCGGAGTTGCCGTCCGCTTGTCGGAGCCGCCGTCCGCGTGCTGCAGGCCGCCGTCCACTTGCTCCGACGGATCCGTCCACATTTCCGACGCTGCCGTCCGCCCTTTCCTCCCCGAGGTCCGCCCAAGCACACTTTGGGGAGTTTGGGCCTTGTTTTCACCCTCTTGAGTCCTCTAGTCCTCTCTTGATTTTCAGAAGCATAGGATTCTTTCATTTGGGAATGTAGAGACGTTGTACTAGTACCGGGTGCTCATTGATGAAGGAATGTTTCAATGTTCGAAGCATTGACTTGGTTTTTATAAATGTCAAGGCAATCCACCGACTCAAAGGTAGTATTTTGACTAATTCAATGCCTCCAAACCCTTGTTAGGGTTTAGGGTATAGGGTTTAGGCCTTTCGTTGTCAAAATGGGGGTGACAATTACAATCCTTTGTCTTTGATTTTGGATAAACAAATATGCCCCCCAAAATTCCAAATAGAACTAATAACAAAATGGAAAGGAGTTATTGAATTGCAAACAATTTCCAAGGTCCAATTCATGTAATATTCAAAGTTGATTCATTTTCCAATGGATCAAATCTTTTAGGGGTTTGAGTGCCCAAGCCATTCAAAGTGTGTTGTACGTATGAAAAAAAAACATGGCCTTTTAGTATCCACAACGAAAGAAACATTTGTCCTTGCATTCCCTAACCATGTAGATGTTTAGACTTTAAAGAATTTGCTTGAATGCCTAGTAGGGTGCACATGAACTTGTGAGGTTATAAGAAGACAAGTGTATGCACTATTTTCATAGCACGTTGTCCCACCCTAGTGATTGAGCAAGTTATAATTTCATACTATAGAATTAATTTAACTTGATATTTTTGGCGCTAATATTTTGGCACCTTATGAATGGAAATCAATACATTGGAAATCAATAAATTCATTCAACTCAAAGGGAGGGGGGGGGGAGACTTCTAGAAATCTACTTCCACACATTTTCATGCTAGAGTATCAAAACCTTTGCAAGCCCCTAATATCCCCTAAACCCAAAATACCATTTAAAAGAATTTTTGTCTTTGGTTTTGAAATGACCATTTTATGAGGTGTTGACATACAAGAAACAAACCTCGTAGCTTCATTTGGACAATGAGAAGCTTTAAGTTTTTTCTCGAAGTTCAAATAAGTAGAATTAAATTACCCTGTGTTCAATTTTTTATTTCATTTAAAAATTTATATCATAGGAAATTCAATTCCATCCCTAGAAAATAAGAGAAAATTATAAACTCAATGCATGCACGTAAAAACAACATACAAAAATATGTGAATCTTTTAGATAATTCCTAAATTCACACATCTTTTTTTCTATTTATTTTTTAATTTTTAGATCAAATGAAATCCCAACGCCATTGGCACAAAGGAACCACATTAAAAATGAAATTGAACCGGAGGGCCAACCAGCTGGTGACATCAAGGATTCAAAGACCCCTAAGGCCGTAATGATCAATTTGGGCGGGATGCACTTCAAAATCCCACCCCCGTCCGCTTAGGCGGACCCCGCCGTCCTCCGTTCCCACACTGCCGTTCGCCTGCTGGAGCCCCCGTCCGCCCGTCAGAGCCGCCGTCCGCGTGCTGCAGGCCGCCGTTCGCCTACTGATCGCCGTCCGCGATTTCGGCGCTGCCGTCCGCGTTGCGGAGTCGGCGTCTGGCTGGGTGGTCTGTTCTGGCTGTCCGATGAAGCGAACTGCCGGTCCATCCGTTTGATCGGACGGCCGAAGCGAGGTGGACCGTTGGCCGTCCGCTTCGGGGTCCGTCCGCTCGTGCGGACCTCGAGGCCGTCCGCCTCATATAAGGCGGTGCGGACGGCCCGTCCGCTCTCACTTTTGCCTTCCCCCTTGTGCTTTGCAAGAGAGAGCGGAGAGCTTGGTGGTTTATCCTCCATTGGCTCCTTTCGTAGGGAAGGTAGGAGTTGGGTTTGGGGGCCTATATTTTGCCCGTTTTTTCCAGTTTATGTGTACTTGGTGGACTGTAATTTTTTATGAATTAAATTGGGACTAAAAATTCATACTTTCTACGATGCCGAGCTTGAAGAGAGCGGCGAAGGGGAAGAATGTGGTGCCCGATATTGACTTAGCACGTGAACTTCCTTCCAATGCTTGCAAAGCATTCTTGATTGAATACATTGTGAAGTTTTATGAGGCGGAAACTATTGTGTCTCTTGACACTAAATATGTGAGATACCAAGAGGAATGTGTAGACAAATTCAAGATGGATATGACACAGAAGTTCACGGATGCTCTAAACGTTCCAGAATGGATTCATGAAATGGAGAAGAAGGGCTTCCAACAATTTCTAAGGAACAGGGTGCAAGACGCATTGTGGAATGCGAAGGTGATCCTAGAAAAATACGGGAGGGGACACCGTGCAAGTGATGAAAGCTTTGAACAAGTCATTCTCAAAGCTGACTTGTTTGTTCGTCGTTGCGCTTCGTTTGCAAAGAGACAGAATCGGCGAGGGTCATTGGGTTGGTGGACTTCGGATGAAGGAGATGTAGAATTGCAACGTGGACGGCGGCATCTCATAGCACTACTAGACACAGCAAGGGTGATTCTACAAGATGACAAAATCTTGAAGGACGGATACGCAACAATTTGCAGGGTTCGAATTGAAGGATGTCATGAGATTCCGTCATTTTGGGAATTTGCTGCAAAGATATTTCATCAACAACAGATTCGTCCTCAACTTGCGAAGTTGGAGCACCAAAACGAATCAATGGCAGTGAGGATTCCACATGACGGAGTTATTCGGTTTGCCGCTGTCCATGCAACAAACAATGAAGGGTATGCATATTGGTGGAATGGTGGTACATTGCGGCAAATGTTGATTCTCGATAATGATTATCCAGATAACATTGCCATTCGATTGTCTTATTCACGACCAACGCCCGAAGAGGTGATTCAAGCTTTCCGTCTTGGTCGATGGAGAAAGAAGCGCACCGAGTTGGCATGGGCATTGGTGCATATCATGAATGCGGTCCACAATGCGGGTCATCTACACAATGATATTTCTCCCGACAATATCATGTTTCACTTTCCTGAGGATGAATCACGTGTTTACATTGGAGTTTGCGATTGGGGCATGTCTACGGTTCGTACTGAACCAATGAAGTCTTTGTATACGTTCACATCTGCGGCAGATCGGGATGCAGCTTTGAACCGAAGGTGGTGGGTGGACCCTTCAATTGCATACGTGCACCGCAAAGATGCGGATGTGGAAATGATTCCAACTTTGTCACGTAAATCGGAGGAATATGCCGTTGGTTGAATAGCTCAACGGATCAACAAACTATGCATGTCAGAGGCCTACACATCGCTTCATCGTGAAAATGAAGGACATACGAGGTTTAGCCACCACGATTTGGCAAGGGTATTTCACCTCTACTTGGATCGCCTTTGCAATTCAGTGATTGCGGAGCGCGGAAGTTTTTCCGAAATCATCCAACGATTTACTAATTCTTACAATTGGCCTATTCCAGATGACCACTTCCGTCACTCATATTAATATATGAGTGTGCTACATAGTACTATAGATTATAGAAGTAATCGATAAATGTATCAGTGAGGATGTACGTTACTATGTGTGCTAACTATAGACTATATATACACCATCAATGTATGCCAATATATGTGAAATTGGCTTTCCGTTTTGAACATTTTGTATTTTTCGAAACACAAACTATTTAAATACAAAACATCTTTTTTGGGTGGATGAGAAATGTAGACTTGGAGTTCTTCTTCTTGATGTATCATTGATGTTGGATTGTTGGGTACCTAGCCACCTAGGTTGGCAAGGTGGTGTGCTAAATTGTATGATCTATCATGTAAATGTACATGGCACATGCAAGAGAATCCCCCAAATTTTCATTGGGGGCAACAAAGTAACAACACCATTTGTATTGAAATAATACAATTATACAATATGTTGTTTTGCGAAGTTGATTTTGTTTAGGAGAAGCTTAAGTGCCAAACTCCTTGAATCAATTTTCCGTTCATTATTCTAGAACCCTAAATGAAATTAAAATTCCAAAGCATAATTGGGTTGTGGTCTTGTAAATTAAACCGAAATTGCAGATTTTAATTTGTAAAAAATTCTTTACTCAAATTTTGTCTGAGATTAAAGGCGTTCTCAATTTCAAATGCAGTGCTTAGAATGCCATATCTTTCAATCCATGCAGTCAAAATTTTTGAAATTTTGGCGCCATGCTCTCAAACAAGTTATGTACAACATACTTTATTTAAATTCCCCCCTGAAATTGATGTTTATGTTTTTCTACGGTATATAAAGTAGAAGTGGTCCAAACAAATCCATTTTTCTAAAAACATCCATAGGGCTTTAGGGCTTAATTACAATATATTTTATTCATAATTTACAAATAGGAAAATACTATTTGTTAAGAGCCAACATCTTTGTATCGTGCTTGTCACTTTCTATATTATGTGGCAAGAGATTACAAATTTACAATCACTTGATTGTATTGTGAGACAACAACTACAATCTTACAAATGTCCAATAGTCCAATAGTCCAATCTACTTCACTCAGATTCTGATTCGGTGTCATCTTTTTGGCTTGGGCCTGTACCACTAGACCTATAAACATTGAGAAATGGTCCTCCGCCATAGTAGTCGTCTCCATATCTGTTTTGCCCACTTGCTTGTCCATAATTTCCTTGGTATCACTAGAAGAAACCTATATTGCAGTCAACAAAATCCAGATGACATTTATGTTGACTTCAACACAGTTTTCAGAAATTCGCGTTCACTGGAACGCAAATTTCTGAAAACTGTGTTGCAATCAACATAAATGTCATCTGGATTTTGTTGACTGCAACATAGGTTTCTACTAGTGTATGGACCTTCAAAAGTTAGAGGAGGAATTGAATCATTGTGAGTAGATGCTCCTTGAGTTGAACCGCCATAAGAAGCGCCTCCTTGAGGTTCATGAGAACCACCTCCAGTAGACGTAAAGTTGTATTGGGAGCCTCCCTGGTTACCTTCAAAATGATGCGTGGTTCCGTGGCTTGTCCTTGAGCTATGATACCCCCCTTGAGGGTCATTATCGTAGTGTGAAATACTTCGCGTATCTTGCGAGCCATATGCACCACGATTGGGTCTGTACACCCCATGATGGCCATATTGTCGACCACGGTCCTCTAGGCTTCTTTGCATTGCCTCTCGCATTTCTTGTTGGTATTGAATGTCCTCCTGATCTTCTGTACGCTCGTGCCTCTCTTCCATCCTCGCGGGTGTTGGAGTGTCTTTCTCATCATCATCACCTGACCATTCATCTTCTGCATCCGGCAATACAACCGGTGGAAATCCAAACTGGCCTTGATTAGACCACTCTGGCATGCAATCGCTCGGCCCAGTCCAACTGGTATAAAGTACTGCATCACTGCGATTCAAGTGGGTAACATCTTTTCTGTAAATTGTGCGCCAATCTACAACTTTGAAGAGTACAATCTCCGCCCAAACCATGGTCATGTTGGAATAGTTCATTAAATTCAGTTTGGAGTCCCGTATTTGAGCTAAACGTGTTACTTCCTCGTATCGATGAACAAAGTGTTTGTTTTGGCATGTGGAAATTTGTCTTTCCCAACGACGAACTTGCACCATTGGGCATTCTCTGGACCATATTTTGGAGAGGTGCATCATTTTGATGTACTTCTTGCACGTTGTGCAGTCCCAAGTTTTTTTGGGTTCTTCTTCCCATCCCGGTTCAGCTACACACATTTGGTTGTCCCAATCATTCCAATTTATGTCTTGGGATTTGCCCTTCTTACTGGACTTTGATTTGTTATCGCGAGGCATGGTAAGCTTGCTTAAATGATTAATGATTCGCATTTATACTTGAAACAATTTAGGGTTCGATCACAATCATTTGCACACCAAAACGGAAGAGGCGCACAGAGCCTCAGGCACTAGATCACCCACTCCGCAAGGGAAACGATTGTGGCAAAATAAGCCGTGCTCTCCGCTATTTATGCAGTCGGATGGCATGAATCCACGTACGGGAGCATCGGACAGCACACAGGCGGACGGCAAGATTGAACGGTGGAAAATCGGCGTCCGTCACATCGCACGGTCACCGTCCAAAGCGGACGGGCCCCCGATAGGCGGACGGACATCCGGTTGCCAGTCCGCCCCTGTTCCGTTGGGCCGTCCGCTCTTGCCCCGTCGGCCTGTCCGCTCCTGCTCCGTCGGGCCGTCCGCTCGTGTTCCGTCGGAAGAATCGGCGGTCCGCCCGTCCAGCGGTCGGACGCCATCTACCGCCAGGTATGTCAAAAGACGTCTTGGGGTTAGCGTCCGCGGACTCTAGACGTCCGAACGCCCTGTCAACCCTGCCCGTGGCGCCCAATTCTGGACCCGCAGTTGCCCATCACCCGCAGTCGCCCTTCACCTGACTTATTTCAGGTTTTTGGACCCGCATTCTCTCATGGGGCAACCGCGGGTCCAAGGAGTTTTGTTGTATAAAGGTCTAGGGGTACCCCTTGTTTTATCACCTTGGCTCCGTTGATAAAACTCTTGTCTTGGACCTTCGAAAGAGGCTTCATGCGAACGTTTAACTTCTTCGGAGGGCAACAACCGTGTTTAGAAGGGTTTAGAAGACTACTCTAAGCGGGTTGTTTTGTCATTACATCTTCCATAGTATTAGTGTGATTATTGTAGTCATTTTCTTTGAAGACCCAACATTGATCTACTACATGGCTGGACAAGGTGTTGGGAGGGGGGGGGACCATGAATGATATGTGGAGGTCCACAAAGGATTGGGACCCTTGGCTAGTACCGTGCACCCCAACTGATAATTCCCCCCATGCTCGAAAATGCGTGTTTTGTGGATGGAGCAAAGCATTTGTACAGAAGAGAGCATTGATTCACTTTGGCTATGGCGGTTTGACTACATCGGAGCGTTATAAGGAGATCCCTAGAATTGTACGAGAAAAGTTTCGGACTGGCGAGGGGCAAGTTCCAAGGTCCATGAGTTACGAAGAGATGTATGATGCACCGACTAGACATGATGCACCAGTTGATGTTGCAGAGTCTATTGTCGCACCTGCGTTGGATGTCGAAGAAGAAGGGTCTCTCAATCCCTTTGAATCAAATGCAAGACCAATCCTACGCCTGATTCAGTAGATTCTACTAGAACAACGCTTGAGAAAAGGAGGAACATGCCATCTGTTTCTCGGCAAAGAAGCATGAATGAATCCTTACAGACGGGCCGCAGACAAGAGTTGGATAGGTTGTGGGCTTCTTTCTTTTACAAGGCGAACATTTCATTCAACGTTGTGTGCCACCCGGCCTTCGTGAATGTTGTTAAACAAACTGCAGCAGCAGGATTCGTGTACCAACCGCCACCGTATAATGCGATTCGCATGAAAATGATAGATGTTAAGAAGGCATCGGTTCAAGCCATGGTTTCGGAGCAGACGACGGTTTCAATAAGTCAGTATGGAGTGACAATTTGTTCAAATGGTTGGTCCGATACTAATTTGCGGCCGTTACTGAATATGATGTTGGTGTGTTCCGCCGGGGATGTCTTTTTAGGATCAGTGGATAGTACTGGGGAGAAGAAGGATATATCTTACACGACTGAGACGATGGCACGATACATTGAGGAAGTTGGGCCTACCAACGTTGTACAATTGTGTACGGACAATGCTGTAATCATGATGGGGGCGATGGCAAAGTTGGAAGAAAGGTACCCTCACATTTATAGGCAGGGTTGTGCGGCACACATTTTGGACTTAGTTTTAGAAGACTGGGGAAAGGATCAGAGAATAAAGGAGTTGGTAAAAAAGGCTTCATCAATTGTGAAGTTCATCAAGAAATACCAACATACTTTGGCGTTGTTTCGGAGATTTTCACCAAACAAAGTGTTGAGACTTCCAAGGAAAACACGTTTTGCTACAAATTTCTTGATGATTGATCGTTTGGTGGACTACAAGCAAGCAGTGCACAACGTGACACTGGATGAGACATATATGACGTTCGAGTTGAGTTTGCAAAACCGCAGAAATGGACATTTCATTATGGACAAGGCCAAACTTGCAAGGCAAGATATCCGTTCAGAAGAGTTCTAGGTTCAATGCGACAATTTCTTCCATATGGTAGAGCCCGTGTTGCTTTGTCTTCGTCATTTTGATGGAAAAGTCCCGACAATGCCGAAAGCTTTAGTAATGATGACAGCCTTGAAGGAGCACGTTTATTCTCTCAAGAATGCTCCATTTTTCTTTGATCCAGTGGTGGCAACACGATACGAGAAACAATTTGATGCTCGTTGGAAGTTGATGATTACTGACCTACACTATGCGGGGGCACTACTAAACCCATACTTGAGTGACGTGGAGGCTATTCATAACAATGGCTACGCGAAGGGAGCTTTGAATCGAGTCATACGAAAACTGAGCGTACCATTGAACGTGTCAATGGTGGAAGCAATGCAGGAGCTAATTCAATTTGAAGAAAAGATAGGTGCATTCGATCCCTTACATGAGGCTTTCGATATCATTGAATGCCAATTATTGCCTCATCAATGGTGGAATCGTGTGGGGGGCAGTGCTCTTCCCAAAATTGCAAAGCAAATTCTCGGTTTGACGTGCTCTGCATCTTCGTGTGAAAGGAATTGGAGCATGTATTCCTTTGTGCACAATAAAGTGCAAAACCGCTTGGCCACGACAAAGGCGGAGACATTGGTGTATATCTACGCGAACAGCAAACTTGAACGTAAAAAACGTGGATACAACCCAACCATTTTTTACGACCAGATGCTTGTAGATGGAGATGATGAGGACGAGCGTGATGGGCCTTTGTCTTTAGGGAAAGAAGACAATGTTGTTCCAAATTTTATGAGAGAATGCGAGAACCGCAGGGATGAAGAGGATCGGTTGTGCAACAATCCTTGGAATGCAATGGTTAGGCCGTCACATAGTCCTCCACGACCAATATACGGGAATACATTTGACTTTAGTGACGATGAATATGTTTCTCCTGGAAATTCACTTGTATGCAGTCCACCGCAGAACGTCGTGCACACTATGGATGCAATTTCGCTGGCACATGCATCATAGAGGAGGGAAAGCACCCCCGACAACAACGACGAAGGCGTACCTATTCCCATGGCACCCGTAGAGGAAGAAGCTAGATCTCCAATATCAACTAGTTCGCCTCCGAATATGGCCTGCAATTTAAGAAGCAATGCACAAGTTCCAATGAGAAGCGAACATGAAGAAGAGGCCATCGAAGTCAATGAAGTTGTACACGAGGGAATACCAAATCCCGTTGTATTGAAAGCATCTACCCTCGAAACAACTGTTACCTACAGATGATGATGATGATGTGCTATTGGCATATATTATGAATCGAAGTCGGAATGTGCCGTTGAATCCAGAGACGACTACAAATGTGGCAACAGTGAGGAGGTCTATCCCAACCCTTCCAACAAGGCCATCGATGCGGGGAGGTGCTCTACGGACGATTGATGAAGAGGTTCACGGCTCAGCTCCACAACCCACTCAACCTTCATCCGTATCTGGCCCTGGAGAATCATCATTAGGAATCTAGGGGCGCAACAGTAGAGGCCAAAAAAGGCGTATTAGGAGGGTTGACGAGAGGGGACCTCGAAACCCTAAACGACCCACTCAAATTGTCCAACGGTGTACCATTGGAGCGGGATGTTCCACCCAGAATGTTGGACAATCAAATAGAGGAGGGCAACACCCTGCATCCAACATGGATGGAACTACAGATGCGTTCAGGCTCACGAAACGACTTGTGCAAACTGAAGGCTTACGTGGTGTAGATACAGAAGTTCGAAATTTGAACTCAGAGGTAGAGCGTGAGGTACATATCGAAGTAGTAACAAGGGAAGATGATGAAATCGAAAGCTCAGGCGACAACAGGAGCAACGAAGAGTCTTACGAAGATACAGACCCTAATGCTGATGAGGTGCCGAGCGATTCCACATTCACGCCTAGTGACTAGAGTACTAGAGAAGTAGACAATAATTATAGTTATAAGGTTTTAGCTTATATGTTAGGTAGCAAATCTTTGTAGTTCAAGCTTTGAGCCTTCATCCTGATGAGTAAGGATTTTGTAGTGCTTCATCAAGCATATGAGCATATTAGAGTGAGGGACAAATTACCGGTTTTAAAATATATGTTGAGTTCTAATTGGTAGGCAGTTAGGTGATTACTGCAACGAGATTATAAAAGTGCAATGCAAGTATGACTACATTTGAAGTCCACCTCAAAGCAATATCGATGACTTATTAATATAATTGTTGTTGACATTATTATTGTGGCCTTATACTGGGTGAATTTTTGGAATTAGAGAAGTTCTATCCAATTTACATTTCATGGGCTCTATTATTTGCACTTGTAAATTGTAAACCCCAATATAACGTAGCACCTAATTCTGCACTTATAGAACACCTTTGTGACGTGTTACTTCAAAGACTGAATATGCCAAACTGAAATCCTAAACTGAACTTGCGGTCGTCCTGTAACCCAAGGTCGCTGTCTGCTGCTCCAACACGCAGTCGCCTTGTAACCCGAAGTCGCCCCTACTTGTCAGACCCGCGGTCGCCCTCAGTACCCAAAGCCGCGGTCGCCCCTTCACCCGAAGTCGCCCTAACGCCCCTAACCCGCAATCGCCCACTCACCCGCAGTCGCCTTCAACCCTAAACCCGCAGTCACCTCTATTTTTTCCACCCGAGGTTGCCTCTTCACCCGAAGTCGCCCCAACGCCCCAGACCCGCAGTTGCCCCTTCACCCGTAGTCGCCTTCCACCCTAAACCCACAGTCGCCTCAATTTTTCCACCCGAGGTCGCCCAAGACAGACCTGTACGCGCCCACACTCGCAGTCGCCCACGCTGGCTGTCCACGTCAGTTCCGAAGCCTTGCCATGTAGGCAAAATCTATTTACCATAGGGTAAATTTTTTTACCCCTCGGCGACGCGATGTCAAGTAAACTCGACACTTGGTGACACGCAACACGCGACGTCAGACATCATACACGACGCCTAAACCCAAAAATATGTCAGACAAGACAACCCTGGTACCAACACTACAAGGAATTGGGGGTATAAATGATTGGGCACAAATGACTACTTGTCCGCTTTGACTAAAGAATGACTGATTACTTTGTAATTGCACCATCCGGGAGCTGGTCTGAAGGTCTAAGTTGTGTTGCAATCATGGCTACAACTCCAGGATGATGTAGTCACTAAGAACGACCTTCGTTGATGCATTTTCTGTAGACTTTGTCATGTCTCTGTTGGAGGTTCGCGCTTTATTTAGGATGTGGCCACTGGAGTCATTAAGAAAATGTACGAATGTCAAAAATTACGACTACGACTTGTCGGATGAGTCTTCCATTACTACTAAATGACTCAATGGTTTAGGCTCGGGCAGGCTTGAATTTACTAGGGAAACGACGGGCAGGGCATTTTTTTAAACAACGACGGTAGTCATTTTTTACAGTAACTTAGTTGCAACAGTGCCATCTCTAGTGCTGTTTAAGGTTTACCTAGAAATGACACATCAGGTGTTACAAACAGTTTAGGATCCTTTGAAGACGGGTCTACTACCACTAGCACATTTTCTACGTCTTCGACTGAAGACCTTGAATCTACAAGCGGTTTAGGGTTCATTGTATTTGGGATATTTATGATAGCCATGCAGGAACCTTGAACCCTTAATCCAAATGGTTTCCAAATTTCGAGCTAAAGAAACAGCTTCTGGGTACCCATTGTCCTCCTTATTATATTTGAAATTAAAGAAGGTGCAAATTCTACTACTTTCATCATTAGGGTTGAGTGTAATGAACACTGGATAGCATTTTAAGTTTGCTAAACGGCGAACACATGCAAGGAGAGTAATGGAGTTATCAATATTGAGTCTCTATTGCAAAAGGTAGGGGCCGTAGGGCTGAAGTCAGATATGCAAGTTCATCTCAATGTTGCATCATGCTACCTGAAATGATTGTTTGCCAACCTTTCTGTTGCCTCATTAGTTTGCAAGGCACATGCACTTGTTGTAGCTGTCCATGACATTAAAGCGTGAAGACTGAGGACTTTCTCAAAATGTTAGAATTTCTTCTACATATCAGTAACCAACCCTATCCAATTTTGAATATGCTCTTTCTTGCATAACTATAACTCCATTTTTTGGGCAATCTTCTGCAACTCTTCTGCAACTCCGGTTTGAAGCAACCTCAAATCCAGAATGTGCAACTCCGGCAAAACTTTTCTTCTACTTCTTTGCAACTTACCCTAAACTGATATGGCACTTATGTGCAACTTCTACAAAATTGATACTGTACTTCTCTGCAATTAGAAGCGGAAGTGGTTTTCAACTTCTTTACAACTTCTGTGGAACTTTTCGGTGACTCCTCTGTACATAGAGGTTTCTACTATAGGAGGACATTTCATGGTCTTCAATTCAGTATGAATTTGGGGAATCAAAGTCTAAGGTTAATGTGAAGACGGACGCACAATTGCTGCCGAAACTCTTGAGGCAGTCCTCATCCAATGTTACAAGGGTCTCAAGTTTGTCAATTTAGCTTTCATTCAAATTCAGGGTATAACAAACCAAACCACAGTGGAAGTCTACATGGGCACTCATGCCAGTTACTTGTGCCACTCACAACCTAGTAACCTTCTTGAGCTAGTAAGTTATCCTCCTTTGATAATTCTATAGCTCCGACTAGATTAACTAGGTGCGGTGGAATTGGCAATTGCAGAGGAGCTCTGAGGCTTGTGCTCTCCATTGTAGTGGTAATGAATGCGTCCGCATTGTCCACGACTTCCCGTCTCGCTCTTGCTTCTTTGCGTAAGACTACTTGTCGTACGCGTAGTACGGTAGTAAACGCTCTTAGCCACAACTACATGGTAAGATGACATGGAATATCGTCCTAGGGAACCCCATAGGGTGTTCTAAACTCCTTTTAATCCGGTTTTAACATAAATCACTCCAAATCTCACTCCTCACCCGGATTCCACTACTTTCCGGACTCACTACCGGATCTGAATCTCAACCATCACCAGACCCGTAACTTCAAACCGGTTTGTTATACCTCTGTTTTACCCTCAGAGTGTCCTCACTTGCTCTTTTACGAGGGGTAGGGACATCACCACTCCTTATTGTCTCTCAAACTCCAACTTCCTAATGACACGGACCCAAAATACTTTCCATCATAAACAAGGTACGGACTGATTCACCCTCACAACTCCCGGATTACTCCAAAAGCAGGTCACTCAGAATACAACCCATCCCTCCTTACTACAACGACAGATACAGAACTACCCAGAAACTGAGACGGGGTTTGGTACCAGAACTTCAATTTGATCCGTAAGCCGGCAGACCTTCCAAGTGAGTAGGGGTTTTCCACAAGCAGTTGCTTATCTCCGCACGGAACCCTCCCCGGCCTTCCGGACTAGCACCCACACCACTAACTCCGGATTTTGCACAGCTCCTTCACAATTCTAAATCCCTTCTTTAGACACACATACAGTTCACAGATCCGGGAAAGCCCTGAATCCGGATCCCTCCTTACCACCTC
Source organism: Rhytidiadelphus loreus (assembly GCA_947034895.1). Lineage (NCBI taxonomy): Eukaryota > Viridiplantae > Streptophyta > Bryopsida > Hypnales > Hylocomiaceae > Rhytidiadelphus > Rhytidiadelphus loreus. The sequence goes on along the minus strand of OX344763.1, from coordinate 62,751,085 downwards.
TCTACCCTTCAGACAAAACCTTCAAACACGCCCCTAACAACCTTAAACACACAAGGAAAAGGAAAGCAAGGACCCACATGAAAAACTAAGGCAATGAGTAAAAAGACAGAAAATGCAAAAGTATATTTACTACTCAAAACAAGGAATAGCAAGAAAAGGAATGAGGGACCACATGTGGGCCCTCCCTTTTAAAAGAAAACCACATGCTGGAAATCTCGCGGAAAGCACCGCTTCGTCCAATCCTAAACTACCCTGAAAATCCGGGAGAATAAGATAACTGAATACAAAGCCTATAAATCTGGGATTTGGGTTTTGTATGAAGACCCAGAACTCCAGTCTAACAAAATGAACAACTGCCAAAACAGCTAGTCTAACTACCTACCTTCCCTTCCGTTGTTTCTTCGAGCTGTTGTCGAACCCTAACTGTCCCCAGGTGTTGGCCTTTCCTTGTGGTGTTCGGAGAGACGCCCAGGTAATGATCGAGGTCTTCCGGATAGGGGGACTGTTTGACTCCATATCGTCCGTATGGACCAGCAATCGATCTGCTTTCTCCAAGGACTGTGGATCCTCCTCTACCTCCACCTCCTCTGATATCTCTATGTGAATAGGATCCGGTGTAGGCATTGGCTCGATCGGAGGAAGCTCGACGTTCGTGAACTGCTCCGGATGCGTGCATGCCGGATTTTGCACGAGTTCAATTCGGGCGTCGAGGCTACTCCGGACCGGAATACCCGTATCCAGAAATGTGGGACTTTGTCCTCTTCCAGTCACAATATTGATCAGTGACCCAAACTGACCTGTCCGTTTTGCTGGTGAGATTGGTGGTTGCGTTGATGGAGTTCCAATGACATCTGGGACTTCCGGAAAACCACCAAAGTCGAGGGGCTTGTTCGGATCCATGTTCGCCATCATGGACTGGAACTCCTTCAGCGACGCCTCCATTCTGCCAGCCATCTCCACCATAACCCGGACGATCTTGGTGTTGGTGAGGGCTACGGATGTCTTCTGCATCTCAGTATAGAGTACTACCTTGGAATATAGGTCGGCCGGGCTCACCATCCACTTCTGGAACATCTGGAATGCTTGATGGGCCTTTTGTGTTGCCTGTTGGGACTGGTGCAGCTCCCCCTCCGTCCAGTTGAGTTGGGCCGTCAACTCCTCCCGTTCCATCTTGAGTTTCTGGATTTCTGTCCTCATCTTGTCCCACTCTTTCTCCGGAGGCAACATCTTCAACACATCCACGAGCTTTTCCAAATCGCACTATATCACATCTGCCGACCGCAACACGATGTCTGCGAGCTAGTTGTGGTATAGCTTGGCGGTCCGGATCCACTTTTCTCCGGCATCGAAGAATCGCGGTCCTTCTCAGGTCTTCACATCCTGCTTGAGGGAGGGACCCGAAAATTTACCTCTGGCTGCCAAATCCGTAGACTTCCGTCATCGGCTTGCAGATGTCTCCTCCCGGTCTTCCTTCTCCTTCTGTGGCACCTTCTCTTCCAGCTCCATCGGCTTGTCTTTCCCTTCCGGTTTGACGTCCTCTTCCTCGTTTTCCGACTCCTACGTCTCCGGATCCTTGTCATCCGAGTAGTTGCACTATAGCATCACTAGCCCGGTTTCGTAATCCGTCGCCTCATCTTTGGTCAGTAGCTCTCAGTGCTGGTACATGTGGAGCAGGTAGGTGCTAAGAGGATTCGGCTTGTTCTTTGCCAGGTTTTCGGTACACCTCCCTACCACGCTCACCATGACCCGTCCCTAGTGTACGATCCAGTCTTGGAACGCCCCGAATATGGTGTTGGCTATTGTGACCGTCACCCGGGAACTCTTGTTCGGGTACAGAATGGGGAGCAGGAACCGGAGCAGCCGCTTGTGTCGCTCGTCCCGGCAGTCCTTGATGGCGTACCCTTCCTTCGCGTGCAACGGATTGACGAACTTGTGTTGGTGATATTGGTCCGTTCGGGTGGCAAATCCGTCTCCGGTTTGCGGGAAACCGTAAACTTCCGCCCACAACTGCTCCGTCCACTGGTCCGGATGCCCGCGCACAGTCTAGTCGTACTAGTTTGGTGTGCCCACTACCAACTCCCGGAGGACCTGATCACTCTGGACGCTCCAGGGTTTCTTCAAAAAACTTGCACAATCCAAGACCTTCAAGTCGTCCTCTAACTGGCACAAGTGAACCGGATCCGTCGGGATGACTGGACTGAGTTTTCGGGCCAGTACAATATACCACGTACTAACCTCTACCATCCGTCTCACCTCTCCTAATGTCGTAATTCTAACTCACCACACTTTCTCTCACTATCAGCCAGATGTGGAGCAATTGAAAGAGGGCAAGAAATGAGGAGGAGAGTGGTATATATACCCTTCCACAGCCCAACGTTCACTCCATCGGGAACACAAGCTACGGAACGCCGTAACGGATCCCTAGTCTAGCGCTGCAAGCTACTGTCTTAATGACTATGTTCCGACGGCTTTCCGGCTCCTGAATCCGTCCCACCCGGATGTCATGTTCTCATACTAACTTCGGAATTAGGTCTAAACTATTTTTAGGTATTTATTTGTTTCCGTTTCTCTATGCCTAAACTAATTTTTTTCAAATTTGTACTACTTTAATTTCTTCTAGTCTATTATGATCCGTCTTGAACTATTACGGATTCCAACACTACTTTCCAGCCAAGTCTTTCCACAACATCGGAAAAGAATACTTGCGTGGCCTGGCTTGGAAATATGAAGGGATCTGCCATGCGAGCTAGTTTGTGGCGGAAGTTCACCAAAAGGAATTCGGAATCGTCCCTAATATATGTCGAGTTACCTCGACTATCGTGGGTCTTAATCTACTCACAATGCAATAAAATGATGGGTGTACTCAAAGCACCATAATCCAACTCCAAAACATCCTTTAATACTCCCACATAATTCATTGCTGACTCCTCGGAATTTTCAGTTGAATGCTGAAAAACAGAAGCTACTTCGCTATTGTAGCTGACCAAGTGCACGTTGCTCGAATCTTCAAAGCAAAAGTGGTTTCCAAATGCGATGACCCTCGCATACCAGGTGGCTCTTTGTGATGGTTTCGTGCTAAGGAGAAAGCGGTCTATGTCCTCTGGGTTCTCCAAATTGTTGTCTACATCTCGCATCGTGCTCTGCATCCACTCTGCCAATGCTGGAGTACTGGGATTTTCTTCTGATTCAGTTTTCCACTGCTTGCACATTCACCAAAAGTTCTGTGATGAGTATGGGACGAGACAAGGACACCAAGTTAGAACAAGCTTAGGAGATTAGTTGTTTAGGTCCAAACTAAAAATATGACTTGCACCTCATTTTCTGACATACCTGACTTCCACCAGTCACAATTAAATCACTACAAAGACATTCATGGGGGACATGACTCATGAATGACTTGGTAAAATCCATTGTGTTGCTACAAGGCAAGATTCACTTATGGATGTATGAAGAACACTACTTGAGGAAGTAAAGCATAATTGACTATGATCATTTCACATAGAAGGGTTAAAGGTACAACTTACGCGACAAAAGGCTGCAAAATCAAGACATTGGACAACACATACTGGTGTGCCATGTCTCTCATCTCTACGCTCATCACATATGGCTTTCCAGCTCCTTGTAGAACCTCTTCGGCATCTCCATACTCTTCAGCTTCGTCCCATACACGTCTCTAGGTGGGCTCAAATCTGTGAAGTTACTCCGTGATGAATCCAATGCACTCGTCCTTTAAGTATCCCTCTACCATGCAAGCCTCCAGTCGTGCTAAATTGCGAACATGGTTTTTGAGCACTTTCATGTACCGTTCCACCGAATACATCCACCTTGCACTCACTAGTCCACACAAGTCCAGTTCCTTCGCAAGATGGTATGGGAGATGTGTCATGATGTTGAAAAAGGATGGTGGAAACTCGATTTCCACCAATGCCATGCTCTCTGCCACATTAGCCTCTAGTGAAAGAAAGTCTGCAAGGTTGTATACCTTTGTGCAAAGATGCCTAAATACTTTGCACATCCTCATGACAGCCATGCGAGGGCCAGGTTGCAGTATTCCACGGAGAGCTAAGGGCATCACTTGCTGCATTAGAACATGGTAATTATGAGACTTCAACCCCCCAAAGTTTTTCTTGCAGATGCACTTCCCAAGGTCAGATGAATATCCACTGGATGTCTTCAATGACTCTATGCACTGGGCAAACTTCTCAAACTCCAACTCCATCATAACATATGATGCCCTTGGCTTCACCATCTTCCCTGCCTTTCGTGGGTGCGGAGTTAGCCACAAATGCTTCCTGACATTTCTCCTTTGCAAGTCTTTGCGGACTTTGACAGTGTCTTTCTTCCCGGTAATTGTTTTCAGGAAGTTCTTTGCCAAGTTGAGTTCGCAGTGCATAACATCAAGCGTGTTTTGAATGAGGAGATACTAAAAATGCAGACAGGAGATGCGGTATTAGTTTCTACTGATGACAAGGTCATAAACTAGTCACAGTTGAGTCAGGAAACATGACTACCTCTATTCTGCGACTGGTAAATTACTAATTTGCTACTTTTATATACCATAGCAGTTGCATTTAGGTTACCTATCAGTTATTTCCACCAACTAAGGGAAGGACTTATAAAACTCACCTTCCAATATGGCAATCTGAAAAGAATGCTCAGATGCTTCAAGCCATGTAATTTAGATGGGTCTCCAGCAGCACCATCTCTGTTTCCAGTAGCTCTCCAAGCTTCGCACTCCAATGCATGCTGGATCTGCTCCTCCACTATCATTGCGTGTGGTTTTGGGTGGATTTCCATGCACCCATTAAAGTGGTCCTTGATTTCTACTGACCGGTACGGATGATCTTCAAGGAGCCAACGGCGCGTTCCAGCATAAGTTTGTTTACCGAGTTCTGTAGAATGTTCAGCGCCTAAATCCTTGCCGCACCATGGGCAAGCTGCATACCCCTAATGTGAAAATCCGCCAACTATGCCATAACCCGGGAAATCATGGATAGTCTACAACAACATTGCTCGTAATTGGAAAACCCTATTGCCAGCATCTTTAGATACATCATATGCTGAAACTCCAGACCATAATTCTAGCAATTCATCCACGAGTGGCTCTAAGTGTACATCAAATACTTCAATTGTGACGAATTCTCTCCTGGGAATCAACAAGGCCAGTAACATAAAAAACTTCTTCGTTGTCAACCACGGCGGCAAGTTGTAATTCAATAGCAAGACAAGCCATGTGGACCATGACGAGCGGTTTTGCTTAAAAGGATTCACTCCGTCAGCTGCCAACGCAAAATGAACATTTCGGGGATCATTTCCAAATGATGGATCCACATTATCTTCAAAGTGCTTCCAAGCTTTTGAGTCACATAGATGCCTCACAAGGCCATCACCTCCTTCTTAGTCACTGCGGTTTTTCGCATGCCAGACCATGAGCTGTGAGATCTTGAGACTCATGAACATTCATTGCATACGGGGGATGATGGGAAAGTGACGAAGCACCTTCACTGGGAACGCGCGCTTTTCTTTGTCTTTGTATCTGCGTCTGCCGCACTTAGGACAACAAATGGCATTTTCATGAGTGCTACGGAATAGTACACACCCACGCTCACATGCATGGATCGTGTTATACGTCAACCCCAATTTTTTAGTCAAGGTATTTGTTGCATGATAGGTCTTTAGTAGAGTGTTGTTCTCTGGCAATAGATGGGCATGCAAAATGCTGAACAATTCGTTGGCGCAGTGGTTGTTGACGCCATGTACCGTGCATAGGTTCATAAGGAGTATAGTAGCTGCAAGCTTGCTGGATTTTGCCCCATCATACAACTGCTGTAGGGACTCTTCAAGTACTCTGGCGTCAAAGTCTGAATTCTCGTCGCCTCCATCCCTAGGTTGTTGTCTAGCTTGCTCCTCATTGCGACATTCTGCACTATCTGTTACGTCCCCTACTAAGCCTTCCATGCAGTCTTCGTGGACGGAGTCTGCAGTGGCAAAAGCATCCCTCACTTCCTCAACCAATCTCTCTGCTAAACAAGTTTCCTCCTGCAGTTCCCTTGCTTCCTCTTGCTGATCCTCTGTTGAAAAAGTGTCCTCCAGTGGTGGAGTTGTGGCTTGGTTGACCATCCCACGAGTGTCAACTGTAGCATCCAAATTTTGTGGTTCCTCTGTAAAAGGTTCCCAAAATTGTTGTTCCCATTCTTCATTTGAGGAGTCTCGAATGCTTGGACCTCTCCAAGTCTGACAAGTTGAATCCTTGCCATTGCAAATGAGGTGCTCTCGTACGTTCCGAACAAATAGAACCTTGCGGCGTCGACATTTTGTACATGGGCAATGCAAGTGTTTCACATTGTACACAGTCGCCCTCTGCAACTCACGAATCCACAAGCAGTCATCTCGTAGTCTTTGTCTCCGACTATAAGTTAATGGAAATCGTGCAAGTATCATGGCATTGCAAAATTGAAATAATAAGAAGCCTTATGTCGGAAGTACTTGATAGAAACAACTTGCTCGAGGGACAAGACGGAGAGTAGGAAATTAGCATCAAAACTGGAAGAACTGGACCTCCTTTGCTATAAGATTGAAGTCATTGTTATATAACTTATATATGTCTTCAGTTACTCTTCAATGACTGACACATGTCTTCTGCGACTGCATTGTCACTGCAATACGTACAACACAATTGCACTCAATTATAAGCACAACATTCTTCCAAACTCTATACACCTTTATGGAAGGGAATTGACAGCCAAAAATGGTGGTCCTACAATTTAGAATTGGATGTAATCTTCCAAACTTATCACTCATAACCAACAGAAGCAATGAAGACAGCCAATGCTACAAACTACAACAAGAAAGAATTGTGAGGGAACAAGTTTTTCGGTACTCAAATATTCATGAAATAGAAAATTGGACAAAGCCAGAATTCCTGTCTAACTTCCATTAGTATGGACTCATTTACAACTCTGGCTACTGTACAACCTTGCTCTTAGAAGAAGACGCACTTCCAATAGGAGTGGACATCAAGAAGCTCCTTCAATCAAGGCTTCCGGGTTAACGTCTCCATTTTCTCCTTCTACCATTGTAGTATGGCCTAGTGCTAGTTCTAACCAAAAATGGAAGCGACGGTCTAGCTCTTTGTTTTTCTGAGACGTACTATCTTCTATTAGGCCTCCTTGAGAGGAACATATGACCACTGGGTGTACATAACTCTCTTCGGAGTCTGATGCTGCATTTTTTTGAAGCCCCCCTGTGCCATTGTAGCCTTCAAAATGGACAAACATGAGGAACAATTGCAGTCTGGGACGTGGATGTCTTCATTTGAATCCAGGCTAGGCAATCTACGTCTTTGACGACGGAACAATGGGGCAGCTCTGAGAACCCTATGCTTCGGCATTACTAAGTAGTGCATAGAAAGAGTTTTGGGTGGGACACTTTTGTGGTAGTGGCTCACCTAAGTATATAGATGGTTTAGGGTAGTGAATTGGATTGGGTACCTGACAATACGTCCTGGTTTCAGCCTTGGGAGGAATGTCTTCTACGCTTGGGGGTTTAGATTAGGCCTGCACATCAATCAACCAAAGGCGGGTCTCGTGTTATTGAACTCACAAAGACACTTATAGTGTTTCTAGTAGAAAGTGCTATTCTAAGAGGAGGCCCAAAAAAAATGGGGAATAGAAGTGCACTTCCCCTTTAAAATTTACAATGTAGTCAATAGTCCGTACTGATAGAAAATAAAGAAATCAAAGTCTTACACGTCCATTTGCACAACAATTCTAGGAAATGGATCATTTACTTTAGAAAACTTGTTGTGTGGGAAGTTATCCTTTGCAGACGAGGTAGCTCCGGATAAGCTTTCCAGAGGCTAGAATTCCTTTCTGAAGCTTCCAATGACAAAAGAGGTTAGCCTTCTAATTTTTGGGTTGTAACAGTGCAATCTTTACGAGTAGTTTCAATACATGGCAGTGGTGAAGCGGACCCAAATTTGCACTGAAATCTCTCCCCAATGCGTGGTGAAATGGACCTAAATTTACGTGACTATAGAAACTAAATGACTACTTTAGAACTTCGTTCCGTGCCAAAAGCCTCATATTCTATATAACTCTGTGACTTCAAAATGACTTCTACAAGTGACGTTTTAGTCATGCTAATTTTCGTACTACAACATCACTGAACAATGACTTCTTCAAGTAATTAAATTTGAAAAAGACTTTAAGCATGCAGGGTAAGCCACCATTTTAAAAACCAAGTTTTCTGGATAGTATGAGACTCATTAGAGACATATATGACTAAATGTAAAAACATATAGTTTAGTAATGATTACCTGTATAGCCTACTTGTCATTTCTATTGCAATACATGCACTCAAATCCACATTAGAGGCTGAATGTACCAATCCACGCTATCTTACAGTCACATCACTAATTACTGAAATAAGCACTTAATTACAAGCCACCAAAACCAGCCTCATTCATCATGCAACGCCCAGTCCCACCGCCACTTCTTCAAGCTCTAGGAGCCTACACGTTTCATTTGCACTGCATCCTTGTTGTGAAAACAAGTGCATGGGACCAACTGTAGCTTTTAGCGTTGTGTCCAGGCAATCGAGCTTCATGAAGTTTGTGACCAATGCGTGAGGACGTACAATTAGGACGGAGTGCGTTGATCTTGAAAATTGTGAGCGCTGAAACTATAGATTAGCAAGAAGAGAACGAGGTGTTGAATTGGCGGCGACTTACCGATGTCAGCAGATTCCGCGATGGAGAGTCTGCCGCCCGAGAAGGGCGACTACGAGCTTGCACGAGATCGAAATGTTGCGGAGAATTTGAAAAAACTTGGGCCCGCTTTAGCGTTGAGACAAGAGATGTAAAATCTCTTACCTTCTGTACACTCAATTCAAGCACTGCTCATGATACGAACTTGTAGTCCAAGAAAAGTAGCAAAAACCAGTAGAGTATGGAGAGGGCTGAATGTCAGGAGTCTCTTTTGCATGCTTGGTCGAAGGCCCTGGAAATAGACTAAGAGCAGTTTTGGGGGCACCTCTGTTTGACCATTGTTTTCGTAATTAACTCTTGCATGCATTCTAATGCAAAATGAAGGCGATACCCTAAGGTTTTGGTGGACTTCGAAATGGCTGAGGCATTACAAGGGGCATGAGTTGTTCTGTAGTTGACCACGTGTGACCTCTAAGTCACATTAAATGTCTTCAGATGGTTTTGCAACTGCCTTACAATCAGTTTCTAGTCACATACTAGTGCAGTTACAGTCACGCATGCCGAAACTCCAGAAGGCATCTATAATAATTGCTATGGCCATGTGGAAGCCTTCTGCGTCTTGCTTGTAGAAGCAACCTACCTCGTAGATGTCTAGGAAACCCTAACCATTGTCACATTTCCGGTTAGGAGATTAGCAGCGCTCCAATTTGGTGTCACAACCCCTCTGCCATACCATCTCTGTGCTCATATGTGCAATCTAGAATTAAACCTTTCATGTAAACTAAGGCTTCCAATTATTGCGCTATAGGGACAACGACGAAGCCAAGCGGAAGAAGCAGAAGTCTCCTGTGAAGAAGAAGCAGGAATTGGGTCCCTTGCGGCGGAGTTTGAGGCAAAAGGGAGATTTAGGACGTGAGGCAGGAAACAAGCGTGCAAGCCAGCGCCGTCAAGGAGCTACTAGAAATCCAGACATGAGTAACGAGCACGGTTTGTGGTCGAAGGCGACAAAGTCCAATGAGGAAGAAATCGCGAAAGGTATGATGAATCTCGCAATTGCTTGTAAACTAGTTGAGTGGGAATCGAACTCCAAGGCAACTACTACAGGTACATTGGCATAACGCTTCTTTGTACTGTGGTTCGTGTTAGGGTTCGATGGATTGGCATAGCGCTTCTTTGTACTCTGGTTCCTGTTAGAGTTCGACAAATTGGTACCGGATAGGGCAACAAGTTTATGCACTACCTGAAGTGTCTTATAACTTAGCCGTGTTTTACTTAGCGTCCATGTGTACCGCCGAAGCATTCAATTGCCGACAATTTAGGGGGTCAAATGTTGCAGGTGGGTACTATGCAAACTGCAGTTGGCCAATCTCACTCATCGCATGTTGGTCATATTTGATTTGTAGATGCTCAACTCCCAATAGTAGACTCATCCGACGATGAATTCAACAGAGTAGATGAAGAACCACTGATCGATCTCAGTTCAAAGCGAACAAGACAGGTGCCGCAGTCGCCATCATCAACTCGAATATTAGCCGAACCACTTCCTCAGCCACCGAAACTGCTCACAGAAAGGAATTTTTACGGTCAATCTTCATGGAATTGGGTCCCAGGGCACTACATGCCAAGTCAGGTGCCATCAAGTGCTCCTTGGTGCGGCGGCCCCCCATCGGCATTGCTAGGGGTGTGGCTGGACCAACCATCAGCAATGTAGGAGCAATTTTCAACAGCCATGTCCCACGAAACTGAAGAACGCTTGTCGCGGCACAAGAGGAAAACTGCATATGACCAAGGCAATCGGGAGCGGACCTACTCTAGAATCAAACCAAACCAAGTGACTGTGTTGCCAAGCGGGGAAGTGGACGGGAATTGCAAGGGAAAGAATGCATGAGACGAAACCCTTAGGGACTTAGTCCCAAAGACTCTAGACATGAGCATTGTGGACTGGAAGGAGCAGTTGCCTTACATTGTGAAGAAACTGAGAGAAGCCCTTGATGCGGATTTTGAGTACGTGGGCACCCCCTTGAGCATGAGTGCTTTTCGAGTGATAGTGACAAGGCATCTGAAGTCTGAAAGATCTCGGCTTAAAACACGGTACTTCAAGATGGTTGAAAAGGGAGAAGTGAAAGCTCCTCTTCGCGTGGATCCAAAGCAGTGGACCGACTCATTGAGTATTGGAATACTCCAGCCCAACAGGAAAAGGCACAAAAGATGGCCGCAGCACGTCGGAGCGTCAAGAATTATGACCTTGTGGGGAGGAAAGGCAAGGCCGGAAAAGATGCACAAGCAGTAAGTGTTCCATGCAAATTGGTTGAGTTCCTTAATGGTTTTCAAAGTATGCCTTATTGTAGCTTGGCATAGCTTGATTGTAATCATAAATGCGGTCCCAAGTAATGTCTGTCTTCTATGTACTTTGTAGAGGGCAAGGGGGAATCTGAACCCGAGCATCACAGATATAGCTATGGGGAGGCGGTCAATAGTAGGGCTTGGATCTACAGACACGGTAAGATCCTTCGTTGAAGTTGGTTGTCTTTGGTGTCACCTTAGTTATGTTCAGTTCAATCAATTCCGTGGTGTTGGAAGTTCACGCTTTTGTATACTTTTTATAATTCAAGACTAAAGCGAAGGTCATAGGGAACAGAAGGTCTCTTGTTTCATTCACGTACTTGAATTTGTCATGTATAAGTATGGGGCTGATGAAGTAATGTAGTAGTTGGTTTTCAGACTGACGATTGAAAGAAAGTCTTCTTTCAGTAGATTGCATTGGCCAAACTAGGTAGACCCTTAAGCGTTCCATAGTCACAACATTCCTTATTGTCTCCTTTAGCCACAGGTTTGCTTAGGCAAGTTGTACCTCAAGTATTGTTCACACAACGTCGAGTAAATCAAGTATGAACTATCTTCTTTTCTACGCGGAAAGTGTACTACATGGAAGGGCCACATCCATGGCGGTCTGCATCTATGTATTCTTCATGTCGCATGTTGTCCCAAGTCATATATATGTCGCCCTAAGTTGTGATGTATGACTTGCACTTTAGGAAAGTCGCACCTTTGTTACGTAGAAGTCACATGTCAGTCATCTTGCTATTTGCGGTGACTTGTACCTAACATGGAAATGACTGATAATATTTTCATCTGCGGTTGTGGGTTACAAGACGGTGGGGGCAGATGATTCGGGTCGGTGGTTGGTGATGGAGGCTTAGAAGGCAGATGTGGACAATAAGTTCGACAAATTGGTCTTCAATAGTACAACCCAAGGCAAGGCAATAGATGAGCTACGGTTCATGTTCCAAGAGTATATGGGCAACAAAAAACACAGGGACGATGCCAACCCATCCATCACACAATTGGTGCTAGAAAATGAAGAGACGCGTGCACATCAAGAGGGTCGAGCTAGCGGATTTCTACCTTATCCACCAAAAAAAGGTGTAGCCATGGATGCCATCACTCACAAAGATAGTGGGCCCTTCAAAGAGAAACATTAAAGCAGCCAACCACCTGTGAAGAAAGTGGACGACCACACCATTGCAAAAGCCTCAAACATTACCCTTGATTCCTCAGACTCTGAGCTACCCAAGACATAGAGGATGGCATTGCAGAAGAAGTCACGTAAGCAATAGGGGAAGGGGGTCAACACCAAGTCTATGACTGAAGACAAGAAGTCCTCACTGAAAGAAGTTACTCCTCCGGCATCAATAGCTGAAAATCCTGCACCTGCACCACAGTAGAAGTCCGTTGTGGACATCACCCCTAATGAAGACGAAACACCAGTAGAAGTAACTACAACTAATGGAATGGAAGTATTGGTGGAGAATAATGACGCCACCAAGGAGAATATTGCAGCGGAGGATTCCTCCGGACAAGACATAGTGAAGTCCGTAGAAAGCATAAACATTCCTCCCTTGACCATGTGGAAGTACGCAACATCTAGATAAATAAAAATAATAGATAATAGTAATTATATAGAATAGAAATTTTCAAATTTTCCATAACAAGTAGGGAATAGGAAGCCCAAAAACAGAAATAGGAATTAGAGCCTTTACGGAAAACCTTAAACTGTAATTAGGGTTACAGTCGGATCCGGAAACCCTATCCGGAAACCCTAACCCTAATCCGGAAACCAGAAAGTTCCGGCCGAGTAGGCCCTAGAGCCTAGTCCGGCTAGGGAACTTACGGGAACGCCGACCTCGAAAGCTACTTAATCCCCGCTGTCTCCTTCATTCTTCCTCTTCCTCCGCGGGATTATCGCGATGACGCTTAGTGAGTGAAAGTGTGGTGAGATAGGAACGCGTTAGGGAGAGCAGGGGAGGCCAGTGCTGATCGCACCGGAAAGTAGGACGGATGTAAGGCGGAACTGGCGACGGAAGATTAGCGGAAGGTTAGCGGAAAGATTAGCAGAAGTGAGTTGGAAGTGAGGACAGAATATGTCAGTAGTTATGGCAGGGCCGAGTTTGTAGCAGAAGTCAGGGATCACCACCCGGATGATTAGTCCGGAAATCCCTGAGAATCCGGAACACCACCGGCAACAAGAGGACGATTTGACGGATATGGGGTGTCTGGGGTTCCTGAAAAGACCCTGGAACATCCAGAGCGAGGACATGATAGACGAGATAGTATATGGTGCTCCCAACCAGTACCATCTCACCGTCAGGGGTCATCCGAAGTCCTGGACTGTAGAAATGTGGGCGGGAGTTTACTTCGCGTCCTCTAGGGGATCCAGATGGGCCGGATGGACGGAGAAGTTCGCGGCGGATAGATTCCGGAACCCGGCCGATCCGAAAGAGGGTTACATCGCATCCGACTGTCGGAACCCTAGGGATCAGAGACTGTTGGAGTTTCTTAGTCCCTAAATTTTTCCTATAAAAATTATTTCTTTTTAAAAATTCAACCAATGAGAAGCTGCCACGTGGCAATGCCACGCGAGCAACCCGCCACGTAGGCACCCCATTTAAAGTTGCCGGCAAGGTTTGAACCTTGCACCTCACACTTGGGGTGCAAGGTTCAAACCAATGCACCACACATACACATGCATATGTGTGGATTTTTTTAAATTTTATCTAGTTAAAATATTTTTTTTCCTTTTTTTGTTAAAGACAGCAGACTTCAGAGGTCATTTAGTAATAGAAAACCAACTTTTTTTAAAAACCTTGAACTACAAAAACTTTCTAAATCAAAGTATCTTTCATCTCCAAAAATCCGTTTGCAATTTCAAGTCTCCAATAAAAAGTTATGAATTAATTTCAGAGAGTGTCTTTCATGATGTCAAAAACAAAACTCAATCCAACCCCTCCCTGAAATTAATTCATAACTTTTTACTGGAGACTTGAAATTGCAAACGGATTTTTGGAGATGAAAGATACTTTGATTTATAAACTTTTCTTAGTTCAAGGTTTTTAAAAAAAAGTTGGTTTTCTTTTACTAAATGACCTCTGAAGTCTGCTGACTTTGAAAAATACCGAATTGTGTATGATTTAGTTTAAAAACAAACAAACATTATTTATAGAATACTAACGATGGTGATTTAAACATTTTTCAAATCAAAAAATTTACTTGAGATTCTTGAAAGTCAAAATTAACAAAAAAAGTGTTGATTTTTTTGTTGATTTAGAGTTGCAATATCCAAATCAACAAAAAGAATTGTTGATTATGTCAGTTTTTACCAAAATCAACAAAAAATTGTTCAAATGGACGATACAGTATCAAAATCAACACTTTTATGTTGATGTTTTGTTGATTTGGTCACTGTTTTTCTACTAGTGGAAGCTTTTCGGAAACCTAGTGGGGAAGAAATCGAGCCCCATCAGTCCGTACCTCCTCCACTTGTACCACAAGCAGGAGGTACTTAGTGATCTGGAAGACATCATCTACCGGCAAGGGGATAGCTTGCTGCGGTACAGTCTTCCCCCGGAATCAGATCCGGTGGATCATGAATCAGAAGAGGAAGAGAAGCCGGAACCAGAGCATGACTCACCGGGTGGGCACGACTCCCGTCGGAAGAGTACGGATCCGGATTCAAGGGGGAAGGGCCATCTTCCGAACCCTGTTCCATTCCGGAACACAGAGCCGGACCAAGATATATTCGAGTCCACGATCGCTTGGTTACGGAATCAAAAGGCAACAAACGAACGGATGGCCACTCTGATCCAGAGCGTCTGCGCGACGTTGAAGGTAGTGGACGAGACAGAGATTGTCGAAGCAATCAACAACAGACCAGATCCGGAGATGGTTCGCCTGCTAGAGGGCCGGATCTGGACTCTAGAGGCTGAGCGGAATCATCTTCAAAACCACGCGACCTGGGCGGAAGGGGAGATGAACACCGCCAACAAACGGGCAACGGATGCGACGGAGCTTGTCCGGAAACTGAGGGACCTCATCGACCCGCCAGCGGATGTCATCACCAGATCCGCACTCTGGAACAACCAGATGAGCCGGAAAGGTCACATCACCGGAACCAAGGTTGTCAAGATCTTGGTAGACTTCGAGGTACGGATCGAGATTGCGCTGAGGGAGATGCGCCAGTTGGTGGGCCACTTCGATCCGCTCATGGGATTAGACGCCTCCATATTTCCGGAAATACCTGGAGGGGAGTTCACGGAGACGACTCAGCTCAACCTTGGAGCGCGGACGTCGACCCAGCCAACATCCGGAAGATCCTCGGTGCAGAAGGAGGTTACGGTTGGAAGGAAGATTCCGGATCCGGTTCTGACGCCACGGAACACTTCGGTAAATCTCTTCCCACCTCTTCCGGTTTCCTCTGCAGAAGTTACTGCGATGACGGAGATTCCCGGTGGGATTCAGAATCCGGCTCGGACCCACCCGGAAGAGTTCACCCACATGCAGCAGCATACTCCTCCGCGGCCTCCTCCGACAACCCCTATTGAGGTCATAGACTTGGAAAAGAAGAAGGCCACTAGGCGGAAAGTTCCCAGTGATCCGGAAGAGGTTCTGGAGTCAGAAGAGGAGGAAGCGGTAACCAACTCCACTTCCGGATCGGAGTACGCGGAGACGGATCCGGGTCCGCCAAGGACGCGATCCGCAACAAAGACCACCCTGACGAAGCAAATCCGACAAAAAGCGGCAACTCGGGATTCCAAAGGTGGAACGTCAGCGAAGAAGGCCTAGAAGGGCAGGTGACTTAGTAGTGCAGTTGGTTTGTTAGTTTTGGTGTTTTGTTTCCGACGCGGGTTTTCCAGATGTGGGACCCACTGATCCGGAATTCTAGGAATTAACGGCTTTTCTTTTTTCCCGGAATGGTCATCTGGCCGTTGTCCGGATTTTCAGTTGGCCGTTGGCCGCTTTTTTTTTGGACCGTTTTGGTCGTGTTGTTTTGCTTTTTAAAGGGCAGGCCGGCTTGTGGCCTGTCATTCTATTTTGTGTCATTCAATCTGAGCACCCAAGAATAAACACCTTGGGAATCATTATCTTGCGTATCGCGTCTTGATTACTTGTGGGTGGATGTGTCCGGGAGAGTGTGCAAGGTAGGAATCCGGATTGGTTGGTATCCAGATCCAGGCTAAGGGTGTCTTGTGGATAAGTTTAGAATACAAGTGAGGAGCTGTGCACGGTGCCTTTAAATCGCTAGAACGGTGATCCGGTGGGATCCGGTAGTGGTCAGGGAGCTAGTCCGGAACTCTTGAGTAGTTTTGTGCAGAAGTCAGCAACCGCCGAGAGGAATATTCCCAAACCATCGGAAGGTCTGCCAACCTCAAGAGTAGTCGACATCTAGAAAGCAAGTCCGTTAGTTCCAGAATCCAACTATCCGCGGTTGTTTTGCGGTTGAATCTAGTTTACAAGTGAGGAGCTGTGCGCGGTGCCTTTAAATTGCTGGAACGGTGATCCGGTGGGATCCGGTAGTGGTCAGGGAGCTAGTCCGGAACTCGAGAGTAGTTCCGTGCGGAAGTCGGCAACCACCTAGTGGAATATTCCCAAACCACCGGAAGGTCTACCAACCTCAGGAGTAGGCGAAAGCTTAATCCGGAAAATAACTAAGTGTCGTTGTAGTAAGGGCGGGTGAGGGTGTATCTCTGTGTGACCTACCTTCCAGGTGGCCACCCGGAAAGTTGTAAGAGGGACCATCTTTTCTCCTTACCGGACTGAGGACTTTGAGGACGGATGTGTGTTTGTTGTTTAGGAGTTGATACTTGTGTTACTTGAGTGGTGATGTTCCCTTCCCCTCGGAAAGAGCAAGTAAGGACCCTCTGAGGATAAAACAGAGGTACCAAAAACCGGTGTTACGGATAGAAGAAGTAGAAATCCGGATCAAGGCGGATCCGGATTTGATTCCGGAAAATAGTATATCCAGAACTTGGTGTTTGTGTTGTGCCGGATCATACAGTGGATTGTCATTTCCAGATAGATCCGTAGTTCCGGAAACATATCTATTGCGACAACATCTGGGATTCCCTGGGACGATAACTCGTGTCATCTTAACGCTTTTGTGGTGTTAAAGATACCTATGCCTAGATTGCGCGTGCGACAGACCAATGAACTGAACTCGGGCAGCCTGGCTGATAAAAAAGATGTGGTCGCTAAAGTTGAGGTTGTAGACAAAGTCGCAGTCGACGTTGAAGGCTCCAAAGGAAATGCTGAAGAAGAAGCCGTACTAGAGGTCTCACAGAAAAAGTCCAAGAAACCACCGAAGTCACCAATAAAGGTAAATTCACGGCCCGACGTTCCTCCAGTAACGTTGAGGGAGGTGAGTCCTTCCGGTGCACTACGCGACCTGATCCCATCTTCGAAACAACAACCTTCCAAATTAGTAATCTTTAATGTCCATGGTACACTTCTTGATTGTAGTTTGTTGGTTGCGGAAAATCCAAACACTAAAATCAAGATTAGCATCAAAATTGAGTTGAGGAAAGTGGTTTTCAAGCCTTGGTTGAAACCATTTCTATTCAAATGCTTCCAAAAATTTTATGTTGCTTTTTGAGGTAGCAAGAGTCAAGCATATATGGATGATGTTGTTCCAACACTACTTGCTGGCTTCAGCGGTATAGGTGCAACCCCACTGTTTACTTGGTCTAGTAAACGTTGTAAGTGGCAAGATGTACAAGATGGGTGAGGTAGTGAACTTGTGAAGAATTTATCAACAGTTTACCCACGACTTGCAACATGGCCGACGTTTAGTTGTGAAAACACTTTAGTAGTAGATAGTAGGCACAATAGGGTGGCTACCAACTTAGATGCTAATGTGATCATCAGCCCTCCTTTCTATATGGAGTGAATTTCCACATTGGCAGAGGACAAGGAATACTTGAAACGGTCCTTGTGGCCACTATTGGAGGCTTGGCAAGAATGCCCAAACGTGGCAAGCTTTCGATCCAAAGTTCCAGAATTGTCAACAAATCCATGTCAGAAATGCTATAGAGACGACGAACTGGAAAAGCATATGAATTTTGGGACATTGAGGATGGTGAGGGGACTATCCAAGCAGTGGGTTGCACATGTCATGGCGTCCCCTCGCCTTCCTTTGAAGTTTGTATCTAACAGTTAGCTTTTGCACATGTAGGGAAAGGCGCAGAAGCGAGAACCAAAGAACAAGGCAGCGTCGGCAGCGGACAAGAAAGGTTCCGGACCATCCGTGAAGAAGGTATATTGAATTCAAAGCCTGTAGAGCGTTTCGTTTTCCTATTTGAAGTAGTATTGTAGTTATTGTGAAGTCATTTTCCAGAGTTTGTGAAGTCATTTTTTAGATTTTGTGAAGTCAGAACACTATGAACTAACAATTACGCAACTATGGAAGTCGCTCATCAGTGATGTGTGCATTGTAATGTATTTCAGCAGAATTAAATCATCCTTCAAAGGAAGGCAATGGCCCATTTCAATAGCAAGTCCTACTAACAAAATCCCTCTTTTAAGAAATGGTTGTCAGCAACACGTGTAGGCAATCTTCTTTGTCAACGTGTTTGTTGAATCTATATAGGACTAACCAAATTTCCCGTTCTTGTCTTCACGTCATAGTAGTCTCCATCAATCCTAAGTGAGAGTTTTGAAGAAGATTTTGGTGTAGCACTACCTTCTATAAATGAAACATATTAGGACCAATGTCTACTTAAAATACGGCAAGTCTTCAAATGGCCACTAAAGGTAAGTTACAAGCTCACATTAGTGGATCCTAACCCCTCTTCAAGCATCCTTTTAGCCAGGCATGTAAAGCGCCTGACTTACAAGCTTGTTGTATAGTAATTGTTTTCTTATGCACATGTAGACTCTACCAAACCTCTGTTGTGCATAACTATATGCATGCCGTGTTGTGGTGACATGAACTGTGTGATCCATAGGTCCATTTTGGTACTACGTAAAGCTATGCATCCGAATTATGTTCCTTGTGTGCACTGACTTCCGTACGGGTTGAATGCAAGTTAGGGTAGTGGACTAGTTACGTAGAAGTAAAAACAAAGTGACGTAGAAGTGACATGCCAACTCTTCAAAGTCACATGTAAGTCAAGTGAAAGTCGTGTAGAAGTCACGTGGAAGTCACATATAAGTCCAATGTTGGCCATGTCTTTGTTACATCAGCCTGAAATGTTAATAATGACAAGTTCTTTAATTCTTGACTTCTGTGCAGTATAAGGTTGGCGACGAAGTGTTTCTCATGAAAGTGGTGGTGGGAAACATTAGTGGATTGCTTGGCCAACATAAATTCCACTTTAGGGAGATTTCGAAGATATGGTTGAAGGTGGACATTCGGAATGTCATGCACGCAAGTGTGGCGCTTATGTACCCCAATTCCACAAACGAGAAAACACATATAGAACATGTGAAAGGGACATGTACAGTATGGGACCAGAATACTTGAAGCTAATTAGTTGAGTTCGCCTTCTTGGTGAAGCATTCGTACAAGGAGACCCAAATTTTTGGATCTTTAGAGTCTTTGAATATTGTGAAAAGACTATAGATGGTAGGTCAGAACTGCAATATATTGTCTACACCCATGTCTTGCCACCTCTTTGCTGTGAATTCTATGACTACCCTAGGGTGCTTCAGTGCTTTTTAATACATGTTTCCTATGCCTCCTACGACAATACGTGCATTATTGTGTCTTTGAATCCTACTGCATGCCAATGTTTTCAGGACATCCACTTAATGATGCTGAATGCAGAAGTCATATTATCTATGCGAGTTGTGTTATAGTGAAGTATATTTAGTCAGTGCAGTCATCAGGTGTTACATGACGGAGTCATTGAGAAGTCAAGACATATTGCTTTGTGAACATCCGGATGCATTGGGAAGCCTAGAACCCCTACACTCACAGGACAAGCATTAGGCAATCACTTTGGAATGAGCCTAGTAGTCCAAATTATGACTCGGAAGGAACTGAGGAATGACTACATCGAAAAGTGGCGTCCATGTTGTCACTCGCAACTAAGAACTCCAAACTGACTCAAAAATGTCTTAGCAATGACTAGTATTGAAAACAATCTTCAGTGCCCACGTTAGCACTTCAGGGACACTAGCACAACTGAAAAATGACTCCATAATTATCTCCTGACAACGTCCACGTCATCACAACTTTGACTTCAAATCGATTGGAAAATGACTCCATAATTGGGTGACTTAGATGTCCATGTCACCATGTCGTTGACTCAATTGCGACTAGAAATTGACTACAGAAATGGATGAGTTCTATAATGTAGCATTCAAAATTTAATGAAAAAATAGTTTTTTGCCCGACCGAATCCAAAAAAATTCCCTGACCCTGGTGTGCCACATAGACACTACCATCCATGCCTTCATCCTTCCTCCCAACTGGATGGTGATAATAAAACTAGAGTCATTTAAAGAATGACTTGTCCGGAATGACTTTACGGGTTTGAAATCATTTTACAATCATTGTGGTCCGAAATGACAATTTTGCAGTCATTTCGGACAGTCATTTATACCCCCAATTCCTTGTAGTGCAAGACATCTCCTTAGCAGAAATTGAATGTCACCTGCAATTCCAAATCCACAAGAAAAATGATAGACTATGAGTACAAGCTTTCCAACAATGAACATTCAGTTGGTACTTGGTGTATTAGTACTAGAAGTTCATTTTGTACTACTACCAGTACGATAAGGTCTGATTCAACATACTTTAAAACATACATCTACAGTTTTTGTACTCTGATTGTTCCCTGAGGATTGACTAGTACTAAAGTAAGTACAAATACTACAGACATTACAATAATATAGTTCAAGAACTCTGAACCTTGAACTGTCCTCTATTACAATTTGTACAGTATTTACTATTGGAAGCATATAATGATAGTACAGCAACATACGAACATTCTTTTCACTCACTACTATCAGTACAAATGCAATTGTTCTACTACAAACACTACGAACACTACAATTTTAGATTTGAATGTTTTCTAACCATTCTGAATCCTAATACAAACACTACAAACACTACAATTTCAGATTTGAATGTATTACAATAATTTTGAATGCTGAACTTCAATTACAATTAGTACATTCCTTATTGTTGGAACCATTGGATGATAGTGCAACACTCTAAGAACATTCTTTTCACTCACTACTACGGTACAAATGAAGTAGTCACAGTACAACAAGTATCCCACGTATGAAACTAGTACATGAACCAATACAAAAATTGACAACGTATAAGGAGATGAGGGAACTGACATAGTAGTTATAGATACTACGTCCCAAACCTCACCTCCACTGCTGCCAATGTACAGTGTATAAGCACTTGAAAGTATACGCTATGATCATCCTACATTCAAGCTCACTCAAGTTCAATGCAATGAATGACTACAATGGATATAGCATAGCATCCTAAAAATCAGGGTTGTCTATCCGGATGTGACGTGGGCTTTTCACGTCCGGATGTCATGATGCGTCCGTCCTGACGTGTCCTGACGCGTCAGTATTGCCGTCAGCCCAAAAAAAAAAAAAAAAAAAAATTTTTTTTTTTTTGACAGCCAATTTGTCACCCTGGAGCAAACCAGTGAACAGCCAGGTCGTCAAAAAATTTTTTTTTTTTTTTTTTTTTGTGGACGGCCTGTTTGTCGACCTGGACGGCCAGTCCATCCACCATTCAGGTCGACAATTTGACCGTCCAGGTGATGGCCCGACCGTCCACCCGTCCAGGTCGACGGACGGACCGTCCCGCGAAAAAAAAAAAAAAAAAAAAAAATTTTTTTTTTTTTTTTTTTGTAATCCTGACGGACGCCAGGGGTGAATCCTGACGTCCGTCCGGACATCTAGGACTACAAAGTCCTAGGTAGTACACAATGTTGCCTTGCTGGGACCTTGGTGTTTCTGAAACATACGATCCCTCCGTCGAAGTAACCAAAGAATCAAACTCTCTAGTACTACAAAATGGGAGGTAAACCGTGATGCATTGTTGAACTAGTCTAGTGGTACGAAATGGAAAGTAATCCGTGATGCATTGTTGAACAAGTGTACAATTACGCCTAGACATCTCCACACTGCAATTTCAACTACTAAAAGATTGCAAATAAGAAGCCAAACTCAGGTACAAGACTAGAAATGAGAAGATGAACACCAAAGCAAATGACGTATCTAAAGCAGCGACGATGGTGAGTCGGAAACGAGAAGGCGAACACCAGTTAGTGGTGAGTAGGAAGCAAGAAGGCACATGGGGCATGGTGAGGGTTGGGTTTGCCTTCCCACACCTAAGGCGAGACCCACTGACCTCGCTCCAGTTTAGACAGCCTGGAGCTGTAGGTTTTTTTCACCCACCCTATCTACACGCCACCTGGCTTTGATGTGCAAAGGTAATTTGCATTTCCCATGTCAACCCAGAATCCAGAATGAAGTTGTGTTTCCTTTGTAACTTTACTAAGCGAAACTCAAATCAATGGGAGCTTTGCTGATTGGAGTTTGGAAGAGTGGTTTTGATTTCGGTTTTGAGCCATGTGCTCTATGCTACAAGAGGATAGAGACTAAGGAAGAGAGACACAGTGAGGAGTCTTCTGACAAGGCCAAATTTAGTATGCAAGGTTTCACCTTTGTCAAATTTGTAGAAAGAGTACAAAACTGTAGATGAAGAGTCAGACAGGACCGTAAGTTGAATTGGAAACGAGTGAATATTACTTGAGACATCCTCTACTATATGTGATCAGCCAGATTAGGAGCTGCAATGGTAGATTCAACAAGAATACAATAATAACGAGTACAATTGTATACAAAGAGTATGAAATTGTGCAAAAATGTATGGAATTGTATGAAACGTATCTCTTAGTATTTATAAAAAGAATAGTTGTGCATAGTTTCCACCCCATGCAAAGAAAAATTCAATGCACTGGTCGACACCACAATCCTGCCTATTGAATTGATTTACTTCGCGTCTTTTCCATTGTATTTGGTTCAAAAAGCAAATGGACATGAACAACAATTAAGCTTTGGAGTTGCAACCTTAGACTCGGCGGATAGACCCAAATAACAAAGTACACAATTTTACAAAGCGTATAAAGTTATAAAAAATGTAAGGAATTGTATACAAAGTATCTCTTAGTACTTATAGAAGTAAAGTCACTAGTCCTCTTCCTCCCTAAACTGATGTAATCTGGCCCTGATAGTAGCAAGGTTGTCGTCACTTATGTCATAAGTAACCTCCCCACCTTTCCGCCTATCTAGCTTCGGAATCATAACAAATTTTCCATGCACCACAAGGTGTGCATCAATATGGACTGGTTGTAAGTTGCCTAGATGAACGTACCCATTGTGGGTGAAAGCACACTACAGTTGGAATTTCTGCACATGATGAAAGTTTGTTGTCAATTTTCTTATAGTTTTTATAACTTAAAAAGTAAATAAAAAATAGATCGGAGTCTTATATCTTGCATACATTGATAATTGCATAACAAAAAGTGAACTTCATCTATTAATTTAATGTACGGAGTACAAACATTAAAAGTTTGTACTGTCACAGATTCAGCTTGAGCATTGTTGTATTTTTTTTGCATAGCTTAGGGTTTCGTTTTTACAATTGAAAGAGCTAAACCCAATGTGCTTATGTTTAGGTACTTAGACTAGGCATTTAATGAGTGTTTTAGGATCTATATAAGAAAATATTCTAATAAATGTGTGATTTTAGTATAAGGGCCAAATTTTGATTTTTAATTGTTTTTTTTTAATTTTAATTTGAGAATCTATAAAAAGATCTTTTGATTCAGATGGGCCAATATTGAATTTTGGTATAAATGGCGTTTTGGCTCCATTTAGTACCAATTAGCATACATTTTATACCAATTTTGGTACATTTTGTACTAGGTTTTACTAGATTGTATATTTGGCAGGGGGGCGATCGTAGTGTGCGATCACCCTTGTTCCACTTTTGATAGTAAGTACCCCATATGATGAAGTCACCAGCTTCAAACTCTAGGCCCCAAGCACATTTGAATCCACGTTCTACTTCATACTTTCCCCTGGTATATTGTAAAATATAGAACTCTACTCCCTCACTATTGCCTTCTACAGTAAGGACAACAAAGTTGTCACCTAGCCGAATGAGATCGCCAAATGCCTCGCCTTCCACGCCCTCCTCCCAATCTTCACCATCTAAAGTGTTGTGGTCCGTCATATGGTCAGCAACTAGTTGGAGATCATATGGCTTCAACTTTACCAAATCCCAGTTCTCAGCATGAGACTTGTTAACGCAGTTGATGAAATTGCCATCAATGCATAAACACAAAAGCATGATAATTTACGCACAAAAAGTTGCTTTAGGTCCGCAACAGCAAAAGAGTAAATTGAATGCAAGGCCTAGGAGCCAGAGACAGTCTTGCAATGGTAACTGCGCTCTCTTGTGGCGTCCTTCAGTATTTCCCAGAAGTATCTCTAAACCTCTTTGATGCCAGTCTTTTCGAAGTTTGTATCCACAATCCTTCTCATAGTCTCATTCAAAAATGCCACTGCATCGTGGGCGTTTTGCATCCTCCTCCAAGTATTGTGCAATTGGGACTACCTTAGAGCGCGCTTCCCATCCCGTGTCACCCCAATGATTTCATTCTCAAAACACTTCCAACTTACATTTGAAGACAATGATAACTCAAGTGCGCAAATCGGAAGCTTTGAAATACCACAATTTCTGCGCGTACCCATGACACATTGCAAAGCATGCCACTCTTCGTTCTCAGGCTTAGGGCAAACAATCTGTTGCCACAACGCTGTTGTGCCTGCATATGTCTTCAGATGCGCTTGACACTTTGCTTCTTCTTCTAGTCGAAAGAGGCACACATCACACACACATTGGCAATTCTCAATGAAGTGGATTCCTTTTGTGCCATCCCGAATCCGATTGAACCCTTCCCTGAATATGTTGATCTCCACGTGGTATCTACAACAACAGACGTTCCTCTCGTTGCACGCTCTAACAAAGTAAGGCTTTAGTTTCTCAAAGGCTCTCTATTTGATTGGCACGTTTGGGTGCGCCACCTTAAATCGCTGGTAGAATGCGGCCTACAAGAATGCAAATGTTTTTGAGAAAACAAAGTAGGTAATACAAAAGAGGTAATGAAAAGTACAAAGGTTGTTCAAAACGTAACCTAGATCGTAATACCCAGCAGAATACGTCAATTACAAACTTCCAACAAAGTAGATCACACGATAGCAAAGGCTTTCTAATTACTCAAATGTGAGACCCCACGGTACTCTTCGTACATGATGTACAATTACTAATACAGTATGTATCTGCAACATTGTAATCAACGTATTCTAGAGTACAAATTCTGACCATCAGAGAAAAGGGAGATACAACAAGGTGCGCAGCGTACATGATGGATGGAAACAATGTCTAGGATAGTATATTTGACAATGCAACGATTGTACATGGGGCTACAACACTGCAGTCAAATCTATTCGTACCTGACTTTCGAACAAATAATGAGTGCAATGTTTGTCATAAGTATTCGGACTAATCCACTTCCACTAGTAGAAAATCTGAAATTTTTGTCATTTTGGATGCGTTGTTTTGGACAAAATCTAACAAAAATTTGTTGAAAAAAACAGATTTCTGTTAGATTTTGTTCAAAACAACGCGTCCAAAATGACAAAAATTTCAGATTTTCTACTAGTGTTTTGTATAATTTCCTTTCTGTTGGCACTTACACGGGTCTCTTCTGTCCACCACTTCGTAACGAGGTCTTTAATCTCACTAGACAATCTTGACCTCTTTCTACATCTTATAAGTACAAAAGGTGAACCTTGCAATCTTACAGTACTGCGACGAGTTATAGCCACCCTCAAATTAGATGGGTGAACTTTCAAAACTCGTGATAAAGCTTTTGTGCTTATAACCCGAGTACAGACAACCGCATCCAGGAGAACAACCTTTCTAGCGAGCATATCTGCCGATTGGACACCCTTGACAGCGTCTAACTCCAATTGATAGTTTTTTAGGAATTCAAATTGAGCCTTGGCATCCTGACGTTGAGGATAATACTCAGGAAGAAAAGGAGAAACACGTTCATCCTCCAAAAATCGTTCCATAATTTTCAATCTAGACGATGCCTCTCGACAACCTTGCATCTTCATTGTGAAGAAATCCACAATTTCGGACAAAACCTCCGCAAGTTGTCAAGAAGACATCTCCTTTCCAACTTCCAATTCATCCTGCATAGCAAGTAACCTTATTGCTTCTTCTCTCTCCCTCAACAACTCTCTACGTTTACGTTGCCTCTCTACATCCCCATCTCTTAAACCATCCTCACCGCATTGTGATCCTCCACCCTTCCACGAGGTCCCTTCCTCTTAAATCCAGCACGTCGCTCTCCAAGTCTTTTATTCACCATTACAAGAAATTGCCATACAGACCTTTACAAAAGAATCCAAACTAATGGAAACAATGGAAACCAGTGAAGAATCGAAACATTCCAAGCGACTATCTAAGACGCCAGAGTTCATGGTTCCGTTGCCCAAGTTCACGGGTCCTTTGTCAAGGTACCAGAGAAAACGCCAGCATACCAAGCGTACCAATTATCATATAGTTTAACTGTTTGCACTTGTTTCTACATTGGGCCAAGAGGATAACATAGTGTGTGATCATTCAAGCAAGTACCAAAATGTACGAAACTGTGAACGGAGAGTTTGGAGAATTGTAAGTTGAATTGAAACCAAAGTTTCAAAATTATCTACAGGTTCCAAACCTTAATTTCATTGATGAACAAAGATAAGTAAAACCTCTTGGAATTGAACTAAATTGATCTCAAGTAACACTCAGCCTCCTCTACCTATTTGAAACTTTGAAACTTTGAATTTCTAAAACCCTTGACTTCCCTCTCACATTCTTGCCAATTAACTATGGTATAGTCTTGGGTGATAACCACGTCTAACAGCATAAAATTTGTTTGTGTTCACTACACAAGCTGATGAAGAAATTTCATTGTGAATCTCACCCTCCGGGTCAGCTTTTTCTTCCATGACGTGAAGATGGGTTGAACCTTGCATTCTGTCGAATTGTCGGAGGCAAAATTCGAAGACTCGTTGAAGAACTGTCAAGAACAAAGTTAGCATCAAAATCTCCACCTACAAGGCAATCAAACATCCAATTAGTAATTAATTGCAACTTTGAATCTTATCACTACTTGATTCACATTCTTCGAATACTCACCACATTGATACATTTATATTTGCGATCTATGCTATCAACTAGATCTATCTCTCACTTCAACGTCAAAATACGATGTTCTAATCCCATTCCGTGGTTTTCTGGCCCTTCGGATGGCTGCAAGTTTCCAGAGTGTTCTCAGCCTGCGCAGCAGCTTTCCCATAGTGTTCCCAACCTTCATAGCAATTGCTTGACGTGGCCAAGCGACGTCATTTTTTTTTAAATTAAAAAAAATGCTTCTTTGCTTTGCATGTTCTCGGGCTCTAAACATACTTTGGGGCAATAATTTTTTATGTTACAGGATGCAAGTATTGTATACACTTCAAATTCATGACCTGAACAAATGTCTACCTATGAACTAAATAAACAATTGTCAATGTTTTCCTCTGTACAAGACGGTATGCAATGTACTAATTGGTACATAAAGCCAATTTTAGTTGCTGAAATATTAGTTCATAGTAATTCAATGGCGCTAGACCATTGAATTCCAACCTGCGCTTACTAAAATAGGAAAAAAGTTAGGACTTCAGTACATTTAGTTTCATTGGATCCTCTCAAAGGTACCTTGTATTAACATGATGTAAAAATAGGCTAACTAGTCATGTCACAAAGCACCAAACACACTCATAGCAATACGCATCATGACATTTTTAAGCAATTCTAAACCACACACAGTGCTTACAAATGTACACATTGGTACATTGGTACATTATGTATTCTACAAAGCAAATACATAGTACCAATGGTTTAGAGAGCAGCTGTCAGCTAGTGTTTTTACTAAACCCTCAAGTTCTTCGTTTTTCCTGAAGCTTTCTCCTTGCATCCGCTCCGCAATGGCACAAGTCAAAACAGCTCTCCGGGTCCGGCGGTCGAGGAAACCGTCCTTGCAAGCGTGGCAGGGCGTTCAGGTGCGGCAATCGAGGAAACCATCCTTGCAAGCGTGGCAAGGCGTTGAGGCGCGGTGGTTGAGGAAACCGTCTTTGGAAGCGCGGTAGGGTGTTGAGGTGCGGAGGTTGAGGAAACCGCCCTTGCAAGCGCTGTTGTTCGACAAGACCATCACCAAGACCTCGTTCTTGCAAATGGTCAATTCTGTTTTTTTTTAAATTACTTTTCTTCAAATCGATGGCCACTTCCTTTAAATTGTTGCACTTTCTTACACCTTAGGGTTTTATGTGAATTGGTTTCAGACAGTGCCCTTGGCTTTTGTACGACGACATGGACACCACATATGCGAGAGGAGTGTTCTCATGATTGTTGAAGAAAGCAGGAGGTGGTATGTGAGCCCTAAGGTTTTTTTCAGTGGCAAACAACCCCAAGTTAAGTTTACATCTAGTTTTTTGCAATTTGCAAAACATTACAATGTTGTTGAAGGTGATCAAATGAGGTTCACTTTAGTAGCTCCATCAATTTTCAAGGTGGAAATCCTCACACATCTCACAACCACATTGTCTAATTCAATTGCCAAAATTTGGTGAAGTAGTTATTATGGATTTGGACGCTGAACCCTGAAGTAGTACAAACTGAGGACACTGCATACCGGATTAGTACAAACTGAATGCACTCTTTTTTTGGTTTGTGACTTTTCTTCTAAAGTTTTGTAAATGAATTCCACACTATTCATTTAAATACATATTTTGTAAGGTTTAAACGCATACTGAGATATATTTTTGTAAAGAATATATATATGTACGCTGCGTACCATATTAGTGCAAATTGAATGCACTCTTTTGTTTGTTTGTGACTTTTTTTGTAAAGTTCTGTAAATGAATTCCACACTGTTGCATTTTGATACATGTTTTGGATGGTTCAAAATGACCAGTTTTGGATGGTTCAAAATGCATACTTAGATAAATTTTTGTAGATTTTTGAACCACAAGTATTTGCCATAATTTGTACTTCGTAATTTTGAACTGCTTTGGTTGCGACGAGTATTGTGCAAATTCAGGATTGATTGTACTTGTGTTGTTTTGAATCTCATTATATGTAGTTGCTTGTTTCCAAGATATGAAGACGCCAACCTCATTGATGTGCCATTCAAAATAAGCTACTTAGACCCAAGACTCTACCATGTTGCATTCTTTGCACAAGTAGACATTCCACTATTGGAAGAATTGACTTGGGATTATGGCTGTAGCTTCAAAATGCTAGAAATCAAAGCTATAGATGTTGTAGTTCCCTTCCATTGTAATTGTGGTAGCACTCACTACCGTGACACAGTAATTGACGATCAGTTAATTCATCCCATCACCAATCGCTTGCCATCAAGTGCAAACTGATGCCGTAGGCTGTATTGTAGAGAATCTACTGTGGTGTTTTCTGAATGAATTCACCAGTATTGGGTAAATGAACTCCACAGTGTTGCATTTTGATACATATTTTGGAAGGTTCAAACTTCAAACGCATACTTAGATATATTTTTGTAAAGGGTACATATTTGTTTGTTGCATACCAAATTCATATTGCGTACCAAATCCATACAGAATCTAATCTAGGGCGTAATCCAACTCTTCTTCAATTTCTTCGGTTTCTTCTTGGCTCCTTTGATTTCTTTCGCTGATTCTTCGGTAGTCATGTTTCTGGTCTTCCGCTTGGACACTTCAAAGTTCTCAATATCAATTGGAGGGCGGGGTGGGGGTTGGGGTACCTTCAACACCGCCCTAGTTGCTTCCTCAACCCTAACATCATCTCTCAACTTCTTGTGCCGTTCTAATTTGGCAGCTTTTTCTCTCAAGTTCAATACTTTTTCAAATTGGGCATCCTCCTCTTTCAATCTTCTGATGCGTTCCTGTAACTCAAGTGCCTCAACTCCTACCTCAGAAGACATAACACGATATTCATCTTTCTCTGGGGAGTCAACTTCATCTATAGACGGTAGACTTGAAAGTACTAGACATTCAGGACGTACACACTTGGGTACAGTAAGTACGTGATGTTGTACAGATTCAACCCAACCGTGGTTACTACCAGCGGCAATGCCATTGCATAGGCTTTGCAAAACAATAGTCTCAGTGGCACTAAGCAAGGCATATGTCTCTGTGAAAGTAACAGAAGGTGTTTGAGTGTACATTTGAGATTCTTTCAATTGCTCTAAGTAAATTTTCTCAGGATCTGAAAAACAAAACAAAACAAGAAGTAGTCAGTTACCATAATGTGATGGACTTCCAGTGTTGTGTACTATTTGAACAAAAGAAACTTTGAACTCTAAAATTTCATGTACATTTACATACCTTGCATACTAAATTCTACACATTCAATTTTGAATAATATACTAGTTTGGACAATTACATGAGGATTTAGGGTGAGGAATTGTACCAATATGTGGATGCTTTTCTAAAATTGTTGATGTCAAGGCTTGTAGGAGCCTTTCCTGCTCTTCTTCTAATTTCAGATTTTGACCCAGCTACTCCAGAGGCAAATGTAATTTGCCAAATCCGAAGCTCTTGAACCAGAATGGGTGCATTGTTTCATCGCAAGATTTCCTTACACATTTGCTATGAACTCTAAACCAAATCCTATGCACCAGGGATGGTACAAATGACCACATGTGTATACGATTATGTCGTTGAGGGGAAACCCGCTCAAGCATAACGCACATGATGACAAAGAAATGGTATCTGACCCTTAAACAATACTTGGATCAAATTGGAATGCACAAGGTCTAGGTTTTATGGAAAATTTTGGTGTTCCCTCTTGTAAGACGAGTAATATGAGTGGACAGAGCCTCAAACTATCTCTTCAAACATACTTGTGTATTTTCAAGTAATTCATATCTTGAATTGCACTATTTGAGTTCTAATATAACTGCCTCATAATCGGCAACTGCGTCCTTTATCATTTCGTTGTACGCTTGAAATTTGTTCGACAAAACCTCCACCCCGTGCCCATGTTTGGTACGTAGCTTGACAACTTTTGCCTTCATTCTGTGTAGCACTCCTTTTTCTAGTGATGCCTTCATCAACAGTTGAAGTTTCTCCTTCCCGACATTGACGTAATCTTGGGTTACTACATGCAGCCGTAACCCGACCAACTTCAGTAGGCACATGAGGTATTCCCTTTCTTCTGTACAGTCTTGTCCATCTCATATAAGTCATCCATCTTGTACTTTAGTGTACACCTTCTGTTCAAAGTGTTGCGGGCTCTTCCAAAGTGTGGCAATAGGGTCATTCAGAAGGTCGTCAATGCCTTCTGTTGCGTAAATTTCTTTGTCGTCAAAGCCTATGAGGTTTGCAATGTTGGCCAAATACAATTTGACCTTCTTCAGCCATTTGCTACGCTGATTTTGATTCGAAGTCCCAGCAAACTCCACCCAACTAACCAGCTTCTTCTTCCGCTTCTCCATAACGATACCCCTAGCAAATTGCTTCGCAATGACCTTAGATTTTGGCAAATCTCTTAAATACACAACAGGGAAGATTTCAAGAATGCGTGAAAATATTTCTTTATCTATACATTCTGAATACGCGTATCTAGCCCTCCCTTGTCTCCCCTTAGCTGGTCCAAAAATGTCTATAAGGTTTGTCTCCGCTAAGTGAAGTGGAATTTTGAGTTTGTGTGGATTTTTACTGATTTTTAGTAAACCGTATAGTGTCTCAAAGTCCTGTACAGTCAAGGTGCGTGGAGGAAGATGCTTCTTCAAAGATGCCAATTTATTGAATTCATTGTGTAAAGAAATCTTATTTGGATTTGTGTCGTCGTCTTCTGTCCGTCGCGACATGGGTGCCGAGGGAGCCAAGTAATCGTCACAAAAAACTCCGTCTTTGTTGAAGACGCTGGAAAGGTCAATGTCCTTAGAGAAACTGTGGTTCCGAACAAACCAGTCTTCGTCGAACGCCATCGTATCCTAAAACACAAATCAAAAAGTTTTGTAAGCGCATCTAAAAATATACTTGATGTACCCTTTATTGTACATATTGTATATTTATTGTACATTGCGCTCATCGTTTCTTGTTGTACGCACCTCCAGTAGTCTAGTTGTATTTAAAAATTGACTGAATGTACTCTAATTTCTAAGAGATTATATAATGATTGTACTTGTGAACTAATACAGTGTCTATATGAGTGGTAAGAAGAATAGAAGAACAACATTTGCAAAAAAACTATTGACAGAGTCATAAACTTGAATCTTGCTTCGAGTTCCAATGTCGCCTCACTCCGTCGCTTCTTTGAATGCGGAGATGCAGCTCCTCACTCCGTCGCTTCTTTGAACTGAAATTGCTAAGTGTACAAGTAGCTTGGTTGATCCACATTTTTTTGCATAGAGGAGGGAATGTTCAAGAGGAGGAAATCGCGTTGCAAAAAGCACCGCATACCACAGATCGTGTTTACTGAATCCCAAATTAGATAGTATGTGCCGGACGATGATTGGTCCAAGATGTACAAACTGTATACACAATACAAACAAGTACGACCCAAAAACCCAAAAATGTTCTAACAGATTAAGGTTGGAAATTAGAGAAGAAATCTTCAATAGAGAAATTTGAAGGCAAAATATAATTTTTTTGAAAATTGAATGTTGGCCCATCTCAACTACGATGCTTTCTACCAGGAAAAAATAAAAATAAAAAATTTAAAAGAATTTAAGGTCAATATTTGGCCTTCATACCAAAATCACACATTTGCTTGGATATTTTCTTATATAGATTCCAAATCACTCATTAAATGCCTAGTTTAAGTAGCTAAACATAAAAGCTATGGATTTAGCTCTTTGAATTGTAAAAATGAAACCCTAAACAAGGCAAAAAAAATACAACAATGCTAAAGCTAAATCTATGACAGTACAAACAATAAATGTTTGTACTCCATACGATAAATTAAAAGATGAAAATCACTTTTTGTTATGCAATTATCAAAGTATGCAAGATTTTGTTCTGATTCATATAAGTGAAGATAATGTCATTTTTTGAGCACTAAGTCATGAGTTTTGTGGTTGGTTGTAAAGGGTTGTTCATCTCATTGAAGCGGTCCGGGTTCGATTCCCGTTGAATTTGTATGAGCGCATGAGAGACAAAACATGACTTGGTGCTGCTAAGTGAGCTTTACAGATTGGAAAGTGGAAACAACCAACCGGCCCCCTACCCAGAATGTGACAAGTGCTTTACATGTTAACCAAATAAACAGTGGATATATCTACTACACTTTTTTTCCAAATATCAATGTAATTTCAAATATAAAAGAAAGTATATTAAGACTATATTTAAATTCCATTGTTTTGTAAAATACAAAACATACACTTGAAAACATTCATGCAATACCAAACAATAAAATAAAATCAATCAACTCAAACTTATATCATCTAATCTAATATATAAATTCCATTTGTATGACTATCGAAAGAACATAATTATAAAACCTGCAATATATATGTATACATAGCTACAGAAATCAAGTGTACGATGCAAGACTTTGATGGATGACGTCAATTTGAGCAGCTGGAATCTTAATTATGCATTGGAGAGTATCTTTTCAGATGCTAGACTTCCACGTTGTCATAAGAACATTTGTATGCTCTCAAAGTGGCGGTTCGGTTTCATCCACCTTCCAACGTAGACCTCTTTCGCTGTCCCACTTGGTGTAGAAGTCTTAAACACCTTGATCTCTTGATGTTGGACGAAAGTACTGAATGAGTACACAATCAGGTTTCTCTGAATTACAATTTGGATAAGATAATGCTCTTGCAATCCAAACAGGATGACTGTCACCATCTGCGGGTCGAACTGCAACAAAATATCCATCATAGAGATCTCGACCCACCTTGAAGGATGGTTGTGGGCGACCTCTCAAAGGGCCTACGTATACGTCATCTTCTCCAAACTCTTCACGATCCTCGCCATCTTCATCTAATTCATCCACTCGACTTGCTTGAATACGACTAGTTGGCCAAAAACCATCCCTCAAAACAGAAGATGAAGATAGTAGCTCTAGCAATGGTATCTTGACACCACGCCAGTAGTGCACTATGTGCTCATAGCGTCTTCGGTACTCCCTAGTTTGATCTTGATTGCACAAATTCTCCCAATACCTCACAAAGCTGGATATGCCCTTCAAGATGTCCTCTACGCCTTTCATTGGACTTGGCAAAACTGCTTCTGGCATTCCACATGGCTACAAACTTTGCCCTTCAGAGTCCTCCTTCCACAATTTCATTCCATGACCAACCCCCTTTGGTAACCAATCCACATTAGTGCACATCATTTTGTACTTCATGACTTGACACCCAATCGAGTCGAGGTAGAACTTCACTTGTTGTAGCTTTGTGTGTCCAACCATGATGTCGTTGCCGTCCAAAACTTTGCCTACTATGAAACCCTTGAAATCTAGCACCTCTTCTATGAGGTGAGGGATTGTAGGAATAAATTCAACATCTATGAACAACTTTATAAGTGTAGGAATTGTAAGGAAGTTTTCCTTTTTCAAAAGCATGCTCCATCTTCCAAAGAATGCATCAATGTCGTCATGAGTATGACCCACGATCATGAAGTTCACGTACACTTCACGGAAGATCTTATTTGCAACAAGTAGAGACTAGTAACAGAAAACAAATTTGTTCTTGTTGTCTCCGGTCGCATTATCCATCTGCATGTTTAGAATTGGAGGTAGTGGCATCCCTGGACATAAGGATTCCAGTGGTGGAGGTAGTGAGGCTTCACATACTTCGGCACCCTTGAATATTGCCGTAGACAAATTTGTGGATGCTGATCCTCTAAACAATTGCCAAGAAGACGATTTTGGTAGCAATTCCAAATCTCGCAGCAACTTCGCCATGGAGCCAATAGTGTAGTTCGAGTCGTGAGGAAACATATCCAAGCCATAATGTACATATCGAACATCAGCATGACCATGAGCAATCATGCCAATGACTGAAACATGCAACTTTGTTAGCCCATCAAGTTCTTTAGTTTTGTGGGAAAAAAACGGAGAAACAATCTTGGCGTAGTCCATCTTGTCATGTATGATCGTCAAACATTCGTGTGGAAACTCATGCGAGTGGTAACGGTTTGCGTAGTAGAGCTCCCTATGTGCCCGAGCAATAGCCAAATGTTTGTCAAGCCTCCTTGACCATATCAAAGCACTTTGAGATCCAACAATACAATTCCTTCTTAGCTCTTGTAATTTGTCATACATTGAACACCGAGCAAAATTATCACCAGGTTTCTTCACCTAGAACTCGGAGAACTTAGAAGACCTGATCTTACTCAAGTTCAAAGTTGATACTTCAGGTAATCCGAAGGCTGCATTGACATCGTTGATTTCTTTCACCTTACCCTTCCACTGAAAAGTAGAGGGAAGACACATGGATACAACCTTGTCCCCTGACTTCAAAGTCCGAGTACGATGAGGCATGTGGTCCGCCTCCTTCTCTAGAATGCACTTTAGCATTGCAATTGCTTGTTGGGTGTGCTTTCGTGGCTTCTCCAATCCTGCATTCGCATGGTCTCTTGCCTCTCGTTCGTCCTTCCAATATTTGAGGTATCGATAGAATGTGGCCTCCAGGACCCCAAAAATATGCATCCACGCTCGCATGCACACATTGATGCCTTCAATAGTCACCATCTTCCTCCCATGTGCATTAAGATGCACTGACCTGTATACATCAGTCTTCATATGCGACCTGAACTTGAATGATGTACTAGAATACATCCGCTCTCGGAAGGCTCAAATCTTCTCCGACCCTTGGAAACGGTTGAACGCAATTTTGGCTACAACAGACTTTGCTAGACACCAAATTGATGGACTCTACAGTGAGGAGTTCCTTAGATCTGCGAGATATTACACGAGTTGGATTCCTGAGGATACTTGAATATGGCCGTGTAGATGCTAAAGGCTGTGGATTCAAGAGGTTGGCTTGTAGTTGATTGAATCTATCTCGTGCCTCATGATTGTGAAGGCTTGCTTCTGCGCAGTGGACTCGCTCAATCGGCTAAGCTATCAAATAGTAAATCTACTCCTGGAGGATATCCACTTCCAAAAATGTCTTTGTAATGTGCATTGCTACATGGGTATCTCCAAGAGGTCCATTGGCTCCAAGCATGAGGTCTGAGTTGACACTATGGCAAGTCCCTTTACCAACAAGTAAGCCCTCCTCATTGTAAAGAGTGAACATCTTGTATTCCAAAGACGACGCGGGATTCCTTCGCACTTAGGAATGCCCACATTCATCTCTTCCAGAACTGGGAATTCGTCATCAGAGAATTCCATGAAATCTTCAGCAATCACAGAGGAAGTCATTTCTAGTACCTGTAAATGCAGATGGAGAACAAAGTGTATGTCAATGTCAGCAATAAATTTAATCATTTTCAACATGCAAAATTTTCTTATGCATCAACTTGAATCGAGCTTATTTGTACTAGTCAAGAAGACTAGTGCATCACAATCCTCTTCGTAGAAAAATATAGAATCATCAATTCTTCACGAGTCAATCAGCTCATCAACTCGAATCAAGCTGACCAATCTCATTTTCAGTAATTATGCTCAACCTTGGTATGTATATGTTTTAAGAGTTATGTTACTTGTATAAATTACAAGAACGCCTAATTGATTAGGTACAGTCTCTAAGCTCAATTCAAGCTTAAAGATCAATTCCTAATTCATTTGTTGATGTACAGGCATCATGATCCATAACTTGAAATGGAACTATATTTCTCACGATACTCGTGCTCACTGTCTAATCAACTTGTATTTGTTCTTATTATATATGTAGACATATTAGCTCGATTCGAGGTAAAATCAATAAGGCTGTACCCCAATGTTACTTAGAACTTAGCTCGAATTGAGCTCATTTCTTTTAGGTTTTTCGGAATAGATATGTGTTTTTTCCTACACATACTGTTCTACATGTTCATAACTATTCCAAAATTCACGGTGTCAGAATTGGGACCTAATGGATACTACGATCAAAGTGATAATCAAACAACAATAAAAACATAAAATGCATCATGAACTATCAATAAAATCGCCTAATTCATAACTTACACATAAGTTTCATTATAATAAAAATGTAGGATACTCAATACTCTCCTTCTTGTACGAAGATGAAGTCACTAATATCTCTCTTCTGTCACTATTGAATGCAAAGGAACAAAAATCCATTGAATCTAGTAACTATAAAACAAGCTCCATGAAGTCGAAATGCAAGATCGAGAACACATACCGCAAGCACTGCGTGGTAGAGGCTGTCTTGAAAAACCTGTTCTACTACACAAGTTCTCTACCAACAATACACACACAGTACGCGCAACATCTGCATGACTAACTAAACCGTTCAGTGAAGACATAGAAGCACACACACATCCATACAGAAAACAAAAAAAAGAATGAAAGACGATTCTAAATTGCTCCGTGATGACACACTAGTGTCGTTGGCGGAAACTCTTGGGCGGGAATGGACTGGCGCGAACTCATTCTTCCGAAGTTTGATTTTGAACGTTCATATTCGGTGCCTTACCAAAATTAATCAATTTCCCGTGATTCCAGAACACTTTACAACTGCGTAGGTGGAAAATGGCATCCAATGCAAGACGTACCTTCGATAGTGCTTTCATTGAAACAATTGGGTCACGCCAATTGTACAACTTCGAGGAAGTGGGATATTTAAAGCATCAACCACCTATTTTGAGGATCAGCTCGGGTTTCCTTCCACAGTTAATATAGCAAAGAAATTTGAAAACAGTACACTAATAATGGTATTTAGTGTATGCAACAATAATTACGAAGTACAATACTAAATGTCAACAATCCTTCTAATGTTGTCAACACTAAAGGTGAACATAGACACTATTTGTCAACTATTGGATATAAATTTTTTAGAAAATTAAATTTAGTATTACATATTATTTCATCAAATTGTCATGGAAAAAATATGAACCTAAATATATGAATTGAAGGATTGTGAACACAA
The DNA here is from genome assembly GCA_947034895.1 of Rhytidiadelphus loreus. NCBI lineage: Eukaryota > Viridiplantae > Streptophyta > Bryopsida > Hypnales > Hylocomiaceae > Rhytidiadelphus > Rhytidiadelphus loreus. Next base: position 62,712,910 of record OX344763.1, on the reverse strand, counting down.
CACTAAATTCAAACCAATTGAAATTTAGAGTAGGTGTAATAAAAGCTTAGGTAACACTATTAGTATCATAACACTAAATATTATTATCTATGTATTGAGAAAGCGATACGATTTCAGGTCTACTTTCTTAAAGGGGAATTCATTTTTGCCATTATACAGTTATATTGGTTCTTTGTTGCACATAAATTTCTCATATAATAAAACACGGAATAAATTTGGGGGCTCCAGTAAGTTTGTCTCCAATAAATACATTCATTTTCATTCAGTCAATGTTTTGCGGTTTAGTATAGTACATAAAATCCTCATATAATTTAAAGACAAATTGAAGTGTTTTTAATGTTGCTTGTGCAAAAAACAAATTGATTTTACCACACCTAACTTGACTAAACATACAGTAATATAGTTAAATTTTGCCCCTTCTTCAAAATACAATGCAAGAATAATTATTAAAAAAATTGAATGCACCATAGCTTGTACTTTGAAGCTGGAAACTAATAAATCCATGGATTTTAGGACGTTAAATAATCATCGAAAAACATGGGTATAAGTTGCGAATACTCATCAATTCCTAATTTCATGAAACATTCTAACTCTTCCCCATTCTTTAGAATGCTGCACATGGACAATTTTTTTATTAAAAAGTAATGCACCATACCCTGCACTATGAAGCCCAAACATTCTAAACCCATGGATTTAGGACATAAAAGCATGGGAGAAAATATGTACAAGTTGCAAATACTATTTAATTTATGAATATATGGAAAACTCTTGATTTTGCCCATTTGAATAATTCATAGGCAAGATTTAAAAGAAAAATGGAATGCCCCTTACCTTGTACTTTGAAGCCCAAACGTCATGAAATCATGGATTTAGGACGAAAAAGCATGGGAGAAAATATGTACAAGTTGCAAATACTATTTAATTTATGAATCCATGGAAAACTCTTCATTTTGTCCATTTGAATTACTAGTAATCAAAGGATTATGGAAAAAGAATTTGTACAAGTTCAAAAAAATCTTGAATTTTTTAATCCATGAAAATTTGTAGATCTCGCCCCGTGTAAAAAACCTATGTACAAATTTTTTTTTATAGGTGCATTTGAGCCTAAACTAAGGGAACCAAGGATTTTGGATAAAAAAGCATCATGGAAAAGAATACTGACAAGTTGCAATTATCCTTCAGTTTGTAAATCTGTAGATCTTGCCCTTTTTTATAAAACTCTGCGTGAATTTGGGTCTTGAATGAATGATCCTAATGAATGATCCATGCCTTGCATTTTATAGCTCCAATCTTATGAACTCATGGATTTTTGACATAAATGATAAAAAAAGAAAAATGTACAAGTTCAAAATGGAAATGGCTATTTCTCACCCTTTTTTCTGCGGCTATTTAATGGACTGCCTCGTACTACGCACTACAAGTGCAGCAGGCTCAATAGTGTCGGTTCACGCGCCGCGGTTTGACAATGGTAGCCAACGAGTCCTCTGCCTGCGGGTGCCTGCCCAAAAGAAGTTCCAATATTATGTTGCCACTGTTTTGGTTACATGCCCCATGTGCCCCATGCCCCATGCCCCATGCACGATGAATGTGCACGCGATGCAAGAAGACTGATGATAGCGCCCATCGGGGGGGAAAAGGCTCCGACAGTGTTTTGCCGCGGCTTCATTTAAAAATGAGACTGTAGTGTTTTTGCGCATTTTTCCTGGTGTAGGGTTTAGGGTTTGGGGGTGTGGTGCCGTTTACCCAACGATTGCTTGCCAATGTTTAGGGTGCGTTCCTTCGTAGGGTGTTGCTGATGCCGTCTGCAACTGCTCGGTTCGGTGTTGCTCGGCCCGGACTGCCGTCGTCTTTCCTTGGACACTATTGCATCTCTATCAAAGGACTGTGGTCTGGATTTAGGGCTTCACTGCGTTTTAGGCGGTTTAGAAGTGTGGCCCGGACTGCCGTCGTCTTTCCTTGCACACTGCATCTCTATCAATTTACCGTGGTTTGGATTTAGGGCTTTATTGTGTTTTTGGTGGTTTAGAAGTGTAGGCTTGCAATGGAAACTACCTGCAATTCCGAAACGACGGCGGACTCACAAACCCATCTTCGAACATTGTCGCCGGTGCCTTGGGTTGACTTGTATAAAGGTCAATTCCTGACACACCTGCAGCAAATAGAAGCTAAGGTTTAGCATCCGCCAACAGGTCTTATATGCAAGGCAGATCTGCTTTGGGAGCTCAGGGAGACACATCGGCGCCGGCTATTACCGGACAAAAAAAAAACCCGCGCAGTTGTTGTGGAGCAGTGTTTCATTCTCACTAGTAGAATGGACAACTTCATTCGCGGGATGGAGACTAGGGGCGGGGTTGCCCCGTCCAAGTATGTCAAGATACGCACGCAGCCAGAAAAAACAAAAGGTTGTGTCTACGCAACTAGTATTACCCCAAAGGAGGTCACGCGGTAAGTGAAATAAGAATCCGCTGTACTGGTGTGTTGTTTTCCCTACAGTGTTTCGAGGTTGTTCTTATGGATGTGTTGTTTTTGAGTATAGGTATCACTGCCAGTATGGTCCCCAAGACCACAGTGGAAACGTCAAAGCAGTGACATTTCTGTTGCTGCCGAAACAGAGACCGAAGGTGCTTGTCGCTGGAGCTGTGAAGAGTAAACGGACTTCGAAAACACTAGGCCCGTTCTTAGAGGGTGAAGTCCAGCCTTTCCTTGAAATGAAAAGAAAGGGGAGGCCGGTGAAAAAAAATGGAGATCCCTGTTTAGGCCAGCCTACCAAAGAAAAGAAGCCTAGGGGAAGGCCTAAGGGAAAAACCAGCAGTGTGGGTGCACAAGCCCCCCTCCAAAAGAAGAAGACACGCGGAAGGCCCAAGAAGAGGGTCGCACCTAAGGCTGAGACATTGGCTGAAGAAGAGCAGAATAGACGGAGAAGGCCAGCAAGTGCCACAGAGGGTTCGTGTGAAACAGAGCCTACCGAAGAGAAGAAGAGAAGGGGAAGACCGAAGAAGGTGACGAACGCTGTCGTAAAAAATGCACAACCTACATTGCTACTAATGTCGGAACCTCCTAAAAACATTGAAGGCTCAGATGCAGTGCTTTCAGAGTCCACAAAGGCCAAGAAAATTTGTAAGGCTGTTCCTTGCAAGCGGACAAAGCCTTCTAAGAAACCGACAATAATGCTGTCCGCAGGGGTCCTTGAATTTGACCTCAATGCTCCACCACAGAAAAGTAGTCCAGTTAACCTCAATTGAAGGCCGCGTGCATGCAAGTGGTATAGAGCTACTGTTCAATTCGACAGAACATTGTCTGACGGTTTAGGGGAGCTGGACATAAATGGTTCACCACTGGAGTTTGGAAACGAGAGCATGTGCAATGTCACAGAATGTGCTCAAGAAAAAGGTGATGGTTTCACGTCGTCAACTACTACTGACGGTTCTGAGGTGGAGCTCAACAGAAGTACTGCTGAGTTGCACAGTGAAACCATCCCTTTGGTTGAAACGATGGAAAACACAGGTGCAGTTGGGGCTCAAAGCGTGGACATGAACGCTGCAGCGGACACTTCCACCACCGACGAAAGCAGCAATCCGATTGTGTCGCAACGTGATTTTTGGTTTTTTCTTAAGTTATCTAAAAATTTGGATCAGAAGTTCTTGGCAGGAACTCCTATCCGGTTTACAGATAAGTAAGAACTGGAAATTAGGACAGGAATGAAGTAAGGTAGCTAACCGAATAATAAGCCTGAATCGGAATAGTTCAGGACCGGAAGAATTCTGACCGGATTAGATTAGGTTAACCGGATTAGGTTAACTGGATTAGATTAGGTTAACTGGATTAGTTAATGATGACCTAATTTGGCGGCGCTAGTAGTATATAAGGGAGCGCCCTACCAGTTAGTTCCCCTTTTTCAAACCCTGTGTGTAGGAGCCCTCTTGCTGCTGGAGCTACTGTTGTGCTGTCCAGTTGGGTTTCTTGTCATATCTGTGAAGAAGAGTGAAATTATTGACTGTTGTCTTTGTGCACTGCGGGGTTGGAAATCCGCAGTTGCAAATTTGTCGCTTTCCGGTTATGCGCTGTGAGGGAAAGTGAGATACGGGATGTGCGGGAGTAGGACCGGAAAGGTGTTGTTGGAGACTGACTTAGCTTAGAATCGTAAACAGGGTGAATACTTCACAGAATCTCGTGGGTTCGATCTTTAAAGTCACTTTTGTTATACTTTAGAGTGGTTTTTGGTAGTATAACATGGAAATTGCTTATCCTGTGCTGCGACATACAAAAATCTGGCGTCGCTGCCGGGGATTCTAAAGCTATTTGCGTTGTTTTGATTTCTAGTAGTTGAGTCAGAAAGAATTGTAAATTTCTTTGTTGACTTTTCTTTTGACTGAGAGCAGATTAGATAGAGAGAGAATCCGGTTTAAGTACTAATGAGAAGACAGTCGGTGAGAAGGAGCGAGCGGACGGTGGAGCGGTTGAGGAAGAATCAATTGGCAGGAGAATCGTCCAGTCAAGTTGTGAGTGATCCGGATCTTTCAAATCCGGAAGAGCAAGGGATTTTTGTTGCTACACCTAGGGGTGAGAACGAAAATCCGGATTCGGGAGGTACACCTGAAGGTTCCGAGCGCGGATCAGAACCGGAAGAGGAAGACCCGCTTTCAGAAGCAGAAGACACCATGACCTAGTTGAGATACAAGTGATTCAAGGGCGATGGGAGTCAGGACATGGACGAGTGGGTGTGTGAGTTTGAGTCTACATCGCTTGCCAATCAAGAGAATGCGGCTGCCCAGAGAAGAATTTTCCAAGGATTGTTGAAGGGAGAAGCTCTAAAATGGTACCAGGATATTCCGGATTTGATCCAGAATGACTGGGAACAGTTGAGACCGGAATTCCTTCAAGCTTTCCGGGAAGTTGGAGGGGAAGCCAGAGCTTTGGAATGGTTGAGTACGCTCAAGATGAAGTCGACCGAATCCGTCCGAAGGTATGGACAGAGAATGAAGGGACTGATGCAAAAGCTGACCACTAAGAGTGCGCCAGGTTTGCAAGTGGAGTGGTACGTGGCCGGATTACCGGAATCTATGGGATTCCTAATCCGACAGACACGGCCAAGGACGCTGAGAGAAGCAATGGACGCTGCTACCAACTATGAGAACTCAGCCCAATCACTCCGGAAGTCGTTGTGGAGAAGTGAGAAGAAAGAAAAAGAAAAGAACAAGAGAAGCGACCGGAAGTCGAAGCATCGTAAGAAGTATTCAGATTCAAAAAGCAGTCCTGAGTCATCCGGTTCGGAAGTTTCCGATCCAAGTTCATCCAGTTCGGATGAGGAACGGGATACTTCACCTCCTTGACGTTCATCAAAAAAAGGACAAAGAGAGAAGACCATCGTCAAGGTGAAGACGGAGGATCCGGATTCCAAAAAGATGATGAAGAGTATTCAGGAGTCTCTGGAGGCGATCAAGGTCAACCTTGCAGAGAACCAGAAACCGAGACGGATTGTTCTGACTTCCAGATCTAATGTCTAGTGCGGTAAATGTGGAGAACCGGGTCACTATCCGAGCGAATGTCCGAGGTCCACCTCGAAACACGTTCATTATGTGTATCCGGAAGAAGAGGAGATTTACTACACCATGCCAGCAAAGGAAGAGGAGGAAGTTTACCAAATTCAGTCGACATATACTAGAGGGAAAGGAATTGCAGTTCCAATTCGGTCTAACATGCTGAACTGGAACTTTCTGCCAGGACCAAGTCAGGGTATGATGGTCCAGCAACCGATGCGAGCAGTTGGATATCCGGATAGGCAAATGGTGGTTTGCTATGGTTGTTCCGAAGCCGGTGCCACCGCGCCCGGTTTACAAGCAAGTTCAAATTCTTCCGCGAGAGCAGACGGCACTTAACTACGCCCACACTATTGGAACGGAGAATCCGGAGAAATGACGGTGCGAGGTGGAGCTGCCAATGAAGGCAGAGAGCGTGGTGAATCGAGTATCGACTTGCAGTTCCACCAAGAATCAATCCAGACAACCTGAGAAGAGGAACCGGAAGAAGTTGAGGAAGAAACCGGAATCGAGTAGTGAATCCGATCATCTTTCTGAGGACCAGAAATCGGAAAGGGAGGAAGTTCACGCGGAGGAAGGGGTGAACCAACACCGGATTCCGATAGATATCAGTGTAGAGATTCGATCAGAAATCTCTGGACCGGATATGTTGTGGAAAACGAAGGCAATCAGTTTCAGTGATATTCCGGTTATCATCAATCCGGATGTGAGTACTCATAAATACAATATCATCCAGGACATCAAGGATCAGAAGGCGAATGTGACCATCGGACAGCTCCTGCATGACAATATGGCATATCAGAAGTTGATCCGAGAAGCCTGGACACGGAGACAGAAGAAGAAAGTAAAGCTTCCAGCGGTGGCGGTTAACTTTTCCCAACCGGAAGATTCCGGCGCTCCAGAGGTCACTGTGGAGATAGAAGGATGTTTGATTCCGAAGGTTCCCATTGATGGCGGATCTGGAGTCAACTTGATGCTGGAAGACACTGCATTTGACTTAGGCTTCACTATGTTTGAAGCAACGGAGCAAGTATTGCAGATGGCGGATCAGTCTCGAGTGAATCCAGTTGGACGACTTTCACAAGTACCAACCCGGATTGGAGGAAAAGACTACTTGTTGAACTATGTTATCATCCGTGTCCATAAGGGCAGACCTTTTCCGATGCTACTCGGAAGACCATGGCTGTATTCTGCCAAGGTACTTGTGGACTGGGGAGCCAAGGAACTGGTGGTAGGGGAACCTGCTAACCGGATTCCTTGGACCACAGAAAAACATCTAGGAGAAACCAGTGATTCTGATGGATACACGACGGATTGGTCAGATCCGAAGGATTCCGCCACGAGCTATTATGTAGATCCGTTTGAGTATCAGTCTGAATCAAACTATGGATTCTCCAATGCTATTTTGGAACATGTTCCAGAAGAAATTCCGGAACCGGTTCCGGAAGATAGGTCCCTGGGAGAGTCAAGTATTCCGCTCACGGCAGAGTGGATCGCTCAACAGATCAGGACCGGAAATCTTCCTACTGGTGGGAGTGAGACAGAATCGGATTGGGGAGCTTTAGCTTCTTTTCTGGAAGAGATCTATCCGGAAAAGATCAAACCGGTTGTCTCACCCACTGAGTATGAGAAGGAGGAAGTTGAACCCAACAAAAGTTTTTACCTTAATAAACTTCTGAAAGAACCGGAGAAATCCGGTTATATTCAACTTCTCCAAGAATATTTGGATGTTTTTGCATGGGAGCCATCCGACCTGAAGGGAATTCCATCACATCTGGGTGAGCATCGTATCGACTTGATGGACGGATCCGTTCCGGTTCGGCAGCAACAGTACTAGCTTAACCCCAAATATTCGTTAATGGTGAAGGAGGAAATCGACTGGTTATTGGAGGCTGGATTTATATATCCGGTTCACAATTCCGAGTGGGTTTCTCCTATAGTGGTGGTGCCAAAGAAAGTTGGAGCGGATGGGAAAGTCAAGATCCGGGTCTGTCAGGATTTCCGGAAATTGAACAGTGCAACAAAGAAGGATTATTTTCCTCTTCCATTCACTGAAATTATTTTGGACCACGTAGCTGGACATGAGTGTTACAGCTTTCTTGATGGATTTTCCGGTTACAACCAAGTATCCATCCAGTGGTGTGATCAGCTGAAAACCACATTTACGACAGAATGGGGTACTTTCGCTTTCAACCGGATGCCGTTCGGGTTGTGCAATGCACCTGGAACTTTCCAGAGATTGATGATGGATATTTTCAAGGATTTTCTCAGGCATTTCATTGAAGTATTTATAGATGACTTTGTGGTTTTCAGTGACCGGATTAGTCATCTCGAGTGTTTACGGAAGACATTTCAAAGATGCCGAAAAACTAGCTTGAAACTACATCCTGGAAAATGTTTTTTCGGGATGGGGTCTGGTATCCTGCTTGGTCACATAGTGAGCCGGACCGGATTGCAAGCGGATTTAGAGAAAGTGAGAGTGATGCTCTCCCTTTTACCTCCAACTAGCGTGAAAGAAATCCGCGGATTTCTTGGATGTGTGGGTTGTTACCGCAGATTCATTGATGGATATGCCAAGCGGGCCATTCCACTTACGGAACTTTTGAAGAAAGATACGGAATTTGTTTGGACCGGAAGACGACAGGAGGCCTTCGAAGATCTGTAGACTCAGTTGTCCAAGGCCCTGATCCTTTCTGTTCCGGATTGAACGAAAGAATTCCATATTACCATTGATGCATCTGGTTGGTGTCTGGGATCGATTCTCTGGCAGTATGATGAAGAGAAGCGAGAGAATCCGGTTTACTACGCCAGCAGACAGATGAGTGTAGCAGAGCAAAATTACACAACCACAGAACGAGAGGCGTTGGCGTTGGTCTATTTGTGTAAGAAGTTCCGCCACTACTTACTTGGATACAAGGTAATTTTTCACACGGATCATGATTCTTTGAAATACCTTGTAAACAAACTGGATTTGTCTGGCCGGATTGCTAGATGGATTTTTCTTTTACAAGAATTTGACTACGAAGTTGTAGTGAAGTCCGGTAAAGCAAATGTAAATGCGGATTAGCTGTCTAGACAAAAAGGACAAAAATCTGTAGCGGATATTTCCGCTGAGTTTCTGGATGAATTTCCTGATCCTTTACTGAATCCGGTAATGGAAGGAAAACCGGATTCTATTTTGACAAAAGTCTTTCATCTCAGTACAGAATCTGTTTCCGAATTTCAGGATATCATAGACTACTTGGTACAATCTAGATATCCGGAGTAGATGAGTATAGAGGAAAAAGAAATCTTTCAAAGAAAGGTGGCTCCTTATACTTTGATAAGGGGAGTCCTCTTTAAGTTAGGAGCACATGACATTATTAGGAGGTGCCTAGAACCTCCTGACCGGAAGAAGGTAATCCAAACCCTTCATTCCGGAAGTTCAGGAGGGCACTTTGCCTTTGTTAGTACAGTGAACCGGATCCAATCAGACGGATATTGGTGGCCGTACCTACATCGAGATGTTAGGAATTTTGTATGGGGTTGTGATCAGTGCCAACGGACAGGAGCGCCATCCTTCTGGAATCACTGGCTGCTTACTCCCATCATTCCCCTAGCACCATTTGAGAAATGGGGGATAGATTTTATTGGACCAATTTTTCCGATCAACACACGGAAAAAGAGATATATCATTCTAGCCATGGATTATGTGACTAAGTGGGTGGAGGCCAAAGCAACACGGAAGAATGATGCGGAAACTTCAGCAAACTTTCTGTTTGAAGATATCCTCATGCGGTTTGGGCACCCACTGGAATTAGTCAGTGACCGGGGAACCCATTTCCTCAATGATGTCATTGTTGACCTAACTAACAAGTATCTTATCAAACACCGGAAGACGACTCCATACAACCCGAAGGCGAACGGATTGACGGAGCGTGCCAACGGAATTATTGGTAAGGTCTTGAACAAGATGGTTTCCGCTCACAAGTCAGATTGGGACCAGAAACTACCTTCGGCGGTCCATGCATGCAATACCACCGAGAAGATGACAACCGGAAAGACAACGTACTTTTTAGTATTTGGATAGGAAACAGTTCATGGAGTAGAGTTAGAGGTGGAAACATTCCGAGTCTTAGCAAACCGGAATGCGGAATCAAGAATAGACATACTTCCACGACTGCTTGCCATTGAAGAATTGGAGGAGAACCGGAATGAAGCCTTGGAGAGAACCCTAGGAGTGCAGCAAAAACGGAAAGAAGATTATGACCGGAAACTTCCAGCGGATCACGGTGTACGGGAAGGAGGATTGGTACTCCTTTACGACAACCGACACAAGGACTTTCCAGGTAAACTTCATACTAGATGGATGGGACCTTTCCGGGTCAATCAGCTTTTTCAGAACGGATCTGTGCAGCTTGAGAATCTGCAAGGACAGTGGTTGGATACTCGGGTGAATGGATCGAGGGTGAAGAAGTATATTGCAGCTTCTTCATCAGATGACTCTCAATAGTGTTCGCGGGGACGCTCACAAATGAGGAGGGGGTAATGTCGCAACGTGATTTTTGGTTTTTTCTTAAGTTATCTAAAAATTTGGATCAGAAGTTCTTGGCAAGAACTCCTATCCGGTTTACAGATAAGTAAGAACCGGAAATTAGGATAGGAATGAAGTAAGGTAGTTAACCGGATAATAAGCCTAAACCGGAATAGTTCGGGACCGGTGGAATTCTGACCGGATTAGATTAGGTTAACCGGATTAGGTTAACTGGATTAGATTAGGTTAATCGGATTAGTTAATGATGACCTAATTTGGCGGCGCTAGTAGTATATAAGGGAGCGCCCTACCAGTTAGTTCCCCTTTTTCAAACCCTATGTGTAGGAGCCCTCTCGCTGTTGGAGCTACTGTTGTGCTGTCCAGTTGGGTTTCTTGTCATATCTGTGAAGAAGAGTGAAATTATTGATTGTTGTCTTTGTGCACTGCAGGGTTGGAAATCCGCAGTTGCAAATTTGTTGCTTTCCGGTTATGTGCTGTGAGGGAAAGTGAGATACGGGACGTGTGGGAGTAGGACCGGAAAGGTGTTGTTGGAGACTGACTTAGCTTAGAATCATAAATAGGGTGAATACTTCACAGAATCTCATAGGTTCGATCTTTAAAGTCACTTTTGTTATACTTTAGAGTGGTTTTTGGTAGTATAACATGGGAATTGCTTATCCTATGCTGCGACAGACTGCAAGCGCATTGTCAAGAAAACCAAGAGATTCCCGAAAGCAATGGGGAAGATCTCTAAAGTGTGGATGCCTTGTCGGCTTCAGCGTGAAGAGCCTATATCTTTTGCCGCATGTCACGGAGGTCTCCATCTACGAAGGGAAGCATGTCAATGCCCTACGCGTCTAGTGTCATGGCCTGCATAACATTGGAGATCGTGGTGCATTCTCTTGGCAGTTATCACCGGAAATCAGGCAGTTCGTTCTTAAGCTCCTGCGTGAGGGGCACAGTGTTTCACAGATAATGGTGAAGCATATCAAGGTTGTCAAGGAGTCCCTCGAGAATGGGACCAAGATTTTGAGAGACATGTTTCTTTGCGAAAGGGATGTTCGGAATCTAGCCACGAAAATTGCGCGCGAGACTTACATGCTTGATCCTCACGACGCTAAGAGCGTCAAACTATGGGCGCAAGCTAACCGTGATAGTGTTTTCTTCTACCAGGAAACGGGCGTGGTTGTAGAGGGAACCTTGACTGCTGCGACAATGTCGTTCACAATAGGCATCCAAACCAAGTGGCAACGGGAAGTGATGCTGAAGTATGGGCATGCCAGTGCTGTTTCAATAGACGCCACATTTGGCACTAATGAGAATAAGGTATGTATGCGTGAATTTTAGTACACTGCCCTCCATTTCCGGATTGTGATAACTCTGCGGTTTAAACACCTAACCGGTTGTGCCCTCATCACTGTGCAGTTTCTTCTATATACGACTATGGTATTTGACGAGTGGCTGAATGGGATACCTGTTGCATTTATTCTCACATTGCGTGCTTCCCAAGACGACCTCACTCCTTGGTTGAGGGCGCTGGAAACTACCTTGAAACGAGAGCATGTTGATTGGAAACCCAATGCTTTCATAGTGGACTGCGCGCAAGGAGAGATTAACAGCCTAAGGTTCAAGTTCGGCCTCACAAAACACTGTAGTCGCGTTTTACATGGGTATTCATTGTAGATTCCGAAACAGTTCAAGATTACACTGTGATTGTTTAGAACTGGCGTACGACGGCACGGCGTGCTATTAGAACATCTGATTTTCTACTGTCTAATAACATACATGACAGAGTACTGGTTTAGGAACTTTGAGAGACTGATTGAAAACACTGTGTTGTGCGTAGGGAGGTTTGGCTAGACCCCGCTGTGTTTCTGTGCTTGTGGCATGTGCACAGGGCGTGGCAGAAGCAAGCATGCATAAAAATTCAGGACACGGACATGCGAGCCCAAATTCTGAAAGATCTGTGTTCCGTCATGTACGACCGCACCAGACCAGGGGGGGATGCAACCACTGCATGGGCGGCTCAAAAATTGGAGGATCTATAGTGTTCTTTTCCTGATGCTAAGGAGTTCTGGGATTATGTGAAAGAGTAGTGGTTAACAAAGGTCCACATGTGGGTGGTCGGATACCGGAATCTACCGTATACGGGGCAGGACACGAATGCGCCAGTAGAGAGTTACCACAACTATATGAAATCCGTGCTCAAGGCAGAAAGGAGTCGAATGGTTGGCCGACGCGTGGATTGGTGTATTCATGTCCTAATAGGGGACGTTCTAACACACTATTGGTACCTGCGCTTTCAGAAAGAAAGTGGGTTCCAGGAGAACAGCAAGGAGAGAGGCATTGTCGTTTCTGCCCTCCTCCTCGCGCAAGACATACTTGACAGTGATGTAACACTGTCGGGTATGGAGGGAGGGCCCGCCTACGTAACATCCACCACGCATAGGCATCTGCGATATGTGGTGCACAACCCCGGTGACATGTGGGTGACATGCACATGCCTCCATGCACTGAGAGGAAATACATGCAAACACAAGGTGAAGGTGTTGCGGCTGCTGCACCCGGAGCTGGCGGAGGGTACTGTCGCTAGGTATTGCGGAACACTGAAAGGAACGGCTGCAGCGAGCATTACACACCTACTAGCTCCAATGTTTGGGGATCCTGCTGCCTAGGACCGGACACGTCAATCTCTGAAGCCAGATGCATGTACACGCATTGTGGGGGTATCGTCTCCTTTCGAAAGCCAAACCGAAGACCTGCATGCGAGATTATTAGTGTAGGCTCAAAATCTTGTGGACTTCGTCCAGGGAAATGAAACACTGATGGAACACCTTCAGGGAGATTTCTACCGACTTCTAGGTAAAATGAATACATTGGCAGCTGAGATTGAGACCGGGGTGATACATCCATCCAAGACAACTCCTGCGTTTCACCGTGTTGAAGATGGCATGGGTATGGGCTTGGGCCGCTTTAAGGACATGCTAGAGAGGACCAAGCGACCTCCCGTCTATAGAAAGTTAGGTTTGGGTGGCAACTCGCCCGCTCACTGAAAGTTTCGTGGTAGTACTACAAAAATGGCAGATCGGAACTGTAGGAACACTATTACGTGTGGGATTGAAGCTTAGCAAACATGCGGTTTTAGGGTAATGACTAATTAGTGCCATACGGCTACCTTTGTGCGTTTGCTAAATTCATCAAACTTCTGAACATTACGCTTTACAAGTCCTCATGTTGAGGGGGTTAGGGGGTTCAGTGTTTCGTAGTTCCTAGCTGTCGGTTTCTTGTGTTATTCTGTATTCCGTATTCTTGGGTATTTGTTCAAACTGGACATGTCTTAAGGGTCGCAGCGGCCGACTGAGTATGCTGTCTTTGCTTATAGAATACGCAGTTAGCATTACGTAATTACGTACTTCTTGATGGAGAACACTAAATCTCATGCACCTTAAATAAACCTAGAAGTTGCTGCATTCTTTCGGTCCTCATTTACAGTGCGGAAACAAGCTGTCCGAATTCTAGAAACGCTTAATTCGAACACAAGAAACACTACAAATTACAGAATACGGAGTCCACTGGATCTATGGAACCCCACTGCTCCGGGTTGACTTCTGCCTTTTCCTGGATATTAGCCTTCATCCGTCGCACGGTGTGCTTCGTTTCTGCAAACCTGCAGTCATTGTGTCGCGTTTTCGATTCATCTGTGTTTGTGATTTCTGTTCCGAGCTTGAACAGGGCTTCTTTTGACCGGGACGGACGACACTCGTCTCCACGTCGACTACATTGGGTGGGCTTACTTAGCATTCAACTCTGGAGAACACGAACCCAAGGGCTCTACCTTGTAGGGTTTAGGTGCACCAAATGAACGCCAATGTCGTGCAATTCCCCATTACCCTTAAGCAACCAGACGCCATCATTTTGAACTACATGACTTCAGGCACTGATGGGGCGGTCAGCGATGACGTCAACTCCATTTTCACTCGAATGCGAAATACTGGAACACTACCCTAACCGAGGACTGACGGGCTATTCAGTGCTCACGGTTTGACACCGTATGTGCTGCCCATCCAAAGTGGCTCTCGCCAGTGACAACTACTTCAGGCTTCCTATACACGTCTTTGTGACCAAGGGCATTTTAGTCTCCCCCCTCTGCTGACACTGTCTTCCGTCACGGCCCTAGTGGATGAGGTTATTCTAAACACAAGGAAGGGAGGGCCAGCGTTTTCGATGGTGAAGCAGGACAAATTGGCTGACCCGACTTAGTGGACAACCCCTGGGAATATTCGTCCCAGATGGCGTCCTCATCTTCATCCAACGCCTTCTCCATGTTAAGGACAATGTCCTTGAGAGCGTTACGGAGCTCCTGCACTCGTCAGGACCACGGTGGTAAGGACTTAGATGCCACCCAGCCTATGTCGAGGTCCTCTCGGATCCGGAGGCACTTGCTCCAAGTTTTGCCTAGGTCCTCCTAGTGTTCGTATTGGGTGGTCATCCACGCATTCCTAAAGCTGTGCGGATTGTCGCGCGCCATGTCCTATAAGGCGCGAAGGCGTACGTTTTGGACCCAAGCCATAACCCTGTCAAGCACTCGACCCTCTTTGCCCTCGCGAACAAGCTGCGCGTCCATCATGACGGAGGTGTGCATGATATCATCTTCGAAACTGCGAAGGCCTGAGAAGCGGAACGGTGCTTCAAATATGAACAGCGACAGTGCGAGCTAGATTTCATGTTGACTTCGGCTCAAAGTCCAAATGGCCTCCCTACTCAGCCCAAAAAGAGGGCAGCTAAGTTGCCTCCACCTGCCATACACGTTGTTCGTAGCGATACGAAGAACTTAGACAAATGGAGGCGGTTTCACTCTCCGAACTCGGGTTTCGAGCAACACGCGTTGGACAGTGGATGCCTCCTCGCCTACATCATTGTGAAGATTGTTAGGGGTACTGAAGAAGATCATGCAATAGTGTGGTAGGTAGATAGTGTTTTAAGGTGGACGACTACCCTAAACCCTAAAGCCTGAAATCATTATGCACACGCATGAAGAATTGGCACAGGGGTGCGGAGGTCACCATCATGACACCAAGGAAGCAGTGGCAGCCTTTGCATCATAGTCGCGTTCTACGTGACCACAAACCAGATGGGGCACCAGTCCCATAGAATTTCCGCTTGGCGAAATTTCGTACGCTCGCGGAAGTCTGCAACAGCATCTAGTATGACTCGCTCCTGCTTCGCGCGTAGCTGAGAGGCTGAAGCGCTCTTCTTCTCCTTGTACACCCGCGCTTCATGCCTGTACTATAGGTACGAAGCCATTGCGGCAATATCAGGCGGCTTCTGCTTGAATTTGATGTTGTGACACAGTGAACCCATGCAACGGGCAAGCCCCCTAAACGTTTCCGGCTTGTAGTTCTCCTCCTGAAAAATCACGAAGGCCATGCTACATCAGAGTGTCCGCTTGTACATCAATAGCACATATTATGTATTTCAAACTGGGACAAAATAGTGAAACAGTGTTTCAGATACCAAGAAGGGTCTGTCTGCGTACCTTTGCCTCGCATGCCCGCCACATGCTGCAAACCCGCATTGCTGCATGAAAATGCCCATCGGACCAAACCAGCTCGAAGTCACACAGGAATTCAGCGGCCGACTGCATCTGCCAAGGCCATGAAAGCAAATCCGGCCTCACGATGGTGAGATCGTATAAGTCGGGCGCTTCACGTCGAACAGGTGGACATAATATCGGTTGCAACGCAGCCAATTCGTTCGCTTTCACCTGCGCTGCCATGGTGGCTTCGCACTCGTCACGCTCTAGGCGTTCTTGGCGCCCCGAAGTACACATTGCTAAGCCAGGGTGGTATTGTTTCGTTTTAGGGGAACCTAAACCGCACATCCAGTACCCGCTAGAGCGCCCGATTCCCCTCATAGTTACCCGTCCACGGCACTATTTCGAGTCCCTTCCCGGATGGCAAAACAGTAGACACTGGAACAACGGACGACACATTTGCGGCGCCACGAGACGGAGACTTGCAAATCCCTTTTGTGGCCTCAACTGTATGCGAAGCAGCAGCCCCTTTTGGGCATGGCATAGGCAACTCATCCACGCCCATCTTAAAATTTTTATCCATGAATGATGAAGCGTTCTGACAGGATTGATCCGTATTTGCGAAGTCCGAGCCAATGTTCTGCTCCTTGTCAGATTCTTCTGAGAGCAACACAAAGGAGCGGGGGTTCACAGGTGAACCGCTCTTCGCCAACTTCTCGCGCCTGCCTCCGACATAAGTCTCTGGACTTTCCGCGCCGTGGCGAGTCGCTGGTAGTTTACGTTTCCCCCAATCTTGATGTAGAACATTTCGGTTCTCTTCCCAATCGGACACCCAAAGGGGGTCCCAGTGGTCGTCACGCGTCACCGCAAGCAATGCCAAAACCGGCGTGGAACCCGGAAAATAGGCCTTCGTAGTCTTCCCCAAACTTGCCAGTGTTTCATGGGGGACAAATGGCAGAACTGGTTCCGGGAAAAGATGGCCAGGGCGCCAGACTGTACACGTTCGAGGAGTCCGTCTGGTAATGCCCGGAGAAGCGGGTAAAGGTGAAGCAGGGGTGCTCGGTGGGGAAACATTGGTTTGCGTTTCTCCAGGTGTGTGGACATCCTCTTCATTGTGCACGGACCCCTTCAATCCACACCGTGACTGGATTGGACTCTGCGCCACCTCTCGGGACTTCTCCGTCACGGCTCCTACATTCACAGACGTTGGAACACGCAAACACTGAGTGCTGATGTCGCGGACGTCGCGGACGACCGAAGCATTGATGTCAACAGTGCTTCCCTGAAACACAGACTCGAGGCTTTTGCCCGGTCCAATTCCCTCATCTGGATAAGGGAGAAGTTGCAAGGGGTTCCCTGGGGAATCCTTCACTGCTGGACACGATGAAGTCCAACGATGATGATTTAGTCGCCTCTTGTTGGGGAACGACATATCCAGACAGTGCACACACTTCAAGTAATACATGGTCGGATTTCCGGGGATCCGCTTGTTTGTGTATGCCTGTGTAGCACACTCCTCCAGGAATCTTTTAAATAATTCTTCCGTGCCGTAGTTGACCTCAATGCTGATCCCGTCCAATTTTACATACTTCTAGAATGATGAACGGCGATCTTTACCAGCTACGTCCCCCCCAGGTTTTGGGTTTGCTTGAAGCACATGCAATACAACATGTCCCATCAGCAATACTCTGGCTGCAAGGACTACAGCGTAGTCAGCTCTGGAAGAACTGCGAAACTACGAAGTTTGTAATGAAACCTTACCGGAGAGCTGGTCGGCCCCAATGGAACGCCACCTGACCCAGCAGCATCTCGAAACTCTACGGAATAATTCTTCTTTCCCATATCGCAGCAGTAGTGAACCTTGAAACCCACTTCTACAGTTCGAAAACAATTTCTCCAACCTATTTGCTCCCCCCAACGAAACACTGGAAAATAATAGTAGTACTAGTCAGGGAACTTGAACTGTACCCTGCAACGTACATGTATGTTGTTGCCGTTAGTTCCCGCTTTAGCATGACATGCCTAAACAGGTTCCATACGACGGAGTTTAGAGAAGACAATTCCCAGAACGCCGCAACGCTGAACCCTAACCCGCGACAAGCCAATTACACGAAGCGCATTTCACTATGGCTTACCTTTTCCCGCCGCTCATTTCTGTTATATCGGGGTTAAGTAAGGTAAGTTTGCGCGCGGAATTTTAAGTTCACATCGTCCTACACCGGACGCGTTCAAGTCAAGCTACAGTTTGTAAAAAATGAAAAAAACATTGCGTCTCAAGTCGAATGCCGAGCAGTCGCTCGGAGAACGTATGCGCCCGCTCGGCTGAGGACCATAAACATTGATAGGGCCTACCCGCAAGGTCACAAAAGTAAGAAAATGGCCAGACAAGGAGGAGGGCATGGACTTGCCAGAATGAAGCGCAATTACTTTCGACGATCTGCAGCAAATGGAAGCCAACTTCGTCAACCGTCCCAACGCATAGCAGGCCGCTCCAATGAATCCTCCACTCACTAAAACGTCGTCCATCAAATGATTACGCCGTCTTTCGACAAGGACAGTCTGAAGTTCCCTCGAGTGCGCCCGGAACCCTAACCCGCAACAACGGCAACCACACACCCTACAAAGCCATTACCATAAGGTGGCAGGCACAGTCTCGAAGCAGAAGTGTACATGTATGCGTAGGCTGTGTGTCGTGTTGTGATTGGCGTTAATTCCAATTTCGGCACACTGGATTGCCAGAAACACTGCGCGAAGCGGCGGCACGTTTTTGTCTTGTGCCGGCACGTCAAATGCCCAAGATTTTGCCACGAACCAAAACAACGTCTGTTCATGGAGACAGACGCACAATTAAAAAACATATCCGACTTCTTTCGTTCGCATAGAGTACAACTTCTCACGTGGCCGAGGTATGTGGCCATCACTTCTAACATGACTGCCTATGTTCTGTATTTTAAAGAATGTACCCTAAATATTACATGGATGAAGTCCTACTACGGTATGGCTAATGATGATGTCATGATTACGTCCACATAGCCTCAACGAAGGTTCATAATAACGGTAGTAAGGAAATGTCACATTCCACATTGTGAAGGAGGCGTAAACCCCTATAATTGAATGCCCTTCGCCTGTTAAGCCGACAGTAAATAAATGAAAGAATGGAAGTGCAAGGTCTCTAAAACAGTGTGTTGGGTGAAGATGAAACACTGTTACACATGCCGTAAGACAAAAAACGACCAACACCGGACATCCTAAGGACAGTGAGGCCTTCCCTCTTTGTGTACCCAGGAATTTGATATCTGTACAAAGGGAGAGTTCCTTTACTTTGATGGAATGTCGTACAAAGACATATACATAAAACAAAAATACACATGACCCTAAACCGGAGAACTAACATGCGGATGTAGCTGGAGCCTCACCCGCACTCTTCTCACGAAGCGATGAACGGAGTCGCACACTCAGCCAAAATTGGTCCCTTCTCCAACTCCTGCGACACTGCCCACAAAACAGCCTTCTGCATCATTGTCCTAGTGTCTATTTTCAACGCTTGGACCCTGATCTTAGACCACGCCGCTGTATCGTCGACTATGGCTTCATCCCCGTGGAAAACATAGAGGTACGTCTCCATGTGGCGCAAAACACAGAAGCCGCACTCGTAATTCGTAGGTTGGCGGAAGCAAGGCATTTGCTGCCACTCCTCCAGGACCTTAATGCGCGGCTCATGCACCATCTCCCACACTACTCGTACACGGCTGATAAACTCGCGGTCCTCCTTCTCTTCATGTGAACCTACACTGTCCAGGTGAATGATGCCCGACCGTGTGAGAATAAAAAGGGACCAATGTTTTGCGTTGACGTAGGGGTCGAGCACCTCCATGTCCTCCACGCACTCAGTGTACACCTTTCTGGGTACTAAAAATTCGCAGCCCCATTTCAGCAGAGCTGACTTGGTTCCTACATCCCATGCTTTTTGGAAAGGGCCCTGCATCAAAGAAGACCCGACGTATACCTTCTTGCGAGCCGCATCGGATAGGCTGTACCAGAGCCACCGGCTGAGGAGCTCCAACAGGTTCTGCCCGATGTAGCACGAGGTGCGCCTCAAGTCCTGCAGCTCAACCATTGGTACTGGGACGCCATCCCATTCGTTATTGTAAAACGTGATGTTGTGAGTGCCTTCAAACCCTGTGCCCTTCTTGAAATAGTGATTGAGATCGTCAGCAGAACTTCTCGAACAAACATCTACATTCACGAGACCATGAAGGGAATCCAGACGAACGTGGTTGTGAAGTGTTCCGTAGTTTACTTGGGAATTTCCGCAATCAGAGCATCCATTTCCAGCTTATCGTAGGCCTTTGGAATAGAAAGCTTCAACCAGTTTTTTACTTGTACATCGTTCATCATCTGTGGCAGGAATGTCACATAGCCGACGTGAGTGAAGGTACTGTCGCTGGTCGCATACTCAGGTGCAACGGTTCCCAACGGCAGTTCGTCTACACTCGGAACACTGAGAACGTCATTGTTGACCGCCTTCACCTGCATTTCTTGAAACGGTGAGAGCGTGTCGCAAGAGTCCTCCGGGCTATGCTGGGGATGTTCGTCGGTGACTTCCTCAATGACTACCGAATGAGCGTCTGTGCTAGTGGGGGAACGCATGAGTGTGATAACGTTGACGAGCACGTTTTCTCGATCATCCCATTCGTCACCGTGGGGGGGAATCAAGTTCGGCGCACGCGGATGCGAAGCTTCCCTGCCCGGTGACCCACTGTCCTCGATCGATTGATGCTGATCCCCGTATTCCGTGGCGTTTTTCCGAATCACTGCTTCTGGTAGTGTGTTTGGCGCACTCTCGGGAAGCAAGCCGATGTCCAAGTCCTGCGTCTGGATGTCGTCCACCGCAACACTTCGATGGATCTATGAAATCGTGATGTCTTCGTCACCCCGCTGTGAAACGTCTACCACAGTTCCGTCTTTAGCGCTCTCCACTCGTTTCTCATAGATGCCGACCGGGTTCTACTCATCCGCACCAGTGCCCACCATGACCGTAGTGAAGTCGGCCTTCGACGCCTCACCAACATCTGGTAAAACCGACTTTGCACCATCACAGTGTTCTACGTGCCCCACCTACAACGTCCATGTGTCTTGATCGTCTTCCTACAGAGCGGCATCCAGATCACGTACGAGGCCCAGGATTTGGCGCTTGATCATCAGCCCTCGTCCAGACTTATCTGCATTTTTTGGGACGCAGACCCACCCAAGGTCGGCGTCTTCTTGCTTCCGTAGGCACCAACTCCACATGTCCGCCTGCTCACCCCACTCTGCCACCTCCGTAGTCCTCCATGAAGTCCGGAACACAACGGGATGTTGCAAAGCGAGGTCTTGCAGCGCACGCAGGCAGACATTCTCCACCCACTCCATTATGTCCTCTACCACGCTATCTCCCAGGCCATCCAATAGTAGTTGGGCGTCCAGCATCACCTCGTTATGCGCCGCTTTGGGGTCCTACTCCAATAGTCTGCAGAAACAAAACTGAGCCTCAGGCACATACGTCCACAAGGCCCGGAGGATGTCATCGTTTCTCCGAAACAGGTCTCGTACCAACGACCTCGTGATACCATGAAACGGGTAGGTGAGGGGTCGAAAGCAGCCAAAGCTATTGTTGAATGCCAACCGCACAACCCACACGATGTGTGCCGGCTCCCTCCGCGTCACTCGACCTGCTAGGAGTATTCGCCTAACCTCGTCGGCCTCTTCGTCTGCTACCACGCAACACCCAATTAAGGCCCAAAAAATGAAACCCGCACGAGGAACACTAAAACACTGGCACACATGATCGGCGTGAAGGCTATTCTTCTATGCCAGACTCACCGTCATGACACCAAGGCACGAGTGGAAGCTTGTGGAAGACATTAGCTTGTGACACGACCCACCAGGGTTACCAGGACGTCCGGACGTGAGGACATACATCCGGACGTCCATCGTCCGCATCCGGACCCCCCCGGATGTCCAATTTTTCTGTTTTTTACCTAGGGTAAATAAAAAGTTACCTTGCTTGGGGCTTCTGACGGCTTGGCCGATCGGACGGCCACTCCCGATCCGACGGCCTGATCGGACGGCCAGGTTCGATCCAACGGCCTAATCAAACGGTTTGATCGGGTATGCTCTTCCGACGGTCTGATCGGATGGCCACATCCGATCCGACGGCCTGGTTTAATCCAGCCCTTTTCCTTGACAAAAGTATAATGTATGAGTGAAAAAAATTTAGAAAAAAAAAATTTTAATTCTGAAAAATCTTTGTGTTGCCCGGTCTCCCAAGTTTTGAGTTACATGGGTATAACTTTTGTACAGGGGTACCGATTGAGAAAAAAATTATATTTTCACAAAGGTTTTCCATTTTTCTATCTTAAAAAAAAATTTAAGAAAATCAGGAGACAAATTCAGCCCATAGGTATGAACCTGAAATCCATTTGTCAACGGAAGGGACGCTTTGTCCTTTAGGGGTTCAAATGAGCTATGAAAAGAAATAGAACCCATTGTTGAACTTCGGTATACAATAAGTTTTGTTTAAGGTCCCTATTGACGGTCATGGAAATTATTCTAACAAAAAGAAAAAGAAAAAGGTACAAGGTCTAAATACTAAATAGCGTCGAAATGCACGATGGTACTATTTTGTTAGGGTTTTATAGAAATGTCATTTTTTTAATTAACAAGGATTTAGGCCCAAAAATTAACCCATTCTTGTACTTTAGGGAGTACTGAAAGAATCCCCATTTGAACTCATGAAAGTAATTTGACTTCGAAAAAATTAAAATTCCTAAAAATTCTGTATCGTTCCCAACTGTAGAATTCAACACATTTTTATTCTAACCATTTCTTTCTTAAGCCCTAAAGGACCGAGCCATTTTCTGGGTCCAAAATCACTGAAAACTACCATTCCAGCTGCGATCATTCACGATGTTGTGAAAATGTTTTCTTTGAAAATGTAACCGTAAGATCTTGAAGTGAACTTGTATGAGAGGGTGTGGTAAACTTTTTGGGAGTTTTCACCGTACGGATAAAGAGATATTTGCATTCAAAGTCTTTTTTTTTTTTTTTTTCACTATGCCCCAGAATTTCAGATGCCTTTGACCGCCTCATGCTCAATTTTTTTGCACTACACACCATAAAATTAAAAAAAATTCTTGTAGGTATTGAAGTTGGGCATATGCATACCAATTTTCAAAGAAATCCAACACACCTAACACCTCCAAAAAAATTTTGCAATGCCATTATGCCACAATGTCCCAAATATTGACAATGCACTAAGTCATCTTTGAATCAGTTTTCCCACCACATACTTTGAGATTTTGAAAATCCGAACGATGGATACAAAGGCATACTTATATTTGACAAGCAAGAAATTTTTGTTTGGGAAAATTTCAAAATCTGAGATTCCTATGACCTTCTGAAGTTTGAAGCTGCTTGGACGATGGGGTTTACAAAGCTTAAAATGAAAACAATCTCCACACACCCTTGCAAATTGCCACCTCAGCATTCAACAACAACAAGTAGTGCCTTTTTCATTCAAGTCATATGTATCTTTCATAGTTTCATGTGACAAAAAATCATAAGCATTACTTAATCAAATACACCGAACTTTCAAAATGTATAATTATCATATTCCACATATATGGTCATACATCGACATTGCATAATTAGGCACTATATAGTGTGCACGCGTACATCCTCATTCTATATTTACTACATACCTCTATAGTTCTATGCTACTATAAAGTACGTTGAACTACTAATATGAATGGCGGAAGTGCTCATCCGGCACAGGCCAATTGCATCGACCGGAAAAGAAATTGATGATGTGAGACAAACCGCCACGGTAATTCGAACCTTCACTGCAAGGTCGCTCCATGTATGAGTGAAACATAAGGGCCAAAACGTGGTGACTCAACTTCGTCAGTTCAGCTGATTCCTGATGCAACTTGTAGTATTCTTCAGACATGCAATCCTTGTTGATGCGTTGAGCGAGTTTACAAACCGCATATTCTTCTGATGCACGTGATAGATTTGGAATGATTGACCCATCTGCATCTCTTTTGTGCACATATGCAATCTTTGGGTCCACCCACCACCTCTTTCTCAAAGCCTCCTCCATGTCACTCGCACATGTAAACATGTACAAAGACTTCATTGGTTCAGAAGCTACGGTAGTCATGCCCCAATCGCAGACTCCAATGTACACGCGTGACTCGTCTTCAGGAAAGTGAAACATTATGTTGTCTGGAGAGATGTCATTATGAAGATGTCCAGAAATGTACACCGCATTCATGATGTGCAATAATGCCCATGCGAGTTGCGTGCGCTTCTTCCTAAATCGTCCGAGACGGTAAGCTTCAATCAACTCTACCTCTGTTGGCCTCGAATAGTGCAACCGAATGGCAATGTTGTCTGGATAATCATTATCCAAGTGCATCATGTGCCGTAGTGTTCCGCCATTCCACCAATACGAATACCCTTCATTTGTTGTTCCATGAACTGTAGCAAACCGTATAACTCCAGGATGTGGAATCCGCACTGCCATTGACTCGTTCTGGTGTTCCAATCTCGCAAGATGAGGCTGTGTGCGGTGTTGATTGGATAGCTTTGTTGCAAACTCCCAAAATGTAGCTATCCCTGGACACCCTTCAATTCGAACCCTACGAATTGTTGCATATCCACCCTTCATGGTTTTTTGGTCTTGAGCGATTACTCGTGTTGTGTCGGGAAGCGCTATGAGGTGTTGTCTGCCCCGATCCAGTTCAGCCACTCCATCAGTGCTATTCCACCAACCCAAAAATCCTCGTTTGTTACGGCTCTTTGCAAACGGCTTGCATCGTGCAACAAACAAGTCAGCTTTCAGAATGACTTCACAAAAATCCTCATCATTTTCCCGATATTGAGAGCCATACCTTGCTAGCACCATTGATGCATTCCACAATGCATCGTGGACCCTATTCTCCAAGAATTTTGGAAAGCCTTTCTTCTCCATCTCGTGGTGCCATTCCGGAACGCTAAGCACATTCATCATCAGTTGCCACATGTCCGCCTTGAATTTTTGCGAGCACTCCTCGTTGTACCTAACGTATTTGTTGTGTAGTGACATCGTCGTTTCCGACTCATAGAAATTGACGATTGTGAGTGTTTCTGACTCCACCCTTAAGTCAGAAAGTTGCACACAGGTTCTAGCGGCATAAGTTAGCAAATTGTAAGGGTGAAATGTAAACGTAGTGTTCTTTGGCCTTCCAAGCAATGGACACTTTGATATGTTGATTTTTACCTATTTTAAGTACTTCTAAACACTCTAATAGTTAAGAATTAACGGTTGTTAAGGGTTAGTTAATTGTGATTTAAACTTCTAGCTAAAATAAAATTCTACCTAAACTAATTCAAAGAATACAATTTGCCCTTTCCAAAATGGTAAAGCAAGTTGGATTCTGATATTCCTAATGAAAGTTATGTGTGGATGAAATTCGTACCTAATTCTATTCTAAAAACTTCATCCGTCAACTAAAAATAGCAAAATAATGTAAAATAAATCTAAATTTCAGGGTTTGAAGGTTAATTAAGTTATTTAACGGAATTTTTAGAGAAAACCTAATTTTGACCTATTTTAAGATTTTTCATCCAAAATTAGGTCAAAACTTCATCCACCCTTTAATCTTTCCAAATTAAAGTAATTTAAAAAGTAAAAGGTGGATTTAGAATCTTCAAAAGATTCTTTAAAAGATTATGTTTTCAAAAGATTCCCTAGTCGTGCCTTGAGAATATTCCTAATTGGTTTTTAATTAATCCTAATTCTAAGTTATTATTCTAAATTTAGTGATTTTTTAGGGTTTTATGGTTTTTATGAGTAAGTGATTAATTAACTTCTTGTTAAGATAAAAAGTAAGAATTTAGAACTTTTAGGTGAAAACTTTTAAATGGATGAAAATTCCCCTTGGTTGGATGGAATTCCTTCCTTTAATAATTTTCAAGAGAATAAGTAGACAAATTAGGTTTTGACTTTCCCTAATTATTCTAATATTTCCTAAGTTCTTAAATTAAATTAGATTCCTTTTGAGATTCTTTTGGATGAGATTACTATTTCGTTTTCCAAATTAATTCAAAGTTAATCTAATTATTACTTTTTTATGATTTTGGATAAATTTTCAAAGGTTTTCTAACAATTTAAATTCTACTAGCTATTGGCTTCTTAATGGTTAATTTGTTAGTTTTAATTTTCTAATCTAAATTTTTTTTAAATGAAAGCAAAAGAAAAGACAAAAGATAAAATTTGAAATCATACCTTGGTGTCGAGAATGTCGATTGTCCCATCATCGCAAAACACCATCATAATCGTCTCCTCGAAATTCTCCATTGTCTTTCATGAATTTGAAAGAAATCTTAGTTATTATTGTTTCTAAACCTATCTAAAAAGTCCAAGTTTGTTAGTTTTGGCAATTTAAAACTAATCCTTTGATTTTAGGAATTTAAATTAAATGATAAATTTAATTCATTTTTCCCAAGTTTTCAATGAATAGTAGTTTTATTCGATTGCCAATTTTTTAATAGTTGTTTTGTTAAATATTCCAAGATATTAGTTGTTGTTTGTTTTTATTGTTTTGGCTTATTAGGCCTAATAAAACAAATTCCCCAAACTACAAACAAACAACTAATTTGGCTTTGGAATCCTAATTAATAACTAAAACCAAATGAATGAATAGTAATCTAATAAAATAATCTTAAATAATCTAAAACAAATCTAACCATGAATAGTGAAAAGAATAAACCGAATAAACAATACCAAAATAATTAATTGATGAATAGTTAGATTCTTACCTTAATAGTTTTTTAGTCTTCTAATTTCTTCACGTGTCGAATTCTTTCCTTCTTATTCCCCTTCTTCTTCCAATTGTTGGTTTGTTGTTGTTGTTGTTGAAATTTTGGCTATGGCTTTGGAGCGGATTCGAGAGATTCAAGAATGGAGAGAAATTGTTAGTTTAGTGTTCAAATTTTATTTTAAACACAAAGTTGAGGTGTGGCGAGCAACGGCCAACCTTCAATTAGGTTTGGATTTCAAGTTTCCACATCCATTTGTATATGGACTCACTTTAATAACAATGGGTCAAAGTTTTGATCGTACTGTCTGGAGTATGCAAGCTGAGAGCCCTCCCCCTTTGCTGTTGCTGCTCGTTGGTCACCCCGTGTTGCTACCGATCGACACGTGGCGAGGCGTGATTGGTGCTCGTCTGGTCGCCCGTTCCGTTGCCCGTTCCGGTCGCCCCGTTCTGGTCGCCCCGTTCTGGTCGCCCCGTTCTGGTTGCCCCGTTCTGGTCGCCCGTTCCGTCGCCCGTTCCGCCTCGTTCTGGTCGTCCCTTCCCAGTTGCCTAGTCACGTCGCTCCTTGCAATTGAATCCCTTAAGGCTGGCTGAATTTTAATGACAACTGAAATTTTGGATAATGAACTAAATGTGATATTCTGAACTTTTACTAATGTGAGAATACTTAATATAAATTAAGCACACCAAATTAATGATTAAGTAAAAGTGTGAATTTTAATGAATGCAAAATAAAGACAACCAATTATAATGAATTAAAAAGGCAAGAAAAAAGAAGCAAAACCATTCAAATGAACACACCGCCAATGACAAGATTAAACCAAATACCTCCTCCACGGTCACCACACGAAAAATGAACAATTATCAACGGTTGGCGCTTTAAATAAGTTTCAAAAGAACCTTATTCCATTGATTCCTCTGGTTCAAAGCTTCACCATGCAGGTTAAAATTACGATTAGATGGTCAGTTTAAAAATAAATTTTAACCTTCAGAGTCAAAGCTTCGCCGTGTGGGAGCAACCCCAGGAATTAACGGTCAAATCAAAGTTTCAAGTACCCGTTTCCAGGTTTCAAAGTCAAAGCTCCGCCGTGTGGGAGCAACCCCAAGAATTAACTGACAAATCAAAGTTTCAAGTACCCGTTTCCAGGTTTCAAGGTCAAAGCTCCGCCGTGTGGGAGCAACCCCAGGAATAACCAGTATCCAAGGACCCAAACTAGTATTTTGAAAACTTAATTCTTAAAGGAGGTACACATGACAGTGTTTAACCGAACATTAAAAACTAATTTCCAAAATTCAAAGCAAAGTTTTAAGTTTAATCACTAAAGGAGGTACACATGACAGTGTTTAACCGAACATTAGCAACTATTCAAACCAAACACCCGTTATACAACGAGTTTTGGCACGTGGTGATGCTCAAAACCTTTTGGCAAAGTCTAGCTTCGCCGCTTTAAAGTTTTAAGTTCACAGACTATTCTCAATTCACACAAATGGCTGGTTAGTATCAAAAGAACAACAATATCAAAGTAGAGTTCGGGAACTACTCCCACAACTCCCAAAATGTCAAAGTTTTGGGGCTTGAAGCCTCCAAATTCAAGAAATAAGTTAGTTAACACAAACAATACTAGAATTAGGGGATTTTCTCCACCTAAACTCTTTGAAAAGCAAAGTTTTGGGGCTTGAAGCCTCCAAATTCAACAAGAAAAGAAAACAAAGCTTTGAAGGGGCCCTCCGGACCTTCAAAGTACAAGAGAATAGAAGAAAATAGAAGAAAATAGCCAAAATTTGGCTTAAAAAGTGCTCCGACAAGTGTCGGTAGCACGACAAGAGCAACAACAATATGAAACAAAGAATGAGGGCCACGAACAACCTCGAGGAAGGGCCTTATATACTCGCTCCCGGCCCCTCCCCGGTAAGTTGTTCGTAAATTATCTTTTACTTTCAATCTAGATATTTCGCTAAACTACCTAAACGTATTTTCAAAATAATCTTTGTTTAATGGGAAGGAAGGTTCTCAAGCGAGTTCCTTCTAGGCCCTAAATGGCCTTAGAATCTTTTCCCAAATCAAATATTTGATTTTCCCAAAGATATTTTGAAAACCTACCTAATTAATCGAGATATTTTGTGTTTTAATCTAGGGTTAGTTCTAAATTGGCTTTCTTTAGTCCAAAAGATGGCTTCTTACGCAAGACAAGTATCTTGGGCAAATCCAATCTTCGATTTTACAAGAGATATTTGCAAAATCAACCCAGATTAATAAAAAATTACCTTTTAAAAGTCAAACTAAGGGCTGACCCTCTCTATCTTTTGAGGGACAACTCGAAACTGAAAACAAATTGCGCCATCGCGTTTAGAAGACCCCAATTAGCCTAAGGGACCCCTTACCCCTACCTCTCCATCTGTTTTAAAGCGCAAATTTGAGTCACGGTAACTCAGAACAAAAGTTAAAAGCTAACTTTTGGAGTTTGCGTCTTTTGATGAAATTGTTGATCTTGGGTGGTTTAGAATATTCGTGGGAGTAAGAATTGACCCTTGAAACGCTCCATTTGGACACCGCCAGCTCTTGGTTCGCCGGTCAACCCGCCGCCAAGTTGTAAATTCTTGTAAAATTCGCTGTCGGTTCTAATTCTGGTAGTTGGGAATGTCGGAATGTCTTCAAACTTGACAAGGCTCTTTATTGGCACACAAAACACTATCCTAATTTTTAGTGAGATTTTACCGCAACATTGGTAATTTCTAGGAATTTACGAATGCAGTTTTAAGCGGTTGACTTCCCATGGAGTCATCGTGGAGTTTTGTAAAATCTCGAAACTTTTGGGCAATCTTCTACAAGATGTCCATCAACTAAGGGCAAAACCAAATCTCCAATAAGAATGCTATTTTTAGCAATTCTTTAATAATTTCCACCCGGGGGGGAAATTATTCTTGATACCGGGGGAATCTTGGATGATCGGGCTTCTATTTGACTTCCTCGCATGCTTTGACCTAGAAAAGCACCTCTCTGTATGTTCCAATCATCGTTTCCTCCATCTTGGTCTGTGAATGACTATATTTCTCAAAATTACTTGCAAACAATAAATCTAACTCTTTCGAGTTGGATTTGACCTGACTCTGACTAGACTCTAACTTTTAACCAGCTTGTTACATGTATACTTATAGCTGTTGTATTACATGCACAAGACACTAGGACTGGTTAACTCTCAAATTCTCACATCGCTCGGAATTATTAACTTAACTACTTATTTATACTAGTAAGACCTAAAATTAGTGAAAATGTAACGTCTTACGTGTTTCACGCATTTAAGGCCATGACACACCTCTTTGGTAGGGACTTCTACCAAAACCCACAATAATTGTATTTTTATATGTTTTTTCCTATTTTTTACTTAAAAATTAACTAAAAATCGCGAAAAATAAGTTCAGAGTTCCAAGTGCCAACTTGAGGGCTCACAACAATCAATTTGATCAAAAATCTCTTGCATGCATCAGAGGGAATGTCCCTACTTGCCTCATTGTATGAACCTCCTTCATGCTCCATTTGTTTCCTCTTTGCAGCCTTCTTTGTTCGTGGCATCGTGATGAACTTCTTGTACGAATGAATATTCACAAAATGAAATGATAATTTGAAGTTCAAGTGAAACTCGAACCAAAACTGGAAAAAATGGCAATAAGGGGCCCCCAAAATCGCACTCTTGCTTTCCCAAGAAGAGGAACCAATGGGGGCATGAACCACCAAGCTCTCCGCTTCACTCTTGCAATATGCAAGGGGGAAAACAAAAGTGAGGATCGGACGGGCCCGTCCGACTCTCTTATACCTTTCCGATGCCCTTTTCCGACGCACGGTCCGCGTCGGAAATCCGACGCCCACGACGCGGCCGACAGATCGGACGGCCGATCAATCCGACAGCCCCCGCGAGGCGGACGGGCTGCCGTGCGACAGATCGGACGGCGCGGCAGGCCGATAGATCGGACGGTGCGGCAGGCCGACAGCTCGGACGGCTCCGATAAATGGTATTTTCACCCCTTAACCCTTTAGGGAGGTTGAGCATGCCAAATTTGGTCATTTTAAACAGAATTTTGGAAATTAAAACACTTTCCTAACCTCATTTGACTGTGAGGTGTCAATGAGATGTGAGGGCACGGGAATTTCGCTTCCAATGAGCCATTGGCCATCAAATTTGGAGCAATAATGACTTATCTATGGCAATTTGAAGTTGGGATTTAGAAAGTTTCAAAATACACTGTGGGACATGTTTCTCTATCACATTTATTTGTATATAACGAAAGGGAGCATGAAAACTTCACCATAATGTTCATTATAATTTTTCCTATTTTCTATAAAAATTTCATCGTAAAGTGAGCTCTTTTGTAATTACTACGATTTTTCAAAGATAGAAACTCTAGAAAATCTTATAAATTTCATTTTTTTCCCAAAAAATATTAAAAATTCAGATCTGATAGAAGACATGAATGGTTATTTGTGAAAAATAATAACTTAAATTAAATGATAAAATTTTGATATGAAAATTTGATTCCAAAAGAATTCAAGAGTTTGCTTGGGGCTCGTTAGGCCCTAAAGGGTTAATCCTTTACTTCCTAAGAAGCCCATTTTCGGACTCACATTTTTGCAACAATTTCGAAGAGTTTATATGGAGATTTTTATTTATTTTAATAAAAATATTCCTTTTAAACCAATGCATCCAATATTCTTTTTTTTTTTGCTTGAAACAAATGGACAATTTGCATGCAATATTCTTCACTCAAGTAATGATATAATGAAATTTTTCATTTAGATTATACTTTCCATGATACGAACATTCAAAGTTTGTAACTTAAAATCATGAATTAGCATTCCAAGTGGAAGAAAATAATTTCTTTCAAGATAATCCTATGATAGCCCACAAAACAAGAAAATCCATAACTTTCGCATCATGAATCCAATTGGAATGAATCAAAGCATCCCATTTAGAAAAATCCAATATAATATACAAGAAAAAAAAATTTCATTTTTGATTCAAATTTCTAGTGGATTTTTTGGGTTGCTCGGTCTCACCCATTTTGAAGTTAATAGGTTATGGTGCAAAAAAATTTGCGCACGGACACCAACAAAAATATAATAGTAAAAGCTGGGCCATTGCTATACTTAGCTTCCAAAACACCATGGCTTGATCCATTGCATAGCAATGGCATTCAATAATACCATGAACATGAGAAATCTATCATTCTAATAATATATTTCAATACATCGCAATTGTAGCGGTTTTGCATTGTATGTGACGACGGACGACCACTCATTGACACCATTACACTATGCTTGCTACATTCTATATTGCATCATTGTATGGAAAACAACTAAATCTAAATTTAGAGCCCATATTGTAAGACAAACAATACAATAGTGTATTAGTGTTTGATTCGGCTTCATTCGGAATCTGAATCCGTGTCATCTCTCTGACTTGGGCCTGTAGGACCACCACCATAAACACCGAGATATGGTCCTCCGCCATAGTAGTCGGGAACATATCCGCTTTGCCCACCTCCTGGTCCATAATTTGCGGAGGAATGACCTCCAAAAGTTGGAGGAGGAATTGAATCACCGTGGAGTGATCCTCTTTGAGTTGAACCGCCATAATAAGAGCCTCCAACGTTTTGAGAGCCATGTTGGGGGTCATGGCCATAGTGTGAACCATAGGACCCATGTGGTGGGTCATATGCACCACGGTCACGTTGGTAGAATCCATCATACCCATCTTGTCGACCACGGTCCTCTACGCTTCTACGCATCGCTTCTTGCATTTGTTGTTCGTATTCAATGTCTTCTCGATCTTTTTTACGCTCGTGCTCCTCTCCCAATGTCACTGGTGCTGGAGCTTCACCCTCATCACCGTCACTCGACCATTCATCTTCTCCATGTGGCACCACAACTGCAGGAAATCCAAACTGCCCTCGATTGGACCACTCTGGCTGGCAATCACTTGCAGCAGTCCAGCTAGTATAAATCATTGCATCATTCCGATTCAAACTATCCACATGTTTCCCATAAATGGTACGCCAATCCACATCTTTGTGGAGTACAATCTTTGCCCAAACCATAGCCATGTTAGAATAGTTCATTATATTAGGTTTGGAGTCACGTAAACCCGCTGAACGCGTTACTTCTTCGTAACGGTGAAGAAAGTGTCGGCTCGTACATGTGGACATTTGTCCTTCCCATCGACGAACTTGGCCTTCAGCACGTTCTCGTGACCACATTTTGGAGAGGTGAGTCATCTTCACGTACTTCTTGCATGTGGTGCAGTCCCAAACTTTCTTTGGCTCTTCTTCCCATCCATCTTCAGCTACGCAATTAGGATTTTCCCAGTCAAGCCAATTCATATCTTGAGATTTCCCTTTCTTACTCTTACTTGATGGTTTAGGGCGAGACATGATAACCTTGATTACAATGAAGATAATTGATGTCCGAATTTTCCCAAAATATTGCACCAAGTGCATCAAGTGCTTCTCACTTTAAAATTCAAATGCAATGGAGTGAAACGGTTTTCTAATTCACAATTCCTCGCATACAAGAAATTATTCAAACCACATCACTTAAAACCACCAAGTATCCAAGCACAACCATTCACACACCAAACCGAAAGGGGCGCGCAGAGCCACAGATTCACATCGGGCACTAGAAAACCCACTTCGGGAGGGAAACAGTTGTGGAAAAATGAGGCGTCGGAAACGCTATTTATGGCTTCCGACGGCGCTTTAGGGTCCGTCCGAATTCGACGGCCTGTTTTCCGACGCCCCCATCGTGCGGCCCGAAACTGTCGCACGATGGATCGCACAGTCACCGAGAAAGTGCGGACACACCAACATGCGGACGAACAGCTCGAACGGGGCGTCGGCAGATCGGATGGGGTGTCGGTTTCGGCTTTCGGGACCATCGGAAGGTCGGACGGGGCGTCGGAAGGGCGGAGGGGCCGTCCGGCGAGGAGAATTTTAGAAAACAAGGGAAGTTTTGCCCCTTTCGAAATTGGAGGCTTTGCCCTGCAGCAGGGGCAATGAAGGGGGCAATTCAGCGTACCCTTTTGGGGCCCCCCCTGTGAGCACGTAAAAAATTTTGGAATTGAACCGTACGATCTAAAATGTTACTTGTAACACACTAAACCCTTGTATAACATGTAGAAGGAAAATAAGAAAGAAACTAGAAGTATGGAATTTTTGAATTCCCAAATTCATGAGGGTTTTGCTATGCCCTTGAAAAATTAGGATCCCATTGCTTCGAAATGCGTAATTTTTTGGATAAATCATGTACATCCTCTAATTCGCTTTCTTGAAATAATTGTAGAAATTATTGAACTACTGTTATCTCGGGGGGTCATTTAGAGTGTCCATTAGAAACCAAGTGCGAACAAAACTTTGGACCCCCTATATATTTTTTGAATTTTAAATAAAAATAAATAAATAAAATATGAATAGATTTTCCTACTTTAAAAGTTTATGTTTTGAATTATTGATATTTTTATTTGTTGATAATAATTAGTTACAAATTTTTGAAGTAAAAAGATACACTATAGAACTGAAAAATAGCTTTTACACCCCTCTATTATATAAGAAAAAATTGTCTAAAAAATGAACAAAAAATTCCTAAAAATAACTCATTATTGAAAGCTCATTTTGAATTGAATATTGACTCAATGGTCATCTAAATGTGTCCTCTATAATTATTTCAATTGAAAAACATGCCATTTTAGTTCATTTTCAAGTTTCAACCTCTTCTAGAAATCATTTCATATTTTATTTGAGTTGGAAATTTTGGCAATAGAAAGCTATAGTCATTATTAAACAATGTTCAAAATTTTAGGTTGAAATTATAGTTTATTAGAAACCACTTGTTCACATGTGATTTATTATAGTAGAACTAAGTGCACCCCCCAAGACGGTTATGGCCTTATGGGGCACTTACAACTGCATTTTCTGAGTAAAGAAAGAGAGATTCCATAATTGTTGACCATGTAAAAGTAGAAAAACTACCTTTCCATAATTTATTTGAAGAAATATTTATTTTTTGCTCAAATGTGCCCACTCTCTTTCAGTTCCACAAAAACATGTAGAACTTCTTTTCTA
This sequence comes from Rhytidiadelphus loreus, assembly GCA_947034895.1. Taxonomy (NCBI): domain Eukaryota; kingdom Viridiplantae; phylum Streptophyta; class Bryopsida; order Hypnales; family Hylocomiaceae; genus Rhytidiadelphus; species Rhytidiadelphus loreus. The sequence continues at coordinate 62,678,374 of OX344763.1, read as the reverse complement.
GTTAATAGTTATCAATCTCACTAGCAATTGCATGCAGAAATGAACTCTACCGATTTATAGATTTATTTTGGCAACACTCAAGAACATGCTCTAATAGGCTAGAACTTTGAATAAAGAGATTATCCATAATTCTATAATATAATATATTTTTGTGCAATACTGCAAGGTATGAAAGCTTAACATTTCGTCATACATATAATTAATGAAACCTAAATTAATAGATTAATGAATTCAACTTTAGAAAAATTGGTGAAGGCCTTCAAGTTGGCCCCTCTCTCCCCCTTCTCAATGAAATGAAAAAATATATCAATATAGGGTATATGGTGAAATTTTTTCCATATTACAATGTCATGAATTCATGAATGAGTAGTACATTTTACAAGTAAATAAAAAACTTTCAAATGATCATATGTGACGTTCTCCTTCTATTAATTCTCGTACATGAGTGATCATCATATTCAATTGTCAATTTTGTGGGACAACCTTTCACTTCTGCAATTTCCACGGTGCCATGTAATAATTCATACCCGGAAACATAGAAATGAATAACTAATTAGTCGACAAGGTTCACATGTATAGTACATTTAAATTATCACATGTAGACTACAACACTAGAAGAAAGCCTTGTTTAATTGGATGTTCTTGCGTCAAAATTGATGGATTTTCTTAAGCATCCAATGTAACATCTTCATGTGTTTATGTCAACAATGACATTCAACTTAACATCTTTATGCTACATTGGATGTCATTGTTGACATAAACACGCGAAGATGTTACATTGGATGCTTAAGAAAATCCATCAACTTTGACGCAAGAACATCCAATTAAACAAGGCTTTCTACTAGTGCAAGTTCAATGGATCAATTACACAATGGTCTCTACATTGAAATTACATTTCAATTTTCAACCAACATTTCCACATTGACTTTTTAAATCATATCTTAAAATCATAGAAGAAGTCATGTACTTTGTGGATCCAAAAAAATAAATGTCTTCAAATTGCAATGTAATAATGTATCCATGTAACCATGTATAGAGGGCGAGCCAAAATTGCTACTAGTGGATATTGGGATGGTGGGAATACTCAGTGAAATCGTAAAAGTGATGCCGCATGCTGCACCAATTTTTTATTGAGCACGTGAATATTTTATATGGAAATTTAATAATTTTTAGGGTTTAGGGTTTAGGGTCTAGGGTCTAGGGTTTAGCATTAAAAACAATCTCACAATGTAGGGAAGAAAATGAACAATAAGCTTTCACACATTGGATGCTTTCTACATTTCATTGATTATTTTTTACAGTGATTTAACTATTTCAAGGATCCGTTGTTTGAACAGTGCGTACATAGTTGGAGGATGACAGTTCAGCAGGTCCATGCAGAGGAGACGATGGCCTGATCAGAGACCTGAAGACCTAAAATCCATCCGACGGCCTGATCCGACAGCCTGATCCGACGGCCACGGCCTGTTCGGTCCACCTGATCGGGCGCAGGCGACTCCGAAACTTGGTCTTCCGACGGCCCGATCCGACGGCCCCGGCGTGTTCGATCCGACGGCAGCGTTCGATCCGACGGCCTCATCGGCCGGTGACGTCAGATCTGACGGCCTCTTCCGACACCCTCATCGGATGGCCTCTTCCGACGGCCTGATCGGACGGCGACGGCCTGTTCGGTCCGCCCGATCGGACGACCAGGTCCGATCGGACGGCCCAAAGTCGGACGGATCGCGGTCCGGAACCGAACCGATATTAGGGTTGGTTTCGGACAGCTATATGATCGGACGGGCCCTTCATTTCTTTTCACTTCTTCTCTCCAAGCTTGCCAAGTCAGATGTGTTGCTGTTGCCTCTGGCGCTAGTTGCTCTTACTTGGTGGAGAGAAGGGGTCCAACATATTTTATTACGGTGTGACTTTGGCAGATTTAAATTACCTACACGTATATTTCAATTGACCGAATTTTTTACTTTGAATTGCTCTTCAATTCAAAGTACCAAGCATGGCCGCGGAAGGTGATGGAGGGGCTATTGGGACGACTTCAACACAACCTCCACCGAAGAAAATTAAAACAAGGGGGGCCAGACATGCGTTGCAGTATGACATTTTAGATGATCCGAACATCAAAGTGGAGCCTGACTGGGAGAAAGTGGAGGCTGAATATTGGAGCTCTAAAATGTGCAAACAATTTGTCAAAATGTACCACATTGACAAGTTGTGGCCTCGGGATTGCCACGTAGCCCACACAAGATACTTCAATTGTAAGCCGTGGACTTGCAAGGATAGTCATTTTGTACATCGATCAGACGAGGTGTGGAAGGCCCTCTTCGGCAACAAGGCAAGGAGTAAAGGATACATAAATTACAGCACGGCATCTATGATGTATGCAGAACTCATATTGGGTCGGAAGGTGGATTGGAGCACGTTTCCAACGACATCGCAATTGCCGCTTCAACTTCCGAAAAATCAAAAGGATATTCCCGATTTATACAACCACGGGGCACAAACGGCTGAATCTAAAATAGTATTAAAAAATACTAGAACGCCTACAATGAAGGTTTCACAGGGTGTAGGCAACGCAGTACAGTTGGACCCCACACAACTAGGAGCGGAGGCCACCAATGCCTCTTCGGGAGGTGTATTTTGGAAGGTCAATTTCAAGGATCCGGAGACTTGTTTACTCACCTCGGTTCATGTATCAATCACGGGTGAGCAAAGCATTGCTCCAAACAAGCACGACCTCGTGAAAGAAGTTGCCCCTTCTTCCTCGTCGCGAGAAGACATGGATGAAGACAAAGTTGCAAGAGCAAATGCTACAATTGAACGGCTTATAGACAGCGATGCTCTCGATAGTTTGAAGTACGTTCTTCCAAACGTGGACTCGCCAACGCCACCTAGTCCAATATTGAGCCCGATCCGTGAAGTTCAACCCTCAGGTCTGTTCGTAGAGTGACTTCAAAACGTGGCAACAACCTCCAATATTGATGGCGAGGAGATTGTGCGCAAGTATCTGCTCTTGTGCACTTTAACTCCAAGAAGATTGCAATATGTGGGTCAAATCCCAAATCCGGAGCATCTTGAAATCATACTTAGGTGCGGAGTTGAGTACCCACCTCAAATGGATGGATCGAGAGAAGGTGAACCCGTGAACGAGGCCGAGTGCTCTACGGCAACCGAAAACAAACTTGGGCTTCACGATTTTGTGACATCCGCTCAAGCAATAACATGTTCTGCTGAAACTGTAGCGGAAATGGCCCCGTTGGCTATGGAATTGGCCAGAAATTTATCCACATTATCGCATCCACTATTGAAGGGTGGATTGGCTTTTCACAAGTTTGCTAGTGGAGCGCTAACACTTCTTGATGAGAAGTACAACTACTTGAAGACAACCGTGGAGCTGGAGCAGAAGAATGACGAGTGGAGTCAAAAGTATGGAAGGGTCGTTGAAAATTGTGAGTCATTGAGAAGGCAATTGGTGGCGTCAAGGAAGAAGTATAGCGAGAAATATTTGAAGGAACGAAATGAAGAAAAGGGCCTCTCTACAGTGGAGATCCAATTACCGAGGTCGCAAGAAACTCAAGAAAGCGATTAACTCTCTCTTCCATTTGAGAAGGCCAAAGTAGTGGAGGAGCTTGAGACCAGAAAGGTGGATGAGGTTCCAACTTGGAGCGAGTTGAATCGAAGATTGAATGAGGTAAACCAAGAAAATGCCCTTCTTCAATCGAGGTTGGACCGGATGAAACGAGTGGAGAACATGGATGAATGTCTACCGGCAAGCGGCTCGGAGTCTCGGTGGTTGACATGGATACAACAACTTCAAGACAACCCGTCTTTAGCATCTCAGGCAATGATCGGGGTTCGCACCCTTGCAATGAAGTCGGATGAAGATTGCAATGTCGTTGAGGCTGTTTTGAAGAAATTCAAGAGTGCGGTCGAGCAACATTCTTGGGGGTCTATGGCAATGACATGTTGGGGGGACATGGATGCCATGTACGAGCGGTTGAACCACGTCAAGAAGGAATCGCTAGCCCACAATCGCGACATCAATTGGACTTTTGAAGTAGAGGAAGGATGGACTCCTTACACAACGCTTTCAGCACACATCAAGAAGAACGAGAAGATAGTTGTGCATGGTTCTAATCTAGGCAATGAAATGTTGAAGGGTCATTGTAGCATTTGCCAAGGTCCTTTTGGGCCTGAAGGAGCCTTCACCATGGGCCATTGTCGCCACGTTTTTCATATCAAATGCGTTGTGCAAGCATCTTTGTTTCGATCCGCTTGTGCCGAGTGCCGTTCTCCTTTGAGTCCGAGGTTCTACGAGATGTTTGGCATCTTGGAAGGTATGCCCCCCGGCCACGAATACAATAGATGGACTCTTCCACTTGACCAAGGGCCATACAAATTTCAGAATTATTCGCATTGGGAGAAACCCCTCATATGGGATCCAAAGGAACAGAAGCATGAATTGTATGATGCATCCATGCAACCGGTGGATTCCTTCATGTGGATGACCCAAAATATGGAAGTGGAGTTGCGGGCTCGTGCCATTGATGATGGCGAGGCTCGTGAATTGTTTTGTCGCAGTATGGGAGGGCATTGGAGCATGCAACACCATAAATTTTTCCGGTTTCCCGAAAAAGAAGTACAGAAAGGGCCAGATGGCAATTGGATAGAGGTGGAGCATCCTCTTGGCTTCAATGAACAGTTCAAGGCATACAATCACGTTCCCATAGGCAGGGCACTATTCTTATCTAAGCTGGAAGAAGCTGCATCAATTCGTGTTCAAGTGGAAACGGATGGAGAATCAAACAAAGGGGATTCGTTCGTGGAGGTGGCCGGGGCATTTGATAGGAGGGTGGCCAACATCATAGGTCAATGGAGGGCGTTCCTATTGGAAGGAGTCACCGAAGGGTTTAGGGTAAACAACCCTAGTAATGACCATATGGTGAATGTGTTGGTAAATCGAGTGGATGCTGCTCTGAGAGCCTTAAAGGCGATGGATGTGGATTTGACTCCGAAGCGCAAACAGAAGCGGAAGATTGAAGATGACAATGACTATTCACCGGAAACAATACGACAATTTGTCGTTGTTGACAGGGCAACCAAATCAAATCGGTTCTTAAACTCAACAAGCCCTGGGGGAATTTCTCGTCGCGGAAGTCCAAGGATTGCCGCTCAAGTGGCGCAACGCAATACAGAGGGGTCCTCTGGTCTGTCTGGTGGTTCGGGAGATGGCAACAATGATATAATTAAATAGAAATGGACCAATAGGTCTATTGCAATAGAAGAAATAGAACTCTATACTCGATAGACTTTTGTTTTAATGTCACGAGGTGAAAATAGTAGTAAATAATTGTAATCACGGCATGTCTTGTTTTGCCTTTAATATATACGTATGTATGTCTTTTTTATATATACATATATATAAATATATATAAATATATAACTATATTTATTTATTTGTATTCCAATGTTCATGATATGTATGGATCTTTCAATGCATGCTAGTTTGTTGAATCGGTTGGTCAAATGTCGCTTTTTCTTCTTTCGCTATGATATAATGATTTGTTCATAGACTATGTAGTATTTTTTCCATTGTAACATTATTTCATTGCAAAAATATGAACTCCAAAATTTTTTGGCACAAAAGGCTCTAATCAATTCCTACAAACTTGTTAGTATTGCTTTGCACAACTAGTGCTGTGCACCACTCGCATGCTTGAAGGTATTAATCAGAGCCGGGATTTGAACCCGCGACCTCTCCGATTGGAAGAAGGCAAGTCCAAATGTTTGGATAAGCCTTGGACACTTGTGTTGAAAGTGTGAAATAGTTCTATTTGAAACTGAACTACGAGAAGTCCCGAATCCGGATAAAAAGATCGGACGGGCTGATCCGACGGCCAATTCGGATGGGCTGGCTAGATCCGACGGCCTGGTCAGATCGGACGGCCAGTTCCGACGGCCTGTTCGGACGACCTGTTCCGACGAGCTGGCCCGATCCGACGGAATGTTCGGACGGGATGGTCAAATCAGACGGGCCATTCTGGGGAGAATGAGTCCGTTGGTACTGTTTTTAAAATTCATCTTTCTGAATAACGGTCAGCGCCACCTGTATTCAACTGTAAAGTATAAGTAGAAGAAACAAGGCGTATGAAGGCACTCCAAATCCACTGAACACTACGATTTTCAAGGGCTAGGAGCTGCAATTTATTTTGCGTCCCTTGCTTGGTAATGCATCGTTTGGTGGAAGGGGGGCCTTGAATTTCAAGGCTTTGTGCACGACCGTAAACCCAATTTTAAACATTGGTTCACTTGTGTTTACATTTTCCAAAACTTGCGAATTTGAAGAAGTTCAAGTTTGGAACTTGTGACCATGAGCAAGGATCTTGCCTCTTGGTATGTTGTCCTTTCGGCGAGTAAAATACAATGCAAGGCTTGCAACAACGTGTTTTCAAAGAAAACGAGCCGTATGTTGAGTCACTTAGGATATGAATCGATTCCCGGTTCTCGTGATAAGGGAGTGAGTTTGTGTCCCAAATTGTCATCGGAAACTCGAAGTCTATTTCTTCGATGCAATGGGGCATTTCCACAAAGACCTGTTCGTGGAAATGTGGATGTCAACAACTTGCCTATGGTTGAAAGCGATATGTCAAATGGGAGGGGCATGCCACGTTCTACGCAAGAAGATTCTTGTACAACACCGGAAGAAGTCGTTGGAGGGGGTTCCGAAGTAACTCCAAGTATGCAAACATGTAGCGGACGTGACATTCGTAGGGCCTCAAGCAATAGGCCTCCAACACAAAGTAGGCTTTTGGATGGCTTTCAAGAAACCAAAAAACAGAATTTGAATGCAGTGTGGGCCAATTTCTTCTATGCGGCAAATATACCCTTTTCAGTGGCCCGAAACGTAGCTTTTAGAGAAGCGGTGAAAAAAACCTCCGAGTATGGTAAGGCCTACACTCCGCCATCATATCATGATCTACGGCATAAATTGCTTGATCAAGCCAAGGCAAATGTCGTTGGGAAGGTGCATAGAAGGACCGAAGACAGTGTCAGGAAGTTTGGAGCAACATTGTCCATTGATGGATGGAGCTCAGTTACAAACCGTCCACTGATTAATGCCATGCTTGTATCTTCAGCGGGTGAGCAATTCCTTGGATCGGTGGATACTAGTGGGGTGGAAAAGACAGCACAATATTTGGCCACAATTTTAGAAACATTCATAGAGTAGGTGGGTCCTACGAATGTGGTGCAAGTGAGCGCAGACAATGCTCCAGTGAATCCGACAGCATGGAATTTGGTATCCACTAAATATCCATACATTTTTTTTCAAGGATGCGTGGTGCATGCCTTGAATTTGTTGCTCAAAGATTAGGGAAAGGAGAAATGGATTGAAGAGTCGGTAAAGAGAGCCCAAACCGTAGTGAATTTCTTCATGAAAAGACACATGCCACTTGCTATATTTCGGAAGTATGAGACAAAGTACAGTTTGTTGAAGCCGGTGGAAACAAGGTTTGCCTCTGTGTTTATCATGATTGATCGTTTGTTGGAAGTCAAAAGAGCATTGCAACAAAGTGTGGTGGATCCACAGTGGGTGGCATATGTGAATACACTCAACGACAATGGCAAAGCCAAATCTCGCACGAAGTCTCGTGATGTGAAGAGGTTCATTCTAGAGGAGCATTATTGGAACCGGTGGACAAATTTGCGAGAATTGATGGCCCCCGTTGTATATGGTCTACGTGATTTGGATGCAAAGACGCCATGCATGGGTAAGGTGTTGCATATTATGAGGAATTTAGAGAAACATGTCCTTAGCCTAGAAGGTCCTCCTTTTTGTTTGGCAACAAACCTCGCCAAACCATTGGAGCAATCCTTTTTCAAATGCCGTGAAATGGGGGAGACAGATTTACATTATGCAGGAGCTCTTTTGAATCCATACCTTCTGCATGATAAGGATCTAGCCGATGATCAAGATGCAATGGACGCATGCAAGCGTGTTCTAATGAAAATTTGTAAACAAGGAGAGTACGCCTTGGTGGTAAAAGAATTTGTAGCCTTCCGCCATAGGGAACCTCCGTTTCACAACATGTTGAATCCGGATGAGCAACAATTGTCAGCGCATGCTTGGTGGGATTTTGAAGGTGCATGTGGGAAGCTCATTGCTCCAATAGCCAAGCGAATTTTGGCACAACCGGTATCCTCGTCTTCATGTGAACGAAATTGGAGTAGTTATTCTTTTGTTCACAACAAATCTCGGAACAAGTTGACAATGCAAAGGGCGGCAGACTTGGTGTATGTGTACACCAATTCCAAGGTCTTGGCAGCATCAAAGGAAAAGGATGAGAAGAAGTGGTACGATGACAACGTGGATTCGGAAGATTCAGAGGGGTTTATCTCGAACGACGAGGAGGATGGTGGGTCAGTTGGGCCTCTATTAGATGACGAAGATGCCATGAATTACGACGGGCACAATTTTGATGATGAAATGTTCGATAGTCCAAGTCGGCCCAATGAAGATCTTCGAGCCAATGATTGAGACATCTATGACTTTCCATTGGATGAGGATAATGATGGGTATGATGAAGATGTACCTTCCATAGCTAGATTTGTGGATGGAAGTGGGTTCATGAGTAGCGAAAAAGTTCTATCGGGAAAAGAAGACGCTTATGTAGAGGCCAATGAGAGAACGATTCCCAATGATGGGACTTAAAGAATGGATGAAGATCTTCTTCTACTTGAGTCTCCGTTTAGAGGAGTGTTGCGAGCGGAAGAAAATGACAAACACATCGGCAAGGGAGGATGTGAGCCTTGGGAGGTGAATGTCAAAATGAACGTTGGCAACACGAGTATTGAGTCAACCATTGTATTGGCAAGTGCGAACAATGGTCACCCAAGTATTCCAATCCCTAAGGCAAATGAAGCGGAGAAGAATGTTGATCTATGTGTGGTGGGGTTTAGAAGTCCAATTTCGTGCATCAATGGAGAAGCCAAGAAGGAACTCATGCAAGATTTTGAAGTACCACCATCTAGCATCCCTCCACGTGCACAATTGAAAAACCCTAGTTAAATTTTGGATGGCGTTGGGAGCTTAGGGCTTGGAAAACGGATTGCAAATATTTCAAAAGAAAGGCGGCCTAGTCAAGGTATTTTATCATCCACGGACGATGACAAGGATGAGACATTGGCTTCAATGTTCATTCGGCATTCTCGTAATGCACCACCACGACGGCCCCCAACAATGTCAGTGCCTAAACCACAATCTTCAATCTCACCGAAGATAATCATTCATGGAGGCAGTGGAGGGCCCTCAACAATAAAATTAGAGGGCGGGGGATCACCTAGAGCTAATAAGAAGAGAGTCATGCAACCTTTTGCAATATCCCCGTTGAAAAAAACAAGAGCCATTGGAAACCCTCTTGATGCACGTCCACATTTTTCAAAGAGGAAAATGAAAAGTGTTGTTAGCATTAAGGAACAAAATGGGAAATCCTTATTAAGAGTAAAAGAAGAACTCAAAAAGGACAAACAAAGAAGAAGCTTTTCATCCACGCAAGTACAAGAAGGAAGAACGACATATCTAGGCTCTTCATCAGATGATATGGAAGACACATCCGACGACGAAGACACAAGATTGGGAAATGGGTGTGAGAGTAGTGGGGCAGAGGTGAAAGGAGATTTTGATTACAATCCTTAGAAATAGAAAGGACATAGGCTTAAATGTTCATGTGCTCATATTACATAAAGCACAGATTGTCGTACTGACAACTGATTGTTAGAGACTTTGATTGTAATACTCCTAAACTTATTGATGGTGGTAATACCATTATTTTTGAAGGGGGCACTTAACCAAAGATGATTTCAATCCAAAATATCAATTGATTGTGTCATTTGTATGTTGCTTTTCTACAATGAAGCATGATATATTGCAAGATGATGAAAAAAATTAAAAAATTTGGCTTCATACTTGTGGTAATTGAAATGCTTTTGAAAGGCTAGAGGATCATGATGATATGATTGTTAATCCTGTTTCAACCAGGGTTGCAATTCAGGAGGACAGCTGCGACTGCGTCGGAATTTCGACGGCCCGAGGCAGCGTCAGAATTCGGACGGCCGAGGCAGCGTCGGAATTTCGACGCCGGAATTTACCTCGAGGTAAATCGGACGGACGGCTCCGTTTTACCCAGCGTCCCCCGCGTCCGCCACATCTGAACGTCCTCGCGTCCGGACGTCCGCTTTTTGGACGTGATTTTGGGCTGGACGCTCCAATTCGTCAACCCTGCGACCCACCAGATTGGGCACCAATCCCAAGTGTAGGATTCGCGCAGAAACCGAGTGTCGCGCCTGAACTTATGCACGGCATTCTCAACCAGTCGGTCCTTCTGCGCCTGCAACTTCTTCTCCTGATCTTCATGATTTCTGTAGTTTCTACGATAGTCCAAATACGCTGCGAACATCTCAATTTCCTGCGGCAGCTTTCCGTACTTGACGCTATGGCAAATTCCCACCAAGGCGCGGTCTATGTGCTTCCTCACAACAGGGTAGTCCTCCGCCTACGTACAACGCCAACTTTAAGTCAACCCTATATTATGCTTTCGTCACCTCAGAAACAATGTAGTGAACACCAAATGTTTTTCACAAACATTGGTCGACCTCCCACTTAAACGCAACTCTGACGCAAATGCTGCGAGGCACACTGACCTTGGCCTCACAAGCCCACCACGCAGCCGCGGCCTTCGTCTGATTCTGGAAAGTCTTCGAGTCCCATGCTTTTGCAAAGGAACACTTGAACTCCTCCGCCGTCTGCGCTTCGAAGTCCCAACCAAGAAGTTCTGGCCTTGCTTGCAACAGATGAAAGAATGCGGGAGCCGAAACAGATGCCGGTTTAGTAGCCTTCAGGTACTTCGCAACCCTTAGATCCGCCTCTAATGTGGCCTTCACCCGCACGTCCTCCTCGTCCAGTCAAAGTCGTTCAACACGTCCAGCACCCCGAATCTCACTGTCCGCACACGCAACAGTGAAAACCAGTGACCCTAAACCGTACATCCAGTATCGCTTGAGCTTGGCGTCTCTTCTGCCCTTCGAATCCGCCGGCAGTGTCTGTTGTTGCTGAATGGCTTTAGTTTGACTCTCTCGTTGTGGGTGCGGCTTTGGCGCTTCTTCTTCGTCCACTCGCAAGCTGGGGCACTGTTCCCCGTCGCGATTCTGAGTTCCCAGTGTTCTCACCTGAACGGGACTTTACGGCTGCACTGGGGTTCCGACTTGTTGTTCTTGCATGCTCGTTTTTTCTTTGTCTTCCCCCTCTTCGCTTCCTAGAACCATTGGATCCGTTCTTGTGCCCATCTGTTGTGTTGCATTCGTTACTTTAGTGTTCTCCTACGCTCCAGGAACGGCCTTCATGCATCTCCCTATAATTGTGACTGTCCCGCTTGTGCGCGTTGATTCTTCCACTGAATGCTGCGTTCATCGCGCGTCTTTTGAAAGTTCTCTCGCGCTAGTTCCATCACCTACCTTGTGCGCTGCTACCACGCACATCTATTGTCTTTGAACTGCGGCCAAGTCTTCTTCTGGCTTTTTGTCGACAGGCACGTCCTTGCGCGCTGCAGGTAGTGTGTTCTTATGTGTTTGCGCGGGCGTTCCTGCTAATTCTCTCGTCTTGGTTATTGCTATTCTCATACGAGCTGCATCTCCGGAAATTTGTCGGGTTTCCACTGCAGCGAAGGCCACTTCACAAACACCTCCATCCTCCGCCTCGTCTTGTCGCGCTGCAATTGGGGCGTTGTCTGGTTTTTGAAGTGTCTCTCAGTCAACTTCTGCACTTGGGGTGCCTTCCCCGGCCTTTATCGGTCCATCGCCGCCGCCTACACCTATAGCAAATAGGCCCTTCACCGTAGGTGCTAACTTCTTCGGTGTCGTCTTGAACTCATACCGGTTGTTTTCATCGAAGTCGTCCTCTCCAACCGAGCTCCTAAAAGCCGCTGTATCCGTTGGATTGTACAGGTTGTCTGCGGCGTCGCCAAGCGTCTGCACGCTTTCCATTGGGTCTGGCAGCCATGCGGGGTCAATGTTTCCTCCTCCACCCACTAAATCCTGTGTCTTCCTTTTTTTCACCTAGGGGTTGGCTTCGTCCTGATCTGAGCTTGATCGAGCACGAACCAAACAACCCTTAGGCACTTTTTTCGTTGCAGCCCTTGTACGAAGAGTCCAAGTCTTCCGTTCTTGATCCGGGTGTCCTCCCCTCGCGGGCGCCTCGACCGTGAATGGTCCGCCTACGCGCCTTTGAGTGTAGTCTCCTGTTCCTGCACAGTCACTGAGTGTCTGCATGCCAGCTGCAGCTTGGATTACTTCCGCGTCGCTGTTCTCTTCCTGCCGAGTTTCACTATTCGGCATTGGTACGCGCCCCCCCGATTTCACCCCGTCCACCGCTATCCGCGCGCTCCTGGCCCTTGTCGGCGCTAATTGCCCTGTGCCCGTGGTAGTGTCTTCCCCTCCCCGTCTCCTGGCCCTTGTTTGCAGACCTTACCCTAAGTCTGCGCTACTGTCCTCCCCTCCCCAACTCCTGCGGTCCATCTTCGTCTTCCCACTATCCGCCCTCGTTCGCCGTGTCGCTGTAGTCCTTCCGACAGCTCGGTCCAGAACTACATCCTCCTTCCCTTTCCAGATCATCTCCGAAGACTTGCCTTGTCCGGTGCCTTGGTCTGGATAGGGAAGGAGCTGCTACGGCTTCCCACGATGGTCCTTCACAATAGGACACTGGGATTCCCAACGGTGTTTGTTTAGCCTTACCTTATCCTTGAAGGTTTTATCCCCACAATGCATGCACTTGCAATATTTTCGCTTTGGGTTGTTTTCCCTGGAGATATTCGTAACTGCCTCCGTCGACCACTCTCGAAGGAGATCCCGGTAAACCTCCTTGCTGCCGTAGTTCACCCTCCATTTCTGTTTGTTGATTTTGAGGACTGCAAAAAACCCGTCCTCCTCCGAGCCGTCCTCTGTCGGTTCCAAGGTGAGTGCCAACGTTTTCTTCCTTGGAGCAATGGACTCCTACATGAATGCGAACTTCTATTACCACTAAACTTTGCGTAGACAACGAAGAAAGTCAGTCAATCACTGCAAAGCAAGGAAATGAAGATTGATATAATGAAACCCTGAATCTCACCTGCAATTCCTCTTTGGTATCCTCTAATGTTAAACCGTCCCCCGTTTCGTACTGGAAGTCCTCCTCCTCTTCCTCCTCTTCCTCCTCTTCCTCTTCTTCCTCCTCTTCCTCCTCCCTCCATCACGGCTCTTGAGTGTTTGGCATTGTACTCAAGCGCTACCGATTCCGGCATCCAATGCCTGTTTGTTTCTTTGCACACTCATCCCACGTCTGCAGCTGTCGTAAGCGCTCACAAACCCCCTAAACCCTAAAATGCAACGAGAAGGCAACACCAACATTGACATTGTGCATGTATGCTCTAATTTCGCTCCGTTGGGAGGCGCACCTGAAATGAAGCAGTTCGTGAGCTCAGGCCTTACGATCGAGAGCCACGGACGAGTAAAGCGCTAAGCTCCACCGTCGCTCGCCTTCCACCGGACCTCCTGCACGTTTCGCGATTGCACACTCTGAAGCTCCAACGTTGCTCGCCTTGCACCGAACCTCCTGCACGTTCCGCGATTGTAGCGGGACTTCACCGTACCGTGAATTGGAGTGGGCGAACTCAAAGCACATTACCCCGTAACGCTCGGCGAAATTTGACCTCAATTGCCGCCACGGCCAGTCGTCGCCATCCCCCGCAATAGCTTCTCCAATTCCGAAATGCCACCCTACACTCTGGGGCCAGACACACAACTCTGGGAAAAGGCTGCAGAAGCGATGTCGGTGATGCGAAACACTACGCGCGAAGGGGGAAAATGCACCCAAAGCCGCTGTATAAATTTTATTTCCGTGCAAAACACTACGCGTAGAGGGGGAAAAGGCACCCAAAGCCCATGTATAAATTTTATTTCCGTGCTAGACCATATCCTTCTACATGGCCAAGGCATTCACTATTTTTCCTTTTTTGTAAGTGTTAGATCATATTGGGCTCCGATCATATTCATCTAACACAGAAGGCCTTTCAGTATTCTAAATTCTTTTTGCATGCTACACTACATGGATGTAGCCCATTTAACGTTTTACTAATTTTCATTATTTCTACGGCTACATCATATGGATGTAACATGGAAAGCCTTTCCCTTTTTTTCAGTTTTCTAACTACTAGACCCAATAGATTTAACAATTCATGCCATTCATTATTTTTCATTTTTTTAAAGTGGTAGAGCATGTGGATGTTATATCGAAAGCCTTTCAATCTTTTTCATCTTCCTAAGCACTAGATGGATTGGATTTAGCACATTTACCATTTCACTCATTTTCTTTTAAAAGTGGTAGAGAACATGGATGTAGCAGAACTCTAATGTTTCACTATTTTGAATTGTTTTTTCGTGCTACATCCTCTGAATCTAGCACATTTTGCACTCCCTAACCGGATGCCCCCCTGATACCAGAGGCCCAATTATTGTTCCCTAAAAGCTGTTCCCCAAAAGAGTTTGGAGTTCAATGGGTCCGGCACACACAATTATACATTTTTTTGGGTTAGGGAGTGCGAAAGAACTCCCTAACTAGATGGACCCCTAATAATGGAGGCCGAATTAGTGTTTCCTAGTACCATTTCTCCAAAAGAGTTTGGAGTTGAATGGATCCAACACACACAATTATACATTTTTTTTGGGTTAGGGAGTGCAAAAGCACTCCCCAACCGGATGGACCCGTGATAATGGAGGCCCAATTCCTAAACCCTTAAACCATTTGCCCCAAAGAGTTTGGAGTTCAATGGGTTTAAATTTCTTGTAATTTTGATGAAGTTCTATATTTTTTTAATTCAGATGTATATTGTTCATCCCCTTAACCATACAATATAATTTGGTTATTTTCCTTTTATTTTTAGTGTTTCATTGTATGTCTTCTTTGTTTGAAGTCCTAATTTCTTTTTCTTTTTACCTTTTTCAACATTGAAAATGTCGGTTTCTAGGGGGTTTACGATATGATTTCCTTTCTTAAGTAGAGAACTATGGTTTACTTGAAGAAAATGTCACTTGTGTTCGATGTTTAATTCTTGTGAACTCCCTAAATCCCTAAAGGGGAAGGCCCGAAGTCTACTGCCACCACGAAACACTGGGGGGGAACATAGAGGCATGCGTGGCTGGGACATACCTATGCATGCGGCGTGACATGGCCCATGTCCATGCATGCGGCGTCGCATGGCCATGCATGCGATAAGTCAGGCCGTTTCTTTTCTAGAGCATGCCGGAACACAACAGTCGAAACATTGAATTTTTGCCCCGGCAGACCCTGTCAGGTAGTAAAAAACAGTGCGTGGATGTGCTGTGCCAAGCATTGAATGCAACCAGCACATGGAAGAGGGGCCAGTAGTGCCAGCAGATGGCAGGCTGCGGCAACAGGGAGCCAAAATAATAAATAGCCGCAATAAAAAGGGTGAGAAATAGTGCTCCCCGTTCAAAATACTCTTGAATTCATGAATCTATGAAAATCTTCAAATCTTGCCTCTTTTTAAAAAAGCTTTGCATGATTGTAAAAAAAATTGAATGCTTCATTAATTTAATATATCCTATGTTAATAAAAATATTGAATCTACTAATAACAGCCAAAAATACTATAACAATTCTAGTGTAATTCAATATATTCTGTATTAATAAATGCATCTATTCATCATCCCATAACATTCATTCAAGTGGTATTCCCAAGTCAATCATGCTAAAATAAAGGGACGTATGTGGGCATCATGCATCAATGCAACAACTTCTTAGGTGGGTTACCACATTTCATTTCAAGTAGTATATTACTTATGAGGTTGTTGTGCTTTTGTTGAAAATTCATTGGCATTATTAGATGAAAAATCACTTCTGGTTTTTTTAATGATTTAAGAACGAGTTCAACAAATTAGTTCACCATTTTTTTATTTGAGTACAAGATCATAAGTTTTTTTCATTTGAAAAGAAATTTAAGGACAGTCATAGTACATTAATTTTTTTCTACAATCTTCTTCCCCATTTGTCTTCATTCAATAGAAGTTGCTACGTTTACTTTTGAAAATGGAATTTAAGAACTTACGTTAATTTTGTAGATACATGTTATGTAAATAAGAAATGTAACTTCTCCAATATAGGTTTGAACTTCACGAAAGCAAATCTATGCAAACCTCCTCATTGAGGGCTTCTCGATGTTAGAAATTACTAGATTGGGGGATGTATAGTCTAGAAAATCTTAATGTAACAAATGAACAAATCAAGCAAAATAAACAAACAACAAAACAGAAAAAAAAAAATAGCCTTCCTTAGAGGAAAGGATGTTGAAAAAACATATAATCCCCCTTTAAAAAATATAATCTCCAAAACTTGTGACATCTCAGTAAATATAAGCAGTACACTAATAATGGTATATAGTGTTGGCAACACTAATTATAAAGTACAACACTAAATGTCAACAATCTCACTAGTGTTACTAACAGTAAATGTCAATGTAGGCATTATTTGACAACTTTTTGAATTTTTTTGAGATATAAATTTTTGACAAGACTTCATTTAGTATTAAAGGTAATTTCATATTAGAAATGAGCTCACAAGAGGTGGAAAGTGAAACTCTAAATGGGCTTGGTAAAAATTAGGTAACACTATTTGCACCATAACACTAAATACCATCATTGCTCACAGTTTGACACCGTATGTGCTGCCCATCCACAACGGCTCTCGCCAATGACAACTACTTCAAGCTTCCTATACACGTCTTCGTGACCAAGGGCATTTCCGTCTCCCCCCTCTGCCGACACTGTCTTCCGTCACGGCCCTACATTACAAGAAAATGACCACATTTGTGACTTCAAAGTCACGCTCCCCCCGTTTGACGCCGACTGCGGCGTGACTCTCCCTCCCTAATTGCACGGTAGATAATTCTTTTACATTGGTCCAGTCGTAGCTTAGTCACGACCATGACTGTAGGATGGATAGTGGATGAAAAAAGGGCGGTATCTGCCTTGGTACATTGAAGGTACATTCGGTTTTGGCTTTGGAAATTGAAGTTACATTATACGACTGAGTCGCCACTGCGTTGTGACTTGGAAATGACTGATTGGTCACATCAGTTGAGTGAAGAGGCCTTCCAGTTTTTACTTGTATTGTTCAATGGATTTAAGGTCTATGGTTTTACAGTGTTGTACATGAGGGATTTGGGTGGCTGTTAGAGACAGAAGACATAGTCAATCAAGAGTTGGGACAGGGCGCATTGTAGACAACTTATATGGCATAAGCACTGGAAGATGGGCTACTCATTTTCTATTCAAATCTCTTGAAGGACACATCGCGCACATATATATTGAAAGATTCGACATTGAATACTACCAACACTCACGACTGGACTAAGCAACGACTTCTTTGGGAATCTGCTCAATTAGCGGCCACTGCAGCATGACTAGTAAAGATCATGTGCTAACAAATTGTCTTCCTCAGACAACTCTATGGCTCCAACGAGATTGGCTACACACGGGGGGCTTGATAGGCTTTGTGGAGCAATCATGCCGGGGCTCTCCATAGTCGTGCTGATGAAGGCGTTTGCTTTGTCTACAACCTCACGCCTTGCTCGTGCTTCTTTCCGTAGCACTACCTTCCATCCAGGCTTTTCTATAGCGTCTGAAAAAAAAACCTACGTTGCTTGACTTGGAAAAATGAAGGGGTCAACCATGTGAGGTAACTTATGCCGGAAGTTTACAACCAAGAAACCAGCGTCATCGCGTGTGTATGTCGCATTCTCCTGGCTGTCTTGTGGCTTCACCCACTCGCATTGTTGTAGAATGATTTGTGTATTCAACCCTCCATAATCCAATAGCAAGATATCCTTCAGTACTCCAACGTAGTTAACAGACAAGTCCCCAACATTCTCTGCAGGTAGTTCGAATACAGAAGCCACGCCGCTGTTGTAGCTTTTGAATTCTGAGCTATTGGAATCATCCACTTGGAAATGATTACCAAATGCCGTGATTCGAGAATACCTTGTAGCTTTCTGTGACGGCTTTACGCTTAGCAAGAGTCGGTCCCGGTCCTCCGGATTCCGCATATCCAAAGTATCATCTCGGACGGCATTGTACATGTAATCCGCCAACGGTGTCGTGGTTGCAGCCGTACTCTGTTCAACCCTCCACTTCCTGACAAAACAACCATCCAATTACAGTACTGCCTATAACAGAAGAGGAAAGGTTGGCCCGAGCGACGACCGTAGTCATACAACCTCCTCATGGTGAACAACGCGTCGACTTCTACGTGACTTCAGTAAGTTGCATCTGGGACTCATAATGCAACTGTGGACTACTGCGCTACATTCACGTCACTCTGCTGTGACTTCATGGCGACTTCATGACATCAATAACGTGTTCGAAGTAGTGTTTTGGAACTCAACATTGCGAATATTGCGGACACTACTTGAATTGACATGTTTTGAACAAATTCGAAGTGTCGGAACACTATTGAAAGAACTCCAAAGTAACGGAAGGGTTTAGAAGATACTCACGCGTAAAAATCTTCCATTATGCTTGCATTCATGAGCACGTACTCATGTACTAAGTCTTGTAGTGCAGGAGTCATCACAAATGCCTTTGCTCCGCCTTGTAAGACCTCCGCATCCCCATACTCTTCGTCTTCATCCCACATGCGCCTCTGAGTGTGCTCAAATTGATGCAAATACTCTGTGACGAATTTGATGCTTTCATCTTTCAAGTATCCCTCTGCCATGCACGCCTTTGGCCGGGCAAAATTTCGAACGTGATTTTTTAGCACTTTCATATACCGCTCCACAGGATACATCCACCTAGCACTGACTGGGCCACAAAGGTCTAGTTCTCTAGCTAGGTGGTAGGGCAAGTGCGTCATTATGTCGAAGAAGGATGGTGGGAACTCAATTTCTACCAACGCCATGCTCTCAGCAACATCCTCTTCAAGTGAGGGAAAGTCACCGGGATTATACACCTTGGTGCAAAGGCGGCGAAATACTTTGCACATCCGCATCACTGCCATACGAGGCCCAGGCTTCATCAGACCTCACAGTGCTAGAGGCAACACCTATTGCATGAGCACGTGGTAGTCATGGGATTTCAACCCTCCAAAGTTTTTCTTTCGAATGCATTTCCCGAGGTCTGACGAATACCCGCTGGGTGTCTTCAAATTCTCGATGCACATTGCAAACTTCTCGAATTCTTCGTCAGTCAGTACATATGGCGCTCTGGGCTTCACCATCTTCCTAGGGTTCTTCGGGTTTGGTGTTAGCCACAGATGCTTCCGCACATTCCGTCTCTACAAGTCCCTCCTCACCTTCACTGTGTCATTTTTCCCTATTATAGTCTTCAAAAAGTTCTTCGCCAAGTTCATCTCGCAATGCATGACATCAAGTGTGTTCCAAATCAAAAGATCCTACGCATGACGGCACAATAGCAACCACCCAGAAGTTAGCAATCTAGCAGCCGACGCATGGACTCAGAATCGGGAGCTCACTAGTAGACGCTGCCGTTCAGTCACTGTAGTTGCACATGGCTCCCTATTTAATTTGAACACTTCAAGCAACAAGAGTCTATAGGATTCTCTTCAAACGGGAAACCTATTTTATTCACAATACACAGTCAAATCCGCAAAAACATACTGAGGACCAAAAAGCCTCCGCATACAAAATGACAAATCGACTTCATCACTAGCTACTTGCCCACCACTACAGAGTGACCTCCCTGTCGCTATGAAGTCATACCGCAGTCATACCGCAGTTGTAAATGATCGAATACAACAATTAATGGGAGTCAAGAAGCTCACCTTCCAATATGGCAACCTAAAGAGAATGCTGACACGCTTGACGCCATGCACTTTGGAGGGGTCCCTTGCAGCACCGTCTCTACTTCCATTCGCCTTCCACGCCTCAAATTTTGCCGCATGCGCTAGCTGCTCCTCCACTGTCACCGCCCTTGGTTTAGCCCGCATTTCCGTAGCGCCATTGAAGTGATCCTGCATTTCTGCAGACCTGAACGGATGCGCATCAGGTAACCACCGACGAGTTCCACTGTAAGTTTGCTTGCCCAATTCTACCGAATGCTCAGTGCCAAGGTTTGCACCGCACCATGGACAAGCTGCGTAACCCTGGTGAGAGAATCCTTCCACTGTCCCATAGCCTGGAAAGTCGTGGATTGTCCATAGTAACATGGTGCGTAGTTGGAAAGCCTGACTCCCGGCATCCTTTATCACATTGTACATAGTAATTTCCGACCTGAGCTCAAGTAACTCCTCGACAAGGGGCTCTAAATAAACATCAAATACATCGGCCGTAACCGACTCCTTCCCGGGAATTAGAAGTGTTAGGAGCACAAAAAATTTCTTCGTGCAAAGCCAAGGAGGCACATTGTAGTTCAAGAGAAGCACTGGCCACGTTGACCACGACGACTGGTTTTGTTTGAAGGGATTCACCCCATCTGCGGCCAAAACAAAGTGCGCATGACGTGGATCACTAGCAAAAGTTGAATCCACTTTGTCATGGAAGTGATGCCATGCCTTTGAGTCGCACGAATGTCGGACAAGGTTGTCACTTCCCTCCTAGTTGCTGCGATTCTCATGATGCCACACCATGAGCTTTGCAAGAGCGGGACTCCTGAACATTCGTTGTAGACGGGGAATTATAAGAAAATGACAGAGAACCTTTATGAGGAAGGCCTTCCGATTCTCATCCTTGTATCGTTTCTTACCACACTTGGGGCAACGCAGTGCATCTTTGTGTTCGTCCCGGAAGAGGATGCACCCTCTCTCACAAGCGTGGATTGTATTGTACGATAGGCCTAATTTCTCAATCAAAGACTTTGCCGCATGGTATGTTTGCGGTAAGGCATTATTCTCTGGTAGCACGTGCTTACTCAAAATGCCGAAGAGCTCGTTGGCGCAAGTGTTGCTTACACCGTGCAGTGTGCACAGGTTCATGAGCAATATTGTTGTGGCCAGTTTGCTGGAACGTGCACCGTGGTAGAGAACCTGCATGGATTCCTCCAATGCACTTCGGTCGAAGATTGCCCCCTCCGACGACGCTAGATGTAGTTCATCCGCACAGTCCTCACTTTCGCCAGCCTCTTCAGGAGCTGCTTCCCAGCATTGTTCGTGGATGGAGTCAGCCGCTGCGAACGTTGCCAACACCTCTTCCTACAGACATTCCTCTGCAGAGGGAGGCTCGTCCACGGCCACTACTACTTGCTCGACCATGCCATGCACATCCACTGTGGCATCGACGTTGTTGTGAGTGTTTGTTGGATCTTTCCAAAAGTCCTCTTCCCACTCTTCGTCGGAAGAATCCACGGTGCTTTCTCCTGTCCACCTACGCGATGGTGGATCCCTACCATAGCGGATGAGGTGGTCCCTTACATTTCGAATGAGAAGTCTCTTTCGGCCCTTACAGTTTGTGCATGGGCAGTGCACTCTACTGACGTTATGTTCAGGGTTGTCTTGTCTGACAGAATTTCAAGTTTTTGTGTCTAATAGACGTCGCATGTCGCATGTCGAATTGTCGAGTTGTCGAGTAAGGGCGGTTTTTGTTGTCGTGTACGGATTTCGGATTTCAAATTTTTTTACCCCTTGGTAAAACGGACTGTCCTACGTGGCTGTGACGTGGCGTGCTTCCTGAGGGGCGACCGCGGGTAGGGGGGCGACCGCGGGTAGGGGGCGACTACGGGTAGGGGCGACCGCGGGTAGGGGGGCGACCACGGGTAGGGGGCGACCACGGGTAGGGCGACCTCGGGTCCAAAATCCTGGGCGACTGCGGGTCCGAATCCAGGGCGACCGCGGGTCCGAAGTCCAGGGCGACTGCGGGTCCAAAATCCAGGGCGACTGCGGGTCCGAAATCCAGGGCGACCGCGGGTCCTACTTCATGGGCTACAAGTCTGGGGCCCCCACAACATTTTTTTTCCAATATTTATTCTTCAACCAACACATTCCACGGCAAATCGGCAATATATAAGCATTGAATTATATGCTCGGTACGTACCAAAGCAAATGAACATGCATTATGTAATGATATATCATGGGACAATCAATTCATAAGCCTAAAACATAATAATAATAAAAACCTTGGACAATAATCATATTAATTTAAATGGAACTGCGTACATACATAGGGATGATCTTCACAATTGAGTACCAAGACCACTCCTGTTTGAAATTGCACACTTATTTGCAAAAAATATGAATACCTTCATTAATCATCATCGTCAACACCAAAGTACCTTTTACAATCTTCCTGACTTTGTGAAGCCAAGTGATGGACTACACAAAATTCAAAATCTACCTATTTCATTACAAGCTTTGGCAACAAATCTTCACTACAAGGCATTGATGTTAAATCCTTATAGTACTATTTGAAGGCCTCCACATCTATAATGCAACACATTACATTGTGAAGGTAGAATCGCTTTCCGCTTCATCTGCATTGGGGTCGGTGTCTTCATGTGGCCCACTACTGTCACTAGCTCCTGAGACCTCGTTTTCATCATCCTCTCTGCTTGTAGGTTGAAGGATCACCTCACGTTCCACCTCAGAGTTCAAATTTCGCACTTGCGTTTCTAAACCACCAACAACTTCGGCTAGCACTAATCGCTTTGTCGGCCTCGAAGCATAAGTGGTTCCATTGATAATAGGGCCTGTCGGTCGCTCAAGCACCTGCTGCCCAACATGTTGACGCTCTACTCTCACTGCTGCGCTTGATGGCCAAGGACTACGAGTGGAATTTCGTTCTCCAATGACAAATGGATGGATCGCATGGTTTTGACGCTTGGGGTTCCGTGTCAGTCTGTCTTGCGTCTTGCGGGTTCGTTTATTTCCTGATTTGGAGTGTTCACGCGATCGCCTGGATGATTCTCCAGGGCCTGACATCAACGAGGCCGGAGTAGGTTGTGGAGCTGAGCCATGAACTCCTTCATCAACGATTTGTCGTAGATCATTATGTGTCGGCGACCTTGTTAGAGGAGTTGGTACTATCCTCGATGTTGTGGCAATGTCTACACTTGCAGGGCGATTGGACCCACGGGTACGGGTCTCGTTGAATACCACTTGCAATGGCGCATCTGAATCGTACACCCTAGTTTCTGTTGCAGTGTTGTTGGTCGGTGCTAAACTTGGACGAACTGCAGGTACCTCTTCAATATGCGACACCTCTTCTTGCCTTTCACCCTGTACATTAACTCGTACACCACTTCGGAGGTTCATTGGCATACTAGGCGGCAGACATGTGGCAATTGGAGACCTTACAAGCTCCACTTCATCTACCACTGGAATATCTGCACCGTCATTGTTGTCATCAGGAGTTCTTTCCCTCGTTGGGTCTGCATTGATTACCGGAAATGCATCCCAAGCCGACACATGAGGGGCTTCGTCTCTGCGGTGGTGCGACGCCTCTGGAGAGTTCAATCCATCATCATCACCCACGAAAGTGTTGTGGTATCGTCCTCGTGGAGGACTACCTACACGGGGCACCATACCAGCCCACCTATTTCCACGGAGGCGTTCTTCTACTACCACACGTCTTTGTTCTTCTCTCAAATCTCTAAACCTAACTTCATCTTCGTCCCCCGAAGAATATGGTTCCTCATTCTCTTCATCTGTATCTCCATCTACAAGGTACTTTTCGTAGAATAGTGCTGGATTGTGTCCTTGTTTTTCACGTTCCAATTTGCTGTTGGTGTAGATATATACCAACATCTCAGCCTTCTTTGTGGCTAGGCGATTACGCACTTTATCGTGTACAAACGAATACATGCTCCAGTTTCTTTCACAAGATGATGCTGAGCATGTCAGAGACAAAACTCTCCTTGCTATTTTTGGAAGAGCGTTCCCACCCACACGATTCCACCATTGATGAGGCAACAAGTTACATCGAGTAACATCTGAAGCCTCTTGTAATGGATCAAAGGGACCCGACTTCTCTTCAAATTCCGTCAACTTAGCAATTGCTTCATCTTCATCCACATTCAATGGTCCGCTCAATTTTCTGATGACTCGATTCAATGCCCGCTTTGCCTCTCCATTGTTATGAAGCTCTTCCACATCTGTCAAATACGGGTTCAACAATGCCTTTGCATAATGGAGGTCCGTGCGCATCAACTTCCAACGAGCATCAAATTGTTTTAGGAACTTCGTCGCGGTCTGCTCATCAAGAAAGAACGGAGCCTCCTTTAAAGTGCACACGTGCTGACGAAGGCTACTCATTATTATCCAAGCTTTCGGCATCGCCAGTATTTTGCCATCGAACTGGCGCAGAGCAAGAATCACTGGAAGAACCATGTGCTGGAAATTACCGCATTCCACCCAAAACACTTCCGAAACTATGTCCTCTCGCGCTTTACGGGCCTGCTCTCTTGTAATGAGTCCGTTTGTTCTGCTGACCAAACTATTCTCAAATGGCATATACGTCTCGTCCCCCACCACGAATTGAAGCGCTTGTTTGCACTCTACCAAACGGTCTATCATGAGAAAATGCACTGCGAAGCGTGTGGCCGCGGGAAGTCTCAATGACTTCTTCGGCGAGTACTTACGGAAGAGACCCAAAGTCAAGTGGTACTTCTTTATAAACTTCACAATTGCCCTGGCCTTATCCACTAGATCTTTGATCCTTTTTTCCTTTCCCCAGTCTTCCAAAAGTAAGTCCAATATATGTGCGGCACATCCTTGCGTATACATGTGGGGATACCTTGCTTGCAACTCGCGCATTGACCCTGTCATTACGGAAGCATTGTCTGTACACAATTGGACAATATTTCCTGGTCCCACCTGCTCTATGTAGGTAGCCATTGTATTCACCGTATACGCCATGTCTTTCCTCTCTCCTGTGGTGTCAACCGATCCCAGGAAGACATCACCCGCAGGGCAAACGAGCATCATATTCAACAAGGGACGGTGATTTGTATCTGACCATCCATCTGAACAGATAGTGGCTCCATATTGGGTAATAGAACTCTTTGTTCGACTACTGACCATTTTCGTAACAGCCTCCTTCTTCACATCAAGTAGTTTAGTGTGCACCGCATTGTACGATGGCGGGGAATATGGAAATCCACATGTCGAAGTTGCTTTCACAGCATTCACAAAGGCTGGGTGCCGCACCACATTGAATGCAATGTTAGCCTCATAAAAGAAAGAAGCCCATAGTCTGTCCAAGTTTTGTC
Organism: Rhytidiadelphus loreus; assembly: GCA_947034895.1. Taxonomy (NCBI): domain Eukaryota; kingdom Viridiplantae; phylum Streptophyta; class Bryopsida; order Hypnales; family Hylocomiaceae; genus Rhytidiadelphus; species Rhytidiadelphus loreus. The sequence goes on along the minus strand of OX344763.1, from coordinate 62,653,124 downwards.
TTTCATTGACCCGGAATGATTCATCCATGCTTTGTTGACGAGAAATCGAGGTTGAGCGCATCCTTCTCACCGTCACAGGAGTAGAATTCGTTGAATCTGGATTACGAGGCGGTGCATTAGGTGCTTCTGTCCTGTCGCTTGGGTCCACAGACCCTTCCACTGATGCATCCACAGTATACCCTGCAACGGACTCAGCAACAACATCAACCTCAAGATCTACTCCATGCATCTCCTCCAAACTCATTTCTTTTGGTACAATCCCTTCACAGTTTCTGAATAATTCGAGGACTACGGATGGAATACGTTTACAACGTTCCACTGTTGATGTACGGGGGTAACCAAAGTGACCAAATGCCCGCTTCCGCACGAAAACTTTGTTCCAACCACAAAAAATACAAGTCCTCGTATTTGCGGAACGAGCGGGGTTCGTTTCAATAACCAACCAGGGATCCCACTCCTTTGTGGCTCTTCGAGCATCATTTATGTTCGTCCTCCTCCCCGCTCCTCGGTTTGCCATATTGTTTATCTGATATGCGTTATTCCAAACCGAAACGTATATGTACCCAAGTGCTTCGGAAAAAAAAATTATGACAAAGCCACCGCTTCGAGTAGTTTTCTAACCACTCAAAGCAAGGTTGTTGCCCTCTGAAGAATATAACATTGCATGAAGCCTCTTGAGAAGATCCAAGCCATATGTTCATCAATAGAGCAATGGAAATCCAATGTTATTCCTCTACATTTATAGTGCTTTCGGTCTTCCCTCCACACGCTCCAAGGATGGTTTTAGGGCGCCGCTACCAAACTCTATTACACCCGAGGTCGCCCTACCCGACCGCTGGTCCACCTCCAGGCATATGGAGGCGCGCGCCTTTGCAGTAGTCGACTTCGGGTCACATGGTGCGAACGCAGGTTCCGGCAGGCGACTTCGGGTCCGAAATAGGGCGAACGCGGGTCCAGGGAGGGCGACTTCGGGTCCAGGTGGGGCGACTTCGGGTCCAAGGGGGCGACTTCGGGTTCAGGGAGGGCGACTTCGGGTCCCGGATGGGCGACTTCGGGTCTCAGACGGGCGACTTCGGGTCCCACATGGGCGACTTCGGGTCTCAGATGGGCGACTTCGGGTCCCGGATGGGCGACTTCGGGTCTCAGACGGGCGACTTCGGGTCTCAGATGGGCGACTTCGGGTCCCACATGGGCGACTTCGGGTTTCATGGGAGACTTCGAGTGCCATGGGCGACCTCGGGGGAAAGAAGGGCGACTTCATGTGCATAAAGATTAACTTAACCCCTAAAGGACCATTGTCCCCTCAAGGAACAATATGGATTTTGGGCAGGTTCCTATGATCTCAATTTTTAATGAATTTTTTGGAAACTATCTCATAATATACAAGAGCTTATTACCTTTATGGGAATATAAATTTTGTTGCAATTGGTACCTGGGATTCCGGGAACAAAAGTTATGGCATTTTTAACATAATTTGTAAGGAAGTAAGGAACGTCTCAGGGCAGAAAAAGAAATCTACAATAATTTGAAATTAATTTTTTAATTTTTTTCTTCTTAAAGGTCATATTTTTGTCTACATGTGTAGCTTTGATTCATTCCATTTCGATTAGTAATGTGAAAGTTATGAACAATATTGTTTGGCAAGCAATCAAAATGAAATGATTCAAAGTTTTTCACATAGATATAAATCATAAGAAATTAAGAACCAATTTCAATATCAATTTTGTTATTGGAAATGCCTTGTCATTTGTGAAGAATATCATTAATTTTTCGGGGGACCAACTGAATGCTAAGTATTGAAAACTACTTATCATACAAAAACATTTGAACCACGTAGTGAGAAGTTCTAAAATTTGGTAGGCTTCGAATTTAATCCTTTAAAAAATGTTGTGCCAAAGGAGATACTACAAATTTTATTCATGTTTCCCTTCTAAATATCACTATGATGCCAAAACAAACTATTTCACTCCTTACGGGTTTAGGATTTAGGAATATCTTCAAATCTATAGTAAACTTTATTTATTTTCACATCGTAGGAAGATCTTGCAATTGATGTACATGGCAAACTAGAAATTGTATGAAGTTGTTCAAATATAAATAATTGTTTGGATGTTCGGTATGAATTTCTTAAAAAGACAATGGTATTATTACATTGTTGGTATTTTGTGTAAATGAAAGCACAAAAGTCTACGTAGAAAACTGACCTACAACACATGCAATAAATGTATTTGACATGTGTCTAATCATCAAGAATTAGATCTTCAAAACACATAAAGGCTAATTCATATAGGAATATTTATATATCTTTATTGAAGAAACAAAACATGGACCCCATTGTACAACATGAGGTGGTTCTAAAGGTCAAAGCAACCCTTCCGATACACACAAGTTTAGAAAAACAACTACCTATTAGTCTATTATTTACTAGAAGACTACCTCTAGCCCAAAATCATGCAACATCCGTATTGGCCTCCTCTTCCCTTTTCTTCTTCATGACTTCAAACTCATGGGCCGCAATTCTATAAGCACTCTTCAAAAGGGGTAGGTCATGGTTCCACATCTTGTTTTTGATCCAAAAATTCTTGAACGTTCTCGCACAACCAATGTGTGCAGTCCGGAAATCTATGTGCTTCTGAAACTGGTGTTCAAGCTTCTTCAAAGAAACTAACTTCTGCTTCAAGGAAGCTACCTCTGATGTCAGCACACAATGCTCTTCATCTACTAATAATGCATCCAAAGCCATTGGAAGGTCAATGGGGCCTACAACCGTGGTTTCTTTTAGGTCATTCAACCTTGACTGCGCCTCTTCCACAGCTTTCCTTTCGGTATTCAATCGGTTTTCTTCTACCAAACACTCTTCCATTATTTTGGCCATTCGTTTATCCAAGAACGGGGTGGAATTTGAGGTAGAGCCTCCATCTTTGCCTTTATTGAATTTCAAATAAAATTGCTCCAGCTCGTCCATTTCCTTTTGTTGAACTGACAAACGAACTTTCCCGCTTATGATTAGTGCTTCAAGGGTGTGCTCATCGTTGTCCTGAATGTCACCACCAGTGCGTTCACGCTGCCTTTTACATTCCATTTCTATTTCTACCAGTCTACCAAGAATAGCCTTCAACTGGGCTTTATAAGCTTCTTTTCCTTGCCTCCTCGTGTCTTCAAGATATAATACTTCCCTTCCTGCTTCTTGAAGAGGTAGTTCTTCACATGAATCAAAAATCACCAATGCTTGTTCAGCATCTCGTTGCAACCCGATCTCGCCCTCCTCCTTGTCTTCCTCCATTTCTCGCATGCGTGCATATACATGTTGAAGAACTTCGTCTTCCTCAGGATGACGGAAGTGCATTGGCTCCAACGATCTAAGAGGCGCGATATGCAATACTACTGCCCCTTCTGAGTCTCCAACAAAAGGTACCACCGCTGCCATATTTTCTTCAAGTATTGGATCTTCATTTGGGGGCATAGGGTCTGCAATGTCTTCTTCATCCGAGTCGGTGGAGGTGGACGACTGGCCCCAATCGTAGTCTTCATCCGACACTTCTTCTTTGAAATGTTTTTTGGGCCCTAATCCATCCCTCGGATTATTTGATGGATCCGCCCTTGGAATGTCTTTGGTAGTGGGAACTATGCTATTGGGGGTTTTCTTAATGGTCCTCCAATCCACATTTCGTCGCAATTGTAGCTCTGCATAGACCATTTGGCATATACCCAATGAAACTTGACTCCCCTTCACTGTTGGTTTTTGATATAATGTCCGGTAAACTTCGATGCACCGTTGCACAAATGCATCATCTCTGCAGTAGTGAAGATTAGCATTGTTTTGGCTGATATGGACATCGTGCCGGAAGTAAGGGAATAGCTTATCGATATGGCACCACCCTACGTAGGCCTTGCAAGTGTTGAACGTCCAATCCGATTGCACGTTTTGCCAATTTGGAAATGCCCTTGCTGTTGGGTCCAAAAGGATGGCTACATTCCGACTATGGCGCTCTCCTTTCTTCTTTGCCTTCTTAAAGGGGGGGGGCATGGTGAATATAGGATGTGTTGGTATCCTCCAAGCGCTCAGAAAGTATGGTCTTCCACAATCGACGACAATACAAAAAGTGTCCTAGACACAAGATTCCAATGCACGAACACGCATCCAGACGCTTGAAAGCATATGGAAGCCGATGCACAGCATTGGAAAAGAAAGTGGCAGCTCGCGTCCCAGGCGACCGCATTTGTACCCGAAGTCGCCCTGGGCGCGTGCGGGATCAGGGTTTAGGGGGGCGAGTGCGTTAAGTGGGGCGACCGCGGGTACAGGGAATTCTGGGCGACCGCGGGTCCAGGAAGGGCGCGTGCGGCTTCAGGGCGACCGCGGGTCCAGGGAAAGGTAGTAGACTCAGGAAATGCAGAGGGAGAATTGACCCCCTCATTGCCCCCGTCAACTTAGATTTTAAAAAAAATCCCCCTATATTCTGCCAACTTTTGGGTAATTCTTGCATCTCCTAGAAGTAATTTGGGGCCTCTGATTGCAAATATGATTTCAGAATTCCCCCAAAAATTAAGCAGTGCAAATAATAAATTCTAGGGCAAGCCCTGGATGGGCAATGAGGGAGTCAATTCACCCTGGCCCTCACAAATGGCTCATCTCAAGACTGATCTCCCTTTTTCATGTATTTACTTCAATGAAAATATTTTTAGATCATTTTTCAGACAAAGAAAAATAAAAGAAGAATCTAACACAAGTGATTTCATTTTTTTTAAGTATTTTTTAATTAATTGTAAATTTCCAAAGGACTTGTGTCATAGGTCCCTACTTATGCCCCTAGGTCTCCCGTAAAATGTTCACTTGCAACTTCAAAAGAAAAATGGGGAAGTAAAGAGAATGAATTGGCTTTTACAATTGATAATTTTTTTTTCTCGAATCATTTAATGATTATGGAGGTCAATTTATGAACTACAGTTTGTCCATTTCAAAGCCACTTATAGAGTCCATTTTTAATGCCCAGTCCATTTTAGAGCCTTCTACCTTATATTTACTTTCACATCCTCACAAATGGAGAAAGGAAGTACAATTTATGTATCAATGAATAGGTGGGAGTAAAATCGTGGGCCACCGCAATTAAAAATATTCCCAACATGTAATGAGTTTAATAGCTTTTTCAAGTGATATTAAGTTTTGGAAGAGAACATTTTAGTGTGCCAATATAATTTATAGTTCTTCATTTCAACTCCAATCCCAAATTTATTTTTATAAGCAGTACACTCAACCATGAAAAAGTAAATTTGGTAGGTTATCATCTCACAACTCTTATCCAATATTGCACCTTCATGAAACGTGCATACTAATACACAAGCTAATTAAACATTCCTATGGTTAGGTTCTTGTTTCATAAAACTTGCTTCAATGGAAATAACTATAAGTCCATGCTCTTTTCATAAAGGAAAAATACAGTTGGAAAGGCATAGGCACTTAGGGGGTCATTAGTAATGCATTCTAATTGTTAAGCTAAACTTATCTTTTGACTCTAAATAGATTATGCAAACACCCCTCTTCTAAAATCAAATTTCATTCGCAAGTACATCTTCGTCATTGTCCATAATGACGAACAATTCTAATTAAAGAAAGATTTAGCACAATTGAATTCTAAAATACTCTATATCATTACAAATTAGTTACTTTAAAGTTTCAAAAATCCTGTGAAGACCTCGGTATACGCCACATGACATACTTCGAAGGTTTGACCAGGAGCCTCTTCGAACTCCACTATGACCTGTTTCTTATCTCATAGCGGAGTTCGAGGAGGTCCCTGACCGAACCAAGAAGCCCAAACCAGAACCTCGTACATCATGTACACCGGGTTGGGAATCGAACCGTAGACCTCTCAGACTCCACTTGAATTCGAAGAAGTCGACCCTTGTGTGAGAATCCCTTCCACTACTTCACCTTCCCGTTGGTCACACCGAGAATCACCTTTGATGCACCACTTCTTGTCCATCCCATTTTTATTCTTTTTTTTTCTTTGATTGTATGGGTCTTCAAAACAACATGAGCCGCCCAACACAAATTAATCTCCCAGTTTTGGACCCAAAGTCGCCCCACCCGAAGTCGCCCAAGTCCCAGAGAAGAGGGAATTTCAAATGCGTGAGTTTTTCCCTCCTCTCTGGACCCGCGGTCGCCCCACCCGAAGTCGCCCCACCCGAGGTCGCCCCAGCACCGCAGAAAGAAGTCCCCAATTTCCCACTTCTCTGGAGCCGTAGTCGCCCTACCCGCGGTCGCCCCACCCGAAGTCGCCCCACCCGAGGTCGCCCCAGCACCGCAGAAAGAAGTCCCCAATTTCCCCCTTCTCTGGACCCGTAGTCGCCCTACCCTCGGTCGCCCCACCCGAAGTCGCCCCACCCGAGGTCGCCCCAGCACCGCTGAAGGAAGTCCCCAATTTCCCCCTTCTCTGGACCCGCGGTCGCCCCACCCACGGTCGCCCCTACATCAGTATTTGAAAGAGTCACTTATAGAAGACTGCTGTCATGGTAGGTGAGATCATAGAATATTTTCTAGATAGCTTACAATTATATCACATGATCATTTTATTAAATGGTCCCTAACAAGGCTTCAATATCCTCAAGCCCTACAATCATGAACTCCAAACTCTACAAAGCCCTCGCAAACTAGAACCATAAACGCAAACCTAAACCCTTGAATGCCCAACGCATTTTAGGATGTTTTATGAATTTGCTTTAACTTCAACAAGAAATCAACATTTTGAATTATAGAATCAATTTCTTTGTACTTCTTCATTTTTCCTCCAATCCCCACAAAATTTATTTGTGCAAATTATCAAAATGTTGTAGAGAGGGGTAATACACTTTAAGTTAAACTTATCTTTTTGACTGTAAATGGATTAGGCAAACACCGCTCTTGTAAAATCAAATTTCATTCGCAAGTATTTATTCATCATTGTCCATAATGACGAACAAATCTAATTAAATAATGATTTAGCACAATTGAATTCTAAAATACTCTATATCATTACAAATTAGTTACTTTAAAGTTTCAAAAAATCCCGTGAAGACCTCGGTCTAGGCCACGTGACGTGCCTCCATGATTGAGCCAAGGACACTTTCGAGTATAGAACGGAAATGTTTGTCATCTCCGTTCTCTATTCGAAAGTGTCCTTGACCGAACCCGTAAGACCCAACTATAACCTCCTTTATCATGTACACCGGGTTGGGAATCGAACCATAGACCTCCCAGACTCCACTTGAATTCGAAGAAGTCGACCCTTGTCTGAGAATCCCTTCCACTACTTCACCTTCTCGTTGGTCACATCGGGAATCACCTTTGATGCACCACTCCTTGTCCATCCCATTTTTATTCTTTTTTTTTCTTTGATTGTACGGGTCTTCAAAACACCATGAGCCGCCCAACACAAATTAATCTCCTAGTTTTGGACCCAAAGTCGCCCCACCCGAAGTCGCCCAAGTCCCAGAAAAGAGGGAATTTCAAATGCGTGAGTTTTTCCCTCCTCTCTAGACCCGCGGTCGCCCCACCCGAAGTCGCCCCACCCGAGGTCGCCCCAGCACCGCAGAAAGAAGTCCCCAATTTCCCACTTCTCTGGAGCCGTAGTCGCCCTACCCGCGGTCGCCCCACCCGAAGTCGCCCCACCCGAGGTCGCCCCAGCACCGCAGAAAGAAGTCCCCAATTTCCCCCTTCTCTGGACCCGTAGTCGCCCCACCCGAAGTCGCCCCACCCGAGGTCGCCCCAGCACCGCAGAAAGAAGTCCCCAATCTCCCCCTTCTCTGGACCCGCGGTCGCCCCACCCGCGGTCGCCCCTACATCAGTATTTGAAAGAGTCACTTATAGAAGACTGCTGTCATAGTAGGTGAGATCATAGAATATTTTCTAGATAGCTTACAATTATATCACATGATCATTTTATTAAATGGTCCCTAACAAGGCTTCAATATTTTGAAGCCCTACAATCATGAACCGAAAACCCGACAAAGCCCTCGCAAAGTAGAACCCTAGAATCCAAACCGTAACCCTCAAATGCCCAATGCATTTTAGGATGTTTTATGAATTTGCTTTAAATTGTACAAGAAGTCAACATTATATGTGCCTACTAACAAGCAAGTTGTTTAAACATTCATACGGTTAGATTAAAAAATAAATAGGAAACTTGCTTCAATCCCAATTACTGTAAGTCCATGCTTTTTTTTCATAGGAAAAATACAAGAGGGAAAGGCTTAGGCACATAGGGCTTAATAATTAATGCACTCTTATTGTAATGCACTTCAAGATTTTTTCTCAAAGTAGCCAAAGTGACGGTTTTTAGTGGTTTTGAACCTATAATGGCCTTCGAACTTCAGGGGTTAAATTCACATCTAAAGAAACTTTTATTAGTTTTCGATTATGGCTCAAACATATAGATCTTGCAAGAATATTTTGACCTTGTATTCAAAAGTAATGAACTTGGAAGAAGCCTTCAAGGTACTCTTTGTAAAAATGTTTTGTGAAACATTAAAAGGCAAATTCAAAATTTAATTTTTAATTTGTAGACCAAAATGGTTTTGTTGAGAGAAAACGTAATTTCTACATATAAAGGTGAAATTAATTTCACCTAAAAATGGTGTATTGCATTTAACCCTTATGTTCCCATTTTTTCTGGCCCATTCAAACCAATTGAGAAATGTCATTTTTATTGCCAAAAACCTATTAAGATTACAAGAAAGTCATCCTTTTTTGCCGGATGAACCAATACAAGTGCCGATTGTCAATGCTTTTTAGAAGGAAAATGGGCTCCATTATTCCAAGGCTATATATCTTACTGTAGGATATCTTACTGGAACATTGAGCCTATTTAATTCATTCATTGCAGCAAAATACAAACATAGATATGAGAGATTCAATACAACATACCATGAAGAATAGATCCACAATATTGCCAATTTGGGGAAAATGGCACTTCATATTAAAATTTGATTACATGTACTAGAAGTACTACTCCAAAATGATACTATGGTATTCTTCTATCACACTACAACACGGAGTCCCGAAAAACTAATTCTGGAGGCTTCATATTCCAGGGTGGAAGCATGAGTGAAGCTACCACCTCAGAGTATGTGAGTCTCGTCTGTAAGTCAAGATCCATAAGCGCACGTAACTTCATTGTAAAGAACTTTCCCGACTCAGGGTTTTTGAATAGTTCCCTGTCATATTCACCCATATAACCAATTTTCATGTTCCAAATCAATTTACCAATAGAAAACGAATCAGACTTAACCGTATACTTGTGCCTGGCTTGCATCTTGTCAAGGCTCGTTTCTGAACCCTTTGGCCCAAATACATAGAACAACTCTGGAGCCACCCACCATCTGCCTTTCAACATGTCATCCCTCTCTTTCGTGGTTTTGTATCCAAAATGTGAGGGAGCTCCCTCTTGTATACGACTGGCAATTCCCCAATCGCAAATCCCAATGTTTATAACATCATCCGAGTACGGCGGATAATGGATTAATATGTTGTTGGGAGACAAATCGTTGTGTAGAACACCTTCATTGTGTACAAGACTTGTCACATAAACAAGGGCCCATGCTAACTTCGCCTTGTGCCTTCGAAAGAGGCTAATTTGCTTCACCTGCTCTTGTTGAAGTTCCTTCACCAACTTGATTTCGTGCCAATCGGCATGTGGCACGACCTTCTCATTCAAGCGAACAAGTTTGTTCAAATTACCACCATTCTACCACAACGTGTAGGCCTCCATTGTATTGGCGTGGATAGCCACAAATTTAACAATGGCTGGGTGATTTAAAGGACACACCAAGGCCTCAATGGATCGTTCATATCTCGCATCACGCGTGTTTGTTTGCTTTGACACCTTCCCCGCAAAATGTACATGCTTGGGTATTGTAGACATGCCATCAATGTATACCTTAGGCACCTTTCCATACCCCCCTTGTTGGTCATATCCACTAAGCGGAACCACTTTTGCACTAGAATTGATCCACATGAGAGACGATCCACTGTTTTGAGAAAGAGCAGCCGTCAATGCGTCCAACTGCCACCCCATCGCCCTAGATACAGTCTTCGATAGTCTAGACGCCGCTTTCTGCCACCATGCCATTTTTGCGTGGAATTCGATGGTCTCCTTATTTTCACACCCAGGGACTATAGGTCGGTGCTCTACAATGATTTTTTTGGTATTGAAAATGATTTCCATGAGCACGTTCTCCATCCACTTCTCATAGTTGCCAAAGTACGTTTCATCCACGTCAGCATATTTCGGGGATTCTTTGCACTTTTTTAGAATAAAAGTGCTCAAATCTCTCTTCAACTTAATGATGCCTGATTCTTTATGCCTCAAGTATGTAGACTCTAGGAATTCCACAGTGCGTCCCTCGTACCATTCGAAACACACTCGCTGTGCAAATATTGAATAATCACGTGGAGGATAAGTTGGGTCCTTATCATGTGCCGTCTTTGACTTCTTCAACTTTGATGATGACTCTCCACCCGTTGACTCGTATGAGTCAATAGTCACTTGGAACTCCGCGGGATTGTCAAGGTCGGTGCCCCTTACATATTTCCTTGTAGCATTCTCCCATTCCCGGGGGTCATCGTGGTTAATATCCCATAGAGACGGACGCATTGTACTACTCCCTTCTCCTGGATTAGACATAGCTCTTCCTTCACAAAGTTACCTACAATCGATCAATAAATAGAGTCGTGGAAAAAAAGGGCAACAAGTCCACCCCCCAATCACCGCCTTGGCCCACAAGCTCGCATTCAGCCACTACAAGGTGGATGAAAGCCGTAGCACAGGACCAAGACTGGCGAATGCGGGTGGGGCGACCGCTTAAGTACCCGCGGTCGCCATAGGGGCGCGTGCGGGTGACAGGGCGCGTGCGGGTAAGGGCGACCGCGGGTACCAAAGCGGTCCTGAAACCTGAACCCGAGGTCGCCCCCTACACCCGAGGTCGCCCTGGAACTTGGGACTTCCAGCTTTTTTGGTGCTGGGGCGACCTCGACTGGGGCGACTTCGGGTGGGCGACTTCGGGTGGGCGACTTCGGATGGGGCGACCGCGGGTCCAGAAGTCGTGGAAAATTCACGCATTTGTAATCCTCTTTGGGGGATTGGGCGACTTCGGGTGGGGCGACTCGGGTGGGGCTATGGAGCCGTGGGGCGACTGGGAGACTATTTTGTGTTGGGCGACTTCGGGTATTTTGAAGCCAATAGAATCAAAGAAAAAAAGGAATAAAAATGGGATGGACAAGGAATGGTGCATCAAAGGTGATTCCCGATGTGACCAACAGGAAGGTGAAGTAGTGGAAGGGATTCTCACACAAGGGTCAACTTCTTCGAACTCAAGTGGAGTCTGGGAGGTCTGCGGTTCGATTCCCAACTCCGTGTGCATGATGTAGGAGGTTATAGTTGGGTCTTACGGGTTTGGTCAAGGAGCACTTTGAATTTCGCACTGAGATGAAAAACATTTCAGTGCGAAATTCGAAGTGCCCCTTGGCTCAATCCTCGAAGCACGTCGCGTGGCCTATACCGAGGTCTTCACGGGATTTTTTGAAACTTTAAAGTATCTAATTCGTAATGATATAGAGTATTTTAGAATTCAATTGTGCTAAATCTTTATTTAATTAGAATTGTTCGTCATTAGGGACAATGACGAATAAATACTTGTGAATGAAATTTGATTTTACAATACGGGGTGTTTGCTTTATCTATGTAGGGTCAAAAGATAAGTTTAACTTAACAATTAGAGTGCATTATTTACTAATGAACCCCTAAGAGCCTATGCCTTTCCAAGTGTAAGGTAGGAGGCTCAGAAATGGTGCACCTAAGGGCTGGTCTGCCTTTTTCGTGTATTTCTTTGGACGGGAATATTTTTAGCTCATTTTTCAGACAAAGAGAAATTGATGAGGAATCTAACCCAAGTGGTTTCATATTTTTCCAAAGATTTTTGAATTACTTATGAATTTTCAAACGAGTTGGGTCATAGGTCCCTATTTGTGACCCTAGATCTTTCATGAATGGTTCACTTGCAATTCTAAATAAAAATGGAGAAAACACAGAGAATGATTGGCTCTTCCAATTAATAATGTTTTCTTCCTTGGTTCATTCAATGAATGTATTGGTCAATTTCAGAACTTTAGATGCACCATTCCACAACCATTTATAGGAGCCATTCTTAATGCCCGCACTCTTTCACAACCTCCTACCTTAGTTTTTCTGTTCTGAAAAGAGCATGGACTTGTAGTTATTCCCATTGAAGCAAGTTTCCTATTTATTTTTTAATCTAAACGTATGAATGTTTAAACAACTTGCTTGTTAGTATGCACATTCATTTTGAGTGCAAAATTGCGGAAGAGTTTTAAGATTATAACAAGAGAAATGTACATTCTTCACTTCGAGTGTATTACCCCTCTCCACAACCATTTTAAAGTTTGCAGAAAAAAAGTTTCTTGGGATTGGAGGAAAAATGAAGAAGTATACAGAAATTGATTCTATAATTCAAGATGTTGGCTTCTTGTTCAAGTGAACCCCTAAGTGACCCCGAGGACAGGATGGGTCCTCAACCAATTTCCTAAGTTAAACAAAACCTTACCAAATTACTATATGTAGTAATTCATATTTTTGGAAAATTCTTTTTGAAGTTTAGTTTTAGCTTCAAAAATCTGATTTTGAAAATGATTGATTATGATTTTTCTATTTAAGATTTTGTGCATGGGTGTACACTTGCAATCTTGACTTTTTGTAGTGTTGAGGGCTCTTAGGAATGAGCCTCAAACACACTAAATCTTTGAGAAAATATCACATTACAAATGAAATTTAAAAAAATGATAAAGTAGATTTTGAGAAGTTATAAATTGATTGGGTTTATGCACCTTAGGCCCTTTAAGCTCATATTTTTTAGGTGACGAACTTTTTAGATTTCACATTTGAAAAGAGGATTGAAATACTTCAAATCACTTTCACAGATTTAACACCCTCATGATAAAACATTATAATCTTTCAATAAATTAGAGGTATTGTTGTGTTTTCTTTTCTAATGTGATCTCTAATACGTCTAGTTTGAATTTACACGGTTACAATTCAAAAAGAATGGATAGAACGTATCAAAATGTTGGATTTTTGTTCAATTTAGAGCAAATTCTAGAAGCTTAGCAAATTCCAGGGTCATTTTGGGGTTCAAGCAAATTCATAAACCATCCTAAAATGCGTTGGGCATTTCAGGGTTTAGGTTTGCGTTTCTGGTTCTAGTTTGCGAGGGCTTTGTAGGGTTTTGGGTTCATCATTGTAGGGCTTGAGGATATTGAAGCCTTGTTAGGGACCATTTAATAAAATGATCATGTGATATAATTGTAAGCTATCTAGAGATTATTCTATGATCTCACCTACCATGACTGCAGTCTTCTGTAAGTCACTCTTTCAAATACCAATGTAGGGGCGACCGCGGGTGAGGCGACCGCGGGTCCAGAAAAGGGGGAAACTAGGGACTTCTTTTTGCGGTGCTGGGGCGACCTCGGGTGGGGCGACTGTGGGTAGGGCGACTTCGGGTAGGGCGACCGCGGGTCCAGAGAGGAGGGAAGAACTCACGCATTTTTGCTTCCCTCTTTTCTAGGACTTGGGCGACCGCGGGTAGGGCGACTTCGGGTGGGGCGACTTCGGGTCCAAACGTTGAGACTATTTCGTGTTGGGCAGCTGATGGTATTTTGAAGCCCAATAGAATCAAAGAAAAAAAGAATAAAGATGGGATGGACAAGGAGTGGTGCATCAAAGGTGATTCCCGATGTGACCAACGGGAAGGTGAAGTAGTGGAAGGGATTCTCACACAAGGGTCAACTTCTTCGAACTCAAGTGGAGTCTGGGAGGTCTACGGTTCGATTCCCAACTCCGTGTGCATGATATAGGAGGTTATAGTTGGGTCTTACAGGTTTGGTCAAGGACCACTTTGAATTGCGCACTGAGATGAAAAACATTTCGGTGCGGAATTCAAAGTGGTCCTTGGCTCAATCCTCGAAGCACGTCGCGTGGCCTATACCGAGGTCTTCACGGGATTTTTTGAAACTTTAAAGTAACTAATTTGTAATGATATAGAGTATTTTAGAATTCAATTGTGGTAAATCATTATTTAATTAGATTTGTTCGTCATTATGGAGAATGACGAATAAATACTTTTGAATGAAATTTGATTTTACAAGACGGGTGTTTGCTTAATCTATGTAGGGTCAAAAGATAAGTTTAACTTAACAATTAGAGTGCATTACTAATAAAGTCCTAAGTGCCTTAAGCCTTTCCCTCTTGTATTTTTCCTATGAAAATTGAGCATGGACTTATAGTAATTGCCATTGAAGCAAGTACCCTAAACCCGAAAATCTAACCGTATGAATGTTTAATTAGCTTGTGTAGTTGTGTATTAATATGCACGTTTCCTTTGAGTGCAAAATTGGATAAGAGTTGTGAGATGATAACCAAGAAAATTTTCATTTTCTTTATTGATTGTATTGCTTATAAAAGAAAATTGGGATTGAAGGTGAAATGAAGAACTACAAATTATATTGGCACTCTAAAATGTTCTCTTCCAAAACTTAATATCACTTGAATAGCTATTAAACTCATTACAGGTTGGGAATATTTTTAATTCTAGTGGCCTACGATTTCACTACCACCTATTCATTGATACATAAATTTTTTTGCTCAGGCAAGGGTGTGCATTGAAGCATTTGACACTCAAGGAAACACTATCGTAAATATTTTTTTAGTTGGGGAGTTTCTCCAAATCCGACGTCCATTGGATTTTAAAGAGGGTTCCTTTCTCCATTTGTGTGGATGTGAAAGTAAAGATAAGGTAGAAGACTTTGAAATGGAGCGGGCATTAATAATGGACTCTATAAGTGGCTTTGAAATGGACAATCTGTAGTTCATAAATTGACCTCCATAATCATTAAATGATTCGAGAAAAAAAAATTATGAATTGTAAGAGCCAATCCATTATCTTTACTTTCCCATTTATGTTTAGAAGTTGCAAGTGAACATTTTGCAGAAGACCTAGGGGCATAAATAGGGACCTATGACAGAAGTCCTTTGGAAATTTATAAGTAATTATAAAATACTTCCAAAAATATGAAACCACTTGTGTTAGATTCCTCTTTTATTTGTCTTTGCCTGAAAAATCACCCGAAGTCGCCCAGGGACCCGCACCCGAAGTCGCCCAGGGACCTGCACCCGAAGTCGCCTAGGGACCCGCACCCGAGGTCGCCTAGGGACCCGCACCTGAGGTCGCCCAGGGACCCGCACCCGAAGTCGCCCAGGGACCCGCACCCAAAGTCGCTCAGGGACCCGCACCCGAAGTCGCCCAAGGACCCGCACCCGAAGTCGCCCAGGGATCCGCACCCGCGGTCGCCTTGTGGACCCGTGGTCGCTTGGGTACCCGCAGTCGCCCTTGTTCGGTCGGGGGACCCGCACTCGCCCTACTTGGAGGACCCGCACTCGCCCTCCCGCGACCGCTAGTCCTAGTACAAATGGGGTAGGGTGGACTTGCGGTCGTCAGTCCCCCTGCTTCTGTGCAAAGGCTGTCATCCACCTTGAAGTGGCTGACTGCATGTGCGTGAGGCAGGGATTGGGGAATGAAGGAATTTCATTCTTCTCATTCCATGCATGTCTAAACCGCGGTGTTTCGTAAACTTGACCCTATCCGCTACGATCTTTGAACCTTGAACATCTACTTCTGCTTCGATATTTGTAAATGTGTCACACGTATGATTACTAGTTTCACTTAGTTAGAGTAAGTATTTGGGCATTGAGACTTTTATATAGTATATATTGCTTAGTTATACATACGTTGTTAAAACATGGAGCGTACGACCTCGCCATCTCCTCCTACCATACCTACTCCATTGACTCCGCAAGAGAAAAGGGCGATGAAGGACAAGGGTCGAAAACGGTCAGGCAAGAAGCACAAGAAGCGCGTGGCCATATTACTTCATCCGAAGATTAAGGCTTTTAAGGGTTGGAGGGATGAACCAGAGCCTTGGAGTTACCGGACTGTTGCGAAGTATGTGGATTGGTGCCACATCAGCAAGTTATTTCCGTTGTGTCGTCACCCTTTGCACGTTCAAAACCAAAAGGTTAACCTTGCGTATGCTACGGACACAAGGTTCATGCGTAGATGCTGCGAAGTATGGACCCTTCTATATTTGGAGACCAAGGTGTACAGAAACGATAATTTCAGTTTCTTTCTTGTACGAATGGTGTATGCCGAAGTTGTTTTGAAGAAGGTAGTCGATTGGACAACACTCCCAGAAATGCCTATTGCGGTCCGTCCGGACCAAAAAGAGTGGGAGGAAGCCTCCAACTTGTGGGCAAAGTATCCTCTTGATATAAGCAAGATGATGACACCGATTAAGCGTGGAGCATCATTTGTTGCTGATGAAGAAGTAGTTTGGTCTTCCACTTCTTCCTCGGACGAGCACACCCATGAGTACAACGGATATTCCTTCTCTAGCGATGATGAAGATGTTTTTGTCACCGAGTCCAAGAAGTCTTTGGATGTGGGCCTTCAGAAGAAGAAAGATCGTGGAAAAGAGCCCATTACCTCAACCAGCCATGAAGAAGTCTTGGAAAAAGTTGACCCCATGGAAGTGGAGGACTTTTCCACAGAGGAGTGTGCGATGCTAGAAGGTGATAGTGATTCATCAGACAATGAGGAGACCTTGTTGCCAAAATCGAGAGTGCACGTTTATCATTGAGTACAAAGAGTGAGGAACTGAAGAATTTGAAGGAACGCGAAGTGTCTTCTCCCACTGAAGCTTATTTGAAGCAACAATTGAGGTCTCTCAACCAAATACTCAAAGAGAGAGATGACGATTTTGTTGCTTTTAAGAAGAATGGAGACCAGTATTTAACTAAGCAGAGCACTGGGAAATTGTCGCAAGCTGACCATTGTTTATTGTGGGAATCAAAATTAGAAACCCTGCAACGCAGACGTAGGAAAGCACAGAATGAGCGGCGAGCACTGCGTGTTCAAATTACCGAAGAAGAAAAGAAATATTACGAAGCGGCCAAAAAACATGTCAAGGAGGTGGACGTTTTGGCAACGGCCTCGACATACGGTAATCTACCAGAGGAGTTAGAAATGCTTCGGAATTTGGTGAAGTTCCATGAGACTAGAGTACAAGTGTTGGAAGACGAGTTTGTGGATGTGAGAGCCGAAAGCGAGTATTATACGCAGTGGATGAAGTGGATGAAGGATACAACGGGAAAGAGAGGTGAAGAATACGAGAAAGTGGGTCCTCCTCCTAATATGAGTGACTTCCTAAACCAAAAAGAGGTTTTTAGAAAGTAGTGTACCGCATTTTGGTGAACAATATTGTAAATTTGTAAATAAGATCCAATTTTGGATATTGCGGCTCTCTCGTGATTTAGTAAAGAATATGCTACAATTTTTTTGGCATTCAAAGTTCACGTGATTTTTTAATAATTATTGTACACTTTGTAATGTGTATTGCAGATTTCTGAACTTAGTGTATTCGCGAAATATTTAGTCACAGCTTTTGAAACCAATGTAGTACAAGAACAGAAGACCTAATGTTGCTCAAATCAGTTTTGTTATGTCATTTTATTCTGGATTTGTACTAGAAATGTTTATCTTGATATTTATTGGGTGAAAACATAGCCCTAAAGACCTAACCCTCTACAGTTAAAATAACCAATTGCTTCATTTTCTAGCTAATTTCCATCGCTACTTACATGGCTTGGTGAATTTTCAAATGATTCCAATAGGTTTTTTCCATTTTCAGTGTTTTTCTAAACCCATAAAGTCCGAAGGCCATTTTTAGGTGAAGAAAAAATCAAAACTGTCATTTCTATAATTCTATTGTGTTTGTCCAAAGAAAAAAATAAACTTTTGTGGAACTGAAGCTGAGGATCTTGAACTTCACTTGTTTAAGATTTTGTGGTTAAAATTGTACGATGTTTGACTGTACAGATTTAGAGATATGAGCATTCAAAGTTGAAGAACAATTTTTTTGCAACATTGGACTACACTTTCAGACGACTTTGATTGCTATTTCTTCCAAAAATGTGCACTATGGAATTTGAATTTAAAATTTATTGTGTTGAAGAATTGAGTTGGGAGTGTAGGAAAAAAAAATTCAAAAAATAATAACTTCCTTTTCATACTTCAAAAAATTGTCAAGTAGAAGTAGATCCAAGGTTAAAAGAAAAACTAAATTGATAATAGCTCTTACATGGGATTGGAACACAATAATCCGTTAGTCCCAACGGTGAGATTGTTGTAGGAAGCAAACTTCTCCTTTAAAATAAACTAATTAGAGAAAATTTGAAAATTGCATTTTCAAATGAATTCTATAAGTTATTTTTTGAAATATTTGTTTACATTGCCTTAAAAAGAACAGGGTTCTTAACTTGCACATCACTAATGAAAATGGAATGAATCAAATCTTTTTATGTAGACAAAAACATAATGTTAGCAAAAACATGAACAAAATTAAATCTATTTTGGATTTTTGCAATGTTTTTTGTACTGCCTACCGAGTTTAGTTCTAGGTATTTTGTGGCGTAACTTTTGCTTCCGGACACCAATTGAAATAAAAATTATATTCCCTCAAAGCTTATCAGATTTTCTCTTTTCACAAAAAAATTCAAAAAATTAGGGTACAATTTCAAGCCATAGAAACTTGCCCAAATTCCAAATTGTCTCTAGAGGGGACAATGGGACTTAAGGGGTTCATCATGTTCACTTTTTCTGTTTATGGAACTAAAATGATAACAATTACAATCTTCCATGATATGAATTGAGATAATGAGATTGCTTACAATGATATACAATTTTGAATTCTAAGTAATAAAATTTAAAGTTTACAGTTGAATTAATTTTAGAAGCTTAAATGTCAATGTAAATGACAATGTCAAAGTGAACTTCAACTTTAATAGCTCTTTGATAATAAGCTTCATACAATCAGTTGTACCACATATTTGATTTTGTTCGAACATAGTGAAGTCTTTGGAGTAGAAAATAATGTAGAATATGTTTCAAAAATGAAGGCACTGTAATATTCTCGGTAATATTGCAATACAAATGTGTAGCATACAATCATAGAAGGCTCGAAGTTGGCCTATATGGAACAAAACAAAAAGACTGAGAGCTACACGCTTCTACCATATATAATACGCTTCTATATACTAGGGGTTTGACATTATATATCCTTGGACGTAAACCAAGTAACCAAAGGAGAAATGAAGTCCATCATTAAATTCTCAGACGTCAAATCCATTTGGATTGTTTTTACTTCTTAGAAGAACTTGCTTCACCATGTGAAGGTTGAAGTGCCTCTTGAAGGACTATCTTCTTCTTTGCACGAGTTCGTGAAGCTGGCCCTTCCGCATTCAAAATGAATTCCAGGACGTTGGAATCTTGGAGAGCTTGTAGGGTCCTTGTGGTTTGTGGAGAATGTGCTTCCAAAAGATAGTCCAATGCTTGACTTTGGTAATAAGGTCCATACGTAGAGTCCATGCAAGCCATGTTAGTCATGTCTTCAAGAGAGGCAAATTGATTGCGATCGGGTCCCCTTTTACCTTCATTATCCCAACGGTGTCCTTCCGGATGAGGACCCCATTTGAATTCTCCCGAGCTCTTTTCGAAGTATCCACCAAGGCATTGGTAGAAGAATGCCCTTCTCCCTTCATTGTGTGGACCTTTTCCCATCAACTTCGGTGCCACTTTGACAATCTCCGCCGGGTCAGTTTCCCAGTTCAATTGAAAGCTACTAGGTGCCTTTTCATCATCATGTAGCCCTTGACGCCAGCTCCAAACGAGGTCATGACCCCACAGTGTCGTATTAGTCGTCGTTTCAACGCTATGTTCCCAAGAAGGTGGCATGTACATCATCAAGTTGAACATGGCATACAAGCGATCATGGAATGGTGCTGAACAAAGTACACAACGTCGTCTAATGAGGCATCCCATAAGGAGGCATTGAGGATGGTACACATGTGCACATGACCCGAGAGCCCAACCACCTTCAGGGCCAAATTGCTCTTGACAAATGGGGCATTTTGTATGGTCGAGTACGAAAGCTGCAGGTTGTGGCCATAGTAGCTTTTGGTCCTTCACCTCCATGTGACTAGACATTTGCTTTGCATGGTCCCAGCCCTGTTGTGTCCAATCTATAATATTTGTGTCTCCCAACATCGGCATGTTTTCAGGAAACATGTCATCTAAGAGTGCCCAGGATGTGAGTCCATTCTCACGTTTAGGTAAAGCTGCAACAAAATTCTTTGAAACCTTATCTAATTCCTTGGCTATTTGCTGCGATCTGTCCACGGAGAGAATGCACGCCACCTTCCAATGGTAGTACGTGGCAACTAATTGATCCAACCGTTGTTGAAGCTTTTCGTTCTGCTTTTCAAGGTCTCTTTCTTTGTCACTCTGCCTTGATTGTTGAACTGTTGGAAATGAGAGTGAATCTTGGGTCCCATGAATATCGTTCGTGTCAGTGGTCGTGTCTCCGCCAATCGTAGTGAGGAACGCACTTCGATTATTTTGCAAAACCTTAGCATGCTTGGAAGGTGGTGGATGGCAAGGAACATCGTCGGTAAGGTCCCCCACAACTTTGTCTAGATGATGTGGATCATGGTCAACAAAAGCCTCATCCATATCTGACAAAGTGAAAGCGCCAGCCTGATTTTCTCGCAGGGCTTGAAGCTCGGTAGATTGTCGTGCAATGAGAGCATCTTTCAGTTGGCACTGTCCTTGCAATTTCTTCAAGTTACTTTTCAATGAAGCAATCTTGTTGTCTTTGATCTGTATGATGTTTTGAGCCTTTGCTAGGGTCAGAGTGTTGTGACCTACATCCACTCGGGATTGAAGAGTTGGTGCACCAACAATTGTTTCACTGGGCCCTTCATCGTTGCAACTGAATTCGAAGACATCACTTGGATTCTGTGCAGGCAATGGTGGATTTGAAGCTGATGGAGAAGCCCCTTGTGGTCCAATTCGTGTAGTGGAACGTCGCATTCTTGACGATTGTCCCGATTTACGTCCCCGTGATGTTCCGACGCCGTGGATAATTTCATTCTGATTTGGGGGGAGGCCGATAGGTAGTTCCGTGGCTCGTTCTACCCGAAGCACCCGCGTACCATCTGAATTGTCATCCTCTTCTGATGACTCTGTGTCAATTTCAACCTGGGCCTGATTCCTAGGAACACTTCGAAAAGGACCCAATCCACCCTCTGGAAAAAGGAGAATTCCTTTTGGTATGCACCCGTCCTCTGGACGGGTTACGTGAGGACTAGATTTGATCGTGCTCCAATCGACTTCTTTCTTCAATGCCACTTCAGCATAGGCTCCTCTGGCAAGGAAAAGAGGGGCCTCATTCCTTTCTACAGAGGCCGTATTGTAGAGAGCTTGCCACAATTCAATGCACTTGTTCACGAATATTTCATTCTCACAGAACTTCAAGTTCGCCTTGTTGGTGTGTCGATGATGATGATGACGCCATGCTGGAAAGAACTTGTTGATGTGGCACCACTCAATGTAATCTTCGCAAGTTTGTATTGACCATGGCTCAGGCTCCTCGTTCCACCCCTTGAAAGCAATGTGGTCAGCACTATTCAACACATGCAATCGCTTTCGGTGACAAGTACCCCTACGCTTCCGTTCCTTGTCTTTTTCAATCTTTCGCAATCCCAAACCACGACGTGGACGTGGAGCCGGTGGAGGGGCTTCAACAAGAAATTCTCCAGTGGTATTGTCTCCACTAGCCATGGTGGGTTGTTGAAATGAAGGTCCTAAAAAATGTAGAGGGATTGTTGAAATCAAACCACTAGAAAAAGAACCTTGGATGAAAGTAGTCAAATAGTAAATTTTCAACACCAAATGCTTATGCATGTAGCCAGAAAGGGATACAAGCCAAGAAGCCTTAGTGATGAACATGGGAGAATGAAGATTCGGCGACTTCATATATAGGCGAACCCGGGTGTGGATGCAAAATGGGCGCGTGCGGGTCACGTAGGCGACCAGCGGTCCTGGAGGGGCGACCAGCGGTCCTGGGGGCGACCAACGGTCCTGGGGGGGCGACTGCGGGTCCTCGAGGGGCGACCGCGGGTCCTGGGGGGCGACCGTAGGTCCTGGGGGGGCGCGTGCAAGTGACGAAGGGCGAGTGCGGGTCTTGGATGAGGGCAAGTGCGCCGACGGGTGCGGGTATCGGCGACCGTGACCTAGTACCCGTGTTCGCCTAAGACCTGTAGTCGCCCCATACCCGCAGTCGCCCCGGACCCGCGGTCGCCTCACACCCGAAGTCGCCCCACCCGAAGTCGCCCTCACCCGAGGTCGCCCCACCCGAAGTCGCCCCCTACCCGAAGTCGCCCCCTACCCGAAGTCGCCCAACATTTGCCACGCGGCTGCCACATGGCAGCCAGGTAAGCCTAGGTAAATGGGGGATAAATTCCAGAAAAGTCAAAGGGTAAAGTTGATTCTATTAGACGGACGGGCCTCTCTACTAGACGTCTTCGACTTCGAGTTTGTCGAGTTGTCGAGTTGTCCGGGTAGACAACCCTGGTTATGTTGTGCAGCCCGTTGCACTTCCCTCGCCCAAAGTTGATCATCTCGGAGTTGTTGTTTGCGACTATCTGACAGGGGTAGTCTAGCAAGTATCATTGCCTCGGTCAAGTCTTCTGGACAAGGTTACTCTCTTGCACTACATTCACAGCATGTATAGGAACATTAGTACGGTCTCCTAACATGGTAAGTCGGAAAACATTAGTACGGGTATTGGGTTACGACTTCTATGCGACTTCTCAATGACTTCTTAGAGTCAATTGATAGTCACATATCATGCAATGGTGACTACCACGTGACTTTCAACAGTCATGGGAGGTCCGACCCTCGACTTGTTGAGCGCCAAAGGCACATGACGGCGGTGTAAACTTGGTTGGGTGTAATTGGGCACTCATGTGACACAATTACATGAGTTCAGTACAAGAGAGCACGACTTGGAGGTCTTCAGTTATATAGCCACCATAGTCAGTAGGGGAGCAGAAGCAGATATCATATCTTCAAAAATGCATGGCCCAAAAATATGCATGCCCAAAAAAATCCATGTCCAAAGAAATTCTTGTACAAAAAAATGCTTGTACCAAAGAATGCTTGTCCACATAAAAAGCGTGTTCAAAAAAATGCTTTGCCACGGAAAAGCATGTTCAAAAAAATGCTTTGCCACAAAAAAGCATGTTCAAAAAAATGCTTTGCCAAAAAAAAGCATGTTCAAAAAATTTCATGTTCGGAAAATGACTACCGACAACTTCTAACTGCCTCAAGTTCAAAAAAATGCACGTCCTATATATGAATGCCTCCAATCCAGGAAAATGAACTTCCCCTAAAATTTCTGTTTACAGAAAATCATGTCTACCATATGACTGCCTTAAGTCCAAAAACAAGCGCGTCTAACAAAATTAATGGGAAACATATGATTGCCTGAAGTCATGCAAAAGTCGGCAAGTTTCAGTCTTCCACTCCCAAGCGACTTGAGCATGACTCTGATATGACTTCGAAGTCACTTTCATGTGACAAGTACCTGCACCGACGTCAACCCCGGCATCCCTTAACTAGCACTAATTTACAGATGAGGTTGTACTAACAATTAATTGCCAAATATCTCCGTCTATAATCATTGTCCAAATTTCCTCCAATCATTTTCCTTTCACAGATAGTGGTCGACGGAAATCACTATGACATCGTGCTGCTCATGGCTGTCAACTCCTGTTCAGGGGACCATAATTATTGTGATAAGATATTTAAGAGTCGCTGCTGAATTCTGGCTCCCTCATCAAGAACCCGGCCTTCCTCATACACTATAGGAATAGAGACACTAACTTGCGTCCAAGACGTGCGCTGCTTGCATGAGCGAAGGTAGGACCACAATAGAACTAGCGCGGCGACACCACGCAAAACGCAAGCCCTCCTTCCGCCGTAATTAGTTGCTGCAATTGGAGCAGTCGATTCTCAGCGTAAGTCTCATCGTAGGGGTGAGAGATCCAATTGAAGTTCAACAAATTTCGTAGAGTGTGGAGTCACAAATCGAGAAGTGTCGATGGAGAGTCCGCTGCAAGAGAAGGGCGAGTACGAATTGTGGCGAGACCAGAATGTGATCGAAGTTCAGCAACAATTGGAGGGCGCCCTCGCGGTGAGGAGTGAAATGTAAGTTCATGAATAGCTAAAACTTGCGTCAGCTAGAGTGGAATTCTGGAGTTGCAGTGTAGGCGTAGAGTTAGCTGCACGATGGCTACCTTTGAGGTGTGCTCCTCCTTTAGTTGCCACGCAGTGACTCGCCGCACTCTGTCGACCTTGAACATCCGCGGAGTTTGGACTACACTAGAGCATTGAGTTTGCTCTCTTGTTGCATGACTGTCTTCTTGCGTGACGGTGACTTCCTAGGGTTCTGTTCCCGAGTGCTTATTAATTACACACTGCATTTCTCGTCCGAGTTCCACTAGTTGTGCCATAGTTGACGGAGAGTCAGTTTATGTGACTACATACTTGGCCACCACTTGGTTCCAGTCATTTCCAAGTTGTGTAGTAGTTGCACTGCATTTTCTGTTTTCTTAGGGTGGAGGCCACCGTAATTAATGAAGTAGGAAAGGCCACGTAGACCCTATTCTCGTTGTTATTCTTGAAACCCTCGACGGAGACTTCAATGTCAGCTTATCTGCGTCGCCTCGCTTAGCCAGCACATAGTGAGACGGAGGTAGTAGTCGGAGTTGCCGTCCATCCGCCAACGTTCTTTGTGCGTAGTGATAATTTCTCCCCGGGTTGTGTGGTGCAGGGACATCGCTGCTGGGAAGAAGATAACAGTAGAGGAGGTCGGCGGAGAGAAGGGTCCTTCATGATTAATTCGGCGGTCTAAACGGGGCCTTGGAGGATGTAGGGCAACGAAGGAAGGGAGGTCACCAGCAACACGTAGGCGTGTGCGTTTTGCAGACGAGATGAGTAGACACACAGATTCGTGCTCCGAGGCCACGGAGTCCGCTGAAGAGGCCCTCGCAGTAGGTATGCTCAATTTAGCTTTAGCTTGTACCCATGTGCAGCAGCAGACCACTTCGGAGGCAGTAGTGGTAGGTAACTTGGCATATCGCTCCTTTGCATTCAAATTAGGATACACTACGATGCTCTCCTCTGCGTTGCTCAGCACCGGTAGGTTAGAAGCCCATTAAGCATGTACAGGAGATTGAATTGGAGCACTACCGGAACCCCACTCTAAACTCTCCACCTTTGTGTCCGTGACTATGGTAGGGAATGCTACTATACAATCTAGCGAGGACGATGTGTCACTAGAGGTCGAGGAGCCCACTCCCAAGCCAAAGCGAAAGAGGCGACGGGGGCCAAGTGGAGTTCTGACCTTTCCCAACCCCGCAGCACCAACGCAAGAGCGGCATCCACAGGGGGAGCCTACCCGCCTGAGCACCTCACATGGGTGCCAGGCCATTACATGCCCTGGTCTGGCCTTGCTACAATGGAGGAGACCTCTACGCAGACGGGGAGGCGACCCCTGTACAAAGCGGAAAAGTGTAAGCGGACTATAGGCGGAAAGAAAGTCGCTCGTGTGCAAGTGTTGGAGAATGGCGACATCGATGCCACCTGCGAGGAAAAGAATGCGTGGGACGAGTTAGTTCGCCACTATGTTCCGAAGATCCTTGACCTAAGCGTGGTGTGGACGCTCCAGAAGCCAGCTGCAACGCAGAAGCTCCGAGATTTGCTAGACAACG
Organism: Rhytidiadelphus loreus; assembly: GCA_947034895.1. Classification (NCBI taxonomy): domain Eukaryota; kingdom Viridiplantae; phylum Streptophyta; class Bryopsida; order Hypnales; family Hylocomiaceae; genus Rhytidiadelphus; species Rhytidiadelphus loreus. The sequence continues at coordinate 62,627,352 of OX344763.1, read as the reverse complement.
AGTTTGAATACGTGGGGAATCCACTGAGCACGATAGGATTTTGTACAGTCATCACAAGGTTCCTGAAGTTGGAGCGCTCTAGACTAAAAGCAAGATGGTTGAAAGGCGCCAAAATTTGTCCAATTCGTGTAAACGGGGAACAGTGGAAGCGTTTGAAAACATACTGGCAGACGGATGCGCAAAAGCAGAAGTTCATGAAAATGGCCCAAGCTCGGAAGTGCGTCGGAAACTCCAAGACAGTCAGCAAGACAGGAGGACTTGACCCTAAACCAGGGCGGGTAAGTATTGTCTTGTTTTTCTTAAATGCTATCAAGAGTGGGCATTGCATTTGACATTAGCATATAAAACCTCAATTTCTGGTGTGGTCACCAAAAGGGACGAATTAATTTGTCACTTCAGTTTAATTTCTTGTTGTTTTTACTTACCCCATTTTTTTTGGAATCTTTTTTATTGTTTCGTGGATGAAACGGAGGTGATGTTTCGACTTCAACTGTGTAGTGCTCACAATTGTATTCCCTATTGCGGTGTTCATTCAGTGCACATTGTCATGTAGTCAATGAATTTCAAACAACGTTGTCAGCTCATTTTGTTTCATTGTCATTGTATAGTAATGTGACTCAACTTCGTAGTTATCCGAAATTGTCTTTTCCTTTGTCCAAATAAATTTTGAACGAGTGTTGCGTACGTCTTGTGTTACGACATAGTCATATTGCAATTTCTTCCATACCAATCGAGAGTTCTAGTTGACAATATTGTTTTCCCGCATGTGTTCTCCTCATTTTCTGGAAATGGTGTATCGATTTGTCTCAGACTTTTTTAAATAATGTGTGGTATTAGTTGCAGAGGGAGCGCAGGTCCAATAGTTCAGAGGAGGCACATGACGCTGCGTGGGACAACGACAGCAATGTAGCGGTGGATGTTGTGGGATCTGTAAGTGTAGAGGAACGTGGCTGTGATCCGCAGCAATGTGTGCGGAAGAAGGTCTGTTGTGGCCTCGCACATCTATCTAGTTGGCCTTTGTTTTTGTTTGAATTGACATTACAATCAATTTCCTTGTGTATTGTCTATGTTGTGTACTGTCGTACGCGCAGCCTAGGCATAGGTATCTTTAACACCACAAAAGTGTTAAGATGACACGAGTTATCGTCCCAGGGAATTCCAGATGTTATCGCAATAGATAGGTTTCCGGAACTACGGATCTACCCGGAAATGACAATCCGCTGTAGGATCTGGTACAACACAAACACCAAGTTCTGGGAATACTGTCTTCCGGAATCAAATCCAGATCTGGATTAATCCGGATTCTTATTCCTTCTATCCGTCACACCGGTTTTTGGTACCTCTGTTTTACCCTCAGAGGGTCCTCACTTGCTCTTTCCGAGGGGTGGGGAACATCACCACTCAAGTAACATAAGTATCAACTCCTAAACAACAAACACACATCCGTCCTCAAAGTCCTTAGTCCGGTAAGGAGGAAAGATGGTCCCTCTCACAACTTTCCGGGTGGCCACCCGGAAGGTAGGTCACACAAAGATACACCCTCACCTGCCCTTACTACAACGACACTCAGCTTATTTTCCGGATCAAGCTTTCGCCTACTCCTGAGGTTGACAGACCTTCCGATGGTTTGGGAATGTTCCTCTCGGCGGTTGCTGACTTCCGCACAGAACTACTCAAGAGTTCCGGACTAGCTCCTTGACCACTACCGGATCCCACCGGATCACCGTTCCAACGATTTAAAGGCACCACGCACAGCTCTTCATTTACATTCTAAACTCATCCACAAGAGACCCTTAGCCTGGATCCGGATACCAACCAATCCGGATTCCTACCTTGTACACTCTCCTGGATACACCCACACACAAGTAATCAAGACGTGATATGCAAGATAATGATTCCCAAGGTGTTTATTCCTGGGTGCTCAGATTGAATGACACAAAATGGAATGACAGGCCACAAGCCGGCCCGCCCTTAAAAACCAAAACAACACGACCAAAATGGTCCAAAGAAAAAGTGGCCAACGGCGAGTTGAAAATCTGAACAACGGCCAAGTGACCGTTCCGGGAAAAACGGAAAGCCGTTGACTTCCTAGAAATCCGGATCTAACTAAAATTACGGATCAGCGGGTCCCACATCCGGAAAACCCGCGTTAGAAACAAAATACTAAAACTAACAACCCAACTGCGCTACTAAGTCATTTGCCCTTCCAGGCCTTCTTTACTGACGTTCCACCCTTCGAAATCCGGATTGCCGCTTTCTGCCAGATCTGCTTCGGTGGGGTGGAGTTCGTTGCAGATCGAGTCCTTGGCGGACCCGGATCCGTCTCCGCATACTCAGAGTTGGAAGAGGAGTTGGTTACCGCTTTCTCTTCTTCCGACTCGAGAACCTCTTCCGGATCACTAGGGACCTTCCGCCTAGTGGCCTTCTTCTTCTCCAGATCAATGACCTCAATAGGGGTCGTCGGTGGTGGCCGCGGAGGAGTCTGCTGCTGCATGTGGGTGAATTCCTCCGGATGGGTCCGAGCCGGATTCTTAATCCCAACCGGAATCTCCGTCATCGCAATTACTTCTACAGAGGAATCTGGAAGGGGTGGAAAGAGATTTGCCGAAGTGTTCCGGGGCGTTAGGACCGGATCCGGAATCCTCCTCCCATCCGTAATCTCCTTTTGCACCGAGGATCTTCTGGGTGCTGGTTGGGTCAATGATCGTGCTCCAAGGTTGAGCTGAGTTGTCTCCGCGAACTCCCCTTCGGGTATTTCCGGAAACAAAGAAGCGTCTAATCCGTTGAGCGGATCGAAGTGGCCCACCAACTGGCGCATCTCCTTCAACGCAATCTCGATCCGTGCCTCGAATTCAACCAAGATCTTGACAACCTTGGTTCTGGTGATATGACCTTCCCGGGTCATCTGGTTGTTCCAAAGTGCGGATCTGGTGATGATATCTGTTGGCGGGTCCCTCAGTTTTGGACCAGCTCCGTCGCATCTGTTGCCTGTTTGTTGGCGGTGTTCATCTCCCCTTCCGCCCAGGTTGCGTAGTTTTGAAGATGATCCCGTTCCGCCTCCACAGTCCGGATCCGGCCCTCCAGTAGGCGAACCATCTCCGGATCCGGTCTGCTGTTGATCGCCTCGACAATCTCCGTTTCGTCCGCTACCTTCAACATCGTGCAGACTCTTCGGATCAGAGTGGCCATCCAGTCGTTTGATGCCCTCTGGCTCCGCAACCAAGAGATCATGGACTCGAATATGTCCAGATCCGGCTCAGTGTTCCGGAATGGAACAGGGTCCGGAAGCTGGCCCTTCCCCCTTGAATCCGGATCCGTGCTCTTCCGGCGGGAGTCGTGCCTATCCGGTGAGTCGTGCTCTAGTTCCGGCTTCTCTTCTTTTTCTCGCTCATCATCCGTCGGATCCAGTTCCAAGGGAAGACCATACCGCAGCAGGCTATCTCCCTGCCGGTAGATGATATCTTCCGAATTGCTAAGTACCTCCTGCTTGTGGTACAAGTGGAGGAGGTACGGACTGATGGGGCTCGACTTCTTCCCCGCTAGGTTTCCAGACAGCTTCTCCACGATGGAGTGGATAATGAGCCCCCAACTGACTAGTCTAGGGGCCGGTTTTCCTCTCTCCCCTAAATCTCCGAAAATTGTGTTTGCTAGAGTGACTGTAATCCGGCTGGGCTTTTCCGGATACAAGATGGGGCTAAGAAACTCTAGGAGTCTCTAATTCCTAGGGTTCCAGCAGTCGTACGCGGTGTAACCCTCCTTTGGATCCGCCGGGTTCCGAAATCTATCCGCTGCGAACTTCTCCGTCCGGCCAGCCCATCCGGATCCCCTAGTGGACGCGAAGTAGACTCCGGCCCACATTTCTATTGTCCATGACTTTGGACGACCCCTGACAATTAGGTGGTATTGGTTGGGAGCGCCGTAAACTATCTCGTCTATCATGTCCTCGCTCCGGATGTTCTAGGGTCTTTTCAGAAATCCCAGACACCCCATATCCGTCAGGTCGTTCACCAATTGCCGGTGGTGTTCCGGATTCTCAGGGATTTCCGGACTAATCATCCGGGCGGTGATCCCTGACTTCCGCTGCACACTGGGCCCTGCCATAACTACTGCCATATTCTATCCTCACTTCCAACTTACTTCCGCTAATGTTTCTGCTAATCTTCCGCTAATCTTCCGTCGCCGGTTCCACCTTAATTCCGTCCTACTTTCCGGTGCGATCGGCACCGGCCTCCCCTTCTCTCCCTAACGCGTTCTTATCTCACCACACTTTCACTCACTAAGCGCCATCGTGATAATTACGCGGAGAAAGAGGAAGAATGAAGGAGACAGCGGGGGTTAAGTAGTTTTCGGCCTGGCGTTCCCGTAAGTTCCCTAGCCGGACTAGGCTCTTGGGCCTACTCAGCTGAAACTTTCCGGTTTCCGGATTAGGGTTAGGATTTCCGGATAGAGTTTCTGGATCCGATTGTAACCCTAATTACAGTTTAAGGTTTTCCGTAAAGGCTCTAATTCCTATTTCTGGTTTTGGGCTTCCTATTCCCTACCTATTATGGAAAATTTGAAAATTTCTACTTTATATAATTACTATTATCTATTATTTTTGTTTATCTAGATGTTGCGTACTTCCACATGTACCGTTATGTCGGATCATGATACCAAGATGTCGCAATCTACAATTGGTCAATACTCTGTTGTAAGTTTGAGCGTATGGTACTTGCCTCCACTAGTAGAAACCTATGTTGCAGTCAACAAAATCTAGATGACATTTATGTTGACTGCAACACAGTTTTCAGAAATTCGCGTTCACTAGAACGCGAATTTCTGAAAACTGTGTTGCAGTCAACATAAATGTCATCTAGATTTTGTTGACTGCAACACAAGTTTCTTCTAGTGCTCCCGATCGGCTGCCTTAATTCCTGGGCATGGGATAATTGACTTCGGCTGTTGAGGCGCACATTTTGAAATGAAGCCAAATTGAAAGTTGCTGGAAAGTAATTCAAGTATGTGGGTAGTCGCCTTGAAGTCGTCTTGGCGTGGCATGGTAGTCCCACCAGAGTCATAGAGCCGTGATGTAGTGATATGAAAGTTGTAAATGAGTGATGATGGAGTAAGTAGGGATCAGGCGCATTTAGAACACGAGTAGCTGCCTCGTCGTTGTTGAATCTTGCGGTTGGTTTGTAGTTCTTCAACGTTTTGCCAAACATCACCTCCATGGAGCATCTTCAGTTACTAACTTCTTTGATTGCTTCCGATTGTTTCGTGGGCAAAAGAGTGCAGGAGCAGGTCAATTTGTCACAGTGTCGACCATGGGAAGGTGGAAGAGGGACGTTGACAAAAAGTTCGACCAATTCAACCAGACGATGTCGAAGCAATCTGCGGCAATGGTGGACCTCCGAGACATGTTCCAAAATTTCATGAAGCGGATAGAGGATAGAAAAGACGGCACCACTACCGTTTCAAAGTTTGTGCTGGAAAGCGACGATACGCCAGCAGATAAGGAAGTTAGGAAGCGTCGGCGGAAGCAGTTGTGCACAAGGGATGAGCTCACTTTGTCGTCAGAGGACGAACCTCTGATTCGGCATCCGTCGCGTTCCACTACAATAGCACCTACTTCTGGGAGGAAGTAGAAGGTGGCGACCTGCAGCACAACTCCTGCTCTAGACTCGCGACTCGGGCGCCCTGCATCCAACTTGAGCCAACACAAAATGATCGCCATGCCTGCCTTGGAGCCTCCAGAAGTTTCCAAGAATGCTTTGGTCCCTATGCAGACGTCAACGGGAGTTGTTGTAGCTAACCATGCAGGTGCCACAAACATGCAGTCGCAAGTAAGCAACGGAAAGTCGTCTACACCGACGTCTGATGACCTTGTCGTGGACCCCCCCCCCCGCCGCCGAGAATTGTGAGAAAACAGTGGAAGACTCGGACGTGTACAACATGGAGGATGATGCCCAAAAAAGCAGCCCAGATGGAGCTAGGGTACACGTCGAATGCGGAAGCAACGGGGATACCGCGTCTCCCCTTCAAAACAATGTCGCGCCCCCCCTTGAACATGATGTCGCGGCCCCCCTCGAAGACGTTGTTTCTCCCCCCGTCAAAGACGTTGTTGGTCCCCTCGAAGAAGATGTTGCTTCCCCCCTCGAAGATGCTGCCGCTCCACACGTTAAAGACTCTGTCGTAGAAGTGTAGCCTCCCACCTAGCCGACATCACTTGCTGTTCACCTTGTGTGCGCTGCAGCCGAACATCCTTCAGTTGATGTTCTACAACCCCCCGTGGCAGTCCTCCCTCTTGCCAGAACTCCTCTGGTTGTACTTCCTGTTATCCTTGCAAAAACAGTTGCAATTCTACCAAAGTCTCTTCCTCCTGCACTGGCTATTGCTGCACCTGTGGAAGCCGCCCAAAAGTCCGCGGAGCCCCCGTGGAAGAGTTCCAGGAAGCTGCTGAAGTCTCTAGTGAAGGTACATGCTGCCTTTGGGATTCTTGAAAACAAGTTGACGAAGGGGGGTTCTAGGATGATGAATCTTCTCCCACCACCAGCCGATATGCGTGGGAGGTCCAAATTAGTCATGTTGAATGTGCAGGGCACAGTTCTGGATTGTAGCTTGCTTTCTGAGCCGAATCCAAACGGCAAAATTTGGACAACAACGAAAACGAACCTATGGAGAGTTGTGTTGAGGCCGTGGCTGAAGCCATTCTTGGCCCGATGTTTTGCTCACTTTGCAGTGGCTTTCTGGGGCAGCAAGAGCACCTCCTTCATGGAAGATGTAGTCCCCACAATCATAGGAGCAACAATGAGCGGTGGGAATTGTGAACCCTTGTTTGAGTGGTCCAGTAAACAATGTGAGTTCTTTGATGGTGCAGACGGAGGAACCACAAGTTGGGGGAAGAATTTATCCAAAGTTTATGTGGCATGGCCTCAATATAACGCGAAGAATACGATTATCATTGATAGTAAATTGTGTAGGGTCGGGTGCAATCCTCCCGCAAATGTCATCGTCAATAAACCCTTCTATGTCACGGGTATGTCAGCATTATCTGACGACAAGGATTACTTGAGATTGTCCCTGTGGCCGCTATTGGAGACCATGCATACCTGCCCAAACGTTGCTGCCTTTCATTCCAAGCACTTGTCACTACTGAACAAACCAACTGATGACATGATTACTAGAGGGCAACATGGATTCTCGTATGAGTTTCTCGATGGCGTGGAAGGTGAGGGGACTTGCGGACTAGTCGACGCAGTCAAGGACGTCCCCTCACCTTCAAATCAACAGCACATCTGACAGTTGCTTTGTGTTTGTGTAGGAAAAGCAGCCGCCAAAGGAGATGAGGGGGAAGGCAGCGACCAGTCGACCACGGCATCTACTAAGAAGCGGGATACGGGGTCGAAGAAGGTGCCACTCTGAATTCCAATGATGCAAAGTAGATCTCTCTGTATTGTTTTGTTGCCTGTCACGGAGAACAAAAGCAGGTTATGCTGTAAAACTCATATAGGAGTCGAGTTGTAGTAGCACAGAAGTAGCCCGAGAGTCATGCATGTACAAAAGTCATAGGGAAGAGCCACCTTAGTGACGTCATAGTTGCGCTTGGCAAGCGATTGAAGTGTACGTGATAAGGGGTGGCTATTTGCATTGTACCATGACGCATGAACCGACTTCTTTGTAATTCCTCCTCAACCTGCATTTGTATGTTGTGGTTGTGTTCTGCGAAATTCCAGACACAATGACCCCATGTGTAGGTGACACGGGTAGGCTGCCGGTAAGAGGTACTTCGAAGTCACTTCTTTGTTTTGAATGGATGGGGGGTCGTTTCTAGGGTGCCGCATGCACGTCCGTAACTGACGCGCTCTTGCTGTAGCAATTGCATTGCCATACAAATCGCTAACACATTACTTGTCAGCGGTCGCAGTTCAAGATCAACGACGAAGTATTCCTCTTCAATTTGCGAGCTGTGAAGCAAAAGGTGGCGAAGGGCAGAGTCAGCGGCTTGCTAGGTGAACAGAAGTTCCACTTCAAAGAAATTCCGGAGGCATGGCTAAAAGTGGACGTCACTGAGATCATGCAAGCGGAAGTTTCATTAATGTTTGCCGTAGATAATGCGAAGCAGACATTAATTGAGCACGCATTGGGCTCCTGCGCAATCTGGAATTCAAAGTACGTGAAGTTTAGCACGTGAATTGGCATTTTGCATTTCAGCAGAAGAGGCAATAGGCAAGATGTATGTAGTATATGTAGCAGGCTCAATTGTTGGAGACGTGGTTGTAAGTGCACAGCGCTTAAGGACTTTTCTTTTCATTGGAAATGCAAAAAAAACTTTTTTGGCATCATTGTTTGTTGTTATGAGGAATGCGTTGCTTGATGAGTAAGCCTTGTTGCCCACTGTCTACTATCAAGAATGCAATGTGGGGGATACATGTCAACTATCGCTAACAGCTTGCTTGATGCTACCGATAATTTCTTCCGTGATTTGCAATCATGTCGAGTATTCAAAACTGTAGCATCTATTCAGATCGTTAGAGAAGTAGGCCGTATATCACAACACTACACGACCAAAAGCGTTGGGCAAATAAACCAAATTATAAACGGAAATCGTACTCCTGGTCGTCTTAAGCCCGACTTATTCCTCACTTATTGTATCCCAAAATTCCAGAGCAACACTCTGCCATGATTGTTCCCCGCCTTCAAAATCACTACGGAACTCACAGTATGCAACTGAGCCGCCACTGTGGCACGACTTGGTCACAATTGTCCCCGACTGACTCCATGGCCACTTCAACACGACTTGGTCACAACTGCCACAAATGGTTGCCTAAAACCGCTGACGTGGCAGTCCACGTCATATTTTTAAGGGGTATATGCTGACTGATTTGGATTGGACACGTGGACCTCCATGTCAAATTTTACAAGGGTCCTTTGCGACTGGTCCCTGATTGCCGCATGACTGGACACGTAGGCTCGGTTGACCCCATCCCGATCCTCAGGCTTCTACATCCATCTTTAACCATCTTTCTCCTTTTGAAAGAAAAAGAAGGTGATACTATCATGTTCTGTAGACGTAGATTTTAACTCAATGAGAATGACTTTTTCACAACTACGTCGGTAATAGTCACTCAGAAGTCACCCTTCTCCTACATGACTTCCGGAAGTTGTGAAACAGTCATATATTGCAGTCACATTTGTAGCCACTTTCTTGTAGGGCTAGCGGATGAGGTTATTCTAAACACAGGGAAGGGAGGGCCAGCGTTTTCGATGATGAAGCAGGACAAATTGGTTGACCCGACTTAGTGGAGAACCCTCGGGAATATTCGTCCCAAATGGCGTCCTCATCTTCATCCAACGCCTTCTCCATGTCAAGGACAATGTCCTTGAGAGCGTTACGGAGCTCCTACACTCGTCGGGACCACTTCGATAAGGACTCAGACGCCACCCAGCCTATGTCGAGGTCCTTCCGGATCCGAAGGCACTTGCTCCAAATTTTGCCATGGTCCCTCCAGTGTTCGTATTGGGTGGTCATCCACGCATTCCTAAAGCTGTGCGGACTGTCGCACGCCATGTCCTGTAAGGCGCAAAGGCGTACGTTTTAGACCCAAGCCATGACCCCATCAAGCACTCAATCTTCTTTGCCCTCGCGAACAAGCTGCGCGTCCATTGTGACGGAGGTGTGCATGATATCATCTTCAAAATTGCGAAGGCCTGCGAAGCGAAACGGTGCTTCAAACGTGAACAGCGACAGTGCGAGCTGGATTTCACGTTGACTGCGGCACAAAGTCCGAATGGCCTCTCTACTCAGCCCAAAAAGAGGACAGCTAAGTTGCCTCCACCTGCCATACACGTTGTTCGTAGCTATACGCAGAACCTGGACAAATGAAGGCGGTTTCACTCTCCGAACCCGGGTTTCGAGCAACACGCGTTGGACAGTGGATGCCTCCTCGCCTACATCATTGTGAAGATTGTTAGGGGTACTGAAGAAGATCATGCAATAGTATGGTAGGTAGACAGTGTTTTAAGGTGGACGACTACCCTAAACCCTAAAGCCTGAAATCATTATGCAACAAATGAAGAATTGGCACAGGGGGGTGGAGGTCACCATCATGACACCAAGGAAGCGGGGGCAGCCTCTGCATCATACTTGCGTTCTCCGTGACCACAAACCAGATGGGGCACTAGTCCCACAGAATTTCCGCTCGGCGGAATTTCGTAAGCTCGCGGAAGTCTGCAACAGCATCCAGTACGACTCGCTCTTGCTTCGTGCGTAGCTGAGAGGCTGAAGCGCTCTTCTTCTCCTTGTACACCCGCGCTTCATGCCTGTAGTGTAGGTACGAAGCCATTGTGGCAATATCAGGCGGCTTCTGCTTGTATTTGATGCTGTGACACAGTGAACCCATGCAACGGGCAAGCCCCCTAAACGTTTCCGGCTTGTAGTTCTCCTCCTGAAAAATCACGGAGGCCATGCTACATCAGAGTGTCCACTTCTACATCAATAGCACATATACAGTATTTTAAACTGATGCAAAATAGTGAAACAGTGTTTCGGGTACCAAGAAGGGTCTGTCTGCGAACCTTTGCCTCGCATGCCTACCACATGCTGCAAACCCGCATTGCTGCATGAAAACGCCCATTGGACCAAACCAGCTCGAAGTCACGCAGGAATTCAGCGGCCGACTACGTCTGCCAAGGCCATGAAAGCAAATCCGGACTCACAATGGCGAGATCGTATAAGTTGGGCGCTTCACGTCGTCTCGATGGAGATAATATCTCTTGCAACGCGGCTAGTTCGTCCGCTTTCACCCGTGTTGCCATAGTGGCTTCGCGCTCGTCACGCTCTAGGCGTTTTTGGCGCCCCGAAGTACACGTTGCTAAGCCAAGGTGGTATTGTTTCGTTTTAGGGGAACCTAAACCGCACATCCAGTACCGCTGGAGCGCCCGATTCCCCTCATAGTTACCCGTCCACGGCACTATTTCGAGTCTCTCCCCGACTAGCAATTCAATAGACACCGGAACAACGGACGACACATTTGCGGTGCCACAAGACAGAGACTTCCAAATCCTTTTCATGGCCTGAACTGTATGCGAAGCAACAGCCCCTTTTGGGCATGGTACAAGCCACTCATCTATGCCCATCTTAAAAGTTTTATCCACGAATTCAGAAGCGTTCTGATAGGATTGATCCGTATTTGCGAAGTCCTCGCCAATTTCTGCTCCTCGTCAGATTTTTCCGAGAGCAACACAAGGGAGCGGGGGTTCACAGGTGAACCGTTCTTTGCCAACTTCCCGCGCTTGCCTCCGACATAAGTCTCTGGACTTTCCGTGTTGTGGCGAGTTGCCAGTAGTTTAGGTTTCCCCCGGTCTTGTTGCGGAACATTTCTGTTCTCCTCCCGATCGCACATCCAAACAGGATCCCAGTGGTCCTGATGCATCACGGCAGGCAATGCCAAAACCGCCCTGGAACCCAGAACTGCCTTCGCAGTCTTCGAAGTCTTCCCCAAACTTTCCAATGTTTCATGGGGGACAAATGGTAGAACTGGTTCCGGGAAAAGATGGCCAGGGCGCCGGACTGTACACGCTCGAGGAATCCGTCTGGTAATGCCCGGAGAAGTGGGTAAAGGTGCAGCACGGGTGCTCGGCGGGAAAACATTGGTATGCGCTTCTCCGGGCGTGTGGACATCCTCTTCATTGTGCATGGACCCCTTCAATCCACGTCGTGACTCGTTAGGACTCTGCGCCACCCCTTGGGACTTCTCCGTCACGGCTCTTGCATTCACAAACGATGGAACAAAGAAACACTGAGTGCTGACGTTGCGGACGACCTCAACAGTGATGTCAACAGCGCTTCCCCGAAACACAAACTCAAAGATTTTGCCCTGTCCAATGTCCTCGTCTGGATAAGGGAGAAGTCACAAGGGGTTCCCTGGGGAATCCTTCACTGCTGGACACGATGAAGTCCAATGATGATGATTTAGTCGCCTCTTGTTGGGGAACGACATATCCAGATAGTGCACACACTTCAAGTAATACATGGGCGGATTTCCGGGGATCCGCTTGTTCGTGTATGCCTGTGTAACACACTCCTCCAAGAGTCTTTTAAATACTTCCTCTGTGCCGTAGTTGACCTCAATGTTGATCCCGTTCAATTTTACATACTTCCAGAATGATGAACGGCGATCTTCGCCAACTACGTCCACCCTGGGTTTAGGGTCTGCCTGAACCACATGCAATACAAACAAGTCCCGTCAGCTGTACTCTGGCTGCAAAGACTACAACACAACCAACTCTTAAAGAACTGCGAAACTACGAAGTTTGTAATGAAAGCTTACCGGAGAGCTAGTCGGCCCCAATGGAATGCCACCTAACCCGGCAACATCTCGAAACTCTGCGAAAGAATTCTTCTTTCCCATATCGCAACAATAGTGAACCTTGAAACCCACTTCCGCAGTTCGAAACCATTTCTCCAACCTATTTGCTCCCCCCAACGAAACACTGGAAAATAATAGTAGTACCGGTCAAGGAACTCGAACTATACCCTGCAACGCACATGTATGCTGTCTTCGTTAGTTCCCGCTTTAGCGTGACATACCTAAACAGGTTCTATACGACGGAGTTTAGAGAAGACAATTCCCAGAACGCCGCAACGCTAAACCCTAACTGTTGCAACCGGAATTTTGATTTTTTTTATAGAAGTCAAGATTTTAGGTCCTAATCCGAAAAGAATTGATCCGGATGAGCTTTAAAGAATAGGAAATTGTTTGAACTTAGAATAGTTGGAAGAGTAAACCAACTGTCAACCGAAATCAGAATGGAAGCCGGAAAATCTTCTAGTTCCGGACTAGGACTAGAGGACCGGAAGATCAGAAGACCGGAAAGCCGGAAGGGAAGTCCGGATTACTTTTCAGGGTATATAAACCCTGACTTAGGGTTTTGGGGGCTCATTTTCACTTAGGTGCTCCAGCTCTCAGTTTTCCAACTCTCTCTCTCTCTCCCTCCAGCTCTCAGTTTTCTTTGTCTTTCTCTTTGAGTGTTTGAGGGAGCCTTTTGCACTTAGGCATTGTGCGATTGGAGGAAGTGCTGAACTGCAGGAGGGCGCGCGGATTGACCTGTAGGCAGGAGAAGAGGAGAGACACTAAATTAGTTTTTTGGGTGGGATACGAGACGTGCGGCTAGAAGAGTGAAAGTGAGGTAGAATTAGAAGGGAGGACGGATGCCTAAACGTAGCGGCACCGCCACCAAACCCAATGCGCCTCAAGCGGAAGTGAAACTAAAGGGGGTGGCGCCTATAGAACCAAAATCAGATCGGGAGAAGGTAGATCTGAATATCTGATGGACGATTTGACGGCCATGGGCTGTGAGGGACTTCATGGGAAGCCTTGGGGTTTCAAGAATGAAGAGGTGATCCGGGAGTTGCAGGTGGGTGCTCCAAATCAATTTGCGAGAACCATCCGTGCAGCGCCGGAGAAGTGGACGGAGGAAATCTGGCGGGAAGTATATAATTTCCGGGTAGGAGGGGCATCCAAGGCAAAATCCCGGGATAACTACGTGAAGGGGCTATTTTCTCAAGGAGCGCATTCCAAAGACGGGTTCGCTGTGGCGGATTGCATCAACTTGCGGCATCGGTGCCTCCTAGAATTTTTGCTCCCCATACTTTATCTAGAGAAGCCCACAATATTGACCCACTCGGTGGGCAATACCATCTTTGGGGCGCTGAGTGGAGAAATGAGAGTAGACTAGGCCAAGTACATGTGTCTACTGGTGGCCAAACTCTGCGCCAACACCAAGAAGAGCAGAGGAACTCCACTCTGCCCCTACTTCTTCCATCTCTACCGGAAGTAGGGACTCCTCATGACGGGTGAGGAGAGTGAATGGAGGGCCCAGATGGCTCTCTCAAAATTTGGAGCGTCGGACGACGAGAGCTCCGAAACAAAACCGGATAGTACCCCGCCAGCAGGGACGTCCAAGGAGAATATGATGAACTGGCAGGAGGAAGGCGAGGAGGACGATGAGGTATCCCTTGTGCACCGGAAACGGCTCAAAAAAACGGTGGATAACCGGGGGTCTCTGGCTGAACAAAAGACAGGTGGAAAGCCATCTCAGCCGGAAGTGAAGGGGATGTCCACTCGGGCCAAAACCAACTCGGAAGGAGGGGTTCCTCCAGCTAAAACCGGACCACCCAAGACTGGACCCCGGGAAGCAGAAAAGGGAAAAGTTGAAGCTTCCGGATCCAATGATACCATAATGAATCCACTTTTTGGGAAGTTGATTCACGTTTTGGGGGAGATCCAGGCCCATTGCGTGATCAGGCAAACCACACTTGCTTCTATAGTCGGCTTAGTGGGAGGGAAGATTGATAGTTCACTTCCGAAAACGGTAGCAAACTGTATCAATAACCTAGACAAGGACCGGGAGAAGGAGGAAAGGTTTCTTAAGCAAACCATAACCCTCCGGGAGATGGACGAGTTGATACTCAAGCTGAGAGGCGAGATTCAACTCTTGAAGAGGGACCAGGATGTCAGCTTGGAGGAAGTGAGAGTTGCCCGAATCCTACAAGAAGACTCCCGGACGGCCATCAACTTGATGACCTCCGTGGTGGCGGCGTTCGGAGACGCGATGGCCAAGGCGAAGTTGTTTGACTAAGGCGTGCATAGAGAGAAGAAAATCTCCGGAGGGAGGGTAGCAGGGATCCTTGCAGAGTTTGCCGGTCAAATGGAGTCTTCGCTGGAGGAATTCTGGAAGGCAGCCAAGATGATCGATGATAGCAGTAAAAGGCTTCATCTACATCATCCGGTTTCCTTGTCCGGAATCTCCTTCCCGAGTCTTTGTGGGGACTCAGATGTGTAGGAGGTACCCAAGCCGGAATCTCCAGGTTCAAACTAGAAGACCCCTGCACCAGCAACACCAGTACCCACTTCAGCTACAGCAAAAGTTGGGGAACCATATACTCCAGTTCTGGAACGTGTTCCAGAACGGGGAGAAAAAGAAGGAAGCCTCAGTAAAATTACTGAGCAACTTACACTAGAGAGTGGTGGGCCTTAGGAATTTTAGTAGATTGGATGTATATTTTTAGGACAATTTTGTAAGGTACAATTTTGTAGCATGAAATCTGGGAGGATTAGATCCTATAATCTCGGCTGGAAACAGTGCCGGATTCTTAGGACTTTTCCCCCCTTTTTTGTATGAACTCAAACTTTGTATATAAACAGGTCTCTCAATTGAGACGAGGAGGAGAAAATCTATTATACTGTTTGTATACTGTGCATTTTTCTGTTGTTCTTTTGCCTTCCCATGCTTTGGCCGGGTGAGTGAGTGAGGAATTGAGTGCTGGTGAGTGGACTTTGAGAAAGTTTTTCTTCCCCTTGGTGATTTTTTTTTACTTGTCAGTATATGTGAAAAGGTTGTAAGTGCTGGGAGTGAGTCATTGCACCTCAGTGGGATTTGGGTCTAGTATTCCGGATGAGATAGCCATTGTTAAGCTAGGCAATTGGGGAGGGATTTCCTGACTGTGCTACAACGACCGGATGGGAGATCTGGTTAGCGTCTGATCCTTGAGAGGTCTCATTAACTTAGAAAGTAAACGGAGAAGATACCGGATTCTACTGGCATGGGCGGATACACTTGTAGTCACCTTAGCTTCACACGGATTGCAGGAAATGCCAAGGTCGTTGTAGTATGATAAGGGTCATACGGGTTTTTTTTGTGTGACCTCTAGTCGGATGCGTTTTCCAGTCATTGTGAGAAGCCAAAACGGACTCTAGTTAGATAGGAGATCGGGTAGAATAGAGTGAACTCTTCCATCACTTTAAAAGATCCGGAAGGAGGGGTGAGCCAGCCACTCTCAAGAACAAATTGGCAGATCCCTCTGATGAATCAACAGAGGTTAAATTAAACCGGTAAATAGTAAAGAAGACGGATACCAGTAAGGGGAGGGAATCCGGACTTAAGGAGTAAACCCGGGGTTATCTAGAAAGTCCGGGTGGGTTTGGTGATTTTGATGCGAAAGTATCCGGATTGTAGTTGGAATCAAAGAAATGAAGATTCCGGATACTCCACACTAATGTAGGAAGGGTTTCCGGATTAAAAATAGCTATATCCGAAAAGGGAAATCCTTGAAGAAACTGACTATCGTCCTCTAAGTCCCTAATAAACTTTAAACACTTCACAGAATCTCGTGGGTTCGATCTTTAGAGTCACTTTGTTATGCTTTAAAGTGGTTTTTGTAAGCATAATAGGGAATTTACTTACCCTGTGCTGCAACACTAACCCGCGACAAGCCAATTACATGAAGTGCCTTTTACTATGGCTCACCTTTCCCCGCCACTCATTTTTGTTATATCGGGGTTAAGTAAGGTAAGTTTGCGCACGGAATTTTAAGTTCACAGCGTCCTACACCGGATGCGTTCAAGTCAAGCTACAATTCTTAAAAAATGAAAAAAACATTGCGTCTCAATTCGAATGCCGAGCAGTCACTCGGAGAAAGTACGCGCCCGCTCAGCTGAGGACCATAAACATTGACAGGGCCTACCCCCAAGGTCACAAAAGTAAGGAAATTGCCAGAAAAGTAGGAGAACATGCACTTGCTAGAATGAAACGCAGTTATGTTGGATGATCCGCAGCAAATGGAAGCCAGCTTCGTCAACCGTCCCACCGCATAGCAGGCCGCTCCAATAAATCCTCCACTCACTTAAACGTTGTCCATCAAATGATTACGCCGTCTTTTGACAAGGACAGTTTGAAGTTCCCTCGAGTGCGCCCAGAACCCTAACCCGCAATTGCGGCAACCACCCACCCAATAAAGCCATTACCAGAAGGCGGGAGGTACAGTCTCAAAGCAGAAGCGCACATGTATGCAAAGGCTGCGTGTTACGCTGTGATTGGCGTTAATTCCAATTTTGGCACGTTGGATTGCCAAAAACACTGTGTGAAGCGGTAGCACGTTTTTCTCTTGTGCCGGCACGTCAAATGCCCAGGATTTCGCCACGAACCAAAACAGCGTTTGTACATGGAGATAGCCACACAATTAAAAAACATATCCGGCTTCTTTCGTTCGCATAGAGTACAGCTTCTCACGTGGCCGAGGTATGTGGCCATCACTTCTAACACGACTGCATGTGTTCTGTATTTTAAAGAATGTACCCTGAATATTACATGCATGAAGTCCTACTATGGTATGGCTAATGATGATGTCATGATTACGTCCACATAGCCTCAACGAAGGTTCATAATAACGGTAGTAAGGAAATGTCACATTCTACATTGTGAAGGAGGCATAAACCCCTCTTTGAATTGCCTTCGCCCGTTAAGCCGAAAGTAAATAAATGAAAGAATGGAAGTGTCGAGTCTCTGAAATAGTGTGTTGAGTGAAGATGAAACACTGTTACACATGCCGTAAGACAAAACACGACCAACGCCAGACAGCCTAAGGACAGTGAGGCCTTCCGTCTTTGTGTACCCAAGAATTTGATATCTGTACAAAGGGAGAGTTCCTTTACTTTGATGGAATGTCGTACAAAGACATATACATAAAACAAAAATACACATGACCCTAAACCGGAGAACTAACATGCGGATGTAGCCGGAGCCTCACCCGCACTCTTCTCACGAAGCGATGAACGGCGTCGCACACTCAGCCAAAATTGGTCCCTTCTCCAACTCCTGCGACACTGCCCACAAAACAGCCTTCTGCATCATTGTCCTAGTGTCTATTTTCAGCGCCTGGACCCTGAACTTAGACCACGCCGTTGTATCGTCGACTATGGCTTCATCCCCGTGGAAAACACGGAGGTACGTCTCCATGTGGCACAAAACACAAAAGCCGCACTTGTAATTCGTAGGTTGGCGGAAGCACGGCATTCGTTGCCACTCCTCCGGGACCTTAATGCATGGCTCATGCACCATCTCCCACACTACTTGTACACGGCTGATAAACTCGTGGTCCTCCTTCCCTTCATGTGAACTTACACTGTCCAGGTGAATGATGCCCGACTGTGTGAGAATAAAAAGGGACCAATGTTTTGCGTTGACGTAGGGGTCGAGCACCTCCATGTCCTCCACAAGTCCACGCACTCAATGTACACCTTTCTAGGTACTAAAAATTTGCAACCCCATTTCAGTAGAGCTGACTCGGTTCCTGCATCCCATGCTTTTTGGAAAGGGCCCTACATCAAAGAAGACCCGACGTATACCTTCTTGCGAGCTGCGTCGGACGGACTGTACCAGAGCCACTGGCTGAGGAGCTCCAACAGGTTCTACCCGATGTAGTGCAAGGTGCGCCTCAGGTCTTGCAGCTCAACCACTAGTACTGGGACGCCATCCCATTCGTTATTGTAAAACGTGATGCTCTGAGTGCCTTCAAACCCTGTGCCTTTCTTGAAACAATGATAATTGAGAAAATCAGCAAAACTTCTTGAACAAACATCTACATTCACGAGACCATGAAGGGGATCCAGACGAAGTGGTTGTGAAGTGTTCCGTAATTTACTTGGGAATTTCCGCAATCAGATATCCATTTTCAGCTTATCGTAGGCCTTCGGAATAGAAAGCTTCAACCAATTTTTCACTTGTATATCGGTCATCATCCATGGCAGGAACGTCACACCACCGACGTGAATGAAGGGATTGTCGCTGGTCGCATACTCGGGTACAACAATGACTAGCGTCAATTCGTCTATACTCAGAACACTGAGAATGTCGCTTTTGACCGCGCCCACCTGCATTTCCTGAAACAGTGAGTGTGTCGCAAGAGTCCTCCGGGTTGTGCTAGGGATGTCCGTCGGTCACTTCCTCAATGACTACCAAATGAACGTCTGCGCCACTGGGGGAACACATGAGCGTGATAATGTTGACGAGCACGTTAGATCGATAAACTTCTTTGTTACCGTGGAGGGGATTCAAGTTCTGCGCACGCGCATGTGAAGCTTCCTTGCTTGGTGACCCATTGTTCTCGATCGATTGATCGTCGCCCCCGTATTCGGTGGCGTTTTTCCGAATCACTACTTCTGGCAGTGTCTTCAACGCACTTTCGAGAAGCAAGCCGATGTCCAGGTCCTGCATTTGGATGTCGTCCATCGCGACACTTTGACGGAGCTGTGAAATTGTGATGTCTTCGTCATCCCGTTGTGAAACGTCTACTACAGTTCCGTCTTCAACGCTCTCCACTCGTTTCTCACAGATGCCGACCGGGTTCTGCTCATCCGCACCAATGCCCACCACGATCGTAGTCAAGTCGGCCTTCGACGCCTCACCAACATCCGGTAAAACCGACTTTGCACCGTCACAATGTTCCACGTGCCCCACTTGCAGCGTCCATGTGTCTTAATCGTCTTCCTACAAAGCGACGTCCAGATTACGTACGAGGCCTAGGATTTGGCGCTTGATCATCAGCCCTCGTCTAGACTTTTCGGCATTTTCTGGGATGCAGACCCACCCAAGGTCTACGTCTTCTCGCTTCCGTAGGCACCGACTCTACACGTCCACTTGCTCACCCCACTCTGCTAACTTCGTAGTCTTCCATGAAGTCCAGAACATAGCGGGATGTTGCAGAGCGAGGTCTTGCAGCGCACGCAGGCGGACATTCTCCACCCACTCCATTATGTCCACCACGCTATCTCCCAAGCCATCCAATAGTAGTTGGGCGTCCAGCATCACCTCGTTATGCGCCGCTTTGGGGTCCCACTCCGACAGTCTGCAGAAACGAAACTGCGCCTCAAGCACATATGTCCTCAAGGCCCGGAGGATGTCATTGTTTCTCTGAAACAAGTCCCGTACCGACGACCTCGTGATACCATAAAACGGGCAGGTGAGGGGTCGAAAGCGGCCGAAGCTATTGTTGAATGCCAACCGCAAAACCCATACGATGTGTGCCGGCTCCCTCCGCGTCACTCAACCTGCTAGGAGTATTCACCTAACCTCGTCGGCCTCTTCGTCTCCAACCACGCAGCACCCAATTAAGGACCAAAAAATGAAACCCGCACAAGAAACACTAAAACATTAGCCCACATGATCAGCGTGAAGACTATTCTTCTATGACAGACTCACCGTTGTCGTGCTGCAAATGCAAACATTATGTAGAATATGTATATATACATGATTTAGATAGATTTAAATATTTGTAGTGTTATATATAAGATGACGTCATTAGAGGTGGCTTCAAGGTGACGCCTTCTCTTGCCGACTATATAGAGAAAGATTTATTTGAACGCTTCATCTCATTTGATATTATTTTTCTTCGTATTTTATTTAGATTACTATGTCGAACTGAAGGGTTTTTTTCTGAGCTTCAAGATGAAGAATCTCAATTGGAGCGTGAGTTCAAATTTTCTTTATCGCAACTGTCGGATCAACCATAGCTGCCACTGAATCTTTCATTGTTACATGGGCGACTAGAAGATGAAGCTGGGCCATCTCAACCACTGAATCGACCTTGCGTGGAGAAACGATGGCACGATAATCTTCAGCGTGATGCTTGGGCATTGGTGATTTTGTTGTAGGTTGGATGTATTGAACTCGGCAGCCGTAAAGTTACATTTGAAGGATGTTTTGAAGGCTTAAATGACAAGTAATACTATTGCATGGTGAGGCCTATCGAAGGGAGTCGTGGTCATCAACGATGGTTGAAAGGGCCAGTTAATCCCTTAACTAAGGCAGATCGTGCCGATTACGTTGTTGCTACCGTCAAACGCATCCTCAAATTCTTGCAGATGGAGTGACATTTCGATTGGAGCTCTAGTTTTTTACCTCTATTAAATATATGTTGGTTTTTAGTTCTTCATTCCATAGTTGGAGTGATTTATTACAAAAAAATTGTGTTTGTGAAGTAGTATGAAGGAAATATTCAAATAGTTTATCTTTTAGGTGAACTTAAAGTGAATTTCCTTCAAAGTTAAAGATAAAGAAATAGTTGTGGGACCAAATAAGTGCTCAATTATTCATATTGTAGTTTTGGAAGTGAGTTAGGGGCTGACCCCACTTGTTTGTGTGGTTAGAGTGAAGATAAGGTGGAGAAAAGGTGAACACTATTCATCTCCTTTCCCGTTGGGACTTTAGGGAGGATCCGAATGTTTGGAGGGGCATTGTGTTGTGAGTTTGAAGTATTTTGAAATGAAATTGGGAGGTGTTGTGTATCATGGTGTTTAGTTTCCAAATTGATCTCACTTGCTTGATTTGGAGTTGTGAAGCAAAAGTTGTGCTAGTTTGAGTGGAGGGAGGTTTGTTGCCTTTAAAATTAAGAGGCAAAGACTTCGACCGACCATAAAAGACGGACAGGTTCTTGTTTTGC
This sequence comes from Rhytidiadelphus loreus, assembly GCA_947034895.1. Classification (NCBI taxonomy): domain Eukaryota; kingdom Viridiplantae; phylum Streptophyta; class Bryopsida; order Hypnales; family Hylocomiaceae; genus Rhytidiadelphus; species Rhytidiadelphus loreus. Next base: position 62,606,096 of record OX344763.1, on the reverse strand, counting down.
AATGAAATATGAAGGAAGTGTAAGAAATTGTATTAGCTTTTCATGAAGCTATCATTCGTTCTGTTTGGAGTTTGTATGAGAAAGTTGTGAGTGTGGAAGCAAAGGAAGGTCTGTTGCTTTTCCCTTCTCAATGCCGAAATAGAGTTTTAGAATTGTTTGAAATTTGGAAGAGAAGTAGATGATTGTATTAGCTTTTCAAAAAGCCATCATTTAGATCATTTGGAGTTGTAGATCAATAAAGACATTCATCCAAAGTTCAGTTTGAAAATTGGAGTTGGGTTTGAAAAAGGTGTTGAATACTTGTATGTGTGTGTGTGTGGCTTGCGGCTTTGTAAATTGAATTTTATTGTTGCGGGCGATTTGGTTTACATCAATACTAGCCTCATTTTGTGTTGTGGATGCAACAAAGTAGGGTTAATTGCCCACATGGTCGAGACTTTTATGTTGTTCCCATTGGTGAAGCAAGTTTGCTGGTCATCGTGGGTTTGAAATTTAGGATCCAATCCCTCGAACGGTTCAGCTCGTGGTCTAACCATTCCGTTTTACACGTCCAAAGCCCGTGGTTTCTTATCACCTTACCTTAACCCTTGGCCTATTTAGAAACACAACATGATAGGACAACGAGTAGCAATTTGAAGATTTGAAGATTTGACAAGTCACGATTTATTTCATTCCCAAGGCATTTATGGTCGCAGCTAGAATCCTCGTGATTTCCTGAAGCAAACGCTCTCTACACGACACCGTCGTGACGCCAAGGCACAAGTGGAAGCTTGCAGAAGACATTAGCCTGCGACACGACCCACCAGATTGGGCACTAGTCCCAAGTGTAGGATTCGCGCAGAAACGCAGTGTCACGCCTGAACTTATGCACAGCATTCTCGACCAATCGGTCCTTCTGCACCTACAACTCAATTTCTTGCGGAGGCTTTCTGTACTTGACGCTATGGCAAATTCCCACCAAGGTGCGGTCTATGTGCTTGCTCACAGCAAGGTAGTCCTCCGCCTGCGCACAACGCCAACTTTAAGTCAACCCTATATTATGCTTTCATCACCTCAGAAACAATATAGTGAACACCAAACGTTTTTCACAAACACTGGTCAACTTCCCACTTAAACGCAACTCTGACGCAAATGCTGCGAGGCACACTGACCTTGGCTTCACAAGCCCACCACGTGGACACGTCCTTCGTCTGATTCTGGAAAGTCTTGGAGTTCCATGCTTTTGCAAAGGAACACTTGAACTCCTCCGCCGTCTGCGCTTCGAAGTCCCAATCCAGAAGTTCTGGCCTTGCCTGCAACAGATGAAAGAATGCGGGGGCTGGAAAAGATGGCGGTTTAGTAGCCTTCGGGTACTTCGCGGCCCTTAGATCCGCCTCTAATGTGGCCTTCGCCCGCACGTCCTCTTCATCCAGTCAAAGTCGTTCAACACGTCCAGCACCCCGAATCTCACTGTCCGCACACGCAACAGTGAAAACCGGTGACCCTAAACTACACATCCAGTATGGCTTGAGTTTGGAGTTTCTTTTGCACTTCGGACTATATGGCAGTGTTTATTGTTGTTGAATGGCTTTAGTCTGACTCTCTCGTTGCAAGCGTAGCTTTGGCGCTTCTTGTTCGTCCACTCGCAAGCTGGGGCACGGTTCCTCGGTGCGATTCTGAGTTCCCAGTGTTCTTGCCTAAACGGGACTTTGCGGCTGCATTGGGGTTCCGGCTTGTTGTTCTTGCAACTCCATTTTTTCTTCGTCTTCCCCCTCTTCGCTTCCTAGATCCACTGGGTCCGTTCTTGTGCCCATCTATTGTGTTGCATTCGTTACTTTAGTGTTCTCCTGCAATCCAAGAACGGCCTTTACGCATCTCCCTATAATTGTGACTGTCTCGCCTGTGTGCATTGATTCTCCCACTGAATGCTGCGTTCCTCGCGTGGAATCTGAAACTTCTCTCGCGCCGGTTCCATCGCCTACCTTGCGCGCTGCCACCACGCACATCTGTTGTCTTTGAACTACGGCCGAGTCCTCTTTTGGCTTTTCGGCGACAGGCACATCCTTGCATGCTGCAGGTAGTGTGTTCTGATGTGTTTGCGTAGGCGTTCCTGCTAATTCTCCCATTTTGGTTACTGCTATTCTCGTATGGGCTGCATCTCCGGAAATTTGTCGGATTTCCACTGCAGCGAAGGCCACTTCACAAACACCTCCATCCTCCGCCTCGTCCTATCGCGCTACAATTAGGGCATTGTCTGGTATTTGAAGTGTCTCTCGGTCAACTTCTGCACTTGGGGTGCCTTCCCTGGCCTTTATCGGTCCATCTGTTACCGTCTGTTGTGTTTCGCTGCCTACACCTGTAGCAAATAGGCCCTTCACCACAGGTGCTGACTTCTTTGGTGTCGTCTTGAACTCATACGGGTTGGAATTGTCAAAGTCATCTTCTCCAACCAGGCTCCTAAAAGCCGTTGTATCCGCACCTCCGTACACGTCGTCTGCGGCGTCGCCGAGCGTCTGCCAGACATCCATTGGGTCTGGCAGCCATGTGGGGTCAATGTTTCCTCCTCCGCCCACTAAATACTGTGTCTTCCTTTTTTCACCTAGGGATTAGCTTCGTCCTGATTTGAGCTTGATCGAGTACTAACCAAACAAACCTTAGGCACTTTCTTCGTTGCAGCCCTCATTCGGAGAGTCCAAGTCTTCCGTTCTTGATCCGGGTCTCTTCCCCTCACGTACGCCTCAACCGTGAATGGTCCGCCTACGTGCCTTTGAGTGCAGGCCCTTATTCCTACATTGTCACTAAGGGTCTACACCGCGGCTGCAGCTTGGTTTACTTCAACGTTGTTGTTGTCTTCTTGATGAGTTTCACTATTTGGCGTTGGTGCGCGCTCCCTCGATTTCACCCCGTCCACCGTTGTCCGCGCGCTCCTGGCCCTTGTTGGCGCAAATTGCCCTATGCCCATGGTAGTGTCTTCCCCTCCCCGTCTCCTGGCCCTTGTTTGCGGACCTTGCCCTCTGTCTGCGCTACTGTCCTCCCCTCCCCGACTCCTGCGGTCCATCTTCGTCTTCCCACTATCCACCTTCGTTCGCAGCATCGCTGTAGTCCTTCCGACAGCCCGGTCCAGAACTACATCCTCCTTCAAGGCCTTATTTATTAAAATGAGACGAAATAGTCATTTTGAGATTTTGAAAACAAGAGGCGATGTTGTATAGAGTATAGAGTTGTTGAACCCCATGATAAATTGAGACGATCTTCGACAGGATTTATAAGCTTTGACTTTTATCCCCAAATGCATTAACCCAAAGGATGTGATTCGCATGATCACATGAGAAGACGTTCATTCAAATGATATGCTTGAGTAAAAGAGAAGTAACTTGTAGTGGCAAATTCAATATATTCAATTCACTTGGGCCTTAGAAAATACATATAGAATAAGTGACTTCTGCTCACAAAATGCATTGAAGTCTACGATACCAATGAATAAGATATACAATTTTGTATAATCTAAGTACAATTGAAGAAGCATATTATTTTTTTTCTAAAACTTTTTTATGTCCAAAGTTTACATTCTATTTATAATAAGGATGGATTAGAATCGGATGATTGTGACATGAAGCCTTGCACTTCTCTAAGCACTTTGAATGTGTATTTACCACGACATTTATAGTAAAAAATCATAGAAGGAAAAGGCTTCAAAAATTAGACACGCTATCCTAAGTATTGCTCTTGGATGTACAATTGCTCTTCTCAATCTCTTCTGCCTTCAGCTTTGCTCGGCATCTCAAGATATCCTCGAGTCGAGAATGATATTGCGGCTTGCTTGCACTATCCAAAGCATCACATAGCCCTAGACTATGAGATCCACTAGCTTTCCTTTTCGAATTGTATGTAGCATGAGGAACTTCCGAAGCTAAATGAGACTTTGATCCTCGTGGAGGCACGATTGGCAGCGACACTTTCATATTGTCTGCGTATGGAAATCCAGTACTAGTTGATTTAGAGCCCAGAGACCGTCAAAGTTCTCTAAGATTTCGATGACGGAAAAGACTGTTTGCAGATGGTAACCGTCTGGGGATCATGAACTTAGAGGGGGAAGTCCAATTATCGTCAAGTCGAGGTAAGCATCTTGCAGCACACGGCCCGGGACTTGGAATCGTTATCCCGTCCTCAACCCCATCCAATGACATCACTCCAACCTCGAGGACAGCAGGCATCGCCGATGGATTGAAGACGACATCCTCGTCCCGAGGATGACCGCGTGCATCCTCTAGAGGAAGTTGCAATTTGCGGCTCGTCCCTCCGTCCGTTCGTGGACTTGACGACAACAACAACCCACGACTCGAGGATGCTCGCTTCAACGGCGAAGGAAAGCAAATGGGAGTCCTATCGGGTCTGCGATTGGGGGGGCTGTCTACGACCCCGTCTTCAACGTTCCCCTTCGAATAGTCTATGGCGGCCGAGGCGGCGTTTCTGGCTGAATGCAACATGTAGGGCTTAGATAGGGGAACCGTGTCGCAGTTTCCGCCTTCCGATTCGGACTTGGTGGACACCGACTTCATGGAACCGGAAAGGAGACTTCTCGTGAGCTTCAGCCTTTTCGCTGTTTTAACAAAACACAGACCTTCATCCTACAATAGGTAATTATGTGGATTGTGGAAACCCACACACATTTTCCTTCAGTTGTTAGAGTATGAAAACATGGAATAGTGTGCAAAGTCCAAGATCAAGCAAAGAATACAATAAAAGATGAAAAAGAACTCAATATATTATTTACAATTTATAAATGTAGAATACATGAATACAATATACAAAATACAAAATGCCTGGACCCCTGAATGCGCGTCTATGCGGAAGTCTATTTTTTACGGCCGCATTTCTTTTCTATCACTAGGCCTATACCCCGAAGCTCAAATCGCGAACCCATGACGTCGACGGACTCCATCATGCCCTCTTTGACCTCTTTCATGTTATAGTCATCACGTTCGAGCAGGTTTAAACCGATTCGGTTTTCGTTGACATATTGCAACAATCCACCGTCCGGACAAGAAGAATGCAACCGCCGAAGCCAAGGAAGGAGGATGCCCAAGAGAACGTCGTCCCTCTGATAGGTGTGATCCCAGGACTTGAGAAATATCGCATTCCCATTCTCATTGCAGATACTCTTGTGAGGACTATCGTCATTGAGAAGGGTGTTGGACGAGTCAATGGATGGCCCCCCACCATTACTCATAAACAAACTGTCCGAAAGCACTTTCATGAAATGCACTTGTTTATTCAAATGGAAGAATTTTTCCTTAGCGATTTCTATTTTCGTGCTCTGCTCCTGACCTAGGATATCATATGGGGTTCGGCAACCCGAGAACAAGTGCCCTACAATCGGTTCCACGTTGCGCTTCAATATAGTGGTCCACACAATGACCCTATGTGCTATCTCCGAAGTCTGCCAGAGGAATTCGTCGAGATTCTGCGGAGCGAAAACCGCCTTGGGCTTGATGATCGTGGGGTTCCGATGGCAGAGAACATTGTCTTTGAGCCTGTAGGGCTTCATTTTCTCGCCGTATGATTTTTGCGCCATTTGGCACAACACGTCGTTCAGGTCGAAGACAATGTTCAGCCATTTCCTCCGCGGTGGAGGCATCATAGGACGCTCAATCCTGGCCTCCACCTCTTTCTGCCCCTCCGATTCTATCTGATCAAAACAAAACAACGAAGAATGGGAGGTATCTGGTTAAATGCAGAAGTTGTAGAGCCAGAAAGTTGAGAGATGCATTTAATTCCACTAATCGACCAGGGGCTCCCGATAGGAAGGGCTTTCATTTGTAGTAGACGGTGTACGCTTTCATGTTTTTGAAGCTGAGCCAAAAAAACATGGACAATGGTATACAATTAGATGGACTTGCACCTTATATGAATAAATGCGCATATTTTATTTACATAGATTATATAATACATGTCAAAAACTCGTCTTTCCACTAAGCCGCCAAAAATGCAGAGTCAACACTATGCTACACTATCGTACAGACGGAATTTCCTTCAACGCCATCCATGCCAGGTAATCAAGGACGGGGCTCGCATTCTTGTCACGAAGCGGGAGTACAATTAAGTTCAGGAAACTGCGAACATACTAGACTAGAAGAATTCCTTCAATTAACCGAATCCGTAAGGGTCAAAGGGTTGTACCTGTGTAGTATCGGTCGGTCGATAATCAGTCCTCCCTTCGACAGGGACCTCCAAAGAACCACCCCCGGTTTCCATCGGGACATTGTCCTCCGGATCCTTCTCGTCTTCTCTGTAGTCCACTCTCTCCTCATCGTCAAGATCAGAAGGCAATTGGATCTCCGGCATGATCTGCTCCGATATCTGACACGGGAGCTGAGAACCTTTGCCGCTCGATGGTCCAGGAGGCGCTTGGGCAGTATCACCGAGTCGAGGATAATCCTCTACAGCCTCTGCGACGTTGTGGAGTTGAGGGAGGACCTCGACCCTGCTGTGATCAAAAGAGACGCCCGGCATTTGAGATGCCGGGGTTGACTTGATAACCTCATCACGCCCTAATGGAGTAGTGAGAATGAGGAAGGAAGAGGTGGTGGCAATGGAGCTTGAGATGCAGCAGAGGAACCTGGCACTCCTTGACTCCCTTGTGAACTAATCATTTTCTTGAGCTCTACAAGCTAAGAAGTGATATTGTCCATCTCTCTCCTCGAATCCAATTGCATCTGAACAATCTTCGCATTTGCCTCAGCCAATGCTTTGTCCTTCGCCTCCTTTTCCAATTTCTTGGCCTCTCTTTGCTTGAAACGGTCGATCCTCCTCTTCCTCCTCTCCTCCTCATCTTACAAGAAGTCCTTCTCCACCTTCACAACGACGCCAGAAGGTAAAATGAGAGGCTTCACTTCCTTCACCTTGGGAGGGCCGTCCAGATCTTCCTCGTCCCCGTCAGACTCTCGAGGGTGATTGAATTCGTCGTCGTCATCGCCCAAGTCAATGATCTCACGCGCTTTTTTCTAGCTGCCCTCTTGCGTGATGAGGGGTTCGTCCCCAAGAACGTCGGCATCCTCCTGCCCTTGAGTTTCCTTTTGTTGCCCTTGTCCGCTTGCTGCACGCTGCCGATCGAACTTGGAGTCCGTCTCCATGCCCTCATCAATCGGAAACTCATTGACTGGTGCAGTAGGTACATCGGATCCTATAGGCGCAGAGGAACTAGCAGGCACTGAGGTATCTAGAGGTGTATTGGTCCTTGCACGCCGAGTGGACCTTGGAGGGGCAACTGGCTCCGTCGCCGTTTCCTCATCCGCAGGATGGGTTCTCTCAGAGGGTATGACTCTAGGTGAAGCCATCCACGTGAAAATCTGGAACGTGTTTGTTCCATACTCATCAATACTCTCCACGTTGGGGTCAGATCTGGGTTGCGGTCCATCAGTCTCCTTGTCACTATGAACCGTCGGCGACACTAGAGTCATCAGTGGTAATGTGGGGGGGCTCGAGTCATCCGTGACAGGTTCACGTGTAGGTGGCTTCTCATACAGAAGCAAATAAGGTGAATTGGACATCATGAAATCATTTTTGTCCATCTTATTTGCCAAGTATGAGACGCTGAGGTAGGTCTTGACGTCCTCCTTGTCCACAAATCCGTAGAAGAACGCTCCGAACATCTACCACATATAGGATAGGTCATCAACTTCTGTGTTCAAATAAAGATAGGGGGTTATCCTCGATCCGAGGATAAGTCCAGTCTATGAACTACACGAGATAGAAGGAAATACAAATTGTAATGACATTTCTATGTAGCTTATCCTCGACTCGGTGATATGCAAATCATGTGTGAAAATGTTTTTTCTACCTTCGCGGCGAGCATAAACTTGGCTCCCGTATAGATGCCCAGAACGTTTTCCTTAGACTACGCAAATAGTTGTAAAATCTCGAGGTAGAACTCCATTCGGAGTTCAGAGGCCTCGAATCTCCACTTGTCCACCGTGTTCCTACCAAATTCGTAGTAGTACACGTTGTGGTTGGGCGTCATGTACCTCATCTTGAACAAGGTACGAGCCGCTTCCGCAAATTTGTTTCCTTTTTTGAAAAGGAACAAGAGTGGTACGTCTGGAATTGTGGCGCAAGTTGAAATGTTGTCTAACAACTCTGCTCTGCTCGGTACGTATTTCGAAAGTGCACACTCGTACTCGTTGAGGTGCAGACCTGCAAAAACTGTTGCAGTCTTGATGTCTTCTCTACGCTTCAGAATGAAGAGCCAAACATTTGGCACTGTCATTCCTGGTTCCATTTTATTCTTCAAGAAGTGGAAAAAGGGCTCCATAGGGTTGCCTCCCTCTTTGTGGGTAGGGATTTCTCTCGTATCCACGACAACCAGGTTGACCTCTAGTGGGTGGTATTGGTTACTAGAACTCGTAATCAACGCCTTGGCACTAACATCTATCCCCCTAATCTGCACCCCTCCAGCAGGTTTTGGAAGTTGGTACTTTAGCTTCATGAACCGCACGAACATAAAAAGGACCTCGGGAAACTGCCTCTCGAGATCTTTCGCCCGCTTCAGCCATGCATTGTTGCGCAAACACCGTTTGAAGTACTCTGCCTTCGGGTGCGTGAGCAGGAAATCCCATGAGGCTGATGTGAACCTATGCCTTGCCTTCCAAGAGTGCCAAGTTTCATGAACAACATCACCCGCACTATTAAAATTTTTTAAGGCGGGCTTGATTGCCATCAAGTCCTGCAGCACAACTTTTTTGCGCTTCCTCTTATCCACCTAGTCTTTGTGTGTCATATTGTCAAGAACAATAAATTTGGGAAACCCGACGGATACTTTCGGATACAAAGCCTTGTACCCAGGAGTTTTACCGATCAGGTGCTACGCATTGACCCCGTAGTCCTTGTCAGTGAAATGCCCAAAATGCTTGAAGAACTTTCTCTTCAGAGAGTGATTCTTGAGCTTAAATCCCTTCACTTCCTTGTGCATTGTCAAATAGAATGGATCAACTCGCCCTCGGTACTTCCGATTCTATTGAATTTGAATTTGAATTAAATCTTATTAAGCAATTGTTTTAGTTATCACCGAATCGATGATACTATGGCTTTGCAGGGATGTACCTTGAAATTGCTCAAGTGGAACACGGCTTCATTCTTCCGTGTCTGAGCTTCGCTGTGCATGTCTGTTGGCCACTTGTAGGCCATCCATATTTGTCTGCAGCTGATCATTTGGTTTCCCCATGTTGGTTGGGCGTGGTCCAAATGGTTAGTGATGTTGTAGAACTTTGAAATACCCCTGAGCTTAGCGGGATCGAGTGTCCACACAATGTAAGTGTCGTACGCGCAATATGGTAGTAAGCGCTCTTAACCACAACAACGTAGTAAGATGACACGGAATATCGTCCTAGGGAACCCCAGAGGGTGTTCTAAACTCCTTCTAATCCGGTTAATGTGAATAACTTCAAATATCACTCCCCACCCGGATTCTATAACTTCCCGGACTCTCTACCGGATCCGGATCGTTTTCGTCACCAGATCCGTAACTCAAACACACGGTTTTTGATACCTCTGTTTTACCCTCAGAGGGTCCTTTCTTACTTTTTAAGAGGGATAGGGACAACAACACTCCTTGTATCTCACTTTAACTCTAACTTCCTAATGACACGGACCTAAAGTACTTTCCGTCACAACCAAGGAACGGACTGGCTAACCCTCACAACTTCAGATTTCTCCAGAAGCAGGTCACTTAGAATACAACCCGACCCCCCTTGCTACAACGACAAATACAGAACTTATCCAGAAACTGAGACGGGGTCCGCTACCAGAATTCCAACTTGTGTTTGTAAACTGGCGGAGCTTTCTGGGTGAGCGGGGTTTTTCCACAAACAGTCGCTTATCTCCGCACGAAACCCTCCCTGGCCTTCCGGACTCGCACCCACACCACCAACACCGGACTCCGCACAACTTCCTTCACAACGCTAAATCCCTTCCCTGGACAAACACATAATTCACAGACCCGGGAAACCCTGAATCCAGACTCCTCCTTACCACCTCTCTACCCTTTAGCCAAAACCGTCAAGTATGCGCCCAAGCAACCTTAAAACTCCCAAGGAAAAGGAAAGCAAGAACCTACAAGAAAACTAAGGCAATGAGTAAAAAGACAATAAAATGCAAACATATATTTACTGCTCAAAATAAGGAATAGCAAGAAAAGGAATGAGTAACCACAAGTGGTCCCTTCCTTTTTAAAGAAAAACAACATGCTGGAAAACCCGCGGAAAGTACCGCTTCGCCCAATCCTAAACTGCCCTAAAAATCCGGGCTAATAAGTTTAACTGAAACTCAACCTTGAAAATCCGGAATCCGGGTTCTCTACGAAGACTCGGAACTCCTAGTCTAACAAAAAGATAACTGGAAAACTACTAGTCGAACTACCTACTTTCCCTTACACGATTTATTGGAGCTATTATCAAATCCTAGCTGTCCCCGAGTGCTGGTCTTGCCTTGGGGTGTCCGGAGTGATGCCCAGGTGATGATGGACGTCTTCCGGACTAGGGGACTGTCGGAATCCATCTCGGCCGTGTGGACCAAAGTCCGGTCCGCCTTCTCTAGAGACTGCGGATCCTCCTCTATTTCTACTTCTACTTCCTCCGAGAGCTCAATGGGGACCAGATCCGGCGTCGGCATTGGGGCAGGTGTCGGAATCCGTAATAGCTTAGTACAGACCTTAATAGACTAGGAGAAATTAAAATAGGTCAAATTCAAAAAAAAATTAGTTTAGGCATAGACTAGCGAAAACAAATAAATACTTAGAATTAGTTTAGACTTCGTTCCAGAACCAGTACGGGAGAATGACGGAACTTGACATCCGGGTGGACGGATTCAACAGTCGAAACATAGGAAACCAGAACACAGTCATTAAATTCGGTAGCTTGCGGCGGTAGACTAGGGATACGTTACGGTGTTCCGTAGCCTGCGTTCCCGTTACAATGAACGTTGGGCGCAGGAATTCTATATAAACCTAGCTCCTCCTCATTTCTCGCCCTCTTTCAGTTGCTCCGCATCTGGTTGATAGTGAGAGAAAGTGTGGTGAGTTAGGGTTACGGCGATAGGAGAGGTGAGACGGATGGCAGGGGTTAGTACGTGGTATATAGTACCGGCCCGGAAGATTAGTCCGGTAATTCCGAAAGATCAGCTGCACTTGCGGCAGTTAGAGAACGACTTGATCGTCTTAGGGTGTGCAGGTTTGTTGAAGAAACCCTGGAACGTCCAGAGTGACCAGGTGCTTCGGGAGTTGGCGGCAGATGCTCCGAATCAGTACGACCAGACAGTACGAGGGCATCCGGACCAGTGGATGGAGGAGCTGTGGGCGGAGGTATACAGGTTCTCGCTAACCAGAAGCGGATTCGCTGCCCGGACGGACCAGTACCACCAGCACAAGTTTGTGAATCCGCCACATGCGAAGGAAGGCTACGCTATCAAGGACTGCCAAGACGAGAGGCACAGGCGACTGCTCCGATTCCTGCTTCCAATTCTGTACCCGGACAAGAGTTCCCGGGTTACGGTAACCATGGCCAACACGATCTTTGGGGCGTTTCAAGACCGGGTCGTTCACTGGGGCCGGATCGTGGCGAGCGTAGTGGAGCGTTGCACCGAGAACTTGGCGAAAAACAAGCCAAACCCGCTCAGCACGTACCTCCTCCACCTATACCAGCACCGGGAACTATTGACGGAAGACGAGGCGACAAATTATGAGACTGGGCTCATCATGCTCTAGTGCAACTGCTCTGATGACGAGGAGCCGGAGGCGCAGGAGTCTGAGAACGAGGAGGAGGAAGCCAAGCCGGAAGTCAAGGAAGAAAAGCCGGATCCGGAACCGAAGCAGACACAGAGGGAGAAGGAGGAACGGGAGCAGGCATCGGCAAGCAAAAGACGGAAGTCTACGGATCCAGCAGCCAGAGGTAAATTTCCGGGTCCCTTTCTCACCCAGGATAAACAAGAGTGGGAAGGACCACGCTTCTTCGAGTGCAGAGAAGAGTGGATCCGGACCGCAAAGGATTACCACGACAGGCTCACGGAGATCGTACTCCGGTCCGCGGAAGTCGTGAACTGCGAACCGGAAAACCTTCTGGATGCGCTGAAGGCGTTACCGGCCGAGTCGGAATGGAACGAGATGAGGACGGAAATCCGGAACTTGAAGACGGAATGGGACGAGCTCAAAGGAAAGCTGAGTTGGACGGAAGGAGAGCTGCAGTAGTCTCAAGAGGCGACGCAAAAGGCATACCAAGCATTCCAGACCTTCTAGAAATGGATGGTGAGTCCGGCACTCCGGCCAACCTCTATCACAAGGCGGCCCTTTACGACGAGATGTAGAAGACGTCCGTGGCCCTCACCAACACAAAGATAGTCCAGATGATGGTGGAAATGTCGGGCAGAATGGAGGCGTCGTTGAAGGAGTTCCGGTCCATGATGGCGAACATGGATCCGAACAAGCCTCTCAATTTCGGGGGATTTCCAAATGTTCCGGATGTCATCGCAACTTCGGCTACGCAACCTCCCATCTCGCCCATCAAACAGACTGGTCAGTTCGGGTCACTAATCAACATTGTCACTTCAGGGGGACAGGGATCCGGATTTCTGGGTCAGGATATGCCGGTCTGGAGTAGTTTGGATGCCCGGATCGAGCTTGTGCAGAATTCGGCGCGTACGCATCCGGAGCAGTTTGAGGATATCGAACCACCTCCACCGGCCCCTATGCCTACACCGGATCCCATTGAGATATCGGAGGAGGCAGAAGTTGAGGAGGACCCGAAGTCGTTGGAGGAGGCGGACCGATCTTTAGTCTATACGGACGAGACGGATTCTGACAGTCCCCCTGTCCGGAAGACATCCATCATCACCCGGGCATCCCTCCGAACACCCCAAGGCAAGACCAGCACCCGGGGACAGTTAGAGTTTGACAGTAGTTCGAAGAAACCTAGGAAGGGAAAGTAATTAGTTAGACTGGTAGTGGTTTTAGTTATCTTTTTGTTAGACTAGGAGTTCCGAGTCTCATACAGAACCCGGATTCCAGATTTTCAGGGATAAGTTTCAGTTAAACTTATCCGCCCGGACTTTTAGGGCAGTTTAGGATTGGGCTTAGTGGCACTTTCCACGGGTTTTCCGGCTTGTTGTTTTTCTTATAAAAGGAAGGGACCGCTTGTGGTCCTTGATTCCTTTTCTTGCTATTCCTTATTTTTAGCAGTAAATATATGTTTGCATTTTTATTATCTTTTTACTCATTGCCTTAGTTTTTCTTGTGGGTCCTTGGTTTCCTTTTCCTTGGGAGTTTTAAGGTTGTTTGGGCGCTTACTTGACAGTTGTGGCTAAAGAGTAGAGAGGTGGTAAGGAGGAGTCCGGATTCAGGGTTTCCTGGGTCTGTGAATTGTGTGTTGTCCAGGGAAGCGGTTTTAGCGTGTGTAGGAAGTTGTGCGGAGTCTGGCGTTGGTGGTGTGGGTGCGAGTCCGGAAGGCCAGGGAGGGTTCCGTGCGGAGATTAGCAACCGTCTGTAGAAAACCCCCGCTCACCAAAAGTTCCGCCAGTCTGCAAACACAAGTTGGAGTTCTAATACCAAACCCCGTCTCAGTTTCCAGGTAAGTCTTGTATTTGTCGTTGTAGCAAGGGGGGTCGGGTTGTATTCTGAGTGACCTGCTTCTGGAGAAATCCAAAGTTGTGAGGGTCAGCCAGTCTGTTCCTTGTTTGTGATGGAAAGATCTTTGGATACGTATCATTAGGAAGTTAGAGTTTGTGGGATACAAGGAGTGGTGTTGTCCTTACCCCTCCTAAAAAGTCAGTGAGGACCCTCTGAGGGTAAAACAGAGGTATCGAAAACCGTGTGTTGAGTTACGGATCTGGTGACGGTGATGATCCGAATCCGGTAGAGAGTCCGGAAAGAGATAGAATCCGGGTGGGGAGTGATAGTTTCATGTAATCACATTAACCGAGTAAATAAGAAATTTAGAACACCCTCTAGGGTTCCCTGGGACGATATTTCGTGTCATCTTACTACGTTGCTGTGATTAAGAGCGCTTACTACAGTACTACGCGCACGATAGCAAGCGGAGGTGGTTCGATATCTTCAAACTGCTCCGGGTGTGTACGCGCCGGATTTTGCACAAGCTCGATCCGAGCATCCAGGCTACTTCGGACCGGCATCCCCAGATCCGGAAATACGGGACTCTGCCCTCCTACGCTAACGATGTTTAGTAGAGATCCAAATTGACCTGGTCGTTTCGCGGGTGAAATCGGGGGTTGGATTGACGAAGTGGTGATGGCATCCGGAACTTCCGGAAATCCACTGAAGTCGAGGGGCTTGTTCGGATCCAGATTCGCGATCATGGACCGGAACTCCTTCAAGGATGCCTCCATTCTGCCTGACATCTCCACCATTACCTAGACGATCTTCGTGTTGGTGAGGGCCGCGGACGTCTTCTGCATTTCGTCATAAAGGGCCGCCTTGTGGTAGAGGTCGACTGGACTTACCATCCACTTCTGGAAGGTCTGGAACGCTTGGTAGGCTTTCTGCGTCGCCTCCTGAGAGTGGTGCAACTCCCCTTCCGTCCAACTCAGCTTCCCCTTGAGCTCCTCCCGTTCCATCTTGAGTTTCTAGATCTTCGTCTTCATCTCATTCCATTCCGACTCGGGCGGCAGCGTCTTAAGTACGTCCAGAAGGTTTTCCGGTTCGTAGTGCATCACCTTCGCAGAACCGGGGTACGATCTCCGCGAGCCTATCGTGGTACATCTTCGCAGTCCAGATCCACTCTTCTCCGCACTCGAAGAAGCGTGGTCCTTCCCATTCCTTTGTATCATGTGCGAAGAAGGGACCCGAAAATTTACCTCTGGCTGCCGGATCCGTAGACTTCCGTCTTCGGCTTGCAGATGCCTCCTCCCGTTCCTCCTTCTCCCTCTGTGTCAACTTCTGTTCTGGCTCCACCTTCTCTTCCTTCACTTCCGGCTTGACGTCCTCATCCTCATTTTCAGAGTCCTGCGTCTCTGGCTCCTCGTCATCCGTGTAGTTGCATTGCAGCATGATCAACCCGGTCTCGTAATCCGTCGACTCGTCTTCCGTCAGCAGTTCTCGATGCTGGTACAGGTGGAGGAGATACGTGTTGAGCGGGTTCGGCTTGTTCTTCGTCAGGTTTCCAGTGCACCACCCCACTACACTCGCCATGACCCGGCCCCAGTGAACGACCCGGTCCTGAAATGCCCCAAATATCGTGTTGGCCATGGTAACCGTAACCCGGGAACTCTTGTCCGGATACAGAATTGGTAGGAGAAATCGGAGCAGTCGCTTGTGTCACTTGTCCCGACAATCCTTGATGGCGTAGCCTTCCTTCGGGTGCGGTGGATTCACGAACTTGTGTTGGTGATACTGGTCCGTCCGGGCAACGAATCCGTTTCCGGATTTTCGGAACCCGTAAACCTCCGCCCACAACTCCTCCGTCCACTAGTCCGAATGCCCTCGTATGGTCTGGTCGTATTGATTCGGTGCGCCCACCGCCAACTCCCGGAGGACTTGGTCACTTTGGACATTCCAAGGTTTCTTCAGCAACCCTGCACACCCCAAGACCTTCAAATCGTCCTCTAACTGATGCAGGTGCAGCGGATCCGTCGGAATTACCGGACTAATTTTCCGGGCTGGGACTGTATACCACGTACTAACCCCTGCCATCCGTCTCACCTCTCCTAACGCCGTAATCCTAACTCACCACACTTTCTCTCACTAACAGCCAGATGCGAAGCAACTGAAAGAGGGTGAAAAATGAGGAGGAGCTTGGTATATATACCATTCCTGCGCCCAACGTTCACTACAACGGGAACGCAGGCTACGGAACGCCATAACGTATCCCTAGTCTACTCCCACAAGCTACTGTATTTAATGACTGCATTCCGGGTTCCTGTGTTCCGGCTCCTAAATCCATCCACCCGGATGTCAAGTTCCATCATGCTTCCGTACTAGTTCCGAAATTAAGTCTAAAGTAGTTCTAAGGATTTATTTGTTTCCGTTACTCTATGCCTAAACTAATTTTTTTCAAATTTGTACTATTTTAATTTCATCTAGTCTATTAGGATCCGTACTAAGCTTTTACGGATTTTGACAGTAAGCATCCCAACTCTGAAGTTCTACCTTCCTAGCCTCTCCACATCTTCCTTCTTGTAGCTCTTGGGAAACTGTTATGCTATGCTGGCCGTTGATGATCATGAATCGACCATCCTTTATATCATCCCAGTTTTCAGGCTTTCTTTCCAGTAATCTGTTTCTGCCGTCAACTGGTGTGAGGCACAGCTTCTACCGTTGTTTGATGTCAATGTATTGAATGAGTTCTTTTTTGTTGGCATCGACAATGTCCCGTTGTAGGGTCCGAATGACATACTGGGGAAGAGCCAATATGCATTGATCGATGTCAACCTGCAAGGATTGATCATCGAATAGGAAGCAGTTCTTGTGCTCCGCCCAGAAGTTCTTTTGAATTTCTGCAAACTTCTCAAACTCGAGCACTGGAGTTGACGAAGTTGTTGGACCAGCCGACACTATCGTCAGTGCGGATCCTGAACTACCTGCACATGTAGTCCCACCCGGAAGGCTTTTCTTCCGTTTCTTGGCTAGTCCTGCTTCCTCAGAGGGTGCTGAGTCTCTCTTCTGTGGCTCGGATCTTGTTTGGCCTGGCCTCTGCGCTCTTCCTCCTAACACCCTCCCGACAGATGGTTGACGAGTAGGCGCCCCGTCCTCCATCCTTCGCATTTGAGGGGCTCCGCGACCTAATGTGGGTTGCGACTCGACATTCTCCAACACGTAGCGATCTAGCGTCTGAAAGACTATGCGCAATCTCGTGGCAATTGACTTCGCCGTGGTGTTCATCCACGGCACGTACCCAGATCTCACAAATTGGTCGTTTAAGGACTCCATTTGTGATCCCTACAAGAATTCCATGAGATTCTCTAGATCAAACTTCGCGTGGTCAAAATTTACATCGATGACAATAGAGTGGGTATGGTCACCAGGATTTCCTTTGTCGTCGCATTCACGGAGCACGAGGACAACGTAGTCTTGGTTGTGCTCCTCAATCAACGTGACCTTCTCTTTAATGTTCCAAGGCATGTTCGTAGTCGTCCCTCGCACTCGGTATTGGAGGTACACGTAATTCTTGAACCGATTTACTCCAAATGACCACGTCGAGATGTAGTCCTTAAATTCCCAGAGTGTGCCGTATGTGTCTTCCATTTCGCTAATGAAAGGTATGTCCTTTGGATTCTCAAATGGATCAAGGTGGTGCCCACTCACCGTGTAGTCGTAGCTATCTGTGGCTTCCATCGTTAGGTTTCTGCACTCCGAGGACTTGTATGTTAGTTACTGACAGGTTATTGTTGATGCAAGGATAATGCATCATTCAAGTCAAGTTCTCCTATATTGCAATGTAGTTCATTGATTTTTCTCAAATTTGATTTATTTTTAGGTGGTTGTGATTCAGTCGTTTGCTTGCCTTGCAATCTACCTTATAGGTTAATGGATTCTGGTTGATGACATCGGAACTGAATTACTCATACCCTTTACATTCTATGGCGTTATCACCGATTCGAGGATGAGGTGATTTTTATATTCTAGATATGTATTGACGTGTACGTGATGTATTTGTAGGTTATTAGTATCTTCTTGTGTTCATGCTTTGGAGGATTTGTATTTCTGGTGTATCCTCAATTCGAGGATAGACTCCTTGTTGTGTTTTGGTGATTACTGATGACAGACTTTTAATGTGTTTAATTAGAAATACTTGTTTAGATGGGAGACGTTTTTATTGGGAGGGACGTAGCAGTATTCCGTTTGTAGGTTATTCTCGAGTCGATGATAAGTTACAGATTACTCCCTACGTAGTTTCTTAAGCGGTGACTTATGACAGAGTCACTCCTAGAGGATGAGGGCTGCATTTTTCGCGCTCGTAACCATACCTGCCGTTTGAATGATGGGTTTTTATCATCGAGTCGACGATATATTTTTAGATGAGTGCAGTTTGAGGTGGTTGGTCTTTTCTATATTCTAAACCCTAATTTGGATGCTTAAACCCTAGTTTTACAGCTCAAACCCTAAGCTGCATTCAAGCAAATAGCTTACCTGGAGTCGGAAATCGACAAGCTGTGTCTAAATGCTCTTCAACAACACAATCGTTTGGTTGTCACAATGCCCTGGAGACATGCAAGCAGAGCATTTGGATGTCAAGGCTTTCTATCACTTCAAAATAAAAACTGAAATTCAAACTACACTAACAAAGAAGGATTCACTGAATGACTGAACTTGAACTGGAGATGTGCAAGCTGCGCTATTTCATGTCAAGGCTTTCCAAGTGCCCATGACTTCAAAGTAAGAACTGAAATTTGAACTATACTAACAAAGAAGAATTCACTGAACTTGAATCCAGAAACCTTGCAAATGGAAATGTGAAACTTACAAGTTGAAAACTATGCGTTCCTGCTTCAAATGAACATCCAACACAATACATCCAGCACGCTTGCTTCAATGTTGACAGGAGATCTTCCAATCCTGGGGATTTAAAACAAGTTTGTAGAATAAGGTCAAAATGCACCCCACAAAAAAAAATCTTGTGCACTGGAAGATTACCTCGTCCAAGACTAGCTGACAACAATTTCAAAGGAAAACATCAAAATTGAGTTCCAAACATTGACAAACAACAACTACACAGGTGAATTCCAACGTGATTTGAAGGTGATTCTCTGTCCGTGATTCCAAACATTAACAAACAACAACTACACAGAAAATCATTTAGGATCCAATCTCACAAAAACGCAATCAAACATGAACCCTAAACCCTAAACATATCCAAATGCACAAAACCTCAAACCCAGTCACACAGGATGAGGAAGCGGCAGCATACCTAGGTCGGCCGAAAACTTCGCAGTGGCAACAAGAATTGGAGCCTCTCTCCGCTCCCTCGCTAGCTCGTCCCGAACCTTGCCAATTCCTCCCAAACTGTCTCAGAAAGCTCCGCAGCGGCAACAACAATTCTTTGGAAACCTTGAACTCGCTCAATTCTGCTTCCTCGCTAGCTCGTCCCGATGAAATCTTTGGAAACCCTGAACTCTGCTTCCTCGCTAGCTCGTCTCGATGAGAATCTCTGAAAACCTTGAACTCTGCTCAGCTCTGCTTCCTCGCTAGCTCGTCCCGATGGGAAGATTACAATCCCCAAAACTTCCGAACCTTCCGCAACTCATATTGCAGCGCCAAAAAAAGCGAGCGGAAAAGCATAAAACTGTAAAAAAACCTCAGCTTCCAAATACATTCATGACGCAATGGAAAACAATCACGACGCAACGAAGGAAAACAATCACGACGTAGTGGAGTTGTGGGCGCCAAACCCTAAGTCCACCCTGTCGATACCTTGACCCGATGCCGACCGAGCCTCAATACCCGACCCCTGTTGACACCCAACCCCTTGATACCCGACCTCCTGTTCAATGACCGAGCCTAAATTCTCATACCCGACCCCTTTTGATACCCGACCAAAACCAATAACCTATAAATTTTATGACATCCTCTAATTTATCCCCTCATGGACCACGACTCCAAGAATGCTCAAAGACTGCAATTTCTAAATAATACAATTACCAAAATTTTGAATAAAACCAATTTTTGATGCATATAACCACAGGATCTTATAATATGTTGACTTGAAAACATGTAATAAAAATTTCATAAACAATCCATAATATGGATTGTAAGATATAAGCATTCAAATTTATCGAATCCATTTTTTCAACCCTACAAAAAAATGGTTTGCTGCACATTGCAACCACACTTTTCAATGAAGAAATGTAGAAAATGGTGGAGCCTCTTTGGTGAATTTAGTTTCCTAAACAAGTTGGCTACATATTTGAAAAAAATAGTATGTGAAAAGAAATAAAAATTCAATCAAAATACTAAGTTTTTTAGAATTTAATTAGGGAATCGAAAGATGTCATTGTAATGTTGTCATAAACAATGTTCATCCTAGGATTTCATATTTTTCCCAAAATATTCAAAATTGAGTGAAATGAACGACTTCAAAGTTTATTTCACTATTGGAAATGAAGAATTGCCCGTGAACTAAGAATCCTCAAAACTTTTGACTCATTGGTTGAAATGGAATGATTTAAAACTTTCCATAGATTCATAAATCTAAAAAACCTATTCTAGACTTTTACTTTAGAATAAAATTAATTTTTTTAATCAACACGAGTACATAGTTAAGAAAACAAGAACATAATTAGGCCTTAACTTTTCACTCGTATTTCCAAATGACTTGAATTTTAGAGCAAATGAAAGATATTCCTTGTCATTACTTTCTATTAAAATTTTAGCCCAACATGTGTGAATCTCCAATCATACATACCTTATTAAAATTTCTATATATTAGCAAAAAAACGCATTTTGGAATTTTGGTGCCTTTTTGTTGTACATTCAGAAAAATCTTTGTTAGAAACCGCAAAAAAAAATACAACATTGTTAAGTGACTAAAGTGAGTAAGATTTGCATCTTTATTTTTAATTTTTTTCCACTTTGAAATATTTAAAGCAAGAAAGCATTTTGCAGTGATTCAAAAATTACAATTTATTTTTAATTAATCACATTAATAAAAAATACAACCAATCATTGTATTTATGTAACAAATAAAATCCAATTTCTGAAGACAAACATTTTGTAAAAATATCGTATAAGAAGGTATATCATTTAAAGTGTACATTATCATGAAAAGAACAATACCATTTAAAGAACAATACCATTTAAAGTGTACATTATCATAAAAAATTTTAATTACAAGTGCAAGTCATCATGGCACTAGTTGTGTACATTATGCCACCATGCATTTTAAATGCCATTATGGTGAGAGCCGTGATGGTTTAGATTGTCCTTATAAAACCAAATGAAGCCAATTATGTTCCACTTAAGGTAGAGCAATCATGCAATCCATCGAGAATGAAGGCTATACATCTATGAACTATAAATATTTTAATATCATGAAATACATCATGATAATCCATCAAGAATGAAGATTGTACATCTATAAACTATAAATATTTTAATATCATGAAACACATCATGATAATCCATGCCTTCTTAATCCATGCACTTTAGTTTTTAATCTATTAAACATTTGATGTGGTACCCCAATTTCTTTTTTTACATAATGTAGACAATTCTTTCTTTGTTTACAATCCATTATACATGTAATTTTTGAAACCTTAAGTATAATCACATGCACACATGATGATAATTACTCAAGAATTCAACAAATACATCATGATAATCCATGCCTTCTTAATCCATGCACTTTAGTTTTTAATCTATTAAACATTTGATGTGGTACCCCAATTTCTTTCTTTACATAATGTAGACAATTCTTTCTTTGTTTCCAATCCATTATACATGTAATTTTTAGAACCTTAAGTATAATCACATGCACAAATGATGATAATTACTCAAGAATTCAACAAAATTTGCAATGGGTGGTCACTTTGAATGATCTTGTACATGAAATCAAAGAAAAAGGGGGAAAGAACCTTGCCCTGTACTTTAATGTCCAAAAAACTAGGTTTTTGCTTCAACCCAAAACCCAGGAATACAGTATAGGGGTTCTAATTCTAGGGAATGATCAAATAGTCTAATGTATTGTGGCTGAGGTCACTTGTTTTCTAGAATGAGGTGGATTTTAGGGGTAAATACTATAAAAATACACAAACGAAGGGAAGATGCATAGATTTCACTCTTATTCCCAAGAATTAATTTTGTTAGCAGTCCGTTAATAATGCTATTGGATGCATGAATGGAGTCCCAGTCCTGGACTAGTGTTCTAGGGGTATTTCCGACAAATTGTCAAGATAGACCACAAATTGTCATGCATGATCTAGACCTTTAAGTGCAAATAACATATAGATACATATAGAGATATATGTTCGTTAATTAAAGTGATCTTTTATTGTGAGAGACAAATTGTCGGGCAGTCACTACTTATTTAGCCTAATTACTAAATTATCATGAGTAGGAGATCCGTCTCAGTCCTACGACAAATTGTCTCTAACTAAATGCAAGGGCATGAGTGTGTGATGCATTACATTTACAATCATAACAACAACACAAGGCAATACTATTTTAACGCATCATCACAATATATTTCAATGTCTATTCCAATTTCTACTATTAATAACATAAGCTTATTTGAATTTCAAAACTATCCATTCATCTATTATATGCAATACACATTTCAATTTCACATACAACAAACAAACAGGACAAATTATCGTTAACTACATTGAATACTTTGACAAATTGGCCCTCACTGTTCACTCAGTTCAGTCCCGGATCATGACAAATTGTCTTGCAGTAACCGGTTTAATCAGTCCACTTGTCAATAATAGAGAGAAAACTACAAAGGCAAATTGTCTTATTGACTGGTATCCTTTTGTAATCAAAGACAATTTGTCAATTTAAAGGTCAACCAGGTGCGGTTTGAATACCAACAGTTGGAACAATTTGTCTTTTCAGTAATCTCTAAATTAATAATTTCCCTTTCAGAAATTGAATTTGTTCAAAACAATTCATACGCCATGACAAATTGTCGTTTTCATATCAATCATTTATACTTAAAAGTATACAAATAATTTCAAAACAATATGAAACCGATAAACAGAAATTCACGACAATTTGTCTTACCTGGATTCAAAGTCCAGTTTTCCTTTCCGACATAACCTATCCGAATAACAACTTGATTATTCAATGCATTTCAATTGATAATAATGTGACTGTATAGTTCTTAGACAATTTGTCTTTATACTATCTCACACTTTGTCAATTTCTATTCATACTTCCATATCATCTCTTTCATTGTCCAATAAAACTACTTGATAGAATTAATTTCCATATTCAACATTCGAAACTTATCCCATGAACAACTCTATCGTAAACAACAAAAAATCTTCAACACAATTATCCAAATAAATTATCACAATTACAACTTGTAGAATTTCTGTACTTATCTGTATTGCTGGAGAATGGACAAATTGTCTGTCGATCGATCTGAACTCCACGGCAACTGGACTTTCTTGATTTGTACTCCGTTTCTTGACAGCAACCGCGTTCACCGATGACAATTTGTCTTTCTCTTTCCATCAACCCGTATGCTTTCCATCGTCGTAATTGAAATAACAATTTGTCTCAACCCCTACTACTAACAACACAGTCAATTTGCCTTTACAATGATACCCAATTAACTTTGACAAATTGTCTTTATGCACTCAGAGCATACTCAGACAAATTGTCTTCAACTGTTACCGTAACTACAACAAACTGCCGAAACTATAACGCTGACAATTTGTCTCGGTAATTGCATATACTCACAGTCACAGCGAGTCGATTATGCAAACAATTACAACACACGTTAAACAACTCAGCGATACCCAGTCAATTTGTCTTCGAAGTATTTTAATTACGCACACACACACACAGAGCAACAAATACAATTTATCTCTAAATATTTCCAAACAACTATCCACACACAAATATTCACAACACAATTACGTCCAATCACTGGATCGTAATAACAACTTGACAAATTGTCAAATAATGTGACCCAATCACTGGTGTCACGGCCCGCAGCTTGGCAAACTCCCAAGCTGAACAAAAATATCCAATCACTGGATATAAACAAATAACATACAACAGACAAGAATCGGCAAATAGTCAGAAATTACAATTCGATTACAAAGATTATAAGTACACGACAATTTGTTCAAGACTTAGAAAGATAAAAACTGGGCCAAGAAAATGACAAATTGTCTTTACTATATACACTGTAGAAGACAACTATTCATATCTGTAACACTACAGGTAAGATTCATCACATCCTTCCAAACCTGCTTTGTAAAGACAATTCGTTTATATTGTACCAACAGTAGGAGTTTAAATTGACAATTTGTCCTATTTACACTACCAAAGACGAATTGTCAAGAAAAAGAAAATATCAAGTGACTACATGGCCCCCTACTAAAACCATTGACGTCCTCGTCAATTGTCTCGCCTTCTCTTCCGATTTAAATCACGATCCTGACGACGTACGCGCTGCTCCTCAGCCTTCTCTACTGCATTCCGGACGACTGGATCATTCTCTAGCAGCTCCGGATTTCTTGAACGCTGGGAAGAATACCAATATTACCAAGCCCAATAACGTGTACAAGGAAATTCGTTTATCAGACACAAATGAGCTCCAGCCCAAAAATGTGTGATTGCCATCACCTCTATAATCCTGTGCCAACGAGTTGCATTGTACTGAATTTTGAGCATAAGGAGGAACTCAGGACGCTGGCGATCAAACTTGTTGATGTTTATAACAATTCGATGCTGTCGACACATGTCTGATAAAAATTTGCAGAAAACTGCAGCTCTGAAACATACTGGGTCGGTATGAAGAATATGCTGACTATGGAAGAGTTCGTAAGCCTCTGAGCATTGCTCGGCCGTGGCAAATTGTCCTTCGATCAGTGGCCAGTTGTACTCTACCGAGTCAAGAGTAGCATCCGGTCTCCACTTGTGCCTCCTCTTGCACGGGCAATAATGACAATTTGTCACAACACCTGCGGGTGCTTCCACTTGCCAATCACTGGAAATATTACGATAGACTTGATCATATGGGCGATCCTCAGTCACTGACTGCCCATAATCTTCCACTAGCCACGCAAGTGCCTTCCACGATGGTAGAGGCTTCTCGTCCTCATAATTGTCAAATAGTCGAGAATAATTACCAACGAAGTACCTGGTCAACTCCGTTCCCATAACAGGTGTCTGTACTTGCATCCATATCCCGGGCACGTAATCTGAAGGGGGTAGATTCATCTCACTAGACTGTTGAGTATTGGGGATGAGATCTAAGGGATCACCCTGGTCTCTGGCCTTCTCCAATCGCTGGTAGGTCTGTTGCAAATTGTAGATGTAATGACTATTTGTCAATTCACCTCGCTGTGCTACGGCTTCCCG
The DNA here is from genome assembly GCA_947034895.1 of Rhytidiadelphus loreus. Taxonomy (NCBI): domain Eukaryota; kingdom Viridiplantae; phylum Streptophyta; class Bryopsida; order Hypnales; family Hylocomiaceae; genus Rhytidiadelphus; species Rhytidiadelphus loreus. The sequence continues at coordinate 62,581,087 of OX344763.1, read as the reverse complement.
CTCCAGACAATTTGCCAGCAACTCGTGTATCACAAGGGGGTCGGTTCCAGTTTTGATACTATCTTGGAGAACCTGCAACTCCCGCTTCCTAGTCTTCTTAACTTCCTCTGCGACCGGACCTTCTGGACAAATTGTCTGCCGATGATCTTTAATACGAACCCTACGCTCAGGTTCTTCAGCTTGGTCAAATTGTCGCTGTCGATGGAGCTGTTTCTCCAACCCTAAGTAGTATAATAAGGCTCTCGCTCCAACATCCACAATTGGATCATAAAGTAAAGACCAATCTTCTAAAATTAAATCGCCCCTCACTAATATCTCACAAAATAAATGCTGCTGATTTTCCATTGTCGCAGCCATCTCCCAAATTCTTCTAAATTCTTCAGGTGTGACGTCCGCGCATTTCTCCAGCCCTACCATTTCCAAAAATGTATCTCTCTGCAACTCATAGGCCCGAAAAAGGGAGAAAGACGGAGGAGATTTTAATTGCTGGTTCCACAATGCTATCTGGAGCTTCCTATTCGTCTCCTTGGATTGCTCCGCTTGCACTTGCCACTCTTCATTAGAGGCGATTAAAAATTGTATATCCTGTTGCAAAGCCTCGGTACTTGACGAATTGTCTATAGTTTCTACTGGTGGGCGAGGAATCTCCTTCCGTTGAGCCTCTTCGACTACCAACTGGCCTCCTGTCTCTGGCAATTTGCCTTCAAATACTGACAATTTGTCTCGTGACTCAGTCAATTGGTCTTGCGTCTCCTTAAGTAGGCGCTCTACTTCCTCCTTCTCCTTCCTCACCTGTTGACAAATTGTCTCTTGCTTAGACTGGTAGGCTTTGATACCCGCCAATTCCTTTTGAAGGTCAGTCACTATCTCCTTAATCTTGGTTTTGTGAAATTGTTCCTGTAACCTAAATTTTTCGTTGTAACTGGCCTTAGTATTCTCCCACTCATCTCGCTCTCGTTGCATAGTTGTCTGAGCCGTCGACAATTTGTCCAACTGCTTCTCTTTAGACTTCAATAACTCCTCAATTCTGACCGTCAAGTCCGCATTATCCTTCTGGAGCTTCTTAACTTGCACTTGCAATGCCGCTTCACCATCTACGCTCTTCCTTAATTCGTCTGTGAGAACTTCAATGCGTATTTGGCTTTGTCTGAGCATCGGGCTGGCTGGTACCTCCGCAGCTTTCACCCTCTCCTTCGGCTGGGGTGGTTTTACCGGCAATTCCTTCTCCTTTTCCTTCCGCTCAGCTTCCTTGTTGCGAGGCTCAGCTGTCGATTTTGGTTTTGGTGTGGTCGGTTTCGGTTGCGAGGTTGACCCTGATCCAAGACAACTTGTCTGTGCCGGCTCCTTAGACGAAATAGGACGAATTGTCGGAAGAATCGGTGGTATGGTAATTGCCGAAATATAAGTGGAAGAAAGAAGTGAAATAGGATTCCTGGATTTCTTCAACGCCATCTCCAACTTGATGTTGGTGTAGACAATTTGTCCCCAGTTAAATCGTTCTCCTTGCCAGGCTGCTACACCGGCTCTCATAGCCTCATCTGTCATCATTTCCGCTCTTGGTGCAAGGAATAGACGCTGGTTCACAAATTGTAGCCATTGGGAAATGGACGCAGTGGCCTTTAGTAAATCCCAACCCGCAGGTTTCTTTGCGTACTGGAATTTTGAACCAAAAATTTCTTCCTTCATTTCCTTTGTCAGAGGTGATGCCGATTCCAACGGTTCTCCCTCCGCTGATACGCCCAAAACTTCTGCCACCTTGTCCCCATCAAATTGACAAGGAAAATCATACACTCGGATCTTCTCGACAACTTGTCCAAAACTGCTTGCTTGAACAAATTGTCGTACCCGCTCTACGTCTAGTTGATCCCATCGCTTCTTAAGGAAGCCCAATAAACCAGCAGCACGTAGCTCAGTCTCTCTCTCCCGGATAATTTGGTCTAAAAGATCCAAAGGCAATTCGTTGAATCTGATACCGAATACCTTAAGGTCTCGTTTAGGAGCCATCTGCCAATTTGTCGATGTTACACACAGGATGCTGTGAGTAATTGTCCCCTCTTATTTCGACAACTTGTCTCACTAGACTACTGACTTAGAGTCCACTCACCTAACTGTTCACTCGGCAAATTGTCAAAGTAATCTTCAATTAATATTCACAGCTCTCGATTCTAATTGTCTGCTCATTTTCTTTCTCACTCATTTTCTCTGTTATCCGACTTAGTTCCTTTCTTTCGGTCAAATTGTCTTTCATAACTCACGAGAATTCATTTCTTTCAACACTCATCATTCTGAAATTCCCTCAATGATATATTTGCTTCCTCGGGCTTCTGTACTTTTGACAATTTGTCTGGTTTCTTCCTCCTTGATCTTGGTTATTTCGATGAGAAATTTTAAGATGGTTTAATTTTGGAACTAGTCCTCTTAATTGTGAATGATTTCTGAAATTTATAACTTATTTCCTCTCGGTAAAACAATTTGTCAATAACACACTTTTCTCTCTTACATTATCATGTTCTCTCAACTTATTTTACAAATTGTCTCTTTTGCATATTATCAGGCTACATTTCTATTCGACGATTTGTCTTGTAATCCGATCAGTCTGACAATTGGTCTGTAATCCACCTTATTTCTCATGGTTCGGTCCATGTGTGGGTTATTCTCGACAAATTGTCTTTTAAACTCTGGCAATTGTTATTTACATAATCTTCAACATCAATTCTTACTTAGCCAAACTCGGCAATTTGTCCTGAACTCACTCGATTACTTGTCTCCCTCAGCTTCTGATTATTTACTGCATCCATTCTTTTCTTCCTTCCTTTCTAAATTGTCTAATTACCAAGATTATCATGTTTTCACATTCCTCTTACTGTTTCAACCTAATTAAATCTCTCGGCAATTTGTCTTTCAAAAGCAGGGGCAGTATTTCTCACCTTGACAATTTGTCTGAACTTCTCACGCTCGTTATTAACGACAAATTGTCAAATCTCCTCACTCGTAGTGCCAGTAGTATATCAATTTGTATTCAAACACAATTTTCCAATGAATCTTTAGTCCCTGAACAACTTGTACTCTTGGCAATTTGTCTTACAAAACTTTTCTATGTTTAAGTAACATCGCAGTGATTATAAGAAAAATTAGAGTGAGGTTCTATAGATCTGAAACCTAATTGTTCTTTTCTTAATAACTAAATTTTTCTTTTCAAAACTTTGGCTTCTTATCTTCCTTCAATTTGTCAAACAGCTGCTGTCTCTCTTTTCTTCTTTCTTTTTAAAGCAAACCTAATTGCTATTTTATCATGTTTTCAAGTTATCTTTTCACCATGTTATACAATCAAAGACAAATTGTCCAACTGAATTGATTTTTCTCCAAGTTATTCAACAACTTGTCTAGCATAAGACTCTCTTAACAACAGGTCCTTGTTTTCTCCCGTTCAGTTCTTTGACGATTTGTCTTAGTCTCGACAAGCCATTTGTCAATAAAATCAGTTGTAGAAATTCACTCAACAATTTGTCATGTGTTTCTATTTCTTTCTAAGACAATTTGTTCTACCTGCATAACTTATTCAGCGACAAGTTAACCCTAACTATTCTTATTATGACGCGGTGAATTAGGATAGCAGATTATTTCAATCCCTCTTTTCAGCCTTCTAATTCGTTCCATTCTCAATTAAATTGTCATCCCTCGCTCCATCAGTACACAAAACAGACAATTTGTCTTAAAAACAACGGTCCTCTGGCAGTAAGAGACTTACCTCTCGCAGTACAGTACCCGACAAATTGTCCTCAATCTCCAATTCCCTAAAACAACTGAGAGAAAGATAATTTGTCAGTTTTGTCGCTTACTTTAACATCTTTAGCAAATTGTCCGACTATGTGAGTTCAATCCTACGCTTACTAATTCGCACATTCAACATGGATACAAGTTAAAGTTGTCATCAACATTCAAAGACAATTTGTCTACTGTCTAACTCCAACTTCAGTTTGCAACGACAAATTATCCATAAAACAAAGAGAGAGAAAGAAGCTCACCGTGCGCGCCTTCTCCAACTGCTTCCAACTCACTCCCAAATGCTGTGTTAGAGGAAGAACAACAGACAATTTGTTAAGGCGCAGCGCTTCCGCATATACTTAGGTCAATTTGTCTGTGACGGCGGCTAAACGGCGGACAATTTGTCTAGGGGATCGGGGGTAAGTTGGTAACCGGGACAACCGGTTATCAGATTTCTGAATCCGATTCTCCATCATGACCATTCAAATTGTCTTTATTTAATGCAACCCATTATTTATATATATTTACTTTAATAAATGCCCTCCCGTCAAATTGTCTTGTTCTTCTTTTATGGCCCGCATTTTTTTTATTTTTTATCCGATTTAATTGACAAATTGTCTTTTAGATTCCTTCTGCTTATAATTTTTTATTTTTTTTTATTTTTTTATTTTTTTTATTTTAGTTTATTTTAGTTTTAGTTTTAGTCAGTTTATCGTGTAAAATTGAAAAGAAAAGAATAATTAAAATAATAATTAATACAATAATATTTATCAAATAGTGAAAAGAAATTCAAAATATATCTAAAAATAAAATAGAAATAAATAATAATATTAATATTAAGCCTGCCCCCTACTAAAACCATAACTTGTCCTCAAGTTATGTAGGGTTTAAGACGGTACCCATTGTAACGGGTGTCATGTTTATTTCCAGCAAAATCTTGTATTTCGACTGAACCATTTGGGTATGCATTTAAAACTTTATAAGGACCAAACCAAAGCATTTTAAATTTTCCTGGAAATTTCTGAAAACGACTATCGTATAAAAGTACCAAGTCATTAGATTGGAGTTTCTTGGGAATCAATTTACTATCGTAATAAGTTTTGCGTCGACTTTGAATCGCTTTCATATTGAGAAAAGCTTGACGCCTAGTTTCATCTAGTTTTTCTAACATTGAAAATCTTTCTTTTAAAGATTCCTCATCTCCTAATCGATTTTCCAAGGCAATACGCAAAGATTGCACCTCTAATTCAATGGGTAAAATGGCTTCTTGGCCATAGACTAACTGAAAAGGTGTGCTTTTTGTAGTAACTTTATAAGCTGTTCGATAGGCCCACAAGGCGTCAAACACTCTGGCATCCCAGTCAGTGTTGGATCCTTGAACAGTTTTAGTAATAATTTTGCATAGAATACCATTAGTTTTCTCTGTTTGGCCATTTGCCCTAGGATGATAGGGGCTAGTTTTCCGATGTTTAATAAAATATTTATCAGTTAATTTAGTAATAGTATCATTAATAAAATGAGTACCTCTATCACTAACTAATTCCTTAGGACAGCCAAATCGAGTAATAATGTTTTCATATAAAAATTTTGCAACAGTATTGGCATCATCAGTCCTAGTAGCAACTGCTTCTGCCCATTTGGTCACATATTCTGTAGCAACCAGAATATATCGTTTTCGACCATCTCTACTAGGTGGATTGATAGGTCCAACAAAATCTATACCCCATTTTTCAAAAGGTATTTGTGCTAAAATTGGTGTCAAGGGCATAGAAGTTGTAGGAGTAGGTTTTCCTACTCTTTGGCACGGGTCACACTTCTTTGCAAATGCATTCGCATCCGCAAACATAGTGGGCCACCAATAACCTGATTGTAATGCTTTTTGCGCAGTTACATTCCCAGCAAAATGACCACCACAACTATTACTGTGGCAATCTTCTAAAATTAATGATACTTCACTTGGATTAATACAACGTCTCAAAAGTCCATCATTTCCTTTCTTGTATAAAACTTCTTCAAGGAGAGTGTAAGGACTTGATTTATACATTAATTTGGTCTTTTGTTTTTCGGTGTAATCCAAGGGAAATTGTCCAGTTTGCAAGAAATTTATAATTTCGGCATATTCTAATGGAATAATATCTATATGAAATAAGTTTGCATCTGGGAAATTATCATCCAATGGTTCTTTACCCAAATCCGGACTTATACGGGAAAGATGGTCAGCATTCGCATGACTCTTCCCTGGTCTAACTTGGATACTAAAATTGAATTCTTGGAGTAACAATACCCATCTGGCAATTCGCCCACTTAATTGGGGTTTGTTGATCATGTATTTCAAAGCATCATGATCTACATGAAAAACAAATTTATAACCTAGCAAATAGTGTCTATATTTTTGTACAGAGAATATCATTCCTAATGCCTCTCTTTTTGTTACAGTATAATTCTTTTCTGCAGCGGCTAACTGCCTACTTGCAAAATAAATTGGTTTATCATGGCCTTTTTCATCTTTTTGGCTTAACACACTCCCTATTGCGACATTTGAAGCATCAACATATACTTCAAAGTCCTTATTCCAGTCTGGAGGAATTAAAACTGGAGCACTCGTTAATTTTTGTTTTAAAATTTCAAATGCTTTGGTACATGAATCTGTCCAAATAGGAGCTATGTCAGATTTTTTAGTTAATTCGGTTAAAGGGATAGCTATGTTGGCATACTTATAAATGTATCTTCTATAGTAGCCAACATGTCCCCAAAAGGCTCGAACCTCTGTAACAGTATTAGGTTGAGGTAATTGGACAATTATTGCTACTTTATCTGGATCGGTAGCAATACCTTGACTAGATACAATATGTCCTACCAATTTTCCAAAAGGTACGGCGAATTGTGATTTAGCTGCATTAATAGAAATTCCGTACTTCTCACATTGAATGAAACATTTTTCTAGACACTCTGCATGTTTTTCTTTTGAACTATATACACAAAAATCATCTAGGAAAATTTCTATAAATTTTCGTAAATACATTTGAAAAGCAATGGTCATAAGTCTTTGGAATGTGGCTGGAGCATTACACAATCCAAAGGGCATTTTTGTATGAGCAAAAATTCCCCAATCGGTGGTAAAAGCGGTTAATAATCTATACATTTCCGCAATTTGGATTTGGTTATAACCTGAGAAACCATCCATAAAGGAATAGCACTCATAACCTGCAACACCATCTAAAAGGGTGTCTGTGAAAGGTAAAGGAAAATAATCCTTCTTTGTTACACTATTTAGTTTTCTATAATCTTGACAAATGCGAATTTTTCCATTCTTTTTAGGCACTATCACGATGGGAGATACCCATTCACTATGAGGTACTTCAAAGATAAATCCACAATCTAAAAGTTTGTCAATTTCTTCTTTGACCATTAGTGAATATTTGGGATTCATCCTATATTGTCTTTGTCTAACAGGTTTAGCATCAGGCTCTAAAATAATTTTATGTTCGCATATATCAGGAGGAACTCCCTTTAAATCTGAATAATTCCATGCAAAAGAGCTTTTATGTCTTTTAAAGAAGTCATGCCAATATTGAAATTCAGATTTTGTTATTTTGGAATAAATTTTAATAATTTTAGGGTTTGAAGTTGTTCCTAAATTCATATCTTGAACTGGGGTATTTAAAGAATCTTTAAAAGCTTTTTGTTGCAAAGGGGTAGGTTCACTATAAGCTAATAGATCACCCATTTCTTGATTATCAGAAAGAATTTCAGGTTCAAACTCTGAAGATACATCTACATTGATGTTCAGAACTTCAGAATTTTCCCAAGCCAAAATAGCATCATCTGAATCTTCAATTCGCACTAGTGGAGTAAAATATTCTCCCAACCCTAAACTTCGATAAGATAATTCTTTAGAAACTCTTTGAGTTAACTCTATTTCACTTTCACTTTCAGTTTGGTTTTCTGAAGTTACATTACTATCCTCTTGTTGGGTTTCACCATGGTATGAAATTGGGTAAAGAGGCAAAATTATTTTATTATTCCCTTTTCCAATAGTAAGGGTTCCTTTTCCCCAATCATCTTTGGCTTTTGCTAAGTACAACCATAGGCGTCCTAACAAGATAGGATAGGATGAAACAGATTCTATGAGTTTAAAAACTATATAATCAATCTTATAATCAATTCCACCAATAGTAGTGGTAACTTGATTGAGTATCCCAAGGGGTTTTACTCTACTCTGATCCGCCATACGCAAAATAATCGGAGTGGAGGTCATAGTTTTTAGACTTAATTCCTCCATTGTTTCAAAATTCATAAGATTTACACTAGACCCACTATCAATTTGTACTCCCTGAATTAATGATCCATCTATTACTACATCCACAATTGGAGCCCCAGGGTCTCTAGAAATTTCATGAATTTCAACCATTTTGGTTCTTTTGCGTACTAGTGATGAACTTAATTCACTCCTACACTTGGGTGAAATAGCCAGAAGTTGTTTCATACTAATTAAAGGTTGTATTTTATCCAAATTGGATAAAATATTATAAGGTTCCAATCCTTCTGTTAATCTCATAGATCGTGGAGATTTTCGTTTTGATAGAGGTGTATTATGTGATTTTGAATTTATCCTCTTTGCAGGTGTTTGGTAAAAATTAGGTAATGCAATTGATTTGTCTACAGGATTATTATCTTTTGGTGTTTCAAGTATTGGCCCTGAAATAGGTTTAGATAATTTTTCTTGTCTTTCTTTCCAAGTCATCTCCTTATTAGAATGAATGGGATCAAGAATTATTTCGTTGGGTTGTCCTATCTCTTTTTCTAAAGATGATTCTACCATTACGGGTGTTTTAGTCAAGATTGAAATGGTATTATCACTTTCTGTATTACTTATAATAGGTTCTTTTTGTAAATCTTGTTTTGCCTTAGCTACTCTAGTGGCTATAAAGACATTTTCTGGGTAGAATCTAGTCTCAGGTATAGTATGCGAAATATGATTAGATGGTCTAGAATTATCTGGTTCTTGAAATTGAACCTGTTTATTTCTAGGATAATCCCTCTCAGAAGGAGGAAAAGTCCGAGGTGGAGCAGTACAATCTTCTGGGAGATGTCCTTGTTGACGACATCTACCACAAAAAGGTGAATATCCTTGTTTCCTCGGGTTAGGACACTCATTAGCATAATGACCCAATTCCCCACATCTATAACAAACTAATTTCTTTCCTCTTTCTGGGGTTCCGTAACGATGTGTGTTGGGGTTGGATGGTGGTCCATTCCACACAGGAGGTTCATTATAAGTATCATTCCAACGAGGTCGATTATCGTTGGGTCTATAGGGTGGTCCTGTGTTGGGTCTAGTAAAAGGACGTTTATTATCATTATTTCTATTTACCCATGGCTTCTTAGCATCAATTTGGAGCACTTGTTTTACAGCTCTCAGATCGTTTTGTACCGATAAGTTCCAACATTTATTGGTAGGATGTTTTCCTCCACAAAAATTACAACGTGGAATTTCCTCAATGTTGAGAATAGGTGATGGACATTCAGATGGTAAATGACCATGTCCTTTGCAATTTGAACACCATACATTGGTTCTAGTATTAGTAGGTTTAGATCGCTTAATTAGGGCATTAGTGATTTGAACTCTCAAATCAGCCATTTCTTCTACAAGTTTACTTAAAAGATCTGCTTTAGGATCTTTTACTTCAGCTACTATAGTAGGTTGGATGGGTCGGTTAGCATAATATTTTGATGGAGATTGTTGAGAGGCTCGTGTTCCAGGTTGTGGATAGACCAAATTAGGTGGATATATATTAGAGTCTAAGGTCATTAATTGGTCATCGTCTATCCTTGCCTCCTCATATTGCTTAGCATATTGAACTGCTGTGGCCAGATCTCTAGGATTCTTTTCTTTTATCGCTATTTTAAATTCAGGTGGATATAATCCTCCTACAAAAATTCCAGTTAAATAAGAATCTGGAATCCTATGATCGGTCCAGCGTTGTAAAATATATTCCATCCTACCGTAATAATTATTAACACTTTCCCCTACAGCCATCCTGATGGTTCTTAATCTTTCTTGTAGGCTTTCCGTAAAAGCTAATGGTCGGAATCTAGCTAAGAAGGCATTTCTTAAGGCGTTCCATGTTTCAAATGGACCATGTGTTTGATGCCATTCTTGAGCAATCCCATACAAGGTTGCAGGAAAAGTTATAAGAAAATTAGCCTCTGGGATGAAATTAGCCGCACAGACTACGTTGAAGCGGTTCAGATGATGATCCGGATCTGAACTTGCTAATCCATAGTATTGTGGCAAATCTACTAAATTAAGTGGTCTAGGTTGAGCCTTAGTGATTATATCTGAGGTTTCAGAAGTCTCAGAGTTATCAGAGGTTTCAAAATTTTCTGATGCCTCAGATTCTGAAGTAGTTTGGTCTAAAAATTCTTCTTCGGATAAAACTTTTGGTGAATTTGAATCAATGGTTGACTTATTTTCTTCTTTAGGCAAATTTATTTCTTCGTTAGTTTCAAACGAAATTTGTCCAATGGAAATTTGTATTCTTGGTATATTTTGAGTTATTTGATCAATTATGGGAACTGAAAATATATCACCAGTTGATTCATTTATAGGATTAAAGAGAGTTTCGATCCTTTCATTAATACCTAAACTTGGAGGTCCCCACTTTTCTGCTAGATAACTATTAATAGTATCATGGTCAAGTGCGGAAGGTTGGAAAAATAAATAGTCAATAGAAGGGTATCTAGAAAGAGGGTTACGAGAAGATTCCCCTGTACGAACTTCCTTTGGTAATTGAGTCTAAGAAGGATCTAATGAAGATTCTTCCTGTTCTTTAAATTTTCTTGCTAATTCATGTAAAATTTTCGGACTGGTTGGTGGGTTAACTTCTCTCAATATGATATCACCCAAAGGTTGATCTAATTCTTGTTTAGAACTTGATTCCCCACTACTTTCATCAGAGGGACTAGGTGGAGGTTTTGGTGGTGAAAGACAAGAAGGTACCACAACAGGTATTCGTCTTTTATTTTCTCTATTTATTGCTCTTTCATCTCTTTGAACTTTTTGTAATGCTTCCTTTAATATCCGGGCATGTGTGGGTCCAGACATTTAAAGATGCCATAGATAAGAGATTTCAACAAAAATCTCATTGCACACTGGGTACCTCTTATCTCGAGCTATCTCAGACTCGGGGTAATAGGTTCCCAATGCTCAGTGAGATGTCTATTCCGTCTGCATATGGACTCATATCACAGTCGTTTTTCCTAAAGACATTCGTTATGGGATTATGTTCACAATCGAATGTAATCGAAAGTAGTTGGACAAATTAAACTAAAGGATGGGCTCAATGGATGTGCTTTTTCTCTACAAATAAAATCTGGTACAAGCGGTGTTATTCTCGGGTTCATAGGACCATAAGTAAATATGTAAATTCTTTCTAAAATTTTCTTTCCAGTCCAAGCAGCATAGGCTTGGGGTATTTCACAATCTGTAATTTGTTTTAATCTCCCGTATTGACTAAATAAATAAAGAAGAGTAAAATCAAGGAGTAATTCTCCGGATTTTACTACGAATTCTTTCTTTGGTTCAAATTTATTCCAGAGTTTAGTAAATATAATTCTTTTAACATCTAAAGGCAATTTTTCTATTCTTTGTTTTAATTCTTTATCTTGGATATGTTTTCCACTTAATTGAAAACTTTGTCCAAAATATGCGTTCCTATATAAACGATAAAGTGCCATAAAAAGGCATGGTCCCGAAAAATAATCCTTCATTATTTTTGATACTTCCCAAGGAAACAAATAACCCATTTTGAATCATCTGTACTAAACTTTTATTTTATTTATTTATTTATTTGTTAAGTTGTCAATATAATTTTAGGTTATCCATTTGTTGGGAAGAATGAAAATAAATTAGAGTATTAATTATGGTTCTTATACTAACTAATTCTTCTATAGATAGCCTTTTAAAACTTAATCGATTTAGTTGGCTAACCGAATTTAAAAATTCTGGGTCAAAGGTAGGGAATAAATTGGTGGTATGTGAATTACCAAAATGATTTATTGGTTGAGGAGGTATTTTACTGGTATTATCGTAAGCTTGTTTCTTGAAACAAGTTCGTTTAATATGTCCTGTCTCCCCACAAAAATGGCAATTATTTCCCTCTCTAAGACCCTTAATTTTTCCTCTAGTATAAGCTCTTGAGTTTCTGAGATTTAGACTATTAAAATGTGTATTAGGACAAGGGTTTGGTATAGTTCTAAAAAATGGTCTAGGGTTTCGACAGAATGAGTTTCTCTGAGTATCTTCAGAGTTAATTTTTTTAGTATCTTCAAACTTTGGAAATATTTCTTTTAAAATTTCCTCTATGAACTCTTCGCCTATTTTCTCAGTCAACCCCATTTTCTTTCTACCCACATATTACCTTCAAAATTTCATTTCTAATTTTGTATTTTGACTTTCCACTTTATTAGATTTCAAAAAGGAATTCTAAGAGTTTTAGACACCCTTCAAAAGAATTCTATAAGAAAAAATACATGTCATTCTTTAGAGAGTTCTTCTCCAAAAGAAGTTACATATTCTATTTTATCTGTACGAATTCTTAATTTGGGTTTTTATGTATTTAAGAAGTTAAAATTCCTACAATTTCTAGTCTACATTTCAGCCACCATTAGCCAGGATCATTCCCCGGCAGCGGCGCCAAATGTAAACTAGGTTTTTGCTTCAACCCAAAACCCAGGAATACAGTATAGGGGTTCTAATTCTAGGGAATGATCAAATAGTCTAATGTATTGTGGCTGAGGTCACTTGTTTTCTAGAATGAGGTGGATTTTAGGGGTAAATACTATAAAAATACACAAACGAAAGGAAGATGCATAGATTTCACTCTTATTCCCAAGAATTAATTTTGTTAGCAGTCCGTTAATAATGCTATTGGATGCATGAATGGAGTCCCAGTCCTGGACTAGTGTTCTAGGGGTATTTCCGACAAATTGTCAAGATAGACCACAAATTGTCATGCATGATCTAGACCTTTAAGTGCAAATAACATATAGATACATATAGAGATATATGTTCGTTAATTAAAGTGATCTTTTATTGTGAGAGACAAATTGTCGGGCAGTCACTACTTATTTAGCCTAATTACTAAATTATCATGAGTAGGAGATCCGTCTCAGTCCTACGACAAATTGTCTCTAACTAAATGCAAGGGCATGAGTGTGTGATGCATTACATTTACAATCATAACAACAACACAAGGCAATACTATTTTAACGCATCATCACAATATATTTCAATGTCTATTCCAATTTCTACTATTAATAACATAAGCTTATTTGAATTTCAAAACTATCCATTCATCTATTATATGCAATACACATTTCAATTTCACATACAACAAACAAACAGGACAAATTATCGTTAACTACATTGAATACTTTGACAAATTGGCCCTCACTGTTCACTCAGTTCAGTCCCGGATCATGACAAATTGTCTTGCAGTAACCGGTTTAATCAGTCCACTTGTCAATAATAGAGAGAAAACTACAAAGGCAAATTGTCTTATTGACTGGTATCCTTTTGTAATCAAAGACAATTTGTCAATTTAAAGGTCAACCAGGTGCGGTTTGAATACCAACAGTTGGAACAATTTGTCTTTTCAGTAATCTCTAAATTAATAATTTCCCTTTCAGAAATTGAATTTGTTCAAAACAATTCATACGCCATGACAAATTGTCGTTTTCATATCAATCATTTATACTTAAAAGTATACAAATAATTTCAAAACAATATGAAACCGATAAACAGAAATTCACGACAATTTGTCTTACCTGGATTCAAAGTCCAGTTTTCCTTTCCGACATAACCTATCCGAATAACAACTTGATTATTCAATGCATTTCAATTGATAATAATGTGACTGTATAGTTCTTAGACAATTTGTCTTTATACTATCTCACACTTTGTCAATTTCTATTCATACTTCCATATCATCTCTTTCATTGTCCAATAAAACTACTTGATAGAATTAATTTCCATATTCAACATTCGAAACTTATCCCATGAACAACTCTATCGTAAACAACAAAAAATCTTCAACACAATTATCCAAATAAATTATCACAATTACAACTTGTAGAATTTCTGTACTTATCTGTATTGCTGGAGAATGGACAAATTGTCTGTCGATCGATCTGAACTCCACGGCAACTGGACTTTCTTGATTTGTACTCCGTTTCTTGACAGCAACCGCGTTCACCGATGACAATTTGTCTTTCTCTTTCCATCAACCCGTATGCTTTCCATCGTCGTAATTGAAATAACAATTTGTCTCAACCCCTACTACTAACAACACAGTCAATTTGCCTTTACAATGATACCCAATTAACTTTGACAAATTGTCTTTATGCACTCAGAGCATACTCAGACAAATTGTCTTCAACTGTTACCGTAACTACAACAAACTGCCGAAACTATAACGCTGACAATTTGTCTCGGTAATTGCATATACTCACAGTCACAGCGAGTCGATTATGCAAACAATTACAACACACGTTAAACAACTCAGCGATACCCAGTCAATTTGTCTTCGAAGTATTTTAATTACGCACACACACACACAGAGCAACAAATACAATTTATCTCTAAATATTTCCAAACAACTATCCACACACAAATATTCACAACACAATTACGTCCAATCACTGGATCGTAATAACAACTTGACAAATTGTCAAATAATGTGACCCAATCACTGGTGTCACGGCCCGCAGCTTGGCAAACTCCCAAGCTGAACAAAAATATCCAATCACTGGATATAAACAAATAACATACAACAGACAAGAATCGGCAAATAGTCAGAAATTACAATTCGATTACAAAGATTATAAGTACACGACAATTTGTTCAAGACTTAGAAAGATAAAAACTGGGCCAAGAAAATGACAAATTGTCTTTACTATATACACTGTAGAAGACAACTATTCATATCTGTAACACTACAGGTAAGATTCATCACATCCTTCCAAACCTGCTTTGTAAAGACAATTCGTTTATATTGTACCAACAATAGGAGTTTAAATTGACAATTTGTCCTATTTACACTACCAAAGACGAATTGTCAAGAAAAAGAAAATACCAAGTGACTACAGAAGGTCCACAGTATTAGCAACTTGTATGTATGTTTGTCAAATGTTTTCACGTGCAAATTTCATGAGTTTTGGAGTTTTGCATTTTAAAGTATAGTGCGTAGTATAATGTTATTTTTATTTTTATTCTAGTCTATGTTTTTAAAAAATGGTGAAGATCGAAAGATTTTTATGGATTAGGAAGGTCCACAGTATTAGAAATTGCACGTATGTTTCTCAAATGTTTTCACGTGCAAATTTCATGAGTTCTTGAGTTTTGGATTTTA
This sequence comes from Rhytidiadelphus loreus, assembly GCA_947034895.1. NCBI lineage: Eukaryota > Viridiplantae > Streptophyta > Bryopsida > Hypnales > Hylocomiaceae > Rhytidiadelphus > Rhytidiadelphus loreus. The sequence goes on along the minus strand of OX344763.1, from coordinate 62,565,908 downwards.
AAGTACAGTGCGTAGTGTAATAATAATATTTTTTTATTCTAATCTATGTTTCTTTAAAATGGTGAAGATCGAAAGATTTTTATGGATAAGGAAGGTCCACAGTATTAGCAACTTGTACGTATGTTCCTCAAATGTTTTCACATGCAAATTTCATGAGTTCATGAGTTTTGGATTTCTAAATACAGTGCGCAGTGTAATAATTTTTTATTTTTATTCAAGTCTATGTTTTACAAAAATTGTGAAGATCGAAAGATTTTTATGGATTAGGAAGGTCCACAGTATTAGCAACTTGTATGTATGTTTCTCAAATGTTTTCACGTGCAAAATTCATGAGTTCATGAGTTTTGGATTTTAAAGTATAGTGCGTAGTATAATGTTATTTTTATTTTTATTCTAGTCTATGTTTTATAAAAATGGTGAAGATCGACAGATTTTTATGGATTAGGAAGGCCCACAATATTAGAAACTTGCACGTATGTTTCTCAAATGTTTTCACGCGCAAATTTCATGAATTCATGAGTTTTGGATTTTAAAGTACAGTGCGCAATGTAATAATTTTTTATTTTCATTCTTCTCTATGTTTTCTTAATATAGTGAAGATCGGAAGATTTTTATGGATTAGGAAGGTCCACAGTATTAGCAACTTGTATGTATGTTTCTCAAATGTTTTCACGTGCAAAATTCATGAGTTCATGAGTTTTGGATTTTAAAGTATAGTGCGTACTATAATGTTATTTTTATTATTATTCTAGTCTATGTTATATAAAAATGGTGGAGATCGAAAGATATTTATGGATTAGGAAGGTCCACAGTATTAGCAACTTGTACGTATGTTAATCAAATGTTTTCATGTGCAAAATTCATGAGGTCATGAGTTTTGGATTTTAAAGTACAGTGCGCAATGTAATAATTTCTTATTTTCATTCTTCTCTATGTTTTCTTAATATAGTGAAGATCGGAAGATTTTTATGGATTAGGAAGGTCCACAGTATTAGCAACTTCTACGTATGTTTATCAAATGTTTTCATGTGCAAAATTCATGAGTTCGTGAGTTGTGGATTTTAAAGTATAGTGCGTAGTATAATGTTATTTTTATTTTTATTCGATTCTATGTTTTTTAGATATGGTGAAGATAAAAATATTTTTATGAATTAGGAAGGTCCACAGTATTAGAAACTTGCACGTATGTTTCTCAAATGTTTTCACGCGCAAATTTCATGAGTTCATGAATTTTGGATTTTAAAGTACAGTGCGCAATGTAATAATTTTTTATTTTCATTCTTCTCTATGTTTTCTTAATATAGTGAAGATCGGAAGATTTTTATGGATTAGGAAGGTCCACAGTATTAGCAACTTGTACGTATGTTTCTCAAATGTTTTCATGTGCAAAATTCATGAGTTCATGAGTTTTGGATTTTAAAGTATAGTGCGTACTATAATGTTATTTTTATTATTATTCTAGTCTATGTTCTATAAAAATGGTGGAGATCGAAAGATTTTTATGGATTAGGAAGGTCCACAGTATTAGCAACTTGTACGTATGTTACTCAAATGTTTTCATGTGCGAATTTCATGAGTTCATAAGTTTTGGATTTTAAAGTAGAGTGCGCAATGTCATAATTTTTTATTTTTATTATAGTCTATATTTTATGAAAATGGTGAAGATCGAAAGATTTTTATGGATTAGAATGGTCCACAGTATTAGCAACTTGTACGTATGTTACTCAAATGTTTTCACGTGCCAATTTCATGAGTTCATGAGTTTTGGATTTTAAAGTAGAGTGCGCAATGTCATAATTTTTTATTTTTATTATAGTCTATATTTTATGAAAATGGTAAAGATCGAAATATTCTTATGGATTAGGAAGGTCCACAGTATTAGCAACTTGTACGTATGTTTCTCAAATGTTGTCACGTGCCAATTTCATGAGTTCATGAGTTTTGGATTTTAAAGTAGAGTGCGCAGTGTAATAATTTTTTATTTTTATTCTAGTCTATGTTTTATGAAAATGGTGAAGATCGAAAGACTATTATGGATTAGAAAGGTCCACAGTATTAGCAACTTGTATGTATGTTTCTCAAATGTTTTCACGTGCCAATTTCATCAGTTCATGAGTTTTGGATTATCAAGTACAGTTCGCAGTGTTATAATTTATTATTATTATTCTAGTCTATGCTTTATAAAAATAGTGAAAATCGAAAGATTTTTATGGATTACGAAGGTCCATAGTACTAGCTACTTGTCTGGATGTTTCTCAAATGTTTTCACGTGCAAATTTCATGAGTTCATGAGTTTTGGATTTTATAGTACAGTTCGCAGTGTAATAATTTATTAATATTATTCTAGTCTATGCTTTATAAAAATAGTGAAAATCGAAAGATTTTTATGGATTACGAAGGTCCACAGTACTAGCAACTTGTCTGTATGTTTTTCAAATGTTTTCACGTGCAAATTTCATGAGTTCATGAGTTTTGGATTTTAAAGTAGAGTGCCCAATGTAATAATTTTTTATTTTTATTCGTGTCTATGTTTTATGAAAATGGTGAAGATCGAAAGATTATTATAGATTAGAAAGGTCCACATTATTAGCAACTTGTACGTACGTTACTCAAATGTTTTCACGTGCCAATTTCATGAGTTCATGAGTTTTGGATTTTAAAGTAGAGTGCGCAATGTCATAATTTTTTATTTTTATTATAGTCTATGTTTTATGAAAATGGTGAAGATCGAAAGATTTTTATAGATTAGAAAGGTCCACAATATTAGCAACTTGTACATATGTTACTCAAATGTTTTCATGTGCGAATTTCATGAGTTCATGAGTTTTGGATTTTAAAGTAGAGTGCCCAATGTAATAATTTTTTATTTTTATTCGTGTCTATGTTTTATGAAAATGGTGAAGATCGAAAGATTTTTATAGATTAGGAAGGTCCACAGTACTAGCAACTTGTATGTATGTTTCTCAAATGTTTTCACGTGCCAATTTCATGAGTTCATGAGTTTTGGATTTTAAAGTAGAGTGCGCAGTGTAATAATTTTTTATTTTTTTTCGTGTCTATGTTTTATGAAAATGGTGAAGATCGAAAGATTTTTATGGATTAGGAAGGACCACAGTATTAGCAACTTGTACGTATGTTACTCAAATGTTTTCATGTGCGAATTTCATGAGTTCATGAGTTTTGGATTTTAAAGTAGAGTACGCAATGTCATAATTTTTTATTTTTATTCTAGTCTATGTTTTATGAAAATGGTGAAGATCAAAAGATTTTTATGGATTAGAAAGGTCCACAGTATTAGCAACTTGTATGTATGTTTCTCAAATGTTTTCACGTGCCAATTTCATGAGTTCATGAGTTTTGGATTTTAAAGTAGAATGCGCAGTGTAATAATTTTTTATTTTTTTTCGTGTCTATGTTTTATGAAAATGGTGAAGATCGAAAGATTTTTATGGATTAGAAAGGTCCACAATATTAGCAACTTGTACGTATGTTACTCAAATGTTTTCATGTGCGAATTTCATGAGTTCATAAGTTTTGGATTTTAAAGTAGAGTGCGCAATGTCATAATTTTTTATTTTTATTATAGTCTATATTTTATGAAAATGGTAAAGATCGAAATATTCTTATGGATTAGGAAGGTCCACAGTATTAGCAACTTGTACGTATGTTTCTCAAATGTTGTCACGTGCCAATTTCATGAGTTCATGAGTTTTGGATTTTAAAGTAGAGTGCGCAGTGTAATAATTTTTTATTTTTATTCTAGTCTATGTTTTATGAAAATGGTAAAGATCGAAATATTCTTATGGATTAGGAAGGTCCACAGTATTAGCAACTTGTACGTATGTTTCTCAAATGTTGTCACGTGCCAATTTCATCAGTTCATGAGTTTTGGATTATCAAGTACAGTTCGCAGTGTTATAATTTATTATTATTATTCTAGTCTATGCTTTATAAAAATAGTGAAAATCGAAAGATTTTTATGGATTACGAAGGTCCACAGTACTAGCAACTTGTCTGTATGTTTTTCAAATGTTTACACGTGCAAATTTCATGAGTTCATGAGTTTTGGATTTTATAGTACAGTTCGCAGTGTAATAATTTATTATTATTATTCTAGTCTATGCTTTATAAAAATAGTGAAAATCGAAAGATTTTTATGGATTACGAAGGTCCACAGTACTAGCAACTTGTCTGTATGTTTTTCAAATGTTTACACGTGCAAATTTCATGAGTTCATGAGTTTTGGATTTTAAAGAAGAGTGCGCAATGTAATAATTTTTTATTTTTATTCTAGTCTATGCTTTATAAAAATAGTGAAAATCGAAAGATTTTTATAGATTAGAAAGGTCCACAGAACTAGCAACTTGTCTGTATGTTTCTCAAATGTTTTCACGTGCCAATTTCATGAGTTCATGAGTTTTGGATTTTAAAGTAGAGTGCGCAATGTAATAATTTTTTATTTTTTTTCGTGTCCATATTTTATGAAAATGGTGAAGATCAAAAGATTTTTATGGATTAGGAAGGTCCACAGTACTAGCAACTTGTATTTATGTTTCTCAAATGTTTTCACGTGCCAATTTCATGAGTTGATGAGTTTTGGATTTTAAAGTAGAGTGCGCAGTGTAATAATTTTTTATTTTTATTCTAGTCTATGTTTTATGAAAATGGTGAAGATCGAAAGACTATTACGGATTAGAAAGGTCCACAGTATTAGCAACTTGTATGTATGTTTCTCAAATGTTTTCACGTGCCAATTTCATGAGTTCATGAGTTTTGGATTATCAAGTACAGTTCGCAGTGTTATAATTTATTATTATTATTCTAGTCTATGCTTTATAAAAATAGTGAAAATCGAAAGATTTTTATGGATTACGAAGGTCCATAGTACTAGCTACTTGTCTGGATGTTTCTCAAATGTTTTCACGTGCCAATTTCATGAGTTCATGAGTTTTGGATTTTATAGTACAGTTCGCAGTGTAATAATTTATTATTATTATTCTAGTCTATGCTTTATAAAAATAGTGAAAATCGAAAGATTTTTATGGATTAGGAAGGACCACAGTACTAGCAACTTGTCTGTATGTTTCTCAAATGTTTTCACGTGCAAATTTCATGAGTTCATGAGTTTTGGATTTTAAAGAAGAGTGCGCAATGTAATAATTTTTTATTTTTATTCTAGTCTATGCTTTATAAAAATGGTGAAAATCGAAAGATTTTATGGATTAGGAAGGTCCACATTATTAGCAACTTGTATGTATGTTTCTTAAATGTTTTCACGTGCAAATTTCATGAGGTCCTGAGCTTTGGATTTTAAAGTACGGTGCGCAGCGTAAATTTTTTTTATTTTTATTCTAGTCTATGTTTTATAAAAATGGTGAAAATCGAAAGACTTTTATGGATTACGAAGGTCCACAGTTCTAGCAACTTGTCTGTATGTTTCTCAAATGTTTTCACGTGCAAATTTCATGAGTTCATGAGTTTTGGATTTTAAAGTAGAGTGCGCAGTGTAATAATTTATTATTATTATTCTAGTCTATGCTTTATAAAAATAGTGAAAATCGAAAGATTTTTATAGATTAGAAAGGTCCACAGTACTAGCAACTTGTCTGGATGTTTCTCAAATGTTTTCACGTGCCAATTTCATGAGTTCATGAGTTTTGGATTTTCAAGTACAGTTCGCAGTGTTATAATTTATTATTATTATTCTAGTCTATGCTTTTAGAAAATGGTGAAGATCGAAAGATTTTTATGGATTAGGAAGGTCCACAGTATTAGCAACTTGTATGTATGTTTCTCAAATGTTTTCACGTGCCAATTTCATGAGTTCATGAGTTTTGGATTTTCAAGTACAGTTCGCAGTGTTATAATTTATTATTATTATTCTAGTCTATGCTTTTAGAAAATGGTGAAGATCGAAAGATTTTTATGGATTAGGAAGGTCCACAGTATTAGCAACTTGTATGTATGTTTCTCAAATGTTTTCACGTGCCAATTTCATGAGTTCATGAGTTTTGGATTTTCAAGTACAGTTCGCAGTGTTATAATTTATTATTATTATTCTAGTCTATGCTTTATAAAAATAGTGAAAATCGAAAGATTTTTATGGATTACGAAGGTCCACAGTACTAGCAACTTGTCTGGATGTTTCTCAAATGTTTTCACGTGCAAATTTCATGAGTTCATGAGTTTTGGATTTTCAAGTACAGTTCGCAGTGTAATAATTTTTTATTTTTTTTCGTGTCTATGTTTTATGAAAATGGTGAAGATCGAAAGATTTTTATGGATTAGAAAGGTCCACAGTATTAGCAACTTGTACGTATGTTTCTCAAATGTTTTCACGTGCCAATTTCATGAGTTTTAGAGTTTTTGTTCTTAAAGTACAGTGCACAATGTAATAATTTTATATTTTTAATCTAGTCTATGTTTTATGAAAATGGTAAGATCGAAAGATTTTTATAGATTAGGAAGGTCTTCAGTATTAGCAACTTGTACGTATGTTACTCAAATGTTTTCACGTGGGAATTTCATGAGTTCATGAGTTTTGGATTTTCAAGTACAGTTCGCAGTGTTATAATTTATTATTATTATTCTAGTCTATGCTTTATAAAAATAGTGAAAATCGAAAGATTTTTATGGATTAAGAAGGTCCACAGTACTAGCAACTTGTCTGGATGTTTCTCAAATGTTTTCACGTGCCAATTTCATGAGTTCATGAGTTTTGGATTTTCAAGTACAGTTCGCAGTGTTATAATTTATTATTATTATTCTAGTCTATGCTTTATAAAAATAGTGAAAATCGAAAGATTTTTATGGATTACGAAGGTCCACAGTACTAGCAACTTGTCTGGATGTTTCTCAAATGTTTTCACGTGCAAATTTCATGAGTTCATGAGTTTTGGATTTTAAAGTACAGTTCGCAGTGTAATAATTTTTTATTTTTTTTCGTGTCTATCTTTTATGAAAATGGTGAAGATCGAAAGATTTTTATGGATTAGAAAGGTCCACAGTATTAGCAACTTGTACGTATGTTTCTCAAATGTTTTCACGTGCCAATTTCATGAGTTCATGAGTTTTGGATTTTCAAGTACAGTTCGCAGTGTTATAATTTATTATTATTATTCTAGTCTATGCTTTATAAAAATAGTGAAAATCGAAAGATTTTTATGGATTACGAAGGTCCGCAGTACTAGCAACTTGTCTGGATGTTTCTCAAATGTTTTCACGTGCAAATTTCATGAGTTCATGAGTTTTGGATTTTCAAGTACAGTTCGCAGTGTAATAATTTTTTATTTTTTTTCGTGTCTATGTTTTATGAAAATGGTGAAGATCAAAAGATTTTTATGGATTAGAAAGGTCCACAGTATTAGGAACTTGTACGTATGTTTCCCAAATGTTTTCACGTGCCAATTTCATGAGTTTTAGAGTTTTTGTTCTTAAAGTACAGTGCACAATGTAATAATTTTATATTTTTAATCTAGTCTATGTTTTATGAAAATGGTAAGATCGAAAGATTTTTATAGATTAGGAAGGTCTTCAGTATTAGCAACTTGTACGTATGTTACTCAAATGTTTTCACGTGCGAATTTCATGAGTTCATGAGTTTTGGATTTTAAAGTAGAGTGCGCAGTGTAATAATTTTTTATTTTTATTCTAGTCTATGTTTTATGAAAATGGTGAAGATCGAAAGATTTTTATGGATTAGGAAGGTCCACAGTATTAGCAACTTGTACGTATGTTACTCAACCGATCTCACGTGCGAATTTCATGAGTTCATGAATCTCGGATTTTAATGAACAGTGTGCAATGTAATAATATTTTATATTTATTCGTGTCCATGTTTTTTAAAAATTGTGAAGATCGAAAGATTTTTATGGATTAGAGAGGTCCACAGTATTAGCAACTTGTACGTATGTTTCTCAAATTTTTTCACGTGCCAATTCCATGAGTTTTGGAGCTTTGGATTTTAAAGTAGAGTGCGTAATAAAATAATTTTTTATTTTTTATTCGTGTCTATGTTTTTTAAAAATGGTGAAGATCGAAAGATTTTTATGGATTAGGAAGGTCCACAGTATTAGAAACTTGTGTGTATGGTTATCAAATGTATTTATTTTCAAAATTCATGAGTTCATGAGTTTTGGATTTTAAAATATAGTGCGTCGTATATCGTTATTTTTATTTTTATTCTTGTCTATGTTTTTAAAAAATGGTGAAGATCGAAAGATTTTTATGGATTAGGGAGGTCCACAGCATTAGCAACTTGTATGTATGTTTATCAAATGTTTTTATGTTCAAAATTCATGAATTCATGAGTTTTGGATTTTAAAGTGTAGTGCGTCGTATATCGTTATTTTTATTTTTATTCTAGTCTATGTTTTTAAAAAATGGTGAAGATCGAAAGATTTTTATGGATTTGGAAGGTCCACAGTATTAGCAACTTGTACGTATGTTTCTCAAATGTTTTCACGTGCCAATTTCATGAGTTTTGGAGTTTTTGTTCTTAAAGTACAGTGCACAATGTAATAATTTTATATTTTTAATCTAGTCTATGTTTTATGAAAATGGTAAGATCGAAAGATTTTTATAGATTAGGAAGGTCTTCAGTATTAGCAACTTGTACGTATGTTACTCAAATGTTTTCACGTGCCAATTTCATGAGTTCATGAGTTTTGGATTTTAAAGTAGAGTGCGCAATGTAATGATTTTTTAATTTTATTCGTGTCTATGCTTTTTAAAAATGGTGAAGATCGAAAGATTTTTATGGATTAGGAAGGTCCACAGTACAAGCAACTTGTATGTATGTTTCTCAAATGTTTTCACGTGCCAATTTCATGAGTTCATGAGTTTTGGATTTTAAAGTAGAATGCGAAGTGTAATAATTTTTTATTTTTTTTCGTGTCTATGTTTTATGAAAATGGTGAAGATCGAAAGATTATTATGGATTAGAAAGGTCCACAGTATTAGCAACTTGTACGTATGTTACTCAAATGTTTTCACGTGCCAATTTCATGAGTTCATGAGTTTTTGTTCTTAAAGTAGAGTGCGCAATGTAATAATATTTTATTTTTATTCGTGTCTATGCTTTTTAAAAATTGTGAAGATCGAAAGATTTTTATGGATTAGGAAGGTCCACAGTATTAGAAACTTGTATGTATGCTTCTCAAATGTTTTCACGTGTCAAACTCATGATTCATGAGTTTTGGATTTTAAAGAAGAGTGCGCAGGGTAATAATTTTTTATTTTTATTCTAGTCTATGTTTTATGAAAATGGTGAAGATCGAAAGATTATTATGGATTAGGAAGGTCCACAGTATTAGCAACTTGTACGTATGCTACTCAAATGTTTTCATGTGCGAATTTCATGAGTTCATGAGTTTTGGATTTTAAAGTAGAGTGCGCAGTGGAATAATTTTATATTTTTATTCTAGTCTATGTTTTATGAAAATGGTGAAGATCGAAAGATTTTTATGAATTAGGAAGGTCCACAGTATTAGCAACTTGTACGTATGCTACTCAAATGTTTTCATGTGCGAATTTCATGAGTTCATGAGTTTTGGATTTTAAAGTAGAGTGCGCAGTGTAATAATTTTTTATTTTTATTCGTGTCTATGCTTTTTAAAAATTGTGAAGATCGAAAGATTTTTATGGATTAGGAAGGTCCACAGTATTAGAAACTTGTATGTATGCTTCTCAAATGTTTTCATGTGCCAAACTCATGATTCATGAGTTTTGGATTTTAAAGAAGAGTGCGCAGGGTAATAATTTTTTATTTTTATTCTAGTCTATGTTTTATGAAAATGGTGAAGATCGAAAGATTATTATGGATTAGGAAGGTCCACAGTATTAGCAACTTGTACGTATGCTACTCAAATGTTTTCATGTGCGAATTTCATGAGTTCATGAGTTTTGGATTTTAAAGTAGAGTGCGCAGTGGAATAATTTTTTATTTTTATTCTAATCTATGTTTTATGAAAATGGTGAAGATCGAAAGATTTTTATGGATTAGGAAGGTCCACAGTATTAGAAACTTGTATGTATGTTTTTCAAATGTTTTCACGTGCCAATTTCATGAGTTTTGGAGTATTGGATTTTAAAGTAGAGTGCGCAGTGTAATAATTTTTTATTTTTATTCTAGTCTATGTTTTATGAAAATGGTGAAGATCGAAAGATTTTTATGGATTAGAAAGGTCCACAATATTAGGAACTTGTACGTAGGTTACTCAAATGTTTTCATGTGCGAATTTCATGAGTTCATGAGTTTTGGATTTTAAAGTAGAGTGCGCAATGTAATGATTTTTTAATTTTATTCGTGTCTATGCTTTTTAAAAATGGTGAAGATCGAAAGATTTTTATGGATTAGGAAGGTCCACAGTATTAGCAACTTGTACGTATGTTTCTCAAATGTTTTCACGTGCCAATTTCATGAGTTTTGGAGTTTTTGTTCTTAAAGTACAGTGCACAATGTAATAATTTTATATTTTTAATCTAGTCTATGTTTTATGAAAATGGTAAGATCGAAAGATTTTTATAGATTAGGAAGGTCTTCAGTATTAGCAACTTGTACGTATGTTACTCAAATGTTTTCACGTGCCAATTTGATGAGTTCATGAGTTTTGGATTTTAAAGTAGAATGCGAAGTGTAATAATTTTTTATTTTTCTTCGTGTCTATGTTTTATGAAAATGGTGAAGATCGATAGATTATTATGGATTAGAAAGGTCCACAGTATTAGCAACTTGTACGTATGTTACTCAAATGTTTTCACGTGCGAATTTCATGAGTTCATGAGTTTTTGTTCTTAAAGTAGAGTGCGCAATGTAATAATATTTTATTTTTATTCGTGTCTATGTTTTATGAAAATGGTGAAGATCGAAAGATTTTTATGGATTAGGAAGGTCCACAGTATTAGAAACTTGTATGTATGCTTCTCAAATGTTTTCACGTGCCAAACTCATGATTCAAGAGTTTTGGATTTTAAAGAAGAGTGCGCAGGGTAATAATTTTTTATTTTTATTCTAGTCTATGTTTTATGAAAATGGTGAAGATCGAAAGATTATTATGGATTAGGAAGGTCCACAGTATTAGCAACTTGTACGTATGCTACTCAAATGTTTTCATGTGCCAATTTCATGAGTTCATGAGTTTTGGATTTTAAAGTAGAGTGCGCAGTGGAATAATTTTATATTTTTATTCTAGTCTATGTTTTATGAAAATGGTGAAGATCGAAAGATTATTATGGATTAGAAAGGTCCACAGTATTAGCAACTTGTACGTATGTTACTCAAATGTTTTCACGTGCCAATTTCATGAGTTCATGAGTTTTTGTTCTTAAAGTAGAGTGCGCAATGTAATAATATTTTATTTTTATTCGTGTCTATGCTTTTTAAAAATTGTGAAGATCGAAAGATTTTTATGGATTAGGAAGGTCCACAGTATTAGAAACTTGTATGTATGCTACTCAAATGTTTTCACGTGCCAAACTCATGATTCATGAGTTTTGGATTTTAAAGAACAGTGCGCAGGGTAATAATTTTTTATTTTTATTCTAGTCTATGTTTTATGAAAATGGTGAAGATCGAAAGATTATTATGGATTAGGAAGGTCCACAGTATTAGCAACTTGTACGTATGCTACTCAAATGTTTTCATGTGCGAATTTCATGAGTTCATGAGTTTTGGATTTTAAAGTAGAGTGCGCAGTGGAATAATTTTATATTTTTATTCTAGTCTATGTTTTATGAAAATGGTGAAGATCGAAAGATTTTTATGAATTAGGAAGGTCCACAGTATTAGCAACTTGTACGTATGCTACTCAAATGTTTTCACGTGCCAATTTCATGAGTTCATGAGTTTTTGTTCTTAAAGTAGAGTGCGCAGTGTAATAATATTTTATTTTTATTCGTGTCTATGCTTTTTAAAAATTGTGAAGATCGAAAGATTTTTATGGATTAGCAAGGTCCACAGTATTAGAAACTTGTATGTATGTTTCTCAAATGTTTTCACGTGCCAATTTCATGAGTTTTGGAGTATTGGATTTTAAAGTAGAGTGCGCAGTGTAATAATTTTTTATTTTTATTCTAGTCTATGTTTTATGAAAATGGTGAAGATCGAAAGATTTTTATGGATTAGAAAGGTCCACAATATTAGGAACTTGTACGTAGGTTACTCAAATGTTTTCATGTGCGAATTTCATGAGTTCATGAGTTTTGGATTTTAAAGTAGAGTGCGCAATGTAATGATTTTTTAATTTTATTCGTGTCTATGCTTTTTAAAAATGGTGAAGATCGAAAGATTTTTATGGATTAGGAAGGTCCACAGTATTAGCAACTTGTACGTATGTTTCTCAAATGTTTTCACGTGCCAATTTCATGAGTTTTGGAGTTTTTGTTCTTAAAGTACATTGCACAATGTAATAATTTTATATTTTTAATCTAGTCTATGTTTTATGAAAATGGTAAGATCGAAAGATTTTTATAGATTAGGAAGGTCTTCAGTATTAGCAACTTGTACGTATGTTACTCAAATGTTTTCACGTGCAAATTTCATGAGTTCATGAGTTTTGGATTATAAAGTAGAGTGCGCAATGTAATGATTTTTTAATTTTATTCGTGTCTATGCTTTTTAAAAATGGTGAAGATCGAAAGATTTTTATGGATTAGGAAGGTCCACAGTATTAGAAACTTGTGTGTATGTTTCTCAAATGATTTCACGTGCCAATTTCATGAGTTCATGAGTTTTGGATTTTAAAGTAGAATGCGAAGTGTAATAATTTTTTATTTTTATTCTAGTCTATGTTTTATGAAAATGGTGAAGATCGAAAGATTTTTATGGATTAGGAAGGTCCACAGTATTAGAAACTTGTGTGTATGTTTCTCAAATGTTTTCACGTGCCAATTTCATGAGTTCATGAGTTTTGGATTTTAAAGTAGAATGCGAAGTGTAATAATTTTTTATTTTTATTCTAGTCTATGTTTTATGAAAATGGTGAAGATCGAAAGAATATTATGGATTAGAAAGGTCCACAGTATTAGCAACTTGTACGTATGTTACTCAAATGTTTTCATGTGCCAATTTCATGAGTTCATGAGTTTTGGATTTTAAAGTAGAGTGCGCAATGTAATGATTTTTTAATTTTATTCGTGTCTATGCTTTTTAAAAATTGTGAAGATCGAAAGATTTTTATGGATTAGGAAGGTCCACAGTATTAGAAACTTGTATGTATGCTTCTCAAATGTTTTCACGTGCCAAACTCATGATTCATGAGTTTTGGATTTTAAAGAAGAGTGCGCAGGGTAATAATTTTTTATTTTTATTCTAGTCTATGTTTTATGAAAATGGTGAAGATCGAAAGATTTTTATGGATTAGGAAGGTGCACAGTACTAGCAACTTGTATGTATGCTTCTCAAATGTTTTCACATGCCAATTTCATGAGTTCATGAGTTTTGGATTTTAAAGTAGAGTGCGCAGTGTAATAATTTTTTATTTTTATTCTAGTCTATGTTTTATGAAAGTGGTGAAGATCGAAAGATTTTTATGGATTAGGAAGGTCCAGAGTACTAGCAACTTGTATGTATGCTTCTCAAATGTTTTCACGTGCCAATATCATGAGTTTTGGAGTTATGGATTTTAAAGTAGAGTGCGCAGTGTAATAATTTTCTATTTTTATTCTAGTCTATGTTTTGTAAAAGTGGTGAAGATCGATAGATTTTTATGGATTAGGAAGGTCCACAGTATTAGAAACTTGTGTGTATGGTTATCAAATGTTTTTATGTTCAAAATTCATGAATTCATGAGTTTTGGATTTTAAAGTGTAGTGCGTCGTATATCGTTATTTTTATTTTTATTCTAGTCTATGTTTTTAAAAAATGGTGAAGATCGAAAGATTTTTATGGATTTGGAAGGTCCACAGTATTAGCAACTTGTACGTATGTTTCTCAAATGTTTTCACGTGCCAATTTCATGAGTTTTGGAGTTTTTGTTCTTAAAGTACAGTGCACAATGTAATAATTTTATATTTTTAATCTAGTCTATGTTTTATGAAAATGGTAAGATCGAAAGATTTTTATAGATTAGGAAGGTCTTCAGTATTAGCAACTTGTACGTATGTTACTCAAATGTTTTCACGTGCCAATTTCATGAGTTCATGAGTTTTGGATTTTAAAGTAGAGTGCGCAATGTAATGATTTTTTAATTTTATTCGTGTCTATGCTTTTTAAAAATGGTGAAGATCGAAAGATTTTTATGGATTAGGAAGGTCCACAGTACAAGCAACTTGTATGTATGTTTCTCAAATGTTTTCACGTGCCAATTTCATGAGTTCATGAGTTTTGGATTTTAAAGTAGAATGCGAAGTGTAATAATTTTTTATTTTTTTTCGTGTCTATGTTTTATGAAAATGGTGAAGATCGAAAGATTATTATGGATTAGAAAGGTCCACAGTATTAGCAACTTGTACGTATGTTACTCAAATGTTTTCACGTGCCAATTTCATGAGTTCATGAGTTTTTGTTCTTAAAGTAGAGTGCGCAATGTAATAATATTTTATTTTTATTCGTGTCTATGCTTTTTAAAAATTGTGAAGATCGAAAGATTTTTATGGATTAGGAAGGTCCACAGTATTAGAAACTTGTATGTATGCTTCTCAAATGTTTTCACGTGTCAAACTCATGATTCATGAGTTTTGGATTTTAAAGAAGAGTGCGCAGGGTAATAATTTTTTATTTTTATTCTAGTCTATGTTTTATGAAAATGGTGAAGATCGAAAGATTATTATGGATTAGGAAGGTCCACAGTATTAGCAACTTGTATGTATGCTACTCAAATGTTTTCATGTGCGAATTTCATGAGTTCATGAGTTTTGGATTTTAAAGTAGAGTGCGCAGTGGAATAATTTTATATTTTTATTCTAGTCTATGTTTTATGAAAATGGTGAAGATCGAAAGATTTTTATGAATTAGGAAGGTCCACAGTATTAGCAACTTGTACGTATGCTACTCAAATGTTTTCATGTGCGAATTTCATGAGTTCATGAGTTTTGGATTTTAAAGTAGAGTGCGCAGTGTAATAATTTTTTATTTTTATTCGTGTCTATGCTTTTTAAAAATTGTGAAGATCGAAAGATTTTTATGGATTAGGAAGGTCCACAGTATTAGAAACTTGTATGTATGCTTCTCAAATGTTTTCATGTGCCAAACTCATGATTCATGAGTTTTGGATTTTAAAGAAGAGTGCGCAGGGTAATAATTTTTTATTTTTATTCTAGTCTATGTTTTATGAAAATGGTGAAGATCGAAAGATTATTATGGATTAGGAAGGTCCACAGTATTAGCAACTTGTACGTATGCTACTCAAATGTTTTCATGTGCGAATTTCATGAGTTCATGAGTTTTGGATTTTAAAGTAGAGTGCGCAGTGGAATAATTTTTTATTTTTATTCTAATCTATGTTTTATGAAAATGGTGAAGATCGAAAGATTTTTATGGATTAGGAAGGTCCACAGTATTAGAAACTTGTATGTATGTTTCTCAAATGTTTTCACGTGCCAATTTCATGAGTTTTGGAGTATTGGATTTTAAAGTAGAGTGCGCAGTGTAATAATTTTTTATTTTTATTCTAGTCTATGTTTTATGAAAATGGTGAAGATCGAAAGATTTTTATGGATTAGAAAGGTCCACAATATTAGGAACTTGTACGTAGGTTACTCAAATGTTTTCATGTGCGAATTTCATGAGTTCATGAGTTTTGGATTTTAAAGTAGAGTGCGCAATGTAATGATTTTTTAATTTTATTCGTGTCTATGCTTTTTAAAAATGGTGAAGATCGAAAGATTTTTATGGATTAGGAAGGTCCACAGTATTAGCAACTTGTACGTATGTTTCTCAAATGTTTTCACGTGCCAATTTCATGAGTTTTGGAGTTTTTGTTCTTAAAGTACAGTGCACAATGTAATAATTTTATATTTTTAATCTAGTCTATGTTTTATGAAAATGGTAAGATCGAAAGATTTTTATAGATTAGGAAGGTCTTCAGTATTAGCAACTTGTACGTATGTTACTCAAATGTTTTCACGTGCCAATTTGATGAGTTCATGAGTTTTGGATTTTAAAGTAGAATGCGAAGTGTAATAATTTTTTATTTTTCTTCGTGTCTATGTTTTATGAAAATGGTGAAGATCGATAGATTATTATGGATTAGAAAGGTCCACAGTATTAGCAACTTGTACGTATGTTACTCAAATGTTTTCACGTGCAAATTTCATGAGTTCATGAGTTTTTGTTCTTAAAGTAGAGTGCGCAATGTAATAATATTTTATTTTTATTCGTGTCTATGTTTTATGAAAATGGTGAAGATCGAAAGATTTTTATGGATTAGGAAGGTCCACAGTATTAGAAACTTGTATGTATGCTTCTCAAATGTTTTCACGTGCCAAACTCATGATTCAAGAGTTTTGGATTTTAAAGAAGAGTGCGCAGGGTAATAATTTTTTATTTTTATTCTAGTCTATGTTTTATGAAAATGGTGAAGATCGAAAGATTATTATGGATTAGGAAGGTCCACAGTATTAGCAACTTGTACGTATGCTACTCAAATGTTTTCATGTGCGAATTTCATGAGTTCATGAGTTTTGGATTTTAAAGTAGAGTGCGCAGTGGAATAATTTTATATTTTTATTCTAGTCTATGTTTTATGAAAATGGTGAAGATCGAAAGATTATTATGGATTAGAAAGGTCCACAGTATTAGCAACTTGTACGTATGTTACTCAAATGTTTTCACGTGCCAATTTCATGAGTTCATGAGTTTTTGTTCTTAAAGTAGAGTGCGCAATGTAATAATATTTTATTTTTATTCGTGTCTATGCTTTTTAAAAATTGTGAAGATCGAAAGATTTTTATGGATTAGGAAGGTCCACAGTATTAGAAACTTGTATGTATGCTACTCAAATGTTTTCACGTGCCAAACTCATGATTCATGAGTTTTGGATTTTAAAGAACAGTGCGCAGGGTAATAATTTTTTATTTTTATTCTAGTCTATGTTTTATGAAAATGGTGAAGATCGAAAGATTATTATGGATTAGGAAGGTCCACAGTATTAGCAACTTGTACGTATGCTACTCAAATGTTTTCATGTGCGAATTTCATGAGTTCATGAGTTTTGGATTTTAAAGTAGAGTGCGCAGTGGAATAATTTTATATTTTTATTCTAGTCTATGTTTTATGAAAATGGTGAAGATCGAAAGATTTTTATGAATTAGGAAGGTCCACAGTATTAGCAACTTGTACGTATGCTACTCAAATGTTTTCACGTGTCAAACTCATGATTCATGAGTTTTGGATTTTAAAGAAGAGTGCGCAGGGTAATAATTTTTTATTTTTATTCTAGTCTATGTTTTATGAAAATGGTGAAGATCGAAAGATTATTATGGATTAGGAAGGTCCACAGTATTAGCAACTTGTACGTATGCTACTCAAATGTTTTCATGTGCGAATTTCATGAGTTCATGAGTTTTGGATTTTAAAGTAGAGTGCGCAGTGGAATAATTTTATATTTTTATTCTAGTCTATGTTTTATGAAAATGGTGAAGATCGAAAGATTTTTATGAATTAGGAAGGTCCACAGTATTAGCAACTTGTACGTATGCTACTCAAATGTTTTCACGTGTCAAACTCATGATTCATGAGTTTTGGATTTTAAAGTAGAGTGCGCAGTGGAATAATTTTTTATTTTTATTCTAGTCTATGTTTTATGAAAATGGTGAAGATCGAAAGATTTTTATGGATTAGAAAGGTCCACAATATTAGGAACTTGTACGTAGGTTACTCAAATGTTTTCATGTGCGAATTTCATGAGTTCATGAGTTTTGGATTTTAAAGTAGAGTGCGCAATGTAATGATTTTTTAATTTTATTCGTGTCTATGCTTTTTAAAAATGGTGAAGATCGAAAGATTTTTATGGATTAGGAAGGTCCACAGTATTAGCAACTTGTACGTATGTTTCTCAAATGTTTTCACGTGCCAATTTCATGAGTTTTGGAGTTTTTGTTCTTAAAGTACATTGCACAATGTAATAATTTTATATTTTTAATCTAGTCTATGTTTTATGAAAATGGTAAGATCGAAAGATTTTTATAGATTAGGAAGGTCTTCAGTATTAGCAACTTGTACGTATGTTACTCAAATGTTTTCACGTGCAAATTTCATGAGTTCATGAGTTTTGGATTATAAAGTAGAGTGCGCAATGTAATGATTTTTTAATTTTATTCGTGTCTATGCTTTTTAAAAATGGTGAAGATCGAAAGATTTTTATGGATTAGGAAGGTCCACAGTATTAGAAACTTGTGTGTATGTTTCTCAAATGATTTCACGTGCCAATTTCATGAGTTCATGAGTTTTGGATTTTAAAGTAGAATGCGAAGTGTAATAATTTTTTATTTTTATTCTAGTCTATGTTTTATGAAAATGGTGAAGATCGAAAGATTTTTATGGATTAGGAAGGTCCACAGTATTAGAAACTTGTGTGTATGTTTCTCAAATGTTTTCACGTGCCAATTTCATGAGTTCATGAGTTTTGGATTTTAAAGTAGAATGCGAAGTGTAATAATTTTTTATTTTTATTCTAGTCTATGTTTTATGAAAATGGTGAAGATCGAAAGAATATTATGGATTAGAAAGGTCCACAGTATTAGCAACTTGTACGTATGTTACTCAAATGTTTTCATGTGCCAATTTCATGAGTTCATGAGTTTTGGATTTTAAAGTAGAGTGCGCAATGTAATGATTTTTTAATTTTATTCGTGTCTATGCTTTTTAAAAATTGTGAAGATCGAAAGATTTTTATGGATTAGGAAGGTCCACAGTATTAGAAACTTGTATGTATGCTTCTCAAATGTTTTCACGTGCCAAACTCATGATTCATGAGTTTTGGATTTTAAAGAAGAGTGCGCAGGGTAATAATTTTTTATTTTTATTCTAGTCTATGTTTTATGAAAATGGTGAAGATCGAAAGATTTTTATGGATTAGGAAGGTGCACAGTACTAGCAACTTGTATGTATGCTTCTCAAATGTTTTCACATGCCAATTTCATGAGTTCATGAGTTTTGGATTTTAAAGTAGAGTGCGCAGTGTAATAATTTTTTATTTTTATTCTAGTCTATGTTTTATGAAAGTGGTGAAGATCGAAAGATTTTTATGGATTAGGAAGGTCCAGAGTACTAGCAACTTGTATGTATGCTTCTCAAATGTTTTCACGTGCCAATATCATGAGTTTTGGAGTTATGGATTTTAAAGTAGAGTGCGCAGTGTAATAATTTTCTATTTTTATTCTAGTCTATGTTTTGTGAAAGTGGTGAAGATCGATAGATTTTTATGGATTAGGAAGGTCCACAGTACTAGCAACTTGTATGTGTGCTTCTCAAATGTTTTCACGTGCCAATATCATGAGTTTTGGAGTTTTGGTTTTTAAAGTAGAGTGCGCAGTGTAATAATTTTTTATTTTTATTCTAGTCTATGTTTTATGAAAGTGGTGAAGATCGAAAGATTTTTATGGATTAGGAAGGTCCACAGTATTAGAAACTAATGTGTATGGTTATCAAATGTATTTATTTTCAAAATTCATGAGTTCATGAGTTTTGGATTTTAAAGTATAGTGCGTCGTATATCGTTATTTTTATTTTTATTCTTGTCTATGTTTTTAAAAAATGGTGAAGATCGAAAGATTTTTATGGATTAGGAAGGTCCACAGCATTAGCAACTTGTATGTATGTTTATCAAATGTTTTTATGTTCAAAATTCATGAGTTCATGAGTTTTGGATTTTAAAGTATGGTGCGTCGTATATCGTTATTTTTATTTTTATTCTAGTCTATGTTTTTAAAAAATGCTGAAGATCGAAAGATTTTTATGGATTTGGAAGGTCTACAGTATTAGCAACTTGTACGTATGTTTCTCAAATGTTTTCACTTGCAAATTTCATGAGTTCATGAGTTTTGGATTTTAAAGAAGAGTGCGCAGTGTAATAATTTTTTATTTTTATTCTAGTCTATGTTTTATGAAAGTGGTGAAGATCGAAAGATTTTTATGGATTAGGAAGGTCCACAGTACTAGCAACTTGTATGTATGCTTCTCAAATGTTTTCACGTGCCAATTTCATGAGTTTTGGAGTTTTGGATTTTAAAGTAGAGTGCGCAGTGGAATAATTTTTTATTTTTATTCTAGTCTATGTTTTATGAAAATGGTGAAGATCGAAAGATTTTTATGGATTAGGAAGGTCCACAGTACTAGCAACTTGTATGTATGCGTCTCAAATGTTTTCACGTGCGAATTTCATGAGTTCATGAATCTTGGATTTTCATGAATAGTGTGCAATGCTGTGATTTTTTAATTTTATTCGAGTCTATGTTTTTAGAAAATGGTGAAGATCGAAAGATTTTTATGGATTAGGAAGGTCCACAGTATTAGCAACTTGTACGTATGCTACTCAAATGCTTTCATGTGCGAATTTCATGAGTTCATGAGTTTTGGATTTTAAAGTAGAGTGCGCAGTGTAATAATTTTTTATTTTTATTCTAGTCTATGTTTTATGAAAATGGTGAAGATCGAAAGATTTTTATGGATTAGAAAGGTCCACAATCTTAGGAACTTGTACGTAGGTTACTCAAATGTTTTCATGTGCGAATTTCATGGGTTCATGAGTTTTGGATTTTAAAGTAGAGTGCGCAGTATGATAATCTTTTATTTTTATTCTAGTCTATGTTTTATGAAAGTGGTGAAGATCGAAAGATTTTTATGGATTAGGAAGGTCCACAGTACTAGCAACTTGTATGTATGCTTCTCAAATGTTTTCACGTGCCAATTTCATGAGTTTTGGAGTTTTGGATATTAAAGTACAGTGCACAGTGTAATTATTTTTTATTTTTATTCTAATCTATGTTTTATAAAAATTGTGAAGATCGAAAGATTTTTATGGATTAGAAAGGTCCACAGTATTAGCAACTTGTACGTATGTTTCTCAAATGTTTTCACGTGCCAATTTCATGAGATTTGGAGTTTTTGTTCTTAAAGTACAGTGCACAATGTAATAATTTTATATTTTTAATCTAGTCTATGTTTTATGAAAATGGTAAGATCGAAAGATTTTTATAGATTAGGAAGGTCTTCAGTATTAGCAACTTGTACGTATGTTACTCAAATGTTTTCACGTGCCAATTTCATGAGTTCATGAGTTTTGGATTTTAAAGTAGAGTGCGCAATGTAATGATTTTTTAATTTTATTCGTGTCTATGCTTTTTAAAAATGGTGAAGATCGAAAGATTTTTATGGATTAGGAAGGTCCACAGTACAAGCAACTTGTATGTATGTTTCTCAAATGTTTTCACGTGCCAATTTCATGAGTTCATGAGTTTTGGATTCTAAAGTAGAATGCGAAGTGTAATAATTTTTTATTTTTTTTCGTGTCTATGTTTTATGAAAATGGTGAAGATCGAAAGATTATTATGGATTAGAAAGGTCCACAGTATTAGCAACTTGTACGTATGTTACTCAAATGTTTTCACGTGCCAATTTCATGAGTTCATGAGTTTTTGTTCTTAAAGTAGAGTGCGCAATGTAATAATATTTTATTTTTATTCGTGTCTATGTTTTTTAAAAATGGTGAAGATCGAAAAATTTTTATGGATTAGGAAGGTCCACAGTACAAGCAACTTGTATGTATGTTTCTCAAATGTTTTCACGTGCCAATTTCATGAGTTCATGAGTTTTGGATTTTAAAGTAGAATGCGAAGTGTAATAATTTTTTATTTTTTTTCGTGTCTATGTTTTATGAAAATGGTGAAGATCGAAAGATTATTATGGATTAGAAAGGTCCACAGTATTAACAACTTGTACGTATGTTACTCAAATGTTTTCACGTGCCAATTTCATGAGTTCATGAGTTTTTGTTCTTAAAGTAGAGTGCGCAATGTAATAATATTTTATTTTTATTCTTGTCTATGCTTTTTAAAAATTGTGAAGATCGAAAGATTTTTATGGATTAGGAAGGTCCACAGTATTAGCAACTTGTATGTATGCTTCTCAAATGTTTTCACGTGCCAAACTCATGATTCATGAGTTTTGGATTTTAAAGAAGAGTGCGCAGGGTAATAATTTTTTATTTTTATTCTAGTCTATGTTTTATGAAAATGGTGAAGATCGAAAGATTATTATAGATTAGAAAGGTCCACAATATTAGCAACTTGTACGTAAGCTTCTCAAATGTTTTCACGTGCCAATTTCATGAGTTTTGGAGTTTTGGATTTTAAAGTAGAGTGCGCAGTGTAATAATTTTTTATTTTTCTTCTAGTCTATGTTTTATGAAAGTGGTGAAGATCGAAAGATTTTTATGGATCAGGAAGGTCCACAGTACTAGCAACTTGTATGTCTGCGTCTCAAATGTTTTCACGTGCCAATTTCATGAGTTTTGGAGTTTTGGATTTTAAAGTAGAGTGCGCAGTGTAATTATTTTTTATTTTTATTCTAATCTATGTTTTATAAAAATTGTGAAGATCGAAAGATTATTATGGATTAGAAAGGTCCAGAGTATTAGCAACTTGTACGTATGTTTCTCAAATGTTTTCACGTGCCAATTTCATGAGTTTTGGAGTTTTTGTTCTTAAAGTACAATGCACAATGTAATAATTTTATATTTTTAATCTAGTCTATGTTTTATGAAAATGGTAAGATCGAAAGATTTTTATAGATTAGGAAGGTCTTCAGTATTAGCAACTTGTACGTATGTTACTCAAATGTTTTCACGTGCCAATTTCATGAGTTCATGAGTTTTCGATTTTAAAGTAGAGTGCGCAATGTAATGATTTTTTGATTTAATTCGTGTCTATGCTTTTTAAAAATGGTGAAGATCTAAAGATTTTTATGGATTAGGAAGGTCCACACTGTTAGCAACTTGTGTGTATGTTTATCAAATGTTTTCACGTGCAAAATTCATGAGTTTTGAAGTTTTGGATTTTAAAGTATAGTGTGTAGTATAATGTTATTTTTATTTTTATTCTAGTCTATGTTTTTTAAAAATGGTGAAGATCGAAAGATTTTTATGGATTAGAAAGGTCCACTCTATTAGCAACTTGTATGTATGTTTCTCAAATGTTTTCACGTGCCATTTTCATGAGTTCATGAGTTTTGGATTTTAAAGTAGAGTGCGCAGTGTAATAATTTTTTATATTTGTTCTTGTCTATGTTTTTAAAAAATGGTGAAGATCGAAAGATTTTTATGGATTAGGAAGGTCCACAGTATTAGCAACTTGTATGTATGTTTCTCAAATGTTCTCATGTGCAAAATTCATGAATTCATGAGTTTTGGATTTTAAAGTACAGTACTCTATGTAATAATTTTTTATTTTTATTCTAGTCTATGTTTTTAAAAAATGGTGAAGATCGAAAGATTTTTATGGATTAGAAAGGTCCACAGTATTAGCAACTTGTACGTATATTTCTCAAATGTTTTCACGTGCAAATTTCATGAGTTCTTGAGTTTTGGAATTTAAAGTACAGTGCGCAATGTAATAATATTTTATATTTATTCGTGTCTATGTTTATGAAAATGGTGAAGATCGAAAGATTTTTATGGATTAGGAAGGTCCTCAGTATTAGGAACTTGTATCTATGTTTCTCAAATGTTCTCATGTGCAAATTTCATGAGTTCTTGAGTTTTGGATTTTAAAGTACAGTGCGCAATGTAATAATATTTTATATTTATTCGTGTCTATGTTTATGAAAATGGTGAAGATCGAAAGATTTTTATGGATTAGGATGGTCCACAGTATTAGCAACTTGTATCTATGTTTCTCAAATGTTCTCATGTGCAAAATTCATGAGTTCATGAATTTTGAATTTTAAAGTACAGTGCGCAGTGTAATAATTTTTTATTTTTATTCGTGTCTATGTTTATAAAAATGGTGAAGATCGAATGATTTTTATGGATTAGGAAGGTCCACAATATTAGCAACTTGTATGTATGTTTCTCAAATGTTTTCACGTGCAAATTTCATGAGTTCATGAGTTTTGGATTTTAAAGAACAGTGCGCAATGTAATAATTTTTTATTTTTATTCTTGTCTATTTTTTTTAAAAATGGTGAAGATCTAAAGATTTTTATGGATTAGGAAGGTCCACACTGTTAGCAACTTGTGTGTATGTTTATCAAATGTTTTCACGTGCAAAATTCATGAGTTTTGGAGTTTTGGATTTTAAAGTATAGTGTGTAGTATAATGTTATTTTTATTTTTATTCTAGTCTATGTTTTTTAAAAATGGTGAAGATCGAAAGATTTTTATGGATTAGAAAGGTCCACTCTATTAGCAACTTGTATGTATGTTTCTCAATTGTTTTCACGTGCCATTTTCATGAGTTCATGAGTTTTGGATTTTAAAGTAGAGTGCGCAGTGTAATAATTTTTTATATTTGTTCTTGTCTATGTTTTTAAAAAATGGTGAAGATCGAAAGATTTTTATGGATTAGGAAGGTCCACAGTATTAGCAACTTGTATGTATGTTTCTCAAATGTTCTCATGTGCAAAATTCATGAATTCATGAGTTTTGGATTTTAAAGTACAGTACTCTATGTAATAATTTTTTATTTTTATTCTAGTCTATGTTTTTAAAAAATGGTGAAGATCAAAAGATTTATATGGATTAGAAAGGTCCACAGTATTAGCAGCTTGTACGTATATTTCTCAAATGTTTTCACGTGCAAATTTCATGAGTTCTTGAGTTTTGGATTTTAAAGTACAGTGCGCAATGTAATAATATTTTATATTTATTCGTGTCTATGTTTATGAAAATGGTGAAGATCGAAAGATTTTTATGGATTAGGAAGGTCCACAGTATTAGCAACTTGTATGTATGTTTCTCAAATGTTCTCATGTGCAAAATTCATGAATTCATGAGTTTTGGATTTTAAAGTACAGTACTCTATGTAATAATTTTTTATTTTTATTCTAGTCTATGTTTTTTAAAAATGGTGAAGATCAAAAGATTTATATGGATTAGAAAGGTCCACAGTATTAGCAGCTTGTACGTATATTTCTCAAATGTTTTCACGTGCAAATTTCATGAGTTCTTGAGTTTTGGATTTTAAAGTACAGTGCGCAATGTAATAATATTTTATATTTATTCGTGTCTATGTTTATGAAAATGGTGAAGATCGAAAGATTTTTATGGATTAGGAAGGTCCACAGTATTAGCAACTTGTATCTATGTTTCTCAAATGTTTTCACGTGCAAATTTCATGAGTTCATGAGTTTTGGATTTTGAAGAACAGTGCGCAATGTAATAATATTTTATATTTATTCGTGTCTATGTTTTTTAAAAATGGTGAAGATCGAAAGATTTATATGGATTAGAAAGGTCCACACTATTAGCAACTTGTATGTCTGTTTCTCAAATGTTTTCACGTGCCATTTTCATGAGTTCATGAGTTCTGGATTTTAAAGAACAGTGCGCAATGTAATAATTTTTTATATTTATTCTAGTCTATGTTTTTAAAAAATGGTGAAGATCGAAAGATTTTTATGGATTAGGAAGGTCCACAGTATTAGCAACTTGTATGTATGTTTCTCAAATGTTCTCATGTGCAAAATTCATGAATTCATGAGTTTTGGATTTTAAAGTACAGTGCGCAAGGTAATAATATTTTATATTTATTCGTGTCTATGTTTATGCAAATGGTGAAGATCGAAAGATTTTTATGGATTAGGAAGGTCCACAGTATTAGCAACTTGTATCTATGTTTCTCAAATGTTCTCATGTGCAAAATTCATGAGTTCATGAATTTTGGATTTTAAAGTACAGTGCGCAGTGTAATAATTTTTTATTTTTATTCGTGTCTATGTTTATAAAAATGGTGAAGATCGAATGATTTTTATGGATTAGGAAGGTCCACAATATTAGCAACTTGTATGTATGTTTCTCAAATGTTTTCACGTGCAAATTTCATGAGTTCATGAGTTTTGGATTTTAAAGAACAGTGCGCAATATAATAATTTTTTATTTTTATTCTTGTCTATTTTTTTTAAAAATGGTGAAGATCTAAAGATTTTTATGGATTAGGAAGGTCCACACTGTTAGCAACTTGTGTGTATGTTTATCAAATGTTTTCACGTGCAAAATTCATGAGTTTTGGAGTTTTGGATTTTAAAGTATAGTGTGTAGTATAATGTTATTTTTATATTTATTCTAGTCTATGTTTTTTAAAAATGGTGAAGATTGAAAGATTTATATGGATTAGAAAGGTCCACTCTATTAGCAACTTGTATGTATGTTTCTCAAATGTTTTCACGTGCCATTTTCATGAGTTCATGAGTTTTGGATTTTAAAGTAGAGTGCGCAGTGTAATAATTTTTTATATTTATTCTTGTCTATGTTTTTAAAAAATGGTGAAGATCGAAAGATTTTTATGGATTAGGAAGGTCCACAGTATTAGCAACTTGTATGTATGTTTATCAAATGTTTTCACGTGCCATTTTCATTAGTTCATGAGTTTTGGATTTTAAAGAACAGTGCGCAATGTAATAATTTTTTATATTTATTCTTGTCTATGTTTTTAAAAAATGGTGAAGATCGAATGATTTTTATGGATTAGGAAGGTCCACAGTATTAGCAACTTGTATGTATGTTTCTCAAATGTTCTCATGTGCAAAATTCATGAATTCATGAGTTTTGGATTTTAAGTTACAGTACTCTATGTAATAATTTTTTATTTTTATTCTAGTCTATGTTTTTAAAAAATGGTGAAGATCGAAAGATTTTTATGGATTAGAAAGGTCCACAGTATTAGCAACTTGTACGTATATTTCTCAAATGTTTTCACGTGCAAATTTCATGAGTTCTTGAGTTTTGGAATTTAAAGTACAGTGCGCAATGTAATAATATTTTATATTTATTCGTGTCTATGTTTATGAAAATGGTGAAGATCGAAAGATTTTTATGGATTAGGAAGGTCCTCAGTATTAGGAACTTGTATCTATGATTCTCAAATGTTCTCATGTGCAAAATTCATGAGTTCTTGAATTTTGAATTTTAAAGTACAGTGCGCAGTTTAATAATTTTTTATTTTTATTCGTGTCTATGTTTATAAAAATGGTGAAGATCGAATGATTTTTATGGATTAGGAAGGTCCACAATATTAGCAACTTGTATGTATGTTTCTCAAATGTTTTCACATGCAAAATTCATGAGTTCATGAATCTCGGATTTTAAAGTAGAGTGCGCAGTGTAATAATTTTTTATTTTTATTCTTGTCTATTTTTTAAAAAAATGGTGAAGATCGAAAGATTTTTATGGATTAGGAAGGTCCACAATATTAGCAACTTGTATGTATGTTTCTCAAATGTTTTCACGTGCAAAGTTCATGAGTTCATGAATTTTGGATTTTAAAGTACAGTGCGCAGTGTAATAATTTTTTATTTTTATTCGTGTCTATGTTTATAAAAATGGTGAAGATCGAAAGATTTTTATGGATTAGGAAGGTCCACAGTATTAGAAACTTATGTGTATGGTTATCAAATGTATTTATTTTCAAAATTCATGAGTTCATGAGTTTTGGATTTTAAAGTATAGTGCGTCGTATATCGTTATTTTTATTTTTATTCTTGTCTATGTTTTTAAAAAATGGTGAAGATCGAAAGATTTTTATGGATTAGAGAGGTCCACAGCATTAGCAACTTGTATGTATGTTTATCAAATGTTTTTATGTTCAAAATTCATGAATTCATGAGTTTTGGATTTTAAAGTATAGTGCGTCGTATATCGTTATTTTTATTTTTATTCTAGTCTATGTTTTTAAAAAATGGTGAAGATCGAAAGATTTTTATGGATTTGGAAGGTCCACAGTATTAGAAACTTGTGTGTATGTTTCTCAAATGTTTTCACGTGCCAATTTCATGAGTTCATGAGTTTTGGATTTTAAAGTAGAATGCGAAGTGTAATAATTTTTTATTTTTATTCTAGTCTATGTTTTATGAAAATGGTGAAGATCGAAAGATTTTTATGGATTAGGAAGGTCCACAGTATTAGAAACTTGTGTGTATGTTTCTCAAATGTTTTCACGTGCCAATTTCATGAGTTCATGAGTTTTGGATTTTAAAGTACAGTTCGCAGTGTAATAATTTTTTATTTTTATTCTAGTCTATGTTTTATGAAAATGGTGAAGATCGAAAGACTATTATGGATTAGAAAGGTCCACAGTATTAGCAACTTGTACGTATGTTACTGAAATGTTTTCACGTGCCAATTTCATGAGTTCATGAGTTTTTGTTCTTAAAGTAGAGTGCGCAATGTAATAATATTTTATTTTTATTCGTGTCTATGCTTTTTAAAAATTGTGAAGATCGAAAGATTTTTATGGATTAGGAAGGTCCACAGTATTAGAAACTTGTATGTATGCTTCTCAAATGTTTTCACGTGCCAAACTCATGATTCATGAGTTTTGGATTTTAAAGAAGAGTGCGCAGGGTAATCATTTTTTATTTTTATTCTAGTCTATGTTTTATGAAAGTGGTGAAGATCGAAAGATTTTTATGGATTAGGAAGGTCCACAGTATTAGAAACTTATGTGTATGGTTATCAAATGTATTTATTTTCAAAATTCATGAGTTCATGAGTTTTGGATTTTAAAGTATAGTGCGTCGTATATCGTTATTTTTATTTTTATTCTTGTCTATGTTTTTAAAAAATGGTGAAGATCGAAAGATTTTTATGGATTAGAGAGGTCCACAGCATTAGCAACTTGTATGTATGTTTATCAAATGTTTTTATGTTCAAAATTCATGAATTCATGAGTTTTGGATTTTAAAGTATAGTGCGTCGTATATCGTTATTTTTATTTTTATTCTAGTCTATGTTTTTAAAAAATGGTGAAGATCGAAAGATTTTTATGGATTTGGAAGGTCCACAGTATTAGAAACTTGTGTGTATGTTTCTCAAATGTTTTCACGTGCCAATTTCATGAGTTCATGAGTTTTGGATTTTAAAGTAGAATGCGAAGTGTAATAATATTTTATTTTTATTCTAGTCTATGTTTTATGAAAATGGTGAAGATCGAAAGATTTTTATGGATTAGGAAGGTCTTCAGTATTAGCAACTTGTGTGTATGTTTCTCAAATGTTTTCACGTGCCAATTTCATGAGTTCATGAGTTTTGGATTTTAAAGTACAGTTCGCAGTGTAATAATTTTTTATTTTTATTCTAGTCTATGTTTTATGAAAATGGTGAAGATCGAAAGACTATTATGGATTAGAAAGGTCCACAGTATTAGCAACTTGTACGTATGTTACTGAAATGTTTTCACGTGCCAATTTCATGAGTTCATGAGTTTTTGTTCTTAAAGTAGAGTGCGCAATGTAATAATATTTTATTTTTATTCGTGTCTATGCTTTTTAAAAATAGTGAAGATCGAAAGATTTTTATGGATTAGGAAGGTCCACAGTATTAGAAACTTGTATGTATGCTTCTCAAATGTTTTCACGTGCCAAACTCATGATTCATGAGTTTTGGATTTTAAAGAAGAGTGCGCAGGGTAATAATTTTTTATTTTTATTCTAGTCTATGTTTTATGATAATGGTGAAGATCGAAAGATTTTTATGGATTAGGAAGGTGCACAGTACTAGCAACTTGTCTGGATGTTTCTCAAATGTTTTCACGTGCAAATTTCATGAGTTCATGGGTTTTAGATTTTCAAGTACAGTTCGCAGTGTAATAATTTTTTATTTTTTTTCGTGTCTATGTTTTATGAAAATGGTGAAGATCAAAAGATTTTTATGGATTAGAAAGGTCCACAGTATTAGCAACTTGTACGTATGTTTCTCAAATGTTTTCATGTGCGAATTTCATGAGTTCATGAGTTTTGGATTTTAAAGTAGAGTGCGCAGTGGAATAATTTTATATTTTTAATCTAGTCTATGTTTTATGAAAATGGTAAGATCGAAAGATTTTTATAGATTAGGAAGGTCTTTAGTATTAGCAACTTGTACGTATGTTACTCAAATGTTTTCACGTGCGAATTTCATGAGTTCATGAGTTTTGGATTTTAAAGTAGAGTGCGCAGTGTAATAATTTTTTATTTTTATTCTAGTCTATGTTTTATGAAAATGGTGAAGATCGAAAGATTTTTATGGATTAGGAAGGTCCACAGTATTAGCAACTTGTACGTATGTTACTCAACTGATCTCACGTGCGAATTTCATGAGTTCATGAATCTCGGATTTTAATGAACAGTGTGCAATGTAATAATATTTTATATTTATTCGTGTCCATGTTTTTTAAAAATTGTGAAGATCGAAAGATTTTTATGGATTAGAGAGGTCCACAGTATTAGCAACTTGTACGTATGTTTCTCAAATTTTTTCACGTGCCAATTCCATGAGTTTTGGAGCTTTGGATTTTAAAGTAGAGTGCGTAATAAAATAATTTTTTATTTTTATTCGTGTCTATGTTTTTTAAAAATGGTGAAGATCGAAAGATTTTTATGGATTAGGAAGGTCCACAGTATTAGAAACTTGTGTGTATGGTTATCAAATGTATTTATTTTCAAAATTCATGAGTTCATGAGTTTTGGATTTTAAAGTATAGTGCGTCGTATATCGTTATTTTTATTTTTATTCTTGTCTATGTTTTTAAAAAATGGTGAAGATCGAAAGATTTTTATGGATTAGGAAGGTCCACAGCATTAGCAACTTGTATGTATGTTTATCAAATGTTTTTATGTTCAAAATTCATGAATTCATGAGTTTTGGATTTTAAAGTATAGTGCGTCGTATATCGTTATTTTTATTTTTATTCTAGTCTATGTTTTTAAAAAATGGTGAAGATCGAAAGATTTTTATGGATTTGGAAGGTCCACAGTATTAGCAACTTGTACGTATGTTTCTCAAATGTTTTCACGTGCCAATTTCATGAGTTTTGGAGTTTTTGTTCTTAAAGTACAGTGCACAATGTAATAATTTTATATTTTTAATCTAGTCTATGTTTTATGAAAATGGTAAGATCGAAAGATTTTTATAGATTAGGAAGGTCTTCAGTATTAGCAACTTGTACGTATGTTACTCAAATGTTTTCACGTGCCAATTTCATGAGTTCATGAGTTTTGGATTTCAAAGTAGAGTGCGCAATGTAATGATTTTTTAATTTTATTCGTGTCTATGCTTTTTAAAAATGGTGAAGATCGAAAGATTTTTATGGATTAGGAAGGTCCACAGTACAAGCAACTTGTATGTATGTTTCTCAAATGTTTTCACGTGCCAATTTCATGAGTTCATGAGTTTTGGATTTTAAAGTAGAATGCGAAGTGTAATAATTTTTTATTTTTTTTCGTGTCTATGTTTTATGAAAATGGTGAAGATCGAAAGATTATTATGGATTAGAAAGGTCCACAGTATTAGCAACTTGTACGTATGTTACTGAAATGTTTTCACGTGCCAATTTCATGAGTTCATGAGTTTTTGTTCTTAAAGTAGAGTGCGCAATGTAATAATATTTTATTTTTATTCGTGTCTATGCTTTTTAAAAATTGTGAAGATCGAAAGATTTTTATGGATTAGGAAGGTCCACAGTATTAGAAACTTGTATGTATGCTTCTCAAATGTTTTCACGTGCCAAACTCATGATTCATGAGTTTTGGATTTTAAAGAAGAGTGCGCAGGGTAATCATTTTTTATTTTTATTCTAGTCTATGTTTTATGAAAATGGTGAAGATCGAAAGATTATTATGGATTAGGAAGGTCCACAGTATTAGCAACTTGTACGTATGCTACTCAAATGTTTTCATGTGCGAATTTCATGAGTTCATGAGTTTTGGATTTTAAAGTAGAGTGCGCAGTGGAATAATTTTATATTTTTATTCTAGTCTATGTTTTATGAAAATGGTGAAGATCGAAAGATTTTTATGAATTAGGAAGGTCCACAGTATTAGCAACTTGTACGTATGCTACTCAAATGTTTTCATGTGCGAATTTCATGAGTTCATGAGTTTTGGATTTTAAAGTAGAGTGCGCAGTGTAATAATTTTTTATTTTTATTCGTGTCTATGCTTTTTAAAAATGGTGAAGATCGAAAGATTTTTATGGATTAGGAAGGTCCACAGTACAAGCAACTTGTATGTATGTTTCTCAAATGTTTTCACGTGCCAATTTCATGAGTTCATGAGTTTTGGATTTTAAAGTAGAATGCGAAGTGTAATAATTTTTTATTTTTTTTCGTGTCTATGTTTTATGAAAATGGTGAAGATCGAAAGATTTTTATGAATTAGGAAGGTCCACAGTATTAGCAACTTGTACGTATGCTACTCAAATGTTTTCATGTGCGAATTTCATGAGTTCATGAGTTTTGGATTTTAAAGTAGAGTGCGCAGTGTAATAATTTTTTATTTTTATTCGTGTCTATGCTTTTTAAAAATTGTGAAGATCGAAAGATTTTTATGGATTAGGAAGGTCCACAGTATTAGAAACTTGTATGTATGCTTCTCAAATGTTTTCACGTGCCAAACTCAGGATTCATGAGTTTTGGATTTTAAAGAAGAGTGCGCAGGGTAATAATTTTTTATTTTTATTCTAGTCTATGTTTTATGAAAATGGTGAAGATCGAAAGATTATTATGGATTAGGAAGGTCCACAGTATTAGCAACTTGTACGTATGCTACTCAAATGTTTTCATGTGCGAATTTCATGAGTTCATGAGTTTTGGATTTTAAAGTAGAGTGCGCAGGGTAATAATTTTTTATTTTTATTCTAGTCTATGTTTTATGAAAATGGTGAAGATCGAAAGATTATTATGGATTAGGAAGGTCCACAGTATTAGCAACTTGTACGTATGCTACTCAAATGTTTTCACGTGCCAATTTCATGAGTTCATGAGTTTTTGTTCTTAAAGTAGAGTGCGCAGTGTAATAATATTTTATTTTTATTCGTGTCTATGCTTTTTAAAAATTGTGAAGATCGAAAGATTTTTATGGATTAGCAAGGTCCACAGTATTAGAAACTTGTATGTATGCTTCTCAAATGTTTTCACATGCCAATTTCATGAGTTCATGAGTTTTGGATTTTAAAGTAGAGTGCGCAGTGTAATAATTTTTTATTTTTATTCTAGTCTATGTTTTATGAAAGTGGTGAAGATCGAAAGATTTTTATGGATTAGGAAGGTCCAGAGTACTAGCAACTTGTATGTATGCTTCTCAAATGTTTTCACGTGCCAATATCATGAGTTTTGGAGTTATGGATTTTAAAGTAGAGTGCGCAGTGTAATAATTTTTTATTTTTATTCTAGTCTATGTTTTGTGAAAGTGGTGAAGATCGAAAGATTTTTATGGATTAGGAAGGTCCACAGTACTAGCAACTTGTATGTGTGCTTCTCAAATGTTTTCACGTGCCAATATCATGAGTTTTGGAGTTTTGGATTTTAAAGTAGAGTGCGCAGTGTAATAATTTTTTATTTTTATTCTAGTCTATGTTTTATGAAAGTGGTGAAGATCGAAAGATTTTTATGGATTAGGAAGGTCCACAGTATTAGAAACTTGTGTGTATGGTTATCAAATGTATTTATTTTCAAAATTCATGAGTCCATGAGTTTTGGATTTTAAAGTATAGTGCGTCGTATATCGTTATTTTTATTTTTATTCTTGTCTATGTTTTTAAAAAATGGTGAAGATCGAAAGATTTTTATGGATTAGGAAGGTCCACAGCATTAGCAACTTGTATGTATGTTTATCAAATGTTTTTATGTTCAAAATTCATGAGTTCATGAGTTTTGGATTTTAAAGTATAGTGCGTCGTATATCGTTATTTTTATTTTTATTCTAGTCTATGTTTTTAAAAAATGCTGAAGATCGAAAGATTTTTATGGATTTGGAAGGTCTACAGTATTAGCAACTTGTACGTATGTTTCTCAAATGTTTTCACGTGCAAATTTCATGAGTTCATGAGTTTTGGATTTTAAAGAAGAGTGCGCAGTGTAATAATTTTTTATTTTTATTCTAGTCTATGTTTTATGAAAGTGGTGAAGATCGAAAGATTTTTATGGATTAGGAAGGTCCACAGTACTAGCAACTTGTATGTATGCTTCTCAAATGTTTTCACGTGCCAATTTCATGAGTTTTGGAGTTTTGGATTTTAAAGTAGAGTGCGCAGTGTAATCATTTTTTATTTTTATTCTAGTCTATGTTTTATGAAAATGGTGAAGATCGAAAGATTTTTATGGATTAGGAAGGTCCACAGTACTAGCAACTTGTATGTATGCGTCTCAAATGTTTTCACGTGCGAATTTCATGAGTTCATGAATCTTGGATTTTTATGAATAGTGTGCAATGCTGTAATATTTTATTTTTATTCGAGTCTATGTTTTTAGAAAATGGTGAAGATCGAAAGATTTTTATGGATTAGGAAGGTCCACAGTATTAGCAACTTGTACGTATGCTACTCAAATGCTTTCATGTGCGAATTTCATGAGTTCATGAGTTTTGGATTTTAAAGTAGAGTGCGCAGTGTAATAATTTTTTATTTTTATTCTAGTCTATGTTTTATGAAAATGGTGAAGATCGAAAGATTTTTATGGATTAGAAAGGTCCACAATCTTAGGAACTTGTACGTAGGTTACTCAAATGTTTTCATGTGCGAATTTCATGGATTCATGAGTTTTGGATTTTAAAGTAGAGTGCGCAGTATGATAATCTTTTATTTTTATTCTAGTCTATGTTTTATGAAAGTGGTGAAGATCGAAAGATTTTTATGGATTAGGAAGGTCCACAGTACTAGCAACTTGTATGTATGCTTCTCAAATGTTTTCACGTGCCAATTTCATGAGTTTTGGAGTTTTGGATATTAAAGTACAGTGCACAGTGTAATTATTTTTTATTTTTATTCTAATCTATGTTTTATAAAAATTGTGAAGATCGAAAGATTTTTATGGATTAGAAAGGTCCACAGTATTAGCAACTTGTACGTATGTTTCTCAAATGTTTTCACGTGCCAATTTCATGAGTTCATGAGTTTTGGATTTTAAAGTAGAGTGCGCAATGTAATGATTTTTTAATTTTATTCGTGTCTATGCTTTTTAAAAATGGTGAAGATCGAAAGATTATTATGGATTAGAAAGGTCCACAGTATTAGCAACTTGTACGTATGTTACTCAAATGTTTTCACGTGCCAATTTCATGAGTTCATGAGTTTTTGTTCTTAAAGTAGAGTGCGCAATGTAATAATATTTTATTTTTATTCGTGTCTATGCTTTTTAAAAATGGTGAAGATCGAAAGATTATTATGGATTAGAAAGGTCCACAGTATTAGCAACTTGTACGTATGTTACTGAAATGTTTTCACGTGCCAATTTCATGAGTTCATGAGTTTTTGTTCTTAAAGTAGAGTGCGCAATGTAATAATATTTTATTTTTATTCGTGTCTATGCTTTTTAAAAATTGTGAAGATCGAAAGATTTTTATGGATTAGGAAGGTCCACAGTATTAGAAACTTGTATGTATGCTTCTCAAATGTTTTCACGTGCCAATTTCATGAGTTCATGAGTTTTTGTTCTTAAAGTAGAGTGCGCAATGTAATAATATTTTATTTTTATTCGTGTCTATGCATTTTAAAAATGGTGAAGATCGAAAGATTTTTATGGATTAGGAAGGTCCACAGTACAAGCAACTTGTATGTATGTTTCTCAAATGTTTTCACGTGCCAATTTCATGAGTTCATGAGTTTTTGTTCTTAAAGTAGAGTGCGCAATGTAATAATATTTTATTTTTATTCTTGTCTATGCTTTTTAAAAATTGTGAAGATCGAAAGATTTTTATGGATTAGGAAGGTCCACAGTATTAGCAACTTGTATGTATGCTTCTCAAATGTTTTCACGTGCCAAACTCATGATTCATGAGTTTTGGATTTTAAAGAAGAGTGCGCAGGGTAATAATTTTTTATTTTTATTCTAGTCTATGTTTTATGAAAATGGTGAAGATCGAAAGATTATTATAGATTAGAAAGGTCCACAATATTAGCAACTTGTACGTAAGCTTCTCAAATGTTTTCACGTGCCAATTTCATGAGTTTTGGAGTTTTGGATTTTAAAGTAGAGTGCGCAGTGTAATCATTTTTTATTTTTATTCTAGTCTATGTTTTATGAAAATGGTGAAGATCGAAAGATTTTTATGGATTAGGAAGGTCCACAGTACTAGCAACTTGTACGTATGTTACTCAAATGTTTTCACGTGCCAATTTCATGAGTTCATGAGTTTTTGTTCTTAAAGTAGAGTGCGCAATGTAATAATATTTTATTTTTATTCTTGTCTATGCTTTTTAAAAATTGTGAAGATCGAAATATTTTTATGGATTAGGAATGTCCACAGTACTAGCAACTTGTATGTATGCTTCTCAAATGTTTTCACGTGCCAATATCATGAGTTTTGGAGTTTTGGATTTTAAAGTAGAGTGCGCAGTGTAATAATTTTTTATTTTTATTCTAGTCTATGTTTTATGAAAGTGGTGAAGATCGAAAGATTTTTATGGATTAGGAAGGTCCACAGTACTAGCAACTTGTATGTATGCTTCTCAAATGTTTTCACGTGCCAATTTCATGAGTTTTGGAGTTTTGGATTTTAAAGTAGAGTGCGCAGTGTAATCATTTTTTATTTTTATTCTAGTCTATGTTTTATGAAAATGGTGAAGATCGAAAGATTTTTATGGATTAGGAAGGTCCACAGTACTAGCAACTTGTATGTATGCGTCTCAAATGTTTTCACGTGCCAATTTCATGAGTTTTGGAGTTTTGGATATTAAATTACAGTGCACAGTGTAATTATTTTTTATTTTTATTCTAATCTATGTTTTATAAAAATCGTGAAGATCGAAAGATTTTTATGGATTAGAAAGGTCCACAGTATTAGCAACTTGTACGTATGTTTCTCAAATGTTTTCACGTGCCAATTTCATGAGTTTTGGAGTTTTTGTTCTTAAAGTATAGTGCACAATGTAATAATTTTATATTTTTAATCTAGTCTATGTTTTATGAAAATGGTAAGATCGAAAGATTTTTATAGATTAGGAAGGTCTTCAGTATTAGCAACTTGTACGTATGTTATTCAAATGTTTTCATGTGCCAATTTCATGAGTTCATGAGTTTTGGATTTTAAAGTAGAGTGCGCAATGTAATGATTTTTTAATTTTATTCGTGTCTATGTTTTATGAAAATGGTGAAGATCGAAAGATTTTTATGGATTAGGAAGGTGCACAGTACTAGCAACTTGTATGTATGCTTCTCAAATGTTTTCACGTGCCAATTTCATGAGTTCATGAGTTTTGGATTTTAAAGTAGAGTGCGCAGTGTAATAATTTTTTATTTTTATTCTAGTCTATGTTTTATGAAAGTGGTGAAGATCGAAAGATTTTTATGGATTAGGAAGGTCCACAGTACAAGCAACTTGTATGTATGTTTCTCAAATGTTTTCACGTGCCAATTTCATGAGTTCATGAGTTTTTGTTCTTAAAGTAGAGTGCGCAATGTAATAATATTTTATTTTTATTCTTGTCTATGCTTTTTAAAAATTGTGAAGATCGAAAGATTTTTATGGATTAGGAAGGTCCACAGTATTAGCAACTTGTATGTATGCTTCTCAAATGTTTTCACGTGCCAAACTCATGATTCATGAGTTTTGGATTTTAAAGAAGAGTGCGCAGGGTAATAATTTTTTATTTTTATTCTAGTCTATGTTTTATGAAAATGGTGAAGATCGAAAGATTATTATAGATTAGAAAGGTCCACAATATTAGCAACTTGTACGTAAGCTTCTCAAATGTTTTCACGTGCCAATTTCATGAGTTTTGGAGTTTTGGATTTTAAAGTAGAGTGCGCAGTGTAATCATTTTTTATTTTTATTCTAGTCTATGTTTTATGAAAATGGTGAAGATCGAAAGATTTTTATGGATTAGGAAGGTCCACAGTACTAGCAACTTGTACGTATGTTACTCAAATGTTTTCACGTGCCAATTTCATGAGTTCATGAGTTTTTGTTCTTAAAGTAGAGTGCGCAATGTAATAATATTTTATTTTTATTCTTGTCTATGCTTTTTAAAAATTGTGAAGATCGAAATATTTTTATGGATTAGGAATGTCCACAGTACTAGCAACTTGTATGTATGCTTCTCAAATGTTTTCACGTGCCAATATCATGAGTTTTGGAGTTTTGGATTTTAAAGTAGAGTGCGCAGTGTAATAATTTTTTATTTTTATTCTAGTCTATGTTTTATGAAAGTGGTGAAGATCGAAAGATTTTTATGGATTAGGAAGGTCCACAGTACTAGCAACTTGTATGTATGCTTCTCAAATGTTTTCACGTGCCAATTTCATGAGTTTTGGAGTTTTGGATTTTAAAGTAGAGTGCGCAGTGTAATCATTTTTTATTTTTATTCTAGTCTATGTTTTTAGAAAATGGTGAAGATCGAAAGATTTTTATGGATTAGGAAGGTCCACAGTACTAGCAACTTGTATGTATGCGTCTCAAATGTTTTCACGTGCCAATTTCATGAGTTTTGGAGTTTTGGATATTAAATTACAGTGCACAGTGTAATTATTTTTTATTTTTATTCTAATCTATGTTTTATAAAAATCGTGAAGATCGAAAGATTTTTATGGATTAGAAAGGTCCACAGTATTAGCAACTTGTACGTGTGTTTCTCAAATGTTTTCACGTGCCAATTTCATGAGTTTTGGAGTTTTTGTTCTTAAAGTATAGTGCACAATGTAATAATTTTATATTTTTAATCTAGTCTATGTTTTATGAAAATGCTAAGATCGAAAGATTTTTATAGATTAGGAAGGTCTTCAGTATTAGCAACTTGTACGTATGTTACTCAAATGTTTTCATGTGCCAATTTCATGAGTTCATGAGTTTTGGATTTTAAAGTAGAGTGCGCAATGTAATGATTTTTTAATTTTATTCGTGTCTATGCTTTTTAAAAATTGTGAAGATCGAAAGATTTTTATGGATTAGGAAGGTCCACAGTATTAGAAACTTGTATGTATGCTTCTCAAATGTTTTCACGTGCCAAACTCATGATTCATGAGTTTTGGATTTTAAAGAAGAGTGCGCAGGGTAATAATTTTTTATTTTTATTCTAGTCTATGTTTTATGAAAATGGTGAAGATCGAAAGATTTTTATGGATTAGGAAGGTGCACAGTACTAGCAACTTGTATGTATGCTTCTCAAATGTTTTCACGTGCCAATTTCATGAGTTCATGAGTTTTGGATTTTAAAGTAGAGTGCGCAGTGTAATAATTTTTTATTTTTATTCTAGTCTATGTTTTATGAAAGTGGTGAAGATCGAAAGATTTTTATGGATTAGGAAGGTCCACAGTACTAGCACCTTGTATGTATGCTTCTCAAATGTTTTCACGTGCCAATATCATGAGTTTTGGAGTTTTGGATTTTAAAGTAGAGTGCCCAGTGTAATAATTTTTTATTTTTATTCTAGACTATGTTTTATGAAAGTGGTGAAGATCGAAAGATTTTATGGATTAGGAAGGTCCACAGTACTAGCAACTTGTATGTATGCTTCTCAAATGTTTTCACGTGCCAATATCATGAGTTTTGGAGTTTTGAATTTTAAAGTAGAGTGCCCAGTGTAATAATTTTTTATTTTTATTCTAGTCTATGTTTTATGAAAGTGGTGAAGATCGAAAGATTTTTATGGATTAGAAAGGCCCACAGTACTAGCAACTTGTATGTATGCTTCTCAAATGTTTTCACGTGCCAATATCATGAGTTTTGGAGTTTTGAATTTTAAAGTAGAGTGCGCAGTGTAATAATTTTTTATTTTTATTCTAGACTATGTTTTATGAAAGTGGTGAAGATCGAAAGATTTTATGGATTAGGAAGGTCCACAGTACTACCAACTTGTATGTATGCTTCTCAAATGTTTTCACGTGCCAATTTCATGAGTTTTGGAGTTTTGGATTTTAAAGTAGAGTGCACAGTGTAATTATTTTTTATTTTTATTCTAATCTATGTTTTATAAAAATTGTGAAGATCGAAAGATTTTTATGGATTAGAAAGGTCTACAGTATTAGCAACTTGTACGTATGTTTCTCAAATGTTTTCACGTGCCAATTTCATGAGTTTTGGAGTTTTGGATTTTAAAGTAGAGTGCGCAATGTAATAATTTTTTATTTTCATTCATGTCTATGTTTTATGAAAATGGTGAAGATCGAAAAAATTTTATGGATTAGAAAGGTCCACAGTACTAGCAACTTGTACGTATGTTATTCAAATGTTTTCACGTGCCAATTTCATGAGTTTTGGAGTTTTTGTTCTTAAAGTAGAGTGCGCAATGTAATAATTTTTTATTTTTATTCTAGTCTATGTTTTATGAAATTGGTGAAGATCAAAAGGTTATTATGGATAAGAAAGGTCCACAGTATTAGCAACTTGTACGTATGTTACTCAAATGTTTTCACGTGCCAATTTCATGAGTTCATGAGTTTTTGTTCTTAAAGTAGAGTGCGCAATGTAATAATTTTTTATTTTTATTCTAGTCTATGTTTTATGAAAATGGTAAGATCGAAAGATATTTATAGATTAGGAAGGTCTTCAGTATTAGCAACTTGTACGTTTGTTACTCAAATGTTTTCACGTGCAAATTTCATGAGTTCATGAGTTTTGGATTTTAAAGTAGAGTGCGCAATGTAATGATTTTTTAATTTTATTCGTGTCTATGCTTTATAAAAATGGTGAAAATCGAAAGATTTTTATAGATTAGAAAGGTCCACAGTATTAGCAACTTATACGTATGTTTCTCAAATGTTTTCACGTGCCAATTTAATGAGTTCATGAGTTTTGGATTTTTAAGTACAGTGCGTAGTGTAATAATTTTTTATTTTCATTCATGTCTATGTTTTTTAAAAATGGTGAAGATCGAAAGATATTTATGGATTAGGCAGGTCCACATTATTAGCAACTTGTACGTATGTTTCTCACATGTTTTCACGTGCAAAATTCATGAGTTTTGCAGTTTTTGTTCTTAAAGTAGAGTGCGCAGTGTAATAATTTTTTATTTTTATTCTAGTCTATGTTTTATGAAAATGGTAAGATCGAAAGATTTTTATGAATTAGGAAGGTCTTCAGTATTAGCAACTTGTACGTATGTTACTCAAATGTTTTCAAGTGCCAATTTCATGAGTTCATGAGTTTTGGATTTTAAAGTAGAGTGCGCAATGTAATGATTTTTTAATTTTATTCGTGTCTATGCTTTTTAAAAATGGTGAAGATCGAAAGATTTTTATGGATTAGGAAGGTCCACAGTACTAGCAACTTGTATGTATGTTCCTCAAATGTTTTCACGTGCCAATTTCAAGAGTTCATGAGTTTTTGTTCTTAAAGTAGAGTTCGCAATGTAATAATTTTTTATTTTTATTCTAGTCTATGTTTTATGAAAATGGTAAGATCGAAAGATTTTTAAGAATTAGGAAGGTCTTCAGTATTAGCAACTTGTACGTTTGTTACTCAAATGTTTTCACGTGCAAATTTCATGAGTTCATGAGTTTTGGATTTTGAAGTAGAGTGCGCAATGTAATGATTTGTTAATTTTATTCGTGTCTATGCTTTTTGAAAATGCTGAAGATCGAAAGATTTTTATGGATTAGGAAGGTCCACAGTATTAGCAACTTGTAAGTATGTTTCTCAAATGTTTTCACGTGCAAAATTCATGAGTTTTGGAGTTTTGGATTTTAAAGTAGAGTGCGCAGTGTAATAATTTTTTAATTTTATTCGTGTCTATGCTTTTTAAAAATGGTGAAGATTGAAAGATTTTTATGGATTAGGAAGGTCCACAGTACTAGCAACTTGTATGTATGTTTCTCAAATGTTTTCACGTGCCAATTTCATGAGTTCATGAGTTTTGGATTTTAAAGTGGAGTGCGAAATGTAATAATTTTTTAATTTTATTCGTGTCTATGCTTTTTAAAAATGGTGAAGATCGAAAGATTTTTATGGATTAGAACGGTCCACAGTATTAGCAACTTGTACGTATGTTATTCAAATGTTTTCACGTGCCAAATTTCATGAGTTCATGAGTTTTGGATTTTAAAGTAGAGTACGCAGTGTAATAATTTATTATTATTATCCTAGTCTATGCTTTATCAAAATAGTGAAAATCTTAAGATTTTTATGGATTAGGAAGGTCCACACTGTTAGCAACTTGTGTGTATGTTTATCAAATGTTTTCACGTGCAAAATTCATGAGTTTTGGAGTTTTGG
This sequence comes from Rhytidiadelphus loreus, assembly GCA_947034895.1. NCBI lineage: Eukaryota > Viridiplantae > Streptophyta > Bryopsida > Hypnales > Hylocomiaceae > Rhytidiadelphus > Rhytidiadelphus loreus. The sequence continues at coordinate 62,523,639 of OX344763.1, read as the reverse complement.
ATTTTAAAGTATAGTGTGTAGTATAATGTTATTTTTATTTTTATTCTAGTCTATGTTTTTTAAAAATGGTGAAGATCGAAAGATTTTTATGGATTAGAAAGGTCCACTCTATTAGCAACTTGTATGTATGTTTCTCAAATGTTTTCACGTGCCATTTTCATGAGTTCATGAGTTTTGGATTTTAAAGTAGAGTGCGCAGTGTAATAATTTTTTATATTTGTTCTTGTCTATGTTTTTAAAAAATGGTGAAGATCGAAAGATTTTTATGGATTAGGAAGGTCCACAGTATTAGCAACTTGTATGTATGTTTCTCAAATGTTCTCATGTGCAAAATTCATGAATTCATGAGTTTTGGATTTTAAAGTACAGTACTCTATGTAATAATTTTTTATTTTTATTCTAGTCTATGTTTTTAAAAAATGGTGAAGATCGAAAGATTTTTATGGATTAGAAAGGTCCACAGTATTAGCAACTTGTACGTATATTTCTCAAATGTTTTCACATGCAAATTTCATGAGTTCTTGAGTTTTGGAATTTAAAGTACAGTGCGCAATGTAATAATATTTTATATTTATTCGTGTCTATGTTTATGAAAATGGTGAAGATCGAAAGATTTTTATGGATTAGGAAGGTCCTCAGTATTAGGAACTTGTATCTATGTTTCTCAAATGTTCTCATGTGCAAAATTCATGAGTTCTTGAATTTTGAATTTTAAAGTACAGTGCGCAATTTAATAATTTTTTATTTTTATTCGTGTCTATGTTTATAAAAATGGTGAAGATCGAATGATTTTTATGGATTAGGAAGGTCCACAATATTAGCAACTTGTATGTATGTTTCTCAAATGTTTTCACATGCAAAATTCATGAGTTCATGAATCTCGGATTTTAAAGTAGAGTGCGCAGTGTAATACTTTTTTATTTTTATTCTTGTCTATTTTTTTAAAAAATGGTGAAGATCGAAAGATTTTTATGGATTAGGAAGGTCCACAATATTAGCAACTTGTATGTATGTTTCTCAAATGTTTTCACGTGCAAAGTTCATGAGTTCATGAATTTTGGATTTTAAAGTACAGTGCGCAGTGTAATAATTTTTTATTTTTATTCGTGTCTATGTTTATAAAAATGGTGAAGATCGTATGATTTTTATGGATTAGGAAGGTCCACAATATTAGCAACTTGTATGTATGTTTCTCAAATGTTTTCACGTGCAAATTTCATGAGTTCATGAGTTTTGGATTTTAAAGAACAGTGCGCAATGTAATAATTTTTTATTTTTATTCTTGTCTATTTTTTTTAAAAATGGTGAAGATCTAAAGATTTTTATGGATTAGGAAGGTCCACACTGTTAGCAACTTGTGTGTATGTTTATCAAATGTTTTCACGTGCAAAATTCATGAGTTTTGAAGTTTTGGATTTTAAAGTATAGTGTGTAGTATAATGTTATTTTTATTTTTATTCTAGTCTATGTTTTTTAAAAATGGTGAAGATCGAAAGATTTTTATGGATTAGAAAGGTCCACTCTATTAGCAACTTGTATGTATGTTTCTCAAATGTTTTCACGTGCCATTTTCATGAGTTCATGAGTTTTGGATTTTAAAGTAGAGTGCGCAGTGTAATAATTTTTTATATTTGTTCTTGTCTATGTTTTTAAAAAATGGTGAAGATCGAAAGATTTTTATGGATTAGGAAGGTCCACAGTATTAGCAACTTGTATGTATGTTTCTCAAATGTTCTCATGTGCAAAATTCATGAATTCATGAGTTTTGGATTTTAAAGTACAGTACTCTATGTAATAATTTTTTATTTTTATTCTAGTCTATGTTTTTAAAAAATGGTGAAGATCAAAAGATTTATATGGATTAGAAAGGTCCACAGTATTAGCAGCTTGTACGTATATTTCTCAAATGTTTTCACGTTCAAATTTCATGAGTTCTTGAGTTTTGGATTTTAAAGTACAGTGCGCAATGTAATAATATTTTATATTTATTCGTGTCTATGTTTATGAAAATGGTGAAGATCGAAAGATTTTTATGGATTAGGAAGGTCCACAGTATTAGCAACTTTTATCTATGTTTCTCAAATGTTTTCACGTGCAAATTTCATGAGTTCATGAGTTTTGGATTTTGAAGAACAGTGCGCAATGTAATAATATTTTATATTTATTCGTGTCTATGTTTTTTAAAAATGGTGAAGATCGAAAGATTTATATGGATTAGAAAGGTCCACACTATTAGCAACTTGTATGTCTGTTTCTCAAATGTTTTCACGTGCCATTTTCATGAGTTCATGAGTTCTGGATTTTAAAGAACAGTGCGCAATGTAATAATTTTTTATATTTATTCTAGTCTATGTTTTTAAAAAATGGTGAAGATCGAAAGATTTTTATGGATTAGGAAGGTCCACAGTATTAGCAACTTGTATGTATGTTTCTCAAATGTTCTCATGTGCAAAATTCATGAATTCATGAGTTTTGGATTTTAAAGTACAGTGCTCTATGTAATAATTTTTTATTTTTATTCTAGTCTATGTTTTTTAAAAATGGTGAAGATCGAAAGATTTTTATGGATTAGAAAGGTCCACAGTATTAGCAACTTGTACGTATATTTCTCAAATGTTTTCACGTGCAAATTTCATGAGTTCTTGAGTTTTGGATTTTAAAGTACAGTGCGCAATGTAATAATATTTTATATTTATTCGTGTCTATGTTTATGAAAATGGTGAAGATCGAAAGATTTTTATGGATTAAGAAGGTCCACAGTATTAGCAACTTGTATCTATGTTTCTCAAATGTTCTCATGTGCAAAATTCATGAGTTCATGAATTTTGGATTTTAAAGTACAGTGCGCAGTGTAATAATTTTTTATTTTTATTCGTGTCTATGTTTATAAAAATGGTGAAGATCGAATGATTTTTATGGATTAGGAAGGTCCACAATATTAGCAACTTGTATGTATGTTTCTCAAATGTTTTCACGTGCAAATTTCATGAGTTCATGAGTTTTGGATTTTAAAGAACAGTGCGCAATGTAATAATTTTTTATTTTTATTCTTGTCTATTTTTTTTAAAAATGGTGAAGATCTAAAGATTTTTATGGTTTAGGAAGGTCCACACTGTTAGCAACTTGTGTGTATGTTTATCAAATGTTTTCACGTGCAAAATTCATGAGTTTTGGAGTTTTGGATTTTAAAGTATAGTGTGTAGTATAATGTTATTTTTATATTTATTCTAGTCTATGTTTTTTAAAAATGGTGAAGATCGAAAGATTTATATGGATTAGAAAGGTCCACAGTATTAGCAACTTGTATGTATGTTTCTCAAATGTTTTCACGTGCCATTTTCATGAGTTCATGAGTTTTGGATTTTAAAGTAGAGTGCGCAGTGTAATAATTTTTTATATTTATTCTTGTCTATGTTTTTAAAAAATGGTGAAGATCGAAAGATTTTTATGGATTAGAAAGGTCCACTCTATTAGCAACTTGTATGTATGTTTCTCAAATGTTTTCACGTGCCATTTTCATGAGTTCATGAGTTTTGGATTTTAAAGTAGAGTGCGCAGTGTAATAATTTTTTATATTTGTTCTTGTCTATGTTTTTAAAAAATGGTGAAGATCGAAAGATTTTTATGGATTAGGAAGGTCCACAGTATTAGCAACTTGTATGTATGTTTCTCAAATGTTCTCATGTGCAAAATTCATGAATTCATGAGTTTTGGATTTTAAAGTACAGTACTCTATGTAATAATTTTTTATTTTTATTCTAGTCTATGTTTTTAAAAAATGGTGAAGATCAAAAGATTTATATGGATTAGAAAGGTCCACAGTATTAGCAGCTTGTACGTATATTTCTCAAATGTTTTCACGTTCAAATTTCATGAGTTCTTGAGTTTTGGATTTTAAAGTACAGTGCGCAATGTAATAATATTTTATATTTATTCGTGTCTATGTTTATGAAAATGGTGAAGATCGAAAGATTTTTATGGATTAGGAAGGTCCACAGTATTAGCAACTTTTATCTATGTTTCTCAAATGTTTTCACGTGCAAATTTCATGAGTTCATGAGTTTTGGATTTTGAAGAACAGTGCGCAATGTAATAATATTTTATATTTATTCGTGTCTATGTTTTTTAAAAATGGTGAAGATCGAAAGATTTATATGGATTAGAAAGGTCCACACTATTAGCAACTTGTATGTCTGTTTCTCAAATGTTTTCACGTGCCATTTTCATGAGTTCATGAGTTCTGGATTTTAAAGAACAGTGCGCAATGTAATAATTTTTTATATTTATTCTAGTCTATGTTTTTAAAAAATGGTGAAGATCGAAAGATTTTTATGGATTAGGAAGGTCCACAGTATTAGCAACTTGTATGTATGTTTCTCAAATGTTCTCATGTGCAAAATTCATGAATTCATGAGTTTTGGATTTTAAAGTACAGTGCTCTATGTAATAATTTTTTATTTTTATTCTAGTCTATGTTTTTTAAAAATGGTGAAGATCGAAAGATTTTTATGGATTAGAAAGGTCCACAGTATTAGCAACTTGTACGTATATTTCTCAAATGTTTTCACGTGCAAATTTCATGAGTTCTTGAGTTTTGGATTTTAAAGTACAGTGCGCAATGTAATAATATTTTATATTTATTCGTGTCTATGTTTATGAAAATGGTGAAGATCGAAAGATTTTTATGGATTAAGAAGGTCCACAGTATTAGCAACTTGTATCTATGTTTCTCAAATGTTCTCATGTGCAAAATTCATGAGTTCATGAATTTTGGATTTTAAAGTACAGTGCGCAGTGTAATAATTTTTTATTTTTATTCGTGTCTATGTTTATAAAAATGGTGAAGATCGAATGATTTTTATGGATTAGGAAGGTCCACAATATTAGCAACTTGTATGTATGTTTCTCAAATGTTTTCACGTGCAAATTTCATGAGTTCATGAGTTTTGGATTTTAAAGAACAGTGCGCAATGTAATAATTTTTTATTTTTATTCTTGTCTATTTTTTTTAAAAATGGTGAAGATCTAAAGATTTTTATGGTTTAGGAAGGTCCACACTGTTAGCAACTTGTGTGTATGTTTATCAAATGTTTTCACGTGCAAAATTCATGAGTTTTGGAGTTTTGGATTTTAAAGTATAGTGTGTAGTATAATGTTATTTTTATATTTATTCTAGTCTATGTTTTTTAAAAATGGTGAAGATCGAAAGATTTATATGGATTAGAAAGGTCCACAGTATTAGCAACTTGTATGTATGTTTCTCAAATGTTTTCACGTGCCATTTTCATGAGTTCATGAGTTTTGGATTTTAAAGTAGAGTGCGCAGTGTAATAATTTTTTATATTTATTCTTGTCTATGTTTTTAAAAAATGGTGAAGATCGAAAGATTTTTATGGATTAGAAAGGTCCACTCTATTAGCAACTTGTATGTATGTTTCTCAAATGTTTTCACGTGCCATTTTCATGAGTTCATGAGTTTTGGATTTTAAAGTAGAGTGCGCAGTGTAATAATTTTTTATATTTGTTCTTGTCTATGTTTTTAAAAAATGGTGAAGATCGAAAGATTTTTATGGATTAGGAAGGTCCACAGTATTAGCAACTTGTATGTATGTTTCTCAAATGTTCTCATGTGCAAAATTCATGAATTCATGAGTTTTGGATTTTAAAGTACAGTACTCTATGTAATAATTTTTTATTTTTATTCTAGTCTATGTTTTTAAAAAATGGTGAAGATCAAAAGATTTATATGGATTAGAAAGGTCCACAGTATTAGCAGCTTGTACGTATATTTCTCAAATGTTTTCACGTTCAAATTTCATGAGTTCTTGAGTTTTGGATTTTAAAGTACAGTGCGCAATGTAATAATATTTTATATTTATTCGTGTCTATGTTTATGAAAATGGTGAAGATCGAAAGATTTTTATGGATTAGGAAGGTCCACAGTATTAGCAACTTTTATCTATGTTTCTCAAATGTTTTCACGTGCAAATTTCATGAGTTCATGAGTTTTGGATTTTGAAGAACAGTGCGCAATGTAATAATATTTTATATTTATTCGTGTCTATGTTTTTTAAAAATGGTGAAGATCGAAAGATTTATATGGATTAGAAAGGTCCACACTATTAGCAACTTGTATGTCTGTTTCTCAAATGTTTTCACGTGCCATTTTCATGAGTTCATGAGTTCTGGATTTTAAAGAACAGTGCGCAATGTAATAATTTTTTATATTTATTCTAGTCTATGTTTTTAAAAAATGGTGAAGATCGAAAGATTTTTATGGATTAGGAAGGTCCACAGTATTAGCAACTTGTATGTATGTTTCTCAAATGTTCTCATGTGCAAAATTCATGAATTCATGAGTTTTGGATTTTAAAGTACAGTGCTCTATGTAATAATTTTTTATTTTTATTCTAGTCTATGTTTTTTAAAAATGGTGAAGATCGAAAGATTTTTATGGATTAGAAAGGTCCACAGTATTAGCAACTTGTACGTATATTTCTCAAATGTTTTCACGTGCAAATTTCATGAGTTCTTGAGTTTTGGATTTTAAAGTACAGTGCGCAATGTAATAATATTTTATATTTATTCGTGTCTATGTTTATGAAAATGGTGAAGATCGAAAGATTTTTATGGATTAAGAAGGTCCACAGTATTAGCAACTTGTATCTATGTTTCTCAAATGTTCTCATGTGCAAAATTCATGAGTTCATGAATTTTGGATTTTAAAGTACAGTGCGCAGTGTAATAATTTTTTATTTTTATTCGTGTCTATGTTTATAAAAATGGTGAAGATCGAATGATTTTTATGGATTAGGAAGGTCCACAATATTAGCAACTTGTATGTATGTTTCTCAAATGTTTTCACGTGCAAATTTCATGAGTTCATGAGTTTTGGATTTTAAAGAACAGTGCGCAATGTAATAATTTTTTATTTTTATTCTTGTCTATTTTTTTTAAAAATGGTGAAGATCTAAAGATTTTTATGGTTTAGGAAGGTCCACACTGTTAGCAACTTGTGTGTATGTTTATCAAATGTTTTCACGTGCAAAATTCATGAGTTTTGGAGTTTTGGATTTTAAAGTATAGTGTGTAGTATAATGTTATTTTTATATTTATTCTAGTCTATGTTTTTTAAAAATGGTGAAGATCGAAAGATTTATATGGATTAGAAAGGTCCACAGTATTAGCAACTTGTATGTATGTTTCTCAAATGTTTTCACGTGCCATTTTCATGAGTTCATGAGTTTTGGATTTTAAAGTAGAGTGCGCAGTGTAATAATTTTTTATATTTATTCTTGTCTATGTTTTTAAAAAATGGTGAAGATCGAAAGATTTTTATGGATTAGGAAGGTCCACAGTATTAGCAACTTGTATGTATGTTTATCAAATGTTTTCACGTGCCATTTTCATTAGTTCATGAGTTTTGGATTTTAAAGAACAGTGCGCAATGTAATAATTTTTTATATTTATTCTTGTCTATGTTTTTAAAAAATGGTGAAGATCGAATGATTTTTATGGATTAGGAAGGTCCACAGTATTAGCAACTTGTATGTATGTTTCTCAAATGTTCTCATGTGCAAAATTCATGAATTCATGAGTTTTGGATTTTAAGTTACAGTACTCTATGTAATAATTTTTTATTTTTATTCTAGTCTATGTTTTTAAAAAATGGTGAAGATCGAAAGATTTTTATGGATTAGAAAGGTCCACAGTATTAGCAACTTGTACGTATATTTCTCAAATGTTTTCACGTGCAAATTTCATGAGTTCTTGAGTTTTGGAATTTAAAGTACAGTGCGCAATGTAATAATATTTTATATTTATTCGTGTCTATGTTTATGAAAATGGTGAAGACCGAAAGATTTTTATGGATTAGGAAGGTCCTCAGTATTAGGAACTTGTATCTATGTTTCTCAAATGTTCTCATGTGCAAAATTCATGAGTTCTTGAATTTTGAATTTTAAAGTACAGTGCGCAGTTTAATAATTTTTTATTTTTATTCGTGTCTATGTTTATAAAAATGGTGAAGATCGAATGATTTTTATGGATTAGGAAGGTCCACAATATTAGCAACTTGTATGTATGTTTCTCAAATGTTTTCACGTGCAAAGTTCATGAGTTCATGAATTTTGGATTTTAAAGTACAGTGCGCAGTGTAATAATTTTTTATTTTTATTCGTGTCTATTTTTTTAAAAAATGGTGAAGATCGAAAGATTTTTATGGATTAGGAAGGTCCACAATATTAGCAACTTGTATGTATGTTTCTCAAATGTTTTCACGTGCAAAGTTCATGAGTTCATGAATTTTGGATTTTAAAGTACAGTGCGCAGTGTAATAATTTTTTATTTTTATTCGTGTCTATGTTTATGAAAATGGTGAAGATCGAATGATTTTTATGGATTAGGAAGGTCCACAATATTAGCAACTTGTATGTATGATTCTCAAATGTTTTCACGTGCAAAATTCATGAGTTCATGAATTTTGGAATTTTACAGTAGAGTGCGCAGTGTAATAATTTCTTATTTTTATTCGTGTCTATGTTTATAAAAATGGTGAAGATCGAATGATTTTTATGGATTAGGCAGGTCCCCAATATTAGCAACTTGTATGTATGTTTCTCAGATGTTTTCACGTGCAAAATTGATGAGTTCATGAATCTCGGATTTTAAAGTAGAGTGCGCAGTGTAATAATTTTTTATTTTTATTCTTGTCTATTTTTTTTAAAAATGGTGAAGATCGATAGATTTTTATGGATTAGGAAGGTCCATAGTAATAGCAACTTGTATGTATATTGATCAAATGTTTTCATGTGCAAAATTCATGAGTTCATGAGTTTTGGATTTTGAAGTATAGTGCGTAGTATAATGTTTTTTTTATATTTCTTCTAGTCTATGTTTTTTAAAAATGGTGAAGATCGAAAGATTTATATGGATTAGAAAGGTCCACACTATTAGCAACTTGTATGTATGTTCCTCAAATGTTTTCACGTGCAAATTTCATGAGTTCATGAGTTTTGGATTTTGAAGAACAGTGCGCAATGTAATAATTTTTTATATTTATTCTTGTCTATGTTTTTAAAAAATGGTGAAGATCGAAAGATTTTTATGGATTAGGAAGGTCCACAGTATTAGCAACTTTTATGTATGTTTCTCAAATGTTTTCACGTGCCATTTTCATGAGTTCATGAGTTTTGGATTTTAAAGAACAGTGCGCAATGTAATAATTTTTTATATTTATTCTTGTCTATGTTTTTAAAAAATGGTGAAGATCGAAAGATTTTTATGGATTAGGAAGGTCCACAGTATTAGCAACTTGTATGTATGTTTCTCAAATGTTCTCATGTGCAAAATTCATGAATTCATGAGTTTTGGATTTTAAAGTACAGTACTCTATGTAATAATTTTTTATTTTTATTCTAGTCTATGTGTTTTAAAAATGGTGAAGATCGAAAGATTTTTATGGATTAGAAAGGTCCACAGTATTAGCAACTTGTACGTATATTTCTCAAATGTTTTCACGTGCAAATTTCATGAGTTCTTGAGTTTTGGATTTTAAAGTACAGTGCGCAATGTAATAATATTTTATATTTATTTGTGTCTATGTTTATGAAAATGGTGAAGATCGGAAGATTTTTATGGATTAGGAAGGTCCACAGTATTAGCAACTTGTATGTATGTTTCTCAAATGTTCTCATGTGCAAAATTCATGAGTTCATGAATTTTGGATTTTAAAGTACAGTGCGCAGTGTAATAATTTTTTTATTTTTATTCGTGTCTATGTTTATAAAAATGGTGAAGATCGAATGATTTTTATGGATTAGGAAGGTCCACAATATTAGCAACTTGTATGTATGTTTCTCAGATGTTTTCACGTGCAAAATTGATGAGTTCATGAATCTCGGATTTTAAAGTAGAGTGCGCAGTGTAATAATTTTTTATTTTTATTCTTGTCTATGTTTTATAAAAATGGTGAAGATTGAAAGATTTTTATGGATTAGGAAGGTCTACAGTATTTGTAACTTGTACATATTTTTCCCAATTTATTTGACATGCATATTAGGCTTGTGAGATTGACAAATCTTGTAAGCCAATCTATTTTTTATTGATTTTAAATATTACTAGAGGGCCCTGTGTCGTTGCCACAATGAACTCAAAGTGAAAAGAAGGTTTCCTTAATTTTGTAATGTGTCAATGACCTCTAAATTCAATAATTCTTGCATTGTGAATCTAAACATGAAGAAACAAAGCGTATGCACGCATCCTTGCCAATGGCTTTCCAATGGTACCCAGCACGCAATTGGAGGACTCATGATCTTGGAGATCTCAACGTAACAAACAAAACATACAAACAAAGATTGGATTGAGTGTTTTATGACATGTTCTCGAGGATTCATTTTTTTTTTTTTTTAAAATTTATTAATAAGGATTACTACAAATTTTATTGATTTTCAAAAGTTTGTAATTGTTTCTAAATGTAGGGAAATAAAGTAACATTTATGTTACTCTAAAATTTAATGTATCCACGGTCTTAGGTGCCTACGTTCTTCATTTTTAGAATTTTTTTCCCGCTCGGAGGCTAGCCACCACGGAATTCCCTCGGGTTGTGGAATTCGAGGACTAGAGCAGGCTTTTTGGAAGGACTTTTCCATGTCCAAAATTAGTTGACAACGTTACCTAATGCAACTTTATGGTACGGGAATGTCGGCCAAAGTTGAAAGCGGATCGAAAACTAAACTTGGAAACTTCCGTTTGAATTTGTGCTTCCCGCCTCATGCATCCCGTCCTCTCTCTCTCCCGCCCTCTCTCTCTTTCTCTCCCTCCGTGTTCGGAAGCTTGTTCACTACCACCAGGTGTTGCACATCGTTTTTAGTTGTTTGGAGTGAAGAGTACTACTAGTTCTCGTGGAGTGATTCTGATTCCTCTTAATGTAGGTGTCATTCTTTGCACTAAACTAATGATGTTGCACATTTGTGGTTCCTGCTTGATGTTGATTTGTTTGTATGTCATGTATTATACATTTTTCCCGTTGGCATTGATGAAGTCATTGTGTTATTATTTGCGTTGTTATAGAGTTGCACTGCATTCACAATCATAATAACCTTGTAGAGAGATTCGTAGGACAATATTGTCGACTATGTCATTGGATTTGGCGGTACTGTATTCGGTGGTAGTATGTAAACGTTTTTGTAGATCGATCTCGTAGGTGCAGTTGCACCACATGACTAGATTGTGAAGAATTTGTGAGAATGGAGGCTTCCGATTTTGTAGCCGCATTTTTCGGGATATTATATACATCAGGGACAATCCGTTATCCTCGAGTCGGGGATAACAAAGTGACCACATTATTACGATTCTGAAGCAGAAAATACTATCATCGAGTCGACGATATCGTAATGACACAAATATTGAGATACCCTAAATTGGATATAGTATCCTGTAGTCAAGAATAGCGGAATGCCTGTAATAGTAATACTCTACCAAAAGAAATTTTATCATGAACTCCATGATAACTGTTCAGATCCGATATCGTCGACTCTATGATCATATCATCTATGATCATATCATCTATGATCATATCATCTATGATCATATCATCTATGATCATATCATAGATGATCATATCATAGATGATCATATCATAGATGATCATATCATAGATGATCATATCATAGATGATCATATCATAGATGATCATATCATCTATGATCATATCATCTATGATCATATCATAGATGATCATATCATAGATGATCATATCATAGATGATCATATCATAGATGATCATATCATAGATGATCATATCATAGATGATAATATCATAGAACACGATATTCGTTATTTTGGGAGAATTCCATGATTTTGGGAGTATGCAAATCAGCGCGGTTTGAGCTGATCTGCACCACATATTGGAAAACTGGAATTTTCGAATGGCCATAACTTACTCAAATTTTGTCCAAACTGGGCATATGAGGTGTTTTTTGACATCTACGGAATCTGTAGATGTCAAAAAACACCTCATATGCCCAATTTGGACAAAATTTGAGTAAGTTATGGCCATTCGAAAATTCCAGTTTCCCAATCTGTGATTCAGATCAGCCCAAACCGACCGAAATTGGGAGATAGGAAAACTCCCAAAATAACGAATATCGTGTTATAGATGATAATATCATAGATGATAATATCATAGATGATAATATCATAGATGATAATATCATAGATGATAATATCATAGATGATAATATCATAGATGATAATATCATAGATGATAATATCATAGATGATAATATCATAGATGATAATATCATAGATGATAATATCATAGATGATAATATCATAGATGATAATATCATAGATGATAATATCATAGATGATAATATCATAGATGATAATATCATAGATGATAATATCATAGATGATAATATCATAGATGATAATATCATAGATGATAATATCATAGATGATAATATCATAGATGATAATATCATAGATGATAATATCATAGATGATAATATCATAGATGATAATATCATAGATGATAATATCCTCCTCCTTCATATCATCTATGATAATCCATTAACAAAAATATTATCATCGAGTCCATGATAATATATGTCGATTGAGAAAATATTATCTTGAAACCCATGATTCTGAAGTAGAAATTAATATCGTTGACTTGATGATATATCAGATTGTGGAACAAATATTAACTATTGCCAGTCTTGTCCTCGTCTGCAGGAGAAACTATAGGAGTCGATTAATACGATTATCCTACATAACGGTGATCGGGAATAATATTAATGTAAAGAAAGGATGTATCCTCAACTCCTGGTAAAACGAACAGAGTGCATTAGCGTAATTAACAGTCGGCAATCACAATAATCTTATAGATTATCATCAAGTCGATGATAAATGAGAAACCTACTGAGGATTTTAGAACCATGGATATACAGATGCTTGGACATCTATATCAATTTCTCTTAATATGATATTGTCGTATATTGAATTATTTACTTTATGTTTACTGCATATTGTCTTCTTGTATATTTACTTGCTCCAATGTTTTTTGTGATCCTCGAGTCGACGATAATTCTGACCACTGCACTCTTTGTATTATCAGAATGGATTTTCATAGGCCTGACGAGTTTATAAATCCAATTCCTACACTTCCAACTGGTGTTCAGGCTTGCGAAAGAATTCCTCGTGCAAAATGGGTGTCATTACCCGTTACTCTAAGAAATGAAGAGGGGATGGACGTCGCAAGGGGGGTCTATCAAAATGTTGACCCGGACCTAGTTATTGACATGGATAAGAAACCTCTTGGTGATGATCGAGTTGCCATTCAGATTGCAGAGTCTTTGAACGAAGAGTTGTTTTCATCTGCAAATATGTGGTCGTTGCGTTCTTGGCACATCAAACGAGTGTTTCTCCACGATATTGTAAATTTGTATGATCATGACCAGACCTACATATACAATATGACTGCAAACGCCTCAAATAGAAGAGTTCGTAAAGGGGTTCGATCATATGAGACAACTCGTGAGAAGGTTGATCCTGTTGTGCCTCCTAAGAGAGAACTTCTCCTCACTATGGAATCCATCACAACAGTTTCTACAAAAACATGTTGCAATAGAAATTGTGTGCAGCCTTTTCCTCGTGAGCAAATTCAATCAATACGGAATGACCTTTATGGAGGTGATGACTTCAAGGCTCGCAACAAGACACTTCTGGAAGTGCATAGGCAGATCCACAAAGACAGTGATGGCAAAGAGTGGATAACTTTGAAAGGTAGGGAAGTGTGTCCCAGTGCGTGGTAGATCATTCATGGGATTCCGAAAGCGACCTACTACAGGTACAAAGAAAAAGCTAGAGTTGGGAAACAATCCAAGGTGCATGGAAATGTGGGATCGAAGAAGCCCCGTATGCATACTCTTTAAGCTACTGCTACACTTTGACAACTTATTGAGTCTGATGCAGATAAAATGCCACACAAGACAAGAACATTGGAGTCTGGGGAGAAAGTCCCCTCCATGGTGCTACCATCCGCAGTTCGATGGAGTGAGCAATTACCGAAAATCAACGAGTGCAATGCATTGCTTGATTTGCAACCAATTTCTTCTAGTGGCTTGAGCAACATTCGTCGTGCTTCTTTCCCAGAATTTGCTGCAAAGGCTCGTGGAGACACTTTTGCAAGGTGTGGCCTTTGTGATACATACAAGCAATTGAGGAGTGCTTGTGTGTGTTCGGAGTCACAAAATAAGTGGACCAATCTTCTAAATATCCACGTTGCTAGGTAGAAGGCCCACAGGGAATACTACTATGGAAACCGGTATTTTTCCGAGACATACCTAGAGAAGATGTTGTGCATCATTCATGATAAAATGGATCACTCAAAGACGGCTTCTCCACACTTTTCTCACAAGACCAAAGTGACGGAGTCCTTCATGAAAATGCCCGTTGTAGTTACAGGTATGATTGCTCATGGTCATGGGGATGTGCGATATGCACACTACGGTTTGGGCATTTTCCCAACTGATTTGAATCATACCATTGGGTCCATTGCGAAGTTGTTGCGTGATTTGGAAGGACCGCCAAAGAATTCATCATGCACATTATTCTCTATGGAGAGGGACCAATCTACCTTGACGAAGACACTTCTAAATGGAGAAGAGAATTGCTTGGACTCCCTCCTTCCACCTTTATAAGAACCGATTCCGGTACAACTTCTCCCACCAATATTAGTATTGCAATTGGACAATGCTTCAGGGGACAATAAGAATCGATATGTTTTTGCTTTTTACTCTTTGCTTGTATGCAAAGGCATTTTTCGTGAGGTGTACATCAACTTCCTCATTGTGGGACACACTCACGAAGACATTGATGCTCTTTTTGGTCGATGGAGCTCGAGATTGAAGACAAATAACTACCCAACACTTCCTTTGCTCATGAAATCCTTCATGGATTGTGAAACACATCTCGTGATTCTTCATCTCATCGAGCAACTTCCTGATTTCAAAAAAATTGTGGAGGGTTACTTGGGCTCTCGTGGGGACTATCTTGAAGGGCATTCAAAGTCCCAACAATTTAAGTTTTTTATGGATTCTTCAGGATGGCCTTTGATGGAGTATAAGAATTTGTGTACGGACGATAAGTGGTTGCCAGAGCATGGCAAAGGAATTAGGTTGTGGATTGAGAGTGAGGATGGACTTCCCATAGTGCCAAGTGGTAGTCCTCTACCTTTGTCTCCTCAACCAATGAAAGCTCTTGATGACATAAAGAAGGGCTTGAATGGTTATGTTGGACATTGGAACAAAATGGCAAACGACGATTACACTGGAGAGTTTAGGCGGAAGAATGGCCCACTACAAGATTATTGGAAAGGAGTTAGAACTACTTTGGATGCTCCTTTTCAAGTGCGTGAGGCATTACTTGATGGCTTTTGGCTGGCTTTGAGAATCGCCACTGACGAGACAGATAGAATCCAAAGGGATGGCACATTGCACGAAGAAGAAGCAGAGGATGCACCCTTTGTTGAACGTAGACGTGATCGTCCACGTCCTTCCTTTCGTGTTAATCGTGATACGCACGTTGGTTCTTTTGTTGTAGTACGTCCCGCGGATCATGACCCAAAGCCATTTTGGCTTGCTAGGGCCATTACGGCTCTGAGCCCAGATCCGGGGCATATGCATAAGATCAAAATCCAGTATTGGACACCAACTTCGGATCGGCACATTAATATGGAGAACTATGCTGGATGAGACACCAAAGAAGGAAATGTGTGGCATGAGGATCGCGTAATACCTTCAGATTGGGCAAATACAGATTGTATCATGACAGTTTGGAAGCCACGTTTTCGTAAAACAACTAAACATCTAAAAGTGACAATTCCAAGTTCGCAAATTGATATCATCAAGGCATTAGTGGCGGCTTTTACGACTGCTGCAACTAATGATGACTCTATGGCAGAAGATTAATTAGTTCATAGTTGTATTAGTAGACTATAATTTTGGTAGTTCATTTACAATTAGAGTAATCATTGCAACTATTAATATGTTTTGAGATGCTTCATTCATATATGTATTGGTTTTATTTTGATATTGTGGCTATGTAAGTGCGTGAATCCTATTTCTATTAATAGTAAACTTATTTTATACTATTGCATCTTCAAACTTTATATTCAACTTATTTTTTGGGATATTTTGTTTATTTTTTATAATTTCATATGAAAGTTGATATCTCCAGTATTTACATTAGTGCTTTGACATTTGTAAGTTTCAATTTAAAGTAATTTCTCACTTTAACATGTCTTTGAGTATTTTGTTACCCTTTTTACAAATAAGTTTGTAAATCCTAAATTTCAAATGTGATTTCGAATTTTTGCTACATTTTTAATGTTAGAAAAATAATCAAATACATATTTTGACATTTCTAAGTCTCAATTTAATGAAGAGTCTCAATTTAATGAAAGATTTCTTGATCCTAAATATAGGAATGAATTAAAATGAGATTGCAATTTGTCTCATTTTAACGAATAAGGCATTCTTTCCTTTCCGAATCATCTCCGAAGACTTGCCCTGGTCTGGATAGGGAAGGAGTTGTTGCGGCTTCCCACGATGGTCCTTCACAGCAGGACACTGGGATTCCCAGCGGTGTTTGTTTAGACGTACCTTACTCTTGAAGGTTTTATCCCCGCAATGCACGCACTTGAAGTATTTTTGCTTTGGGTTGTTTTCCCTGGAGATATCGGTAACTGCCATCGTCGACCACTCTCGAAGGAGATCCTGGTAAACCTCCTCGCTGCCATAGTTCACCCTCCATCTTTGTTTGTTGATTTTGACGACTCTCAAAACCCCGTCTTCCTCAGAGCCGTCCTCTGTCAGTTCCAAGCTGGGCGCACGCTATTTCTTCCTTGGTGCAATTAATGGACTCCTACATGAATGCAAACTTCTGTTACCACTGAATTTTGCGAAGACAGTGAAGAAAGCCGCACAATCCCTGCAAACCAAGGAAATGAAGATTGATATAATGAAACCCTGCACTAGTAGAAAACGCAGGAATTTTGATAGAATTCTGTTGATTTGGTCGCGTTGATTTGGTCACTGTTTTGTTGATTTCAACAGATTTCTGTTGATTTTGACAGAAATCTGTTGAAATCAACAAAACAGTGACCAAATCAACGCGACCAAATCAACAGAATTCTATCAAAATTCCTGCGTTTTCTACTAGTGCTGAATCTCACCTGGAATTCCTCTTCGGTATCCTCTGATGCGGCTTCGTCCCCCGTTTCGTACTGGAAGTCTTCCTCCTCTTCCTCCTCCCTCCATCGTCCCTCCCGAGTGTTTGGCATTGTACTCAAGCGCTACCGATTCCGGCGTGCAATGCCTGTCTATTTCTCTACACACTCGTCCCACGTCTGCAGTTGCCATAAGAGCTCCCAAACCCCCTAAACCCTAAAATGCCACGACAAAGCAACACCCACATTGAAATTGCACGTGTATGCTGTAATTTCGCTACGTTGGAAGGCGCACCTGAAATGAAGCAGTTCGTAAGCTGAGGCCTTACGCTCGGGAGCTTCGGATGAGTAAAGCGCTATACCCACTCTAAAGCTCCACCGTCGCTCGCCTTGCATCAGACCTCCTGCACGTTTCGCGATTGTATACTCTGAAGCTCCGACGTCGCTCGCCTTGCATCAAACCTCTTGCACATTCCACGATTGCAGCGGGACTTCACCATACCGTGAATTGAAGTCGGAGAACTCAAAACACATTACCCCATAACTACAGGAAATCCGACCTCAATTGCCGCCACGGCCACTCGTCACCATCCTCTGCAATAGCTTGTCCAATTCCGATATGCCACCCTACACTCTGGGGCCAGACACAAAACTCTGGGAAAAGGCTGCAAAAGCAATGAAGGTGATGCGAAACACTACGCGCAGAGGGGGAAAAGGCACCCAAAGCCCCTATATATATTTTATTTCCGTGCTACACCATATCCTTCTAGATGGCCAAGGCGTTCACTATTTTTCCTTTTTTGTAAGTATTAGATCATATTAGGCTCCGATCATATTCATCTAACACAGAAGGCCTTTCACTGTTCTAAATTTTTTTCGCATGCTACACCACATGGATGTAGCCCATTTAACGTTTCACTATTTTTCATTATTTCTACTGCTACATCATATGGATCTAATATGGAAAGCCTTTCCCTTTTTTTCAGTTTTCTAACTACTAGACCCAATAGATCTAACAGTTCATGCCATTCACTATTTTTCATTTTTTTTAAGTGGTAGAGCATGTGGATGTAGCCTTTCAATCTTTTTCATCTTTCTAAGCGCTAGATGGATTGGATTTAGTACATTTACCATTTCAATCATTTTCTTTTAAAAGTGGTAGAGAACATGGATGTAGCTGAACTCTAATGTTTCACTATTTTGAATTGTTTTTACGTGCTACATCCTTTATAACTAGCACATTTCGCACTCCCTAACCGGATGCACCCCTGATAACCTAGGCCCAATTACTGTTCCCTAAAAGCAGTTCCCCAAAAGAATTTGGAGTTGAATGGGTCCGGCACAAACAATTATACATTTTTTTGGGGTAAGGGAATGTTTTCGCAATTCCTAACCGGATGCACCCCTGATAACCAAGGCCCAATTATTGTTCCCTAAAATTATTTCCTCAAAAGAGTTTGTCGTTCAATAGGTCCGACACACACAATTATACATTTTTTGGAGATTAGGGAGTGTTTTCGCACTCCCTAACCAGATGGACCCCTGATAATGGAGGCCGAATTAGTGTTCCCTAGCACCATTTCTCCAAAAGAGTTTGGAGTTGAATGGATCCAGCACACACAATTATACATTTTTTGGAGGTTAGGGAGTGCGAAAGCACTCCCTAATCAGATGCACCCCTAAAAACTAAGGCCCAGTTAGTGTTCCCTAAAACCATTTCCCCAAAAGAGTTCGGAGTTGAATGGGTCCCACAGATGCAATTATACATTTTTGGGGGGTTAGGGAGTGCTTTCGCATTCCCTAACCAGATACACCCCTGATAACCGAGGCCCAATTACTATTCCCTAAAAGAAGTTCCCCAAAAGAGTTTGGAGTTCAATGGGTCCGGCACACACAATTATACATTTTTTTTGGGTTAGGGAGTGCTTTCGCACTCCCTAATCGGATGCACCCCTAATAACTGAGGTCCAGTTACTGTTCCCTAAAAGTAGTTTCCCCAAAGAATTTGGAGTTGAATGAGTCCGGTTGTCGCAACGTGATTTTTGTTTTTTTCTTAAGTTATCTAAAAATTTGGATCAGAAGTTCTTGGCAGGAATTCCTATCCGGTTTACAGATAAGTAAGAACCGGAAATTAGGACAGGAATGACGTAAGGTAGCTAACCGGATAATAAACCTGAACCAGAATAGTTCGGGACCGGAATAATTCTGACCGGATTAGATTAGGTTAACCGGATTAGTTAATGATGACCTAATTTGGCGGCGCTGGCAGTATATAAGGGAGCGCCCTGCCAGTTAGTTCCCCTTTTTCAAACCCTGTGTCTAGGAGCCCTCTCGCTGCTGGAACTGCTGTTGTGCTGTCTAGTTGGGTTTCTTGTCATATTTGTGAGGAGGAGTGAAATTATTGACTGTTGTCTTTGTGCGCTGCGGGGTTGGAAATCCGCAGTTGCAAATTTGTCGCTTTCCGGTTATGCGCTGTGAGGGAAAGTGAGATACAGGATGTGCGGCTAGGAGTGGAAAGGAAGGTAGAATCGATAAGTGTTTTGAGCGGAGTGCGTCCATGCCGCAGTTACGTAGGCCTAGACAAAGCATAGCCACGGCGGAGATCAAACTGAAGAAGGTGATTCTGGTCATCCCCTCACGGGAACCGGAAAAGGCCGCTCTCATGGAGGATCTCGCCACTTTGGGTTGCGCGGGTCTGATAGATAAACCTTGGGGGTTTAAGGAGGAGAAGGTAGTTCGGGAGATATTGGGGAAAGTCTCGAATGCCTTCGACAACACCGTCAGAGGCAACCTAGGTGGTTGGACAAAAGACAAGTGGAGGGAAGTGTACGGTTTCCGGTCAGGAGGTTCGGGTACTGCCAACCAGAAGGACAAGTACATTAAGGGGAAATTTGCGGAACCAGCCAACCCGAAGGACGGATTCGCGGTGGACGATTGCGTGGATGAGCGGAATCGGAACCTACTCAAGTTTCTGATTCCGATATTCCATCCGGAGCAGCCAACGAGGGTAACAGTGACCCTCAGAAACACAATCTTTGGTGCGCTTTTCGGTCATCGAAGAGCGGATTGGGCCCGGGTGCTAAGTGACCTGGTGAACAATCTGGTACCCCGGATAGGGAAGAGTAGGCCAACACCTCTCTCTCCCTATCTCCTTCACTTGTATCACCATGATCAGGTCTTGACGGAGATGGAGGAGAAGACCTGGAGAGCTCAGGAGTCCATCCTGAAGTACGAGGAGTCGGAGACCGACGAAGAACCGGAAGACGAAGGGACGGAAACTGAAGAAGAAGACACGGAGGACGAGGATGAGTAGTTGAAGCGGGTAAAGAGGCAGAAGACGATGCCTCCACACGGGAGAGGTACACCGATCCGAGAGCCAACAAAACCGGAATGGAAACCGGACAAGAAACCGGTAACCGGAGAAGGTAGCTCGACTGACCTCTTCAACACTCTAGTGTTAGCCATTGCTGACATCCGTGTTGACTGGGAGTGTAAGCGGATTACACTCGAGAAGATCGGGAAGCTGGCAGAAGTATCACCGGATCGCCAACTGCCCAAGGTAATAGCGAACCTTATCAGCAATCCGGACGAGGACCAGAAGCTGAGGGAGGACAATGGTCGACTACAAAACGAAGTCGACATGCTGAAGGGGGAGATTGCCACCTTCAAAGAAGACATGACCGCCACGAGGGAAATGGCGGATGCAACCCAGAAGACAGTAAAGCTCATGACCAAAACGTTCTGGGAGTCTGGAATGGTATTAGCGAAGGCGAAGCTGTTTGATGAAGGGTGGCTAGTGGACAAGAAGCCATCTGGTTCCCGGATGGTCCGGATTCTATCAGACTTCTCCGAGAAGTTGGAGACGATTCTGGTAGGAGCTCAAGAAGCTACGGACCAAATGAGCCAGAGCAACGTGAGGTTGACCGGGACAGTACTCTCGAGGAGTCTCTGCTTGTCGGATCTCTCCTTGCCAGAGTTACTTCCGGAAGGTGTGGAAGTCACCCCTCAATCTAAGAAGGAGCGGTCGGCGGCGAGAACCGGATTGACAGAACTTATTGAGGTGGATTCATCACGAGAGAAGCCAGATCCTGCTACTGGTGAACGGGCCCGGAATTTACAGGACATCTTCAATGAACTGCCACCAGAACCTGGGAGTGACGCACCGAAGGCAAGTACGGGAGTTTAGTAGGAGTTCCCCTTGTTGGTAAATATGTAGATATATAGTCGGATTGTTAGTAGTAACCGGACCGGATTAGTTCCCGGCCTGTTAGTTAGGAACCGGATTTGTTCCCGGTTTTAGTTAGGGTTTTGTAACCGGATCAGATCCGGTTTTGACGGCGAATCTTATCTTGAAAGTTTTGCGCGGATTTTCTTTGCGGTCTTTTTGGGACGCTTTTGTGCTTTTGGAACTTTTCAGTGTATATAAAAGCATTCTCTGAGATGGAGAATGGGAGTCATTCCATTGTTTAAACTTCTTTTGTGTTCTATTTGCTCTTTGTTTGTGTGGTCTCCCAAAGATTGGCAGGACAGATTTGTGAGGAGTTAGGAGTGCATTTGGAGATTGACTTTGGGTTTCTCCCTTTGGTGTTTGTGTTCTGGTTTCTTAGTGCATGTGGGCAGGTAGTAAGAGTTGGGAGTCTATTCCAATGCCTCAGTTCTATTGAGATTCAATATTCAGGTTGAGAAAGCCGTTGCTAGGCTAGGCAAATAGGGAAGGGATCTTTAGGCGCGCTAGAACTCCTGGGTAGGGAATCCGGTTGAGTATCCGAACTCCTGTGAGGTCTCATTGCTGTAGTGGCAAACGGAAGAATCTTTGTAGAATTGGAATGGACGGATAGACTTGTAGCCGCCTTGCTTCGTACTACCGGAACGCCGCACTATTGTCGTTGTAATATGAGTGGATCGTACGGAGGGTCTTTATGTGACCTGTAGTCCGGATCTGTTTCCGGGTTACTATGAAAGATCAAACCGGATCCGGATTAAAATAAGAGAGTAGAGTAGAAGAAGTGGGTCTTCAGCCACTATAAGTCACGGAAGGAGCGGCGGGCCTACCACTCTCAAATTCAAGCGGCGATCCCTCTGATGGTGAAACAGAGGTTAAATCAAACCGGATAGGTTACTTGAGTCAATAAGAGGAGACCAGAAAGGGTTGGCTTCAGAGTCGTTCCTAGGACCGGAAGTTAGAAAGTCCTGGTTTTGTCGTAGATTTACTAGCCGAATTACTTCTAGGACCGGATTATGTCCTTGACCGGAAGTTGAATAGAATCCGGGAGTTATTTCTGCGGGTTGTGTTGTTTTCCGGTTGCAGGAGTAGGACCGGAAAGGTGTTGTTGGAGACTGACTTAGTTTAGAATCGTAAATAGGGTGAATACTTCACAGAATCTCGTGGGTTCGATCTTTAAAGTCACTTTTGTTATACTTTGGAGTGGTTTTTGGTAGTATAACATGGGAACTGCTTATCCTGTGCTGCGACACCGGTACAAACAATTATACATTTTTGGGGGGTTAGAAAGTGTTTTCGCAATCCCTAACCGGATGCACCCCTGATAACCGAGGCCCAATTATTGTTCCCTAAAACCATTTCTCCAAAAGAGTTTGTTGTTCAATGGGTTCGGCACACACAATTATACATTTTTTGGAGATTAGGGAGTGTTTTGGCACTCCCTAACCAAATGGACCCTTGATAATGGAGGCCGAATTAGTGTTCCCTAGCACCATTTTTCCAAAAGAGTTTGGAGTTGAATGGGTCCGGCACATACAATTATACATTTCTTTTGGGTTAGGGAGTGCAAAAGCACTCCCTAACCGGAGGCACCCTTGATAACCAAGGCGTAGTTAGTGTTCTCTAAAACCATTTTTCCAAAAGAGTTTGGAGTTGAATGGATCCAGCACACGCAATAATACATTTCTTTTGGGTTAGGGAGTGCTTTGGCACTCCCTTACCAGATGGACCCCTGATAATGGAGGCCAAATTAGTGTTCCTAGCACCATTTCTCCAAAAGAGTTTGGAGTTGAATGGGTCTGGCACACACAATTATACATTTTTTTTGGGTTAGGGAGTGCGAAAGCAATCCCTAACCGGATGGACCCTTGATAATGGAGGCCCAATTCCTAAACCCTTAAAGCATTTGCCCCAAAAAGTTTGGAGTTCAATGGGTTTTAATTTCTTATAATTTTGATGAAGTTCTATATTTTTTTAATTCAGATTTATAATGTTCATCCCCTAAACCATACAATAAAATCTGGTTATTTTCCTTTTATTATTGGTGTTTCATTGTATGTCTTCTTCTTTGTTTGAAGTCCTAATTTCTTTTTCTTTTTACCTTTTTCAACATTGAAAATGTCGGTTTCTGGGGGGTTCACGATATGATTTCCTTTTTTAGGTAGGGAACTATGGTTTACTTGAAGAAATTGTCACTTGTGTTCGATGTTTAATTCTTGTGAACTCCCTAAACCCCTAGAGGGGAAGGCCTAAAGTCTACCGCCACCACGAAACACTAGGGGGGGAATACAAAGGCATGCGTGGCATGGGACATACCCATGCATGCAGTATGACATGGCCCATGTCCATGCATGCGGCATCACATGGCCATGCATGCGATAAGTCAGGCCATTTCTTTTCTAGAGCACGCCAGAACACAACAGACGAAACACTGAAGTTTTCCCCGAGCAGACCCTGTCAGGTAGGAAAAAACAGTGCGTAGATGTGTTGTGCCAGGCATTGAATGCAACTAGCATGTGGAAGAGGGGCCAGTAGGGCCAGCAGATGGCAGGCTGCGGCAATAGGGGGCCAGAATAATAAATAGCCGCAATAAAAAAAGGTGAGAAATAGTGCTCCCCTTGAATATGTGCCAAAAGAAATTCTGAGCATTTCTGATTGCAATGGCATCCCTAGGTTGTCTTGAAGTACAAAAGTAATAACTTTGCACAATGTCAATGGACTTGCAATGGGAAAGGGAATATATCATAGCGTGAATTCTGACCTTGTCATAGGTGGTGATGGTCCACTGGGTGATTCCCTCGTAGTTGTACACATCTCAAGGTCCCTGAGCATTAAAGACATTTCGGAAGACTGGAGGTATTCTCTTCGAGCGTGGCCCATTAAACATGTGTTTTTAAATGGTTCAAGTCTCCACAATCACAAGCTCAAGGATGAGTACAACAAATGTCAAGCGAGATTGTTGCAGCCATCTTCATCAGGTGCAAGACAATATACAAGCGTTGTGAGGAACCCGTCTGTTCCTCAAGCACTTGTGAAAGCCAATGAATTACTCACGCTAGAATCTATCAATTTTGTATCCAGCAAAGATTGTTGCTCAAACAAT
This sequence comes from Rhytidiadelphus loreus, assembly GCA_947034895.1. Lineage (NCBI taxonomy): Eukaryota > Viridiplantae > Streptophyta > Bryopsida > Hypnales > Hylocomiaceae > Rhytidiadelphus > Rhytidiadelphus loreus. Next base: position 62,499,084 of record OX344763.1, on the reverse strand, counting down.
TGTGTGCAGCCTTTTCCTAGAGAGAATATTCGAGCTTCTTGTAAACAAATGTACTATAAGACAACCTTCGAATTCCTCTACCATATGAAATTGGATGTTCATCGATAGGTCCACGTGATGCTCATGGTAAGAGGGTGGTCACTCTTGAAGGCATTGATGTTTGTATGGCGGAGTGGAGGCATATTGCAGGTGTCTCAGAATCCACATTCTACTGGTTTCAAGGATATACAGCTAGAAGTGAACAAGCTCAGCCACAGAGGAATGTAGGGACTCAAAAGGCTCAAAAGCATATGCTGCAAGCCCGTGCAACATTGAGGTATGTGCTTAAGAAGGAAACAGACCATATGCCACATCGCATGCACACCCTTCCATCTGGGGAGAAGGTGGTCTCCAAGGTTATGCTGGCCACATTCCTTTGGAAAGAGACAATTCATGATGTCAATACTGCAAATGCAGTGTTTGGGTTGGGAAAAGTCTCTCCTTCTAATATCAGCAAAATCAGGAAATTGAACTTTCCTGAGTACAGCGTGAAGAAGCCTAGAGATAATTTTGCTCGATGTGCCGTTTGTGATAGATTTTATGCAATGAGGCGGGCATGTTCAGTTGGATCTCGATAGAAGTGGGACAAGCAACTGAAAAAACATAATGCATGTGCTCGTGCTCATTGAAACTTGTATTATGCAAATTGGTATAGCTCAAGTGCATACCCTCACGAATGCTTAACAATCATGCATAATAAAATGGATCATGCCAAGACGTCATCTCTGGTATTCTCCCATAAGAGCAAGCAACTTGATGGGCTGACAAAGTTGCTTGTGTCAATGACCGGAATGATAGCACATGGACATGGTGATGTGCGTTACGTGCATTACGGACTCGATATCTTCCTTCACAACTCAAACTACATAGTGGGTTCTTTAGCAAAGCTATTACAAGATCTAGAACTCTATCATGACCTAAAAAGTCACGATTAGCTTAAATACTATATAATAGGGTTTATATTTTATTTTTTTATTTATAAATTTTCGATTTTCTTAGACTTAAGCGGGTATATAGCATAGTATTTGAAACCAGAAGATAGTGAATCCGTAAATTGATAAAGTGGTTAAGCAGGAAATTAATTTTCTTGCACTAGAACTAGAACCGGAATTACCGAATGCATCAGAAAAACTAAATCGGGTCCGGAACTGGGAATTATTAGAAGCGGAGACTATGAGTAGACTATTGGGAGCCAGCTAGAGTTAATTAGGATACATCAACGGTACTCGGCAATTAGGGAACGGTCGGATTAATGGGCAACAAACAAGAATGGTAGGATCAAACAGTAGGGAACGGGAGGAATTTCCGAACAGAGAGTTTAAGTTAGGTCATTTAGGGTTCGTGTGCCCATTTCCGATTTTCACTGTTGGTGTTTTTTATTCCTCTTGCGTGTAGTAGTTTCCGGGTTTCCCGACATAGTTTCCGTTTCCGTTCCGTTTTAGTGGCAAAACCAGTGGCTGTTGTGAGAGATTGTTGTAAGGGCTCTCGAAGTAAGGAAAGGAAGCCACTATGATCGGAAGTGAGTTCGAGGAGGAGACTGCGACCATGAAGGTGTCATTGAAGAACGTTAGCCCAGTGATTTCGGACGATGCAGAAGAGCGGGCAGATCTGTTAGAAGATTTGAGCCAGCTAGGTTGCACCAAATTGTTGGAGCGACCGTGGAACTTCAAAGACGAGGTGATGGTGCGGGAGGTGCTACATCCGTAGTCGAACAAGTGAAAGAAGACCATGAGAGCTGTTCTGAACAAGTGGACCCCGGTAGTTTAGCGGGAAGTTTATAGGTTTACTAAAGGAGGAGAAGGACTAGCTTCAAGGACGGACAAGTATACAATGGATAAGTTCTTGAACCTTCTTCACCCTAAGGATGGGTACACAGTGAGCGAGTACAAGAACGACTGAGAGAAAAGGGTATTGGAGTTTTTGGTTCCCATTCTTAGTCCGGACAAGGGTACCCGGCTCACCATAACCTTAGGTAATACAATTTTCGGTGCTTTGTTCGGAGACCGGAAAGTTGACTGGGGTCTAGTGCTGCGGGATCATGTAGGGAAACTCTATAGGTTAGTCGGGAAAACTAAACCATCTAGTCTTTCCCCATTTCTCTTCCACTTATACCAAACACATGATTGTATGAGGGTACAAGAGCGACATGAGTATAAGATTCAGGAAGTAAAACTAGCCCACGATATGAAACTAGACTCAGAGGGAGAAGACGTGGAGAGAAAGGAAGAGTCTTCCAAGGATACTGGCAAGGGAAAACCGAAACAGCGGGAAAGAGAAGAGGCACAGAGAGAGAAAAGGAAGGAAAGAGACTTAGTCTGGGAAAGTGATCCTCTTAAGATGGTCATCAAGAATCTCACCCAAGTCAAGGAGAGATACGAGAAAGAGAGGGGTACCATAATACAGGTGTATAGGTTGTTAGGAGAAATTCCTGTAAGTCAGTGCGAGGAACAGGTCCGGAATCTCATTCAGGATGTTGAGGGAAGGGCCGGAAAGGCAGAAATTACGGGACTGATGGATGAGGTGATTGCCCTAAAGGAAGAGTTGAGTGAGAAAAAGCAGAAAAGTGAGGAAAAACTCTATCCGGTCAAAAGAGATGCTTGACCGGAGTGCAGAGTTTATTACGCATCATACCGAGATACTAAATAAGGCCAAGCTCTTTGATGAGAAAGTCTTAGAAGGAGAAGGTAAAGTAGGAGACAAGGTCATCAACGTCCTAGTTACTTTCCATTCACAGATAGAATAGTTACTTGTTCAGATGAGGCGAGTAGTGGAAGAGGTCAGTTAGCCTCCAAAATCGAAAACAAAACCAAAATTAACAGAGAGGAAAGAAGGTACTCCCTCTAAACCCTTAAGGTCCGAGAGTCATTATTTGTCGCCAATAGGTCGGGATAAGTCCAGAAAGTCTCCAAGAAGTGTGGATATCACTACACCTGCCAAAAATAGTGTTATGCAGGAATCCGGTGTTGAGCGTACATCCACACTTGGATCTCTAACTCGAGGTCAAGCTAAAGGCAAGGAAGGGGGACGGGAAACACCACAAAGCAAAACATCCAATGTTTCCCCCTCCCCAAGTGAAGCAGTGAAGAGGAGGGCGGAATCCCAGAAAAGACCAATTGAGTTGGATACCAAAGAAGAGGAAGAATTGGAGGAAAAAGAGGAGGATTCTGGTTCCAAAACAGGAGAGGAGTCCGAGCCCTATTTGGATCTAGATCAAGAGTTAGCAGCCCCAAAACGGACGAAGACAAAACTGAAGGCCTAGAAGACCAAAAGAAAGAAGCGCCGGGCTTCAAATATTTCCAGTTCTGCCCGGAAACAGCTAGCAAAGAAGGATGCCGCCACTTTAATATAGACTCCAGCAAAGTGGCAGAAGAAGTAGATTTAGAGTTAAGTAGAATAGTTAGGATGGCGGCTGAAAACCTAAGTTTTTGGTGGAAAGGTAGTTTCCAAGTTGCTTTTAGGTGAGTAGGAAATTTCTTTTGGACTTGCCTAGATCCAGATTTAGCGGATCTGAGATCCATTTTCCCCGGGTAGTTTTTGGACTTTAGTGAAAGTCAATGAGGAGGAGGATAAGGAGAATGACGCGTCATTGCCTGGGGTTTTGATTTTGATTCCCTTGGGTTGTAAAGTCCCTTGGGTTGTAGACTATTTAGGATTCAGATTTTTAGTTGTTATCGTGCATTTTCATACCTTGTTTTCCTAGCATTGTGCAATTCAAATTAGCTTTTCTGATTCACATTTGGTTGATTGCATGTATTTCCATTAGTGGTACTGTTGGAGTATGTTCGATAGAATTGTAGGAATAGGTAGGAAGGAAGTGTGTCTGGATACTGGGTTTATCTGAATCTTTGGATTGTTAAGAGAGTTTGCGTGTGATGATGATTTCCTGATCCATTAGTATGATCAGTTCGTGTTTCTCGTGAATAGAGATAGTCCTAGTAGGCTAAAGTTACAACTGTTGATTTGCCGAACAACTTCAGTTTCCGAGTGGATAGGTTCTCTAGTAACTGGAAACACATAGGGAAGGTAACAACTTCCTAACTCTTCCGTCTCGGATTCTGCCAAGGATTTAGACTAGCTCAGTAGGTCGTCGTTGTAGTATTAGTTAGTCCCTCAACTCTAGATTCCTTGTGTGACCTACTGAACCGGATTCAAATCCGGTTTAGTTGTGAAGAAGTTCCGGTTGGGTTTATTTTAGGTGTTAGTCTATAGTTTGTCCATTTTTATTTCTCAGTGGCACTCTTGACATTCTAAAACTCAGAGGGTAGGGTTTAAGCTTCCTTCTTTAATCACAATAAGCAGATCCCTCTTGGTTCAGAGGTTAAACTCGATTTTGGTTATGATTGTCAGGAAACCAGGATAACACTTTAGGATGCAGGGAAGTTGGATTAGCTACCCAGTTTCCGGTTCCGGTTTTGACTAAAGATAGATTCCAAATAGTGTAAGATTAGGAGAAAAGAGCTAGAATCAGGATTAGTAATAACAAAGTAGATTTTTGACCGGATTTGAGTAGGTTTTATTTGAGGTTGTTGTAGTAATCATTGTTCGTATTTCCAGTTATTAAATAATTGGTGACAAATCTCTATGGAAATGATAAACGAGTCACTTTAGGACCTTTTCCGATCTTAGAGAAGGAACTTGACTTTCTTGTGCTACGACAAACTCCCTCCAAAGTACTTTCGGGAATTGTTTGTTGGATCATGCTCTGCTCCTCTCTTTGAAGCGGTGTTAAAAGGAGCTGAAATTTTTCAATCATCCCTATGTCCTACACCGGATGTCCCTATTGCAGCGACTTTTCTTCCTCCAGTTCTCAATGTTCAAATGGACAATGCCACTGGAGACAACAAAAATTGGTATGTCTTTGCATTTTGGTCCCTCCTAGTTGCAAAGAAAATCTTTCGGGAGGTGTATGTGAGTTTCATGTTGGTCGGCCATACACATGATGACATCGATGCTTTATTTGGGAGATGGAGTATGTAGTTGAAGAAAGAAAGCTTCCCTACCGTCCCATCCCTCATGAAGTCCTTCATGGATGTGGATTCTATGCCTACGATTCCTCACTTGATTGAGAAGGTACCAAATTTCAAAGCCTTTGTAAAAGGCACAATTTTGGATGGAGACGAAGCACTTGTTGGCCACACGAAGGCTCAACAATTTAAATTCTACCTCAACTCTACGGGTGTTCCAATCGTGAAGTACAAAAGGTATTGTATGGATAGTGATTGGCTCCCTGAAGAAGGGGGGATCAAATTGTGGAAAGAAGATTCTGAAGGAGGTAGTCTATGGCCTCGTAGGGAGCCTCTACTTGTCGCCCACCTTCCAATGCGGGGCGTGGAAGACATCTCTAAGGGCATATCCAGATTCATCAAATATTCGGAAGCATTATGCAACAAGAGTTAAGAGTATAGAAGATGGTTTGAGCATTTGATATTCTATTGGCGGAATGTGAAAGCATATTTGGTAGAGCCAATCGTGCCAAATGAGACCTTGATGGATGGCTTTTAGCCATCTACTAGAGTTGAGGCAGTAGAGGAAGATGAACTTGATGACGTTGGCGAGGTTTGTGAAGAGTTTGCTGAAGATGATCTCTTTGTAGGGCAATGCCGCAATCGCCCGTTGCTGTCTTTCTGTGTCAGGCGTGATGTTTAGAAGCATTATTTTGTTGCTCTTTGACCAGCAAATGCTGATACAAAGCCTATATGGATTGCAAGGGCTTTATTTGACCCTTTCACTAATCCCGAGCATCCAAATTCAGTACTTTTGGCCCACATCACGAGACCAAAATGTTCAGGAATTCTACATTGGTTGGGACTCTATAAGAAGACTATGTTGGAAAGTGGATGAGACGCAAGATCCCATATGGGAGGACACAAACTCTCTTGTCACTGCATGGAGGTTCAAGGTGAAGAAGGACACAGTGGAATGTGTCCTTAAAATTCCTACTGCTCAAATTGAAGTCATCCATGACAGTTTGGCATCGTACACTTCCGATTGATCTCTAATGTACTAATGGGGGATTACGAAGATACCAAGATAGTATTTGAATTAAAGTTTGATAGACGGTATGTTTAGTTTTATGCTATGGTAATACTATTGCATAAGCGTAGACGATTTTATATAATTATTTAACGCATGTTATTGAATAGATGGTGTAGATTGGAATATTATGATTAAATTTCATAGATTTGTATTGGAAGTACTTCTATATTTTGTGTGTAGTCACTTGCAGAGTGAGTGAACTTAATATTTCTTTTATTTAATATATTTTTTATTACATTATTCGTGGAACATTATATATACTGGTTTCTTTTCATTATTAATTGATTTTGGAACTCAATGTTTTTAAGAAAGTAATGCGAGTTGAAAAAATTGGTAGTGATTAAGACCACTTTTTATTTTGTTAATGTGTAAAGCACTTTTCACAATTTTTGGTAGGGGGCCGGTTGGTTGTTACAACTTTCCTGCCTGCTATGTTTACTAGCATCACCAAGTCATATATATGTCCTAGCCGCTCACACGAGTTCAATGAGATTCGAACTCGGACCACCTGAATGACATAGATAGCCTTCTCCAACCAACCATTCAACTCATGATTTGGTGGTCAATGCAGACCATTTTTGCATTTAAATCCAAAATGACTTTAATCACTGCAACCAATAAATGCTTGAGATTCCCAAAGTACAAGAAACTATTGTTTTAATGGAAATCGTCATACACAATTGGAAATTTTAGTTTCCATAATTTCAAGTTCATTTCAATTCGAGTTCATTTTAAGGACCCAACAATAGACAATGTTATTTTGGGAGGTCCTCAATCTCCCAAAATAATGAATATGATGTTTAGACAAGTGCAAATACTTTCGCTTCCCAAGTATTTGAAACGAGGTAGCATCTTTTAAATATTTGAGGAGATTTGGAGTGATTGATAGCATTACCAAGTTGAGGTAGTCAAACACGTGGGCATTTGTTTAGAAGAGTAAATTCTCAAGTCAAAGGATGGATTTGGATAAAGTTTTTGTTTTTAAAATGTGAAAAGTAAGACCTGGAAGTGGAATTGACCTAATGAAACAAATGTAAACTACAAGGGACCTTCAAGACGCATAGTTGATGTTTGATCATGTCAAACTTGTTAAGTGGTAGACAACCATGGTGTGTCATGTATACAACTCCGCATATTGTCAAGGAATGACCATTGTAGTTTGTGATTTGCAATCCAAAGATTGTGCTACTCAAATTTTGTTTTAGAACTCTGTTCTTGAAAGATATGGAGTAGAGAAGACTCAAATCAAGGAATTTATGGTGGATAGTGTACAAGCAAATTGGAATGCTATAAGGACAATCTACGAATTTGGAGACAATACTGTACCAATAGAACAATGTAAAAGAATGTGCTTCTTTCATTGGACTCAATCTATGGAAAAACATACAAAAGCAGAGATTTGTGGGGACTTACAAGTTCAACATCGGTTGCTTTGTAAGCAGTACAAGAACGCCCACACTTCCGATGAGTCTGAGACTTGTTACCTAGTCATAAAAGCATGGTGGTTATCATCAGGGGCCAGTGTAGAATTAGGACTACATCGGTTGGAGTTGTGGCTTTCTTTTTGGCATTTCCAATATCGTCAATGGACAAATTCATTCAACTTGTAAGTCCTTTCCCTCTTCCGTCATTTGTAAATAATACGTTGTTTTTGTTTGTTAAGCTCTTTGGGGAGTTTCTATAACCATGTTTGTTCAATAAGTAGAATCTAGAACAATGTCCCATTCAATACATGCCTCCTGAATCTTGTAGATTCCTTTGGATACTAAATGGGATGGTCTGGCTAACACCTTTTTGTCCCTTCTACTAATGCTTGCAAGGCATATATGGGCTTTCTTTTATTGAGAGAGTGTTCATGGCATTCAAACATTCAAACCAAGAGTGGTGTTAGCCTAGGCTCCCTCATTCAAAATCTTCATCTTCTAAGAAGACGGTTGTCATTTGAAATAGGCAAGAACCTAGGAGTAAAGCAGGGCGTTAGAACCTTCAAGGGGCCTCTTGGAACTGAGAGGGGTGCTTCCATGGGCTTTCTCTTGTAAATTTCTATATACCTATTTGGAAGTGATGCATGTCCATTTGAAACTACCAAAAATATTTGGTTCTTATAACAACTGTAAGGATAATATTTGAATAGGTTTCTAATCTTTGGAAATTCATTGTTGTGTATGGATTGTTCCTTTTGGGATCTTAGCAAGTTAGAGCTAGCAGAAATGCCATTGTGTAACCTTGTTGAGACTGTACATAACAAGTGGCTTCAACAATCTGGAAATCGAAAGAACGATCTATACATTGCCACGGTAGACAATTTCGTTAGAGCGTTCACGCAAATGATAAGGTATTATCAATACCTCAAGGGCAATCAAGCTGCTATAAGACCAGGGAAGGAGGAGCTAATGCTTTACATAGCCTAGCGCTCAACCAAACAAATGGGCAATCCAAAGCCGCTAATGGAAGCTATTACAAACATTCAAAGTGTAGAAGAATTTTTCAATAGAAAGCCTCATCTTGAAGGTGAAGAAGTATTTGGATTGCAGAAGAGAAAGGCAAACATGCCACTTGGATGCGAATATAATTCATATAGATCGGACAAAGTCAATTTCTCCCATCCCCGCGTTCAAACAAGATCCTAGAGAGCCACGTCAAGTGCACCACATTTTAATACAATTGTGGAAGAAGTTTCTCCAAGTGCGGATGTGGATATTCATAGCACGATATCAAATGAGGACCAAGGTTGTCTACCCGGACAACTCGACAACTCGACAAACTCGACGTCGAAGACGTCTAGTAGAGGGGCCCGTCCGTCTAATAGAGTCAACTTTACCCTTTGACTTTTCTGGAATTTACCCCCCATTTACCTAGGCTTACCTGGCTGCCATGTGGCAGCCGCGTGGCAAATGTTGGGCGACCTCGGGTGAGGGCGACTTCGGGTAGGGGGCGACTTCGGGTGGGGCGACCTTGGGTGAGGGCGACTTCGGGTGGGGCGACTTCAGGTGGGGGCGAATTCGGGTGTGAGGCGACCGCGGGTCCGGGGCGACTGCGGGTATGGGGCGACTACAGGTCTTAGGCGAACACGGGTACTAGGTCGCGGTCGCCGATACCCGCACCCGTCGGCGCACTTGCCCTCATCCAAGACCCGCACTCGCCCTTCGTCACTTGCACGCGCCCCCCCAGGACCTACGGTCGCCCCCCAGGACCCGCAGTCGCCCCCCCCAGGACCCGCAGTCGCCCCCCCAGGACCGCTGGTCACCCCCAGGACCGCTGGTCGCCTACGTGACCCGCACGCGCCCATTTTGCATCCACACCTGGGTTCGCCTATATATGAAGTCGCCGAATCTTCATTCTCCCATGTTCATCACTAAGGCTTCTTGGCTTGTATCCCTTTCTGGCTACATGCATAAGCATTTGGTGTTGAAAATTTACTATTTGACTACTTTCATCCAAGGTTCTTTTTCTAGTGGTTTGATTTCAACAATCCTCTACATTTTTTAGGACCTTCATTTCAACAACCCACCATGGCTAGTGGAGACAATACCACTGGAGAATTTCTTGCTGAAGCCCCTCCACCGGCTCCACGTCCACGTCGTGGTTTGGGATTGCGAAAGATTCAAAAAGACAAGGAACGGAAGCGTAGGGGTACTTGTCACCGAAAGCGATTGCATGTGTTGAATAGTGCTGACCACATTGCTTTCAAGAGGTGGAACGAGGAGCCTGAGCCATGGTCAATACAAACTTGCGAAGATTACATTGAGTGGTGCCACATCAGCAAGTTCTTTCCAGCATGGCGTCATCATCATCATCAACACACCAACAAGGCGAACTTGAAGTTCTGTGAGAATGAAATATTCGTGAACAGGTGCATTGAATTGTAGCAAGCTCCCTACAATACGGCCTCTGTAGAAAGGAATGAGGCCCCTCTTTTCCTTGCCAGAGGAGCCTATGCTGAAGTGGCATTGAAGAAAGAAGTCGATTGGAGCACGATCAAATCTAGTCCTCACGTAACCCGTCCAGAGGACGGGTGCATACCAAAAGGAATTCTCCTTTTTCCAGAGGGTGGATTGGGTCCTTTTCGAAGTGTTCCTAGGAATCAGGCCCAAGTTGAAATTGACACAGAGTCATCAGAAGAAGATGACAATTCAGATGGTACGCGGGTGCTTCGGGTAGAACGAGCCACGGAACTACCTATCGGCCTCCCCCCAAATCAGAATGAAATTATCCACGGCGTCGGAACATCACGAGGACGTAAATCGGGACAATCGTCAAGAGTGCGACGTTCCACTACATGAATTGGACCACAAGGGGCTTCTCCATCAGCTTCAAATCCACCATTGCCTGCACAGAATCCAAGTGATGTCTTCGAATTCAGTTGCAACGATGAAGGGCCCAGTGAAACAATTGTTGGTGCACCAACTCTTCAATCCCGAGTGGATGTAGGTCACAACACTCTGACCCTAGCAAAGGCTCAAAACATCATATAGATCAAAGACAACAAGATTGCTTCATTGGAAAGTAACTTGAAGAAATTGCAAGGACAGTGCCAACTGAAAGATGCTCTCATTGCACGACAATCTACCGAGCTTCAAGCCCTGCGAGAAAATCAGGCTGGTGCTTTCACTTTGTCAGATATGGATGAGGCTTTTGTTGACCATGATCCACATCATCTAGACAAAATTGTGGGGGACCTTACCGACGATGTTCCTTGCCATCCACCACCTTCCAAGCGTGCTAAGGTTTTGCAAAATAATCGAAGTGCGTTCCTCACTACGATTGGCGGAGACACGACCACTGACACGAACGATATTCATGGGACCCAAGATTCACTCTCATTTCCAACAGTTCAACAATCAAGGCAGAGTGACAAAGAAAGAGACCTTGAAAAGTAGAACGAAAAGCTTCAACAACGGTTGGATCAATTGGTTGCCACGTACTACCATTGGAAGGTGGCGTGCATTCTCTCCGTGGATAGATCACAGCAAATAGCCAAGGAATTAGATAAGGTTTCAAAGAATTTTGTTGCAGCTTTACCTAAACGTGAGAATGGACTCACATCCTGGGCACTCTTAGATGACATGTTTCCTGAAAACATGCCGATGTTGGCAGACACAAATATTATAGATTGGGCACAACAGGGCTGGGACCATGCAAAGCAAATGTCTAGTCACATGGAGGTGAAGGACCAAAAGCTACTATGGCCACAACCTGCAACTTTCGTACTCGACCATACAAAATACCCCATTTGTCAAGAGCAATTTGGCCCTGAAGGTGGTTGGGCTCTCGGGTCATGTGCACATGTGTACCATCCTCAATGCCTCCTTATGGGATGCCTCATTAGACGACGTTGTGTACTTTATTCAGCACCATTCCATGATCGCTTGTATGCCATGTTCAACTTGATGATGTACATGCCACCTTCTTGGGAACATAGCGTTGAAACGACGACTAATACGACACTGTGGGGTCGTGACCTCGTTTGGAGCTGGCGTCAAGGGCTACATGATGATGAAAAGGCACCTAGTAGCTCTCAATTGAACTAGGAAACTGACCCGGCGGAGATTGTCAAAGTGGCACCGAAGTTGATGGGAAAAGGTCCACACAATGAAGGGAGAAGGGCATTCTTCTACCAATGCCTTGGTGGATACTTCGAGAAGAGCTCGGGAGAATTCAAATGGGGTCCTCATCCGGAAGGACACCGTTGGGATAATGAAGGTAAAAGGGGACCCGATCGCAATCAATTTGCCTCTCTTGAAGACATGACTAACATGGCTTGCATGGACTCTACGTATGGACCTTATTACCAAAGTCAAGCATTGGACTATCTTTTGGAAGCACATTCTCCACAAACCACAAGGACCCTACAAGCTCTCCAAGATTCCAACGTCCTGGAATTCATTTTGAATGCGGAAGGGCCAGCTTCACGAACTCGTGCAAAGAAGAAGATAGTCCTTCAAGAGGCACTTCAACCTTCACATGGTGAAGCAAGTTCTTCTAAGAAGTAAAAACAATCCAAATGGATTTGACGTCTGAGAATTTAATGATGGACTTCATTTCTCCTTTGGTTACTTGGTTTACGTCCAAGGATATATAATGTCAAACCCCTAGTATATAGAAGCGTATTATATATGGTAGAAGCGTGTAGCTCTCAGTCTTTTTGTTTTGTTCCATATAGGCCAACTTCGAGCCTTCTATGATTGTATGCTACACATTTGTATTGCAATATTACCGAGAATATTACAGTGCCTTCATTTTTGAAACATATTCTACATTATTTTCTACTCCAAAGACTTCACTATGTTCGAACAAAATCAAATATGTGGTACAACTGATTGTATGAAGCTTATTATCAAAGAGCTATTAAAGTTGAAGTTCACTTTGACATTGTCATTTGCATTGACATTTAAGCTTCTAAAATTAATTCAACTGTAAACTTTAAATTTTATTACTTAGAATTCAAAATTGTATATCATTGTAAGCAATCTCATTATCTCAATTCATATCATGGAAGATTGTAATTGTTATCATTTTAGTTCCATAAACAGAAAAAGTGAACATGATGAACCCCTTAAGTCCCATTGTCCCCTCTAGAGACAATTTGGAATTTGGGCAAGTTTCTATGGCTTGAAATTGTACCCTAATTTTTTGAATTTTTTTGTGAAAAGAGAAAATCTGATAAGCTTTGAGGGAATATAATTTTTATTTCAATTGGTGTCCGGAAGCAAAAGTTACACCACAAAATACCTAGAACTAAACTCGGTAGGCAGTACAAAAAACATTGCAAAAATCCAAAATAGATTTAATTTTGTTCATGTTTTTGCTAACATTATGTTTTTGTCTACATAAAAAGATTTGATTCATTCCATTTTCATTAGTGATGTGCAAGTTAAGAACCCTGTTCTTTTTAAGGCAATGTAAACAAATATTTCAAAAAATAACTTATAGAATTCATTTGAAAATGCAATTTTCAAATTTTCTCTAATTAGTTTATTTTAAAGGAGAAGTTTGCTTCCTACAACAATCTCACCGTTGGGACTAACGGATTATTGTGTTCCAATCCCATGTAAGAGCTATTATCAATTTAGTTTTTCTTTTAACCTTGGATCTACTTCTACTTGACAATTTTTTGAAGTATGAAAAGGAAGTTATTATTTTTTGAATTTTTTTTTCCTACACTCCCGACTCAATTCTTCAACACAATAAATTTTAAATTCAAATTCCATAGTGCACATTTTTGGAAGAAATAGCAATCAAAGTCGTCTGAAAGTGTAGTCCAATGTTGCAAAAAAATTGTTCTTCAACTTTGAATGCTCATATCTCTAAATCTGTACAGTCAAACATCGTACAATTTTAACCACAAAATCTTAAACAAGTGAAGTTCAAGATCCTCAGCTTCAGTTCCACAAAAGTTTATTTTTTTCTTTGGACAAACACAATAGAATTATAGAAATGACAGTTTTGATTTTTTCTTCACCTAAAAATGGCCTTCGGACTTTATGGGTTTAGAAAAACACTGAAAATGGAAAAAACCTATTGGAATCATTTGAAAATTCACCAAGCCATGTAAGTAGCGATGGAAATTAGCTAGAAAATGAAGCAATTGGTTATTTTAACTGTAAAGGGTTAGGTCTTTAGGGCTATGTTTTCACTCAATAAATATCAAGATAAACATTTCTAGTACAAATCCAGAATAAAATGACATAACAAAACTGATTTGAGCAACATTAGGTCTTCTGTTCTTGTACTACATTGGTTTCAAAAGCTGTGACTAAATATTTCGCGAATACACTAAGTTCAGAAATCTGCAATACACATTACAAAGTGTACAATAATTATTAAAAAACCACGTGAACTTTGAATGCCAAAAAAATTGTAGCATATTCTTTACTAAATCACGAGAGAGCCGCAATATCCAAAATTGGATCTTACTTACAAATTTACAATATTGTTCACCAAAATGCGGTACACTACTTTCTAAAAACCTCTTTTTGGTTTAGGAAGTCACTCATATTAGGAGGAGGACCCACTTTCTCGTATTCTTCACCTCTCTTTCCCGTTGTATCCTTCATCCACTTCATCCACTGCGTATAATACTCGCTTTCGGCTCTCACATCCACAAACTCGTCTTCCAACACTTGTACTCTAGTCTCATGGAACTTCACCAAATTCCGAAGCATTTCTAACTCCTCTGGTAGATTACCGTATGTCGAGGCCGTTGCCAAAACGTCCACCTCCTTGACATGTTTTTTGGCCGCTTCGTAATATTTCTTTTCTTCTTCGGTAATTTGAACACGCAGTGCTCGCCGCTCATTCTGTGCTTTCCTACGTCTGCGTTGCAGGGTTTCTAATTTTGATTCCCACAATAAACAATGGTCAGCTTGCGACAATTTCCCAGTGCTCTGCTTAGTTAAATACTGGTCTCCATTCTTCTTAAAAGCAACAAAATCGTCATCTCTCTCTTTGAGTATTTGGTTGAGAGACCTCAATTGTTGCTTCAAATAAGCTTCAGTGGGAGAAGACACTTCGCGTTCCTTCAAATTCTTCAGTTCCTCACTCTTTGTACTCAATGATAAACGTGCACTCTCGATTTTGGCAACAAGGTCTCCTCATTGTCTGATGAATCACTATCACCTTCTAGCATCGCACACTCCTCTATGGAAAAGTCCTCCACTTCCATGGGGTCAACTTTTTCCAAGACTTCTTCATGGCTGGTTGAGGTAATGGGCTCTTTTCCACGATCTTTCTTCTTCTGAAGGCCCACATCCAAAGACTTCTTGGACTCGGTGACAAAAACATCTTCATCATCGCTAGAGAAAGAATATCCGTTGTACTCATGGGTGTGCTCGTCCGAGGAAGAAGTGGAAGACCAAACTACTTCTTCATCAGCAACAAATGATGCTCCACGCTTAATCGGTGTCATCATCTTGCTTATATCAAGAGGATACTTTGCCCACAAGTTGGAGGCTTCCTCCCACTCTTTTTGGTCCGGACGGACCGCAATAGGCATTTCTGGGAGTGTTGTCCAATCGACTACCTTCTTCAAAACAACTTCGGCATACACCATTCGTACAAGAAAGAAACTGAAATTATCGTTTCTGTACACCTTGGTCTCCCAATATAGAAGGGTCCATACTTCGCAGCATCTACGCATGAACCTTGTGTCCGTAGCATACGCAAGGTTAACCTTTTGGTTTTGAACGTGCAAAGGGTGACGACACAACGGAAATAACTTGCTGATGTGGCACCAATCCACATACTTCGCAACAGTCCGGTAACTCCAAGGCTCTGGTTCATCCCTCCAACCCTTAAAAGCCTTAATCTTCGGATGAAGTAATATGGCCACGCGCTTCTTGTGCTTCTTGCCTGACCGTTTTCGACCCTTGTCCTTCATCGCCCTTTTCTCTTGCGGAGTCAATGGAGTAGGTATGGTAGGAGGAGATGGCGAGGTCGTACGCTCCATGTTTTAACAACGTATGTATAACTAAGTAATATATACTATATAAAAGTCTCAATGCCAAAATACTTACTCTAACTAAGTGAAACTAGTAATCATACGTGTGACACATTTACAAATATCGAAGCAGAAGTAGATGTTCAAGGTTCAAAGATCGTAGCGGATAGGGTCAAGTTTACGAAACACCGCGGTTTAGACATGCATGGAATGAGAAGAATGAAATTCCTTCATTCCCCAATCCCTGCCTCACGCACATGCAGTCAGTCACTTCAAGGTGGATGATAGCCTTTGCACAGAAGCAGGGGGACTGACGACCGCAAGTCCACCCCACCCCATTTGTACTGGGACTAGCGGTCGCGGGAGGGTGAGTGCGGGTCCTCCAAGTAGGGCGAGTGCGGGTCCCCCGACCGAACAAGGGCGACTGCGGGTACCCAAGCGACCACGGGTCCACAAGGCGACTTCGGGTGCGGGTCCCTGGGCGACTTCGGGTGCGGGTCCCTAGGCGACTTCGGGTGCAGGTCCCTGGGCGACTTCGGGTGCGGGTCCCTGGGCGACTTCGGGTGCAGGTCCCTGGGCGACTTCGGGTGCGGGTCCCTGGGCGACTTCGGGTGATTTTTCAGGCAAAGACAAATAAAAGAGGAATCTAACACAAGTGGTTTCATATTTTTGGAAGTATTTTATAATTACTTATAAATTTCCAAAGGACTTCTGTCATAGGTCCCTATTTATGCCCCTAGGTCTTCTGCAAAATGTTCACTTGCAACTTCTAAACATAAATGGGAAAGTAAAGATAATGGATTGGCTCTTACAATTCATAATTTTTTTTTCTCGAATCATTTAATGATTATGGAGGTCAATTTATGAACTACAGATTGTCCATTTCAAAGCCACTTATAGAGTCCATTATTAATGCCCGCTCCATTTCAAAGTCTTCTACCTTATCTTTACTTTCACATCCACACAAATGGAGAAAGGAACCCTCTTTAAAATCCAATGGACGTCGGATTTGGAGAAACTCCCCAACTAAAAAAATATTTACGATAGTGTTTCCTTGAGTGTCAAATGCTTCAATGCACACCCTTGCCTGAGCAAAAAAATTTATGTATCAATGAATAGGTGGTAGTGAAATCGTAGGCCACCAGAATTAAAAATATTCCCAACCTGTAATGAGTTTAATAGCTATTCAAGTGATATTAAGTTTTGGAAGAGAACATTTTAGAGTGCCAATATAATTTGTAGTTCTTCATTTCACCTTCAATCCCAATTTTCTTTTATAAGCAATACAATCAATAAAGAAAATGAAAATTTTCTTGGTTATCATCTCACAACTCTTATCCAATTTTGCACTCAAAGGAAACGTGCATACTAATACACAACTACACAAGCTAATTAAACATTCATACGGTTAGATTTTCGGGTTTAGGGTACTTGCTTCAATGGCAATTACTATAAGTCCATGCTCAATTTTCATAGGAAAAATACAAGAGGGAAAGGCTTAAGGCACTTAGGACTTTATTAGTAATGCACTCTAATTGTTAAGTTAAACTTATCTTTTGACCCTACATAGATTAAGCAAACACCCGTCTTGTAAAATCAAATTTCATTCAAAAGTATTTATTCGTCATTCTCCATAATGACGAACAAATCTAATTAAATAATGATTTACCACAATTGAATTCTAAAATACTCTATATCATTACAAATTAGTTACTTTAAAGTTTCAAAAAATCCCGTGAAGACCTCGGTATAGGCCACGCGACGTGCTTCGAGGATTGAGCCAAGGACCACTTTGAATTCCGCACCGAAATGTTTTTCATCTCAGTGCGCAATTCAAAGTGGTCCTTGACCAAACCTGTAAGACCCAACTATAACCTCCTATATCATGCACACGGAGTTGGGAATCGAACCGTAGACCTCCCAGACTCCACTTGAGTTCGAAGAAGTTGACCCTTGTGTGAGAATCCCTTCCACTACTTCACCTTCCCGTTGGTCACATCGGGAATCACCTTTGATGCACCACTCCTTGTCCATCCCATCTTTATTCTTTTTTTCTTTGATTCTATTGGGCTTCAAAATACCATCAGCTGCCCAACACGAAATAGTCTCAACGTTTGGACCCGAAGTCGCCCCACCCGAAGTCGCCCTACCCGCGGTCGCCCAAGTCCCAGAAAAGAGGGAAGCAAAAATGCGTGAGTTCTTCCCTCCTCTCTGGACCCGCGGTCGCCCTACCCGAAGTCGCCCTACCCGCAGTCGCCCCACCCGAGGTCGCCCCAGCACCGCAAAAAGAAGTCCCTAGTTTCCCCCTTTTCTGGACCCACGGTCGCCTCACCCGCGGTCGCCCCTACATTGGTATTTGAAAGAGTGACTTACAGAAGACTGCAGTCATGGTAGGTGAGATCATAGAATAATCTCTAGATAGCTTACAATTATATCACATGATCATTTTATTAAATGGTCCCTAACAAGGCTTCAATATCCTCAAGCCCTACAATGATGAACCCAAAACCCTACAAAGCCCTCGCAAACTAGAACCAGAAACGCAAACCTAAACCCTGAAATGCCCAACGCATTTTAGGATGGTTTATGAATTTGCTTGAACCCCAAAATGACCCTGGAATTTGCTAAGCTTCTAGAATTTGCTCTAAATTGAACAAAAATCCAACATTTTGATACGTTCTATCCATTCTTTTTGAATTGTAACCGTGTAAATTCAAACTAGACGTATTAGAGATCACATTAGAAAAGAAAACACAACAATACCTCTAATTTATTGAAAGATTATAATGTTTTATCATGAGGGTGTTAAATCTGTGAAAGTGATTTGAAGTATTTCAATCCTCTTTTCAAATGTGAAATCTAAAAAGTTCGTCACCTAAAAAATATGAGCTTAAAGGGCCTAAGGTGCATAAACCCAATCAATTTATAACTTCTCAAAATCTACTTTATCATTTTTTTAAATTTCATTTGTAATGTGATATTTTCTCAAAGATTTAGTGTGTTTGAGGCTCATTCCTAAGAGCCCTCAACACTACAAAAAGTCAAGATTGCAAGTGTACACCCATGCACAAAATCTTAAATAGAAAAATCATAATCAATCATTTTCAAAATCAGATTTTTGAAGCTAAAACTAAACTTCAAAAAGAATTTTCCAAAAATATGAATTACTACATATAGTAATTTGGTAAGGTTTTGTTTAACTTAGGAAATTGGTTGAGGACCCATCCTGTCCTCGGGGTCACTTAGGGGTTCACTTGAACAAGAAGCCAACATCTTGAATTATAGAATCAATTTCTGTATACTTCTTCATTTTTCCTCCAATCCCAAGAAACTTTTTTTCTGCAAACTTTAAAATGGTTGTGGAGAGGGGTAATACACTCGAAGTGAAGAATGTACATTTCTCTTGTTATAATCTTAAAACTCTTCCGCAATTTTGCACTCAAAATGAATGTGCATACTAACAAGCAAGTTGTTTAAACATTCATACGTTTAGATTAAAAAATAAATAGGAAACTTGCTTCAATGGGAATAACTACAAGTCCATGCTCTTTTCAGAACAGAAAAACTAAGGTAGGAGGTTGTGAAAGAGTGCGGGCATTAAGAATGGCTCCTATAAATGGTTGTGGAATGGTGCATCTAAAGTTCTGAAATTGACCAATACATTCATTGAATGAACCAAGGAAGAAAACATTATTAATTGGAAGAGCCAATCATTCTCTGTGTTTTCTCCATTTTTATTTAGAATTGCAAGTGAACCATTCATGAAAGATCTAGGGTCACAAATAGGGACCTATGACCCAACTCGTTTGAAAATTCATAAGTAATTCAAAAATCTTTGGAAAAATATGAAACCACTTGGGTTAGATTCCTCATCAATTTCTCTTTGTCTGAAAAATGAGCTAAAAATATTCCCGTCCAAAGAAATACACGAAAAAGGCAGACCAGCCCTTAGGTGCACCATTTCTGAGCCTCCTACCTTACACTTGGAAAGGCATAGGCTCTTAGGGGTTCATTAGTAAATAATGCACTCTAATTGTTAAGTTAAACTTATCTTTTGACCCTACATAGATAAAGCAAACACCCCGTATTGTAAAATCAAATTTCATTCACAAGTATTTATTCGTCATTGTCCCTAATGACGAACAATTCTAATTAAATAAAGATTTAGCACAATTGAATTCTAAAATACTCTATATCATTACGAATTAGATACTTTAAAGTTTCAAAAAATCCCGTGAAGACCTCGGTATAGGCCACGCGACGTGCTTCGAGGATTGAGCCAAGGGGCACTTTGAATTTCGCACTGAAATGTTTTTCATCTCAGTGCGAAATTCAAAGTGCCCCTTGACCAAACCCGTAAGACCCAACTATAACCTCCTACATCATGCACACGGAGTTGGGAATCGAACCGCAGACCTCCCAGACTCCACTTGAGTTCGAAGAAGTTGACCCTTGTGTGAGAATCCCTTCCACTACTTCACCTTCCTGTTGGTCACATCGGGAATCACCTTTGATGCACCATTCCTTGTCCATCCCATTTTTATTCCTTTTTTTCTTTGATTCTATTGGCTTCAAAATACCTGAAGTCGCCCAACACAAAATAGTCTCCCAGTCGCCCCACGGCTCCATAGCCCCACCCGAAGTCGCCCCACCCGAAGTCGCCCTACCCGAAGTCGCCCCACCCGAAGTCGCCCCACCCAAAGTCGCCCCACCCGAAGTCGCCCCACCCGAAGTCGCCCAATCCCCCAAAGAGGATTACAAATGCGTGAATTTTCCACGACTTCTGGACCTACGGTCGCCCCACCCGAAGTCGCCTACCCGAAGTCGCCCCAGTCGAGGTCGCCCCAGCACCAAAAAAGCTGGAAGTCCCAAGTTCCAGGGCGACCTCGGGTGTAGGGGGCGACCTCGGGTTCAGGTTTCAGGACCGCTTTGGTACCCGCGGTCGCCCTTACCCACACGCGCCCTGTCACCCGCACGCGCCCCTATGGCGACCGCGGGTACTTAAGCGGTCGCCCCACCCGCATTCGCCAGTCTTGGTCCTGTGCTACGGCTTTCATCCACCTTGTAGTGGCTGAATGCGAGCTTGTGGGCCAAGGCGGTGATTGGGGGGTGGACTTGTTGCCCTTTTTTTCCACGACTCTATTTATTGATCGATTGTAGGTAACTTTGTGAAGGAAGAGCTATGTCTAATCCAGGAGAAGGGAGTAGTACAATGCGTCCGTCTCTATGGGATATTAACCACGATGACCCCCGGGAATGGGAGAATGCTACAAGGAAATATGTAAGGGGCACCGACCTTGACAATCCCGCGGAGTTCCAAGTGACTATTGACTCATACGAGTCAACGGGTGGAGAGTCATCATCAAAGTTGAAGAAGTCAAAGACGGCACATGATAAGGACCCAACTTATCCTCCACGTGATTATTCAATATTTGCACAGCGAGTGTGTTTCGAATGGTACGAGGGACGCACTGTGGAATTCCTAGAGTCTACATACTTGAGGCATAAAGAATCAGGCATCATTAAGTTGAAGAGAGATTTGAGCACTTTTATTCTAAAAAAGTGCAAAGAATCCCCGAAATATGCTGACGTGGATGAAACGTACTTTGGCAACTATGAGAAGTGGATGGAGAACGTGCTCATGGAAATCATTTTCAATACCAAAAAAATCATTATAGAGCACCGACCTATAGTCCCTGGGTGTGAAAATAAGGAGACCATCGAATTCCACGCAAAAATGGCATGGTGGCAAAAAGCGGCGTCTAGACTATCGAAGACTGTATCTAGGGCGATGGGGTGGCAGTTGGACGCATTGACGGCTGCTCTTTCTCAAAACAGTGGATCGTCTCTCATGTGGATCAATTCTAGTGCAAAAGTGGTTCCGCTTAGTGGATATGACCAACAAGGGGGGTATGGAAAGGTGCCTAAGGTATACATTGATGGCATGTCTACAATACCCAAGCATGTACATTTTGCGGGGAAGGTGTCAAAGCAAACAAACACGCGTGATGCGAGATATGAACGATCCATTGAGGCCTTGGTGTGTCCTTTAAATCACCCAGCCATTGTTAAATTTGTGGCTATCCACGCCAATACAATGGAGGCCTACACGTTGTGGTGGAATGGTGGTAATTTGAACAAACTTGTTCACTTGAATGAGAAGGTCGTGCCACATGCCGATTGGCACGAAATCAAGTTGGTGAAGGAACTTCAACAAGAGCAGGTGAAGTAAATTAGCCTCTTTCGAAGGCACAAGGCGAAGTTAGCATGGGCCCTTGTTTATGTGACAAGTCTTGTACACAATGAAGGTGTTCTACACAACGATTTGTCTCCCAACAACATATTAATCCATTATCCGCCGTACTCGGATGATGTTATAAACATTGGGATTTGCGATTGGGAAATTGCCAGTCGTATACAAGAGGGAGCTCCCTCACATTTTGGATACAAAACCACGAAAGAAAGGGATGACATGTTGAAAGGCAGATGGTGGGTGGCTCCAGAGTTGTTCTATGTGTTTGGGCCAAAGGGTTCAGAAACGAGCCTTGACAAGATGCAAGCCAGGCACAAGTATACGGTTAAGTCTGATTCGTTTTCTATTGGTAAATTGATTTGGAACATGAAAATTGGTTACATGGGTGAATATGACAGGGAACTATTCAAAAACCCTGAGTCGGGAAAGTTCTTTACAATGAAGTTACGTGTGCTTATGGATCTTGACTTACAGACGAGACTCACATGCTCTGAGGTGGTAGCTTCACTCATGCTTCCACCCTGGAATATGAAGCCTCCAGAATTAGTTTTTCGGGACTCCGTGTTGTAGTGTGATAGAAAAATACCATAGTATCATTTTGGAGTAGTACTTCTAGTACATGTAATCAAATTTTAATATGAAGTGCCATTTTCCCCAAATTGGCAATATTGTGGATCTATTCTTCATGGTATGTTGTATTGAATCTCTCATATCAATGTTTGTATTTTGCTGCAATGAATGAATTAAATAGGCTCAATGTTCCAGTAAGATATCCTACAGTAAGATATATAGCCTTGGAATAATGGAGCCCATTTTCCTTCTAAAAAGCATTGACAATCGGCACTTGTATTGGTTCATTCGGCAAAAAGGATGACTTTCTTGTAATCTTAATAGGTTTTTGGCAATAAAAATGACATTTCTCAATTGGTTTGAATGGGCCAGAAAAAATGGGAACATAAGGGTTAAATGCAATACACCATTTTTAGGTGAAATTAATTTCACCTTTATATGTAGAAATTACGTTTTCTCTCAACAAAACCATTTTGGTCTACAAATTAAAAATTAAATTTTGAATTTGCCTTTTAATGTTTCACAAAACATTTTTACAAAGAGTACTTTAAAGGCTTCTTCCAGGTTCATTACTTTTGAATACAAGGTCAAAATATTCTTGCAAGATCTATATGTTTGAGCCATAATCGAAAACTAATAAAAGTTTCTTTAGATGTGAATTTAACCCCTGAAGTTCGAAGGCCATTATAGGTTCAGAACCACTAAAAACCGTCACTTTGGCTACTTTGAGAAAAAATCTTGAAGTGCATTACAATAAGAGTGCATTAATTATTAAGCCCTATGTGCCTAAGCCTTTCCCTCTTGTATTTTTCCTATGAAAAAAAAGCATGGACTTACAGTAATTGGGATTGAAGCAAGTTTCCTATTTATTTTTTAATCTAACCGTATGAATGTTTAAACAACTTGCTTGTTAGTAGGCACATATAATGTTGACTTCTTGTACAATTTAAAGCAAATTCATAAAACATCCTAAAATGCATTGGGCATTTGAGGGTTACGGTTTGGATTCTAGGGTTCTACTTTGCGAGGGCTTTGTCGGGTTTTCGGTTCATGATTGTAGGGCTTCAAAATATTGAAGCCTTGTTAGGGACCATTTAATAAAATGATCATGTGATATAATTGTAAGCTATCTAGAAAATATTCTATGATCTCACCTACCATGACAGCAGTCTTCTATAAGTGACTCTTTCAAATACTGATGTAGGGGCGACCGTGGGTGGGGCGACCGCGGGTCCAGAGAAGGGGGAGATTGGGGACTTCTTTCTGCGATGTTGGGGCGACCTTGGGTGGGGCGACTTCGGGTAGGGCGACTACGGGTCCAGAGAAGGGGGAAATTGGGGACTTCTTTCTGCGGTGCTGGGGCGAGCTCGGGTGGGGCGACTTCGGGTGGGGCGACCGCGGGTAGGGCGACTACGGATCCAGAGAAGGGGGAAATTGGGGACTTCTTTCTGCGGTGCTGGGGCGACCTTGGGTGGGGCGACTTCGGGTGGGGCGACCACGGGTCCAGAGAGGAGGGAAAAACTCACGCATTTGAAATTCCCTCTTCTCTGGGACTTGGGCGACTTCGGGTGGGGCGACTTTGGGTCCAAAACTGGGAGATTAATTTGTGTTGGGCGGCTCATGTTGTTTTGAAGACCCGTACAATCAAAGAATAAAAAAGAATAAAAATGGGATGGACAAGAAGTGGTGCATCAAAGGTGATTCCCGGTGTGACCAACGGGAAGGTGAAGTAGTGGAAGGGATTCTCACACAAGGGTCGACTTCTTCGAATTCAAGTGGAGTCTGGGAGGTCTACGGTTCGATTCCCAACCCGGTGTACATGATGTACGAGGTTCTGGTTTGGGCTTCTTGGTTCGGTCAGGGACCTCTTCGAACTCCGCTATGAAATAAGAAACAGGTCATAGTGGAGTTCGAAGAGGCTCCTGGTCAAACCTTCGAAGCATGTCATGTGGCCTAGACCGAGGTCTTCACGGGATTTTTTGAAACTTTAAAGCAACTAATTTGTAATGATATAGAGTATTTTAGAATTCAATTGTGCTAAATCTTTCTTTAATTAGAATTGTTCGTCATTATGGACAATGATGAAGATGTACTTGCGAATGAAATTTGATTTTAGAAGAGGGGTGTTTGCATAATCTATTTAGAGTCAAAAGATAAGTTTAGCTTAACAATTAGAATGCATTACTAATGACCCCCTAAGTGCCTATGCCTTTCCAACTGTATTTTTCCTTTATGAAAAGAGCATGGACTTATAGTTATTTCCATTGAAGCAAGTTTTATGAAACAAGAACCTAACCATAGGAATGTTTAATTAGCTTGTGTATTAGTATGCACGTTTCATGAAGGTGCAATATTGGATAAGAGTTGTGAGATGATAACCTACCAAATTTACTTTTTCATGGTTGAGTGTACTGCTTATAAAAATAAATTTGGGATTGGAGTTGAAATGAAGAACTATAAATTATATTGGCACACTCAAATGTTCTCTTCCAAAACTTAATATCACTTGAAAAAGCTATTAAACTCATTACATGTTGGGAATATTTTTAATTGCGGTGGCCCACGATTTTACTACCACCTATTCATTGATACATAAATTGTACTTCCTTTCTCTATTTGTGAGGATGTGAAAGTAAATATAAGGTAGAAGGCTCTAAAATGGACTGGGCATTAAAAATGGACTCTATAAGTGGCTTTGAAATGGACAAACTGTAGTTCATAAATTGACCTCCATAATCATTAAATGATTCGAGAAAAAAAAATTATCAATTGTAAAAGCCAATTCATTCTCTTTACTTCCCCATTTTTCTTTAGAAGTTGCAAGTGAACGTTTTACGGGAGACCTAGGGGCATAAGTAGGGACCTATGACACAAGTCCTTTGGAAATTTACAATTAATTAAAAAATACTTAAAAAAAATGAAATCACTTGTGTTAGATTCTTCTTTTATTTTTCTTTGTCTGAAAAATGATCTAAAAATATTTTCATTGAAGTAAATACATGAAAAAGGGAGATCAGTCTTGAGATGAGCCATTTGTGAGGGCCAAGGTGAATTGACTCCCTCATTGCCCATCCAGGGCTTGCCCTAGAATTTATTATTTGCACTGCTTAATTTTTGGGGGAATTCTGAAATCATATTTGCAATCAGAGGCCCCAAATTACTTCTAGGAGATGCAAGAATTACCCAAAAGTTGGCAGAATATAGGGGGCTTTTTTTTAAAATCTAAGTTGACGGGGGCAATGAGGGGGTCAATTCTCCCTCTGCATTTCCTGAGTCTACTACCTTTCCCTGGACCCGCGGTCGCCCTGAAGCCGCACGCGCCCTTCCAAGACCCGCGGTCGCCCCACCCGCGGTCGCCCTGAAGCCGCACGCGCCCTTCCTGGACCCGCGGTCGCCCAGAATTCCCTGTACCCGCGGTCGCCCCACTTAACGCACTCGCCCCCCTAAACCCTGATCCCGCACGCGCCCAGGGCGACTTCGGGTACAAATGCGGTCGCTTGGGACGCAAGCTGCCACTTTCTTTTCCAGTGCTGTGCATCGGCTTCCATATGCTTTCAAGCGTCTAGATGCGTGTTCGTGCACTGGAATCTTGTGTCTAGGACACTTTTTGTGTTGTCGTCGATTGTGGAAGACCATACTTTCTGAGCACTTGGAGGATACCAACACATCCTATATTCACCATGGCCCCCCCCTTTAAGAAGGCAAAGAAGAAAGGAGAGCGCCATAGTCGGAATGTAGCCATCCTTTTGGACCCAACAGCAAGGACATTTCCAAATTGGCAAAACGTGCAATCGGATTGGACGTTCAACACTTGCAAGGCCTACGTAGGGTGGTGCCATATCGATAAGCTATTCCCTTACTTCCGGCACGATGTCCATATCAGCCAAAACAATGCTAATCTTCACTACTGCAGAGATGATGCATTTGTGCAACAGTGCATCGAAGTTTACTGGACATTATATCAAAAACCAACAGTGAAGGGGAGTCAAGTTTCATTGGGTATATGCCAAATGGTCTATGCAGAGCTACAATTGCGACAAACTGTGGATTGGAGGACCATTAAGAAAACCCCCAATAGCATAGTTCCCACTACCAAAGACATTCCAAGGGCGGATCCATCAAATAATCCGAGGGATGGATTAGGGCCCAAAAAACATTTCAAAGAAGAAGTGTCGGATGAAGACTACGATTGGGGCCAGTCGTCCACCTCCACCGACTCGGATGAAGAAGACATTGCAGACCCTATGCCCCCAAATGAAGATCCAATACTTGAAGAAAATATGGCAGCGGTGGTACCTTTTGTTGGAGACTCAGAAGGGGCAGTAGTATTGCATGTCGCGCCTCTTAGATCGTTGGAGCCAATGCACTTCCGTCATCCTGAGGAAGACGAAGTTCTTCAACATGTATATGTACGCATGCGAGAAATGGAGGAAGACAAGAAGGAGGGCGAGATCGGGTTGCAACGAGATGCTGAACAAGCATTGGTGATTTTTGATTCATGTGAAGAACTACCTCTTCAAGAAGCAGGAAGGGAAGTATTATATCTTGAAGACACGAGGAGGCAAGGAAAAGAAGCTTATAAAGCCCAGTTGAAGGCTATTCTTGGTAGACTGGTAGAAATAGAAATGGAATGTAAAAGGCAGCGTGAACGCACTGGTGGTGACATTCAGGACAACGATGAGCACACCCTTGAAGCACTAATCATAAGCGGGAAAGTTCGTTTGTCAGTTCAACAAAAGGAAATGGACGAGCTGGAGCAATTTTATTTGAAATTCAATAAAGGCAAAGATGGAGGCTCTACCTCAAATTCCACCCCGTTCTTGGATAAACGAATGGCCAAAATAATGGAAGAGTGTTTGGTAGAAGAAAACCGATTGAATACCGAAAGGAAAGCTGTGGAAGAGGCGCAGTCAAGGTTGAATGACCTAAAAGAAACCACGGTTGTAGGCCCCATTGACCTTCCAATGGCTTTGGATGCATTATTAGTAGATGAAGAGCATTGTGTGCTGACATCAGAGGTAGCTTCCTTGAAGCAGAAGTTAGTTTCTTTGAAGAAGCTTGAACACCAGTTTCAGAAGCACATAGATTTCCGGACTGCACACATTGGTTGTGCGAGAACGTTCAAGAATTTTTGGATCAAAAACAAGATGTGGAACCATGACCTACCCCTTTTGAAGAGTGCTTATAGAATTGCGGCCCATGAGTTTGAAGTCATGAAGAAGAAAAGGGAAGAGGAGGCCAATACGGATGTTGCATGATTTTGGGCTAGAGGTAGTCTTCTAGTAAATAATAGACTAATAGGTAGTTGTTTTTCTAAACTTGTGTGTATCGGAAGGGTTGCTTTGACCTTTAGAACCACCTCATGTTGTACAATGGGGTCCATGTTTTGTTTCTTCAATAAAGATATATAAATATTCCTATATGAATTAGCCTTTATGTGTTTTGAAGATCTAATTCTTGATGATTAGACACATGTCAAATACATTTATTGCATGTGTTGTAGGTCAGTTTTCTACGTAGACTTTTGTGCTTTCATTTACACAAAATACCAACAATGTAATAATACCATTGTCTTTTTAAGAAATTCATACCGAACATCCAAACAATTATTTATATTTGAACAACTTCATACAATTTCTAGTTTGCCATGTACATCAATTGCAAGATCTTCCTACGATGTGAAAATAAATAAAGTTTACTATAGATTTGAAGATATTCCTAAATCCTAAACCCGTAAGGAGTGAAATAGTTTGTTTTGGCATCATAGTGATATTTAGAAGGGAAACATGAATAAAATTTGTAGTATCTCCTTTGGCACAACATTTTTTAAAGGATTAAATTCGAAGCCTACCAAATTTTAGAACTTCTCACTACGTGGTTCAAATGTTTTTGTATGATAAGTAGTTTTCAATACTTAGCATTCAGTTGGTCCCCCGAAAAATTAATGATATTCTTCACAAATGACAAGGCATTTCCAATAACAAAATTGATATTGAAATTGGTTCTTAATTTCTTATGATTTATATCTATGTGAAAAACTTTGAATCATTTCATTTTGATTGCTTGCCAAACAATATTGTTCATAACTTTCACATTACTAATCGAAATGGAATGAATCAAAGCTACACATGTAGACAAAAATATGATCTTTAAGAAGAAAAAAATTAAAAAATTAATTTCAAATTATTGTAGATTTCTTTTTCTGCCCTGAGACGTTCCTTACTTCCTTACAAATTATGTTAAAAATGCCATAACTTTTGTTCCCGGAATCCCAGGTACCAATTGCAACAAAATTTATATTCCCATAAAGGTAATAAGCTCTTGTATATTATGAGATAGTTTCCAAAAAATTCATTAAAAATTGAGATCATAGGAACCTGCCCAAAATCCATATTGTTCCTTGAGGGGACAATGGTCCTTTAGGGGTTAAGTTAATCTTTATGCACATGAAGTCGCCCTTCTTTCCCCCGAGGTCGCCCATGGCACTCGAAGTCTCCCATGAAACCCGAAGTCGCCCATGTGGGACCCGAAGTCGCCCATCTGAGACCCGAAGTCGCCCGTCTGAGACCCGAAGTCGCCCATCCGGGACCCGAAGTCGCCCATCTGAGACCCGAAGTCGCCCATGTGGGACCCGAAGTCGCCCGTCTGAGACCCGAAGTCGCCCATCCGGGACCCGAAGTCGCCCTCCCTGGACCCGCGTTTGCCCTATTTCGAACCCGAAGTCGACTACTGCAAAGGCGCGCGCCTCCATATGCCTGGAGGTGGACCAGCGGTCGGGTAGGGCGACCTCGGGTGTAATAGAGTTTGGTAGCGGCGCCCTAAAACCATCCTTGGAGCGTGTGGAGGGAAGACCGAAAGCACTATAAATGTAGAGGAACAACATTGGATTTCCATTGCTCTGTTGATGAACATATGGCTTGGATCTTCTCAAGAGGCTTCATGCAATGTTATATTCTTCAGAGGGCAACAACCTTGCTTTGAGTGGTTAGAAAACTACTCGAAGCGGTGGCTTTGTCATAATTTTTTTTTCCGAAGCACTTGGGTACATATACGTTTCGGTTTGGAATAACGCATATCAGATAAACAATATGGCAAACCGAGGAGCGGGGAGGAGGACGAACATAAATGATACTCGAAGAGCCACAAAGGAGTGGGATCCCTGGTTGGTTATTGAAACGAACCCCACTCGTTCCGCAAATACGAGGACTTGTATTTTTTGTGGTTGGAACAAAGTTTTCGTGCGGAAGCGGGCATTTGGTCACTTTGGTTACCCCCGTACATCAACAGTGGAACGTTGTAAACGTATTCCATCCGTAGTCCTCGAATTATTCAGAAATTGTGAAGGGATTGTACCAAAAGAAATGAGTTTGGAGGAGATGCATGGAGTAGATCTTGAGGTTGATGTTGTTGCTGAGTCTGTTGCAGGGTATACTGTGGATGCATCAGTGGAAGGGTCTGTGGACCCAAGCGACAGGACAGAAGCACCTAATGCACCGCCTCGTAATCCAGATTCAACGAATTCTACTCCTGTGACGGTGAGAAGGATGCGCTCAACCTCGATTTCTCGTCAACAAAGCATGGATGAATCATTCCGAGTCAATGAAAGACAAAACTTGGACAGACTATGGGCTTCTTTCTTTTATGAGGCTAACATTGCATTCAATGTGGTGCGGCACCCAGCCTTTGTGAATGCTGTGAAAGCAACTTCGACATGTGGATTTCCATATTCCCCGCCATCGTACAATGCGGTGCGCACTAAACTACTTGATGTGAAGAAGGAGGCTATTACGAAAATGGTCAGTAGTCGAACAAAGATTTCTATTACCCAATATGGAGCCACTATTTGTTCAGATGGATGGTCAGATACAAATCACTGTCCCTTGTTGAATATGATGCTCGTTTGCCCTGCGGGTGATGTCTTCCTGGGATCGGTTGACACCACAGGAGAGAGGAAAGACATGGCGTATACGGTGAATACAATGGCTACCTACATAGAGCAGGTGGGACCAGGAAATATTGTCCAATTGTGTACAGACAATGCTTCCGTAATGACAGGGTCAATGCGCGAGTTGCAAGCAAGGTATCCCCACATGTATACGCAAGGATGTGCCGCACATATATTGGACTTACTTTTGGAAGACTGGGGAAAGGAAAAAAGGATCAAAGATCTAGTGGATAAGGCCAGGGCAATTGTGAAGTTTATAAAGAAGTACCACTTGACTTTGGGTCTCTTCCGTAAGTACTCGCCGAAGAAGTCATTGAGACTTCTCGCGGCCACACGCTTCGCAATGCATTTTCTCATGATAGACCGTTTGGTAGAGTGCAAACAAGCGCTTCAATTCATGGTGGGGGACGAGACGTATATGCCATTTGAGAATAGTTTGGTCAGCAGAACAAACGGACTCATTACAAGAGAGCAGGACCGTAAAGCGCGAGAGGACATAGTTTCGGAAGTGTTTTGGGTGGAATGCGGTAATTTCCAGCACATGGTTCTTCCAGTGATTCTTGCTCTGTGCCAGTTCGATGGCAAAACACCGGCGATGCCGAAAGCTTGGATAATAATGAGTAGCCTTCGTCAGCACATGTGCACTTTAAAGGAGGCTCCGTTCTTTCTTGATGAGCAGACCGCGACGAAGTTCCTAAAACAATTTGATGCTCGTTGGAAGTTGATGCGCACGGACCTCCATTATGCAGGGGCATTGTTGAATCCGTATTTGACAGATGTGGAAGAGCTTCATAACAATGGAGAGGCAAAGCGGGCATTGAATCGAGTCATCAGAAAATTGAGCGGACCATTGAATGTGGATGAAGATGAAGCAATTGCTGAGTTGACGGAATTTGAAGAGAAGTCGGGTCCCTTTGATCCATTACAAGAGGCCCCAGATGTTACTCGATGTAACTTGTTGCCTCATCAATGGTAGAATCGTGTAGGTGGGAACGCTCTTCCAAAAATAGCAAGGAGAGTTTTGTCTCTGACATGCTCAACATCATCTTGTGAAAGAAATTGGAGCATGTATTCGTTTGTACACGATAAAGTGCATAATCGCCTAGCCACAAAGAAGGCTGAGATGTTGGTGTATATCTACACCAACAGCAAATTGGAACGTGAAAAACAAGGACACAATCCAGCACTATTCTACGAAAAGTACCTTGTAGATGGAGATACAGATGAAGAGAATGAAGAACCATATTCTTCGGGGGACGAAGATGAAGTTAGGTTTAGAGATTTGAGAGAAGAACAGAGACGTGTGGTAGTAGAAGAACGCCTCCGTGGAAATAGGTGGGTTGGTATGGTGCCCCGTGTAGGTAGTCCTCCACGAGGACGATACCACAACACTTTCGTGGGTGATGATGATGGATTGAGCTCTCCAGAGGCGTCGCACCACCGCAGAGACGAAGCCCCTCATGTGTCGGCTTGGGATGCATTTCCGGTAATCAATGCAGACCCAACGAGGGAAAGAACTCCTGATGACAACAATGACGGTGCAGATATTCCAGTGGCAGATGAAGTGGAGCTTGTAAGGTCTCCAATTGCCACATGTCTGCCGCCTAGTATGCCAATGAACCTCCGAAGTGGTGTACGAGTTAATGTACAGGGTGAAAGGCAAGAAGAGGTGTCGCATATTGAAGAGGTACCTGCAGTTCGTCCAAGTTTAGCACCGACCAACAACACTGCAACAGAAACTAGGGTGTACGATTCAGATGCGCCATTGCAAGTGGTATTCAACGAGACCCGTACCCGTGGGTCCAATCGCCCTGCAAGTGTAGACATTGCCACAACATCGAGGATAGTACCAACTCCTCTACAAGGTCGCCGACACATAATGATCTACGACAAATCGTTGATGAAGGAGTTCATGGCTCAGCTCCACAACCTACTCCCGCCTCGTTGATGTCAGGCCCTGGAGAATCATCCAGGCGATCGCGTGAACACTCCAAATCAGGAAATAAACGAACCCGCAAGACGCAAGACAGACTGACACGGAACCCCAAGCGTCAAAACCATGCGATCCATCCATTTGTCATTGGAGAACGAAATTCCACTCGTAATCCTTGGCCATCAAGCGCAGCAGCGAGAGCAGAGCGTCAACATGTTGGGCAGCAGGTGCTTGAGCGACCGACAGGCCCTATTATCAATGGAACCACTGATGCATCGAGGCCGACAAAGCGATTAGTGCTAGCCGAAGTTGTTGGTGGTTTAGAAACGCAAGTGCGAAATTTGAACTCTGAGGTGGAACGTGAGGTGATCCTTCAACCTACAAGCAGAGAGGATGATGAAAACGAGGTCTCAGGAGCTAGTGACAGTAGTGGGCCACATGAAGACACCGACCCCAATGCAGATGAAGCGGAAAGCGATTCTACCTTCACAATGTAATGTGTTGCATTATAGATGTGGAGGCCTTCAAATAGTACTATAAGGATTTAACATCAATGCCTTGTAGTGAAGATTTGTTGCCAAAGCTTGTAATGAAATAGGTAGATTTTGAATTTTGTGTAGTCCATCACTTGGCTTCACAAAGTCAGGAAGATTGTAAAAGGTACTTTGGTGTTGACAATGATGATTAATGAAGGTATTCGTATTTTTTGCAAATAAGTGTGCAATTTCAAACAGGAGTGGTCTTGGTAGTTGGTACTCAATTGTGAAGATCATCCCTATGTATGTACGCAGTTCCATTTAAATTAATATGATTATTGTCCAAGGTTTTTATTATTATTATGTTTTAGGCTTATGAATTGATTGCCCCATGATATATCATTACATAATGCATGTTCATTTGCTTTGGTACGTACCGAGCATATAATTCAATGCTTATATATTGCCGATTTGCCGTGGAATGTGTTGGTTGAAGAATAAATATTGGAAAAAAAATGTTGTGGGGGCCCCAGACTTGTAGCCCATGAAGTAGGACCCGCGGTCGCCTTGGATTTCGGACCCGCGGTCGCCTTGGATTTCGGACCCGCAGTCGCCCTGGACTTCGGACCCGCGGTCGCCCTGGATTCGGACCCGCAGTCGCCCAGGATTTTGGACCCGAGGTCGCCCTACCCGTGGTCGCCCCCCTACCCGCGGTCGCCCCTACCCGTGGTCGCCCCCTACCCGCGGTCGCCCCTACTCGTGGTCACCCCCTACCCGCGGTCGCCCCCCTACCCGCGGTCGCCCCTACCCGTGGTCGCCCCTACCCGCGGTCGCCCCTCAGGAAGCACGCCACGTCACAGCCACGTAGGACAGTTCGTTTTACCGAGGGGTAAAAAAATTTGAAATCCGAAATCCGTACACGACAACAAAAACCGCCCTTACTCGACAACTCGACAATTCGACATGCGACATGCGACGTCTATTAGACACAAAAACTCGAAATTCTGTCAGACAAGACAACCCTGATGAGGACATACCAAGACAGACTACTACCCTAAATTTGACTCATGTATCAGCTATTCAAGAGAGCATGTGCAATGAAGAACAATGGCACATAGCATGTTTGCCCAAAGCATCATCAAAGGCATGTTTTGCATTGCAAGCAATCACGAAGAAAAAGTGCATAAACCCAATAGTGCAAAACAACACTGCAACAACAATGCCAACATATATAGGTATAATGGTGAATTATAGAAAGAATTGTGATAAGCATATGCAATTTTTCTTTTGCAATGAAGACATTCAACAATGTATGAAACAAACTCAACAGAAGTGGGTATTATCAGTACCATCTGTTTCGATGATTTGGCCTGTAAAAATGGGCACGAAACTATTGAAGGCTAAGATTTTAGTCCTTGAAGCAGCAGACATTCAACTGCTGCAACGTCAAGTCATTTCATCATAGAGACTCTTTGGTGGAGAGGCAGGCATAGAAATTGTGCTTGCCTACCCTATTCCATCTTCACCAGATGCATATTCTACAATTCGAGCAGGAAAGGTCATCCGCCGCAACCCGAAGGCTTTCAATAGTGAAGCACCAGAACAATTGTGCATCGGCCTTAACATTAAATGCCCGCATTCAGAGGGTGACAATGGTTCCCCACCCTGGATTTGGATGCATAGTGTCAATCATCTTTGGTATAGAACCTTGACAAGAAAAGTATATGCTCACTGTATCCTCGTTTCTGGACTGCACATGTCCGAATTTCAAGGAGGGTGATTGCAAGAAAGACTGAATGATATTGGTAGCATTCAATTTGCCAAAACTGTGATTTTTTGTGCTTAGTACTATGAATACTACAATACAACAAAACGGAATATCAGCCGTTGATCTGAAAAATCAACGGCCAATAGTACTTTTGAGTACTTGATAATACTAAAACAATACTATTTGAAAAAAATGACAATTTGTCACAGAAAGTAGATAAAATTAAGTATAAATTAATAATAATTAAAAAATCATGAATAAAAAAAATCTAAAAATTGGCCATTTGTAAAGACTTGATGGTGATTACATTTCACCAAAAATTAGAAGTTGAAACCATCATGAATGCTTGGAGCGCTACACGCAAGGGACCCCTATACGCATGCATGTTGAAGACAAAGAATTGTGTTTTTTTGCATGCCCTTTGGTGAGTATATGCTCATCTAGTGTAAGAATATCCTACCAAAAGTTCAAGTGAACATCATAATTTTTGGATGGTCCACAGTACTAAATACCCCTAAACTGTAAAGTGTGACAAATTAGCTAAATTGACATTTAATTATAAAATTATTTTTCAAAATTTATGAAAAATAATGAATCTCATGATTTCTCAGTTAGCCATCTTCAATAAAAATTTCAAGTCCATTAGCTTTATTTTCCAAAAGTTATGATTGATGGCAACTCAGTCACTTCAATTGTGACGCCAAATAGGACCGGTCTTTCTTGCAATCATCCAAGAGATGCTACTGAAGTGTTTGTGCAAGCATGGAATTTAGGCAAACTGTAAGCATCTTTATTTTATTTTCACAATTATATTCAACCTACAATCTACATTGAAACACTTCGTTCACGCTACGGATTTTAGTTTCAATGATGTGAAGCAAGTGCTTTTTAGTGGGATACTAAATCATTTGGGTTTGAATTAAATTTTCAATTTGTGTACAAAAATCTACCCTATATTTACTCAGCACATTCATGATTCGAAATGTATTGAGACTAAAAGGGCCAGTATATGCATTTCTCTAGACCTAGTCTCACCCTTCCACAAAATGTTTACATTACGTTAGTATTGTGCATTATATTAATCTGCATTAAATCATGCCCATCATGCGTTCTATTATTTCAATCTATTACCCTAATCCAACATCATTAGCCCCTAAAAAAGCACATAGAACAAGTAATGAGCTGTCCAAAATTGGAGTTTTGCTAATACATTGGACTTACCTAGAGATCTAGGCCCAACGTTGGTCCACAGGAATAGGTGTATTTTAGTTCTACGGTTATGTGCGAGTAAAATGACACCTTGTCCTAAATTGCGGTTATGGACTACCATGTTTCTGTGGCGATAGGTCCTATTACGTAGACTTGTTTAATTCTGCAAAGTAGTGTAATTTCTTCACTCATTTTTCCATTTCCATTGTCTTGTATTTTTATTTCCAATTATCATTGAACTATTGGACATGAGTACACCCTGAACTCAAAACCTAGTGTTATCCAATATTCTATGTACTTCCATCCAATGTTTTGAATAACGTTGTCTATTTTTTTATCTACTACTCATGTATTTTCATCCAAATTATTCATCCACTTTCATTCAAACTATTCATCCAAACTATTCATCTAAACTATTCATCCAAACTATTCATCCACTTTCATCCAAATTTTATAAGGATTCCAACATATGGCCCTTGATGCAATACAAGATCCCTTGTACTGATGTTGATTCATTGCTATAGGAAGGCGAGGGGATTCGCTTGTGGAAAGAGATAACAGATGGAAGTCCTAAAGTGCCAAGGACAACCTTCTACCTTTGGCATTGCAACAAATGCATTGCCTCGATGAGGTTTGCAAGGGTTTAGATGGGTATATTGCATTATGGGGTACAATGAATAGTCGGGATTTGTCAGAAGAGGTCCGGAGGAAGAATAAGTCAATGAAGAAATATTGGAAAGGTATGAGAAGTACTCTTAATGCACTACTTGTGGTGCATGAGACATTACAGGATGGATTTTGATTGAACACTTGAATCGCCGATGAGATAGAAGACCAATACCTAGACGATGGCACATTGTGTGAATAGTTTGCGAAAGATGCCCCTTTTGTTGGTCGTAGGCGTGACCATCCACTTCCTTCATTCCATGTTGGCTGTGATGTGTATACATGTTACTTAGCCACAGTGTGAATTGTTGATGGTGACCTCCATCCATTCTAGCTTGTTAGAGCACTTACAAACTCTAATTTAGATTTAGGGCATGTCAATTCCATTCAGTTGCAATATTGGACACCTACTTCTTTTTAGCACACTAACAAAGATTCATACACAAGGTAGGATATGAAACAACGTATCTATAACATAGTTATCTTAATTACAATCATAGAAGTTTCTATAATAGATATTTATAACATAGGTTTATAGTCTTGTAGGCTCATAGACTCACAATCCTAGACTTACATGATAGCAACCTTCCTTTACAATGTTGTCAATTACATTTTCATTTTGTAAATTCATTGTGCATTAAGTTAAATAAGAATTCTACTATTATAATGTAGAAATGGAAGACCAAGCACAAAAATTGAAATTTTTTTACAAGAATTTCAAGATCCCAATAAATAATACTAAATAATTCAATGACAAGCTCATACTCGAAGAGTATTGGAAGTGGAAGAAACATGTAAGTGTTGAATTTTAGAGGATAATCCTCACTCCAACAACCAACCAAATTGATTTCACAACCAAGTATAAAAAATCTTCAACAAACCTCCCAATGTTGCTACATGAGATAGTTACAAAAGTCAGTATTAACCTAGACAAGATCATCTTCATCTCCTCTCAGATAACCAATGTGGATAAGACCACACTCTACGTCTTTTTATATATAGTAGACACTCATAAAACACTATTCTTTATATCAAAAAATTTGAAAGGTACCTAGTATATGAATCTTCTCTTATACCATCTTCCTATATTAAGACTTATTGTAAGATCTTTGGATGTTTGTAGAACATGGAGATAATCCTACTATCTTGTATTTGATATGTTCTACCCCCAAACTACTCAATCTACTTCAAACTGGTGAATTTGGACAAATAAAACATCAAAAGTTTCTAGGAACATATTATAGAAGTAATAAGTCATCATGATTTCCTTTCTGAACTCTTCTTTAAGTATTTTTTGTACATAAAGCTTACAAATCGCTACCAAAAACTCAAGAAATAAAAGTACTAGTCTAAAGTTAGAAGTTAGAGATATATAGTTATCTGTTGTGTACCAAAATGAAGAATGTAGGTTTGTTAGGAAGAAAGTAGGAACAATTTGTGAGTATTAGCAAAAAAAATTGTTGATTGAATGGAAAATTTAGGAATATTCCCATATTTAACATTTCATTACTATGAGGGTAATAGTAAGAAGATAAAAAGGTTAAGAATGGGAATTAAGTTTCCCAGTCATAACCGGAAACTGGAACCGGATCCAAATCCGTCAGATGAAGAAGTGGATATTGAACCAACCGGATATTGATGGTAGACTCCTACTGGAGAAAACAGAACCCTGCCGGGTTTCTATTTGATAGACTAGAGTCTATCGGCCCTATTAGAGGAGTAGTGAGACCGTTCGGACGTGCCGGATCCTCCTTAATGACGGAAACAACTGTATTCCAACAGTAGGGACTGTTCCAAGGAAACGAGTTAGGGTTAGCTAATTTTACTTAACTTGTAGTT
The DNA here is from genome assembly GCA_947034895.1 of Rhytidiadelphus loreus. Lineage (NCBI taxonomy): Eukaryota > Viridiplantae > Streptophyta > Bryopsida > Hypnales > Hylocomiaceae > Rhytidiadelphus > Rhytidiadelphus loreus. The sequence continues at coordinate 62,460,911 of OX344763.1, read as the reverse complement.
TAGTAAACTAGTAGTATCCTTCCGAGCACTCAGAGTGAGTTTTTCGCTTGAGGGGGTGGAAAGTTGATTTTCCACATCCCCAGGGGAGGAAAGGGATCCGCTAGTCTACAGTTTGTTGTAATCATTTGTTGACGTGACTAAGGGATCTGCATCTGTGAGTGATCCCGCAGCGATGGTGAAGGTAGAAGGAAGTGGTTCTGCTCCTCTAAAGATGAAGACGGTCTATCCGGCCATACCTAAAAACAAGGGAGAGCGGAAGCAGTTGGAGGAGGATCTAGGCCAGTTAGGATGCTTGGGATTTTTGCCCCGACCCTAAAGTTTGACATCCGAGAAAATGATCCTGAAGCTAATGGGGGCGCAATCGAATGAGTGGGCAAAGACCAACCGCGCTCTTCCGGCTAAGTGGACGATTGAAACCTGAAAGAAGGTTTATGACTTTCCGTGCGTTGGAGATGGGATGGCTTCTCGAATCGACAAGTTCACGGAGGGTAAGTTTTTGAACCCGCCAAACTCTAAAGATGGCTATGCAGTTGCAGACTGCAAGGTAAGGAGAGATAGGAGTTTTCAAGAGTTCATAGTCCCGATTCTATATCCGGAACGGCCAAACCGGATTATCGTAACTTGGGCAAATACGATATTTGGAGCACTGAGTGGAGAGAGGGTCTTCTGGGGAGGAATAGTGAAGGATCTAGTAGGGAAAATGGTTAGTACCCTAGAGAATACCAAGGATACCTCTATTGGGCCTTTCCTTTTTCATTTGTATGATTATCTGGGGACGCTCAGAAGTTAGGAGAGGACCGTGTATAAGGCAGCAACCACTTTAGTAAAGCTGAATATTACTCCACCCCGAGAGCATGACGAAGAAGAGAGGAGGAAAGGACCGGATGCGAATTCCGAAAAGGCTTCATCGGAAAAGAAGAAAGGGTCACCCGAGAGAAAAAAAAGGTCAGGGAAGATCCTAGCATCAACGAAGAAAAAAGGTCTCAAGAGTGACAAGAGGGATTCGGCTGAACTGGAAGTACAAGGAATCAACACATTGGGGAGGATTATCTCGGATCTTGAGGTGATCCGAGAGGAGGTAGATACAGAAAGAGGAGTAGTTAGGAATGTCTGTAAATTGCTTGGTGGGATTTTCGTGTTTGAGTTAGCAGAAAAGATCGAGGGTTTGATCCGGGATTCGGAAACCCGGATCCAGGAACTAACTGATAGGAACAAGGATCTCCATCGACAGTTAGAGAAGACTTTGGAGAAGAGTAAGGAAGTGAGGGAACTTTCTTTAGAGTCTGAGGAAACCCTCAAGAGGGTTAGGAGCTTTGTTTCCCATTCCGAGACGTGTTGAACAAAGCCAAACTTTATGATGAGGAGATCCACAAGGTTAGCAAGGAAGCAGCAACAAAGACAGTAATGGTGCTAGCAGAGTACTCGGAGCAGGTTGAGAAGTTTATGTACAAGATACGGGACAGTCTTTAGCAAGTTGGGTACTTTCTGGGATCCGACAAGGAAGAAGCAACACCAACACGGCCAAAACTGGATATGCCTCCTCCCTCACCAGTAAAGCTGAAGGAGCGTTTAGATGCAGAGAAGACGCCCTCCAAGAATTCCCCCCTGGGTAAGAAGGAGACAAGATCGCGGTTGTGCTCAGATCCGGTTTGAAGGAACGAATCTGGAAGTCAGAGTCAAAATTAGGAACGCCTCAAAGTAAAGGTTCTAAGCCTTCATCCAATACTCCCAACACTACCAAGAAGAAGAGTACTTCCAAGTAGGCTAGAGAGGAGTTACCAGAGAAGGTACAATCTGAAGAAGACAAATCGCCCGAGGTCTCAGCGAAGGAGGAGAGTGAGTCAAAATCAGAATCCGGGTCTGAAACCAGATCTGAATCCGATTCCGAAGAGGATTCGGATATTGTGGCGATTTCTCCCACAAAGTTCAAGGAGAAGACTCCGACTTCATCAAAGGGTAAGGTGACCAAGGAAAAGCCACCAACCAGCAAGAAGCAACCGCCAATGAAAGGGGTCGTAAAAACCGAGGAACCTTCTCCAAAACGGGCAAAGAAGTAGTAGTTAGCTTTAGTCAGTCTAAGGTAGTTAGGGAAAGTTTCTTAAGTTAACTCCAGCTTGGTTAGATAAAAACCTAAGTTTCTGATAGAAAGTAGACAGTTAGTTCAGTGTTTTTAGAAACATGCACTTGAAACTACAGTTAGATTGCAGTCTTTCGGATTTTCCGGGATAAGATCCACGTTTTGCTTATTGGATTGGATAGTAGGCAAGTCAGCTTAGAAGGATAAGGAAGACACCTGTCAGTCTCCTATCCTCTACTTTTTTTTATCCTTGGGGCCTTTTAGGGTTCCCAGGAGTTAGTATTTAGGGTCTGAAATCAGTTGGAAGCCCTGGGCGTTCTTACTTATGTTTTCTTCATCTTTTGCAAATTGAATTATAGAATTCCATTTCATAAATGTTGGTCTGAAAAGTCTTGGCTTTGTAATTGGTATGCCTTATAGTGCTAGTATTGCATGTGCGGATAGCTGGTCTTTGCAAAGTGTTGATAAGAGAAAGAATCCCCCGGATTCTGTCTGGATCCGATTTCAAGAGTATTAGAATTTGGTTGGTAAATCTTTGTGTATTAGGAGGAAATTCTAGCTGTTAAAGTTTCTCTAGTATCTTCTGAGTAGGAAAGCCATTCTTAGGTCGGGTAAATCTTTCGGGAGTGAAGGGTGAATGCTAGCCGACAGCTGAGAGGTTCTACTGAATCCGAAAGAGAAGAATGGGAAGATAGTTGGAATCCCCTAGTTATCAAGGTACTAGATTTGGCTCTTGAGGTTTTGTACGGATAGGTCTGTTGTTGTAGTAAGAGAGGATTGTGGGGGTTTCCTGAGTGACCTACTAGTCTGGACTAATTTCCAGGTTGGTTGTGAGGAAGAATTCGCATCCCAGTTTGATGTGTATGTCTATGTGTTGTTTTAGTGAAACTTCAATCACTTTAATCTATTGAAGGGTAGGGTATACATTCCCTTCCTTAATCCCAAGAGCGGAACCCTGTGATATAGAGGTTAAACTATTGCTATTGGTTACTTTGGTTACAAGGACCACCAGATCCGGATCCGGGAAAGGTACAGGATAATGACACTCCTCCCGAATCCGCTTCCGCGTGATGGAGTAAAGAATTCATAATTGTGTATGAGGATGATACAGACCTATTCAATCTTTGGTTTGTGAAGTGTCAATATGGTGGTTAATTGACTTAAGAAGAAAAGGAAGTTTAGGAGGAGTAGGATAAGGAAGTGCATTTCCTAGTTTGAAAATCCGAATTCCTTTGCCTTGAGTTATTTTGTATTTTTTCATATTTTTATACCCGAAATTTTGAGGAAACTATGAGCGAGATCCTTTGGGAACGATACACAAGTCATTTAAGGTGCTTTACATCAATTTAACACCTAAAAGTGGGATTTGTGCTTTCCTGTGCTATGACATTATCCGATCATTTTTTATACTAGTCTCATTTAGGAAGATTTGTTTTTTCCAATCTACCTCTAAATTCAAATCTCTTAACTTCTAAAAGTCCAAGGGGTTCAAATAAAACACGAATGTATGATAAAACGTAAGTTCTAAAACTTTTTTGAAGTTTGCATCTTTGAGGAGATTACTCATGGCTTTTAGAAAACTACATGAGTTAAAATATAGGGTCCACTTAATTCAAAAGGGGCAAATTTTATATAATTTGTAGAAATACTATAGGATTTGTGGAATGCTACACACTCTAATATATATAAATTAGGGTATGTAAAAACATCACATAATAGGAATTTTTATTAATAAGTTAGCCTTGACAAATAGAAGCCATGTGAATTTTTCATAGTAAGATGAGTATAGATGTGGACAAATAATTTCATATGGATGATAAAATGGACATAGTCAAAAAAATCTACAATGAAGAGTGGTTGACTAAAATTGTGTCATGGTACTTGTAGTGTATATATAAAAAAAATTAAATGTAAATGTAAGACATCAACTAAAAGTGGGAAAATTATCACATTGTATGAATAGGGAGGTTTACCTTAGTGGATTCAACAAACTGAAAATTGTACAATATGAGGATAGAATTTATAGTCCATTCAACTCTAATCTTTGAAGTCATATGTGATAATCACACACATATTGAATGAGATTTCATGGTATAGTTTCATTAAGAATTCCAAAATGTTCAATGTTATTAACCCCTAAAGAATAGAAGATATTTTGGAAGAGGAAAAATCCAAAATTGCCAATTTTGATGCATTGTCTAAAATAAAAAATTATTTAAGAAAATCCAATTGTATAAAAGTGTACTATATAATTGTGGCAATATATAGAAACAAATTCAGCCCATTTGACAATGTGGATGCAAAGATTATAATATTTGAAGTGAGAAAAAAAACTTCATTTTCATTCCTAGAAATTAGGATTAGTAGACTTCAAGCCTTCTTGGAATGAAATTTTTAGTCTACACAAAAATGAGGATTTTGACTATTCATAAATATATGATGTTAGGTTCCCTCATGAAAAGTTTAAATCAACCTACTGCAAAGAGGTTTAATGCATTGGCAATACACTAGTCTTTTTTTGATGATTTCTTATGCAATAATATATAAATTTTTTATTTGAAATCCAAATGGTTTAAAAATTAGAGACAAACATTTACAATATGTAGGAAAAATTTCAATAACTTTGACTTCACATATTGCAAGATAATACCTGGGTTTGAGGTAAGAAGAAAAGGTTTTTTCTTGAAGTCACCCTAACATAGCTAATAAAGTTTGACTCCTTTCAGAATGTGATTTGACAACTAAATTGTTTTTGACAATTGTATGCCATATATTATTAGTATCATAAATGCTAAATTTCAATAGTTGATGAGAATATTTGGAAAAAATGCCCTAAAGATTCCCAAATTGCAAGGGCTACCAAAAAAGTTTAGGGTGGAAAAAATTTATATTTTCACTAAAAGGATACATGTTCACATCTTGTGTCAAACTTTTATGAACATCTAACCAAAATTGACTTTGTAGGAACCTACCCAGAGTTTCAATTGTTCATTCAATGGACAATTGGCCTTCATGGGTTTAAAATTGTCACTTGAATTCAATTGATTATTGTTGGTTTTACAATGTATACTCCATATATATAGATGCAGTAGATTGAAAAGAAAATTTGTGAAGAAGGTTAGAGGCAGGAGAAAATTGGACACTTAAATTTTATATGTAAATATACCCATTTAAAAACTTGCATGAATGAATTTATAAAATCTATAGGGTATTGGAAATATGCCCTTCTTAGCTTTTTATGTAAAAATACGGTCATTTTAAATGCAATAATTAAGGTAAATAGTTCCACATCAAATACCCTCTTAACTCAGGTTTATACCTTAAATTACAAGGAGTGATTTGCATCAAAGAAGACAATGTGAAGCATGAAAAGTAGAAAGTATATGTATGGTCAATATAGAAATTATAGAAATACTGTTAGACTCTACTCAAATGAATTTTGAAGATACAACTTCAAAAATTTACCAAAAATACAATCTCTATCTTTAGCATTTGAATTCTTTTTGTTGGACAATAATATTGTTTCTATTGATTTGTGAAAAAATGCATAAGATCTAGTAATGAGAACACCTACACTTTCCCTCAATAGTAAGTTTTTCAATACTAGGTCAATTTTAAACACTTTGTGCTATTTTTCTTATAATTTTTGTTTAACCGTAGCATTATTAGTTTGAAAGACAATCCAATCTCTTTAAAAAAAAAGAATAAAAAAATAGAAAAATATTTTTTCTACCCAAAAATGTTGCCTAAAGTTGGACAACATTTCAAAAATGGTTGCTTGAGCATTTAAAAATTAAAATAGTTTTCTTATTTCTCTATTCGCCAGCATTTTATAATCAATTTTCTCAAACAAACTAAGTCTAGTATTGTTATGACCAATAGCTCCAAAAATTTCAAAAACAACCTCTTCTAGCTTTTATACCAATCTTAAGTTTTTTTTCTTAATTTTAAACAAAAATTTCTTAGGTTTTATACCAATCTTAAATTTTGACCTCTAGATTTTTGATGTTTTGTTTTCAAGCCTTTTGGTTTTTAGATCATTAAAGAACTAATAAAGCTGAAATTATTACCTCTTATACTTTATATTGATATATTTCATATTATATTTTATATTGCTTCTTATCATTGATAAACAACTAATCATATGACCTTTGAAAGAAACTCTACATGTCATATCAACTTAGAAGAAAGTTCTATACAACCAAGTAAAAACCCTAATCTTCTCATTTATTTTCCTTAAAAGTCAAAGTGATTACATATTGTAGAATGGAAATTTAAACAAAATAAAGACACATCACCTTTAGAATAAAAGTTTAGAGGAAAATAATTATAATTGTAAACCCTAATTGATGATAAACAACCATCTAAGACCAAATCCAGAATAGTATATTAACCCTTAAACGTCGAAGGGGGAACCCTTGAAATCTTCCTTTTCTATTACCGTGTGAATCATTGACGTCCAGAATTGCAAAAGTAGTCATTGGAAGTCAAACTACTGTAGATCTTTCCTTTCCAAAACAAATTTAGAGGATGAATAGTTGCACTTCTGTCCTATACAATTTGATTCCTTGTCATCCATCGGACACAAAACGTCCGCCTCGACATTCAAGGGTTAACAATTGGATTTAACAAACATACTAGAACTTACTTTGAACCAAAAACCTTCACCCATAAACAATTTCCAGCCAATAAATGACATAATCTCTTCATGTGGGACAAAAGTGCAACTATTCATCCTCCAAATTTTTGGTCATAAGGGTACTTTTTCTACAGTATATTGAACCCTTGACTGCCAGTGTATTTAACCCTTGAATGCGAGTGCATATAATGAAGATAGAAATAAAAATTTCCAACTCAGAAAAATAAAATAAAATAGTTTCAAAATTTAATATAAAAGTGCATATTAATATCCACAAATATTGAACACTTGCAACTCGGGTGAACTATTGAGTAGAGAATAAGTAATTTATCGCTCAAGTCGAATAGTAAGGTATTGTATGCACAAATCGTACATGGACTTGGAATTCGCCATTTTTGGACGTTGAAGCTGTTGTTGACGGATAAGCATTGATAAAATCTGATGAAGATAATACAAGTCTCTGCAAAATCTAAAGATTGTTTGGAATGACATAATCCTGGAATAGTAATGCCGCTTTAAACAGTATCAGCCCTTTGGATCTTTTCAATACTACAAGAGCGCTCACTATTTCAAAACACACGTATGTTTATGAATTTTGGAAATTTTGCTCTGACAATTTCTAGCAAAATCTAACACGACTTGAAAGAAAGTTTCATTATAATTATATAATCTTAATTTGAAACAGTTTAAATAATGAAATAAATCCCAGCGCAGAGATGTGATTCTAATGGAGAGATCATGGGTACAGGATGGAAAGCACAATTCTGAGGAATAGGACACACCAACAACTAGTTGGCACTACTAGCTTTTCAAGACCTGAATAATCATCCGCTCTAAGCCTCGGTCCACAACCTTGGTTATTCCAGCTGCACAAACAAGGCGGAGCAAGAAAAAGAAGCGTATGCCAGGGTAGAAAGGAAATTAACCTCTGCATACACAAAAAAATTTAAACGGGAACACATGACTTGGATGTAAAGATTAAAATACAGATTTGTATATTCAGTATTATATGTCAGATCATGACAATTGTGATCGAGCAACCCCATCATGAGTATCGGAGATAGTTACCTTCAGGTGCGAAGGATAATTAGCAGAAATAAATTAGTCCATTCCCCGTAACGGAGGCCTATCAATGTTGTCACCATCTGAAGTCAGCTTCACCGTTTGAATCAGCCTCTCTCGCAACAGTTCCAAATTTTGGTCGGAGATCGCCTTATGCATTTGGACATGATTGTATTTCTGGCAACAAAATCCACCCTTGTATGTGAGCCAGCCGCAATCAATGATCGGAAGGCACCAACGCCACCGTAGGCGAAGTACCCACAAAGTAAACTAAAAATCTTTGCGTGACCAGTTTTCCACGTATGGTTTACTGAAAAATTTAATGATTCTACCTAGAGCAATTCACATAAAAGGACAAACCTTGACCCATTTGTTAAAGAGGTGTAATCGCGTCACCATAACCCTTTCACCAAGTTCTTGCTTTTCCTTTAGCCAAAACACCCACCACTTTGTGAGGACCCAGTTCTACACATCGGAACTTCAGAAATATACCAGGCGCAAACGACATTGGACTTCCTTTTCCATTTTATTGGTTCATCACACATAAGCCACGTTGACTTCACTTCAGGAGTATGTACCAGTCGAAAAAACAGAAAAACAAGCAGGTAATACCTTCACTAATATTTGGATAAAGAGTTTACTATCTTGAGGCTTGTTGTTAACTACAAAACTGCACGCCCACAAAATCAAGTCAAAGGAGCTCGTTCCCAAAATGCTACCCAATATGATGCACTTGAAGGTACAAGTTCTCCTAGGAAACATCGATTGATGTAAAGGAGCTATTACAGGAGTTATCAGGACTACAGACACAAAATCATGCCCCAAAAGACCAAAAAGAAGTATGTCGACCCCAAGCTATTGTATCATGGGACACAAAACTGAGGTATTGCTCACTTATAAAACCAAGCGTATTCGGGTGGATTCATCTCGGAGAGCTGTGCCAGAACTGTTTTAACGGCTTTGTACGTAAAGTAATCCAGCAAGTGCTGCAAAATCAAAACCGGCAATCATTAAAATACTTCAAATTCGCCCTCGAAAACTGAACTTGTCGAAGGTCGTGGCTGTCACAGTCGTGAAATCATGGACTGTTCCTGTTCAAGACTGAACTGTAAGCATCAAGAGACATAAATCCAGCACACACAGAGACTCAGCAGCACACGTACTTTTTCGACATCATCAAAAGTATCCTCGTACTGGCCACCAAGGTCATCCACAACCATAGGTGAATGATGACCACTAGTAGAGCATGGAACCATGTGGGTAAGGGCCCGTGTACTCAGTCGTGCGTCCTGCCACGCCTGTGTCATTGTGCTGTACAAATGAATCTGCGTGCTGATCTTCCAGTATTTCCGCGAACATGAATGACCTCGCTTGACCCTGGCGATGATTAATCCAGCAGCAGCAGATCCTGAGCATGGACACCTACAAAGAGGCCCTGCGAGGGTCACAGCTGCAACAGCACTTGCCATGCTGGCTCCAACCATAGATCTCGAATACTGGTTCCTCCGTATCACTCAGACTGTACCACTTCCGGGAAAATACCCCGTTTTCCGGCCTGTCTACTGCAGCCATGGACGCTTATATTAGACCTACGCAGGATCTATACGTCACTTTTTGAAATGATCATAATTGTCTTGCACCCACTTCTTGCCGGAAAATGCAATTCCTACATATTTCCAACAAATGGTTTATGTCTCCAAACCCTGCAATACCGTCATACCAAGATGACAGACGAAACCCTTCCACAGATCCACTACCACCAGACCATACCCCGACAATATTCTTGGGTAAGGATATCAATTTTCTGTCTACCAAGTGCTACATCCCGTCTCATTATTTCAATATTCTAAAGCATTCCAAGGCCAACAAGAGCCCAATTCAGAAATCTTAAAACAGAAAGAAATTTCCACCTCCAAAACCGCATGAATCAAATACATGATTTTCGAACCGAAGCAGCATTTTTCATTGACCCCTACTGTACACATGCGCTTACAAAGTACTTCCTACACCGTGTTTAAAAGTACACAAAATGAGGCCTACTTAAGAACCCACTACACTAGCACCACTGTCACTTAACATGAATATCACATTTACAGACTTCCGGAACAATCAAAGGCAGGTTACCATAGTGTTGGGCAGAAACTTGTCACTTCTTTTCCCCATAAGCGAACGAAACCAACCGACATGCCCTCACGAACCACTATCGGACAAACGATTTCCCCCCGGAACTCCGAATTCCATTACACCCTGTTGTTATCACTTTCCACAAACAAGGTACCAACACCTACAACCAAGGCGAACGGAGCTAAAATACCCAACATCCGATCTTGCACAGCTCTCAATGATAAGATCTGAGATACAACCCCACCCCCCCAACCCACCTCCACACAAAAGGCGTGCCCCTCACGTTCCCAAAAGCTCCGAGCAACAATAGCCTCATCTTCCTTACTCAATAACAAGCAACGGATGAAGTAAAACATGAAACAAAAAACTGGGGCACCAAGAGACGAACCCCGTAGACGCAACCAAGACTCCGCAGTAACCGATGACAAGGAAGAAGCACGAGTGTCGCCAATCCACCGGAAGAACAATTACAAGGACGATGAGGAACGGAGGAAAACCGTGCAGCTTCCATCGGCACTGCATAAATGAAAAGTCGTTCATTGACCCTGCCTCCCCTCCACACACTGACCCTTGTACCCCCAATATCAGAGGCCAGAGAGATCACCCTACTTTTGAGAGGTTGGCATAAATTAAGAGTCTGTCACCCAACACACATGCCATCTTGCTGCCCCGCCACCCGTCATCCCAAGACACATGGTGGGCTGTGAGTGGCTAGCTTGTTGGCATAGGTTTAGGGTTTCCAATGTGCTCCCTCCCCTATGCCCATTGTGCTTTAGCCACACCCGGCCAAGTCCTGCTGCAGTAGATGAATTTTAGATGTTAGCTTACAGAAGTGCATGCTAGAGCCAAACGGGTAAGAAATTGCGACCAAGTTGCAAACTACAAGAATTCTTGAACTACTTGCTACAAAATCACTTGTAATAACTTTCGTAGGGTTAAACGCAAGCTACAACATGCCTAACCGTGCCCGACACCACCAAGTTGAGTTCTGCCACCCCACCAAGCAGAACCGGAAATCACTATTTTCTCACCCCTTGTAGTGTAGCCATTTAATAATTTGACCCCACCTGCCCTCTTCAAGCCGTTCTTCAATGTTGTGTTTTGTGTGGTTTTCTTTTATTGCTGACCAGACAACAGTGTTTCTTTTACCTCCAACCAGTCACGGTAACTTTCAGAGCTCCAATGTTTCTGGTCCAGCTCATACATAGAAATGATTTTGCGGCCCATGTCCTATGTCAACCCATGCACGGGCTAGTGTTCCATAGTGTTCTATGGGTTTTTGCTATGTTTTAGGCAACTATATTTTTTCTAATTCAAGATTAGGGTTTAAGGCAACATCATGGTTTACGAAAGGGTTCTATGTATATGTGACATTCTAATTGAAACAGAACATTGCACGTGAGAAAAACAAGATTATACGCATGACAGTGAAAAGGAACACCATAACCTCAGTACAAAACACTATTGTGCTTCTACTATGCCCCTTACAAGTATTCATACATTTCATAAATTGTTGCAACTAATTTAAGATTTACATTTTTACAACTAATTTCAGACACAAGTTGAGGTGGATTGTTGAACTTACAAAAAATGTATCAAAATATATCATTGGGTGAATTTGCACACCCAAGCCAAAAAAATATATAAATGACTAGGTGTTGTTGAAATCTTGAGATCCAAAAACTTGTCATTCAGTTCAAGAGTGTTGCTATACTCTTAAATTGGAAAAAAAAATATATAAAAATGAATCCTTGTGTGTACAAGCCTACCCAAGCCCAAAAAAATATATAAATGATTAGATGCTAGTTAGACCCTGAGACCCTAAGACCCAAGAACTTGTCATTATAGTTCTAGAGTTCAAATGCATTCCCAAATTGGAAAAAAAAATTATGTATCAAAATGAATCTTTGTGGGTCAAAGCACATCAAAGCCAAAAATTTGTCATTCAATTTTAGGATTCAAGTGCACTCCCAAACTAAAAAAAAATTTATGTATCAAAATGAATCCTTGCATGTGCAATCACACCCAAGCCAAAAAATTATATAAATAACTAGGAGCTAGTGAAACCCTGAGACCCAAAATTTTTTACCAACACTTAGTCTGCTTCATCAATTATGACAATGGATGTAAACATAAAAGAAAGCTACTGTAATTTGGTCACACTTATTGCGATTGCAAGTTGGACCTCTTCACAAATGTATAAGCAAGTTTGCATTTTGCGACTATTTTCAATTATTTATGTTCCATTTTTAAAATAGAAATTATGAGATGGTGATAGTCTTGGCCGAAATAAAGTCAGATTCCTCATACTAATATACGATCATGCTATTTGCATTACTATAAATAAATGATTGTTATTTGATTCGGTTTTGAAAGGCTATATTCAACTTTGAGACAATGTTTCACCATTTTGCATGAAGGAACTTAACATAGGCATTTCTTTAGAAGTGCCAAAGTAGTTTGAAGCTGATGTTTGAGTAATACTCCAAACTCTAACAATCATCCACATATTAGACTGAAAATATTGAAATTGTACATATTAAATGTCTGTACTTCTATTTTCACTGAAGATTTATTTTTAAATTCAAAGTGATTTGGCAAAATGATGAAGGATTCTATCCTATTTTGCAACTACATTATATTTTGTTGGCACAATGTGGCACTAAAAAGCCACGAGAAAACTAAACTAAACTAAAAGGATGAATTCCTCTATAGGTTAATCTAGCAAATAAATTTATTGGTTTAGGGTGTTTTTGTAGTTTAGGCATTAGATGGGATTCATCCTTTTGGAAGTGTTGTTTCAAGTTGGTTCCTATTGTTGGGAATTAGCCACTACTGTTTAGAAAAAAATATCATTTAAAAGAAATTTTTAAATTTTTAAAAATAATAATAAAAAATTTAATATTAATTTTTTTTTTTAAATTATTTATTGATGTGGCAATCTCTTAGCCATGTCAACAAGTTGTGTGACTGTATTCTTGTAGTTTGGGAACTACAAGGAACCCGTAGCCCTCCAATGAAGTAAAATTTCATCTAATGGTGTTCACCTATGCCACATAAAAAACCTACATAGTATGAGGGGCTAGGCCCACATCATTTCTTTCATTAATTTTTAATGAGTAGGGCTTAGTAGTACATCAAACCAACTCAAGTACAAATGATATTAAAACATCAATTTTCTTTGCTTAGCATCATAATATTTACAATGTTGACTAAACAATATACTAGTCAAGCCGGTTGCATGCTCTATTTCTGTACACTTATTAGTTTTAAGGAATTCATGCTTGCGAACTTGGCTCGTATAATGCTTCAAGTGGGTTCAGGCAACAGTAGGTTTGGGTTTCATGCGTTTTGAGATGCTCTTCTGCATTTGCTTTGTTGACTACAATATAATTTTTTTGGTTTAGTACTTCGTTGTCAATGTGTATGTTTCATTGCACAAGAACTCCTCTTTTGAACAACATAAAGACAATAGGAAGTTGTCATCTATAAGTGGCGGAAATTTGGCAAAAAGGAGTCTATCTTGTTTGTAGTTGCAGAGTAGGCCTTAGAGTTTAGGATGCTACTAGTAGCAATTGGACTGCAACTCTTCACCCGTTGCCTAAACCATCACCGTGAAGTAAGAACATCATTACCTCCTAATAACGAGCAAAAGGATGGTTTAGGTGAGCACTAGTGTTCTTCAGTTCTTTTCCTTATTGCCATGAATTAAGCAACCATTTAGCCAACTAGCCAATATTCTTCACGTCTTCCTTGTTTTCCAACTTGTTTCTTCTCATCTTGCCTTCCCATTCTCATATCCTAGGGCTGAGTAGAATGGCACTAACTTCATTCTGGTTCATTGGCTGCAATGAGGAGTACCCGAACTTTTACTTATACTACTAGCTAGTGTTTCTCTAAGGTGAGTATGTGGGTTTCAGAAATTGGTTCACATTGGCAAGAGTTAGTTCAAAGGAGACATATTGTTGCAGCATGATGTGGGAGAGTTCCAGGAAGGGACTGGACAAGAGAGACAACAAGGACTTAGAATATGTTGGAAGTGGTAATGAAGGGAGTTCTCAAAGGGACTTTAATGTCAGTGTTTCCGTGCTCCTCAATGTGGAAATGTACACAAGAAGAATAGACACATGAATGCCGCATCATGGCGTCTTTTACACTATGGACATTAGTATTTCATTTTTAAGTTCGATGTATTTGTCTAGTACGCCATGGTCTGTGTTTAGGATTAGTCAAAGTTCCACTTTTGAATATGATGTATTTGTCCAATACATCGTGGTTTGTGTGGACGTCAATGTTTTGTTTATGAAAACTTCTGAATTGTGTAATGCCGATAAATACAGTTGACTTCCCACAGAGTCATCTTCTGCAATCTAGAAAAATATTAAACTTTTTGGAAAACTTCTAAGAAGTCCTCTAAAGCTAAGTGCAAGTTTACACTTTTGACTTTGCATTAATAATAGCAGAATGGAAATTCCTACTAGGAAATGCTGGTATATGAACGGTGAGCGGTGAGCGGAGAGCGGGGATTGGTGAGCGGGAAGGGACAATTTTGAAATTTTTGATCAAATAAATTGAAAAAAATGGATGATAATTTAAACGGAAGCTTAGGAAAAAATCTATGAAAGTTAAAAAAGGAATACTTGGAAGGGTCAATAAAATGGATGAGATTTAAGGCAAATTTTATGGGTATTGGTTGAAGATAAATGGATGAAAGTACTTAAGAAAATGGATGCACAAAGTTTAAATAAACGGATGAAAGTGGATGAAAAAAATGGATGAATGTAGATGATGAAAGTGGATGAAAAAAATGAATGTAACTCGTGAAAGTGGATGAAAATAATGGATGAATGTAGATGATGAAAGTGGATGAAAAAAATGGATGAATGTAAATGATGAAAGTGGATGAAAAAAATGGATGTAACTCGTGAAAGTGGATGAAAATAATGGATGAATGTAGATGATGAAAGTGGATGAAAAAAATGGATGAATGTAAATGATGAAAGTGGATGAAAAAAATGGATGTAACTCGTGAAAGTGGATGAAAATAATGGATGATATTGGATGCATGAAATGGATGTATAAAATGGTTTAGGGTAGAAAGAATTGACTTTCTCAAAGAATTGACTTTCTTCTACCTCCACATGGTCAAGAATTGTACATATGATTCAACAAGACCCTCTTTATTATAATCAGTTCAGAACTGTAGCAAAATAGAATCATCTGCTTTTCAAATTGCAAGACCCACTAAGAATCAATGTAGGGTCTTCTAACGAGATTCAAAACATGTATAAGTGACGCTAGGGAGAATACAAAGTAAATGACAGAGATTGCCTCTGTGAAGAAAAGCGTACACCATGGTCATGAATAGCACGCTGTCACTAGAAGAAAACTATGTCGCAATTAACAAAACCACATTAGATTGGTTTTGTTGATTGCGTTGTTGAAAACGCAGTGAAAACACAAAATCTACATTTTTCTGCGTTTTCAACAACGCAGTCAACAAAACCAATCTGATGTGGTTTTGTTGACTGCGACATAGTTTTCTTCTAGTGTGTAGAAGGTCCAACATGAACCCCATGTCCAAAAAGAAAATTTCTCTTTAATCGGTTTAGGAAGGTCAGATGGTTGAAGATGTACTATAGGTTTGGGAGAAGGTCCAATCTCTCTCTTCTTGGCAGTCTTGGAAGATCAATTGGTAGAACAAGCAGCCTTTGTAGTGACTGATGACTGCAGAGTTGCGAAAGGGACCAATGGCACTTTTACTCATATTGCCACTTTTGCCACAATAGTATTTATATGACTTATACAACAAAATTTGAAAATGCATTCTTCATTGAGGAAGAACTCTATGTAGAAAATGAAGGCTAGATTATAAGAAAAACACTGCGCAGGACTATGCAATATACACCTCTGGAATTTATTAAATAGGTGGTTTTGTAAACCTGAACACTAGTAGAAAATCGCGTCCGAATCAACAAAAAAATAACACAAAGTTGCTGATTTCGACACTGCATTGTCCGTTTTCACATATTCGTGGTACATCCAGCGGTGCTATTCTGTGAGCATGTGAGCATTGAGTTCAAAAATTTGTAGAAGTACTAAAAAACTTAATAACATTTCTAAAAATAGATTCCATTTAGAAAATTTAGTCAAATTTAGTCAAATTTTACTATTTCTAGTAAAATTTTGCACCTATTACTATAGATCTATTACCATGGACCTATTACCGTGGTTATGTAGAATTTAGATGAAAATTATAATTTCCAATGTTGTCTAAAATATTAGAAGTATACATTATGAAAATGATGAACTTAATTGATATGAAAGATGAATGGAGATGGAAATAAATTTGTATAGAATATTGATTGATCATTGTTCTATAGCAATGTGGATCTTTACAGGGCTGATAGGAGGGTATAAATAATATTCTCTTGATGCGCCATTGTTGGATTTGTTTAGATTTTTTTTTAAATTGTTAATAGGAATTATTTTTATATCTAATGATCTTTGTCATAGTAAATTTTATTTTGGTTGATCATTGTCTTGTAGCATCATAGATCTTCTCATGGTCAATGAAAAGGTACCAACACTTCTTTGTGGATATACAAGTCAATGAACTTGTTTAGATTTTAGAAAAGAAAGATTGTTAATTGGAATTGAATATATTTGGAAAAAGCTTGGCTGCACCAAATTTCATTTTTGTTGATCACTATCTTGTAGTAGCATGGATCCTCTCAAAGCCGACGGAGGGTACCTATACTTCTGCCTTGATGTGTTGGTAATTGGACTTATTATGATTTTAGAAGACAATATTTGGTTGATAGGGATTATTTTGTAAAGAGTGAGCTTAGTTATACCAAATTGTTGATTAGTTGACCATTGTTCTCTTGTAGGACCTTCTAGAGATCCAACTCTTCCATCTTTGATTAGATAGTCATTTGGTTAATCACTCCCCTCTTGTTGCTTAATACCTCTCGGTGCCGAGAGGAGGATCAAGTACTTATCTTCAAGTTGATGTGCTAGTTATTGAACTTTGCTAGGTTTTAAGGAAAAAAAAATGGTTATTAATTACTATTAATTACAATTCATTTGAAATCGATTGAGGTTGTTCCATTGAGATTATAACCACTCCCCTCTTGTTGTTGGGTTACCTCTCGGCGCCGAGAGGTACCCCTAACCGCGGGTACAAAAAAAAAAAAAAAAAAAAAAGTTTTTTTTTTTTTCATTTTCATTTTCATTTTTTTCAGTCTCCAGGGGGTTCCTCTCGTCACCAAGAGGTACCCAAAAATAAGAGGGGAGTGGTTATAAAATCAAAATCTTAATAGAACATCTTTAACCGATTTCAAGCAAATCCTATTTAATTATCAGTTTTTACCTTCTTAAAATCTAACAAAGTCCAATAAGTAGCAAATCAAAGTTGGTCAAGGGACCACGGTAATAGGTCCACGATAATAGGTTCATAATAATAGGTACCAAAAATAATAAAATTTGACCAAAATTTTGAAATGAATTCTCTAAAAAATTATATGCTCACAGGCTCACAAGCTCACAAGCTCATGCTCACACGCTCACAGAATAGCAACCCTGGTGGTACATCCAAAAATGTTCCTTGAAGAGCGCAACATTTTTTTGTTGATTCCCACAGTACAAAAAAATTGCTAGTTGCAATTCTGTTCTAGGTTTCTTACTACATATAATGGTCTTCCATATGCCCCTCTGTATTCTATCCATGATGAACATGCACCTTAAAAATCTTAGCTTGCTGTACCATGACTGAAGAGTACACTATACATTGCAATAAAAATTTCCTTACTTTCTTTAATTCATCTTCTCAAAAGTCAAACAATGCAAAATGTGTATTACAATCTCAAACAATCTATTCAACACTTATTTTCATTTATGATTTTATGTATATGTCACTGCACAGCAAATTGAATATATACACAACTCAAAAGACATAAAAATATGCTGAAATCACTTGCCACATGATGACAGTTTATGAATATATATTTTAATGAATGCAAAGCACCCTCACATGCACTGTTCTGTATGCTATACTCTCTGGAAGTACTACAATCTGACATGTGTGGAATTCTTCAAAAATAATTAGTGATGACCTGAAATGACATTAATTCATTAATTCCCTATTTCAAAATAAATATGGTAAGCACTGAACTTCCCAAATTTTAATTCACTTCACTACTTCCCTTGCTTTGTACTTACTACATGAATATTATCCAAAAATTCTAGTAAGGTATGCTATTCAACCTTCCCTATACTCGGAAAAAATTGAACTAGTCCTCCTGAAATATAAGCTCCTCATACACTGTGTTTCACATATGAAATAATCCTTCAGTATTTCTCAATTCCTTGTCTTCTTTGCATGTGTCAAAAGCACACCAGGAACTCATTCAGTCACTGTTCTACACAGAAAACAAGAAAAAAATATATCACTTTGTTACATGTATTCTACAAATATCAAAACGGTATGTCCTTTAAAGTAGGAGATCTTACAATGCTCAATTCCTAATATATAGCAATTCCTCAATAATACAATACTTCTTTGTATTTTTTATGGATAGATTATAACAAAGTAATAACAATAAACATTTATGGTCTATAGCCATTTCAAAGGAATCTGCCATTTCAACTTCTAAATTTTGTACTCATTCCAGAAAGTTTAAAATCAAATTGAGAATTTTTATTAGGGGTCAATTCCACTTGTTTCCCTATAAGATGTTACAACAACAGAATTCTACATGGTTTTCCTCATTCAAATGTAATTGTAGACTTTCGTTGCTCCATTCATGTAGCTGCTAAGTCATTATAGTCCACCAACACTTTTTCAAACAAAATTCGAAGAAGAGTGAAAAAAACATATTGCATGTGGAAAAAATGAACAACACCCACAAGGACACAATCTGTGACACCCAACCATCATCTCCTACACATGTTCACAATGAGAAATTGAAATTCATGATTATAGAAAACAACTAATTCAGTGTTCAACGGTCAACATTCAATTTCACAGTCTAAAAGAATTATACAATTCAATGTCCGGGAATCTCCCATACAATGAGTTGGCTACAAGCAAAAAAAAATTATATGAGAAGTACACAGTGAGTTCATTGAAGATAATTTCACATCAATTTTAGTTCATTGAAGCAATTTCCTGATGTTGCATTACAATTTTGCTTGCCTACTGCATGTAGTACATCTTGACACATGCATCACTTTTCGGAACAGCTGAACCTTTATGTTTTTCAAAAGAAGATTATGTCAATATTTTTCAGTTCTCATTCCTTCATGAAAATAATTAATTTCTTTGTCATTACTTGGTGCTTACAGAAAACAACAACTTTTTCAGGGACATATCGACTTCTACATAGGTGACTTTGAACTATTTTATTTACTCTCTTAGTCATCTATGACATATCTGGTACTTCTTCATGAATTCTCTGCACTTCATTTTCCACCAAAAATCAATATTGTTGAACTACAAATAAACTAATATATTTATTTCAGTTATTACTTACTACTTTCCTTCTGTGATTCATGTTCTGTACAATGAACTTGTTGAAAACAGTATTCTACATACTCATTGTTCTCTTTTTCACTTTTTATTATTACACTTCTCTAGTACATTCCATTCGTAGCTGCAATACAGTTCATAACTACAACCCCATCCATCTAACTAACCCTGTTTGTAGTGTTATTACAAGCACAGAAAGAAAAGAAAATATTCATGCACTACTACATAGAATACAACTATGACAGAAGACTGCAGAACATGAGAAGAAGATAAATATTCAGATTCTTCATTACAGTAGCTCCCAATTTGTTATAGAACATTTTAGTATGATGTTTAGGTAATTCTTGTGCAAGATTTTTTTTTCCAACAAAACCCTGCTGTACTCGAACAAATCCACTTCTGCCATGTTCCTTTACTTCAGCTTCATTAATGCAGAATTTATTCAACAATGTACACAGAGATTATTAAAAATCTCCCAATCATTTTGAAAGTAAAATACAAGACTCCCTTTTAACATGGCACTGTGTAGACTATTTTTTTTTTCCTTCACATACACGTACTAATTGAATTCTAATTTTTTCATCCCATTCTAACCAGTACTACCCTTTCATTTATATGATTCAATTTCAGTTTGATTGCATATCTCATATGAAGACCTCTGAAGTTAAAAAAATACGTCTTCCTAGTGATAGTAGCACATTTCGTTAATCCTCATCTTCAGAAGACTCCCCAACGTCACGGTCAAAAAAAGGAGGACAATGAGTATGTAGAATACTCATTGTCAAAAAAAGAGAACAATGAAGGCCCTCAAAATCATTATCTCTGCCCACAACTATTTTTCATGGGCAGAGATAATGATTTTGAGGGCCTTCAAGTCCCAGCTGAAGTTGCAGAGACATATCCAAATGCAAATACTAGCGGAAGAAGCATACCAATGAGGAATTTAACAAATGAGATCCTGCCTGAGAGTCAAAAAGGACTAGTGATCCAAAATTGGCCATTGTGAAGCCCCATTCGTCCTTTTTTACAGTGGCATTTCGGCCCCTATAATTAGCCTTCACCCAGTCGCAAATAAGAAGGACTACACAATGTCCCCTGTAATTCAATTCCACTATCTCCAAGATTTGGCCAATGTATTCCAATTCTGCAGTGATTTGATTTTGGTCTCGCCTTCCCGAATGACATGGTTGTCGAAAAACTGCTACCACTCTTGAGTCACATGTGCTTTTTGAACTCTGTTCAACACTTTTCACTCGAAAATGATAATTGTACGTGTACATGCTTTTAAAACTTTTTGCTTCAAGACATGGTAATTTAGAAGAATCCTTCACGTCTTCAGAAATCATGATTCCTTCTTGCACTTCCTTCTGCACTTCTTCTTCCAGCCAAGTAGCAAAGCTTGGAATTTCTTCCAAACCAGCAGGATATGGTGTCCCTCTCCTTCCGTTTCTGGTGGGATGTCTTCTACGAAACTCTAAACGAGCACTTGTCCTATCCTCGTGTACTTGCTGATATCTCCTGCAACACAATGTAGGAACTTCTTCATTAGTCCCATATTTTTGAAACAAAGTAACAAAACATTGCGAAGCACTAAAAAGCAGTAACTTCAGTACACTGTACATAACACATACTCAATCATTGCTTCAGTACTATAATCATTTCACATACTACAATTATGAATGCACAAGTACTTTCTAATAGGGTAACTTGAAAAAGTTTTTTATTTTTAAGGAAATGCAATTTTTTTCCTTCCAGCAGCCACCTTGCATGACTTGAAGTAAACTCCATGTACTGTGACAATGCATCCTTAAACTTTTTGCCATGTCATATGAAGATCATTCTATCCATAAATTTTGGTATTGGCAGTGGGATTTGTTTTCATGCCAACTTCAATGACTTCAAACGTCAATGTCTTTTTTTCATTACATTTCCTCTCATCCTCAATTCAAAGTTATCTACGTTCATAACTGAATTCTATAAAGTTTATTGGATCTCATTCCTTGACTGCACATACACTTTCAAAACTATAAGTCTGTAAACGCAATTAACTTCATTTTGGAAATGTTAAAACATGCGAGCACATAAACCACAAGTAAATCGCATTGTTTTCCATGAAAAGAAGACATACACAGAAAACATTACCAAACACTACATGTGCCTTTCTCTTTCCAATAAAAATGACTTCACTGCCACTTATGGTACTGTGCACTCCACAAACTGAAATGACCATAATTTCTAATGTTTTTTTCCTGCATAGAACACTATGGAAAATGAGTAGTACATTCTCTTATACTTAGTGACTGAAATGCAATGACATTCAACTAACTACGTATTCACTATAAATAAGAAGAATTTTTCTTTATTTGAAACAAATGAAATTGAATTCCACTTTTTATTTAGGCCTACAGCCTTGCAATTTAGAGAGATACTAGGCTTCTGAAAAATACGGAACGTACAAATTCATTTCACTTCATTCAATTCACATGATTCGTACTTTGCGTCCAGAAGTCGATCCTATCTATTGCTGTTTTTTGTAGTTTTCACTTTGGAAGTGCAAGACGATTCTAATAATACTCAACAATCCTTGCTTCCCCCACATTCCATGTCTACTTTAATTAAGTTCCCATTACAGATACAGATAGGTACTTGTAATGAGCTTTTCGTCCAAAAACAAAATTAAAGCCAATGCCCGGTGTTCTTGACATTGAACTACTTCGTACAGAAAGGCTAACACATTCCATAGTTCTAATTAAAGTATAATAAAAAAATTATAATTATAATTCAAAATTATATTTCTACTTTGTCTTAATAAAGTTTAATTCCCTTCCTTATTTTATTTGACGTACTGCAATGATGGTCTTTTCCTTCATCCCTTAATACATTAATTCCACTCACATCTAACTCTGTCTACGCTAGTCACAAAAAATTGCAATAGCAGAAATTGAGAAATGAACATACAGCTCAGAATAAAATTGAAAATACTTACTGTCGGTATGGATCAATGTGCGAGGCATTGTCTAAAACAAACTCGTGCATTGAATTATTCAAGGCATCCGAGAGAATCTTTCGTTTCCCTTTCCCTTCCAATATCTCATCCACCATCGTCGGATCTTCTTCACTATCCCAAACTCTTCTTGAAGTTGTAGTCAGTCATGTACTCTGTCATAAATCCAAGAGCTTCCTCTACTTGGTAACCCTGTGCACACTAGTAGAAAAAAACAGTGACCAAATTAACAAAACTCAACACAAAAGTGTTGATTTTTTTTGTTAATTTGGACGTGTTGATTTGAACACAAAAGTGTTGATTTTTTAACAAAAAAATGTTGAATCTTAACAAAAAAGTGTTCATTTTCTAACAAAAAAGTGTTGATTTTTTTGTTAATTTGGACATTTTTTTGGAAATAATTTTTTAAAAATTCATAAAATATGTTTTTTGACATCTAGGGTAGTGCCACATGGCCGGCAATCCAACTACCACGTGGCAACCTAGCCAATGGCCACATGGCAATGGCTACCATGGAAATGAAGCCACCGGGGTTTGAACCCGGGACCTCATGGTTAGAGGCCAAGGCTCTTGCCAAGGCACCAACCTTTCAAGTTGTTTGATTACTTAGGGAATAGAAATCCATTTAGATAGTTTTTTCGGATTTTTTTCATTCTTTTTCAAAGTCAGCAGACTTTAGGAGCAATTCAGACCCAGTAAAAGACATTTTTTGGAAAAACTTCAGACTAGAAAACGTTGAAAAATCCAGTTATCTTTCAACTCCAACAATTGTTTTGAGATTTGGACATACCAATCAAAAGTTATGAACAAAAATCAAAGAGGGATGAAAATGAATAATTATTTTAAAAATTTTTAAACTCCCTCTCTGATTTTCGTCCATAACTTTTTATTGGTAGGTCCGAATCTCAAAAAAATTGTTGGAGGCAAAAGATAACTTAATTTTTCAACTTTTTTAAGTTCAAAGTTTTTCCAAAAAAGTTCTTTTACTGGGTCTGAATCGCCTTTTAAGTCTGCTGACTTTTTAGAAAATCGATTTGTGATGACTTAATTTTTTTTTAAATCTACATTGTAAAATTAAGACTCCAAAGGCTTCTAAAGAAAAAAAAGATTTAAAATATACTTATATTTGAATTTGGAGTTGAGGTATATAATTTTATTTACTTTATTCTTTAATGTTTTTCCCATTAAAAGTCAATAGACTTTGGTGGCAATTTTGTCCTAGAAGATAAACTTTTCAAAACATCCTTTGAACTAATGAAAGTTTTAAGATGAAAACATCTTTCACCTCCAACAATCTGTTTAAGATTTAAATCTTTAATTAAAAGTTATGGACAAAAATCAGAGAAGGTGTTTCAAAATATAAAAAAGAATGTCCATTTTTACCCCTCTCTGATTTTTGTTCATAACTTTTGATTAGAAGATCTAAATCTCAAAAAAAAATTTGGAGGCTAAAGATATATCAATTTTACAACTTTCATTAGTCCAAAGTTTCTTGAAAAAAATAATTTTTCAAGGTGAAAATTGCCCCTAAAGTCTGCTGACTTTAATAAACACCGAATTGTGTACTTATTTTGTTCTTAAATCTACATTCTATATTGAAGATTCTTAAAGATTTTTGAAGATTTCTAAGATTTCTAAAAAATTTCAAAAGATTCTAAAAGATTCCAAAAGATTCCCAAAAAATTAACAAAATTTTGTTGATGTGGTAATTGCACTATCCAAATCAACAAAAAAATTTGTTAATTAGGGCATAGTTAACAAAAATTTGTGAAAGTGGACGTTGTAGTACCCAAATTAACAAAAAATTGTTAATGTTTTGTTAATTTGGGCATTGTTTTTCTAGTAGTGGCAACACTACCTTTTGGTTTAGCAAGATTTTTGACATATCCCTTTAATGTCTTGAAGTACCGTTCAAAAGGATACATCCACCTTGTATGAACAGGTCCGCAGAGAAATAGTTCTTCCACCAAGTGATTCGGTAAGTGAGACATGATGTCAAAAAACGACGGAGGCATTTCTTTCTCCAACATGCACATTGTTTCCGCACAATCTTCTGTCAACTGTGATTTATCATCAATGTTCACAGTTTTGGCACAAAGTTTTCAAAAAACTCTACTCAAATGTATGATTGTTCCTGCCAAAGCCTTGCTGGAAACTTTCCTAAAACACAAAGGCAGAATCTGTTGTAAGAGCACATGGAAATCATGTAACTTCAAGCCACTAAATTTCCCTTTCAAAATTTTTTTATGCAAAGAAGACACATAATTTGTAGGTGTCCTCAAGTTCTTCAACACTTTTAAAACCTTTGCTTTATCATCTCCTGAAAGAACATACGATGCATCCGGCATGAAAAGCCGATCTCGAGTACTTCCTATCGCTTGCAAATGTAAATGCGATCGAATGCCACGAGCTTGCATGTCTGCTCTCACGGCCGGAGTGTCCTTTTCACCGAAAGTGGTTTTCAATATATTCTCTGACAAATTCTTCTCACAGTGCATGACATCCAAAACGTGACGTACTGGAAGATCCTGCACAATTAAAAAAAACCCAGTTCATGTTCTATACAAACAAGCATTCACAACTAACAGTACCAGACTACACAGAAGAAGAAAATTACATGAACAGTGAAGACTCCTACATGTAATACATTCACTAAAGTAATGTAAGAAGACAAAATCAGGCCATCAAACATATCAGTTCAAGAATGTTGCTTGTACTATGGAACTGAACATGTCTTCCAACACATCCAGAAATAGTACATGTACTACATAACGTTATTTATATTCTTTCACTTGCATTAAACTAAATTAGTCCGTCTTTTAAAAGTGCGCAAGCTGTTAATACCTGCACAATAACACAATAACAATAGTACAAGGTGCATACCATTACCGTGCCCTAGGTCGAACACAAAATAAAAAGCTTCTGTAATTCAAACTTGTACCATGAGTATAACTTTAAGTCTTGTATTCTCTTTAGTTTTGCTAATACAATGATAACTGTAATCACTACAAAAAATTGAGGACATTTGCGACTGCAAAACACGACTGCAAATCAGTCGTGGCGGACACTGTCGACTTGAAAATGACTCGGGGGGTTTAGAGTCATTGTGGACAAGTCATTTAGGTAAATGACTGCGGGTGTATTATCACCGACGACTTATACCTTGGATGTATTTGTGGATGAAAACAGCTAAGGTTCAAGTGATAAAGAAAAGAAGGTAAAGAAATTGAAGATTATGTGTTCTACGTGGAAAGTACCTTCAGGCTAAAATCTGAGGTGGACATCCACGTGGACTGTCATTTTGAAGTCATTTTTCAGTTTCAATGGACCCCCCAAAAATCAGACGTGGACGGCCACGTCAGTAGTCATTCTCTAGTCGGTGTGCAGTTACAGACGACCCCAATAAAATCAGACGTGGACAGCCACGTGGGTAGTCATTATGAAGTCATTCTGTAGTGATAGTAGACCCCTTATAAATCTGATGTGGATGGCCACGTCAGGAGTCGTGAATGAGTCATTATGAAGTTATAGCATAGTTGCGTTTAGGATTTAGGGTGTGCCACGTGGCAAGTCATTCAAGAGTTGTGGAGAAGTGAACGTGTGCAGATGTTTTGTTGCCATGGATGATCATGGTGCAGTTGTGTCCCAGTTATTCTGCAGTTACCTTCTTGTCATAAGAAGGGGATGAGATCGACGTTTCTTGATGTAGTCATTCTTTACTGGAACGTGCAGTTCATTCATAGTAACATTTTAGTTATTCCTTTGTCATTGTCGTTCGTCACTGAGTGCTTCTACAATCGCAATACAATACTGATACTATGCTACACAAAACTATAATATACATGTAGGTTCAACTATGCAAGTACAGTTCAACGAGAAAACATAAACCTTTCCACATTCACTCATTTCCAGCAGCTGCCGGTACTTCCACAATCCACATGCATGAATGGACCCCATCTACAAAAAGAACTTACAAAAACAGTACAAGGTTTACGCTATGGACAAGTAACCATTGACAACAGTATCAAGTGCAAACATTCAAGTTTGAACGGGAGTAATGCATTTGAAAGCAGTAAAGTGGTTTATGGTCTCTGACTCATGTATACAAGCTACGTCTATAGTCCTCCAATCCTAGGAAACAATACTCCTCCCTGTTGCCTAATTGAGAAACTACTAAGCCAATTGAAGATCAATTGGCTAGTTTAATGTACTTCCCATCCCAAATTGCAGCTGATCCCTTCACATCTTCTATGAACAACATGTCGGCGGCTGCATTGGGAAACATGAGGTGCACCTTTTCCTGCAGAATGTCATGTACATCGACCTTGAACCATGTCTCCGGAATGTCCTTGAAGTGGAAATTGTGCTCACCTGGCACTCCACTAATGGTTGCGGACGCCACTTTCTGTCGTACGGCACGAGGGTTCATGAGATGCACTCGGTCGCCAATTTTGAACTACAATATGCAACTCATTAGGCACTTGATGCTCTACCAAAGTACTTTGACACTTTCTGGTTTCTACTTACTACTTGTTCATTACTAAAGTGTGACTGGAAGAAGACAACTGCACGACTGCATGTCGACAATTTAGCGTAAGGGTTGAGATCTTGACTGACATGCGACTACAAGACAACGAGAGAATGACTTCACCCTCTGTGAACATGCCTTCATAGTATGAATGCTAATAAATTAATACCTACCAGCATGTACGGGATACAGATTCACTCGTCCACATGCGACACTACAAGACCACTACTTCAAGTCCTGAGTATCCCTACCAGTGACACTTCACGTGTGAATGCTAGAGATGGAACCGAGAACCTCTATGTACAGTGCAAAAGGTACCAGCACTTAAAGGACATATACAGATTATTCAAAGAATAACCTCATTTCATTGAAGTTGCATGCAAAAAACAATCGGTTTGTACGTGACAACGTCACTCGAAGAACCTGGTTATATAGCCTAAGAACACTTGGAAGACACTCTGCAAGTACTTTGACTTCAAGTATGTAGTTCTAAAACTACAAATGGGCTTTGGGCCAAGTACCTTCTTCGAGGAGGATAGTTTCGCTATTGCCGAACTTGCTGCCTTCGTTTTAGCTCCCGCTTCATTTTTGCCTGCATGCACATGGAACAGTAGTTAGATATTAATGTTATGTGAAGGTGAGGGGATGCACTTTTGGCATGCCATGATGGTCTGCGAGTCCCCTCACCTTCCATCGTATCCACAAATTCATACGGAAGTCCACTTCTGCGTTTCTGGATCATTTGGGTCATGGACTCATTCACAATTTGTGGATACTTTGATCTGAAAGTTGATACGTTAGGGCATTTCCAAAACGCCTCCAGCACCGGCCACAAGTACCATTTCAGGTACTCCTTGTCGTCAACCAAGGTCCGCAGCCACTTCACATGGAACGGAGTAGTGATTAGGATGTTAGCGTCAGGGTTGCACCTTACTATACGATGGTCACTATCGACTATCAATGTTTTCTCTGCGCTAAATATAGGCCATCTCGAATACACTGCACGTAAATTTTTCACCCGGGCTATTTTCGTTCCTGCGCCTTCTGGATGGATCCCTACGGATTCAGCTGCCCAAGAAAACAGCGGAGTGGAGTTGGAGCTAGCTTGCAGTCTGTAGAGAAAGGTGGGAAGAACGTCTTCATTATATGACATATTCTTGGTGCCCCAGAAGGCTACTGTGAAGCACTTGAAACAACGGGACAGAAATTGAAGGAGCCAGGGACGGAACACTACTCTCCTACATTTTGTTTGTGTGGTAGACCGTATTGCCTTATTCGGGTTTAAGAAAGCAAGCATGCTACAGTCTACTAGTGTTCCGTGTAGGTTAAAAATGACCAACTTCTGTCCCCCCTCACTATATCCGCCGAGTTTGTCAATCAAGATGTCGTTGACGGACTTCAAAGACTTCAATGGTCTCACCGCGAGGGCCGGACATGGAAGAGCATGCACGAGAGTACAAACCTTGGCGGGAGACTTCCCAAGTTTAGGGGCCATCTTTGATGGTACAGGTGGAGTTTTCGGAGGTGAAGAGCGGTCTTCGGTGGCGTCCTGTACACCTACCTCGGCAGTGGGATCTGTGGCTTGAATCTTTCCCCCCTCCCGCTTGCTGTCTTTAGCGGCCTGCAATGCACCTCATTCTGACACAACGGGGGGATTGATGCGGGGGTTGAGCGGTCCTCCAGCAGCGGCAGCGTCTCCTATCTTTGGCGACGCTTTGCGTACATCTTCAGAAGTCTTGCAGCCTTCTACTTTGGTCCCCCCCTCCGGCAATGGGCGCACTTCATCAACCTTCGGTAGCACTTCAGCACTCTTCCATGCCTGCTTGTCGAGGTTCAATACCACTTTATCGATCTTGGGAATTCCAAGGTCTTCCTCCACTAGCAATTCAGCCTGCTACAATGACTTCGGGTCCACGGGCAATGGCAGGGGAGCATCTACAAGCGCGGACCTTGCTGGGACATCCCTCGGGGAGTCTGTAGTAGGGGCTGTTGACAGAACATGGGAAGAAGTGCTGTAGGGATTCAGAAGGGAAGGTGACGGAGCTTCCACGGTTGACGGATTCACCTATTCCGCCACTAAAACCGCTTCTACAACAAGATTTGGAGGATGGGATGAAACCTTCCACTTTGGGTCATGTGACCGATGGGGAACACATTCTGGGAGGTCTGAGTCGGAGGATAGTGTAACCTCTGACTTCTTTGCTAGTTGGTTGACATCACCTGCGGTCCTCTTCGCTTTTGTCAACCCCTTCCGCTTGGACATGATTTGCGACACATCCATGAACTTATTCCGTGAATTCGGTAGCAAGCCTGCAGGTTCGCCATGGAAACCACCCCCGGACGCTTGATTCTCAAGCCTAGAGTGAGTGATGGATGGGCTGCCAAGGTCACCGTCCTTACACTTCCGCATGAAGCTTTGGAACATGCACTTCAGATCATCAATAGCGCGCGCCTGGGCCATTGAATTGGCCATCACTTGGTTGAACTTGAGGGACACATCATGCTTCAAACTCTCCACTTCAAACCGCAAATCGGAGTCACCTACGCCCACATTCTACCGACCACCCATACAACACAACTGGGCTAGTCATTCACTAGTAGCGAAGGAGTCATTTCGACAGACTGGGATAGTCATTCACTAGTAGCGAAGGAGTCATTTCGACAGACTGGGCTAGTCATTCACTAGTAGCGAAGGAGTCATTTCGACAGACTGGGATAGTCATTCACTAGTAGCGAAGGAGTCATTTTCGACAGACTGGTTTAGAATTAATATGACTTGTACATGACTACGTAACTGAGACACAATTTTGAAGACATTGGTTTCGGAAATCAAATGCTAAGCCTAATGCTTGGATTAGTACCCGCAAATAGACCTTGTTCATTATTGTACATGGCTAGCACTGATTCAACTGAGAGGTGGGGGACACGACACGTGATCCTTAGTCGATTGCAGATGTGTACAGAGTGCCAATACAACATGGTTTAGAGTATGAATTGAACCATGATATAATATCGTCCATAGAAGTCCAAGACTATTTTCGTGCACTACTGCTTCACTTACTAATGAAATTCGAGAATTAAAATACAAGAAACTATACAACTGAACAGTCTGTAACGATGTTATTTTAAGAATAATAACTGACCGTGGTCCCAACTCCAGCATTTGGAATTCGGTGCAGGCCCTCTGCAATGTCGGTGATTCCAGGGCTAGTTTCCTTTCCTTCTCTCTGCAGGTAGATAGTAAACCCGTATCAGAAGGACCCATGTGGAGACATCAACAAGTAATACAATGCCCACATGATTACAAAAACGAAGGTGCATGCAAACTACAAAGAATCATTTGAAGGACACAGAGGGGATCCGAAGGCTCACATGCCCTATTTAACTACTTTTGGACTATTCAATGAATTCTGGACTTTGTCGAGGGAGACTTCATTGGGAGACCTCCCGTTGCTTAGGTTTTGGAGACCACAACGCCTATGAAAGTGGGAAAAAAAGAATGAAGTACCCCCTGGGCATACCCTTGAAGAGGACAAAGAAACATAATAACTAAGACATTTCACCTATTGAACATTTATTCGTACACATTGAGATGAATCATCGGGAGATTTGTCGATGTAGTGCATATCAAAGACATTGGGATCTTTAGTGTCGCCAAGAATCGATGAAAACGGTTATTATTCACTTACATTATTAGAAGAACTAAGTAAGCAATGGACTGTTAGTATTTCTTCACATAGTTACTTAGGATCTGGAAATCTCCCGATATAATCCCGCATTCATTCCTACGGTACAAGAGAACTGTTGGTATGGTCGAATGAAACTTGGAAGTAATTATTAAAAGGTTTAGGGTGGGTTCACTCCATTTTATTTATATCGATAAAGAAGGTGACAAGAAATTGCCCACAAAAATAAATAAAGGCTATTCCTACAATATCTATGCTAGTGAATAACTAGCTCCTTGTGTACATAACATGGAGCTTCTACTTTCAAAAGATCTATATTATCCCTCACGCGTATGGAGGGACCTATCAAATTAGTGTGTGGCCACTTCAAAGGATCTAACTCAAGTAGTACAATAGTTTGATTCCAAAGAATGCTACGCTCTCTAGGGCTACCTAAGATACGCTTCAGTAATCCAACACGGTTTGGATAAGGATCATTCTTGTTAGGGTTGCTCGAACCGGCGAAAAAGAGAAACCCCTTCAAAGTCTTTCGTGGGAGTAGACGCCGTACAAGCTCTCCCAAAGTGGACATATGCATGGAGGAACACAACCCACAGTGAGTTTGTTCAACCAGCTGTTTAAGAAAGTGACAAAAACCAGAAGGAATGTCGACTATTTGAGGAAGATCCAAAAGACCTCCTTCAACGCATAAAGCACCTGTCAGGACAATGAGAACCGCCTTCTGCATCGAGAGAACAGTAAGGAAGTGAATTCATCAAACAAAGGACAACCCTGAACAGCGGGAGATATCCCGATGTTGTTTCAAAGGAAACTGATTTCACTAAGAACCTTAAAACAACCAAAGATCTCTCGATGAATGTAGGATGGACACTCACTTTAGTGAGAACCAACAAACCGCAACAGATCTTGCGATAAGCTTTAAAAGGGCACTCTCTTTAGGCAGAAACTCTAAAGAACGGAAGATCTCCCGACCAGGTCAAAGTAGACACTAAACTTCAGGGAGAACCCTAAAACAAGGGGAAATCTCCCGATCTGGTTAAAATGGACAGTAAACTACACGGAGAAACTCCAAACAACGGGAGATCTTATGATCACGTTGAAATGGAGACTTCAACAAAACGGGGAACCTCCACCAAACGGGAAATCTCTTTATACAGTAGAAAAAGTATCTAATATTACTAGAAATTGGATATCAAAGAGATTGAAGGTAGCCTATGTATTTTCAAAGCCGTAAAGGAAAACAGTCCATACTCACCATTTCGGAATTGCAATATCTTGTAGCTGAAATACCAAGAACATGTACATTGTGGGCACTATTCGCTACGTATATCTATATGTAAAACATATGGAATGAAGAGGTGATGAATGACTTACACGTACGCGCGAAACCTCTGCATGGAAGCAGTAAGGAGCTAAAAGTATCCTAGGACCAGAACTCATACATTTTACAGAGGGTGTAAATGAGAAACCATAATTACAGAAAATATGGATTTTGCATTTACAATGATTTACAAAGAGGTAGCAATTCACTAGTGATCCTAATTTTATAATATTTTGACTATTAGACATTTACAAGTTCAAGAACATGTCTACTCAACAATTTACAAATGCATTTACAATTTAAATTACAATTTGTACTCTAATCTACATACAATGCCGTTGAAGTGGAACACCGCATCCAGTAAGGGGAGCTCTCCTGATAAAGCCCCATGCAAATAGGAATCAAGCACGTTGAATTCCCGATATGATTCCGAAGCCCAAACTGGATAAAGAATCCACAGGATACTGCCCACCAGGAAGTGGATTATTCCTCACATACACCGGCACCGCCTCATTAGACAATAGGAGGCCATCAAGCCACGGCATCAAGTGCATGCAGAGGTAGTTGTCATTCATTTCACCGCGGAAGGACTAAGGGTGAATAGCGCTATGTGGATCATTCAAGAGGTTCTTTTCTGGACTGTCGTCAATTAGAAGAACATTGTCCCAAGAAGATGAACCAAGGAGGCGCAGAAATTCCGACAATTCTTTCAAGAAGACAGGTTTATTTGGTGCAGCTGGGGCCCTATACGTGGACTTCGTGCATGCCCCCTGAGCTAGACAAATGACATCCCGACGGCTGAAGGAGCAATTTTCAAGGACAAGGTCCAACAAATTGTCCATGGTCTTTGCCCTTACACTACTCCAGAATGCAACGTTCGCTCTACCATGCAGCCAATTCAGAAACGTGGTGACCTGCGGGCGACGCTCAACATGGACTTCATTATGGCTATAGGACCTGTGAAGAAGAACTCCATTGAGGTCAAGTACCACTGAGTACTTGCGCTGAGCTACCTTTTTCAATGTCTTTGGTTGGGTCATCGACGGTCATCGACGGTCCGCCACAATCTGCAGTACATTAAAGCATAGTGTAATTAGAGATCAGTCCTTCAAGAAGCGTGATCATTTAAGTAGTAGACTATTAAATGAATTATGAAGAAAACATCGGGAAAGCTCCCGTTGATTATCTCTCAATGTTTAGACAGATCATCGAATGTTTAATAGCAGGAGAGCTCCCGTTGATTATCTGTCAATGTTTGGATAGATCATTGACTGTTTCACTAGATCTTTCAATGGAAGACCTAGAACTACATAGGGTGTCCACAGAAGTACCTTTCACGACGTCCTTCGCAGGCTTTGTGTCCTCCACGTCGACGACCCCCCCAGGTAAATCATCCCCATGTCCTACGCCCTTCCCCTCTGTTTCCAGTGGTCTATGGTCAGAGACAATCTGGAAAATGTCGTTAAAGATATATGAGTGCGCTGCCCACACGGCCTGCACCTCCCGAGAGGCTCTACTATTCAAATTGGGCGTTTGGCTAGTATGAAAACTAGGGAAATCGCTGAAATTCTGAAATCAATTCCTGATATCAAGTTTGTCTGCATGCGTTAGTCCAAGGTGTGGAACAGCTACCAGCAGATCGACCTTCGGACTCATTTGAGTCAAGTCCGCCATAGTATCCTGCATTATATTGTCGGCCATTCCCGCATCATAGGTGACCTCTTCGGTCGGAGGCATTGGGAGATCTCGCAATGCATCAGTATGCTGCTCCGCGTCCATTCGTTCATTATGACGACTTCTAACCCGGTCAGCAGGCATCGAGAGATCTCCCGTTGCACCAAAGCATTGCTCAGCCGGAAAGGGTTCTTTACGGAAAGGGTCCTAGTGACCCTCCGTCCTTGGGCAAAGACACACTCGAAGGGGCAACAAGAGAAGCACCAACAACTTTTCCTGAACAAGTCAGAAGAATAGACGCCACATTGGTCAATTCCGGAGTCCCACCTGCAGCACCCTCTGTCCCTGACGGTTTAGGAGAGGACATGCTTGCGCCCTCATTCCTTCGAGGCTCTACATTTGAATGCGAAGGAATGTGAGGAGGGTCAACATCACTGAGGTGTATATCCAGCTTGCGCTTCGTCCTCAACTCCGCCCGCCTTCCTGAAATCCTCTGCACTGGTGCAGAGCTTGAAACCTTCCTCACTTTGACCGTGCCCGACTTCTCCTGTGCACGTCGTTTTCCAGACATTCCACTATGTGAGGCATGTCTTCAAGATGACTACACCAAGCCCTCCGGAGGCAGCACTGGCTTTGCTGACTTATCCTGCGAGTGCAACACGTAAGATTTCCTCAAGTGATCACTGTTATGCGGAATTCGGAACTGACAACGGGAGATCTCCTGCTGTTTAGATACAATGACTAACCTTTTTCTGGGGTGGATCGTTTTCAACGCTTCCATGTCTGCCCCTGTCCTCTGATGGGTGGTTCACTTGAGGTGGCTTCAGAACTTCTTCCTCATTCACATCACTCTTCGTCTCCTCCGCGATGCGAGTGGCACTTCTCTCCTTGTCCAAAGCTCTATCATTACGTTCCGCATCATTCAGATGTGGCGTGTCCTGCGCAGGACTGTTTTGAGCTTCTCGGTTGCCTCCACGCTGGTCCTGCGCGTCATCGTCGTCATTCGACTGATCTTGCGCGTCATCGTTGTCATCCGACTGACGAGCAGGACTGTTCACAGTTTCCTCGTTGTCTGCATGTTGGTCCTCCTCTGCATCATCGTCCTCATCCGACTGATGAGCAGGACTGTTCTGAGCTTCCTCGTTGCCTGCATGCTGGTCCTCCTCCGCATCATCGTCGTCATCCGACTGACGAGGAATGTTCTCAGTATGTAGTTGGTCCCAAATCTGTCTCGTAGTCGTGATTGTCTTTGACTGTGTGTCCACGTCAAAAACGACTTCGAGTACCTTAGTCGAGTGGACCTGATAGAATTCAAGAAACATATGTTAGTGCACTATCTTCAAAGTGACTGAATAGGAAAAGAAAGTTGAAGAAAAAAGATCAAGGAGATTACCAGTCCAAGGGACGTGAACTCCGGACCACCGTTCACATTCACAATGACCAT
This sequence comes from Rhytidiadelphus loreus, assembly GCA_947034895.1. Classification (NCBI taxonomy): domain Eukaryota; kingdom Viridiplantae; phylum Streptophyta; class Bryopsida; order Hypnales; family Hylocomiaceae; genus Rhytidiadelphus; species Rhytidiadelphus loreus. Next base: position 62,425,820 of record OX344763.1, on the reverse strand, counting down.
ATTGTCGCTCATGAGGTCAGAGAATATTTCGAGTGCCGCCGCAATTGAAAACCAAGGGATCATTGGACGCCTGTAGAAAGTATCCACTTCTTCCAAATCCCTGGAGAGGTACACAACAGAAATGTCTTGTGCACCCGGGAAGAAATTGTGGAAGCTGCTCGTTGAACCGTGGACGTCGTCGTAGGCAAAGAGGAAGACCAAGAAGACGTTGTACTGCGTTCCGGAAACCTGTTTGGGAAAGCCGTCCTCTTTGTCGGCAATGTAATTCACTACATGCCAATCCCAGACCCTGACCTTCGTCTCCTCCCGCCTCTTCTGCAAGTGTGCAAGAATGTCGTGGAATCCAGCAGCATCCGTGATGAGAACTGCTGGTGAACGGGCTCTCACAAGGCGTCGAGTAGTGTCTTTGTACTCCAGTGCATCGAACAGCCACTTCAAATTGCGTTGCTCCAGGAGTTTTGCACGGGGGCCTGCACTTGACACTTCAAACATGAACCAGAAGTACATGTGGGTCTTTGCTTCACCCTGCCATGCCTTCACGGAAGCCTCTATCAGAATTTGAGTGATGTCCCAACATTTGTCGTCCATCACCTTGCAGAGGTAGTCCTTGACAAAGTCCTTCGAAACCACGGCCTCCACTTCTTCCGTACGAGCGCTCATGAACGACTCCCACATGTTCTTCACAGCATTTGGGCAGTTGTCTGGATCGTTAGTCTTGTTGAGGGCCTTTGTTCGACCCTCCAGCCACTCTTTTCCCAGCTCCGTGTCCATGCTCTTATCCACCCACCATTCAAGTTGCTCCTTGGTGATTTTCTTTTCATCTGCAAATTCATCCCACGCTACTGCTGTGTATGGAATGTATTCAGGCTTTTTACTCGGGAGGGGGTGCTGCCTGTAGTAGCACATGAGCTCGTTCTTCATGGCCCGCACCTTCTTCTCCCGGCCTGCTGCCACAGCGATTGGAGTGATTGACTTTCCGAAGAAATCGATATTCAGAGCCGTTTTCTTCATGCACACAATTCCCTTCTCCACTTGGCCCGCCAAGTAGTTCAAATCCTCATCGCGCACTCCATACAAGGGTTTGAAGTCGGTGTATCCCAACGGTTTGCGTTTGCCCTTGGATTTGGATCCGTTACCGTTGGGAAGCTTGAAGCTGAGGAAGTCCATGTCAATCTGAATCCAATGTTTCACATCCTCGTCCTTCTCCATAAAGAGGAGCGGAATCTTCAAATCCGGGTTGTCAGGATTCTTGAACCCTATAAAGATAGAGAACATCACTGGATAGAAATCCTGCACAAGAATGATGACACTATTAATTGTGAAGGTTTAGGCGACTTCAGTAGTCAATGACACAAACGACCATCGAGAGAACTCCCGTTGTTCGTCTATTTCAGGTCCATGCATGTTTGTTTCATAAACATCAAGCTACACCTCAACGACTATAAATTTCTTCAGAAGTCTGAGGACAACGGGAGTTCTCCCGCTGGAATTGCAGTTGAGGAAAAATAAGAGTACGTGAAGCATTTCAAAGTTTCGTGTTTTGAACTTACATTGTACACTTCTGAGTGCGCTCGTCCTCCGTATGATGGCACCGGGTTGCCCATGTCCTTCCACTTTATTCGAGCGTGTGCAAGCTGCTGAGTGAAGCTTTGCTCCTTCTACTCACCAGCAACGTTTTGGTTTAGAGCTTTGGAAAGGTGCATGATTTCATTCTTCTTGGTATCATACGGTGCCCATATGGGAATGATGTTGAAGGTGGACGCCTCTGACTTGTCAACCTCGGGGATGTCTCCATTCTCAATCAACTCCCTATGCGCTTGCGTAGTGTGCTGACCACCAATAATGTAGTAGTGCGTTTTGGCGGTTAGACTCTCCTTCTTTGGACACGAGTCCCAGAAGGTCACCTTATTGTCAGGACCGTAAGGTCCTCACTTTAAGGGGAGAACAGTAATGTACCGGTTCTCCGAGTGGTAGTCGCAATCTACGAGAATGCGATTTTTTATTCCGGCCAATCGCGTCGGCTCAATCCCTCTATACACAAGTACTCCAGGAGGAGCCTTGTGCAGGAACTTGTAGCTCACTCGGAGGAGTTCACCTTTTGCATTGGCTAATGGCTTCTTCTCCCATTTGTACATTGGCTTGAAAACCTGGTTGTACAACTTGTTGATTTCTCTTATTTCTGCGGGCTGGAGCTTCCTGACCTCTGCATCCGTCATGTTCACAGCACGGTGATTTGGTGAATAGTGAGTGGAACAACTTTCATCTTTTTCTTGCCCTTGCCCTTTGCCTCATCTTCTTCCACAACTTCATCACCTGGTGCTCCCGCAATGGATTTTCGCTTCTTTGGCTTCTTCGAAGGAGATTGCGTTGCAATTTGTACAGCTGCTGCAGTGGAGGGCTTTGCCTGGTTACGGAGGTCGTCAATAAGGTCCCACTCATTCTTCATCTCTTCAAAGGTCCAAGACTGGCAACCGCTTGGCTTGTCTAAGATCCCCTTCCGTGTGATGGTCTCGCACATGTCGAGATCCATAGTGGCATAATCAAGGATCAACCCATATGTTCTTGTGTCTTGGGTCCTAGGAACCATCTCGCGAACAATGACAAGGACTGTGGAGTTATCTAGCCCAAGAAGCTGCAACACGTCTAAACCTGTCGTAATGTGACCCCTCTTCTCGAAGGAAAGCTTCGGGCATATGATTACGGACCCATCTGGCTGGTCCATCCACTCGAGGCCCCACGTTGTCACTTTTCGATCGCATCGGAACATTGCTCCTAGATCGTGGTCTCCGGTGTATTCAAACGTATGCACGAATGAATCTATGAACTTGTACAGCCTTATAGGTGACAGGGTGGAAGGCATTTCCTTCGAGGTATTCGCTCTACGCAATGTGACACAAATGTTAGACGTTCACCTTATCATCACTGTTTTGAGTTATTAGCAGGAGTTATCCCGTTGTTTTTCGAAGCCCTCCTACTGAACATCCTTATTGAACTCTACCCTCATACCTTATTCATCGGGAGTTATCTCGTTGATATTCAAACCCCTCATACTGAACGTCCTTGTTCAACTTTGTCTGTATTCCTCATTCATCGGGAGTTATCCCGTTGATTTTGTAAGCCCTCCTACTGATTATCTTTGTTCAGCTCTACCTTCGTATCTTATTCATCGGGAGTTATCCCGTTGATATTCTAAGCCATACTGAAATACTCTTTGAACTTAATCTTCATACCTTATTCATCGGGAGTTTTCCTGTTGATTTTCTAAGCCCTCCTACTGAACATCCTTGTTGTACTCTATCTTCATACCTTTTTCATCGGGAGTTTTCCCGTTGATTTTCTAAGCCCTCCTACTGAACATCCTTGTTGTACTCTATCTTCATACCTTTTTCATCGGGAGTTTTCCCGTTGAGTTCGTCCTTTATGTAAACACATACACCTGAGTTCTTATAATGGCTACGATTGCTTAACCAAAACTCGATATAGTAGTCAATTTCATCGGGAGATCCCGTTGTTTTGTTCTGGCTTCCTCGTTTTATTTTGCGACGATTGTCGGTTCAGGGTTTTCCAGTAGACGTTCTCTTTCTTTTAACATTCGTTTACTATGAATCTTAAGGGAGAACTCTCGATAGACTTCTGCAGAAGTGCTTTTTCAGTATATTGTACCTTTTCATCGGGAGATGTGCCCATGAAATTAGGGTTTATGGTCTGCAACTGCCATTTCTTCCAATAATAATAGCGACTGGAATGTTTGGTTGTAAGGTTTCAAGGCATTTTGGCATTTCTACGTGCACTTCCGATTTCAGTATGTATCATACACAATTTCTAGCTACCACAGGCGTTTCTTTATCACTGTCGGTTAGAAGTTGTTTATTGTTCATGTTAGGAAAGACACTATCAATTTCACTCACTTTCTCTACAACTACAAACAACCACAAATACATTGACGAAGAGGACTCGATTCTTACAGGATATTCCACTCTGCTAACGAGGTGGTTGCCATGACTCTTGCCGTCTGCGCGCACAGTATGCTACACTTGGTCCCTTCGTCCCTGTTGTGAACTTGTTGTGAATCAGACTGTTCACTGATTCCTGCACAATACAAATCAGTTTCAGGACACACTTAGAGATTGCTATTGAGTGAGTAGAGTAAAACAGCACAATGTATACACCTACTCGGTGATGGACAATATTCACGGGAACGGGCTCATTAAAGCTTCACCTAAACCTGCTTCACTGCACACGGGCTCCAAATGCCCTCACCGAACTCAAAACAGATTCCGACTTTGACCTACCTACCTGCACTCTATGCGCTAGATTTTGTACTGCAACAACAAAGACGCATAACTTCGCTTACATAGCATGATAGCATTTACGTACTAAGAGACTGCTAAGAGTCTAACAAAGAACCTACTTTGCAAGTGACTACAAATTGTAAACAATGTACTATCATGCTATTCCATCACAGTGAGACAACAAAATCCGGACAAGGTAGCGCTTGCCTGTGACTCAAGCGGAGGCACGAGTGTGGGACACGAAGTGCCGTGGGTAGGACCTCCGGGGCGTGCGGAGGATCAGTTTGTTGTCAACCTTCTTGCCCGCTTACAGCAACAGTTCACCGCGTCTGAAGTCTAGGGTAAGTTACCGCATCTGAAGCGCAGGGTATCGCTGGTCGCGAAATTCTCCTTGCAGCTTGGAACTCTTGGGCTTCAAATTCCCAACGCCTCCTAGTTTGTGCCTCCACGACGTGCGCTTCAAACTCCCGTGCTTTCTCACTTCAACTGGACTCGTCTGCTCTCACACGTCCCCACAAAATGGATACAAGCGCAGGCGCGCGAACCCAACCAGCGAAATACAAGAGCAGCAGTTAGCCGCATGGGGTGGATGCAGCGCGCGAACCCAACGGAAGTCCTGCAGGCGCGCGAAGCAGCGGGAGGAAGACAAACGAACGGGAGAGCCAGGTGGAACTCCTTGGAAAAGGGTCCAGTGTTGGCGGCCCTGACAAGGCTTCAGGGGTCATGATCATGTGCATCGGGAGGGGGGCATCATTATGCAAATGGCGCATGATTATGGCCATCATCAACTAAATCCCCATTCACTATGCAAGGGGGGGTAATTCTTTTGATGTGAATTAACCTACACTTCAAATGAGTAGGGGTCAAGTCATGGCCAAGGAGAAGTGACCCCTTCATTGCCCCATATTGAACCTTTGCAAAATACACTGGAAATTTTTATTTCCCACAGTCACATTATAAAATTTGCCAATTTTGAATTCATATTTGCAATCAAAGGACCCAAATTATCTGTAGGAGGTGAAGATATACAAAATTAGTACGGCACAAAATAGGGGGCAATTTTTACATTTACCCTTATCTAGGGCAATGAGGGGTCAATTTTTTCGGGCCGTTAAGTCATGATCGTGTGTGAATTGTAATTCCACACTCCTTCACCCCTAAATGCCCAAGGCACCCATTTATTTTGGAGTTAAATTAAAATGCAGCCAAGTTGTTTATATTCTTAGATCTTTGTATTTTTGGAAAACTCTTGTTAAAGTCTACTTTCAGGAGAAAAAAATGGATTAGAAAAATAGATGGTGATGATTTTTCTATTTCCAATTATGTGCAAGGATATTTGTTGCAATCATCCTTGACTTTTTATGTATCCTAAATTTGGAAAAAGAAAATGTGCGTGGATACTTGCAATTAGTTTTGCACTATAATGTAGGCCTAAATCCTACATGGAACTCATCCTAATTAATACCTGCAATTCATCATTGCTAAATATATTGCTTTCATTAATATAAGGGCTCATGATTATGTACAATACAATTATGATATAAATAAAATCATTGAATGAATGTGAATGTCACCTCAGAGGTAATATTTAACTACTCTTGGACTTTTAAGGGAATTCTGGACTTTGTACATTGGGGGATCTCCCAATGTCATAGATATCTAAAATCTAAACTTGTTGTACATTTTTCAAACCACCTAGTCCAAAATCTATATCATTTCTAGATTCTTAAAATCTATAGACTAAAGTCAAAGTCTACAATTGTCTTAGATGTCCCTTTACCAATTTTGGACTTTGCAAAGTCCAAAAATAGTTAAATAAGCCATCTTATCCATAAAAGACATTTGAAACAAATATAAGAGACTCAAGTAAGTTAGTACTTCTATTTTTGAAAAGCACCAATCAAATATAAATTGAAACCCTTCTCAAACGTCAAATTCGAGAAGTAGATTGAATCCAATGTCTTCCTAGATAAAAGAAGCACAATAGATTCTCACTTCTCTTAAAATATTGTATAAAGTAGTGACTTAAAATAAATTGGGCTACAAAATAAAGTATAGAACTTATAAAAATAATTATTAAATTCAAGGGTCATCTATTGAATAGGATTTGGAGGCCAACACACGTCATCTAAGTTAGAAAAAAATATAAAGCGTTTACGAAAATTGTAGAAGGTGGGAAAATATAAGGGATTGAAACTAATGTAGGGTGTATGCCATATTTAACTACTTCTGGACTTTCTGAGGAATTATTGACTTTGGCTAGGGAGACTTCATTGAGAGACCTCCCGTTGGTGTGGAAAATAATTGCAAGGTGTCAATAAATGTAAAGGATGGAAAATATGAAAATGAAAAGTATTGGGTACGTGAGAAAAATGAGGACTTCACTGTATATTTTAAAGGTTCGACATAAAATAATAGAGAGAGAGGAAAAAAATAAAGGATGTGAAAAATGAAATACAATGTCGAAACAAAAATTGAATGGTGAAAAACAAAATGAGGGGTAGGCTAAAATATACAAGTCAAAAAAAAATATTGAGGATGGGAAGAAGAACATAATTACATGAAGTATATCTCCTATTGGAAGACTGAGGCCAAAATACAAGCATTCATTCTTTATTTTTTTGAAAACTAAGCCTACATTTTGTCCATGCATTTATTTGTGAGCTATATTCTTTATAAGGAAAAGATGGCAATGGATAAGCAAGGTGGATGAATAAAGCTTTACATGTTTCTTGAGGCCTCAGAGAGCCCGTTTCAAGGTTGTTCCCCTTCACTGTTCCCTATAGTGAAGGACAACCGACTGTTGAAAAATAAAAATAAAAAAATAAAAAAAATAAAAAAATAAAATTTAATTCTTCCACTGGTAAAAGAAGTAGAAAATAAAAATAAAAAATAAAAAATAAAAATAAAAAAAATAAAAAATTCCAGAAATGACCTGGTCGCCTCTCCACTATGCAGGACGTTGAGGTGGTAGGCCAACTGTCTTGTTCACTGCGTTCTCGCAGCGGGATAAGTGAGGTGGATGAATAAAGCATTACATTTTTTTTGAGGCCTGGGAGAGCCCGTTTCAAGGTTGTTCCCCTTCACTGTTCCCCACAGTGAAGGACAACTGACTGTCGAAAAAATTAATTAATTAATTAATTAAAAAAGAAATTTAATTCTTCAAATGGTAAAAGAAGTAGAAAATAAAAATAAAAATAAAAAATAAAAAAAATTCCGGAAATGACCTGGTCGCCTCTCGACCATGCCGGATGTTGAAGTAGTGAGCCAACTGTCCTGTTCGCTGCGTTCTCGCAGCAGGGGAACCCGCAGTCTCTTAGAGGCTTCAAAAACCATCTAATGTATAATGAAACCCTAAACATTCAACTAGTATCCATTCAATTAAGCCTAATTTCATGTGCATTCATATGCGTGTGATGAAAGTGGGGACACCAAAAAGCTACAACTCCTATTAAACTAATCAACATGGGCTTATCCACGGATAATGGACATTCTTTCTAATTGAAAATGTCTTCCGTAGGCAGACAATACTTGTCTATATATGTAGAGAGATCATATTTTCTTCATCTAGTTGGACATGCATTGTTCATTATGGACTATGGATTATCTAAGATTATTGGAATTGAAATTCTATAAATGAAGCTTTTATTAAATGGGTAATTATAGATGAATAAGCACAGAAGAAATATGTGTAGAAATCAATTGACTTGTCAATTATTGATGTATTATCCCAATACTTGTTCGTATGACATGGCAAAGAATGTTTTTGGGCCTTCCCACATCCTATTATTTTAGAATTTTTTTTTTTCAACCATCATTCAACAAAAAAATATATTTTCTTTTTCCACACCAAATTGCTTTGGTGAAGCCGTCTTGGTTGGTGCAACGCCTACAATGCATAATTAATTAATACCAATTGACGTGGCACAATCGCGGCAACATCAAATCTATTGGCACGATTTAGAATTTTTAGTATGACTACATTGACAGAGATATTTTGGTAACTCTATCATATAGTGACTGTGATGTGATCTATGTGATCTCGGAGTTTCAAACACGACTCTGCATAGTTTATTTACAAGTTATGATGAATTGTAGCTTATGATGGCTAATTATTTGATCTAAGTGACGTGTTTGGAGTTGTCTTACATGTTCATTTTAGTTTAGATATTGGTAGTCTTGCAAAGTTTCTGATTTTTACTTTATTGATAGGGAAGGCACTATAAAGGGATGTCCCTCCTACCCCGTGGGGTCTCACTCTCAGATAGGTCAAAGTAGGCCAATACTTTAAAGTGATGAACAATAAGCATATTGAAGACTGAGTCCTGGATGGTCTACTTGCGGGCACAGTAATCAGCTCAATTTGCACAGTAATAAGCTTAGTAATCATCAGATTACTTTTTTACGATTCAACCATGAGATTCCTTTTTTACGAGAGCACAATTTTGATGAAGATTCTTTTAATTCACATGAGATTCTTTTAATTCACATGAGATTCCTTCATATCCACTCATTTTATTTCCTACAGTTTTTTTACTATGTTTTCACCAAAACTACTCCAAAACTGCCATTTCTAGTACAAGTATCAAATTTAGAAGAGAAAAAAAATTCAGACACTTGTAACCATAGGATCTTGTACTATGTTGGTTTCAGAAGATGAGGAAAAATTTTCAGAAATTTCCACAATGTAGATTACAAGATATCAACATTTGAAATGACAAAAAAACAAATTTGGCCCTACTAAAAATAGGGTAGCTGCACTTCACAAGGTCATGTTTGTATGAAAAAATGTCCAAAATGGTGGTTCTTCATTGGATTCATTCTTCTAGACAAGTTGTCTAGTACATGCTTCAAAAAAAACAGATCATTTGAAATTGTACAACATATAGGAAAAAAATAGTAACTAGACAAATGTAAAGAATGATTCAAAATACTAGAATGATTGTTAACAATGTAGTTAATATGGAATTGAAAAATAATTGAACATCTCAATGGGTGTAATGTTGTTAAAACAGTAGGTGTAGTGAGTTGCCCCAAATTGCCATGTTATTAAAAAACGTAGTTTAGGACATGACAGAATTAATATATAGAATGATTTACCAATCACATATTAAAACTATGATGATTTAGAAAATTTATCTATCAATCATAATTATTGATGCTTTCACAAAGCAATAATTTTCATTTATGTATGCTCCTATTTGAACAGTCACATATTTTATTTTGTAAAAATAAAATGACAACTTTTATTGCAATCATTTTACATTTCCTTCACTTCACTATACGATTTCATTTATTTTCACTTCATTTTACATAATTTCATTCACTATATTGAATTTTTAATCAATTTATCATTATTGATTTGTTTTTCCTTCAACAATGCTTAATAATTTTATTAATGTTTTTATTATCTTAATTTGAAAGTACTCTAATTAAATAATAATAGAAGAACATTGACCGTTAAACTGCAAATAATATTATTTTACGATGCATTCATTTGAACATTGTTTTAGAAATTTTTATTTTTTATTTTTAAATTCTATTAAGGATTTATTTAATTATTTACAGAAATTTTAATTGATTTATGAATTGAATTTAAAACTTTTCTTCTTCTTATTATACAAAGAAATTTTTCTTATAATCTTCTTTTAATTTAAGATCAATGTAATTTTTTCAAAGTTTGACTTATAAACAACTTGTGTGGCATTATACTAACTTGTTCAAGTGTTTTATGTGATTTCTCTACGTATTCTTATAATTTTAAATTTTTAGAATAATTTATCCATAATTAAATTAAATTTATAAAAACAAAATTCAATTGGAACCCTTTAACTTTCACACTTAAGAACCAAAAGTGCAAAACAACTTTGGTGTATTTGTACTCATTGAAAGCTTTTTTGCCAATGCCAAGAATGACATCAAAAACTCCTATAATCTATTTTTCATAATTTAATTCCATTAATTTTATAGTCTTAAAAATTTCTTACAAATCCATCATACATCTAGAAGGTTAGCAATGATACAACTTTACTAGTACATTCAACCCTCATTAAGTCAAACTCTCCAATGGTATAAAGAGAATGATCAATGAACACACAACCAGGGATATCTCAATGTTACATACAAAAGAAATTAGAACAAATATTACCATAGTATTTTTATTTTTATTTTTATTCAACTTTTACTTTGCACACTTAACTAAATGAAGCGAGCAAAGCCTCTACATTTGTGATTGATAATGAATGACGAGGTCAAACTCTCTAACTTCTTTAAGGTATTGATGTTAGAATGTTGTTTTTAATTGTTAATTGATTTAAAAGCACAATTATTTTTATGTTTTTTTCCTTTTTCTTTTTCCTCTCCCCCTCCTTTTTTCTATTTTCCCTCCCCTTCACCTTCTTTTTGCCTTTTTGCCTTCTTATCTTAGAATAGGTCCCACCGGCTCCCACCCACACGGGTTTACTAAAACCGTGGACCCTAAACCTTGAAGCCTAAACCCTAAACCCTAAACCCTAGACCGTTGAACCTGAATCCTGAACCCTGAAGATTGACCCAAAGCAAACCGCTCTCTTTAATAGGCAACTTGTGCCTTTTAAATTTTTCTTGTGTTAGTAATGAAATTCTGTTTGATTTGTGTCCACAATAAAAGAAGAAGAGTAGACCGCATGCACTAACAGACGAGTGAATGCACAAGTGTTCAATGTTGAATAAAGAACCCGAGAAATGCCGAGGTTGGAGCTGGAACTAACCGTTGATAGCCGCAGTGAATGCTGCGGGTTTGAAGAATCTCAATGACAGTCGAATTCAAAGGCTGCACGTACCCCCATGAAGTTCTAGAAAGGGCTCGAATTTCTAGCAAGGTAATTCATGCGCGGCATTTCAGCAGTCAGTGAAGCGCACTGTCCAAGAATGCAGTCAACATTCCCAAACAAGATCGCATCTTAAGATCCTACCTGGGCTCATCAGTGCTGCACGACCTTGAAGAGCGCACGTGGAAGTCAAAATGTTGGACCAGTAGATCCTTTCCAAATCAAGGCGGGAAACGAGAGCTCTAGAATCCAACCCAATGTATTCTTGCAATCCCCCGCTCGACGTTGCTTCTTCTTTTGGAGCAAACGTGAACGAGCCGAGCAGTGGCGATCGAGGAGTGTGGATATCGTCGCGTCGGTCGTTGCTAGCGCCTGTGGAATGTGAGGCGCTTGAAGATCCGTCATAGTTCTTGATTTTCTCTCTAGGTATGATTTGTTCCAATCCTATTCGCCAGAGGTACAGGCTTTCACGGACAATTCAGTATTTCCATTAGATTATAGAATGTTCAGAGGAGCAATGACAGGTCAATTGAATCCAGCCGTGACGAACGAGCGGAAGGTCACTTTCTCTAATCATTTGATTGTCCTCCCTTAAGAAGTTGTTAGTCTGATACTGAAACATCAGTTGAGTAACGTGTGAGTGCTAGTTGGTGAAGGAGGATTCTTGCGTGCAATGCTGAACTAGTATGAAATGTGCCCACATAAGTTTTCTTGTGTTGAGGGTACTACTGTAAACGTCAGTGTGCATGCTAGTTGCAAAGGCCGTCCATAAATATGTTCTCCTGAGTGGAGACCGTAACTGTTCACTGCGCCACTGGACAAAGCAACGAAGTCGTATGCCGCAGTGGTGCAGTCGTCGCCGTATCGTACATTATACGGCCGTATACTACGTGTATTGACTTTCGTATGTAGTGAATGTTATATTCTGGATCCCTGAATCCGCGACAGTAGATGATGTCTTCTTACTTCTATCGACAGATCTGTCGTTCGAAACATCGGGAGATATCCCGCTGTCAAGAACTCTCCATGAGAGATGTCCCGTTCTAACCATTGAGAGACGTCCCGTTGTTTTCATCGGGAGATGTCCCGTTCTAACCAGCGGGAGATCTCCCGTTGTTTGTAGAGGGAGGAGTCCCGTTCTAACCAGCGGGAGATATCCCGTTGTTTCCAGAGGTAGATCTCCTGCTCTTACCAGCGGGAGACCTCCCGTTGTTACCAACTGCAATTGACCTGATGGCAAGCATATGTCCACAATCCTAATGGGAAACTTCTGTTGTTACCTATGTTGGGGCTGTCCTTTCCATTTCTGTTTCTTCTTCGTTCTTTTCTTTTTCTGGTAGTGGGTCACATGGTATCCATGCACGTTGTTTATCCACCAACGTTTACACAATGTTGTCTTTCCTGCTATTGTGCGGACTAACATGGACTCTTTTCTTTGGCAGGTTCAATATCATTACTTTTCTTCGCAATATGTTTTCTGGAGTCAGTGAATCGGAGACAATGGATTCGGCCTCCGAATCTTTCAATGATGCCATCACCCCATACGTTGGCGAATATACCGGGGAGGCTGACTCTCAAGAATCTTCCGTAGGGACTGCACCATTCAATAATGGTGACATAGTCAAGCTTTATCTTCCGGGATTCGGCGAAGTTGGACTGGGGTCTGTTGTGGAGACTCGACCGCAGGGTGAGTGGCTTGGTGTGCCGATCCTGTTGGAGCCGTGGATATTTGTTCTCCTACGGCCTTCATCGATCGTCGTTGAAGCTGAGCGCCTAAGAATCACTCCTTGCCAGAGAGGTGTTCGGACGCTAATGGATGTTCTAAATCGGACAGTGCTGTGGAGGGCCGCCGACATTGTCAAATTTAGTACGGATCCCCATGTGGACGGAAGCCCATTTATTCGTCAGGAAGAGTGGACCGGCCAAGAGGTGCATCGACTGGATTCCCTTGGTGTGCTTATGTCATCTGGGCGAATAAGTTGTTGGAGGGCGGACAATTACTTTCAGAGTTCTACCCTTGGTGATGACCACGTAGGTGTGACAGTGCTTGACGTTTTTGTGGGTAATCCAGACGTGATCATGACCCATGATCGGTGGCCCCTTTTGGACTGCTGGTTCCCTGGTGGTCGGTGTTTGAAGGATACATTGGATCACTTCGCCGCCTTCCCTGATGTACAAGATCCTCTGGCCTATCTAGGTGGAAGAGAGAAGGCGCCCTATCACTTTATTGTTCGTCAACCCTCCCTGTGTCAGAAGGAGACACAGTTCATACGCAGAACGACAGACTCTGAAATTCAAAAAGTCAGTTCGGAGAAGTGTTGCGAAAATGTGTGCTGCCAATTTTTTCCCCGTGAAAAACGATGAAGGTCAGGTAGAGTTTTTTTTCGAAGTCTTTTGAAGAGCGTCGAGAGTATGGAATCGCCATTGGTGGACAATTGCACACTGTGGAGTGGACACGGAAGCGGAAGTACATTACGTTGGAAGGAGTGGATGTTTGTGGCATAGTGTGGTACATAATTCACGGAATCTCGAAGTCCACCTACCACAATTTCATTGATAAGTACAAATTGGGTGTTGTTTCTTCCACGCACGGAAACAAAGGAATCAAGCGCCCTCGACTTCGAACTGTACAGGCCACGGGTACAATGAAAGCTATCATCGACAACACTGCTGACCAAATGCTGCACCAAATGCGCTGCATTGGAAATGGGAGAGTCGACACATGGAAGTTTCTCCTTGTTGGGAACAACTGGAAGCGCGTTCATGCTGACGCCAATGAGGTACTTCGATGAACCCACAATTATTCTGGTTTTGGTCATTACTGGATTTCACGGAGTGCACTGTCATCGGGAGAACTCCCGATGAGTATCTGTATAGGGATTGCAGTTCATTTGTCTTCTCTGTGGGACATCTCCCAATACAGATCTCTTCTGCTACTTGATTTGGTTTGACTTCTCAGTGGGACTTTTCCCAATGATTCTTGTCGTAATCACTTGTCTTCACTATTTCAGTTGTGATTGCTAAGTCTGCTGGTTTCATTTTAAAACTGTCACTGCCTTCAACGCTTAGGCTTCTGTTTTCTCGAACTTGCAGCTGAATGTGTAGTATGGCCTTCCTCCAGTGAGCCAAGCTACTATTAGTAGAATAAAGAAAGAGCACTTCAACAACGTCTCGATTAAGCCTGTTGGGAGCTCTTTCGCGAAGTGTACGAAGTGCGATGAACTACAACAGTTCATTCTGAAATCAGCAAAAGGAAGCTCGGACTCCGTGGAGTTCATGAAGCAACGAACTGAACATCTTAATCATCAAGCATCTTGTCGTCGTCTGTATGCCTCGTGGCGTGAAGAATCCAAAAAGAACCCTCAGGAGATATTATGCATTATTCATGACAAGATGGATACAAGGAAGATGGCTCTCCCAAGAATGCGGGTGACGACAAAGGCCACACAAGGTTTGGGTCAGCTTCCCATGAGTGTCACTGGAATGGTGGCTCATGGTCATGCCGACGGTGCATATGCCCATTATGGACCAGCGTGCTGGCCGGGCGACTCAAACTTCACCATTTCATCTTTGGCTAGACTGTTTCGGCGACTTGAAGGTCCACCAATTCGGGAGACGGGCGACCTCTTCCCCTATCCGCCCGCAAATGCAATGTTCGACGCGTTACTTAGAGGGAAATCTAGGTGTATGGACGCCTTGAAATTCATTCCAGAGGAAGGTCGACGTGGATCTCGCCCCCTTCCTAAGAAACTCTATCTTCAGCTTGACAATTCCGCCAAAGATAACAAGAACCAGTATCTCATGGCTTTCTTGTCTTTGCTTACTGCGCGAGGAGTCTTTAAGGAAATTCAGGTCGGTTTTCTACTAGTCGGACATACTCATGAGGACATTGATGCGTATTTCAGCCACCTCTCCAAGGCTTTAAAGAGCAAGAATACGTTTGTTGTCGCGGACCTCATGAAAGCTTTCATGGAGTCCCAGGAATTGTCATTCATGCCAGAATTCATCCAAGAGGTGGCGGATTTTAAGTCGTTTGTCAAGGGGTACCTATGTAGTGGCACAGGTAAACTAATTGGTTTGGGGGAAATGCACCTCTTTCGGTTCTACGTGGATAGTGATGGAGTCCCCGTCATGAAGTATAAGAAGTCCGCAATTGATTCACAGTGGCTACCATCTGATAGACCTTCTCGATGTCTGTGGAAGAAAGACCGCATGGGTTGTCTGAAGCTCCCTGGGGGTTGCCCTAAACCTGTTCCTTTCAAGCCCATGTGGGGCAGCGAAGTTCCGGAAGCCATGGGAAATCAAGAAAAAGCAATGGAAGTGGCACGAAAAGCGACCTTAAGCAAGGGTTTGATTCTGTTAGGAATTGAAAAGTACATTGAGTACTGGGAAAACGGAATGTCCAAATGCGAGGGATTTGCGGCCGCCTTTGCTCCATACGTTGAATACTGGAAACATGTACTGCTTCAGCTCAAGGAGACCCTTCCCGACTGTCCTTCGGAATTGGTTGAAGGCTTCTGGCCAAAGTACGATTGGAGGGTGCAAGAAGCATCTTGCCAGGGGCCGACGATGAACCCGATCGACATCATTCCTAAGGAAGAGGAATTTGAACCTTATTGCGGACCCGCAAATGAGGCGCCAAGGGAAAGCTTCAATCCTTGGGTTGATATTCGCCTAGGTTCATGGGTTCTGCTTAGACCTGAAGACCCCTCAATCTGTGCTGTCTGGCAAGGAAGAGCACTGTCCGACGTTTGCAAAGAGGCAGGGCATGAGAACCACGGAAAGTTTATGTTCCAATATTGGAGACCAGATAATTCCGAAAATACGATGGAATTGATATACCAAAATTGTTGGTACGGGAAATGGGTTGTTGAAAACAGGCCTCCCACTTGGGTGGACGCATCTTGTGCAGTGTACGCGAATTGGTCCAAGAAAGTTAACCCAAAATCACGTACTATTTCTATGAAAAGCAAAGAAGCTGCCCTGGAGAATTTGAATAGGTCAAACGAGGTGGACCCGTGATCGACTAACGTATCGTGGCGCAATACGTCTATCGGGACCTCTCCCGATGCATTGTGATAGTGGCACTACTATCGGGATATCTACCGATGATTTCTTTTCTTCGGTGTGACAATGCCACGGCTATCGGGATATCTCCCGATGATTTCTTTTGTTCACTGTGATAGTGACACTGCTATCGGGAGGTCTCCCGTTGCTTCCTTCTGTTCAGCTTCACAGTGGCTACGTCCGTTTTCCAGAGAAATAGTTCTCTATATCTTTTAGTTTAGTTAGTTCAATGGTTCTTCTGGAAGCTGCTGTGTGTGGGATGACTATTTTACCAAGGAACAATAGAATGTACAAGTTCTTGTTATTTCTCAAGGGCAATCTCCAAATCTCATTTCATAGGCATAGCAAATGCCCATGCTCCGTTAACTTTGCTATTCTTTCTTTTCTTGTACTCAATGTTCTAAGGGATTATTACAATGTTGCAAGACATTTTTCCCTTCCTAATTACTGTTCTCAATATTCATCTTCATTTCTTTGATTCCATTGTCAATGACATTGTTTTGTCGTTATCTTCATTCTACGATGTCATTGCTCTGAAATAGCAATATTGCCAACTACTATGTTAATATAGAATAAAGCTAAGTTTTCACATTCGTTATGTTCACGCAACGAATACTTCAATAAGACATAAGATGTAGAAGACAATAAAGTATATAGGGTATACTTTATGAACCGGCTCGCCTTATAAGGTCTGTTCTCTGTCGGGGGACTTCAAGGTAAATTAGTTACCACCTTTAAAACCTCCATTCCAACTGGTAGCATTTACTTCATCATTTAACCTTTAGGAAAATAAACTTCAGTGTATCTGAATATCTCCCGATGTCTTGCCAAACACTATGCAAGCATTTGAAGGCTATTTACTTCATGAGTTGGAGTTAATGTATACCTTGAGATCCATGTTCCTATGTTTCAATGGACCTCTCGCGAGCCTTGCAACACCCTCACAAAAATAACCTTGAAGGCATTGGAAAATCTCCCGTTGTATTGCCTAACACCAAACATCGGGAGATTTTAAATTTTGGACTTTACATAGTCCAAAAGTAGTTAAATATGGCATGTCACTACAGCAATCTCCTTTCCTACTTTCCCTTTCCGACCAACTTGGTCGTAGTTCCTCACGCTCTGCCGCGCAGCTGCCATCTTCTGCGCCTTCACTTGCTGCGCTTCAGTCTGCCAATACTCAATCAACCTATCCCATTGATCGGCATCTACGTGTAGAGGACATTCCTCGTGGCCTTTCAGCCACTTGGCCTTCAACCTAGATCTCTCAGACTTCAAGAACCTGGTTACAGCTGTGCGGAACCCAACCATGCTCAAGGGGTGTCCCAAGTACTCAAACTCATTGTCCAATGCCCCTCTTAGTTTCTTCAAGGCTTGCGGTGCATGGTTCGACCATTCTACTACACTTATGTCCAAGATTTTGGGGACAAAGTCTCGGATTGCCGCGTCCCAAGCATTCTTCCCGGTGCAGGCCCCATCCACTTCTCCACCCTCTTGAACATACACTCGGTTAGGCTTTACTCCCGCCTTGGCACGATCACGTGACTCCAACTCATACGCATTCTTCTTACGGCGGCGGGATGTGCGGTCCTCACTGTCTTGTGATGGTGCAAAGGGTACCTCGGACCACGGAGTAGGATACGGTGCCGGCGGACCCGTTCCCCAACTTGTCGGAGGCTGCGATTGTTGTTGAGGCATCCATTGCCCCGGGACCCAGGACCAGAAAGGTGGACACCCCACCCCTGTGGATGGAGCGGTGTGTCCAGGATGCCTCACAATTGGCCCTTTCGTGGGCAACTGCGTCGGCTCTGTCAACTTCGGACGTTTGAACCTGTGATGGCGGAGAGGTTCTTCTTTGTCCAAGTCGTCCTCACTGGAGTCGAAGACGACTTTAGCCTTCTCTGTGCATTCAACAATCACATTTTGAGTCCGACTGTCCTTCAAATGAGTCATAAACGAGAGTAGTGCGAAATTCAATGCCCCCGCACACAACCCCAACTTCAACTGTAGGGAAAGACGACTAAGGTTCGCCCATGCTTCAGCATCTAGACGACCTAAACGAGATACAACCCTTTGTAATGTGAACAATGAGATCGAAACCTAAAATACACACTTCCGTGTCACGGCATTCAAACCTGAACCTCCTCCCCGACTTGCGATGGGTTGCAATCAAAACAAAAAGCGTAGAATCCAAGTACCTGTGGCAGCCGCCTCCTTGGTGGATTGCTGTTGAACATGGGAACACACTATTGCTAGATTCATCATACCTGCTGCGATGGTCTTGTCATAGGACTCCGTCGCCTTTGAGGAATAATCGTGACCGCTGGACATGTCGGTCGACAACACAGTTCTTGCACCGATGTTTTCTCTACTGTGCTCCTTCTTCCCCCGTTGTCCTCGAAGGCCCCGCCGCCTGGAGATAGTGCTTTTCAGTCTTGTCACCTTCTTTGCGGGAGCACCTTCACCCGGCTTTTTAGTCTTCCCTAATTCCATGTCTCTGCGACAGAAAGAAAGAACACGCAGTGAAGCAAACCTAAAGCCATGCAGAGTGGTACTCTGGTAGAAGAGCAAGTTTGTCACACACTTAGGCAAGTTGCCACAAGACAGCCAAAAACCATTCAAATGAACCCCTGTGGAAGACTAAAGTGGAAAAAGTATTGCGCAGGTTGGGTGCAGTCACAACCTCTGTTGCATGTAGTACTTCAAGACCTCCCTCCCGGCATAGTTCCACATGGCTTTAATGACTACATTCAGTCATTAAGGAGACGAGGTTTCTCTAAAGAACTACGACGACTACAATGTTTCTTCTAGACGACTCCACCGTGACAAGGATACAGTCACATGAAGTCACGAGTTATTCATTGCAACTTCTGGGAGACTAAAAAACGACTACACAAGACCCGAGGAACACTCATTATGGAATTAATTGGAGAGCTTCTGAAAACCCTAGTGTGTCGCCGCCAAGCCAATTTTCTGTGAATTCCAATGACAATTGCTGAATGCAAGCTATAGTTGTTCATGGCGGCATGCCTCTACCGGGTGGAATGATGCGTGGAAAGTGCCCCTCAGAAAAGAAAGCCAAATTTCAATTCACGAATCTATGAAACGAGTAATTCAGACATATTCCGAAGTGCACGCTGTAGGACAGCACTGGCGTGTAGAATAGCAATTGACTTACAAGGAGTCCTTGGCAATGAGAACGTTTTCCAATGCCTTGTCCTTCTCCGCCACCCTCTTATCGCGGAAGAGCTCATACTCCGTTTTCAAATGCGGTGGGCTGTCCGGCGCTGATTCCATGCTTGTCCGCGGCAATTTGAACCTGCAAAGACAATTTGGTCCTCACTCCACGCTGATGCAGAGCTGTCCACAGGAGTACGATCGAAGACGTGCTCTTCCGACACCGTTAAGCACATGCAAGCTCCTGGGGAACTCTGATTCTTCCATGGCCAGCAGTTTGGACGGAGTGTGAAGATCGATCTTCTTTGCTAGGAAACAAAACTACAGCGAGGGAGTACTGTTTAAGAGATCTGCGTTCTAAAGTGCAACTCATACTCAGGTAGTGGGCATGATGAGGGAGGTGGCAGTTGGCGGCTTGCCATTAATTTGTAGGGCTTCGACAACTTCGCATTTCAGTCAGAATTGAAATGGCAAACTCTGACGATCTTCCCTTGATCTCCATATGATTGCTTGTGTATTTGCGGTGACTGAACCCGAAATCATGATGAGGTATACAATCTTGGACATGCACGTTATTCTCAAAATTTAATGAACCACGTCAATATGATTTCATGCACAGTAGGTGGCTGAAACAAGGTTCATTTACTCCTTGTCGCCATTGGGATAGGGTATGCTTGTACGCAGTCTTACAGAAGTCATTAGTTATACATCACGACTCTCCTGTCACTGATGGAAGTCATTAATCTGTCAGTGAATGGTGCGTATGAGGCATAAATGACTCGTTCTAGTCATGTAGAAGTTCTGATAAAGTAACTTCACATCGAATTCAAAACAGATTCGGTGTTTTCAACTACATTGGGCCTAGTAGGGGATGACCAAGTCTTGAGAGGAATTATTCGTCTGTCTTCGACGACAAATTCAGTGTTAGTAAGAGAACCATGTCTGATTTAAAGGATTAGGGAGATTCTGTGTGCATGCAGAGAATCCACTTCATGACCAAGTCTTTCACCCATGTGACTTTGCTGCATTGTGGAAGCCGTGCCCTCAGTTTTCCAATTATATTTGATGACCTTCTATCCCCATGCAGGTATTGTTTGTGCCCTTCAAGCGATTGATTCCCAAGATCGCTGTTATTAACGCGCTGAGTTGTGTGGAACAGAGCGTTGAACCTTCACCCTCCGCCCCCAATGAAGGAAGATTTTGAACCACATCCGGTCTGATTCGAGCATTGGGTCGTGCTATGAAGGTCTGTTGAAGTCTCTTTTCTCTACCCTCTTACTACCAGTGACATTATATTGAGGTGCCAAAAGTCTGTGCCCTCAATTTTATAATTGGGTAGTGGTATGTGCCATTCACATGCAACTAAAAATTTAATACTTAGAATTGTATGCTTGTGGCAGCTTCTTTGACATGTAGACTAAGGTCCGATTGCCAAATTATGTCCATGGACACAAAACCTTCTTGGAATTAGCAAGTATCTTAGTCTTTTTGGCCAGTCATCACATGCCACAATCTGTGGTTAGGTATGCAGTTGCACCCAAATACACGTGTTCTGCACAATACAATCTCACAGACATTCCATAAAACACAAAAGGAATGTTTCAAGTATATTCTTTTTCAAATATTTGCTGCTGAACCTTTGTATGCATGGTCTTCCGGCCCTGCTTGTCTTTTCAGTGAGTAGACACGTTTCAGTCATACAATAGTGCCCTTAGACATTTGGAATTCATACATATGTGATGTTCTGACTACGGTAGTCATTCTGTAGTGAGGGAAGTCACCATGAAGTGAAATTGAAGTTGTCACGATGTCGTGCAGCTTTCACACAGTCAAATCTGTCTAGGATGCCATTTCTCACTTCAACTTCAATGTAATATATGCACAGGTGGCATGAGCGCCAAATTAAAATCACACACACAAGGTGATTCCAAGTAGACTACCCTTGTCTGATAGTCGTAGGCAGCGACTACGTGATGATCGGCTTTGGATTCGTGAGTTGCGACGAGCAACGGAATACAACGTTACGAGAATACATTGCCCATGCACTCAATGTCGGGGGCGTAGGAGATTGTTACTCCGCAATGTGCGGGAGCACCTCATCTTACACGGTAGACATCCTAATTCACGGATTTGGAGAGGACCTGGCACACGAGATTCATCCAACGAAGAGTGGGAGCAGGAATTCTGTGAACCACCTCAGGAGTTGCCATTGGAAGTGGACGCTCAAGTTGACATTCAAGGCATGGTGCAGCAAACGTTACAAGAAGAAGATAACCCACAAAATTCAGCCGAAAGACTTCAACGAGAGGTTGCTGATGCCTTTGAAGTAGGGGACTCCATCCATGACGAGTGCATGCAAGACAGCCTATTCGGAGGTGAAGAGCCCGAACAGTGCGGCGACACAGTCGTGGATGGAGTCATGGAGGATCCAGACTTTGATGCAACAATTCTTGAGGAATCCATGGAGGTTTTGTACGATGGTTCTCGCTCTAGCAAGTTGGCTGCTATTGTATTGCTTATGAACTTGTGCACTGTTCACGGGGTGAGCAATCACTGCGCCAACGAACTCTTCAGCTTGCTACACCTCCACCTCCTACCGATTCAGAATTCTTTACCTAAAACTTATCATGCAGCAAAGGCGCTGACCGTGAAACTAGGCTTATCGTACAATAGTATACATGCTTGCCAGCGAGGATGCGTGCTGTTTCGTGGAGAGCACGAAAATGCCTTGCGATGTCTTCACTGTGGAGGTCCTAGATACCGAGATGAAGAACGCCATTGCTTCCCACTGAAAGTTCTTCATCACTTTCCAATCATTCCACGACTTCAGCGAATGTACCGGAGTCCTGCAATCTCGAAGCTCATGGTTTGGCATGCGGAGAATCGTAGCAACCAAGACGGAGGGGATGGACTCGTGAGGCACCCATGTGACTCAAAGGCTTGGCAGCATTTCCATGACAACGTGGACCCAACCTTTGCTGCAAATCCCCGAAATGCTCACTTCGCTCTAGCAGCTGATGGAGTGAACCCATATAAGCAGAACAGGTCGTCATGGTCCACATGGCCAGTTCTTTTGTTGAATTACAATCTTCCACCATGGTTGATGACCAAGAAGTTTTTTGTCCTCTTATCTCTCTTAATTCCCGGGAGGGAATCCGTGACTTTAGATGTGTTTGATGTTTATTTGGAGCCCCTTGTAGAAGAGTTGTTAGAGTTGTGGGCTGGGGTTCCAACCTATGATATAGCAAAGGATGTTGGTGCTAGGTCATTCCAGCTACGCACTATGCTACTATGGACTATCCATGACTTTTCAGGCTATGGCACGGTAGGAGGATTTTCGCATCAAGGTTATGCTGCTTGCCCATGGTGCGGTTCAGACTTAGGTGCCGAGCATTCCATAGAGCTTGGAAAGTGTACTTATGTAGGGACTCGGCGTTGGTTGCCTCTAGACCATCCTTTCAGATCGGATAATATGAAAGACCATTTTAATGGTTCCATTGAAAACCGGGCTAAACCACGTGAAGTGACAATGGAAGAGCAGATACAGCACGCGCTGGCATACGAGGCTTGGAAAGCAGGTGGAAGTAGAGATGGTGCTGCTGGCGACCCCTCAAAAATACACGGTGTGAAGTGCCTCAGCATTCTACATACATTGCCTTATTGGAAGGTGCGTTAGACTTTCTCTTGCCCTGCACTCAGAAATGACTTGAACAGAACTTAGTTTTGGCTTTGAAGTAGTGTACAAGTCATTTTAAAGTCGTAATAGTAGAAGAAGTCCCTTTTAATGACTTTGTTATGACAGTCATCCCTGTTATGGGAATTAGTTCTGCGGGGCCTGTTCGTCCCACATCCACGGTGGATGTTCACAATAACCCTGAACTTGAAACCAAATTGACCCAAGTGTCGTACTTTATGTGGAAATCGTAATGGCCAATCCATGCCTTTCCATCAGAACTGTCATTGTGCAGCCAATGTCTACGTTGATGTATAGCAAAGTACTTATTTTGTGAATGACTTCCATGCAGCATCTTCTCATTCGCTACACGCTAGACGTCATGCATTGCGAAATGAACTTGGCGAAGAACTTCTTGAAAACGATAACTGGGAAGAAGGACACCGTGAAAGTGAGAAGAGACTTGCAAAGGCGGAATGTGAGGAAGCACTTGTGGCTCTCTCCAAACCCTCGTAAGCCTGGGAAGATGGTGAACCCCCGTGCACCATACGTTTTGACCGATGAGGAGTTCGAGAAGTTTGCTCGGTGTATTGAGTCATTGAAGACGCCAAGTGGATACTCTTCAGATCTAGCCAAGTGCATCCGCAAGAATAACTTTGGGGGGTTAAAGTCCCACGATTATCACGTGCTAATGCAATCGTGTCTGCCACTGGCACTTCGCGGACTGCTCCAACCCGGGCCTCGCATGGCGGTCATGAGAATGTGCAAGGTCTTTAGGCGCTTGTGCACTAAAGTGTACAACCCAGTCGACTTCTTGTCATTGCAAGCTGATGTGGCTGAAAGCATGGCGCTCGTTGAGATTGAATTCCCTCCATCCTTTTTTGATATCATGACACATCATCCGTATCATCTAGCGAGGGAGCTGGACCTATGTGGACCAGTGAGTGCACGCTGGATGTATCCAGTCGAACGATACATGAAAGTTCTAAAATGCCATGTACGAAACATGGTGCGGCCAGAGGCATGTATGGCGGAGGGGTACTTGAAAGATGAATGTTGTGGCTTCATCACTGAGTATATCCACAGATTTGAGCCCACACAGAGACGTATATGGGATGAAGATTCGGAGTATGGTGATGCTGAGGAGGTGTTGCAAGGCGCGGGGAGGCCATATGTCATGAGCTGTGAGCTACGAGACTTAGCACACCAATATGTGCTCACGAATGTCTCCAGCATGCAGGACTTGTACATGTAAATGCTTCTTCAAGCAGTTTGTGTTGATTTATCTGGTTGCCTATGCACCTCCATCCTCCCTTGCTTTCCTGTGATTGCAGAGTTCCCGGAATTTGTGCATGCAATGACCACTGTTCTCTTGCTAGTAATGATCGAGTCGCTTGACAGTCATTTCCTAGTAATTTTAAGAGTACCGTCGTCGATGCAAAGCTGTAAAATGACTTAGTGACGACTATGCCAAGTCGCATGGAAGTCATAGCAACGTCACCGCTGCACCCTAAACCGCAGAGCGTAGTGTCCGTCTTATTTTCTGCCATGTGAAATGCAATGTGCTAGCACCTTTCCCCACCTCAAACCTTGGTTCCTGTGTACGCAGGAAGTGGAGGGACGAGGAACGCGCGTCTACATCGCCGTGCGGACTTGCGGAATGGGTTTTGAACGCAGTTCACAATTTGGAGTTGGATTTAAGGAACCCGGAGGACATGGACCTCTTGTTGCTAAGCAAGAAGCCTTCACACAGAGCAATTCGGTATTCGCGGATCACTGCATTTGGTAATCACTTCCGTGTGGAAGATGAGGCAACCTCTCGGCTGGTTAGCTACAACAGCGGTGTGGCTTCTATATTCGAATTGACGGACCAAAGTGCTGCTGACGTGTCTGTAAACTATGTTGGGGTCCTCAAGGATATCTTGTTGTTGGATTATGGTGCATTGCATACACAGATCATCCTCATGCGATGCGAGTGGGTGAAGCATCAAGATAATCGAGGCAACTCTACGTATATGAAAGACGACTCCGGCTTCCTTACAATAAACTTCCGGCACAAAATGCCTCGCATGGCAGAGCCGTTCATCTTTCCTAGTCAAGCTACACAGGTTTTCTTCTCAGACATGGTAGACAAACCTGGATGGAAGGTTGTGTTATGTAAAGAAGCCAGAGCTAGGCGAGAGGTAGTTGAGACCACAAATGCCTTCATCACCACCACGGTAGATCCCGCTGGACTCATTGCTCCTCAAAGGTGGCTAGCTGCAGCGGAGACATCGAATCTAATCGGTGCCATTGAATTGTCAGTAGAAGAGAACTTATTGGCACAGGAAGAGTATTAGTGAATGTACTACAGTAGCGGTTTACAGTCAATTACATCCGTATTTACCTATCATGACTCATATCATTTTTTATTTTTCAAGTGGAAACAAATTGAAGTTTGGGTCACTAGAAAGTGCATTTTGAATTGCAGAACGGGGGGCGCCATTCTTCTTGTCCACCATAGTAACACATAAAGAACTTCTAAATGACTAACTCAGTCCCCTGAAGTCATTCACAAGTAATATCGGAGCCACAATGCAGTCGTTCAGAAAAGTCCGACAACTTCAAAATGACTAACTCAGTTTGCTGAAGTGTGTTGCAACTAAAATCGGAGCAAAAATGCAGTCGTTCAGCAAAGTCTGTCTCTGCATCTGTACAGGTATATATGGCTTTGGATGGTAGTCACAAACTACCGTTCAGAACAACTCGGGACACATATTGAAGTTCCTAAAACCGGTAGTGTGTTTACATTGCCCTTCAAATAAAGCAATTTGCATGGGGCGTGGTCTATATGCTACAAGGAGGTTTCACACCTTCATTGGCCAAAACTGATATCTTAACCACCGACAACCACAGCCCCAAGTTTTAATGAATGCTCTACCATGTTAACAAGAACTCCACGACGCTTGAAATAGATGATCCATAAAATCCTTGCATCATTCCTCCCCTACTAACACATCTCACATTCTGTAAGGAGGTTTCCACCAACCAGTGAAGTAAGATTGTTCCCAAATTCGTAGGCCATGTCCGTTAATCATGTAGGAGGAGACACAATTAAAAATAGGAGGACATCATCATTTGGGCAGCAAAGGTCTCACGGTCCTCCAAGTGAATTAATAGATGAAATGCTTGCATGCTCCCTAAACCGTCAAGTATAACTAGGACTTTCATAAACTAGTGCGTATTCATATTTCTGTAGATGATACAACAAGTCTCATTAGATGGATGCACTCATCATCACCTTAAGAACATAAAAAACATCTTAGCATTGCTCTTTTCTTCTTCCACATTCAGCCTGTAGGTGTAGCGACAATATAGTCATTCCTTAGTAATTCCGTAGTCATTCTGTATCTCATACAGCAGTCGGAACTTTTTCTTTCCCTCCGCCACAGTCTTCTTAATCTTTTCATCTTTTTTTTTTAGTGAGTGAAGTTGTCACTTTC
The DNA here is from genome assembly GCA_947034895.1 of Rhytidiadelphus loreus. Taxonomy (NCBI): domain Eukaryota; kingdom Viridiplantae; phylum Streptophyta; class Bryopsida; order Hypnales; family Hylocomiaceae; genus Rhytidiadelphus; species Rhytidiadelphus loreus. The sequence goes on along the minus strand of OX344763.1, from coordinate 62,399,320 downwards.
CTGAAGTCATTCTCAAGTTTTCTTGTAGTCATTTTTCAGTCAAGCAGAAGTGGGGAAGTCACAATATATGACAGCGTCACAGACTTTGGCGACTGCGTCCTCCACGTAGGAATTGTCTTTGTCCACGTCTGCACTTCGATGATGCAGTTAACGGAATAGAACGGACAAAGCTTTCTACTTCTGAAGTCTTCATCCTGCAATCACGCTTCCGACTACAGGATGACTCTGCTGCTGTAGTTGTTGTAGCAATGGTGCAATTAGGGAAACTAAGTCATTTTATAGTCGTTCCGGACAGCTAGTCATTCTTCGGCAGTCGCATTTGTGCCCAATTTCTTGTAGTGAATCTCTTCTATAATGTGAAACCCTTACATTTCACATAAAACTACATTGTTATTTTTATTTCTTACAATTTCGACACCACTGAACATGTACAATATTCAAAACAATTCTCATAATTTCTATTTACCTATTTTTTTTTCTGAATCATGTAGCACTCTGACCGAAGTACTGCTCTTCTACTACAACCCTGTGGTCCATGTGCATGGCTTATTAATCTAAAAAAAATTAATTTTTCTAACTGCAACTGAAGTCAAGCATACCTTTTTTCATCTCCAACGTTATATGTGTACAAGGCATATACCCAAGAATTTTATCAATATTGCTCATGAAATCATAATTCTGTATTTTATTCAACAAGTGAGTTCCCTTTGCCATACAAATAATCTTTCTTCTTTAACTTCTCAATGTGAATTCTCTGGTTCACAATGCATTTACCAATGCTTTAACATTAATTAATTGGAGAACCACTGAATGGGGATTTAATTTAACTAAGTTCACCTTAGTGAAAATTAAGGTGACAACAAAAATGTACTGAAAGTTAAACTCACTTCTGGACAAACATGTTCTCAGGTAGCGACTACAAGTTATGCAACCAAATTAAAATGAATTGCAGAATGCACATATTAGTGAATGAATTAAACACTCAAATAATAAACACTATGAATATTACACCAACTTCCTTTGAGGTGAACTTGTAAAAGTTTATAAAAAAAAGAAAAACAACATATTAGGTTATTAATCCACTGTTAACTTCCAACTAATAATATCGACGACTCCACAAGAATAACAAATTTGTAATTTTCTGTGACAATTTCCACATAATTCAATCAAATAAAAATTGAACTGTGGTACTTCACAAACTATGTTTTCTCTCCTCTACTGTTTTGTATGTCATAACTCTTGACTTACACTCCTGAATGTCCTCACTCTTCCATGCAGAAGACAAAAAATTATTTTATAAAACGCTGAAATATATAAAATTATGGATGACTACAATTCAGAAATCATTGAAACATAAAAGACTGTAGTTTCTGCTCTCAGAATTCATGAATATAATCATTGCCAAAATATAAATATTGTCACTTTTCCCTCTCTACCATTCCAACAGGTTCTTCAATCACTGTGCAAATTGCATTAATTGAAATTAATATAATGCAATTAATTCAAAATTCTATTCAGTAACAACTATATGAACGAATTCAAGTTAACAACAAAGTAAAAGTGAGAACTTACCTTCCAGTAAGGCAAATCAAAAAATATACTGCAACATTTGACGCCGTGTAACTTCACTAGGTCATCGCTTGCATTCTCTACTCCACCATCTGCAAGATATTGCGAACGCTGAAGGCCCCATCGAAGTACTTCTTCACCTGTAGGTCTCTCTAGAGGCAACTACCACTCTTGGTTTTGATTGAAGGAGGCTCTTGCTCTACGAAATCTGTGGTCCTCTGGCAAATAACGTCTTCCACCTAAATATATCATTTTTCCAAGAAGTCTAGCATGCTCAGCACAAGTCTCTGGCCCACAAAGTGGGCACGCTTTATACCCGTGAACCTGCTGTCCTGAAAGTAAATCGTACGTTGGAAAATCGTTCACTGTCCACACCAAAATAGCACGTAGTGTGAATCTTCGTTCATTTGCAGGTTTAGACATGTTCACAACTGGCACTCCACACCATAGTTGAAGCAAGTCTCGAATTACTGGTGCCAAAAAAATGTCAATATTTTCAAAAGTTGGAGCAATTGGTCCTGGTATAAGAACAGTTAGAGAAATAAAAAATTTCTTTGTTAATAGCCAAAGGGGAAGATTGTAAATGGTAATTAGTAGAACCCACGTTGAGTGTTTGATTGCATTATTTTTAAACGGGATAATGCCATCACCTACTAGTCCAAGACGGAGATTAGTCAATACTTGAGCGAAATCTGGATATAATCGATCAATTGTCTTCCACTATTCACTGTCAACTACAGAACGCATTTTTCCATCATTAGATTTGTGTCCATCATGCCAAGTCATTAACTTTGCTATCTCCGGACATTTGAACATCCTCAACAAATGCTTCACTATATCAAAGTATCAAACTACCCTTTGAGGTACTTTGCTTAAACCAGATATATACCGTGGATGTTGGCATGTTGGATACTGCTGTAGATCTTCATGAACTCCCTCATACAAAATGTGACCTTCCGGACATGTATGCACTTGACGGTGCTTCAGTTCCCACTTCATCAACATGGTCTTTATCTCATATGAAGTTCGTGGGAAACAATTTGAAGTTGGCAGCAAATCTTTAGCAATCTACATTAACAGTGCATCAAGGAATGTATTTGGCACAGAATACAAGCTACACAGTGAGAAAAGAACAATACCACACTGTAGACGGTTCAACCTACTTCCTTCAAAAAAATTCTCTATGGAGTCCCTTAAGAAGTTCTGCACATCCACCTCATTGAAGTCTTCATCTCCATCCCAGTTCATCCCGTCCAATGGTACTACCTCCTCTTCATTCATAATGTCATTGTGAATTTCGTCAAACTGCATGAAAGCATCTCTGACCATGCCATCAATATCCACGGCAGCTCTATCTAGCCATGTGAAGTTGGCCCTGATGTCATCATTGTCTTCACGATGGTAATGCTCCGCTTCTTCTTGTTCACAATCTACCGGACCCCGTATATTGGCACCGTCCACGGTCTGCAGCAATGATGTACAATTGAATGTCAAACTTTTAGAACAATTGAAACATCTTAAATCCATTTTCTATTCATAACGAATTAAAAAAAATTATCACAGGAGTGACAGTAAACCAATTTCAGGAATAAAAGTACAATCATTTATTGACATTCACGCTTATAACACAAAAAACTGCAACATGTTCAACACTTACTACGATTTTTGTCCGTCAATTAACAAGACAAGGAACAGCGGAAGCTAATCTGCCATGAAGGTTTACGGTTCCCAATCCACTCACCAAAATAGGATATAACAGATAGGGATCTCGTCCATGTCTTACATGATGCTTTGCAACCATGGAGAGTTTTTGCACTACCGCCCTTCTACATCGGTTGCAAGCACATGGATATTCATGTAGTTTTAACCTATTTGCAATTGATCGCTCAATGTGGTAAGCAGAACAAAGTCTTCTACGCATTCTGCAAAACCAAATAACATCACAAAAAAATACACATCATCCCATGCTGTTCAATTTGTTTGCCGTAAACTTGTGATTTCGCCTAGTCAGACACTAAATTTAAAAATTCAATTGCCTTAACAGTTTTTACTTCCACTGTCAGTATTGCCATGGTATTGTTGGTAATGCACTTATACTTCTGCTATTCCCAGGTTCTGAAAAAAATGAAGACATACTGCACAATCCATGACAACAATTTCTTCCTCCCATCTTTGTTTTTATTATTAGAAGTCTGAAAACGTTTATCTTCACAACAAAGATTCTGTTATGAATGGTAGGTATTATAAAAATAATTTTTGAAGCCAAGATTTCTTCGTACACCAAGCAGTGCTTCCATTCTATGAATAAGATATACTGCATTTCATACGTTAAGCTAATTTTTTAGAATGTTTTAACTAGTTCTACGACTATGTACTAACAGAACGACATCTTCTTCGTCAATCAAATTCATGCAACAAATTCCATATTGCACAATATGGGATAGACATATGAATGGATTCAGGGTCATACTATGAAGTTGCATAATTTTTACTCTAAAAAAAATTGATAAATTGAACATATTCTGTATTGCATGGCTACTGCCGGCTCCCTCCTTCCTTTCTATGAACAAGCATACAACCATATGCCAAGACAAAGTAAGGTATACATTTAGCAAACATACCTTCCTTTCTTTCTTCAATCACAGGTTGTACTTGCACGTTTGGAAATGCTGCTATGATTGTAAGAGGACAATCTACCAAAAAATAAAAAGGAAAACAAAATAAATGTCAAAATAAACAATACATAGGTAAGAACATATACAAATCTGTGCTAAGAATATGTATTTAAAGAACTATTACAATATGAACAGTAACCCTTCGGCTTGCATTGGACAAATACATAATTAACATTGAAACATGAACCCTATAAAAGAGAAAAAACCTACTTCTCTGAAAAAAGAAAATCGCAGACCTACAAAGTTAAGGAAAAACCTATGTAAAGTGTAATTGCATAGCACGATGACCATGTCATTTTCCATTCTTAAATGATACAACTTATAATGGGAAAAACAATTTCTTGTCCGAGTACGCCCACCTTAGAGAAGAGTTCAAAATTAAATTAAGTAAGAGTCTTCAACACTACAACAAAGAACTTATGACTGTCGATTTCAATCACATAAATGGTTTCAGTATTCATAGGAATTCAATTTCTGCAGTTCCAGTACTGAACTATTCATTACTAAATGATCATCTTGAAACCACACTGTCCAGTGTATACATCTCACTGAATAGAAATTATATTTTTACAAACATGAAATCACAAACTGTTTGCTACAGAAGTCATCGCCTTTTTCTTAACTACTTTTCCCCCCAAAAATGAATTGCCTACTACTGGTGAAGAAAAAAACAAGTGAAGTTATGGACCTCTTCACATTTCCACGATGTCGGATATTTATTCTGTTGTGAAGTGGCGGACTGAATTACCGTCCAAACACAAGTAACAACTCTCCAACAATTCAACTACATTACCATTCCATAGCAAACAGGAAGTACCATCTATCACTATAAAGAAACTGAGGATTTACATGACACACCTCCTTTTCATTTAACCGTCAACACTAAAGTAGCTGTTGAACTCCACATACATTTTCTCTTAAAAGTGCAATCCAACTCCCTGAACAAGACAAACATAATGCAATGGTCACCAAAAACTGGAATGTAATACTTCTTTGAACTACAAAGTACATGCACCCATCCATTTACTAATTGTGCCATATTGCTTGAGATGTAAAATTCAATGTGCTCATTTATTCATAAGGACATCATTGTCCCAACTGAGGAATATATTCCTTCATAACTTCAAGGAACAATGTCGTTGTACTCACACTTATCTCCCAACACAAGTCGGGATTTCTTTTCTAGTGAAGTAACCTTCTCTAAGAGTATGCATGAATCACCGAGTAGGTGTAGCATTTGTTCCCTCAACCGGCGCTTCCTATTCTGACTAATACTAGGACCTCGCACTACTTCTGTGATGTCACTCATAGTAAGCAAATGATTACAGTGCTCGGAGGTGCATTCTGCACTATCTCTGATGTCATTCTCTGGCAGAACAGTTCTACAGTTCACACACGTACAATGAAAATGTGAACTGCCTCCACAAATACCCTGGCATTGCTGAGCGGCCTCAGTCGACATAGAAACAACTGTCTTCTTTCCAACATTTTCAGAATTACTCATTTTTCCTTGTATAGTCTTCTGGGAAGAGTAAAATAATTCTTGCATTTGTAAAATAGTCATAAGCTACAATACAATAATTTATTTTATGATTCACATAAATTTATTTAATGTACTTTCTATAAGAACACAGCCTTCAGACATTACATTTATTCTTGAATACCAGTTACGTGAACTCAGGACATGCAAAGAACTTGTGCAACTATTCAACACTTCAATTGATATTCATACATTATAAACTTGTGAGCACTATAAAGTAATATTTATTATCAGGCATGTATACATTTTAGTTCACTTCAATCATGCAATGACTTTATTTTTTCTTACTAACACCGGTGTCATTGTCATATCTATTATTGCGATGACCAAATTCAAGGATAAAGGAAACACTTACACAATACACTATAATGAACAGAAATGCGAAACTACACTGATGTCCTCCACGGCATTAGCAATGTTAGTAACCACCTGCATAACTTATAGAAAACAATTAGAAACTGAAACTAGTCCTGCAAGGCATCCGTAATGTTAGTAGTGATTTACATAACTTATAGAACAGAATTGTAAACAGAAACAACGATTATTTTTAACAATGATTTCTTGAAGTACACTGAAAATGATAACCACGGTGCATTAAACATTGTAATATGTCATACTATATTCCACAAAATTCCATGAAAATCAGTAACTTTTAAGACTGATAGTTTTTGAACTAACTAACTTATGATTTACTTATCAGGAAATCACACTTGCTTTAACATTAATGTCTTCAAAAATTTCAAAAATATTTACTGTTCCCTGCAAGCAAAAAATATTCATGGAAGGCAATCATTGGAAATCAGTTCAGATGATTTCTAAATTCTAATTAATTTGCCAAGACAATTATATGAACTCCGAATAATACATGATATTAACCTACTAACTATGACTGACTTGAAGTTGTACATACTGCACTGATGAAAAGCATGTACATTTATTTTGGTGGAAAATACAATAGTGCTCTACAACTCATGCAGCTTCTACATTTGCTAGCCAATTCATACAGATCATACCATTGTCACTCCTCATTTTGTTAATGTTGAGTTAACGCAGTGTAAGAACTTCAACACATTTTAGTATGATATTCAAATTTGTATAATGGAAGGAGTAATACGAATTGATCGTATTGAAGGGATTGCATGGAAAACAAAACAAAAAATTGCTACTTCTCTAAGGACGTGGACAATTTCTTCCTCTTGCCATACGAATAATGCATTTGAAAAAAAGTTTTACAATATACTAGTAATTTCTTCCATACTTCTGTAAGCGTTACATAGGTTCGAAAATCGTATTTCCTTCTCGATTATTTTTATTTCTGAAAACAGTGAATGTTCAATAGAAATCCCCACCAAAAAACTTATGCCACCACTAATTCCATTACTGGAGATTCATTGTTATTGAAACTTCATTACATAGGAAAGGAGCTTTATGAATAAGTCCGTCATTTAATCACTACCAAATGCTTTAAAACTGACAATGCACGCATGTACTCACCAGCGCTTACGTCCTCCCTTTTTCGTTGGTCGGACATGCTGAGCAGTTGATCAGTTCAAGGGAACAACAACACTCTCCTCAAGTTGTAGAGGAGAAACTACAACTTCTTCGCACTTCCTTCTAACTTCACTAATTTGCTGACAACAAGCAATACTAGAAGACTTCAACAACATATACAACAATCAAGAAGGACAATTGAGCTTCTCCATTATTGTAGATACTAGACTGAAAAAAAACAAATTAGAAGAGAAATTGTTGCAACATGACTATGTGTGTGTATTGCTCATCAATACGATTGTGCACGTTCTGATCCTCCCTTTCCATATGCACAGAAGCAAACATTTGCATGAACAACTATGAATAAAGCATATTGAGCATAGTGAGAATGTACCTTTCAGCACTCCTTCCGAATTTCTTCACCATCGGCACTTGTCTTCTTCAGCCACCATAGAGTGCCCATGCAGGCAGGTAGACAAATCCCTATGGTAGCTGAATTACTATTTCTGACAAATTCCAAGGCGATTTCTGCGTTCTTCGGGTGGCCGGAGATTAATGCATTTGTTTTGTACCTGACATTAGGACTTGATGGAAAAGAAAGGAATACACAGCTATTGTGTAATGCAATGGAAGCAAAAAAGGCTGCGCGATAATAAATGACCGCAGCCTATTTAGTTCATCAAGCGACACATAAGAAGCATTTGGCGTTGAAGATAATGCGGCCACGTCCGTTGGTCCAAACATAGAAGCTTTTAGTACGCAGTAAAATGAAAATGTGACACCGCCTCTCCATTCTCGGAACTTGTGCCTTGAGAGGCGGAAACCTAATTTCGGCACTATGGATGACATTCGTTAGATCTTAAGGTATTCCAATGTGTAAAGTAAATTTGAATCCATAGAGTGTACATAGTTTTTAGCGACGAAGTTTTCTTGCGTCATGGTGACCTTGTTTTGTGGACACCGATGAAGATTTTTTGTGCTTTACGTTCAATTACATACTCTTGTTTTCGATGTAGCTAACATATATTCTAATTTTAAATTGCTTTCTAATTTTCTATACATCGCAACATCCTCTAAGTTTACGGATTTACCTTTCTTGTTTTTTTAACACTGCATTATTACCCTTCTGCTATTCTCACAACGTAGTTTCAAAGATGTGCACAGGGAAGCCCAGAGGTACACGGACGTGTGTGTCTCAACTTGCATACTACCGTTTTCTCCACATGCGCCTGAAAGCAGGACAAACGTTGATTCAAATGAATTATATAGTCACAGGAGATAATAGAAAGGGTTCACTACTACTTTCAACCCAACAGTGTGCCAATGCAATTTTCTTAGAGAGGTATTTGAAGCATTATTAGACAAGATTGTTTTACTTTGTATCAACAGGGAGGACGATTTCCACAGATACATTGACTTGTTTTAGCGTTTTAGTAAGAGAGATTTGTCAATGAAGTGCATTGACGACTACAAATTAGTTGATGACTCCAAATTCATCAGGATGGACTCAAACACTTCTTCTCATAGCAACGGAAGCCCAAGTTCATCAGAGTACGTACAGGAAGAGGACCCAGATTTTGAAACAGAAGAGGAGGGAACCAGCAAACGTTTATCACATTGCCGACCTACAAAGAGAAGGAGACACGTTCCGGAAGACGGACCAGTTGATAGTACAACTACGAACTCAGTAAGTCAACACTATCACACACTTTTCCAACAGTGCAGTTTGTTTGCCATTGAAAGCTAGTAGGACGTTCTTGATAAGTCCAGAAAAATTGCGCACAATATGTTTAGCCAACTGCATCGTTCAGAAGTTGTAACGGCAGAAATTGTCTCTGTTAATATTTGTCGACGGTTCTTACAATTTTCCAATTTTGGACTATATTTCTGTCTTACAATACAAATAATGACTTCAGAATATGAGACTGTCCTCTAATACGTCCCTCAAAAACAGAGTTCTGGAGTGCACTAATGTTGCACTTTTTAGAAATTTCTGTCTACTGTTGAGAGGATTTGCTGTAGATGTTTGATTTATGGACAGCAGATTTTGTTGTCCAAGAAGCTCATCTTCCTCAGATTGCCAGAAAATCGTGAAAAACACTAATATGAAACTAGACAATGCTAAAAAGCGATAGTATTGCAAGCCATTGTAGTGATAGAATTGCAGTTTTCATTGTTTACTGGAATAATATGTTTGCTTGCCAAAAGGGGAATAAACTTGTTTCTAATAATCCAACCAAACTCATTCTACCTTTTCTGTTTCTTTACATTCCTTACTGTCAAGCTAGAAGATGCATGATGAATACATTTTATCGACTCTATTAGTTGAGCACACTTTGCACAATACAAGAGCACATTATTTATTTTTATTTTATTTTTAAGGTAGTACTGTAGTTTGTAATCTGAAGTTGCTCATTGAAGTACAGTTTATTGGATTTTTGGAAGTGCTTATCTGTTGCGTATTTCGTTAATGCTTTTTTCTCAGTGAAAATCAGATAGTCAAATGGCAGTACTTATTGTGTACGCTTGATGATCCGCACTGTGGTAATAGAAATGCCTAAAATATATCAAATACTTCAGAATGACAGTAAATTTAATGGAATAAATTCAATGAAGTGTTTTACCAATGCTTATGCTTTTTGCCGTTTTCGGCACATACATTACTTCGATCTGCTGGAACGTGAAAAGGCATGTACTGTGCTTCTTCATTTTTCTCATAGCAAAGGATACTTACCAATGTCATAATTTCCTTAACACAATTCATAAGCTTCATAATGGCGTTGTAATTACATTTTGTATGTTCAATGTAATTTGATGAATACGTTAAAGAGATGCTTCTCTGCTTTCACGTCGTCAGTGTCAACTAATGTCTTCGACAGTGTTGCCATGGTAAACACACAAAAAAATGTATTTCATGATACTCTTAAAGTTCGTACGTTCTCCTGGTCTTTTAATTTGTAGTTATGAGAATGCTCTTTGACTAGCCAATGCGTGTTCAGGTTTACGGAGTTGTTAATTCTTAAATGAAAAGAATGGAATATATGAACTGTTCTTTTTGCATGTTATATTCAATTCATCTTCTCTCATATACTATTGTGATTAAGTGATTTCCTTTCTCCGTACATTTTCTTATACTATAGGAGGTTCAAGTTGTAAGAATGGAGATGCCTATGGAACGTGAAGACCATGTTCAGGGTCTGCAGCGGAAGGATAAAGGAACGTCTACTATAACAAGGCTAACAAAACTGCGGTGGCCGACGTTCCTTTTGTTTTCCTTTTTTTTTGCCAAGTGCAATTACTGACTGCGTCGTTCCTGCTCTTTTCCGACGAACATCCCCACAATGACTGACTGTGCCCTCTTGGCCTTCATTAGCCATTTTCTTCTGAGACTGTTTGGCCGATGCTTTTCTTGGGAATTTCCAAAACTTCGTCTCAAAAGGAACGAAGATGCAATTAAATGTGACCGCAAAACGAGAACCATTGCAAATGCATCAAACATATCGGTAGTTCCTAAGGAAGTGTCTTCAAATTCTGATGACATATGCCTACCAGAGGATATCAATTGTGAGCATGCTCCTGAAACTACAAATTGTAAAGACAACACCGCACCTAATCAAGTGTTGGCAGGTTTGTCTCTTCGACAATTGCATCATCATAGACAACATCAATACTCTCAGAATTCCAGCGGAGTCCATCTCAGTTTGAGAAAGAGGAAACAATGAAAGCCAAAGCTGTACAAGACAATGGCGTTGTTGATGAAAATCCTCTTCAATTGCAAGATTCGGAATTGCATACTGAAATGCACACTGCCAGAGCTTCATACCGCTCATCAATGGACATTTATAAGCGGATAGAAAATGACGAGGACGCTTACCATCAAAGGGTAAGTTCATCAGTTTGTTCCTTAAGAAATACAAGAAGTCCATCACCAAACGTGGACTACGACAACATAAGATTCAATCCATACTTGTCTCCTTTCAATTTTTTTCAAAATGACTGTTATTTTTTTTTCTAAATAGCAACCTCTAATTTTGAATTGTTCAAAGAAATTTCGCTTTCACGCATTCTTCTTTACAGGAAGAGATGCCTATGAATGTGCTATTGCCTTTCTTAAATGAAATGACTTAATTAATTCTTGGAGTCATTGCATGTTCTGCCAATTTCGTGCATTAAATTAAGTGAGCAAGTAGCTTTGTTGGACAAATGTGCATGCACATGTCCTTCCTATATAGAGAAAAAAACTGGCGAGTGGAACAATGAACTTGACATGGTCACTCATTTTTTTGTTGCATAACTGTTGTAGCATTATAGGATCGGATCAAGGCTTGATTTGTGTCCACGTAGAGGACCTGAAAGTGAATGACAATCACTACAGGACTCCTTTTCCAGGAATCCTCAACGTCATCGATTCAGCGAAGTTGATAGAGTACCTCCAAGGGAAGAACGTAGTCGATCATCGAGTCCAAGACATGAATATAGAGCATCTCATCGCTATGTAGACTCGCAATTGCACATACAGAGGTCGAGAAGTCCTCTGCCACCAAGGACATGTCATGGTAAGTGTTAGGATAGGATTTAATTAGCATGCATTATTTGAATTCAGAATGAGAAATGTCATTACGAATAATTTCAATATGCAGAGTTCAAGTGGTAAAGGGATTCAAGACTCAGAATTTGAAGTACAAAATTATTGTAGTATAAATGATATGTATCGATATTGGCAATAATTAATTTCAAAATCAGTGTCTGACAATAGTTGCTTGTGGATTTTACGTGTACTATACAATTCGAAATGTCGTATAACAATGATAATTTGTAATGATGAATTAGTTTATGTTTAGTTACAGTAACAAAGTCGAAAACATTATAATAACATAAATAAGCACATTGTTTTGAAGTCAAAGAATTTTTATTTTTTTCTAAAGCCGTCATTGGAACCCACTGCAGTGGTCGATCACTGGAGACATGAAAGCTTGTAGAACATAATATGCGTTTCCTAATTGTAGGTTGTTGTACAAAGATTTGTAGTTCAAGCATGTACAGAGTTTAAGGTGATATGTATGAATGCATGTTAATTTCAAGAATTTAACAAATGTTTTTTGACATCTTCTGGAGGACACAGTATACATTCAGTTACTAACTTCTTGTGTCTATACTAGGTACCACAGACCGGAATTGGGAACAAGTCCAACAAACAGGGAATAGGCGCAATACGGATTTGTCTTATACAAACACTCACTACAGGTATAGGAGATCAATTTCTCCACAAAGAAGGCTCGAAAGAGAAATGGATCTACTCACTATCGCGACATGAGCCTCTCCACATTCATCAGTACCACGGTTTGCACCTCCTGCCGGTTGGACAAATGAAAATGAAGTGGAAGTGCGAATGACTGAAGATAGAGTCCTGTCGTCTCCATCAGCAGAGAGGAAAACAAGGCGTCACAATCAATCTGTCCGTGAATCTGTGAAAATAATACGGGAAAGAGAAGGAAAGAAGCCATTTTACTTGACCGTAAACAGTGAAGGAATACCATATGGGCCGGGTAGACCTGCGTGGATTGCAGACATTAACAAGCTAGCAGTTGGTTTAGATCCATCATGCACCAACATAAGGAAACAAGCACATGGAGACATTTGCATTTTCAAAAAACGTCTGAATGAGCATTTCGAGTACTTCGAAGATCTGAATGAAGACTACTTGAGGGGGTTGATGGAGAAAGCTGTGATGAAGAGGAGGTCGGATTTGATATGTCTCATAAACAGGAACGGGAGCTGCCCTAAGCATTTCGATACTAACGTATGGGAGAGACTAGAGAACATGGCAAAAAGTAAACAAAGGGAGAAGAGAACGGAACATGGACGCTACGCAAGTGCATGTCGCAGAACTATAGGTCGGACAGGTCCATCAGGCGAGGATGGAGTACGATAGCGTCTTTTTCATATTCTTGGTAGGTCACCAGACCCGGATGAAGTGGCGGAAGAAATGCAACGTGATAAAGGTTTCGGAAAGAAGCAAACGGAATCAAGTCGACAAGGTACATAGTTTCAAAAGGAATGGGCCTCCCAATTCTTTGAAGACAATGACATGAACTTTCCATCAAGAACATCTCAATTACAATGTTTCAGCACTACATAAGATGATTTTGCCAAAGATGATTTGGAATTCAGAAATTCGAGTCAGGTTAGTATTGGAAAGGTTTTGCATTGTAATATTTTTTTTATTGCTCAAAGATATTTTACTTTGAGTTTCCTATTGGAATGTAATCAAGCGTTACAGGAGGAAGAATTTTCTAGTTTATGAACTTGCCCTTGAATACGATGTTGTCTAACGAATTCAATGCCAGGAATTCCCAAATTGAAACAGAAGGGTGAACAATGAACAGGCAGAGAAGATCCTTTAAACAATCTACTAACTTCTGTTGTCTTGCAGTTGATTTATGTCAACGTCATAGATTCATGCATGTTAGTACTCTATTATTTTTATGCTACTGTTCTTTCATAAAGTTCCTTCATAAATTTTTGGTTAGGTTGGACTTTTCATTGGTAATCCTATATATTATATGAGCTTAAATGAGTTCTGTCTTCACATTTTGTAATGTAAATTCTTCAAGTACTATTATATCATGACTCATTCACCATATATGTCAAATTACTAAATTAGTGTCATTGAAATGTAGTCTTTAAAGAAGAAACAGTCTTCACTTCAGAATACTGTTGGAGAGACAGATTCATTAGCAAAAGAAGCAGATGGGATTGGTAGACCTGTGGACCGTCAATTGACGAAAAAATTCTCGAAGGATGAATACATCGCAAGACTCGAAGCGGAATTGAAAAGCTTTAAAGGAGAAACTGGATTACAAACATCATCTGTGAGACATTGGTAATGTCTCTCTTAGGCCTCTGTTATAGAAGATGATGAGGACTTCCAGGTACTGTCAATCATATCCTCAAATTAATGTAAAAATAACTTACGATGCAATTTGTACGGTATAAGTTTTATAAGAATGTAATTCAATCCTTCCACCAATTTTTTGCAACTGTCGATGACTGAAGTGTGGATAATAACTTTGGTGCACTTGGGTTATGCAAGGTAGTCTTCAACGGCAACCATCAATGCACATGGGAGAGTCGACGTACTAGTTCTTTAGAAGCACGTTAGCAAAGAATATGAGCGTCATGGAAGGAAATGGGCTACTTAACTTTTTCTCTATTGCTAAAGACTTTCATGAGTTCTTAGTTTTTTAATAGTATTATGTATGTGAGTGAGGGTTCTATATTGTAGACAATTTACATAGTGCATTGTCATCTCAATAGGTTTCTATAAATGTCACTATTTTCCTAGAATTGCTGAAGAATACCAGAAACTTGCATACAGCATTTGTGACAATGAGCGTGTGCATGTTCGTCTACAAAAAAGGACAAAGAAGTAATAGTCGTGTGATTTCAGTTTGTGTAGTAGTATTTGGATTATGAAACCATGTGGACGTAGCACTTCAGTTTGTAATACGCATATGAATAAGAGCTATGTGTAATAGCAATTTCTATTTTGTGCCTTGTTGTGTATGCTCATTGCCTGCAAATTTGTTGGATGATAGGAACTGTAATTGGAGACCATCGTCAAGTACTGTGCAAAGCAGGAGTTGAACACAACACGGACATTTTCATGGGACGAAAAGCGGCCTCAATAGATTCTATCTTCAATTCAAGGAAATTCTTAACTTATTTAAATTTCCCACATTATTTTGTAGCATAGGAAGAATAATTGTAGGGAAGGGTATTATTTTTTTGAAGATGGAATCTCCTGCTCGGTTCTTTTTAGGCTTCTACCATCAAAGCAAGTACTGTCTTAACCTTTTCTGAAAAGGTTCTATACAATAAGTTAAGTGGAAATATTAAATTGCACTATTGTTAGGTTCAAAGTAATAACATTGAGAACTCTAAAAATTATCATTTTCAAGTATTCAGTAGTGGAAGTTATATAGCATGTCCTGTTTCATTTCAATTAAATTATGGGAAATGAATTTGTGTCAAATGTTTGGTATTTAGTGACTATAATCTCATTATGTCAGAATGCATTTTTTGATTTATTTTGTCAAATACCGTATTTTGGTCAATGCAGGCGCTGAAATGAAGAAGAACATTGAAGAGAGATCCCATTGGTAGTCTGTAATAAATCTCTACCTTCTGCAAGGCAAAATTATTGTAGGACATAATTAATTCCTCTAAAATTTTCCTTCAATCAGATTTAATGTGTTCTGCTATCATATTGGTGAATGTTCATGAACTGAAGTTAAAATTATAAAATATTAATTTTTTGGTCCTTGGTTACGTGAGGTCAACCGGACTGTGTATTCTTTTGTGTCTTTAATGTCTGCAAATCAAAGATGATGTACATGTTCACTTGCTAGAAGACGTGCATATAAATTTAGTTAAAAAGTTTGAGTTTTAGAGAACCCTCCATGAAGAACTCTTCATGGAGAGTTCTGTTGTAATTTTTATAATTTTGTAAAGTTGTATGTCTCATGTTTTTCTGATAATTTTGAAGATCTCCATTGTGACTACTGCTCCCTCTGTGAAACAAGTGTAAGAAAATAGAAAGAAAAAACCCAATAATGTTTTCTATGATTTTATTTATTACATTTCAACGTAGTGCAATTTTGTAACTCCTAATGATAGTGTTGTCATTGGCAGATTGAAGAGGAAGATGTGGAGGTTTATCTCTGTGTACTTCATTACAAATAATTTAATTGGAAGGGCATTGTGACCCCATCGTTTTTAATTTTCGTAGACATTGTAACGGCCTGTGACAGGTAAAAATGTATGTTCTCTTCAATGCAAGTGAGCATGGTAGTGTTTTTTTTTGGTTTGTTTTATATTATGTATTCTGGTTGTATTTGTAGTATGTCCACTTTTTTTCCAGATTTAGTTGCAAGTACTAACAAGGCCTTATTCGTTAAAATGAGACGAAATGGTCATTTTGAGACTTTGAAAACGAGAAGCGTTGTTGTATAGAGCATAGAGTTGTTGAACCCCATGATAAATTGAGCCTATCGTCGACAAGAATTATAAACTTTGACTTGTATCCTTAAATGCCTTAAAGCAAAGGTGTGGATTTGCACAATCACACGAGAAGACATACATTCAAACGATATGCTCGAGTAAAAGGGAAGTAACTTGTAGTGGCAAGTTCAATATATTCAATTCACTTGGTCCTTAGAAAATACATAGAGTAAGTGACTTTTGCTCCCAAAATGCATTGAAGTCTACGATACCGATGATGAAGATATACAATTTTGTAGAATCTAAGTAAAATTGAAGAATCATATTATTTTTTTTATGTCCAAAATTTACATTCTATTTATAGTAAGTAAGGCTTAGAATCGGATGGTTGTATTACATGAAGTTTTGCACTTTTATAAGCACTTTCAATGTGTATTTACCACGGTATTTATAGTAAAAAATCATAGAAGCAGGAGGCTTCAAAAATTAGACACGCTATCCTAAGTATTCCTCTTGGATGTACAATTGCTCTTCTCAATCTCTTTTGCCTTCAGCATTGTGCGACCTCTCAAGATATCCTCGAGTCGAGAATGATATTGCGGCCTGCTTGCACTATCCACAGCATCACATAGCCCTAGACTATGAGATCCATTGACTTTCCTTTTCGAATTGTATGTGGCATGAGGAACTTCCGAAGCTGAATGAGACTTTGATCCTCGCGGAGGCACCGTTGGCAGCGATACTTTCGCATTGTTTCCGTACGGAAATCCAGTCCTAGTTGATTTAGAGCCCAGAGACCGTCGAAGTTCTCTAAGATTTCGATGACGGAAAAGATTGTCGGCGGACGGTAACCGTCTGGGGATCGTCAACTTGGAGGAGGAAGTCCAGTTATCGTCGAGTCGAGGTAAGCGTCTCGCAGCACACGGCCCGGGACTTGGAATCGTCATCTCGTCCTCAACCCCATCCGTTGACATCACTCCAACCTTGAAGACATTAGGCAGTGCAGACGGATCGGAGACGACATCCTCGCCTTGAGGATGACCGAGTGTGTCTTCGAGAGGAAGTTGCAGTTTGCGGCTCGTCCCTCCGTCCGTCCGCAAACCTGGCAACAACGACGGCCCACGACTCGAGGATGCCCGCTTCAACGGTGAAGGGGAGCAGATGGGTGTCCTGCCAAGTCCGTGACTGGGGTGGCTGTCTACGACCTCGTCCTCGACGTTCCCCTTGGAATAGTCTATGGCGGCCGAGGCGGCGTCTATGGCTGAACGCAACATGTAGGGCTTAGACAGGGGAACTGTATCGCAGCTCCCGCCTTCCGATTCGGACTTGGTGGACACCGACTTCATGGAACCGGAAAGAAGACTCCTCGAGAGCTTCTGCCTTTTCTTCTTAACAAAACAGAGACCGCAATAGGTAAATGTGTGGATTGTGCAAACCCACACACATTTTCCTCCAGTTGTTAAAGGAAGGAAACATGGAATACATCGCAGAGTCCAAGAAAAAGCGAAGAATACAATGAAAGATGAAAAAGAACTCAATATATATTATTTACAATTTATAAATGTTGAATACATGAATATAGAATACAAAATACAAAATACAAAATACGATATGCTTGGGCCCCTGAATGCGCGTCTATACGGAAGTCTATTTTTTCCGGCTGCGTTTCTTTTCTATCACTAGGCCTATACCCCGGAGATCAAATCGCGAATCCATAACCTCGGTCGACTCCATCATGCCCTCTATGACCTCCTTCATGTTATAGTCATCACGTTCGAGCGGGTTTAAACCGATTCGGTTTTTGTTGACATATTTCAACAATCCGCCGTCCGGACAAGATGAATGCAACCGCCGAAGCCAAGGAAGGAGGATGCCCAAGAGAACGTCGTCCCTCCGGTAGGTGTGATCCCAGGACTTGAGGAATATCGCGTTCCCATTCTCATTGCAGATACTCTTGTGAGGACTATCGTCAATGAGAAGGGTGTTGGACGAATCAATGCTCGGCCCCCCACCATTACTCGTGAACAAACTGTCCGAAAGCACTTTTATGAAATGCACTTGTTTATTCAAATGGAAGTATTTTCCCTTAGCGATTTCTATTTTCGTGCTCTGCTCTTGACCTAGGATATCGTATGGGGTTCTGCAGCCCGAGAACAAGTGCCCCGCGATCGGTTTAGCATTGCGCTTCAACATGGTGGTCCACACAATGACCCTATGTGCAATCTCCGAAGCCTGCCGGAGGAATTCGCCGAGATTCTGCCGAGCGAATACTGCCTTGGGCCCGATGATCGTGGGGTTCCGATGACAGAGAACATTGTCTTCGAGCTTGTAGGGCTTCATTTTCTCGCCGTAGGATTTTTGCGCCGTCTGGCACAACACGCCGTTCAGGTCGAAGACAATGTTCAGCCATTTCCTCCGCGGTGGAGGCATCATAGGACGTTCAATCCTGGCCTCCACCTCTTTCGACCCCTTCGATTCTACCTGATCAAAACAAAACAACGAAGAATGGGAGGTACCTGGTTAAATGTGGAAGTTGTAGAGCCAGAAAGTTGAGAGATGCATTTAATTCCACTAATCGACCGGGGGCTCCCGAGAGGAAGTGCTTTCATTGGTAGTGGACGGTGTATGCTTTCATGTTTTTGTAGTTGAGCCAAAAAAACATGGATAGTGGGATACAATTAGATGGACTTGCACCTTATATAAATAAACGCGCGTATTTTATTTACATAGATTATATAATACATGTCGAGAACTCGTCTTTCTACTAAGCTGCCAAAAATGCACAGTCAACACTATGCTACACTATTGTACAGACGGAATCTCCGTCAGTGCCGTCTGCGCCAGGTTATCAAGGACGGGGCTCGCATTCCTGTCACGAAGCAAAAGTACAATTAAGTTCGGGAAACTACGAACACACTGGACCAGAAGAATTCCTTCAATTAATTGAATTTATAAGGGTCAGAGGTCTGTACCTATGTAGTATCGGCCAGTCGAGAATCAGTCCTCCCTTCTATGGGGACCTCCAACGAGCCACCCCCGGATTCCATCGGGATATCGTCCTCTGGATCCTTCTCGTCTTCTCCGTAGTCCACTCTCTCCTCATCGTCAAGATCAGAAGGCGGTTGGATTTCCGGCATGACCTGCTCCGATACTTGACATGGGAGTTGTGAAACCTTGCCACCCGATGTCCCAGGAAGCGCTTGGGCAGTATCACCGAGTCGAGGATACTCCACTGGAGCCTTAACGACGTTGTGGAGTTGGGGGAGGGCTTCGACCTTGCTGTGGTCTTGGGAGGACACGTTTGGCATTTGAGATACCGGTGTTGACTTGATAACCTCACCATGCCCAAACGGAGCACGGAATGAAGAAGGAGGAGGTGGTGGCGGTGGCCCCTGAGATGCAGCAGAGGAAACTGGCACTCCTTGACTCCCTTGGGAACTTATCATTTTTTTCAACTCTGCAAGCTGAGAAGTGATACTCTCCATCTCCCTTCTGGAATCCAATTGCATTTGAACAATCTTTGCATTTGCTTCCGCCAATGCTTTGTCCTTCGCCTCCTTTTCCAATTTCTCGGCCTCTCTTTGCTTGAAACGGTCGATCCTCCTCTGCCTCCTCTCCTCCTCATTTTTCCAGAAGTCCTTCTCCACCTTCACAACGGATCCAGACGGTAAAACGAGAGACTTAACTTCCGTCACCTTGGGAGGGCCGTCTAGATCTTCCTCGTCCTCGTCCGACTCTCGAGGGTGATCTAATTCGTCATCGTCATCACCCAGATCGATGATTTCACGCGCTTCCTCCTGGGTTCCCTCTTGGGTGATAAGGGGTTCGTCGTCGAGAGCATCGGCATCGTCCTGACCTTGAGTTTGCCTTTCTCCCCCTCCTCCGCTCGCTGCACGTTGCCGATCAAACTCGGAGTCCGTCTCCATGCCCTCATCAACCGGAAACTCATTGACAGGTGCAGCCGGTACATCGGACCCTATAGGCGCAGAAGAACTCGCAGGCGCTGTGGTTTCTACAGTTGTAGTGGTCCTTGCACGCCGAGTGGACCTAGGAGGGGCAACCGGCTTCGTCGCCGTTTCCTCAACCGCAGGATCGGTTCTATCAGTGGGTGTGACTCCAGGAGAGGCCATCCACGTGAAAATCTGGAACGTGTTTGTTCCATACTCGTCGATACCCTCGACGACGGGGTCAGATTTGGGTTCCGGTCCATGAGTCTCCCTGTCACTATGAACCGCCGGAGACACGAGAGTCATCGGTGGCGATGCGGGGGGGCTCGAGTCATCCGCGACAAGTTCACGCGTAGGTGGCTTCTCATACAGCATCGAATAAGGTGAATTGGACATCATGAAATCATTTTTGTCCATCTTATTCGCCAAGTATGAGACGTTGAGGTAGGTCTTGACGTCCTCTTTATCTACAAATCCGTAGAAGAACGCTCCGAACATCTGTCACATACAAGATAGGACATCAACTTCCGTTTAACAAGTAGAACAAGGGGTATCCCCGATTCGAGGATAATTCCAATATGTGAAGCACACGAGATAGATGAAAAGACAAACCACAAGGACATTTGGAGTGAAAATTCTGAGGGGCATATCCTCGATTCGGTGATAACAGAAGCCAATGTGGTAATGACTTATACCTTCGCGGCCAGCATGAACTTGGCTCCAGTGTAGATGCCCAAAACGTTTTCTTTGGGCTGCGCAAATAGCTGCAAGATATCGAGGTAGAACTCCATTCGGAGTTCGGAGGCTTCGAATCTCCACTTGTCCTCCGTGTTCCTACCAAATTCGTAGTAGTACACGTTGTGGTCGGACGTCACGTACCTCGTCTTGAACAAAGTTCGAGCCGCTTCCGCAAATTTGTTTCCTTTTTTGAAAAGGAAAAGGAGTGGCACGTCTGGAGCGGTCGCGCGCGTTGAGATGTTGTCTAGCAGCTCTGCTCGGCTCGGCACGTACTTCGACAGTGCACACTCATACTCGTTAAGGTGCAGACCTACAAAAACTGATGTAGTCTTGATATCGTCTCTTCGCTTCAAAATGAATAGCCACACGTTTGGCATTGTCATTTCTGGCTCGAGTTTATCCTTCAAGAAGTGGAGGAAGGGCTCCATGGGATTTCCTCCTTGTTTGGGGATAGGGATCTCTCTCATATCCACGACAGCGAGGTTGATTTCCAAGGGGTGGTATTGGTAACTGGAGCTCATCATCAATGCCTTGGCATTGTAATCTATCCCCTTGATCTTAACACCTCCTGCTGGTTCAGGAAGTTGGTACTTGAGCTTCATGAACCGGACAAACATGTGAAGGACCTCGGGGAACTGCTTCTCGAGATCCTTCGCCCGCTTCAACCATGCATCGTTGCGCAGACGCCGCTTGAAGTACTCTGCCTTAGGGTGAGTGAGCAGGAAATCCCAAGAGGCTGAAGTGAACCTGTGCCTTGCCTTCCAAGAGTGCCATGTCTCATGGACAACATCACCTACACTATTAAAAAGTTTTAAGGCGGGCTTGATTGCCATCAAGTCCTGAAGCACAACTTTCTTGCGCTTCCTCCTATCCACCCAGTCTTTGTGCGTCATATTGTCAGGAACAATAAATTTGGGAACCCCAACGGAAACTTTTGGGTACAAAGCCTTCCACCCAGGGGTTTGACCGATCAGGTGCTACGCATTGACCCCGTAGTCTTTGTCAGTGAAGTGCCCAAAATGTTTGAAGAACTCTCTTTTCAGAGAGTGCTTCTTGAGCTTGAATCCCTTCACGTCCTTGTGCATTGTTAGGTAGAATGGATCAATCAATTCGCCCTCGGAGTGCTTCGTGAGAAACGTCTCCCACATTGCCCAAAGATCATTAGGCAACGTAATGATCTGGATTTCAGGTTTCAGATCCGCGGTTCCATTAATTAAGGCACCATCCCGCTCGGGATTTATATTCTGAAACCTCTCGATTACCGCGTCAGTAAAACTCTGCAACATCCGATAACAGAGATTGTTAGAATGAGTAAATTATACTGAATGTCCTGAACAGGTTATCCTCGACTCGAGGATGAGGTCTAACTAATTGGAGTCAGTACATTATCATTTGCTAACTGAAAGAGACACTTTAACAATTGTTATTTGGTATTAGGATTTTCTACTTGCTAAAGCCTATTTATTTCTTGTTGAATGATCAATGAAATTTATTATTCGATTGATTATTCGAATTGACGGTACTTGTTATCACCGAGTCGGTGATAACGTGGCTGTACCTTGAAATTGCTCAGGTGAAACACTGCTTCATTCTTCCGTGTCTGAGCTTCGCTGCGGGTGTTTGTTGGACGCTTGTAGGCCATCCATATTTGCCTGCAGCTGATCATTTGGTTCCCCCATGTTGGTTGGGCATGGTTCAAATGATTAGTGATGTTGTAGAACTTTGATATACCCTTGAGCTTAGCGGGATCGAGAGTCCAGACAATGTAAGCATCCCATCTCTGAAGCTCTACCTTCCTGGCCTCTCCACATCCTCCTTCCTGGAGTTCTTGGGAAGCTGTAATACTGTGCTGGCCGTTGATAATCATGAATCGACCATTCTTTATATCATCCCACTTCTCAGGTTTTTGTTTCAGTAATCTATTCCTGCCGTCAACTGGTGTGAGGCAAAGCTTCTGCCGTTGCTTGATGTCAATGTACTGAATGAGTTCTTTCTTGTTGGCATCGACAATGTCCCGTTGTAGGGTCCGAATGACATATTGGGGAAGAGCCAGTATGCATTGGTCGATGTCAACCTGCAAGGATTGATCATAAAAAAGAAAGCAGTTCTTGTGCTCCGCCCAGAAGTTCTTTTGAATCTCTGCAAACTTCTCATACTCAAGCACTGGAGTTGACGATGTGGTTGGACCGGCCGACACTGTCGTCAATGCTGATCCCGAACTACCTGCACCTGCAAGCCCACCCGGAAGACTTTTCCTCCGTTTCTTGGATGGCCCTGCTTCCTCTGAGGGTGCTGAGTCTCGTTTTTGAGGCTCGGATCTGGTTTGTCCTGGCCTAACAGCTCTCCCTCTTGATGCCCCCCCGACAGATGTTGATGGGGTGCGTGACTTGGCCTCCTTCCGTCTACCTGGAGCAGTGCCGCGACCTATTGCCGGCTCCGGCTCTGCGTTCTCTAGTGCGTAGCGGTCTAGCGTCTGAAAGATAATGCGTAGTCTAGTGGCAATTGACTTCGCCGTAGTGTTCAACCATGGAACGTATCCTGATTTCACAAATTGGTCGTTGAGGGACTCCATTTGTGATCCCTTTAGGAATTCCATTAGGTTATCGAGATTGAACTTTGCGTGGTTGGAATTGACGTCGATTACAATGGAATGGGAATGATCCCCAGGATTCCCTTTGTCATCGCATTCACGGAGCACGAGGACAACGTAGTCTTGATTGTGCTCTTCAATTAAGGTGACCTTCTCCTTGATGTTCCAAGGCATGTAGGTAGTAGTCCCTCGGACACGGTAACATAGGAACACGTAATTCTTGAATCTATTTACCCCGAATGACCACATCGAGATGTAATCTTTGAACTCCCATAGTGTGCCATA
Organism: Rhytidiadelphus loreus; assembly: GCA_947034895.1. Classification (NCBI taxonomy): domain Eukaryota; kingdom Viridiplantae; phylum Streptophyta; class Bryopsida; order Hypnales; family Hylocomiaceae; genus Rhytidiadelphus; species Rhytidiadelphus loreus. Next base: position 62,375,482 of record OX344763.1, on the reverse strand, counting down.
AGTGTCCTCCATCTCGGCAATGAAGGGTTCGTCCTTGACAGGATTCTGAAAGGGAAGTAGATGGTGCCCACTTGCCGAGTAGTCGTACCCATCTGTTGCTTCCATCGTCAGTTACCTGCAATCAGAGTACATGTTGATCTGTCATTTTCAGATATTATCGTCGATGCGAGGATATTGAATTCTATTAGTCGTAGTTATTCTACTCCTCGTCAGTTTCTTTATCCCCGACTCGAGGATATCACAATTCTTTCATTCGTAGTTTTGTAGTTCTATTATCACCGACTCGAGGATACCATTATTCCCATTTTCAGAGATTTTACTAAGGATTCATTGGATTCGTTTTAGTATTCAGGTGTCGCCCTACTGTTTATGTTGGTTGTTGTCATGTTGAATTTGTATTATTTTATTATGTTTTGGTACCTATACTTTTCGGATTATTTTCTTTTGTACTATTATATATTCTTTTATTGGATAATGATTTTATTTGTTGAATGAGTGTAAAAGGTATCGGTTTGCAAGTTATCCTCGAGTCGGGGATAATTTACAGAGTATTGTTATCGTGTTTTCTTCATCGCTGTCTCAGTTTGCTCTCGTGTGACTACAGCATGCGTTTGATGGGTGGGTTTTATCGTCGCATCGGGGATATATTTGTAGATCCCTGTATGTTAATGTTGTCGCTTTTTGGAAATTCTAAACCCTAATTTGGTTGTCTAAACCCTAATTCGTATTCTAGCAAATACCTCACAAAGCAGTTTGTCAAAGCTTGTCAAAGCTGGTGTGGCAAGCTGGTCCAAGCTGGTGTGCGGAGCTCCTCAGTGTCCTGAAAATCCTCAGAGGACCTCCCAGCTTCACGTACTACACAAAACGGAAAATAAAATTGAGTGCTCATACAGAAGATCTCGACGTTCACACGAAACGAAGAACTAAATCAAAATTGAGCGCTCAGAAACAAGATCTTCACGTTCACAGCAAATTTGAAAACTTGAACGCACAATTTCCTCTACACATTGGAACACTGGTTCAAAACATTCAAGAAAAAAACTGTGGTTGCATGCTAGGGAGGAAACTAGTGAACCGGTAGCAAATAAAGTACCAAATCCATTCAATTTCTCCATTGTGAATCATTGCGCAGACAATGGATACAAATTCTTGAAAAAGCAGTCAACACATCAGAAAATGAAAACAAATTCGTCACCACCACCACCACCGATGGACTTGAAACCTGCTTGAAATTCACAACCTGCTACGAAATTCACAGCCTACTTGAGCTTCCGGTAAGAAACTCCTCACCTTCCTTCGACCTACACCGGCAGTCGCGCTCGTTGCGGGACTGAACCCATCACCTCATGGCACGAGCTAACGACATTCAAGCTTCACCCTAAGAACATGAACTCCCCAAAAAATGCGGACAAATGAACTCCCTACTTCGCTGCGGAAACATGAACTCCCCATGAACTCGCTGCGGAAACTTTAACTCGCTGCGGAAACATGAAATTTCCATGCAAATCAAACGGCAGAAAGACATACGTGAGAAATCAACGTTGAAGCCGCGCTATGCTCAAGCTCCGCTGAGTCTTCCAAGCTACACTGACCTGAGAAATCAACGTTGAAGCTGCACTGCACTAGCCAACAAGATGGAGCACCAAGCCAAAACAACAAGACGGAGCGCCAGAACAACACGAACGAGGAGCAGGAAAAAAACGCAGAAGAAACTGATGAAGACGACGGAGCGCAGCAAAGAAACGTCGAAGAAAATGGACGGAGCACCAAACCCTAACGCGCCCGACGCCCGACACTGATACCCGACCTGATGAAATTGATACCCGTTGATACCCGACGTGATGAAACTGTTGCCCGCCCGATTGACCCTCGATTCATACCTGCCCGAGGTAGATACCCCGGCCATGTTGATATCGAAGACCATGTACATGAAAACCTACCCCGACCATGTTGATATTCAAGACCATGTATATGAAAACCTACCCCGACCATGTTGATATTCAAGACCATGTACATGAAAACCTCCTCTTCTGTACGACACACAATGTTCGCTTTCAATCGAACCCTCCTTAATACGAAGGTCTAACTTCTTCATTGATATTTAACCCCTTAACAAATAGATTATTTTTGAAATTTGAACACAGTTTTGTTTATACCTTTGTACAGTAACACCATTTACCAAAATTATATAAAATTGGACATAAAAGAAGGTTGTCTTTTGAAGATTCAAGTATTACATTGGATGAATGACAGTGCAGTTGGATGAAACAACGCATGTAAGACGTTCATCATCCAAAATATAAACGTAAAAGCACTTAAGGGTTCATGTATGTTTTAACCTTTGATTGCGAACCACTTAGCCTTGTTACGCTACCGTGGACACTAAATGTCCAATGGTTGACAATGAATTTTTCTATATAGAATAGATATGCAATTATTTATCCTCAGAATTCTATTAAGACAAGGGAAAATCTTGTACAGTATTTTTACTTTAAAATAATACTTTTCTATTTATTAAAACAATTGATTCCACAATAGTGATTTCTTTAAAAAAACGCCTTCAATCTCTTTCTAAAGTTAAGCAATCTGCGCATGAATTTCTGTGTATGAAGTATGAAATTTTTGAACCAGTCACGTATTAAAAAGATTGTCATTGGAAACATTTCATTTTTATGTAACTATTTTATTTCTACAATTGCCATTATTTAGAGTATTTTATCCTCAAAGATTTTCATTGGAAACATTGCATTTCCAATTATGTAACTATTTTATTTCTACAATTGCCATTACTTAGAGTATTTGAAGACGATAGCTAATCGAAACCTATAGTTGATATTTATAATTTTTGAATATTGCTTTAATTTTAATTTTACTCCAATAAACCCTCAAATTACTCTATTGGCCCACTTCATAATAGAGCATGATTTTGTGTCTTGCGGGAAAAAACACATTGAAAATTTATAAAGTACCAAAATAAGATAAAGAACGTTTGAATTTGTTGTACTTTAAAGTGCATGATGTTCTCAAAAAATGTTAAAAAAAGAATCCAAGTTAGGCGTGTATTTAAGAAAATTAGGGAATGTAAAGGCAAGATCAAATGTTAGTCCATAATTCTACCAAATAAACTTTAGCCCTCCACATAAACAAAATTTGATTATACACTATTTTTATTTTTTAGAGGGATTTTGGCTCTTAATTATCTTTCATTGTGAATCCTAAATGTTTTTCTTTTTTCTACTCTACATTCTACAATTAATTAGTCTCAAAGTCTCAATTGAAAAATATAAACCAATGAAATTGACTATTTCCAAATAAGTAAGACATTGTTCTAAAGAAATTAGAATGAATTGATTATAAAAAATTTCAGAAACTACAACTTTTTAGAATCATAGATTTTATTGTTCAAAAAGGGCCTTCAGATAATTATACAAGAATGAAAATACTTTAAAATATAATTCTAAGCACATATAAACAATGCTAGTACCTTCTTGAAATTGAAGTTACACAATTTAGCTATCTTCAACATGAAAGCCCAAATAATTAGGAGTTAGAGTGATTTCAATTTTTAACCAAGAAATCATAGAACGTGGAGGTGAGGTTGGAGAAAAACAAATTATTAGGTGTTTGAGGATTATTAAAAAAATATAGAGTTTGCATTTTTGGATTTAAAGTATAATTATAGTTACTTATTGTAACAAATAATTCAAATTCAAAATCAAACGTAAGTTAAATTAACTTGTTCCGTTTCACTTCTCATTGCCAATCATTAGTCACCATAAATAGACATTGAGACATTGCCAATCATTAGTCACCCTAAACCCAATTCTTAAAATTGTCATTCATGATTGTACTAGATATTGAAAGTGTGCCACTAGGTACAATACTTTGTGACTAATGATTGGCATAATTGATAGTGCTCTCATCGTCTCTTTCAGTGCTCTAAGTTTTCAAAACTTCGATTATTTAAAATCTACACGCTTCATGACATTTGATATTTCAAACACCCAAAATACAATGGACTGTACCAATTTTGGTATATATAATGTATAAAAAAAATAGCTTGCACTCAATGTATTCAATTTAGGATTATTTTCTAAATAAACTTTGAACTTCAACATTTACAACCCCAAACCTTAAATAAGTTTTTATAGTTTGGGGAATTATACGTACCTTAATAAATATTTAAAATAAATAAATCAAACTACTTCTACGGTTTTTTGTACACCAAAAAACTTTTCTTTAAATGAACCAGGCGCTGTAGTTAACAAATACTAAAGCCCAAAAGCCATGGGATAAATTAAGTAATTGGAACCCAAAAAATATGTAAAAGTTTAGAAGTAGTTGAACAGGGTGAATTCATGGAAATAATTAATTTATGGTACTTTCATGCATTTTTGTCACAACTGAACCAGGCACTGTAGTTTATAAGACTTGAAGCCCTAATTAAAATCCATCAGGTGTATATATATATCTTTTAATTTATTTTATTTCAATTAAAATTTACGATTTCTAAACAATAGCCTATGGCATATGAAAGTAGAATTCTTTGGCGGATTGAAGATTGCATACGTCAATTACTAGAAAATTAGTTTCCTCATCAAATTTTAATTATTTTGTACTTTACAACATTGACATATTTCTTTTATTTTCTTGTTTTTAATTCCTCTTTATTTTTTATGCCTTTTGTTTTTTAAACTACAACAGCTACACATGGCTTAACGGAAATAGTAAAAGGTCTTTTGCGTGGAAAAAGGGCCACTATTGTTTATTATCCAATTTTGATACTTGGAAAAAAGAATGTTGCCTTCATGACCACATAATTTCTTGGTCACTTATATTTTATATCTGTCATATGATTTTATGTATTTTCATTCTTGTATATGTTGTATATGTTTTTAGAAAATGGCAAGTTCAATATATTCTGAAGTATTACAAATCTAAATTGTTTTTGCAACTTGTACATATGCTTTCTAAATGTTTTCACGTGCAAAACTCATGAGTTTATAAGTGTCGGAATTTAAAGTACAGCGCTTGTTGTATTTTTATGTATTTTCATTCTTGTATATGTTTTTAGAAAATGGCCAAGAGCGAAAGATTTTTATGGATTACAAATCTAAATTGTATTTGGAACTTGTACATATGCTTTCCAAATGTTTTCACGCACAAAACTCATGAGTTTGTGCGTGTCAGAATTTAAAATAGAGCGTGTGTTTTTTTTTTATGTATTTTCATTCTTGTATATGTTTTTAGAAAATGGCCAAGACCGAAAGATTTTTATGGATTACAAATCTAAATTGTTTTTGCAACTTGTACATATGCTTTCTAAATGTTTTTACGCGCAAAACTCATGAGTTTATGAGTGTCGGAATTTAAAGTACAGCGCGTGTTGTATTTTTATGTATTTTCATTCTTGTATATGTTTTTAGAAAATGGCCAAGAGCGAAAGATTTTTATGGATTACAAATCTAAATTGTATTTGGAACTTGTACATATGCTTTCCAAATGTTTTCACGCGCAAAACTCATGAGTTTATGAGTGTCATAATTTAAAGTACAGCGCGTGTTGTATTTTTATGTATTTTCATTCTTGTATATGTTTTTAGAAAATGGCCAAGAGCGAAAGATTTTTATGGATTACAAATCTAAATTGTTTTTGCAACTTGTACATATGCTTTCTAAATGTTTTCACGTGCAAAACTAATGAGTTTATGAGTGTCGGAATTTAAAGTACAGCGCGTGCTGTATGTTTATGTATTTTCATTCTTGTATATGTTTTTAGAAAATGGTAAAGAGGGAAAGATTTTTATGGATTACAAATCTAAAGTGTATTTGCAACTTGTACACATGTTTCCCAAATTTTTTCATGTGCAAATTCGACTTGTGAGATTGACAAATCTTATAAGCCAATTTATTTTGTATTGATTTTAAATATTACTATAGGGTCGTGTGTCTTTGCCACAACGAAAACAAACTTAAAAGTGATTTTCTAAATTTTTTAACTTATAAATGACTTCAAAGTTCAATTTTAATTCTTGCACCCACGCTTGCACCATGAGTCCAAACATCAAGAAAGAAAGTGTAACTATGCACCCCGGCCTCCTTGCCGAGGGTTTTCTAACAGTAGCAAGCACCTAGAAATCAAGAATAAAAAAGAAATTTAATTTTTTTTAAGCCAAAAATATCTTCAAAATTAAAGTATTTTTGCACTATGTGTCTAAATGTCAAAAAACCATGTCCGTGCACCCTTCCTCGCCGAGGGCTTTCCAACGGTACGCAACACGCAATCGGGGGATCCTTCGATTTCGGAGGTCTACACATAACAAACAAAACAAACCAACAAGGATTAGATTGAATGTTTTATGGCTACATGTTCTTCAATGAGAATTCATTTTTGTTTACTCTTTTTTATAGAAATCTAGAACATTTGCTTACTACAATTTTTTTAATTCTCAAAGGTTTGTAATTGATTCGAAATTTAGGAAAATTAAGTAACATCTGTGTTACTAAAAAATTAATTAAATCCACGGTCATAGGTTCCTATCTTCTACTTCTTTAGAATTTTTTTCCTGCTCACAGGTTGGCAACAACGAAATTTCCTCCAAGTGTGGAATCCGTGGTATGGAGCAGCCTTTTTGGAAGGACTTCTCCGTGTCCAAAATTAGGTGACATCGTGACTGGAAGCACCTTTAGAGACGGGATTGTCGGCCAAAGTTGAAAGTGGATCTAAATCTAAACTTGGAAACATCTGTTTGAATTTGTGTTTCCCGCCTCATACATCCCGCCATATCTCACTCCCGCCCTCTCTCTCTTTCTCTACCTCCGTATTCAGAAGCAGGTTCAACACCACCAACTGATGCGCAACATTTTATGTCGTTTGGAGTGAAGAGTAGTGCATGTTGTCGTGGAGTGATTGTGTTTCCTCTGAATTTGGGTATGATTTTCTGCACTAAACGAGTGGTGTTGCTCATTTATGGTTCCTACTTGATGTTGTTTTGTTTGTATGTGATGTATTATAGGTTTCTCCAGTTGGCATTGACGAAGTCATTATGTAATAGGTTGTGTTATTATTTGCATTATTATTTGCGATGCAGTGGATTGACATGATAATCTCGTAGTGAATGTAGAGAGATGTGGAAATTGATAGTGTTCACTATGTCATTGGTTTTGGAAGTACTGTATTACTGTATAGGATGGGAGTATGGAAACATTTTCGTAGTTCAATCTCAGAGGTGCAATCATTTTTTCATGACGTAAATGTGAAGAGTGTATGAACATTGAAGCTTCCGAATATTTAGCCGCATTTCTCGAGATCATCGATTTGAGGATAACAAAATGACAAAAGTACAGAGATTATGAATGAGAAAATATTATCATCGAGTCGACGATATGAGAATGACCCCGTCCTCAGGATAGACCAACGGAGTATATTACCCTAATTGACATTGAAGTTACATAATATATGCAAGGTTCAGACTCAGGAAATTATCCTCGAGTCGACGATAATTTCCCACTTGTAGGGGAGATTATTACTGTCGAGAAATTCGAGATCACTATCGGAATTCTCAATTATCAGTCACAGTACTTGTATGATTCACTGTAAAATAATAATTTATCGTCGATTCGATGATAAATTAGAATACTACCCTAAACCCTAGAAACGTGGGTATACTTTGTCATCGAGTCGACGATGTAGTATTGACCTCTGTCCTTTACACGATATGCTGAAACATCTGTATCAGTTTCTCTTACTTTGCATTTGCCATGTACTGAGGGATTTATTTTTCCTGTATATTGACTTTCTGCATTGAAATTTGTCATCCTCGAGTCGACGATAATTCTAACTATTGGTTTTGGTATTTTCAGAATGGATTTTCATAGACCTCATGAGTTTGTAAATCCAGTTCCATCACTTCCAGATGGTGTTCAGGCTTGCGAAGGAATTCCTCGTGCAAAATGGGTGTCATTGCCCGTCACTCTAAGAGATGAAGAGGGGTTGGACGTCGCAAGGGGTGTTTGTCAAAATGTTGACCTGGACTTGATCATTGACATGGATAAGAAGCCTCTCGGTGATGATTGAGTTGCCATTCAAATTGCAGAGTCTTTGAATGAAGAGTTGTTCTCATCTGCAAATATGTGGTCGCTGCGTTCTTGGCACATTAGACGAGTGTTTCTCCATGATGGTGTAAATTTGTATGACCATGACCAGACCTATATATACAACATGGCTGCAAACGCCTCAAACAGAAGAGTTCGTAAAGGGGTTCGATTATATGAAACAACTCGTGAGAAGGTTGATCCTGTTGTGCCTCCTAAGAGAGAACTTCTCCTCACTATGGAATCCATCACAGCAGTTTCCACGAAAACATGTTGCACTAGAAATTGTGTGCAGCCTTTTCCTCGTGAGCAAATTCAAGTAATTCGGACTGACCTCTATGGCGGTTATGACTTCAAGGCTCGCAACAAGACACTTTTAGAGGTGCATAGGCAGATCCACAAAGATGGTGATGGCAAGGAGTGGATAACTTTGAAAGGTAGGGAAGTGTGTCCCACCGCGTGGTGGATCATTCATGGGATTGCGAAAGTTACCTACTATAGGTATAAAGAAAAGGCCAGAGTTGGAAAGCAATCTGAGGTCCATGGAAATGTGGGATCCAAGAAGCCCCGCATGCATACTCTTCAAGCTACTGCCACACTTCGACAACTTATTGAGTCTGATGCAGATAAAATGCCACACAAGACAAGAACATTAGAGTCTGGGGAGAAAGTCCCATCAATGGTTCTACCATCTGCATTTCGTTGGAGTGAGCAATTACCAAAAATCAATGAGTGTAATGCATCACTTGATTTGCAACCAATTTCTTCTAGTGGCTTGAGCAACATTCGCCGTGCTTCTTTCCCAGAATTTGCTGCAAAGGCTCGTGGAGACACTTTCGCTAGGTGTGGCCTCTGTGATACATACAAGCAATTGAGGAGTGCCTGTGTGTGTTCGGAGACACAAAATTAGTGGACTAATCTTCTGAATATCCACGTTGCCGGGCAGAAGGCCCACAGGAAATACTACTACGGAAATCGGTATTTTTCCGAGACATACCCAGAGAAGATGTTGTGCATCATTCATGATAAAATGGATCATTCAAAGACGTCTTCTCCACACTTTTCTCACAAGACCAAAGTGACAGAGTCCTTCATGAAAATGCCTGTTGCTATTACAGGTATGATTGCTCATGGTCATGGAGATGTGCGATATGCACACTACGGTTTGGGCATTTTTCCATTTGATTCAAATCATACCATTGGATCCATTGCAAGGTTGTTGCGTGATTTGGAAGGACCGCTGAAGAATTCATCGCGCACGTTATTCTCTATCGAGAGAGACCAATCCACCTTGACGAAGTCACTTTTAAATGGAGCAGAGAATTGCTTGGACTCCCTCCTTCCACCTCTACAAGAACCAATTCCGGCTCAACCTCTCCCACCAGTATTAGTATTGCAATTGGATAATGCTTCAGGGGACAATAAGAATCGATATGTTTTTGCTTTTTGCTCTTTACTTGTATATAAAGGCATTTTCCGTGAGGTGTACATCAACTTCCTCATTGTGGGACACACTCACGAAGACATTGATGCTCTTTTTGGTCGATGGAGCTCGAGATTGAAGACAAATAACTACCCAACACTTCCTTTGCTCATGAAATCCTTCATGGATTGTGAAATGCATCCCGTGATTCCTCATCTCATCGAGGAGCTTCCTGATTTCAAGAAATTTGTGGAGGGTTACTTGGGCTCTCGCGGAGACTACCTTGAAGGACATTCAAAGTTCCAACAATTTAAGTTTTTTATGGATTCTTCAGGATGGCCTTTGATGGAGTATAAGAATTTGTGTACGAACGATAAGTGGTTGCCAGAGCATGGCAAAGGAATTAGGTTGTGGATTGAGAGTGAGGATGGACTTCCTATAGTGCCAAGTGGTAGTCCTCTACCTTTGGCTCCTCAGCCGATGAAAGCTCTTGATGACATAAAGAAGGGCTTGAATGGTTATGTTGGACATTGGAACAAAATGGCAAATGACGATTACACTGGAGAGTTTAGGTGGAAGAATGGCCCACTACAAGATTATTGGAAAGGCGTCAGAAGTGCTTTGGATGCTTCTCTTCAGGTTCGTGAAGCGTTACTTGATGGATTTTGGCCGGCTTCGAGGATCGCCCCTGACGAGACAGATCGAATGCAAAGAGATGGCATAATGCGTGAAGAAGATGCAGAAGATGCACCCTTTGTTGGACGTAGACGTGATCGTCCACGTCCTTCCTTTCGTGTTAATTGTGATACGCACGCAGGTTCTTTTGTTGTGGTGCGTCCTGCAGATCATGACCCAAAGCCATTTTGGCTTGCCAGGGCCATTACGGCTCCCAGCCCTAATTCGGGTCATATGCATAAGATCAAAATCCAATATTGGACACCTACTTCGGATCGGCACATTAATATGGAGAACTATGCCGGATGGGACACCAAAGAAGGGAATGTGTGGCGTGAGGATCGTGTAATACCTTCAGATTGGGCAAATACAGATTGTATCATGACAGCTTGGAAGCCACGTTTTCGTGAAACAACTAAACATCCGAAAGTGACAATTCCAAGTTTGCAAATTGATATCATAAAGGCATCAGTGGCGGCCTTTACGACAACTGCAACTAGTGATGACTCTATGGAAGAAGATTGATTAGTTTATAGTTGTAATTACTAGTAGACTATTGTTTTTGTAGTTCAATTACAATTAGAATGATCATTGCAACTATTAATATGTTTTGAGATGTGTCATTGATATATGTATTGGTTTTATTATGATAGTGTGGCTATGTAAGTAAGGAAATCCTATTTCTATTAATAGTAAACTTATTTCATACTATTGCATCTTCAAGCTTTATATTTAACTAATTTTTTGATATATTTTGTTTATTTTTCATGTGTTTCATATCAAAGTTTCATATCTCCAATATGTAGATTAGTGCTTTGACATTTGTAAGTCTCAATTTAAAGAAATGTCTCACTTTATAATGTCTTTGAGTATTTTTTTTCCCTTTTTACAAATAAGTTTGTAAATCCAAATGTGATTTCAAATTTTTGCTACATTTTTTAATGGTAGAAAATTAATCAAATACATATTTTGACATTTCTAAGTCTCAATTTAATGAAGAGTCTCAATTTAATGAAAGATTTCTTGATCCTAAATATAGAAATGAATTAAAATGAGACTGCAACTTGTCTCATTTTAACGAATAAGGCCTTTAACAAGCAGTCTTTTCTTAGAAATGGATGGTCTGAGCGTTATGGACGACTGAATGATACAAATAGCAAAATTTGTTGTAGTATGTACCTGAAAATTTCGTGGTGCAGATTTTCGTTGGCAAGGGAAGTGACTTAAAGTGATGTTCTTTTACGAATTGGCATGTGTTTCACATGCTGATTGACATTTACGTGGTTGATTAAACAAATTTTACAATTCTGGAATTCACAATTATTGGGTGACTGCACTGTTATGTTCTGTTTTTTTCTTCTTTAAGGCAATGTAAGGGTCTAACAAAGATTTAGGAATATAATTGGCCATGTAGAATTTTAGATTTAATTTTTAAGATGAGTTGTGAAGATTATAATTCAGTGGTCACCGATTTCATAAATACAAATCACAATAATTTTTTTTTTTTTTTTGGGTTTCGTTTGTTTTATGGGTATCTAATAAAATGAATTTTAAGTACTCCTAGAATAACAAATGAGTTTTCTATGTACTTGTTGTTTTTTTGGTAAAAAAAGGTAATTTGTCTTTGAGTAAAGATGTTGCAGGGCTAGTCACTTCGTCAGCAGTACTTGTAACGTCATTAAGAAAGAGTCAACGACATGTTGTAATGGACAGCCACTATGAATGACATTGAAATCATATAGTATGATGAAAACGTAGATCATGTTGCAATTGTTGATAAGATGCACAGTGAGTCTTCTTACTTGGAAGGTACCTTCTATTAATTGGAGAAGGGAACGTCTTGTTTGTGTTGTAGTTGTTTACGTTATCTTTATTATAAAACAATGCTTAGTCCATGTCTTCCTGTACACTACTGTTTTAAGCGTTCATTGTATTCGTCATTTTGTTGTTCAACTACGATAAGCAAACATACTGAACGCAATAGTCAAGCAGCATCGTGGAAGGTACAAGGTCGTATTCTTCAAGTTGAACTTCATTTGTAGTTTCATGACCTGCAATTGTAAGAGTGGAACGGCTAGAGGGACTGAAGTTCAGAATCATGCAATTTTATTGACCGCTTCAGCAGGGTTATCAATGCAGTTTCTAAGATTATAGAACATGTTGTAGTAGATGCATGCATTAATTGAATTTGGTTGCTTCATGTTTTGTATGTGCAATAGATATGGAAATCATGTTATTGTTGTTTCGAACTTGAAGTTATTGTTGTTTCGAACTTGAAGTTATTGTATTACGAACACTGTCATAAGCTTGGAATTGTTCTTTTTTATTTTGGGACGTGAAGAGCAGGTGAATTGTGTGCAATGGACTCCAAGGAGAGTGTTGCTGACTCTTCCGACTATGCATTGCCTCCGCCTGGAGATGATTACTGGTGGCAGGCACATTCAGTGGAGCACGAAGGATGTCCATTGAAGAAAGTCAGTGAAGACGGCAACTATTACATGTGGCACCCTCAACTTCTGGATGAGGTATGCGAAGAACTTTGGGTACATGAAATGGAAGAAGAGAACGCCAGCAGCGACGAGAACGGACAGTACTGTTACTTCTACTTATTCGTTTCCTTCGACCCAGTCCTCGAGCACAGATTGGTAGACTTGATAAGCAGAACAATTTTTTGAGGACTTCTGTTAAATATAGCTGTTTTAATTTCATATGAACAGGACTGGGAAGGTGCTGATAATTTTGCGGATTCTCTGATAGTTATGAAGTAGACAGTGGCAACGGCGGGAAGTACACATTGCCACAGTTCTATAAATTCAAAAGGAATCTATCTAAATATGTGGCACCTTAGGCAGCTTCTAGAATCAGACTTTTCTGAAGGTTGTTTAACAGAGTGCAAGCTCTTGGAAGGGGTCCGGTTGTCGCAGTGATTAGTGCATTCCTCTGTAGTGTACGTGTTGTTATTTTCCACGTCAACATTACTTTGTGTTAACTGACGATGTAGTGTATATGTATGTAATCACGTCAGTACCATGCGTTATTGGCTGACATTTCTTCTATCTTCCATGTCTGTATATTTTGGTGTTGTTTTCTGTACAGGAACACTGGCCGATCCGCCTGGAGTAAGTGAAAATCAAACTGCACTGGTATGTTGACATAAGTCTTGTAATTTAAAGTTTCCTTATAATTACTTCACTTTCCCTAGAAGACCTTCATTTAATTGTTGAAACAAAGAAGTTTTTATTCAGGGAATGAGGAGTTCAATAAGAAGCTGTCAACGTTACATACATGGTTGCATAACAATATTTAGTTTTGGGAGACTGAATAAAGTTTGTTGAACCAGGTTAATGGTGTGGATTCGTGTTAGTTTTCAGTAACTTATGTGTGGAATCAATTTGATGTATTACGTAATTGTAGTGAGTGACGATTGCGTTTAGGACTTGTAAATATTTTTTTGAGTGCACTGGTTGCATCGTAGTATTGTGAATGCAATATTTAGTGCTGAAATCTGCAGCAGTTTGAGTTATTTTTGTTGTGGCATCACAGTGCAAAAGTAAGACAAGCATTTATGAGTTTGAATTTTGAATTTCCCGTAATCCCCTCCTAATGTGACTGAATAGGTCCTAGTATACATTCATCCAATTAGTCTTGGTATAATTCCATTTCATTGTTCCTTCGCCAGTTCACCATTTCAGCATGAACAATGTGAATTCTAAATGGTTGGAAGAGGATGATTCCGGAATTATATACCGAACCTTCAATAGTTGTCATCAAAGTTTGTTAGATAGACAATGGCAAGTGACTAAAGTTAGCATATAGAAATTCTTATAAGACATAATTTTTTTATCTTCCATTTATGTGGCGACTGTAGTCTGAACTGTTCTTCGTCTTTTCCTTATAATATTTCCTTATTGTAGTCTAAATGTCGAAGTATATGTCCCTGAATGTGATTATTGTTTCTGAATAAGTGGTAGAAGGAGGTCGCTTAAGCATTACCATCTGCACTTTCATAAAAAAGTATGAATTCATTCGGAGGCCACCCTTATTTTTTCCACAGTGAAGGATGTAGACATAGTAAATGTATTGTAATAGGAACTTCTGTTTGTATTTTTGGTGTTCGAATCCCATGACGACTTTGGTGAAAATGAATGTGTCAAACCTTGTCATGTTTTTTAAAGATTATGTAGTTAGTTTATTAGTTTGAAAATAGCAGTTATTTTTATTTGAAGCACAACAAATTGGGAGGCCGAAGAAGACCTATAGTTTAGTAGCATGGTTGGATTTGTTCTATTGTGTAATGCACATTTGAATCCTGGTCTACTATTTTTCTAGAAGTGGAAGAGAGAAGAGTATGCAAGGAGGAGAACCTTGCACATTGATTTATGAATTTTATGGCAAACTATGTTTACGTAGAGGAGTTTTGATTATTTTTCAGTGGTTTCTGTTTAGTAAAAGGTGTGCAGGGGTAATATTCATGTTCATGTTAGGCCGAATTTAGTGTTACAAGTTTAGGGGAAAACTTTGCCAAAACGCAAAATAGTATTTAAAAATATTATTTCCAGTTTGTGACTGGGTTTGTATTGCGTAGAGCCTATACAATGAATTATTTGTCTCGGATGGAGATCATCTTCAGAAGTTGAAATTATTTGGTTGCAGACCTCAAATGAAAATGTTAATGAAATATCATTGGTTTAATTTTTGGCTATTGTTTAGTCAGTCAGTAATCATTTTTGATTGCCGGTTGTTGTACTGCTTAGTGAAATTGTTATTTTCGGGGCATTGGTGACATAATGATGGGAGGACGTTTGTTGATGTCTGCGTCCACAAAAGGCTTTCATATTTTCATAAGAATTATTGAAGTAATAGTAGGTAGTTAATTAGAGAGTTTCTTTTTTCATTTCTGAAATGAATTGTTGAAGAAATAAGTGAATACATGAAATAAGGAAGAAGCTTTAAAAAGCATTTTATATGTTTGTATTTTGAAGTAGAGAAAATGAATTAGAATGTTACAGTGATTTTAATTTTTAAATTGTAAATAACGGTTCATGTGTATAGGTCATTAATTTAACAAAATAATGAGAGAAAGAAAGTTATATTTCATTTTGAACAATTTTTTTATTTTATTCTACAGTGGATGCAATTTGGAAGAGCTAATTAATATGGAATAGGAAGGCAACCTCGCAGTTAGAAAGTGCAAGAATTTAATGCTGATGTTAACAAATGTAGAATGATAGTTTAAGAACACTGCTTTCCTCTTCACTTATTTACAAATTATTTCTATGGGTGTAATGTCTTCCATTCATTGTAATAAAAATTTGTGCAAGTTTTAGTGGTAAAAGATAATTGCATTTGGTTTTTTTTAGGAACAAAGTGAACTAGTATTCTTCATTCGATCAGTGGTGGGTGTGATATCGTCGTGCTGTGGTTTTTTCTAATCTTCTGTACTACTATCTTCAGATTTCAGTTTGACAAGATTCCTATTTTGTGCGTGTTTGTGCAGATGGGTTACAGAAGAATGCATTCGTCAATGGTGAAGCTTGTATGTGACATTAGTTTTCAAATCTGTCAGAAAATTGCAAAGTGTTTTGTGATAGATTCTTGTGTGAATCCAGCACATAATGAATTAGGAATGAGGAATTTTTTTAGGTATTTGCATGAATCATTTCAAGTACATAATAAATCCATGAATGAATCGCAATTTGTAAATGCACAGGAAGATTGACAAATTTTATAAAAGCCAAGAAATTTAAGAGAATGCTTGAAATACGCGACCAATGATGAAGAATTTGAAACAAATGAAAATTAGGAAGAGGTATGTGTTTATGTCATTGTTCAGAAAATTCTTGTAATGATTGTAAGAAAGAATAGGTAATTATTTTGTAGAAAGTAAGCTATGGTCTTTTTTTTCAATTTCGAATGTGGGTAATAGAGTTACTGTGTTCTGGTTGGAAGGTCTTATTTACAAAAAAAGTATGAAATGTTATTGTTTCTTATTGGGTTGGTTCTATTTATTCCCCTCATTTCTGAACAATGAATTTGAAGTTCAAATTCACTGTCACTCTTGAAGTAGAGCTGGGGATGAAATCATGGAATTTATTGAACATGGATACAACATTCTAGCTGTCTACCGTTTAGTGCTTCAATGTCTACATGTAACACTGTTAATATACATTAGTGTATATTTACTTTGAGAGATTTGAGAAAACTAAAAGTGCTATTTGTCAAATGTACTTCTAAAGTAGTTGTTTGACTTTAACATATGTTTGGTCATGCATGCAGTGGGTTGAGCATCAGATTATGGAGGGATTGAAATGAAGCATTAGCATTGCATCGTGAAGAGAAGTCCCAGAAGGGAATTTGGTCCAAGCAAGCGGTTGCTGCAACCTGAAGAGGGAGCTATAATATTTACAGATGAAAATTATGAAAACAGAGTATAAGAAAACGGTGCCTGACTGAGGAGCTTCTAGTATTAAAAAAGAACCATGTTCCGAGCAATCAAAAAAGTAAGAGTCTTCAGTAGAAGTATTGAATAGTATTTCACTATTATAGTCGTTTGAAGACTTTAAATTGAAGTTTGTAAGTTCTGAATGTTGCTTCTACTGTGTAACTAAGGTATTATTTTATCTTGTGTAATTCAGCCGATGCACTTACAAATTGAAGGAGTCGAGGTAGCATATTGAGCGTCTATTCCTGCCTTAATTCGTGGTGTAGCATCTTCGTGGAACGATAACTACTGTGGGTGTAGACGTCCTCCAAGGTCGACAACGATTACGCAAACACATGCACGTTGAAGCAGGACATGCTCACAAGCTCAAATTTCAAGCGGTCTCCTATCTTAATCTTGTGCTAGCGTGCGAACTCCTTCCACCCACCTCCAAAAGAGATGTGCGGATGGTCATGTTTGCCCATGAGGTAGACATTGATCGTCATTGTCCACAGCGGTTCGTCACCTCCATATCCTACGCGGACTTGTTTTTTGAATTTGTCTCCATGCTGGCATACGAAACTTGCCGGGATAGTCTACAGGAACAACTGAGTGGTATATGAGTTAGAATTGCAGAAGATGTTGCTGTTCAATAATGCTACAGAGAAGATGTAGAGTGTCCAAGAACATACCAAGGCCTTGAAGGATGACTTCGTCATTGTTTTCACGAAGGACAAGTCCACAGTGTCTGTATTGTATGAGAGGTCCATACTCTGTGACGTATGATTTCTTGTGTTCAAGAAATAATGTAGAACAATAAGTATGCAGTGGCAATACGTGTGAGCAGAGAGAAATGCACAAAGTTAGCAAACGGTGGAGGATTTACTGCGACAGAGGTCTGTGTGCAAGAGGAAGAAGACATATGTGTGTAGAGGAAGAAGGAAAGTTTAACGACATTGGAACATATCACCGCTTTCCTGTAAGGTTGAGTACGTAATAAGTAATACGTATTGCCTAAATCAACAGATTTTATTATGCTTTAAAAAAATCTTTTCTGATTTTCAAAGGATTGATGAGGTGAAGTTGACCTTCAGAAGGGACAGCATGCAAGTACAAAGGAGCGAATGCCATTAATAATACTTGAGGTGACAATAGCGTCAGTAGGTTTTATTTTATTCAGAAAGGTGGTCATAGTTCAAAATCCCAGAAGGCATAGATAAGTAAGATGTGTTCATATTGTAAAGGCACTGAATTTTTTGGAATTCATTTCGAAATTCTCATAACAATATAGTGAATTTATTTTAAATTGTAAGACGTATGTACTTTTTTACTGATAAAGATGTATTAGTGAATGTGAAGCTGTAAAGAGTTTTGTTAATTTGGAACACATTGAATAGTGAAAACCATTGTACATAGTTGTTATAATGTTGCATGATTTTTGTAGAAAAACAGGAGTCTCATGTGCCTTTCATGTGTATATGGAAAGGCCTTTCTTTTCACAAATGTTTCTGTATATAAGATTATAGTACAATGTAGTCAATTTTTTATGTATATGATTGTTTTCTGGAGGGATTGAGAAGTAATTCCATGTTGTCAGTGTTACAATGAAAAAGGTAATCAATGGAATCAGTTTTCAGAAGTTTGTAATTAGTTGTGTTATTGTAAAATGTAATCAGCTAATTAATGTAATCCACTAATTACAAACTTCTAAAATTTTTACTAATACAAAGCAGTAATAGGCATTTGTCTTCTATGATATGAAGGTTTTGTTCACATGTTACTGTAGATTGTTTGACCCTATAACCTTCATTTTAAGTGGTTATGATTCTATGTTGTGAAGATGAGGAGTAATGGGGAGGAAGATTGAGTGCATTGACATATTTGAATTATAGAACTGTATTTCCTTTTTGTAGACATTTTTGTTACATTGAGTAGTTTTTGCTAGAAATTGATGCAATACTAGGGAAGTAGTACTGAAAATGTAATGGACTCTGTTCTTGTCTTGACAAGTTTTGTACGAAGTTCAGAAATTAACAAGTCAAATTCATTTTGGATTAATGGATTACTGGTTTTTGGGTGCAGGACTTTGTAATGTTATTTTTTTTTCTAGTGGACTGCTTCGTGTCCTAATCATAGACGTCCTCAATCACGAGTGTAAGTGGAATTCCTAATACATTGCAATTTAATTTTTAAATTGAGCAAAACTTTAGTAAAATGAATGTAAGTTTCTCTGGAGTTTTTTTATATTTTACTGTTAGAAATTAAATAGTAATTTATAATGAGGAAGCTTTGTATGTTGTAGTGTTACTTGCAGGTGTTGTCGCATCATGTAGGGCCTTGAAATGTGCATTACAAGGTGGACTTTGGTAATGATTGATTTTGGTGAAGGCTACAATTATGATTTAGAAACCTATAATTTGCTTCCAGACATTAGTGAGCTGAAATTAATGGAGTTTATTCATGTTTTGCCTTGAATTGGGGTATGTCTATGTAAGTTTTTTGTATTAGTGGCAACTTTTTAATGTAATGAAGAGAGAGAATTTAATTTCTATATACGGTGTAACTTTATTGTGCAATGATGTTTATTTGTACGTTTTCTAGGGATTCAATTTCATTTTTACTAAGTCTGAAAGTGGGGAGTTTTTTCGACATGTGCTTCTGAAATGGTATTTGCAACTTCATTTTGAATGTGAAGCTTCATTGTGGATTTGAACCATATATGGATTAGTCCTTCTCTAATGTTCGATGACTAAAATTGTCACTGAAATATTTATGCAATTGAAGACATGTACAACAAATGTGCAAGTTTACGTACAAGTAGTATGTTGTTTTATTTTTTATTTTCTTTTGGATGGCAATTGAATGTGAATCTAATTTGAAGAGTGTAATAGTACTCTTATGGGTTTGTAGTACTCAGATTTTGTGGGAGTAAAAGTTGCGTGTCTATAGTGTGTCCCAGGCAGTGCTTTCCATTTACAGCGCTTGGGTTAGATAAGTTTGTGGCAGTGTAAGTTGTGTTTCTGTAGTGTTCAAGGTGGAGTGCTTTCAATTTGCAGTGCTTGGGTTAGATCACTGTTCTCTGTCTTTAAAAATTAAAATTGGATGTTGAGAAGTAGCAGGGCATTTGGATATGAAGTGATTATGAAGAGCTAATGTTTTGTGTGCAATGTGTAGAAGTGGACTGTGAGCCAGTTATGATTCAGGATGTAGCTTTGAGGGATTGAAGAAATAAATTTCATAATTGTTAATAGAGGATGTAGTATTGAAATGCGTTCACAGTGTCAATGGTTTCTTTTTTAAGTTGCAATGTGAAAATGAAAGGTTTGCCTTGAAAGGTGTTAATTAAATGAAGACATGTATGACAATGTAAAGCAATCAGAGACTTTTAAGAGAGCAGAATGTGCTACTTTGGAAGTGGCTAAGAAATAATTATTGGGGAATGAAGGTTATGGTGCAAATTGTATATGCATTATACACTATAATTTCAGAAGAGTATGTTATGTAGGTCATAAAGCCAAAGTAGAATTAAGAAAAGAAAGAAATGTGTGTACATGCTAGTACAAAGGGAAAAAAGAATGTACAAGGAATACATGGTGTAACATGTGAATGTTTCCAAATTTTTTTTTTGCAATGAGACATTGTACATATACCTCTTACATGTATTTACAGCCAAATTTTGAAAGCAGAAGTGTATTATAGTAATTATATGTTTTACTAATGGCTATGCATATATTGACTTATGTGTTGATGTTTTGTAGGATTGGACTATTCGGTCTGGAAGTTGTGGAGAGTATGAATTAATAAGAAATGGAAACAGTTCACGAGGTAAATGTATTGGTATATGTTCGGTAAAATTGTGTGTATTATTTTCTGAAAGTAGTAAGTGAAGTTGAAGTGTCCTAAACAATAAACAATTCAACCTGTAAGGTCTAATTGTACATAACTAATATTATATTAATGTATAAAGAAAACAAGAAATTGACAAATGAAACATAGAACCATTAAAATTGAAGAGGGAATAGTTGTCTTTGAAACATTTTGAGGTAAAACACGTTAGCTTCAGAATTAAGAAAAAGTGAAGTGGAGAAACTGTGTTGCCATCTGTGCAATTAGTGAAAAATTGCAGAGTAATGCATGCAGGAATGGAGGCTAAGAAAATAAATTGCAGAAAATAGTTAGGCATGGGAATGTAATGTAAAGAACAGATGCATGTCAATTGTATTGTAAGGTATTTGGAGACGTGTGCTTTTAATTCATAGTTTTGAAGGATTACTGTCATTGTGTGCTATTGTTGTGCAGGATGTAGAAGTCCGTTTCTGCAGAGGAAGTGATACTTATTGAAATTTCTTCCACATATATTGCAAACATGAGAAATGTGTAGTAGTAGTATCATCCATGAATAGGAATTGAATGTGAACAGAGTAGGGACTGCATTTTGTACAATGGAAATGAATAGAACATGAGTGATGCACAGGTAGCATAGCATTACAAAGCAAGAAGCTCCTAATGCTTTTTTGTACACTTGTTTACTTTAAATGGAGATGACATTGACAATTTTGAACCTGTGCTGAATGCTTCAATGATTTATTATGTGTAGACATGATACTGTCATCGCTAGTACAATTAAAACATGATACTGAAATCATTTGACATACCTGTATAAAGTTCTGTGCAAAACCTCATCCGTTATAGCCAATTATAAACAACAGAAAACTGTTGTAAACAACATGTTTGTGCACATTTTATTGTTGGAAATTAGCAAAATTGTGTTGAAAACAACATAAAAATTAACAACTATGTGTCAATTACTTACATAGAAATGTTGATTTGGACAACAAAATCAACACTTTTGTGTCCAAGTTTGTCCAAATCAGCACGTCCAAATCAATAGAGATTATCAACACTTTTTTGTTAAATTTGTGCTAATCTGGACACAATTTTTCTACTAGTGGAACTTCATGTCTTGGAACTTCCAAGATTCAACAAATTTCAAAATATTTGAATATAAGTAGACTGCAGAATTGAATACGGCTTGAGATCTTTAAGCTCACCATGTTATAACATTCATCATACACTTTCTTTGCCATATATCGATATAGGCTATTATTACTCTTGAACTAATGAAATGAAGAAGAGATAGATCGCAAAACGAATTTTCTGCGAAAATTTTGTAAACAAAGTCCAACTAAAGCGACTTCTCAGTCCAAGTTGGGATCAATGTCAAACTATAATTAAAAAATTCAAAAGTTGTAATGGACAATTACGTCATTTGGCTGAAGAAAATGCACGATGAATGTTAGAAGATGGTGTTTTTGTATGATATGTATCCTCTCTAATAGCACATGTAACTTGTACATTCATTTTGTAAGTTGAAAGCGTCACTTAAGTTCATTGACTTCCATATCTCGGAATCACTCTGAAGGTTGACTTCTTCCGTGGTCTAATGAGCGCATTGGAAGCCATGAAAACTACCTGCAGTTCTACATATTGGGCACCATCAATGAAGTGAAGGAATGCATACAACATGCAATCGGATGAGTGACTTCTTCAGACTTCGTATGCGCTCGGTCATTGGTAAGTCACAGGTCACCTATAGTGTCATTGATCATGTCATCAAAGTTTAGATTTCTGAAAGTTACACGTACTGTAGATGCTCAGTAGCAGTGCAAGGCCCGCTTAGTAAACGGTCATACTACAAGGCAGACACTATTTTGCCATCGGCATATTTGGAAGTACTTTTACTTCTTGCATGAACTACCATGGCAAGCCACCTAGGCATTTAGCATTTGCAGAGCACAGTGAAGTACATGTCACAAATGCTGCAATTTCCATGTACGACAACCAAAATTCACTTGTACTGTGGACTGTGTAGGTTTGCAGTTGAAGGACAATAGCGTCAACTTCTACTTCAAAACGTAGTCACTGTATAGCAACATCGTATAATTCGCTTGAATGCAAACACTGCGAATGCACACCTCGAATTTCAGCTGGAAGCATGACGTATCCAAGCAACCACAAGACATGCACTGTCCATGACTGCATTTTGTCAGCTCTGCATCGACTTACAAGGAATGGGCAAATGATGTGCGGTACCATCCACCATACTCAGGTCACTCAACTTTTCGCTATATGTATGCTTACATTGTATGCAATGAGTTTGTAGTGATGAGTTGCTATTTCCATGTTTCTTAGAGAGGAATGCGAGGGATGCTTTACAGCTTCTTGTCCTACAAACAATAGTCGGCTCCTCTATGTCTACATGCAACTATTTGCAATAAAAGTTTTCCTTTCTGTGAACAATCAGTGTGCACTTTGTCATTGCACATACGCTTTGTTGTTATCACAGGGCCGTGCTTATAAGAGATCAACCATGATGTCTGCGAGTTCTATGCTAGAGAACGCATTTTCTTTTTATGATAGACGTTTGCACACATGCAAGGTTGCAGTTGAGAATGATACCTACACGCTGAATACAACAACATTCCGTACATATTCCTTTACAGTCCTACGTGGTCGACTTCATCAGACTACACAGCACTGTACAACAAATGTTCGTCATTGTCGTTTGGTAACATGTCATGAACACTATCTATCATATTGTGACCTCAACGCTTTCATGATTCCATACTATAATAGTTTATGTCCAGTGAAACATGTGGATTACCGGAATGCAACGTTTCTTTCAACAAGGGTTCAGAATTTTAGGAAGGAGTTCATGGTATGGTCAAACGTTGTATCCAACAGAAGTCAGAACACATAGAACATCTGCTCAAGCGAGCATTACAGTTAGAGACGACGTCTTTCAAGGCAACATAAATGACGAACGCATTCAATCCCACGTCATAGCAGATTCGACAATGTCAGTACAAACGTTCTACCTCATGTGTTTAGCATATGATATGGCATGGCTCCCCACAAGTAAAACATCACTTCTAATAATCCCTTGTTCTTCATGACATATAACAGGACATCTGTATGTTACACACAACGTCCTCTTTAGCACATTCTACTGTGTAGAACCCCGCCGAAAACTACTGACACGACTTGCTACCTCGGATACCGTACATGCCACGTAATTTCCCCCAAATTCCGGCGTTTATTTCCACGTCATCAACGGGCTATAGCCCAAAAAAAGGGGGGGGCAGGCCACACCCACGTGGCACTACCATCGTTGCCAGCTGTCGTCTTTTTGGCCTAGAAATTAACCCTGTCTACTGTACTGTTCTACTCAAAACAATGGACGTTTGTCTCGATTTCCTCCTATTTTCTCCTTGTCAAGTTCGACGGATTTTTCTAGACATTCACAGTTGACATGGCTAATGTCAACGTCAACATGTACCCACGTTTTTCCACTTGTCCAAAAAAACAAGACTTTCTCATAGTGTTCCAACGTAGTTTTCTTCTAGTGTATGGACGGGTATTGGTATTCAATGAAGCATAATCAATGCTAGGTCCAAAAGACGAGCGGTGGTGTATATACTAAAATTATTTATCACATTTGACCTGGTCCTTGGACTTAGCAAGATGACCATGGAAAAATTGAACATTATGACAAAGCAGTAGAGGTAACATAGGACTTATTCAGTCTTCATAAGCTCATCAACACCTTGTCAGTCGCCATGCGGTCTTTTGGCTATATCATGTAATTGCCACTAATACCATCGAAGTGAACTATTAAACTATCTGCTTGCTCTAGTTTTATGTTAAGAGGGAGTGTCCACAATATTCTATATAAATATATTCAACAACAACGGAAATCTTAACGACATAACGGTGAAGACAACATGCAATTTAATAGTTCAATCGGATTGGTGGCCAATTATACAACATGGCTGAAAGAAACGCATGACGATTGACAAGAGGATGATGTTCTTATGGGGCAATGCTCAAACACAGTGCAACTGACATACACTAAGCTTTCATATGACAAACGATGGGCTGTACATGGATGCTTGCTTTGCGAATAGAGAGGTTGGCCTGCCTCATAGGTGATACTTGCCTATACATATAAACAGTCATAATAAAATAAAACCAACAAAATATGGAACAATAGGATTTTTGAAGTAGTACAAAAAGAAAAGTAACTTATATAATTGGATATCAAAGGTCGCGCATTTGGCCTCTACTTCCTTGTCGTCCCTATGTTACACACTCTTTTGAGGGACAAAATGAAGCATCACACATCAAGGTTGTCAGCAAAATCCTATTAAAAAACAGATGTGATTGTCATCAAAAAACAAGCACTATAAACACGGGTGCGGACGTGGGTGTTTACAATTGATTTGTCAATGAAGACATGAATTCAAACTACAGTAATGACACAATGAACATAGAAAAATTCGACGACCATTACCTCGAGATCAGGGTTGTCATGTCTGACATATTTTTGAGTTTTGGCGTCGTGTATGACGTCTGACGTCGCATGTCGCGTGTCACGAAGTGTCGAGTTTACTAGACATGTTGTCGAGTAGGGCCATTTTCACAGCCAAAAAAACTTTGAAATCTCACTATAATTATGAACTTGAATTTAAAATGTTATGTGTATTTATTAAATTGAGACACTGTATAAGAATAAGACTTGAATATGTCAAAATCGTAAACAAAGGAGGATTTTTTTTAAAGTCAACTTGACATCGCGCGGGCTCTACTAGACGTCGCGCAACGTCTGTCTGTCGCGGTGTCGCAGTGTCGCAGTGTACAACCCTGCTCGAGATCATAGGGTGAAGAGCGCATTGTCAACCAAAAATTAAACCCCTACCAATTTATGAGATAAAATCGATTAGACTGAAGAAGAGGGCGCCTTCTCTTTTATGGCCACCTGACCCTAAAATATTTGGATGGACGGGTAGTCTATAATTGGAGTGTGCTATCCAATGAAGGGAAGGACCAATGACAAAATGGCGTGGTCAACCAAAAGACAATTATACCATTTTTATGGTGCTCACGATGTCTCGTGCATGGCCTAACCGTATAACGGACGGCCAGAGCTTTGGCTTAATGGGAATGGACTTTGAGATATGCAAGGTCGCTGATTTGCTGTCATTTCTGTCCATACAAACCGCATCACATAAAAAAACAATTGAACCATGAATATTTACATTACGGTGATGACAAGTGTGTGTATGCGTGCTGGACACTCGGTCCGCCCCCATAAACTGAGTCCACATGTCCACTTTTAGGAACATGGATTATTCTGGTTTTAGAATCATGGAAGAGGAAATTATTGTTCTATTCAAATAACCAAACAAAAATCATTTTGACATTGCAACCATTAGAAGTTTGTGCAAGAGTATAGTCGCGGTACTTCTGTAGAGATGAAGAATCCATGCCAAATGAAGAAGACTTCAAATTATAAATGAAATGAGAGAACATGTGTCTCATAAAACACGGAAAGCCATAAAAGAAGAAAAGTGATGTGCAACAGGGTGAATGCACAAATGGGTGGCTCATTTTTGGCAAAAGTCTAAGTCCACGAAGTCCTCATGGTGGCCTGTGCGGGAATGAAAACTAGTCGACGTATGGATGGTTGACTGCTGAGTTCAAAGATGGGTGGGATGTTCCCAGCGCCTCACCCTAGCCGTTGATCATCTCAGGTCCACGAGCAATCGGTAGTTGAGATCTCGCAAGGGTTTGAAGAGCTTGTTGTCTCTCCCATCCTTGCCTTTCTTGTCTTGCCTGCTTGTCACGGATTCATGTGTGAGATTTGTCATTGGAGTTGCAGTCTCAGTACAGTTTGCATTGTAATGTCAACTATGAGTGTTAGCGAGGACGACTGTGGGGAGTGGGACAACGTGAAAGAAGATGGTGCGAGGGTGAAGTTTGAAAGAGTAGACACTCAGTGGGCCACACCATTGTATGCGGAAGAACCCACGTTGCTGCTCGACTTGGAGAATGCAGTTCCCATTACTCGCAAGAGCTTCGAGGACTTCTACGGCCTCTACAATAAGGTCCATCCTTGAAGAGGCTGAAGATAGGTCGAGATGTTACCAAGGCAGAGGTAGAGAAGCTTTTTGGGCCTTGCAACGGCAAAAATTCTTATCGCTACAACTACCGTGAGGACGAGGCAGTTATCAAAAAGGTGGAGCGTCTGTGGATGATTTGCCACCAGCGAACGGTGTTGCCATACAATCGTAGCATCAACAAGGCTGAGGCGCGTGGATTTGCATTGTGGAAGAGGGAACCGAGCGTGCCAAGGGAGCTAGCATGTGAGCGAGGAGCATGGAGCGTGGATTGGTGAGCAGGGAGCGCGGATTTTCTTATTTTGAAAAATAAACAAGCCAAAAAAGTATAAAATATTGGATGACAATTGATGAAAAAGTGGATGGAAAGAAGTGGATGAGAAGTGGATTAAAAAGTGGATGTAAAAAGTGGAAGAAGAAATTGGATGAAAAAATTGGATGGAAAAATTGGATGAAATTAGTGGATGAAAACAATGGACGAAAACAGTGGATGAAAACAGTGGATGATGTATTAATTGGCCCACCACCACATTTAAACCATTGAACATTACAAGAGAAGAGAGCCACGCCCCTTGCGTGGGATCCTAGAATGACTCTCAACTTCTGCCATGTCATAAACAATCTTACAAATGCGGAACACTTTGAGGCTAAACATTCAATGGTGCCAATCATTCATACACGGCACTCGCTAATGAACTCTTCTAGCATTCTTTTGAATACTGTGCACACTAACAATGAAGTATGCATTGTCTACTAACTATGCAAAGGAGTTATCATACATGAGGATTTCAAACTTGACAAAGAAAAGTTTAAACTCAATATAAAAAATGTGTCCGAATGTTATTGCTGATAATAGTGAAACCTTACAATTATTGAATTACATCAACCTACTTGGCATGGTGTGTTGATGCATTGTCACCATTGATTTTGTGCTCATAGGCAGTTGCAAACTTGCAATGATATGTGTAAACTCAAAAAACTTAGTAGAATGCTCAACATCAAGTCGTATGCGTGTGTGATGGATTTAGTTGGTGAAGTTGTTACATGGGCTTTCACCAACAATGAAATCTAAGCCACAATACTTCGATACAAGATTGCTCATGATATCTCTTCTAAATTATCTCACATCTTCATAGTCCAGTTCAAGATAGCCTTTATGATTGGTTAAGGCCTACCATGTCTGTAGGTAATGCCGGACTCCCTCTTTGACTTCCGTGGTAACCTTCCCATTCTTTTGACAAAGTACTTCAGCTCCTTTTATCCCTGAAAACAAAGACAATACTTTGATCCCCTTTATATATTTGGTCTTCAGAATAGAAATGGAAGAAGCCATTCTATATAGAGAAATTGTTTCCCAGTGTGTAGTATTGTATTGTATGACTAGCAGTGCCTGGAATGATCTTTGTCCAAACTACAACATTGCCTGCATCATCCACACATGAAGTGAATAGATTCATGTCCAATTTACATACTGTATTTTGTGTCTCACTTGAGCTAGCGTCGAGAAATCTTTGAAGCTGGGAATGTAATCCAACTAAATTTGCCACTAGTGGGTTCAAGGTGGTGTATTCAGGGTAGAGTGTGTTCTATTTGATTAGAGCACTTTAGAAGGGTGTAGGAGCTAAAATCATAATTTCGATATTTAACTACCATCAAAAGATAAAGCAGGGTGTAATAACGATTACTTCATTGGCTACCAAATAGTGAAGCCAAGCACAAGTCTACATCAATGTCAGCTGCTTTCCAAGAGGACCATACCTATTAACGAGTCTATGCTAAACAACTTTGACCAACAACATAAAAAATGATTATCTGTGTATCATATTTTGGTTGTCCATTGAAAGGAAACCATTTGAAATAGAAGAACCACTCTCGAGAGGGAATTTAGACAACCTACTATCATGCTTAATGTTCTTTTGGAAATTCCTATCAAATACAAAAAATACAAAAGCTAGCTTATGTTTGAAAACAAATCATATCCTTGGAAACTTAGACGCATTAAAAGTTATCTTTCCATTGGAGAGCACGAAATAATGCGGCAAGATGTGGACTAACCCACGAAATTGCAATGTACAAAGTTCAAACAATAAGTCACTTGAAAGCACCAAAAAAGAGTAATATATCAAATCCAACAAAATACGGTGTTCAATAGCCTATCTAGACACTATTCGATAGCTAAAGTGCAGACATGGAACTACCCTCACTATCAGATGTATCCACATCTGATTTAACTGCCTCTTCATCTACAAACTCCAAAACGCAAGGACTCACGAATCGGGACCTAGAAGCTGCCCGAGGGTTTTGTGCAACATAATTCCGGGAAAGAGCCTCCGCATATGGAGGTAGCTGAAACGATCTCGGGGGGCTCGGGAAGAAACGTGGATTAGCAAAAAATGGGACTGGCTTGGAGGATGTCACTTCTTGGCTTTGCCTACACAAATAAGTGAACCACATGTTAGAATATTGTAAACTAGGGTGAAGCAATATGCCTAAATTGCGATTTTAGGGGTGACTTACTTACTGAATCGAAGTGCTGTCTTGACCTCTTGGATTACGACTTCCTCGTCATCCTCGTCGGCAAGGTCAAGCGCGGAGATGGCCGACATCGCCTCAGGTACCACAATTGGTCGAAGTACCGGAGCAATATGGACATCATAGATGTCCTTATGTTTCTCAAATGCAAGAATATGTCGATGCGTTGCACGGCAAGCGTGGATGGTGGATCCTGTGATACAAGAAAGTTTCAGATTGAGTTCACAATCGAAGGGTATTTGTAAAATGCAGCATAGTGAATTTGAGTGATTGTAAGAACCATACCTGTGGCCGCTGTGCAGTCAACAACCACGTCCCCTAGTGCAGTACATGCCTCAACGAACATCTTCATGAACTCACAACCCTTTTCCCGAGGACCACGCCATGGCACGTCCCCATTCATTGTCACATCTTCATTGAAAACAAGGTTTCGAAGGATGTCGTCCTTAGCCAGGTTTACACCCACCTTGGCTTGAGATGGGACAAGCTGGAACGGGAAGTCTTGAAGTGTCTTCGGCCCACCATTTCGCACAAGTAAGGAGATGGAGAACCTCTGAGTCTACATAACCAACGATTTTAATATTGTAGAATGGAATGAGAAATTCATAGAAGTCAATGCAATTGAAGTAAGGGAGATTTACCGTTTTCTTCTTATCTGCGGCTGAAGTCAAGTGGAGATGATTGGATCCGAGATACGTCTCCAGAATGCGAAACTTGTAAGATTGACAACATCCTAGAATGTGACTTCGGTGTAAAGGAGAGGATGCTGGATAAATCAAGATGAGTGCTCCACTGTCATGGAGGAATTCCTGGGCGAAATCGAATACAGGAAACAAGTAGTCGGTCTTGAACTCATTCCACTTTGGAACAGGAGCAGGTGCTGTTGAGATAGTAGGAACGGGAAGTCCTTCAGGCATATCAACTATCATGAAGTCTACACTTGGATCGGTTCCAGTAACTCCGTCAATGCAGCGTATCTTGTCAGTGGAATGCTGCATGAAGCGAATGAATTAAGACATTGTTAATGCACTACTAGTTTTCAAAGTTACATTGACTCTTGCAGTGTTTCCAAGTAAATGTTGAGAACATTTGATTTACTCAGATTCTATAAATTAATTTAAGAATGCAATAAAAGCGAATAATGATGTAAAGGAATTACCATGGCTAAGAAGGCTTCAACGTCCTTGAAGGTTGGAGATTCCATGTCAAGATTCTTCAAGCTGACGTTGAGTACGCACTCATCGATGCCGGGTGCGGAAACCACAATCTTAGCGGACGGGGTCTTGCCTTGCCCCGAGCATTCCTGGGTGAGGGAGAAGCCAGACGATGACGGCTTTGCATCCGCAGCATTGTAGCTGGTTTGGGCAAAGGGGTGTCATCCTTTGACATACATCGCTTCTTCTTCTCCTTCTCTTGCTTCTTCTCAAGTAGTCGCTTCTTTTTCTTCTCCTCGACTCGCTTCAATTTCTCCTCAGTTTTTTTCTTGGCCTCCTTCAGTTTTTCCACCTTCTTCTTATTTGAGACCTCTCGTTTCTTGATGGCTTTAGCCCTGGCCTCTGAATCCAGTCCCGCGAACTCATGGAACTCCGCGTCAGTGACCACTGAATCCTTCAATGTCTAGAATAGGGCCTCCTCCTCGGGTGGAGTAACTCCAAAGTTACACTCCAGATACCAAGGGCAGGTTTGCAAATGGGGACTGGTCCACTTTTGCATTTGCGTCGAAGAGAACATACAGTCGAATGACGACCGCTCTAGCCAAGTAGTCAAAAAAGGAGGTAAGTCCTCCTTCTTGATGGCCTTCTTCCCGTACAACTCAAACTTGAAGTACCTGGGCACGGAAGAAGAAAGGCCAGACAGTTCGTTAAAGTGTATCAAATAAGATGTTAAATATTGTCAAATGGTAGTATGAAATTGATCACAGGAAACTGTCACGACACTTGAATGACATGGTTGTCGTTGTCACCAAAGTATGCTACTCTGAAAATCCAATATTTGATAGGCTGTAATCCATAAATAATTACCTTGTCATAAATAGAGCATAGATGCAAAGTATTTCAGAATGTGTTACTGTACTTGTAAATCAATCTCTTCACCGTGAGGTTGGTTCCCATGTACGATGCAAAAGAGTCCGACTTCTTGAAGGCATCTGATCCCTTGAACACTCCCGTGTAGGCTTGGTCCCAAAGTTTCATCCGCTAAGTTTCAATATATTCCAAAAGTGACTGGGGCTCCCCTGGAACGTTCATGTCAATAGGGAGGCTATCATTCTGAGTGATGTTCTCAAACATCTCCACAGTTGCCTCCTCCAGCTGTAAAATTTCAAGAATAATTAGAACATGTATAATATATAAAGCATCCAAACACATGTTTCACACTGAAGCAAACACTGAAAGCATGAACTTATAAGAGAGCATATCCCTGCATAAAAACAAGCCTTCGCCAAAAATATTGCCAATTTCTCCTCATTCACCGGCCGTGGTGGAAATCGGCGAGCTTCCCTCGTGTGCGTGCTGGCGTTCATCCACTTGAGCCACTTGACCTTATGTCGAGGCTCTACTGCAGCAGTCGCAATAAGTTGAAGCTTTTCCAGTGTCAACTTAGGTACTGCATTATGACTCCAGTGCCTCTCAATCTGCAGATGTCCAAATATCAAAAAACGGTTGAGTTGTTATACATCATATAGTAGACCTGCTAGTAACGCATTGAAATTCTCGTACCTCCTTAAGCCAGTCGGGAGTGAGGGCGGGATTGGCGACTGCCACGATTTTTGAGAGTCTCTTGTAATGTCTATCGGTGGAGTCCTTTATAGCCGATCTCATTGTGGCAGCAACTGCCTCCCTTGTTACCTCAATATCTGGATTTTCCTCCTTCAGTTTGCAAATCGCCGCATGAGCCGCTGCGGAAATTTCTTGCTGAATGAATGAAATCACCACATCAGAGGTTATTGGTTAGACATATTGAGTTGATGAAAATGTCATAGATGAAACGATCGAATCAATGGACTAGAAATGATTTATGACATACCTTGAATATGAAACTAGTAAATATTTGAAGTGGCATAGTATACCAACTTGTCTGAGTGTACATCTTGCATACTTGCACCTCATCCTCTGTCAATAGCTCCTGGAACTTCTCAAGTTCCATAACTCCATACTTCTGGACACGGTAAAGAGTATGGACAAGGTTGGTTTTCACGTGGGAGTTCTCTGTGTGCCTGACATAGCACAATCATGTTAGACTTATAAGCGAATCACGGAAAATCAATGTTTATCATCTAATATAGGAAGGGGAGCTACTCAACCAAAGGAAGAAAATTAAAAGTGTAGAATGACTTACATATTTATATCATGCATTGCCTGCATCGCCACACCAATTCTCTGTCTAGTGTCCAGGACAATAGAATCCACACTCACATGCCATGTGAGCTCTTGGCTGTACAGCCTTTGGATATGATTCATCCAAGCTATTCTCCTGTGATTTCCATCGCAGACGAAAAACTTGTAGTCCACAAGGTGCTTTAAGGACGGAATTGACCTCAAATGTGCATTGAAGTTGTCATTCACAGAGTTCTAAATCGAACCCCATTCCTTCTTCTCTGCTTCAGTGAACACCTCCGTGTTCCCCTTCTCGTCCGAAAAGAAAACGTAAAATACTCGTGCACCCTCATCATATCCTCTAGAGAATTGGTTGTCGAGTTGAGTCAAGTCGCACATCAAGGTGGGCCTCACCATTGGCATTGGCACCAACTTGCAAAGCGGGATCTTCATGCGCGAGTGCCCGTCAGACGTCATCTTCAAGCTGTTGATGACGGTAACTGAGTCAAAAGTTTGCACACGCCGAATGTCCTCCTCCATGAAGCCAGGTCCCACTCCCGGAACATGATCTTGCTCAGAATCATCATCCTCCGTAGGGAACTCAATGACATCGCGAGCGATGCTTTTTTCAGCCACGTCCGCTGATCCAAGAGCACTTGGGCATTGTTCTGGATCATACAAGTGAAGGTAAAAATTCAGATTCAAATGAAGAAGACACCAAAGAAATTCCCATATTCATCAATATCAGATAAAAGAATATCATATTAGTTTCTGACATTGGATTCACAAAAGTGAATTAGAGGTAATTTAATCGACCATTTTGAAAGACTCGATCTCATGTGATCTAAAAATCGGTACACGAGCAAGCCTCTATTAGAGGCCTGAAAATCCCGCAACAGAATATTTGAACGTCGTTGTCTGACATCTGCTCGGAGTCAATATCATCCATGACTCTCGTGCAATAGTCATCCCTATTCTCAGACATAGTAATTTCAAGGTCCCAAGATCCTAATGATGTGCAGCAAGATGATTGCGGTGAAAACGGTCTCTCCAAATTTCTGATTTCCACTAGTTCATCAAGCTCACGAATGAGGTCATCAAGGTTGCCTACCATCTGAGCCAAATCTTCATGTGGAGCATCAATATCTCCCTCAACAGGGACAGGGATTGGCACTGGGGCAACATCCGTCATAGCCACATCCACCCCAGGTTGATGTAAAGGGTCCTCCAGCGGAGGGTTGATGCGATCACCTTCAACCGGTGCCGATTCAATCAGCTGTACCGGAATTACCACTATTATTCGGTATAGCAGAACATGACAGCTTATTGTCCAGTACACATTAAAGTTCACAAGCAAAGACCATGACCTTCACTGAACCAACAAAATCGGAAAGTCTGAAAACATAAAAATAAATTTGAAATTCACTGATATCTGAGCTCTACGGACAACGCCAAGAGCCCCCTCTCAGTACCGAGAGGGCCCTGGCACACTAGCAAGCCATGCTTATGAAGTGGAGGCCCCGAGGAGCAGTCCATCGCCAAGCAGTCGCGGCCTTGCGCTCACACAAATCGGGCAAGACAGAGGCCAACCCAAACTCAAAAAAATGTATGTCAAGCCCGGCGTACCGAGCTCAACCTTCACCGCCACGGACCCCCTCTCGGTACCGAGAGGGCCCTAACACACCAGCAAGCCATGCTCACGAAGTGGAGGCCCCGAGGAGCAGTCCATCGCCAAGCAATCGCGCCCTTGTACTCACACAAATCGGGCAAGATAGAGGCCAACCCAAACTCAAAAGCAAACTATTGAGCCCTGCTTACCGAGCTCAACCGACCACGCGGAGGTACCATGAGGGCCCTCGCCGTTCTCCGACCTATGAACAGAAACTGGACGCCATCAAGAACTGTCTGTCACCAAGCATATCACCAAGCAAATGGGGGGCTCGCGCTCATACACGTTGGGCAAGATGGTGGAGACCCTGTGAGAAAAGATGAAGAACCCAGGTGACCGAGTTCAACCGAACGCACCGAGGTATTGAGAGGGAGCTCGCAGCTCTGTACTCAAACAGGACGCCATCGAGATCTATGGTTGGTGCATCACGACGAAAATAGGCAGGTTGCCTCTTAGGTGAGGCTTGGATATGTGAGGCCTCGATTCTATCACAAATGGAGTGACCACATTGCAAGGTTTGTCCACACTATATTCACGTCATTTTCAATCCTAGAGAGTTAGAATGGGAGCAAGGTGGGATAGATCATACCTCCTGTCCATCGCCCTACAATGCTCGAGGTCGATTATTTGCTTCATGAACCTCGGGGACTAGACGCCACGACCTCAGTTTTGGGCCTTGTCTGTCCATGAGTAGTTCCCTGTGCCAAACGAGTTTGAAGATCTTAGAAAAGAACAGAAATGGCAAACCATACATCTAGAACAAGTTGAGAATAAAAATTCAATCGCAGAAATTCTAAACCTTCAGGGAAGCACAGTGAGAGATCCAAAAGCAACGCCGCCAAGTCGATGAAGTTCGGGAGCCTAGAGTTGGAGTTGTAAAAGTCCAGTTTTGGCGGCACAGACTCCCATATAATGTGATCTTGTAGGTTCGGAAGTTCCTCTGGTTGTTGGTTTGATTCTAGGGGAGGTTCGTTGTGTGGTATAAAATGCAGTAGCGGATTCGATGTCAGGTGAATCAGATTCGTGACTTTGTACTGTCGCCTCCCGGTTCGGTATGGTCTTGGTAGCCGCCTTTTACAACACGATCGAAGCTCATTAATGTTTAATAACGATTGCAAGTCGTGGGAATCTAAAAATGAGGACAGACGTAAATGAAGTCAGTCTAATGAGATAAAATTCTTCTTACGTGGTTGCTTTTGTGTGACTGTAATGAAGATGTCTTGATGTACTCATTGAATATCCTCCTCTTTGACTCATGAACGGCCTAGAAATGATTAAA
The DNA here is from genome assembly GCA_947034895.1 of Rhytidiadelphus loreus. Taxonomy (NCBI): domain Eukaryota; kingdom Viridiplantae; phylum Streptophyta; class Bryopsida; order Hypnales; family Hylocomiaceae; genus Rhytidiadelphus; species Rhytidiadelphus loreus. Next base: position 62,340,117 of record OX344763.1, on the reverse strand, counting down.
ATTAGTGTCAGAGTCCACTTTGGAATTCAATCATCAATGACCCAACTCAGAAGGGGATATACGTGTTCCTTCTGGCAAAATATCTGGATGTCCTCAACTCGTATTCACTCCCTCTGGCCACCACTGACAATATTAGTTGGGCATTTGAATTTGATTATAAAATGCGGCGGACCAATTTCATATAGTGCTGTAGTAATCTAGTTCTACAGTGATTTATTACTATTTGTGAAGATGATATTACATGTTCAAAAATATCCATTTATATTTTAATCATGAGCTCTTTATTTGTTGTTATCAATATTTTACTATAAGTTGTTGATTTCCATCACTCCACTTCGAGTAGTGGATCTAGAATATATTATGGGCATTCATTCCATTACTGAGTTCAATACTCTCCATCCTGTTATTCCTATTTTTAACATAATCAGTACACTGCTCAACTAGCTCTATTGAATATTGTGAATGATGGAGCAGCATAACTGATCTCCTTCAAGCCGTCACAATTGGATTTGGTTACAATCTGTCAATTACACCGCACTTAGAAAATGATAATGTTTCAGTGGTGAATTTGAATTTTCAACCTCCTAGCCTAGATGATGACTCTTCATATATTATAAACATGTTGTCCACCGCTTAACATACCACTATCATACACCCTAACGTTGATTACCTGCCACATACCTCAGCTCAATTCCTTCAACTTATTTGATTTCTATTTTTAATGTGTGCAGTGATTATCCCTAATCATTATTAGAACTACGTAAGCTAATAGATCTGGGAATGGTGGAAGTTCTATAATATAGCACATCTTGATTTTTTTACTTTGCATTCATACTACTTTGTTATGGTCAGACTTCTTTGCAATCATACAACTTTAGCAATGTACAGACAATGTACATTTCAGAGGGTGCGCCATCTCTGAGTATGCGCCATTTGATGATGTAATTGTCATTACTAATTATCCAGCGCCTCTTATTCTTTTTGAACAACTTAGGTCGATGGAAATCACGTCCATCTTCTAGGAATAGTTCCTGGACGTCTCACCCTTATGTTTCACTCCTCTGGAACTCGTTTCTCGCCCTCAAGTAGTCCACTACTGATCACGTTACTGTAGGACGCGATGTAATTTGGTTAATCCCGTTGGATCGATTTAATTTCTGGGCGATGTGAGACCTTCATTGATACTATTTATAGATCATTTCAGAATTATGTTTAGCGATTTAGGGTAATGGTTTTGCAGTGCTTCTTCTTCGTCTTTTAGATTGATCACACGGTTTGGCCGACTTCCTTACGTGGTTGCGATGGGAGACATTTCTAATTCGGTTGTTGTCTCTGTTGATGGTACAAGAGTTCCAATTATATTTTTGGTGTGCGACAATGGTGTCGCTGTTGTATTGGCTTCTTGATTAAGTCTTAGGTTCCAATTGAGGGAGGACTCGATCTATATAGACGAAGAGGTTTATGAACCAGACTCAGGAATCCTTATTCATACCATAGGACAACTTTCTATTTTGCAGGATGGCACCATTGTGTGGCATCTAAAGCCCGGTAGGTATAAAGCTTACGGAGTTCATACTCTCATGGATGCGGATGATAGAGTGAGGGGTAGACCGCGGTAGTCATCAACGGCGTCGTATCAAACACCTCCCTTGAATCATGTCAAGGTAGAATCCCTTGAGGATTGTGTAACCAATCTTAGTTCGGACTCCGAACGCAATTCATCCGAGCGTAGGTTGAATGTAGAGACTCCATCTTCGTTGTCTACTTTGCTTAGCCCTAGTAGCCTTCCAGCATTAGTGGTGGAGAATTCTGGTGGGAGTGGTACATCTGTAATCGACTGTTTGCATAAATTACGTGTGCAAAAGGGATGTCGGAATATACTCGCAAAAATTGATTATGAGTCGATTTGCGTAGAGAGAGTACGTACGTTGCCTCCGTGCTTCAATAGAAATATTATCTATGAGTTGCCTCCTTTGGAGACTGATTGCTGTCCTTCTCATGCTCATCAAATGGAAGGCATGGATAAGCGGTACGATGGCCATGTCTGGACAAAAACAATGACAACGAATATCAGTAATCGTATGGGCTTGACATTTCGCACATTTGCTTGTGTGGGGCATCTTAGATGCATGAATGCGACTTGTGAGTTTAGGAGTCGCGGTAATAGACATGCTGTTGTGAATGAGTTGGAATGGAAAGGCATGTCTCCCTCGACAATGAATGTTGGGGATTTGCATCCACCGGGTTCAACTCTTGTTTGTAGAATATGCAAGCACCCTCCTTCTTGTATTGCCAAGTGTGTTGTGAAAGCATACTATGTCCTTGGAAATCTAGGAATGATTCGGGCGTTTGTACACCTCGGGGTTCACAATCACCCAGTAAAGGATGGTGAACTCCGAGACTTGCAAACTAGAACTAGAGTCCTAATTGGTAAACAGATGGAGAGAACGCCGATTGCAACAAATTCATTTATTGTGCTTGAGGCGACTAAGGAATTACTCGGCGAACTGCTCCTCAGCCAAGATGGAGTGAATCCAAAGCCGCTTGACTTCGATGACCTTGTCCCTGTCCTGGGCAAATGCAAGTACTTTAGCTTTCCGAGTATTTGGAACGAGGTTACATCCTTCAAATGTCTGAGGAGATTTGGTATCATTGATAGCATTACAAAGTTGAGAGGTTCCAGCACGTGGGCTTTCATTCAGGAGAGCAAATTTCCCGGTCAAGGAACAGAGGCGGATAAAGTTTTTCTCTTCAAAATGTCTGAAGTGGGTCCTGGAAGTGGAGTAGACATAGCGAAGCGTATGCAACACGATGACGACCTTCATGACTCATGGATGATGTTTGATCATGTGAAACGGGTAAAAGGGTGGACCACAATGGCTTGCCATACGTATGATTCTACATACTGCCGTGTTATGACAATCGCTATTTGTGACATGCAATCCGAGGACACTTCTGCCCAGATTTTGTTTTGGAGGAATTTGAACTCAATACTAGAAAGACACGGTGTAAAAGATATCCAGTTTAAGGGATTCATGGCTGACAGCGTGCAAGCAAATTGGAATGTTGTGAGGATCATCTACGGATCAGGAGATAGTACCGAGGCGATGGCAAACCGTGAAAGAACTTGCCTCTTCCATTGGACACAGTCCATGGAAAAGCATACGAAGGCCGACATCCGTGGAGACTTGCAAGATCAGCATCGACTACTGTGCAAGCAATACAAGAATGCAACTTCTCTAGATGAATGTAAAACAAAATACCTTGCCATCAGAGAGTGGTGGTTGTCATCAGGTGCCACTTGCGAAGAAGGAAAGCGTCGACTTGACCTATGGCTGTCTTTTTGGCATTTCCGCTATCGCCAATGGGGAGGATTCTTGCAACTTGTGAGTTCTCGATTTGTCTCACTCTCATTTGAAATATTTCTTATAGTCAGGCCTGTTTAAATGTTGTTAATTTTAATCCTCCGAATTTTTAATTTGTTATACTTATATCACACCGTTCTACAATTAATATTTTATTTGTTAGATTGTAAGTAGCACTCTTAGAACGCATCATGATCGGCAGTTTACATAAAGTGAGGTCAAGGGTTTGCATAGTTTTGTGCTTCAAGCATATTTCTCTCCTTATACAACTTCTTTGCGGTTTAAGGTTCATAAAATGTGCTACAATTATTTTGCAATTCACAAGCAATGCTTGCGTAGCTAGCTAATGTAGAAAGGCTCTACCGATACCAACATTGATTAGAACCTATGTATACTTATGAAACATCCATAGATTTTGGGCTGAATAAGTATTGTCGATCTAATCCAAACTGAAAAATGTATGCATACCTAGGTGCTTACCGATACCCCTCTCGGTACCGAGAGGGGTGTCCACTGTACGCTACTTATGGATATTCAATGGTTTTCATTGTTGCCAATGTGTTTTAATAGACAAGTAATGAGTAATGTATGCATGCGGTGCAACTTTAGAAGAGCATTGTAGGCACCAAATGGGCCTTACGCTCCAAACTCTTTCTAGGCTTTCAAGGCTCCACGTGATGACAATCTCTTGGATGTGGTGGCCAACAATGAAGTTTTGCATCTTCATTTCAGTCACTAACCAATAGTTGGAAATTGTTAATGCTTTCAGGTTGATTGTAGGTAAAATCTCTATCTTCCAACATCTGATTGCAAGATTTGATATTGGTTATTCAGGATCTAAATGAAAACGAGCTCACCGAGATGCCATCTTGCAACCTTGCGGAGACAGTACACAATAAGTGGCTTCAACAATCCGGGAATCGGGGAAACGATTTGTACATAGCCACAGTTGATGATTTTGTTTGAGCTTTCATGCAGATGGTGAGATATTACCAATATCTGAGGGGAAATCAAGTTGGAACGGGTCCAGGGAAGGAAGAACTAATGCTTCGTGTTGCATAGAGGTCAGCACAACGAACTGGTAATCTAAAGGCATTGGCCGAAGCTATATCCAACATTCGTGAAGTTGAGGAATTTGTGAATAGGGAGCCTCAACTTGAGGGTGAGGAAGTTTTCGGATCTCACAAGCGCAAGGCAGACATGCCACTAGGATGAAAGCAAGATTCTCATAGGCCGGATAAAGTCAATTTCTCTCATCCCCGCATTCAGACTAGATCTTCAAGAGCGTCAACAAGTGTAGGACCTCTGAATCCCATTAGGGAAGACGCTTCTCCAAGCGTGGATGTGGATATGCATGATATTCTGGCAAATGATTCCAATTTGGAACCTGCAAGTATTCACCGGTCCACTCACGTGTCATGTATCCAAGAGAGCAAGTGTGACGAAACACAATGGCATATTGCCAGATTACCAAAAAATTCCGCGAAGGCATGCTTTGCCGATCAAGCTATTACAAAGAAGAAGTGCACTGCCCAAATAGTCCAAAACAACCAACCTACAACAGCGCCGACATATACAAGTATGATGGTGAATTACAGAAAGAATAGCAATGATTGTATGCAGTTCTTTTTTTGCAACGACGACATTGAACGGTGCGTGAAGGGATATCGACGGAAGTGGGTGTTATCTGTACCACCTGTTCCGTCCATTTGGCCCGTTCAAATGGGTACCAAACTATCAAAAGCGGAGATCTTATTGCTTGAGGCAGCAGGATTTCAGCTTCCACAACGACAAGTGATTTCACCGCGTAGACTTTTTGGTGGTCAAGCAGGACTTGAATCGGTTCGTGCCTACCTTGTTCCACCTAATCCAGATGTGTTTCTAAAAAATCGAGCAGGGAAGGTGATTAGACGGAACCCAAAGGCCCCAACAATCAAGCATCAGAACAATTGTGCTTCGTCATTGACTTTAAATGCAAGCATAGAAAGGGTAACCATGGTCCCCCATCCAGAATTTGGTTGCATAGTCTCCCTGATATCTAGTGTGCAGCCTCAGACAGAAAAGTATATGCTCACCATTTCGTCATTTCCCGATTGTACATGCCCTAATTTCAAGGAAATGAAATTGAAGTGCCTAGGGAAGCGCGGAACCTAGATAAATTGTAAACACCTATACTATGTTTTTACAGTCACCTGCAATCTACATAGTGCTATTGATGCCTTTATTCACGCTGCGAGCTTCAGCTTCAACGAAGTGAAGGCAGTCCTTCTCGGTGGGATACTAAGTCATATTTAGTGAAGGTAGTTTCTTTTTTGCTGAACAGGAATACTCATTATGTTTACCATACTCATGAATGAAGATGTAGTGAGACTACAAGGGCCACTACTTGCATATAATTAGCCTCTTTGGATTTCGATGTCAATGTGTCATCCTTATAATTTTATGTGCATTTCGTGTCTATTTAGGTAATCAAGTGACTTCAACCCCTTCCTCCAAACCTATGGGGCATTATACTCCAAATATATATTTTGCTTCAAAACAAAATAGAATTCTATCAATGAATGTACAAAGAACATGGTCTGACTTCTATGCACTTCCAAATTCCGAGTGCAATAAGTGTATATCAGTTTTATTGTTATAGAGATGTTTAAAATCACCCTTCCATCCACTATAGTCATAGGACAGTCTCATAGCATGGTCTATTAGAAGTTATTACTTGTGCAAAGTACTTGATGTTGTATCTATACTTATTATTATGTTGACACCATCACCCTTAACCCTAAACCCTAAATCTACCTCTCATATGAGTACATCCACCTATACATGTACCATGAATATTTCCATCTACCTATCCAAAAGTTTGACACACCACCTTCTATTGTTTTCATCGACTCTCATCCATTTTCTCATCCAATTCATTTTAATCTTTTCATCCATCGTCAATAGAATTTCAATCCACTTTAAGCAATTTTTTTTCATTTAAGCTAATCTACCATTTCTCTAAATTGGCATTCATCCACTACAAATCCATTCCCAATTTTCTTTTCATTGGGTTATTGCAGCACTTATCATCCTCGTTTCATCCACTTTTTTCATCCAATTATGTCATCCTGTTTTTAGTTCATCTACTTTCTTCATCCACTTTTTTCATCCTCTTTTTAGTTCATCCACTTTCTTCATCCACTATTGCCATCCAACTTTTTCATCCAACTTTTTCATCCTGTTTTAAACTCATCCACTTTTTTCATCTACTTTTTCATCCACTTTTTATCAAAGATTTTATACTTTTTTGGTTAGTTTATTTTCTAAATCACAGAATCCCCGCTCCTTGCTCACCAATTCCCGCTCCACGCTCCACGCTCGCATGCCAGCATTCCCCCCGAGCATGGTAGTGAATTGGTGCATTTTTGCTGAGTGGATTGTAAGGGATTGCATTAGGCGATTACAGAGAAAACACTAGTAGAAAAAAACAGTGACCAAATTAACAAAACTGAACACAAAAGTGTTGATTTTTTTTGTTAATTTGGACGTGTTGATTTGAACACAAAAGTGTTGATTTTTTAACAAAACAGTCCTGAATCTTAACAAAAGAGTGTTCATTTTCTAACAAAAAAGTGTTGATTTTTTTGTTAATTTGGACATTATTTTTGAAATATTTTTTTAAAAATTCATAAAATATATTTTTTAACGTCTAGGGTAGTGCCACATGGCCGGCAATCCAACTACCACGTGGCAACCTAGCCAATTGCCACATGGCAATGGCTACCATGGAAATGAAGCCACCGGGGTTTGAATCTAGGACCTCATGGTTAGAGGCCAAGGTTCTTGCCAAGGCACCAACCTTTCAAGTTGTTTGATTACTTTGGGAATAGAAATCCATTTAGATAGTTTTTTCGGATTTTTTTCATTCTATTTTAAAGTCAGCAGACTTTAGGAGAAATTCAGACCCAATAAAAGACATTTTTTGGAAAAACTTCAGACTAGAAAACGTTGAAAAATCCAGTTATCTTTCACCTCCAACAATTTTTTTGAGATTCGGACCTACCAATCAAAAGTTATGAACAAAAATCAGAGAGGGATGAAAATGAATATTTATTTTTAAAATTTCTAAACTCCCTCTCTGATTTTCGTCCATAACTTTTTATTGGTAGGTCCGAATCTCAAAAAAATTGTTGGAGGCAAAAGATAACTTAATTTTTCAACTTTTTTAAGTTCAAAGTTTTTCCAAAAAAGTTCTTTTACTGGGTCTGAATCGCCTTTTAAGTCTGCTGACTTTTTAGAAAATCGATTAGTGGTGACTTAATTTTTTTTCAAATCTACATTGTAAAATTAAGACTCCAAAGGCTTCTAAAGAAAAAAAAGACTTAAAATATACTTATATTTGAATTTGGAGTTGAGGTATATAATTTTATTTACTTTATTCTTTAATGTTTTTCCCATTAAAAGTTAGTAGATTTTGGTGGCAGTTTTGTCCTAGAAGATAAACTTTTCAAAACATCCTTTGAACTAATGAAAGTTTTAAGATGAAAACATCTTTCACCTCCAACAATCCGTTTAAGATTTAAATCTTTAAATTAAAAGTTATGGACAAAAATCAGAGAAGGTGTTTCAAAATATAAAAAAGAATGTCCATTTTTACCCCTCTCTGATTTTTGTTCATAACTTTTGATTAGAAGATCTAAATCAAAAAAAAAATTTGGAGGCGAAAGATATATCAATTTTACAACTTTCATTAGTCCAAAGTTTCTTGAAAAAAATAATTTTTCAAGGTGAAAATTGCCCCTAAAGTCTGCTGACTTTAATAAACACCGAATTGTGTACTTATTTTGTTCTTAAATCTACATTGTATATTGAAGATTCTTAAAGATTTTTGAAGATTTCTAAGATTTCTAAGAAATTTCAAAAGATTCTAAAAGATTTCAAAAGATTCCCAAAAAATTAACAAAATTTTGTTGATGTGGTAATTGCACTATCCAAATCAACAAAAAAAATTGTTAATTAGGGCACAGTTAACAAAAATTTGTGAAAGTGGACGTTGTAGTACCCAAATTAACAAAAAATTGTTAATGTTTTGTTAATTTGGACACTGTTTTTCTAGTAGTGAAAGAAGCCACAAAATCGTTAGGGTTTAGGGTTAGTGAAGGTGGGAGAGGAGAGTCCCCTGTTGACAAAACATACAAAAGCGTTCCTTGCGCATCAAAACAAGGTGGGGAAGAATGAGAATGGCGGTGTCTCGCTCGAGGGGGGCGCCGAGATACCCACTGCTCCAATAACAAGACAAGATAGAGGTACTTCTCGGAACATGATTTTAGAGTGGACTGAGTTGTTGTTGGCAGTGGAAAACAAGTTGGCCGCTTCTGATGTTGGGATGAAGTCTCTCTCCGAGAGAAAAGAGCAGTGCACTCAGGAGCTATTACGGTGCAGTGCCTAGTTGTCGGATCGGAAGCAACTGCTTGAAGGTGACGCAACAAGATTGACAAAAATTGAAGCAGATTTGAAAGTGCTTGAAGGTGGGTCCGGCAATACTCTAGAAGTTTCGGACGAGACATTGTCAAGCGTTGTGCCAAGCACTGGCTTGTTGTTGCGAAGCTTGAACTCACATGTGGATATGGTGCAAACCTTCATGGAGATGTTATAGAAAGGTGAACGGGACCACGCCCTTGCAATAAATGTACACAAGACAACAGAGATGGAATGGGATGGTTTTGCAAGACAAAATAGAGTTTTTGCTAGGCAGGCGGAAGAGGTTCGATCACAGTTGCGATTGTTGAAGTTGAGATATGACCTACCAGCGTTGCATCCACGGCCACCACGTTTTGCAAAATCAGGGAGTGACAACTGCGATGATTGTTGCGTGATTTCCCACCCTTGTTCTTACTGCTCAGGCCCTTTTGCACCTGCATAGTATTGTTCAATTGCTTCATGTAGGCATGGTTACCATTTTTGGTGTGCAAAAGCTTGGTTTGCAAACAACAGAAAGTGTTGTTTTCCGGGTTGTGAGGAAGAAATGCACCCTAGTTGGTGGGCACTTTTTGGACTTTCAATGGCTCCTTCAATTGAAGGAGAAAACAAACAGCGTGAAGGAATCCTCGTTGGACAGGGTGAGTTTTCTCACTTCTGCATATTGTCTAGGTTTATAATTCCGGGTTTTGGGTCACAATTACAATAGAAGCGTTTGAATCTTGATGCCCTTCTTTACAGTTATAGTGAGTGCCTTGAATTTCCTTCTCTGCTGCTTTGGTCACGGTGAGTTTCGTTGGACAGGGTGAGTTATCTCACTTGCCGCGTATTGTCTAGGTTTATAATTCCGGGTTTAGGGTCACAATTACAATTAAAGCAAAAGAATCTTGATGCCCTGCCTTACAATTACAATGCCTTGAATTTCCTTCTCTGCTGCTTTGGTCACGGTGAGTTTGGTTCAGGTCATTTAGGGATGGGTTGGATTGTTTAGGCACTCTTTAAATTTGCTTCACTACCTACAATTATAGTTGAAGTTCATGAATGATGTAGAACTTTCCTAGGAGGTGACTTGAGTTTAGGGTGTTGCGCCTTGAAGTACCATCTGCACGGTGAGAGTACATCAGTAGTTTAGGAACTTGCCAATGGTGGCAGAAGTTGCTTGAAACTAGTACACAACTCGTTTTGGGCAACCAGGCACTTTTAGTTTATTGACATGGACTAATGCGTAGGCTGCTACTGATTTTCAGGAACACCAAGCACTTCATGGGTAATCATGATCTTTGTAATGGCTTACTGTCACTGCTAGGCAACCGGGATCTTTCTAATGGTATTCTGTTACTCCTAGGAGTAACATGCATTTAGGGGTGGTTGTGTTAGAATTCAAGCCACGTTGGGTGACTTGTGAAAATTACGGGTGACTACTGAGGCCATGCTGGATGACTTGTGAGAATTACCGGTGACTACTGAGGCCACGGCGCCACGCTAGGTGACTTCTGAGAATTACAGGTGACTATAAGGGATTTTCTAATGGGTTCAGTTGACTGTAAGGGTGTTCTAGTAACATTTTGGGTGATGCTAGGAATTATCTAATGGGTTGAACTGACTTGACACTTGCTGGTTTCATTTCGGATGACTACAGGAGACTTTCCACTGGGTTTAAGTGACTCTATTTGATTCAAGTGACTCTAAACGTGTGCTACTTGCATTTTAACGTTGACTCAAAGGGACTGTCAAATGTGTTCAAGTGACTTTAAGGGTGTGGGGTTATGTGCACGTAATTACATAAACATTCAAGTTTGTTTGATGAGTATCGGAGAGTATATGTGACAATTTGTGAATTTGAGAGACCTTGTCATTTTTTGAGATGACTTTTAGATAGTGTATGTTTGTTTAGGTGTCATTCTTGGGCTTCCACTTCCTTTTGATTTACATGTATCCCTTCCAATGTTGCTCTTATATTCTTGAATTTCATTTCTTCTGATGAAGGTGTCTTTGGATGGTTTGTATGCATGTTCAAAGACCATGATGCCGTCTACATCTGTGTCCATACAGCAAACATTGAGGCAGGCATGATCTGTCATGGTGAGTCCATCGGTAGGCAACAAGGTGTTGGATGTGAACACCACCTCATTTGGTCCCGTAAATCCCACATCGCTGAATAAAAAGCGCAAAGACGGTGGACAGATGCAGGGGAAATAAGATCTTTTAGCCGCATTGCTTGCGTCAAGTGAGAAGAAAAGAAAAGGGGCTGTGAAGAAATGTCTTTCACCGACAATAGAGGTTGTTGCAGAAGAATTGGAGTACGGTTTTGTCGAGGGGAGCTCCGAGGAGGACTTGTTTGAAGAAAAGCAAGAACAGCGATCGCCAAACACCAAAGACCCAACATCGGGGAAACGCAAGTCTTCCAAAGGGTTTGATGGGCGTGAGACTTAGAGAGGTACAAAGAAAAAGAAAAGCCTACTTTCTTCATCGGAACCTAAAGTAGGAACCTCCAGCCAAAAGACAGGCACCTCAAGCCAAAAAACAGGCACCTCCAATCAAAGACAAGAATTGAGTGGCGCAAGAGTATCTGATGAAGGTGCTGATAAGGCAAGCAGAAGCGGAAAGAAAGGAAAGACTCCTATTTAAGAGTGTGTGTCCATGGCAAGGACAACAAGAGGGGCCACCACGACTTTAGTTTCAGAGACAGTGTTTGTGTCCATGACAACAAGAGGGGCGGCTACTAAATCAAAGGTTTAGTATTTTGTAAGCACTGTAGTTATGTTCCTACTTTACTGTTTAACTTATTTTCTTTTTTTATATATGCTAGAACTGCAAATTTTTTATTTAACTTGGACCTTCCAGTAAGTATAAGCTTACATTGCAGCTGCAAATGTATAGTTCTTTGCAAATTGGAAGATGTATATTACACATGCTTCCTAAGTTGAGCACTCATTACTAAGTTTTCAAAGCTGTAATTGATGATCAAATGTTTGTTAGGTGACTAATAATGTTGAATCATACTGTGCACAGTATGATTTAGCCGAGTGGATTTCGTTGTCCATTTGCGGTTGGAAGTTCACTTCGTTGATTACAATTCTGTTGTATTGAACATCGGTGTTTGGTTATGGTCATGCAATAGTACAGTCACGCTGCTGTGGGCAGTTTTAGAGGTTCAACTCCTCCGTGATTGACTTGCATGTGATTTTTTCAGGAGACACGGGATAGACGGGAGCATGTAGGGATATCTTACAGATTTTTTGTAGACATGGAAGCATGCAGGGCTATTGTAGTTCAGGTATCGACAAGGCTTTTACAGATTTTTTGTGGAGATATGGAAGCTTGTAGGGCTATAGTAGTTCAGGTATCGACAAGGCTTTTGAAGGATGGTTTCGGATTTGCCTAGAGGCCGTTCAAGGATTAATGCAGACCTTGCTTGAAGCAGTACTTTGGATTGTCTAGATTTTGCATTGGCAAGAAGCCATGGCCATGTACAGTTGAGCAACATTACTGCAAGCTTTTTTTTGGCAATAAAAGGAAATGAACCTGATGGACAGGTTGATTTTGTGTTAAGTGACTTCATTTTATTAAATTTTATGAGTCTTTGTCATGGGTACACTTGCAAATGAAATGCCCCAATGCAAGAATGCCTTGATTGAAAACAAATGACTGAATGACTACTTGCAATGTTCAAGAGAGTTTTGGCTTCCTTCTTTTAAGTTTTTTAATGCACAGCATCTTTCAAGTTCAAAAAAGGAAAAATCAGTATAGCTATAGACATGACATCTGTAGTGACACGAGAATTTGGAGTGAAGGCAGTTGCAAATCCTGTCAGTAGAATGAAATGAATGGGGTTGGTAGGCTGATTTTACTTTTATGAGGATGCATTTGGGTGTTGTGACAGAATCCAATGTTCTCTTAACTGAATGGCTTGGGCTAGCAGCCACAAGGCAAAGTTTTCTTAAAATTTTCAGTTAAATGGCTTGCTACTATTGCTTTCAGAATGTGCAAATTACAGCTTCTCTTCTTGTAAAAAATAGGTTTGAGCCTCCTCCCACTATTTAATGGCTTCCCCATTTTCTGGAGTAACAAGCCTCAATCTCCGTGACTAGATGAGAAATATTAATAAATGTGTTCATAAACTAGTGACTTTGTAGACAGTCATATTGGTGAATTCATTTTTAAATCCTTCAAAGGGAGTATCCACAAGAATTCTACAAACATTGATAGTTTGTCAGGGCCAATAAAGCTTGATGTGGATACAAGTACTTAACAAAATTTGGCCACAAAGGCAACCATTCAAATTCCCTCATAATTTGGCTAGGGGCACCCAATTACGATGTGGAACAACTTAGCTCAACGAAGCCAATGCACTACGGATTCCAGTTTCGGCATGGCTACCAAGTTTGTATACCACGTCGTTTCCCAATACTCTGTGGGCTTGCGGTTCCATAGGAAATTTTAGTGCCCGAACTTGCCAAGCATGAATGTGGGCAACTTGTGAGTTCCGAAGTAGTACATAGTTCCGTTCATCAGTACCGTATTGCTGATAGTATAGTCCAACTACACACAAATCATTCACCTCAAATTCTTGGCCCCAAGCGCATGTGAAAGCTTTCTTGATAGTGTAGGCCACCTTTGTGCACATGAGCACTTCAAAATCAACAGCTGCGTCATTCTCGTCAGCAGCATTAGTGGCAAAATTTTGACCAAGCTCTACACAAGATGCCAAGTGACCCCGTCTGCTCCGTAATCAGTCCATTGCGCACCATCGTAGGTCTGGGCAATTACTTCGCGGACATGAGCTGTATTATCTGGAATTAAGGCTTCTACTTTCCACCCACGAGTCCATTGAAGGTTCTCACAGTGGTCCCACTTACAATCAAGGCAAAAAAAACAGAAGCAAGCTAGGCTCTTAGTAAGCAACCGATTAGTTTCCATTGCACCCACTGACCAAATTTGATGCAAGTCCCTTGTACCTGCAATACGCATACACATATATGGGGTCTTCCTCTCTGTTTCTAGTGTTGCTTTGGTCACATGCCAAAAACGTCTGAAAACAACAGATTTATTAGTCCCCGAATACGAAGTTTCAGGCCTACTTGAGAGCTTCTTCGTCAACAAGTTCACCACTTGCTCCACATTTGCTAACTCTGTCACATCTGGATCTAATTGAGCAGTGCGAATGTACTTCTTCACCACAGCTCCAGCCCCGTCGTGGGGACCTTTACCATGGCCGGAACCAAAAAAACTCCAAACACACACACAACCACCAGTAAGGGTAGGGTACCGACTAACATAGTACCAGGGTACTTTACTTTTGAATTGGTTAGAGCAACCATCTGACCAAATCCAATGCTCCTTTGGCTAGAAGCCAGATTCATGCAAATTCTTCCAATGTAAGTTCAAGCAATGCTTTACGTAATAGCTATCATGACTTTTGTCATCTGAAATGTAAAAATTGTACCTCATCATTGTATTTGTACTAGGATCCATAGGGTCTGGATTTGGGTTTCTAGTCCACAAAATTTGGACTAGGATGGAAACCTGATAACTGTGCCAATGCATTGATTGTACTTCATTCTGCACCTCAAAACTGTAATTCTCTGCAAAATCAATCACAGAGACAATACCATCTGCCAGTATGTTTTCCAAGCTCTTCTTGAACTGCGCATCTTCCCAACTAGCTACAAAGTTATGTTTAATAAAACCTTGCAATTTAGGCTTCAAGTACTCTAAAAATTCAGCAGATGATGTGGTCTTATAAGTGAGACAAAGCTTCTTCCTTTCAAGTCCCTTTTTAGTTACAATTTCTTTCATTTTATATCTCTCCCAGGAAACCATGAGAGGAGAGGAACTAGCTTCCTCAACAGGACACACTAGCAAGTAATCGACACCACAATTTTTACAATCTCCATACAAACAATCTCTACAATGCCATTGGTCAAACTCACCTTTGGGACATACCACAGATTCCCACAAGGCTGTAGTTCCAGAATACGTCATAGTCTTACCATGGCAACCAATCCCATCGGCACTTGGAGCCGCGCACACCTCATCGCAATCGCAAGTATAAGTACAGGCGAAGTGGATCCTTGACCGCATCCTCATGTAGTTCAAACCCTGGAGTAATTCTTGAAATTCTACGTGATAAATGCAGCAACATACATTCCACTCCTTCATATGCTTCACCCAAAAAGGACGTAGTAGGTCAAAAGATCTTTTACCAATGATTACATGAGGACTTGCTTTTTGAAACCGCAAAAAAAATTCCATCTGCAAACAACAACAAAGCAACAAAAGTGAATCTTGGAAGTCTGGAACCACCCAACATCCTTACCCGTGATCTGGAAGCCAATGGCAAGGGGTGAAGCAAATCAAATGTCTAAACATGCTCAATATCTTCAAACCAGACAAGAGCGGTAGAAACTGACCCCCAAACTCATCCAATAGTCCAGAAAACTGTCCCAATGAGGTGCAACTCGGTCAGAATTGAAAGAAACAATCCAGATGTGCCCAATCTTCGACCACATTCACCCTAAATTCGCCCAGTATGCCACAAATGACACCGTAGTCCCTAAACACCCACCACATTTACCTTGAACTCGCCCAGTATGCCACAAATGACACTGTGGTCCCTAAACACCCACCACATTCACCATGAACTCGTCCAGTATGCCACAAATGACAACTTATATCTTGTAACCCAACTTATATCTTGTAAAATAAACCTATCCAACTCATGCAAGCACCTGACAGAAAACGAAGGTGCAAGTGAACACCACCACCCTCAATCGCAAGTCTGAATGCATTGTAAACACTGTAAACTTCCCAAGCAGAAGAAGAAAATGTAAATTGAAGAGAATTACCTGAGATTCCATCAAGTATTGTGTTGGCTTTGTGTCAATGACACCGTCCCACAATCTCTTCTACACGACTTCCTTTCTGTTCGGACTGTTCTGAGTCTCACAAGCCCACTACAACAATACAACTGCCTTTGTGTCCTCATCCAAAACATCTTACCTTCGTTTTCGTATGGACAAGTTCCATTTGAACACTGTGCTTGCTTCCATAACCTTCCTACGAACTAATGCTAGTGCAATATTTCGCGGATGAACATCTAAAAGTTTGGCCTAGCCGTGCACGGACGAATTAGAGCTCCCACTAACAACTGCAGTAAGAATAGCATGTTTTGTATCCAATTGTGAAGCCGTTCTCGGGACTTTGACTTCAGAAAGAGATTGCTTTAATCCGCTAACAATATCTGAGTGAATTCTACCATGAGACCCTAGATGAAAAGAAATGTTCAGCAAATTGGTTGAAGAACTTGCATGATTGAAAACCCTCTGCAGAATACTCCCTCGATCTTCTACAGAAGTAAAATCTTCTAAGGTTTCATCGATACTCTAAAGGATACGCTGTGCACCCCGTCGGATGTCACGAGCGAACACCTCAATCAAACTCGGCTCGATAGTACTTGCAAGCGCATGAGTCTGCTTTTTTGCCCGATACTTTCTTTGTCACTCAGTTGGATCCGCCTGTGTACAGGACCTTGCTCTTTCAGCCGCCCAAGGTTTCTTTTGCCTAGTACGACGGGCCGCATTCTCCTTGTTTCCCATCCCCCTAACCTTCAAAATAGACGTGCTACAATCCTAAACCCAACATATGGCAAACCAAGTGCGCAAACACACAAAATGGAGACTAAAACTGCAGTGCCCAACACAAAACAATAAGTTTGATAGAGTGACCATGGACCAATGTCTTCTTCATGTGAAAAAACCCTAGTCTCGTTGTTGCATCTTCAGCAATCAGCAATAGAAAGATAGAACATGATTCAAAAATCCCGCAACTATAACACGTTGACATAAAGTATTCAAATGCCCTAGTATTCCACATCAAAAAACAAGTTGCAGAATGCCAGCACAACCACGCACAAACCACGCCAATACACCTTAAACCCTTGCCCCATCAGAACACTGCAAATTTTTTCAAAGAGAGTGACGTTGGGAAGCAAACTAGTGTGTGAAGCACAACGATTAGGGTTCCAAGCACAAAGGCTCATCGCAACCGCTCGTCCTTGTTGAGAATGAATGGTATAGATCTCATTTGGAAGCCCTCGTTGGGGAGATCTCATCCATCTGTCCTATGTCATCATTCTTCAACTTGCACTCTGCCCATCTAGGATTGCAGGCATAAATACAAAAAAAAATACAAAATTACCAAGCTCTTCAGTCGCGGCTAGATCCTGAAAAAAAAATGGAAAAAAAATATTAGGTAAGAGAAAAGGACTTCTAAAAATTTAGTGTTTAAAAACTCCCTCGAAAGTCCCTAGCAAACATATAAGGAAGCATTACTTTACAAGCCATTCATTTTTAAGAACTTTAACTCAAACTCTAGATGAGATGTAGTCCTTAAAAGTCCCTTGGTTGATACAAAGGGATAAAAAAAATCTTTTTCAACTTTCGCTGACAGCAAATTTGTCACAACCACTTTCATTCAAAAGTCCCTATTGCTCACATACAACTATTATAAAAAACAAAAACCTCATACAACTATTGGATATAAAGTTCATTATCCAAAACCAAGTTGTTTCATAAGAAAAAAAATTCAAGAATGCCTTCTACATCAATTTGAAAATGAAGTGCTTGTAGTTTTCAACATTGTGACACGAAATTGAACCGGTCAACTATGCATCCACCCAACAATACATCTAGTCTAGTGGCCTAAGGTCGAAGTACACTATGTATATGATGTATCCGAATCTGACTCTATGGCACAGTCATTTACAAATTATAGAGCACAAGGACATATAGAACGTGGCCGAGAAGAAGGCCTAGGGTCAAATGCCACGAAGTCACATGAAAGTGCCTCTATATAGACGGGCAGCTCAAAAGGTTTAGGTGGGCTCGGCAAAAATCCCAGTCTCCGCCCAAAAGGAACCTATCTAAAGTTCTTCACCTCTTGGGCCTGCCTACAAAAAGGAGTGAACCCAAAATTAGATGAAGATGAGGTACTTGGACAGACAGACCAATTGAATGAGAAGAAAGACAGACTTACTTACTAAATCGTGTTGTCTTGACAATACGCTGCGCCACAACCACCTCATCTTCGAGATCTAGAACTTCAAACTTAGGGCGCAATGATTTGGTCTGAGGAACCACTTCCATCTACATCACCGGAGCAATGACGGTGTCATAGATTGCCTTATCTTCCTCAAAAGCAATAATATGACGCCACGTTGCACGACAGGCTTGAATACTTGCCCCTGAAGATTAAAAAAAAGTACATAGAAATGATACATTAGTTGTACAATGAATTATGTAACAATTGAGAGAGAAGATTAGGAAAAAAATATTACGAAATTATTAGTGGATGCCACGCAATCAACAACGTCTCCTGGCTCACAAAGGACTTCAATGAGCATTTGCATGACTTGGCAGGCCTTTTCCCGAGGTCCTTGCCAAGGGATGTCGCCATTCATGGTAACATTAGATTTGTTGCAAAATTTTGCAGTTTGTCGTCTCAGGACACATCGACACCAACCTCTTGATGTGACGGCACAACTTGAAATGGAAATGCAAATGCTGACTTTGGACATGATTCCCTAACGAGGAGTGATATGGCAAAGCCCATTGTCTGCAAGAAAAAAAATGCATTCAGTACGATTCACATACAAATTCAAACAAAACATGAATTATAATATACAAAAAGGTACCGTTCTAGTTGTATCCGCTGGCGAGGTTAGATGGAGATAATTCATGCCGTACCACGCAGGGTTGTCTTGTCTGACATATTTTTGGGTTTAGGCATCGTGTATGATGTCTGACGTCGCGTGTCGCGTGTCACCAAGTGTCGAGTTTACTTGACATTGCATCTCGGAGGGGTAAAAAAATTTACCCCACGGTAAATAGATTTTGCCTACATGGCAGGGCTTCGGAACTGACGTGGATAGCCAACATGGGCGACTGCGGGTGCGAGCGCGTGCAGATCTGCCTTGGGCGACCTCGAGTGGAAAAATTAAGGCAACTTCGGGTTTTGGGTTGAAGGCGACTTTGGGTGAAGGGGCGACTGCGGGTCAGAGGTGCTAGGGCGACTTCGGGTGAAGGGGCGACTTCGGGTTAGGGGCGCTAGGGCGACTTCGGGATTAGAGGCGACCGCGGCTTTGGTTACTGAGGGCAACCTCGGGTCTGAGAAGTAGGGGCGACTTTGGATTACAAGGCGACTGCGTGTGGGAGCAGCAGACGGCAACCGTGGGTTATAGGGCGACCTCAGGTGAGGGGAGAGGGCAACCTCGGATGCAGGTTCAGTTTAGGATTTTAGTTTGATATATTCAGTCTTTGAAGTAACATGTCACAAAGGAATTCTATAAGCGTAGAATTAGGTGCTACGTTATATTGAGATTTACAATTTATAAGTGCAAATAATAGAGTCCATGAAATGTAAATTGGACAGAACTTCTCTAATTCCAAAAAGTCATCCAATATAAGGCCACAATAATAATATCAACAACAATTATATTAAGAAGTCATCCATATTGCTTTGAAGTGGACTTTAAATGTAGTAGTACTTGCATTCCACTTCTATAACCTCATTGCAGTCATCACCTAACTGCCTAACAATTAGAACTCAACATATAATTTAAAACTGGTAATCTATTCCTCACTCTAATATGCTCATATGCTTGATGACACACTACAAAATCCTTACACATGAGGATGAAGGCTCAAAGCTTGAACTACAAAGATTTGCTACCAAACATATAAGCTAAAACCTTATAACTATAATTATTGTCTACTTATCTAGTACTCTAGTCACCAGGCGTGAATGTGGAATCGCTCGGCACCTCATCAGCATTAGGGTTTGTATCTTTGTAAGACTCTTCGTTGCTTCTATTGTCACCGAAGCTCTTGATTTCATCATCTTCCCTTGTTACTACTTCAATATGTACCTCACGCTCTACTTTTGAGTTCAGATTTCGAACTTCTGTATCTACAACAGGTAAGCCTTCAGTTTGCACAAGTCGTTTCGTGAGTCTCAAGGCATCTGTAGTTCCATCCGTGTTGGATGCAAGGTGTCGCCCTCCTCTACTTGATTGTCCAACATTCTGGGTGGAACATCCCGCTCCAATGGTACACCGTTGGACAATTTGAGTGGGTTGTTTAGGGTTTTGAGGTCCCCTCTCGTCAACCCTCCTAATACGCTTTTATTGGCCTATACTGTTGCGCCCCTAGATTCCTAATGATGATTCGCCAGGGCCAGACACGGATGAAGGTTGAGTGGATTGTGGAGCTGAGCCGTGAACCTCTTCATCAATCGTCCGTAGAGTACCTTCATGCACCGGTGGCCTTGTTGAAAGGGTTGGGATAGACCTCTTCATTGCTGCCACATTTATAGTCGTCTCTAGATTCAACGGTACATTCTGACTTCGATTCATAACATATGCCAATAGCACATCATCATCATCTGTAGTAACAATTGTTCTGAGGGTAGATGTGTTCAATACAACGGGATTTGGTATTCTCTTGTGTACAACTTCATTGACTTCAATGGCTTCTTCTTCATGTTCGCTTTTCATTAAAACTTGTTCACTGCTTCTTAAATTGCGGGCCATATTTGGAGGCGAACTAGTTGATATTGGAGATCTAGCTTCTTGTTTTATGGGTGCCATGGGAATAGGTACACCTTCGTCGTTGTTGTCGAGGGTACTTTCCCTCCTCTGTGATGCATGTACCGACGAAATTGCATCCGTAGTGTGCACGACGTTCCGCGATGGATTGCGTATAGATGAATTTCTAGAAGAAACATACCCATCGTCACTAAAGTCAAATGTATTCCCATATATTGGTCGTAGAGGACTAGGTGGGGGCCGAACCATTGCATTCCAAGGATTGTTGTGCAACCAATCCTCTTCATCATTGCGGTTTTGGCGTTCTCTCATAAAATCAGGAACAACCTCGTCTTCTTCCCCTGAAGACAAAGGCCCATCACGCTTGTCCTCATCATCTCCATCTGCAAGCACTTGGTCGTAAAAAATGGCTGGGTTGTGTCCACGTTTTTGACGTTCAAGTTTGTTGTTCGCGTAGATATACACCAATGTCTCCGCCTTTGTCGTGGCCAAGCAGTTTCGCACTTTATTGTGCACAAAGGAATAAATGCTCCAATTCCTTTCACACAAAGATGCGGAGCACGTCAAACTGAGAATTCGCTTTGCAATTTTTGGAAGAACATTGCCCCCCACACGATTCCACCATTGATGAGGCAATAATTGACATTCAATGATATCGAAAGCCTCATGTATGGGATCGAATGCACCTATCTTTTCTTCAAATTGTGTTAGCTCCTGCATTGCTTCCACCACTAATACGTTCAATGGTATGCTCAGTTTTCGTATGACTCGATTCAAAGCTCCCTTTGCGTAGCCATTGTTATGAATAGCCTCTACGTCATTCAAGTATGAATTTAGTAGTGCTCCCGCATAGTGTAGGTCAGTAATCATCAACTTCCAACAAGCATCAAATTGTTTCTCGTATCGTATTGCTACCATTGGATCAAGGAAAAATACAACATTCTTGAGAAAATAAACGTGCTCCTTCAAGGTGGTCATCATTACCAACTCCTTTATTCTCTGATCCTTTCCCTAGTCTTCTAAGAGTAAGTCCAAAATGTGTGCCACACAACCTTGCCTATAAATGTGAGGGTACCCTTCTTCCAACTTTGCCATCACCCTGGTTATGACTGCAGCATTGTCCGTACACAATTGTACAACGTTGGTAGGACCAACTTCCTCAATGTATCGTGCCATCGTTTCAATCGTGTAGGATATATCCTTCTTTTCTCCAGTCTTATCCATTGATCCCAAAAAGACATCTCCAGCGGGACACACCAACATCATATTCAGTAACAGCCGCAAATTAGTATCAGACCAACCATCTGAACAAATTGTCGCTCCATATTGACTTATTGAAATCCTTGTCCACTCGGAGACCATGGCTTGAACTGATGCCTTTTTAATGTCTATCATTTTCGTGTGAACCACATTATACGGTGGCGGTTGGTACACGAATTCTGCTGCTGCAGTTTGTTTAACAGCATTCACGAAGGTCAGGTGGCGCACAACGTTGAATGCAATGTTCACCTCGTAAAAGAAAGAAGCCCACAATCTATCCAACTCTTGTCTGCGGCCCATCTGTAATGACTCATCCATGCTTCTTTGCTGAGAAATAGATGGCATGTTCCTCCTTCTCTCAAGCGTTGTTTCAATAGAATCTACTGAATCAGGCGTAGGAATTGGTCTTGCATTTGTTTCAAAAGGATTGAGAGACCCTTCTTCTTCGACATCCAACGCGGGTGCAACAAGAGACTCTGCAACAATAACTGGTGTATCATGTTTGGTCGATGCATCATACATCTCTTCGTAACTCATGGACCTTGGAACTTACCCCTTGCTAGTCCTAAACTTTTCTCGTACAATTCTAGAGATTTCTTTATAAATGCTTCGATGTAGTCGAGCCGCCATAGCCAAAGTGAATCAATGCTCTCTTCCGTACAAATGCTTTGCTCCACCTACAAAACACGCATTTTTGAGCATGGGGGGAATTATCAGTTGGGGTGCACGATACTAGCCAAGGGTCCCAATCCTTCGTGGACCTCCATGTATCATTCATAGTCCCCCCCTCCCAACACGTTGTCCAGCCATGTAGTAGATCAACACTGGGTCTTCAAAGCAACCCACTTAGAATGGTCTTGTAAACCCTTCTAAACACGGTTGTTGCCCTCCGAAGAAATTAAATGTCCGCATGAAGCCTCTTTCGAAGGTCCAAGACAAGAGTTTTATCAACAGAGCCAAGGTGATAAAACAAGGGGTACCCCTGGAGCTTTATACAACACAACTCCTTGGACCGCAGTCACCCCATGAGAGAATGCGGGTCCAAGAACTTGAAATAAATCCGGTGAAGGGCGACTGCGGGTGATGGACAACTGCAGGTCCAAGAATGGGCGACTGTGGGTCCAGGAATGAGCGACTGTGGGTCCAGAAGTGGGTACCACAGGTCCAGGAATAGGCGACTGCGGGTCTTACAGGTGACCACGGGTACAAGGGCAACCGTGGGTCCTTTGTGAAGTGATAGAGAGGCCTTGCCTGGGGTGGAGAATTAACCCCCTCATTGCCCCGATCGACTTAGGTTTGACAAAAAAGCCCCCTATGTTGTGCCAATTTTTTTGGTAATTCTTGCATCTCCCTAAAGAAATTTGGGGCCTCTGATTGCAACTGTGAATTTAGAATTTCCCAAAAAAATTAAGCCTTGAAAATAAAAAATTCCAGGGTTTGCCCTAGAGGGGCAATGAGGGGGTCAATTCACCTTGGTCGTGACAACTAGTCTGAACTTAAATAACAAGTTCTTTTCCAATTCAGCAAGTTTTTAATTGTCCTTTTTTTTAATTCTCTTTTAATCCCTAAAGTCCCAAGGCCATTTTCCTGCCAAAATTCCTAGAGTATTCAAGTATTCACAATTTTGCAAACATAAATAACCAAAAATTCATATCTATATTTATTTATTCTTATCAAGGAATTACATGGAATTCAATGTACTTGCATTGGAATGTTCAAAATGGATAATATCCTTCTATATATATATAATATGAAATATACATAGTCCTAAAAAATGTGCTAAAAAGGAAAATCATTCAACATCCATTTTGCCCTTTTCTTTGCGGTCACGAGCCTCACGTTCCATCTCATACAAAACCCTCCTATCTTCCAACATCAAAGCCCTAAGGTATCGGTCATCCTTTCCCAACCTCTTTGCCAACCAATATTGCTTGAAAGATTTTTGGAACTTCAAAAGCGCCTTTATTGTATTCCGATGTTCTTCCAATTTTGGATCCAAGGACAAAGAAACCCCAAACTTCTTTTTCAAATCAGTTACTTTCGTAAAAGACAATGCCTGTTTACTAGCCACATCTTTCCAACCACACATTTTTGCAACACGGTCAAGGGGGGCTTTGTCCTTTAATGCTTTCAAGAAATTTAATCTTGATCGTGCTTCTTCCACCCCTTGTTTCTCCAAGTCTGCCTGATCTTCTTCCAGCTTGCATGCTTCCATAATTTTGGCAAGCCGTTCTTTGGTAAACTCATTGCTAGAAGAACTAGATTCTCTAGCATGCCGAGAAGACTATTTAAAGTAAAATGCTTCCAAGTTTAAAATCTTTATTATTTGCGTTGACAAAAAAACTTGCCGACTTTCAATTTTAGCGCGTAAGTTACTCACAATATCTCCACTCAAAGTTTGCATTTCTTGATTGCAAAGCTTCTCACACTCCACATGCTTTTCATCCAACTCTTTTAGAAGCTTCTTGAGTTGAGCTTTGTAAACAGCTTTGTTGTCCAACATTACTGTGTCAGAGACAGTTCCATCTTCAATGAATTCCTCATTTGGGAACATATCATCAACACATTCCAATTGGAACAAAGAAGGCTGAATATCCTCTTCCATTTTTATCTCTGTCCAAAAAACATCATCTTTAGCTTCTTGCATGCATGCAAGCACATACTGCATCACTTTGTCCTCTTTAGTGCAAGGAACTGTAATCGGATTCACCATAGCAAGAGGAAAAATATCAAGATCTTGTGGTTGCCTAGCTCATTCACCCTCTTCTTCCGCTCTTGGAAGAGGTAAATTTTGTGAAGTAGAAGCCACCATCGCCATGTTTACAGGCTCCACTGGAGGGTCTTCACCATGGTTGTCTTCGTCTCCGGAAGATGAATCAGATGATGCCCATTGAAATTGCTCATCGGGCACTCCTTTTTTCAAGTTTTTCTTCTAGCATAGCCCTTCGCGTGGATTGGCAAATAGAGCCGCCCTTGGAATGTCTTTTGTGGATGGAACGCGAGCATGCTTCACTCCCTTGATCGAACTCCAATCCATGCTTCGAAATAGAATGAGTTCCGCATACACCATTGCACATATGAAATACAAGACTTCGCTCCTGGGCATTGAATGTGTGCCATACAAGTATCGATAAATTTCGATACATCGTTGCACAAATGCATCATTACAACATGGATGTAGATTGGCTGTATTGTTGCGCTGATTTGAGTAGTGCCGATGATAAGGGAATAACTTGTTGATGAGGCTCCACCCCACAAAGGACTTACAAGTCTTGGCGGTCTAGTCTCTTGAAATTTGATCCCAACCTCGGTAGGCCACACACGCTGGGTCCAAAAGGATGCGTCGTTGCCTAGGGTGCATGGCTCCTTTTGCCTTGGTCTTCTTCTTGTGGTCCACCATTGGAGATGCTCTCAAGATTTGGGGCAAGGAATCAAAACCTATTAGTGCCCACAACGTATTATCTAGCGATTAGTGAGTGATGGAGTAAATGCAAGAACTTGAGCCACATGTAAGTGAAACTCAAACCCCAAGCTCCCGGGCATGCAATCAGCCACTGTAAAGTATGTGAAAGGTAGTACGTAGAGGAAGGGAAAGTGGCAAAGTCGGGTAGGGCGACAGCTAATGAATCCACAATCGCCTTAAGGCGAGTTCGGGAAGGGACGCATACAGGTTTGAAGCGACCGCAGGTAGGGCGACTACGAGTCTAAGGGGCTGACTGCGAAGGCGATTGTGGGTAGGGCAATTGTGGGTCTAAGGCTACATGAGTACTAGGGAGGGGCCAAATGCAAAGGCGACTGCGGGTAGGGCGACTGTGGGTCTGGGGCTAGTGGGGATGGGTGACCATGTGTGTTGGGCCAAAGAGTAATTTGTGGAACTTGACAGTAGGGTGACCGCGGGTGGGCAACTGCAAGTACAGGGCACAGTTCAAATTTCTAAACCTCTAAAACTTTGACTTTGAAGTTCTCTTATACAAAATTCTGGACAGAAATTTAAATTACAAATGCACTTCAAAAAAATGTAGTGCACCTTTTCATCTTTTATTTAAAAATTCGGGTTATGCATTTTTAGCCATTTTATTAATTATTGTTGCAACTTATTAGATTTGACATGCAAAAAGAGATTCCCACCCTAACATCACTTTTGCAATTTCAATTAGGAAATAATCAAACATTAGACATTTACCATCCATAATTCATATGGTTGTGTTTTATTTTCCCATACGATCTCTATTATGTTTAGTTTGAATTTGTACGGTGAATCCATTATAAAACAAAATCCAACTATGAAGAATGTGGGATTTTTGATCAATGTAGACCACTTTTGGAGAGCTCCAAAAGAAGGGGCTTGAGAATTTAGGGGTAAATACCTTTTATTCATTTATGGTAAAGTGTGATTGACACATTATAAATTGCGTGGGAGAACAAAACTCAATATAATCAATTATGCATTGCAATATACAATGCATAGGATGGGTGTAGTAAGATGGTTGTTCAAATATCCCATAAGGATTGGGTGTGACAGCATGAGCTCCTATTTAAGTTTCATCATGTGCTTCATCAAGCACCGTGAAGGTGTAGCTGGGAACTAATTGTCACAATTAATTGTCATAGCTATTTTCTAGCTGTTTTCATGGTTTTGTTCAAATTTTATTTATGTGTATATTCATAAGTATCCAAACAATAAAACTTGTTTCATATTCATTGAAAGTGTAGCCATCATATTTACAAACAAAGGGATAAAATCAAGGGCATACATTTTTACGTTTTCAATATTTGGGGGTTTCAAACTTGTGAACCAAGAATAACAGGGCACAACATTTATGGGTATATATTTTTTGGGGGGGTTCAAAAATGTAAACCATTGAAGTATTGGGCCCTAACTTATAAAACATTCATATACCATGGAGTGTTTAGCAAAATATGATCATCCATCTGAGATAAACAATCTATGCATGGTTTAGTAAAATCATAGTATTGAAATGTAAAATGAAGTTCTTTGTCAAGCATATTGCCATTTCACATGTCTAGCATGACTTTAGTACTATTATCTTCATAAATAACTTATTTCTTTTGATGATCCCACTTCAAAAATCAAAATTGGTACTTATGCCATGGTACAAGACTGCCATTTGGTGCACCACAACAATGTCTCTAGTCATGAACGATTTGTCTGTGGCACAAGGTTGTCCAAGTTTGCCCGCGTTTGGTTTAACCTATTACTGGTCCGCTCAAAGATATCCGTGATGTTGATTTGAACGCTCAGAGATTGTGTAAATGCACGTTCTGTCCCGTGCTCATCATCCTAAGATGGAATTGTCATTAGTACATATGATATTCACGGAATGGGGTAAAAACAATATTAACCTAGCAGGTATATTTACTCATGTTGTGCTATCCATGCATTGCACTAACTTTAATGAGTTGTAACAACAAGTACCCATTCTCAGACTCAGAAAGTTTTTCGACATCCTCAAATTCTTCTAATAAAGCCCTGCATCTCCCGGCCCCCCATATCAATGAATATTAAAACATAACAACTAAATATGAGTATTTTTAGCAACGGCGCTAGTTTGTGAGCCTAAAAGCATGAGCTTAGGAGCTGTGAGCGTACGTTTTGTGAGCCTAGAGCATCAATTGAAAAAAACTTGAAATTTTTGAAGCCAACAAAGAAAAAATGAAGACATTTCAAAATTTTGATTTTGATTTTTATCCTTATGACCGTGGACCTATGACCGTAGGGCCTTGCTGGCATATGTACCGTGCTTGGCTTGGCACGTTGACAGACAACAACTTTAATCCACCTCAAGGCCTATTTTTGTTCTTCTTGTGAAAATATTTGTTCATAGTCAAGCTTTTGAAAAAATTCCAAGGGAAAACAAATATTTTGGACAATTGATAGAGGGCTCATGTAGTAAACACCATCTCGTAAAAACGAGAAATTTTTTAAAATGTCTTATTCCCCAAACCTCCAAAGGGACTTCTTAGTGCCTAAAGTTTTTTTTGGAGGTGATAGAGTTGTGACACATTCACACATTCAAAAAGAAAATTTGAAAATTATAAAAAAGAAAAGTGCCTTCAAAGTCCCCTCCTCCAAAATTTGCAAGAGGATTCTTGAGATGGTGAAGTCATGAAAACAAACAAATAATAGATTTTTTTTAGTTTTTAATTTTTAATTTTGAGAGTACGAAATTCCAGATTCCATAAAGAGTCTTTCGGTAACGAAATAGGGTTTTAAAGAGTTACAAAGTTGTGATAAAGGAAAAATAAATAAAAGTAAAATCTTTTAATTATTCTTTTTTTTAAGAGTCCCAAACCCAAAACCCCACAAGGGATTTCTTGATACTGAAAGGGATATCTTGGGGTGATTAAGTTGTAGAAAAAATACAATAAATTTTTTTTTTTTTTTTTTCTTTTTTAGTTTAAAATTTTTTGAGAGTCCTAAATTTTCAACTCCACAAGAGGTCTCTTCAAACCAAGAAGGGTTTCTTGGGGTGACAGAGTCCCAAAAAAAAACTTAAGAGAAAAAGATTTTTTTTTTTTCTAAATTTAATTTTAAGAAAAATGAAAGTCCCCAAACTCCAAACCTTGTCAGGGGTCTCTCGTTACCGAGAGGGTTTTTTTGAGATGACAGTCACAAAAAAAAATTTGAAAAAAAATAAAAAAATAAAAAAAAAAATTTGAATTTTTTTTTTTAATTGAAAGTCTCAAACCTCCAAATCCAGCCAAGGGTCTCTTTGTATCGAGAGGGTTTTTTGAGGTGGCAAAGTTGCCAAAAAAAATAGAAAAAAAATAAAAACTTGGTTGAAAAATCCAAACTCCAAACCTTGCTAAGGGTCTCTCTATACCGAGAGGGTTTTGGGGGGGGTGATGAAGTCGCAAAAGAAATTCAATAATTTTCAATAATTTTAAAAAATCTCTTTTTTTATTATTTTCCCTTGAGATTCCCAATCCCAAAACTCCGCAAGGAGCTTCTCAATACTGAGAGACCCTTGACAAGGTTTGAAGTTTGGAACTTTCAACCCAAAATGAGTATTTTTTTGTTTTCTTTTAAATTTTTTGTCGCGATTTTGTTACCCTCCAAAACCCCTCTCGGTACAGAGACGTCTAGTAGGGTTTGGGGTTTGGGACTTCCAACCAAAATTTAAAAATTAAATTATTTTTAAAAATTTATTTCTTAAATTCAACTTTGTCACCTCAAAAAAAACTTGCGGTACAAAGAGACGCCTTGTGGGTTTGGGAGTTTGGGACTTTTACAAAAAAACAAAACAAAAACAAATCAACACTTTTTTTTTAATTTTTTTCCAACTTTCAGAAGTTTGGAGTTTGGGACTTTCAACAAGCAAAAAAAATAAAAAATAAAAAATAATTATTATTTAATTTGAGGGTCACAAACTCTAACACACGCAAAGGATATCTCGGTACCGAAAGGGGTATGAGGGTGCCAAAGTCGGAGAAAAATTAATTATTATATATATATTTTTTATTATTTTAAATTCTTTTTTGAGAGTGTCAAATCTGAAAGTCTCCAATAGTTCCTTTGGTACCAAGATAAGTTTGTAGAGGTAATGAAGTCAGGAAAAAATTGAAAAAAAAATTGAAAAAAATACTTTTTTTAATTTTTTTGAGTCCCACATTGTGAAATTCCTTGACCTTTCAAAAAATCTCTTAATATATATAATATTCCCTGTTGTATTTTGTTATCAAGAATTTTCCATTTCCATAATTTTTTTCAAGATTAGCCTCCAAAACACCCTTATTCTAATCCACGATAATAGGTCCTAATCCAAAAAATTCCCTTCCAAAAATTCTAAAATCGGAGGCTCACAGGCTCACAACTCTTGGGCTCCCGCTCCAAGGCTCACAAAACAGCACCCCCGATATTTTTAGCATATAATCTTATAATACAAGCTCTATACTAGAACAACCAAACCTGAGGTTTGTGCAATCTTGTCCTTACTGAACCCACACATATTCTTCCATCATGGCCCACCCCTCTCTAATGGCCTCATTAAATTTGGCTCCCCAAACAATATTGCATGTGTTTTGTATCAAACACATCACTCGTCCTGCAATAAATAAGCATTAAAAGTGAGATGAAATGTCTACCACCAACTATCCATCTAGAATTGTTCATTAATACATGTTCATTTCATTATTCAAGGATTCAAATCACCTATACAAAATGAAGGGCAATATTTTACTCACCCATTTTGCTGGCTTGGAAATGCCCTTTGGACTCATTGCACTGGCCATAATGAGCAAAGCAATACAATTTGTAGCCTTTCCAAAAGTCCTTAATCCTATTTCAAAGATCACAAATCAATTCCAATAGAATAGATGCCATATTTAACTACTTCTGGACTTTCTGATGACTTTTGGACTTTGTCGAGGGAGACTTCATTGGGAGACCTCCCGTTGCTTAGGTTTTGGAGACCACAACACCTATGAAAGTGGGAAAAAAAGAATGAAGTACCCCCTGGGCATACCCTTGAAGAGGACAAAGAAACATAATAACTAAGACATTTCACCTATTGAACATTTATTCGTACACATTGAGATGAATCATCAGGAGATTTGTCGATGTAGTGCATATCAAAGACATTGGGATCTTTAGTGTCGCCAAAAATCGATGAAAACGGTTATTATTCACTTACATTATTAGAAGAACTAAATAAGCAATGGACTGTTAGTATTTCTTCACATAGTTACTTAGGATCTGGAAATCTCCCGATATAATCCCACATTCATTCCTACGGTACAAGAGAATTGTTGGTATGGTCGAATGAAACTTGGAAGTAATTATTAAAAGGTTTAGGGTGGGTTCACTCCATTTTATTTATATCGATAAAGAAGGTGACAAGAAATTGCCCACAAAAATAAATAAAGGCTATTCCTACAATATCTATGCTAGTGAATAACTAGCTCCTTGTGTACATAACACGAAGCTTCTACTTTCAAAAGATCTATATTATCCCTCACGCGTATGGAGGGACCTATCAAATTAGTGTGTGGCCACTTCAAAGGATCTAACTCAAGTAGTACAATAGTTTGATTCCAAAGAATGATGCGCTCTCTAGGGCTACCTAAGATACGCTTCAGTAATCCAACACGGTTTGGATAAGGATCATTCTTGTTAGGGTTGCTCGAATCGGCGAAAAAGAAAAAACCCTTCAAAGTCTTTCGTGGGAGTAGACACCATACAAGCTCTCCCAAAGTAGACATATGCATGGAAGAACACAACCCACAGTGAGTTTGTTCAACCAACTGTCTAAGAAAGTGACAAAAACCAGAAGGAATGTCGACTATTTGAGGAAGATCCAAAACACCTCCCTCAACACATAAAGCACCTGTCAGGACAACGAGAACCGCCTTCTGCATCGAGAGAACAGTAAGAAAGTGAATTCATCAAACAAAGGACAACCCTGAACAGCGGGAGATATCTCGATGTTGTTTCAAAGGAAATTGATTTCACTAAGAACCTTAAAACAATCGAAGATCTCTCGATGAATGTAGGATGGACACTCATTCACTGAGAACCAACAAACCGCAATAGATCTTGCAATAAGCTTTAAAAGGGCACTATCTTTAGGCAGAAACTCTAAAGAACGGGAGATCTCCCGACCAGGTCAAAGTAGACACTAAACTTCAGGGAGAACCCTAAAACAACGGGAAATCTCCCGATCTGGTTAAAATGGACAGTAAACTACACGGAGAAACTCCAAACAACGGGAGATCTTATGATCACGTTGAAATGGAGACTATGTTTTGACTATTAGACATTTACATCAAAGAGATTGAAGGCAGCCTATCGATTTTCAAAGTTGTAAAGGAAAACAGTCCATACTCACCATTTCGGAATTGCAATATCTTGCAGCTGAAATACCAAGAACATGTACATTGTGGCCACTGTTCGCTACGTATATATGTAAAACATATGAAATGAACAGGTGATGAATGACTTACACGTACACGCGAAACCTCTGCATGGAAGCAGTAAGGAGCTAAAAATATCCTAGGACCAGAACTCATACATTTTACGGAGGGTGTAAATGAGAAACCATAATTACAGAAAATATGGATTTTGCATTTACAATGATTTACAGAGAGGTAGCAATTCATTAGTGATCCTAATTTTATAATGTTTTGACTATTAGACATTTACAAGTTCAAGAACATGTCTACTCAACAATTTACAAATGCATTTACAATTTAAATTACAATTTGTATTCTAATCTACATACAATGCCGTTGAAGTGGAACACCGCATCCAGTAAGGGGAGCTCCCCCAATAAAGCCCCGTGCAAATAGGAATCAAGCATGTTGAATTCCCGATATGATTCCGAAGCCCAAACTGGATAAGGGATCCACAGGATACTGCCCGCCAGGAAGTGGATTATTCCTCACATACACCGGCACCGCCTCATTAGACAATAGGAGGCCATCAAGCCACGGCATCAAGTGCATGCAGAGGTAGTTGTCATTCATTTCACCGCAGAAGGACTGAGGGTGAACAACGCTATGTGGATCATTCAAGAGGTTCTTTTCTGGACTGTCGTCAATTAGAAGAACATTGTCCCAAGAAGATGAACCAAGGAGGCGTAGAAATTCCGACAATTCTTTCAAGAAGACAGGTTTATTTAGTGCAGCTGGGGCCCTGTACGTGGACTTCGTGCATGCCCCCTGAGCTAGACAAATGACATTCCGATGGCTGAAGGAGCAATTTTCAAGGACAAGGTCCAACAAATTGTTCATGGTCTTTGCCCTTACACTACTCCAGAATGCAACGTTCGCTCTACCATGCAGCCAATTCAGAAACGTGGTGACCTGCGGGCGACGCTCAACATAGACTTCATTACGGCTATAGGACCTGTGAAGAAGAACTCCATTCAGGTCAAGTACCACTGAGTACTTGCGCTGAGCTACCTTTTTCAATGTCTTTGGTTGGGTCATCGACGGTCCGCCACAATCTGCAGTACATTAAAGCATAGTGTAGTAGAGATCAGTCCTTCAAGAAGCGTGATCATTTAACTAGTAGACTATTAAATGAATTATGGAGAAAACATCAGGAGAGCTCCCGTTGATTATCTCTCAATGTTTAGACAGATCTTCGAATGTTTAATAGTGGAAGAGCTCCCGTTGATTATCTGTCAATGTTTGGACATATCATTGACTGTTTCACTAGATCTTTCAATGGAAGACCTAGAACTACGCAGGGTGTCCACAGAAGTACCTTTCACGACGTCCTTCGGAGGCTTTGTGTTCTCCACGTCGACGACCCCCCCAGGTAAATCATTCCCATGTCCTACGCCCTTTCCCTTTGTTTCCAGTGGTCTATGGTCAGAGACAATCTGGAAAATGTCGTTAAAGATATATGAGTGCGCTGCCCACACGGCCTGCACCTCCCAAGAGGCTCTACTATTCAAATTGGGCGTTTGGCTAGCATGAAAACTAGGGAAATCACTGAAATTCTGAAATCTATTCCTGATATCAAGTCTGTCCACATGCGTTAGTCCAGGGTGTGGGACAGCTACCAACGGATCGACCTTCGGACTCATTTGAGTCAAGTCCGCCATAGTATCTTGCATATATTGTCGGCCATTCCCGCATCATGGGTGACCTCTTCGGTCGGAGGCATTGGGAGATCTCGCAATGCATCAGTATGCTGCTCCGCGTCCATTCGTTCATTATGATGACTTCTAACCCAGTCAGCAGGCATCGGGGAATCTCCCGTTGCACCAAAGCATTGCTCAACCGGAAAGGGTTCTTTACCTAGTGACCCTCCGTCCTTGGGCAAAGACACACTCGAAGGGGCAACAAGAGAAGCACCAACAACTTTTCCTGAACAAGTCAAAAGAATAGACGCTGCGTTGGTCGATTCCGGAGTCCCACCTGCAGCACCCTCTGTCCCTGACGGTTTAGGAGAGGACATGCTTGTGCCCTCATTCCTTCGAGGATCCACATTTGAATGCGGAGGAATGTGAGGAGGGTCAGCATCATTGAGGTGTATATCCAGCTTGCGCTTCGTCCTCAACTCCGCCCGCCTTCCTAAAATCAACTGCACTGGTGTAGAGCTTGAAACCTTCCTCACTTTGACCGTGCTTGACTTCTCCTATGCATGTCGTTTTCCAGACATTCCACTATGTGAGGCATGTCTTGAAGATGACTGCACCAAGCCCTCCAGAGGCAGCATTGGCCTTGCTGACTTATCTTGCGAGTGCAACACGTAAGATTTCCTGAAGTGATCACTGTCATGCGGAATTCGGAACTGACAGCGAGAGATCTCCCGCTGTTTAGATACAGTGACTTCCCTTTTTTTGGGGTGGATCTTTCTCGACGCTTCCATGTCTGCCCTTGTCCTCTGATGGGTGGTTCACTTGAGGTGGCTTCAGAACTTCTTCCTCATTCACATCACTCTCCGTCTCCTCCGCGATGCGAGTGGCACTTCTCTCCTTGTCCAAAGCTCTATCATTACATTCCGCGTCATTCAGATGTGGCGTGTCCTGTGCAGGATTGTTTTGAGCTTCTCGGTTGCCTCCACGCTGGTCCTGCGCGTCATCGTCGTCATTCGACTAATCTTGCGCGTCATCGTTGTCATCCGACTGACGAGTAGGACTGTTCACAGCTTCCTCGTTGTCTGCATGTTGGTCCTCCTTTGCATGATCGTCCTCATCTGACTGATGAGCAGGACTGTTCTGAGCTTCCTCGTTGCTTGCATGCTGGTCCTCCTCCGCATCATTGTCGTCATCCAACTGACGAGGAATGTTCTCAATATGCAGTTGGTCCCAAATCTGTCTCGCAGTCGTGATTGTCTTTGACTGTGTGTCCACGTCAAAAACGACTTCGAGTACCTTAGTCGAGTGGACCTGATAGAATTCAAGAAACATATGTTAGTGCACTATCTTCAAAGTGACTGAATAGGAAAAGAAAGTTGAAGAAAAAAGATCAAGGAGATTACCAGTCCAAGGGACGTGAACTCCGGACCACCGTTCACATTCACAATGACCATATTGTCGCTCATGAGGTCAGAGAATATTTCGAGTGCCGCCGCAATTGAAAACCAAGGGATCATTGGACGCCTGTAGAAAGTATCCACTTCCTCCAAATCCCTAGAGAGGTACACAGCAGAAATGTCTTGTGCACTTGGGAAGAAATTGTGGAAGCTGCTCGTTGAACCATGGACGTTGTCGTAGGCGAAGAGGAAGACCAAGAAGACGTTGTACTGCGTTCCGGAAACCTGTTTGGGAAAGCCGTCCTCTTTGTCGGCAATGTAATTCACTACATGCCAATCCCAGACCCTGACCTTCGTCTCCTCCCGCCTCTTCTGCAAGTGTGTAAGAATGTCGTGGAATCCAACGACATCCGTGATGAGAACTGCTGGTGAATGGGCTCTCACAAGGCGTTGAGTGGTGTCTTTGTACTCCAGTGCATCGAACAGCCGCTTCAAATTTTGTTGCTCCAGGAGTTTTGCACGGGGGCCTGCACTTGACACTTCAAACATGAACCAGAAGTACATGTGGATCTTTGCTTCACCCCGCCATGCTTTCACGGAAGCCTCTATCAGAATTTGAGTGATGTCCCAACATTTGTCGTCCATCACCTTGCAGAGGTAGTCCTTGACGAAGTCCTTCGAAACCACGGCCTCCACTTCTTCTGTACAAGCGCTCATGAACGACTCCCACATGTTCTTCACAGCATTTGGGCAGTTGTCTGGATCGTCAGTCTTGTTGAGGGCCTTGGTTCGACCCTCCAGCCACTCTTTCCCCATCTCCGTGTCCATGCTCTTATCCACCCACCATTCAAGTTGCTCCCTGGTGATTTTCTTTTCATTTGCAAATTCATCCCACGCTACTGCTATGTATGGAATGTATTCAGGCTTTTTACTCGGGAGGGAGTGCTGCCTGTAGTGGCACATGAGCTCGTTCTTCATGGCCCGCACCTTCTTCTCCCGGCCTGCTGCCACAGCAATTGGAGTGACTCACTTTCCGAAGAAATCGATGTTCAGAGCCGTTTTCTTCATGTACACAATTCCCTTCTCCACTTGGCCCGCCAAGTAGTTCAAATCCTCATCGCGCACTCCATATAAGGGTTTGAAGTCGGTGTATCCCAACGGTTTGCGTTTGCCCTTGGATTTGGGTCCGTTACTGTCGGGAAGCTTGAAGCTAAGGAAGTCCATGTCAATCTGAATCCAACGTTTCACATCCTTGTCCTTCTCCATAAAGAGGAGTGAAATCTTCAAATCCGGGTTGTCAGGATTCTTGAACCCTGTAAAGATAGAGAACATCACCGGATAGAAATCCTGCACAAGAACGACGACACTATTAATTGTGAAGGTTTAGGCGACTTCAGTAGTCAATGACACAAACGACCATCGGGAGAACTCCCGTTGTTCGTCTATTTCAGGTCCATGCATGTTTGTTTCATAAACATCGAGCTACACCTCAACAACTATAAATTTCTTCAGAAGTCTGAGGACAACGGGAGTTCTCCCACTAGAATTGCAGTAGAGGAAAAATAAGAGTGCGTGAAGCATTTCAAAGTTTCGTGAGTTGAACTTACATTGTACGCTTCTGAGTGCGCTCGTCCTCCGTATGATGGCACCGGGCTGCCCATGTCCTTCCACTTTATTCGAGCGTGTGCAAACTGCTAAGTGAAGCTCTGCTCCTTCTGCTCACCAGCAACGTTTTGGTTTAGAGCTTTGGAAAGGTGCATGATTTCATTCTTCTTGGTATCATACGGTGCCCATATGGGAATGATGTTGAAGGTGGATGCCTTTGCCTTATCAGCCTCGGGGATGTCTCCATTCTCAATCAACTCCCTATGCGCTTGCGTAGTGTGTTGACCACCAATAATGTAGTAGTGCGTTTTGGCGGTTAGACTCTCCTTCTTTGGACACGAGTCCCAAAAGGTCACCTTATTGTCAGGACCGTAAGGTCCTCGCTTTAAGGGGAGAACGGTAATGTACCGGTTCTCCAACTGGTAGTCGCAATCTACGAGAATGCGATTCTTTATTCCAGCCAATCGCGTCGGCTCAATCCCTTTATACACAAGTACTCCAGGAGGAGCCTTGTGCAGGAACTTGTAGCTCACTCGGAGGAGTTCACCTTTTGCATTGGCTAATGGCTTCTTCTCCCATTTGTACATTGGCTTAAAAACCTGGTTGTACAACTTGTTGATTTCTCTTATTTTCGCGGGCTGGAGCTTCCTGACCTCTACATCCGTCATGTTCACAGCATGGTGAATAGTGAGTGGAACAACTTTGATCTTTTTCTTGCCCTTGCCCTTTGCCTCATCATCTTCTACAACTTCATCACCTGGTGCTCCCGCAATGGATTTTCGCTTCTTTGGCTTCTTCGAAGGAGATTGCATTGCAGTTTGTACAGTTGCTGTAGTGGAGGGCTTTGCCTGGTTATGGATGTCGTCAATAAGGTCCCACTCATTCTTCATCTCTTCAAAGGTCCAAGACTGGCAACCGCTTGGCTTGTCTAAGATCCCCTTCCGTGTGATGGTCTCACACATGTCGAGATCCATAGTGGCATAATCAAGGATCAACCCATATGTTCTTGGGTCTTGGGTCCTAGGAACCATCTCGCGAACAATGACAAGGACTGTGGAGTTATCTAGCCCAAGAAGTTGCAACACGTCTAAACCTGTCGTAATGTGACCCTTCTTCTCAAAGGAAAGCTTCGGGCATATGATTACGGACCCGTCTGGCTAGTCCATCCACTCGAGGCCCCACGCTGTCACTTTTCGATCGCATCGGAATACTGCTCCTGGATCGTGGTCTCCGGTGTATTGAAATGTATGCACAAATGAATCTATGAACTTGTACAGCCTTATAGGTGACAGGGTGGAAGGCATTTCCTTCGAGGTATTCGCTCTACGCAATGTGACACAAATGTTAGACGTTCACCTTATCATCACTGTTTTGAGTTATCAGCGGGAGTTATCCCATTGTTTTTCGAAGCCCTCCTACTAAACATCCTTATTGAACTCTACCTTCATACCTTATTCATCAGGAGTTATCCCGTTGATATTCAAACCCCTCCTACTAAACGTCCTTGTTCAACTCTGTCTTTATTCCTTATCCATCGAGAGTTATCCCGTTGATTTTGTAAGCCCTCCTACTGAACATCTTTGTTCAACTCTACCTTCGTATCTTATTCATTGGGAGTTATCCCGTTGTTATTCTAAGCCCTCCAACTGAACATCCTCGTTGAACTCTATCTTCATACCTTATTCATCGGGAGTTATCCCGTTGATATTCTAAGCCCTCATACTGAAATCCTCTTTGAACTTAATCTTCATACCTTATTCATCGGGAGTTTTCTCTTGATGATTTTCTAAGCCCTCCTACTGAATATTCTTGTTGTACTCTATCTTCATACCTTATTCATCGAGAGTTTTCCCGTTGAGTTCGTCCTTTATATAAACACATACACCTAAGTTCTTATAATGTCTACGACTGCTTAACCAAAACTCGATATACTAGTCAATTTCATCGGGAGATATCCCATTGTTTTGTTCTGGCTTCCTTGTTTTATTTTGCGACGATTGTCGGTTTAGGGTTTTCCAGTAGATGTTCTCTTTCTTTTAACATTCGTATACTATGAATCTTAAGGGAGAACTCTCGATAGACTTCTGCGGAAGTGCTTTTTCAATATATTGTACCTTTTCATCGGGAGATGTGTCCATGAAATTAGGGTTTAGGGTCTGCAACTGCCATTTTTTCCAATAATAATAGTGACTGGAATGTTTGGTTGTACGGTTTCAAGGCATTTTGGCATTTCTGCGTGCACTTCCGATTTCAGTATGTATCATACACAATTTCTAGCTACCACAGGCGTTTCTTTATCACTGTCGATTAGAAGTTGTTTATTGTTCATGTTAGGAAAGACACTATCAATTTCACTCACTTTCTCTACAACTTCAAACAACCACACTGACGAAGAGGACTTGATTCTTACGGGATATTCCACTTTGCTAACGAGGTGGTTGCCATGACTCTTGCCGTCTGCGCGCACAGTATGCTACACTTGGTCCCTCGTCCCTGCTGTGAACTTGCTGTGAATCAGACTGTTCACTAATTCCTGCACAATACAAATCAGTTTCAGGACACACTTAGAGATTATTATTGACTGAGTATAGTAAAACAGCACAATGTATACACCTACTCGGTGATGGACAATATTCACGGGAACGGGCTCATTAAAGCTTCACCTAAACTTACTTCACTACACACAGGCTCCAAATGCCCTCACCAAACTCAAAACAGATTCCGACTTTGACCTACCTGCTTGCACTCTGTGCGCTAGATTTTGTACTGCAACAACAAAGACGCATAACTGCGCTTACTTAGCATTATAGCATTTACGTACTAAGAGATTGCCAAGAGTCTAATAAAGAACCTACTTTGCAAGTGACTACAAATTATAAACAATGTACTATTGCTCTACCATCACAGTGAGAGACAACACAATCCAGACAAGGTAGCGCTTGCCTGTGACTCAAGCGGAGGCAGGAGTGTGGGACACGAAGTGCCGTGGATAGGACCTCCGGGGCGTGCGGAGGATCAGTTTGCTCTCAACCTTCTTGCCCGCTTGCAGCAAGTGATCCTCGATATCTTCACAACAGTTCACCGCATCTGAAGCCTAGGGTATCGCTGTTCGCGCAATTCTCCTTGCAGCCTGGAACTCTTGGGCTTCAAATTCCCAACGCCTCCTAGTTTGTGCCTCCACGACGTGCGCTTCAAACTCCCGTGCTTTCTCACTTCAAGTGAACTCGTTTGCTCTCACATGTCCCCAAGCGCAGGCGCAGGCACGCGAACCCAAGCGGAGAAATACATGAGCAGCAGTTAGCCGCATGGGGTGGATGCAGCGCGCGAACCCAACGGAAATGACACACCACTGCAGGCGCGCGAAGCAGCGAGAAGAAGACAAACCAACAGGAGAGCCAGGTGGAACTCCTTGGAAAAGGGTCCAGTGCTGGCAGCCCTGACAAGGCGTCAGGGCTCATGATGATGTGCATCAGGAGGGGGGCATCATTATGCAAATGGCGCATGATTATGGCCATCATCAACTAAATCCCCATTCACTATGCAAGGGGGGATAATTCTTTTGATGTGAATTAACCTACACTTCAAATGAGTAGGGGTCAAGTCATGGGTAGCTAAAAATAGGGTAGCTGCACTTCACAAGGTCATGTTTGTATGAAAAAATGTCCAAAATGGTGGTTCTTCATTGGATTCATTCTTCTAGACAAGTTGTCTAGTACATGCTTAAAAAAAACCAGATCATTTGAAATTGTACAACATATAGGAAAATAATAGTAACTAGACAAATGTAAAGAATGATTCAAAATACTAGAATGATTGTTAACAATGTAGTTAATATGGAATTGAAAAATAATTGAACATCTCAATGGGTGTAATGTTGTTAAAACAGTAGGTGTAGTGAGTTGCCCCAAATTGCCATGTTATTAAAAAACGTAGTTTAGGACATGACAGAATTAATATATAGAATGATTTACCAATCACATATTAAAACTATGATGATTTAGAAAATTTATCTGTCAATCATAATTATTGATGCTTTCACAAAGCAATAATTTTCATTTATGTATGCTCCTATTTGAACAGTCACATATTTTATTTTGTAAAAATAAAATGACAACTTTTATTGCAATCATTTTACATTTCCTTCACTTCACTATACGATTTCATTTATTTTCACTTCATTTTACATAATTTCATTCACTATATTGAATTTTTAATCAATTTATCATTATTGATTTGTTTTTCCTTCAACAATGCTTAATAATTTTATTAATGTTTTTATTATCTTAATTTGAAAGTACTCTAATTAAATAATAATAGAAGAACATTGACCGTTAAACTGCAAATAATATTATTTTACGATGCATTCATTTGAACATTGTTTTAGAAATTTTTATTTTTTATTTTTAAATTCTATTAAGGATTTATTTAATTATTTACAAAAATTTTAATTGATTTATGAATTGAATTTAAAACTTTTCTTCTTATTATTATACAAAGAAATTTTTCTTATAATCTTCTTTTAATTTAAGATCAATGTAATTTTTTCAAAGTTTGACTTATAAACAACTTGTGTGGCATTATACTAACTTGTTCAAGTGTTTTATGTGATTTCTCTACGTATTCTAATAATTTTAAATTTTTAGAATAATTTATCCATAATTAAATTAAATTTATAAAAACAAAATTCAATTGGAACCCTTTAACTTTCACACTTAAGAACCAAAAGTGCAAAACAACTTTGGTGTATTTGTACTCATTGAAAGCTTTTCTGCCAATGCCAAGAATGACATCAAAAACTCCTATACTCTATTTTTCATAATTTAATTCCATTAATTTTATAGTCTTAAAAATTTCTTACAAATCCATCATACATCTAGAAGGTTAGCAATGATACAACTTTACTAGTACATTCAACCCTCATTAAGTCAAACTCTCCAATGGTATAAAGAGAATGATCAATGAACACACAACCAGGGATATCTCAATGTTACATATAAAAGAAATTAGAACAAATATTACCATAGTATTTTTATTTTTACTTTTATTCAACTTTTACTTTGCACACATAACTAAATGAAGCGAGCAAAGCCTCTACATTTGTGATTGATAATGAATGACGAGGTCAAACTTTCTAACTTCTTTAAGGTATTGATGTTAGAATGTTGTTTTTAATTGTTAATTGATTTAAAAGCACAATTATTTTTATGTTTTTTTCCTTTTTCTTTTTCCTCTCCCCCTCCTTTTTTCTATTTTCCCTCCCCCTCCCCCTCTTTTTGCCTTCTTATCTTAGAATAGGTCCCAGCGGCTCCCACCCACACGGGTTTACTAAAACCGTGGACCCTAAACCTTGAAGCCTAAACCCTAAACCCTAAACCCTAGATTGTTGACTCTAAATCCTGAACCCTGAAGATTGACCCAGAGCAGACCGCTGTCTTTGGTAGGCAACTTGTGCCTTTTAAATTTTTCCTATGTAATGAAATTCTGTTTGATTTGTGTCCACAATAAAAGAAGAAGAGTAGACCGCATGCACTAACAGACGAGTGAATGCACAAGTGTTCAATGCTAAATAAAGAACCCGAGAAATGTCGAGATTGGAGCTGGAACTAACCGTTGATAGCCGCAGTGAATGCTGCGGGTTTGAAGAATCTCAATGACAGTCGAATTCCAAGGCTGCACGTACCTCCATAAAGTTCTAGAAAGGGCTCGAATTTCTAGCAAGGTAATTCATGCGCGGCATTTCAGCAGTCAGTGAAGCGCACCGTCCAAGAATGCAGTCAACATTCCCAAACAAGATCGCATCTTAAGATCCTACCTGGGCTCATCAGTGCTGCACAACCTTGAAGAGCGCACATGGAAGTCAAAATGTTGGACCAGTAGATCCTTTCCAAATCAAGGCGGGAAACGAGAGCTCCAGAATCCAACCCAATGTATTCTTGCAATCCCTCGGTCGACGTTGCTTCTTCTTTTGGAGCAAATGTAAATGAGCCGAGCAGTGGCGATCGAGGAGTGTGGATATCGTCGCGTCGGTCGTTGCTAGCGCCTGTGGAATGTGAGGCGCTTGAAGATCCGTCATAGTTCTTGATTTTCTCTCTAGGTATGATTTGTTCCAATCCTATTCGCCAAAGGTACAGGCTTTCACGGACAATTCAGTATTTCCATTAGATTATAGAATGTTCAAAGGAGCAATGACAGGTCAATTGAATCCAGCCGTGACGAACAAGCGGAAGGTCACCTTCTCTAATCATCTGATTGTCCTCCCTTAAGAAGTTGTTAGTCTGATACTGAAACATCAGTTGAGTAACGTGTGAGTGCTAGTTGGTGAAGGAGGATTCTTGCAT
The DNA here is from genome assembly GCA_947034895.1 of Rhytidiadelphus loreus. Lineage (NCBI taxonomy): Eukaryota > Viridiplantae > Streptophyta > Bryopsida > Hypnales > Hylocomiaceae > Rhytidiadelphus > Rhytidiadelphus loreus. The sequence continues at coordinate 62,297,535 of OX344763.1, read as the reverse complement.
GCAATGCTGAACTAGTATGAAATGTGCCCACATAAGTTTTCTTGTGTTGAGGGTACTACTGTAAACGTCAGTGTGCATCCCAGTTGCAAAGGCCGTCCATAAATATGTTCTCCTGAGTGGAGACCGTAACTGTTCACTGCGCCATTGGATAAAGCAACAAAGTCGTATGCTGCAGTGGTGCAGTCGTCGCCGTATTGTACATTATACGGCCGAATACTACGTGTATTGACTTTCTTACGTAGTGAATGTTATATTCTGGATCCCTGAATCCGCAACAGTAGATGATGTCCTCTTACTTCTATCGACGGATCTGTCGTTCGAAACATCGGGAGATATCCCGCTGTCAAGAACTCTCCACGAGAGATGTCCCGTTCTAACCATTGAGAGACGTCCCGTTGTTTTCATCGGGAGATGTCCCGTTCTAACCAGCGGGAGATCTCCCGTTGTTTGTAGAGGGAGGAGTCCCGTTCTAACTAGCGGGAGATATCCCGTTGTTTCCAGAGGTAGATCTCCCGTTCTTACCAACGGGAGACCTCCCGTTGTTACCACCTGCAGTTGACCTGATGGCAAGCATATGTCCACAATCCTAATGGGAAACTTCTGTTGTTACCTATGTTGGGGCTGTCCTTTCCATTTCTGTTTCTTCTTCGTTCTTCTCTTTCTCTAGTAGTGGGTCACATGGTATCCATGCACGTCGTTTATCCACCAACGTTTATACAATGTTGTCTTTTCTGCTATTGTGCGGACTAACATGGACTCTTTTCTTTGGTAGGTTCAATATTCATTACCTTTCTTCGCAATATGTTTTCTAGAGTCAGTGAATCGGAGACAATGGATTCGGCCTCCGAATCTTTCAATGATGCCATCACCCCATACGTTGGCGAATATACCGGGGAGGCTGACTCTCAAGAATCTTCCGCAGGGACTGCACCATTGAATAATGGTGACGTAGTCAGGCTTTATCTTCCGGGATTCGGCGAAGTTGGACTGGGGTCTGTTGTGGAGACTCGACCGCAGGGTGAGTGGCTTGGTGTGCCGATCCTGTTGGAGCCGTGGATATTTGTTCTCCTACGGCCTTCATCAATCGTCGTTGAAGTTGAGCGCCTAAGAATCACTCTTTGCCAGAGAGGTGTTCGGACGCTAATGGATGTTCTAAATCGGACAGTGCTGTGGAGGGCCGCCGACATTGTCAAATTTAGTACGGATCCCCATGTGGACGGAAGCCCATTTATTCGTCAGGAAGAGTGGACCGGCCAAGAGGTGCATCGATTGGATTCCCTTGGTGTGCTTATGTCATCTGGGTGAATAAGTTGTTGGAGGGCGGACGATTACTTTCAGAGTTCTACCCTTGGTGACGACCACGTAGGTGTGACAATGCTTAACGTTTTTGTGGGTAATCCAGACGCGATCATGACCCATGCTCGGTGGCCCCTTTTGGACTGCTCGTTCCCTGGTGGTCGGTGTCTAAAGGATACATTGGATCACTTCGCCGCCTTCCCTGATGTACAAGATCCTCTAGCCTATCTGGGTGGAAGAGAGAAGGCACCCTATCGCTTTATTGTTTGTCGACCCTCCCTGTGTCAGAAGGAGATACAGTTCATATGTAGAACGACAGACTCTGAAATTCAAAAAGTCAGTTCGGAGAAGTGCTGCGAAAATGTGTGCTGCCAATTTTTTCCCCGTGAAAAAACGTTGAAGGTCAGGCAGAGCTTTTTTTTGAAGTCTTTTGAAGAGCATCGAGAGTATGGAATCGCCATTGGTGGACAATTGCACACTGTGGAGTGGACACGGAAGCGGAAGTACATTACGTTGGAAGGAGTGGATGTTTGTGGCACAGCGTGGTACATAATTCACGGAATCCCAAAGTCCACCTACCACAATTACATTGACAAGTACAAATTGGGTGTTGTTTCTTCCACGCACGGAAACAAAGGAATCAAGCACCCTCGACTTCGAACTGTACAGGCCACAAGTATAATGAAAGCTATCATCGACAACACTGCTGACCAAATGCCGCACCAAATGCGCTGCACTGGAAATGGAAGAGTCCACACACGGAAGTTTCTCCCTGCTGGGAACAACTGGAAGCGCGTTCATGCTGACGCCAATGAGGTACTTCGATGAACCCACAATTATTCTGGTTTTGGTCATTACTGGATTTCACGGAGTGCACTGTCATCGGGAGAACTCCCGATGAGTATTTGTATAGGGACTGCAGTTCATTTGTCCTCTCTGTGGGACATCTCCCAATCTAGTTCTCTTTCGGTACTTGATTTGGTTTGTCACCTCAACGGGAGATCTTCCGATGAGTGAGTTTCTGTATACGGACTGCACTTCATTTGTCCGCTCCGTCGGGACATCTCCCAATACAGATCTCTTCTGGTACTTGATTTGGTTTGACTTCTCAACGGGACTTTTCCCGATGATTCTCGTCGTAATCACTTGTCTTCACTATTTCAGTTGTGATTGCTAAGTCTGTTGGTTTCATTTTAAAACTGTCACTGCCTTCAACGCTTAGGCTTCTGTTTTCTCGAACTTGCAGCTGAATGTGGAGTATGGCCTTCCTCCAGTCAGCCAAGCTACTATTAGTAGAATAAAGAAAGAGCACTTCAACAACGTCTCAATTAAGCTTGTTGGGAGCTCTTTTGCAAAGTGTACGAAGTGCGATGAACTACAACAGTTCATTCTGAAATCAACAAAAGGAAGCTCGGACTTCATGGAGTTCATGAAGCAACGAAGTGAACATCTTAATCATCAAGCATCTTGTCGTCGTCTGTATGCCTCGTGGCGTGAAGAATCCAAAAGAACCCTCAAGAGATATTATGCATTATTCATGACAAGATGGATACAAGGAAGACGGCTCTCCCAAGAATGTGGGTGACGACAAAGGCCACACAAGGTTTGGGTCAGCTTCCCATGAGTGTCATTGGAATGGTGGCTCATGGTCATGCCGACGGTGCATATGCCCATTATGGACCAGCATGCTGGTCGGGTGACTCAAACTTCACCATTTCATCTTTGGCTAGACTATTTCGGCGACTTGAAGGTCCACCAATTCGGGAGACGGGCGACCTCTTCCCCTATCCGCTCGCAAATGCAATGTTCGACGCGTTACTTAGAAGGAAATCTAGGTGTATGGACGCCTTGAAATTCATTCCAGAGGAAGGTCGACGTGGATCTCGCCCCCTTCCTGAGAAACTCTATCTTCAGCTTGACAACTCCGCCAAAGATAACAAGAACCAGTATCTCATGGCTTTCTTGTCTTTGCTTACTGCGCGAGGAGTCTTTAAGGAAATTCAGGTCGGTTTTCTACTAGTCGGACATACTCACAAGGACATTGATGCGTATTTCAGCCACCTCTCCAAGGCTTTAAAGAGCAAGAATACGTTTGTTGTCGCGGACCTCATGAAAGCTTTCATGGAGTCCCAGGAATTGTCATTCATGCCAGAATTCATCCAAGAGGTGGCGGATTTTAAGTCGTTTGTCAAGGGGTACCTATGTAGTGGCACAGGTAAACTAATTGGTTTAGGGGAAATGCACCTCTTTCGGTTCTACGTGGATAGTGATGGAGTCCTCGTCATGAAGTATAAGAAGTCCGCAATTGATTCACAGTGGCTACCATCTGATAGACCTTCTCGATGTCTGTGGAAGAAAGACCGCATGGGTTGTCCGAAGCTCCCTCGGGGTTGCCCTAAACCTGTTCCTTTCAAGCCCATGTGGGGCAGCGAAGTTCTGGAAGCCACGGGAAATCAAGAAAAAGCAATGGAAGCGGCATGAAAAGCGACCTTGAGCAAGGGTTTGATTCTGTTAGGAATTGAAAAGTACATTGAGTACTAGGAAAACGGAATGTCCAAATGCGAGGGATTTGCGGCCGCCTTTGCTCCATACGTTGAATACTGGAAACATGTGCTGCTTCAGCTCAAGGAGCCCCTTCCCGACTGTCCTTCGGAATTGGTTGAAGGCTTCTAGCCAAAGTACGATTGGAAGGTGCAAGAAGCATCTTGCCAGGGGCCGACGATGAACCCGATCGACATCATTCCTGAGGAAGAGGAATTTGAACCTTATTGCGGACCCGCAAATGAGGCGCCAAGGGAAAGCTTCAATCCTTGGGTTGATATTCGCCCAGGTTCATGGGTTCTGCTCAGACTTGAAGACCCCTCAATCTGTGCTGTCTGGAAAGGAAGAGCACTGTCCGACGTTTGCAGAGAGGCAGGGTATGAGAACCACGGAAAGTTCATGCTCCAATATTGGAGACCAGATAATTCCGAAAGTACGATGGAATTGATATACCAAAATTGTTGGTACGGGAAATGGGTTGTTGAAAACAGGCCTCCCATTTGGGTGGACGCATCTTGTGTAGTATACGCGAATTGGTCCAAGAAAGTTAACCCAAAATCACGTACTATTCCTAAGAAAAGCAGAGAAGCTGCCCTAGAGAATTTGAATAGGTCAAACGAGGTGGACCCGTGATCGACTAACGTGTCGTGGCGCAATACGTCTATCGGGACCTCTCCCGATGCTTTCTTCTGTGCATTGTGATAGTGGCACTACTATCGGGATATCTCCCGATGATTTCTTTTCTTCGGTGTGACAATGCCACGGCTATCGGGATATCTCCCGATGATTTCTTTTGTTCACTGTGACAGTGGCACTGCTATCGGGAGGTCTCCCGTTGCTTCCTTCTGTTCGGCTTCATAGTGGCTACGTCCGTTTCCCAGAGAAATAGTTCTCTATATCTTTTAGTTTAGTTAGTTCAATGGTTCTTGTGGAAGCTGCTGTATGTGGGATGACTATTTTACCAAGGAACAATAGAATGTACAAGTTCTTGTTATTTCTCAAGGGCAATCTCCAAATCTCATTGCATAGGCATAGCAAATGCCCATGCTCCGTTAGCTTTGCTATTCTTTCTTTTCTTGTACTTGATGTTCTAAGGGATTATTACAATGTTGCAAGACATTTTTCCCTTCCTAGTTACTGTTCTCAATATTCATCTTCATTTCTTTTATTCCACTGTCAATGACATTGTTTTGTCGTTATCTGCATTCTACGATGTCATTGCTCTAAAATAACAATATTGCCAACTACTATGTTAATATAGAATAAGGCTAAGTTTTCACATTCGTTATATTCACGCAACGAATACTTCAATAAGACATAAGATGTAGAAGACAATAAAGTATATAGGGTATACTTTATGAACCGGCTCGCCTTATAAGGTCTGTTCTCTGTCGGGGGACTTCAAGGTAAATTAGTTACCACCTTTAAAACCTCCATTCCAACTGGTAGCATTTACTTCATCATTTAACCTTTAGGAAAATAAACTTCAGTGTATCTGAATATCTCCCGATGTCTTGCCAAACACTATGCAAGCATTTGAAGGCTATTTACTTCATGAGTTGTAGTTAATGTATACCCTGAGATCCATGTTCCTATGTTTCAATGGACCTCTCGCAAGCCTTGCAACACCCTCACAAAAATAACCTTGAAGGCATTGGAAAATCTCCCGTTGTATTGCCTAACATCAAACATCAGGAGATTTTGAATTTTGGACTTTACATAGTCCAAAAGTAGTTAAATATGGCAAATAGTCATTGTCATGGTGATTCTCCTACCTATTAAAAAGACATTGTCTACAATACAAGTGGACGACAATAAGGAAGTCAAAGGCAAACTAAACAAATTTTCACTGGAAATATTCATGGTTGAGAATAATTCTAACTTCCTCTGAGTACTTGCTAAATTGGACACCTACCATTAAGCCTGTAAGGAGCCAAATAACTAATCATTAGCAATGCAAGAAGATTAAATTTGAATAGGCTACATATCAATTGAGGCCCCCTACGTTACTATAGCATTGTCGGAATCCATAATAGCTTAGTAAGGACCTTAATAGACTAAGAAAAATTAAAATAGATCAAAATTGAAAAAAATTAGTTTAGGCATAGACTAGCGGAAACAAATAAATACTTAGAATTAGTTTAGACTTCGTTCCGGAACCAGTACGGAAGCATGACGGAACTTGACATCCGGGTGGACGGATTCAGGAGCCGGAACACAGGAACCCGGAACGCAGGCATTAAATTCAGTAGCTTGCGGCGGTAGACTAGGGATACGTTACGGCGTTCCGTAGCCTGCGTTCCCGTTACAGTGAACGTTGGGCGCAGGATTTCTATATAAACCTAGTTCCTCCTCATTTCTCGCCCTCTTTCAGTTGCTCCGCATCTGGCTGATAGTGAGAGAAAGTGTGGTGAGTTAGGGTTACCGCAATAGGAGAGGTGAGACGGATGGCAGGGGTTAGTACTTGGTATACAGTACCGGCCCGGAAGATTAGTCCGGTATATCCGGAAGATCCGCTGCACCTGCGGCATTTAGAGGACGATTTGGTTGTGCTAGGTTGTGCAGGTCTGCTGAAGAAACCCTGGAACGTCCAGAGTGACCAGGTGCTCCGGGAGTTGGCGGCAGGTGCTCCGAACCAGTACGACCAGACCGTACGTGGGCATCCGGACCAGTGGACGGAGGAGCTGTGGGCGGAAGTGTACGGGTTCTCCCAAACCGGAAGCGGATTCACTGCCCGGACGGACCAGTACCACCAGCACAAGTTCGTGAACCCACCACACGCGAAGGAGGGCTACGCGATCAAGGACTGCCGGGACGAGAGGCATAGGCGACTGCTGCGGTTCCTGCTTCCGATTCTGTACTCGGACAAGAGTTCCCGGGTTACGGTAACCATGGCCAACACGATCTTCGGGGCGTTTCAGGACCGGGTTGTGAACTGGGGCCGGATCGTGGCGAGCGTGGTGGGGCGCTGCACCGGAAACTTGGCGAAAAATAAGCCGAACCCGCTCAACACGTACTTGCTCCACCTGTACCAGCACCGGGAACTCTTGACGGAAGACGAGGCGACGGATTACGAGACCGGGCTCATCATGCTCCAATGCCACTGCTCTGACGACGAGGAGCAGGAAACGCAGGAGTCTGAGGATGAGGAGGAAGAAGCCAAGCCGGATGTCAAGCCGGAGATCAAGGAAGAGAAACCGGAACCGGAACCGAAGCAGAGGGAGAAGGAGAAACGGGAGCAGGCGTCGGGAAGCAAAAGACGGAAGTCTACACTTCCGGCTTCCAGAGGTAAATTCCCGGGTCCCCTTCTCATCCAGGATAAATAGGAGTGGGAAGGACCCCGCTTCTTCGAGTGCGGAGAAGACTAGATCCGGACCGCGAAGGATTACCACGACAGGCTCACGGAGATCGTACTCCGGTCTGCGGAAGTGGTGAAGTGCGAACCGGAGAACCTGGTGGACGCGTTGAAGGCGTTACCGGCCGAGTCGGAATGGAACGAGATGAGGACGGAAATCCGGAACCTGAAGACGGAACGGGACGCGCTCAAGGGGAAGCTGATCTGGACGGAGGAAGAGCTGCACCAGTCTCAAGGGGCGACACAGAAGGCGTACCAAGCGTTCTAGACCTTCCAGAAATGGATGGTCAGTCCGGCGGATCTCTACCACAAGGCGGCGCTGTATGACGAAATGCAGAAGACGTCCGCGGCCCTCACCAACACGAAGATAGTCCGGGTGATGGTGGAGATGTCCGGAAGGATGGAGGCATCGTTGAAGGAGTTCCGGTCCATGATGACGAACATGGATCCGAACAAGCCACTCGACTTCGGGGGATTTCCGGAAGTTCCGGATGTCATCCCAACTCCGGCAACGCAACCTCCCATCTCGCCCATCAAACGGACAGGTCAGTTTGGGTCACTGATAAACATCGTCACTCAAGGGGGGCACTCTTCCGAATTTCTGGGACAGGATATGCCGGTCCGGAGCAGTTTGGATGCCCGGATCGACCTTGTCCAGAATCCGGCACGGACGCATCCGGAGCAGTTCGAGGATATCGAACCACCTCCACCGATGCCCTTACCTACACCGGATCCCATCGAGATATCGGAGGAGGCGGAAGCAGAGGAACCGGAAGCAGAAGAAGCAGAAGTGGTGGAAGATCCGAAGTCGTTGGAGAAGGCGGACCGGTCTCTCGTCCATACGGATGAGACGGATTCTGACAGTCCTCCGGTCCGGAAGACGTCGATCATCACCCGGGCGTCCCTCCGTACACCCCAAGGCAAGACCAGCACCCGGGGGCAGTTAGGGTTTGACAGTAGTTCGAAGAAACAGCGGAAGGGAAAGTAGATAGCTAGACTCATAGTGTTTTTAGTTATCTTTTTGTTAGACAGAGTTCCGGGTCTTAGTGAGAACCCGGATTCCGGATTTTCAGGGGTAAGTTTCAGTTAACTTATCCACCCGGACTTTTAGGGCAGTTTAGGATGGTGTTTAGTGGCACTTTCCGCGGGTTTTACGGCATGTTGTTTTGCTTATAAAAGGAAGGGACCGCTTGTGGTCTTGAATTCCTTTTCTTGCTATTCCTTATTTTGAGCAGTAAATATATGTGTGCATTTTTTTATTGTCTTTTTATTCATTGCCTTAGTTTTCTTTGTGGGTCCTTGGTTTCCTATTCTTTGGAAGTTTGAAGGTTGCTTGGGCGCTTGCTTGAAGGTTTTGGCTACAGAGTAGAGAGGTGGTAAGGAGGAGTCCGGATTCAGGGTTTCCCGGGTCTGTGAACTGTGTGTTGTCCAGGGAAGCAGTTCTAGCGTGTGTAGGAAGTTGTGCGGAGTCCGGCGTTGGTGGTGTGGGTGCAAGTCCGGAAGGCCAGGGAGGGTTCCGTGCGGAGATAAGCAACCGTTTGTGGAAAAACCCCGCTCACCCGGAAAGTTCCGTCCGTCTGCAAAACACAAGTTGAAGTGCTAGTACCGGACCCCGTCTCAGTTTCCGGGTAAGTCTTGTATTTGTCGTTGTAGCAAGGGGAGTCGGGTTGTATCCTGAGTGACTTGCTTCTGGAGAAATCCGAAGTTGTGAGGGTCAGCCAGTCTGTTCCTTGTTTGTGACGGAAAGATCTTTGGGTACGTGTCATTAGGAAGTTAGAGTTAGTGAAATACAAAGAGTGGTGTTGTCCTTACCCCTCCGGAAAAGTCAGTGAGGACCCTCTGAAGGTAAAACAGAGGTATCGAAAACCGTGTGTTAAAGCTACGAATCTGGTGTTTGTGATAATCCGGATCCGGTAGAGAGTCCGGATAGAGATAGAATCCGGTTGGGGAGTGAAAATTGAAGTAGTTACAATAAACCGGATTAGACGGAATTTAGAACACCCTCTGGGGTTCCCTGGGACGATATTCCGTGTCATCTTGCCACGTTTTTGTGGTTAAGAGCGCTTGCTACAGTATTACGCGTACGACAAGCATCCAAAAATTAAAGAGAGTCAATGAAGAGCCAAATGAATCATTTTCATTTGAATTGCTAATTGTTTTAAATGTAGATTCAGTGTACACTTTTTAGATGGCTTCACACCCATTTGTATGTGAATCCTTATTATTCCACTACTTTGCCACAACGAATGCAATTGCCGTTTCAAGGCCCTCTACATCAAATGGCTTTGATATTCTTACTATCCTAAACTAATGAAAAAGATTTTGAGTTCATTGAAGTATATAAGAAGTGTCTGCTGGACTATTGGTGGTTTGTTGGAAACAAAGAAACCGACTAGACCTCCACAACACTGGGCCCACATTCAACCACTACAAGGCAAGTGAACTACAGTCATGGAAATTATGGACCACAGGGTCAGACAACCCATAAAATACCCGCGTTCATGTAGGGCGCATGTGCTAATCCTAACACGGATACTAGGGCGACAGCGCTTGGGACGACTATGAGTGGGGGGACCGCGGGTCCGGTCGAAGGATCCCTCACGTCTTTCAGGGCGACTTCGGGTCAAGGGCGACCTCGGGTCCTCGAGAGGGAAACACATTTGAAAATTCCCCCCCCCCCTCCATTAGGGCGACTGCGCATAAGGGGCGACTGTGGATCAAGGAGAAAATGCAAACTCCTTGACCCAAAGTCGCCCCTTACGCGCAGTCGCCCACATGGAGGGTGGGAGGGAGACACCAAATAATTTTTTTCCCCCTCTATCAGGGCGACTACGCGTAGGGGGCAACTACGGGTCAAGGTGGAAGACACCAAATTATTTGAAATTGCAATCTCTCCCCTTCCATCAGGGCGATTACGCGTAGGGGGCAACTGCAGGTCAAAGTGGGAGATACCAAATTATTTGAAAATGCAATCTCCCCCTTCCATCAGGGTGACTGCGCGTAGGGGGAGACTGCGGGTCCCCAAATTACTTCCAAAATCATACCCGAGGTTCTAGGGCAACTACACTTGGGGCGACTGCGGGTATGGGCATGTTTCACGCACTAGTAGGAAGCCTTGTTTAATTAGATATTCTTGCGTCAAAGTTGACAAATTTTTTTAAGCATCCAATGTAACATCATTATGTGTTTATGTCAACAATAACATCCAATGTAGCATAAAGATGTTACATTGAATGTCATTGTTGACATAAACACATAATGATGTTACATTGAATGCTTAAAAAAATCTGTCAACTTTGATGCAAGAACATCCAATTAAACAAGGCTTTCTTCTAGTGATGAGATGGTGTTTTTTGGGACCCCTCTCCCATATTGTTTCTAATTCCCTTTGATCATATGTTACTTTCTCCATTCTATATACAATTTCAACAAGATAAAAAAATCCTAGGTTTTGCATTAGCTCTCCAACACTCCTTTTACCGAAGTTCCAAATAAATTTTTTATGTACGTTGAAATAGTGGGGAGGTGTAATTAGATATATTTGGGCATGTTTCACGAGATGGTGTTTTTTGGGACCCCTCTTCCATATTGTTTCTAATTCCCTTTGATCATATGTTACTTTCTCAACCCTCTTTACAACATCAACAAGACAAAAAAGACATGATTTTGCATTAGGTCTAAAACACTACATCTCGTGTAGGATGTGCAAGTATTTTATGTAGGTTTAATGATTTAATTCTAGATAAATGTTTTATTATTGATTTCCAAGGTCTAGGGTTTAGGGTTTAGGGTCTAGGGTTTGGGAACCCCTTCACATTGTGAGAATAATTCTTCCATTGCCTTGCCATGTCTTTGATATGAATTGACGCCTAACATTTATTACAAATTTAGTAAGTGAAATAAGAAAAAGACATGATTCTGCATTAGGTCATCCAAATTGATAAAAACACACATTCTTTCATAGATGGTTGGAGTATGATATAAGTCCAACAATGACTTTCATTTATAAATTTGTGTCCGTACAAGAAATTTAGTTATTAGGCATGTAATTTACCAAAATTAGTGTCTGTAATATAGTATGTAATTTAAGTCTACATCAAAAAATACATAATGAACATCTCATGTCAAAACAATTACAAAGACATTATTGTTACAATTGCAATGGTTAATAATAATAACATTGGTTATTAACAATAGAATTAGTTATTAACAATAAAATTATTCATTAACAATAAAATTAATTAATAACAATAAAATTGGTTAACAACAACTTCTTTTAAAACAATTGCAAAGATTTAACTTCTATTCAAATAATCAATAAGGAATCCATTTGTACCACAATCCGCCTCAACCCTAATGGCTCCCCAAATATAGTATAAACTAGTGTTCCATAAATTTAGCAACACAAATGGGATTGAGCTCACAATCCATTTTTTTTCTTTTGGCGATTTGGTGCTCAAAAGCACCAAAGTATTTAGGCCAGCTACAAGCTATAGGAAATTTTTAGTAAAATTTTGGATGAAATCGCCAGAAAAACTTCAAGTTCTAGAAAAATCTTCGATGAAATCGCCATAATGTAAATGAAAATAGAATTATAGATACATAGTATCACATTTTCTATCTAGTACGTGGATGAATGTTGAAGGTTGGAGCACCCCCATGACATTTAATATCGCCACCTTGCCATTTCATGAAAAATGAAAAAAAAAATGTCACAATCTATAAATATGTACTAAAAAAGAAAAGAAAAGTCCATGCATTAATAGACGGACCTGTGGTTGTTTGGGACCCGAGGTCGCCCTGGACCTGCGGTCACCTTTGCAAAGTGGACCCCAGAGAGCCCTAGACTCGAGGTTGTCCTGGTTCCACGGTCGCCCTGGACCCGTTTTCTCTCTAGATCCGCGGTCGCCTTGGACCCGCGGTCGCCCTGGCACCTTGGACCCGTGGTCACCTTAGAGTACCTGCAATGATCCGCACTCACCCCACTTCTATACCCGCAGTCACCTTGGAGCACTTGCAATGATTAGCACTCGCCCCACTTCTGTACCCGCACACGTCCCATAGGCGACCTCAGGTACATCAACATTCTCCTCTACCCGCAGTTGCCACTTTCATTTGCCCTGGCGTTCTGCGTAGTGTCTTTTACCTATTGACGTGGCTGAATGCGTGCATAGAAACTAGTGGTTTGAGTTGTGAGGGGGATTTTTGTCCCTTTGTACGGCTCATTTTATTCACACTTGGATGACATAGGGTGAATCACGAGAACATTGTATTTTTGTAAATGTTAAATGTAATAGGATTATGTTTAGCATTTTTTACATCTACGGTTTAGGCTTGTAACCCTAAACCACATACTACTCAGTTGGCTATTTTTGAGACGAAGTGATCGTTATGGAGGGCAAGGACTCTCAACCCCCACATGGTATGTCAAGATATCGACTTCGGCTCACCAAAAAGGTGGTTCGTGACAAGGATCGTAAAAGGAGCGGCAAACCTCGCAAAAAGCGTGTACCCATCTTGTTGCATCCAAAGATGAAGGCTTTTTTGGGATGGGAAGTGGAACCGGAGCCTTGGACATATGAAATTGTAAACAAATATGTGGATTGGTGCCACATCAACAAGTTGTTCCTATTTTGGCGACACACTTTGCACATGAAGTCTAATAAGGCAAATTTGGCTTAGTACAAGAGTGTTGTCTTCCAGCAAAGGTATTTGGAGGTACGGCAAAAACTCTATTTGGAGTCCCAACTTTATCGAAATGACAACTTCTCTTTCTATCTTGTGCAAATGGTGTATGTTGAAGTTCAATTGAAGAAAAAGGTGGATTAGACAACCTTGAAGGAGCTTCCTATCGATGACTGCTCGAACACACTGATAGTGCTGAATGAAGAAGGACTTGTTCAAGCAAATCAGAAGCTTTTAGAGGCAAAGCCTGGCAAGTTGGTTGTTGGTGATGACCAAGTTAAGTGGTCTTCAACTTCTAGCTCAAATGAGTACACTCATGAATACAATGGATATTCTTTTGAGAGTGATGACAAAGACATTGGCAAAGAAAAACAAGAGGCGGCCGAGGACGTTCAAGTTGACAAGAAGGGAAAGAAAAAGCTTAAGGAGCCGCAATCATTGTCCAAGATTCAAAAAGAAGGCTTAGATGTTCATGTACCGATGGATGTGGACTGTTCTGGTGCAGACAGTGAGGCTAGCGGAAACAGTGACAATGGTTCGGAAGACAATTTAGAGATGTTGGGCACTAAGATGGAAAGTGCACGAGCAACTTTGATTTCAACAGTAGTGGATCTTATGAATTTGAAAGAGAAAGTACAACATCTTCTAGTGAATCCAACTATTGTGGATGGGTTTAAGAAGGAGTTAGAGGCGACTAAAAACGCCATTGCTGAAAATGAGAAGATTTACTCTAAGTTAAACAAAAGTAGAGTAAATTATTTCAAGAAGATCGAAGAGGGGTGTTCACACATTTCCGATGATTTAGCGGTGCTTCAAAATAAACTTGATCTCTTGCAACGTGAGAAATGGTGCCATCAAAGCGAAAGGAGAAGCTTGAATCTTCAAATACGTGAGCTAGAGATGGAATATTATAATGATGCCTTAGAACAAGCCAAAAAAGAAGGCATGTTGGCTTAAGCTCTGGAATATAGTAGCAATACAGAAGAAAGAGCAACGTTTTTTTATTTGGTGAAGCTACTCGAGAAACAAGAGTTGTTGCACGAGGGCATATTGGACTTGGAGTGCCACATCCAGGTTTTTAAGGAATGGCACAAGTGGAATGTGAAAGCCATAGGTGCCACCCATGTGGAACTTCAAAGAATGGGACTGGAGCCCAAAGAAAGTGACTTTGTGAGTAGTGGAAAAAATGCTTAGTGGTTGGATTTAGTTTGGCGGAAACAAAACATTTTGGCCTTCCAATTTTTGATTTTCCAAAGGTTTAGTGGAATATAAAAATTCGCACCTTTGTCTTTGAAAAGTACATATGTTTTTTATTATATTTTGAATACAAGGGCTATGAATTTAGTGTCTTTGCAAGAATGGATGTCAGAGATGGTACCTACGGGCTGAAATTTTGGACTGATTTTTTGAAACTTTTTTTGAAGATAGAAAAAATGATTACCTTTGTGGTAATATAACTTTTTTCCAATCTGTGCCCAGGAACAAAAGTTATGCCCATATAGTCCAAAACAGGGGAGAACGGGCAGCAAAGAAATTTGGCAAACATTTGAATTTTTTTTTCTAAATTTTTTTTCCTCATAGATTATAATTTTGTCTATCCGGAAAGCTTTTGTTCATTTCATTTGGATTTTTTATGAGAAAGTTATAGACAATCTTGTTTATTGGGCAATTAGAGCATCTTCTTCAAAAAATACCTTGTAGGACTAATTTCGGAATGCAATTTTGGCAATTGTTCAAGAAAAAAAGTTTCACATGGTTTAGTTTGCTTGCTAAAACAATCTGACTATGGGGATTAGTGCATTTTAATTCTATCTTAGAAAGAAAATAGATTTTCATTCAACCTCGTATGTACTTCTATTCTACAATTTTTTTAAGAATGAAAATGAAGTTTTTTTGAAAACCTTTTTTTTCCCTAGACTCTCAACTCAATTCTCCACTATAATCATTTAAAGCTCAAAACTTTGTAGTGCAAGAAATTAAAGTGAAAAATGTTCAAAGTCAAATAATGTAGTCCAGCAATGTGCTGAAAAAATTGTTTTTTTCACTTTAAACGCGGATATCTTGCAATCTGTACGGTGAAAAATTCTGAAATTTTTTTCCACACATTCTCATACTAGTAAGGTGTAAGATCCTACGGCTATATGTGGAAAAAAAACAATTTTCAAAAATTAGTTTTTATACTTTAAAAAATTGTTGAATAGAAGTAGGTAAGATCTAGTTGTAAAATTTAAATAATGAATGTTTCTAAAATGGAATGAAAATGGTGAGAGTGTGCTATCAAGTGAAGTTAACTATGTGACTGGAACTAAATTTTTTTTAGATTGTAGAAATTGCATGGAGAAACAAATCCTACAAGCAACTTTTAAAAGAAGAAGCTATAGACTATAGTTTTAGAAGCCAACATTTGAACCCTAACTCTTGCTAGAGTACTACATTGTGCGAGTATAGATATGCTATGGCCCTTATACTATGGGCCTTACATTTTGTATACTACTACGATTAATAATAACCACCGTTGAAGTAAGTATCTCATAGAAATGTTTAGTTCAAGTCCATTGGATTGTTCTAAGAACCACTTGTAGCACCTTCTTCGTAATCATTGGACTCTCCAACAACGAGTTTCTTCTTAGCATGAGTCCTTGAAGCAGGTCCATCTGCTTGTAAAATAGATTCCAAGACCTTGGATTTCTTGAGAGCTTCAAGTATCCTTTTAGTTTGCGGAGAGTGTAACTCCAACAGATAATTGAGTGCTTGACTTTGGTAATAAGGCCTGTATGTTGAGTCGAGGTAAGCCATACTATTCAAGTCTTCTGGTGTGGCATTTTCATCATGATTAGCCCCTTGTTCACCTTCAAAATTTCAACAATGTCCTTTTGGATGAGCACCCCACTTAAAGGTCTGGGATGTCTTATCAAAATATCTACCAAGGCATTGAAAAAAAAACGCCCTCTTTCCTGCATTGTGAGCTCATTTTCCCATAAAGTTGAATGCCACTCTTAGAATTCCACGTGGGTCCGTTTTCCAATTCAATTGTAAGGCAACAACTCCCATTTCTTGATCATGTAGGCCTTCTCGCCAACTCCAAAGCGAGTCTCATCCCCCAAATTGGGTCTCTACCGTCGAATCTCTATTGTGTTCCCAAGAAGGTGGCATATAAGTCATCAAGTTGAACATGGTATACAAGCGATCATGGAATGGTGTTGAACAAATTACACATCGTCGTCTAATTAGACATTGGGTGATGAGACACTAAGGATGGTACACATGTGTACATGATCCAAGTGCCCATCCTCCTTCTGGCCCAAATTGTTCTAGACATATGGGGCATTTGTTATGATCCAGGACAAAATGAGTTGGCTTTGGCCACAATAGACTTTGGTCTTTTTCGTTGAAGTGACTAGACATCTGATTTCTATGGTCCCAACCATTTTGTGCCCAATCTATGACATTTTTTTCTGCCACGTCAAGCATGGACATGTTATCCGGAAACATGTCCTCCATCAATGCCCATGATGTCAATCCATTCTCTCGTTTAGGGGCATTTGCTACAAAGTTCTTCGAAACTTTGTCGAGCTCTTTCGCAACTTGTTGAGATCAATCCACGAAGAGAATGCACGCGACCTTCCAATGATAGTATGTTGCTGCCAACACTCCCAACTTCTCTCGAAGCATTCTATTTTCCTCAGCCAAATCAAGTTCCTTTGATGATTGTAGATGTGGAATTATAGGAAACGAAAATGAATCCTGAGTCCCTTGCAGACCATCAACATGCGGATTGATAGTATCTCTTGAGACGAACGGAAGCGATGCCATTGGAAGAATTGAAGAATGCTTCGTACGCTTGGCAGGAGGAGAAAGGTGAATGACATCGCTGATGAGGTCCCCAACAAGCTTGTCCAAGTGATGTGGATCCTCCTCAACAAAGGTGTCGTCTATGTCCGACAATGTGAAAGTCTGATGCTTTTTTTCTCGAAGGCCTTGTAATTCTTTAAATTGTTGAGAAATGAGAGCATTTTTTTGTTCACATGTTGACCGCCATTTCTTCACATCACCTTCTAAGGTTGCAATTTGTACATCCTTGGTCTTCAAGAGGTCGAGAGCCTTTGCCAACGTCATCACATTGTGAACAACATCAGATTCAGACTGTGGAATGGGAATATGACTTGTGACACATACGTGCGAGTTGTCACTTAAAGCAAAGTCGAAGACATTGTTGGCATTTTGTGGTGGCAAGATTGAAGCCACAATTGTGGTTGAGGCTGATGCTAATCTAATTTGCGTGGTAGACCGTCGCACCTTGGTAGGATGTTTCATCTTTTTTCCCCGTGATGATGAAGCGGCTTGAACATTTGGAACTAGGACTTAGATGAGGGTGATAATCTGCTCCTTTACTCGTACAAGCTTAGGAATCCGTGTGCCATTTGAATTGTTATCCTCTTCTGATTCTTCCGTGTCCACCTCTTGAGTTTCTTTGTTTTGTGGATCACTTCGAAAAGGCCTAAGTCCACCCTCTAGGAATTTCAGAACCCCTCTTGAAATTATTTCAACTTCTGAACGTTCCACGTAGGTACGTTCCTTGATTGTGGTCCAGTCAACCTAGGGTTGACAAATTTCAACATCTAGCCCAAAATCGTGTCCAAAAAGCAGATGTCCAGATGTGAGTACGTCTAGACGTGGCGGACGCGGGGTCGCTGGGTAAAACAAAGCTGTCCGTTCGATTTACCTCGAATACAGTCGCAGCTATCCTCCTGAATTGCAACCCTGGTTGAATCAGATCATATCATCATAATCCTCTTGCCTTTCAAAAGCATTCAAATTACAACAAGCATGAAGTCAAACTTTTTTATTTATTTCATCATCTTGCAATATATCATTCTTCATTGAAGAAAAGTATCATACAAATGACACAATCAATTGATATTTTGTATTGAATTCATCTTTGGTTAAGTGCCCCCTTCAAAAATAATTGTATTATCACCATTAATAAGTTTAGGAGTATTACAATCAAAGTCTCTAACAATCAATTGTCATTACGACAATCCGTGCTTTATGTAATATGAGCACATGAACATTTAAGCCTATGTCCTTTCTATTTCTAAGGATTGTAATCAACATTTCCTTTCACCTCTGCCCCACTACTCTCACACCCATTTCCCAATCTTGCATCTTCTTCGTCGGATGTGTCTTCCATATCATCTGATGAAGAGCCTAGACATGTTACTCCTCCCTCTTGTACTTGTGTGGATGGAAGGGGTCTTGTTTGTTTGTCCATGTTGAGTTCTTCTTTTATTCTTAATAAGGATTTCCCATTTTGGTCCTTAATGCCAACAACTCTTTTCATTTTCCTCTTTGGAATATGTGTACGTGCATCAAGAGGGTTTCCAATGACTTTTGGTTTTTTCATCGGGGATATTGCAAAAGGTTGCATAACTCTCTTCTTATTGGCTCTAGGTGATCCCCCGCCCTCTAATTTTACTGTTGAGGGCCCTCCACTACCTCCATGAATGATTATCTTCGGTGCGTTTGAAAATTGTGGTTTAGGCACTGACATTTTTGTGGGTCGTCATGGTGGTGTATGACAAAAATGCCGAATGAACATTGAAGCCAATGTCTCATCCTTATCATCGTCAGTGGATGATAAAATGCTTTAACTTGGAGTGACACTAGGTCGCCTTTCTTTTGAAATATTTGCAATCCATTTTCTAAGACCTAAGCTCCTAACGCCATCCAAAGTTTGACTAGGGGTTTTCAATTGTGCACGTCGAGGGATGCTAGACGGTGGTACTTCAAAATCTTGCATGAGTTGCTTCTTGCCTCCTCCATTGATGTAAGAAATTGGACTTCTAAACCCCACCACATATAGATCAACATTCTTCTCCACTTCATTTGCCTTAGGGTTTGGATACTTGGTTCACCACTATTCACGCTTGCCAATACAATGGTTGACTCAACACTCATGTTGCCCACGTTCATTTTGACATTCACCTTCCAAGGCTCACATCCTCCCTTGCCAATGTGTTTGTCATTTTCTTCCGCTCGCAACACTCCTCTAAACGGAGACTCAAGAATTTCGAGATCTTCATCCATTCTTTGAGTCCCATCATTAGGAATTGTTTTCTCATTGACCTCTACATAAGCATCTTTTTCTTCCAATAGAACTTTTTCGCTACTCATGAACTTACTTCCATCCACAAATCTATCTATGGAAGGTACATTTTCATCATACCCATCATTATCCTCATCTAATGGAAAGCCATAGATGTCTCGATCATTGCCTCTAAGATCTTCATTGGGTCGACTTGGGCTATCAAACATTTCATCATCAAAATTGTGCCCGTTGTAATTCATGGCATCTTCGTCATCCAATAGAAGCCCAATTGACCCACCATCCTCCTCGTCTTCCAAGATAAACCCCTCTGAATCTTCCAAATCCACTTTGACGTCGTACCACTTCTTCTCATCATTTTCCTTTGATGCTGCCAAGGCCTTGGAATTGGTGTACATGTGTACACCAAGTCTGCCGCCCTTTGCGTTGTCAACTTGTTCTGAGATTTGTTGTAAACAAAAGAATAACTACTCCAACTTTGTTTAAATGAAGACGAGGATACCGGATGTGCCAAAATTCTCTTGGCTATTGGAGCAATGAGCTTCCCACATGCACCTTCAAAATCCCACCAAGCATGCGCCGACAGTTGTTGCTCATCCGGGTTCAACATGTTGTGAAACAGAGGTTCCCTATGGCGGAAGGCTACAAATTCTTTCACCACCGAGGCGTACTCTCCTTGTTTGAAAATTTTCATTAGAACACGCTTACATGCGTCCATTGCATCTTGGTCGTCGACTAGTTCCTTATCATACAAAAGGTATGGATTTAAAAGAGTTCCTGCATAATGTAAATCTGTCTCTCCCATTTCACGGCGCTTGAAAAAGGATCGCTCTAATGGTTCAGCTAGGTTTGTTGCCAAACAAAAAGGATGCCCTTCTAGACTAAGGACATGTTTCTCTAAATTCCTCATAATATGCAACACCTTATCCATGCATGGCATCTTTGCATCCAAATCACGTAGACCATATACAATGGGGGCCACCAATTCCCGCAAATTTGTTCACCGGTCCCAATAATGCTCCTCTAAAATGTACCTCTTTACATCACGAGACTTCGTGCGAGATTTGGCTTTTCCATTGTCGTTCAGTGTATTCACATATGCCACCCACTGTGGGTCCACCACACTTTGTTGCAATGCTCTTTTGACTTCTAGCAAACGATCAATCATGATAAACACAAAGGCAAACCTTGTTTCTACCGACTTCAATAAACTGTACTTTGCCTCATACTTTCGAAATATAGCAAGTGGCATGTGTCTTTTCTTGAAGAAATTCACTACGGTTTGGGGCTCTCTTTACCGACTCTTCAATCCATTTCTCCTTTCCCCAATCTTTGAACAACAAATTCAAAGCATGCACCACGCATCCTTGAAAAAAAATGTGTGGATATTTATTGGATACCAAATTCCATGCTGCCGGATTCACTGGAGCATTGTCTGCGCTCACTTGCACCACATTCGTAGGACCCACCTGCTCTATGAATTTTTCTAAAATAGTGGCCAAATATTGTGCTGTCTTTTCAACCCCACTGGTATCCACCGATCCAAGGAATTGCTCACTCGCTAAAAATACAAGCATGGCATTTATTAGTGGACGATTTGTAACTAAGCTCCATCCATCAATGGACAATGTTGCTCCAAACTTCTTAACGCTATCTTTAGTCCTTTTATGCACCTTCCCCACGACATCTGCCTTGGCTTGATCAAGCAATTTATGCCATAGATCATGATATGATGGCGGAGTGTAGGATGTACTATAATCAGAGGTTTTTTTTACCGTTTCTCTAAAAGCTACGTTTCGGGCCACAGAAAATGGTATATTTGCCGCATAGAAGAAATTGGCCCACACTGCATTCAATTTCTGTTTTTTTACTTCTTGAAAGCCATCCAAAAGCCTACTTTAAGTTGGAGGCCTACTGCTTGAGGCCCTGCGAATGTCACGTCCGCTACGTGTTTGCATACTTGGGGTTACTTCGGAACCCCCTTCAACGACTTCTTTTGGTGTTGTATAAGAATCTTCTTGTGTAGAACGTGGCATGCCCCTCCCATTTGACATATCGCTTTCAACCATAGGCGTGTTGTTGCCATCCACATTTGCGCCAACAGCTCTTTGTGGAAATGCCCCATTGCATCGAAGAAATAGAGTTCGAGTTTCCAATGACAATTTAAAACACAAACTCACTCCCGTATCACGAAAACCGGTCGCCGATTCATATTCTAAGTGATTCAACATACGGCTCGTTTTCCTTACAAACACGGAGTTGCAAGCCTTGCACTGTACTTTACCTACCGATGGGACGACATATCAAGAGGAAAAATCCTTAGTCATGGTGACAAGTTCCAAACTTAAACTTCTTCAAATTCGCAAGTTCTTGAAAACGTAAACACAAGTGAACCAATGTTTAAAATTGGATGATAGGCTCGTGGACAAAGTCTTGAAATTCAAGGCCCCCCTTCCACTGAACGATGCATTACCAAGTAAGGGTCACAAAATAAATTGCAGCTCCTAGCCCTTGGAAATCGTAGTGTTCAGTGGATTTGGAGTGCTTTCATATGCCTTGTTTCTTCTGCTTATACTTTGCAGCTCAATATAGGTGGCACTGACCGTTATTTAGAAATACAAAATTTTAAAAACCATACCAACAGATTCATTATCTCCGGACTGGCCCGTCCGATTTGGCCATCCCATCCAAACAAGCCATCCGAATAGGCCGTCGGATCTGGCCAGCCCGTCCGATCGGGCCAACCCGTTCGAAGAGGTTGTCCGAATAGGCCGTCTAAACAGGCCATCGGATCAGCCCATCCGATCTGTTAGTGCGGATTCGGGACTTCACATAGTTGAGTTTCAAATACAATTGTTTCACATTTATAACACAAGTGCACAAGGCTTATCCAAACATTTGGACTTGGCTTCTTCCTATCGGGGAGGTCACGGGTTCAAATCCCGGCTCTTGTTAATACTTTCAAGCATGCTAGTTGTGCAAAGTAATACTAACAAGCTTGTAAGTATTAATAAGGGCCTTTTTAGTCAAACAAAGGTGGAGTTCATATTTTAGCAATGAAATAATGCTACAATGGAAAAAAAACTACATATACTATGAACAAATCATTATATCATAGCGAAAGAAGTGAAAAGCGACATTTAACAAAACGATTCAACAAACTAGCATGAATTGAAACTTGCAAGAACATCAACACATATCATGAATATTAAAATATAAATATATATATTAAAAAAGAAGACATACATACGTAGATATAAAAGCCAAAACAAGTCCTTGTGTTTCACCAAAAAAAACAAAAAACAAAAAAACATACCGTGATTAAAATTATTTAGTAGTAATTTATTTTTGGTGTTAAATACATGGACATTTTTTATTGCAAAGGAAAATAGTACACAAAACCAAAGGGACAAGGCCTTGGCGAAAATATTTAAGTTCTTCAAAATCTTATAATCAATCAACCAAAGCACATAACCCAAGGGAAAAAAAGAATAGATCCCAAGGTCAAAGGACAAGCCAAAGCCAAGTGCCCAATCAAGTCACATGAAGATAGGAGGCAAGTCCTACACTACACTAATGTCCATTTAGGCAAGTACTACCCAATTCTTTTAGGCAAGTACTACACTATTTAGTAGTAATTTATTTTTAGTAGTAATAGTATTTAGTGTTATGTTATAAATAATGTTACCTAATATTTACCAGACCCATTTACAGTTTCACTTTCCACCTCTTGTGAGCTCATTTCTAATATGAAATTACCTTTAACACTAAATGAAGTCTTGTTAAATATTTATATCCCAAAAGAATTCAAGAAGTTGTCAAATAGTGCCTATATTGACATTTAGTGTTAGTAATACTAGTGAAATTGTTGACATTTAGTGTTGTACTTTGTAATTAGTGTTGCCAACACTATATACCATTATTAGTATATTGTAGTATTGAACAAGCCAGCCCGTCCAAACAGGCTGTCCGGTCGGTCCAGCTTGTCCGAACAAGTCGTCGGATCTAACCATGCCGTCCGAATAGGCCGTTGGATCTGACCAAGCCGTCCGAACAGGCCATCAGATCTGGCCTGCCCGTCCAAACAGGCCGTCAGATCAGCCCGTCTTATCTGTTAGTGCGGATTCGAGACTTCATGTAGTTGAGTTTCAAATACAATTGTTTCACATTAACAACACAAGTGCCCAAGGATTATCCAAACATTTGGACTTGGCTTCTTCCTTTAGAGGAGGTCACGTGTTCTAATCCCGGCTCTAGTTAATACTTTGAAGCATGCTAATCACCCAAGTTAGACTAACAAGCTTAAAGGTATTGATTAGAGCCTTTTGTGTCAAAAAATTTTGGAGTTCATATTTTTGCAATGAAATAATGCTACAATGGAAAAAAACTACACATACTATGAACAAATCATTATTTCATAGTGAAAGAAGTGAAAAGCGACATTTGACAAAACGATTCAACAAACTAGCATGAATTGAAACTTGCAAGAACATCAACACATATCATGAACATCAAAAAATATATATATATATATAAAAAGACATATATACGTAGATATAAAAGGCAAAACAAGACATGCTGTGATTACAATTATTTACTACTATTTTCTCCTCGTGACATTAAAACAAAAGTCTATCGAGTATAGAGTTCTATTTCTTCTATTGCAATTAGAGTTGTACACTGTGACACCACGACAGATAGACGTCACACGACGTCCAATAGAGCCCTTGAGATGTCAAGTTGACCAAACGTCAAGTTGACTTTAAAAAAAATCCTCCTTTGTTTACGATTTTGACATATTCAAATCTCATTTTTACAAAGTGTCTCAATTTAATAAATACACATAACATTTTAAATTTAGGTTCATAATTATAGTGAGATTTCAAAGTTTTTTTGGCTGTGGAAATAGCCCTACTCGACCACATGTCTAGTAAACTCGACACTTAGTGACACACGACATGCGACATCAGACGTCATACACGACATCAAAACTCAAAAATATGTGAGACAAGACAACCTTGATTGCAATAGTCCTATTGGTCCATTTCTATTTAATTCTATCATTGTTGCCATCTCCCGAACCACCAGAGGACCCCTCTTGATTGCGTTGCGCCACTTGAGCGGCAATCCTTGGACTTTTCCGACGAGGTTTCCCCCCAGGGCTTGTTGAGCTAAAGAGCCGTTTTGATTTGGTTGCCCTGTCAACAATGACAAATTGACGTATTGTTTCTAGAGAATAGTCATTGTCATCTTCAATCTTCCGCTTCTGTTTGCACTTCGGAATCAAATCCACATCCATTACCTCCAAGGCTTTCAGAGCAGCGTCCACTTGATTTACCATCCCATTCACCACTTCGTCATCATTGGGATTGTATAATGTGCTCCCTTCGATGACTCCTTCCAATAGGAACGCCCTCTATTGACCTATGATGTTGACCACCCTCCTGTCAAATGCCCCTGCCACCTCCACGAACGAATCCCTTTTCTTTGATTCTCCATCCATTTCCACATGAACATGAATTGATGCAACTTCTTCCAACTTAGATAAGAACAATGCCCTACTTATGGGAACGTGGTTGTATGCCTCATACTGTTCACTGAAGCCAAGAAGATGCTCCACCTCTACCCAAATTGCCATCTGGCCCTTTCTGCACTTCTTTTTCAGGAAACCGAAAAAATTTATGGTGTTGCATGCTCCAATGCCCTCCCATACTACAACAAAACAATTCACGAGCCTCGCCATCATTAATGGCACAAGCACGCAACTCCACTTCCCTATTTTGGGTCATCTACATGAAAGAATCCACCGGTTGCATAGATGCATCATACAGTTCATGCTTCTGTTCCTTTGGATCCCATATGAGGGGTTTCCCCCAATGCGAATAATTCTGGAATTTGAATGGCCCTTGGTCAAGTGGAAGAGTCCATCTATTGTATTCGTGGCCGAGGGGCACACCTTCCAAGATACCAAACATCTTGTAGAACCTAGGACTCAAAGGAGAATGACACTCGATACAAGCGGATCGAAAAAGGGATGCTTGCACAACATATTTGATATGGAAAATGTGGTGACAATGGCCTATGGTGAAGGCTCCTCCAGGCCCAAAAGGACCTTGGAAAATGCTACAATGACCCTTCAACATTTCATTGCCTAGATTAGAACCATGCACAACTATCTTATCGTTCTTCTTAATGTGTGTTGAAAGCGTTGTGTAAGGAGTCCATCCTTCTTCTACTTCAAAAGCCCAATTGATGTCGCGATTGTAGGCTAACAATTCCTTCTTGGCGTGGTTCAACCACTCGTACATGGCATCCATGTCTCCTTAACATGTCATTGGCATAGACCCCCAAGAATGTTGCTCAAGCGCACTCTTGAACTTCTTCAAAGCAGCCTCAATGACATTGCAATCTTCATTCGACTTCATTGCAAAGATGCAAATCTCGATCATTGTCCAAAATGCTAAAGACGGTTTGTCTTGAAGTTGTTGTATCCATGTCAACCACCGAGACTCCGATCCGCTTACCAGCATACATTCATTCATGTTCTCCACTCGTTTCATCCGGTCCAACCTTGACTAAAGAAGGGCATTTTCTTGGTTTACCTCATTCAATCTTCGATTCAACTCGCTCCAAGTTGGAACTTCATCCACCTTTCTGGTCTCAAGCTCCTCCACTACTTTGGCCTTCTCAAGTAGAGAAGAGAGTTGATCGCTCTCTAACTTGAGTTTCTTGCGAAATTGGTAGTTGGTTCTCCATTGTAGAGAGGCCCTGTTCTTTGTTTTGTTTTTTTGCATATTTGTCGCTATACTCCTTCCTTGACATCACCAATTGCCTTCTCAAAGACTCACAACTTTCAACGACCCTTTCATACTTTTTACTCCACACGTCATTCTTCTGCTCCAACTCCACGATTTTCTGCAAGTAGTTGTACTTCTCATCAAGAAGTGATAGCGCTCCACTAGCAAATTTGTGAAAAGTCACTCTACCCTTCAATAGTAGATGCGATAATGTGGATAAATTCTTAGCCAATTCCATAGCCAACGGGGCCATTTCCGCTACAACTTCAACAGAATATGTTATTGCTTGAGCGGATGTCACAAAATCGTGAAGCCCAAGTTTGTTTTTAGTTGCCATAGAGCACTCGGCCTCGTTCACGGGTTCACCTTCTCTCGATCCATCCATTTGAGATGGGTACTCTAATCCGCACCTAAGTATGATTTCAAGAAGCTCCGGATTCGGAATTTGACCCACATATTGCAATCTTCTAAGAGTTAAAGTGCACAAGAGCGGATACTTGCGCACAATCTCATTGCCATCAATATTGGAGGTCATTGCCACATTGTGAAGTTGCTCTACGAACAAGCCTGACATGGTTGAACTTCACGGATCGGGCTCAATATTGGACTATGCGGCGTTGACGAGTCCACGTTTGGAGGAATATACTTCAAACTATCGAGAGCATCGCTATCTATAAGCCGTTCAATTGTAGCATTTGCTCTTGCAACTTTGTCTTCATCCATGTCTTTTCGCGACGAAGAAGAGGGGGCAACTTCTTTCACAAGGTCGTGCTTGTTGGAGCAATGCTTTGCTCCCCCGTGATTGGTACATGAACCGAGGTGGGTAAACAAGTCTCCGGATCCTTGAAATTGCCCTTCCGAAATACACCTCCCGAAGAGGCATTGGTGGCTTCCGTTCCTAGTTTTGTGGGGCCCAACTGTATTGTGTTGCCTACGCCCTATGAAACCTTCATTGTAGGCGTTCTAGTATTTTTTAATACTATTTTAGATTCAGCTGTTTGTGCCCCATGGTTGTATAAATCGGAAATATCCTTTTGATTTTTCGGAAGTTGAAGTGGCAATTGCGATGTCGTTGGATACGTGCTCCAATCCACCTTCCGACCCAATATGAGTTCTGCATACACCATGGATGCTATGCTGTAATTTATGTATCCTTTACTCCTTGCCTTGTTGCCGAAGAGGGCCTTCCACACTTCTTCTGATCGATGTACAAAATGCTTATCCTTACAAGTTCATGGGTTACAATTGAAATATCGTGTGTGGACTGCGTGGGAATCCCGAGGCTACAACTTGTCAATGTGGTACATTTTGACAAATTGTTTGTACATTTTAGAGCTCCAATATTTTGCCTCTTCTTTCTCGCAGTTAGGCTCCGCTTTGATGTTTGGATCATCTAAAATGTCATACTACAACGCATGTCCAGCCCCCCTTGTTTTAATTTTCTTCGGCAGAGGATGTGTTGAAGTTATTCCAGTAGCCCCTCTATCACCTTTCGTGGCCATGGTTGATACTTTGAATTGAAGAGCAATTCAAAGTAAAAAATTCGGTCAATTGAAATATATGTGTATGTAAATTTGCCAAAGTCACACCGTAATTAAATATGTTGGACCCCTTCTCTCCACCAAGTAAGAGCAACTAGCGCTAGAGGCAACAACAACACATCTGACTTGGCAAGCTTGGAGAAAAGAAGTGAAACAAAATGAAGGGCTCATCCGATCATATAGCCATCTGAAACCAACCCTAATATAGGTTCGGTCCCGGACCTCAATCCGTCCGCCTCTTGGCCATCGAATCGGACCTAGTCATCCGATCAAGCCAACCGAATAGGCCGTGGCCGTTTGATGAGGCCGTTGGATTAAACATGGCCGCCCGATCAGGTCGTTGGCAGAGGCTGTTAGATTGGACGCCCCCGTCCAATGAGGCCGTCGGATTGAATGCAACCATCCGATCAGGCCGTCGGAAGACGGATCCGGAGTCGCCTGCGAACGATCGGGCCATCGGATCGGACGTGGCCATCGGATCGGCCCGTCGGTAGAGGCTGTCAGATGGGTTTAGCTATTTAGGATTTTCGATCAGGTCGTCGGATCATCTACACGGACCTGCTAAACTGTCATCCGCCAGTTGTGTACGCACTATTCAAACAACGGATCCTTGAAATAGTTAAATCAATGTAAAAAATAACCAATGAATGTAGAATGCATCCAATGTGTAAAAGCTTACTGTTCATTTCCTTCCCCACATTGTATTACTCTTTCGAATGCTAATCCCTATACCCTAAACCCTACAAATTATGAAATTTACATATAAAATTTTCATGTGCTCAACAAAAAATCGGTACAGCGTGCAGCATCGCTTTGACGGTTTCACCTTGTATTCCCATCATCCCAATATAATCTTGTAGCAATTTTGGCTCGCCCTCTATACATGGTTACATGGATAAATTATTACATTGCAATTTGAAGACATTCATTTTTTTGGATCCACAAAGTACAGGACTTCTTTTATGATTTTAAGATATGATTTAAAAAGTCAATGTGGAAATGTTGGTTGAAATGTAATTTGAATGTAGAAACCATTGTGTAATTGATCCATTGAACTTGTAGTCTACATGTGATAATTTAAATGCACTATACATGTGAACCTCGTCCACTAATTAGTTATTCATTTCTATGTTTCCGGGTAGGAATTATTACATGGCACTATGCAAATTATAGAAGTGAAAGGTTGTCCCACGAAATTGACAATTGAATATGATGACCACTCATGTACGAAAATTAATAGAAGGAGAACCTTACATATGATCATTTGAACGTTTTTGATTTACTTGTAAAATGTACTACTCATTCATGAATTCATGACATTGTAATATGGAAAATTTGAACCATATACCCTATATTGATATATTTTTTCATTTCATTGAGAAGAAGGAGAGAGGGGTCAACTTTAAGGCCTTCACCAATTTTTCTAAACTTGAATTCATTAATCTATTCATTTTTGTCTCATTAATTATATGTATGACGAAATGTTAAGCTTTCATACCTTGTAGTATTGCACAAGTATTTGTTATGAGAGAATTATGGATAATCTCTTTATTCAAAGTTCTAGCCTATTAGAGCATGTTCTTGAGTGTTGACAAAATAATCTATAAATTTTTAGTGTTCATTTGTGTATGCAATTGTTCATGAGATTGATAACTACTAACTAGAAAAGAAGTTCTACAGGTTTTTGTGGAACAGAAGAGAGTGGGCACATCCGAACAAAAAAGAATTATTTCTTCAAAGAAGTTCTACTGGTTTTTGTGGAACAGAAGAGAGTGGGCACATCCGAACAAAAAAGAATTATTTCTTCAAATAAATTCTTTTAGGTAGGTTTTCTACTTTTACATGGTCAACAATTATGGAATCTTTCTTTCTTTCCTCAAAAAATGCAGTTGTAAGTGCCCCATAACCGTAGTTGATGAATTTCTACAATTCTTTCAAGAAAATTACAGATTTCTGTTGAAATCAACAAAACAGTGACCAGGACAACGCGACCAAATCAACAAAATTCTGTCAAAATTCCTGCCTTTTTTAACTAGTGAAATTACGCATTTCGAAGCAATGGGATCCTAATTTTTCAAGGGCATAGCAAAACCCTATTGAATTTTGGAATTCAATAATTCTATACTTCTTTCTTCTTCTTATTTTCCTTCTACATGTTATACAATTTCAATTAAAGAACCGTATAATTTATATTGTATAGCATTTTCTATAAATTATCACAAAATAGTAAAACATTGCACAAACACCTCCATAGTAGACAATTTTTAATAGTGTTATGACTTATGACGTGTTCTCAAGGGGTCCTGAAAAGGGCACAGTGAATTGCCCCCCTCATTGCCCTTGCTGTAGGGCAAACCCTGCAATTTTTTTTTTGCAAGGTTGAATTTTTTTTCAAAATTCTCCTCGCCGGACGGCCCATCCACCCTTTCGACGCCCCGTCTGACTTTCCGACAGTCTGTAAACCCGAAACTGACGCCCCATTCGACCTTTTGACGTACTGTTTGACTTGTTTGTCCGCTTGTCAGTGCGTCCGCACTTTCTCGGTGACCGTGTGATCCAGCGGGCGACGGTTTCTGTCCGCACGATGGGGGCGTTGGATGCTTTGTCGTCCGATTCGGACAGACCCTAAAGCGCCGTCAGAAGCCATAAATACCGTTTCGGACGCCTCATATTTCCACAGCCGTTTCCCTCCCAGAGTGGGTTTTTCAGTGCCCAATGTGAATTCGTGGCTCTACGCGCCCCTTCCGGTTTGGTGTGTGAACGGTTGTGCTTAGATACTTGATTGTTTTAAGTGATATGGTTTGAATAATTATTTGGATGTAAGGAACAATGAATTGGAAAACCGTTTGACTGCATTGCATTCAAAGTGAAAAGCACTTGGTGCAATTTTTTTGGAAAATTTGGACATCAATTATCTTCATTGTAATTAAGGTTACCATGTCTCGCCCTAAACCATTGAGTAAAAGTAAGAAAGGCAAATCTCAAGACATGAATTGGGCAGACAGGGAAAATACTAATTGCGTAGCTGAAGATGGATGGGAAGAAGAGCCAAAGAAAGTTTGGGACTACACAACATACAAGAAGTATGTAAAAATGACTCACCTCTCTAAAATGTGGCCACGAGAACGCGCTGAACAACAAGTTCGTCGATGGGAAGGACAAATGTCCACATATATGAGCAAACACTTTGTTCAACGTTATGAAGAAGTAACGCGTTCCTGACTGCTATGGCGGAGGACCATATCTCGGTGTTTATGGTTGTGGTCCTACAGGCCCAAGCTAGAGAGATGACACGGATTCAGATTTTGAATGAAGCCGAATCAAACACTATTGTAGTGTTTGTCTTACAATATGGGCTCTTGATTGTAATTTAGTTGTTTGCCATACAATGATGCAATATAGAATGTAGCAAGCATAGTATAATGGTGTCAATGAGTGGTCGTCATGTACAATGCAAAACCGCTACAAATATAATGTATTGAAATATATTATTAGAATGATAGATTTCTCATGTTCATGGTATTATTGAATGCCATTGTTGTGCAATGGATTAAGTCATGGTGTTTTGGAAGCTAAGTATAGCAATGGCCCAACTTTTATCATTTTGTCATTTGAATGTGAAAATGTGAATGCACCATTTGTAGATAGCAGGTTTATCCCAAATGTTCATGAAAAATATTGAAGTGCTTCGAACCTGTTGTATATAATTTTTATTTTTTTAAAAGCATAAGGTAGCATGTTATATTTTGTAGACCCTCCGTCATAAAGTAAATTGTCACTTATTAGTACATCTATGTCCAACACACACCTTGACCCTTGTGAATTGTGATGGACAAAAATATTTGGAGTCACGATTTCAATATTTGGTAATCTTCCTATTCTTCCTATTAAAAACATAAAGAAAGAGTGCTCAAATTTAACTAATATAAATTTATTCCTATTTTTTTTATTCCCAAAATTGCATTCAAAATTTCATAACTAATTCCATGAAGCTTCATGTTATAAGAAAGGACTTGATTTACATGTCAATTTTCTTTGTCTATCAAGGAATTTCATTGAAAAATACTTCAAGTTGTTTCACCTCTTTGAAATTTAGTTGCAGCCCTTACATGGTCTAATTTTGTTTTGTGGACCTCCTACTTCAACCCCAAAAGTGATTTTGGTAAGTAAAGGGGGAGAAAATGAATTTTGGGGAGGCTCCTCTGATTTCATTTTTTACTGAGATTTTTAGGAATTTTTTCATAAGATAGATAAATTGATGAGTTTTTTGGGAATATAATTTATATTTTAGTTGGTGCTTGTGCGCAAAAGTTATTGCACCATAACCTATGAACTTCAAAACGGATGTGACCAGGCAACCCAAAAAATCTACTAGAAATTTGAATCAAAATTCCATATTTTTTTTTCTTGTACATTATATTTTCCTCTAAATGGGAAGCTTTGATTCATTCCAACTGGATTAATGATGCAAAAGTTATGGATTTTCTTGTTTTGTGGGCAATCATAGGAATATCTTGAAAGAAATTCTTTTCTTCCACTTGGAATGCTAATATTGTTCAATCTATATGGTCAAATATCACCAAAAATTGATAACATGATTTAAGACAAGTGTAGGACAAGATCATTCTAATTTTTTTCTCAAAAATTTACTTCATAGGTGAACGTAGCAAAATTGACAATTTTCAGTGGGTTATTTCCAAAAATAGGTTTTACAGTTCGGACTTTATGGGTTAGGAATAATTCTACAGAGCATGTTATAAAATAAACATAAATGTATATATCATGTTGAAATTTATATATGTATATATAATATTATATTAACCCCTAACGGACCGAGGCATTTTCTGGCTCCGAAACCACTAAAAAATGCCATTTTTGCTACGATCATTCACAAAGTCTTAAAAATAGTTTTTTGGAAAATGTAACCGTAGGATCTTGAATTTAGCTTGCATGAGAAGGTGTGGTAAAAATTGTGTGAGGTTTCACCGTACGGATTGATAGATATTTACATTCAAAGTCAAAGTTTTTTTTTTTTCCTACTGTGCCCCAGTTATTCAGATGCCTTTGACCGCTTTGTGTTCAAATTCTTTGCACTACACACCATAAAGTTAAAATAATTTTTCTTATAGGTAATCAAGTTAGGCATATGCATACCAATTTCCTGGTCAATCCAACACATTTAAGACCTTCAAAAAAATCTTGTAATGCCGCAATGTCCCAAAAAATTGATGATGCACTTGTTCATCTTTGAATCATTTTTCCCACCACATACTTAGAGATATTGAAAATCCAAACAGTGGATAGAAAGACATACTTATACTTGACAATTAGAAAAAGAAATTCTGAAAAAAATAAAAAATCTGAGATTTCTATGAGCTTTTGAAGTTTGCAGCTGCTTGCAAAGAAGTTCATAGTGGGCAGCCCTTATAGAAAGGGACACCAGATGTCCACCTCCCCAGCGCTTGCTATTTTGCCCACCTATACTGCCCCTCCAGAGTCAGACTGATTGCATTGCCTCAACTGCCCAACAAACTACTTTTGGTGAAAAAAACATCATAACTTCTACAATATAAGTTGGATTTTGATTAAATTTATATGTACGCGAAGCTCATGAGAAACTACACGCATACAAAAAGTTTCAAAAAATCAGGTTAGAAATCCAGATCCAACAAGCTTGCTCGAAATCCCAAGTGTCCCTCGAGGGGACTTTGGTCCTTAAGGGGTTAAAATGGTAGTTATCGGAGCCGTCCGATCTATTGGCCCGTTGAGCCATCCGATTTGTCGGCCTGCCAAGCGGCGGATCTGTCGCACGGTAGACCGTCCGCCTCACGAGGGCGGTCGAATCGATCGGTCGTTCAATTAGTCGGACGCGTCGTAGGTGTTGGATTTCCGACGCGGACTGTGCGTCGGAAAAAAGGCGTCGGAAAGGTATAAGAGCGTCGGACGGGCCCATCCGATCCTCACTTTTGTTTTCCTCCTTGCATATTACAAGAGTGAAGCGGAGAGTTTGGTGATTCATGCCCCTATTGGTTCCTCTTCTCAGGAAAGCAAGAGTGCAATTTTGGGGGCCTTTTATTGCCATTTTTTTCAGTGTTGGTGCGAGTTTCACTTGCACTTGAAATTATCATTTTACTTTGCGAATATTCATTCCTACAAAAAGTTCATCAAGATGCTACGAACAAAGAAGGCTGCAAAGAGAAAACCAATGAAGCACGAAGGAGGTTCACACAATGAGGCAAGTAGGGACATTCCCTCTGATGCATGCAAGAGATTTCTGATCAAGTTGATCGTCAATTTCTATGAGTTGGAAACCACAATGTCACTACACAACAAATACGTTAGATACAACAAGAAGTGCTCGCAGAAATTCAAGGCGGACATGTGGCAACTGATAATGAATGCACTTAGCGTTCTGGAATGGCACCACGAGACGGAGAAGAAAGGCTTTCCAAAATTCTTGGAGAATAGGGTCCATGATGCATTGTGGAATGCATCAATGGTGCTCGTAAGGTATGGCTCTCAATATCGGGAAAATGATGAGGCTTTTCGTGAAGTCATTCTGAAAGCTGACTTGTTTGTTGCACGATGCAAGCTATTTGTAAAGAGCCATAATAGACGAGGATCTTTGGGTTGGTGGAATAGCACTGATGGAGTGGTTGAACTGGATTGAGGCAGACAACACCTCATAGCGCTTCCGGACATGACAAGAGTGATTGCTCAAGACCAAAAAATCATGAAGGGTGGATATGCAACAATTCATAGGGTTCAAATTGAAGGGTGTCTAGGGATAGTTGCATTTTGGAAGTTTGCAGCAAAGCTATCCAATCAACACTACACACAGCCTCATCTTGCGAGATTGGAACACTAGAACGAGTCAATGGTAGTGTGGATTCCACACCTTGGAGTTATATAGTTTGCTGCAGTTTATGGAACAACAAATGAAGGGTATTCGTATTGGTGGAATGGCGGAACACTACGGCACATGATGCACTTGGATAATGATTATCCAATCAACATTGCCATTTGGTTGGAGTATTTGAGGCCAACAGAGATAGAGTTGATTAAAGCTTACCGTCTCGGACGATTTAGGAAGAAGCGCACTTAGCTCACATGGGCATTGTTGCACATCATGAATGCGGTACACGTTTTTGGACATCTTCACAATGACATTTCTCTAGACAACGTAATGTTTCACTTTCCCGAGGACGAGTCACGTGTGTACATTGGAGTCTGCGATTGGGGCATGACTACCGTAGCTTTTGAACCAATGAAGTCTTTATACACGTTCACATGTGCAAGTGACATGGAGGAGACTTTGAGAATGAGGTGGTGGGTGGACCCGAAGATTGCGTATGTGACTATGTGCACAGGTGCTTGGAACATAGAATACACTTCAAGTATATTCACACTTTGATTTTCTGAACTCAATGATTGTAGTAATAATTACTAACAATGCCATAGTTGCATCTCGTCCAACGCTCATAGTGTACTAGTGTAATTTCACCACAATGTGAAATTCAAGTTCAAATTTTTTTTGGTTGCAAGGTCGAGTCTCATTTTAATTTGTTCTATATTTAGAGTAAAATTAGTGTTCATTAAATTGAGACTTTTCTA
Source organism: Rhytidiadelphus loreus (assembly GCA_947034895.1). Lineage (NCBI taxonomy): Eukaryota > Viridiplantae > Streptophyta > Bryopsida > Hypnales > Hylocomiaceae > Rhytidiadelphus > Rhytidiadelphus loreus. The sequence goes on along the minus strand of OX344763.1, from coordinate 62,262,600 downwards.
TAAATGTAGAATGTAGAATGTAGAAATATTATTTAAATACTTTGTTAGTACAAAATAATGAGGTGAAAATCTACAACTAACAATTTTATTATTTCAATTCATTACAAACATAGAAGTAAAATAGATGAAAAAATAATAAAATACGGCATCTTAAATTGAGACTTGTTTGTGTCAAAACGTTATTCTAAATACATTGTAAAACAAAACATTTTGCAATTCGCATGAAGATTGAAGAACATTCCAACCAAAAAAAAAATAGGAAGAAAATGCAAATGCATTTTAAACGAATGCAATGGAAAGGAAAAAAAATTACTGTTAATAGAAATGATGACTATTACATGGCTACAATATCATGATATAAACTACTGAACATATAGTTGCAAACCTCTCAAAACATTTAAAAGCAAAATACATGGTATAATTATGAGTTCCACAATAATAATTCAGTAATTGAACTACGAACTACTCCTCGCCTTCAGCTGAAGACGCATTGTTATTTGAATTAGACATGAAGGCCACCATTGATGATTTGATGATGTTCATTTGTGGCTTAGGAATTGTAACTCGAGTAATATCTTCAGCCCCTTTCTTTGCACGTGGCTTAAAAGCCGTCATGATACAATCCATGTTTGACCAACATGGAGGAATCACACGATCCTCACGCCAAACATTCCCTCCTTTTGTATTCCATCCAACATATGTATCCATATGAATGTGACGGCCTGAAGTGGGTGTCCAATACTGGATTTGGATTTGATGAATATGCCCCGGATTCGGATTCGGATTTGTAAGTGCTCTAGCAAGCCAAAAAGGCTTTGGGTCATCATCTGCAGGACGCACAACTACAAAATAACCTGCAAATACATCACGTGCAATATGGAATGAAGGTTTAGGCCGGCCACGCCTGCGTCCAACAAAAGGTGGATCCTTCGCAAACTCTTCACGCATTGTGCCATCTTCACGCCTTGTGTCTTCCGGTTCCTTCGTGATTCTAGAAGCTGGCCAAAATCCATCTTTTAAGGTCTCATGCACCAGTAGAGGTTCATCTAGAGTGGCTCTTACACCCTTTCAATAATCTTTTATAGGATCATTAATCAGCCCAAAAGATCCAGAGTCTTCATTGTTGGCCATTCTGCTCCAATGTGCAATGAAACCGTCCAAACCTTTTTTGATCTCACCTAATGCTTTCATTGGATTAGGAGCCAAAGGTTTAGGACTACCACTTGGCACTTTCGGGCGCCCATCCTCTGTCTCTGACCACAAACAAATCCCCCTTCCGTGTTCTGGCAACCATTCTTTTTCCGTACACAAATTTTTGTACTCCATTAAGGGCCACCCACTTGAATCCATGTAGAACTTGAATTGTTGCGATTTAGAATGACCTTCTAAAAAGTCCCCGCCTGTACCCAAGTACCCTTGTGCGAACCGCTTAAAATCAAGAACTTCCTCAATGAAATGAGGAATGATGAGGTGGGTTTCACAATCCATAAAGGATTACATAAGCTTCGGAATTGTCGGGTAGCTCTTGCTCTTCAACATCGAGCTCCATCTACCAAAAAGAGCATCAATGTCTTCATGAGTGTGGCCAACAATGAGGAAGTTTGTCGTACGCGCAGTCTAGGCGTAGGTATCTTTAACACCACAAAAGCGTAAGATGACACGAGTTATCGTCCTAGGGAATTCCAGATGTTGTCGCAATAGATAAGTTTCCGGAACTACGGATCTACCCGGAAATGACAATCCACTGTAGGATCCGGCACAACACAAACACCAAGTTCCGGAAATACGTTCTTCTGGAATCAAATCCGAATCCACCTTGATCCGGATTTCTACTCTCACTATCCGTCACACCGGTTTTTGGTACCTCTGTTTTATCCTCAGAGGGTCCTCACTTGCTCTTTCCGAGGGGTGGGGAACATCACCACTCAAGTAACACACGTATCAACTCCTAAACAACAAACAACTATCCGTCCTCAAAGTTCTTAGTCCGGTACGGAGGAAAGATGGTCACCCTCACAACTTTCCGGGTGGCCTCCCGGAAGGTAGGTCACGTAGAGATACATCCTCACCCGCCCTTACTACAACGACACTTGGCTATTTTCCGGATGAAGCTTTCGTCTACTCTTGAGGTTGGCAGACCTTCCTGTGGTTTGGGAATATTCCACTAGGCGGTTGCCGACTTCCGCACGGAACTACTCTCGAGTTCCAGACTAGCTCCCTGACTACTACCGGATCCCACCGGATCACTGTTCCAGCAATTTAAAGGCACCGCGCACAGCTCCTCACTTGCAAACTAGACTCAACCGCAAAACAACCACGGATAGTTGGAATCCGGAACTAAAGGACTTACTTCCTAGCTATCGACTGTTCTTGAGGTTGGCAGACCTTCCGATGGTTTGGGAATGTTCCACTTGGCGGCTGCTGACTTCCGCACAAAACTACTCATGAGTTTCGGATTAGCTCCCTAACCACTACCGGATCCCATCGGATCACTGTTCCAGCAATTTAAAGGCACCACGCGCAGCTCCTCAAGTTCAATCTAAACTATTCCGCAGAACACCTTCAGCCGGATCCGGATACCAACCAATCCGGATTCCTACCTTGCACACTCACCCGGATATACACATACACAAGTAATCAAGACGCGATACGCAAGAAAATGATTCCCAAGGTATTCATTCTTGGGTGCTCAGATTGAATGACACAAAATGGAATGACAGGCCACAAGCCGGCCCGCCCTTAAAAACCAAAACAACACGACCAAAACGGTCCAAAGAAAAAGCGGACAATGGCCAGCTAAAAATCCGGACAACGGCCAAGTGACCGTTCCGGGAAAAACAAAAAGCCGTTGACTTCCTAGAAATCCGGAACTACCTAACATTCCGGATCAGCGGGTCCCACATCCGGAAAACCCGCGTCGGAAACAAAATACTAAAACTAACAATCCAACTGCGCTACCAAGTCATTTGCCCTTATGGGCATTCTTCGCTGATGTTCCACCCTTCGTAATCCGGGTTGCTGCTTTCTGTCGGATTTGCTTCGGTGGGGTGGACTTCGTTGCGGATCGGGTCCTTGGCGGACCCGGATCCGTCTCTGCATACTCTGACTCGGAAGAGGAGTTCGTTACCGCTTCATCTTCTTCCGACTCGAGAACCTCTTCCGGATCACTGGGGACCTTTCGCTTGGTGGCCTTCTTCTTCTCCAGATCAATGACCTCAATAGGAGTCATCGGTGGTGGCTGCGGAGGAGTTTGCTGCTGCATATGGGTGAACTCCTCCGGATGGGTCCGAGCCGGATTCTGAATCCCAACCGGCATCTCCGTTATCGCGGTTACTTCTGCAGAGGAATCCGGAAGGGGTGGAAAGAGATTTACCGAAGTGTTCCGGGGCGTTAGGACCGGATCCGGAATCCTCCTCCCATCCGTAATCTCCTTCTGCACCGAGGATCTTCCAGGTGCTAGCTGGGCCGACAATTGTGCTCCAAGGTTGAGCTGAGTCGTCTCCACGAACTCCCCTCCGGGTATTTCAGGAAACAACGAGGCGTCCAAACCGCTGAGCGGATCGAAGTGGCCGACCAACTGGCGCATCTCCTTTAATGCGATCTCGATCCACGCCTCGAATTCAACCAAGATTTTGACAACCTTGGTTCCGGAGATATGACCTTCCCGGGTCATCTAGTTGTTCCAGAGTGCGGATCTGGTGATGATATCTGCTGGTGGGTCGATGAGGTCCCTCAGTTTCCGGACCAGCTCCGTTGCATCCATTGCCCGTTTGTTGGCGGCGTTCATCTCCCTTTCCGCCCAGGTTGCGCGGTTTTGAAGATGATCCCGTTCCACCTCCACTGTCCGGATCCGGCCCTCCAGCAGGCGAACCATCTCCGGATCCGGTCTGCTGTTGATCGCCTCCACAATCTCCGTCTCGTCCGCTACCTTCAACGTCGTGTAGACCCTTTGGATCAGAGTGGCCATCCGGTCGTTTGATGCCTTCTAGCTCCGCAACCAAGAGATCATGGACTTGAATATGTCCAGATCCGGCTCTGTGTTCCGAAATGGAACAAGGTCCGGAAGTTGGCCCTTTCCCCTTGACTCCGGATCCGTGCTCTTCCGGCGGGAGTCGTGCCTATCCGGCAAGTCGTGCTCTGGTTCCGGTTTCTCTTCCTCTTCTGGCTCATCATCCGTCGGATCCGAATCCAGGGAAAGACCATACCGCAGCAGACTATCTCCCTGCCGGTAGATGATATCTTCCGGATTGCTAAGTACCTCCTGCTTGTGGTACAAGTGGAGGAGGTACGGACGGATGGGGCTCGACTTCTTCCCCGCTAGGTTTCTGGAAAGCTTCTCCACGATGGAGTGGATAATGAGCCCCCAACTGACTGGTCTAGGGGACGGTTTTCCTCTCTCCCCTAAAGCTCCGAAAACCGTATTTGCCAGATTTACTGTGATCCGGCTGGGCTTTTCCGGATACAGGATGGGGTTGAGAAACTCTAACAGCCTCTGGTCTCTAGGGTTCTGGTAGTCGGACGCGGTGTAACCCTCCTTTGGATCCGTCGGGTTCCGGAATCTATCCGCCACGAACTTCTCCGTCTAGCCAGCCCATCCGGATCCCCTAGTGGACGCGAAGTAGACTCTGGCCCACATTTCTACTGTCCAGGACTTTGGACGACCCCTGATGGTTAGGTGGTACTGATTGGGAGCGCCGTAGACTATCTCGTCTATCATATCCTCGCTCCGGATGTTCCAGGGTCTTTTCAGAAACCCCAGACACCCCATATCCGTCAAGTCGTCCTCTAGTTGCCGGTGGTGTTCCGAATTCTCAGGGATTTCCGGACTAATCATCCGGGCGGTAATCCCTGACTTCTGCTGCACACTAGGTCCTGCCATCACTACCGACATGTTCCGTCCTCACTTGTGCTAATCTTCCGTCACTAGTTCCGCTAATTTTTCGCTAACTGGTTCCGCTAATCTTTCGTCCTACTTTCCGGTGTGATCGGCACTGGCCTCCCCTTCTCTTCCTAACGCGTTTCTATCTCATCACACTATCACTCACTAAGCGCCATCGCGATAATCACGCGGAGAAAGAGAAAGAATGGAGGAGACAGCGGGGATTAAGTAGTTGTTGGCCTGCTGTTCCCGTAAGTTCCCTAGCCGAACTAGGCTCTAGGGCCTACTCGGCCGGAACTTTCTGGTTTCCGGATTAGGGTTAGGGTTTCCGGATAGGGTTTCTGGATCCGACTGTAACCCTAATTACAGTTTAAGGTTTTCCGTAAAGGCTCTAATTCCTATTTCTGGTTTTGGGCTTCCTATTCCCTACCTATTATGGAAAATTTGAAAATTTCTACTTTATATAATTACTATTATCTATTATTTCTGTTTATCTAGATGTTGCGTACTTCCACAAAGTTGATGTAAATTTCACGGAAAATCCCTTTGTAAACCATAAGAGAGCAAAAAGCAAAAACCCAACGATTCTTATTGTCCCCAGACGCATTGTCCAATTGCAAAGTCAATATAGGCGGCAATGGTTTAGCCGGTAGAAGTTCCTCAAGAGGAGGAAGTAGAGAATCCAAACAAATGTCTATGCCCTCTAAGACCGCTTGAGTTAAAGATGATTGACCTTCTTTTTCCGAAAATAACGTGCACGACGAATTTTTGGACTCTTCTTCGAGATCACGCAACAACCTTGCAATGGACCCAATGGTATGATTTGAGTCCGTCGGTAAAATGTCTAAGCCATAGTGAGCGTATCGAACGTCGCCGTGACCATGGGCAATCATGCCCGTTATTGCTATGGGCATTTTCATAAAAGAATCCGTTGCTTTTGTCTTGTGAGAGAAGTGAGGTGAAGCGGTCTTTGAGTGATCCATTTTGTCATGGATGATACATAACATTTTCTCAGGAGAAAGTACTGATATTTCCCTAAATCCATAATAGAGGTACCTGTGGGCCTCTTGACCATCGAGATGGGTATTCAAAATGTTATTCCACTTTTCCTGAGCAATGGACATTGGAGTGCAAGCACACCTCAGTTGCTTGTAAGTATCACATAGACCACATCTTGCAAAAGTGTCACCACGAGACTTCGCAACATATTCAGAGAAAGAAGCACGCCGAATGTTGCTCAAGCTACTAGAAGAAATCGGTGGCAAATTTAAAGCCGCATTGGACTCATTGATTTTGGGTAATTGGTCACTCCAACGAAATGCGGATGGCAACACCATTGCGGGGACTTTTTCCCCTGACTCTAGTGTTCTTGACTTGTGTGGCATTTCATCAGCTTCACCTATGATCAAGTTCCGAAGCATGGTAGTGGCTTGCACAATTTGCATGCGTGGCTTCTTTGATCCCAAATTCCCATGTTGCTCTGCTACCATCCCCGCTTTGGCCATGTGTTTGAACCTATAGAACGTAGCTTTTGAAATTCTATGAATGGTCCACCAAGCAATGAGACTACATCAATGTTTTTCAAAGTTATCCATTCCTTCCTGGAAGTGTCTTTACGCACTTGCTTATGTGCTTCAAGAAGGCAAAGCTTGCGGACATACACGCCACCTTTAACATGCAGTTGACGACGTATGGTCTCAATTTCGTGACGCGGGAAATGTTGTGTGCAGTTCCTCTAACAACATGGTTTAGTAGACACTTCAATAATTGCCTGTTGCGTAAGAAGGGATTCTTTTTTGGGAAGGACGTCTGCCTCTCTCTTCTCCCGAGTGGTTTCATATGAACGGACCCCAACCCGTATTCGGCGATTCAATGCACTTACAGCCATGTTGTAAATATGTGTTTGGTCATGGTCATAAAGTCTAACACCGTTCAAGCACACTTGTTTATTGTGCCATGAATGCATAGACCACATCCAACCTGAGGGGACTTTTGCCTCACACAAAGATTCTACAATTTGCACGGCGACACGATCATCACCCAAGGGTTTCCATCCATGTCAATGACGAGATCCACATCAACACTCTGACACACTGCTTTTGCAACGTCATCTCCTGCTTCATTTTTGAGGATAACTCCTCTTGTAATCCAATACTTCCGAGGTAATCCTTCGTAGTCAACAACATCAACTGGTAAAATGGGCGCTTGAAACGCAAAGTTGCCAGGCCCATGAACATCCATTCTGTAGTTCAAGAAATTCACACTTTTAATATTTATTTTGGAATCGAAGATAAATAATTCAACAAACAAATCATCGAGAGAAGAAACTCGATCCAAGTGTTCATGATCACTTCTCGGTTTGCATACACACAAAAACATGGAGCCAACTATTAGATGACAAGTAAAACTGTGCACATCCATCGCATAAAAATCGTATTCTACAATGTAAACCGTATAGATATAGATGGTAAATTCACCAACTATATCTTCAAATGAATCATCGAATCGATGATAACTAATGTCAGTCTGAACAACCCATAGACAATACTCAGTGGTACTTGTCAAGTTGGTGAAGGGTATCGTCGAGTTGACCATGCCCATCTACAAAAGTTGATAAATCCCTCTCACCAAAATTGACATGAAATATACTCCAGTCGACATTAACCATTAAGTTCTACACGGAATGACCGTAACCGCGAAACATTCCTTAGACTGCAATATAGTCAACTCGACAATAACAAAAACAACACTTGTACAATAGGTTTTCATAACCCAGATCGACAGACGACACAACTGTACTCTTGGAGAAGAGTATCGTCAAGTCAACGATACCCTTCTACAAGAGTAGATCAACGTATCATGAACCCGTTTATGAAGGATATCTTTGACTTCATGATAGTCATCAATAATTAGACAAAATTGATCATAATCTCGGAACAATAGAATAGACTTCAATATCGTTGATTCGACGATATCAAAAAAAATGAATAGGTTCAGGGTATCCTCGACTCGACGATAACAACAATCCACCATATGATAATTAACATTTTAGAATGCTGGCCGAAATAAAAGTATCGTCAATTCGAAGATACCATCTCCACTTCATAATGCGTATTTTTCATCCGGATTTTACGCCGCATTATTCGGGAACTCCCATACCTGTGCGTACAAGTTGTAGAGTCGACGACGTCCTCTTGTGGAAACATAGGACTTCGAACTCATTCGGTAGTGCAAATTTCCTGTCATCAATCAAATACGCACTTAAGTTCTTTGAAAAAACATAAGGAGAAAGATCAACGAATGGGATATACTCTGGAAACAACAAAAAGTAGAATCGAATTAACTAACTAGAGAGTCAGAGAACATGATCGGAATTGCAAAGCTATCCACCAATTGCAAGAACTTGCAAAGGACGACTCAAGTAGTTTCCAAAAAACACACGGAGGAGCGCTATGCGTAACATCAACATCGTGACTCCACTACAAGGTTGAGGGCACGAAATGAATGAGCTCAAGTGAAACTACAAATTCTTCTCATGTGATGGGCATGAGCATTTGAGCGCGAAGTTTTTAGAATTCAAATTCCATCGAGAATGAAGCAAGAATTTCCAGTGCCTTGTTCACTTTTTTGACATTTCTAATGATGTGCCTTTCACTTTCGGCTACACTTTTTGAGGTGTGGGCCACAGAGCTCCACATGCTTCAAAAAGGCACAACCAAATATTCTCTATTCCAACTATCGGCAATTATGGATTTCGTTGACTTCGAGGAGCCTCTCCAATTATTTGTCTCACTTGCCACATTCTTTGGAGTACTTTCATGCGTTTTTGTCAATGGCGCGAAAAGCTTGAAATTTGGGTGAGTAGGGTTCAAGGCATAAGGTTTTAACAGGGTTTAGGGTTTAGAGTTAGAGTTAGGGTTTAGGATAGACATTCTAAACAATCTCAATTTTTTCGGTTTTCATTATTTCAAAAAACAATAGAAAATTGCCTAAATTAAAAGTTCTATATATTGTTTGTACAAAATCCATAACTAGGGGCAAAGTTGAATGCCTGAATAATTTGGAATCATTACCAAAAACGGAATGATTCAAAGTTTTCCAATTTCAAACTCTAGAAAACCAATTTCAAACTTCTCTTTTTTAATGAATTTTTGAATGTTCTTCCGTATCCATAACGTCCATTTATGAAAAATCAATAATATACTAGGCCATAACTTTTGATTCATATTTGAATAGCCATTTAGTGCAAACAAAATATATTCCTCATTCTCACTTTCTATTAAAATTGCTACCAAGGATATAAAAATGGATCTCTTCTTTCGTGAGTTTTAGGATAAATACATTACTAGAAGAAACCCATGTTTTTAGGTGACTATTTTCAATTTTAAAAAATCAATTTTAGGTGATATCTAATGCAACCTACCCATGTCTTTATGTCAAAATTGATGTTACATTAGATATATTGTTGACTTAAAGACATGAGTAGGTTGCATTAGATATCACCTAAAATTAATTTAAAGAAATTACAAAACGTCATCTAAAACATGGATTTCTTATAGTGATAGTTGGAGTTTCAGAAATTACGACAATTGAAGCCAGGGATTAATTAATTTTGAAATTACTTTTAACGTGTAAAAAAATAGCGTTCAAATGAATTGTCCATGAAATCGTAACGTAAGAGGTATTTCCATTTTGTACCTATATTTTTTTCCACCCTCATTCTAATGATTTCAATCACCTTAGGTAAGATTTTTATATGCCCCACATATTTAGATAATGTATTATCAATTGCATCACCTTAGGGAAAAATTTAAAGTTATTAGTCCCTGGCAATGTTGTGGTAACTATAATTATAATTGACAATTCAATTATGCCTTGTTTTAGATTGTGTTTTTCAAAATGAAATTATTAATAACTCTGATTAAAAGAAAATATCATGTGCTCTGACTTGTGATCTCAATCATTGTTCCAAAAATAGATTTCCATGAATTCAAAATCTTTCAATTATTGTTAATTTTTAAGGACACGAATGAATTATACATCAACATATATTCCTAACTAAAGTAGTCTTGCATTGTTACTTTTAAATGCACCTTATTTTCAGCCCTTTTAAAAAATAAATTGTAGTTCTAAAATCATTAATATTAGAAATTAGTAAAATTACTACATGGGATTTGTTACTTTTGAAATTCCTTCTAACGTGGAAAAAGATAGCGGAGATATGAATTTTTGATGAAATTGTAATGTGTGGTCTATGTCCAACTTGTACCTAAAGTATAATTTTTTCCACAAGTTCACATTTAAAAAAGAAATTGGGAGTGGCACCAAAAACCTCAAACTCAATGACAAATTTTTGGAGCTCACAATTAGCTTTCACCGCCACCTAGTCATTTACATATTTTTTTTGCTTGGGTGTACTTAGAAGAAAAAATGAGGAGTCCAACAGAACTCCCAAACTTAATGCCAAATTTTTGGGAGTCACAATTTTACTTCCACCAAGTTGTACCTATTTTTATTTGTTAGGGTGTGCATTGAAGGTCTTGCACACCCCATGATAGACTTGAATACATTTTTTTAAAGTCCGCTAGTCCACTGGAATTCCCAAACTTAATGTCAAATTTACAGGGCCATGGTTTGAGCTCTACGTATTCATTGTTTAATTTTGTTTATGGCTTGGATGTGGATTGAAGGTTTTGCACATCTAGGGATACATTTAAAAAAAATCTCCTAGTCCACCTATTCAATCACTCAATCTTAATGATAAATTTAAACGTATTCATTGTTATATTTTTTTTTTAGCTTTGGTGTACATTGAGTTAGAATCCCCTTCTCATTACAAACTAGGAATTTATGTTCTTACAATTTTTGGGAATTGGACCTTAGCTTGGAGTTGTGGTTTGGCATGGCTCTAAGACTAGAAATTAGGATCGGTAGGATCGGTGGAGGTGGGGCACGAGATTAGGCTTGGGATTAGATTCAAGATTAGGTTATGGATTCGGTTTGGTTCGGTTCGGGATTCGGGTTGGGCGGCATGGTTTCGGCTTGGTGAGTCATCTCTCCCGCGCTCCCACAGACCTTGTTCCGCTAAGATTCACGCGGACTTTCTTCCGCTTGTGTTTTCTTGCGCGTTCGTTGGTGGACTGCTTTCTTTGGTGGTTCGTGTGGTAGTTCGTGTAGTGGTTCTCTGGTGTGTGCTCGTTTGTGTGCCCGTTTCTGCGTTTGTGTGTTTGTAGCGTGGAGTTGGCGCGTTGGCAGTGAAGGTGGAGCAAAATCGAAATACTGCGGTTTCTGCAGCATCTGTGTGCACAATTTCAAAATTTGGTACACTTCTTCTCTTTATTGCTTGTATTGTGTGTTTAGCATGTGTTTCACAGGTTATTTGCAAGAATTTGATTGTTTTGGTCAAATAGTATTTAACGGGTTTAGATTGAAGTTCTTTGATTCCAGCTCTACGAGTTCAAATGCAAAATGAAGAACGCTCATGTTTTTAAAATTTTCTGCTCTATGTCTTGTCTACTGTTTGCTTCTGAAGATTAGGGTTTTAGTTGCTTCAGTATTCAATGCGGTTGGAAATATTAGGGTTTAGGGTTTTCTTGTATTGCTGTTATGGGCTTCTGTATGTTTCACAAGTGATTCGACGACTTCAAAATTTAGGGCGCTTGGGAATTTTAGGGTTTGAATTTGTTTCTTTTGCTTGGGTGTGCTTCTATATGTTTAGGGTTTAATGATTTCAAAAAGTATGATTGATTTGCACAAATGTGATTACAGGGTTCACACTCCAGTTGCTAGGGGTTTAGAAAATCAAGTGCAATTCTTGTACTCTTTTTGTAATTGTATCTTGTACTCAATGTCTTCAGTCAATTTTCTACTCCAGTCCATTTTGTGTGTCTCTTGTGTCTAATTCTTGGGTTTTCTTTGCATTTGTTGCTTCTGTATACTTCCGTGTCTTGGCTTTGCATGCTCATCTACATTTTTAGGAATAAGATTTGAATTTCATACTCCGGTGCATTTGATTTTGAATTATTTTTTTTGTGAATTTCCAGGACACGTTGGGATTGCGATTCATGGGACTTTTGAATACCACAGCTCTTCCAATCACACCTTTTCATTGTGCAAAGATTGTTTTCCCTAACTTATATGCATACTGCAATTTCATTTTCTTCTGTCTTTTGAGATTTGAGAGGACCGTGGAGGCGCATCAAAAAGTAGTGTAAGATTTGAAGGTTTGTGCTTCTTTTCATGCAACTGCAGTTGCATCTTAGATTTTTTTTGGCTTGGTACTATAAAATTAGGGTTTTAGATTAATACATTCTTTTTAAACACACAATGAATACCAAGGTATATCCTCGAGCCGAGGATATACTACTCATAGGCCACAGAATGCTATATCCTCGACTTGACGATAATGTTAACTTCAGTACCGAACACATAACCAGAAATGAAGAATCTGATTTCACCAACCCATAGACCTCAACATGCAACCCCATTTGCAAGCCTGAAAGCAAATAAAATAAAGTAGCACCAAATCACTATGTACCTAAACAAATACGATATCCTCGAGTCGACGATTCACAAAAGTCAAGTATTAAATTAAAGAATAATCCGTCAGAGAATATTATGAAGATATTATGAAAAAATAAATTTCAAACGAAACAAATATAAATTCGATCAGTGAATTAACAATATCGTATAAAAGTCCTAATAGAATAGCCTTCATCACGTATCGAAAATTAAAAAATCGTAAACTATAAATACAAAACGAAGAAGTAGAGGAAACTGTGTACCTAATTAAAGGTTTACACTTATCGTCGATTCGAAGATACGTAGACTCTAACAATAATTATAATATCAAATACGAAGAGGATGACAATTTTTTGTTTAAAATCTCACCATGAAGAGAAAAAATCGTCTCCTTTATATTTATCATAGATTTTATTGCTATCCACTTGAATCCATGTCAAGATAATTCTTGTGCTCTCTAAAAAACTATAAAGACAATAGGCTATGAAAGTTAATGCTAAAATGAAGAACAAATTCTGATTTCCATTCTTATCCTCGAGTCGACGATACTTAATGATGGCAGGCAATGGCGAAGAATGACGAATACAGTTACTCAGTGACAGAGCGCCACATAGAACCCTTCATCAACCCCGTCCAGCAAGAACCATTCATTGCTGAAATGGAGGCTACGTATGGGAAATTGTGGAAGTTCAAGGAACACATTACTAAAACTGGAGTTTCGGGGTAAGTCGTTGGAAGAACTTCGTTTACCTCCGCTACCGAGCCATGGGAAGCACATAGTATTTACCATGGAACATGAAGGAGAAAGTGACCCTCATTGACGACTACCTAGGCTAGTACGTCGTGATAGTACTTCGTGAAGTTGATGAGGCTAGAACCCTTGGAAAACATTGTCACTCGTTGGTCATCGATGTAGAGGAAAACCACACAGTATTTGACTTAGACAACCTTATGACCTTCCTGCAAGGGTCGGAGATGGACGCCCTCAACGAAGAGTTTGTAAAATGTGGGTACATTCCATGGAGAAACTCCAACGCTAAGTCAAACGCAAGTAAACTGCGTTTGATTTCGCAGACGCTAGACCACTACGCTCTTAGTAATGCTCAACCAGTCCCGGCGGTAGGGACTAGAAACGCTAGAGAGACAAGAAGAGCGTCAATTGGGGGACAACAACCGCAGTCTGGTTGCATTGGTGATGGTAGTTGAGGATCGGGACCTAGGAATACAAGGTCCGAACCTCAAAAGTGTGATTCATCTAGGGCAGAACCAGGGGAATCAAGTAGAAGGAGGCGAAAACCAAGACATCCCGTTGGAACACCAGAGGCAGGGAGTTCCGGATTGGCTCTGACAAACGTCGAAGCAACTCCGTCAATAGCAGAGCCCCCAATCCCAAAGTACCAGAAATTCGCAAAAATTCAAAGTGATTTTTGGACAGACCACAAATCTTGCTTTATTTTAGATGACAAAATTCATAAAGTCTACATCAAGCAGTGCATCATTATGAGAGATCAATATGTAATTCGCACATTGTAGAGAGATGTTGTGGACTCCGCTAAAAACAAACTTGTCCAGCTCGGAGATATAAAGCAGAAACAGAAAGTTTGTATCACTCCCGTTGATTTGAAAAAACAACTTCCAAAGAAGAAACCCAAGTCATGGGACGAAGTAAAGACCGGTCAGTTCATAATAATTGATGGTCAACACAACATCACCACATCACAGGAGTTGCAGAAGGACGGCTACGGTGAAGAGTGCAAAGTGCAACTGCAAGAGTGGGAAGCACTTATTGTGTGGTCATTGGATCCTAATAAGCTCAAGAACATTTCCAAATTCTATAACAGCACCAATCATCTGGATCACGCCCAGCCAACATGGGGGAACCAAATAATCAACTGTCGGAATATTTGGCTCACATGCAGACGAGCTACAAACATTCCGACGGAAGATGAAACTCGTCTGAACAAGTCTGTGTACAACCTAGCAAACTATAAGGTATGATTTAATTCTTTCTACATATCGTCGACTCGATGATAATCTTTTGTCCTCGAATACAATCAATGACTTCCGCTTACCGTGTAAAGATTGAATGAGCTTCCGTTATCATAAAGTAAATGCACAACACTGATTTGCAAAGTGTGAATCGTTGACTCGAGGATACTGTCCAGAAGAATCCAATGTCGATAAAACTTATCAAATATTTATGTGATTGCACTTGTGTAAACAGAGTTTCACGGATGAAGTTGTGGATCGGTACCAAGGCATTAATCTAGACAACGATGGCGCGTTTGTAAAAGGGCCTGCAGACCTCAAAAATGAAATTCAAATCATGACCTTGCTAGACAATCTTTTCGACTATTGGAAGAGATTTTTGACAAAACATGCTGATGGGGAGCTGATTGAACTCGTCTCTGGGAAGAAGTACAATGAAATCAAGGGCTTCAAGAGGAAGGCCATGTCATTGAAGAAAGAATTCTTTAGACATTGCGGCCACTTTACGGACATGGACTACGGAGCCCTTGTACAACATCTGCTTGGCGAGACACCCAATCGCAAAGCGATGTATCCAAAGTTGTCTGTACCTAGGACCAGAATTTTGGTAGCAGATAACATGACAACAGGTGATTGGATGGAACAAAGGAAGCGAAAGAAAGTCATTCACTAGGATCTAGTTGCTATCAAGCCCACCTTGAAGTTCACAAACATCGGTGGTGACGTAATTGACGTGACATGGTGCTCCTGGAAAGCGAGGCACAGGTTTTCATCCGCCACATGGGATTTCCTCATTTCGTATCCGAAGAACGAGTACTTCAAGAGAAGGCTTACAAATGAGGCATCTAATAAACGAGTGAAGGACCTGGGGAAACATTTTCTGGAGGTTTTTTACATGTTCTTGAGGATGAAGTACAAGCTTCCAAAGCCATCTAGGAGCGTACAAGTGAGAGGGATCGATATTAATGCAAAGGCGCTTGTCCACAGCAGCCACTTCCAGTATGTTTCCCAAGAGCTCTACTTCGCGCTCTTGGACGTGAGAGAGGTACCAAAGGCTAGGGGAGCAGATGGAACGGCCGAGTTGGATCCCCTCTTGAAGTTTCTCATGGAGAAGCTTGAGCCAAAAATGTCAGAGCCGCTTGTTTGGCTCTTCATTTACGGACTAGAGCTGATGTGAAGGCTGCAACTAGGTTTGCAGCCGTGAAGATGAAGGAGTACGAGTGCTACTAGTCTTCTTACGTCCCAGCAAAAGCAGAGATGCTAAATAATTGCACCAATCGGAATTCGGCAGACGATATGCCCTTGCTCTTTCTTTTCAAAAAAGACAACGAATTGGTCACTCCCATTCGTGGATTGGCAAAGAAAGAATATGAAACACCTTCAATATGCCAATACTACGATGAAGTGTCCAAGAACTCAGAGGCAAAGTGGAGGATCCACCCCACTGAACTCAGAATGGAGTTCTACCTCCAAATCCTGCAAGATTTTGCGATCCCAGGAGAAAATGTTGTTGCGGTCTATTGTGGGCCAAAATTTATGCTAGCCGCCAAGGTCAGTGCCACTCACTTCTCTGGAATACGGTTGTTGCTATCCTCGAATTGAGGATACTAGTAGCCCTAGGTTATTTTGAATATTCACGTTGTTTTTATAGCTATGTGTCTACATAAGTAGTAGAGATCTAGCTTATCGTCGAGTCGAGGATAGGACTTGCTCAGTCAATTGAATTGTCTTGTGTAATTCCTAATCAATTCTATTGTGTTGTATCAGATGTTTGGTGCAAAGTTTTTCGGGTTTGTTGATAGGAATGACGCGAGGGGATACAAGAAAATTGCGTTTCTAGCGGATAAGATGGACAAAAATTATTTCATGTTTTCCAATTCGCCTTATACTCTAGAATACGTGAAACCACCTAGTCGTGTTCCTGAGGTCTTGCACTCCAACTCGCCTCCTCAGGGGCCCCCGACATACGATTCACCTGCCACTGTTCTTTCATCGAGACAATGGGAAAGAGAATCCCTTGGCCCACAAGTCACTGACGATCCTAGCGTGATGGGAATTAATCAATTTGGGACAAACACATTTCAGGTTTATATGTGGATGAATTTGCCTCATGATCCTCCTGAAATGCAAGAGAGGTGAGATAGGGCAAAGAATAGAATGCATGTGAGGCAACAGTCCCCGGCTCAAGAAGAGAACCTAGTTCAAGAAGAGAACCTAGTTCAAATGCAACAAGAGGAGAACCTAGTTCAAATGCAGCAAGAAGAGAACCTAGTTCAATTGCAGCAAAAGGAGAACCTAGTTCAATTGTAACAAGGCTCTCGATCTGAGCTGGATGACATTGAGCCGTTGGCGGTGCTTGAGCAACGCTAGCCCTCTCACTCGATTAGACAAAAACTACCACACGTCATGGCCGAGATAATTGATATTAGTGATGATGACGATATCGACCATCCGCATTCCTCTGACGAAGACGATGCAGAGAACATGCCCCCAAAACCGGACCTGAAACCAATAATTTTGCCCAATGGCAAGGTGAAGATTGAGGGTGATTGGTGGGCACACGAGGAGGAAGCTCGGAGGCGGAGAATAGCTAGGCAGAAGGAAAGGGAGGAGAAGGACAGGCAGCTCGAGGAGGAGTGGGTGTGCACTCAGGCGGCCAACGCCAAAATTGATGAGGTGCAAGAAGAAGGCCAACGCCAAAATTGAAGAGGTGCAACAGGAATCCAAGGCTGAGATCTCTTCTCTGAAGGATCAATTGAACCAACTCATTGGTTTGTTTCAATCGCAATCTGGCGGATCCATTGTACTTCTTGGGCTAGTTCCGTTGGCCTCACAACAAGCAACGCCGGTGTCCTCCACCGGTCTGTCTAGCCAATCGGACATGGGGAAAGTCCAGGAGTTGGTGTTTGGTCTGCCTGATCCTCGACTTGAGGATCAGGGTAAGGTGGATCCTCGTGCCCATGTCAAGTAGGTGATTACCACTCCCGCATTCAATGTGAATCGAGTGCCTTTGCCTGATCCAACGGGATTTGAGTTGGCGATCCCTGAGACACAACTTACCGCTCCTTTGGGAGATGCCTTCTAGAATGAAGAAGGTTATCATCGAGTCGATGATATCACTGAGGAGACAGCACTACCTGTTCCTGATGCCAAGGATAAAAATGTGCCTCCGCCTCAGTGCCAAACCTTCTCACACGCTAGTTTAGATTCTCAAGCTTCATCAGAAGAGAGACTGGACTATGGAGAGAGCAAGGAAGCTATTGGAGCCAATGTGGAGGGTCAAGAGGAAGCAGAATCCGTCCCCTCAAAGGAAAAGAGTCATCCACGACGGGGCGAATCATCAAAGGTACAACTATTGGACCCTTATGACTTTGATTAACTCTCTTGTACTCAGAGTTGCGGATGTATACTCTCGTACTCTTGTGTTTCGGTAGTTAGAGCACGTCAAAACTCTCATTCGTCTTCGTGCTACTTGACAGGATGGTGTGGCCACTCCTTGATTGTTGGCATGGACGGCGAACCCGTCTGTGGCTGTAATGCATATAGAGTAGTGTAGCATGTACATGAGTGTACAGTTTTGCAGCTAGTAATGAAGAACTATCTATGTAAAATATTTTACTTGTAAATAAAATATACCTGATTCAAAATCAAAATGGACTTTGAGTCTAATTGTATCCTATTGTCCATGTTTTTTTGCTCAGTTCAAAAAACATAAAAGCGTGCACCGTCCCCTACCCACGAAAGTAGTCCCTAACGTGAGACCGCTATCGGTGTGTGGAATTCAATGCGTTTCTCCACTCTCTGGATCTCCCTCTTCTGCATTTAAACATGTAACTCCATTTCTCTGTTGTTTTGTTTTGATCAAGTAGGATCAGAGGGCGAGAGAGAGGTCGTTCCGAGGAATATAACGCCTGTAGAGCCACAGACGCGGAGGAAGTGGCTAAACATTGTCTTTGATTTGAATGGGGTGCTCTACCAAGTCGTCACGCGATCCTACGGGATGAACAATAAGTTCCAGCCCTACGAGGTCAAAGACAATGTTCTGTGCCACATGAACCCCACACTCATCGGACCCAAGGTGGTTTTTGCTCGATAGAATTTAGGGGAATTCCTCCGAGAGGTTTCGGACATCTCGAATAGAGTTTTAGTGTGGAGTTCCATGTTTAAGTCCAACATTGAACCCATAGCTGAACACCTGTTTAGCGGGTGCAGAACCCCCTATGACGTGCTCAATCAAGAACAGTGCAAGAAGATAGAGCTCTCTTTGGGAGTTTATTGTCAGTTTGGTCACAAAGGGGTCTTCATGAAAGTTCTATCGGAATCCTTGTTCTTCAATTTGAGTGAGGACTCGTCGTTTACAGCGAACAACATACTCCTTATAGACGACTCCCCCAAAAAGGAGATTTGTAACGAGAGTGGAAACAACATTATTCTCGAAACATAGAGTCACACAAAGCGGAGGGACAACTTCCTAATGGGAGACCTCTTGCCGTGGCTACAACGTCTACTCTTGGAGTGCCAACCGGAAAGGCTGAGAGAATATATCAAAGCCAATCGGATTGGCTTCAAGCCGCTTGTCCTTGGTGATGACAATCACCAAAGAATCGTGAGTGCCATGAAAGAATCCGCGAGGGAGGTGGGGGCACGCTACGAACTGCCGGCGGAGAATTTAATCATAGGTAGAGGCTGTAGGAGGACGTAGAATACATGCGCCAAAGCCGAATCATGATTGATTGTAATATGTCTGTATATTTTATAATCTTTGTATGCTACATTCGTCTGTAAATAATATATTGAGTTCGGACTTAGATCCATTCCTACCCATTTGTGTTTGCAAACTCCTGTTCTCTAATTGGTATTCTTGTACTTGTAGACCTCTTAGTCTTGGAGATAATGTGTGGGGCAATGGAACATTGCGTCTTGCAGGTCCAATGTGGTGATTTGAAACTTCACTCTCCAGAACAGAGGATGGCCAGGAGCTTGCAATCCGGGTCCGAAAAATCGTTCTCTAAGGGCTCCGAATCCGCTGGGTGGAGTTGCGGCCCCGCGTCGGTGTCCAAACCGTACATGCTGCGCTCTGCCGCCAATGCAGCATCCGCGGCCATAGACTACTCCAAGGGTGACGTAGAAGACGGCGTGGTGGACAGCCCCCCGAGTCAAGGGCCCGTTAGGACACCCATCTGCTCTCCGTCCCCGCTCAAACGGCCATTGTCGAGTCGAGGGGGATTGTTCTCACCTTCTCAGCGACCAGAGACCGCCACAAACATGAAGCTCCATATGCCTGTTGGGGATGCTTTGGAGGATCCTCGACTCGAGGATGTAACTACAATCGCTGCGGCGTGTCTGTCCGTCCCTGTGGGAGACTTGAAATCGATGGTCTCATGGGGGGGATGCAATGACAGAACAAGTCGAGATCCAATCTGAAACATGGTTATCTCGACTTGTGGATGATCCACTAAGACCTTCACTATCTATGGGTGCCAGGCGGTTGCACTCGAGTGACTCGCTTTTTCGTCAAAGGATTATCAGAGAACACCGACGCTCTCGACACTCTAAATCGACCAGAACTGGACTTCCGTACTTAAACATTGTCAATACATCTGTGCCAGGACTGTCTCCTCGAGGCTCAAGGTCTGTTTCCACTTTCGAAATAACTCAAAGCAACCGCAATTTGAAGCGTAAGGCAAGTGAATCTTACAGGCTGGGCTTATCTGTATCATTGGATGATGGAAGTGGGCCCCACTTTCATTCTCAATGTGACGATATCTTCAAAGGTCTTGCAAAACTCAAAGCGGTAGAGGCAGGGAAGACCAATTGCAACCCGTAGTGATGCATAGGCGACCGGCCAAAATTTTAGGAGCCATAGCTTCTATGCATTTTTTACTATTAATAGCAACGTAAATAGTGCATATACATCAAACTTTAGAAAAGTAGAATGCTTCATGTATAGTAAGCCTCTGCGTTTCTACAAAGATTTCATAGGTTTAACGGATGATACTTCATACACTTTAAGTACTATTGTGAGGAAGAGATACTTTTTTGGTCTATTTGAACTCTCCAATAATTTGAGCTTATTGAATGTAAATGGACTCACTTTTCAATACATATGTAGCTTGATTCTTCATACATCATATCTCTCGTGTTCGTAATTGTTGGTGTCATTCTTTTCACTACTTCTATGTGATTTTGTGCACATGTTTAGGAAAAAATAATCGTCATTGTAAGTAGGGCTCTATATATTGTTCGGTCCAAAAAATATTATTTGGAGGAACTCTACACTCGATTTTTCAAAGTCTCAAAATGACCATTTTGTCTCGATTTAATGAATAAGGCCTTGTAACACCAAATCCAACCGATGGATAGGACAACAACTTGATTAAGTATTACCAAAAATTAGGATGACTTTCATCCAAGCAAGAATGAGACAGAAACAAGGATCTGAATTTGTTCATCATCTAGAAAATGGATGTCGGAGCACTCCAGGGTTAGACCAAGCCGTCGGATCGAAAGTGGCCATCCGATCAGACTGTCCGAAGAGGTTGTGTAAAGAGCCCGTCGGATCAACAGTAACTGTCCGATTAGGCCATCGGAAGTGGGCATCCGATCAACCCGTCCAATTAGGCCATCGGATCAAACCTACTGGTACGATCAAATCGTCGGAAGAGGTCGTCCGAAGAGCCCATCGGATCTACAGTGGCTGTCCGATCAGGCTGTCCAATCGGAAGTGGCCATCGGAAGACCTGGACAAACCATCCGACGTTGGGCCTAGTAACTTTTTTTTTACCCTAGGTAAAAAATGAAAAATTCGGACGTCCAGGGTATTGCGGACGCGGGATGTTCGGACACGAGTGTCGGCGTCTGGACGCCTTGGCAACCCCGAGTCAACTTGTTTGTTCAAGGCAACCTCAGCATAGGCACTTCTAGCAATGAACAGAAGGGCATCATTTCTATCTACAAAAGGGGTTTTGTAGAGGACCTGCCACAATTCTAAACACCTTCATATGAAAGCTGGATTTTCACAATATTTCAAATTTCCCTTGTTAGTGTGTCGGTTGTGATGATGGTGCCATGCCAGAAAGAACTTCTCGATGTGACACCATTCAATGTAATCTTTGCACACTTGCATTCTCTATGGCTCTGGCTCCTCGTTCCACCCTTTGAAAGCTAGGTGGTTATCATTGTTTAACACATGCTATCGATTCTTGTGAATGTTACCCCTCCGTTTTGTAGTCTTGTCTTTGGCAGCCTTTCTAATTGCACTAGGAGTGCGTATAGTCGATAAAACCAAAAGGGACCCATCACTACTACGTCCAGTCGCCATGAGATTTGCGGACGTTGCAAAATTGTAAGAACCAAATGATAGCAAAAAATAGTATATATATTATCCAAAAGGATCACGCATGCAACCAACAAAGATTGCAAGACAGAAAGCCTCAATGGAAAATGAAGGTGATAGTATGATGATGGGCGAGTGGATATATAGGGTGAGTGACTTTGGTTTAGGCGGGTGCGTACGGATAGGGCAACTGTGTATACAGTGACTGCGGGTCGGGGATGGGCGCATACATATGCCTAAGGGACGATTGTAAGTCTAGAGGGATGACCTTGCGTCATGGTAAGGCAACTGTGGGTCTTGGGAGGGCGACCTCGGATCTTGCATGGGCAACCTCGGATATAGGTGGGGCGACAACGAGTCTTGGGTGGGCGACCGCAGGTACAAATGGGGTGACTTCGGATCCACCACTGGGTCTGGGTACCTTTTGCGTACCCACGATCGCCCACCCAAGACCACTTCCTGAACCCCTCGACGGGTGCACTTAGTTCTACTATAACAAACCACATGCGAACAAGTGGTTTCTAATAAACTATAATTTCAAACTAAAATTTTGAATATTATTCAATAATGACTATAGCTTTCTATTGCCAAAATTTTCTACTCAAATAAAATATGAAATGATTTCTAGAAGAGGTTGAAAATGAACTAAAATGGCATGTTTTTCAACTCAAATAATTATAGAGGACACATTTAGATGACCATTGAGTCAATATTCAACTCAAAATGAGCTTTCAATAATGAATTATTTTTAGGACTTTTTTGTTCATTTTTTAGACAATTTTTTCTTATATAATATAGGGGTGTGAAAGTTATTTTTCAATTCTACAGTGTATCTTTTTACTTCAAAAATTTGTAACTAATTATTATTAACAAATAAAAATATCAATAATTCAAAACATAAACTTTCAAAGTAGGAAAATCTATTCATATTTTTTTAATTTTGTTTTATTTAAAATTCAAAAAGTATATAGGGGGTCCAAAGTTTTGGTCACACGTGGTTTCTAATGGACACTTTAAATGACCCCCTCGAGCTAAACCTGCAGTCTCCCTTTTAAATCTGCAGTCGCCCACCCGTGGTCTTCCTCCTCCACCCGCAATCGCCTATCCATTGTTGCCCTCCTCCACCCGCAGTCGCCCCTACCCGTAGTCTCCTACCCGTATGTGTCCTCCAGTTTGCCAACTAGATGCTATGTGGCATCTTCTTGGAGGGGGGTAATTTTCTGTAAAGTCAAAGGTAAATTTGACTTTTTGTGAGGTCACGTGGGCTGTACTAGACGTCGCACGACGTCTGTCTGTCACGATGTCACGTTGTCACAGCGAACAACCCTAGTACCACGTAACGAGTACTTGAAAACCGTATTCCTTGCAACACCCTAGGATATGGCTTTTGTGACGAGCAGAGGGGGATGGATACATCAGCAACACACCACCATTGTCGTGAAGGTACTCTTGAGCAAAGTCAAAGACTCCGACTAGGCAATCTGATGAGAAATCTTCCACTTTGGAATGGGATCAAGTGGAGCCAAAACACTTGGTACATGGAGCCCTTCCGGAACATCCACGATGATCAAGTCCACCGATGGTTGTGTGCTGAGTACACCATCGAAGTATCTACCTTTGTCAGTGGCATGCTGTAAATGACATCGAGGTTTATGTCCAATCCATACAAATGTAGTAAGTATATTGATAAATGAAGCATAAATAAGATAGTTAGATATGAAAGAAGGTCAAATTATCAAATATATCTCATATACACTAGTGGTACATGTGTGGACAACTTCACGACAAAGAAATCAAAGTACTATGGAAAGAGATTTATCCTGTACATGAAGGCTAGGACGCTCTTGAATGCCTTATCATTACTAGGCAGGTCACCCACCGACAAGTTCAGAATGCACTCGTCGATGTCAAGAATTGAAGGAAGATTTAAAACTCATGGAAATAAACCATGCACTAGACGATCCAGAGGGAGGGAGAATCCCGATGACATATCCATGTTGTCAGCAGTTACCGTTGCCCCCTCACGTACAAGTGTCTCAGCCTTCCTCTTTGTTCCCTTCTTTTTGCTCTTTTCCTCCTCCTTCTCAGCCTTTGAGGCAAGCCTCTTGTTCTTGGTAGCTTTGTTCCTCTTCTGTGCTTCCTCCCATCTCTCCTCCTTCTTGTCTATTGCCTCCAGTCTTGCAATCGCTTTAGCTTTGGCATCACCCTCAAGTAAAGCAAACTCATCAAACTCTAGTTCTACTACCGTTGCATTAGATGGGTTTCCAGCATTGTGAAGAGCCGCAAGTTATCAGGCCTTGGGAACTGCTGCGAACTCCCTGTGAACTGCTACGAACTGCTTGCTGATGTGGTCGAGCGACTACCACATCGGCAAATTTTAATTTTTTTTTTTCAAAAAAAAAATGAAATTTCTTTTTTCTGTTTTTTTTCTCATTTCAAGAATGTAAATTTTTTTTCTTTTTTTTTCAAAAAATTTCTATCGGGAACGGCTCGGGAATGGCTCAGGAACGGCTATTCTCCGAAACTGCCAGGGGGATCAGGGTCGGGAACAGGCCCGAAACGGCCCTCCCCACCCCCCAAAAAACATCTTATGGTTTGCTTCAAGGACTTGAAGAGAGACTCCTCTTCTGTTGGAGTTGTTTCGAAGTTACACTTGAGATACCACAGGCATGCCTGGAGGTGTGGAGTAGTCCAATTCTTCATCTGCTAAGTTGAGAACATACAATCCGGGGAGGATTTGTCCAACCACGTGGTTAGGAATGGTGGCAAGTTTGCCTTTTGTATAGACCCCTTGCCGTATAACTTGAATTTGAAATACCTAGCCACAGGAAAATGGTACAAATGGTAACAACATCAAATCCAAGAAACAAATGTCTATAACAAATACAAAGAAAGGAAGATATTGAAAAGCTACCACCATCAATCAAAAGTGGATAGAACAAAAGTGAAGGAAGAAGGCAAAAAATAATAGACTCTCAGGCCCAACAGGCCTTAGCCAACTATCTTGTACTTGAACCAATCAATCAATCATAAATGAATACTTGTAAATAAAGTGCTTCACTACAAGAATCGCCCCTCTAAAATCTTTAAAAGTATTTGCCTTCTTGAACATACCTATGTAGGCCATGTCCCAGAGCTTCATTCTCTAGTCCTCAATATAGTCTAGCAGTTCTTTTGGCTCGGTAGGAATGGCCATGTTAATGGGAATATTATCTAAGCGGACAATATTCTTGAACATCTCCGTGGCAGCTTCTTTGAGCTGAACAAACATATGTCCAAAGTGAGCTAGGAATGGAATTGACAGATTAGATTGAAACAAGATTAAAGAAAATTATAATAGACTGAAACAACAAATTCCTTACCCCAGCATACCAACATGCCCTAGCCAAAAACAACAACAATTTCTCTTTGTTCACCAACCGCGCTAGAAATCTTCTAGCCTCTCTAGTAGGACCGGATGCATTCATCCATTGCAGCCATTTTACCTTGTACTTTGGTTTGACATTAGCTGTGCAAATCATTTGTAACTTTTCCAAAGTTAATTCTAGAATTGTATAGAGGTTCCAATGCCTTTTGATTTGCATAAATGAAATAAATAGTGGTTAGAAGCAAAGATCAAAATTTAACCGTTGAGCCCAAAGGTTAAATTCACATGGAATTTGGACATAACTTAGTAAACCAGTTTAGTCCAAAAGATAGAGAGGCTACGGCCACAATCTTTGACAATTTCTTGTAGAACTTCTTTGTAGAGTCTCTTATAGAGTTCTTCATTGCAGTTGCCACACCTACCTTTGTGATTTGATCGACAAGAGTATCCTCGTTGTACTTTTGAACTGCAACGTCCGCAGCCGCAGAAATCTCTTGCTGTGGAGACCAATATGTCACATGTGAATAGGATAGCATTCAGTGGATGGAATACTTGAGATGCATATGAACAAATAGGACCTCTATGTATTGAAGTTTATACCTTGAATATGAATGAGGTGAAGACCTCGAGGGGCATTGAATACCACTTAGTACGATTATTTTGCAGGCAAGTTTTAACCTCATCTACATTTAGAAGCTCTTTGAACTTCTCCAAATCCATGACTTTATATTTCTGGACTCTATAAAGAGTGTGAACGAGATTAGTCTTAATGTGAGAGTTCTCCGTTTGTCTATAATACCAAACAAATACCGAATTAGATGGCAACTATTAAAGAAAACTAGAAATGAATTTGAGAATTTCAAATAAAGGAACCAAATCAAGAGTATTCATGAATCCACCAAACTTACTTATTAATATCATGCATGGCTTGCATTGCCACCCCTATCCGATTACAGGTGTTTAGAACGATTGAGTCTACACTGATGTGCCAAATCTTCTCCTTTGCGTGTAGTCTTTGAATATGATTCATCTAGGCAATTCGTCTGTGATTGCCATCACAGACGAAGAACTTGAAATCCACCAAGTGCTTGACCCCAAATTGAGACCTCAAGTGATTGTTGAAATTGTTGTTCACTGAATTCCATATTGGCCCCCATTTTTCTTTTTCTGCCTCTGAGAAAACGGAGGTCTGCCCTTGTTCATCTGACACAGACACATAGAAAACCCTCGCACCCTCATCATAACTGGCGCTGAATTGATTTTCTAGCACCAACAAGTCGCATTCGAGTGTTGGGCGTACCATCGGCATAGGCACCAACCTACAGAGTGGAATCCTCATCCGAGATTGGTCAGAGGTAGTTAACTGCAAGCTTGAAATAATAGAGACGGTGTCCATTTTTTGCGATCATCTAATATCGTCTTCCATATCGTCCTTGTGCACTCCAAGGATGTCTTCCTCCTTCGATTCATCACCAGAAAGACTCTCCACATTTGAATGGAGTTGAGAAGCAGTGATTTGCTGAGGACAGTCATCAGGTCCCGGATTCTCCTCATTCTGCATCATACCCAAGTGCAATGCATGTTCCCTGTAACAAAAAAATGAGGAGATATACACATTGTAGTGAAAGCACTAGATTTTATGCCTTTAATAATAATAGTAAACAATAAAATCATATGAAAGCAAATGAAGAGATCTCCATTAGTGTGGAGTTCTCATACATTGCAATTGCACCAATCAACAATTGATCGGTAACTACCGCAACACCAAATGAGGATGTCAACGTCCTCATGTAATGCAGATGTGACCTCTAAATTCTTATGATCACAAGTGCAAATCTCAAAAGTAGTCAATGGTTGAGAGGATAAAATCCTCTCAATGTTTGATCCTTGGAAGGTGCAAGTGGAGAATTCAGATTCTAGAGGACCCTCCAGATACATCTCGTCAAGATTGCCAACCTGTCGATCTGTTGGGATGGGAACAAGCAAGTCCTCGACATTTCCAAGTGGGGCCACCTTCTGCACTCGCGATTGATAGGCTCTTGCAGATGATCCGTAACCACAGGGGACTCAGTATAGACCTGCAAGTTCAATCACTAACTTTCGTAAGATCAAGGATTACCAGGAGTGTTGTCGCCCAAATGAAGGTTTAACTTTGTAGACCATAAACAAGTAAGATGATTCAGAGGATCATGAGGGCCATCATAGGCGCTCACAGGTTGGAGTCAAAACTCAATGAGAAAAGGAGAGATGCTTATTTTTCTTCATCAAAACATGATTCCAACTGTTAAAAATGATAAAAAATTGAATTGAACGTAAATATCAGAATGTACAGAGGAGTTCTACAGATCTGGTGTTCTTTGGGACAAAGTTGGAATTGACAAAGAGATAAATCCTATGATGAGCAAGACCTAGGCCGTGGAGATTGCCTCTCGGGCCCGAGACCATAGCCCTAGCTTCAAGCTCTTACTACAGGAATGTAGATCTCAATGCTTAATGTGATCATTTCAAATTGATTTGTTATCTTGACCAAAAACTCTAGTTGTATCCAATCTTCATGTTTCTGTATTTCTAATTCAAAAAGTAAATGGATGAGCACAAAGGAGCAAGAGTGAGGCCTATGTGATTACCTCTCGAGCCGAAGTCGGCACCTGATCCCCAATCTTACAACCAGGACTCACAGACAAAACATGATACACTGTCATATGAGATCCTCATGGAAGCAGGAATTGTCATAGAACATCAGAGCAGCTTAGGACACAAAAGAGTGAAGATAAAATTTTAGTGTTGGGCGCCTGAGACCCTCCCAACATTCGAACTACCCTGCATCCTCAAGTCACACCCTGGGAAGTAGCAAGACTGACAACAGATGAAGAAGCTCTTGGGCCCGAGATAGAGATTGGACCATCAGCCTCTTGCAATTGGATGTCCAACAATGAAAAATTCTATCGTCCAACCGGATGTCCAACAATGAAAAATTCCCAGAGTCGACAATCGATATTGCGACATGAAAATCGGGTCACGATGAATGTAACCTCTGTTGGTTTGTTCCTAAATCCACTGGACGTGTCCCCACTCACAAATGAGGTAGCCAAAGAAACAACATTATTTTAATAATTTAGGTTATTATACAAGTTGGTAGCATGGCCAGTGGCCCGAGGATTGGCCTCTCGGGCCCGAGACTTGTTCACAGCTTGAGGGTTCTTGCAGCTGAGTGCGTGAACCGGTGACTCGATCTCTCTTAGAGCCCGAGAGATCTATACAGGCCTCCAAAACTTACCCAGGTGGTTCGAAGAGGAGACAATGCATCTTGGAAGTGGATAATAACTAGGAATCCAGAATCAGAACCTTGATATCTTCTTTGCGGATGAACTGAACCCACAAATTCACGAAGGCGAGGTTATACTAAGGGCTGAATCTACAAGTTCACAAAGGCAAGATTATTCTAAGGGCTGAACCCGTTCATCCTCGAAGGCGAGTTTATACTAAGGGTTGGTAGTATGCCAACGGCTCAAGGATTGGCCTCTTGGGCCCGAGACGAGTCCAAAGCCAGCAACCTCTTGCAACCAGGTGCGTGAACAAAGATGACCAACCTCTTCTAGAAGCCGAGAAGATGCCTTTGATCCCCGAAACTCTGTCACCCAATTTCGAGACTAGAATCCCAACAATGGACAAAAATCCAAATCACAAATAACTAAATCACGAATCGTACCTCAGTTTGTTCGTCTGCGGTCTATCTTGTCACTTCATCATTAACAACTTCCAATGTCTGCCCCTTCCGTGATCACAAGTTCCGTTCCATCCCAAAGTGCAAGTAAACTAGAGAGACTAGCCTCGCAAATGCACGCCACAGCACGCAATTCTTTTCCAGACTCCTGCCTTACAATCCAGACTCAGACTGTCATTCGATGGATTGCGGCAATGTTGAGGTTTAGGGTTTCCTCCAAGAGCTCAAATAAGATTCCCATTCGGTTTGACAATTAGGTCCGCATGACCTCTAATTGACTCGGCCATAGGATCACGACTCCAATATTGAGAATGCACTCCGAGAAATTCAATATTAGGAAAAAATACTATTCAATATTAGAAAATTATAAAAATCCAAGATGAAATAATAATAATTCAAATTCAATAGGGAGAAAAATGTGGATTACATTCCTACAATTTCTTAGTATAATGGTGTCATGTATGATAGGCCCTTCTGCCACATATTCTGTTGGTTCCTGTTATATGATTTTAATAGATTCAGCACTGTCTCGATCAGTGATAACAAAATTTCATTATAAATATGGTAATGTCAAATTTTCTCTATCGATGAAACCTCTAGCATATCCAATTTAATTTTATACAACTTTAGATTTTTTTAAATGTTGATTTTATTGTCAATTTACAGATCACTCCATGAAGTTCATAGCAGGCCTTCAAGAATTTTGGGTAAGTACTGTAAGGAAGCTGGCACCATAAAGTGTATTCATACATAATATTGGAAAATATACTTCCATGCCTATTGCACAAGTTCTAGTTGTCAGCCCTCTTTATGTTTAGAATTATTAATTTCTTGTTAGTTGAAAGTACCACTTCTATATGCATGCACTAAAGTTGAGTCACCATTATCTAATCATTTAAGCAAATCTGGTGCAAATGGTGAATAGTATGAGGTGTTGTATATTTACCCATGTACAAAGATAGGAAACTAGTGCCCCTCTAACTAGTGCCCCACTAACTACTTCGTCCATTTCCTGCTCACTACATTGAGACATGTGTCCTAACCTTGTTAGTCTTAACCTTGAGAAAGACTCAAATAACTATTCCAGGCTTGTGTTGGATATGTGTTTCAACCTGTGTTAAAAAAGATGCACCTGTGTGATGTTTTAAATCATTAGAGACCATTTGAGGTCAATGGAAGGCCTTTGCGGGGCAGCCGCTTGCTGAGGAAAGGACGGTGCCACCTTTGTTGTCCACTATGCTACCAATGCTGCCAACAATGTCGGAAGTTCCGGGAGTGCAGCCAATGAGCAAGGTTTGGCCGCAACCGAGGTGGAATGCGTACAATCTGTGGATCAATCAACTACGATTATTCTATGGAAGCACGGCAGTTGACAAGGAGCTTGTGCTCAAGTTTCTTGTACGTATGGCTCGAAGGATAAACAATTTTAAATTGAACAACTTCAATATAATAAGCTGTGAACGGCTTAACTGGCCACACAGATGGGGACCTATTTGAGCGGGAAAATTGCCACTAGGCGTGCCACATGGACAGCAGTCATGCTTTGGAAGCGCAAGCAACACTTACGATGGGGTCACAGCAAAGAAGGCGGTTCAATTGCAGCAATTAGTGTGATTAATTGTTGGAAAGTTTGAATAGTGGAATCACGCGTATGGGAGTTATAGTAGGGTGGGATAATCCCGCACTTGAGGTGCAATCTGTCGTCATTTACAACGACAAGGATGTTGCTGGAAGGTGGATTCTACTACGGATTGAGATCAGCTCATGGGTGACTTTGAAGCCTGCAGCACGCGGTCCTTGGTCAAAGGATGCTCGTATGCACGGTGAGGAATCCTTTTCAGGCGCATGGAAGGCGCAGATTGTCCGCTTCCAGTTTGCGGGCAGCAATGTTGGAGGCATGGATGTGCAAAAGCTTGTAGCAATCCCGGTGCGCCATGCTTACCAATGTCGACAATTGGAATTGGATCCAGCATCGTTTGCCAGCAAGTCTCGTGCATGCAACTATTTGTATGTATTGTATTGGGATGACTTGGTCTCACCCTCGTCTATTTTGGATGTCGTTTTGGTGCTTCACTACGAAATTGGTGAAGCTGGATACAATGGGAGGAGCCATAGACAGCTGCTGCAAAATGGCACCTTCTTTCTCAGAGCAGTGTATGTACCTCGCTCTGGCTCCGAGTTGTATGGGAGTTTGGAAGCACTGCCGCTTCCAGAGCTCACTAACACGTTTTGGCCGATACCGGACATGCATATGTCCAAGGCCTTTTGTTTGAAGATGTCCCATGACGTTGCGGCCGCAATGAAGGGGAGCATGGGAAGTAAGGTTGCACATGTGCAGTGGTTCCTACCAGTGCACGTAATGGCCGATTTGTTTGTGGTAGCAGACGACATTCGACACACACCTACAATGTTTGTCTTCCGATCTCCCTCCACCTTGCTTCTGGCGAGCTTAATGGATCTTGGGTGCGATGAGAAGTGGCAGAGCGGATAAGACATCATCAAATGCGTTGTCAGCAGAGGTAGTGTGGGATTTCGTTACTATCTAGCAAGGTAGATGCTTTATATGATATTCTGCTATGTGAGGTATAGGCATGAAGGGCAGCAGTGGATGGCAATGGATCAGATTGTGATTCCAAACATGGTGCGGACAGAGGTTGTGTTCAAGGACAAAGTGTTGCCTGCGTTTGAAGTTGGGAAGTCTTGGCCTATGTCCCAAATTCGGAACGAGATTGCCATTCTGCTGCTGCGAGATGTAATCCCAGACTACTACAACCTCGTTATCGAGCGGACTGGCCGACCTGATAGAAAGGTATGTTGTTTTCACTCATAGAAGGAAAATTTGACATCCAAACAATGACATCTACTACATTGTACTAATGAGGGTGTGAAGTGGTGCTGTCACAGATAAATCAACAGGCGGAAAGGAGCACTGAGATTCAAGCTGTTATGGCACTGGGAGTGAGATTCAAGGTGGTTTTGTAGGAGTCATGCTTCAACAAGGCTTCACGCGGTGCTTTAGCAAGGCTTCAGCACAGTAGACAGTATTATTCCGAGCCAATTTTTAGGTGGCTAATGTGACATTGCGTTTTGTAAAGGTTTAGCAGGTTTAGGGTAATGTCTTCATATGTGCACATTTTGAAAGGCCATGTCTGAGTTTTGTGGACTTGTAACTCTCAATTTCACTGTCGTCTATAAAATTGGATATTCTAATCAGTGCAAAGGTCCATTTCCGAACTAGTGAATGCTTTAGCAACAGTCACACAATGAAAGTAAATGCCAACAAGAGACAAGTTAATCCTCACAACGAATCATGCGGCAGCAGAGTATCACTGAGCAGGGTACGACCTAAACATTGGCAACATTGAATTGAACACCACACTTCGAATTCTAGTAGGTCGTTCAATTTGAAAACGGAGCAAAGCACCAACTCCAAAACCTCACATTATTCAAAAGCCTAAACCCAGTGCACAATCCGCTCAAACAAACCAGAAGACTAAGCAGTGTACCATACGAACACTACTCTCATTCAATTCCATAACACACCTTCGGATGACATTTTGACATACAACGGTTTTCAAAAAACGATATTCTTTACTAAAAGGCGCAATGTACATGAATACAAAAACCATTCTCACCCATGCTTCAGCACCAAAGGCCAACTGCATTGTACAAAGAACCATTGTGGAAGTATGCAACATCTAGAAAAATAAAAATAATAGATAATAGTAGCAATGTAGAGTAGAAATTTTCAAAATTTCCATAATAGATAGCGAATAGGAAGCCTAAAACCAGAAATAGGAAATAGAGTCTTTGCAAGAAACCTTAAACTGTAATTAGGGTTATAGTGGAATCTGGAAATCCTAACCAGAAACCCAAACCCTAATCCGGAAACCAGAAACTTCTGGCCGAGTAGGCCCTAGAGCCTAGTTCAAGCTAGGGAACTTACAAGAACGCCGACCCAGAAACTACTTAATTCCCGCTGCCACCTTCATTCTTCCTTTTTCTCCCGCGGATTTATCGCGTGGCGCTTAGTGAGTGACAGTGTGGTGAGATAGGACCGTGTTAGGGAGAGAAAGGGAGGCCGGTGCTAATCGCACCGGAAGGTAGGAAGGAAGATAGGACGGATTCTGGATGGCAGCAGTGATGGTAGGGCCTAGCGTGTAGCGAAAGGCAAGGATTACTGCCCGGATGGTCAGTCTGGATATCCCTGAGAATTCGGAACACCTCCGGCAATTGGAGGACGACTTGACGGAGATGGAGTGCCTCGGATTCCTATGGAGACCCTAGAGCATCCGGTGTCAGGAGATGATAGACGAGATAGTTTACAACGCTTCCAACCAGTATCACTTAACCGTCAAGGGTTGTCCAAAGTCCTGGACAGTAGAGATGTGGGCAGGGGTCTACTTCGCATCCACTAGAGGATCCGGATGGGCCGGGTGAACCGATAAGTTCGCGGCAGATAGGTTCCGGAATCCGGTCGACCCAAAAGAGAATAACCCGCGATTGCCGGAACCCTAGGGATTAGAGGCTACTAGAGTTCCTCAGTCTCATCCTGTATTCGGAAAAGCCCAACTGGATTACAGTAACCTTGGCAAACACTGTTTTCGGATCC
This sequence comes from Rhytidiadelphus loreus, assembly GCA_947034895.1. Taxonomy (NCBI): domain Eukaryota; kingdom Viridiplantae; phylum Streptophyta; class Bryopsida; order Hypnales; family Hylocomiaceae; genus Rhytidiadelphus; species Rhytidiadelphus loreus. Next base: position 62,229,172 of record OX344763.1, on the reverse strand, counting down.
CTAGGGGAAAGAAGACAACCGGCTCCTCGACCCGTTAGCTGGGGACTCATTATCCACTCCATTGTGGATAAACTTTCCGGAAACCTAATGGGGAAGAAGTCAAGCCCCATCAGTCCGTACCTTCTGCACTTGTACCACATGCAGGAGGTACTCAGCGATCCGAAATCCATTATTTACCGGCAGGGGGATAGCCTACTGAAATATGGTCTTTCTCCGAATCAAAATCCGGATGTTTCCGAACCGGAAGAGGAAGAGAAACCGGGTTCAAATCACGACTCGCCGGATAAGCACGAATCCCGGCAAAAAAGCACGAATCCGGATGCATGGGGGAAGAGCAATGTTTTGGACCATGTTCCCTTCCGGAACACTGAACCGGACCAAGACGTCTTTGAGGCCACGATCGCTTAGTTGCAGAGTCAGAAGGCGACGAACGAACAGATGGCGACTCTAATCCTGAACGTTTGCACAACATTGGGGGTGGCAGACGAAATGGAGGTTGTCGAGACAATCAACAGCAGACCGGATCCGGAGATGGTCCGTTTGCTGGAAGGCAAGATCCGGAGCTTGGAGGCTGAACAGAACCATCTCTGAGACCGCGCGACATGGGCGGAAGCGGAGATGAACACTGCCACCAAGCGAGCGACGGATGCGATAGAGTTGGTCCAGAAACTTAGAAACCTCATTGATCCACCAGCGGATTTCATCACCAGATCTACGCTCTGGAACAACCAGATGAGCCGAGAATGGTACATATCCGGAACCAAAGTAGTGAAGATCCTGGTTGACTTCAAGGCACGGATCGAGATCACACTTAAGGAGATGTGACAATTGGTGGGCCACTTCGATCCGTTGATGGGGTTGGACGCCTCGATATTTCCGGAAATTCTCGGAGGAGAGTTCACGGAGGCAACCCAACTGAACCTCGGCACACGAACTTCGACCCAACTAGTGCCCGCACTCGGAGGAACCCCAAGACAGAAGGGAATCACGGATGGGAGGAAGATTCCGGATCCGGTTCCTACACCATGGACCACTCCGGTATATCTCTTCCCACCTCTTCCTATTTCTTCTACAGAAGTTACGACAGCAGTGGAAATTCCGGGTGGGATCATCCATAATCCGGCTCGGACCCATCCGGAGGAGTTCATCCACATGCAGCAGCAGACGCCTCCACGGCCTCCACCGACTCTCATGGACCTCATGAAGAAGAAGGCCTCCAGGCGGAAGGTTCCTAGCGATCCGGAAGAGGTCCTGGAGTCAGAAGAGGAGGAAGCGGAAACCAATTCCACTTCCGGATCGGATTACGCGGAGACGGATCTGGGTCCGCCAAGGACGCGGTCCGCGACGAAGTCCACCCCGACGAAGCGGATCCGTCAGAAATCGACAACTCGGAGCTCAAGGGGCGCAACGTCATCAAAGAAGGCCTGGAAGGGCAGGTGACTCATTAGCGCAGTTAGTCTAATAGTTTTTGCATTTTGTTTTCGGCGTGGGTTTTCCGGATGTGGGACCTGCAATTCCGGAATTCTAGGAAGTTAACGGCTTCCCACTTTTCTCGGAAGGGTCACTTGGCCATTGTCCAGATTTTCAGCTGGCCGTTGGCCGCGTTTTTCTTTGGACCGTTTGGTCGTGTTGTTTTGCTTTTTAAGGGCAAGCCAGCTTGTGGCCTGTCATTCCATTTTGTGTCATTCAATTTGAGCCCCCAAGAACAAACACCTTGGAAATCATTATCTTGCGTATCGCGTCTTGATTACTTGTATGTGGGTGTGTATGAGAGAGTGTGCAAGGTAGGAATCCGGATTGGTTGGTATCCGGATTGGTTGGTATCCGGATCCAAGCTAAAGGTGCCTTGCGGATAAGTTTAGACTACGAGTGAGGAATTGTGCACGGTGCCTTTAAATTGTTGGAACGGTGATCCGGTGGGATTCGGTAGTGGTCAGGGAGCTAGTCCGGAACTCGAGAGTAGTTCTGTGCGAAAGTCAGCAGCCGCCAAGAGGAACATTCCCAAACCATTGGAAGGTCTACCAACCTCAGGAGCAGTCAATAGCTAGGAAGCAAGTTCCTTAGTTCCGGAATCCAACTATCCGCAGTTGTTTTGCGGTTGAGTCTAGTTTGCAAGTGAGGAGCTGTGCGCGGTGCCTTTAAATTGCTGGAATGGTGATCCGGTGGGATCCGGTAGTGGTCACGGAGCTAGTCCGGAACTCAAGAGTAGTTTCGTGCGGAAGTGAGCAACCGCCAAGAGGAACATTCCCAAACCATCGGAAGGCCTGCCAACTTCAGGAGTAGGTGAAAGCTTGATCCGGAAAGCAGCTAAGTGTCATTGTAGTAAGGACGGGTTCAAGGTGTATCTCTATGTGACCTACCTTCCGGGTGGCCATCCGTAAAGTTGTGAGGGTGACCATCTTTTCTCCTTACCGGACTATGAACTTTGAGACGGATGTGTGTGTGTTGTTTAGAAGTTGATGCGTGTGTCACTTGAGTGGTGAAGTTCCCTACCCCTTGGAAAGAGCAAGTGAGGACCCTCTGAGGGTAAAACAGAGGTACCAAAAATCGGTGTGACGAATAGTGGAAGTAGAAATCCGGATCAAGACGAATCCGGATTAAATTCCGGAAGACAGTATTTCCTGAACTTGGTGTTTGTGTTGTGCCGGATCATATAGCAGATTGTCATTTCCGGGTAGATCCGTAACTCCAGAAACCTATCTATCGAGACAACATCTGGAATTCCCTGGGACAATAACTCGTGTCATCTTAACGCTTTTGTGGTGTTAAAGATACCTACGCCTAGACTACGCGTACGGCAACCATGATCAGAGGTCTATGTTGAAGGATGGGTGAACATTGTTTCAGGAGAGCCCTGTAGCATACAAGTATGCTATACTAGAAAAAAGAACTATTCCTCCACTTCGCGTGTGCCTTCAATTGCAGCATCTACTGTTGCCGTCCCGTCGACAGTTCCGGCCTTTGATGGTGCTGCCCCCTCCATGTTGCTTGCTTTTATTGCTGCCGTCCCGTCGACAGTTCTGGCCTTTGCTGGTGCCGCCCCCTCCATGCTGCTTGCTTTTATTGCTGCCGTTCCGTCGACACTGTCGACCTCTGTTGGTGCCGCCCCCTCCATGCTGCTTGCTTTTATTGCTGTCGTCCCGTCGACACTGTCGACCTCTGTTGGTGCCGCCCCCTCCATGCTGCTTGCCATTGTTGTTGCCGACCCGTCGACACTACCAGCCTCTACTGTTGTCGCCCTGTCCACATGGCTTTCCACACTGCCTGCCTCTGATGTTGTTGCCCCATCCACGATGGCGGCCTTTGGTGCTGCTGCCACCCCATCCATAGTGGCGGCCTTTTGTGATTCTGCCCCATCTACAATACTTTTCGGCAGTGTTGCTGCCACGGCATTTGAAGCTACTTCACTTAGGAACCGGAGCGGATTGGATCCCGGTCTGTTAGTTAGGAACTGGATTCGTTCCCGGTTTTAGTTAGGGTTTTGTAACCGGATTAGATCCGGTTTTGACGGCGAATCTTATCCCGAAAGTTTTGCGCGGATTTTCTGTGCGGACTTTCTGGGACGCTTTTGCGCTTTTGCGCTTTTGGAACTTTTTAGTGTATATAAAAACATTCTCTGAGATGGAGAATGGGAGTCATTCCATTGTTTAAACTTCTTTTGTGTTCTATTTGCTCTTTGTTTGTGTGGTCTCCCAAAGATTGGCAGGACAGATTTGTGAGAAGTTAGGAGCGCATTTGGAGTTTGACTTCGGGTTTCTCCCTTTGGTGTTTGTGTTCCGGTTTCTTAGTGCATGTGGGCAGGTAGTAAGAGTTGGGAGTTTATTCTCGTGCCTCAGTTCTATTGAGATTCAGTATTTTGGTTGAGAAAGTCGTTGCTAGGCTAGGCGAATAGGGAAGGGATCCTTAGGCGCGCTAGAACTCCTGGGTAGGGGATCCGGTTAAGTGTCCGAACTCCTGTGAGGTCTCATTGCTATAGTGGCGAACGGAAGAATCTTAGTAGAATTGGAACGGACGGATAGACTTATAGCCGCCTTGCTTCGTACTACCGGAACGCAGTACCATCGTCGTTGTAATATGAGTGGATCGTACGGAGGGTCTTTGTGTGACCTGTAGTCCGGATCTGTTTCCGGGTTACTGTGAAAGATCAAACCAGATCCGGATTAGAATAGGAGAGTAGAGTAGAAGAAGTGGGTCTTCAGCCACTATAAGTCACAGAAGGAGCGGCGGGCCTGCCACTCTCAAATTCAAGCGGCGATCCCTTTGATGGTGAAACAGAGGTTAAATCAAACCGGATAGGTTACTTGAGTCAGTGAGAGGAGACCGGAAAGGGTTGGTCTCAGAGTCGTACTAGGATCGGAAGTTAGAAAGTCCTGGTTTTGTCGTAGATTTACTGGCCGGATTACTTCCAGGACCGGATTATGTCCTTGACCGGAAGTTGAATAGAATCCGGGAGTTATTTCTGCGGGTTGTGTTGTTTTCCGATTGCAGTAGTCAAACCGGAAGGGTAGAATTGGAGACTGACTTAGCCTAGAATCATAAACAAAGTTAATACTTCACAGAATGTCGTGGGTTCGATCTTTAAAGTCACTTTTGTTATACTTTAGAGTGGTTTTTGGTAGTATAACATGGGAATTGCTTATCCTGTGCTGCGACATACAAAAATGTAGCAGCGCTGCCGAGGATTCTAAAGCTATTTGCTTTGTTTTGATTTCTAGTAGCTGAGTCAGAAAGTATTGTAAATTTCTTTGCTGACTTTTCTTTTGACTGAGAGTAGATTAGATAGAGAGAGAATCCGGTTTCATTACTAATGAGAAGACAGTCGGTGAGAAGGAGCGAGCGGACGGTGGAGCGGTTGAGGAAGAATCAACAAGCAAGAGAGACGTCCGGTCAAGTTGTGAGTAATCCGGATCTTTCAGATCCGGAAGAGCAAGGGACTTTTGTTGCTCTACCTGGGGGTGAGAATGAAAATCCGGATTCGGGAGGTACACTTGAAGGTTCCGAGCGCGGATCGGAACCGGAAGAGGAAGACCCGCTTTCAGAAGCAGAAGACACCATGACCCGGTTGAGATACAAGCGATTCAAGGGTGATGGCAGTCAGGACGTGGACGAGTGGGTGTGCAAGTTTGAGTCTACAGCGCTTGCCAACCAGGGTTGTCTACCCTGACAGACAGACAACTCGACAAACAAAATTTGTTCGACGTCTAATAGGGGTAGTAGACCCCCCCCCCCCCGTCCGTCTAATAGAATCAATGTTACCCTTTGACTTTTTCTGGAATTACTTTTATTTACCATAGCCTATTTGGCAGCCGTGTGGCATATTTTTAGGGCACCTACGGGTATGACTTGGAGGGGCGACCGCGAGTAATGGGCGACCGCGGGTGGGCGACTGCGGGTTTGGGGCGACCTCTGGTGCGATAAGGGATCCGCAGTCGCCCCTCCCAGACCCGCAGTCGCCCCCTTTACCCGCAGTCGACCCTTGTCGACCCGTAGTCGCGCCCATTGACCCGAGGTCGCCCCACATGTACCCGCATGCGCCCCAAGTGGATCCGCGGTCGCCTAAAGACACACGGGGTCACCCTTACCCGCATGCGCCTCCCAAGACTCTTGGTCATCCGACCCGTCCTTGCCCCTATATATTCAGTCGCTTGTGTCTTCATCAACACTTTTCATCATTTTGGCTTAGTGTCTTGTATCCATTCATGGCTACATGCATGAGCCCTATTTGTTGAAACTTTAACTTCTTCTACTTTATCACATTTCTCGGTATCGTCACGAGGTCTTCATTTCAACAATCAATTACGGGCATCAACTACAACGTCACAATGTCGCTTCCTCTCTCCGCTGCTACACGTACGGCAGGTGCAATCAGGAAGGCAACCAAAGACAAGCTTCAGAAGCGCAGGGGCACGATTCATCGAAAGCGATGGTACGTACTAAATAGCGAGAACCACCTCGCTTTCAAAGGCTGGGAAGACGAGCCAGAGCCATGGACTATGCAGATGTTCAAAGATTATATTGAATGGTGTCACATCGACAAATTCTTTCCGGCATGGCGACATCATTATAACCGTCACACCAACAAGGGAAATTTGAAGTACTGTGAAAACGAGGCTTTCACACAAAGGTGCTTCGAATTGTGGCAAACCCTCTACCGGACCCCGTTTGTTGAAAGAAATGAGGTGTCTCTTTTCCTTGCTCGAGGCGCATACGTTGAGGTGGCACTGAACAAGGAGGTTGATTGGACAACAGTTAAAGAGACCACGTACGTACAACGGCCAGAAAGTGGTTTAATACCAAGAGGTGTTTTGCCTTTTCCGGAAGGAGGGTTGGGACAAATTTGAAGTGCGTATTAAGCTATCCAGCCTGAGGAAGTAGACACTGAGGAATCTGAAGAAGATAATGACTTTGATGGTACTCGAATTACTAAGACCGCACGAGTTATTGAGGAGGTTATTGTCCCTTCTGAGGGTCAGGCTGTGATGGACGATGGAGTTGGGCCATCACGAGGACGTAGAGCTAAACAACCTTCGAAAGTGCAACGATCTACCACACAAATTGGCTCTAGATTGACATCGGCAGCTGTCCCAAATGATGTTTTGCCACAACGAGATGCCAGCACAATCTTTGACTTTGGACAGGACGATGACACCACCATGGAAGTAGCTCATGCCACTCCAGATCCTCAACCTCAAGTGGCCACAAGGGTGAACTCTATGACTTTGGCACAGGCTTTGGTTTTATTGAAGACCAAAGATACCATGATTGCCTCCTTGCAATGTGCATTGAAGAAACTGCAAGATGAAGGCAAACAACAGAGAACCATCATTTCTCAGCAATGTTCGGAGCTGAAAAGCCTTAGAGAAAAAGAGCAATTTTCTTTGTCGGATATGGACGATAGTTTAATTGACCATGATCCGATGCAATTAGACAAGGTGGTAGGGGATCTTACAAATAACATCGATCACCCTTCTCCTGCTTCAAAACGTGCAAAGCAGGCAGCACACTTCCCTATTGCAAGTCCTGCTGCCATCATGGGAGATAGGTCCAATCCCGTATGTGACCTCCAAGAGACCGAAGATTCTCTTTCTTTCCCTGCGCTTCCAAGCTTGGTAGCCTCAGAAAAGGGATTGGAACTTCAAGCGGAGAACTCGACACTTCAAGGGCGGTTGGCAGAGTTGGCAGCTACATACTACCATTGGAAGGTTGCTTGCATTCTTTCAGTGGATAGATCACAGCAAGTTGCAAAGGAGTTGGAAAAAGTTTCCAAAAACTTCATTGCAAATGCTCCAAAACGAGAGAACGGACTGACATCGTGGCCTTTGTTAGAGGACATGTATCCTGATGATATGCCCATGGTTCCTGAAAAGGATGTAATAGATTGGACACGCAATGGTTGGGACCATTTAAACCAAAAGTCATGCCACTTCAAAGAGGAGGAGCAGAAATTATTGTGGCCAAAGCCCACATAATTTGTCTTGGACCACACGAAATGCCCTATTTGTCTGGAGCAATTTGGATCTGAAGGAGGATGGGCACTTGGATCTTGTGCACATATCTACCATCCTCAATGTCTCATCACGCAATGTCTAATTAGACGGCGTTGTGTAATTTGTTCAGCACCCTTCCATGACCGTCTATATGCCATGTTCAATTTGAAGACTTACATGCCACCTTTTTGGGAGCACAGTAGTGACACGACAGGGGCGACCAAATTTTGGGGCAAAGATTTGCTTTGGAGCTGGAGACAAGCGGAACATGATTTGGAAAAAGGTATTGCCAACTCGCAACTCAATTGGGAAATCGACCCAGCTGAAATTACTAGAATTGCTCCGAGGCTCATGGGAAGCGGCCCTCAAAATGAAGGTAGGAGGGCATTTTTCTACCAATGCCTTGGTGGATATTTTGACATCAATTCAAAATCCTTCAAGTGGGGTCCTCATCCGCAAGGTCATCGTTGGAATTTACAAGGAAAAAGAGTGGCCGACCACGGAAATGCGTCGCTAGAAGAATTGAATGACATGCAATACCTTGAGTCTGCATACGAGCCTTATTACCAAAGTCAGGCGCTCGACTATCTACTCGAAGAACACTCCCCACAAACAAAGAGGACCCTCGAAGCTCTAAAAGACTCCAACATGTTGGAGTCTATTTTGAATGCAGACGGACCCGCTTCGCGAACACGTGGCAAGCGTTGGCTTGAGGTAGGCGGGCCATCAAATAGTGAATCACATGGTCAAGGAAGTGGTTCACATGTCGAAATAACTCTTATAGAATAAGCTGTAAGGATTGTTAGTTAGTTCTACGTACATATAGTCGGATAAGCATTATCGCAAAAACCTATGTTATGTAAGGCCACTAGAACGGTCAAATGCCTATATGGTATAAAAGTATGCAGATGCGCTTATCCTTCTCCGTGGTTTAGAGTTATTTGAAGATTCCTCTTCATTCTTCAATGCGGTGAATGTATTCGCGTATTGCAATTTTATATTGCTTTCATTTTGAATATTATCTATATTACTTTGGATTTCAAATCTTTGGTCAATGGTAATTCTGACTAAACCCTAAATGGTCTTGTCTATGTTTTCACCAAAAAAGGTTCCAAACTACCACTTCTTGTACTGTTGTACATGTATCCAAAGAAAGAAAGATAAAAATTCCAAAAATGTGTAACCATAGGATGTTCTCTTGAACTCGTTCCAAAACGTGTGGAAAAAATTTCAGAAATTTGCACCATGTAGATTGCAAGATATTAACATTTGAAGTGTTCATTTATTTTTAGGGCCCTGTGGAAATTTGTGCAGCTGCACTTTTGAAGGCCTCATTGGTAATTTGGTATGAAAGAATGTCCAAAATGGTTGAAACTCTTTGGATTCATTTTCCACATCTTCTTGGATACATGCCTGAAAAAATTTGAGATCATTAGGAATCATACAACTATACATCATATAGGAAAACAACTTGTACGATTCATTTGTAAATGCAATTTTCATAATTTTCCAATTTTCTTTTTGGGAAAACCTTGGTTTTGATTGCTCAAACAATTTCACCATTAAGATTATTTTGTTTCATTTCCATTTATGAGATATTTGTAATTTAGTTTTTCTTTCAATCTTGAACCAACATCTATTTAATAAATTTTGAAAGAATGAAAACAAAGTCTTCTTTTTTTGAATTTTTTGTCCTAATCTCTCAGCTCAATTCGCCAATAGGAAAAAAATTAAATTGAAGGTCTTTACTCTTTAGTGAAAAAAACTTCCACAAATGGAGGACAAAGTCGTCTAAAGTTGCAAACCAGAGTTTAAGAAAACTTTCTTTTCCAACTTTGAATGCTCATATCTTCCAATCTGTACGGTCAAACTTCTTGATATTTTTATCACATCATCTTAGGTAAGTAGAGTACAAGATCCTATGGTTAGATTCTAAAATTTTACTATTTTTTTGTTTTCATGGATGAATGGAGCAGAAATGACAGTTTTAAGTGGCTTTTGACCAAAAAAAGGGTTGTAGTCTATTAGGGGTTAAGACAACCATCCCTTCTTTGAGGTCAAAAAATATAGAAATTGGAAATACAATCTGCAAATGAACAAGTATACTACAAGTCTATAGTCACCTCCATAAAAAGTCACAAGCCCCTTATACCTATTTTGAAATTGAAATTAGTAATTTTCATAAATCCAAAAAAATACAAGCACACAATTATATGTCAAGAGATAACTGGATAAGGAATGCAAGAAAATATCCAATTTGTGGCCCAAAAGCCCCAAATTACACAAGAGGACAATACTACTAATCCGCTATTTCCTCCGTATAAATTGATGAGACAAAACTAATAATCCCTAAAGGCCCAAAGCCTATTTCCTTGCATTATAGGCATTTCACTACAAAAAGAAGTGGGTTAACCCCTAAAGTCCCATTAACCCCTCCGGGGACAAAATAGATTTCGGGCAGGCTCTTACGGTCTCAATATTTGATGTAATCTTCTGAAATTTTGAGTGAAGATAGATAAAGTCATAAGCTTTCCGAAAATATAATTTTTATTTCAATCGGAGTCTGGGAGCAAAAGTTATGGCACAAGAAGCCCTTTTTTTAGTTTGGTGGGCAGAAAAAAAACTTCAAAAAAACTTCAAGGAAAATATTCAAAATAATTATAATTTTGTATAGATTATATTTTTATGTACATGGGAAGCTTTGATTTCTTTCATTTGGACTTGTTATGTGAAAGTTATAGACAATCTTGTTTTGGGGGCAATTATTCGAGAACCTTCCAGAAAAAACAACTTGTAGGATTCATTTCTGACCTCAATTTTTGCATTTCTTCCAAAAAACAAGTTTCACAAGGTTAAGATCTTTAGGTAGAACAATCTCACCATTGAGATTGGTGTATTTCAATTCCATCTTAAAGCTATTAACAATTTAGATTTTCTTTCAATCTTGAACCTACTTCTACTTAACAATTTTTTAATGAGTGAAAACTAAGTGATTTTTTCCTTAATTTTTTTTCCTACAGTCTCAACTCAAATATCTAACATATAAAATTAGAATTTCAAAATCAATAGAGCAAAATTTTAAGTTATGAAGCTTCAAAACCAGGAATTGTAGTTGAGTAAGGTACCAATTTTTATTTTATTTCACTTGAAACGCAAATATCTTGCAATCTACAAAGTCAAGAATTTTGAAATTTCTTCCACACATTCTTATAGACTTATACTAGTCTAGTACAATATCCTACGGTTAGATATGCCAAAAAGAGCATTTTAATTTTTTTATTGCACTTTGCTATAGAAATGACAATTTTGAGTGGTTTTTGACAGAAAAGAAGCCTTGGGACTTTAGGGGTTAAAACTTAAAAGATGGAATAAGGAGCCATATGCACTGTAGACTATACATTGCCAGTGAAACCTTGTATTATTTATTTACTTGACATACAAGATTACATATGTACATGACATCAAAGAAAATTGTAGTGCCGCAAAAAGAATTTACAATTGTCCATTGGATTAATTGTGACTTATTCAACTGATGATGAAGTCACTCATCCTAGGCTCAGGATGCAGTTCCTCTGCATCGTCCTGGTCTTCTTTCCCGAAGGTATGGAAAGCCCACTTCTTCCAAGTTGTATAGTACTGACACTCGGCAGCCAATTTTCGTTCCTCATCTTTCATAATTGCCAATTTTTTTTTAAAGAACTTCACCAACTCCCAAAGCGTTTGGATTTCTCCATCCTTCTCTCCATACGTAGGATCTACAGCCGGAAGGTCTGCCTGGGAAGAATGTTGCTCAACAATATCAATATATTCTTTCTCTTTTTCTTGGATTTGAACATTCAAGGCTCGCCTTTTCTGCTCTACCACCCGACGTCTACGTTGAAGGGTTTCGAGCTTTGATTCCCAAACCATATACTCATCCATTACATAAGCCTTTCCACTTCTATATTTCTTCAAGTACATATCGCGCTTGGTCTTGAAGGAATCAAAATCTTCATCATTATCAGCAATGGCCTTATTTATGGACTTCAATTTCAGCTTCAATTCATCCACGTAGCCACGGTTGGCCTCACCCTCCTTCAAACTCTTCAATTCTTCTTTCTTGGCCTCCAAAGTCAACGTTGCGCTACGCACTTTTGCTAGCAAGAACTCTTCATCGTCCTCAGAGCCACTTGTACCACCACTTTGCCCTACTTCTTCAATTGTCATAGGGTCCTCCACACCTTTCCCCTTCTCAACAGTTCCTCCATATAATGCCTTCAAAAAATCCTCCATGGAAATGTCTTCATGTTCAGATTCTTCACTCAAGAAAGAATATCCGTCATATTCATGAGTATGCTCATCATCGCTTGAAGTAGCTGACCACACTACCTCTTCATCGGGAACAACTGATTTCCCAAGCTTCACGGGGCGCAACATCATTTGCCAATCCTGGGGTAATTTAATCCCTACTAATTGGGCTTCCTCAGGACGGACACCAATAGGAAGCTCCTTCAAAGTTGTCCAGTCCACTTCCTTCTTCAATATTACTTATGTGTAGACCATTTGCACGAGAAAAAAGCAGAAATCATCATTGCGAAATGTCTTCTCCTCCAAGTACAGAACAAACCATACCTCATAGCATCTGCGCATGAAAGCTATGTTCTTGCAATATGCAAGATTCACTTTGTTGGTTTTCACGTGTTTATGATGACAGTTAAATGGAAACAGCTTCGAGATGTGGCACCAATCCACATATTTCTTAACCGTTACATAACTCCAAGGTTCTGGTTCGGTTCTCCAACCCTTGAATGCTTTGATCTTGGGATGGATCAAGATTGCCACGCGCTTTTTGTGTTTTTTACCGGCCCGTTGTCGTTCTTTGTCGCAAAGCTCTTTTCTCTGCTTCGGAGTAAGGGATTCAAGGCTATGAAAGAGTGATGGTAGTGGCTTGTTCTCCATGGTTTAGGACTTACTACTAGAGTGCTGGAAATTACCCAACCAATACTAATAGACTCTATGTCTTAGTTGATTACTAGTCAGAGTTGCCCTTATTCTACCCAAGTCAAACTATACCAAAGTCTCAAACTTGTACTTCACATTTACAAATATGCAATGTTTCACATTTACAGTGGCAATAATGTTTGGAAGTGTGTTGGCAAGTGAGGGTCCAAGTGAGAGCGTAGATAAAAAAAAGAGGTGCAAAGAGGTGCAAAACATCCCCTTACACACTCAAGCCCAACTACCGTGCATGCAATCAGCCACTAAGTGGTTGACAGACAATGCACAGACGGAGGTGGAAGTGGCGACCTGCAGTGGGGGCAACCGGCATTAGTACCCGAAGTCGCACTGGGGCGAGCGCGGGTCTGTGGAATCAAGGCGCGTGCAAGAAATTAGGGCGATCGCGGGTCGGATAACTGGGGCGACCTCGAGTCGTGTACTGGGGCGACTGCGGGTACTAGGCCCTGGGGCGACCGCGGATATCAGGGCGGGTTGTGCCGACCTGGGGTCCTGGGGTCTAGGATCATTTTTTTTTTTTTTTTTTTTCCCATTTTTTTTTCCTTTTTTTTCTTTTCAAATTTTTAACAACTGGCCAATAGAATGGTTGGATTTGGTGTTACTGCAATATTCAATGTACCAATTTATCATATAAAACACTCACAACAAAGCCCTATATACGCAAAATAGAGCTTCAGGCAAACCATACTTTATAAGAACCGTGGGATTTATTTCGAACTCAAGAGAGTAGCCATAATGAGCACAAAATCTGAACCTCGAGAGCTTAATCCCCAAAGGACCGTTGTCCCCTCGAGGGACAAATGAATTTTGGGCAGGTTCCTACGACCTCAATTTCTAATAATTTTTTTTAAAACTTTCCCATGAGATAGAAAAACCTCTTATCTATGTGGGAATATAATTTTTATTTCAATCGGTGCTCGTGAACAAAAGTTATGCCATCCTAATTCCTAAACATAATTTTCACTTCATCGGGCAAAAAAAAAAATATATAAAAACTTGAAAAAAAAATTGTAATTTTTTTCCCCTTATAGACCATATTTTTGTCTACATATGAAGCTTTGATTCATTCAATTTGGATTAGTGATGTGAAAGTTATGAATAATCTTGTTTTTCGGGTAATCTAAGCATCTTCTTGAACCAATAACTTATAGGATTCATTTGTGAATGCAATTTTCACAATTTAAAAAAAAAAATTGTTGGGCAAGGTTGATTTTGTTTGCTAGAACAATATCACCATTGGGATTATTGTGTTTCAATCCCATCTATGAGATATTTTCAAAGAATGAGATCAACCCTAAAGAACAATTTCTTGTAAACACATGTATTGGAACCTACCCAACCTAGCAGCAGTTTGGGCGTTATCACAAATCCTACTCACTAGGAAGTTACACTATAAGATCTGCAATTTATGAGGGTCATTGAGGAACAACATGAAACCAGAATTGCCAGTCTTCATCTCCTCAAGACATCAGGCTTGGAGAAAGAAAACCTAATAAGATTTCCTCCTCTGGATCCTCTTAAGCAAAAAATAGCCCTACCCGTATTGAATCAAAGTATGCAACCAAATGTGGCAAAGAGACAAAAAATTACCTACGTCTAAGACACTTGAGATACTCATTTCTTGAGACTCTTGAGACGTTTCCACTTTTCAGTGTCTAATGGGGGTTGGTTTTTAAGCCTCTTCAAATCGAACGTGTACACCTTGTGACCATCTTGTCCCACCTCAAGGGAATAACCATCCACCAATTCAATATAAATCTTGAGGAAAATGAAACATCTTTAAATATTTTTTAGTAAATTTTGTTCAAAAGACAAGTACATTACTAGGCATCTAACCCGACTTCTTTCATATTTTTGCAAGGTTTGTGAAATGAGTTACCAATTTTTTAAGTTCACTAAAAATTTGCATCTAAGGTCATCAATGCAAATAGCCAAATACCCTTCTAAAATGTGCAGATTTGGTACATTGAAGAAAGTGAAATGGACCTCTACATCATGATTGCTTCTAGAGCCTTGTTGGAATTTGAGTTGCTTTCCTTAATTCTCAAAAATCAATGATTTGAATGACTCTTTAGAATTTGAGCTACATAAATACCAATGCATAAATTTACTTTGGGCATTCATGAGATTAAAAATAAACACTTATGCCTTGTCAAGACATGAAGTTACAAAAAAATCTCACAATTTGGTTTACATTTTTGTGGTATTTTTGTTAAACACTTTTCATTTGAAGGTCCAAGCCATTTGAGTTTGCAACCTCATAGTCAATTCATCAATGCTCCAATTCCCTTAAAATTGGTTTTGTTTGAAGCGAATGAAGACACTCTAATTGCGTTATTCTTTGATTTTTTTGTGATCGAATGTATTTTGAATAGCATCTAACCCAAAGTCCCAAAATTGACCACAAAGTGGTTGACCGGTCACTAAAGGGTTAAAGATTACAACAAAAAGATATTTTTAAATCAAGTGATTCTTACATTTATAAAGCAATCACCTTGGTATATTAATATTTTTCATTCTTCATAGGGTTCTTCTTGTAAGTTTAAATTTAATTTAATCAATCTTCATGACTTTATCTATACTTTCTAAATAGGATACTATATATATAATTTTTTTCATCATAGGCCCTATTCAAATGTTATAAATTTATTTTTCCTAAACCTAACCCAAGCTTACGGTAGTTTGTGGCAAAATGTTGAAATAAATGTTCTAGTTCTTTTGAATTCCATACTACAATACTACATGTGTAGTGCTTCAAACCTTTTTCGCTTTCCATTTTTAATGAACACTTGAAAAGTACCATGGGACTAGTTTGCGGGCATTTATGGTATCCATAGTCAAAATCAAAATATTTCATTAATTATTTCATCATAATTCTTGATTTAGGTCTTTCAAGTCCCACATTGAACACATAGTTTATATAAGAGAAATGTATAGGGAATACATTGTGATCACAACATTACTATTATTAAAAATCCCATCTACCAATTCAATATAAATTTTTGACTATTAAGCCCAAAATGACCCTGGAATTTCCTTAGCTTCTAGAATTTGCTCTAAATTGAAAAAAATGTCAACATTTTGATACTTTGTATAATTGTATCAATTCTTTTTGAATTATAACCATATAAAATTAAACTAGACATGTTACAAATAACATTATTAAAGAAAACTCAACATTATCTCTTACTGATTCAAAGATTATAATGTTTGATCACGAGTGTGTTAAAACTGTGAAAGTGATTTGAAGTATTTCAATCCTCTTTTTACATGTTAAATCTAAAAAGTTGGTCACCAAAAAATATGAGGCGAAAGGGCCCAATATGCATAACCCCAATGAAATTGTAACTTTTCAAAAACTACTCTTTAAATTTGAAAAATGAATTTTTAATGTGATTTTTTATCAAAGATCTAGTGTATTTGAGTCTCATTCCCAAGAGCCCTCAACACAACAAAAGGCAAGATTGCAATGGACACACATGCACAAAATTTGGAATTGAAAATTCATAATAAATCATTTTAAAAATCAGATTTGTGAAGCAAAAACTAAACTTCAAAAAGAATTTATCAAAAATATAAACTACTAAAAATAATCATTTGGTAAGGTTTTGTTTAACTTTAAAAATTGGTCAAGGGCACATTGTGTCCTCGGGGTCATTTAGGGGTTTACAAATTCTAATCATGTAATTTTACTTCAAATTGAGTAAATAAAGACAAATTATTATTTTTCCAAATCTTGAATGGAAAAGAAAATGAGAGGGCGGAGAATTCTTGCACATTTTGGGGGAACTAGGCAAAAAATGTAATTTGTATTATAATATATTTATATATGACAAGGATATATCAAAAGGTAGCATTTAACTATGCCAACATTGTAGTTTTAATACTCTACTACAAGTTGTAACATCCTATGCTATTACAAGACAGAGTCGCGGAAAACAAATTCCGGGGGCTTCATGTTCCATGGTTTGCCCAACAAGGAGTCCACCACTTGGACACATGTTGCTCTTTTATCAACTTCTGGCTTGAAAAGCTCCCGCACCTTCATTGCAAAGTACCTTAAACCATCTTCATGGGGGAATAAGTCGTGATCGACTTCAACAATGTCTTGAATCTTCATTGCTTGGCACAATTTCCCAATTGAAAATGAATCTGATTTGACCGAATACTTGTGTTGCGGTCGAACCTTTTCAAGACTGGTTGTTGAATTTTGTGGCCCAAAATGATAGAACAACTCTGGAGCCACCTACCATTTTGAAGACATCACCTTATGCCTTTCACTCTCCGTTTGATAACCGTAGTGCGAAAGAGCTCCTTCCGGAATACGACTTGCAATTCCCAAATCCCAAATCCCGATGTTAATAGCCTCGTCTGAATATCCAGGATAGTGGAGCAAAATATTCATGGGGGATAAGTCATTGTGTAGCACCCCTGAACTATGCAGAAGACTCATCACATAAATAAGGGCCCATGTCAGCTTTGCCCTATGCCTTCGATACAATGTAATTTCTTTTTTTTGGTCATCTCGAAGTTCCTTGACCAACTTGATTTGATGCCACTCCGCATGTGGCACCACCTTGTCGTTGAGCCCAATTAATTGGCGCAAATGACCTCCATTCCACCACAACGTATAGGCCTCCATTGTATCAGCATGGATAGCCAAAAATTTGATGATGGCTGGATGATTCAAAGAACATACCAAGGCCTCTGTAGAGCGTTGCACCCTCGCATCACTCAAGTTTCTGGCCTTTGACATTTTCGCAGCAAATTGTACATTCGCTAGGATGGTATTCATTCCCTCAAAACGTACCTTGCGCACCTTTCCATACCCACCTTCATTGTCATATCCAGTGAGGGGAACTACCTTCACTGTAGAGTAGATCCACAAGATACACAATCCACCATCTTGAGACAATGCAACCCTCAAAGCATCCGTTTGCCACCCATACCCTCTTGATTCAGCCTTAGAAAGTCTTTTTGCTACTGTTTGCCACCATTCCATCATATTGCGAAACTCCTTGGACTTATCACTTTCAGCAAATCCAGGCACTACAAGATGAATTTCTCCCATCAATTTTTTGGTGTTGAATATGCATGCTTGAGTACAATTGTCCATCCATTTTTGGAATTGACCAAAGTATGTTTCATCCACATCGCCATAATCGGTGGAGTTTCAGTAGTGCTCTGTGATTAGGGACTCTAAATCCCTCCTCAATGCATCAATGCCTGGCCCTTTATGCCTCAAGTACTTGCTCTCCAAAGTCTGTACGGTTTGGCCCTCATACCAGTCCAAGCAAACCTTATATGCGAAGTTTGAATAACGAGGAGGAGGGTAGGTTGAATTCTTGTCATGGACTGTCCTTGGCTTCTTCGGCTGAGAAGAACTGGGCCCCCCTATTGATACACTTGTAGATATTTCCACCTGGAACCTCGACGGATCATCAAGATCTCTATCCCAAATGGACTTCCTTGGAGTAGCCATGGTTGCCGACTTGCCGCTACTAAGAAGTTTGAGAGAAAAAATTTGCAAGGGTCCCCCATACAAATTTAGACCTTGGCCCACGAGCATGCATCCAGCCACTTGAAGGTGGGTGGAAGGCGATGCGCAAGGCCAAGAATGGCGACCTCGGGTGTGGGCACCCTTTAATACTCGCAGTCGCCCTAGGGCGCGTGCAGGTCCATTGGCTTCGATTAAGGGGCGACCTCGGGTCCGTCGGGGCAAGCGCAGGTCTGCTGGGGCGACCGCGGGTCTGGAAATGGGCAACTGAACCTAGAATCCGCCGGACCCGCGGTCGCCCAGACCTTCACGCGCCTCGACCCGCGGTCACCCCAGGAATCAGCTCAGCCGGACCCGCGGTCGCCTATACCTACAGTCGCCCAGATGCACGGTCGCCCTTGAAGTAAAAAACTATGAGAACTTGAAATCCTTCCTGACCCTCCTCGACCCGCGATCGACTATACCTATAGTCGCCCAGATGCGCGGTCGCCCCTGAAGTAAAAAACTATGAGAACTTGAAATCCTTCCTGACCCTCCTCGACCCGCGGTCGCCTACACCTACAGTCGCCCAGATGCGCGGTCGCCCCTAAGTCCAAAAAAAGGGGACCCCGAGGTCCTCCTTCACCTTCCTTGACCCGCGATCGCCCTCACCTATACTCGCCCAGACCCGCGGTCGCTCTTGAAATCCAGAAAAAAAGGTTGCATCCCCGCGGACCCGCGGACCCATGCTCCAGATCCGCGGTCGCCCCTAATGGTCAGGGAAGATGTCCACCAATATAGATTGAATTTTACATTTATGATGTAGGGTGTTTTGATTATATCTCTAATGTCAGAATACACCTAGGTAGAATTCTATGGTGTGTATTATTTAGTGGAGTAAAAGGTCTTCGCAAAACCAATACGCTATACCCTAAGCCTAAATTTTGTACCCAATACTATAAATCTGATGGCACAAATTTCTTCTATATATATGTTCGTGGAAGAATCACTTTTATATTTATATTTTGGATTGTATTATATTTGTACTTAGTGTATTTCTTGCCAATATTTCGTCACTATAGTTCCATAAAGGTGAACTATTCAAACATCCCACCTGCAAACCTACATAGCAAAACA
Organism: Rhytidiadelphus loreus; assembly: GCA_947034895.1. NCBI lineage: Eukaryota > Viridiplantae > Streptophyta > Bryopsida > Hypnales > Hylocomiaceae > Rhytidiadelphus > Rhytidiadelphus loreus. The sequence goes on along the minus strand of OX344763.1, from coordinate 62,210,077 downwards.
TGTCATATTCAATGCAAAAGTTTAGTTTTATGTTTAATGTAACTCAAAAAGAATTGGAGTTGACTACTAATATTTTGCAATGAAAACTCTAATATATTGAAGGGCGTCTGCTTGACATATTTTCTCCCCTTTTGATATGTCTTTTCCTTACTCTAAAAAATGAAATACTTCACTTGTTTCATGAATGAATTGTTGAACCCACTTGGTGGAAGGATAAAGTATGGAAACCAAATGCTTTCATTTCATTCGAAAATTAGAAATAACTTAAGAAGAATTAGAGTTCATTAGTACGATGATAGATTTATAACTTTATACAATTAAAGATGAAAGTTGATATGGACCAATTTAGGTGGAGCATATCCCATATTATGAAATGTAAAAGTGTTTACTTCAATCAAATAGTTTGGAGTTAATAAAGAGTACTTGGTCTTAAACTCATTTCATTTATTTGGGTTCACTTGATTTCATTCAAATAAACAAGCTCTCACCACCTTTTTTCTTTTCTTTCATTTAGTTGGTATGGGGTTGAGATGGAATACCTCATTACATTTATTTGGGTTCACGTGATTTCATTCAAATGAACAAGCTCTCACCACCTTTTTTTTTTTCCTTTCATTTAGTTGGTGTGGGGTTGAGGAGGAATACCTCATTACATTTATTTGGGTTCACTTGATTTCATTCAAATGAACAAGCTCTCACCACCTTTTTTCTTTCCTTTCATTTAGTTGATATGGGGTTGAGGAGGAATACCTCATTTCATTTATTTGGGTTCACTTGATTTCATTCAAATGAACAAGCTCTCACCACCTTTTTTCTTTTCTTTCATTTAGTTGGTATGGGGTTGAGGTGGAATACCTCATTACATTTATTTGGGTTCACTTGATTTCATTCAAATGAACAAGCTCTCACCACCTTTTTTCTTTTCTTTCATTTAGTTGGTATGGGGTTGAGGTGGAATACCTCATTTCATTTATTTGGGTTCACTTGATTTCATTCAAATGAACAAGCTCTCACCACCTTTTTTTTTTCTTTCATTTAGTTGGTATGGGTTTGAGGTGGAATACCTCATTACATTTATTTGGGTTCACTTGATTTCATTCAAATGAACAAGCTCTCACCACCTTTTTTTTCTTTCATTTAGTTGGTATGTGGTTGAGGTGGAATACCTCATTTCATTTATTTGGGTTCACGTGATTTCATTCAAATGAACAAGCTCTCACCACCTTTTTATTTTCTTTCATTTAGCTGGTATGTGGTTGAGGTGGAATACCTCATTTCATTTATTTGGGTTCACTTGATTTCATTCAAATGAATAAGCTCTCACCACCTTTTTTTTTTTCTTTCATTTAGTTGGTATGGGTTTGAGGTGGAATACCTCATTACATTTATTTGGATTCACTTGATTTCATTCAAATGAACAAGCTCTCACCACCTTTTTTTTTCTTTCATTTAGTTGGTATGTGGTTGAGGTGGAATACCTCATTTCATTTATTTGGGTTCACGTGATTTCATTCAAATGAACAAGCTCTCACCACCTTTTTTCTTTCCTTTCATTTAGTTGGTATGTGGTTGAGGTGGAATACCTCATTTCATTTATTTGGGTTCACTTGATTTCATTCAAATGAATAAGCTCTCACCACCTTTTTTCTTTTCTTTCATTGAGTTGGTATGGGGTTGAGGTGGAATACCTCATTACATTTATTTGGGTTCACTTGATTTCATTCAAATGAACAAGCTCTCACCACCTTTTTTCTTTTCTTTCATTTAGTTGGTATGGGGTTGAGGAGGAATACCTCATTTCATTTATTTGGGTTCACTTGATTTCATTCAAATGAACAAGCTCTCACCACCTTTTTTCTTTTCTTTCATTTAGTTGGTATGTGGTTGAGGTGGAATACCTCATTTCATTTATTTGGGTTCACTTGATTTCATTCAAATGAACAAGCTCTCACCACCTTTTTTGTTTTCTTTCATTGAGTTGGTATGGGCTTGAGGTGGAATACCTCATTACATTTATTTGGGTTCACTTGATTTCATTCAAATGAACAAGCTCTCAACACCTTTTTTCTTTTCTTTCATTCAGTTGATATGGGGTTGAGGAGGAATACCTCATTTCATTTATTTGGGTTCACTTGATTTCATTCAAATGAACAAGCTCTCACCACCTTTTTTTTTTCTTTCATTTAGTTGGTATGGGTTTGAGGAGGAATACCTCATTTCATTTATTTGGGTTCACTTGATTTCATTCAAATGAACAAGCTCTCACCACCTTTTTTCTTTTCTTTCATTCAGTTGGTATGGGGTTGAGGTGGAATACGTCATTACATTTATTTGGGTTCACTTGATTTCATTCAAATGAACAAGCTCTCACCACCTTTTTTCTTTCCTTTCATTTAGTTGGTATGGGGTTGAGGTGGAATACCTCATTACATTTATTTGGGTTCACTTGATTTCATTCAAATGAACAAGCTCTCACCACCTTCTTTTTTTCTTTCATTCAGTTGATATGGGGTTGAGGAGGAATACCTCATTTCATTTATTTGGGTTCACTTGATTTCATTCAAATGAACAAGCTCTCACCACCTTTTTTCTTTTCTTTCATTTAGTTGGTATGGGTTTGAGGTGGAATACCTCATTACATTTATTTGGGTTCACTTGATTTCATTCAAATGAACAAGCTCTCACCACCTTCTTTTTTTCTTTCATTCAGTTGATATGGGGTTGAGGAGGAATACCTCATTTCATTTATTTGGGTTCACTTGATTTCATTCAAATGAACAAGCTCTCACCACCTTTTTTCTTTTCTTTCATTTAGTTGGTATGGGTTTGAGGTGGAATACCTCATTACATTTATTTGGGTTCACTTGATTTCATTCAAATGAACAAGCTCTCACCACCTTCTTTTTTCTTTCATTCAGTTGATATGGGGTTGAGGAAGAATACCTCATTTCATTTATTTGGGTTCACTTGATTTCATTCAAATGAACAAGCTCTCACCACCTTTTTTCTTTTCTTTCATTTAGTTGGTATGGGTTTGAGGTGGAATACCTCATTTCATTTATTTGGGTTCACTTGATTTCATTCAAATGAACAAGCTCTCACCACCTTTTTTCTTTTCCTTCATTTAGTTGATATGGGGTTGAGGAGGAATACCTCATTTCATTTATTTGGGTTCACTTGATTTCATTCAAATGAACAAGCTCTCACCACCTTTTTTTTTTTCTTTCATTTAGTTGGTATGTGGTTGAGGTGGAATACCTCATTTCATTTATTTGGGTTCACTTGATTTCATTCAAATGAACAAGCTCTCACCACCTTTTTTCTTTTCCTTCATTTAGTTGATATGGGGTTGAGGAGGAATACCTCATTTCATTTATTTGGGTTCACTTGATTTCATTCAAATGAACAAGCTCTCACCACCTTTTTTCTTTTCTTTCATTTAGTTGGTATGGGTTTGAGGTGGAATACCTCATTACATTTATTTGGGTTCACTTGATTTCATTCAAATGAACAAGCTCTCACCACCTTTTTTTTTCTTTCATTTAGTTGGTATGCGGTTGAGGTGGAATACCTCATTTCATTTATTTGGGTTCACGTGCTTTCATTCAAATGAACAAGCTCTCACCACCTTTTTTCTTTTCTTTCATTTAGTTGGTATGTGGTTGAGGTGGAATACCTCATTTCATTTATTTGGGTTCACTTGATTTCATTCAAATGAATAAGCTCTCACCACCTTTTTTCTTTTCTTTCATTTAGTTGGTATGGGTTTGAGGTGGAATACCTCATTACATTTATTTGGGTTCACTTGATTTCATTCAAATGAACAAGCTCTCACCACCTTTTTTCTTTTCTTTCATTCAGTTGATATGGGGTTGAGGAGGAATACCTCATTTCATTTATTTGGGTTCACTTGATTTCATTCAAATGAACAAGCTCTCACCACCTTTTTTCTTTTCTTTCATTCAGTTGATATGGGGTTGAGGAGGAATACCTCATTACATTTATTTGGGTTCACTTGATTTCATTCAAATGAACAAGCTCTCACCACCTTTTTTCTTTTCTTTCATTCAGTTGATATGGGGTTGAGGAGGAATACCTCATTTCATTTATTTGGGTTCACTTGATTTCATTCAAATGAATAAACTCTCACCACCTTTTTTCTTTTCTTTCATTTAGTTGGTATGGGTTTGAGGTGGAATACCTCATTACATTTATTTGGGTTCACTTGATTTCATTCAAATGAACAAGCTCTCACCACCTTTTTTTCCTTTCATTTAGTTGGTATGTGGTTGAGGTGGAATACCTCATTTCATTTATTTGGGTTCACGTGATTTCATTCAAATGAACAAGCTCTCACCACCTTTTTTTTTTCTTTCATTTAGTTGGTATGGGTTTGAGGTGGAATACCTCATTACATTTATTTGGGTTCACTTGATTTCATTCAAATGAACAAGCTCTCAACACCTTTTTTCTTTTCTTTCATTCAGTTGATATGGGGTTGAGGAGGAATACCTCATTTCATTTATTTGGGTTCACTAGATTTCATTCAAATGAACAAGCTCTCACCACCTTTTTTTTTTCTTTCATTTAGTTGGTATGGGTTTGAGGAGGAATACCTCATTTCATTTATTTGGGTTCACTTGATTTCATTCAAATGAACAAGCTCTCACCACCTTTTTTCTTTTCTTTCATTCAGTTGGTATGGGGTTGAGGTGGAATACGTCATTACATTTATTTGGGTTCACTTGATTTCATTCAAATGAACAAGCTCTCACCACCTTTTTTCTTTCCTTTCATTTAGTTGGTATGGGGTTGAGGTGGAATACCTCATTACATTTATTTGGGTTCACTTGATTTCATTCAAATGAACAAGCTCTCACCACCTTCTTTTTTTCTTTCATTCAGTTGATATGGGGTTGAGGAGGAATACCTCATTTCATTTATTTGGGTTCACTTGATTTCATTCAAATGAACAAGCTCTCACCACCTTTTTTCTTTTCTTTCATTTAGTTGGTATGGGTTTGAGGTGGAATACCTCATTACATTTATTTGGGTTCACTTGATTTCATTCAAATGAACAAGCTCTCACCACCTTCTTTTTTTCTTTCATTCAGTTGATATGGGGTTGAGGAGGAATACCTCATTTCATTTATTTGGGTTCACTTGATTTCATTCAAATGAACAAGCTCTCACCACCTTTTTTCTTTTCTTTCATTTAGTTGGTATGGGTTTGAGGTGGAATACCTCATTTCATTTATTTGGGTTCACTTGATTTCATTCAAATGAACAAGCTCTCACCACCTTTTTTCTTTTCTTTCATTTAGTTGGTATGGGGTTGAGGTGGAGTACCTCATTACATTTATTTGGGTTCACTTGATTTCATTCAAATGAACAAGCTCTCACCACCTTTTTTCTTTTCTTTCATTTAGTTGGTATGGGTTTGAGGTGGAATACCTCATTACATTTATTTGGGTTCACTTGATTTCATTCAAATGAACAAGCTCTCAACACCTTTTTTCTTTTCTTTCATTCAGTTGATATGGGGTTGAGGAGGAATACCTCATTTCATTTATTTGGGTTCACTAGATTTCATTCAAATGAACAAGCTCTCACCACCTTTTTTTTTTCTTTCATTTAGTTGGTATGGGTTTGAGGAGGAATACCTCATTTCATTTATTTGGGTTCACTTGATTTCATTCAAATGAACAAGCTCTCACCACCTTTTTTCTTTTCTTTCATTCAGTTGGTATGGGGTTGAGGTGGAATACGTCATTACATTTATTTGGGTTCACTTGATTTCATTCAAATGAACAAGCTCTCACCACCTTTTTTCTTTCCTTTCATTTAGTTGGTATGGGGTTGAGGTGGAATACCTCATTACATTTATTTGGGTTCACTTGATTTCATTCAAATGAACAAGCTCTCACCACCTTCTTTTTTTCTTTCATTCAGTTGATATGGGGTTGAGGAGGAATACCTCATTTCATTTATTTGGGTTCACTTGATTTCATTCAAATGAACAAGCTCTCACCACCTTTTTTCTTTTCTTTCATTTAGTTGGTATGGTTTTGAGGTGGAATACCTCATTACATTTATTTGGGTTCACTTGATTTCATTCAAATGAACAAGCTCTCACCACCTTCTTTTTTTCTTTCATTCAGTTGATATGGGGTTGAGGAGGAATACCTCATTTCAATTATTTGGGTTCACTTGATTTCATTCAAATGAACAAGCTCTCACCACCTTTTTTCTTTTCTTTCATTTAGTTGGTATGGGTTTGAGGTGGAATACCTCATTTCATTTATTTGGGTTCACTTGATTTCATTCAAATGAACAAGCTCTCACCACCTTTTTTCTTTTCTTTCATTTAGTTGGTATGGGTTTGAGGTGGAATACCTCATTTCATTTATTTGGGTTCACTTGATTTCATTCAAATGAACAAGCTCTCACCACCTTTTTTCTTTCCTTTCATTTAGTTGGTATGGGGTTGAGGTGGAATACCTCATTACATTTATTTGGGTTCACTTGATTTCATTCAAATGAACAAGCTCTCACCACCTTCTTTTTTTCTTTCATTCAGTTGATATGGGGTTGAGGAGGAATACCTCATTTCATTTATTTGGGTTCACTTGATTTCATTCAAATGAACAAGCTCTCACCACCTTTTTTCTTTTCTTTCATTTAGTTGGTATGGGTTTGAGGTGGAATACCTCATTACATTTATTTGGGTTCACTTGATTTCATTCAAATGAACAAGCTCTCACCACCTTCTTTTTTTCTTTCATTCAGTTGATATGGGGTTGAGGAGGAATACCTCATTTCAATTATTTGGGTTCACTTGATTTCATTCAAATGAACAAGCTCTCACCACCTTTTTTCTTTTCTTTCATTTAGTTGGTATGGGTTTGAGGTGGAATACCTCATTTCATTTATTTGGGTTCACTTGATTTCATTCAAATGAACAAGCTCTCACCACCTTCTTTTTTTCTTTCATTTAGTTGGTATGGGTTTGAGGAGGAATACCTCATTTCATTTATTTGGGTTCACTTGATTTCATTCAAATGAACAAGCTCTCACCACCTTCTTTTTTTCTTTCATTCAGTTGATATGGGGTTGAGGAGGAATACCTCATTTCATTTATTTGGGTTCACTTGATTTCATTCAAATGAACAAGCTCTCACCACCTTTTTTCTTTTCTTTCATTTAGTTGGTATGGGGTTGAGGTGGAGTACCTCATTACATTTATTTGGGTTCACTTGATTTCATTCAAATGAACAAGCTCTCACCACCTTCTTTTTTTCTTTCATTCAGTTGATATGGGGTTGAGGAGGAATACCTCATTTCATTTATTTGGGTTCACTTGATTTCATTCAAATGAACAAGCTCTCACCACCTTCTTTTTTTCTTTCATTCAGTTGATATGGGGTTGAGGAGGAATACCTCATTTCATTTATTTGGGTTCACTTGATTTCATTCAAATGAACAAGCTCTCACCACCTTTTTTCTTTTCTTTCATTTAGTTGGTATGGGGTTGAGGTGGAGTACCTCATTACATTTATTTGGGTTCACTTGATTTCATTCAAATGAACAAGCTCTCACCACCTTTTTTCTTTTCTTTCATTTAGTTGGTATGGGGTTGAGGTGGAATACCTCATTACATTTATTTGGGTTCACTTGATTTCATTCAAATGAACAAGCTCTCACCACCTTTTTTTTTTCTTTCATTTAGTTGGTATGGGTTTGAGGTGGAATACCTCATTACATTTATTTGGGTTCACTTGATTTCATTCAAATGAACAAGCTCTCACCACCTTTTTTTTTCTTTCATTTAGTTGGTATGTGGTTGAGGTGGAATACCTCATTTCATTTATTTGGGTTCACGTGATTTCATTCAAATGAACAAGCTCTCACCACCTTTTGTCTTTTCTTTCATTTAGTTGGTATGTGGTTGAGGTGGAATACCTCATTTCATTTATTTGGGTTCACTTGATTTCATTCAAATGAACAAGCTCTCACCACCTTTTTTCTTTTCTTTTATTTAGTTGGTATGGGTTTGAGGTGGAATACCTCATTACATTTATTTGGGTTCACTTGATTTCATTCAAATGAACAAGCCTTCACCACCTTTTTTCTTTTCTTTCATTCAGTTGATATGGGGTTGAGGAGGAATACCTCATTTCATTTATTTGGGTTCACTTGATTTCATTCAAATGAACAAGCTCTCACCACCTTTTTTTTTTCTTTCATTTAGTTGGTATGGGTTTGAGGTGGAATACCTCATTTCATTTATTTGGGTTCACTTGATTTCATTCAAATGAACAAGCTCTCAACACCTTTTTTCTTTTCTTTCATTCAGTTGGTATGGGGTTGAGGTGGAATACGTCATTACATTTATTTGGGTTCACTTGATTTCATTCAAATGAACAAGCTCTCACCACCTTTTTTCTTTCCTTTCATTTAGTTGGTATGGGTTTGAGGTGGAATACCTCATTACATTTATTTGGGTTCACTTGATTTCATTCAAATGAACAAGCTCTCACCACCTTTTTTCTTTTCTTTCATTCAGTTGATATGGGGTTGAGGAGGAATACCTCATTTCATTTATTTGGGTTCACTTGATTTCATTCAAATGAACAAGCTCTCACCACCTTTTTTGTTTTCTTTCATTTAGTTGGTATGGGTTTGAGGTGGAATACCTCATTTCATTTATTTGGGTTCACTTGATTTCATTCAAATGAACAAGCTCTCAACACCTTTTTTCTTTTCTTTCATTCAGTTGGTATGGGGCTGAGGTGGAATACGTCATTACATTTATTTGGGTTCACTTGATTTCATTCAAATGAACAAGCTCTCACCACCTTTTTTCTTTCCTTTCATTTAGTTGGTATGGGTTTGAGGTGGAATACCTCATTTCATTTATTTGGGTTCACTTGATTTCATTCAAATGAACAAGCTCTCACCACCTTCTTTTTTTCTTTCATTCAGTTGATATGGGGTTGAGGAGGAATACCTCATTTCATTTATTTGGGTTCACTTGATTTCATTCAAATGAACAAGCTCTCACCACCTTTTTTCTTTTCTTTCATTTAGTTGGTATGGGTTTGAGGTGGAATACCTCATTTCATTTATTTGGGTTCACTTGATTTCATTCAAATGAACAAGCTCTCACCACCTTTTTTCTTTTCTTTCATTTAGTTGGTATGGGGTTGAGGTGGAGTACCTCATTACATTTATTTGGGTTCACTTGATTTCATTCAAATGAACAAGCTCTCACCACCTTTTTTCTTTTCTTTCATTTAGTTGGTATGGAGTTGAGGTGGAATACGTCATTACATTTATTTGGGTTCACTTGATTTCATTCAAATGAACAAGCTCTCACCACCTTTTTTTTTTCTTTCATTTAGTTGGTATGGGTTTGAGGTGGAATACCTCATTACATTTATTTGGGTTCACTTGATTTCATTCAAATGAACAAGCTCTCACCACCTTTTTTTTTCTTTCATTTAGTTGGTATGTGGTTGAGGTGGAATACCTCATTTCATTTATTTGGGTTCACGTGATTTCATTCAAATGAACAAGCTCTCACCACCTTTTTTCTTTTCTTTCATTTAGTTGGTATGTGGTTGAGGTTGAATACCTCATTTCATTTATTTGGGTTCACTTGATTTCATTCAAATGAACAAGCTCTCACCACCTTTTTTCTTTTCTTTCATTTAGTTGGTATGGGTTTGAGGTGGAATACCTCATTACATTTATTTGGGTTCACTTGATTTCATTCAAATGAACAAGCTCTCACCACCTTTTTTCTTTTCTTTCATTCAGTTGATATGGGGTTGAGGAGGAATACCTCATTTCATTTATTTGGGTTCACTTGATTTCATTCAAATGAACAAGCTCTCACCACCTTCTTTTTTTCTTTCATTTAGTTGGTATGGGTTTGAGGTGGAATACCTCATTTCATTTATTTGGGTTCACTTGATTTCATTCAAATGAACAAGCTCTCACCACCTTCTTTTTTTCTTTCATTCAGTTGATATGGGGTTGAGGAGGAATACCTCATTTCATTTATTTGGGTTCACTTGATTTCATTCAAATGAACAAGCTCTCACCACCTTTTTTCTTTTCTTTCATTTAGTTGGTATGGGTTTGAGGTGGAATACCTCATTTCATTTATTTGGGTTCACTTGATTTCATTCAAATGAACAAGCTCTCACCACCTTTTTTCTTTTCTTTCATTTAGTTGGTATGGGGTTGAGGTGGAGTACCTCATTACATTTATTTGGGTTCACTTGATTTCATTCAAATGAACAAGCTCTCACCACCTTTTTTCTTTTCTTTCATTTAGTTGGTATGGGGTTGAGGTGGAATACCTCATTACATTTATTTGGGTTCACTTGATTTCATTCAAATGAACAAGCTCTCACCACCTTTTTTTTTTCTTTCATTTAGTTGGTATGGGTTTGAGGTGGAATACCTCATTACATTTATTTGGGTTCACTTGATTTCATTCAAATGAACAAGCTCTCACCACCTTTTTTTTTCTTTCATTTAGTTGGTATGTGGTTGAGGTGGAATACCTCATTTCATTTATTTGGGTTCACGTGATTTCATTCAAATGAACAAGCTCTCACCACCTTTTTTCTTTTCTTTCATTTAGTTGGTATGTGGCTGAGGTGGAATACCTCATTTCATTTATTTGGGTTCACTTGATTTCATTCAAATGAACAAGCTCTCACCACCTTTTTTCTTTTCTTTCATTTAGTTGGTATGGGTTTGAGGTGGAATACCTCATTACATTTATTTGGGTTCACTTGATTTCATTCAAATGAACAAGCTCTCACCACCTTTTTTCTTTTCTTTCATTCAGTTGATATGGGGTTGAGGAGGAATACCTCATTTCATTTATTTGGGTTCACTTGATTTCATTCAAATGAACAAGCTCTCACCACCTTTTTTTTTTCTTTCATTTAGTTGGTATGGGTTTGAGGTGGAATACCTCATTTCATTTATTTTGGGTTCACTTGATTTCATTCAAATGAACAAGCTCTCAACACCTTTTTTCTTTTCTTTCATTCAGTTGGTATGGGGTTGAGGTGGAATACGTCATTACATTTATTTGGGTTCACTTGATTTCATTCAAATGAACAAGCTCTCACCACCTTTTTTCTTTCCTTTCATTTAGTTGGTATGGGGTTGAGGTGGAATACCTCATTACATTTATTTGGGTTCACTTGATTTCACTCAAATGAACAAGCTCTCACCACCTTTTTTTTTTCTTTCATTCAGTTGATATGGGGTTGAGGAGGAATACCTCATTTCATTTATTTGGGTTCACTTGATTTCATTCAAATGAACAAGCTCTCACCACCTTTTTTCTTTTCTTTCATTTAGTTGGTATGGGGTTGAGGTGGAATACCTCATTACATTTATTTGGGTTCACTTGATTTCATTCAAATGAACAAGCTCTCACCACCTTTTTTTTTTCTTTCATTTAGTTGGTATGGGTTTGAGGTGGAATACCTCATTACATTTATTTGGGTTCACTTGATTTCATTCAAATGAACAAGCTCTCACCACCTTTTTTCTTTTCTTTCATTTAGTTGGTATGGGGTTGAGGAGGAATACCTCATTTCATTTATTTGGGTTCACTTGATTTCATTCAAATGAACAAGCTCTCACCACCTTTTTTCTTTTCTTTCATTTAGTTGGTATGGGTTTGAGGTGGAATACCTCATTTCATTTATTTGGGTTCACTTGATTTCATTCAAATGAACAAGCTCTCAACACCTTTTTTCTTTTCTTTCATTCAGTTGGTATGGGGTTGAGGTGGAATACGTCATTACATTTATTTGGGTTCACTTGATTTCATTCAAATGAACAAGCTCTCACCACCTTTTTTCTTTCCTTTCATTTAGTTGGTATGGGGTTGAGGTGGAATACCTCATTACATTTATTTGGGTTCACTTGATTTCATTCAAATGAACAAGCTCTCACCACCTTTTTTTTTTCTTTCATTCAGTTGATATGGGGTTGAGGAGGAATACCTCATTTCATTTATTTGGGTTCACTTGATTTCATTCAAATGAACAAGCTCTCATCACCTTTTTTCTTTTCTTTCATTTAGTTGGTATGTGGTTGAGGTGGAATACCTCATTTCATTTATTTGGGTTCACGTGATTTCATTCAAATGAATAAGCTCTCACCACCTTTTTTCTTTTCTTTCATTGAGTTGGTATGGGTTTGAGGTGGAATACCTCATTACATTTATTTGGGTTCACTTGATTTCATTCAAATGAACAAGCTCTCACCACCTTTTTTCTTTTCTTTCATTAAGTTGATATGGGGTTGAGGAGGAATACCTCATTTCATTTATTTGGGTTCACTTGATTTCATTCAAATGAACAAGCTCTCACCACCTTTTTTCTTTCCTTTCATTTAGTTGGTATGGGGTTGAGGTGGAATACCTCATTACATTTATTTGGGTTCACTTGATTTCATTCAAATGAACAAGCTCTCACCACCTTTTTTTTTTCTTTCATTCAGTTGATATGGGGTTGAGGAGGAATACCTCATTTCATTTATTTGGGTTCACTTGATTTCATTCAAATGAACAAGCTCTCACCACCTTTTTTCTTGCCTTTCATTTAGTTGGTATGTGGTTGAGGTGGAATACCTCATTTCATTTATTTGGGTTCACTTGATTTCATTCAAATGAATAAGCTCTCACCACCTTTTTTCTTTTCTTTCATTGAGTTGGTATGGGTTTGAGGTGGAATACCTCATTACATTTATTTGGGTTCACTTGATTTCATTCAAATGAACAAGCTCTCAACACCTTTTTTCTTTTCTTTCATTCAGTTGATATGGGGTTGAGGAGGAATACCTCATTTCATTTATTTGGGTTCACTTGATTTCATTCAAATGAACAAGCTCTCACCACCTTTTTTCTTTCCTTTCATTTAGTTGGTATGGGGTTGAGGTGGAATACCTCATTACATTTATTTGGGTTCACTTGATTTCATTCAAATGAACAAGCTCTCACCACCTTTTTTTTTTCTTTCATTCAGTTGATATGGGGTTGAGGAGGAATACCTCATTTCATTTATTTGGGTTCACTTGATTTCATTCAAATGAACAAGCTCTCATCACCTTTTTTCTTTTCTTTCATTTAGTTGGTATGTGGTTGAGGTGGAATACCTCATTTCATTTATTTGGGTTCACTTGATTTCATTCAAATGAATAAGCTCTCACCACCTTTTTTCTTTTCTTTCATTGAGTTGGTATGGGTTTGAGGTGGAATACCTCATTACATTTATTTGGGTTCACTTGATTTCATTCAAATGAACAAGCTCTCACCACCTTTTTTCTTTTCTTTCATTCAGTTGATATGGGGTTGAGGAGGAATACCTCATTTCATTTATTTGGGTTCACTTGATTTCATTCAAATGAACAAGCTCTCACCACCTTTTTTCTTTCCTTTCATTTAGTTGGTATGGGGTTGAGGTGGAATACCTCATTACATTTATTTGGGTTCACTTGATTTCATTCAAATGAACAAGCTCTCACCACCTTTTTTTTTTCTTTCATTCAGTTGATATGGGGTTGAGGAGGAATACCTCATTTCATTTATTTGGGTTCACTTGATTTCATTCAAATGAACAAGCTCTCACCACCTTTTTTCTTTTCTTTCATTTAGTTGGTATGGGGTTGAGGTGGAGTACCTCATTACATTTATTTGGGTTCACTTGATTTCATTCAAATGAACAAGCTCTCACCACCTTTTTTCTTTTCTTTCATTTAGTTGGTATGGGGTTGAGGTGGAATACCTCAGTACATTTATTTGGGTTCACTTGATTTCATTCAAATGAACAAGCTCTCACCACCTTTTTTCTTTCCTTTCATTTAGTTGGTATGTGGTTGAGGTGGAATACCTCATTTCATTTATTTGGGTTCACTTGATTTCATTCAAATGAACAAGCTCTCACCACCTTTTTTCTTTTCTTTCATTTAGTTGGTATGGGGTTGAGGTGGAATACCTCATTACATTTATTTGGGTTCACTTGATTTCATTCAAATGAACAAGCTCTCAACACCTTTTTTCTTTTCTTTCATTCAGTTGGTATGGGGTTGAGGTGGAATACGTCATTACATTTATTTGGGTTCACTTGATTTCATTCAAATGAACAAGCTCTCACCACCTTTTTTCTTTTCTTTCATTCAGTTGGTATGCGGTTGAGGTGGAATACGTCATTACATTTATTTGGGTTCACTTGATTTCATTCAAATGAACAAGCTCTCACCACCTTTTTTCTTTCCTTTCATTTAGTTGGTATGGGGTTGAGGTGGAATACCTCATTACATTTATTTGGGTTCACTTGATTTCATTCAAATGAACAAGCTCTCACCACCTTCTTTTTTTCTTTCATTCAGTTGATATGGGGTTGAGGAGGAATACCTCATTTCATTTATTTGGGTTCACTTGATTTCATTCAAATGAACAAGCTCTCATCACCTTTTTTCTTTTCTTTCATTTAGTTGGTATGGGTTTGAGGTGGAATACCTCATTTCATTTATTTGGGTTCACTTGATTTCATTCAAATGAACAAGCTCTCACCACCTTTTTTTTTTCTTTCATTTAGTTGGTATGGGTTTGAGGTGGAATACCTCATTTCATTTATTTGGGTTCACTTGATTTCATTCAAATGAACAAGCTCTCAACACCTTTTTTCTTTTCTTTCATTCAGTTGGTATGGGGTTGAGGTGGAATACGTCATTACATTTATTTGGGTTCACTTGATTTCATTCAAATGAACAAGCTCTCACCACCTTTTTTCTTTCCTTTCATTTAGTTGGTATGGGGTTGAGGTGGAATACGTCATTACATTTATTTGGGTTCACTTGATTTCATTCAAAAGAACAAGCTCTCACCACCTTTTTTTTTTCTTTCATTCAGTTGATATGGGGTTGAGGAGGAATACCTCATTTCATTTATTTGGGTTCACTTGATTTCATTCAAATGAACAAGCTCTCACCACCTTTTTTCTTTTCTTTCATTTAGTTGGTATGGGGTTGAGGTGGAATACCTCATTTCATTTATTTGGGTTCACTTGATTTCATTCAAATGAACAAGCTCTCACCACCTTTTTTTTTTCTTTCATTTAGTTGGTATGAGTTTGAGGTGGAATACCTCATTACATTTATTTGGGTTCACTTGATTTCATTCAAATGAACAAGCTCTCACCACCTTTTTTCTTTTCTTTCATTCAGTTGATATGGGGTTGAGGAGGAATACCTCATTTCATTTATTTGGGTTCACTTGATTTCATTCAAATGAACAAGCTCTCACCACCTTTTTTCTTTTCTTTCATTTAGTTGGTATGGGTTTGAGGTGGAATACCTCATTTCATTTATTTGGGTTCACTTGATTTCATTCAAATGAACAAGCTCTCAACACCTTTTTTCTTTTCTTTCATTCAGTTGGTATGGGGTTGAGGTGGAATACGTCATTACATTTATTTGGGTTCACTTGATTTCATTCAAATGAACAAGCTCTCACCACCTTTTTTCTTTCCTTTCATTTAGTTGGTATGGGGTTGAGGTGGAATACCTCATTACATTTATTTGGGTTCACTTGATTTCATTCAAATGAACAAGCTCTCACCACCTTTTTTTTTTCTTTCATTCAGTTGATATGGGGTTGAGGAGGAATACCTCATTTCATTTATTTGGGTTCACTTGATTTCATTCAAATGAACAAGCTCTCACCACCTTTTTTCTTTTCTTTCATTTAGTTGGTATGGGGTTGAGGTGGAGTACCTCATTACATTTATTTGGGTTCACTTGATTTCATTCAAATGAACAAGCTCTCACCACCTTTTTTCTTTTCTTTCATTTAGTTGGTATGGGGTTGAGGTGGAATACCTCAGTACATTTATTTGGGTTCACTTGATTTCATTCAAATGAACAAGCTCTCACCACCTTTTTTTTTTCTTTCATTCAGTTGATATGGGGTTGATGAGGAATACCTCATTTCATTTATTTGGGTTCACTTGATTTCATTCAAATGAACAAGCTCTCACCACCTTTTTTCTTTTCTTTCATTTAGTTGGTATGGGGTTGAGGTGGAATACCTCATTTCATTTATTTGGGTTCACTTGATTTCATTCAAATGAACAAGCTCTCACCACCTTTTTTTTTTCTTTCATTTAGTTGGTATGGGTTTGAGGTGGAATACCTCATTACATTTATTTGGGTTCACTTGATTTCATTCAAATGAACAAGCTCTCACCACCTTTTTTCTTTTCTTTCATTCAGTTGATATGGGGTTGAGGAGGAATACCTCATTTCATTTATTTGGGTTCACTTGATTTCATTCAAATGAACAAGCTCTCACCACCTTTTTTCTTTTCTTTCATTTAGTTGGTATGGGTTTGAGGTGGAATACCTCATTTCATTTATTTGGGTTCACTTGATTTCATTCAAATGAACAAGCTCTCAACACCTTTTTTCTTTTCTTTCATTCAGTTGGTATGAGGTTGAGGTGGAATACGTCATTACATTTATTTGGGTTCACTTGATTTCATTCAAATGAACAAGCTCTCACCACCTTTTTTCTTTCCTTTCATTTAGTTGGTATGGGGTTGAGGTGGAATACCTCATTACATTTATTTGGGTTCACTTGATTTCATTCAAATGAACAAGCTCTCACCACCTTTTTTTTTTCTTTCATTCAGTTGATATGGGGTTGAGGAGGAATACCTCATTTCATTTATTTGGGTTCACTTGATTTCATTCAAATGAACAAGCTCTCACCACCTTTTTTCTTTTCTTTCATTTAGTTGGTATGTGGTTGAGGTGGAATACCTCATTTCATTTATTTGGGTTCACTTGATTTCATTCAAATGAACAAGTTCTCACCACCTTTTTTTTTTCTTTCATTTAGTTGGTATGGGTTTGAGGTGGAATACCTCATTACATTTATTTGGGTTCACTTGATTTCATTCAAATGAACAAGTTCTCACCACCTTCTTTTTTTCCTTTCATTTAGTTGGTATGGGGTTGAGGTGGAATACCTCATTACATTTATTTGGGTTCACTTGATTTCATTCAAATGAACAAGCTCTCACCACCTTTTTTCTTTTCTTTCATTTAGTTGGTATGGGTTTGAGGTGGAATACCTCATTTCATTTATTTGGGTTCACTTGATTTCATTCAAATGAACAAGCTCTCAACACCTTTTTTCTTTTCTTTCATTGAGTTGGTATGGGTTTGAGGTGGAATACCTCATTTCATTTATTTGGGTTCACTTGATTTCATTCAAATGAACAAGCTCTCAACACCTTTTTTCTTTTCTTTCATTCAGTTGGTATGGGGTTGAGGTGGAATACGTCATTACATTTATTTGGGTTCACTTGATTTCATTCAAATGAACAAGCTCTCACCACCTTTTTTCTTTCCTTTCATTTAGTTGGTATGGGTTTGAGGTGGAATACCTCATTTCATTTATTTGGGTTCACTTGATTTCATTCAAATGAACAAGCTCTCAACACCTTTTTTCTTTTCTTTCATTCAGTTGGTATGGGGTTGAGGTGGAATACGTCATTACATTTATTTGGGTTCACTTGATTTCATTCAAATGAACAAGCTCTCACCACCTTTTTTCTTTTCTTTCATTCAGTTGGTATGCGGTTGAGGTGGAATACGTCATTACATTTATTTGGGTTCACTTGATTTCATTCAAATGAACAAGCTCTCACCACCTTTTTTCTTTCCTTTCATTTAGTTGGTATGGGGTTGAGGTGGAATACCTCATTACATTTATTTGGGTTCACTTGATTTCATTCAAATGAACAAGCTCTCACCACCTTCTTTTTTTCTTTCATTCAGTTGATATGGGGTTGAGGAGGAATACCTCATTTCATTTATTTGGGTTCACTTGATTTCATTCAAATGAACAAGCTCTCATCACCTTTTTTCTTTTCTTTCATTTAGTTGGTATGGGTTTGAGGTGGAATACCTCATTTCATTTATTTGGGTTCACTTGATTTCATTCAAATGAACAAGCTCTCACCACCTTTTTTTTTTCTTTCATTTAGTTGGTATGGGTTTGAGGTGGAATACCTCATTTCATTTATTTGGGTTCACTTGATTTCATTCAAATGAACAAGCTCTCAACACCTTTTTTCTTTTCTTTCATTCAGTTGGTATGGGGTTGAGGTGGAATACGTCATTACATTTATTTGGGTTCACTTGATTTCATTCAAATGAACAAGCTCTCACCACCTTTTTTCTTTCCTTTCATTTAGTTGGTATGGGGTTGAGGTGGAATACGTCATTACATTTATTTGGGTTCACTTGATTTCATTCAAATGAACAAGCTCTCACCACCTTTTTTTTTTCTTTCATTCAGTTGATATGGGGTTGAGGAGGAATACCTCATTTCATTTATTTGGGTTCACTTGATTTCATTCAAATGAACAAGCTCTCACCACCTTTTTTCTTTTCTTTCATTTAGTTGGTATGGGGTTGAGGTGGAATACCTCATTTCATTTATTTGGGTTCACTTGATTTCATTCAAATGAACAAGCTCTCACCACCTTTTTTTTTTCTTTCATTTAGTTGGTATGAGTTTGAGGTGGAATACCTCATTACATTTATTTGGGTTCACTTGATTTCATTCAAATGAACAAGCTCTCACCACCTTTTTTCTTTTCTTTCATTCAGTTGATATGGGGTTGAGGAGGAATACCTCATTTCATTTATTTGGGTTCACTTGATTTCATTCAAATGAACAAGCTCTCACCACCTTTTTTCTTTTCTTTCATTTAGTTGGTATGGGTTTGAGGTGGAATACCTCATTTCATTTATTTGGGTTCACTTGATTTCATTCAAATGAACAAGCTCTCAACACCTTTTTTCTTTTCTTTCATTCAGTTGGTATGGGGTTGAGGTGGAATACGTCATTACATTTATTTGGGTTCACTTGATTTCATTCAAATGAACAAGCTCTCACCACCTTTTTTCTTTCCTTTCATTTAGTTGGTATGGGGTTGAGGTGGAATACCTCATTACATTTATTTGGGTTCACTTGATTTCATTCAAATGAACAAGCTCTCACCACCTTTTTTTTTTCTTTCATTCAGTTGATATGGGGTTGAGGAGGAATACCTCATTTCATTTATTTGGGTTCACTTGATTTCATTCAAATGAACAAGCTCTCACCACCTTTTTTCTTTTCTTTCATTTAGTTGGTATGGGGTTGAGGTGGAGTACCTCATTACATTTATTTGGGTTCACTTGATTTCATTCAAATGAACAAGCTCTCACCACCTTTTTTCTTTTCTTTCATTTAGTTGGTATGGGGTTGAGGTGGAATACCTCAGTACATTTATTTGGGTTCACTTGATTTCATTCAAATGAACAAGCTCTCACCACCTTTTTTTTTCTTTCATTCAGTTGATATGGGGTTGAGGAGGAATACCTCATTTCATTTATTTGGGTTCACTTGATTTCATTCAAATGAACAAGCTCTCACCACCTTTTTTCTTTTCTTTCATTTAGTTGGTATGGGGTTGAGGTGGAATACCTCATTTCATTTATTTGGGTTCACTTGATTTCATTCAAATGAACAAGCTCTCACCACCTTTTTTTTTTCTTTCATTTAGTTGGTATGGGTTTGAGGTGGAATACCTCATTACATTTATTTGGGTTCACTTGATTTCATTCAAATGAACAAGCTCTCACCACCTTTTTTCTTTTCTTTCATTCAGTTGATATGGGGTTGAGGAGGAATACCTCATTTCATTTATTTGGGTTCACTTGATTTCATTCAAATGAACAAGCTCTCACCACCTTTTTTCTTTTCTTTCATTTAGTTGGTATGGGTTTGAGGTGGAATACCTCATTTCATTTATTTGGGTTCACTTGATTTCATTCAAATGAACAAGCTCTCAACACCTTTTTTCTTTTCTTTCATTCAGTTGGTATGAGGTTGAGGTGGAATACGTCATTACATTTATTTGGGTTCACTTGATTTCATTCAAATGAACAAGCTCTCACCACCTTTTTTCTTTCCTTTCATTTAGTTGGTATGGGGTTGAGGTGGAATACCTCATTACATTTATTTGGGTTCACTTGATTTCATTCAAATGAACAAGCTCTCACCACCTTTTTTTTTTCTTTCATTCAGTTGATATGGGGTTGAGGAGGAATACCTCATTTCATTTATTTGGGTTCACTTGATTTCATTCAAATGAACAAGCTCTCACCACCTTTTTTCTTTTCTTTCATTTAGTTGGTATGTGGTTGAGGTGGAATACCTCATTTCATTTATTTGGGTTCACTTGATTTCATTCAAATGAACAAGTTCTCACCACCTTTTTTTTTTCTTTCATTTAGTTGGTATGGGTTTGAGGTGGAATACCTCATTACATTTATTTGGGTTCACTTGATTTCATTCAAATGAACAAGCTCTCACCACCTTCTTTTTTTCCTTTCATTTAGTTGGTATGGGGTTGAGGTGGAATACCTCATTACATTTATTTGGGTTCACTTGATTTCATTCAAATGAACAAGCTCTCACCACCTTTTTTCTTTTCTTTCATTTAGTTGGTATGGGTTTGAGGTGGAATACCTCATTTCATTTATTTGGGTTCACTTGATTTCATTCAAATGAACAAGCTCTCAACACCTTTTTTCTTTTCTTTCATTGAGTTGGTATGGGTTTGAGGTGGAATACCTCATTTCATTTATTTGGGTTCACTTGATTTCATTCAAATGAACAAGCTCTCAACACCTTTTTTCTTTTCTTTCATTCAGTTGGTATGGGGTTGAGGTGGAATACGTCATTACATTTATTTGGGTTCACTTGATTTCATTCAAATGAACAAGCTCTCACCACCTTTTTTTTTTCTTTCATTCAGTTGATATGGGGTTGAGGAGGAATACCTCATTTCATTTATTTGGGTTCACTTGATTTCATTCAAATGAACAAGCTCTCACCACCTTTTTTCTTTTCTTTCATTTAGTTGGTATGTGGTTGAGGTGGAATACCTCATTTCATTTATTTGGGTTCACTTGATTTCATTCAAATGAACAAGCTCTCACCACCTTTTTTCTTTTCTTTCATTTAGTTGGTATGGGTTTGAGGTGGAATACGTCATTACATTTATTTGGGTTCACTTGATTTCATTCAAATGAACAAGCTCTCACCACCTTTTTTCTTTCCTTTCATTTAGTTGGTATGGGGTTGAGGTGGAATACCTCATTACATTTATTTGGGTTCACTTGATTTCATTCAAATGAACAAGCTCTCACCACCTTTTTTTTTTCTTTCATTCAGTTGATATGGGGTTGAGGAGGAATACCTCATTTCATTTATTTGGGTTCACTTGATTTCATTGAAATGAACAAGCTCTCACCACCTTTTTTCTTTTCTTTCATTTAGTTGGTATGGGTTTGAGGTGGAATACCTCATTTCATTTATTTGGGTTCACTTGATTTCATTGAAATGAACAAGCTCTCAACACCTTTTTTCTTTTCTTTCATTCAGTTGGTATGGGGTTGAGGTGGAATACGTCATTACATTTATTTGGGTTCACTTGATTTCATTCAAATGAACAAGCTCTCACCACCTTTTTTCTTTTCTTTCATTTAGTTGGTATGGGGTTGAGGTGGAATACCTCACTACATTTATTTGGGTTCACTTGATTTCATTCAAATGAACAAGTTCTCACCACCTTTTTTTTTTCTTTCATTTAGTTGGTATGGGTTTGAGGTGGAATACCTCATTACATTTATTTGGGTTCACTTGATTTCATTCAAATGAACAAGCTCTCACCACCTTTTTTTTTCTTTCATTTAGTTGGTATGTGGTTGAGGTGGTTTACCTCATTTCATTTATTTGGGTTCACTTGATTTCATTCAAATGAACAAGCTCTCACCACCTTTTTTCTTTTCTTTCATTCAGTTGGTATGGGGTTGAGGTGGAATACGTCATTACATTTATTTGGGTTCACTTGATTTCATTCAAATGAACAAGCTCTCACCACCTTTTTTTTTTCTTTCATTTAGTTGGTATGGGTTTGAGGTGGAATTCCTCATTTCATTTATTTGGGTTCACTTGATTTCATTCAAATGAACAAGCTCTCACCACCTTTTTTCTTTTCTTTCATTCAGTTGGTATGGGGTTGAGGTGGAATACGTCATTACATTTATTTGGGTTCACTTGATTTCATTCAAATGAACAAGCTCTCACCACCTTTTTTCTTTCCTTTCATTTAGTTGGTATGGGGTTGAGGTGGAATACCTCATTACATTTATTTGGGTTCACTTGATTTCATTCAAATGAACAAGCTCTCACCACCTTTTTTCTTTTCTTTCATTTAGTTGGTATGGGGTTGAGGTGGAATACCTCATTACATTTATTTGGGTTCACTTGATTTCATTCAAATGAACAAGTTCTCACCACCTTTTTTTTTTCTTTCATTTAGTTGGTATGGGTTTGAGGTGGAATACCTCATTACATTTATTTGGGTTCACTTGATTTCATTCAAATGAACAAGCTCTCACCACCTTTTTTTTTCTTTCATTTAGTTGGTATGTATTTGAGGTGGTTTACCTCATTTCATTTATTTGGGTTCACTTGATTTCATTCAAATGAACAAGCTCTCACCACCTTTTTTCTTTTCTTTCATTCAGTTGGTATGGGGTTGAGGTGGAATACGTCATTACATTTATTTGGGTTCACTTGATTTCATTCAAATGAACAAGCTCTCACCACCTTTTTTTTTTCTTTCATTCAGTTGATATGGGGTTGAGGAGGAATACCTCATTTCATTTATTTGGGTTCACTTGATTTCATTGAAATGAACAAGCTCTCACCACCTTTTTTCTTTTCTTTCATTCAGTTGGTATGGGGTTGAGGTGGAATACGTCATTACATTTATTTGGGTTCACTTGATTTCATTCAAATGAACAAGCTCTCACCACCTTTTTTCTTTCCTTTCATTTAGTTGGTATGGGTTTGAGGTGGAATACCTCATTACATTTATTTGGGTTCACTTGATTTCATTCAAATGAACAAGCTCTCACCACCTTTTTTTTTTCTTTCATTCAGTTGATATGGGGTTGAGGAGGAATACCTCATTTCATTTATTTGGGTTCACTTGATTTCATTCAAATGAACAAGCTCTCACCACCTTTTTTCTTTTCTTTCATTTAGTTGGTATGGGGTTGAGGTGGAGTACCTCATTACATTTATTTGGGTTCACTTGATTTCATTCAAATGAACAAGCTCTCACCACCTTTTTTTTTTTTTTCATTTAGTTGGTATGGGGTTGAGGTGGAATACCTCATTACATTTATTTGGGTTCACTTGATTTCATTCAAATGAACAAGTTCTCACCACCTTTTTTTTTTCTTTCATTTAGTTGGTATGGGTTTGAGGTGGAATACCTCATTACATTTATTTGGTTTCACTTGATTTCATTCAAATGAACAAGCTCTCACCACCTTTTTTTTTCTTTCATTTAGTTGGGATGTGGTTGAGGTGGTTTACCTCATTTCATTTATTTGGGTTCACTTGATTTCATTCAAATGAACAAGCTCTCACCACCTTTTTTCTTTTCTTTCATTTAGTTGGTATGGGGTTGAGGTGGAGTACCTCATTACATTTATTTGGGTTCACTTGATTTCATTCAAATGAACAAGCTCTCACCACCTTTTTTCTTTTCTTTCATTTAGTTGGTATGGGGTTGAGGTGGAATACCTCATTACATTTATTTGGGTTCACTTGATTTCATTCAAATGAACAAGTTCTCACCACCTTTTTTTTTTCTTTCATTTAGTTGGTATGGGTTTGAGGTGGAATACCTCATTACATTTATTTGGGTTCACTTGATTTCATTCAAATGAACAAGCTCTCACCACCTTTTTTTTTCTTTCATTTAGTTGGTATGTGGTTGAGGTGGTTTACCTCATTTCATTTATTTGGGTTCACTTGATTTCATTCAAATGAACAAGCTCTCACCACCTTTTTTCTTTTCTTTCATTTAGTTGGTATGGGGTTGAGGTGGAGTACCTCATTACATTTATTTGGATTCACTTGATTTCATTCAAATGAACAAGCTCTCACCACCTTTTTTCTTTTCTTTCATTTAGTTGGTATGGGGTTGAGGTGGAGTACCTCATTACATTTATTTGGGTTCACTTGATTTCATTCAAATGAACAAGCTCTCACCACCTTTTTTCTTTTCTTTCATTTAGTTGGTATGGGTTTGAGGTGGAATACCTCATTACATTTATTTGGGTTCACTTGATTTCATTCAAATGAACAAGCTCTCACCACCTTTTTTCTTTTCTTTCATTCAGTTGATATGGGGTTGAGGAGGAATACCTCATTTCATTTATTTGGGTTCACTTGATTTCATTCAAATGAACAAGCTCTCACCACCTTTTTTTTTTCTTTCATTTAGTTGGTATGGGTTTGAGGTGGAATACCTCATTTCATTTATTTGGGTTCACTTGATTTCATTCAAATGAACAAGCTCTCACCACCTTTTTTCTTTTCTTTCATTCAGTTGGTATGGGGTTGAGGTGGAATACGTCATTACATTTATTTGGGTTCACTTGATTTCATTCAAATGAACAAGCTCTCACCACCTTTTTTCTTTCCTTTCATTTAGTTGGTATGGGGTTGAGGTGGAATACCTCATTACATTTATTTGGGTTCACTTGATTTCATTCAAATGAACAAGCTCTCACCACCTTTTTTTTTTCTTTCATTCAGTTGATATGGGGTTGAGGAGGAATACCTCATTTCATTTATTTGGGTTCACTTGATTTCATTCAAATGAACAAGCTCTCACCACCTTTTTTCTTTTCTTTCATTTAGTTGGTATGGGGTTGAGGTGGAGTACCTCATTACATTTATTTGGGTTCACTTGATTTCATTCAAATGAACAAGCTCTCACCACCTTTTTTCTTTTCTTTCATTTAGTTGGTATGGGGTTGAGGTGGAGTACCTCATTACATTTATTTGGGTTCACTTGATTTCATTCAAATGAACAAGCTCTCACCACCTTTTTTCTTTTCTTTCATTAAGTTGATATGGGGTTGAGGAGGAATACCTCATTTCATTTATTTGGGTTCACTTGATTTCATTCAAATGAACAAGCTCTCACCACCTTTTTTCTTTTCTTTCATTCAGTTGGTATGGGGTTGAGGTCGAATACGTCATTACATTTATTTGGGTTCACTTGATTTCATTCAAATGAACAAGCTCTCACCACCTTTTTTCTTTTCTTTCATTTAGTTGGTATGTGGTTGAGGTGGAATACCTCATTTCATTTATTTGGGTTCACTTGATTTCATTCAAATGAACAAGTTCTCACCACCTTTTTTTTTTCTTTCATTTAGTTGGTATGGGTTTGAGGTGGAATACCTCATTACATTTATTTGGGTTCACTTGATTTCATTCAAATGAACAAGCTCTCACCACCTTCTTTTTTTCCTTTCATTTAGTTGGTATGGGGTTGAGGTGGAATACCTCATTACATTTATTTGGGTTCACTTGATTTCATTCAAATGAACAAGCTCTCACCACCTTTTTTCTTTTCTTTCATTTAGTTGGTATGGGTTTGAGGTGGAATACCTCATTTCATTTATTTGGGTTCACTTGATTTCATTCAAATGAACAAGCTCTCAACACCTTTTTTCTTTTCTTTCATTGAGTTGGTATGGGTTTGAGGTGGAATACCTCATTTCATTTATTTGGGTTCACTTGATTTCATTCAAATGAACAAGCTCTCAACACCTTTTTTCTTTTCTTTCATTCAGTTGGTATGGGGTTGAGGTGGAATACGTCATTACATTTATTTGGGTTCACTTGATTTCATTCAAATGAACAAGCTCTCACCACCTTTTTTTTTTCTTTCATTCAGTTGATATGGGGTTGAGGAGGAATACCTCATTTCATTTATTTGGGTTCACTTGATTTCATTCAAATGAACAAGCTCTCACCACCTTTTTTCTTTTCTTTCATTTAGTTGGTATGTGGTTGAGGTGGAATACCTCATTTCATTTATTTGGGTTCACTTGATTTCATTCAAATGAACAAGCTCTCACCACCTTTTTTCTTTTCTTTCATTTAGTTGGTATGGGTTTGAGGTGGAATACGTCATTACATTTATTTGGGTTCACTTGATTTCATTCAAATGAACAAGCTCTCACCACCTTTTTTCTTTCCTTTCATTTAGTTGGTATGGGGTTGAGGTGGAATACCTCATTACATTTATTTGGGTTCACTTGATTTCATTCAAATGAACAAGCTCTCACCACCTTTTTTTTTTCTTTCATTCAGTTGATATGGGGTTGAGGAGGAATACCTCATTTCATTTATTTGGGTTCACTTGATTTCATTGAAATGAACAAGCTCTCACCACCTTTTTTCTTTTCTTTCATTTAGTTGGTATGGGTTTGAGGTGGAATACCTCATTTCATTTATTTGGGTTCACTTGATTTCATTGAAATGAACAAGCTCTCAACACCTTTTTTCTTTTCTTTCATTCAGTTGGTATGGGGTTGAGGTGGAATACGTCATTACATTTATTTGGGTTCACTTGATTTCATTCAAATGAACAAGCTCTCACCACCTTTTTTCTTTCCTTTCATTTAGTTGGTATGGGGTTGAGGTGGAATACCTCATTACATTTATTTGGGTTCACTTGATTTCATTCATATGAACAAGCTCTCACCACCTTTTTTTTTTCTTTCATTCAGTTGATATGGGGTTGAGGAGGAATACCTCATTTCATTTATTTGGGTTCACTTGATTTCATTCAAATGAACAAGCTCTCACCACCTTTTTTCTTTTCTTTCATTTAGTTGGTATGGGGTTGAGGTGGAGTACCTCATTACATTTATTTGGGTTCACTTGATTTCATTCAAATGAACAAGCTCTCACCACCTTTTTTCTTTTCTTTCATT